>CM028129.1:210740000-213283750 GCA_016271365.2 Neoceratodus forsteri | reverse complement strand
CCCTTAACGGTCAGAGTCACTTGGGTGGTGGGATAGTACCGCATGTCCCCGTGAATGCAGACGACACCAGTACCTGGTCCCTTTGCGCAGTGTTTTCCCAGCATTTTAACGTGCAGTAGGGTCTGTGTGCTTCCCGAATCAATGAGTCCCATTACAGTCTTATTCCCCACCTTCACATCTGTTAGGTACTTGTCCCAGTTTGCCAAGGACAGATCTGCTCCAGTGCCACTCTCTTGATTATGGCAGTTTCTTGCAAAATGGCCTGGCTTATTAAAGTTCTAGCAGATAGCGTGTGTTTTGGCACAGATTTGTTACCCCCACCAGAGTTCTTAGCAGGCTTGGAATGTAAATGGGAAAAATAGTTTCTTACTGATGCTTGGCTGTTACCTCGCTGCTGTGGCATCTGTCTGGCCATTTGGTAGTCCTCAGCCAAAGAAACAGCTTTTTCTCCATTCTCTGGTTCCTTTCCCCACAGCTGCACATCTGTAGGCAAGATGTTGATGAATTGCTCCATGGCAAATATGTTGATGATCTGTGGGACTGTTTTATTCTCTGGTTGGATCCACTTCATCAGGAGTTCTCTGAGTCGGGTGAAGGCTTCTCGAGGATTGTCAACCGAGTTGTACCTCAGAGATTGAAATATCTGCCTGTAGGTCTCTCTGTCTGGAGATGTACCTTTTCAGGATTTCGCGTTTCACCTGGTCATAGTTTTCTGACTGTGCAATGGCCATACTGCTGTAGGCAAACTGGGCTTTCCCTGTTAGGTAGGGTACAAGTCTGATTGTCCATTGGTGCTTTGGCCACTGGCAGGCTGTGGCAACTTTTTCAGAGGTTGTCAGGTATGCCTCAGTATCATCTGAGGGACACAACTTTGTAAGTTTAATGGCCTTTAGGTTGCTTGCACTTTGTTGATCGTCTGGATCTGTGCCGGATCCTCTGCCTTGGATAGCTTGTAAGGCATCCAGCCATCTCTGCTCCTGTCGCTGCATCTCTTCTCTCATCTGTTGCTTCTGTTGCTGCATCTCTTCTCTGATCTGTTGCTTCTGTCGCTGCATCTCTTCTCTCCTCAACGCTTCTAACTGTTGAATTTCTTTTTCTCGCTGCATCTCAGTCTCTTTTTGTTGTATAGCCCACCATTTCAAAGAGTCCATCAAGCTTTCAGGTTCTGTCACTACCTGTTCTTTTTCCATGACTAGCTGTACAATCTCAGACTGGACTTCAGCTGCAGAATCCATACCTTCCTCTTTGCTTCCCTGGTACTAGGTCCAGTACCTACGCACAAATCTCCTGGTTTAGAGTATGCATGGCTTAAATCCCATTTAGTCTGACACTATCTTTCGTCGAGGGACAGGTCAGGAAGCACAGAGAATACCCAGGAGCAGTTGTCAAATTCCACAAAACTGTTTATTTGTAGTTGTAGAAACATAAAATAAAATAAACCTGTTCAGAATAACTATGTACAGAAGCAGAAATAAAATCTTTCTTGTAAAAAAAAAAAATCTTCCTTGCAGCTCAGCTTAGCTGTTTTTATAAGTCTTTTTCAACCTCCATCCTTTGCAAGCATCCTGTTCTTTGTAAATGTCAGGAGCTGCTATAACATTGAGAACTTCCTGAGGTCCCCACAGTAACTGCAAAAGACTCAGGCATTTGCACCCAAGTAACCTCTAGCTTTTTACAATCATCTCAAATTATAAATACATATACATTTCAACAGTAACACCACATTTTCTAAACAAAAATGATCCCATTATCAGTTTCATTTCCATATATTGATTTGCACATATTCTTATATTACCAGATGTAGATATGCAAGGGGGTAAAAACAGAGAGCAAGCGACAACAGAGACACAGTGAGAGGCAAAGGATTGCGAGACTGTTCAGGTTGATCAAGTCCGAAGTCTCACAGGAAAATTTGGCTGCGCAACCAGACAGAGGAGAGAGAAAAGGAAAGAATACAGATCCTTGCATTTACACACTTTCTCCAACAAAAGGGACAGGGTTCTGTTCTACCCTGTCACAAGGAGAACTTATGCTTCAGAGTGGAAAAGATTCTCCTCCTGGTGTTCTCCTAGAAAGATCAATCCCCTCCGGGCAGTCCTGTCTACAATGCTGGACTACTTAGTCCACCTCAAGTATTTGGGCCTTAGGCCCTCAACCCTAAAGGTCCATTTGTCAATGGTATCAGCGTACACATCAGCTGGCCAGAACAGGTCAGTGGCCTCAAAACCCATTTTCAAAACATTTTTCAAGAGCCTTACTCACCTGTACTCAAAAGTATGGGGCTCTGTCCCTCCTCGGGATTTGAATGTGTGCATTGTCCAGCTGTTGGAGGCCCCTTTCTAGCCCTTGGCCACTGCTGCACTGAAGTATTTGACCTGTAAAATAGTTTTCCTGGTGGCAGTGACTTCTGCCAGAAGAATGAGCGAGCTACAAGCCCTTTTCACAGATCCTAACTACATAATTTTCCATAGGGACAAGGTAGTCCTAAAGACAAATGAAATTCCTCCCAAAGTGGTGTCTGAATTTTATCTGACTCAGTCAGTTGCCATTCCAGTTTTCTTCACAGGAAACTCTAGCTCAGGTGAGCAAAAGCTCCAAAGTCTGGATGTAAGAGGGGTACTGAGTTACTATTTGAAGCACACAAAGGATGTCAGGTTTACTAGCACTCAGCTGTTTGTGACCTATGGTGAAGTGGGGAAGGGCAAACCAGCATCCAAGAGAATAATTTCTCATGGCATACAGTTCTGTTATGACAAAGCTGGCAGACTGCCTCCCAGAGGGCTCAGGGTGCACTCTACGAGAGGCACTTCTGCCTCTGTGGCAGCATCAAGGGTATCCCCTGCAAGAGATCTGTAAAGCAGCTACACAGCTACCTGGAAAACAGTGCACACTTTCAGAAAACACTGCTATCTGAACATACAGTCCAGATGGGATGCCGATTTTGACACTGCTGTCTTGCAGAACCTTTTCTCTAAATAGGTTCTATACCTAGGTTCCCACGATACTGCTGTGGAGTCTACACTTAAACGTAAGTTAGGGATTCCTGGGGTTTGAAGAAAAAATTACTCACTGTAGTGAATAGTGATATTGTTTCTTCCAAAGGGATCTCTCACTCAGTATAACAATTTCTAATCCCAGCACCACCTTCCAGAACCTGGAGAAAGGTTCAGACAAGAATCAATTTTCTTTTCTACTTGCTTAAGCATTATGTGTTACAATGCATTTACAATTGTTGTTAAGTGGTGTGACTAATTTTATTTTTTTCATAATAAATTAATTTGTTCTGTCTTGTTTTAATCAATTTAAAAATGTTGATAAAAATTACAGAATTTTGGAAGCCATTTAACTAGTTTTAGTGGTCACAGCTCACCCTAGCTTTAGAAATAAATCTGACAGAGAGCAGGGGTGAGCATGACAATAGAGTAGAATTTGAATTTAATTCTAAATTCTATAATTTACATAAAATTCTAAAAGTTCCAGGGCTGCTCATTCCAGGGGAATGATAGCACTTGTTTATCTTAGTGAGGGATCACTTTGGAAGAAACAACAGTACCACAGTGAGTAGTTTTTCTTTTCAGAGATGCCCCTGGTGCAAAACAGAGTACGTAATGACAAATAATAAAATACAATGAAATAAGTACAAACATAGTACGTTTTAATATTAAAAGATCTAAGATACACTGTTCAAGTATTAAACGGTGCATTTACATGGTCTTAGTCTTATCTGCTCTGGCTACTTGTCACAAGTGGCATCACAATCCTCTGCTTATGACATCATAATCCTGTTTACAGCAACCAGCTGTGATATCCCAAACAGGAGGTTATGGTGTCACTTGCAGGCTAGCAGTCAGAGCAGATGAAGGTTAAGGGACTGAGAATTCTGTTTTCATGAAAACTTCATAAGAAATAAAATATGAGAGGAACATAAGACTATGACATATAGGGTGGGATCTTCAGACTGCACCAGGCTGTGGCGCAAGCCTGGGCGCAGCGCAACTGGGATGTGCCAGGGAGCTGACAGGGTGATATTCAACGGTGCTGAGCCATGGCTCAGCACCGTTGAATGTAACCACACCCAGTTGTGCATAGCGCAGTAGGCACTGCACCAGTGCAAGTAGCCAGAGAGGGACAGGGGATGCGCTGCGCAAGTGCCATGCGCTAGGCATCAGCTAGCGATATTCAAAGGTGCACATGCAAATGGGGCCATAATGCATGCAAGGTGCAAATGGGGCCATTTGCATATCGATATATTTATTTGCATGCAGGTGCACCCATCCCGAGCGACACAAGCGCCTACCAGGCTGCAGCCGTCGGGGACCGGCGCCTGCACAAGCGGCAAAGTGCCCCACAGCCCGATCGCAGGCATAAGTATAAAAATAATAAACTCCTATATCCCTGGTGGTCCAGTGGACCGCTCCCAGTCTGATCGCAGGCATAAGTATATAAATAGTGAACTCCTATATCCCTGGTGGTCCAGTGCACTGCTTGAAGCCCGATCGCGGGCAGAAGTCTAAAAAAATATTAGATCCCATCCCTGGTGGTCCAGCAGTACCCCCCTCCCCACACTCCCACTGAGCCCTACCACCCGCTCCCCTTCCGGTCAGCAGCAGGTGGCAGCTCCCCACCCACAAGCTGCCCGACCACCCGCCGACTGACTGCATACAGTACAGCTGTACGCCCATTGGTCCACAGCGTGGGCCAATGGGCGTGCAGTCCATACCGTACTACACAGTCCAGATATGTGAATGAATCCTGTGTAGTACAGTACGGTCTGTGTAGTACAGCACGTGTGCACACCCATTGGCCCACGCTGGACCAATGGGCACACAGCTGTACTGTACGCAGTCAGTTGGCGGGTGGCCGGGCGGCTTATGGGTGGGGAGCTACCGCCCACCGGGAGGGGGAGGGGTGGCGGAGCTCAGTGGGAGGGTGGGGAGGGGGGTACCGCTGGACCACCAGGGATGGGATCTAATCTTTTTTTAGACTTCTGCCCGCGATCGGGCTGTGAGCGGTCCACTGGACCACCAGGGGTATAGTAGTTTATTATTTTTATACTTATGCCCGCGATCGGGCTGGGATGAATAGTGTTGCCTGGTCTGGGCTGGCCCCAAAGGCTGACCTTTTCCCTGTTTTGTTTTTGACCTCCAACTCCAGCGAAGTTATTTCCAAGAGGGAATATGGTAGTGTCTGTGTACAGACAGTTTGGGAAATATATTGAAGTGAAGAGTGCTGCCTTGACCTACTTCTCTGGCCCATTTATCTGCCTGACCTGGACGTATATATCAGGAATTCTGTTTGAGCTGGGCCTTGAAGGAAGAACCTTGGTCTGCCCTTCTAGATTTTTTACCTCCTGGTCTGCCCTTCTAGATTTTTTACCTCCTGGTCTGCCCTTCTAGAAGATTTTCCACCTCTACCCTTAAAGTAACATCTTGCATTAGAGTAGTTATAGGGCATGGTCACTTTCTTGAGGCTTGTACAACGTAGAGGCCTTTTCCTTCTCAGTGTTTTTTTTTTTTTTTGTACTCTTGAACCCTTTTTTATGTACGTTTCTGTTTCATCACCCAAGAGGGAGTTCATCTCCCATGGAAAATCCATTAATTTGAGACAATTTAGTTGTCCTAGCCAAGCAAATCTCTTCAGAGAGACAGCATGGGCCATTGCCCTAGTTGCAGTATCATAGGTTTCCACTGACGCATGGGACTGGTACTCGGTGATACTTCAGTGGCATCCAGGGCAGACTTCTGAAACTGGTCCTCCTGGACCTTGTCGCACAAGGCCAGGACCAAGTTCCAGAGAGCTTTCTGGTAGTGGACCACGTGAGCCATGTGCACTGCCTGCCTGAAGAGCAGGAAGGCTGTATTGTTCCTTCTCTTCCCCATCTTGTCCAGCTTCTGGTTCCTTGTTTTACTTAATAGAAAAACTGGTCTTCTGGTCTGGGATATGAAAGACTGGTAAGGGATGGTAAGCCCATAAAGGCTTCCATGGCCTGAAAAACTGCAAGCCTCAGTAATTTTTTGTTTGTTTAATTTTATCCACTGATGCTTCTTTCGCTCTTCAGCGGAAGGGGCAGTGACGTGCTTCTGTTCATGTTTCCTTTTTGTCCACTGGTGTCTCCTTTTGCTTTTCAGCAGGAGAGGCAGTGGCAGTTTTTTTCTTTATGCTTTGCTTTGTTTATTAGTGTCTCCTCTTGCCTTTCAGCAGGAGGGGCAGGTGCAGTTTTTTTTTTTTCTTCTTTATACTTTGTCCATTGTCGTCTCCTTTTGCTTTTCAGCAGGAGGGGCAGTGATATGTTTCCTTTTATTGTATTCTTTTGGTCCAATGGTGTCTTCTTTTGCTGTTCAGCAGGAGAGGCAGTGTCAGTTTTCTCTTTATACTCTACTTTGTCTAGTGGTATCTCCTTTTGCTTTCCAGCAGGAGTGGTAGTGGCAGTTTTCTGGTTATACGTTACTCCTGCCCAGGGGTTCAGTTAATTTATTTTTAGTTAAAGTCTAAAACTTCCATGAGTCAAAATCTGGAAGGCATTCCAATTTTTTGGAAGTCAAAATACTTCCAGGATCCCACTGGTGGAAGTCAGTATTCTAGGAAGTATAGTACCAGTTTATGGATGTTAATTCAATATATTAGTGGTAAAATACAATTTCTATCAGAAAAATACTCCATTTCTGAATTCCATCCCTACGATTGTGAAAATCATCTCATTTTTTGTTTTACATCTAGAAGTCAGTGACTTCCTCCCCCTTTATTTTGGAAGTTTTTGCCTTATTCTAGGGACATGGATATGTTCATCCACACTATCTGGCAGGTTCCTTGCTGCTTTAAATCTTGCCGGAAGGTCTTCAAGCTGGCTCCTCCCACCCACCCGGGTGGTAAAACTCTTGGCTCCACCCCATGATGCCAGATCTTCCTTACCGCTTGGAAGCTCAGGTTCCCTCCTTAATGCTCTGCGTGTAGACTGGATCCTAATCCTTCGGTTCGCCCGAAACTTATTTTCAAATTTTCAAGACTTCGGTCGCAGCTGCAATGGACAAATCGACTCTCAGATTTCGGCGATGCCCATGTGGGCAGAAAATGTCCAGGACGGATCCGCACTCCACGTGCGTCTACTGCCTCGGCCTAGACCATGACCCGCAGGCCTGCGAGTTATGCCGTTCGTTTTCTGCCAACGTCCTGGAAGACCACACTGCCCGGTTACAGCTTGGGCGCCCTGAGAAGCGCTACCTGCCGGTGAAGTCAAAGGAGGCCCATTGGGTGGCTACCTCAGCGGCTGGCTCGGCTGAGCAACTCGAGCAGATGATCGCCCTTGAGGAGGAGGCGGCACAGGCCGCATCATCCTCTTCCTCAGTCGTGGCATTTATCCCACTTGCTCTGGGTACCTCCTACTCAGCTTCTTTCAAGGAGCTTTGCCAATCCCTTTCCACGAAGGGAGAGGGACCATCAGGACATTCTTCTCAGTCCAAAAAGAAGGACTCGAAGGTTAAGTCCCACTGTCGGCGTTCGTGGGAGCGGGAGAGGTCCCCTTCCCTGGACAGTCGACACTCAACTTCGGTCTAGGTCGCGGCTAAGGCCGCTGGCTTCACGGTGTCCCCGTCAGGTCAGCCGGCCGAGACACCCGTCGACGTGGTCGAGATTTTTCTCGACCCGTCGGACGGGCTGTCAACTGGTGAAGCCGACAACCCTTCTTCACCGGTTCCCCCGGTGGAGACCGAGGACTTGCCTGTGCCTCCGGTGCTGGAGTCTCCGGTCAAGGCTTCCGAGCCGAGGGAAGAGTGGGTGTCCCCCGCCGCTTCCCAGACCCGTCCTCGGAAGCACAGAGGATCTTGGTCTCAGTCTCAGACATCGTCTTGGTCCAGCCGATCCCGCCGACATCAGCGGTCTCGGTCTCGGCACCGAAGTAAGTGGCGCCACCACTCGTCCTCATCTTCCTCCTCGGAAGAGGAGAGGCTTCAGCGTAAATTGCGTCAACGCTACGAGGACCTGATATGGCAGCAGTTACTTCTGTCCGGGAACAAGCCGACGCCATCGCCTTCCCCGGCCATCAAGTGGCTGTTACCCGAGCGGCTGAAACAACCCCTCGCTGTAGTCGAGGTGCCCAAGCCTGGGCCAGTTGTTCGGCTGAAACCAGCTGCCCCACCGATTGTGGTGGAACCTCCGCCTCCACAACCGAAATCGGGGGTGCCGACCAAGGACTCTTGGTCAGGTCAGGGCCTGCCCCACAGGTTGTCGGTCACCCTCACTCCTGACTCTCCTCGGCAGGTGGAGGGTCGCTCAGGCCCCCAGGCTGCTCTTCGCGGACTCCTCGGAGTCCAACGACGACTCCTCCCTGTTCTCCAGGCCCATTGACCTGGAGCCCTCCGGGGGCCAGTCGATGGACGAAAGCCCATCGTCCTTCATGGGTCTGCTTCGGCTCATCTGGGAGTCTACCGGGATGCAGCTCGAGCCTGTATCCAAGCTGGCCAAGTATCCCCTAACGGAGATACTGGGCCGAGGGGATTCACCCATGGAGGCCTTTCCGGTGGCTGAAGCCATTGTTGGCCCAGCCTTGGAGCTCTGTCAGTGGCTTGCTTCGTGTCCTGCGCCTTTGGCCAGGATGGCCAGGAAGTATGCGGTCTCTACCGGCTCTTAGTCCGGTTTTTCGGAACACCCCTCCGCCGAGGGGTTGGTCACCGATAGAGTTTTCCAGCGTTCCGGGAACGCTAGGGATGTGGATAAGCCCCCTGACAAGGAGTCCAAAGAGCTGGACTATGCCGGGCGCAAGGTGTACACTGCATCCTCCCTTGGTCTCCGCCAGGCCAGCTCAGCCGTGCTGATGGCACACTTCTCCCACACCCCTCATGGGCTCCCTGGATGAGGTGATCCCTCATCTCCCAGCCGACCTGCAGACCACGGTCAAGCAGGTACAGGACCAGGGAAGGGTGGTGGCAAAACAGCAGCTCCAAACGGCTCTGGACATTGGAGACTCCTGTGCCAGATCAGTTGCGACCGCAGTGGCCAGGCGCCGCAGAGCATGACTGAGGATATCCACCTTCACGGCGGATACCCAGCATAAACTGGCGGATGTCCCCTTCCTGGGGACTGACCTCTTCGGCCCTTGAGTGGAAGGTCACCTCCAGCGGATCAAAAAGTCCAGTGCCACCCTAGACTCGGTCACCTCTGCCCAGAAGGGCAAGGGCCATCGACAACAACAACATAAGTCCTTTTGCCCCTTCTGCGCCTGCAGCACGTCTGTCCCAACAGCACCAACACCAGGGCCAGCAGGCTCGCGCTTGGCACCCCAAAGCCAAGCCTGTGGCTTCCTCTAATAGGAAGCAGGGAGGTAAGGGCCCAGGAGGTCCCTCGGCCGGTCCTTCCTCCAGGTCTGCCCAGTGACGGGTTGAGGGGTGTCGCCCCCAGCCTCGTCACTCCCCCCTGTGGGGACGGCTCTGCCACTTCCTTTCCGCCTGGTCCGCTATCACCACAGACTGCTGGGTGTAGGAGGTGGTAGGAAAGGGCCTGTCCCCTGGAGTTCGAACAGGCCCCGCCCTTCTGAGCAGTTGCCCCTCGGGGGGCTACGGGGTCCACAGCTCTCTGTCGGCTCGCCAAGCCGATATCGCCCTGCTCCTTGAAAAAGTGGTGATCAGGAAGGTGGCGGATCCTCCTCCAGACCCGGGGTTTGTATCCAGGTACTTCCTGGTTCCAAAACGGATGGGGGGCTGGCGCCCCATTCTCGACCTGCACGACCTGAACAGGTTCCTAAGGTCTCGGATCTTCAGGATGGTCACTCTGGCTCAGATAATCCCATCCTTGGAACGAGGCATGTGGTTCTGTTCTCTGGACCTCCAGGACACGTTCTTTCATGTCCCAATCCGTCCGTCCCACCAGAGATTCCTCCGCTTCAGGGCAGAGGGATCCCTCTACGAGTTCCGGGCCATGCCCTTCGGCCTTTCCCTAGCTCCCAGGGTCTTCACCAAATGCATGGCAGTGGTGACAGCATTCCGGCGGCGCCGAAGGGTCCAGGTGTACCCCTACCTGGATGACTGGCTGATTGCAGCCCCTTCCAGAACGGAGGTGGAGTGGTCCAGAGATCTGGTCCTCCAGGTTTGCTCTCAGGTTGGCTTCCACATCAACGAGGCCAAGTCGGAACTCATGCCAAAGCAGGTGATACAATTCATCAGGGCAGAGCTTGACTCTCTACGAGCCAGAGCACGGCTCCCGCGGACAGGGCCGAGGTTCTTTCCTCCTTTGCCCAATCATTTCAGGTTGGGCAATTGCACCCTGCCCAGGACTTCCTGCGCCTCCTGGACCTCATGGCGGCCTGCACCAGTGTGGTCTGTTGGGCCCGCTGGTACATGCGTCCCCTTCAATGGGGGCTGGCCAGCCAGTGGTCACAGCACTTCGATCTGCTGGATCAGCTAGTGACAGTGACCCAGGGGATGTGGAACACTCTCCAGTGGTGGACTGTTCCAGCACAACTGCAGGAGGGCATCACGTTCGTCTGCCCCGAGCCGATGGTCTCTCTATCGATCGATGCCTCTCTGATGGGTTGGGGTGCCCATCTGGGGGAGCACAGAGCGCACGGCCTCTGGTCCCCTCGGGAGTCCCAATGCCACATCAACCTGCTGGAGCTTCGAGCAGTTCATCTAGCCCTCACCGCCTTTGCTCCGTTTCTACGGGGTCAAGTGGTTCAGGTCCAGATGGACAATACCACGACCATGTACTACCTAAACCGCCAGTGCGGGATGCGCTCCATGCCTCTGTGCAGGGAAGCTCTCCGCATTTGGTCACTCGTTTGCAGCCTGGAGGTGGATCTCCTTGCCATCCATGTGGCAGGAGCCTCCAACACTCTGGCCGATGCCCTAAGCTGGATAGGGGCCGCATCCCATGAGTGGTCTCTCCTGCCGGCGGTAGTACAAGATCTGTTCTCCCACTGGGGCATGCCTCAGGTGGACCTGTTTGCCTCTGGGGGAATGTGAAGCTGAGACTGTTTCATGCCTGCCCCCCCTCAGCAGGGCTCACTGCAGGGGGATGCCTTCTCAAGGCCGTGGACCCCGGGCCTTTTCTACGCCTTTCCCCCATTATTTTGATCCACAAGGTGCTTCTCAAGGCGAGGAGGGACAAGGCGCAGGTGATTCTGGTAGCCGCAGACTGGTCCCGCCAGTTCTGGTATCCAGATCTCCTCAGTCTCAGCTCCAGGCTCCCGAGGCGGCTTCCAGCCCGGACCTGATCTCAGTCAATCAGAGGAAGGTATTCCATCCGGACCTTCAAACTTGCACCTGACGGCCTGGTTCCTGAGCAGCTAGAGTTCCAGGCCTTGGGTCTTTCTGACGAGGTCCTCAATGTCGCTGAGGTGTGTCCGTAAGGAGTCGACCAGAAAATGCTACACCTTCAAATGGAAGAGATTCTCCATTTGGTGTCAGAAGCAAGGTCTGGAGCCTTCCTCCTGTTCCTTGGCAAGCATCCTGGACTACCTGTGGTCCCTTTCTCAGCAAGGGCTTCGGTCGATGACCCTTAAGGTGCACCTGGCAGCCATCTCTGCTTACCAGGCGTGGGCCGGGAAGCAGTCGGTGGCGCAGTAGAAGGTGGTTGGGTGCTTTTTCAAAGGCCTTGATCACATATCCCCTCCAGTGCGAGAACCTCCACCTCCGTGGGATCTACTGCAGCATTGGCTAGCTCATGGGCAAGCCATTCGAACCGATGCACACAGGTGTGACATCTCACCTGTCGTGGAAGACCGCCTTCTTGGTGGCTATCACGTCATCCAGAAGGATTGGAGAGCTCCAGGCGTTTTCCATCGAGTCTCCTTATCTGGTCTTCCACAGGGACAAGGTTGTCCTGCGCCCCCACTTGAAATTCCTTCCGAAGGCGGTGTCGGAGTTTCATCTTAACCAGGTGTTGACTCTGCCGGTGTTCTACCCCAATCACACCTCAGAGGCCGAAAATAGGCTCCATACTTTGGACCCTAGAACAGCGCTCGCTTATTACAAGGAGCGGACGGCTGAAGTTCGGGGAGAGGTTCACCAGCTGTTTCTCACCTACGCTGAAGCCGCACCTGGCAGACCTGCAGCCAAGCGGACGAGCAGGCAGTGGGTCACCTCCATAGATCTCTGCTATAGGTTGGCGGGCATGGAGCCTCCCAGAGGGATAAGAGCTCATTCCCACCCGCCATACTGCTGCATCGTGGCTGCTTCCAGGATGTCCCTATCAGGAAATAGAAACATAGAAACATAGAAGTTGATTTGCAGATAAGGACCAAGAAGGCCCATCCAGTCTGCCCATTTCTTTTCTACCTTATAAATGTGCCATCGGCCTTTGCTCTGTCAGTGACCTATCTATTCATAGTCATTTGTATTGCTCCTTATGCCTATCCCATGCCTGTTTGAAGCCCTGCACTGTATTCATAGCCACCACTCTTGTGGTAAGCTATTCCATGCATCTACCACCCTTTCTGTGAAAAGAATTCTCATATTCCCCTTAATCGGCCTCCTCTAATCTCATGCTGTGTCCTCTTGTCCTGCTATTTTCTTATATTTAAACATGTTAGACTCTTTCACCTTGTTTATGCCCCTAAGGTGTTTAAATGTCTCGATCATATCACCTCTCTCCTCCTTTGCTCAAGGGTATACATATTGAGCTCCATTAATCTGTCCTCATATGTCTTCTGATGCAGTCCCTGCACCATTTTGGTTGCCTTCTCTGGACTGCCTCAATTTGGTTATGTCCTTGTGAAGGTGTGGCCTCAATACTGCCGCAGTACTCCAGATGGGGCCTAACCAATGTCTTGTACAGAGGGATTATTACCTCCTCTTACGACTTGGAGATACCCCTACTAATACACCCTAACACCCCCTAGCCTTACCTACTGCTTTAGAGGTCTGCTTGGATGATTTTAGGTCATCAGTGATGATGATGCCCAAGTCTCTTTCTTCCTTGTGACTGCTAGCAACTCCTCCCAGCCTATAAGTGGCTTCAGGGTTTCTCTTCCTATGTGCATGATTTTGCACTTCTTTGCATTAAATCCCAGTTGCCACTCTTCTGACCATTTTGCTAGTTTATCCAGATCTCTTCTCATTCTGCCACCCCATCTGGATCATCTACTCTGTTGCAGATCTTGGTGTCATCTGCAAACAGACAAGCCTTACCCTCTAGTCCATCTGGGGTCACTAATGAAGATGTTGAATAGGACCTGCTCAGGACTGATCCCTGAGGTACCCCACTTGTGACTTGCATCTCTTCTGACTGTATACCATTTACCACCACTCTCTGTTTTCTGCCAGTCAACCAGTTTGCCACCCAGTTGACCAACTTCTGACCCACCCTTAGCCTACCTAGCTTATTTATCAATCTTCTATGTGGAACAGTGTCAAAAGCTTTGCTGAAGTCAAGGTAGGCGACATCAACTCGCCCCTTGGTCCACCACTCTGGTTACCCAGTCAAAGAAATCTATGAGATTAGTTTGACAGGACCTTCCTTTGTAAACCCATGCTGTCTTGGATCCTGTGCCCTATGGATTCCAGGTGTTGCACTATCCTTTCCTTAAGGAGGCTCATAATCTTGCCCACTACTGAGGTAAGACTGACTGGTCTGTAGTTCTCGCCTCCCTGCCTACCACCTTGTGGAGCGGGATCACATGAGCCCTTCTCCAGTCTTCTGGGACCTCCTGTGCTCAGAGACTCACTAAACAATTCTGCTAATGGCTCTGCTAGTTCCTCCTTTAGCTCCTTAAGTACCCTGGGATGTATGCCATCAGGTCCCATTGCCTTTATCCACCTGAGCTTAGCAAGCTCTTGTAGGACCCTTTCTTTTGTGAAGGGAGTAGTGCTCACCTCCTCCCCTGTGTCCATGATGCTGGAGCTGTGGGCCCTGCCCTACCTTCTCTTCAGTAAATACTGAGCAAAGTATCTATTTAGGATAGATGCCTTTACAGGGTCCTCCTCTCACATGCTCCTTTTCTCCATTAAGCTTAGCATACCTCTCTGGACTTTCTCCTTTCACTAATGTATCTATAGAAAGTCTTGTCACCTTCTTTACTGTTCTTGCTAGTGTTTCCTCAAGTTTGGGACTTTGCCTGCCTTACTGCCTTACCTGCTTCCCTTAGGGCAGTTTGGTATGCCTCCCTATCTTCATCCCGCTGTGTTCCCTTATATTTCCTGAAGGCCAGCCTTTTGGCTCTGACCTTTCTGCTACTGTATTTGAGAACCAAAGTGGTTTCCTTCTTCTTTTGCACTTCCTTTCTGTCTAACACAATGGGATGTTGCTTCAAGTATTGTATCCTTAATGCTTGCCCACTTTGCCTGTACCTCCCCACCTGTGTTTCTTTTGCCAGGGCTAGCTTAACTCTGTTGGCCATCTTATCAAAGTCAGCTCCTCTGAAGTCCCATATTTTGCCTTGGAATGGGATGATTTAGATGTAGTAGCCAAATTGAACCATACCATGTGATGGTCACTGGCCCCAGGTGACCTTCTACCTGGAGATCTGTGATCCCTTCTTTGTTAGTCAGTACTAGATCTAGGATAGCCCTGTCTCTTGTGGGTTGCTGTACCAGTTGTTTGAGGCCCTCCCCGCAGAGAATCCACTATGAGTCTAGTTCTGGCAGATGTTCCTGCTGGTATTGACCAATCTATATCTGGCATGTTGAAGTCTCCCATTATCAGAACCTCCCTTTAGCTGTCATGTTTTGTATATCTTCTAACAGTAATGTGTCTATGTCCTCCTCTGGTCTGGGGCCTGTAGACAACCCCAGTTCTTATGGCTGTCCCATTTCCTGTTTCCAGGGTGACCCACAGTTCTTCTGGCTCCTTATGTGTATTCTGAATTTCTGTAGCTTTGATATTTTCATTGACATACAGGGCCACCTCCCTTTTGCACCTCGGTCTCTTCTGAACAATACATAGCCAGGTACTGAAGACTCCCAAGTGTGGTTACTGGTAAACCACGTCTCACTAATTGCTACTATGTCCAGTTTAGCCTCTGACATTATTGCCTGCAGGTCTGGGATCTTATTTCCCAGGCTGTGAGCATTTGTGTACATGATTTTCCATTGGCCAGATTTTAGTGTGTTAGTTGTTGGGTGAAGTTTGGCATTACCCCTGTGCATCGTATGGGGAGACAAACCTTTTTTCTTACCTGGTGATGCACTATCCTTTCCTTAAGGAGTGCCTCCATAATCTTGCCCACTACTGAGGTAAGACTGACTGGTCTGTAGTTCCCCGCCTCCTCCCTGCTACCACTCTTGTGGAGCGGGATCACATGAGCCCTTCTCCAGTCTTCTGGGACCTCTCCTGTGCTCAGAGACTCACTAAACAATTCTGCTAATGGCTCTGCTAGTTCCTCCTTTAGCTCCTTAAGTACCCTGGGATGTATGCCATCAGGTCCCATTGCCTTATCCACCCTGAGCTTAGCAAGCTCTTGTAGGACCCTTTCTTTTGTGAAGGGCTTTCTTTTCTGCAGGGCTGCTACCTGGAAGTCAGCACACACCTTCATCACCCACTACCACATCGACCTTGAGTCACGCCGGGATGCTGGTTTTGGGGCCTCAGTTCTCCAGTCTTTAATTCCCAAGTAGGGGGTGTGCGCCTTGCCTCCCTCCTCCCGGAGAACTGCTAGGAGTCTGCCAGATAGTGTGGATGAACAACATATCCATGTCTCTAGAAATACAGGTTACTCACCTGTAACAGGAGTTCTAGGAATGGTATATGTTGTTCATCCACCACCCACCACCTCCCGGCTCGACACACAACCTGGCTTCCAGTGGCCAGATCTGGCGTCATGGGCGGAGCCAAGAGTTTTACCACCCAGGTGGGTGGGAGGAGCCAGCTTGAAGACCTTCCGGCAAGATTTAAAGCGGCAAGGAACCTGCCAGATAGTGTGGATGAACAACATATACCATTCCTAGAACTCCTGTTACAGGTGAGTAACCTGTATGTTTTGAACATCAAATACTCCAAAAATGGAGTTAACTGAACTCCTGCTCTTGCCACTGGCATCTCCTCTCGCTTTTCAGCAGGAGGGGCAGTGGCACTTTTTGTTTGCATTTCAGTTTGTCTACTGATATCTTCTTTTGCTTCTCAGCAGGAGGGGCAGTGACAGTTGTTGTTTTTTTTTTTTTTGTACTTGCTGGAAATTCACCATAAATGTCCCCAAACTGAAGAAAGGCAACTGGACACCAAATATGATGATCTGTCTAGTCACTAATAGATAAATAATAATTAACCAAACTACACAGACGAGAAGATGGATGGTTCTGTGTACCCCGTGTCTGCTGGACAAAACCAACAGTCAGACAGATACGACATTCTTGTGAGCGTACTGAGCTTAGGGAAGGTAGACAACCAACAAACAGTACTACTACCTGCCATAGTTATTTAGGTGTAACCCCCCTGCAAATGGGGGTTCCCAAAAGACTTCCAGGAGCTTGCTTGAATGCTCCAAGCCTGAATGGTGTTTGGCATTTAAGCCATTTATCAGTGAGTGTTTTTAGAGCCTCTGGTACTGTCTCTTTAAGAGCTGTCTGCTTGCAGACATAATTAGTTTGTATGGGGGGACTGTGTGCTTCTCTGAGTACCACTCGAGCTGCTGCCAATTCACTTCGTTTTTTACAGTCACTAGGAGTGCAAAGGAACCTATCTGAAAGATGTAACTGTTTGCCAGAAATTATTTAGAGTAATAATGAAATTACAGTTTGTCTAACCTGCTTTCTTTGCAGTCAGAACTGTGTCTGCTAGTTCCCATTCTAGTTTTGAACTGCTGAACTGGACCAATCAGTGTGGGGAAGCTAGCTCTAAAATGGTGCCTTGGACGAATCAGAACTTGGACTCATAATCTGAGCCAGCCACAAGAGGATTGTATGGGCAGTGACTCTGGGAGATGTAGTTTAGACTTCAGTGCCTTTTGGACCAACAGCAGCAGTCTATTGTGAGTGACAGCCAATCCAGTCAAGAACTGGGAGGAACTCAAAGGAAGTGCCCGGTTTTTGTCAGTTGGAGTTTCAGTTGAGCTTTGGCAGTGAAGAAGGAAGGAGCCCTGTGCTTTTCAGTGTGCAGTTTTAGTCAAAAACGTGTGTAAGGCCCAGAGTTCCGGTCTGCAGCTTGTGTAACTGCTTGTTAGGACTGAATCCGTCCTGTGAAAAGAATCAAAGGATCTCTGAAGAGTAGAAACCAGGCTCACCCTGTAGAAGACTGGAGAAATTATTGAATTCCACTCGGTCTGTCAGGAACTGAATCTGCTGTGTGTTCTCCCGGGTATTGTGCAGTAATTGCGATCGGGATAGAGAAGCAGCCTGCCTGGTATAGTACTCTTTTTTTTTTTTTTACCATATAAATGTGTGAAGAGTCTCTTGGAGCTCAGGAGTAGCCCTGCTGATATTGAAGGACCCTATCTTATTTGGAGGTCGTGAGTATTAATTCAGGGTCGCTCCCTGTTGAATTGCCACATTAAATCCAAATGGAATTACTGTACTGCTGACTGTTTAATTCTCCTTTTCTCTGTGTGAAAGGGCCCCTACCAGCTGCCACGGTTTGGACTAGCCACTAGGGCTTGGGTACCCAGGGACAGTAACTGATAGGGATAGGCCTGTGCACAGAGCCATAAGGTAGATTATTAGAGTGATAAGCTAATTAACCTGATTTCCCCTGTCCTTGTTATATCCCCTAAATAAATCAGAGCTGCTTGTTTCAGCAAAGTTATACTGCCTGAGGTATTTGTCTATGTTAAAGTACTGTACTGTGATTGTTGCACTGTATCTCATTTCACAGGAGGTCCCAGTGCCGGAACCAGACCTGGGGGTAAGTGTATACTGTGAAGGTAATTCTGATATATTGTGTGGGCCACTAGTGGGAAGAAAGGGGGGTTGCAGTGTCCCAGAGGGCTGTGACCAAGTTAGTTTAACTATTGCAAACCCTGACCTCTGGGTGGAGGCACCCGCCATTGGATCCAGGCCCCTCAACCTGTTAGTGGCAAATCAGGCAGGGGTAGTAGCCCCTGGGATAGCGCCATCTAGGGGTTACATAGGAACCTGCATATATTATTTAAATTTTGGTATGGAGAGGAAAGGAACAGAACTGTAAGTAGTATTTGCCCACTTGGCATACGTTTTCATTCCCACACAAAACATAAATTTAGAGACCAGAGATCCCATTATCTGCTAGGGTCTGTCTGACATAAACCAGTAAGAACAGACAAAGAAACCATAATGAAGAAAATCCCCATAGGGATAAACAAATGTGGCACGGCTTGTTATTTGGACCCATCATTTTTTAGATCTGTCTGACATGACCTCTTAGAACAGAAGAGAAAGAGGTCCAGACCCCTTGGGGGAAGCATAAAATGCGGTTCAAGCACGATTAAGTGTGATGGTTGTGTATTTTTTTTTTTAATCCAAAACCTGGGGCAAAAACAGACAATGAGTTTCTCCAGTTGTAGGAACCACAGAGATACCGGAGACACTCACAGCATGACAAGAATGTAACATGTTCAGAAAACAAAACGCTTTGACATTTTTCATTTATCTTTCGTTTTCCCCTTATTCTTCATTTTTCCAATGAAGAGAAAAGAAAAACCCACCGTGTGCGGCTGAGTCTTGCATATTGGCTCCCAGAAAGCGGAACTGAGATGGCACTGAATCAGACCAAGGGAAAGAATTAAATAAATTAAGTAGTTACAAAAACATTTAAATTGATGACAGCACTGAATCATGTAGCTCTCCAGATCCAAGTGCTTAGGCAGACTGGAGGGCTTGTGTCACAATTAAACTTAGGAACACCAGATAAACCCTTTTGAATAAAGAGTTGCAAATATTTAAACTTAAATATAAGCCACTACTGATGACAGTGCGGAAAACAAAGCTCTCCGGATCCAAGGATCTCAGAGGACCAGAAGGTTCGTGTCACACATAAACATAGTAAAAACCCAGCTTTAAACTATAAAACTACTGAGAACAGAGTTAAAACAACAAAAGAAACAAAAGTGATAGTCATGCATGCCGTCCATGAACGGAGCGAGTTGCTGAGGAGAGCTCTATGGTGCGACTTGCTTCTGCAGGCGGAGAAAGAGATCTGACGTTAGGCTGTGGAACGCAGTGACACCTAGTGGGAGGAGTTTGAATTTCGCTCCAAATTCCATACACGCACTCTGGGACACTTCAGCCTGCCAGGTTGAAATGCATATGTTAAGCATAATGAGGGAGTCCTGGGGTTTGAATTCATGTGCCAGGTTCAAACTCACTGGTTTATAAGAACTTTGAACTACAATGTATATGAAAGGTTCTGAATGCAGTCCAAACAATGTTCTTGTCCTACAGTATTGTTGTTTTTAAAAATGTCCATAAAGTTGTGAGATTCCTTAAACAAAGATTTTTTTTCCTACAGTCTTCTGCGGCCGGCACAAAAGGGTGTGGTTTCTCATCGTGCCACAAGGGGAGGTACCGGGCCATCTCCTGTCTGTGAGTGCTGTAGTGTCTGCAGTCTCTCTTCGCCAGTCTTCTACTGGGAAGGTCGGGAGCTCAAGCGAGCAGACCCCAAAGAATTCTTATTGCTTGGCATGCAGGTAAAAATCAGAGACATAGTTAAAGTACTGATCCTCTGACTTCATTGGGTTTTCAGTGTATGCATCTGATGTATGGTGAACAACATTCTTTCACCACGGAATGAATGATAATTCCATACAGTTTGCCGGGGTTTCTTAAAGCAGCAGTATTTGTCAATGACCATATAGTTTTTTCTGCAATAATGGTACTCATGCAAAAATATTAAGATACTATACCCGAGCCGGCCCGGTGGTGCAGAGAGCTGAGGCGCTGGCGTCTTACCTCGGGCTGCGCCCGGCGACCAGTTCAGGAATGGACTTGGGGCCTTGAGGCTAACTAGAGGAAGGAGAGGATCGAGCGTCCATAGGATAGCTCTCCTCTCCTGGGGTGAAAGGTAGCGGGTTAGCGTCGCTCTGCAGCGGCCTCCTGGTGGAGACCAGGAGCATGCAGTAGCAAATGGTGAGGGAACAACACAAGAAAACCGGAAACCGCTCCACGATTGACCGGATGATGGCTACCGGCCTGCCGATGCCACCAATGCCCTGAAGGAGCCTTTCCACCTCAGCAGCACCCCAGGAACAAAAAGTAGTTGCGCTAGACTCCCCACCGGTGCCTTCTCCCTTGGAGGAGGGAGACCCACCCGGCGAAGGGTTACATCCGGGTTACCCCTGGGGTCGGCTGCCATATGAGGATGGAGGCTCAGGAAGGGACAGAGTGGATCGGCAGGGACCTAGGTGAGCCTGAAGGAGTGGTGGGTTGTGGAGCATGAAGGAGGGGAAAAAAAAAAAAAAGATACTGTACCCCATTTTCTTTTCATTTTCTTTCATTCCTCAACCAAGATACAGGATTTTGAAGTTTTAAGTTCCCACTTCCATGCCATGCCTGTCATGAAAAAATTAAAATAACCTGTCAAAGTGTTGTGCTGTTTATCATCAGAAGCATGTGGTAACACCATCCTACTGCATCCACATTATGATTCTAGTATGTACATTCAAGAGGTAACCCCAGCAGAAGAGATTGTTAAAAATTTTGAGTGCTGGCCATCTTTAATGATATAAGTATTTTAACAATATCTGAGAAAAGATGTCGAAATACATTTTTGCCAAAAATTATTTTGCCAGCTAACAAATAACTGCTGATTTAAATATGCAGAAAAAGGAGAGAGGCACTGTTAAAATACAGCTCCTCTAACAATACAGGTGCCCATATATTCATATAAAACAGAATATCAGCTCCATACAGTTAATATAACACATGCTGTGAACAAAATATGTAAAGTATTGTGAGGCTGGATACAGTACTTCCTTTTACTATAGGGGGATTGCACAACAGTAATATTAGAAATATTTGTGATTTATTTCTATTTTTTCCACCTACTATAGAATTAGATACAACTTCTTCATATTAAACAAACTTTATTGTAGTATAAAAATGTAATAGTTCACAAATATTTAGCAGTTTGGAATGTACTATAAAGGAACAATGAGACAAGAATGTGTCCAGGAAAGTACATTTTATAAAGGGAAAATAAACTTTTAAGATCTATACCTCCCTACCACTGCAAGGTCCCCCCCTCCCCTCCTCCCCATCGACCAGAGGAAAAACCAGGGGATCAACCCGGGGTAAAGGCGAACTAGAGAGTTTGAACTCAGTCTGCCAAACTATACAATGGGATAATCCTTGTAGGAGGACCAGACTTTATAATCAGATCATTAGAAGGACCTGTAGAGGCTCCCAGACCCTATTGTATTTAGATAAGTTGGCAGCCATGTTGGCAGTGATACGCTCTGTTTGTAGGGTGAACAGTATCTCTCTGTACCATTCAGTAAATTGAGGTGTAGACTGGTCTAACCAATGGCATAGAATAATCTTTTTCACACATGCTGAGATTAAAGCCATATGGAGTCTCTGGTTTCCAAGAAGGGTGTTGGTATAGTCACTGAAGACACATACAGTTGGAGTGAAAGCTTCAGACAATCCATGTAGTGGATTTAACCGGGCACGACCTGATTCCCACAAGGGGGCCGCTTTTTCACAGAACCACAATATGTGGAATAGGGTGCCAGGCTCCTTGCCACATCTGGTACAAGAATCGGCTGGTAGTCTACCCATTTTGTGTAGTTTGACTGGGGTATAATAAAGGTTGTGAATTATATTGAACTGCATGAGGCAGTATCTGTCCCACTTTAAAAATTTGTACATATGTTTCCAGAGTGTCGAGAATTAGACACAACTTCTGTTTATCTAAAAACTCTGATCCTAGCACCAGGGCAGAACTTCTAACAACATGAGTCCAATAGTGATGCCATTGCCAATTAAAAATGACGTCATCTCCTCACTGAGATGGTGCTTCAGAGTTTAGATTGGTGTTGTGGAATCAGAACTCCATTCAAATATTGTTGTGTAGCCTTGCTCCCGCTAGTAGTCTAATGTCAGATTTGTTTTCTTTGCTGAAGAGAGTAGTAGTCTCGGAGTCCTCTGCAAGTCCATCGGCTAAGTTCTTTATTTAATTAATAAAAACTCTATAATTTTTCCTATTTAGTTCTCAATAATTTTGTTAGAGAGGTTATTTTATCTAACTTTATTAATCTTCCAAGAATCAGTCCTCACCATTCATTACTCGTCTGTCTGTGCCAGAGGCATCAGGACCTCGCAGGAGCTTACACCTTTAAAGCTTCAGAGGCAGGGGACCAACTTCAGAGATGGCACCACTCATGAGGCAAATGTATGATGTTCCATTTGTGGGCTGGCCTGTAACCAACATAGGCCCTCCTCCTTCCTTAGTTCTGTTCTTCCTGCCATTGAGGTAATACTCCATGGGAGCGTTTGTCATTTGCAACTGCATCACACAGTCTAGTTCTATTCATTGCCACTCGCTCAATGCCATAACACTTAATCTTCCAGGACCTATCTTCACCATTGATTCTCACTGATGGGTTCTGAACCAGAGGATCCAGGACCCTGCGGGAACCAGAACTTTTCAAGAGGGCTGGTGCCAAAGGTAGGCTGTATGCATGCACGGCACTGCAAGACTAGCTTGCGCTGCATGACTTACTTCGGCACTGGCCCTCAATCGCCTCAGTTGCTTTTTCAAATAACATGAAGTCTTGCTGTATTCTGACTATATGCAGTTAGCCCCAGCACTTGAACTGCTCCAGAGAGTAAAGGGGTTAACTCTATGCCAAGGCATAGAACGTTGAGCTCGAGCTCGGTTTTCAAACCTCTGTCTGTGGTACTCTGAAGTGTAACCATCATATTTCTTACTCCGCCTAACAGTGAAGTCGCTCCAGAGATCCCTCCTGCGCTTCACTTTGGTAATAGTTCTAGACTAGACTGTGTGATGCAGTTCTTTTTTTATCAGTATTCTTACCTCTGTCTCGGTAACAGTAAGTGGTAGTAGTAGGTAGTGGTAATTTTTGTTGAATTTGTTAAAAATTGTTTTGTCTTCAGTTCTTTTCCAGTCGGTCTGGTTCAGAACCGAAATCTATTGTGATTTTTGTATTTCCGTATACATTATTGTGGGTTTCTGGTACTTATCGGTTCCTAAAAAAATCTGGATTTTTGTGGGATTTTTTTAACCGACCCGTGTCACGGTTAGAACCAATAAGTGTTAGTTGCCTGGCTTAATGCTGACAAGGGTGACTTTTTCTTGTATTCAGCATGTCTGAGAAACCCAAAAAGAAAACCGGTCCCACTGGGTTTCAGCACTGTACCGAGTGTGGGGAGGCCTTTGCTAAGGTTGATCCCCACCTCGTATGTGTGTATTGTCTGGGGTTTGACCACCTCAAGGAAGACTGCCAAATTTGTAAGAACTTTCCCAAAGCCAGTCTTAAAAAACGTCTGAGTAGGCTGAAGGAAAGGGAGATCGAGAAGTCCACTGACCCGGATGGCCAGCCTGGTTCTGTTGCGACCAAACCTGAAGAGGTGCCACTGCCCACTGACCAGGGCGATACCTCTTCAGGCAAAAGGAGAGCCAAAGAGTTGGTTCGGGGTAAGAGAAAAAGAAAATCAGCCGGTTCTGATCCGAAACCCCATGTTCTGACTGCTGAGGAAATAGCGAAAGCGATTACAATAGTGCAATCACTTTGCCCGGTTCTGACCGAACCATCGGTTCAAAGGCGATTGGTTCAATCGGAAGTTGTTTCCTCAGACATTGATCCAGAGGCATACTATGAGGGTGATTGGGAGGAGGAAGAGGATGATGAAGAAGGAGAGTTTGAAGGCCTAGATAAGCCAGTAGAACCTGACATCTCCCCAGACAGGCCTTCCAATGTTTCCCCTCCCAGGCTTTCTGAGTCCCCCTCTCACTTCTTGTTTTACAAGAAGGTGGCTGAGACTCTTCAGCTTCCTATGGAAGAAGCTGATCAGGATCAGGAGGAGCCTGATTATGTGGAAATGATGGATGTTCCAGAGTCAGAGAGAGTGTCTATCCCTCTGCACAAATCCCTGGGGAAACAGACACAGAAAATCATGCAATTTCCCACATCCATTCCTCCTGTGAATAAAAACATGGACAGGAAGTATGTCTTATCAGGTCCTGGCACAGAATTCCTTTCAGCATATTGTAGCCATGTTGGGATAGTGCAAGCTGCAGCCTGTGACAAGGCTAATATTCCCCTGGCATCTCACCCCCCAGGTAAGGATTCCAGGAAGGTGGATGCCATGGCTAAGAAACAGTACTTGGCATCCTATTTCGAGCTCAGGCAA
Organism: Neoceratodus forsteri; assembly: GCA_016271365.2. Lineage (NCBI taxonomy): Eukaryota > Metazoa > Chordata > Ceratodontiformes > Ceratodontidae > Neoceratodus > Neoceratodus forsteri. Next base: position 213,259,547 of record CM028129.1, on the reverse strand, counting down.
TCAAATTACATGGCATATACAGCCAGGTACCAGAAATCTATGTGGGATATGGTTCTGGAGCTGGCTAAGAATGCTCCTCCCCAGCTAACCAATGAGCTGGAGCAGGTGGCTGTAGATGGTATGGAGGCATCCAAAGTGCAATTTCATGCTGCTGTGGACTCGAATGATGTGCATTCTAGAGTCCTGGCTACATCTATCTCCATGAGGAGGTTTGCTTGGCTTAGATGTACCAGTCTTTCACAGGATACCCAGACTAAGGCCATGGATTTTCCTGTAACTGGTAATTCTCTGTTTGGTGAGCAAACAGAGAACTACATGAAGAAGATGGATGAATATAGGACCACCTATAGGAGTGCTGCAGCCAAGGAAAAGCAGGCCACTCCTCAGAGGCAGCAATTTAGGGCTGGCAGGGACAGGCCATTTCAAAGGCCTTTCTACCAAGCTCAGGCCTCCTCCTCTTCTTTCCAGCACAGGGGGTTCTTTAGGGGAAGAGGCAGGCGTGGGAGGACCAGAACCCCATCATCCACGCAGTCTAAGCCCCCTGCCAGCAGACACCCTGAGGTGTCAGTCAGGGTCGCCTCCCCAATTCCAGTAGGGGGCAGGCTGGCTCACTACTCCCAGGCTTGGGAGTCTATTACTTCAGATAAATGGATCCTGGAAGTAGTGAGCCAGGAACTTGTTCTCAGTTTCAAAAGGTTCCCAAAAATGAGAGCAAGGTCCTTCAGTCCTCCCTTTCCCTTGGAGACAAAGGCCTTAGAGGCAGAAGTCTCCTCTCTTCTGCTTCTGCAAGCAGTAAAGAGGGTACCTCTTTGTCACAGGGGAAAAGGACTGTATTCCAGATACTTCCTCACCCCAAAAAAGACAGGGGAGTGGCGACCCATCCTAGATTTAAGGTACCGGAACAAACATTTAACAAAATCAAAATTCAAGATGGTGACTCTGGGAGTAATTCTTCCCTCTGTGAGACCAGGAGACTGGCTAGCCTCTCTCGATCTCAAGGATGTCTACTTCCACTTACCTATCAGACATTCCCACAGAAAGTACCTCAGGTTCAAGTTGCCTTCAGGCCATTACCAATTCAGAGCTATGCCTTTCCGCCTAACATCTGCTCCAAGGGTGTTCACCAAGTGCCTTGCAGTAGTGGTGGCATTCCTCAGAAGACAGGGTATTCTTCTGTTTCCATACCTGGATGACTGGCTCCTAGTAGGCCAGTCCTCAGACCAAGTCAGGTCAGCCTTAGAGGTCACTCAAAGACTTCTAGAATCCTTGGGCTTCATTCTGAACCTAGAAAAGTCGGTTCTGGAACCAGCTCAGCTTCTCACCTTCATAGGGGTGGAAATAGACACTATTCAGGCAAGGGCATTTCTCCCTCTCTCAAGGGTTCAGTCCCTTGTCACTCTGGCTTCCTCTTTTCATCCTCTAGTTTCTCATCCAGCCAGACACTTTCTACAGTTACTGGGCCACATGGCAGCGTCCACAGCTGTAGTTCAGGGAGCAAGGTTTCAGATGAGACAGTCATTTTCATCTCAGATCCTATTGGTTTCAGAAAAGAGACCCTCTCTCCAAATTGGTTCCAGTGTCTCAAACTCTAGTTCAGGCTCTCCAGTGGTGGCTAGAGAAGGACAATATTCAACAAGGTGTTCCATTTGTCAGTCAGGCTCCTTCAGCGACTCTCACCACAGATGCCTCTCTGCTAGGTTGGGGGGCTCACCTAAATCAGTTTACAGCTCAGGGAACCTGGTCTCACCAGGAGTCCTTTCTATGTATAAATCTTCACTAATTGAGAGCTGTCTTTCTAGCACTTCAGACATTCTCAACTGCTGTTCAGGGGAAAGTAGTTCAGATCAGGACAGACAATACCACAACCATGTGGTACATCAACAAGCAGGGAGGCACTCGGTCCTCGGCCTTATGCACAGAGGCCATGAAGATATGTTCTCTGGCTTATTCCCTTCAGGTTTCTCTGATGGCTGTGCATCTCCCAGGGAAGGACAACATTTTAGCAGATGCTCTCAGCAGGATTTCTCAGGGTCATCACGAGTGGACCCTGAATCCTCTCATTCTTCAGGTAATTTTCAAGAGGTGGGGTACTCCAGAGATAGATCTCTTCGTAGCCCCAGACAATCACCAACTTCCTTGCTTTTGTTGCAGCCCTCCTCTTCTGGGCTCTGTCCATCAGGATGCTCTATTGTTGAATTGGACAAGCAGGTTCCTGTATGCATTTCCTCCTTTTCCTCTGATATTCATGGTCCTGATCAAGATCAGGTCTCAGCCTTGCAGGGTGATTCTAGTGGCTCTAGACTGGGCCAGACAGCCTTGGTATCCTCTTCTGTTGTCACTGTCAGTATCAATACCGCTGTGTCTTCCCAGGCAGTTCAATCTTCTTACCTCATCTCAGGGGAGGAGTCTTTACCTCAATCTTCAGACTCTCAGGCTCAAGGCCTGGCTCTTGAAGAGCTAGAATATGCAAGCCTATACCTTTCTCAGTCGGTCTTGGACATTTTAAAAGTTAGCAGAAAACCTGCTACCAGAAAGACCTACAACTCCATATGGAAAAGATTTGGGTTTTGGTGTTCCCAGAAACAGGTTCAGCCAGAATTGGCTGATATTGCCACTGTACTTGACTATCTGGTGCATCTTAATAATTTAGGCTTCCGGCCTACTACTCTCAAGGTATATTTGGCAGCTGTGTCTGCCTTTCTTTCTGCTGGTAAGGGCGCTTCCCTAGCTTCTCATCCAGTTTTCAAGAAGTTTTTCAAAGGTTTAGTACATGTTAATCATTCTTTTAGAGAACCTACCCCTTCTTTGGGATCTGAATATCTGTATAGCACAGCTTATGCAGCCCCCTTTTAAGCCTTTATCTTCAGCAGAGCTGAAATACTTGACTTGGAAAATTGTATTCCTGGTAGCCATTACCTTTGCCAGGAGAATCAGTGAATTACAGGCTTTATCAGTGGAACCTGATTTCATTTCATTTCACAGGGATAAGGTGGTACTTCGAACCAACAGAAAGTTTCTTTCCAAGGTGGTATCAGACTTTCATCTGAATCAGTCTGTCATTGCCTGTATTTTTCACTGACCATTCTTCCTCTGGGGAAAGAAGATTACACAGTCTTGATGTAAAGAGGGCTCTTAGCTACTGTGTGGAGCATACTAAGGCCCATAGGAATGGCTGTTCTCAGTTGTTTCTCACCTACGGAGAAGTGGGAACAGGCAAACCAGCCACCAAGAGAACTGTTGCCAGGTAGATTGTCTCCTGTATCCAGTTCTGCTATTTGAAGCTTGGGAAGGAGCCTCCCTCAGGTCTGAGGGATCATTCGACCTGAGGTACAGCTGCTTTGGTCGCAGCAGCTAGAGATATACCTTTAGTGGAAAACTGTAAAGCAGGCACCTGGAAAACTGTTCACACGTTTACCAAGCATTACTCTCTGGACATTCAGTCTAGAAATGATGCTAGGTTTGGCACAGCTGTACTGCAGAGCCTGTTCCCAAAACAGGTTCTGTGACTCCCTCCTCCAAGAGGGTACTGCTTGATAGTCTGCATATAGTCAGAATACATCAACACTTCATGTTGTTTGAAGAAAAAATTACTCTCCACAGTAATGTTGTTTCTTCTAATGGAGTCTTGATGTATTCTGACCTGCCTCCCCTCCTGGAACCTAGTAGTTTTGGGATGTGGATGGGCAGGCACAGTGCTGCACCCCAGAGGTGTACTCGACATGCCCTTTATCTTATTAAGGGTTTTATTATGAATGCTTTTGCTTGTTTCACTATCTACTTATTTTCTTTTTGGAGTTCTTGACTTGAGTCTTTTGACCCTAAAAAAATCTGTTATTGCCATTTGGCACAAAAATTTTAGAACCAATTTCTACCAGTTGAATTAGTTAGTTTAGTGCTCGTAAGAATCTGACGGTTACACTGCAGATTACAAGAGACAGAGGTTTGAAAACCGAGCTCAGGCTCAACGTTCTATGCTTCTGCATAGAGTTAACTCTTTCCTCTCCGGAGCAGTTCAAGTGCTGGGGCTAATTGCATATAGTCAGAATACAGCAAGACTCCATTAGAAGAAACAACATTACTATGGTGAGTAATTTTTTCTTCTCTGTGAATGACCACTTTCACCCTAACCGCTCTGCCCTATTTCTTGCTTCCTTCCCTGATCCTTCTTTCACCTCACCCCTCTGACCCTCAACCTTCTTTCCACTGTTTTATCTTCACTTACCTGAACTTTTGTTCACCCAGATTTACCTATACCTATTTGACAAAGTACCTTGGGCTGCCTCCTTTTATTAGGTAATTTTTGATTTCCTACCGATTCATAGTTTTTAGTTGCAATGTTAATGTCACATTGTCATTTTAAATACTTTTTAGTCAAAATTTTGTGTAATACCATCTGTTGTATGTCTGTCATTCTTCCCACTGATGTGGAACCTTTGTAAAAGAGCTGTTGTGTGCTCAAAGGTATTGTAATCCAAGAATGAATAAATAAAATAAATAGAATAGGACCTTGTCCCATTTGTTAGAGAAAGTGTTTAAAATGCAAGGATCTGACCTTTTCTGTCTGGTTACGCAACCAAATTTTCCTGTGAGACTTCGGGCTTGATCAACGCGACAGGCTCGCAGTTCTTTGTCTCTTACTGTCTCTCAGTTTTGTCTTGCTGTCGTTTTTCTCCCTTGCATATCTAGATCTGCTGATATAAAAATATATGCAAATCTTTGTATGGAAATGTTAACTGATGTCGGGATCTCTTTTGTCTGGAAAATATATAGCATTACTGTTGAAATGTATATAATTGTATTTTGACATGGATCACAATCTGCTTCTTGTTTCGTGAGGTGTATTTCTTGGAGGAGGGCAATATCTACTCTCTCACTCTTTTTATATAGGACCAAACTCATTTTCTTTTAACTACTGCCTTCAGTCCATTGACATTCCACGTGATCACATTTATGACTCCCATAATCTAACTATAGGACCATATCTCTCTCCGAACCTTACATTATGAAATTGCAACAACTTCTGTATCCTGTAATTTCATTCAGCTGATTTAAACTTTTGAAACTTTAATCCACTGTTGCCCCCCTTTTCTGCATCCCTTTAAATGTTTTTTTAACCCCTTCCCCCCTTTTCTCCTGTAGGCTAATTAAACATTTTAAGCAAAAAACTAGCACAACAGGTGCAAATCTACTTAATTTAACAGCTTGTCTTCTTCTCCCCCCATGTCTACTTAATTCCCTAGGAGTGAGGTGAAAACCCTCTACTTTTCATGGATCTTGCCGGTCCATCAATCCCCCATTAACAAAACAACACCAGAACACATTAAAGGATTAGTGATTCAAACAACATGAAGTCTTGCTGTATTCTGACTATATGCAGTTAGCCCCAGCACTTGAACTGCTCCGGAGAGGAAAGGGTTAACTCTATGCCAAGGCATAGAACGTTGAGCTCGAGCTCGGTTTTCAGACCTCTGTCCCAGGTACTCCTCAGTGTAACCGTCAAGATTCTTTACTCCGCCTAACTTAGAAGTCGCTCTGGAGATTCTCTCCTTCATTTTGGTTCGGTTTAAGTAAAAAATTGGTCGGTTTCTCAACCATTTACTTATTTTTTCGGTGTTCTCATTTCTCTCCAGTCCATGGTACAGTAAGTGTTTGGTAGGTAGTTTAGTGTTTTGTGGTAGAAATTGTTTTTTGTTCAGTTTCTTCCCGGTCGGTCCGGTTAGGAACCAAGGCAATTCTGTTTTTTTTTCTGTGATTTGTATTGTGGTTTCCGGTACCTATCGGATCCTAAAAAAACGATAATTTCCTTCTTTTTTTTAACCGACCCGTGACACGGTTGGAACTGATAGGTTTGTAGTCGCCTAGCTTAAATGCTGGTAAGGGTAACTTTTTTATCATTTAGGCATGTCTGAGAAACCCAAAAAGAAAACTGATCCCACTGGGTTTCAGCACTACGCCAAGTGTGGGGAGGCCTTTGCTAAGGCTGATCCCACCTCGTCTGTGTGTACTGTCTGGGGTTTGACCACCTCAAAGCGGACTGCCAAATCTGCAAAAACTTTCCCAAAGCCACTTTAGATAAACGTTTAAGCAGGCTGAAGGAAAGGGAGGCCGAGAAATCCGCTGACCCAGATGGCCAGTCCGGTTCGGTTCCAACCGAATCTGAGGGGGTGCCCACTGACCTGGGCGATACCTCCTTGGGCAAAAGGAGAGCTGATTCTGCTGAATCGGTTCCGTCTAAGAGAGAGCACAAGTCAGCCAGTTCGGATCCCGGTTCCCATGTTCTGACCGCTGATGAAATAGCTAAAGCGATTGCTGTTTTACAATTGCTTCACCCGGTTCCAATCGAACTGACACCGACTCAAAGACAGTCGGTTCGGTCGGACTTTTCTGCTTATGAATATGATCCTGAAGCATTTTATGAGGGCGACTGGGAAGGAGATGAAGATTATGAAGAAGAAGAGGTTTATGAAGACCTAGATGAGCCAGTAGAGCCTGACTTCTCTCCAGATAGGCCTTCTAATGTGTCTTCTCCCAGACTTTCTGTGTCCCCCTCCCATTTCTTGTTCTACAAGAAAATGGCTGATACTCTTCAGCTTCTAGTGGAAGAGGCTGAACAGGATCAGGAGGAACCTGACTATGTTGAGATGATGGTTGTCCCAGATTCCAAAAGGGTGTCTATCCCTCTGCATAAATCCCTTGGGAAACAGACACAAAACATTCTTTAGTTTCCAACATCCATACTTCCTGTGGATAAAAAGATGGACAGGAGGTATGCCTTGTCAGGTCCTGGGATGGAATTTCTTACAAATCACTGCAGCCATGTTGGGGTAATGCAAGCTGCAGCCTGTGACAAGGCTAACGTTCCCCTGGCATCTCACCCCCCAGATAAGGATTCCAGGAAAGTGGATGCCATGGCAAAGAAACAGTACTTGGCATCCTCTTTGGGGCTCAGGCAATCTAATTACATGGCTTATACAGCCAGATACCAGAAATCTATGTGGGATCCGGTTCTGAAGCTGGCTAAGAATGCCCCTTCCCAGCTGGCCAAGGAGCTGGAGCAGGTGGCTGTGGATGGTATTGAGGCATCAAAGGTCCAATTTCATGCTGCTGTTGACTCGAATGATGTACATTCTAGGGTCATGGCTGCATCTGTCTCCATGAGGAGATTTGCATGGCTCGGTGTACCAGTTTATCACAGGATACCCAGACCAAGGCCATGGATTTTCCTGTCACCGGTAACTCTCTGGGGAGCAAACATAGGCTTACATGAAAAAGATGGGCGAATACAGGACCACCTACAGGAGTGCTGCAGCCAAGGAAAAGCAGGTCACTCCTCAGAGGCAGCAGTCTAGGTCTGGCAGAGGCAGGCCTTTTCAAAGGCCTTTTTACCAAGCCCAGGCCTCCTCTCTTTCCTGCAGAGGGGGTTCTTTAGGGAACGAGGCAGAAGGGGGATGACCAGGACGCCATCCTCCACTCATTCCAAGCCCCCTGCCAAACAGACACCCTGATGTGTCAGTCAGGGTCACCTCCCCGATTCCAGTAGGGGGCAGGCTGGCTCACTATTTCCAGGTCTGGAAGTCTATTACCTCAGACAAATGGATCCTGGAAGTAGTGAGCCAGGGATTTGCTCTCAGCTTCAAAAGGGTCCCAAAAATAAGACCAAAGTCTTTCAGTCCTCCCTCCCTCTCCTGTGGAGACAAACACTTTAGAGGCAGAAGTCTCCTCTCTACTGATCCTGCACACAGTAGAGAAGGTATCTGTCAATCACAGGGGAAAAGGACTGTATTCCAGATACTTCCTTACCCCCAGAAAGGCGGGAGTGGCGACCCATCCTAGATCTACGATACCTAAACAAACACATACTAAAGCCAAAGTTCAAAATGGTGACTCTGGGAATAATTCTCCCCTCTCTGAGACCAGGAGACTGGCTAGCCTCCCTGGATCTCAAGGATGCGTATTTCCACATACCTATCAGACATTCCCACAGAAAGTACCTCAGGTTCGAGTTGCCCTCAGGCCACCACCAGTTCAGAGCAATGCCTTTCAGCCTAACATCTGCTTCAAAGGTGTTCACTAAGTGTCTAGCAGTAGTGGTGGCCTTTCTCAGCAGACAAGGCATCTCACTCTTCCCTTACCTGGACAACTGGCTCATAGTCAGTCCTCAGACCAAGTCAGGTCAGCTCTAGAGGTCACTCAAAAGCTTCTGTACTCCTTAGGATAAAGGCCTTTCTTCCTCTTTAAAGGGTTCGGTCCCTCATCACCCTGGCTTCCTCTTTTCATCCACTAGTGTCTTGGCCAGCCAGACATTTTTTGCAGTTGCTAGGCCACATGGCAGCTTGCACTGCAGTAGTGCAAGGGCCAAGGTTTCAAATGACAGATATTCAATTTCATCTAAAATCTTTTTGGTCTCAGAAAGAAGACCCCCTCTCCAAGTTAGTTCCAGTGTCTCAAACTCTGGTTCAGGCTCTCCAGTGATGGCTGGAGGAGGACAATCTGAGGCAAGGTGTCCTCTTCCTCAGTCAGGCCCCGACAGTGATTCTCACCGCAGACGCTTCCCTGATGGGATGGGGAGCCCATCTGGATCAGCTTACTGCTCAGGGAACATGGTCTCATCAGGAGTCTGTCCTGCACATAAATCTTCTTGAACTCAGGGCTGTCTTTCTAGCACTTCAGACAGTCTCGAACACAATTCAGGGGAAAGTGGTGCAGATCAGGACAGACAACACCACAACCATGTGGTACATCAACAAGCGGGGGGCACTCGGTCCCCAGCCTTATGCACCAAAGCCATGAAAATATGGTCACTAGCTTATTCCCTGCAGGTTTCCCTGATAGCTGTGCATCTCCCGAGGAAGGACAATGTACTGGCAGATGCTCTAAGCAGGATTTTCCAAATTCACCATGACTGGGCCCTGAATCCTCTAATTCTTCAGATCATTTTCAGAAGGTGGGACACTTCAGAGCTAGATCTCTTTGCAGCCCCGGACAATCATGAGCTTCCCCTGTTCTGCTGCAGACCCCCTCTTTTGTGGTCTGTTCCTCAAGATGCTGTCCTGTTGGATTGGACAAACAGGTTACTGTATGCTTTTCCTCCTTTTCCTCTGATACTCAGGGTTCTGGTCAAGATCAGATCTCAGCCTTGCACTGTGATTCTGGTGGCTCCAGACTGGGCCAGGCAGCCTTGGTACCCCTAGTACTGTCAATGTCAGTGACAATTTCTCTTTGTCTTCCCAGACAGTTCAATCTTCTCTCCTCCTCACAGGGGAGGATACAGTATCCCAACCTTTAGACTCTCAAACTCAAAGCTTGGCTCTTGAGGAACTAGAATATGCAGGTCTGCATCTTTCCCAATCAGCCCTGGACATTCTTAAGGCCAGTAGAAAACCTTCCACTAGGAAAACCTACAATTCCAAATGGAAGAGATTTGGCTGTTGGTGTTCTCAGAGGCATGTTCAGCCAGATTCAGCTGACATTGCCACTGCTTTGTACTGTTTGGTGCATCTTAACAGTTTAGGCCTCAGACCTACCATTCTCAAGGTACATTTGGCAGCCATCTCTGCCTTCCTTTCAGCTGGGAATGGCTCTTCTTTAGCCTTCCATCCAGTTTTCAAAAGATTTTTCAAATGTTTGGTTCATATCAATCCTCCTTTTAGGGACCCTACTCCTGTTTGGGATCTGAATATCTGTATTGCACAGCTTATGCAGCCTCCCTTTGAACCACTATCTTCAGCTGAGCTAAAATACTTGACTATGAAAACTTTGTTCCTGATAGCCATTACCTCTGTCAGGAGAATCAGTGAGTTAAAGGCTTTGTCAGTGGAACCTGATTTTATTTCATTTCACAGGGATAAGGTGGTCCTTCGAACGAATAGAAAGTTCCTTCCCAAGGTCGTATCAGACTTTCAGTTGAACCAATCTATGTCATTACCTGTATTTTTCACTGACCATTCTTCCTCTGGGGAGAGAAGACTACACAGTCTTGATGTAAAGAGGGCCCTTAGTTATTATATAGAATTCACTAAGACCCATAGAAATAACTGTTCACAGCTTTTTCTCACTTATGGAGAAATGGGAAAAGGTAAACCTGCCACTAAGAGAACTATTGCCAGGTGGATTGTCTCCTGTATCCAGTTCTACTACTCAAAGTTGGGGGAAGAGCCACCCTCAGGCCTGAGGGCTCACTCCACCAGAGTTACAGCTGCTTTGGTCGCAGTAGCCAGAGACATACCTTTAGTGGAAATCTGTAAAGCAGCCACCTGGAAAACTGTTCACACATTTACCAAACATTACTCTCTTGACATCCAGTCAAGAAGTAATGCTAGGTTTGGCACAGCAGTACTGCAGAGTTTGTTCCCAAAATAGGTTCTGTAACTCCCTCCTCTAAGGGGGTACTGCTTGGTAGTCTGCATATAGTCAGAATACAGTAAGACTTCATGTTTTCTGAAGAAAAAATTACTCACCATAGTAATGTTGTTTCTTCTAATGGAGTCTTGCCGTATCCTGACCTCCCTCCCTGCCTCCCCTCCTGGAACCTAATTGTTTTGGGGATGTGGGTGGGCAGGCACAATGCTGCACCCCAGGGTTGTACCTGGGTCATCTTTCCTTAGGGTGAGGTTTATTATTGCTATTTTTAAGTTTCGCTACCTACTTGCATTCTTTTTGGGGTTCTCGACTTGAGTCTTTTGGACCCTAAAAATCTTTTATTGCCTTTTGGCACAAAATTTTAGAAAAACTATTTCTGTTTATAGTTAGTTAGCATAGTGCTCATAAGAATCTGATGGTTACACTGAGGAGTACCTGCAACAGAGGTTTGAAAACCAAGCTCGAGCTCAATGTTCTGTGCCTTGGCATAGAGTTAACCCTTTCCTCTCCGCAGCAGTTCAAGTGCTAGGACTAACTGCATATAGTCAGAATACAGCAAGACTCCATTAGAAGAAACAACATTACACTACTATGATGACTAATCTTTTCTTGTCAGGGCATAGGAGGAGATCAAAGCTTACGTAGTGATGGTCTGAACTTCCACCTCCAGAAGGGGGACAGCCCAGACAACCAAGGAGAGCTTTCCCCCAATCTGATGTATAGGCCTCACTGCAGAGACTATTTGCAGGTGCTAAAGCAGCATGTGAGGAGGGGGCAGGGGAGGTAACAGAGGCCACCTGTAGGAACTGTCCACTCCCCAGCACCCCCTCAGTTAGGCGTGTTGCAGATTTACTTTAATTGCTCAGCTGCCCTGCTGACGCTTAAATGCCCCTGTGTGTTTGGAGTTAGTAAAATAATCTTCCCCCTCCCTTCCCAGGTTAGATGGGGGGGATAATTAGGGCCGGTCCCACAAGGGAGGGCTCCAGGATAACTTAGTATACAATTAAGTCAGGCAAGATGAGGATGGGTTCCCCTTCCCGTCTCACCCCTTATGCTCATTTTGTATACATATTATTATAATATGCTTCCCGCTCCCAATAATACAGATGGGTCTAAAGTACTCAAGACATAAACATTTTCCTGTAAAACCTAAAGTCCATGTGTGTACTACTAATAGATCGCTACTTAATAGAAAAAAAGGATATGCTCGGAGCCACAAGCTCTTGTAAAAAAAAAAGTATAAACACAGAAGTGGTAACAAAAATTAGCCTGGCAATTTTAGCAGAGAGTCGATGGTCTATGCAGTAATGATGTTGTTCTGAGGACAGGCAAACTAAAAAGGAGATATGCTTGTGTGTGTATTCTCGTTATGGCCCCCGATGATTCTGGTGGATCTGGCAAGCGAGCCCCCCACAAGGGAGCGTGAGAGGCTAGGTTCCTTGACAAATCCAGGCCTGTAAGTCCTCTTTCCCAATATGGGGCACGGGAGCCCTAAAGCAGTTTCCAAATGTACTCATTTTCAAGTGTCCAGGGTTTGGCCACGTTTCAGCAAAACAACCAGGGCTGGAAAAGACTTTAAAAGTTTCTTCTGGGTTTGAGGTGCGAGGGGGAATACCTGCGACCAACCTTATAGGCCTCAAGGGTTACAGGTCGCGGAGGCTCATAGGCCCCTCCCCCCACCCTGTAATCACCCCATCCTGAGTTCGTTGAGAAAAAAACTCTGCACAGTACCTTCCATTGTGGGTCTCAGGTCCCCACATTTTCCTCCCTGTCAGCTCACGGGGAGTGATCCCCCTCCTCTCTTGCGATGTACGCCAGGGCTGCCTCTGGGTTAGGAAAAGATTTAACCTCCTTTCCTTGTCCCTGGATGATTAAGCATGCAGGGTAAATCAGTGCAAAAGGCCATTTTAGCAAGTGGAGTTTTTTCTTAACTTCCTAAAATGCTTGCCTTTCATTTTGCAGTAATCGGGAGTAGTCCAAGAAGATACTCACACAGGCCCTCTGAACTATTATAAGGGCCGAGTTCTCTGGAGGCATCTAGTACCAACTGACACTCTTTGTAGTGCAGAAATTTTATTATAACATGTTGGGGCCGCTCATCAGGGCTTGGTTTGTGGCCTAGAGATTGAAGGACTCTCTGTATCTCTAGGGTAGCTGACTCAGACAGATTAAGGTGCTTTATAAGCTATTGCTGCATGAAAGAGGTGCAGCTCAGTCCCTCAGATCCCTCCGGGAGGCTGACCACACAGACGTTGCACCTCCACTCATGGTCTTCAATAGTCACCTTTAATTTTTCTATGTCTTTAAGAGCCTCACTAAGGGAAGATTCCATTCTGTGCATTTTGTCCTCCTGAGTGCCCAGTCTTTCCTCCAAGTCCCCGATTCTGGCTGTGTGCTGCTGTACTGTTTCCCCAAGGGAGTTGAAAGATTGCTGGAGGTGGCTAAGCTGTGTGGTTATATTCTCAAAGCCAGATGTCTTATGTTTTGTGAGATCAAATTGGAGTTCTTTAATCAATTTTTCCAGAGACTGCGATGTTTCGCCAGAATGTTTGTTGGGGGGGGGGGGGCAAGCTAGAAAATCTCTGTTCCTCACCAATGGTCTTAGCGGCAGCTCACATAGTCGGAACATCTGAGCTCAGATTCTTGGAGTACTCTCCGCTCGATTTGAAGAGATACTGAGCTTGCATTTTAAATATTTTCACTTAGCCGGTATCGAGCAGACGTTCTGATGCAGAAATATCTTGAAATAGACAATTTAGGAGCAGGATGGCTTTGAAAAGTGGGGTATTGAATGGAGAGCTCCTAAACTATGCTGCCTTCTTGAGATCTGGCCGGCCAGGCTCCCCCCCACCTAAAGATTGATTTTATTGAAGATTTTTCTGATATGTCAGATTCAGGCCCTCTTGAGGAACTAAGTTGTAATGGGGAAAAAAATTCTGAGGAGAGGTAAAATAACAAGTAGTGCCATATGTGAGGTCATTCAAACCTTTGTAAATGATAATGAACCACTTAGTCTAAATTATGAGTCCCCAGAACAAATAGAATAATAGATAGATGAGTATCTATTACAAGGCAGTTAGACCATCGAGAGGTTTTGGGGACTTGGAACCTCGAGAGCGAAGCTCGAGAGGTTCATAAAGTCCCCAAAACCTTGAGATGGTCTGACTGCCTTGTAGTAGATACTCATTTAGCTGTTATTTTTGTAATATATGGATCTGTTGTAAAAGAAAAAAGGAGTTTTTTTTTTGTGGATTCTCAAATGGGCTGGCCACCCAGCACTGAAGGCAGCTGTCTCTGCAGCACGCAGCATTGCACAGTCTGTCTTGCTTGTTTCTGAACATTTTCTCTGTTCGCATTTATTAGGCAGTCCTACCTTTCAGTTTCTTTCTTTGTTTTGCGATTGCAGGATTAGCCAGATATTCCAATGTGGTGTATGTTTCAAGAAAAAGAAAAAAGAAATGAAGATCAAGCATTCCTCTCACTAAGCGAAAGGAAACAACCGTCATGTTTTTGATTTTGTTTTGCCCGCCCTCAGAGAAAAGCTGCCAATGGGGATGCACGCCGTCACTATGGCTATGGAGGAAGGGACGTGCCACCATGGCAACTAGTTTTCTTGGCAGGCAGAGTTGCACATGCGCTGTGGCATTTTGGTGATAATACTATCGTTCAGAGCTGAAACGATAGTATTATCAGCAGTGAACGATGGTATTATCACTTCGGCAATGACAGTATTATTGAAAATTGAGTAGTCTATTACAGGGATTTTTTGTATGGAATTTGATGGTATTATTTTCAATATCCATATATTACAAATTGGTAATGCGTTGAATCAATTGAACCAGGATATTAACGCTGTAATGTATGCTAGAACTACATGTAATATTCTACCAAATTATCATTGGTTTGATAATGAATGCAGAGAGGGAAAATCCAAATTAAATAAACTTATAAAATGGATTAAAACAGTACCTACAAAGTCAAATTTTCAAAATTTAAATAGAGCCAGAAAACAATACAACAGATGGTTAAAAAATAAAAAAATGCTATGTCAGCAAAAACTATAGGGTGAAATGCATGAGGTAATACAAAATAACGATATGCATTTCTTCTGGAAATTGGTGGCAAATGGTGTAAAAGAGTACCAACCTGTATTGCTATCCTATATTCCCAGGGAGAATTGGATAGCACATTTCTTTTTTTTTTTTAATACTTTATTTTTGTTTTACACCAAAACAATTTGTCCAGTGTTCAGCTACATTCACTTTTCATTTTTACATTGGTTGTATTTTTACAACAGTTTTTTCCCCAATACTTTTCAGTTGTATTGTTATTCCATTAGTTTTATTGTTAGGTTTTAACATAATTTCCAGGTTGTTTATGTTTTTTTATTTATTTATTTAATTTAATATATATATCTAAAAGTATTAACTTAATTCATAATTACTATAATTTATACACCTTTAACCTTAAAATTTAGTAAAGAAAAGAAACAAAAAGAACTAAAAAATACAAAACTTGCTGTCCACTGCTCTGTGTCCCCTTCCTATTTTATTTTTATTAGCATCAAATTTATTTCACTGACTTCCTACTTCTCCCCACTTCCTCTACCACTCTAAATTTCCCAGAATCAATCCCGACCAAGAGGAAACACAGATATTTTTTTTATGTTATATTTGCTACATATAATTCCCATCTAGACCATCTGTTCAGAAACTGGGCCTGGCTATGCTGGGACGGAAAGGTAATCCTTTCTATCTCATGTATTGAAGTGACTAGGTCCACCCATTCTTTCATAGTGGGGCTTTTTTTTTTGCTGCCAAAGTCTAGTTAGAGCCTTATTTGCTGCCACACACAAAATGCGCCAAAGATACTTGGCCTCACTTCCCTTTTTTGTTTTGGGGTCAATTCCCAACATTATTTGCTTTGGGCCTATGTCTATGGCGTCCATAAAGATTGCCTTCAGATGTTTTATAAGGTCCATCCAATAGTTTATTATGCCTGGACATTGCCAAAAGATGTGTGCATGTCCCGCGCATGGGATTCCCTGCATTCCCTCCAGCAGGCAGAATTACCTCCAGATGTAAATCTGTCCTGTACCTTAGGTACAATGAAATATCTTATTCTGGTTTTCCACCTAAACTCCCGCCAAGAGGGTGAGCTAGTGGTACTCCAGATCTCCCTTCAACTCCTTTCCCACTCATTGTCGTCTATATTTTCTCCTAGTTCTTCTTCCCATTTATTTTTAACTTCTTTAGTACTATGTCCATGGTCTATAAGGTAATTGGAATATAGTAGTGTGATGGCGCCCCCTTCCCGTCTATGAGGCCCATATTTTTTCAAAGGGAGGAGGAGGAGGAATGTCCATAGCTCCTATTGTTGCAGGTCCACTTAGCTCGGCATACACCCACTTTCTCACTTGATAGTATTTAAATCTGTCTCTTGGGGTCAAGTCGAATAGGGCCTGTGCAGCTTTGAATGGGATTGGTGAGCCCCCCTTCATGATCTGCCAACTAGAATGGAATCTCCTGTTCGCCTGAGTTCTAAACCAGGGGTCATGGGTTGCTGGGATAAAACACGAGTCCCAGGCCCACCACATATATTTCCACATATGTTGCAATGTGCCCCCTCTATTAGTTCCTCTCCTCCATCCCTCCATGGCTGCTTCCATCCCTCCCATTTTTTGAACTCCCAGTTGGGCTTGCAGTTGTTTATTAAAAGTAACAGCTTGCAGGGGAGAGTCTTTCACTAGACCCACTTCTATAGTTTTCCAGTGGGATATGAATTCTGGGTGTTGCCACATTAATACTGTTTTCATCTGCGAGGTGATCCAGTACCCCGGGAGGTATGGAACTGCCAAGCCACCTCTCTCCTTGGGCAGATATAACATTTTTTTGAAATCCGCGGCCTTCTCACCCCCCAGATAAATGAAAGCAATTGTTTTTGCCAAATTTCCAACGTTTGTTGGGGGATTTTGCATGGGACTCCCTGAAATAAATATAAGAAATGAGGGAGAATATTCATTTTTGTGGTTTGCACCTGTGAATGCAAAGACAAGGGTAAGAGTGCCCATTTCTTATCATCTTGAGTTATGTCACTTACCAGTTTGGGATAGTTATCTTCAAATAGGCTTAGCTGGTTCAATCCTAAGTAGATCCCTAGATATCTTACTTTATCCATTCCCCATCGCATTGGGTATTTCCTTCTAAATTCTGAGGGAGCCTGAAAAGAGCATGCTAAGACTTCAGTCTTGTCCGTATTTAGGGTATAATCTGAAATTTCTGAGTATTTTTGAATTTGACTAAATATTTCAGGGAAGGAAGTTTCTGGTTTGCTCAAAAAAAGCAAAATGTCATCTGCATATAACCCCAATTTGTGTTCTACCCCCCGAATTTCCACACCCTTAATTTCTGCATTCTGGCAAATCGTCTGGCCCAGCGGTTCCACAAAAATGGCAAATAGTAGGGGAGAGAGGGGACACCCCTGTCTAGTTCCTCTCTCCAGGGGGAAGACCTTCCCCAGATGCCCATTTACACACACATATGCTCTAGAGGCAACGTAAAATTTGGCTATCAGTGTGAAGAAAGTCTCCGGGGAACCAAAGTTCGCCAGGTACGCCTGTAAAAAAGGCCAAAGTACCTTATTAAAAGCTTTTTCAGCGTCCAGTCTCATGACCAGAGTTGTTTGTTTTTATTTTATTTACATGATCCAGGACATCCATGGCTCTACAGATGCCATCCAGCGCCTGATGTCCCATTACAAAACCTGTCTGATCTATATGGATGATCTGCGGGATAATGCTCTCAAGACGTCTGGTCATGATACCCACCATGATTTTATAGTCCGTGTTTAAAATTTATATCGGCCTATAAGAGGCACATAATAAGGGGTCCCTGGCGGGCTTGGGCAACACCGCAACCACTGCATATTTCCAAGTTTGGAGAATTTCATCATCTTTTGCCATTATAAAGTTATATACCCTTCCCAGGAGTGGTATCAGCTGAGCCCTAAGGAGCTTATAAAACTCCGCTGGGTAACCGTCCATTCCTGGACATTTCCCTGTCTTAAGCTTGGCTTTTCAGTTGCTATTTCACTATCCGTTATAGGAGGGAGACCAATCTGCCTATTTCTCTTTCGTCAACCTTTGGTAGTCGCAAATTCTCAAAAATATTTGGCTATCTATTCCGCCTCCAGTTGATTACCCATCTTATATAATTCCTGATAAAAGTCAGCGAAGGTATCTGCCATATCTGTTGTTTCGGTCTTACATTGGCCTGTAGATGGATGCTTAATTTTAGTTATAGTAGCTTTGGCCTTTTTTTGCCTTAATCTGATAGCCAATAATCTGGTTGCCCACGGACCCCCCCCATAATATTTCTATTTGAGGTATATCATATTTTGCTCTATTTTATATTCTAGAATTGAATTAAGGGTTTTCTTGACTTCCTGTATCTCTTTTTCTTTTTTGGGGTCAAATTTCTCTTTTAGTGAACTCTCCAGTTCCCTTATTTGGGCTTACAAGGCCATGCAGCGGGCTTCCCTCTCTCTCCTCTACACTGTGCTGCCTTAGAGATAAGATGCCCCCGGAGGACCACCTTTAATGTATCCCATAAGGTGGAGGGATTAACTTCGGGGGTGTCGTTGTGCAACAAGATGTCCCTGATCATTTCCTCTACTGATTCTTGCTCTTCTTTTTTTTGTATTAAGGCTAGGTTAAGTCGCCATGTTGTCCTCTTCCTGCTCTGACCTAACTGAAACTGCATTAGCAGGGGTGCATGGTCTGAGAGGTACATTTCCCCTATTTCAATTTTCTTTAACAGATCAATGTTCTCCTTCGGTATTAGACAGTAGTCTATTCTGGTATATGTTTTGTGTACGGCCAAGAAGAAGGTATAATCTGTACACTGGCCATGCATGTCCCTCCATGAATCTAAGTATCCCAACTCCAGCAGGAGCTTACTAACCTTAGAGGCCACTCTCCTATCAGACCCAGGAATTCCCAAGGATGTGTCCAAGTATTCATTTAGTGCAAGGTTCATATCTCCACCTATGATTACTGGGCCCTCCGCCCACTCTATCAGTTTTATAAGGAGTCTCCTATAAAAGTTATAGCCTGAACCCAGAGGGGCATATATTGAGGCCAGCGTAATTATTGGGTCATTATAAGCCCCTTTCAGAGCTGCCATACAGCCTTCGGTGTCCACCATTTGGCCCTTAATCTCAAAGGGTACCCCTTCCCTCATTAACACTACCATTCCCTTGCGGCGACCCCCTTGAAATGTGGAGGCTACTACTTGAGAGAATCCAAATTTGTGCAGTTTGTCATGTTCAATTGAGGAGAGGTGTGTCTCCTGGAGCATACAAAACTGTGCTCTGGTTTTCTTTATATAGCCAATAATTTCACTTTGTTTAGCTGAGTTTGTTAGTCCATTTACATTAAAAGAGAGGATGGTAGTGTTTGTCTTAGCCATTTATACTTATATCGGGACTCCTACAGTATTTTTCCCCATGGAAAGTGGAGAGTGACCTCTGAGGTGACGAAAGCAGAGCAGTGGTTCGGACAATGGATCCTAATAATTTTAACTTAGTGCTAAATAAGACAGCAATTACTATAACTATAACATTCTCAACAAAGCCGGTTGAATCTATCTTATACTGGCATGACATTTTTAAAAAAAACAAAAAAAAGGCCCCAACAGTGGAACTTTTTAAACGTGAATTAACAGTAACAGGATACTTCCAAGGTAGGAGGTCTGGCAGTGTGAGGCCTCTTTGCCCTTCCCGTTATTTAGGGAAGTGGCGGAAAGGGGGAACTGTTTCCCTATTTAAAGGGACCCCTTTCCTGAGTCCAACCGAAAATGGAAGGGCTCAGAGAGTTAAGGTTTACTAACGAACCAAGACGAGCTAGTATACTATATAGGCAGTTTCTTTTGCTGTTCTCCCAACCGACCCACCCCTCTTTTTTTTTTATATTTAATATCCATTCTTTGATCCCACAGAGAGCAATGCCCTCTATGAGATCTCTATATTTATCCCTCAAACCAACCTGTGATATTGGTAGTGCCCCTTCTCTAACTGTCTAGCTTAACTGTATTCATCTAATACAAACAGCTCTCTGTCTAAATTGATTTACTTGATTTTAAACTGTGCAGTATTCTTCCCAGGTCTTCCTTGAGTGCTGCACTTAACTTTCTCTTTTCTCCTTCTGGTCCTTCTCCCTCCCGAGGCCACAATGTTTTAGCCTCTGCATTCAGGTTTCTCATTTATTAAATAGTCACCATTTAAAGCAGAAAACAGTGTGTACTTCAATGTCCTCAAATGCTTGCAACAAAAGAGGGGCATGGGAGCAACCCCCGTCAATTCAATGCAGGACCATGTTGCCTATATATGTCTGGTTTATTTAGACAGTATTTTGTTTTTGAGCGAGAGCCTCTGTATTTCTCCCATTCAGTCTACAGAGAAATCTCGCTACCTCTTATGGCCTACTCGAGAACCGCTTACTTGAAGCACATTGCAGACCTCTTCTGTCAGCGATCATCTTCCTCGCCCTCTTCACTGTCCATATTCCCTGGTAATTTTTTCATTAAATCCAGCAACAATGCACTAGCATGCGTGGCAAATTGACTAGGTACTTGTTTTCGCCTCCTAGATGAAGCTTTCTCCCAGAGCCCCTCTAGTTCTCTCTGTTTCAGCAGTGGCAGTCTTAAAGGCACGGGGAGATCCAAGCCATGTTTCAAAAGGGCTGCGCTTGCTTCTTGCACTGTGTCGTATATCTCAGGGCCTTCGGGCGAGCCGGGTAGGGCGTTTTGGATAGCACATTTCAAGCAAATATTTACCAGAATCGAATTAGATAATTTGGATGGTCAGTTGATAAACAAGTTATGTTTAAATTCTAATAAAGCACTCATTTTTTCTGAAACTGAAGTAGAATTGGCCATCCTAAAACTTAAAAATAATAAGGCAGCTGGAGAGGATGGTATCCCAGCTGAAATATATAAGGACTATAGGACCTCTTGGATACCTTTACTTGCCCATTATTTTAATTTGTGTACTGAATTTAAATATGTTCCCTCCTCCTTAGTTAAAACTATTATCGTACCGCTTCATAAAAAAGACTCATTGTATGACCCGTTAAATTATCGTCCAATAAGTCTTCCAAACATAGTGTAACAAATTTTTAGAGGACTGTTACTTGATAGACTAACAGACTGGGTCAAAACAAATTCAGTTATTTCTCCCACTCAGGCAGGATTTAGAAAAGGTTTCTCCGCAATTGACAATATATACGTCTTCTCACGTTTAATTGAGAAATACGTTAAATGGAGTAAAATAAAATTATATGCTATATTTGTTGGTTTTTCTTCTGCCTTTGAGTCTATAAATAGGCATAAATTGTGGTTAACCTTCCATTCCTTAAATATGGACAGTACACTTCTGACTATGATTTGTCTTCTTCACTGTGGAACTGTTTCTGTTGTCAGGTATAATAATAAAGGCAGTCTAACTGAGTATTTTGTGACCCATAAAGGGGTTAAACAGGGATGCCTATTGGCTCCCCTGTTATTTAACATTTATGTAAATGACCTGCTCCTTTTTGGTAATGAGAAAAAGTTAGATTCTCCTAAAATAAATAACTTCCCACTACATGTGTTGGCCTATGTGGACGACATGGTGCTATTTGCCTGATCCATAAAAAGACTACAAAAAAAAAGATATCTTTCAGAAAAAATTTGAAACATTAGATTTATCTAAAAATCTTAATAAAACAAAAATAATGATTTTCAATAGTCATGGCAAAAGTTCCTTTCAATCTAAAGTCACACTGGGAGACAAGAAAATTGAAACTGTGAACTATTATCAATATTTGGGGGTCAAATCAGTAAATACATTTAACTGGGCTCTGCATCAAAAAGATCAATATTTGAAAGCTAAAATCATAGCTAAGGCACTAATAAAGTTTAGCACGAAATTTGGACGTAATTCTGTTCTCCGAGCACTTATCACTGGTGATGCAAAGATTAACCCAGTTGTCACATATGGTGCTGAAGTCTAGGGCTCCCATATAACAAAAGAAATCAATAAGGCATGCCAGCCTGCTGGCGCAGTGGTTGGATTTCCACTTGTGACGCCGGCGACCCGGGTTCGGGAACGGACTCGGGTCGCTGGAGGGCTGCACAGGGGGAGAAGGCTAGAGCATCCTATGAACTGCTCTCCTTCTCTGGGGGGAGAGTGGAGAAGTGCCCAACGCAAGATGGACCCCTGGCAGAGGCCAGGAGTCACGTAGCTACCGGCACTCATCTGTAATGGAGGTGGGGCAGACGCTGGATGACATTGCACGTCCCTGCCTCCCAGAGGAAAAACAAGAAAATGGAGGTGTGGGTCCTGCATCTACATGAAGCCCTCCCCGGGCTTCAATTAGCCACCGTCGCCGCACTCCCAACCACTTACTGGTTCTGCAGCACCAGAATTAGGGGAACTGGTGTCACGGCCCCGCCCTCCAGGAGGGCAAGCCAGGGGAGAATGGGAGTATGCAGGGAATTGTCAGTTGGTGGGAGCCCGGGGGCCGTGACCAGGCGGAGCTTGGCGGAGACCTGCCGGAAAAAAACAATTGATAAGGCATCTACATACTATTATAAAGCATTATTAGGAGTACCATGTTCCACTTCTAATGCAATGGTCAGATCTGAATTATGAAAAATTCCGATGGGTGCTTTAGCTGACTTAAAATTATTAGCTTACTGATTGAAAATAATAAATAGTAAACATAATACATTACCTCATAATTGTTTGAAAGAAAAAATTAAATGGTCCAATGAAGGTCATAAATCTAATTGGTTAAAGGCCCTAGAAATTAATCTAGCAAAAATAAACATGACTCACTTATGGAATGATTACAATAAGAACATAAATATATCTGTACACTTCAGAACTTTAATTAGGAAAAAATGATTTGATCATGCTAGAAGTCTGGATATCGTGAAAATAAAAGGGCAGAAATGCACTGAATGGTTTAGAAATAATAAAACTGGACACTGTCTGGAAGATTATTTAAACCTTCCCATACTACCATCTGATAGAAAATGTATTACTTGGGCACGCTTTGAATTGATCAACTCCAGACATATTTACCATAATAAGGGTCCACACACAGATGTGACCTCAAATACAACTGTTCAATGTAAATGTATTATTGGTCAAGAATCTTTATTTCATATAATTAATATATGTCCCTTATATTCAAAGCCTAGAAATAATCTACTTCTGAATTTTTTGAGCCTATGTGCAAAAACTAATTATGATTGGATATTTATTTTGTTACACCCAAGATGTGTGGAAGGCGCTTTGTTGGTGTCTAAATTCTTCTCCTCAGTAATTAAAATAAAGAAAAAATATTATAGATTAAACTACAGTACGAGTTAGATTCGCCCCAACTTGTTTCTATGTACTCTCACTACTTGCACTTTATTAAATGCACTTTGTTTATTGTCTGTAAGTTGTTATATTGTATTAAAATATGCTGTGATATCTGGTCCTTTGCAGTAATGTGTTATGTACTATTTTTGAAGGGCTATTTCTGTCCTAGAGATATACTGTAATGGAGCTAATCCAGTAATAATGTTCTTTTTTAAACTGTCTATATATTTGTTTGTCATATTATAGTTTTGTATCAATTAGTGGATGCTTTTGTCTGTAATAATTTTGATTGTTAATAACAACAAAGTTGAACAATAAACTTTGATGATGATGATGATGACACAGCTTTGTAAGTTTAAGGTCTTTTTTTTTAACTTTGTTTATTGTTTTAAAACATTAACATACAATTTATGCTCGTACACTGAGTAATCAGAAGAATTGTGACTTTGAAGGCAATGAGGGTGCCACCCCTCTTAATACATGCAAATAAAAGCATCTCAGTGCAGTATAGATACATCATGGTAGAGGGAAATACAGTGTAATATTTATTACATTTACATTTTTTAATCCGTTGCTATGTACATAGCCCATGAGATGCATGGATTTTTGTTTAGTAGTGTTTCTTTCTAAGCAAAAGTATTAGATTTCCCCACCTCTTAACTTAGAGGAAAGGGGAGGTGTTACCATGCTTTCTAACATACTAACATACTAACATACTAACTGCCAGCAGATTAGGCCTTATGGTCTATCAAGTCTGCTCGAACCTAGATCCTTAGTTGGGTGCCGAGACCCTCCCATCCCTTGTGCTCCAGAAACCCCTATCATCCATCCCCACCCTCCCGGGACAGGCCATCATCTGATACATCCACTTTCTGTGTCTGTCCCACCTCTCTTAAAGCTCTCACTGTGGATCTCTGAACCAGCTCACCAGGCAGAGCATTCCAAGGGTCCACCACCCTCTCAGTGAAAACCTCCTCCTCTTTCCCCTCACCCTTCCACCTTCCAACTTCAAACCATGCCTCTGGTGATGCCTCCTGCTTTAGTCTAAAGATCCCTCCATGTTTACCCTATTTATTTCCCTTGAGGTACTTGAAGACCCCAATCATGTCCCCTGTCTCTCCTCTCCTCCAATGAAAACAGGCAGAGCTCCTCAAGTCTGTCCTCAGTAAGTCAAATCCCTAGCCCTCGTATCATCTTTGTTGCCCTCCTCTGTACCCTCAGGAGCTGTATGTCCCTCTTCAAGTGTGGTCTCCAGTACTGTACACAGTACTCAAGGTGTGGTCTAACCAGTCCATTGTACAGTGGCAGAATCACTTCCTTGCCTAGAGGTGATCCCTCTGATGCATCCCAACATCCTGTTTGCCTTGCTAGCTGCTCTCCTGCACTGCTCAGTGTTATTCATACATGTATCCACCATGACCCCTAGGTCTTTTTCCCCTGTTGAGGCTTCCAGCACCTCCTCCCAGGGTGTACCTGTGTTTAGGGTTTCCCGACCAAGATGCAACACCTTGCACTTGGTGATATTGAATTAATTTCCATGTGTGAGCCCAGCTTTCCAGGGTGTCCAGGTCCCTTGCAGGCCAACCTCCCTCTTCTCCCTCAACTACTGCTCCCATCTTGGAGTCATCCATGAAGAGACTCATTTCACACCTATACCATCCCTGATGTCTGATATGTATGCATTAAACAGGATTGGACCCAGGACCGAGCCCTGTGGTACCCCACTACCAACCTCTGTAGGGTTGAGAGCTCCCACAGACCACTACTCTCTGAGTCGTCCAGCTGTCCAGTTTTCAATCCATCTGACCATCAAAGGGCCTACTCCTAACCCCATCAGTTTCTCCACCAGACCATTGTGAGACAGAGTCAAACGCCTTGCTGAAGTCCAAGAATAATACATCCACAGGCTTACCCCTATCCAGTTCTGATGTTACCCATTCATAGAACTCCACAAGGTTGGTTTGACATGATCTACCTGGCACAAACCCATGCTGCCGACTATCCAGACCTCCCACCTCCTCCAAGTAAACCCCCAATCGTTCCTTTAGTATACTCTCCATTAATTTTCCCACCACCGAGGTTAAACTGATTGGTCTATAGTTTCCTGGTACTTCCTTTGACCCCCCTTTATGGATTGGTACCACATGTGCCTCTCGCCAATCCCTAGGTACCCTCCCTGTCTCAAGTGACCTGTTGAAAGTCTCAGCGGGTGCAGCCAGTATGTCCGCCAATTCCCATAGTACTCGGATGAATGCCATCCGCCCAGGAGATTTGTCTTTCTTTAGGGCCTTGAGGCAAACCACACCCTTTGGTGGGGATGGCATCCACCCCTCCACCTTACTGGTCTTTTATCCTTATCCAGATGTGACACCCCTGGGGTACCTTTCCCTCCCTTTTGCTCCATTTCTGCTGCTCCCTGATCCCACTCCCTGCCGCTTCTATCCCTTTGTGCCTTGCTTTGTAGATATCCATCCCCTCCCTAGTGAACACAGAGGCAAGTACTATTAAATACCTCTGCCTGGTCCCTCGCCTCTTCCACCCACCCTCCTTCTGATCTCAATCTGCTGAGATGGCCCTTAGTTTTTCTCCGCTCCCCAATGTACTGGAAGAACCCCTTTTCTCCTCCATGTATCCCCTGTGCCAGCCGATGCTCTTTACTGGACTTTGCTCCCCTCACCATACGGGTGACTTTTCTAGATGCAAGCTGGTACATTTCCTTATCCCTATCCCCTCTTGTTGTTTTATATTTTTTGTAAGCCGCCTTCTTTTCTCTGACTGCTACCTGGACCTCACTGGACCACCAGCATGGTTTATGTGACCTTGCTCCCTTACGTTCCAACTTAGCGCAGATCCTGACTGCCTCTTGAAGTCCCCGTTTTATGACCTCCCATCTCCTTTCCACACTTGTTGTTGAGGTAATCCCCTTCAAGTGATCCTTGAGAATATTTCCCATGCCCATAAAGTCTGCCCCTGAAGTCCACTGCCAGTGTCCTAGATCTCACCCCACTCCCCAATGCTTATTTGAAACCAGACAGTATTGTGGTCACTCCCAGTCAGGGGTCCTGTACAACCATGTCCCTTACCAGATCCCCATCTGCCAGAACCACATCCAGGACATGCCCCTCCCTTGTGGGCTCCATCACATGCTGTGTTAAGAACACATCCTGGAAGCCATCCAGCAGCCTCTGCTCCTTGGCCACCTTAGAGGACATGGTTCCCCAGTTAGTACCTGGCATATTAAGGTCCCCCATCAACACCACTCCTTCCCCTTTTGGACCACACTGGGCAATGATGTTGTCCAGCAAACCATCCTCTAGAACATCACTCATCCCGGGGGGCCTATATGCTACACCCAGCTTGACCTTATCTCCTGCTGGGGATCGGCAGACCCATAAGGCCTCCACGCTTTCCTCTGCCTTCTACCATAGCAATTTCTATGTCATCTCTAATGAACATAGCCACTCCACCCCTCTGCCCTCCTTTCTATCCTTCCTAAGCATAGTGTACCCCGTACATTTAGGTCCCAGTCATGGTTTTGTTGCGCACGTTTCCGTGACTGCCGCCACATCCACCCCCTCGGAACAGCATGGCCTGGAACTCTGGCAACTTGTTTAAACTCCTGGCATTTACTACTACTACTAACCACCTATCCCTGATCCTTTTGTCGAACCCCACCCAGATTCCTTATACTTCCATCCTCCCCTGCTCCTCCTGAAACCTCCACCTCCAGTCTGTTTCCCCTCCCCCTTGGGCTTGAGGTACTCCCTCATCTGGAGGAGGGCTTGGTCAGCCCTCCCTTATCCCTTCCCCCCTTACATGTTTAAACCCCACCTTTCTTGTATGTAGTCAGCCATCCCTGTTTAAGGACTTCCTTCCCTAATGGGGCAAGATGAAACCTGTCCTTGGCATATAGTCCCTTATCCTCCCAAACTCCATTCCAGTTCCCTAACACCCCCAACCCATTCTCTTCACCCCACTTCCTGAGCCATTCATTAACCTCTGTGAGCTTCATTTTTTTCTCCACTGAGGCCTTTGGTACTGGCAATATCTCCGAAAAGGAAATGTTGCATCCATTATCCCGACAGACTCTGGCAAGTTCTTGGAACCTTGCTTGGATTTCCATAATGCTATTTCCCTCTAGATCATTAGTTCCCAAATGCCAAATCGGTTTCCTCCACAATCTCTAACCATTTCATACACCATGAACTTTGCTCTGTGCACTGTCAGCCCAGAGATACTCACTACCTTCACCTGGCTGGGCATCCACCCCTGTCCCTCCCAATGGATACCCTTAATCATCGAGTCTCCCAGTAACAGAACCTTAACACCGCCATCATCCTTATGGTTACCTCCACTATGCCCTCTCAGCCCCCTCCCCCACTTTATTCATGATCACAATTTCATGGGAGTCTTCCTGCCTTATTAGAGACCCCTTGTCACCCTCCCTTTCTGCCTCCCTTTATTTTGCCCACTTAACTCAAACCCCTCTGAATAGGTGTCCCCTTTAACCCTCTCTTATCTGAACCATTTATCCTGGCCCTGATGGTTTCCCTTCCCGCACCCTCATCCCCCCTTGTAATAGTACCCCTGTCTCCAGAGGCTCTCTGTGGGTCCCCTTTAGCTAGGGCCCCATCCTTGGTACTGACCTTCCTGCTGAAGGGGGGCTCCTCTCCCACCTCCTTGTCTCCCAGTTCCTCTCCAATCATGCTCTCCTCCCTCATGTCTGGAATATGTTGCATCTCCCCATTTGCTTAACATATATGTTTCCCTTCTCCTCTGGGACTATGTCTATCCTTTCCATAGCTGTTCTGTGATGCCCTGTGGGTATCTGCTCCCTCCCGCCTCTGTATAAGTTTCCTCATTTCCACCAACCCCTTCCTCCCCTCTAGGATGCTTAGTATCTCAAATTTATTGTGACACTCTATGTCAGCCTCCATCAAGTAACCCGAGTTTCCTGACTGCATCTCTAAACTGACCTCTCTTCCTCTCTCTTGCACTGTTCACCTTAGAGCTCCCTTCCCACAGTCTGCTGTTTTAGGCTTCCGCACAACAGCCCCTCCTGACTTGTCCCCTCAGTCTCCTGAATTCAGAATTTTCACCCTGTCACGCTTTCCCTTAGCACCAACTTCCCTATCTAAGGGTCCTCTGTCCCTAATATCCCCCCTTCTGCTTGCTGTAGCATAATGTCCTGTAATTTCAGAGCGTTGCCCCAGCCTCCCTCAGCCCCACCCTTCTCTGCCCATATCCACACCCCTATCCTTGACACCCCCCAGCTCCCACAGCTTACTCCTTAACCAATATACCTCACCCCTAATACAAGATAGCTGTCACAGAGTGGGCAGCCTCCCTTTCTCCAGGCCCAATTTAGAATTATTGCCATCCCACAGCCTGTGCAGCCTACAACCCTTCCGAAGATGCCTGCCATGGTGGAATATGGCCACCCTGATTATCCCCTCTGTTTATAATAGCACACCCCTTTTCTCAGTCCCTTCCCTGGAGTACAGTTCTCTCTATACTGACTGTAGTTATTTACAAACCCAATTTCAACCCCACCAACAAAGTTCCCAAGTCTCACAAACACATACAGTCCAGTATGTGTTCAGTCCCACTAACAGTGTGTGTAAGCAGACTCCAGGTACCGTATGATGTCACAGGCCCACCAACTCCTGTTGCTTCAAAATTTCAGTCCCAAACAGAAATACTCAGCCCTTCAATCCCAACCCCCAGTGGCTTTTCAGTATTTAAGTAAGCCTACAAAACAGGGTGGGTGGGAGGGCTCTTAGCAAACACATTTAAATTACCTTCTAATTTTCCCTGCCAAACATCTATCCCCAAACCTACAGTATCACAGCCCAAGTATCAGTTCAAATTCAAGGTAATAATTTTTAACACATAGAACTAATTTCACTAACAAACTATTCAAATATTTCAGTTTAAAACAAAATATAACTCCTGGCCTCTTTTCTACCAACCTGTTGCTTAAGCTCCCAAGTGATAAGTTGTACTGAATACAGTACAAACATTCTACTTATAGTTTTAGCCTTAACAATGTACAGAACTCTATGCAGAGTAAAACATAAACCTTGGAACTTAATAACAATAGTCTGCAAAGTCAACAGAAAAAAAAAAGAATGAAAAATATGCATGGTGGCAGGCCACCCCAGGCAGAAAGACTAACTCAAAATTAGTAAATATTAATATCATTGTCAGCCCTATCTGGAGACAATCCGTTTACCCACCACACTGTCCTTCCAAGAGTATGGGGAAGATCAACCGTCGAGTTACATTCAAGCCCCCTCGTCTTCAGAGGACAAGGAATCTGAAGGGTCGGCAGTAACAGGGGGAGGCTTTGTGTTTTTCTGGGCCCATTTTAGTGCGTCCCCTGGATCAATAAAAATATACACCTTCCCCTCATGTGCGATCCTCAATCTAGCCGGGAAAACTATGCCATGGGGGATCTTGGCTTCTCTTAACATGGCGCGCACTCCATCAAAATGCTTTTTGCACTGCCTGGTTGCATAGCTCAAGTCTGGGTACAATCGTACCTGGTATCCATCCTGAAGCAATGGCCCCTTTTGTTTGGCTTGAGCCAGAAGAAAGTCCCTTGTTCCCTCTCCATCTGTGACCATAACTATAGCCCGTGGCGCCTCCTGATTATCTGGCCTTCCACGTGGAGTCACTCAATATGCTTTCTGAATATGTAACATACGATTCAATACAGCGTCACCCAATTGTTGCTTTAGCCAGTCCAGCAAAAATACGGGGAGATGGTCCCCTTCGCTTCTTTCCGGCATGCCTATCAGACGAATATTTGCTGACCACACCTGGTTTTCCAGCGTTTCCAAACGCGATTGGAGCTGATGGTTCTCCTTCGTGAGGGAAGCCGCCATTCCCAGGGCTGCATCTGCTCGTTTCCCAGCTTCAACCGTAGAGGACTGAATGTGGTCCATATTTGTCTCGAGGACTACTACCTGATTGGTAAGTGTATCAAACTTTTCAACCAGACCCAACACTGACTGTATCAGCTGATTAATTTTGATGCCAAGGGATCGAAGTGTTTCTTCTGCAGCCTCCGGTGGTGGATCAAGAATTCTCCCCTGCGCTGCCCTCGTGGTCTGTGCTCCAAGAGCTGATTTCTGCTTTGAGCCTTCCATCTGCTGCTTATCTTTTTTACCCATCCTGTTGACAGTACCTTCTCTCACCTACTCTTTAGTTTAGGAGTTCAGTTTTGTGCAGAGAAGAGTATTTTATTTTAGTTTTATAAGTCCAAGGTATAGAGCATTAAGTTCAGGCTACCATTCATCTCGGGCTCCACAGTGCCCCCAAGTTTAAGGTCTTTTAAGTTGTTGGTGTTTAGTTGCACTCCTGGACCTGTGCCAGATCCTGCAGCTTTGTTAGCCTGCAAGGCATCCAACTATTGCTGCTCCAGTTGCTGCATCTCTTCTTTTCTCTTCTCTGCTGCTTCTGTCACTGCATCTCATCTTTTCTCTGCTGCTCCTGTCACTGCATTTCTTCTTTTCTGTGCTGCATCTCTTCTTTTGTCTGCTGTTCCTGTCACTGTGTCTCTTCTTTTCTCTGCTTCTCTGTCTCTCTTTGTTGTATAGACCACCATTTGAAACATAGAAATATAGAAGTTGATGGCAGATAAGTACCGCAAGGCCAAACCAGTCTGCCCATTTCTTTTTCTACGTTATAAATGTGCCATCTGCCTTTGCTCTGTCAATGGCCTATCTATTCATAGTCATCTGTATTGCTTCCTTATGCCTATCCCATGCCTGTTTGAAGCCCTGCACTGTATTCATATCCACCACTTCCTGAGGTAGGCCTTGAAGAAGGCAGACAGTCTTTCATGTTCTATCGCTGCCTGTTCTTTCTTTTTGCATCACTGGTGCGGGCTGTACAGTCTCAGCTTGGACTTCTGTCTCTGCAAGTTTGGCTGCCACCATTCTGGTAATGACTCCCTGGGCTTGCTGCTGCAGAATCCATACCTTTCTGCTATGCTTCCCTGGTACAAGGTCTAGCACCCATGCACAAAACTCCTGGCTTAGAGTATGCACAGCATAAATCCCGCTTAGTCTGACACTATCTGTTGTCGAGGAACAGGTCAGGAAGCATATGATGACCAGGAGCAGTAGTAAAATTTGCAATGAGTGTTTTATTATTATTATTATTAGCAAAATAAAAAATAAACATTTGTTCAGTATAACTATTTACAAAGGCAGTACAAAACGAGAAAACAAAGTCTTTCATGTGAGTGTTGCTTCTCAATTTCAAATCTGAGTCTCTCTTTCTCTAGCAAAAATATTGCTGCTCTTTTTATAAATCTTTGTCTGGAAACTCGTTAAGAAGATATCCTGTTTTTCAGAAAATGTTCTTATCAATTTCCATCCTTTCAGATGCAACGAAACAGTACATGGTGTCCCAGAACTGACCTCCTGTTGGCAGTTTCTGCAAAAGAGCTAGTGTTTCATTCCAGATTAACCCACTAAGTTCCAAATAGCTTTTTGCAATCATTTCTCTTGCATTTCTGCATTTCCGATATAACTGCAGGAGCACTTCTTACTAGTACTTGGGAGAGTTAAGTTTTAACTGTTTTAAGTATATTATTTTATGTAGTTTTATTATGTAGTTTTATTAGAGTTTAGTGTGGGGACAGAGTAGGCAGGGTTCAAGAAGTAAGTTAGAATAGGAGTTTTAGTATTCTTTTTAAGGGTGGGTGTAGAAAATGTTGTGCCCTCTTTGGATTACCTGTTACAGAAGGCAGGAGTGGGGAGCTAAAACCCTTTGAGAATACTGTGGTCCACTCAGCCTCGATGCATCCAAAAATGTGGAAGAATGCTGTGGAGGACTTGTAGTTCTGAGTAGCCATATTTGATCCCGCAGTTGATTAGAACTGAAAGAGGAGTCTTGCTCTGGGCATCTGATGCTAGATGTCACTGAAGCTGTTGAGGAGGCAGGCTAACATCTTTGGTGATGCAGTGGTGAGCGGTAGGGGGTAACTGGCGTGGTGTGAGGTGAGAGCTCTGCTACCCACCGGTGTTCCACCTGGTCTTGGAGTTTGCTTGGAGCAGCCCTTTTCGTCAAGGCTCTTGGGGGTGAGCCATAGCCTTTCCCACTTGGGAGGTGGGTTTCTGCGGCAGGAGTACCACGCTGCCATGAATACTGCCCTGATGTGCTGAAAACTGATGGTTTGCCTCCTGCAAGATGCTGGTCAGAAAAGCAGAGGACTTGGTGAGACCAGCTCTTTCTTATTTGACTGGAGTTTCTGAATTGGTGCTGGAAGGAGAATGCTCTGTTATTTAGACCTTGCGTTGCTACTTTTTCACTGGTGAGAGGAGTGTTATACTGTAGCCTGTAACCTGCCCTCAAAGAATTTGCTCCTCTAGACCTGCCTTTTGCTCTAACTTTGGCAGTTCTAAGGGATTCTTTTGGACTGTGGTGATGTGAGCACCATTGTCTCTTTGCTTCCCATTATTCTTGGAAATTGCCCTTGTAGAATTTGAACAACCACCAAAGGGATGGCTATCCGTAGGACACTGAACTTTTAAGAACTGGAAAGCTACTGTTCATATTCAGTGACTTACTGGACTGGAATTTTACAGCACATTGCACTTTGATCTCTTCCTTGTATTTAAAGCTATTTTAGTAAATTATTTTATTTTGTGATTAGGGACGTGGGGTGCATTGTTCTGGGGGTTGGTTTTGGTTTGGGAGGGGGTGAGTGGATGGTGGTATGTGAGTGGCTGGTAAAAGATTTATGTAAACTTGTGTGACTGTGTTGTGTGTGTGTGTGCTCGGAATAGAAATTCTGTGCTCGGGGGGGGGGGGTTGTTCTTGCCAGTTAAAGGGCAGGGCTTAGTAGGTTGTCTCAGCCAGTCAGCGGCAGAAGCTAGTAGGGGATGTGTTGGGGTCATGGTCCTCTATGAGCCACCTATGCTGCGTCCCAGCTGAGTGACCTCCGCCCCTTTGCCAACCTCCCAGTTCCATCTTTTGCAGTAAGGCACTGCAGGGAGGTCGGGATTGCGAGGGTACATTTGGGCCAACGATGGCATGGAGCAGCCAAAGTAGGGGGAGGTGAGTGGTATTGGGATGGTAAGGTGCAAGAGACACCCTGGGTTTAAACAGAACCTTGAGAGAGGCCAGCCATGTTTGGTTTTCGTATCCGGGGTCCCACCAGACCGAGTGGGCAGGCAGTTGGCGGGCCGACAGCGACCACTAATCCCCTTCCGACAGTGCATTGCAATGCCAGGTCGATAAGGAACAAGACTACAATTATTGTGGACTTGATTTCCTTTGTCGACCTGGCTTTCAACACGGAAACCTGGTTGGGTGACGAAGCCGGCCCAGTTCTAGAAGCGTCTGTCCCTGCTGGGTATTCCGTAGTGCACTGTCTGAGGAGGGAATGCAGGGGTGGGGGAGTGGCCATTTTTTTTTAAGATCCAGCCTGGATTTCACCATGCATCCAGCTGGAACATCCAGGTCTTCTGAGTGTGTAGCTGTGCGTGGGGGTCCAGGTGCAGGTTGCAGGATTCTCCTTATTTACCGACCCCTTGGGTTGGGTGAGGAATTCCTGCAGGAGGTTGCGGACTTTGTAGTTGACCAGGTGTTGTGAGTCCCCCAGGTGTTTAATCCTGGGGGACTTCAATGCCTGGGTCAACGATGAATCCTCGCAGTTTGGTTACAGCCTCCTCCAGTTGCTGTCATCACTGGACCTGGCATATGTTATCACTTCTGTGACACACCAACATGGTCATATGCTTGATCTGGTGTTTCAGCTGAATCTTGAGGTGGGGGAACCTCAAGATTGATCAGGTCACTTGGTGTGATCACTGCACTGTGAGAATCATGCTTGAGGGCCCCCCCGAAAGTCCCTCTCCTGTGGCGATGTTCAGCTACCGTCATTTGAGGGGTTTTCCCCGGAGGGATTGCTGGCGGTAGCTGACTTATCTAAGGTGGATGCTGCATGTGCAATTGGCGCCAGCGAGACGTGTGGCCACCTATAATAAGGTGATATCCGAAGTGCCTGATGCTGTCGCACTAGTACGTATATGACCAAGATCCTCTCACTTGAGATCCCCCTGGTTTGATGAGGATCTCAAGGTGATGAAGATCAGGGTTTGGAAGTTAGAGCATTGCTGGCAGAAGACCCCGGTTGGAGGATGACAAACTGGCCCTGCATACTCACTGTGGTGAGTGCCAGGAGGCAAGTTCCCATAAGAAGGCAAAATTCCTATCCAGGGAAATTGCTGCAGGGAAAAACAGGCCTTTTCAGCTTTTTCAGACTGTGGATAGGCTACTTCATCCAGCCTGTCTACAGCTGAGAAAGACTTTTTCAACCACTTTATGTGAAGGGTTTTCTCTGTTTTTCTCTGACAGAGTGTCACTGATACAGTCGGGGATTCCATCAGTGAGGCAGTTGCTGCCTGCAGTGGTCGGACCAGAAGGAACAGAGGCACTCCATCAGTCTGGGAGGAGTTTAAACCTGTGGAGGTGGCTGAGGTTATTGAGTTGATCTCAGAGCTAAAGCACGCATTCTGTGAACTCGACCCAGCCCTGACTTGTATCTTAATGAGATGTGCCGGGACTGTTGACCTGGTGTTCACCAGGATTGCCCAGTGCTAGATGTCAGAAGGGGTCTTCCCTGCGATCTTAAAAGAGGCCCTAGTGAGACCCCTCCTAAAGAAATCATCTCTTGACCCAGACATCCTGATGAATTACTGTCCCATCTCCAAACTGCCATTTTTGAGCAAGGTTGTTGAGAAACTTGTGATGCAACAGCTCAAGGATCCCCTTGTGTCCTTTGACATCTGTGAACCATTCCAGTCATATTTTAGGGCCAGACATTGCACTGAAACAGCATTAGTTAGGGTGCTTAATGATCTGCTCAGGGCTAGAGATAGAGGAGACAAATCAATTCTTGTGCTCCTTGATCTCTCATTAGCCTTTGACACTGTAGATCACTTTGTGCTTCTTGATCAGCTCTGTGAGTATTGTGGGCTCACCAGTGGTGTAATCAAATGGTAAGAGTCCTATCTCTCTGACAGGGTGCAATGGGTAGTGATGAGGAATTTTTCCTCCTCCCCAGTGCCCCGTCATTTAGAATACGCCAGGGCTTGATCTTGTAGCCGATGTTATTCGCAGTGTACATGCTGCTCCTGGTTGAGATCATTTGGCAATTCAGTGTGGAATTTCACTGCTATGACAACTGCCTGACAAAAATCAATGACTGGATGTCCTCCAGTTGGTTGCTACTGAACCCAGATAAAATGGATGTGCTGGTGATCGAGCTGGGTCATGGGTGTGATGGAAATATACTTGGAGCTGACACAGGACTTTTTGTGGGGTCTGCTCCGTTGATGGCCCCCCCGAGGGTGCAAGATCTTGGTGTGATCCTGGTCAACAGATTGACACTTGAGGATCAGGTGTCTTCTGTTGCCAAAAGTGTTTTATACCACTTGAGGAACATTGCCAGGATTAAGCCCCTCGTTCCGCCCAAAGAACTGCGCACACTAGTACATGCCTTTGTTAACACGAGGCTCAGCTGCTGTAACACTCTGTACTTTGGGGTCACGGGAGGGACCCTCCGCAGGTTGCAGTTAGTGCAGAACGCAGTGGCTCAGTTACTGGTGGGCCTCTCTAGGTCCAGTCATGTGACCTCAGTCCTGCGGGCTCTGCACTGGCTGCATATCAGGTGGAGGGTCCTTTTTAAGGTGGGCTTGCTCACCTTTAAGGCTCTATATGGACTGGGTCTGGGCTACCTGTCTGAACTCCTTACACTGGTCGCCTCAGACCGCTCCCTCCGCTCCTCATCTAGGGACCTCCTGGATGTTCCCAGGGTTTGGCTCAAGACATCGGGTGACTGTGCCTTTAGTGTCACTGGGCCAACCCTGTGGAACTTGCTACCACCGGCAGTCCAGGAGGCCCCTTCCATTGGGTTCAAGCAGAAACTAAAAGGCCACCTGTTCCACCTGGCCTTTGCCAAGGACACCATGTGACATATCTGACTGCCTGAGTGAAAGTTTGAATTACCTTATATGCTTATCTGAGTATTATGCTTTTATTACCTTTTAATTGTTGTTATTTGTACTGTTTTATTGTTAGGTGCCCAGAGCCTCTGGGATTGGGCACCATAAAAATAACATTTTCCTTGTCTTGCCTTGCCATTTCAACAATATAACCATATATACTTTCAAACCAAGGGATCCCAGTTTCACATAACAATTCACACATACCGTATTTCACCGTTTTGTAGCTGCCCCCATATAGTATCCACCCTCAAATAGTAGCCACATGCAATTTCTAAAGATAGTAATACAAGCCGCACCCGATTAGTAGCCTGAGGTTCTACCTAGCCAAAATGTCGATTCAGTCCCGGTATATGTCCCTTAGGTCATCCCCCCTTGTCTGTTCTCCATATTAGCGATACAGCGAGACTGAATTAGGTTGCTACCACGTGGTCGCGGCGTCCTTGGATTCGCTGTAACCACGTGGTAGCAATACATCTGTACGACTGTGTGCTACAATCAAGCATAAAGAATTATGATATACAGCTCTCTCGACATAAATTTTTTTTATTTTGTTTTGTTTTGCAAGTAAAATTGGGGTTAAGGAACTACTGGGGGCTTCAATCCAGTTCGTCATCGCTGTTGGAATTAGCATCTGCCTCAGCGTCTATTTCAGAGCAGCTTTCGGTGTCTTCATTGCAAAAGTCTGATTCTCTGGAGTCTGCGCACAACCAGGACCTGAAAAAACAACAACATCTGGTTAGTACCATCTATGTTTGGGCATAATACATTACACGGGCTTAAACCTTACCGTGCAGTGTGGACAACTTCTGGGCGATATCATCTCGAGCATCAAATGCCATGCCATCTTGCCTGGTGCAGTGGATCATATCTACATCAGCAGATGTGATCCCACAGACCTCAAAGGACTTAATAATATTGTTCTTTGTCACAGCACCCCAAGCTTTTTTACCCACTCCAGCATTTTAGCCCTGGAAGGAGCTCTGGGTTTACCTCTTGCTGTCATTTCCCTCTCCTCGGTCGCAAGCCATATATCATAGCACTCGCAGTAGCGAGCTTTGAAGGGAGAGTTCCACGACATGTCTGTGGGTTGTAGAAGTTTAGTACACCATCTTGGTATTGCTGCCATTATGATGTTCTTCTTTTTAAGAAGTTTTTTAACATCTGGTGAAATGTGGCACCTAAACGTTTCCCAGACCAGCATACGCTTGCTAAAAGCAATGCCCCCCCCAAACGCTATCAACCCATTTTAAAGTCAGTGCCTTGTTTATCCAGCCATTGTCAGAAAGTGCAACAGAGACTCCCTGAACACCAGTCACATCCTTTGGCATATGTTTGCCCTTTAGTACAACAAAAGGAGCTTTCTGCCATCTGCCATTGCTGCCAAACATACAGTAATGCACTGTTTTTCGTGACCTGTTGTCATTAAAGGCACTGACTTAGCGCCGATAACATCCACAGTTTTCTTATCGGGCATGTCAGCCCACACTGCGGTCTCATCCATATTACTGATGGACTGCAATTGGATGTCGAAGTTCAGTATCTGCTTCGCACAAAAGTAAACAAATTCTGTGATCTTAGGCAGGTAGTCCTTCGGGAGTCTCTGACCCACTGTGGTGCGCTGTCTTATGGTGAAACCCCAACACACTAGGAAACGGTCAACCCATCCCCTGCTCACCTTAAACTCAGGATTGTGGATTAATGCAGAGGCTTTTAGGGCAATAGCTTTGTGAGTAACTCGCAGGTGCTGCAGCGAGAACCAAGTAGCAAGATTTACTTCTTCTGTTGGATAAGAAGGCTTGCGGCCAGCACCGAGAAGCCGTCA
Source organism: Neoceratodus forsteri (assembly GCA_016271365.2). NCBI lineage: Eukaryota > Metazoa > Chordata > Ceratodontiformes > Ceratodontidae > Neoceratodus > Neoceratodus forsteri. Next base: position 213,221,927 of record CM028129.1, on the reverse strand, counting down.
GCGTTTGCGGTTAAATTCTGAACTGCCAACCTCAGAGACCATAGCCTGCAGCCTTTCCTTGTTTTTCTGCCACTCGCGGATCTGTTTTTCGTCCAGTTTCAGTGACTCTGCTACAAGGTGATTACCCTCCCGCACAGCCCTATTAACCACAGAGAGCTTGAAATCCAAGTCGTAGCACTTATGTTTGGCCATTTTACAGAACTTACACCTTCTGCTCTTGACAACAACTCCTGACAACTGCAAGAGACCTAATGACACAGCTCACTTACATTACATGGCAATTACTGTGTCTGACCGCTAAGGTACCAAAATGACAGTAATAGAAGCCCACAATAGAAACATTACCGTATGCTTAATAATATAAGCCGCCCTTGAATAGTAATCACACTCAGATTAAAGCCTTGCATCAAAATTAAAGATTCTAATTGAAGCCGTGGCTTCAAAATGGTGAAATACAGTATTCTGTAACTTCAGATACGCAAGTGGAAGAAAAGATGGAAACAACAAGTGAAGGCAGCAATATAGCGGGAGGTGGGGAATAGCGAGACCATCTGAGTGTCCAGTTCCTAGGTCTCACAAGAAAATTTGACTGCACAGTCAGACAGACAAGAGATAGAACAGAAGAGGATAAAACAGATCCTTGTGTTTAGCTTTTTCTACATAACAAATGGGACATGGTCTTATTCAATCCTGTCACATTCTCCACCCAGGGAACTGTGGAGGATGAGGACGAGGCAGAGTTTTTGGACATGATGGGCTTAACCCCAACTAAGAGGTTGCTTCTTCCGGTACATAAATGCCTTAAGAATGCAACCTGTAAGTTGTTACAGACTTCCACTTAAACCCGTGGCATTGACAAAAAGACTGAAAAGAAGCACCAGCTCAATAACCAAGATGCTGAGTACCTCTATTCCCATCCTGACCATGAAGGGTTAGTGCAGCCTGCAGCCTGTGATAAGCCAAAGGTTCCCCTCTCTACCCAGCTGCAAGACAAGGATTCCAGGAAGGTGGATAGTATGGGGAAGAAAAGCCTATACTTTTGCTTCCCTGCTGCTGAGGCAGGTGGCCTTTATGGCTTATACTGTCCATTATCAGAAAACTCTATGTAACTCTGCCCTGGTCATGAATGAAAAGGCTTCTGGGGATCTGGCGCAGGATTTAGCAGATACTGTGAAATCAGCCCTGGATGCTACTAAGTACCAGTTTCATATGGCAGGGGACAGCAGCGACACCTGCCCAGTGACAGTGCTTATTCGACCACAACAAACATAGATATAGGCACTTACAGGCCACGCTGGGGGTCAGTGACAGTGCTTCCAGGGTCACGGCCCATGCAATATCCTTCAGAAGGTTTGCTTGGCTCAGGACTACAAACTTGTCCCAACATACCCAAGCACAGGCTGTGGATTTTCCCTGTGAAGAGAATTCCCTATTTGCTGACAAGAGAGAAGCATACATGAAAAAAGTGGAGGAGTATAAAGCCACCTATAAAAGCAACACTGAGAAGGAAAAGATCTCCACTTCCTATAGGCCTCATGGAAGGGGAGATGGGGGTAGGAGTTATTTTCCCCATGCTTTCCTGCCTTATGACTTCACTCAGCTGAAGGGCTTCTTCAGAGGCAGGGCAGAAGAGGCTCGAAATGCATTGACGCAACCCCAACACCCATGGGTCAGCCCAAGCAGAACTCCTGATGAGTCGGTCCAGGTCACCCATCCATTGCCAGTGAGGGGAGGCTGGCTCACTTTTTTTCAGGAATGAAAGAACACCACAGAGAGGTGGGTCCTGGAAGTAGTGAGCCAGGGGCTCACCCTGCATTTCAAAAAGTTCCCCAGACTGCAGGTTCACAGAAACTTTACACCTCCCACTCCAACAGAAAAGATCCTGCTATAGTTAGAGGTCAAAAAGTTGCTGCAGGTGAAGGCAGCAGAAAAAGTCCCCATCTCCGTGGGGAAAGGGCCTTTTCTCAAGGTACTTCTTCACCCACAAGAAAGAGTGGCGACCTATTTTGGATCTCAGATACCTGAACAAACACTTCAGAAAGGAAAAGTTCAAAATGGTAACCCTGGCTGCAGAGATCCCATTCCTGCAGCAAGGGGACTGGCTAGGGTCTCTGGCCTGGAAGACACCCACTTTCATATTCCAATCAGGCCCAGTCACAGGAAGTATTTAAGAGGGACTGGTTGCTGCCAGATTGCAGCCCTCAACTTTGGACTCTCCTGAGCAGAAATCCAAGGGAGGGGTACAAGATGGGGGGGGTACTGGCGGCCACCAAGGAGGACCGGGATCTGGGGGTTCTCATATCGGATGACCTAAGGCAACCAAGTGATGTGAGAAGGCTGTGGGGAAAGCCAGTGGGATGCTGGGGTGCATAGGGAGAGGTATTACAAGCAGAAAGAAAGAGGTGGTTGTGCCACTGTACAGATCACTGGTGAAACCTTAGCTGGAGTACTGTGTCCAGTTCTGGAGACCACATCTCCGGAAGGACTAAGACAGACTGGAGGTGATCCAGAGGAGGGCAACAAAGATGGTGCAGGGTCTGCATGAAAAGCCCTATGAGGAGAGGCTAGGGGAATTCGGTATGTATTCCCTGGAGAGGAGAGAGGAGAAAAAGGGGTGACATGATAGAAATATTCAAGTACCTCAAGGTATAAACAAGGTACAGGAGGGTGGCATCTTTCACAAAGTGCTTAGTCGTGGTGGCAGCACACCTCAGGAGATGGGGAGTACAGGTTTTCCCTTACCAAGACAGCTGGCTGGGTGCAGGAAAATCACACCAGCAGGCCAAGGCCTCTCTTCTCCTCACTGAGATCACTGAGAGTATCCTGGAGGACCTGGGGTTTCTCATAAACACCCTGAAGTCCCAGACAGAACCATTTCAAGTGCTGGAGTTTATAGGAGCAGAATTGGATGCTCTTCGAGGGAGGGCCTTCCTCTCACAAGACAGAGTGAGAAATCTCATCAGTCTGGCGAAGTCCTTCATCCTGGGTCAGCCCAGGTCAGCAAGAGACTTCCTCCAGATGTCAGTAGTAGTGGCAGGGGCCACGTTCCAAATGAGAGACATCCAGTACTACCTAAGGATCCATTGGTCCCCAAAATGAGACCTTCTCTCAAGGCTAGTGCCTGTGACAAAGTCTCTCATAAGATCACTGGGCTGGTAGAAGGAAGTGGGCAACCGCAGGGAGGGTGCACCCTTCTTTCAGCCGTCACCCAAAGTAGTTATAACAACAGATGCCTTCCTCCTAGGCCGGGGGACTCAGCTAGCCAGCCTGACAGCAAGTGGCGTGTGGTCCCCCCAGGAATCCCAAGAGCACATAAACCTGCTGGAACTCAGGACAGTTTTTCTGGCTCTACAGTCATTTGATCCTCCCATCAGGGGGCATTCAGTCTAGGTCAGGACAGACAATATGATTGCCATGTACTACATCAACAAACAAGGGGGCACAAGATTCTAAAAGCTGTGTACACAAGTGTCGTTGAGACACAGGTCAAGAAGCATAGAAAAACCAGGAGCAGTTTCAAAATTTGCAAATAACGTTTTATTTTTCTCAATAACAGCAAAATAAAAATGTGTTCAGTATAACTATTTACAAAGGCCGTAGAGAGAAAACAGTCCTTCTTCTCAGTTTGAAATCTCAGTCTCTCTCTCTCTCTCTCACAAAACATTGCTGCTCTTTTTATAACAAGTATTTGCAGGGAGCTCGTTAAGGAGACAGTGTTTTTTCACAGAATGTTCTTGTTAGTTTACAATGTTCTTGCAGGTGCAGCAAAAAGAACATAATGACCCAGAACTGACCTCTTGTTGACACCTCTGTAAATTTTGCACACCAGCATCTCAGTTTAACCCCCTGAGTTCCAAATAGTTTTTTGCAGTCATTTCAACAGTATAACTATATGCAGTTTTAAAAAAAGGGATCCCAGTATCAGTGACATTTCCACATAAAGAGTCACATATATTATTATACCCGCAGATATGCAAGGGGGAAGAAAAGACAGGAATAGCAAGGGAAGGCAGACAGACAGCGAGAGAAGGAGAATTGCAAAACTGTCAGAGTGATCAGTTCCTAGGTCTCACAAGAAAATCCAGTTGTGCAACGAGACAGAGAAGAGACAGAAAAGGAGAGGACAGAACAGATCCCTGCATTTAACCTCTTTCTGCATAACAAGTGGGGCAGAGCCTTATTCAACCCCGTCACAAGAAGCAGTGAAGATCTGGAACCTGACTTACTCCCTGCAGGTGCAGATCTTCCCTTGTCAATCTTCACCGTTCATTACTGATTGGGTAGTGCCGGAGGTGCGCACCCGCCACGGGAGATTTTTTCTTTTTTGCAGTCGGCTCCAACGGCCCCGCCCACGAGAGCGAAGCGCTGCGTCATGCACAAGGGACAGCCATTAGGTGCTGCAGACTCCTCCTCCATCTCAGTTCTGTTTCTCCCACCATCGAGGCTGCACCTGCTATGCGGTTAGATTCAGTTCTAGGCCTAGTTGGGATATCGACGTTCAGGCTCCTCCTTCCTGCTTTCTCGATGTCGTCACCGGTAAGACGTTCTTTTCCTTCTCTTTTTCGGCTTTTGAAGCTGTGCATATTTTGGTCTTAATTTTTTGCATCATGTCGGGTTCAGGGGCAAAGCGTGAAGTCGAAGGTGACGCGTCCCTATGCGTCGGTGCTCTGTGGCGGCATTTTTCCATCACGGACCAGCATGATGTTTGTCTCCGTTGCCTGGAACCCAACCACAATATGGATGTATCGGCGCCTGTTTCTCGATGGACTATTCGTCCTGGAAGTCCGGCGCGTTAAGATGCGACAGGCTCGTTGACTTTTGGACGGCATGCCGCTCAAGGATTCCCAGGTAAGGTCTCTAGACCCTTCCTCCAGGTCCCCTCTCAGGCATATACGGTCTGTAGGGGAGGAGGCTTCCTCATCTTCTCTTGCCGAAGAGGAGGCTTCTTTTGTGGTGTTGAAGGAATGCCAGGGTCCCTCCCGGGGCCGCGGTGGGGACACAACCTCAGCAGTCACCTCCTCGGAGGTGCAGGCTCCCCCATTGTCGAGGTCCAGGTCTGCTGGGCCCGGCTTCAGTGGAGCCTCGACGCTGCCTTCTGGTGCTGTTTCAGATCCTGGCGCCATTCGCAGTGCCGGTGATCGAGACGGCAGCTTTTGCGGTGCCGTGTTGGCTCTCGGCGTCGCCCACGGTGCCATGGGCCCAGTCAGTTCTTCTAGCGGTGCCGAGTTGGGTCCCGGTGCCGTGGGTCTAGCCAGTGCTGTTGGGGAGTCGGGGCCGGGTCTAAGTGTTGCAGGGGGTCTGGGGTCATCTGGCGCTGTCGCTGGCACTGGCGCTGTTCGTGGTGCTGTTTCACTGGAGACCCCCGGGATGGCCAGTATTGTGGTCCAGCTGATCTGTTCCTCCTCGGAGGAGGATGATTCAGATGTGGACCCTTCATGGCACCCTGACTCTTGGGAGTCAGGGTCTCCAGTGGGACGAGGTGCTAGGCGGCCCAGCGCGCCTATTCCTCTGTCTCTGCTGCTGTCCTCCTCTGAGGCCTCCCAGGCTGGGGGTGGTCTGGGGTCCCTGGACGGGGATGGAGCAGGGGTGGAGGAAAGGGCTCTCCCTCCTGAGGGGGTTGTGGCAGCTGCCAATCCCGGTGCTGCTGCACCCCCTCGGGGTGGGGGTCGCTGGGGTCGAGGAGGAGGGCATTCTTGGAGTCCAGGGGGTTGAGATACTGAAAAGCTGCTGGGGGTTGGGATTGAAGGGCTGTGTATTTCTGTTTATGACTGAAATTTGAAGCAGCAGGAACTGGTGGGCCTGTGACATCATACGGTACCTGATGTCTGCATACACACACTGTTAGTGGGACTGGACACACACTGGACTGTATGTGTTTGTGAGACTTGGGAACTTTATTGGTGGGGTTGAAATTGGGTTTGTAAATAACTGCAGTCAGTATAGAGAGAGACTGTATTCCAAGGGGAAGGGACTGAGAAAAGGGGGGTGTACCATTATTAACAGAGAGGGACAAACAGGGTGGTCATATTCCACCATGGCAGACATCTTCGGAAGGGTTGTAGGCTGCACAGGCTGTGGGATGGCAATAATTCTCAATTGGGCCTGGAGAGAGGGAGGCTGCCCACTCTGTAGACAGCTATCTTGTATCAGGAGTGAAGTATATTGGTTAAGGAGTAAGCTGGGGGAGTTGGGGGGGTGTCCAAGGATAAGGGGTGAGGTTATGGGCAGCAGAAGGGTGGGGCTGAGGGGAGGCTGGGGCAACGCTCAGAAATTACAGGACATTATGTTACAGCAAGCAGGAGGGGGGGCTGTTAAGGACAGAGGACCCTTAGATAGGGATATTGATGCTAAGGGGAAAGCGTACGGGGTAAACATTCCGAATATAAAGAGAGGGGTGGAGGAAGAGTCAGGAGGGGCTGTTGTGGGGAAGCCTAGAAGAGCAGACATTGAGAAGGGAGGAGCTGTTGTGGGAAGCCTAAAAGAGCAGACTGTGGGAAGGGAACTCCTAAAGAGAACAGAGCAAGAGGGGAGGAAGAGGGGCAGTTTAGAGTGGCAGTCGGGGGAAACTCGGGTTACTTGATGGAGGTTGGCATAGAGTGTCACAATAAATTTGAGCTACTAAGCAACCTAGAGGGGGAGGAAGGGGTTGGTGGAAATGAGGAAACTGATACAGAGGCCAGGAGGAGGGAGTCGGATACCCATAGGGCATCACAAACCGGCAATGGAAAGGATAGAAATAGTCCCAGAGGGAGAAGAGGAAACATAAATGTTAAGCAGATGGGGGAGATGCAACATATTGCAGACATGAGGGAGGAGAGCATGACTGGAGAGAAACTGGGAGACAAGGAGGTGGGGAGGGGCCCCCCTTCAGGAGGTGGGTCTGTACCAAGGATGGGCCCTAGGTAAAGGGACCCACAGAGAGGCCTCTGGAGGTGGGGTGCTATTACAAGGGGGAGGATGGTGGTGTGGGGAAGGGAAACCATCAGGGCCAGGATAAATGGTTCGGATAAGAGAGGTTAAAGGGACACCTATTCAGGGGAGGTCTGAGTTAAGAGGGCAAAATAACAAGGGAGACAGAAAGGGAGGGTGACAAGGGTCTCTAATAAGGCAGGAAGACTCCCATGGAATTGAGATAACGAATAAAGGGGGGGATGGGGGGTTGAGAGTGCATAGTGGAGGTAACCATAAGGATGATGGCAGTGTTAAGGTTCTGTTATTGGGAGACTCGATGATTAGGGGTGTCCAGTGGGAGGGACAGGGGGGTGGATGCCATAGCCAGGTGAAGGTAGTGAGTATCTCTGGGCTGACAGTGCACAGAGCAAAGTTCATGGTGTATGAACTGGTTAGGGATGGTGGAGGGAAAACGGATTTCCTGGTGCATTTGGGAACTAATGATCTAGAGGGAAATAGCGTTTGGAAATCCAAGCAGGTTCCAGAACTTGCCAGAGTCTGTCAGGATAATGGATGCAACATTTCCTTTTTGGAGATATTGCCAGTACCAAAGGCCTCAGTGGAGAAAAAAATGAAGCTCACAGAGGTTAATGACAGGCTCAGGAAGTGGGGTGAAAAGAGTGGGTTGGGGATGTTAGGGAACTGGAAAGGAGTTTGGGAGGATAAGGGACTGTATGCCAAGGACAGGCTTCATCTTGCCCCATTAGGGAAGGAAGTCCTTAAACAGGGATGGCTGACTACATTCAAGAAAGGTAGGGTTTAAACTTGTGGGGGAGGGATAAGGAGGCTGACCAGGAGCCTCTCCTCCAGATGAGGGGAGTAGCCTTCAAACCCAAGGGGGGAAGGGGGAAACAGACTGGGGGTGGAGGTTTCAGGAGGAGCAGAGGGAGGATGGAAGTATAAGGAACCTGGGTGGAGTTCGACAAAGGGGATCAGGGATAAGGGGTAGGGGTGGTGTTAGTAAATGCCAGGAGCTTGGGAAACAAGTTGCCAGAGTTCCAGGCCATGCTGTTGGGGGTGTGGATGTGGCGGTGGTCACGGAGACGTGGGCCAACAAAAACCATGACTGGGACCTAAACGTGCAGGGGTACACTATGCTTAGGAAGGATAGAAAGGAGGGCAGAGGGGGTGGAGTGGCTATGTTCATTAGAGATGACATAGAAATTGCTAGGGTAGAAGAGGCAGAGGAAACATGGAGGCCTTATGGGTCTATACGAACCAGCAGGAGATAAGGTCAAGCTGGGTGTAGTACAGTATATAGGCTCCCCAGGATGGGTGATGTTCTGGAGGATGGTTTGCTGGACAACATCATTGCCCAGTGTGGACCAAAAGGGGGAGGAGGGTGTTGATGGGGGACCTTAATATGCCAGGTACAAACTGGGGAACCGTGTCCTCTAAGGTGGCCAAGGAGCAGAGGCTGCTGGACGGCTTCCAAGATGTGTTCTTAACACAGCATGTGATGGAACCCACAAGGGAGGGACATGTCCTGGACATGGTTCTGGCAGATGGGGATCTGATAAGGGACCTGGTTGTAGAGGATCGCCTGACTGGGAGTGACCACAATACTGTCTAGTTTCAAATAAGCATGGGGGGTGAGATCTAGGACACTGGCAGTGGACTTCAGGGGGGCAGACTTTGTGGGCATGGGAAATATTCTCAAGGATCACTTGAAGCGGATTACATCAGTGACAAATGTGGAAAAGAGATGGGAGGTCATAAAACGGGGACTTCATGAGGTGGTCAGGACCTGCGCTAAGGTGAAACGTAAGGGAGCAAGATCACATAAACCATGCTGGTGGTCCAGTTAGGTTCAGGTAGCGGTCAGAGAAAAGAAGGCCGCCTACAAAAAATATAAAACAACAAGAGGGCATAGGGATAAGGAAATGTACCATCTTGCATCTAGAAAAGTCACCTGGATGGTAAGGGGGGCAAAGTCCAGTAAAGAGCAGCGGCTGGCACAGGGGATACATGGAGGGGAAAAGGGGTTATTATGGTACATTGGGGAGCGGAGAAAAACTAAGGGCCATCTCAGCAGATTGAGATCAGAAGGAGGGTGGGTGGAAGAGGCGAGGGACCAGGCAGAGGTATTAAATGAGTACGCCTCTGTGTTCACTAGGGTGGGGATGGGATATCTACAAAGCAAGGCATGATGGGGATAGAAGCAGCAGTGAGGGGATCAGGGAGCAACAGAAATGGAGCAAAGGGAGGAGATGTACCCGGGTGTCACATCAGGATAAGGATAAAAGGCCAGTAAGGTGGAGGATGGATGATGCTATCTTCACGAAGGGTGTGATTAGCCCTCAAGGCCCTAAAGAAAGACAAATCTCCTGGGCGGATGGCATTCATCTGAAGTACTATGGGAATTGGCGGACATACTGGCTGCACCCCTGGTGGAGCTCTTCAACAGGTCACTTGAGACAGGGAGGGTACCTAGGGATTGGCGAGAGGCACATGTGGTGCCAATCCATAAAGGGGGGTCGAGGGAAGTACCAGGTAACTGTAGACCCATCAGTTTGACCTCGGTGGTGGGACAGTTAATGGAGAGTATACTAAAGGAACAATTGGGGGGTGTACTTGGAGGAGGTGTGAGGTCTGGATAGTCGGCAACATGGGTTTGTGCCAGGTAGATCATAACACAATCTTGTGGAGTTCTACGAATGGGTAACATCAGAACTGGACAGGGGAAAGCCTGTGATGTATTATTCTTGGACTTCAGCAAGGTGTTTGACTCTGTCCCCACAATGGTCTGGTGGAGAAACTGATGGGGTTGGGAGTAGGCCCTTTGATGGTCAAATGGATTGAAAACTGTCTAGATGGATGCACCCAGAGAGTAGTGGTCGGCTGGGAGCTCTCGAACCCTAGAGAGGTCGGTAGTGGGGTAACGCAGGGCTCGGTCCTGGGTCCAATCCTGTTTAATGCATACATATCGGACATCAGGGAGGGTATAGGGTGTGAAATGAGTCTCTTCGCTGATGACTCCAAGATGGGAGCAGTAGTTGAGGGAGAAGAGGGGAGGTTGGCCCTGCAAGGGGACCTGGACACCCTGGAAAGCTGGGCTCACACATGGAAGTTAAATTTCAATATCACCAAGTGCAAGGTGTTACATCTTGGGCGGGGAAACCCTAAACACAGGTACACCCTGGGAGAGGAGGCGCTGGAGGCCTCAATAGGGGAAAAAGACCTAGGGGTCATGGTGGATGCATGTATGACTAACTCTAAGCAGTGCAGGAGAGCGGCTAGCAAGGCAAACAGGATGTTGGGATGCATCGTAAGGGGGATCACCTCTAGGAGCAGGGAAGTGATTCTGCTGCTGAACAATGGACTAGTTAGACCACACCTTGAGTACTGTGTACAGTACTGGAGACCACACTTGATGAGGGACATACAGCTCCTGAAGAGGGTACAGAGGAGGGCAACTAAGATGATACGAGGACTAGGGGATTTGACATATGAGGACAGATTTGAGGAGCTCTGCCTGTTTTCATTGGAGGAGAGGAGAGACGGGGGGACTGAGGTCTTCAAGTATCTCAAGGGAATAAATAGGGTAAACATGGAGGGGATGTTTAAACTAAAGCAGGGAGGTATCGCCAGAGGGCATGGTTTGAAGTTGGAAGGTGGAAGGGTGAGGGGGGAAAAGAGGAGGAGGTTATTCACTGAGAGGGTGGTGGACCCTAGGAATGCACTGCCTGGTGAGCTAGTTCAGAGATCCACAGTGGAGGGCTTCAAGAGAGGGTGGGACAGACACAGAAAGTGGATGCATCAGATGATGGCCTGGCCCAGGGGGGTGGGGATGGATGATAGGGGTTTCTGGAACACAAAGGGGGGAGGGTCTCGGCACCCAACTAGGGGATCTGAGGTTCGAGCAGACTCGATAGACCGTAAGGCCTAATCTGCTGGCAGTTAGTATGTTAGTAACTCTTTCTGACTGCCCCTAGGGGTGAACTCTGAGCTTCTTAGTCACGATGTTCAGTTCACAACTGAAGAGACTGTCCCTCTATGGCTCGGCCTCAAAATTAAGTTCCTCCTGGCGGGCATTATTTAATTGTCAGCTTCTTCTGGTTGGTGCTTCTGCACTTCTTAACCTTGAACTACTGCCCTTGCCTTGCCTTCAGGGAGTCCAATTGAGTTCCCACTCTATCCTTCATACGAAGCTGCCTTTTGTAGGGCCTAACCCCAACCCATACACTTTGGTGTTAGCACTTAACAAGGTGCTAAAGGGCTTACCCCCCCCCCACCCCCATAGTTGGGCGCTCGCTTTCCAGAACAGTTTTCTGTCCGGGCAGTCTGTAAGCTCTCAGCTAGAGTGTAGGGGGTTGGGATGATGAGATTATAGAGAATCTGCCCTTTGTGTCCAATCTACACAAGCGGTTCAGTTGAACCTTTTCTCACTCCTATTAAGAGGGATTCTTGCTCTCTTGGTTTTTGGTTCCAAGCTTATACCCCTCTCAACCGGTATATCTATGGGCAGCATTCTCCCGTCTCAACATCCCTTCTTTCTTCTCTTTCTTCTTCTTCCTTCTCTCTTTATCTGTTCCTCCTTTAGAGCCGCCCCAGATGGGAGGCCCTGCGGTCCCTTAGGGTAGGTATCCTCCCTCTTCCATCTGTCCTCTACCGGCTTATTCCTTCTTCAGTTTATATCCTTTCCTTTTTCTATCCCTCGGCTCTCTTGCCTCACTCTTCCCTTTTCTCCTTTACCCTTTTTCTTGCCTCTCCGGCTACCAGAACTGAGATGGAGGAGGAGTCTGCAGCACCTAACGGCCACCCCTCGTGCGTGACGCAGCATGTCACACTCGTGGGCGGTGCCGTTGGAGCCGACTCCAAAAAAAAAAAAAAAATCTCCTGTGGCGGGTGCACACCTCCAGCACTACCCAATCAGTAATGAATGGTGAAGATACAAGAGAAGATCAAGAATTACGGTAGGTACGTAATTTTCGTTTTTCAGCAGTTCACCTGCCAGCAAAAGAGAATGTCTTGGCAGTTTCAGTCAGCAGGATCAGTCAGGGACATCACAAATGGACCCTGAATAAGCAGGTATTGGCCACGGTGTTCAGGAGGTGGGGCACAATAGAGACAGATCTTTTTTCTTCTAGGGAGAATCACCAACTCCCTGTTTTTGTTGCAGGCCTCCAGCAATGGGCTTGGTCCCAGTGGATTTCCTGATTCTAGACTGGTCAGGGAAGTTCCTGTACAATTCCTTTTCTTGCTGAGAAATCCATCACAAATGGACCCTGAATAAGCAGGTATTGGCCACGGTGTTCAGGAGGTGGGGCACAATAGAGACAGATCTTTTTGCTTCCAAGGAGAATCACCAACTCCCCATTTTTGTTGCAGGCCTCCAGCAATGGGCTTGGTCCCAGTGGATTTCCTGATTCTAGACTGGTCAGGGAAGTTCCTGTACAATTCTCTTTCTTGCTGAGAGTGTTGCTGAAGCTGAGGAGTCAGTCTACTACCATGATGCTGATAGTCCCAGACTGTGCCAGGCAGGTCTGGTACTCCCTCCTCCTGGCCCTCTACATCAGGCAGCCCATCTGCCTTCCACTGAAGCACAACCTCTGGACCGTGTCCCGAGGCAGAATCACCTTCCTGAACCTCAGGTCACTGTATCTTAAGGTCTGGTTCTTGGTGAGCTAGAGTATTCTGATGTTCACCTTTCTGAGGAAGTCCTGAAAGTCTTCACGGTCTTCAGAAAGCCAACAACTAGGAAAACCTATGCTTCCAAATGGAAAAAGTTCTCTCTGTGGTGTGCCCCTAAGCAGCTCAGCCTTTTAGAAGCAGATCTGTCCACAATCTTAGATACAGTACTTAGTCCACCTTCAGTCCTTGGGCCTCAGGCCTACAACCTTTAAGGTACACCTTGCTGCTGTATCTGCTTATGTCTCGGCAAGGAAGGAGAAAACAGTAGCTTCACACCCCATTTTCAGGAAGTTCTTTAAAGGGCTTCTGCACCTGCATCCTCTGGTTAGGGACCCAGTCCCCTCTTGTGATTTGTATCTGTGCTTATGGACTCTCCATTTGAGGCCATGGCTGCTACTGATATGAAGTATGTCACTTGGAAAACAGTGATCTTCACTATTCATCACTGGTGGGTACTCCAGGGGGCTGGCCGTGGATCGCTCAGTGCCTGGCTCTCCTTCGGGGAACTGGCCGACACTGGTGTCGAGGCCTCAGCTACACGCGGGGCCTACATCAACGGTCTCTTCGAGGGCTTCGGGGGGGGGGGCGCCTTTGGCTCCTGACACTGATTCTGGTGTTGTAAGTGAGGCCAGACTTCTGGTGCCATGGAGTTCCCTCCTGACACTGCACTCAGTGCCTGGATGGGTAGAGTGGCTGGGGTTGCTTCACTTGGGGTCTCCACGGTCACCTCCTCAGATTCGGAGGATGATCAGGAGGATCCTGATTGGCAACCTAGTTCTCAGGAGCGGTCGCTCCCCAAGATGAGCTCAAGGTCGTCATCTGTGTATTCCGGTCTTAGGGCTGACAGCGTACGTGACACCGCCCTTTCTTCCGTCGGCACTGTGCTCGGTGCCACAGGGGACTCCAGTGCCATTGGTGGCACCATCTCGGGCCACCACGGTTGGTACCATGCTTGGTGTCACTGCCACAGACGGTGCCATTTCAGGGGTCGGTGCCGTGGTCTATGCCATCCCCTGAAGTCAGTACCACATTTGATGTTGGCGCCGTGGTCGGTGTTGGTGCCACTTCTGGTGGTGGCGCTGATGGTGGTGCCAAAGTTGGCTCCGGTGCTGCGGTCGGTGACACTTTCAGTGATGGTGCTGCCTTGGGGGCTGTCTCTGTGGAGGAGGCTGATTTTCGTGCCAGGTCACCCTTTGGTGCCAACACAGAGTTAGAGGGGGGGTCAGAGGCTGACTCTACTGCTGGCTTTTCTTTCCCCCCCATTGAGAGCAAGTGCCATGGTGGGACCTCACTCAAGGGGCAGGTCTCAGTTCTCTCTCGGGAGGGGTTCAGGAGCTTGGTCCGCCTCCCACTCTGCTCAGGTGACCTTGGTCACTCTGGGGCTGAGTCAGAGTGCTGGGCCAGGCACCCCCTGTCCCTTTAGGGAACAGGTGCCACCCTGCTGGGTTTGCTTGGCTCCGGTCTCCCCACCAGGGGTCTTTTCCCTGTGGGCTTCCCCTGCTGGCTCAGGGAGGGTTGAGCAGCAGGTGGGGTCTGGACAGCACACCCCTTTCATGTCAGAGTGGTTCCCCGCTTGTCCCTGCTGCCCTGGCAGTGGGGGTCCAGTCGCTAAGGACCATTCTGCCCAGCCTTCTCCCTCTCTGCAACTTCTCCCTCTTCTCCTGGGTCTTTCTGGTCCTTTGGAGCCCCCCACCTTGGAGCAGTATAGGGCCATGGTGAGTGCTTTTCCCATCTTTTACAGGGCATGGATGAGATGGTGTTCACGTCTCCTCTTCCTGCACCATCGTTCCCTATGCAGAGCCTCTCCACTTTGTCAGCTTCCTCCAACGACGACGAAGGGGACTCCACTTTGTACTGGTCTTCTGATGCTGACTTTTCAGAGTATTAGCAGTTGGTGATGATGATGATGGATGAGTTCAATCTTACCACAGTGACTGAACGCAATCCTGCATGTGTGCCTGTGGTGATCCTTGGGGAGTACAGCCAGGAATCTGTAGTGATCCCTCCATGGTCTTGGCCCTTTATGGAGGAGTCGCACAGTGCCTGGCAAGCAACTGCTTCTGTTTCCCCAGCCCCTGGGGACTTCTGATGCAGGTATTATGCTCCCTCGGGGTTTCCAGGGTCTTTACCCCACTCCACTTTGGACTTGGAGTGGCTGGACATCCCTTCTGAGTGTCAGCGCCTGACAAGAGGCCATCCTCAGACGTGGACTCTGCGGAGTTCAACTGCTGGGGCAGGAGAGTTTTCATCTCGGCACGTCTCTTGTTATCCATTGCTGCACATCAGGCACACATGGTGACCTATGAGAGGCGTCTGTGGGCCATGTTGGGGAAATCCTAGTGACCTTGCCTGATTGTGAGGCAATGAGGTGAGCCATCACCATTTCCACGAGGGGCCTGGAGCTAGTGAGACACCAAGTGAGGGCCTCTTATGATGCCAACGCGGTAGCCTCCAGTATTGTGGGATCTGTGGTCTGCATTAGACAGATGGCATGGTTTCATCTCTCCCTGTTGTCACCCTTGCCCTGGTGTAGGGTGACTACCTCGCCATTCCGGGGGGCCTGTTTTTTCTTCCGCAGTGCCAGGTAGGAACTGTCAGGGCACCCTCCCTCTCCTGCAGGTCAAAAGCCCCATCCTGGCTGTGAGCAGTAACGGGTCTGGCCAGACCCATGAAGGGCCCTCTCGTCTCGTGAATACTGCACTGGGTGCTGAAGGCTGTCCAGCCTTCAGGGAGATACCGGTCCACTTTGTGGGCTTGGTACTCACCCACCAATGATGAATGGTGAAGACTGATACAATGAAGATATGAAAATTACATACCTACCGTAATTCTTGCTCTTACTGTATATCTTCACCATTCATCACTGCTTCCTGCCCACCTTCCCCTCTTGGGCCTCAGTTTCTGGGCAGTGCCTCCTCCCTGCTTGCCTTCCCGCCAGTTGAGGCCAACTGTGGGTGAAGTCCCACTGTTGCCTCTGGGCTCCCTGATACTTCTTTGAAGCACCAGGGGCCCACTCGGAGGGAAGGGCAAGCAGGAGTTCTTGCCCTCTTATCTTTTGCTCCCTGGGGCTCTCTTGTTAGTGGAAGGGGTCTTCAGGTCTCCCTTTTGAGAGTACTGCCTCAGGCTCCCCCTAGTGGGGTCCTGCCCTCCTCTTAGACCCTTCTGCTGGGCTTAGGGTGCTGGGGGTCCTCTCTGTTTTGTTCTTTTTCTCCAATACAAGAGACCCTCTCCTGGGTCCCTTGTCCACTCATAGTCCCTTCACACTTTCAAGGTTTAGGAACCTCCTTGAGGTCCCTTTTTCCTATTAAAATCACCTCCTTGTTGGTGCTAAATATGGGGTCTTATCCTCCTACACCCCGGGACTTCCCCTAGGGTGCCAAGGTGAACTCTGCCTTGAAGGCAGGGTCTCTCCCATCTTCCAGCCTTAGGAGGGGTGGGGGGAAGGAGCATTAACACCAGATGTTCCTCCACTGGTGGACCTGGGGCTAGCTTTGATGTGTCAGGCAGTGCCTCCTGTCGGATCCTGCTTGTTGGTTAATTTTTCCCTCTCCTCATGGGAAGGTCCAGTTCTCTGGATTCTGACCCCAGTAATACTCAGGTATTCATAACTTTCTGCAGTAAGCTTTCTAGGTAGGACTGCCCAGAGAGAATAGAACACATGCAAATGATGTAATTCTTTGCACGTGACAACTTTTCAAATGCTGCCCTGTATTAACTGCCAGTGTTCTAAACTCCTCAGATTTCACTCTCCGCCTGAAAAGTCTGGTCGCTCGGAGTGTCGCTCTCTTCCTTTCATCCAGACATGAAGAAAACTTTTTAAATACCTGAAAGTGTATTTTATTAGACTTAGTTAGTGTTAGTTAGTGTGTTTTTCCCGGTTCCTCTTGGTTCGGTGTAACCGTGGGGGAACCGGGTTAGTTTTACTGTTAGTCGGGGTTTTCTGAGTAAAAAAACCCCTTAGTTTACAAAATTATTTATTTAAAACTTGTTATTATGTAACTGATAACTCCAGTTACTGAACCGCTAATACTGGTTCCGTTTTTTCATTAACGGGTCAGTTCCTCCGGTTCTTCTCGGTTCTAGAAACGACCGCAAACCGCTATCTTTTATAAAAGTAGCTTTATTATTTAGAAGTTGCTAGTTTTTCTCTGTTTTTGACCAGAATGTCAGAAAAACCTAAAAAGAAAACAGGTGAGCCTGGTTTTAAGAATTGTACCCAGTGTGGGGACGTTTTTGCCAAGGCAGACAAGCACAGTTTTTGTGCGGCCTGTCTTGGCTATGCGCATTTGAAGGAGGAATGTGCTATCTATAAGACATCCCCTGACAAAACTGTTGTGAAACGCCTGGAATGGCTTAAAAAGAAGCTTGCTCAACCTAGGAGTCCCTCTGGCTCTGACCAGCCGATACCCCCTGTTAATGTGGGTCAAACCACATCTATTGTTGCCTCTTCCCCTGAGACAGGTGGCAAGGACAAAAAGAGGGCTAGTGAACCGGCTGACTTTCTGGTTCCCTCTAAGAAAACCAAAAAGCTGAAGCACACTGAAACCCCACCTTCTAAACCAGGGACTTCTGTGTCTGACCTTACAATCCCTTCGCCTGAGGAAATTGCCCAGACATTTAAAATCATTCAGGCCTTACAAGGTTTTACCAGTCCACCTCAGCAGCCAGCTGCCCCAACCCGGGGTACCCAGGCTGGCACTGCAGGAAAAGATTATTTCCAAGAGGAAGAGGATTATGATGAATGTGAGGTGGATGAGGGGGATCCTATTGAACCCGAGGTGTACCATGAGCAGGAGTTTGGTTCTCCCCCCAGGGTGTTTGAGGACTACTTGTCTCATTTCTCTTTTATTCATAAGATGGCTAATACTCTGGACATCGCCACTACAAAAGAGATTGAGGATGAGGAGGAGGTGGAGTATATGGAAATGATGGGATTAACCACCACTAAAGCTCTCCTCCTCCTTATGAATAAGTTTTTTAAGAAGGATCAGGAAGATCAGGAGCTAAAAGGACACAGAGGCAGTATGTAAGTAGGGACAGAAAAAAAAAAAGAAATAAATAAACAGAGGAAAGAGTAAGTATTCCAAACAACAATTAGGGGGCCAGAAATAAGACATGATGGGAGTGGTGCAGTGCTGTGACTGTGGCACAGCAGTCTTCTGGGAGACGTTCTGGAGGATGCGGTGTTGTCCCATCTGCAGGCACCTCTCTGGGCTGAGAGATGAGGTTGCACATCTCCAGGCTGAGTTGGCCAGGATTTGTGGGACCTCCTCTCCCACCCAGGGACCACCAGGGTCACTGCCGTTGCCTCAAAGGTTGGCTTCATTGGGGACTGGGGATCCACCTGGAGGGATGCAGGCCTATACTGGCAAGATGGTCTGCATCTGTCCAGGAGGGGAACCAGGATCCTAGGTGATAGGTTTAAATGCTTCATTGGCAAGCATTTAAATTAGCCAAGAGGGGAGGCACTGGAGAGGAGCAGGGAAATCCTAGCCCCCCCCCAAAAAATCAGAGTACTAAGTGAGGTTGACACCAACATAGAGATGTCGATAGGAAGAAGCGCTGGGGTAAATGGAGGAAGTGACAGACGCAATAAGGACAGAGATGGGGCAAAAAGGGGTAAGGCCATCAAGAAATGGAGGGTAATGAGTACCAACGCTCATAGTCTGGGCAGCAAGCTCCCTGAACTGGTGGCCTTGATGAAAGAGAGATGCATGGATATCATAGCAGTCACAGAAACATGGTACACAGAGAACCATGAATGGGATGTTAACATACCAGGGTACACAACCTACAGGAGAGACAGGGAGGGGAGAAGAGGGGGCAGAGTAGCTCTCTATGTAAGGGAAGGGATAAAAGCAACTGAACAAAAGAGTAAACAGGGAGGAGAGGAGGCACTGTGGGTCACTTTAGAGACTGGAAATGGCACCACAATCCGCACAGGGGTTGCATACAGACCCCCATGTCAGGTGGAGGGAATGGACAAGGATATGATAGAAGGCATACTTAGAATGGCAGAGAAAGGGGAGATACTGTTGATGGGGGACCTTAATACGCCGGATGTCAACTGGAGCACCTTTGCTGTATCCACATCCAAAAGCAGGGCCATTCTCGATGCCCTTCAGGTGGCATGCCTCAGACAGCTAGTTTGGAACCTACTCATGAGGGAGCAATCTTAGACCTCATACTCTCAAATGGGGACAGTGAGAGGATCTCAGACTTAGAAATGGGTAGGCATTTGGGAACAAGTGACCACCAAACAGTGTGGTTCACAATAAACTCAGCTAGAGAGTCAAGCCATACAAAAGTGAGGGTTCTGGACTTCAGGAGGGCTGACTTTGGCAAGAAGGAAGAGTGCCTTAGAAAAGCACTAACAAACAGGCTAAAGGAGGGGTGGAGCAACAATGGGGAAATATCAAAACTGCCATACAGAGGCAACAAGCCTTTGTGTGAAGCAAATAAATCAAAATGAAAGAAAAACCACTATGGTTCTCAAAAGAGGTGGCGGTGAAGGTTAGGGAGAAAAAGATAGCATTTGGAAGTATAAGGAAACACAGAAGAAGCAGAACAGAGAACTGTACCAGTTAAGACAGAAGGAAGCAGGGAGGGTAGTCAGAATAGCAAAGGCTCAAACTGAGGAAAAGATAGCCAACTCGGTTAAGAAGGGGGATAAAACCTTTTATAGGTATATCAGGGAGCGTAGAAAGACAAAGGGAGGGATAGTGAGGCTGAATAGAATGGACAGTGGGTGGGCAGAGAGGGACAGTGAAAAAGCAGGGATACTGAATGAATATTTCTGTTCAGTATTTACAAAAGAGGAGGTGGGGGAGGTGCCTGATCCAATTAAAAGAAGCACTCTGGATAAGGGGGTTGATCCCAGTCCTTTCACAGAAGAAAGGGTTCTGAAAGAACTCCTAAAACTGAAGGTGGACAAAGCAATGGGGCCAGATGGAATTCACCCCAGAATTCTAAAAGAATTAAGTAGAGAACTAGTGACACCACTGACTACCCTTTTTAACAAATCATGGGAGGATGGTGTGGTACCTGAGGACTGGAGGAAGGCAGATGTGATTCCTCTTCACAAAAGTGGGATCAAGAAAGAGGCAGGAAACTACAGACCTGTCAGTTTAACCTCTGTGGTAGGGAAAGTGATGGAATCACTTCTGAAGGAAAGAATAGTTGAGTACCTAGAGGCCAGTGGAGCACAGGACCCAAGGCAGCATGGGTTCACAGTGGGAAGGTCGTGTCAGACGAATCTAATTGATTTCTTTGACTGGGTGACCAAAGTAGTAGACCAGGGAGGGGCTGTGGACATGACCTACCTAGACTTTAGCAAGGCATTTGACACAGTCCCACACAAAAGATTAAGAGTCAAATTAACCAGCCTGGGAGTGGGTCCCAGGGTGGTAGCCTGGGTAAAACATTGGCTGGACAACAGGGCACAGAAAGTGATTGTAAATGGAGTCCACTGTGAAGAAAGAGAGGTTACTAGTGGGGTACCGCAGGGTTCGGTACTGGGTCCAGTCCTTTTTAATGTCTTTATAAGTGACAATGCAGAGGGACTGGAAGGAAAAGTATGCCTCTTTGCAGATGACACAAAGATCTGCAACAGGGTTGATATACAAGGAGATGTGGAAAGGATGAGAAGGGACTTGGCAAGGTTGGAGGAATGGTCAGAAGTATGGCAGCTTGGATTCAATGCAAAGAAGTGCAAAATAACGCACCTGAGAAACAAAAACCCAGGGGAAGATTACACAATTGGAGGGGGGGGGAGGTAGTAACAACAACAAAAATGGAAAGGGACTTGGGGATAATCATATTAGATGACCTTAAGGTTTGCAAGCAATGTGAGAAGGCGGTAGGGAGGGCTGGGGGGATACTGGGATGTGTAGGGAGAGGCATCACCAGCAGAAAACAGGAAGTTGTTATCCCCCTGTACAGACAGTTGGTGAGACTTATCTGGAGTACTGCGTCCATATGGCTTCTCTTGCAGACCCTGCACCATTTTAGTTGCCCTCTTCTGAACTGCCTCCATCCTGTCTATGTCCTTGCAGAGCTGGGGTCTCTGGGTCTGCAAGAGAATCCATACGAGGAGAGACTAAAGGAGCTTAATATGTATACCCTTGAGGAAGGGGGGGGGCATGATAGAAACGTTTAAGTACCTAAGTGGAATCAACAAAGTCCAAGAGGATAGCATCTTTCAGAAAAGGAGATGTGCAAGAACAAGGGGACACAATTTGAAGATAGAGGTGGGACGGCTCAGGGGCAATGTGAGGAAGTATTTTTTCACAGAGAGGGTGGTGGATGCATGGAACAGCCTTCCTGAGGAGGTTGTGGGGTCTTAAACTGTGGGAGAATTCAAGAGTGCATGGGACAGACATAAGGCAATTTTTGTGGGGGGTAGGAAGAAATAGGTTGTTGGTTAAATAGGATCTGCAGCTTATCCTCAAGGTAGGGAAATGGGCAGACTAGGTGGGCCAAGCGGTCCTTATCTACCGTCAAAGTCTATGTTTCTATGATGCTTTAAAACTCCTTCAGACTCCCAATTCCATCCCTCTTCTTGACGAAAGGATGGATAAGAAGTACCAAATGGACAGGGAAGGGGCAGAGTTCCTTTTTTCCCCATCCTGACCATCGAGGACGTGCAGCAAGCTGCTTGTGATAAGGCTAGGGTCCCTCTGTCCTCCCATCCTCCGGACAAGAACTCTAGAAAGATTGACAGTATGGTCAAGAAGGGGTACCTGTCAGCTTCTCTGGCCATATGTAAGGCACATTTTCAGGCCTGTGTTGCCCAGTACTAGAAGTCACTGTGGCAGTCATTATTGACCATGGCTCAGAAAGCCCCCTCACCTCTGTCAGACAACCTAGCTGAAACTGCTAGGTTTGATTTGGGTTGGAGGCGGCTAAGTATCAATTCCAGATGGTTGCTAACACTAATGAAACTGTAGCCAGATAGATGGCCAACACGGTAGCACAGAGGAGATTTGCCTGACTCAGGGCCACAAATCTCACTCAGGACACCCAATCCAAGGCACTTGATTTCCTCTTAGAAGGGAATCTTCTGTTCGGGGAATGTACTGTGGCCTACATGAAAAAGGTGGATGAGTATAAGGCCACTTATAAAAGCAACTCTACCAAAGAGAAGGTTTCAGCATCCACCAGGCCTTATGGAAGGAGAGGCCGGGGCAGGTCCTTCCACACCAGGCCCTTTTTCCAACCAGTGGCCATACCCCAGTACCAGCAGTATCCACAGCAGGGGTACTTCAGGGGCAGGGGTAGGAGGGGTTCTAGGTGAGGGTTACAAACTCAGTCTCAGTCCCAAACTTATCAGACTCCCTGAGGCACAGGCCACCTCCTCCTCACTCCCTGTCAGAGGCAGACTATCCCACTTCTCCCAGGCTTGGCTGAACATCACCACAGACAAGTGGTTCCTGGAGGCGGTGGGTCAGGGTCTGTCTCTGGACTTCACATCCCTTCCTCCCCAAAGAACCAGGCTTTTCAGTGCACTCTCCCTAATAGAAAAGAAACTGCTGGAGGCAGAGATTCAAAACCTGCTACTGCTAAGAGCAGTGGAACCTATCCCAATCCACCTGAGAGGAAGGGGTTTCTATTCCAGGAACTTTCTTACTACAAAGAAAAGTGGGGAGTGGCGGCCTATCTTGCATCTCAGAGCTTTAAACAAGCATTTGGAAAAAAAGAAAAGTTCAAAATGGTAACTTTGGCATTGATTCTGCCAACATTCCAAAAAGGAGATTGGTTGGCATCACTGGACTTGAAAGACACCTATTTCCACATCCTTATAAGGGAGTCCTTCAGAAAATATCTCAGGTTCAGACTCCCTTCAGGTCATTACCAGTTTTCAGCCCTGCCTTGTGGCCTTTCCTTGGCCCCAATGGTGTTCACAAAGTGCCTGGCAGCAGTAGCTGCACATCTTCAAAGGCAGGGTATTACAGTATTCCCGTACCTAGACGATTGGCTAGTGGTAGGCAAATCACCAGACCAGGTTAGACAGTATCTACAGATTACCCAAGGGCTCCTGGAGTCCCTGGAGTTCCTAATCAGTGTCAAAAAATCAGTCCTCATTCCTGCACAAACCTTGCAGTTCATAGGAGCAGAGATCAGTACCCTGCAAGGCAGGGCCTGTTTGCCTCTGGACAGGGTCAGAACTCTCCAGCTGATTGCAAATTAATTCAGCTTGCACAAACACAAAACTGCAAGGAAGTTTCTGCAGTTACTGGGCCGTGTGGCCGCAGCCACAGGCACAGTGTCCGGTTCCAGGTTCCAGATGAGAGACATCCAGTTCCACCTCAGGGCTCATTGAAGCCAAAGAAAAGACCCTCTTTCAAAGCCCATTCCAATAACAAGGACTTTGCTACAAGCACTGCAGTGGTGGAGAGGGGGTCGCTTTTCAAAGAGAGTCCCCCTCAGTGGTTCTCACAACAGATGCATCCCTTCTGGGTTGGGGTGCCCATCTAGGGTATCACACGACCCAGGGCACCTGGTGAGCTGCAGAGTCCCTTCAGCACATAAACTTGCTAGAACTCAGAGCTGTGTTTCTGGCTCTAAAAGCTTTTTCAGCATTGGTGCAAGGGAAGGTGATACAAGTCAGAACAGACAACACCACCACAATGTACTACATAAACAAGCAGGGAGGCACCAGGTCAGGCCTTATCTGCACAGAAGCCATGATAGTTTGGACCTTGGCTTACTCCTTGGGAGTGTCCCTGCAGACAATCCATCTGCCAGGAAAGGACAACACCTTGGCAGATGCCTTAAGTTGAATCAACCAGGCCCATCATGAATAGACCCTGAACAGGCAAGTGGAGTAAGTGATTTTCAGGAGGTGGGGCACTCCAGAGAGACTTGTTCGCATCCCACCTGAACCACCACCTGCCACAGCACTGCTGCAGACCACCAGATCAGGGTACACGTCCTCTGCGTGCTCTGACCCTGGATTGGTCAGGGAGGCACCTGTATGCCTTCTCTCCCTTTCCCCTGGTATTCAGGGTCTTGCTCAAGCTCAGATCCCACTCAGCATCTTTAATCTTGATAGCTCCGGATTGGCCCAGGCAGCCATGGTATTCTCTACTGCTCTCCATGTCTGTAGCCAAACCAATACACCTCCCTCGGAGGCACAACCTGTTGACTTCCAGCCAGGGAACCCTGCTGTACCCGAACCTCGATTCTCTCACTCTCAAGGCTTGGCTCTTGAAGAACTAGAATATGCTAATTTACCAATTTACATTTCTCTGAAACAGTGCTACACATCCTGAGAGTTTAAAGAAAACCTTCCACTAAGAAAACATACTGTTCCAGATGGAAAAGGTTTTCAATCTGGTGTTCAACTAGAAACTTGTTGCCACTGCAGGCTGGGATTCCTGCTGTTCTCGACTATCTTTCTCATTTACATTCTCTGGGACTACGGCCCAGCTCCCTTAGGGTTCACCTTGCAGCAGTGTCTGCTTATCTTTCTGCTGGAGCAAAGGTAACAATAGCCTCAGAACCTATCTTTAGGAGGTTCTTTAAGGGTCTGGTCCATTTGCATCCCCCTCTCAGGGAACCGATGCTAGCTTGAGATCTCAGTGTGTGTATAGCCAAGCTTATGGGCCCTCCCTTTGAGCCCATGTCTACAGCTCACCTGAAATATGTCACATGGAAAACAGTCTTCCTAGTGGCAATGACTTCTGCAAGAAGAATCGGTGAGCTTCAGTCTCTCTGCATTGAACAGGAATATATCTCATTTCATAGGGATAAAGTAGTCCTTAGAACAAACAGAAAATTCCTTCCCAAAGTAGTTTCGGATTTCCACCTTAACCAATCCATTACCATACCTGTCTTTTTCAGTGACCACTCCAGTTCTGGTGAAAGAGCTCTTAGCTACTATATGACAGCCACGAAGGACCATAGGCAGGACAGTGAACAGCTGTTCCTGACTGGGGATGTGGGAAAAGTCAATCTAGCTTCAAAAACATCTGTTTCAAACAACATGAAGTCTTGTTATATTATGACAATTGCAGTGAGTCCCCATCTTTGAACTGCCCCGGAGGTGAAATAGTTAACTTTCCATGCAAGCATGGAACTCTGAGCACAAGCTCGGTTAGAAGGCTCTGTCTGCTGATCTTCAGACATAAACTGTCAGATTCTTTACTCCGCCTCACTGAACAGTCGCTCTGGAGATTTCTCCTTCTGCTCGGTTCATTTTGTCGGTTTAAAAGTATTATTTTATCGGTTTTCAACCGAAATTATACCGCAACCGGTCGGTTCAAGCTCTGTCTGTGGTAATGTAAGTAATAGATAGGTTTTACATTCGTTTTCTCTGTGTGGAACTTGTAAACATTTATCGGTTCGGTTGAACCGATCAGATTGTGCTTTAAAATTGCTAGTCCTTTTTTAGAGTGTGGTTCCCGGTTCTTATCGGTTCTAAAAAAAACAGATTTCATTACATTTTTTTCCACGACCCGTGACACGGTTGGGAACCAATAAGAGAGTCTTGCTTGGCGGATTGCCATAAACGGGCAAGTTTGGTTAGGCTGGCATTATGTCTGAGAAACCCAAAAGAAAAACCGGGCCCACTGGGTTTCAACACTGTAGTGTCTGTAGGGAAGCCTTTGCTAAGGCTGACCCTCACACTACCTGTGTCTATTGTCTGGGGTTTGACCACCTCAATGCAGACTGCCAAACTGGTAAGAATTTCCCTGCTGCCACCATAGAAAAGAGAGTTGATAGGCTCAGGAAAAGGGAGGCAAAAAAGTCCGCTGACCCGGATGGCCGGCCCGGTTCGGTTCAACCGAACCAGAGGAGTGCCCCCGACCAGGCGATACTCGGCAAGCGAAGAGCTGGCTCTGAGGAACCGGTTCCTAAAACGACTAGAAAGTCAGCTGGTGTGGAGCCAAAGTTCTCTCTCCAACCGCTGAAGAAATAGCTAAAGCAATCCAAATTGTCCAGTCTCTTTCCCCGGTTCCGACTGAACCGGCACCATCAGGGAGGTGCTCGGTTCGGCCGGTTCCACTGGTTCAAGATTATGATTTTGAGGAATTTTATGAACCGTGGGAGGGGGAAGAGGAGTATGAGGAGAGTGAATATGGTTTTGAAGACCTGGATGTGCCCATTGAACCGGACACCTCTCCAGACAGACCTTTAGGGTTTCTCCTCCAAGGCTCTCTGAGTCCCCTCTCATTTTATGTTTTATAAAAGGTTGTTGAAACTCTCCAGCTCCTGTTGGAGGAAGCTGTTGATGACCAAGAGGAGCCTGATTATGTAGAAATGATGGATATTCCAGAGTCTAAGAGACTGTCTATTCCTCTGCATAAATCTTTTCGGAAGCAGACAGTAAAAGTTTTAGAAACTCCTCACACTATACCGCCTGTAGATAAAAGGATGGACAAGAGGTATACTTTATCAGGCTCTGATATGGAGTTCCTCACACAGCAGTGCAGCCATGTGGGAGTAGTGCAGGCTGCAGCCTGTGACAAGGCTAATATTCCCCTAGCTTCACACCCTCCTGAGAAGGACTCCAGCAAAGATTGATGCTATGGCAAAGAAACAGTACATGGCAGCATCCTTGGGACTCAGACAGGCAAATTATATGGCTCATGCTGCTAGATACCAGAAATCCAGATGGGATACTAGTGCTGGCTCTAGCAAAACAAGTCCCTGACCAGCTGGTCAGGGAGCTGGAACAGGTGGCTAGAGATGGTATTGAGGCATCTAAGGTGCAATTTCATGCTGCAGTAGACTCTAATGATGTGTCATCAAGAGTCATGGCTACATCTGTGGCACTGCAGAATGGCTTGGCTCAGATGTACTACCCTGTCTGAGGATACCCAGTCTAAGGCCATGGATTTTCCTGCTATAGGCAATCTCTCTGTTTGGGGAGCAAACAGAGAATTACATGAAGAAAATGGATGAATACAGGACCACCTATAGGAGTGCACAGGCCAAGGAAAGGCAGACCACTCCTCAGAAGCAGCTTCCCAAGGGCAGGGGCATGCCTTTTCATAGGCCTTTTTAGCAAGCCCAAGCCTCCTCTTCTGCTTATGCCCAGAGGGGGTTCTTTAGAGGGAGAGGCAGACGGGGTTCAAGCAGACCTGCTTCCACCCCTCAATCTAAAGCCCCTGCCAAGCAGGCACCCTGATGGGGTAGCCAAGGCCGATTCTTCTCTACCTGTAGGGGGCAGGCTGGCTTAGTTTGTCCAGGACTGGAAGTCTCTAACGTCAGACAAGTGGGTCCTAGAAGTAGTAAGCCAGGGACTGGTTCTCAGCTTCAAAAAATTTCCAAAGCTGAGAACCAGATCTTTTCACCTGCATCTCCATCAGAGGCACTTGGCCTAGAGCAGAGGTCTACCCTTCTCACTCTCAGAGCCGTGGAAGGGTTCCACCCCTACACCAGGGCAAAGGTTTGTACTCAGGTGCTTCCTTACCCCAAAAGACAGGAGAATGGCGGCATCCTGGATCTCAGATACTTAAACAAGCACCTTTAAAACCAAAGTTCAAAATGGTGACTCTGGAAATTATTTTACCTTCTAAGTCAGGGGACTGGCTAGCGTCCCTGGACCTCAAGGATGCCTACTTCCATATTCTCATCAGAAGCTCCCATCGAAAGTACCTCAGGTTTGAGCTGCCCTCAGGCGATTACCAGTTCAGAGCAATGCCCTTTGGCCTCACCTCTGCTCCAAGGGTATTCACCAAATGCCTGGCAGTAGCAGTTGCATGCCTAAGAAGGCAAAAAATTGCCATCTTTCCTTACCTGGACGATTGGCTCATAGTAGGCCAGTCCCCAGACCAGGTCAGCTTACATCTTCAGGTAACTCAGCAACTGCTTACCTCCCTAGGTTTCCTTCTGAGTCTCTCAAAGTCAGTTCTAGAGCCTGTCCAGCTCCTAACCTTCATAGGCGCAGAACTGAACACACAGGAAGCCAGGGCCTTCCTCCCTCTGGACAGGGCAAGACCCTAGTCTCCTGGCCTCCTCATTCACCCTGCAGGTCTCTCGACCAGCAAGGCATTTTCTGCAGCTCCTAGGACACATGGCTGCTTCCACAGCAGTAGTGCAAGGAGCAAGATTTCAGATGAGGGACATTCAGTTCCATTTGAGAGCTTTTGGTCTCAAAGAAAGGATCCTCTTACCAAGTTGATCCCAGTAACTCGAACCCTGATCCAAGCCCTACAGTGGTGGCAGGATCAGAGCAACCTGAGACAAGGAGTTCCTTTTGTCACTCAGTCTCACTCCTTAATCCTTACTACGGATGCATCCCTCTTGGGGTGGGGGCTCACATGGGCGACCTCACTGCCCAGGGACTGTGGTCCCCCCAGGAATCTCTGCTCCACATCAACCTGTTGGAGCTCAGAGCAGTTTTCTAGCACTTCAAGCTTTCTCCAAATCTGTTCAGAACAAAATTGTACAGGTCAGAACAGACAACACCACTACAATGTGGTACATCAACAAGCAAGGGGCCTTTCGGTCTTGACCTTGTGCACCGAAAACCATGAAGTTGTGGTCTCTGGCTTGCCTCCTGAACACCTCCCTTACGGCAGTTCACCTCCCAGGCAAGGACAATGTCCTGGTAGATGCTCTCAGCAGAATTTCTCAGGGCCATCACGAGTGGTCCCTGGATCCCCTGGTTCTGGGAGTGGTATTTGCCAGATGGGGCACCCCGCAGATAGATCTTTTTGCAGCCCCAGACAATCACCAACTTCCTCTCTTTTGCTGCAGGCCCCCAGTCTTGGGCTCAGTCCCTCTGGATGCCTTAGTCCTCAGTTGGGAAGGGATGTTTCTCTATGCCTTCCCTCCCTTCCCTCTCCTGTTCATAGTGCTAGTCAAAATCAGATCCCAATCCTGCACGGTCATTCTGATTTCCCCGGATTGGGCCAGACAACCCTGGTATCCACTCCTACTGTCCTTAGCAGTCCATCCTCCCCTGTGCCTTCCCAGGAATCACAATCTGTTAACCTGTGCCCAGGGAAGGGTTTGGTACCCGAATCTCAAATCTCTCAATCTCAAGGCCTGGTTCTTGAAGAGTTAGAGTTTGCTGACCTACACCTCTCTCAAGGCGTAATGGATGTATTGAAGGCTTCTAGGAAGCCTTCCACCAGACTACTTACAACTCCAAATAGAAAGGTTTTCCATATGGTGCTCAGAAAAGCATATTTCCCCAGACTCTGCTGGTTACCCACAGTCCTGGATTATTTGGTCCATCTGAACACTTTGGGGCTGAGACCAGCTACCCTGAAAGTGCATTTGGCAGCTGTGTCTGCTTTTATTTCAGCAGGTAAATCCTCTTCTCTTTCAACTCAACCTGTATTTTCCAAGTTTTTTAAGGGATTGCTTCACATCAACCCTCCATTCAGGGATCCTGCCCCTGCCTGGGATCTTAATGTTTGCATTGCTCAGCTTATGCAACCCCCCTTTGAGCCCTTGTCTTCAGCTGAGCTTAAGTACTTGACTTGGAAAACTGTGTTTCTGGTAGCCATCACCTCTGCCAGACGCATAAGTGAATTACAAGCGTTGTCAGTGGAGCGGATTTTATCTCCTTTCACAGAGATAAGGTAGTCCTCCGGACTAATAGAAAGTTCCTGCCTAAGGTGGTTTCAGATTTCCACCTTAATCAATCTATATCTCTTCCAGTGTACTTCACTGACCATTCTTCCTCTGGTGAGAGGAGGCTGCACAGCCTAGATGTGAAGAGAGCCCTTAGTTACTACATAGAGTGTACCAAGGGTCACAGGTTTGACTCCCTCCAACTGTTCCTCACTTATGGTGAGGTTGGTAAAGGGAAGCCTGCCACTAAAAGATCCATTGCCAGGTGGATTGTCTCTTGTATCCAATTCTGTTACGAAAAACTGGAGTACGGTTCCTCCTCAGGCCTGAGGCTCACTCTACCAGAGGTACAGCTGCTTCTCTGGCTGCTGCCAGAGACATCCTATTCTAGAGATATGTCAAGCAGCTATCTGGAAAACAGTTCACTTTTGCAAGCATTACTCCCTGGACATCCAGGCTCGAGTGCTGCTCGGTTTGCACAGCTGTCCTTCAGAACCTATTCCCTAAGTAGGTTCTGTCCCTCCTCCATGGGGTAATTGCCGCTGTGTAGTCTGCAATTGTCATAATATAGCAAGACTTCATGTTGTTTGAAGAAAAAAATTACTCACTTTAGTAATGTTGTTTCTTCTAATGGAGTCTTGCTATATTATGACCTCCCTTCCTGCCTGCCCCTCTCAGAACCTCTGTTTTGGGATGTGGGTGGGCATTACAGTGTTGGCACTTTATTTATGCCACCTTGTTGTTTTCACCCTTCTTTTGGGGTGAATTGGTGTTGTGTTTTTCATTTCTTTTGGGTCTCATGACTTGAGTCTTTGTTTGAGACCATGAAGTGTGTGTTTATGTTAGTAGCCAGTCGGCTAGTGTAGGTTTACAGCTTCCACACAGAGCCTTAGTGAGTTTTAGCTTGTAAAGATCTGACAGTTTATGTTTGAAGATCAGCAGACAGAGCCTTCTAACCGAGCTCACGCTCAGAGTTCCATGCTTCATGGAAAAGTTAACTTTTTCACCTCCGGGGCAGTTCAAAGATGGGGACTCACTGCAATTGTCATAATATAGCAAGACTCCATTAGAAGAAACAACATTACTAAGGTGAGTAATTTTTTCTGCTCACTGGATAGTCCAGTGTATCCAGTGCTGCTACACCAAAGCTGGTAGGGAGCCCCCAATAGGATTGAGAGCCTACTCCACCAGAGGGACGGCTGCTACTTCAGCAGCTGTCAGAGATGTCCCATTGGTTGATATCTGTAAAGCAGCTACTTGGAAAACAGTACACACCTTTACACACCACTACAACCTAGGTATTCAGTCTAAGAGTGATGCTAGGTTTGGCACAGCAGTCCTGCAAAATCTGTTTCAAAATGAATGTTCTGTGCCCACCTCCAGTGGCACTGCTTTGTAGTCTTCAGAAAGTTATGAATACCTGAGTATTACTGGGGTTAGAAGAAAAAATTGCTTACCATAGTAATCTTGATCTTCCTGGACAAAGTCTCCATCACTCATTCACACTAGTGGGATAGCGCCAGAGGCACTAGGACCAAGCGGGAGCCTAAAGTTTTCAGAAGGGTCAGCGCCGAGAGAGGACCATGCATGCATGGCACCGCGAGACTAGCTCGCGCCTGTGTAGACTATCTCGACGTCAGCCCTCCAACCGCCTCAGTTCATTTTCTCCCGCCGTCGAGTGCGCTTGGATGTCGACATCGCTCGTCTGCCGGAGTTGAAGTTTTCATCTATACGACAACAGCTCTTAATGTTTTAATATTTTAAAGTAGTAATTTATTATTTTACGAACAAGAAGAAGATTATGAAGAAGA
Organism: Neoceratodus forsteri; assembly: GCA_016271365.2. Lineage (NCBI taxonomy): Eukaryota > Metazoa > Chordata > Ceratodontiformes > Ceratodontidae > Neoceratodus > Neoceratodus forsteri. The sequence continues at coordinate 213,190,998 of CM028129.1, read as the reverse complement.
AGAAAAAGAAATTCTTTCCTACCATCAATGGAGTCGTTCTTAGATGGTAGCGGTGACAGTAGGAGGACTTCGTTTGAAAGTTTTTATGGCAGAGGGGCTGTGTCCGGTCCGCCGCCCTTAATTAACGGGGGGGGGGTCTGACTGTGGACAGTCCCGTGCTCGGGGGGGAGGACAGTCCTCCGGAGCACAAATCTAATGGTTCCAGTGATCCGGCTCCGCTTGACCTCGAGCTCCTCTTCCTCGTTCGAGGAAGAAGAATCGGTGCCGCTCGAGGTTGCCTGTTGGTATGTCTGCACGAGGAATGTTCGTCTGGAGGGGCGATGGGCCTGAACCGACTTTGGTGGATTCCTCTTCACCCCGCTCCTAACAGCTGCTTTCTCGACTCCGAGCTCCATCTCTGTCCTCGCTGGAGCTCCGGTGAGCAGTTTCACCTTTGGGTCACTACTATGGAGCAGGGGGTTCGACTTTCCAGTTTTCATGGCTCTGTTCCTGATTTCAGGACCTCTGGGTCTCGGAGCCTTTGGACCGGAGCCGGGTTGATTGGATCATGTATGGTGAGGTGCTCTCTGGGTGCCTTTGCCATCGTGTCGACCCTTCGTGCCTACCCCCCTCTCCCTTTTCCATGCAGGGGCCAGCGTCGGGCACCACTTTTTCCTTCTCCTCTTTCAGGATTCCATTGGCATTTTCCTTCGGCGCCATGGCTCGGTGCCATGGTCGGCACCATGCCTCGGAGCCGTGGCTCAGTGCCTTGGTCGGCACCGTGGCTCGGTGTCATGGTCAGCGCCGTGCTTCGGAGCCATGGCTCAGTGCCTTGGTCGGCGCTGTGGTTCGGCACCATGCTCGGTGCCTTGGTCAGCGCCAAGCCTCGGGGCCTTGGTCGGCGCCGTGCCTTAGTTGGCGCCGTGGGTCAGCACCATCACTCTGTGTGGCACTGTGGGTGCTCTCTTTGCTGCCACAGGTTGTCGGCGCCATCAGTGGTGCCGTGCACCTGCAGGCGGCGCTGTGCTCCTGCAGGCAGCGCTATGCTCCCGTGGGTGCCGCAGGTGGCACCCGCGGGTGCCATGGGTGCCAGGGATGCCGGGGTGGCGCTGGGAGCACCTGTGGGTGCCGCAGGTGACGCTGTGGGTGCCCATGGGTTCCATGGATACTTTAAGTGCCATAGGTGCCACTGGTGCCTTGGATACCGGGGTGACACCCGTGGGTGCCGCGGGTGGCAACGCAGGTGTCCATGGATGCCACTGGTGCCCTCAGGTGCTATGGGTGCCATTGGTGCCCTCGGGTGCCATTCTTTCCATGAGTGTCTTGGGTGCCATTGGTGCCATGGTGCCATGGGCGTCGGAGGTGCCCTCGAGTGCCATTGCTACATGGGTGCCAGGAGTACCTGCGGATACTGCCATGGCTGCCCTCGGGTATCGCCCAGGTTGGCATAGGCATTGCTTGGTGCTCTCCTGTGCTACGAGTGCTGCTGATGCCACATGGGTGCTAGTGGGTGCTGTATGGCAGAATTAGTGACACATTTTTCCTTTCAGACTCCTTTCCACGGAACTTGTGGCAGGATGTTTACCGGAGAATGAACTCCCATTCTGCAGATTATTTTCTCCACACATTTTAGTGAGTGGTGGTCTATGTGGGATCTTGTGTCATCCAGCGGTTTTCTGCTATGGAACTCTGCTGTACCGTTCTGCCAGCGGAATCTCATTCTGCTCAGCACTTTCTCTGCTCCCTATGTGGTACCAAGCTCCTCAACATCCTTCTTGATGGCAGAGTCTCTAGTGGCTCTGACCTAGAGCTCTCTTGGAGGTCCTTCTAGGGTAGAAGTACATCTAGATGGGTCTTTCCCTGTCCTTCTGGTCAGTAATGCAGCGGACGGCTCATTTTATACTGGAGGGCACGTCATCTCTATCTTCAGAGTCCGTGATGGAAAATCCTTTCAGTAGTTCCTCAGTAACGGGGGTCCACTATAGTATTTCACACTGCATCCATGGCCCATACTCTTCTGCATCTAGACTTTTTCAGTCGTCAAAACAGTTACACTCTGTGGAACATTTTAATTTAATGGTCAGGGGCCGCTCTGACTCTTCCGCTCTTTTGATAGGGGTATATAGCCCCCTTGTGATATTGCCTCTTTGGTGGCTTCTTTGGCACAGGTGGTTAACTTCTGTCCAGCTGTGATTGTTAGTCCGGTCATGATTTCAGTTTGGACACGCAGGCTCTTTCCGCATTCAGATGGAGAGCATCTTCATCTTTTTGTATCAAGACAATCCTCAAAATAGCAGCCTGAAGGCCTTGTTAGGCTCGGACTAAAAAAAAAAAATTGTATCATATGGTTTTTATTACAGCACAGGGCCTAGCCGAAATTACCTGGTACCCCCCCCTTTTTTGGGTGGGGGGATCTGGTCAGATTCCTCTTCAGCCACTGAGGCGCTCGTCTCCGGGATATGGTAAAGAGTACCTGATTTCTTCTTCCCCTACGGGGAGTCCAATCTGGCGACGATATGGGTCATCTCTTCTCTGAGAGATTTCTCTCATTCACAGACATTTCCTAGACCTAGGCGACTGCCCAGTCTGTTAATTCCTTTTCTTTTTATCAGGCTTTCTTCTCTTCAACAGAGCCTTACAGCAGCAGAAGCGACTCTCCACCAAGTCGGAATTCAGGTTCCTGCTTCCTTGCTTGCTTAATTTAACAGGCGATTTCCTCCTTCTTGACAGATAGTCAAGTAGATCCCTTTTTCTGAGGAAGCTTCTCAAATATTCACACCTTCAGTTCCTGCGCTCTGGTCCATGCCAGTCACTCACGAAGCTATCCTCTTCAAGTGCGAGAGGGAGTGGTGATGTTTCTTTTTCAGCAAATGAACTAGAATCCTTTCCTACTCCTTTCAGGAAAGCCAGAGTGGCTAGTGCCTCGCCGCATTGAGTCACTGCCTCTTTCAGTCACTTCAACAAATGGGTTAGCCCTAACTTGGTCCTGCTGTGTCTCTTCTCGACACACATCTGCCTCTATTGACCTTAGAAATTCAGCCCCTGTTTTTTTTTCTGTCGGAATGTTTTTTTCTGCAGTGGACACATCCTTCTGTACACCTTTTTCCTTTCTTCCCTGAGTTCAGAGACTGCTGCTACAGTTGTACACACAGGGGCAGGATTAGTCCTCTTGGAATGTACAGTGGGTAGGATCTGGTTTTACTAGACCACCACGAGAGGCTTCTAAGTCATGCTTGGCCTTCCATCAGGAAGATCCTGTGACTAAGTGGAGACCATTCTCCTTGATGGGCTAACCCCACCTGGACCCCCTTGCTCATCAAGTAAGGGGTTCAAGCGCTTCTGGACCTGTTGTTTACAGGTCAACCATACTGGATAGTGGGGGTCTCCATCTGCACTTTCCGGTCTACCCTGAACCAGTAGACTTTACCTCCGACTCTTTCAGTTCCTGAGGTCCCTTTATGTTACATTAGTACATGTCTTTGACACGATTAATTTTGGTCCTAGATCAAATTGTGAGGCCAGGTTCTTGTCGCTCTCCTAGAGTGGTTGCGGCTGCCTGGCAGACTTTCATTTTGTGCTCATTGTAGTCGTCGGCAAGGTGACGAGTTACAATTCGAGCGTTTATCTTGTTGGCATTATGTTATAGATGCTCTTACAAGACAGCTCTTTTTATTAACAGGACAGTCCCTGGCTGTCCTTTCTGAGTGAACCCTATCTCCTACCACCCTACTCAGGGTTGTTGGTTTTAGTTTGGTACTCTCCCACTAGTGTGAATGAGTGATGAAGACTTAGTCCAGGAAGATATGGAAACTACGTACTTACCGTAATTATTGATCTTCTTGGACAGTCTCCATCACTCATTCACATGCCCACCCACCATCCCCTGGGTTCACTTCGTTTCTTTCCTGGTCTTCACGGTCCTATGATTCAGACTGTGAGGACATTATTCTTTAGCCTTTCTTGCAAAGACCATCTGGGCCCTCTCAGGCCCAGAAACTCAGGATGAGTTATTCTCATTAGTCACGCTGCACCTCCTCGGTCAAAAAGGTACTGAGGCGGTTGGAGGGTCGACGCTGAGGTAGCCTACACAGGCGTGAGCTAGTCTCGCGGTGCCGCGCATGCGTGGTCCTCTCTCGGCACCGACCCTTCTGAAAACTTTAGGCTCCCGCTTGGTCCTAGCACCTCCGGCGCTATCCCACTAGTGTGAATGAGTGATGGAGACTGTCCAAGAAGATCAATAATTACGGTAAGTAAGTAATTTCCATTTTCTTCCCGGTGATACTCAGGTATTCATAACTTGCCACCCTGCCTCCCCTTCCAGAACATCAGCCTCTGCACTCCCGCATGCTGTGCTACCAAAAAAGGGCATATCTTAATAACTGTATATGTACCACATTACGGTGCAATTTTTAGGAAACAGGGTTCACTGTGTTACCCCTTTTTCAGGTGTTTCTGACAGTTCTGGGGGTGTTTTCTTTAACTTAGTGTTCTTCCTCCAGTGGGATTTTTTTTTATTAGGAGGTTAGGATAGTGATGCTAGGTTTGGCACATCAGTCCTGCAAAGTCTGTTTCCAAAATTAATGTTCTGTGCCCACCTCCAGTGGCAGGCACAGCTTTGTAGTCTGCAGAAAGTTATGAATACCCGAGTATTACTGGGGTTAGAAGAAAACATTACTTACCGTAGTAATCTTGTTTCTTCCCAGTGATATTCAGGTATTCATAACTTCCCACCCTGCCTCCCCTTCCAGAACATGATCCTCTGCACTCCCGCATGCTGTGCTACCAAAAATGGGCATATCTTAATAACTGTATATGTACCACATTAAGGTGCAGTTTTTAGGAAACAGTGTTCATTGTGTTACCCCTTTTTCAGGTGTTTCTGACAGTTCTGGGGGTGTTTTCTTTAACTTAGTGTTCTTCCTCCAGTGGTTTTTTATTAGGAGGTTAGGATTTTTCAGATCTTAAATTAATCATTAATCTTTTATACTCTTAGTATTCTACTTCCATGGGTCTACCTTTTTTAGGCTTATAGGAAATCTGAGGAGTTTAGAACACTGGCAGTTAGTTCAGGGCAGCATTTGAAAGGTTGTCACGTGCAAAGAATTCCATCATTTGCATGTGTTCTATTCTCTCCAGGCAGTGCTACCTAGAAGGTTTACTGCAGAAAGTTATGAATACATGAGTATCACTGGGAAGAAACAAGATTACTTTGGTAAGTAATTTTTTCTTATCGCCTCGTCTCAGGCTCTTCCCAAAAAAGGATCTCTCGCAAGAGGGTGTAGACAGTGGAGTTAAGTTCCCTTTTGACTACAGGGACCTTGTGGAACATGGAGGATGGGATCTCATCCTCCCACCTCATCTCCTTCTACCTCCTTCTTCATATTTCTTCTTCTTCTTCTTTTTCTTCTTTCTCTTCACCTTTCCTCCCTCCCTAGCCTGATCAAGGTTGGGGCCCACCTCCCAGAAACCAACTAGACTACAACCTCTATGCCTCTACTTCTCTGGTCGGCTTATTCCTTTTTCAGTTTATATCTTTTCCTTTTGCTGTTCCTGGGGCTCTCTTGCCTCACCTTCCTCCCTTGTGTTTCTCTACGCCTGTTTTCCTCTCTGGCGAGCAGAACTGAGGTAGTGGATGGGACGACGTTGGTTACTGGCCAACCTGCGAGCGCCATGCCATGCCTCGGCCTCGGCGGTGTCATCCCCAATTTTGCCCCTCCTCCTAGAGGAGAAAAGCTTTATAGGCTAAAAAAGCTTCCCATGGGGTCCTAGCTCCTCCAGCGTAGTACCCACCAGCGATGAATGGTGAAGATATACAGTAAGATCAAGAATTACGGTAGGTACGTAATTTTCATTTCCTGATTACCATAACTTCTGCCAGAAGGGTGTGTAAGTTGCAGGTGCTCTGGACAGAACCAAACTACATCATCTTTCACAGAGACAAGGTAGTCCTAAGGACTAACACAAATTTCCTCCCTAAGGTGGTGTCTGAGTTTCACCTGAACCAGTCCATCACCCTTCCAGTGTTCTTTTACAGCAAAATCCAGCTCTGGGGAGCAGAGGCTTCAAAGCCTGGATGTTAAGAAGGTGCTTAGTTACTACCTGGACAGCATTTAGGATCTAAGGTCTTGCCACTCACAGCTGATCTTCACATACAGTGAAGTGGCAAGGGTAGACCAGCCTCCAAGAGAACTGTTGCGCACTGGATAGTCTTCTGCATCCAATTCTGTTACAGTAAGGCTGGCAAACTACCTCCACAAGGCCTCAGGGCACACTCCACATGTGGCACCTCTGCCTCTGTGGCAGCTGCAAGGGATGTTGTTCCCTTGCTAGAAATTTGTAAAACAGCTACCTAGAAAACAGTATACAGCTTTACAAAATACCATTGTCTGGATGTGCAGTCCAGAAGGAATGCCATGTTTGGCACTACTGTCTGGCAGAACTTTTTCCCTAAATAGGTGCGGTCCCCTTCCTTGCGAGGTACTGCTTTATAGTCTGCAACAGGAAGCATAGTATTCCTTGGATCTGAAGAAAAAACTACTTATCATAGTATTGTTTCTTCCAAGGGATTCCTCTTTATGCTTAACTCACATAGGAACATAGGAAGAATTATGCAGCGGGAGGCAAAAAGCCCAACTAGCTTGTCCACCTTATATCAACATGAGTAACCACTGATGCCCATTTTTAGTAGATATCTATCTAGTTTGGACCGAAAACTATTGACAGTTTTACATTCTACCACTTCTTTGGGCAAGGTAGTCCAAAAACTCACCACTCTCTGTGAGACTTATGCACTCCATTGTTCAGTTTTAAATTGCCTGTCCCTTAACTGTAATTTGTGACTTCTTGTTACTTTTTTAATGTCTGAAAATTCAATATTTAGACTTGATCTCAAATCATTGTTAGTAATGGCTTTAAAAACTAATGTCATGTCACCCCTTAGTCTCATCATCTGCAGCTTGTAGAGGCCCAATTCATTTAACTTTTGTTCATAACTCAATCTGATCATTCCTTTTATGATCTTTGTAGTTTTCCTCTGTACCCTTTCTAACTTATGTATGTTTGCTTTGTTTGATGGGTTCCATAATTGTCCACAGTACTCCAGATGTGGACGAACAAGCAACCTATACAGTAGCATGACAACCTCCCTCTCCCTGCATGTTACATTCTTTCTTATGTAACCCATGAGCCTATTACACTTTGAGACAAGCTCGTCACAGTGTTTTGAGAATTTCAGCTTGCTATCTATTAAAATTCCCAGACCATTCTCATTATCTGAAGTTCTTAGTTCTGTGCTTCCCATGTAATATTTTGCCTGCCTATTATTTGACCCAAAATGCATAACCATGCACTTTTCAAGGTTAAAGCTTATTTGATTTGTTAGCGACCATGCGTATAAATTTTTCAGATAATTTTGAGGCTTTTTATTACCATGCTTTGTGTCCACAATGTGGCCCACTTTGGCGTTGTCTACAAATTTGGCTACCCATGTATCTGTAGCTGTATCTGTTTGCATGTCCTGTATATATAAGTTGAATAGTGTTGGCCCCAGAGCAGATCCCTGAAGAACTCCCCTAGTCACTCTGATTTCTGATGATTCATAACCATTTAACTGTCTGTACCTATTCTCAAGCCACGATTTAATCCTCATTACTAGCATTGGGTTCAGTCTTCTCCCTCCGTACTTCTCCGCTTTCCTCTCCACTGCTGCCAACCCCCCCATTCTCTTAGATCCTGGCATCCCCGCTCCTTCTCCATTCCCCACCTGCGATCTGCAGCTGGAGTCTCAGCCTTCTCTTTCCACCTACTTCACCTCTGAAATCAACTGCCCTCTTCCCTCTGTGAATCCCTACCCCTCCCTGCTCTTACATGCCAAATTAAGCTTATCTGCCCACCCCCCTGCACCTGTCCCCTCTTCCCCCTCCTGACTCTCCTCCCCCCACTCTTTTCCTATCCCCCTCCCAACTTCCCCTCCTGTAGTTTCCGCCTGTTAGAAACATAGAAGCATAGACCTTGACGGTAGATAAGGACTGCTTGGCCCACCCAGTCTGCCCATTTCCCTACCTTTCGGATAAGCTGCAGGTCCGAGTTAACCAACAGCCTACTTCTCCTCCTGCCCCCCACTAGAATTACCATATGTCTGTCCCATGCATTCTTGAATTCACCCACTTTTTTTGACCCCACTACCTCCTCTGGAAGGCTGTTCCATGAATCCTCCACTCTCTCTGTGAAAAAATGCTTCTACACGTTGCCCCTGAGCCATCTCCCCTCTATCTTCAAATTGTGCCCCCTTGTTCTTGCACATCTCTTTTTCTGAAAGGTGCTACCCTCTTGGACTTTGTTGATTCCCTTGAGGTATTTGAATGTTTCTATCATGTCCCCCCTCTCCCTCCTTTTCTCTATGCTATACATATTAAGCTCCTTTAGTCTCTCTCTTCATATGGCTTCGAGTACAAACCCTGCACCATTTTAGTTGCCCTCCTCTGGACTGCTTCCATCCTATCTATGTCCTTGCAGAGATGGGGTCTCCAGAACTGCATGTAGTACTCCAGATGGGGTCTCACCAGCTGTCTGTACAGAGGGATAACAACTTCATGTTTTCTACTGGTGATGCCTCTCCCTATGCATCCCAATATCCTCGCAGACCTCCTTACTGCCTTCTCAAATTGCTTGCCTACCTTTAGGTTGTTTGATATGACTATCCCCAGGTCTACGCTCTATTACTTTTCATACTGTTGCTCCTTAGATAAGTTTCTGCCTCTCTTAAGCATCATAGTCTGTATTACAAGTATGACCTGGCTACCTAACTACTCAATGCAACCTCCAAGCCTCCTGTACAGTCCTAACTGCTATGCGCACTTGTAACCTTCTAATGGCCCTTGTTTGTGAATGTGTATATTTTCCTCTGTTTGTAATTGTTACCCATGTCCCTGGGTCGCACCTGGAAATGAGCCCCGGCTCAGTGTGCTTTTCCCGGTTACCAAATTTTAAATAAATAAAATAAATAAAAACTCCAATAACTCATGATTTTTTGTATTAACTTAGCATGTGGAACTTTATCAAAAGCTTTACTAAGATCCAGGAACAAAACATCCACTGGCTTACCCCAGTCAAGCTCCTCACTGACTTTACCAAAGAACTCAATCATATTCATTAGACATGACCTACCGTGCTTAAACCCATGCTGCATAATAACTCAAATATTTTTATCGGCAATAAATTTGTTGATTCAAACCCCAGGAATCTCCCAGTATGATTAGACATATGCAGTCAACCCAGAATCTCTTGACTGTCCTGGAGCTGAAGTGATTTAATGTGGAGTGTATGCAAATAATGAAACTAGAATACTACATTCAAACTGCTGCCCCTAGGTGGACTGTGTTCCATCTGACAGTCAGATTCAGTCTTTCTGGACTTTGTTTTCACCATTTATTCACACTGCTGGGTTCTGACTGGAGGCGCTAGGACCTTGCGGGAGCCAGACATCTTCAGGAGGGCCGGCACCAACGTAGGACTACGCATGCAAGGCACCGCAAGTCTGCCTCGAGGCAATCTCAGCGTCGACCCTCCAGCCGCCTCAGTTCCTTTTTTCCCACTTTCGAGTGCACTTCAGTGATGTCGCTTGTCTGCCAGGAGTTAAATCTCTATGTTTATACGACAACAGCATTTCATTTTGTTGTTTTTACTATTACTAATATTACGTAGTTAAAAAAAAAAGACTTTTATAATTTTTTCTTCTTCAGCCCTACCGATTGAGGGAGTTGACCATGGATGGAAACGTGACAGTAGGGACTCTTCGTTGGAAGGCTGCTCTGGCAGCTGGGCTGCGCCCGGTCCGCCACCCTCTGCGGTGGGGGGATCCGACAATGGGCAGTCTGGTGTTTAGGGGGAAGGACAGTCCTCCTGTAGACACAAAAAGAAGTGGACCCATTCCCGATCCAGGTCAGAGACCCGGCACCGCTCTATCTCGAGTTCAGGTTACCCTCTAGTATATTGGCTATGCGGCTAGAGGTTGAGAGCAGCAGGCTGTTCCTGGTTTCTCCCGGTTCTCCAGTATCCGACACTCCTGATCACCTTGGCTATCAACATAGGAGCCCTTTCCTGTCCTCTGGTGGGGTTTCCGATGGGCAATTTCACCAGTGGGCCACTCTTATGGAGCAGTGGGTACAGCATCTGTCCTGGTTGCCCTTCCCTGCTGACACGGTTCCAAGGCCCTTGGGCCTAGAAGCCTTGGAGTTTCAGTTAGGGCCATCGGGGCTCAGTACACGTGCGGCGCCGGCAATGATTTTTTCTCCCTTGCTGGTGTCGATGCCTCCAATGCCAGTTCTACGTCCTCTCCCCCCCTTGCTGTATCCTTCAGGACCCAGCACTGGTACCATTCCCTTTCCCCTCTCTCTCCTTTAGGTCTGCCTTGGATTCTAGGATGATATCAGTGTCAGTGCCGTGCTCAGTGCTGTCTTCCTGTGGGATGGCGTTGGGGCCCGCAGCATGGTGTGTGACGCCGGGTTTGGCATCACGTGTGGTGCCATGACTCATGGCATTGACTTCTGTGCCAGGGCATGCGGCATCAAGGATGGTGCCGGGGTTCATGATGCCGAGGTCGGTGCCACAGTTTATAGTACCACATCCTATGGCACTGGGAGCGGCGTTCGGTATTGTGCTGAGATCCTTGTAATTATGTCTGGAGCCAGGATTTTCGGCACTGGGTGTGTTGCCTATCCTGGTGTCCCCTGTTAATCCCTTGCCCAGATCAGGAGGGGGCCTTTTTGGGACAGCTACTGCTCCTTCTGAGAGTTACTTAGAGCAGGATGAGCCTCACCCCGATTTCTTACTTTCTGATCAGGGAGATGAGGATACCTTCTACAGTTTAGAGGATAAACCTCCTCTCACAGTTGAGGCACCAGTAGAGAACCTCTCTTTCCAGTCTCTGCTTAGGAATATGGGGACTACCTTGGATTTACAGACTTCGTCTGTGGACCCAGGTAGACTTATGCACCTGGAGTGGCTTCATGTTCCCAATATCCCAGTGAACCTTACACCCCCAGTCCCCCACCCTGTGAGACTCTGTTTGAGTTGGTGTGGGCTAGACTCACTCTTATTCTGTCTATTTGCAAGTCCATAGATAGAAAGTACATTCCTCCTAAGGAGAGGATGATTCTAGCATCTCAACCCTTTGCAGATGCACTGGTTGTCCTCGCTGAAAATGACAAAACTGTCCTTCCTCAGGAAGTGTCAGCTCGCCCGATCAGTAAAGAATCTTGGAAAATTAATAACTTGGGGAAAAGAGTGTTTGCTGCCGCAACCCTAGGTATGTGTATCGACAGCTATCAGAGACATTTCTCCCAGTACGAATATGTCCTGTGATCTTCCCTTAAGTCTCTGGTGGAGGTCCTACCAGACTCTGACACCAAGCTGGATCTTTTGCAAACCATCACCAGAGGTATAGAAAGCAAAAGACACCAGCTTAAGTCCATCATGGATGCTTACGACACAGCACAGCATCCAGAGCAGCGGCTGCTGGGGACTGTATTAGGAGACATTCCTGGCTTAAGACATCTGAGTTTTCCTCTAATGCACAACAATAAGTTATGAATATCCCATTGGAGGTATATATCTGTTTGGCACCCAAGTGGAACAAGCACTGGAAGCTGCTCAAAAAACAGATCTGCGATTAAAATGGCCAGGTTGGTCTCACATGGTGTACAAAGGTAGCAGGGACGGCCAGTGGCATGCTGGGGTGCATAGGCAGAGGTATCACTAGCAGCAGGAGGGGGGAGGTGGTGATGCCATTGTATAAAACATTGGTAAGGCCTCACCTGGAGTACTGCATGCAGTTCTGGAGACTACACCTGTGAAAGGACATAGATAAGGTGGAGACTATCCAAAGAAGGGTAACAAAGATGGTGCAGGGCTTGCATCACAAAACAGAGGAGAGACTAAGGGACCTCAATATGTACTCACTGGAGGATAGGAGATAGCAGGGGACCATGATTGAAACATTCAAGTACCTCAAGGGCATAAACAAGGTGCAAGTAGGGAACCTTTTCCAATGTAGAAAAAGTACTAGAACAAGGGGGCGCAATATGAAATTGGAAGGGGGCAGATTAAACGGTAATGTGAGGAAGTTTTTCTACACAGAAAGGGTAGTCGATGCTTGGAATAGTCTGCCGCAGGAGGTGGTGGGGGCAAGCACAGTGGAGGGGTTTAAGCATGCCTGGGACAGGCAAAAGGGAAGCTTGAGAGGGGAGGGAGGGAGTGATGAAAAGCCATTGATCACATAGGGTCAGTGGCCACATACAATGTACAGGGCCTACGGGCAGACTGGATGGGCCTAGCAGTCCTTATCTGCTGACAATTGCCGTGTTTCCTCTATCCCTCAAAGAGGCAGGAAATGCCAGCCCTTTCATAACACAGTCCTTTTGAGGGAAAGGCAGAGGAGCCCCAAATAGGAACCTGCCTCCTCAGCCGCAAAAGAAAATGCAGCAGAAGGCACAAGGCTCCAAAGCACCCGGTGCCACCCTCTGAAGTATTGACCCCTATCTCGCCTCAGCTGCCAGAGACAGACTTCTCCATGGCAATGGGAACTCATCTGACTCAGTTCTACGATGAATGGAAGTCTATCACCACAGATAATGGGTCCTCAGGATTGTTCGAGAGGGGTCTTCTCTCAATTTCACAGAGACCCCGCCAGACCTTCCGCCCAAGTGGCACCTTAGTCTGTCAGTTGTTCAGTCAGACCTTCTCACATCCAAGATTATAGACCTTCTCAAAAAGGGCAGTGGAAGTAGTTCCCTGGACTGAGTGAAACATAGGATTCTACTCCTATTACTTTCTGGTTCTGAAGAAATTGGGGCATGCGCCCCATCCTTGACCTCAGAAAATGTAACACCTTCTTGTTCCAAGAGAAGTTCAAGATGATCTTCTTGGGGACAGTCCTGCCACTACTCCATCAGCACAACTGGTTGGTGTCGCTGGACGTGCAAGATGCATGCCGGCACATTCCAGGACACCCAAATCACCACAGGTACCTGCACTTTCTGGCCTGGGACATTATCAGTTCTGAGTCCTGTGATTTGGGCTCTCCTCGGCGCCTCAAGTCTTTACCAAGTGTTTCACAGTTCTCACTGCACAACTTCGGAAGCTTGGCATTCAAGCCTTTCCGTACCTAGACGATTGGCTTTTGGCAAGCCTGTCAAGGCAGGAGATGCAGAAGGCAGTGTCCACAGCATCACAGTTCCTCACCTCCATAGCGGTCTTGCTGAATCTGGAAAAGTCACATCTTCAGCCCTCCCAGCAACTCCTCTTCATAGGAGCCCTCCTACATACTGCAAAGGCAAGGGCTGTCCTCCTCTTCAGATGGCTTGTTTCATCAAGGAGACCAACCCTGTATGAGCTCACTCCATGCAACGGATGTTAGGCCTCATGGCCTCCTCCGACTTCACAGTACCTCTAGCTCGATTGGACATGAGGACCACTCAGTAGATGCTCAGCATGCAGTGGAACCCGATATCACATCCGCAGTCTTATTCCATCAGGGTAACAGAGCTACTGTGGAGGTCGCCGAGATGGTGGATGCAGATGGACAACCTGCTGCAAGGGTTCCCCTTTGTCCCACTGGAGTCTCAGATCGCTGTCACCACAGATGTATCCGTGCTTGGCTGGGGTGCTCACTGCCAGGATCTCCACACCCAGGGGTGTGGATTCAGGAAGAGTCTCAGCTCCACATCAATGTCCTGGAGATGAGAGCAGTCCTGTATGCCCTCAGAGTCCTGGAGAATGTCCTCAGTCAAAAGATAGTTCTTCACCAGGCGGACAACAAAGCAGTGATTTACTGCATCAACAAACAGGGTGGAGCACACTCATACCCTCTGTGCAGGGAAGCCATGAGAGTATGGGAATAGTGCCTCGAGCATGAGGTTCTGATCCAAGCAGTTTACCTGCCAGGAGCACAGAACGAAATGATGGACCAGCTCAGCAGGATAGAAGTGGATCCTCACTTGCACCAAACATCGTGCAATCGCTGTTTGATGAGTGGGGCAGCCCAGACCTGGACTTTTTTGTCAGACTCTGGCGTTTTCTGTCAGGATGCATTCAGACTGCAGTTGACAAGATGCTTTGTGTACGCATTCCTCTCTACCTTTAATTCAGAGGGTACTGCTCAAACTAGAGGCACAAGGGGGCAAGATGATCCTCATCACCCCTTATTGGCCCTTGTCGAGGCACTGGTCAGGAAGCATAGGAAAACTAGGAGCAGTTGTAAAATTTGCAACAAGTGTTTTATTAATAACAGTAAAAAAAAATAATAAAATTGTTCAGAATAACTATTTACAATGGCAGTACAAACATAGAAAGCAGAGTCCTTTTTCTTCTCAATTTCAAATCTCAGTCTGTCTCTGTCTTTTGCAAAACATTGCAGCTGTTTTTTATAAGTCTTTGCAGGAGCTCGTTAAGAAAACAGCACGCTTCTCACACAATGTTCTTGTCAGTTTCAGCAGGTGCAGCAAAAAGAACATTGTGACCCAGAACTGACCTCTTGTTTACATCTATGCAAAAGGCTTAACAATTGCATCTCAGGTTAACCCCTTGAGTTCCAAATAGCTTTGCAATCATTTCAACAGTATAACTATATACAGTTTTAGCCTTGCAATCATTTCAACAGTATAACTATATAGTTTTAAACCAAAGGGATCCCAGTATCAATTACATTTCCACAAAATGATTAACATATATTTTTATACCTGCAGATATGCAAGGGGGAAGAAAAGACAGAAACAGTAAGTGAGGGTAGAGAGATAGCAAGAGGCAGAGAATTGCAAGACCGTCAGGGTGATCAGGTTCTAGGTCTCATGAGAAAATTTGGTTGTGGAAACAGAGAAGAGACAGAAAAGGAGAGAAAAGAACAGATCCTTGCATTGAACTCTTTCTGCAGAACAAATGGGACAGGGCCTTATTTAACCCTGTCACATACCCCCCCTCCTTAAGAGGGAACCTGTTTTACAAAAACAGGTTTCCAAAACTTTCTTTTAGTTATCTTCTAGTATTACTTGATAACTCTTACAGTTCTGTGCATATGCAGCATAGCAAACAGAGAAAGTTAAACTGACAAATTTTTTTTCAGCCTTCGGAATTCTCAATTCCTGATCAATATCTAGACAGAAAATCAGCATTGACATTCCCTTCCCAGATTTGTGTATCACTTGAAATTTAAATTGCTGTAGTGCCAGGTACCACCATGTGATTTTAGAATTTGTATCCTTCATTTGGTTAAGCCAACATAGAGGATTGTGATCTGTTAGAAGTACAAAGTCAGTTCCAAGTAAGTAAAACTTAAGGGACTCTGTGGCTTACTTTGGTGCAAGGCATTCCTTTTCAATGGTGGAGTACCTCTTCTTTCTGTCATGCAATTTCCTACTTATGTACAGAATAGGATGTTCAAACAACATGACATCTTGCTGTATTCTGACAATATGCAGTTAGCCCCAGCACTTGAACTGCCCCAGAGAGGAAAGAGTTAACTCCATGCAGAAGCATAGAACGTTGAGCTCGAGCTCGGTTTTCAAACCTCTGTCTCTGGTACTTACCAGTGTAACCGTCAGATTCTTTACTTCACCTAACAGTGAAGTTACTCCAGAGATTTCTCTGCTCGGTTCGGTAGCGTTTGAATCAGCATTCGGTTTTTCTGTTTTATTATTTTCGGATTTCCAGCCTCTATCTATGGTACAGGTAGTGTGGTAGATAGATGATGACCTGTCTTTTATTTAAAATTCTGTGGAAATTGTTTTGTCTCGGTTTCTCATCGGTCGGTCCGGTTAGGAACCGACCATTTTGTTTGTTTTTGATTGTTTTTAGTTTCTCTGGGATTTAGTGTGGTGTTCCGGTGCCGATCGGTTATAAAAAAAAACAGACTTTTTCTGGTTCTTTTACAGAACCCGTAACACGGTTTGTAACCAATCGGTTGGTTATTACCTGACTTAAAAAGCTTTTAAGGGTAATTGTTTAGGTTGGCCATGTCTGAGAAACCCAAGAAAAAAATGGCCCCACTGGATTTCAGCAATGTTCTGAGTGTGGGGAGGCTTTACCAAGGCTGACCCCCACCTCATCTGTGTTGTGTCTGGATTTGTGACCTCAAAACAGACTGCCAGATTTGTAAAAACTTCCCTAAAGCCACTCTAGAAAAAAGGTTGAGTAGGCTGAAGAAAAGGGAGGCCAAGAAGTCCGTAGATCTGGATGGCCAGCCTGGTTCAGTTGAGGCCGAATCTGAGGAAGTGCCTACTGACCTGGCGATACCTCGTCAGGCAAAAGGAGGTCCGACTCTGAGGGGTCAGTTCCGTCGCCAAGGAGGCACAAGTCAGCCAGTTCAGATCCAGCACTGCATACTCCAACCGCTGACGAGATAGCCAAAGTGATTAGTATAGTTCAGTCGCTTCGCCTGCTTCCGTCCGAACCGGTACCGCCGGTTAGGCGGTCGGTTCGGTTGGATCTGACTCCATCAGATTATGATCCAGATCCTTTCTATGAGGAGAGGGAGGGAGACTAAGAGTATCCCGAGGATGAGGATGAAGATAACGACTTTGAAGGTCTGGATGTGCCCATTGAACCAGACATCTCCCCAGACAGACCCTCCAGTGTCTCCCCTCCCAGGCTTTCTGAGTCCCCTTCACACTTCTTGTTTTAAAAGAAGGTGGCTGAAACCCTCCAGCTCCCAATAGTTGAAGCTGCTGAGGAGGAGAAAGAGCCTGATTTTGTAGAGATGATGGACATCCTGGAGTCCAAAAGATTGTCTATCCCTCTTCACAAGTCCTTGGGGAAACAGACAAAAAAGATTTTACAGACACCTAATTCCTTACCTCCTGTGGATAAGACATTGGACAGGAGGTATGTGCTATCAGGCTTAGGTACAGAGTTTTTATGCAGTCATTGCAGCCATGTTGGTAGTGCAGGCTGCAGCCTGTGACAGGGCTAACGTTACTTTGGCTTCACCCCCCCAGACAAAGACTCTAGGAAGGTCGATGCCATGGGCAAAAAACAGTATTTGGCATCTTCTCTGGGACTCAGGCAGGCTAACTATATGGCCTACACAGACAGGTACCAGAAGTTCATGTGGGATACGGTTCTGGAACTGGCAAAACAGGCCTCCCCCCAGCTAGCCAGAGAGCTGGAGGAGGTTGCTGCTGATGGAACTGAGGCATCCAAAGTGCAATTTCATGCTGCTGTGGACTCCAGTGATGTGGCATCAAGAGTCATGGCTACATCATTGTCTCTCAGGAGACATGCTTGGCTCAGATGTACTAGCCTTTCGCAGGATACCCAGGCCAAGGCTATGGATTTCCCTGTAGTGGGTAACTCTCTATTTGGGGAGCAGACAGAGGCTTACATGAAGAAAACGGATGAGTACAGGACCACATACAGGAGTGCACAGGCCAAAGAGAGGCAAGCCACTCCTCAAAAGCAGCAGTCTAGGGGCAGGGGCAGGCCTTTCTACCAAGCTCAGTCTTCCTCTTCCTTCCCACAGAGGGGGTTCTTTCGAGGGAGGGGCAGGAGCGGGATGAGCAGGGCTGCATCCTCTTCCCAGTCCAAGGCTCCTGCCAAGCAGACACCCTGATGTGTCAGCCTGGGTCGACTCCCCCATTCCAGTAGGAGGCAGGCTGGCTCACTACTTCCAGGCCTGGAAGTCTGTTACCTCAGACAAGTGGGTCCTGGAGGTAGTAAGCCAGGGACTGGCCCTCAGCTTCAAAAGGTTTCCAAAACACCATCTGAGGGCCAGGTCTTCCCACCTGCATCCATCTCGAGACCCTTGCCCTAGAGGCAGAGGTTTCATCTCTTCTGGCTCTCAGAGCCATAGAGAAAGTTCCTACTCAGCACAGGGGCAAAGGCCTGTACTCCAGGTACTTCCTTACCCCCAAAAAGACAGGGGAGTGGCAACCCATCCTAGACCTAAGGTATTTGAACAAACACATCTCAAAATCAGAATTGAAAATGGTGACTCGGGGAATAATTCTTCCCTCTCTAAGGCCAGGGAATTGGCTTGCATCCCTGGACCTTAAGGATGCCTATTTCCATATTCCTATCAGGTGCTCCCACAGAAAGTACCTCAGGTTCGAGTTCCCTTCAGGCCACTATCAGTTCAGAGCCATGCCATTCGGCTAA
Organism: Neoceratodus forsteri; assembly: GCA_016271365.2. NCBI lineage: Eukaryota > Metazoa > Chordata > Ceratodontiformes > Ceratodontidae > Neoceratodus > Neoceratodus forsteri. Next base: position 213,172,875 of record CM028129.1, on the reverse strand, counting down.
CATCAGCTGCAAAGGTGTTCGCAAAGTGCCTTGCAGTAGTAGTTGCCTTCCTCAGAAGGCAGGGTATTTCCATTTTCCCATATCTGGACAACTGGCTAATTGTAGGTCAGTCATCCGACCAGGTCAAGTCAGCTCTACAAATCACTCAAGACTTGCTCAGTTCTCTGGGGTTTCTTCTCAATCTCCTCCCAAAGTCCATTCTCGAACCAGTACAACTTCTTACTTTCATAGGGATAGAATTGGATACTATCCAAGCAAAGGCCTTCCTCCCTCTGACAAGGATAAAGGTCCTAGCAGATCTTGCTTCCTCTTTTTGGCTTCTGGTCTCTCGTCCAGCAAGGCAGTTTCTTCAGCTCCTGGGCCACATGGCAGTTTCCACTGCAGTGGTGCTCTCGAGCCATATCCCTGACAAAACGGTCAACATACATGGATATAACCTGTTCAGATGTGATAGACCCACTAGGGGAGGTGGAGTCACTATCTATGCCAAGATCAAATGCCATGCCTCAGACATTGTTCAGACCTCCCTACCTAGGGAATTCGAATGCCTTGCCCTTAAGTTAAACATTTCGACTGAAGTAGCCCTCTTAATATCTGCCTGTTATAGGTCACCCTCTGCGACGCTTGGCATTCTAGAACACCTCCACTCCATACTGGATAAGGTGAACCTAGAAAGCATAATAATGGGAGATTTCAATATGAACTGGAACGATACCTGCGCTAACAAGATTAAAGAGTTCTGTGATGTACACTGGTTAACCCAGATGACTCCAGAGAACACCTGACCTAACATGAAAAACCACAGCCACAGTACCCTACTGGATCTTATGCTTGTCAGTAAGCCTCACAACATCACCCATACAGGAGTTTTTCACAGTGACTTCAGTGATCACTGTGCCACTGCCTGTATTCGCCGGTCCCATAACAGGTTGTCCACTTCTACCTTCAAACTAAAAAGAAGTCTAAAAAACTTCTGCTGGACCGCCTTACTGACGGACCTTGGTAACATCTGCTGGCAGAATTTCTATCTGGCCACCTCTGTCACTGAGACTTTCAATATTTTCCAAAACCTACTAGTGAGACCGATAAATAAACATGCTCCACTTAGGAGGATCAAAACAAGGAAAAGGTCCCTGGTCTGGTTCACTCCTACCTTGAAGAAAGCCCTCTGGGACAGGGATGTACTGTGGAAAAGAGCCAGGACAACAAAGTTAGAAGCCAACTGGCTTGCCTTTCGGGTGGCCTGCACCAAGTTAATAAGGGCAGAAAAATTACGCTATTTCCTGACCACCCTTGAAGAAAACAAAAATTGCTCTGCCAACTTTTGGAACATTCTTAAAGAGGTTGAAGGTCACTCGCCAGCCTCCCCCCTGCCCACATGAATAATGACAGGTAACATTTCTTACACGACCAGAGCTGACATTCTTGGAACAACTCAACAATCATTTTGCCACAGCAGGCCTTGCTTTCGATGATTCGCCCCCTCAGCAAGCTAAATGTCGGCAGCAATGCCACTGATGGATTATCCCCTGACATCGCCACGAACCCGAGGCACTCCTCCTTCTGCTTTCAACCAGTTACATTCAAACAGGTGGAGGACCTGCTAATATCTCTGGACACAAAAAAGTATGGTGGTACTGATCTTACAGAACCATTTTTTCTTGAAAACAGGACTTTACTATCTGACTGCCCAAATCACCCACTTAGTTAATAGTTCCTTGATTCAGGGTGAATTACCTTCTGTTTGGAAAACAGCGCACATCATTCCCCTTTTCAAGTCTGGAGATCCTACTGACCTGAACAACTACTGTCCTATTTCACTGCTTCCTACCCTGTCAAAAATCCTGGAGAAAATTGTCCATTACCAATTTAGGGATTATCTCGAATCCGAGAACCTCCTAAACCTGGCCCAATCAGGTTTAGACCCAAGCACAGTACTATAACTGCCCTCACCAAAGTCTCCAATGACTGACAAAATGCTTTGGATACAAAAAAACACATCTATGCCCTCTTTCTGGACCTTAGTAAGACCTCTGATACTGTGGATCATAGCCTTCTGCTTAACATCCTGAACAGCCTCGGCCTAGACTATACTGCCCAGAAATAGTTTGAATGTTATCTCTCCAACAGACTGCAACAGATTAAAGCTCAAGGGGAACTGTGTTTGCTTAAAACCCTTCCTCGTGGTGTGCCTCAAGGCTCCATCCTGGGCCCCATCTTATTCGCCTTATATATAAACCCTATCGACTCTCACATACACTCAGGCTACATACATCTATTTGCTGATGATACGGTTCTCTACACTATTAACTCATCCTTGGACATCGCTTACAACGAGCTACAACATGATTTTGTCACCCTCCAACACAATTTGCTAAAGCACAAGCTCCTGCTTAATGCTAAAAAAAAACAAGGCTATGATCTTATCTCCACTTAACACTCATATCCAGGGGCCACCATCGAACCGCCTGATTTACACCCTATTAGGTGAACCCCTGGAAATAGTGGATAAGTTTAAGTACCTGGGTGTCTGGTTGGATAACCGGCTTAATTATACAGTACATCTGAATGAGCTATCAAAAAACCTAAGACAATGTCTAGATATCTTTTATCGCATAAGACATCTCCTCACACTAGAAGCCAGAAATACACTGGTCCTTAAGACCTTTATTCCACTGCTCAATTATGCAGACATTCTTTACCGCCACTGTTCAAATCAGGCATTATGTAAATTAGACACCCTCTATCACTGTGCCTTGCGGTTTATCCTGGATATGCCCAGTCGTACCCACCACTGCTTGCTCTACCAAAAGCTCGCCTGGCCATCTCTTACATTGAGGAGGCAAAAAAATGCCCTCCTGTGGTTCTATAGGGCTTAACCGATAACCTACCAGATTATATCTCTGCTCTTTTTGTATGCGTAACAGAAGCGTATGGCCTAAGAAGCACATCCCTGGTATCCTTCAAGGTGCCAAGAATAAGGTCCCAGTATGGTAAGGCTTCTATCACTTTCTCCCTTCCTACCCTTTGGAACAATATGCAAAAGACACTAAGGTTCTCATCTCTCCCGGGTCCCCATACCTTTAAGATGTCTATCATACGCATCCTGAAGGACATATGTACCTGCCACAGGTGATTCTCCTACTGGCCTCCCTGCCCTGCTATCCATTTACTTTAGCACTTTACCTACAACTCCAGCACTTCTCTGCACATCTCCATCTGTTTATTCTTCTTACCCCCTGATCTTACTGTGTTCGTGTCATCACTCCCCCTAGTGTTGTCATCCCCCTCCTGAACTTCATCCTCTCCATTAAGGGTCGACCCTCCTGGTCGATCCGTTCATGCCTTCTTGTTCTGTTGTTTGTATAATCAGTTTACTGCACCCTGTTACTTCCTTGCCTTGTTAAGTATTCCTCAGACTTTGGTGTTCCCTTAATTTTAAATTGTTAACAGTCTGCACACACTGTATTATCCTATGTTGTTGTTTCTATTTTTTCACTGTATGTATCAGCCTGCTCTATTTTCCAATTGTATTATTTGTATTATTGTGTAATTAATTCTGCCAGGACCATCTTGAAAATGAGCTTGCTCAAAGATGACTCTGCCTGGTTAAATAAAGTTTTGATTGATTGATAGACAGATTTCAGATGAGAGATATTCAGTTCCACCTAAGGCCCTTTTAATCTCAGAAAAGAGAATCTCTCACCAAATTGATTCCAGTGAGTCAGACTCTTGTCCAAGCTCTCCAGTGGTGGCTGGACCAGGACAACCTCAGACAAGGAGTTCCATTTTTCTCTCAAGTCCCCTCAGTAGTCCTAACTACAGATGCGCCTCTCCTAGGTTGGGGAGCCCATCTGGGAGCCCTTACGGCTCAAGGGGTCTGGTCTCCACAAGAGTCTCTCCTTCATATCAATCTCCTGGAACTCAGGGCAGTTTTTCTAGCCCTTCAGGTCTTCTCAGAGTCAGTCAGTCAGGGGCAAGGTGGTCCAAGTCAGGACAGACACCACCACCACAATGTGGTACATCAACAAGCAGGGGGGCACTGGTCCACGGCCTTGTGCACAGAAGCCATGAAACTGTGGTCTCTAGCCTATTCTCTTCAGACTTCCCTGATAGCAGTTCACCTTCCAGGAAAGGACAATGTACTAGCAGATGCTCTGAGCAGAATCTCCCAGGGGCATCACAAAGGGTTCTGGACCCTCCCATTCTACAGGTCATCTTCACCAGATGGGGCACTCCAGAGATAGATCTCTTTGCAGCCCCGGACAATCATCAACTTCCTCTGTTTTGTTGCAGACCTCCAATCCTGGGGACTGTTCCTCTGGATGCTCTCATTCTGGATTAGAAGGGCAGGTTTCTCTATGCCTTCCTTCGCTTCCTTCTGTTGTTCAGAGTCTTGATTAAAATCAAATCTCAACCCTGCACAGTGATACTGGTGGCTCCAGATTGGGCCAGACAGCCTTGGTATCCTCTGCTGCTGTCTCTGGCAGTGTCACGTCCCCTGTCTCTTCCCAAGAGATGCAGTCTTCTAACCTCCTCTCAGGAGAGGATCTGGTACCCCAATCTCCAGTCTGTCAACCTCAAGGCCTTGCTCTTGAAGAGTTAGAATATGCAGGCCTGCATCTTTCTCAGGGAGTCCTGGATATTTTGAAGGTTTCCAGGAAACCTTCCACAAGAAAAACTTATAATTCCAAATGGAAAAGATTCAGCTTTTGGTGTTCTCAGAAGAGCATTTTGCCTGATTCTGCAGGCATTGCTACAGCCTTAGATTATCTGGTTCATCTTAATGGTCTAGGCCTTAGGCCTGCAACTCTGAAGGTTCACCTAGCAGCTGTCTCTGCATTCCTTTCAGCAGGGAAGGGCTCTTCCCTGGAATATCATCCTGTTTTCAGTAAGTTTTTCAAAGATTTGGTTCATATTAACCCCCCCTTTCGAGAGCCTACTCCGACTTGGGATCTTAATGTCTGCATTGCCCAGCTTATGCAGCCACCCTTTGAACCTCTGGCTTCGGCCGAGCTGAAGTACTTGACCTGGAAAACTGTGTTCCTGGTAGCTATTACTTCTGCCAGACATTTTAGTGAATTACAGGCCCTGTCAGTCGAACCTGACTTCATCTCCCTCCATAGGGATAAGGTGGTCCTAAGAACCAATAGGAGGTTCTTACCCAAAGTGGTATCAGATTTTCATCTGAACCAATGTATGTCTCTGCCTTTGTTTTTCACTGACCATTCTTCCTCAGCGGAAAGAAGATTACACAGTTTGGATGTTAAAAGGGCTCTTAGCTTCTACATAGAGCATACTAAGGCACACAGGCATGACTGTCTTCAATTTTTTCTTACTTATGGTGAAGTGGGGAAAGGTAAGCCTGCTACTAAAAGAACTATTGCCAGGTGGATTGTCTCTTGTATACAATTCTGCTATAACAAATTCGGCAACACCCACCCACCCCGGCCTGAGGGCTCATTCGACTAGGGGTACAGCTGCTGCTCTGACTGCGGCCAGAGATAAACCCTTGATAGAAATCTATAAAGCAGCCACCTGGAAAACAGTCCATACGTTCACCAAGCATTACTCTCTGGACATCCAGGCTAGGAGTGATGCTAGGTTTGGCACAGCAGTACTGCTGAGCCTGTTCCCAAAGTAGGTTCTGTATTCCCTTCTCCTGGGAGAACTGCTTGGTAGTCTGCATATTGTCAGATTACAGTAAGACTTCAAGTTGTTTGAAGAAAATTTACTCACCATAGTAATGTTGTTTCTTCTAACGGAGTCTTGCTGTATTCTGACCTCCCTCCCTGCCTCCCCTCTCATAACCTAGTTTTTGAGAAGTGGGCTGGCAGGTACAGTGTTGCACCTCAGGGGTGTACCTTGTACCCTCCCTCTTAAAGGTGGGGTAGTTGTTTCATTGTTACTATTGTTACGTTTAATATATATATATATATATATATATATATAGTGACTGCCTTTTTTTCTTGGGTTCTCAACTTGAGTCTTTTTGGGACCCAAATTGTTGCCGTTTGGCTATATAATAAACAATTTCCATAGTTTAGTACTTAGTTAGTTTGCTCATAAGAATCTGATGGTTACACTGGTAAGTACCAGAGACAGAGGTTTGAAAACCGAGCTTGAGCTCAACGTTCTGTGCTTATACATAGAGTTAACTCTTTCCTCTCCGGGGCAGTTCAAGTGCTGGGGCTAACTGCATATTGTCAGAATACAGCAAGACTCCATTAGAAGAAACAACATTACTATGGTGAGTAATTTTTTCTTCAGTCCCATCTATATTTTGACTCAGGACTGCACCTCGGCCTACCTCTGATGCATCTGTTTGTAACAAAAATGGTTTCTCAAAGTCTGGGCTTCTTAAAACAGGGGCTGAACATAATGCAGCCTTAATGGCCCAAAAAGCTTTGTCACACTCTGGGGTCCATTTCATATTATTCGGGAACCATTTCTTTGTGAGTTCAGTGAGGGGAGTAGCTAACTCAGCAAAACTGGGAACAAATCTCCGATAATAACTGGCTAGCCCTAAAAATGACCTGACATGCTTCTTTGTTTCAGGGACAGGGCTGTTAGCTACAGCTTCTATCTTGGAAACATGACTTGACTTCTCCATTTCCCAAAATATAGCCCAAATATCTGGTTTACTGAATGCCCAATGCACACTTGGTAGGATTAATTGTCTGACCTGCCTTTTTGATTGATTGAATAACTGCTCGTAGGTGTTCCAGGTGGCTTTTCCAGTCTGGACTGTACACCACAACATCATCCAGATATGCAGCACAATAACCAGTGTGAGGGGATAAAATTAAATCCATGTACCACTGGAATGTAGCGGGAGCGCCATGTAAACCAAACGGCATAGTGGTGAACTGATAGAATCCTAAAGGAGTGGCAAATGCAGTTTTGTCTCTGGATTCTTTAGTGAGGGGGATTTGCTAGCAACCCTTGATGCAATCATGGGTACTGATATACTTAGCACTTCCTGGTCTGTCCACCAAATCATCTGTTCTGGGCATAGGATAACTGCCAAATTCTGGCACTTGATTAAGTTTCCTAAAATCAAGGCAGATTCTTACACCCCCTTCTTTTTTGTTTACAGTCACCATTGGTGATGACCAAGCACTTCTCGACTCTTCTATGGTACCCAGTTCTTTCATTTTTTGTATTTCCTTAACCACGTCTGCTCTTAACTGCTCTGGTAATCTGTATGTTTTTTGTCTAATAGGGCAAATATTCCTTGTCACTATTACGTGCTCGACCTTTTTTGCTCGGCCTGGTACTGTGGTAAAAGTACTGTTAAATGTCTTTGGCAAGTTAAACATTTCTGCAGTTTATTCAGAGGTTAAGGAAACATTCACCTTTACAGCATTAGCAGATCTTCCTGGACATAAAGTCTCCACCACTCATTCACACTAATGGGACTACACCTGAGGTGCTAGGACCCAGCCGGGAGCCAAAATCTTCAGGAGAATCGGCGTAAGGAATGGGACCCGGCAGCAGGTGGCATGGCAGGAACTAGCTTCCCGCACATATAGGCTATCTTGGTGTTGACCCCCTAACCGCCTCAGTTCCTTTTTTCCCCACTGTCGAGTGTGCTTCAATGATGACGTCGCTCGCCCTCCAGGAGTCAAATCTTCACGTCTATACGACAGCAGCTATAGTCATTCAGTATTTAGTAGTTTTTATTTATTTTAGTAAATTCAGTTTAAAAAAAAGAGTAAATTTTCGTGAACGAAGAAGTCTTCAGCCTGCCTTCGATGGAGTCAACCATGAACAGGGCCAGTGATGGTAGGGAGACTTCGCATGAAAGTTGTGTTTTCAGCAGGGCTGGGTCTGGTCCGCCACTGTCTATGGAGGGGGGTCTGACTGTAGGCAGTCTGGTGCTTGGGGAGGGATGGGCGGTCCTCCCAAAAGCACGAAAAGAAGCGTTCCCATTCTCGATCTTCGTCAAGGACTCGGCACTGCTCAACCTTGAGTTCTTCTTCAACCTCCCGGTCAAAGAAGAAACGGTGCCTCTCGAGGTCACCTCTGGTAAATCTGCACGTCGATCGTCAGTGGCAAGGGGCAGGTAATCGACTCTGACTCCTCCGGGGTCTCCTATGGCCTCTGTTCCTGGTGACCAGCATCCTCGACTCTGGAGTCCCTTCCCACCCCCTTGGGTGTCTTCCAGTGAGCAGTTTCATCATTGGGTCACTCTTATGGAGCAATGGGTTTGGCTGCTGTCCTGCCCGCCTGTGACGGTGGGTCCATCTCTGGGGACTTCGGGCCTAACAGTTTTGAACCTGTGGGCAGGGTGGTTGGGATTTCCTAGTTGTGTGGCGCCTTTTCCAGTGCCGTCGACACTGCGCTCTGGTGCTTTTCCCCCCTCATATGGCTGTGGCGCAGGGGCCAGCACAGGTACCATGTTCTCCTACTGATTTTCTCAGATCTTCCTCCCTGACTCTGGGGATGGGATTGGGAACCTCTGGTTCTGCGGTACTTGGGCCAGTGCCGACTTCAACTTCTGTTGTAGTGGTGCCATGCCTGGTGCCGCTCTCTGAGCCAGCGCCGGCTTCTCTTTTGGTGCCGCACCATGTGCCAGCGCTGTCTGCACATTTGGTGCCGCCTAGGATGTTGGGTTTTCGACTCTGATTCGCAGAGTGCCTCCTTCTCTTTTTCCTCCTTTTCCTATCTATGCTATCCCTCCGGGGCTAGTAGGGGAAGATATTGAGCCTGATCCTGATCTTTGATTAGGAGATAACTTTGACGATGATTCTTCTCTCAGAGTGGCAAATAAACCCTATCCTTCAGCAGAGCCTGTGGTTGAGGACCTTTCCTTTAAGTCTCTGCCAAAGAACAAGAATTCTACTCTTTCTCTCTCTCTCTCTCCAGACTTAAGAGATTGATCTGGGGAAATAGCTGCGTCTGCAGTATCTGCACACTCTGGATATTCCTGTGGGATTAACTCCTCCGGTGCAGCCCTCTTTTGAGACACTCTCACAAATGGTATGGGATAATCCGGCACTTATTCTTTCCATGGCTGACTCCATAGACAGTAAGTACGCCCCTCTAAGGATCGACCAATCTTGGCCTCTCAAGCCTTTGCTGATGCCATAGTTGTCTTGGCAGTGAATGAGAAAGCCATCCTTCCTCAGGAATCTATGGCACATCCAGCAGACAAAGAATCTCATAAGACTGACACCTTGGAGAAGCAAGTTTTCGCTGCCTCTACCTTGGGTATGTGCATTGCTAGCTACCAGGGTTATTTCTCTCAGTATGAGTATGCCCTCTTGCATTCGCTCAGAGCCACTGTGAAAGCTCTTCCGGAGTCTGATGTTGGCTCAGAGCTTCTCCAGACCATTACTAGAGGCCTTGAGTCCAACAATCAACAACTAAAAAGCTGCTATGGATGCCTTTGACACTGCTTCCAGGGCAGCAGCTGGTATTTGCACCCAACACCACTCGTGAGCACGAACATCGGGATTCACAAATGATGCCCAACAGAGAGTTATGAGTTTACCATTTGATGGAACTTATCTGTTTAGCCCTCAAGTCAAGCAGGCACTAGAGGCCATACAGAAAAGTAGAACGGCTATCAAAACGGCCAGGTCGCCCTCTGCTGCCCCTCAACGGGGCTGGAACCGGCGGCAGTTTCATAACCGTCAGTCCTTTTGTGGCAAAGACAGAGGGGGGCTTCAACAAAAATCAAGCCCCCCAGCCACAAAAGAAAACGCAGCAGAAGACACAGGGCCCAAAAGTGCCTACTGCCACCCTCTGAGATTCCGGCCCAAGTCCCACCTCAGCTTCCTTGGCAGTAGGAGGGCCGTCTGACCCATATTTACAACCAGTGGAAGTCAGTCACATCAGATAAATGGGTGCTCAGAATAATCCACGAGGGTTACTCTCTGAATCTTTCAGAAACACCTCTGGATCATCCACCCAAATGACAGCCCAAGCTGTCTGTTTCTCAGTCAAACCTTCTTGCTTCTGAGATTCAAGGCCTTCTGAACAACAGGGCAGTAGAAGTAGTTCCGTTGGATCATCGGAACACAGGTTTCTACTCCCATTACTTCCTAGTTCCAAAGAAAACAGGCGGCATGCACCCTATTCTCGATCTAAGGAAGTTAAACAAATTCCTTTACAGGGAGAAATTCAAGATGATATCACTCAGCACTCTTTTACCTCTGTTTCATCAAAATGATTGGCTGGCCTCCTTGGACATGCAGGACGCCTACCAACATGTTCTCATACACCCAAACTACCACAAGTATCTCCGATTTGTGGCGTTGGGTCAGCAGTACCAATTCAGAGGCCTGCCCTTTGGGCTGTCCTTGGCACCTCGAGTCTTTACAAAGTGTTTTTCAGTTCTCGCAGTGCATCTCAGGAAACTCGGAATTCTAGTGTTCCCATATCTGGCTACTATCAAGCCCCTCCAGACAAGAGACTCAGGAAGCCATGGCTACGGCTTCCAAGTTCCTCACGTCCATGGGAGTTCTGTTGAATTTGGTAAAATCACAGCTACAGTGCACCCAATGGCTCTTCTTCATAGGAGCCCTTCTTGATATCTCCAACGCAAAAGCCTTTCTTCCGGAGGACAACATCCATCAGATGGCCTACTTCATCAGACAGAACCACTCAGTTCGAGCCCTCTCAATGCAGCAGATGCTGGGTTTCATGGCATCCTCGGTGTTCACTGTGCCTCTGGCTTGTCTTCACATGAGAACCCCTCAGTGGATGCTCAGTACTCAGTGGTCCCTGACCACACATCCCCAGTCCTTTCACATCAGGTGACAAGGTGACGGAACCTTTAAAATGGTCACTCACCTGGTGGACTCAAGAGGACAACCTTCAGATAGGGTTTCCCTTTGCCCCACTTGAATCTCAGATCTCCATTACCATGGATGCACCCCTTCTTGGATGGGGAGCTCACTGTCAAGATCTCCACACCCAGGGTCGACGGAATCAGGGCGAGTCTCAACTCCACATAAATATCTTAGAAATGAGAGCTGTCCTGCAAACAGTACGAGCTTTGAAGGACATTCTCTGTCACAAGATCATTGTCCTTCAAACGGACAACAAAGCAGTGATATACTACATCAACAAACAGGGTGGTGCACACACTCACCCATTATGCAGGGAAGCTATGAGAGTGTGGGAATGGTGCCTGTAGCACAGGGCCCTGGTTCAGGCGGTCTGTCTGCCAGGAGTACAAAATGAACCGGCGGACGGTCTCAGCAGAACAGAGGCAGATCCTCATGAGAGGTCTCTCGGTTTAACCATCATTCAGTCATTCTTCAAAGAATGGAGAACTCTGGACCTGGACCTTTTTGAGTCCCCACACAATGCAAAGCTGCCTCTCTTGTGCTCCAGAAATCCAGGACCTGGTGTTTTTAGTCAGGATACATTCAGGCTGCAGTGGACAAAATAGTTTCTGTATGCATTTCCTCCTCTTCCCCTAGTTCAGAGAGTACTGCTCAAATTGGAGGCATGGGGGTTAGAATGATTCTCATTGCCCCGTTCTGGCCTCATCAGATTTGGTTTCCTCTGATCAACAGGCTATTGGAAACCCCCCTAAAACCACTTCCCCTTCAGACAAACCTTCTGACCCAGGACCCAGTAGTTCATCCAAACCTGAGGTCTCTTCACCTCCACGTCTGGCTCCTGAGGAGATAGAGGTGAACAGGTTTAATGTTTCTTGTAGAGTTTCAGATATTCTTTTAATGGCACGCAAGCTGGTTACCAGAAAAACCTACACAGCTAAATGGAAATGATTCTCTATCTGGTGTGCAAAATCCTCTTGGAATCCTTTTTCCTGCCCACCAAATAAAGTCTTGGAGTATCTTTTAGACCTCTCAAACACAGATCTGCAATACTCCACAGTCAGAGTTCATCTTTGTGCAATTTCGGCATATCATGAGCCAGTACTCTCTATGTCTCTGGCTCAGCTACCTGTAGTTAAGAGGTTTCTTAAGGGCATTCTACATACCAGACCTCCTATTAGCCGTCCAGTTGCAGCCTGGGACATTAACCTTGTGCTAGACATGCTGACTCGTAAACCTTTCGAGTCTCTAGCTACTTGCGATTTGAAAATCCTCACTTGGAAGATGGCCTTCCTGGTGGCCATTACTTCTGCTCGTAGGGTATCAGAAATACACGCCTTGGTCACAGACCCCCTCTATACTGTATTTCACAAGGGTAAAGTAGTTCTTAGGACTCATTCTAAGTTCCTTCCTAAAGTTGTCTCAGAATTTCATCTGAATCAACCTTTAGTCCTTCCTACCTACTTTGCTAACTTCCAGAATGAGGGAGAGCGTACCCTTCATTCTTTGAATGTAAAGAGAACTTTGCACTTCTATGTGGACAGAACGAAAGAAATTCGCAAGGCTCAGCAACTGTGTGTCTCCTTCAGCATGACCCGACTGGGTCAGCCTGTTGCTATCAGGTGCATTTCAGCATGGTTTGTGGCATGCCTTCACCACTGTTACTCCATGACACAGGTCAAGCTGGAAGGCAGTGTACGCTTACTCTACCAGAGTAGTCACGGCATCTCTGGTAGAAATTTGTAATGGACCCATTGCAGACATTTGCAATGTGGCTACCTGGAGCTCTGTGCACACTTTTGTTAAGCACTACGCCTTGGACATCCATGCCAGACAGCATCAGTCCTTTGGCAGGACAATTCTTAATGGATTTCTGTCCTAAAAAGTAAGCTCCTCTCTCTCCTGCCGCCCGTCTCGGGGGAATAGTTTAGCTCGGTACTCTCCCATTAGTGTGAATGAGTGGTGGAGACTTTATGTCCAGGAAGATATGGAAATTACGTACCTTCTTGATCTTCTTGGACGAAGTCTTCACTACTGATTCACACGCCTGCCCGCCACCCCCCCCGAGCTCACTTTTCTGTTTATGGTCTTCACTCTTTCAATCTTTGGTCTGTGAAGACTTGGTTATTTGGCCTTTCTTACATGGGTCATTTGGACTATCTTGTGCCTAATTTTAGGTTAACCCTCTCTAGGTTAGTTACACTGCACCTCCTTGGAAAAAAAGGTACTGAGGCAGTTGGAGGGTCGACGCCAAGATAGTCTATACCGCGTGAACCTGGCTCACGGTGCCACTCCCTCATGGCTCCATCTCGACGTCAGCGCTCCTGAAAAAGTTTGGCTCCTGCTGGGTCCTAATGCCTGCGGCGTTCTCCCATTTGTGTGAATAAGTGGTGGAGACTTCGTCCAAGAAGATCAAGAATAACGGTAGATACATAATTTCCATTGTTAACTGCCACTTTTTTCGATGAATTTTCACTTTAAAGCTCATTATTTTAATTTATTTTGGGAGCGATTCAGCTTATTTGCATTCGGTTCCCTTTTTGTCAGGAACCAATCGTGTTTGTTACAAAAATAAAATAGTTTTTTTTTTTTTTTTCAACCTCTATTTATTCGCTCTCCTTACCTGAACTCTCTCCGGAGGGTCTCTCGGTGCCTGCCATTATTCTGCCTGCCTGAAGCTCTCCTCACTCGCTCCTCCTGGGCCCAGCCACTACCTGGCCACCCAGCCCCCTGGTTCTGATTCCCCCGAGATGGGAACACCAGATTAACTCCTCCTGGCGCTCTATCTAGAATCTTGATGAGTGACCAGGCATGGAGGAGAGTAGAGGAAGCGAGAGGAGAACCCCGACATTGGGTGTGGTTGACCGGCTGCCCCCGGACCCTCCTTTGCCTATAAGGAGGCAGAGGGTTTTTCTTGTAGTTTCCCCTTCTGGCACGACGTGCAATGGCGTCACCGCGGGACTGCCCACAGACCGCCTGCCTTCACCAGACCCCTCCTGCTTAACCTTGCTGCTGGGATGCTCCCGGCTTCCGCCAGGAGCCACTACTGAGCGCGTTATCACCCCAATCCCACCCCAGGAGAAGAGAGCAGTCCTCTGGATGCTCGATCTTCTCCTCCCCCGCCGACCCCCGATGGCTCAATCTCATTTTCGAACCCAGGTCGCTGGTGTGGCACGAGGTGTGGCGTCCAGCGGCTCAACCCTCAGCGCCACCGGGCCGGCCCAAGTAATTTCTATTTAATCACGCTTCCTTTTCTTCTCAGGGAACTGACTGCAATTTGTGTATATTTTCCCTTTTTGGGAGTTTCTTTTTGTCTACTGACATTTGGCATGTCAGAAAGACCTACAAAGAGGATGGGACCCACAGGCTTTAAAAACTGTATAAAGTGTTTTCACCTATTTGCTAAGGCGGATCGTCATGATTTACGTTTGGAGTACATGGGTCCCAGTAATATTTTTTCTAACTGTGAAGTGTGCAGTACATTTTGTCCTAAAACCATTAAGAAAAGGGCCAAAAGGTTAGAGGAAATAGCATCAGTTTCCACCTCAGTGTCAATTAAGCATAAAAGAACAGTAAGGCGACTTACTGGACACAGATACCGAGCTCAAAACGCGCAAAAGTCCAAAAGCAAAAACCAGAAGTAGAGCTCAGGTAACACGCAGAATGTTAGATATCCCAGATGCTTGGATGTCTGATTCGAAAAGCTGGATTTATTTGTAGTTAGAATCAGAGCCACACACCAAACACCTGCCAAACGTTTTTGAGCCCCACCAGGCTGTTTTTCAAGACACCTTGAAATAAATGCAGCTTTTTGAATCAGACATCCATGCATCTGGGATTTCTAACATTCTGTGCTTCACCTAAGCATCCTGAAGAGGCCTCTTCTTCTCACCCTAAAACAAAGGAGAGACCTTCAAAAGATTCTCCAGACCCCAAAAGTACTGAGGAGAGGTCTGAACACAGTAAACATAAAAGACCTACTGAGCAGGCTACAGAGTCTGTGCCTGCTAAAAATAAAAATAAAGAAAAGCATGTTGCTGCGCCTCCCACTGAAGAAGCAAGGGAGCTCCCAACAGACAAAAACAAAATGCCCTCTGCTGAGGAAATTGCTAAAGCCCTGCAGTTCATTCAGGCCTTACAAACTGCAGGTTCTAGTCTCTGTTCACTGGTTCAAATCCCACCATCAGTTCCCACAGACCAAGGTCAAGAAGTTTACTTTGAGGAGGAAGAGGAGGATCCGAATTTGGGGGAACCCACTGAGCCTGAGGTATCCCCAGAACAAGATTTTGTTACCCCTCTTCTTGGGCATGACACTTTTTCATCTCACTTTTCCTTTGTCAGACAGATGGCTGACACTTTGGGCCTCCCTTTTCAGGAGTCTATGGAAAATGAGGAGGAGGCAGAATTTTTAGATATGATGGGTCTGGTTCCCACTAAAAGAGTGTTCCTTCTTATCCATAATTCTCTGAAAAAAGCCACTTTAAAAATTCTACAGACACCTTCCTCTGTTCCTGGATTGGACAAGAAGGTTGCAAAAACATATCAAGTTGGTAGGTCTGCTGCTGATTATTTGTATTCTCATCCAGACCATGAGGGTGTGGTACAGGCTGCTGCCTGTGATAAAGCTAAAGTCCCTCTATCATCTCATCTCCCAGATAAAGACTTAAGGAAAATTGACACAATGGGGAAGAGGAGTTATTTAGCCTCCTCTCTTCTCTTCAGACAGGCAGCTTATATGGCATATGCTGCACAATATCAGAAGGCCCTTTGGAACTCTGTACTAGCATTAACTGACAGCGTGCCAGGCGATGTGGCACGTGCTTTGGCTGAAACTGCCAGTATGGCATTGGATGCCACAAAATACCAATTTCACATGGCTGTGGATGCAAATGATATTGCATCCAGGCTGTTGATTGTATCAGTGTCTTTAAGGAGGTTTGTCTGGCTCAGGGCAACCAATCGTATCCCAGACACTCAGTTAAAGGCCATGGATTTTCCTTGTGAAAACAGTTCACTTTTTGGTGAAAAGACTGAGGCATACATGAAAAAGGCAGAAGAGTACAAAACCACCTATAGGAGTAATTCCACAAAAGAAAGAGCCTCCACTTCTTTTGGATCCATGGGAAGAGGAGGCAGGGGTAGGGGATCTTACCCCAGAGCTTATGCCCCAATCTCCATGCCTGTAAATTATACTCAGGTCAGAGGCTACTACAGGGGCAGGGGCAGTAGGCCTTCTAAGCGGGCTGGTTCAACCCTAGCTCCTAGACCTCATCCTGGAAAAGACCTCTGACTGCACAAAACAGGCTGCCACCCCTCTTCCAGTAGGGGGCAGGCTGGCTCACTACTTCCAGGACTGGGAAAACATCACCACAGATATGTGGGTTCTGGAGGTAGTAGGTCAGGGTCTGTGTCTACAGTTCAAATAGTTTCCAAAACTCCAGGGCCACAAAGTTTTCCAACCTTCAACCCCTGCAGAGACAATTTTGCTGGAACAGGAGGTAAAAAAGCTTCTTCAAGCCAGAGCAATTGAGTCAGTCCCTATCTCCCAAAGGGGGGAGGGCATGTACTCCAGATACAGATCCCAGGTCGCACCTGAAAATAGGCACGTGACTGTCTAGTGTGCTTACCTGGTAAACAAAAGCTAAATAAATAAATAATAAATAAATAAATAAACTTCCTAACCAAAAAGAAAAATTGGGATTGGCGGCAAATCCTAGACCTCAGATTCCAGAACAAACACTTGGCAAAGCCCATGTTAAAAATACTTGCCATTGTTATTCCTTCTCTAAAGAAAGGAAACTGACCAGCATCTCTGGATGTGAAAGATGCTTACTTTCACATTCCAATCAGGCCTTGCCACAGAAAGTACTTAAGGTTCACTCTGCCCTCAGGGCACTACAACTCTCAACCCTTCCCTTCGGCCTCACTTCTCCCCCAAGAGCTTTCACAGAGTGTCTATCAGTGGTGGCAGCCTACCTCAGGAGGCAAGGAATCATTGTATTCCCTTACGTTGGATGACTGGCTAGTCATAGAGGAGTCATACCATCGGCATCACCTAAAGTACCCTGGAGTTTCTGGGCTTCCTCATCTATACTCAGAAGTCTCAGATAGAACCAGTTCAGTTACTGGAATTCATTGGTGCAGAACTGGATACTGTTCAGGACAGGGTATTTCTCCCCCAGGAGAGGATGACAAACTTACTAACCCTAGCAAACTCTTTGCCTTGGGTCAGCCCAGGACTGCAAGGCAGTTCCAAGCATTACTGTTACACATGGCCTCAACTACTGCAGTAGTATCAGGCTCCAGGTTTAAGATGAGAGATATTCAGTACCACCTGAGATCCCATTGGTCCCAAAGAAGGGATCCCATTTCAAAACTTGTGCCAGTTACAATAACTCTGATACTGGCTCTGCAGTGGTGGATAGAAAGGGATAACCTCAGGCAGGGCATCCCTTTTCAACAACAGCACCACACTGTGGTCCTAGCAACAGGTGCCTCCCTCTTAGGGTGGGGTGTACACACAGGTGACCTCACAATCAGTAGGACGTGGTCCCCTCAAGAATTCAAGTTGCATATGTAACCCCCCCTACAAATGGGGGTTCCCGAAAAGTCTTCCTTGAGCTTACCTAAATGCTCACTGCCAGGCTGATGTTCTGCGTTTTAGTAGATTAAATGTATTGCCAGAGAGTGCCTGTATAGCCTCTGTGTACTGTCTCTTTAAGAGCTGCCTGGATTGCAGTCTTAATTAATCTAAAAGGGAGCTCTGTTAGAAGATGTGCTTGTTTGCTGATCATTTGTTAGAGTAGTAATAATATTGCAGTTTGTTCTAACCTGCCTTCTTTGCAGCAAGGACTGTTCTGTTTATCTCCACCAACTTTGCCCGGGACTGTCAGAATGGGCCAATCAGTACTGTTGGGACTCTAAAATGGAGCCTGCCTACAGGGGCTTGGTGGGGTCAAAACTTGTAGGAATTGTAGTTTTTGCATTTTGGCGCCTAAAATAACCTGGCGGGGAGCCCTTGTTGTAACTGACAGACAGATCAGCCAACCGAACCTTTCGGATCTTGGGGAAATTCCCAAGCTGCTTGCAGCTAGTGTCAGTTCTGAGTTGGGAAGTGAAGAGATAACAGCTTGAATAATTCAAGCAGCAGCCCCGATGTAGATTCGCGTGGGAGAACTGTGGAAAGGCTTGAGTTTTGGCCTGCATGCCTGCCTACTGTCCCTGAGAGGGAACTTGTGCCTTTTTCGGACTGAATCCAAACTTGGAGAGCGAAGTAAGCCACTGAATTGTGACCAAGCTTCTACCTGAAGAAGACTGAAGATTTGCTGAATGTGATTGACCTATTTGGACTTCCGGCCACCTCTGAAATCCCGGATTGTGCAGAGGCTCTGTAATTGTGACCGGAGAGCCTTTTGCCTTGAACAGTGGAATTTCCTTTACATGTGAATGTATTGTGTGCTTATAGTGGTCGTGATTTTGTTCCACACTGTGGTTTGAACTGTGTTCTGCTTGCTGGAAGCTGCATTAGAATTGCTTTATGTGTAAATGTGCTGTGTGCTGCTAGTAGGTCGCGATTTGGTTCCCCACTGTGGTTTGAACTGTGTTCTCCTTGCTGGAAGCTGCATCTAGCCGCACGGATTGAAATCCAAAATCATCTCCAAGCCGGGCCGGTGACGTAGAGGGTTGAGGCGCTGGCGCCTTACCTCGACCCACGCCGGCGACCTGGGTTCGGGAATGGACTCAGGTCGTGGGGGGTTGGCAGGGGGAGGATAGGATTGAGTGTCCGATGGACTGCTCTCCTATCCTGGGGTGGATTAGGGACTGTCCTCGCTCATGCAGCGGCCCCCAATGGAGATTGGAGGCACTGCAAGAAGCGATGCAAAGGGGGAACAAGAAAAGTGGAAAAAACATTCTGGAAGTTAGCCGGATGACGGCTGCCGGTCCCAGGCACCTCCAAAGACTCCCTGAGAGCCACAGAATACCTCAGCAGCTCCCAGGGCTGAGAGAAATGGTGTGCTGGTTCCTCCTGCCGGTGCCTTCCCCCTTGGAGGAGTGGGGACCCATCCGGTGAAGGGTTACACCGAGCTACCCCGTGAAAAGGCTGCAGATGTGAGGTAGGTGGTCGGAAGGGGGATAATAGGAGGGGGAATGTCTGGGACCATGGCAGCCCGAAGGAGAGGCAGCTCCAGGGCTCGTAGGGGGATAAATAAATGATGCAAAATCATCTCCATTGGGCCTGGGCCTTGCCACACTGGTCCAGCCTGACTACCCGCTGCACAGAGAAAGCCATCGATGAGAGACCTGCCTAGGGATCAGCCCCCTGCTCAACACTTGAACAGGAATGACACCTCAGTGATTCTTGTGGGCCCGCTTCTCCAGGCACTCCAGCTCAACAACCTGCAGTCTCAATTTCATCCTGCCTGTGTCCAGTATTGGGTATCATGAGTAAACATCAGGGTAGCTCCCTGCAACAACAGCTAAATCTAAAGTGTTGTCATCTGATTGCTTTTTCTTTCACGAACTGAGCCCTCCGGCTCCAGATTACAAATCGTGTGTGTTGTGCATGTTGCTTTCTTCCATCACAGGGCCCCAACTAGCTGCAACGTTCCTGGCTAGCCCATTGTCTCTCTACCTGGGTACCCGGAGGTGTGACTGTGTGGGGACTTAAAGCGCATGCATAACTGTTTGATTAATATAGCCTTTAAGCCACTCAACCTGATTACGCCCCTGCCTTGTTCAAGTCCGTTGAATAAATCAGATCTGACTTTTTCTGCATTTAACCTGACTGTGGTTTCAGTTTGTGCCAAGAGTACTGTACTGTTACTATTTGCTGTGCATAACTTTGTTTTACAGGGTGTCCCCAGGGTCGAGCCAGAGGAACCAGCCCTGGTGGTAAGTGCAAACAGTGTGGGTACTTGTATGGTGTACAAGGGGTGCTGTAAAAGTGATTATCGTATATTGCTCAGGCCACTAGAAGGGAAAGAAGGGGTTATAGTGTCTCGGAGGGCTGTGCCCAGGTTAGTTTGACCACTACCAACCCTGGCCTCTGGGTGGAGGCACCCATTGCAGAACCTAGGCCCCTTAACCTGCTACTAGCCAAGCAGGCAGGGGTAGTAGCCCATGGGATAGCGCCACCTAGGGGTTACACATATCAACCTCTTAAGAGTTGAGAGCGGTCCTTCTTGCCCTAAAGGCCTTTGCTCCTCAGTTCAGGGGTTCGTCAGTCCAGGTCAGGACAGACAACACAACCATCATGTGGTACATCAACAGGCAAGGGGGTACAAGATCCTCCAGACTGTGCACAGAAGTCATGAAAGTCTGGTCCCTGGCATACTCCCTGGAGGTGCATCTGTCTGCCATTCACCTCCCAGGCAAGAAAAATACACTGGCAGATTCACTCAGCAGGGTTAGTCAAGAACATCACGAATGGGTATTAAATAAGCAAATGTTGGACAGTTTTCAGATGTTGGGGCACTCCAGAAGTAGATCTGTTCACCTGAAAAAAGAACAATCAGCTTCCTCTTTATTGCTGCAGGCATCTTCATTGGGCTCATTCCCCATGGAGGCGTTAGCCCTGGATTGGACAGGGAAATTCCTGTATGCTTTTCCACCATTTCCACTGTTGTCGAGAGTCTTTCTCAAGCTCAGGAGTCAGTCTGCAACCATGATCCTGGTTGCTCCAGATTGGGCCAGGCAGCCATGGTATCCTCTGCTACTTACCCTGTCCACCAAATAACCCATTTGTCTTCCTCAGACATACAATCTCCTGACAGCTGTTCAAGGTCAGATAGTATTTGCAAACCTCAAGACCCTTCACCTGAAGGCCTGGTTCTTGAGGAGTTAATATTTTCTGAATTTAAATTGTCAGAAGTCCTTAAGGTCCTGAAAGTTTTCAGGAAAACTTCAACCAGACAGACTTGTGCTTCAGAGTGGAAAAGATTTTCCATGTGGTGTAAGTCTAAGCACATCAATCCTCTTAAGACAAGCTCACCTATACTGCTTGACTACCTGGTGCACCTGCAGGCTTTAGGCCTCAGGCCTGCAACCCTCAGGATTCATTAAGCAGCAGTATCTGCTTACTTGTCTGCAGGTGCTCAGAGAACAATAGCTTCACACCCTATTTTTAGAAAGTTTTTCAAAGGCTTGGCACATCTGCTTCCTCCTGTTAGGGAACCAGTCCCTCCTTGGGACCTGAATTTGTGCATAGCCATACTCATGGAACCTCCCTTTGAGCCAATGGCTACGGCTGATCTGAAATATGTCACCTAGAAAACTGTTTTCCTGGTGACAGTTACTTCAGCAAGAAGAGTGTGTGAGCTACAAGCTCTCTGCACTGATCCTAATTACATTGTCCTCCATAAGGACAAGGGAGTCCTTAGGACCAACAGGATATTTTGACGATATTTACTGATTATGGCCAGAACGCCCGCAGTTTGGTGCGCTTCTTTCAGAGGTAGCACGGTAGTTTAGAGCTCGGAGCGACATCCACCTTGTACTTAGTCGAGATGCTGTAAAATTAAATACTGCGATTCCAAATGCATTTAGATGTTTTGAAAAAAACAGGTCAACTTGCGACAACACAGTTATTCTAAATTCTTTATAGCATTCTTTAAGCAGGAGAAACAGAAATAAGAAACGATGCAGGCACTGTACTTCGTGAATAGAAAGCTTTTATGTAACAAATCAACAACGTGTTACACCTTACATCCTACTCAAGTATTCAGCTATGAAAGGGCCAACCAGAAATACACATCACAAAACATTAATGAGAACAGAAAATTAATGACAACTACAGACTTGAAGGCATTTGACATTTGGTAATTCTTAGTTATTTTATTGCATTGGGGGGCTGTGCCCCCTACACACCCCCTCCCTCCCAGTATGTGCATTCTTATTTTATTTACCGTAACAGTTCATTAAACAATATACTAATGTGGGGGCTCTCCACCCCCCACGCCCCTCGGGTGCTCTGATCATGGCGAATCAGCCTTTAATCAATCTTAACATTTATATGTGCAATTTTATGTTATGTTCCATGACAGTAAGTACTATACTAATGTGAGGGCGCTCCGCCCCCACACTACCTGGGTGCTCCAATGAAGTGTAAAGCGTTTACGGCATACATTTATTTTTTTCTTACATGTGAACTATTGCGTGTGCTCAGATACCATGTTCATTACAAAATATAGAACTGTGGGCGCGATCTTTTAATATTTTGATAACATTCTCTGCGTTCATTCCAATTCCGCTTAATTGTGCCGTCGGAAGTGAGCATGACCACAGGCAGCGCAAGGTGCCGTAGTACCAAAATGTTGGAGTGCGCTTCTGGTCGTAATCGGTCAGTATCACCAAAATTTCTTCCCAAGGTGGTATCTGAGTTTCATCTGAACCAATCCATCACCCTTCCTCTATTCTTAACAGCCAAGTCCAGTTCAGGGGAATTGAAGCTTCATAGTTTGGATGTAAAGATGTCCCTCAGTTGTTATACTAGTCGTACTAAGGACCTCAGGGGTACCCACTCACAGCTGTTTATCACTTATGGTGAGGCTGGGAAAGGCAGGCCTGCCTCAAAGAGATCAGTTGCATGCTGGATAGTATCTTGCATCCATTTCTGTTACAGTAAGGCTGAGATCGTAGATCCTACTTCAGGTAGCCGCTTTAAAGATTTCCAGCAAGGAAATGTCCCTTGCAGCAGCCACAGAGGCAGCAGTTCCACGAGTGGAATGTGCCCTGAGGCCCTATGGTGGCAGTTTCTCAGCCTTACTGTAACAGAATTGGATGCAAGATACTGTCCAGCGTGCAGGTGATCTTTTTGAGGGGATTTGTGACGCCGCATTGACAGTTTCTTGTCGATGTGATGTTTTCCTGACACCACTACATATACTGCAGTTGCGGTTGGCATAGTGCCGCCAAGTTCAAAGTTCTTGTTTTGCGGGGGACTGTGTCCACCGCACCCCCCATGCAGGTGGCTGTGCCCCCTGAACCTCCCACTTATGATTATCAACGCCGAGACGGAACTGATTCGGGGATGGGGTGCAGGACCTTGGGAAAGGGTGTCGGGGTCCCAGGCAGACTTTACAGCGACATGGCAGTGTTGTTGGCATCAACCATGTCATTGTAAAGTTGTCGCTGTAGCGATGGTATACCCCTGGAGTATAGTCCACACCTTCGCAAAGCACTATTGCCTGGATGTCCAGTCCATAAATGATGCAAGATTTAGTACTGCAGTATTGCAGAATCTTTTTCCTAAGTAGTTTCTGTACCCTCCTCCCAAGGCACTTCTTTGTAGTCTGCATATGTGTAATCATACTGGGAGATTCCTGGTTTTTTAAGAAAAAATTACTTAGCACAGTAATATTGTATCTTCTTCGGAGTATCTCAGTTATCAGGTTATACCGTAAGAACCTTTGCCATCAATGAAGGGGAATCCACACAGAAGATTTTCAGCAGTACAGCTGGGGCCTCTCACGCCATCGACGTCAGCAACCCTATATAGGCATGAGCGGCCCCACTCCCTCCTCAGTTCTTTCCCATTGTCGACTTGCTTACATGAGTGTCTGCGGAAGCTTTGTCACAATGTTCGTGAATTTTTTTCAGCCTACGGCTTTTTCTCAATACTTGGCCTAAATCTATTTTTTAGGAGGTTTTTCTTTTTGTTTTATGTCGAGAGTTAATCCCTCTTCCTCTCTTTTCCATCGCTGCTGCTGCTGTGCAAAGAAGATTGCCTCTACAGATGAACACTCTGTTTGTGTCTGCTGTCTTGGTCCTGACCATGACATCTCCGACTGTGAGATCTGCCAGAAGTTTAATCAAACAACCCTTAGGTGATGCAAGAAGGCTGTCAAAGAATTCCTGATGGAACAGCAGGTAGCCAGCTCCAGGGCCCCAGCCTCTCTGTCACCTACTGGCTGTTCGAGCTCCCAGGCCTCTAAGGCCTGAGGCAAGCCTTCGGGGGGAAGTCATAAAAAAGACTAAGATCACGACCATTCCCCCAGCATCGATCTCATTCCCTGTCGGCCTCTCCTTTGGGCGATTTTTGTCAGCTGCAGCAACTCCAATGAAGAGGTCAGCTGTCCAGGTCTCTCTGCCTACCAGACCCATACTGACAGCACCTCCGCCTGACACACGAGGTGCTCGGCCATTGACCTCCTGGTCATTGGCACCTCCTTCGTCGATGACAGGCTCATTGCTGATGAGCATCCCGTTGCAACCTGCCCCTTCTACCTCCAGGGCTACAGGCTCGTCAAGTACACAAGACACAGCCAGAGGGTGTCAGCACCTGTGCCGTTGAACCCTCCTCCATTGACGTCCACTATAGACCTGAACGAAGTACTGGTCAAGTTCACAAATGTACTCGTTCAGCAGTTAGGTGCCTTGAATAGGCCTACTTTGTCAATGGCTGCTTAGTAGTCAATGCTTGTTCATCGACCCCGGGAGACTTCCTGCGGGTCGCCAACGGCTAATCCGACGCCAGACCTAGAGGTTGAGGAGGTCAACATCGAAGAGGAGTATCACCCTGACCTCATTTTCCCAGATGATGTGGAGGATGAAAAGGAAGAGATCCTGATCTCAGACAAGTACACAGCCTCCTCGGTCAATGAGGACTCTGTGAAGCATACTCTAGCGTCCCCTCCTGAGGATGCCACATTCTTTAATATGATGAAGCAGTTGTCTTCCACTATGGGCTTCCAGACTGAGGAAGAGGATATCACCAGGAAAGACCTGGTGGATTTCCTGGAGATCCCTGAATCTCCCCCTAAGATTATTCCACCAATGCTTCCAGTGTTGAAGAATGCAACCACAGCAGCCTGGCACAGACCTGACATGGTGCCAGCCATGCCACGCAGGGCAGACAAGCTTTATAACACCCCTCAGGGTCTCCCTTATTTCACTGCCCAGACTGAAACTGATTCAGTTGTCATCAAGGCAGCTCATGACAGATCTAAGGTGCTGAAATACCTTAGCTTCCTTCCCCCAGATAAGGAATCTCGCAGGACTGACCTTGGGGGAAAAGGGTTTATGCCTCCTCTACCTTAGGTCTGAGGATCGCAAACTATCTGTTACAATGGTTAAATACCAGAATGCCAACTGGAGAAAGGGTAAAGCTGCAGCTCAGGCCCTCCCTTATGGATCTCAGAAGCAGGAAATGCTTCAGTGTTTACAGGCTGCTGAGGATGTTAGCAAACACCTCCTCAGAGCACTGTACGACATGGCCTATACAGGTGCAAGAGCAACTGCCACTGACATAATGCCCTGAACGGGTGCACACCTGCAACTTCTCCCCATGGGAGCTGCACTTTCTCTGGTGGCTCTTCCACAGTGACCTGCTTGACTGCCAGACAGTCAGAGACCCGCAGGCTACTCTGTCCTGAATGGGTGCACGCCTCCAACTTCTCCCCGTGGGAGCTGCGCCTTCTCTGGTGGCTCCTCCACGGTGACCCGCTCGTCTGCCAGACAGCGAGAGAACCACAGGCTACTCTGACCTGAATGGGTGCACGCCTCCAACTTCTCCCCATGGGAGCTGCGCCTTCTCTGGCAGCTCTTCCACAGTGACCATCTCGACTGCCAGACAGCCAGAGATCCGCAGGTATGGACACAGGGACACAGCCCGGCCCTTGGAGCCGCTGCCCGGCTAGAATCTTGGCGCTTTCTGTCTCCACTGGCTAATTGGTGCTATATCCAGTTCCTCAGCCCTGTTTGGACACTTGGCCTTCTCCTGCTTTACTATTACCAACTGGTTTCATCTCCCTAAGCCTCTTCCCTTGCACTGACTTTTTATATTATTGGTTTGATTTTGCTGCTGTGTATACTGCATAGATTTTCAGCACTTTATCTGTTTTGTATCAACGCCTAGAGTCTACATTGCTGTGATTTAAATTGCCAAATACTGCTAGAATTTTAGTCTGTATGCTCGTCTCTGTCCTGTAACTCTGCCTGTGACTTTTATTTTTGCTGACTTTTCCATTAGCAGATTATATCTTCTAGCCACTAGAGGGCTATATCCATGGTAGGATTGAAATTTACTGTGTCCACTCCACCATTAACAGGTTGAAATGTATATGTATTTATAATTTGAGATTATACGCAGCTGCCACTAGGGGCTCCAGTTCTATCTGACACATCACGCACTCTGTTCCCCAGCTGTTATCATCACAATTCTGTGCACATTTGCCTGCTTCGAAACCAGGGATACATGCGAGCTCTTCCTCCTATGAACATGGGCTACGTCCATTCCTCCAATCCCTCTCTTTCATACTGCTCTTGATTCTAAGCAGTGGCACTTCACAAAGGTAATTTTAAACTGTTAACCAAGAGCCACTGGTTTTTCCACTGGCTCCTGCTTCCTCCACAGGGGTGGCTTACGGCTGGGGTCCCTGCCTCATACCCCACCCTAATTATTCCACTTAAGCTCACAGTACTGCGCTTGGAACACAGAAGGTGCCTCAACCCCAGAAGATCCAATAAGCTTTTCTACAAACAACTTAAAGGAAGCTTGCCCAGAACCATCCTACTTTTACTGCTTATGTCAGGCAATGTTCAGCCTAACCCTGGCCCTGCTTGACCTGCGTCCACCCTCAACCGCCCTTAAAAAGGATCTATTAAGTTGGCACCTGTCAACATCTACAGCTTGCAGACTAAACTGGATAACCTCCAGCTATGGATCTCGTAACATAGCCCTGACATTCTGTCAGTGGTGGAAACGTGGCTTTCCCCAAAGGTTCCTGACTCTGCAGTTGCTCTACCTGGGTATACCCTTTACTGGCTAGATAGGCTCACCAAGCAAGGTGGTGGCTGTGCCATCTACCTGAAATAGACACTTAAAAGATACACCCTGCCTGCGGCCAATCTGGGCTGCACGGCCCAGGCGCTAACCATTAAAGTACTGCTTGGGGCCCAAAATAAAGCTTTGACAGTAATCTCTGCCTATGTTCCTCCAGAAGACAATGGGACAGGCTTCCACAGCTTAATGGACTACATTCGTAGTCTCAACCACAAATCCAAAACTTTAGTACTGGGTGACCTAAATGTCAACTGGTTATCTGCTAGTGCTTCTTCATACAGAGATGTTATCGCGTTGCTCCACCTTGCCCAATTTGTTACATCCCAACAAGGTCTAACTGTAAGATGGAAACAAGTACCCTTCTGGACTTGATACTCTCCAGCCACCCACAATGAATCTCCAACATGGCAGTACATCCAGATTCTATGAGTGACCACTCCCCTGTTTCCTGCAGTTGGTCCAATAAATTCTGCAAGCCCCCATCTCTGACTATCTACAGTAGCTTGTTAAAACGTGGACATCTGGAACATCTAAAAAAATGACCTCAGCAACATTGACTGGACCCCTCTCAATGCCTTTGATGACATCAACCTGGCACTGGATTATTTCTTAAAACAATTCAACAATGCCTGTGATACCCATGCTCCTATTAAGAAAATGAAAGTTTGTGGCACTGTAAGCCCCTGGATTACACCAGAACTCATTGCTGTGATGAAGCACAGAGATCACCCCTGGCACTGTGCCAGGACATCAGGCAAACAAGCAGATGTTCAGGAATACAAGAAGGTGAGGAACGCCTGTACACGTAAAATCTGTACCATGAAATCCAAACATCATAGGGAAATACTCACCTATACCTGGGGAAACAGCAAAAACGTCTGTAGCAACATAAAAGATGTTACCGTGAAAGACTCTAAGGTCTCACCTTCCATGCTCAGTATTGATGGAATTCCAACCCTGGACCCGCTAACCATAGCAAACACATTCAACAACGCATCTGCGGACCTATCCAGTGTCCTCCCTTCAGACTTCCTCATGGATAATGACTCGGCGAGTACCTACTGTCCTGCTAATAAACCCATTGAACCACCTCCTTTTTACTTCAAAATGGTCTCAGCATGAATGGCCAGGTAATACCTTACCAAAGTGTTAGGTAAAGCACAGCATAATGGTGACTCACTGGATCTTAAGCTCATAGTTCTCACTCTTGAAGACGTGCTGATGCCCCTCACTAAGATCACCAGTCTATCACTACAACTCTCGTAATTTCCTCAAGTTTGGAAATCTAAATACTCTGTCCAATGCCCGCAGCAACACGGGTTCTGGAAGGGGCACAGCACCACCTCGGCCCTGATGGAATTCACTGTCTTTATTCATCAATCTCTGGATCAGGGCACCTTAGGAGGGGCTGCCTTCATAGACCTCACTAAGGCGTTCGATACTGTCCATCACTCCTCAAACAGCTTACCACTACTGGCCTCTCCTATGACACAGCACTTTGGTTCAAAAGCTATCTTGAAGATGGGTGAAAATAGCCAACGTCGTATCTGACTGACAGCCCGTCTGCTCTGGCGTGCCACAGGGCTCAATCCTGGGGCCACTCCTATTCAGTTACTTCCTTAATAACCTACCTCGTTTCTGCCACCAAAGGATCCTCCTCTATGCAGACGATGTGGTCATCAACTCCAGCAGCCACGACCCCAAGCAACTGGAACTTCACCTTCAGAGTGGGTTTGCCGAAGTGGAGGGCTGGTTTCTCTAAACATAAACTGATCCTCAACTACAAGAAAACTAAAGTAATGATGTTCAGCAACACCCGAAACAAGCACACATCCCATACACTTACCATCAGAAACTGTCTTGAAGTCCCTCTTGAACAAGTACCACATTTCAAATACCTGGGGTTACCTTAGATAGCTGTCTGTCCTGTGCAAAACATATAGATAATGTAACCAGGGCTGTTAACGTCAAGATCGGTCTCCTACATAGTCATAAACACTACCTTACTCCAGAAGCCCTCCGACTTGCTATATATAGTTCTGTCATATCCATTGTAGACTATGGTCCTGTAATCTATGGAGCAGCCCCATGTCTTCGTTGCGCAGGATATCCATTGCTGTGAACAAGGCATGCAGACTACTCACGGGGTCCACACGTTTCACCCACACCTGTGATCTTTACGCTGAGACTGGTTGGCTACAGCTCTCTGGGAGGATCCAATACCAAACCTGTCTTTTAGCCAAAAAAGCACTTCTTGGCCTTCTGCCACCAGGCGCGGCAAACCTGCTAAGCCCCCATTGTAGTTCACAGCATACGCAAAGCTCGAACAGCCATCATCTCCATGTTCCTAGATGCTGGACAGCCTGGGGCAATGCTAATTTGCCTACAGAGCACCTCACTGGTTTAATACTCTTCATAGTGATATAACTACCCTACCTAAATTGGGACCATTCAAATTGAAGTTACGCCAGCATCTCATGGTCAACAGTTCTTGTGACTGCTTATTTATTTATTTGCTTTTGTTTACCGGGTAAGCACACTAGACAGCCAAGTGCCTATTTTCAGGTGCGACCCGGGAGTATTACAAGGTACATACATTAAAGAACAACAGGAAGGAGTCGAAGTTAACATACAAGAACATCGGGCATAACAGAAATTAATAGGTAGCTAACATCAAAAGAGACTTCAGGCACAACTGATTAATGTTTAGATATCAGCATAAGATACATAACAGATTAATTAGGTAGATAACAGCATAATACAGAATAGTACAGACATTGTCAGCAAGGCAAACGATATAGGGTATGCCATACCCTTGGTGGGGGGGAGCTAGGTGGTTAACAGGAGGAGTATAAAAGTGCAGGAGAGAGACCTGGAGAAGAGAGGGATAGATTAGGCAGGGTACCCCTCTGAGACAGTTGGGCAGAGAGTGGGCCCAGTGCAAAATTGACAACTTATTGTTATATCAAGCGGTTACAGGAGTTGAAGTGCATTAAAATGCAGGAGCCACGCCCTCACCAGTTTGAAACTGGGAAAAAAGTGTGCCTCAGCTGGTGGTCTGTGAGGCACAGAGACAGGTGGAGGCCGATTTCAGGAAGCCCCATAGGGAGGCTTTAAAGCAGGGATGGGAGGAGGAGGAGCGAATTAAGGCAGGAAGGGAGTTCTACACTCTTGGCGCGTAGACGGTGAAAGCCCGATCACCCGCAAGGGTGCGGGTTTTAGGAACCAGCACTCTGCACTTTCTAGGTCTTAAGTGGTAGGTTAGGGTTCCATGTTTGAGGGGTAGGGCGAGGGCAGAAGGGGTAGCCATTCTGATGTTGTTGATGAAGTTGCTGAGGACAAAGGTGCGGTGCTTTTCCAGAGGAGCCACTTCAACCGCGTGTAAAGATCACAGCGGTGCGTAAGGAGAGGGGCAGAGAGCACAAAGTGGCATATATTGTTATATGCAGTGTCCCATTTTATGAGACTAGATTTAGGGACAGGGGCAAAGGATACAAGCCCATAGCAGAGCGTTGGTAGGAGGACCCCACTGGCTAGGGCCAGTCGTGCAGCCGGGGTGAGGCAGCTTTTTGCTCTGTAAGCAAGTCCGAGCTTGCCGTTTGTTGCCTTACATATGTTCCGAATATGCAGGGTAAGCTCCAGTAGCGGGTCAAGGGTGGCGCCCAGATACTTGACAGTATCCACTGTCTGCAGGATGGAGCCATTTACCCCATAGATCTTTAAGGGAGCATGGCAGGATTTTGTCTTGATCAAGGAGCCAAAGAGCATGGCTTGGGTCTTTTTTAGATTGATGGTCAGCTTATGGTCCTCTAGCCAGGTTTGAATAAGCATGAAGTCAGAGTTTAGCTGGGAGTTAATGGTAGTGATGTCCTGGGAGCTGGCAGGACGACGAGGTCATCAGCATATAGGGTGGTACGTCCATGGGCAGTGACAGAGGGCAGTTCATTAATGAAAAGGGAGAACAGAATGGGTCCAAGGATGGATCCCTGGAGGACCCTACAGTTAACTGAAGAGGGGTTAGAGAGGGCACGGCTTCACCTGAGACTCCCATCTACTAGCATTTTATCTTCTCCTCACACCTGGATAACCCTGTATCTCTGCTGTTACCTCTATAATTCTGAGGCTACCCCCCTTCTCACTTTGACAAGGCCCCTGGCTACCCCCCATCCACCTCACCCCTCTACCCCTCCCACACCAGCTTGACAAGGCGTATGGCTGCCACTTCCTACCTTTCTTACCACTCCATCCACCTCACCCCCTTCCCTACCCCCACACACCAGCTTGACAAGGCATATGACTGCCACCTCCTACCTTTCTTACCCCCTGCCCACCTCACCCCTGACCCTACCCCGACACCAGCTTGACAAGGCCTATGGTTGCCACTGCCTACCTTTTTCTTTTCTCCCATCTTTATCCTTCCCCCTCTCATCTACGCTTTCCTCCTATTAGAACAATAAAACTGCGTATAGATACATATATATTTGCTCACTTTATTTTACTGTTTTGGAATCACTGTACTTTTACCCCTTTGTATGCTTTGTCTCCCCTTCCCACTGACGTGGAATCTTTGTAAATGAGCTCTCTGTGCTCGGAGGTATTGTAATCCAAGAATGAATGTCGCTGGGGCACAGGTCAGAAAGCATAGAGAAAACCCAGGAGCAGTAGTAAAATTCCACAAAACTGTTTATTTGTAGTTGCAGTAACATAAAATAAAATAAACCTGTTCAAAATAACTATATACAGAAGCAAAATAAAATCTTTTGTAATCCCTCTAGTTGCAGCTCAGCTCAGCTGTTGTATAAGGCTTTCCAACCCCCATCCTTTGCAAGCATCCTGTTCTTTGTAAATTTCAGGAGCTGCTAGAACTTTGAGAGCTTCATGAGGTCCATTCAGCCTTTGCAAAAGGCTCAGGCATTTGCACTCAAATAACCTCTAGTTTTCTACAGTCATCTCAAATTATAAATACATACACATTTCAACAGCAACACTGAACATCTTCCAAACAAAAGAGATCCCAATATCAGCCACATTTCCATACATTGGTTCTCATATATTTTATATTAGCAGATCTAGATATGCAAGGGAGGAAAAACAGACAGCAAGAGAAAAGTGAGAGACAGTGAGAAGCAAAGAATTGCTAGACTGGGTTGATCAAGTCCGTAGCCTCACAGGAAAATTTGGTTGCGCAGCCAGACAGAGAAGAGAGAAAAGGAAAGAATTCAGATCCGCATTTAAATACTTTCTCCAAAACAAATGGGACGGGGTCCTATTCTGCCCTGTCACAATGAATAAATTAATGAATTCATAGACACTCCTGGCTTAGAGTCTCTGGCTTTGCAGTCAATGTGCAGAACAAGGTGCTTAATGCCCCTTTCAATGGCACTTTGCTGTTCGGTCCTGATATTCAGGACCTCATAAATGATCTGCAAAGCTCGGGCACGGCCATCAAATTAGTCCATTCCTTCTACCACACTCAGCTACAGGGCAGAGGGCGGCCTGCCTTTCATAGACAGACCTGTAGGCCCGGTTCAGCTCCCTGTACCCAGGGAAAGCGTAGAGCCTAGGCTCCCTTGCCCGCCCCCTCCAATGCTGGAGCGGCGGTCAAGCAACCCAGAAATGATGGAGCAGCCTCTGCAGCTGGCTCTGCCTCTGATTGACTCTGATATTGATATGCAGGGCAGCTTCCCGCCAGGACCAGGAGTCCTGGGTTTGGAAGGGGCCCCAGGTGTGCTCCCCAGTCCAGATCTTAAGCATCTGTGGTTAAAATCTGATGCGAGGAAGAAATCTGGAAGGAAATGCCTTGAAGCAGATTCAAGGGGTCCATCCATCACTGCAGTACCTTGCGTACTGGAGAGAAGACCAGGACTGGTTGGTCCAACTTGTCTGTGCACTGGTCTCATTGTACCCTCAGGGTCCACTGAAGGGTACACATATGAAGCCTGGCTAGCAGAATGGTAGGAATGGCCGCTGCCATTAGGCCCAACAAATTGAGGTACACCCTGGCAGGAACATACCGACTCTGAGCGACTTGCTGAGCTTGGGCTATGAGGCACTCCACCCTGTTTTGGAGCAGGTAGTCCTTCCCCTGCTTGGAATCCAGGACCACCCCTATATACTGCAGTCTTTGGGACGGTACTAGAACCGACTTGGGCAGGTTGACAGTAATGCCCAGAAAGTGGAAGAAAACGTATTTGTGGAATATGGCCTTTTTAGATAATTAAGTTATTTATTAATGTTTGGATTTTATTATAAATATGCTATTTTGTTGATACGCTGATTTTTTATGGATATTTTATGTTTTTTACTTAGAGTTTTGAATTGTTTTTAAAACTGTTCAGCACCTTGATACATTGAAAGGTGCTATACAAATAAAATTATTATTATTATTATTATGTAAGAACTTACCATAACAGTAGATCTTCAAGGGGATCTCAGTCATCAGGTATATTTCCCTGCCACCATCCCCCTTTTTGGGGCTCCTGTCTAGGAACTGGCTATCTACTGTATCCAGCTTTTATCAGGACTGGGTACCACTTTCTCTCTTTGGCCCCCAGAGCGAGGGCCTAGCTCCCTTAGTTTCCGGGGGGAAAGAACTGTGGAGGGAGTGGGGCCGTTCACACCTATATTGGGTTGCTGACGTCGACTGATGTCCATGGCGTGGGTGGCCCCAGACTTATCTCAGATGCAGCCCTGCCTCTGAGGCAGGGTGAGTGAGATCTGCCCTTGAGATAGGGCTGCCTCAGAGGCAAATTTGGTTTTAGAAAAGTGTCTCTTTTTGATCCATAGCGGTGTGGTGTTAGAATAGTAAATACAGAAGAGAGGGGACTTAGTCCGTGAAAGATTAAGTGCAAAAAACTAAGTTTTGCATCGCAGCGAGGTGTGCCCCAATGGCAGGTCTCCTGCTGAGGCAAATTTGGTGTAAGAAAAGTGTCTCTTGCGTCTGGCTATTTCGTTCCACTAGTTCTTTAATTTTATTTCATCAGGAAATCAAAATGTAGTTAACGATTGCTAGGCTTTAAAACCTTTCTGATTAAATTGCCAGGCCAGCACCTTGTAATATATTAGCAATTGTAATAAGATCAATATTAATATTTAGTCAGATGCCTTTTTTCAAGTTATAGTAGGTCCAGTCCCTTTAAATTCTTCAGGCTCCTGCCTCTGCTGATGAATCATAGGCTGAGGCTCTAGCTGCAGTGTGTCTGCCTCCAGATAGTGTGTCCACTTCCCTCCCAACTGTTTCCACTCCTATGTCCACTCCCCCAAACTCTCTTCTCAGTAGTAGGCAGTCAAGCTGTTTGGGCGGCTGCCCTCAAGGTGGGCTAGCTGCTGGCCCCCGGGTCTGCCTGCAGGTCTGGAAGATGGTAGGGGGCCCATTTCTTCTCCCATAGGGCCAGGCATGAGTTTGCGGAATGCATTCCTGTTCCCAGACCACAGGAGCCTCCATCTGACCCTGACCAGTCTCAGGCCTCTCCAGACCCGTGAGGGATCCCTGCCTCTCTGTGTCTTCCCCCACAGGAGGCTGAGGGAACAACCATTTCCATTAGGGTTTGCCAACACCACCCTTGCTGGTAAGCTTGGTACTCAGACCCACTAGTAATAAATAGTGAAGACTGAGTCTTGGAAGTTACGAAAATTATGTACTCACCGTAATTCTTGATCTTCCAGAATACAGTATCTTCACCATTCATCAATGCAACCTGCCCACTTTCCCCCACAGTGGCCAGGCTTCAGGGCAGTCTCTCTTCCTTTCCTGTGCAGCCTTGCCCCCTTCTTCTTTTTTTTTTTTTTTTTTTTTTAAAGGGGGGGGATTTAAGGGGCAAACCGCTTTGGGGAACTTTTTCACTCCACACACACACCCCTGGTGCCCTCCAAAAAAAAAACTTTTAAAAGGCTTTTTCTTAGGGGCAGATCTTCTTGAGATACAGCTCTTGCAGCAGGTTACACCATTGGGACTGAAGCCGCAGGCGTCAGGACCACGGTATTTTCTAGCTAGCAGTCTTCCAGGCGGGACCGCCCCGGCGTTGGTCCGCCCCGGCGTCAGGCGTAGTACATAAGGCGGTCGCTCCCACGAATCCCCAGTTCTTTCCTGCCGCCGACTTTTGCAAGTCTCGACCTCTCGTTAGTTCTAGGCGCTGCGATCACCAAGAAAACTTTCAAACCTTTCAAAATCAATTCTCTTCAGTCGTTTTTTCGTCTGATGTCCTCCCCAACTTCAGTGGAGGACCATTCTTCGAAGTGTGCCTGTGGAAAGCAGATTCCTTTCAAAGACCCTCATTCAGCCTGCATTCATTGCCTGGGTCTAGACCACGACACTCAGGCTAGCCCCTTCTGTCAGGGCTTTAACAGCCATACGAGAATCCACCGACAGAAGGCCCTCCAGGCTTTCCTCCTCAAAGAAAAACTTAAGGCCATGGAACCTTCCTCCAGAGGGGAATCTTCAGGGAAGTCACACAGGCAGCATGAGAAGCACCAGGAGAAGGTGAGACCCAGATCCCCCTCCAGGGCCTCGGACTCCCGCAGCTCTGTCTCCAGGTTGGACCGCTCTCCGTCGAGGGCCCACTCTCAGCCTTCCCCGGTTGTGGTCAAATCGGTCAGTGGTTCCTCTACTCTGCAGCCTGCCAAGACCTCCAGGCCCGCTTCCTCGGCTAAGGCCTCATCCAGGTCTGGGGAGTCCCACAAGTTGTCCTCCCAGCATTCAGCCCCTGACATTCTGTCAGTCTCCCTACTGCCGCCACCCCAGCGCAAGACCAAGGAGCTGACCTCCCTCAAGTGGACGTCGGACCCGACATCGGTCCACCCAACATCGGCCAAGGTACACAAGCACTCCAGGGAACCGGCGACCGTTCGTCACCCGTCGCCGGTCAGGCAGTCGCCCCCAGGAAGCCGGCGGGGGGACCACACCACCGCCTATCGACATCGGTCGGGAGGTGATGTCGGAGGAGGAGTCTACCCAGCCCGAAGACCAGGTGGGCGATCCCAGACCCGTTGAACTCCCACGGGAACCCTCTCCAGAACCAGAGACCCCTTGGGAGCCGACACCCGGACCCGAAGACAGGCCACCGGCGCCCGGTCCGTCGTCGGGCCTAAACTTGGCAGAAGTGAAGGAGCTCTTCACCTTCTGGTGGTACACCATCAAAAAGGATGTGGTCACCGCGCAGCCTCCTCCCGCGCCCGCAGCACCCCCAACGCCTGCACCCCCTCCTTCACCCAGGGGGTCAGCAGGACGAGCACCTTCCCCCCAGGAGCCAGCACCACCTCCTAGGGGTAGATCTTTGGAGAAGAGAAGGCCTCCGTCAAGATCCTCTTCAGGGTCACCCAGCCCCAAGAGACCCAGAAGACGCCGGTATTCACCGTCCACGGAGGGTTCCAGATCTGACATCTCTGAATGCTCCAGGTCTCCTTCACCAATCAGCATCCCCTCTCCGGACCCAGGCGACCTCCCTAGGTCTCCTCCGGATGACCCCCTCATTCTCCGAAATAATGAGGCATATTCAGGAGAACATGGGATGGGATCCCGAGGAGCTCGACCCCAAAAGACTACGCCTTGCCCGCTACCTTCAGCAAAAAGACCCCAAGCCTGTGATAGTGCCACCCTTGGTGGACACCTTTGTGGACGTCACCAAGGCAGCGTGGAAGTGTCCACATTCGACCTCGGCAGTGCCGAAGAAGGCTGACCACCTGTACAAGGCCCCAAGGGAGGACCAGTACCTGGCTAACCATCCTCTAGCCGACTCCCTGCTGATTACAGCCTCTCATGACCGGTCTCAGAAACTGCAACATTTGAGCACGCAGCCACCGGACCTGGAGTCCAAGCAGTTGGATGGGCTGGACAGGTGCACGTACGCGGCCGCGACTTGCGCCATTAGATCATTGAATTACCTCACCCACATGGTTCAGTTCCAGAACGCGTTGTGGGAACAGGGACAGGACCTGGCGGAGAAACTGCCAGATGGTGGCCAAAAGGAGGAACTCCTGCAACTCCTCTGTACGGGTTCAGACATGGGGACCCAGGTGCTCAGAGCCGCATACGACTCTGCGGACTCTTCGGCCAGAGCGGCAGCCTCAGGCGTGTGTCTCCGGAGACACTCATGGCTTTGTGTCTCCGGGTTTACCCCGGATGTCCAGAAAAATATCATGGACGCTCCTTACTATGGCGAAGTTCTGTTTGGTGAGGCCTCAGAAAAGGTGATCACCAAATTACAGGAAGCCAGGAAGGCTATTAGATCTGTCCATGCCATGTATAGATCTAGACTTAGTTCCTTTCGTAGGAACCAGAGTTGCTTTCGCAGCCGGACCCAAAGGCAACAACCTCGTTCCGGCCAGCAACAGAGGGGCTCCTTCTCTTGGAACGCCCAGGCTAAGACATCCTCAGGCAGAGGCCAACGAGCCACTAAGTTGGCCCAACCTGCAGGATCCAATGCTGCCACAGCATGACTCCTTCCCGGCCCCCGCCTCTCCTCAGGATCAATGGGAAACAAAGGTCGGGGGTTGCATCGCTGACCACCTGACAGGGTGGCGGTCGATCACCACCGACTGGTGGGTACTACAGTTGGTCGAAAAAGACCATTATATAGAATTTGTAGACAACCCTCCCACAAGGCCTCCTCTGCTCTCCCGTTATTCGGGTCAGCACGCCCTGCTCATACACCAGGAAGTGCTCATGCTTCTACAGAAAGGAGCTTTGGAGCACGTTTCAGGGAACCAGAGAGGAGCAGGATACTATTCACACTTCTTCCTGGTTCCAAAGAAAACAGGGGACCTCCGTCCAATTTTGGACCTCAGCGACCTCAATATGTCAGTCATTTACAAGCACTTCCGCATGGTGACCCTCCCGGGACTAATCCCCATGCTGAAGAAGGACGCTTTCTTGGCGTCCTTGGACATGCAGGACGCTTACCTGCACATCCCTATTGCTCAAGCGCACAGGAGGTTCCTGCGCTTCGAGTTTCTCGGCCGCCATTATCAGTTCCGGGCGCTTCCTTTCGGGCTGTCATCAGCACCCAGGGTATTCCCCAAGTGCATGGCTGTCGTGGCAGCGTCTCTGAGACAGGGCCGCTATGTGTTCCTGTACCTAGACGACTGGCTTGTCATGGCCTCCTCCAAGGAGGCATTGCTGATGGCCATTCAGCATACTCAGGCCCTTTTTCAGTCTCTGGGCATCCTAATCAACTATAAGAAGTCTCTCCTGGTACCGTCCCAGAAACCGCAGTTCATAGGGGCAGTTCTGGACACCGTCAAGGGGAAAGCTTTTCTTCCCGAAATCAGAGCGGAATGCATCCGGTTCCTCATAAGGGACTTATCAGCGAAGAAGACCGTCCCAGCCAGATTGGTCTTTCGTCTGCTCGGACACATGGCTGCGGCCATTCCAACAGTCCCGATGGCAAGACTCCACATGCGGGTAACCCATTGGATGTTAAGAGTGCAATGGGACCAAAGGCAAGACCATCTGCAGCATCCAGTCAGAATCACGAAGGCCGTGGTTCAGGACTGGCAGTGGTGGCTAGATCCAGGAACCCTCTCTGTGGGGGTTCCCTTCTCAGCGCCGTCCCCAGTGATAACACTCTCTACAGACACCTCAGGGCTGGGGTGGGTAGCGCACTTGAACGGGGTGAGGTCTCAGGGAACATGGACTACCCAGGAATCTCATCTCCATATCAACATATTGGAGATGAGGGTGGTCCTTTATGCCCTGCAAGCCTTCCAGTCGGAGATTCCACCGAGTACTCTCCTGTTACAAACAGATAATACTGTAGTGATGTATTACCTCAACAAACAAGGAGGCACACACTCCTACCCCCTTTGCAGGGAGGCCATGAGGGTGTGGGAATGGGTAATACGACACGGTGCAAACCTCATTGCAGTTCCCGTTCCCGGGGTGGACAACACTGTCACAGACAGCCTGAGTCGTTCCCAGGCCAGATTCCACGAGTGGGAACTTCTACAGGAGGTGGCAGAGGATCTGTTTTACAGATGGGGCACTCCAGAATTGAATCTATTTGCATCCCCGTCCAACGCAAAACTGCCCAATTTTTGCTCGCTAGATCCAGGGCCTGGTGTTTTCTGGCGAGACGCATTGTCCCTCTCCTGGGCGGGCAGATTCCTCTATGCCTTCCCTCCTTTCCCATTGATCCAGAGAGTCCTTCTCAAACTTTGCAGGGAGCACGTGATGCTTATTTTGATAGCGCCTTTTTGGCCCAGGCAAATTTGGTTCCCGCTTCTGGATCAGTTGTCCCGGGAACCTCCGCTTCCCTTGCCAATCAGCTCCCACCTGTTGTCTCAGGAGGAGGGTTTACTAGTCCACCCGGACTTACATTCATTGAACCTACATGCTTGGCTCCTAGAGACATAGCCATGATGCGATACGGGGTCTCGCAAGAGGTGGCAGACGTGCTTTCTGCCATTTGAAAACCGGCAACACATGCAACATACGCCATGAAGTGGCACAGGTTTTGCCTGTGGACTGAAACACGCGGTTTCTCGCCCTTAGACTGTCCTGAGAAGCTGGTTCTGGAGTACCTGCTTTCCCTTTTTCAATCCGGGCTAGCTTACTCCTCGATCAAAGTGCACCTTTGTGCAATCTCAGCTTATCATGCCCCCATAGGCCATCGCATGGTGGCTCAGTTGGATGCTACTCGTGCCTTTCTAAGGGGGGGGTCCTCCACCTTAGGCCGCCCATTAAGGATCCTGTCCCTCCTTGGGACTTGCCCTTTGTCCTGGAGCAGCTTACACTGCCACCTTTTGAACCAGCAGCGGATTGCGAGCTACGTTTTCTGTCATGGAAAACGTTGTTTTTAGATGCTGTTACTTCAGCGAGAAGAATCTCCGAATTACATGCTCTCATGTGCAAAGAGCCTTATTTAATTTTCCACCAGGATAGGGTAACCCTGAGGACAAATCCTAAGTTCCTGCCTAAGGTGGTTTCAGCCCTTACCCTTAATCAGGACATCGATTTACCAGTGTACTTTCCCAAGTACACCAATCGAGGAGAAGCACTGCTTCACACCCTGGATGTTCACAGGGGTCTCAGATATTATCTGACCAGAACCAAACAGCACCGGAAAGCGGAGCAGCTGTTCATATCCTTCACTGAGAGGATGAAAGGGGCCCCCGTTTCGAAGCAGACCCTTTCACGCTGGCTCATTCAGTGTATCTCTTTCTGTTATGACAAATGCAGAAAACCCTTGCCAGGAGCGGTCAAGGGCCATTCCACCAGAGGAGTGGCTACCTCCTTCGCAGCACTGAAGAATGTGTCCACTTCAGCTATCTGTGCTGCAGCCACCTGGAGCTCGGTGCGTACTTTTATCAGGCATTATAGCCTGGACATCGCCTCAAGGCGAAGGGCTGGTTTCGGCCTAGCCGTCCTCCAGAGACTTCTGTCTTAGGCTCAGAAGGGGTCTTAATCTCCGTCTTTCCTCCTCCTGATGGCTTTACAATGTCACCATTGCTTGGGAATCAGTCCTAATGATGTAACCTGCTGCAAGAGCTGTATCTCGAAGAAGATAGTACAGTTACGTAAGAACTTACCGTAACAGTAGATCTTCGAGAACAGCTCTTGCAACAGGTACCTTCTCGCCCACCATTCTCCCTTGGAGAAAGTAGGTTCTAACCTAACACCCATCCTTCGGATTGGAAAGGTCTGTCCTTAGTCTTGGCCATCTGATGGCGAGTCCTCGGTCTCCTCTTCTGATGTCATCCAGCGTCCGGAAGTCTCCGGAGGGAGAACTGGGGATTCTGGCGGGACTGCCTCCTTATGTACTATGCCTGATGTCGGGGGTTGGACCGACGTCGGAGGCAATCCCCGCTGAAGACTGCTAGCTAGAAAATTTCCGTGGGGTCCTGACGCCTGCCAGCTTCAGTCCTAATGGTGTAACCTGCTGCAAGAGCTGTTCTCAAAGATCTACTGTTACGATAAGTTCTTACGTAGCTGTACTTTCTTACCCCTAACCCTTCCTCTAGCCTTCCATTTTTTGCCTTGAAAAATAAAACACAATAACAAAAAACACACACAAAAAAAAATCTGGAATGACTCATTTTTTGGTCCTTGTTTTCATTTTTCTTCTTCAATCTAAAAAAAAAGAAAAGAATGACCAACAGCATTAGAGTAGCAATGGGCTATAGAAGCCTTTGTTTCATATCCCCCCCCCCCCACACCGCAGACCCTTAAGGTAGAGGGCATCTATAGTTGTTTGCTATTGGATAAACTTTTCTTGTCCCTTCTTGGGAACAAGGCCTCGCAGGGGAGCAGGCACTCTAGGGACAGGAAACATTTTGGGAATTGTAGCCTAAGTTCCCTTACCAGTTCAGTTTTCTTTTCCCTGTCTGTTCACCTCCTGCATTTGCTTTAGTGGCCTGTTACATCTTTCTTTCTCTTAACCCCCTATTTTTGATATGTTTCAGAGACAGGGAGTCTGGAGGATGGGAATCCTTCCTTTTTGTGGATTCCTATACCTGGCACTTGTCCTTTATCTGGGACCCCCTTTTCTCAGTCCTTTTTCCCCCTCTTGGGGGGTTGCCCTTTTATCTCCTACACTCCTAGATGTCACTACTTGGCTTGGAAACCGGGCCTATTGATGCACTGCTTGAGCTCTGACTCCTCTATTCTCAGGCCTTTGAGATCAGAGGCTCTGTATTTCTCCCATATTATGTTTTGGTCATGTGGGACTCTTAAACTCCAGTCTCTTGCAGTTTTCATACTCTCAGCTGGACAACTGTGGCTGGCAATGTTTTTCCAGGGCTCACAGCTTTACTCCTGTTTCTGAGGCTTCAGGTAAGTACTCCTTTTTCTTGCAGCATACCCTTCTAAGCTGGTCCTTCGACATTCTCATGGACCATGTTCTTTGCTTGAGGGTCAGCTAGCTCTTAGGGAGCATAAGCTGTGCTCTTGATTGGTTAAGCATAACCAACTCTTCTGACATTTTTGCTTTTCTGCTGAGAATTCGGGGTCCTGGCTGCTTGATCTCTCTCTCCTGCCCAGTTGTCCTGGTCATCTTTTGTCCACTATAAAGACCCTTCTCCCAAACCCATCTTCTTCTCCGTGGTTGGTTTTTATTCTTTTGTTCTTTTTATATCCTATATCCTTGTATCTATCCCTTGGGCTCCCTTGCCCCAGCCCTCCCCTCTTTTCTTACCCTTTCTTTACTTTCCTAGGTGAACAGAACTGAGGAAGCAGGGGGGCCGGCATCGGTTACTGGCCAGGCCACAAGCACCACATCATATGTTCTCCTCACGGATGGCGCCGTCTCTGACGTCAGTCCCCTACATCCAAAGTTTTAAAGGAATATGCTCCTGCGGGGTCCTAGTGCCTCCAGCACAGACCAACCAGTGAGGAATGGTGGAAGATTAAGAATTAACATGAGTGCGTAACTTTCATTTATCTCAACCTTGAGGTGAAAACACAAGGTGAGTTGTGCATGGTCACCCATATTTTATTTGTTATAGTACTGTATATGATTTAAAAAAGAAATAGTATGCAGCACATTTTGGTGCTTTTCCTTCTTTCTCCCCCAACCCCTGCCAGGATTGCATCATTGCTTTAAAAAACAAGCATTTGTCAATGCCGAATGTTTGCTTGATGGTATTAGCATTGGAAGTGCAGGAGTTAGACAGGAGTTAGACAGATGCAGAATAGGAATGGCAGCGAAGTATTGGACTTTACGCGAACCCCACCCCCAACCTGCAGAGATGGACAGGCACTGGGGTATGCCTTTGGGTCATCGCGCATAACGCTCATGCCATTTCACCTCACTCTATCCTGCAGACACCGAGAAGTGTTGAGGTGTGCCTTGGGATGCTCGGCTTTACAGTCACCCCATTCCATAAGGGCATACGCTGAAATGGGTGCAGTATAGGAGAATGGAGTGAACTCTGGGGCCAAAGAGTCCAAGGCATAACTCAATACCTATCACTGGCTGCAGGATGGGGGTGGAATGGCATGAGCATTACAGTCAGCAATCCAAAGGCACAACCCCTGACGCCTGTCAGTCTGTACAGGGTGGGATGTTATAGTTAAGAACCGTAACGCCCCAGGCGTCTGTTGGTATTTGCACTACAAATTGTCAACATAGCCTTTTTGTGACCCCCACCTCATGAAAGCATTTGGTACCTCTGTTCATGAACAGTGGCACTGTGATTTTGTTAATCTGTCTCAAATGTTGATTTGCTACAGCGACCGTGCGAAAACACAGATTGGGCAGGATGTGAAAAATGACAGCTGTCCTGTTCATAAGGAGGTGTGAAAAAATGCCAATGTTGAAAATCTGGAGTGAAAATATTAAACATTCTCAAAGTTACGATTAAATTGAACCCCCCATCCTATTATATGTCAATAGCAGGGATGCCTGAGCTACGAGGGCTCACTTCAGAGCTAGTGGGGCTGAGCCCTGCTGGTTCTAGCAGTACTAATAATACTCAGGGTCTCTATGTTCAGGTAAGAGATCTGCATTAGAACGGAATCATAGGTGACGTTGAGGACCAGATGTCAGATGATTCCCTGTGGGGACTGCTGCTCCCTCCCCACCACTCTCTCCATCGCAGCTGACTGAGCGGTAGGGCCGCCTTCTGTTCATCTGGATTTCATAGATTAAGACAGGGGCTGTTTGGTGAGTGTCCAGCATCTGTAGAAGCAGTTTCAGTTAGTTTAACAGGCCGAAACAGATACCATATAATCAGTTTTTGGGAGGACCAAGCCAGTGTAATCGAGGAATCCGCAGGTCATGTGTGTTTTCTCTGTACAGGACAACTGTGTTGCTTGTATAAACATAAATCTAAATTACAGTTTCCTGCCCAGAGTGTTCACAAAATGTTGCATGACCCAGTATTTGACAGTAACCGCAGATGCCACTGTCCAGCATCAATGCCACGCCAGTCTATCCAGGAAAAAAAAATATATAAAGAGTAAAACGTTACTTTTTGTGTAATTATAAGGTGGAGGGGGAAGATTCAGCAATTGTGTTAAAGTTTAACAATCTAGTTTAATCAGTTTGCATCTGCAACCTCGCATGACGCTATACTTTTTATTTGAACTTTTAACATTCCAAGGGTGGTTTATCATGATGTAAGTTTTTAAAACCCATTAACATTACAGTTAGTTCAATGGGCATTCCCAATCGGTCCATCCATGACTACGTCCCATTACTTAAATTGTGCTGTATAAATGTCCCATGATAGAAAGATAGAAACATAGACTTTGACGGCAGATAAGGACCACTTGGCACACCCAGTCTGTCCATTTCCCTACATGCTGGATAAGCTGCAGATTCTAGTTAACCAACAGCCTACTTCCTGCAACCCCCAACTATAATTGCCTTGTGTCTGTCCCATGCATGTTTGAATTCCCCCACTGTTTTAGACCCAACGACCTCCTCAGGAAGGCTGTTCCATGTATCCACCACTATCTCCGTGAAAAAAAATCTCCTCACATTACCCCTGAGCCGTCCCCCCTCTGTCTTTAAATTGTGCCCCCTTGTTCTTACACATCTCTTTTTCTGAAAGATGCTACCCTCCTGGAATTTGTTGATTCCCCTGAGGTACTTGAACGTTTCTATCATGTCCCCCAGTCCCTCCTTTCATCAAG
Organism: Neoceratodus forsteri; assembly: GCA_016271365.2. Lineage (NCBI taxonomy): Eukaryota > Metazoa > Chordata > Ceratodontiformes > Ceratodontidae > Neoceratodus > Neoceratodus forsteri. The sequence continues at coordinate 213,128,723 of CM028129.1, read as the reverse complement.
AGTATACATATTAAGCTCTCTCAGTCTCTCTTCATATGGCTTCTGCTGCAGACCCTGCACCATTTTAGTTGCCCTCCTCTGGACTGCTTCCATCCTGTCTATGTCCTTGCATAGATGAGGTCTCCAAAACTGCACGCAGTACCCCAGATGGAGTCTCACCAACTGTCTGTACAGAGGGATAACCACTTCCCTTTTTCTACTTGTGATGCCCCTTCCTATGCATCCCAGTATCCCCCTGGCTCTCCTTACCGACTTTTCACATTGCTTACCCACCTTTAGGTCATCTGATATGACTACCCCCAGGTCCCTTTCCATTTTTGTTGTTGTTAGTATCTCCCCTGCTATTGTGTACTCTTCTCCTGGGTTTTTGTTTCCCAGGTGCATTACTTTGCACTTCTTTGTATTGAATCTAAGTTGCCACATGTCTGACCATTCCTCCAACCTTGCCAAGTCCCTTCTCATCTTTCTACCCCCCTTGTGTATCAACTCTGTTACAGATCTTTGTGTCATCTGCAAAGAGGCATACCTTTCCCTCCAGACCCTCTGCAATGTTACCTATAAAGATGTTAAAGAGGACTGGACCCAGTACTGAGCCCTGAGGTACTCCACTAGTAACCCCCCTTTCTTCAGAATGTGTTCCATTCACTATTACCTTCTGTGTCCTGTTGTGCAGCCAGTTTGCTACCCAGGCTACCACCCTGGGACCCACTCCAGGCTGGCTAACTTGATTATTAATCTTTGTTATCTTTCTGTAAGGGGTCTCTACAAAACTCCAGATAGGAATCCAGGCTAAACTTTCCAATTAAAAAAAAATGCTTTTGTTTTGCAAGACTTCTTGAATTTACACAGTATTGTACATTAATTTAAACTGTGCAAAGTGAAAGTTAGTATGGTTACTTTTAATTATTTGTGTCTTTCTGCATGAGCACATTGTTTTGATTTGTGGAAGAAACACAGCACTGAAGGGATATTGCTATTAGGAGTCTGTCTGGCTGCAGATATCCATGCCAGACACTAAAATGTGATTTGAGAAGTGATACTGCAACGCCTAAAATATTGGGTTCCTGCCATCTCGCTTCCTTAGAGCTATCTGTCAGCTGCTGCCTCTAGTGCAAACATAGCAAACGGTTACTAATGTGCCCCCTTCGCATCCCACCAAGGTTGAGCATGGCGCCGTGTCTAGCTCTGGTGCTGCCTGCGGCGCCGAGCAAAGACACGGCGCTGTGGGTGTTAGTGCTCTTGGCTCCATTTGCGGCACTGAGAGAGCTGTCGGAGCCATCGTTGGCGCCGCCTCTGACCTCGGCGCCGCTTGCTGCGCCGTGTGTCGGGATGGCGCCGTGACAGGCTCCAGCTCCGATACTGCTGCTTATGCCCTCAGCGCCGTGTCTTCTTCACACACCATTCGCAGTGCAGTTGGGGTCTTCAGCACTGACTCTGGTGCAGTCTCCCAGACTGGTACTCCATTTGGTCGGGATGGCAGTGGGCGTCCGTGTACTGTCTGGCACCAGACTTTGGTCTCCACCTCTTCGGAGGCGGAGGCGGACTGTGAGTCATTCAAGCGGTCTGACTCTTTGGAGTTGGCCGCTTACATGGACACCCTGGTAGTATCCTCGACTGACCAGAACCAGACCCCCTCTGAGGAGTGGACAGTTGCCCCAGGGTCCAGGGTCAAGGGTGCTGACCAGCAGGTAGTGGTGCAGGCCACTACTGCTCTGCAGCCTGGCCTCGGAGGGTTTTCTGACCCCTCAGTGGTGGTACCCCCTCAGGTGGTGTGCCTGGATCGCCCAACTTTGGGGCCGATCAGAGCACCCACAGGAGGGGAGGATGTTGCTCCCTAGGTAGTCCCTTTGGGGACTGACCAGAGTTGTCAGCTGCTTAGGCTGACATTTGTGAGGAGAAGGGCTCTATGGGACTCTGAAGGGTCGAGGGGTAGGGGTTTGACATGGTGATCCTTTTCTGGGACCCACCTGGGTTCGGGAAGGAGTCGTAGTGCAGACCTCCGCCCTTCCTTTTTGGTCTCTTCGAGAGGGCCCTATTCTTTGGAGGTAGGGGACCGTCCTTTTTGGAGTTCCATGGCCCTGGTCACCTCACGGGGAGGAATCTTCAGGGCACAGCCTAGGCAGTTCCAGTATGGTTGACCAGCTGTCGGCTGTTGAGTTTTCCGGAGCTCCCTCTTCCCTTGGGGCTCTGGATGTGCTCTCTTGCCCAGGCAGAGGACAGTCGATTCCTGTTGTTGGCTCTGCTCCAACTCTTCTGCCACCTTCTCCTGCTCTCCCAGGCATTCTTGATCCTAGCGGACCTCTCTTCTGGAAGCAATTCAGGGCTGTGGCTGCTCATTTTCTCTCTTATGTTAGGGCCATGGACAGGCAGGTGTTCCAGCCTCCCCCTGAGCAACCAGCCACTGAATCTATGAGGTCCTCTGCATCTTCATCTTCCTCTTCGGGAGGAGAGGAACCATCTGTCCACATCTCCCCTGCTGCTGATCTCGCGGAGTATCAGCGTTTCTTCGTGTGGATGTTGGAGGACCTGCATATCACCCTACCCACTCAACACAATCTGGAGCACTCGATGCGCTCCTTCTTAGATGATTTCAGTACAGACACCCTTGTGGTGCCCCCCTGGCCTGCTCCCTTTCGGGAGGTGTCGTTGCATTTCTGGCAGAGACCCTTTTCTGGAGTCCCAGCCCCTAGGGATCTCCGCCAGAGGTATTGTGCCCCCCCCACCAGAGTCTTCAGGTAGTTTGCCTCATCCTCAGTCAGGACTGATGCAACTGGACACTCCTGATGGGCTTCGTACCCTTCACCGTAACCGACCCCCTGATGCAGATTCCATGAATTTTGACTTCTGGGGGAGGAGGACTTTCTACCCGGCATGGTTGCTCCTTTCAATATCTGTACATCAGGCCCACTACGCTACCTATGATATGTTCCTGTGGTCCAGGCTAGGTCGATTCCTAGCCTCAATGCCTGATACGGAGGTAAACAGACAAGCCATTGCACTCTTTGCACGTGGTCTGAAGCTAGCAAGGCACCAAGCGAGGGCATCTTACAACGCCAACAAGGTAGCTTCCAGGGTCGTAGGGACAGTGATCTGCACTAGGCAGACGGCATGGCTACGTCTCTCTCGGTTGTCACCCTTGACCCGGTGTAGGGTGATTTCCTCCGCATACCAGAGAACCCATCTTTTCTCCTGTAGGGTGAGGTGGCGTCTGTCGGGGCAGCCTCCTACCCCCTCTGGGGGATCCCCGTCTCACTCTCCTCAGTCTTGGGCCTCTCCAGACCCATGAAGTTTCTCTCTCTCTGTGTGCCACCCACTGAGAGCTAAGGGACTTTGTCCTTTAGGGTCCAGGGCCCCCTTCAGGGGGGCTCGGCACTCACCCTAAGGTGATGAATGGTGAAGATTGATGCAGATAAGATATGATATGAAAATTATGTACCTACCGTAATTCCTGATCTTTCTGTGTATCTTCACCATTCATCACAATCCCACCCTCCATCCCCCTGGGGCCCCAGTCTCTGGGTTCCCCTCCCTCTGTGTGCCCCCCCCTTCCATTGGTCAGGAGCAAGGTGACCTTGGGCACACAGGGGGATGTTTTACATTCCTCAGGAGGGAGAGTGGTCAGGATAGAGGGCACTTCTTTCCTCAGTGTCTCGGCTCCACCCCTGTGGGATGGGGGTTGGTGGTCGACCTCTCTTCTGTTCTTTCTCTCCCTTTCAGCTATTCTCCCTTGTTCTTGTCCCTCAAATTAATTTAAGAAACGTGTTTCTTACCACCAGAACTTAGTTTCGAGGGGGGGTTACAACCCTGTATCCTGTCTTTTCTTCCAGAATAGCCACTTCTGCTTATGTTGGAGTTTATTGCCAGTAATTCTGTGCCTTGAATTCTGGCAGTGTAGCCTTCCGGCTACTCCTTTGCAGTTCCTATTCAATCAGGAGACAGATCAAGGCTTCAGGGTATGTTTCCTTACCCCCTGCACATCCTTACTTCTAATTCTTCCCTTCCTCCCTCCCTCTTCTTCTGCTTCCAGAGATTGGGGCCCTTTCCCAATCCCCTTAGATTTCCATCTCTTTCAGTCCTCCTCAGTCATTTATTTCTCCTTTTAGTTTGGATATTTTGTCCTTTATCTGTCCCTTGGACTCCTTGTCCCTCCTCCCAGCCCTTTCTTACTACAAGGCGACTCAGATCTGGCAGGAGGGTGGGTCAGACCGACACCTAACAGTCAACCAGCCGAGCCACGAGTCGTCAACCTCAAGGGCGGGCGCCGATGGCACGTTGACCTCGCCCATCCAAAAAAAAAGGTCCCACGGGGTCGTGACCTCCTGCCACATTACCCAAAGGTGATGAATGGTGAAGATACACAGAAAGATCAGGAATTATGGTAGGTGCGTAATTTTCATTTTCCCCATGCGACCTTTCACAAAACCAGATTGGTCCAGATGAACAATGCCCGGAAGCAACACCTCCAAGCGAGACGCTAGGGCCTTTGCCACAATTTTATAGTCCGCAGTGAGGGGCGAAATTGGTCTATAGGAGGCACACTTATTAGCATCTTTACCTGGTTTAGGCAAAACTGTTATTGTTACAGACCATGTGGATGGGGGTAGCTCACCTTTTAGCAGTCCCTCCGTAACAGCTTCAAAAAGGGGGTCCACAAGTTGGCTATCAAATGCTTTATAAAAATCAATAGGAAGGCCATCCGGCCCTGGGGCTTTTCCACTCTCAAGCTAGCGCATTGCCTCCTTAATCTCCTGCTTGGACAAGGGTGCGTCTAACTTCACAGCATCCTCGCCACTAGTCCTGTCAAGGGTACCCCATCAAAGAACTTTGCATATTTCTCTTGAGAGGGATTATACTCAGAGGCATATAAAAATCTATAAAAAGTGCTAAAAGCATTACCTATTTCCCTAGTGTCCCGGACAAGTGTTCCCTGTGCGTCTTGAATTTGGCTAATTGTCTTAGCAGTCTCCTTTCTTTTCAGTTGCCGTGCCAAATATTTCCCCACCCTGTCCCCATCAAAGTATGCACCTGAGTTAGATAAAAGTATAGTTCTCTCCAACTGCGCACTACACAGGGTGTTAAATCTCCATTTTAACTTCTGGACAACTGCATAAAGGTTTGAGGAGTGGTTTAGCATATGTGCCCTTTCGCAGGCTGCAGTCTTGCCCCAAAGGAACTCTAATTCCCTATTTGCGCTCCTCTTAATGTGTGAGGCAAAGGAGACAGATTGGCCCCTCACATAGAAACATAGAATTTGACACAGATAAGGACCGCTTGGCTCACCCAGTCTGCCCATTCCCTACCTGATGGTTAAGCTGCAGATTCTAGTTAATCAACAGCTTACTTCCTCCTGCCCCCCCCACTAGAATTGCCTTATGCCTGTCCCATGCATTCTTGAATTCTCCCACTGTTCCTGACTCCACAACCTCCTCAGGAAGGCTGTTCCATGCATCCACAACTCTTTCTATGAAAAAATACTTTCTAACATTACCTCTAAGCCGTCCCCCCTCTATCTTCAAATTGTGCCCCCTTGTTGCACATCTCTTCTTCTGAAAGATACTACCCTCTTGTACCTTGTTAATTCCATTGAGATACTTGAAAGTTTCTATCATGTCCCCCTCTCCCTCCTTTCCTCAAGGGTATACATATTAAGCTGCTTTAGTCTCTCCTCGTATGTCTTCTGGTGCAGACCTTGCACCATTTTGTGGTTCCCTCTGAACAGCCTCCACTCTGTCTATGTCTTTATGGGAGATGGGGTCTCCAGAACTGGACGAGGCTCCAGATGTGGTCTCACCAACTGTCTGTACAGGGGATAACAACTTCCTGTTTTCTACTGTTGATACTCTCCCTATACATCCCAGTATCCCCCAGCCCTCCTTACTGCCTTCTCACATTGCTTGCCCACCTTTAGGTCATCTGATATAATTACTCCTAGGTCTCTTTCGATTTTTGTTGTTGTTATTAACTCACCCCTCATTGTGTACTCTTCCCCTTGGTTTTTGTTTCCCAGATGCATTACCTTGCACTGAATCTGAGCTGCCACGTATTTGACCATTCCTCCAGCCTTGCCAAGTTCCTTTTCATTCTTTCCACCCCACCTTGTGTATCAACCCTGTTGCAGATCTTTGTGTCATCTGCAAAGAGGCATACCTTTCCTTCCAGGTGCTCTCCAATGTCACTTATAAAGATATTGAAGAGGATCGGTCCCAGTACCGAACCCTGCGGTACCCCGCTATTTACCCTCCTTTCTTCACTGTGGACTCCGTTTACTATTACCTTTTGCGTCCTGTTGTCCAGCCAGTTTTTTATCCAGGCTACCACCTTGGGACCCACTCCAAGGCTGTCTAACTTGTATATTAATCTTTTGTGTGAGACTGTGTCGAATGCCTTGCTAAAATCTAGGTAGGCCATTGCCGTGGAAAATATGTTCTTCTTACACTTTAGTTTAAAATCAGGCTCAGGAATACTGCATGTAGCAAAAAGAAAAGTTTAATACATATGCATATGGGAGTTCATTGTCTCTGGCCTCACCAGAGCTCAGAACAACACAACAAACTCCCCTTAGTTACAGTTGCACAAAAGCTTATATACACTCTTGCTTGTTATTTTCTATTGGTTACATTTTGCTGCAGTGGGCTGGTATAATTTTTGTTTGTGTATAACTCTGATTGGGCAAGTCACTCCTAAGTTTCGTTACATAATAAACAAGAAATGCTCACATGACGTCGGGGAAATGCTTGTCTTAAGTTTCATACTCTAGGTACTGCTATTTCTACAACATTGTCACTGCATTTTTCCTTCACACCATATCCACAGCCCCTCCCTGGTCTACTACTTTGGTCACCCAGTCAAAGAAATATATTAGGTTCGTCTGACATGACCTTCCTGCTGTGAAACCATGCTGCCTTGGGTCCTGTGCCCCACTGGCCTCTAGGTACTCAACAATTCTTTCCTTCAGAAGTGATTCCATCATTTTCCCTACCACTGAAGTCAAACTAACTGGTCTGTAGTTTTCTGCCTCTGCCCTGCTCCCACTTTTGTGAAATGGAATCACATTTGCCCTCCTCCAGTCCTCAGGTACCACTCCATTCTCCCATGATTTGTTAAAGAGGGTAGTCAGTGGTGTTACTAGTTCTACCCTTAGTTCTTTTAGTATTCTTGGGTGAATCCCATCAGGCCCCATTGCTTTGTCCACCCTTAGTTTCAAGAGTTCTTTCAAAACCCTTTCTTCTGTGAATGGACTGGTATCGACCCCCCTATTCAGAGTTTCCCTTGTTTGGTTTAGGCACCTCCCCCTCCTCATCTGTTGTGAATACTGAGCAGAAATATTTGTTCAGCATCCCTGCTTTTTCACTGTCACCCTCTGCCCACATTCCCTCCCCTTTATTAAGTCTCTGTATTCCTCCCTTGGTCTTTCTTTGCTCGCTAATGTACCTATAAAAAGTTTTATCCCCCTTCTTAACAGAGTTGACTATCTTTTCCTCAGTTTGTGCCTTTGCTATTCTGACTGCCTTCCCTGCCTCCTTCTGCTTTATCTGATAAAGTTCTATGTCCTGCTTCTTCTGTTTCCTTATATTTCCTGAATGCTATCCTTTTCTCCTTAACCGTCCCTGCCACCTCTTTTGAGAACCATAGTGTTTTTTTCCTTCGTTTCGATTTTCTTCACACAAAGGCTTGTTGCCTCTGCGATAGCGGTTTTGATTATTCCCCATTGTTCCTCCACCACTCCCTGTTGCCCATTTGCTAGTGCTTTTCTAAGGCACTCTCTCATTTTCCCAAAGTCAGCCTTCCTAAAGTCCAATACTCTTGTTTTTGTGTGGCTTGACTCTATGGCTGTGTTTATTGTGAACCACACTGTTTGGTGGTCACTTGTTCCCAGATGGTTACCCACTTCTAAATCTGAGATCCTTTCTCCTTCCCCATTTGAGAGTACCAGGTCTAAGATTACTTCCTTCTGAGTGGGTTCCAACACTAGCTGTCTGAGGCATGCCCCCATAGGGCATCAAGAATGACCTTGCTCTTGGATGTGCCTGCAGCAAAGGTACTCCAGGTAACATCTGGCATATTCAGGTTCCCCCATCAATAATATCTCCCCTTTTTCTGCCATTTTAAGGATGCCTTCTATCATTTCCTTGTCCATTTCCTCACCCTGAGATGGGGGTCTGTACACAACCCCCATGCGGATTGTGATAGGCATTTAAGGCCTCCGAGCGGGCTGAGTGAAAGGTGTCCCCTCGATGATTAAAAGTTAAAAATTCCTGTAAACTTCCCCTGATGTATGTGAGATATTCCTGGTTCCTAAGAAGGAGGGGATCAAGCCTCCAAGCTCTAGGGCCAGGTGGGGTCCCCGTACCTTGAATAGTAATGTAATGCATGGCATGGTCAGATACAAGAATGGGTAAGTATCCCCCCTCCCTCAGATGTACTACTAGAGTGCTAGAAATAAGCAGTCTGTCTATGCATGCATAAGAATTGTGTGCGTTGGAATAGAAACTGTTTTCCTTCCCAGAGAAATAAGGTGCCACCAAGCATCAGTGAGATCAAAGTCCGACTGTAGCACCTCTAAGGCTTTTGCGTTTTGTGATTTTGGTACAAGAATCCTATTCGATCGGTCTAGCACTGTGTCCAAAACACAATTATAATCACCACCAAGTAGCCAGAGACCCTCCCATCTAGCCATGTCGAGAGCCAGCTTCTGGAAAAAGCTTGGGCTGTCCACATTTGGAGCATAAATGGAGTCAACCAGAAGCACACCTTTGCCAGGGACATTGATCTTTGCCAGCGCATATCGACCCTCCTGATCTACTAGACTATCTAAGAGCTGAACTGATGAATTTCTAGGAATCCTGAGGGAGGCTCCCCGGGCCTTTAAGGTAAAAGTGGAGGAAACCCAAACGTCCCCAATGAAACTCACAGGTTTCTGTGCTTCAACAGGACAGAAGTGCATTTTCTGCAACAAGATCACTCTTCCTCTATGTCGACGTACCTCTGCAACAAACCTTTTGCGTTTCAGAACAGATTTAAGGCCATTAATATTCCAAGATAGGAATTTAAAATTATCCCCCATCGTGCCAGATCCATCTCATTCCTTTTTCCAGTCTGACATACAGCAAGCTTACATCCATATTTTCTCCCCATTGGTCCCCTCCACCCCACCAAATTCTGAAATATTGCCCCACCCCATAAACACATAACAGTAACCCCTATACGTACTGTGGACTAATCTGCTCCTAGTCGGGGCTTAGACCCAGCCAGCACACACCAGTTTCAGCAGTATAAGGTGCAGCCATGGCAATGCCCCACCGCTCCTGTTGGTCACAGTCAAAGATGATCTAGCAAGAGCAATTTGTAATACTGCCCCACTCCCCAACAAATTTTCCCTCGCCTCAAAGGGGGAAACGAACTTCCCTGTGCTCAGTCCTCCCAGGACTGTTCCCTTCCCCCCAACGGGTAAAAACCCACCAGAAGATCCACTACAGACATAAAGCATTGTGTTCGATTCGGTTGCCATCTAAGAGTGGGGCAACAAACCATACCAAACATCAACAAAAACAGATGACATTTATAGTGCCAGAACATAGCACAACATTTGGTATGGCTATAACTGAGGTACAATACAAACATAACTAAACACAAACGAGTCTCTGCAGGATGCTGGGTACACACTAAAACCCAAGAGAATGTAATAGTTCCACTCCACAGCATCCAATGGTGTGATTCAGGAGGGCTGCCACAAAAATACAAAGGCCCAGGTCCAGCCCACTGCTACCCGTATCCCTAGATATGGTCGGGCTGGGGGTAAGAGCTAGCATACACGTACAAATTGGCCCAGCAAGCAATTTTAGTGATATTAAGTTCCAGGGGGGTTGAGGACCGCAGCTAGCAGGGACAATAAAGCGAGAGTTAGAGGGAACTGTTAACATGTCCCTATTGCCTCCAAACACAACGCCGCTTCTGTTAGGGATCATACAGCTCACCTTCTTGCTGGATAGTCCAGGCACTCAAAGCCATATGAGACCGACAACGAGGATCCCGCACAGGTCCATAAGTTGGCCTCAAGGGTATTCCAAGTTCTGCTCATAATCATGGCAGAGGGCGGATATCAGAACAGAAATAGGGGTCCTAGAGTCATTAAAGCCCTCAGCTCCATAGATCCAGAATGTGGCGTTCCCTGCTGGAACCCGGGTCCCCAAACTCGGTTGGGATCAAAGTGAGATTACACGCCACCATCTTCAGTTTAAGACTACCATTAGGCCCGACCGATATTGAGGAGGAAATAAAAGCACCAGGGGTAAGAGTAGGGACTAGCCCTGTTACTATATAGGCCTCATCCTGCAGAATCACCACATTACAACATCAGTTTTTGATAAGGTACCTTATTCTACATCAGGTCGTGCTCTCCCTCCTGGCCTCCTCCTTGATCCATTTTTTGGCTGCCCTATGGCATGTGAAAATTTGCCTGGTCGATCCACCTGTAGCTGAGCCGGATAAGAGAAGGAAAATTTCCACCCCAGTTTGTATAGCCTGATCTTACTTCGAGAGGGCTCTTGCAGTAGGTAATTACATATAGGACTGATGTGGCAGGCGGCAGGACCCCACGGAAAAATTTCTAGCTAGCAGTCCCTGGCGAGGGACTGCCCCCATGTCAGGTGACCGACGTCAGGAGACATCGGTATAAAGGGGCGGTCCCTGACACCCGCCTTCCAGTTCTTTCCTGCCATTAGCTTGTGCAGGACCTCATGGAAAAGTTTGTGCTTCGTCAGCCCAATCTTCATCGGTTTTACTGAAATAATTTGTTTTGTTTTTTTCGACTAACGTCAGGTTCCATCGTCGGTGTATGTCGTCCCCTACACCTTCCGAGCACAAAAATAAGTGCAACCCATGCGGCACCCAACTACCGCACAAGGACGGCCATTCTCTGTGCCTGTTCTGCCTAGGCCGCGATCACCCAGTCGAGAAGTGCCAGCACTGCCTCAGCTTCAGTGCGGCTACCCGGAAAAGGCAGCAGCAATCCCTGGAAGCCCATTTTTTGAAGAAAAAGATGAGTTAAATGGAGAAGGAGCTCAAAAAACTGAGGCAGGCATCCACTTCTCCCGAGGCCATCGGAAGAAGATGGATAGAGGCCCAGCACGGGACAAAGGGCTCCTCTAGTCGTCTCCCTTGAGAGCCGCCGGGACACAGGTAACGTCCCCTCTGGGGGACCGCTCCTCGATGGCCGCTTCAGAGGTTTCTGAGGGGGCGTCGGCCCACCCATCTAGCTTGCGCTCGGGCCTTTCGGGTGCCTCCGGGCAATTGGAGGCCTCTGCCCCCCAGTTCGGCCGCAGGCTCGCGGCCTACTGGCGTGGGCAACTCGGGTAAGTGGGGCATCAGCTCCTCTGATGTCCATGCAGAGAAGGCCGGTAAGACACACGACCCTTTGGGGCGGCGCGCCTTCATTCCATTGACCAGGCCAATCCTTCTCTCGCCTGCCACCGTGAGGGCCCCCATAAGCCAGATGTGTCGCTCCTCCAGCGCCTGCCGGAGCTGCCATAAAGCCACGGCGGCTCACCTGACGCCCAGTTGGTGACTGAACCAACGACGGATCCCCACATCCTTTGTACCCAGTTCTCCACAGCCTTCGCTGCCATCTGGGGACCCAGAGTCCCCCCAGCTCGACCCCGGGGAATTTTTCCCCTCCATCCTCGGGCGACACTGGGGACCTTCCTCCATCAGACCATCCCCCAGCTGGGGCACCAGATCTGACGTCGGCTCCCCAGATGCCGGCCGCGATGCCGGTTCCTCCAACGCCAGGGCCTCTGATGCTGGCCCCGACGCCAGTTCTGCCTTCTCCGGGAGACATCTCGCTACCGGATGTCCCCCCTCTGCTGGGCCCTCCGCCCTCCAGGCCCTCCAATGTGGACCCACCCTTGAGGTCACCGGCCGGGCCCTCTGCTCCCACAGCTCCCCTGGCTCCGGTACCCTCCGTCCTATCCGGCGCTAGCGTGCCCCGGGACCACAGTATCTGCTTACCGCAGTACCAGGCGCCAGTTTTCCGGCCGCCACAGTACCGACGCGGTTTTCCGCAGCTGGGTTTGATACTCCATCACGGGTCACAACCTGTATCCTTATCCCCTCCTCCTCCTCCACTGCCCCCACAGCCGCCTGTGGACCTGCAAGAGACTGCAAGAGACTCTGGCCTCCTGGTGGGCTGAGACCAAGGCTCAGCTCATCAGGGAGGTCAAGAGCCACCTTCCGACGACGGTGCCATCTCAGGTTCCCGTACGTCCGAGGCGGCATACTCCCTCACCACCTCCGGACTCCAGGGCTCTTCCATCTGGGTCTAGAGGGGGGGCAGGACATGCTTCCCCGGGGGCTTCCCAAGGGGTCCGTTCCTCCCCCTGGTCGGGAAAGGTAGTGTTTTTCCTATTCCTCCTCCTCTTCACCCTCAGACTCCTCAGATTCTTCCGACGGCTGCTCCAAGAGGGACGACGAGCCACGCTCTCCGTCAAAGCCCAGGCCAAGGAATCCTCTGAAGTCTCCTCTGGAAGATCCTTATTTTACGGAGTTGCTAAGGAAAATCCAGGAGGTTCATCAGTGGCACTCCCTGGAACCAGATCCTCAGCGTCTGAAACTCGCTGAACATCTGGATTTGCCCGTGACAGCTCCTACCTTGGTGCCACCCTGGATAGAGTATCATGCCAACCTAGTCACCACCATATGGAAACAGCTGTCGGCTTTAGTCCCACTTCCAAGGAAGTCGAATAGGCTATATCAGGCTCCAGAGGGTGTTGATTTCCTGGATTCTCACCCTCGTGCCGACTCAGTTGTGATTAGCGCCGCTCACGGCCGGTCGGCCAACCCAAAACACCTCAGCTCATCTCCACCCGACAAGGAATCCCGCCTTCTGGACCAGTGCTTCCTCCACGTTGGGGATCAGGGCCCTGAATTATGTCAGCCATATGGGGGACTACCAGAAGGCCATTCTGACTCAGGTGGAAGCCAAACTGGACTCCCTGCCAGACTCCCAAGTCAAGCAGGAGTTGGCTGATCTTGTCCGCTCTGCTCATTTGGCCAGTTGACACATGCTTCATGTGACATACGATGCAGTGGACACTGCTGGACGGAGCTCAGCTTTTGCCGTAGGCCTACAGCGTCATGCTTGGCTCCGCGTGTCAGAGTTGGTCCCGGAGGTGCAATCCGCTATCCAGGAAGCGCCCTTTTGGGGGTCGGTGCTTTTCAGTGGTGATGTCAAGGACATCATCACCGATTTGCAAGAGAAGGGGATGGCACTGAAGTCTGTCGATTCCATGTACCGTCCCCATCAGCGCCATCCCTTTCACAGACGGAATCGTCCCAAGGCAAAATCCCAGGGAAGGCAGGCCACAAAACGCTGGGCCCCCACAGCTGCTAAGCCCCCCCACCCAAAAAAAGCAGCGGGTGCTTCAGCTGCGGTGCTGCCCCACACCACCTGACTTCTTCCCTCTCCCACAGCCTCCAGACTCCCTGGAGGGACCGGTAGGAGGGAGGTTTTCCCTCCACCTTCCGGGCTGGGAGAGGATAACAACAGATTCTTGGGTGCTCCAGCTCATCGCAGAAGGATACTCAATAGAGTTTCTTCAGAAACCACCTCGCCACCCCTCTCTGAAGTCATTGTATTCAAGGGAACATCTTCTCTTGGTCCAGGAGGAAATTTCAGCTCTACTGCTGAAACATGCAACAGAACCCGTCCCCCCTTCATCTGCAAGGGACGGGTTACTATTCCCATTTCTTCCTGATCCCAAAGAAGACAGGAGATCTCAGACCTACTCTGGATCTCAGTTCCCTGATTCTTTCTGTGGAATACAAAAAGTTCAGGATGCTCTTTTTGCAGAGCCTTCTGCCCCTCCTCCGGCCGGGTCAATGGCTGTGTGCTGTGGATATGCAGGATGCTTATCTGCACATTTCCATTCACCCGTCGCACCGCAAATACCTTTGTTTTGCGTTCCAGGGGGACCACTACCAATTCAAGACACTTCCGTTTGGTCTTTCCTCAGCACCCCGAGTATTTACCAAATGCCTGGCAGTGGTGGCAGCCCACCTGCGTACCAGGGGGAGTGCAGGTTTTCCCGTGCCTGGACGATTGGCTCCTGGCGGCCTCGTCCAGGGAGGAACTCCTACACTGCCTCTCCCTTACCCCGCAGGTTTTTGCCTGCCATCCCAGAGACTACAGTTTATTGGGGCGATTCTCGATATGACCACGGGCAGGGCCTTCCTGCCACCGGACAGGGCATCCACCCTCCAGACTCAAATAAGTCTGCTATCCGGCCACAGGCGGGTCTTTGCAAGGTCGGTCCTTCGCCTTCTGGGGCTCATGGTGGCTGCTATCCCGACAGTTCCTCACGCTCGACTCCACATGAGAATTTCTCAGTGGACTGTACGCTCCCAATGGGATCAGTTAGTGGATGACCTAGATCACCCAGTTCTGGTCTCCTCACCAATGCTTCGAGGCTTGCAGTGGTGGATGGTTCAAGAGAACCTGTTTCGGGGAGTTCCCTTCTTTTGTCCTCTCCCCTCCCAGACTCTCACCACAGATGCCTTGGGTGAAGGTTGGGGAGCCCATCTAGGTCCTCATTGGACCCAGGGCTCCTGGTCCAAGCTCGAACAAACTCTCCATATCAGTGTGCTCGAGCTTTGGGCAGTGTTGTACACTCTCCCAAGCCCTTCACCAATACATCCTTCCCGGCCACCTAGCCATCCAGATGGACAACATGTGCGTGGTTTGGTACATCAACAAACAGGGAGGGACTCGGTCCTACCCTCTTTGCAGGGAGGCAATGAGGGTTTCAGATTGGGCAACACAACACGACCTTCACCTTACAGCAAGTCACGTTCTGGAAGTCGACAACACCCTGGCAGACAAGCTAAGTTGCTCTTCTGCTCTGACTCACGAGTGGGAACTAGACCAAGGGGTCCTAGACAATATCTTCTGGCTTTGGGGAACACCACAGGTCGACCTGTTCACATCCCTCTAAACGTAAAGCTTCCCGTTTTCTGCTCGCTCGTTCCAGAGTGAGGCGCTTTCTGGAGAGATGCACTGTCTCTAGTCTGGAAGGACAGATTCGTCTATGCCTTTCCCCCAATTCCACTTATCCCATGAATCTTGCAGAAACTAGCTTCAGAAGGAGCACAAATGATTCTGATTGCTCCTTTCTGGCCCAGGCAAGTTTGGTTCTCTCTTCTACAACAATACTCAGAGGATCATCCTCTTCCTCTATCTTGAGGTTTACTGACCCAGGATCAGGGGACCCTGGTCCATGCAGGCCTCAAATCCCTTCAGCTGTACGCATGGCTCCTGCAGACCTAGCTCAATCTCGTTTTGGGGTGTCTCCCCAAGTGGCAGGGATTTTGGAGGAGGCCAGAAAACCCTCCACTAGATCCACTTTTGCTTTGAAGTGGAAAAGATTCACTATTTGGGCCACTTCCAAGAACGCGGAACCTTTCTCCTGTTCAGCGGGGCTTCTGCTGGAGTATCTACGTCATCTGTTTGACCTGGGTCTCAGTCATTCTTCTCTGAAGGTACACATGGCGGCCATCTCGGCCTATCATGTCCCCTTTGCAGACAAAACTTTCACTGAATTGGAGGTCTCTAAGACCTTTCTCAAAGGAATCTTCCATCTGAGACACCCTATCTGTACTCCTGCTCCCCCTTGGGACTTGAACTTTGTTCTCGAGAAACTTACTCTACCTCCCTTCGGACCGGCAGCTTCTGCGGATTTGAAATTCCTTTTATGGAAGACTCTCTTCTTAGTGGCCATTACTTCCATTTGGAGAATTTCCGAGCTCCAGGCCCTGATGTACAAAATCCCATACTTGATTTTTCACAAGAAACGTGTTGCTCTTTGCACGAATCTTAAGTTTCTCCCTAAAGTAGTAGCAGAGTCTACTCTAAATCAGTCCATAGAGTTACCCGCCTTTTTCACACAGTACTCTAATCACGGGGAATATTTACTCCATACTATGGATGTTCACCAGATTCTGAGATACTACACCAACAGGACGAAGGATCTCAGAAAGACTGATCAATTATTCATCTCTTTTGCCCATAAAAGGGAAGGCAACGCTGTTTCTAAGCAATGCCTATCTAAGTGGTTGGCTCATTGCATCACTTTCTGTTATGACAAATACAACAAGACTCTCCTGGGTCAGGTAAGAGGCCACTCCACCAGAGGAGTAGCTGCCTCAGTGGCCTGTTTCAAAAATGTGTCTGCGGCAGACATCTGTGCTGCCGCCACCTGGACTTCCATTCATACCTTCACTAAACACTACAGTTTGGACGTTGCCTCTCACCGCAGAGCAGGCTTCGGGCTGGCTGTTCTGCAAGACCTCTTGTCTTGAGGCTTACACAGCTAGAACTGCTTCTTAGAGTAGTTTTCCTCCTCCCGGTGCCTCTATTTGTTCCAGACTGCTTGGGATTCAGTCCTATATGTAATTACCTACTGCAAGAGCACTCTCTAAGTAAGATAGTAGTTGCCTAAGAACTTACCGTAACAGTAGATCTTCGAGAGAGGCTCTTGCACTAGGTAATACCTTCCCGCCCTCCATCCCCCTAGGCTTTTTCAACTCCTTTTCTAGTGATGGAAATATCCGCTCCTCTCTCATCCGGGCCTTTCTGGCCTGTGGCGGGAAAGAACTGGAAGGCGGGCATCAGGGACTACCCCTTTATACCGACGTCTCCTGACGCCGGTCACCTGATGTGGGGGCGGTCCTCGCCAGGGACTGCTGGCTAGAAATTTTTCCATGGAGTCCTGCCGCTGCCGGTGTCAGTCCTATATGTAATTACCTACTGCAAGAGCCTCTCTCAAAGATCTACTGTTACGGTAAGTTTTTACGTAACTGTACTTTTTTGGCCTGGTTGAACTTCTGGCTCTTAGCTTGCAGATCCCGGCTGAAATCCTGGAGTATATGCACTTTGGTATTTTCAAAGGCTACAGGACCCTGCGTTTTGGCCTTCTGGAGTACTGTTTCTTTACCAGAATATTGCAGGTACTTAATTAAACAATGGCGTGGGTGCTCTCCTGGATTCGGCTGTGGGCCCTCCTGGTGGGCTCGCTCGATCTCGTATCTCAGCGCTTCCTCCAGGAGGCCTAGTTGTTGGACTAGCCACCAATGTATTTCCACATTGGAGTTTCTGCCCTGTCCCCTCAGGTAACCCAATGATCCGCAGATTTGACTGTCGGGAATGATTTTCCTGGTCATCGAGGCATTCTCGGAGCTCAGCTGTGGTTGAAAGCAAGCCATTTCTCTTCGCATGCACCCCACTGTAAGAGTCTCCATGTTGCTCACCCATTTTCCCAGCTCGCAGATTTGGAAGGTGTGCATAGTGGTGGTTTCAGTGAGGCTGGTAACTACTGATTGCAGGTGAGCAAATTATGTGTTTAAGTTGTTGAAGCCTGTCTTCATGTCGCGCTGCATTTGGAGCAGAGTCTCAGGAACTCCTGCTAGTGACTTAGTTAGCTCCATCTGCTGGGGGTCTGGTGGTGTGCTGTCAGGGCAGGCACCTGGTGAAGCAGGCCTAAGGCCACGAGGGTCAGTTTCAGTTTTCTTTGAGTGTTGGCGGGCTTCAAACTGCAGTTTCGCTTGTCTATCTTTAGATTTGCCAGGCGCCATCAGTTCAGGGAGAGAAGCGATCATCAAATATATAGCCAAAAAACTCTTGTTCCGCTGTTTAAGCAAGTTTAAAAATATTGCCCCGAGGAGCTGCTTTAGCAAGCATCCGCCATGCTTGCCAGTTGGCCACGCCCCCCCCGATCTTCCTGGACTTAAAGTCTCCACTACTCATTCACTCTAGTGGGACTATGCTGGAGGTGCTAGGACCCAGCGGGAGCCAGAGATCTTCAGGAGGTCCGGTGCCAAGGTAGAACCGTGTATGCATGGCACTGCAAGGTTGGTTCACACCATATAGGCTGTCTCAGCATCGACCCTCCAACTGCCTCAGTTCCTTTTTTCCCGCCATCGAGTGTGCTTCAGTGACGATGTCATTTGCCTTCCGGGAGTCAGATTTTCACGTCTATATGACAGCAGCATAGTCATTCAGTATTTGATTAGTCTTTTAGTATATTTATTTATTTAAAAGAAGGTTTTACATTTGTCTTCTTCAGCCTGCCTTCAAAGGGGGCGACCATGATCGGGGCCAGTGACGGTAGGGAGACTTCACTTGATAACTCTTTTAGCTACAGGGCTGGGTCCGGTCTGCTGCCCTCTTCAGAGGGGGGGTCTGACCACGGGCAGTCCGGTGCTCGCGAGGAAAGGCGGTCCTCCTGACAGCACAAAAAGAAGTAAGCCTGTTCCCGATCGAGGTCGGGGGCTCGACACTGCTCAGCCTCAAGCTGTTCTTCCTCCCATCGGTTGAAGAAGAAGTGGTACTGCTCAAGGTCGCCCTCTGGTATGTCTGCATGGAGATCTTCATTAGTGGGGGACAGGAGGCCATCTATAGCCTCAGTCCCTAGCAGCCATGGTCCCCAGCGCCAGAGTCCCTCCCCGCCCCCTTGGGAGGTCTTATAGTGAGCAGTTTCATCATTGGGCTGCTCTTATGGAGCAATGGGTCTGGCAGTTGTCCCATCTGCCCTTGCCTGTGGACCATGCTACAGGGCCTTTGAGCCTAGGGGCTGTGGATCTGCCAGCAGAGCGGTTGGATCAGCCTGGTCATATTGCACCTTTTCAGTGCCATCGATGCTGCTCCCTCGTGCTTTTCCCCGTTATGGCTGCGGCGCAGGGGCCAGCACAGGTGCTGCTCTTTTCTACTCCTCCTCATACTCGCAGGTCTCCGGCTTCGGGTGCCCCGGTGTTGGGTTTGGGGACCCCAGGTGCTTGGCCGGCACCGGTTGCAGCACCGCTATTGGCTCCGGCCTTGGCAACATTGCTCCTGGTGCCACGAGCGACGCCAGCACCATTTTTGGCACCACCTCGGGGTGCCAGGGTTTTAGACTGTGATCACGGAGTGCCTCCTCCTGCACTTCTTCCTCCCTTTCCTTTCTATACTATCCCTTCTGGGGTAGTAGGAGACTATGTTGAGTCTGATCCTGAGCTACGATTCGGGGATGATCTGGATGAAGATTCATCCTTTGGAGTGGAAAGTAAGCTGTCCACTTCAGCAGAGCCTGTGGTCAAGGACCTTTTTTTTAAGTCTGTACTGAAGAATTTGAATTCCACCCTTTCTCTTCAGACTTCTGAGGTGGACCCTGGGAAGCTTTTGCTCCTTCAATATCTGCATGTTCCTGAAATTCCTGTGGAATTGACACCACCGCTTCAACCCTCTTTTGAGACTCTTTCACAAATGGTGTGGGACAGACTGGCACTCATTCCTTCCGTGGCCAAGTCCATAGACAGGAAGTATGCTCTTCCTAAGGATAGGCCAATCCTTGCCTCTCAAGACTTTGTGAATGCCATAGTGGTCTTGGCAGAGAATGACAAAGCCACCCTTCCCCAGGAATCCATGGCTCGTCCAGGGAATAAAGAATCCCATAAAATTGATACTCTGGAGAAGTGAGTGTTCACTGCTGCTACCCTAGGCATGTGTATTGCTAGCTATCAGGGCTATTTCTCTCAGTATGAGTACACCCTCTGGCATTCGCTCAAAGAAACAATGGAGACTCTTCTGGAGTCGGACGTTAGCTCGGAGCTTCTTTAGACCATTACTAGGGGCATTGAGTCCAACAATCAGCAACTTAAGGCTGCTATGGACGCTTTTGATACTGCTTCTAGAGTAGTGGCAGCCAGGATATGCACCCAACTTCACTCATGGCTAAGGACTTCGGAATTCACTAATGATGCTCAGCAGAGAGTCATGAATTTTCCATTTGATGGTGTTTATCTGTTTGGCCCACAGGTGGAGCAGGCACTTGAGACCACTCAGAAAAACAGGACTGCTATTAAGATGGCCAGATGGGCCCCTGCCACCCCTCAGTTGGGGGGGGGGGCCACCGGCAGTTTCATAACCAACAGTCCTTTCGTGGTAAAGGTCGAGGGGCCTTCAGCAAAAATCAAACCCCTCATCCACAAAAGAAAATGCAGCAGAATGCACAAGCCCCGAAGGTGCCCAGTGCCACCCACAGAAGACCCGGCCTACATCCCACCTCTGTTGCCCGAGGGGGACTCCTGTTCGGCAGTTGGGGGGGGCATCTGACTCAATTTTACAACCAGTGGAAGTCCATCACAATGGACAAATGGGTCCTCAGCATAATTTGAGAGGGAGACTCTCTTAATTTCTCAGAGACCCCCCAGATCTACTCGAATGACAGTCCAAACTGTCTACCACTCAGTCATACCTCCTTGCTTCCAAGATTCAGGGCCTTCTGAACAACAGGGCAGTAGAGGTGATTCCACAAGCAGAACAAGACACAGGTTTCTACTCCCACTACTTTCTAGTTCCAAAGAAAACAGGTGGTATGCACCCTATTCTAGAGCTAAGGAAGTTAAACAAATTCCTGTTCAAGGAGAAATTCAAGATGATATCGCTAGGAATGCTCCTACCTCTGATTCATCAAAACAATTGGCTGGTGTCTCTGGACATGCAAGATGCCTACCAGCACGTCCCAGTGCACCCAAGCCACCACAAGTACCTATGCTTTGTGGCTCTGGGTCAACACTACCAATTCAGAGTCCTGCCCTTTGGGCTCTCTTCTGCACTACTAGTCTTTACAAAGTGCTTTGCAGTACTCACGGCACATCTCAGAAAACTTGGAATTCAAGTAACATAGAAACATAGACTTCGACGGCAGATAAGGACCACTTGGCCCACCCAGTCTGCCCATTTCCCTACCTATTGGATAAGCTGCAGATTCTAGTTAACCAACAGCCTACTTCCTGCAACCCCCCACTATAATTGCCTTATGTCTGTCCCATGCATGTTTGAATTCCCCACTGTTTTAGACCCCACAACCTCTCCAGGAAGGTGGTTCCATGCGTCCACCACTCTCTCTGTGAAAAAGAATTTCCTCACATTACCCCTGAGCTGTCCCCCCTCTAACTTTAAATTGTGCCCCCTTGTTCTTACACATCTCTTTTTCTGAAAGATGCTACCCTCCTGGACTTTGTTGATTCCCTTGAGGTACTTAAAAGTTTCTATCATGTCCCCCTGTCCCTCCTTTCATCAAGGGTATACATATTAAGCTCTCTCAGTCTCTCTTCATATGGTTTCTGATGTAGACCCTGCACCATTTTAGTTGCCCTCCTCTGGACTGCTTCCATCCTGTCTATGTCCTTGCATAGATGAGGTCTCCAAAACTGCATCCAGTACTCCAGATGGGGTCTCACCAACTGTCTGTACAGAGGGATAACCACTTCCCTTTTTCTACTTGTGATGCCCCTCCCTATGCATCCCAGTATCCCCCTGGCTCTCCTTACTGACTTCTCACATTGCTTACCCACCTTTAGGTCATCTGATATGACTACACCCAGATCCCTTTCCATTATTGTTGTCGTTAGTACCTCCCCTGCTATTGTGTACTGTTCTCCTGGATTTTATTTCCCAGGTGCATTACTTTGCACTTCTTTCCATTGAATCTAAGTTGCCATATGTCTGACCATTCCTCCAACCTTGCCAAGTCCCTTCTTATCCTTTCTACCCCCCTTGTGTATTAACTCTGTTACAGATCTTGTGTCATCCACAAAGAGGCATACCTTTCCTTCCAGACCCTCCACAATGTCACCTATAAAGACGTTAAAGAGGACTGGACCCAGTACTGAGCCCTGAGGTACTCCACTAGTAACCCCCCTTTCTTCAGAATGTGTTCCATTCACTATTACCTTCTGTGTCCTGTTGTGCAGCCAGTTTGTTACCAGGCTACCACCCTGGGACCCACTCCCAGGCTGGCTAACTTGATTATTATTCTGCGGGACTGTGTCAAATGCCTTGCTAAAGTCTAGGTAGGCCATATCCACAGCCCCTCCCTGGTCTATTACTTTGGTCACCCAGTCAAAGAAATCGATTAGATTCATCTGACATGACCTTCCTGCTGTGAATCCATGCTGCTTTGGGTCCTGTGCCCCGCTGGCCTCTAGGTACTCAACAATTCTTTCTTTCAGAAGTGATTCCATCATTTTCCCCACCACTGAGGTCAAACTAACAGGTCTGTAGTTTCCTGCTTCTGCCTTGCTCTCACATTTGTGAAGGGGAATCACATCTGCCCTCCTCAAGTCCTTAGGTACCACCCCATCTTCCCATGATTTGTTAAAAAGTGTGGTTAGTGGTGTCACTAGGTCCTCCCTTAGCTCTTTTAGGATTCTAGGATGAATCCCGTCAGGCCCCATTGCTTTGTCCACCTTGAGTTTTAGGAGTTCTTTCAGTACTCTTCTTCTGTAAATGGACTGGTGTCAACCCCACTATCCAGAGTGCTTCTACTGTTTGGTTTAGGTAACTCCTCATCTTCTTCTTTGTGAATACTGAGCAAAGTATTCATTCAGTATCTCTGCCTTTTCACTGTCTCCCTCTGCCCACCTCCCTCTCCTTTATTAATCTTCACTATCCTCCCTTAACCTTTCTATGCTCCCTAATGTACCTATAAAAGGTTTTATCCCTTCTTAACTGACTTGGCTATCTTTTCCTCGGTTTGGGCCTTTGCTTTTCTGACTGCCTTCCCACTTCTTTCTGCTTTAATTGATACAGTTCCTGTCGTGTCTCGCCTGTGATTCCTTATACTTTTGAATGCAGCCTTTTCTCCTTAACCTTCCTGACACCTCTTTTGAGAGCCATAGTGCTTTTTATTCTGCTTTTTTCTTTATTTGTTTCACAAAAGGCTTGTTGCCTCCATGATGGCAGTTTAGATTTTTCTCCATTGTTCTTCCACCCCTCCTTTCTGGCCATTTGCTAATGCATTCCTCAGGTATTCACCCATTACGCCAAAGTCAGCCCTTCTAAAGTCCAGTATCCTTGTCTTTGTATGGCTTGTCTCCATGGTTGTGTTTACTGTGAAGCACACTGTGCAGTGGTCGCTTGTTCCCAGATGTCTACTGACTTCTAAGTTTGTGATCCTCCCTCCATTTGAGAGTACCAGGTCTAATAAAAGTTGCACTTTATGAATGGGAATGTATGTCATGTATATGTAGTTTATTTGTATGGATGTTAGTGTTATTGCAATTTAAATATTGTGGTGTTGTTTTATATGTAATTGTTTGTATGTAATTTTTGTGGTACTTTTTTTATGATGATGTCAACATGAATGTCTGCACTAAGGACCTCACTGGAAATGAGTTTGTCTCAGTTGAGTTTCCTATTCTCTTGCTTGTCAATTGAATAAAATTTTTACTACTACTACTGATATTGCTCCCTCCCGAGTGGGTTCCACCAGTAGCTGTCTAAGGCATGCTCCCTGTAGGGCATTGAGAATGACCCTGCTCTTGGATGTGGCTGCAGTCCATGTCGCCCAATTAACATCTGGCATATTCAGGTCCCCATCAACAGTATCACCCTTTTCAGCCATTTTGAGAATGCCTCTATCATTTTCTTGTCCATTTCCTCCCCTTGAGACGGGGTCTGTATACAACCCTAAGCGGATTGTGATTCCCTTCCTGTCTCCAAGGTGACCCAGAGTTCCTCTTGTCCTCCCCTTACTTTTAGTTCTGTAGCTTTGATCCCTTCCCTTATGTAGAGAGCTACTCCACCTACTCTTTTCCCTCCCTGTCCCTTCTGTAGATTGTGTACCCTGGTATGTTGACATCCCAGTCATGGTTCTCCATGTACCATGTTTCTGTGACTGCCACAATATCCAAGTGTTACTCTTCCATCAGGGCTACTAGCTCTGGAAGCTTGTTTTCCAGACTATGGGTATTGGTACTCATTGCCCTCCATTTAATGTTGGCTTTATCCTTTTTTACCCCATCCCTGCTCTTATTGCCCTTGTCCATTTTTCCATTTGCCCATGTCCTGCCCTCTGTCAAGCTCTGTACCTCAGTGTTTACCCTACTACCTGCCATGTTTTATGGGTGGAGGCTTGAACTTTCCTGTTTTCTATCAGCACCTCCCCCCTTGGCTAGTTTAAAAGCTTGCCAAGGAAGCCTTTAAACCTGTCACCTAGGAGCGTGTTTTCCTACCTGGACAGATGCAAACCATCATGCCAGTATAGACCTTTATCTCTCCAGGTGGACCCCCAGTCCCCAATGAAGCCAAAGCCCTGTGCACTGTACCAGTTTTGCAACCATTCATTAAACTGCATGGTGTGCAGTACCCTAGCCTCACCCCTGCCATCGACTGGCAGCACCTCTGAGAAGGTTACCGTGCTTGCTACCTGTCTGAGGCCCCTGCCCAACTCCACAAATTCATCCTGCACTGCACTGATCTCATGCCTAGCTAGGTCATTTGTCCCGAGGTGGACAATGATATCTAGTTACCTCTCCTGTAATGCTGCTTCTGCAATCCTGAGGATTCGCTTCCTGTCCCTCCCAGCCATGGCACCAGGCAGGCACCTTACTTCCCTCTCCTCTCCCTTCCCCAGGTCTACACCCCTAACAATTGAGTCCCCTATCAGAAGCTGTTTCTTTCCCCTGTGGTGTCCCTTGCCACTCTTTTGTGGGTCTCCCTTGTGGATGTCCCCAGCATTTTTCTTGGTCTCCAATGAGGGTGTCATCATAGAGGAACCTTGATTTGCCAGGCTGACATAGGATTTGTGTAGAGGTGCAACTCTGGGCTACGTCTGTTCCACCACCTCACCCTCCCGAACCTACTGTGGTCCATCTGCTCTTCACACATGGCAACCTCTGAGGTAGTGGTTGTGGAACTGGTGTTCTTTGGGTGGGGGAGGCCTCCTTGGTCCTTGCCAGTTCAGCCTGGAGGTGGACAACCTCCTCCCTCAGAGCTGACAGTTGCCTGCAAATAGGGCAGCAACGCAGGTTCCAGAATGTCTCCCGGAAAATTGCTGCCCCAAAGCCAGTGCATTGCACCACTCCCCACATGTCCCTCTTCCTTATAATATACAATGAGTAATATATATATATATATTTTTTTTGTTTGTTTGTGTGTACTTACCCTGTAAGCACTATGCTGGTTAATTAAGAATATGACAGTTCTGCTCCAAGACCTGTTGAGGAGTGATGTCAAAACCTTGTCTATAAAGGAAATGCCATGCCTGGGGTGGGCGGGTGAGGGAAAGGGTGGGTGGGTAGGCCACAACCACTGGTGACTGTTAGAAACAATCAAATACACCACTGCTCCACCACCCTGGTGAGTACTGCCCTTTATAGTTAGTCAACCAACACCACAATGTACTAGACCACTGCTCCTACACAAACCACTCTACTGAGTCCAGGGATAAAATGAACTCACTGTTCAGCCAGCAGGACACTTCAAAATATTGCACAAATATCCTTCCAAATCCTATGTGTCTAGCACAGAAATCAAGCAAATTCAGTTGTATTTTAACCCCTCTGGTTATAAAATTACTACACTTTAATGGAATCCTGCAATTCTTAATGCCAATAAGAAAATAATGAACCTTTCTGTAGAAAGTGTAGCTTACCTTCCTAGTCCCCTACAATATTATGTTTTACCAAGTTCCCAGTTCCTCAAATGTGTTCTAGTTTGTTCTCTGCAGTATAGCAAGTTTCTCAGCTTCCAACAGGAGCAGGCAAGTCTTTTCTGACTATCTTTTCCCTGTGTAGTTTGCTTAAGACAGCAGTGATAAAAGTCCCACCCAGAATCAATTGATTGATGAGTGACACCTGTGATGTAAGCAGGCCTTTCAGTGAAGACAATTTGCTATGTCTGCTTCTAATACACACACAAACCCTTTATCTGAAACCACGTGGCAAGTGTTCCCATACCTGGATGATTGGCTCCTAGTGAACTCCTCCAGACAAGGAACACAGGAAGCAGTTTCTATGGCTTCAGAGATCCTCACATCCATGGGAGTTCTTCTGAACCTGGAAAAATCACAGCTTCAACCATCCCAACTTCTCTTCATAGGCGTTCTCCTGGACACCTTCAGGGCACGAACCTTCCTCCCAGAAGACAGGAGAAACAACATTCTCCAGATGGCTCATTTCATCAAGGAGAACAGCTCAGTTTGGGCTCTCTCGATGCAACAGATGCTGGGTCTCATGTGTTCATGGTGCCCTTGGCCCGCTTGTACGAGAACCATACAATGGATGCTCAGCACTCAGTGGTCTCCAACCACACATGCGCTATCCTTCCACATCAAGGTGACAGAGCCTGTTATGAGGTCACTCACCTGGTGGACTCAGGAAGACAACCTTCTCCAAGGTTTTCCCTTTGTCCCAATGGAAACGCAGATTACCATCACCATGGATGCATCTCTGACCTGTTTTGTGGAGCTCACTGTCAAGATCTCCACATCCAGGGCCTGTGGAGTCAGGACAAGTCCCAGCTGCACATAAATGTCCTGGATATGAGAGCTGTCCTGTATGCTGTCTGAGCCCTGAAGGATGTCCTCTGTGACAAAGTAATTCTCTTTCAGATGGACAACAAGGCAGTCATGTACTACATCAGCAAGCAGGGTGGAGCACACTCTTACCCTCTGTGCAGAGAAGCTATGAGAGTGTGGGAATGGTGTCTAGAGCACGACTGATTCATGTGGTCTACCTGCCAGGAATCCAGAATGATCTGGCGAATCGCCTCAGCAGGACGGAGGCGGAGTCACACGAATGGTCTCTCGAATGAAACATCGTGCTATTGCTATTCGGAGAGTGGGGCATCCCAGACCTGGACCTTTTTGCGTCCCCACTCAAAGCAAAACTGCCTCTATTCTGTTCCAGAAATCCAGAACCTGGTGCTTTCTGTCAGGATGCATTCAGACTGTGGTGGACAAGATGCTTTCTGTACTCATTTCCTCCTCTTCTCTTAATTCAGAGGGGGCTGCTCAATCTAGAGGCATGGGGGGAAGCATGATTCTCATCACCCCATGCTGGCCTCATCAGATATGGTTTCTGTTAATCAACAGATTATCGGAGGTTCCACCGAGACAACTTCCACTTCGGAGAGACCTCCTGACACAGGGTCCGGTGGTCCATCCCTGCCGGCAGTCCCTTCATCTTCATGCCTGGCTCCTGAGGAAACAGAAGTGGGTAGGTTCAACATCTCTCGGAGACTCTCAGATATCCTTCTAGTGGTGCGTAAGCCATCCACTAGGAAGACCTACACGGCAAAGTGGAAACGATTTTCCATTTGGTGTGCAAAGTCCACCCTGGACACTTTTGCTTGCTCACCAGACAAGGTATTAGAGTACCTTCTAGGCCTTTCGAACGCAGGACTGCAATACTTGATGGTAAAGCTGCACCTTTGTGTGATTTCGGCCTACCACGAGCCTACCCACAATATGCTGGTGGCTCAGTTACCCTTGGTTAAGAGATTCCTAAAAGGTATCCTGCACACTAGACCACCACTCGGGAGACAGGTAGCCACATGGGATATCAATCTTGTCCTAGACATGCTCAACCCTTTCAGCCTCTAGCAACCTGTGACTTGAAGTTTCTGACCTGGAAGGCAGCCTTCCTTGTGACCATTACTTCCACTCACAGGGTATCTGGAATACATGCCGTAGTCACAGCACCCCCCCGTACACAGTATTTCACAAGGACAAGGTGATCCTCAGGACTCACCCTAAATTCCTTCCCAAAGTAGCCTTGGAATTCCTCCTGAACCAGCCCTCGGTCCTTCCGACCCACTTTGTGAATTTCCAGAATGAAGGGGCGCGTACCCTCCACTCTCTGGATGTAAAGAGGGTTTTGCAATTCTACATCGACAGAACAAATGAGATTCACAAGTCCAAGCAACTCTTTTTCTCATTCAGCATGGTCCAGCTGGGTCAGCCTGTTGCCATCAGATGCATTTCAGCCTGGCTAGTAGCGTGTCTTCGCCATTGCTACTCAATGGCGCAGGTCAAGCTGGAAGACAGGGTGTACGCCCACTCTACCAGAGTGGTAGCGGCATCCATGGCAGAGATTCGGAATGTGCCCATTGCAGACATCTGTAGCATGGCCACATTGAACTCTGTGCACCCTTTCGTGAAGCACTGTGCCTTAGATATCCATGCCAGACAGCATCCCTCCTTTGGCAGGACAGTCCTTAATGGACTTCTGTCATGAGTGAGCTCTTTTCTCCAGCCGCCCTTCTCGGGGATTGCTTTTAGCTCGGTACTCTCTCACTAGTGTGAATGAGTGGTGGAGACTTTAAGTCCAGGACGACATGAAGATTACGTACCTACCGTAATTCTTGTTCTTCTTGGACAAAGTCTCCACCACTCATTGACACGCCCACCCACCATCCCCCAAGCTCACTCATCCTGTTTTTGGTCTTCACTCCCTCATTGGCTGGGGTGAGAAGACACTGTTGAGTTGATCCTTCTTACGTGGGTCATATGGACTATCTTATGTCCGGAATAGGTTAGTGTTCTAAGTTACTTTATGCTGCATCTCCTCGGTAAAAAAGGTACTGAGGCAGTTTGAAGGTTGACGCTGAGATAGCCTATATGGCACGAGCCAGCCTCGTGGTGCCGTGCATACACAGTCCTTCCTCAGCCCCGGCCCTCCTGAAGATTTTGGGCTCCTGCTGGGTCCTAGTGCCTCTGACGTAGTCCCACTAGTGTGAATGAGTGGTGGAGACTTTGTCCAAGAAGATCAAGAATTATGGTAGGTATGTAATTTTCTTTTCAAACAACATGAAGTCTTGATGTATTCTGACATATGTAGTTAGACCCAGCACTTGAACTGCCCTGGAGAGGAAAGAGTTAATTTCTATGCCAGGCATAGAATGTTGAGCTCGAGCTCCGTTTTCAGACCTCTGTCAGTGATGCCTCAGAGTGTAACCGTCAGATTCTTTACTCCGCCTAACTGTGAAGTCGCTCCGGAGATTGCTTCTTCGCTTCGGTTTGGTAAAGTTTTAAAATGCATTGGTTTTTCAACCGATTTGTTTATTTTCGGTTTTGAGCCTCTGTCTACGGTACAGTAAGTAGTGTAGATAGGTAGTGAACTGTGATTTTGTGTTTTCTTGTGTGAAAATTGTAAATTTCAGTTCCTTCTTGGTTGGTCCGGTTGGGAACTGACCTTCTGTGTTTAAATTTATTTTCTGGGATTTTGGTAGTGGTGTACCGGTTCCTATCGGTTTAAAAAAAACAATTTATTTTCAGTTTCTTGACCCAACCCGTAACACAATTGGTAACCGATAGGGGTGTATTACCTGGCTAAAAGCTGTAAAGGTTATTTTTTTCTAGTCAGGCCATGTCTGAGAAACCCAAGGAAAAAAACGGTCCCACTGGGTTTCAACACTGTACAGAGTGTGGGGAGGCCTTTGCTAAGGCCAACCCCCACCTCATCTGTGTTTATTGTCTGGGGTTTGACCACCTCAAAACAGACTGCCAAATCTGCAAACATTTTCCTAAGACCACTCTGGAGAAGAGATTGGGTAGGCTAAAGGAAAAGGAGGCCGAGAAGTCCGCTGACCCGGATGGCCAGCCTGGTTCGGTTCCGACCGAACCTGAAGAGGTGCCCACTGACCTGGGTGAGACATCCTCAGGCAAAGGAGAGCCAACCCTGAGGGGTCGGTTCCATCAAAAAGTTAGCCGGTTCGGATCCAGCATCCCTTACTCCAACCGCTGAAGAAATAGCCAAAGTGATCAGTATCGTGCAATCACTTCATCTGGTTCCGTCCGAACCACCGACATCAGTTAGGCGCTTGGTTCGGTCGGATCAGTTCTATTGGATTATGATCTGGATGCTTATTACAAATTGGAGTGGGACGGGGACGAAGATTTACAGGATGACAATGATTATGAAGGTCTGGATGTGCTCATTGAACGGGACATCTCCCCAGACAGACCCTCCAATGTCTCCCCTCCAAGGCTTTCTGAGTCCCCATCTCACTTTTTGTTTTATGAAAAGGTGGCTGAAACCCTCCAGCTCCCAATGGTTGAAGCTGTTGAGGAGGAAGAAGAGCCTGATTTTGTGGAGATGATGGACATCCCAGAGTCCAAGAGGTTGTCTATTCCCCTCCATAAATCCCTGGAGAAACAGACACAAAAGATTTTACAGACACCAAATTCTTTACCTCCTGTGGATAAGAGAATGGACAGGAGGTATATGCTATCAGGCTCAGGTACAGAGTTTTTGTTCAAGTCATTGCAGCCGTGTTGGGGTAGTGCAGGCTGCAGCCTGTGACAGGGCTAATATACCTTTGGCTCCACACTCCCCAGATAAAGACTCCAGGAAGGTGGATGCCATGGCCAAGAAACAATACTTGGCATCCTCCTTGGGACTTGGACTGGCTAGTTATATGGCCTACACAGCCAGATACCAGAAGTCCAAGTGGGCTATGGTTCTGGAACTGGCTAAACAGGCTTCCCCCCAGCTAGCCAAAAAGCTTGAGGAGATGGCTGCTGATGGGATTGGGGCATCCAAAGTGCAATTCCATGCTGCTGTAGACTCTAACAATGTGGCATCGAGAGTCATGGCTATATCTGTGTCTCTCAGGAGATTTGCTTGGCTCAGCTGCACTAGCCTTTCTCAGGACATCAAGGCTAAGGCCATGGATTTCCCTGTGGTGGGTAACTCTCTGTTTGGGGAGCAGACAGAGGCTTACAGGAAGAAAATGGATGAGTACAGGACCACCTACTGGCATGCACAGGCCAAAGAATGGCAAGCCCCTCCTCAAAAGCAGCAGTCTAGGGGCAGGCCCTTTCACAGGCCTTTCTACCAAGCCCAGGCCTTCTCTCCCTTCCCACAGAGGGGATTCTTTCGAGGGAGAGGCAGGAGGGGGATGAGCAGGGCTGCATCCTCTTCCCAGTCCAATGCTTCTGCCAAGCAGACACCCTGATGTGTCAGCCCGGATCAACTCCCCAATTCCAGTAGGAGGCAGGCTGCCTTACTACTTCCAGGCCTGGGAGTCTATTACCTCAGATAAATGGGTCCTGGAGGCAGTAAACCAGGGACTGGCCCTCAGTTTCAAGAAGTTTCCAAAAATGAGGGTCAGGTCTTTTCTACCTGCAAACATCGCCAAAACTATTGCTCTAGAAGCAGAGGTTTCCTCTTTGCTGGCTCTCAGAGTCGTGGAGAGAATTCCTACTCTACACAGTGGTAAGGGTCTATACTCCAGATATTTCCATACCCCAAAAAAGACAGGGGAGTGGCGACCCATCCTAGACTTAAGGTATTTGAACTAACACATCTTAAAACCAAAATTCAAAATGGTGACTCTGGAAGTAAGTCTTCCCTCTTTGAGGCCAGGAGATTGGTTAGCATCCCTGGACCTCAAGGATGCCTATTTTCACATTCCTATAATGTGCTCCCACAGAAAGTACCCCAGGTTCAAGCTGCCTTCAGGCCATTATCAGTTCAGAGCCATGCCTTTCGGCCTAACATCTGCTCCAAGAGAGTTTACAAAGTGCCTTGCAGTAGTAGTGACCTTCCTCAAAAGGCAGGGGATCTCTCCTGGATGACTGGCTCATTGTAGGACAGTCTACCAACCAGGTCAGCTCTTCAAGTCATTCAAGATCTTACTTCGAGAGGGCTCTTGCAGTAGGTAATTACATATAGGACTGACGCCTGCAGGCGGCAGGACCCCACGGAAAAATTTCTAGCTAGCAGTCTCTGGCGAGGGACCCTCACGCCTGCCTTCCAGTTCTTTCCCGCCATTAGCTCATGCCAGCGCCTCGGGGAAAAGTTCCTTGCTCGTCAGGCTCCTTCTTTGGTCTTTTTAACAAGTAATTTCACTTTTTTCTTATACAACGTCAGGTATTCGTTGGTGTATGTTGTCCCCTACACCCTCTGAGCACAAAAACAAATGTGACTCGTGCGGCGCCCAGCTCCCACACAAGGATGGCCATTCCCTTTGACTTTTTTGTCTAGGCCCCGACCATCCAGTAGAGAAGTGCCAGCACTGTCTTAGTTTTAACGCGGCCACCCGGAGAAGGCGGCAGCAGTCCCTGGAAGCCCACATTCTCAAAAACAAGATGAGCTCCATGGAGAAAGAACTGAAAAATCTTTGGCAGGCGTCAACTTCCCCTGAAGGCCATCCCAAGAAAAAGGACAAAGAAAAGCATCGGGACAAAGGCTCCTCTCCCACCGCGACTTCCGAGGGAGTCGCCGTGTTAAAGGTAACATCCCCCCGGGGGACCGCTCCTCAACGGCCACCTTAGAGCTTCGGCCCGCCCGTCTGGCTCGTGCTCGGGCCCTTCGGGCACCTCCGGGCTCTTGGAGGCCTCGCCCCTGGTGAAGCCGTGGTTCACGCCCACTGGTGCGGGCAGTCGACAAGCTTCTCCGGACGTCCGCATGGAGAAGGCTCAGTCGCCAACCTTCGGGCGGCACGCAGCCCCTGTTCCGCCAGACCAGGCTACCCTCCTTCGCAGCCTGCCTCCGGTGAAGGGCCCGTTAAGTCAGACGCCAGCTCCTCCGGCGCCTGCCCGGATCCCGCTGCTAAGCCGCATGTTGGTTCGCCCGACGTCCGCACAGCAGAAGAGCCAACGCTGGAGCCTCCCACGTCCGTCGTTCTTGGCTCCCCGCAGCCTTCGCTGCCCTCCGGGGACCCTGAGTCTCCTCAGCCTGACCCTGAGGATTTCTCCCCTCCATCCCCGGGTGACGCTGAGGTCCCTGTTTCACCTCCGTCAGACCGTCCACCTGCTGGTCCGACCGATCTGACGGCTTCCTGGATGCTGGCTCCGATGCCGGCACCTCGGCTGCCAGCTCCGACACTGGTATTGCCGAATCCGGGTGACATCCCATTCCCGGATGCTGCCCCGACACCGGGCCCTCCACCCTCTGGGCCTTCTCCCCCAGATCCGCCTGTGGGGCCTCCGACTGGGCCATCTACTCCGGCTGCTCCCCCGGCTCCTGGATACCCGACCCTGTCATATCCAATGCTGTCGTACCTGGGACCGCAGTATCCGATGCCACAGTACCCGACACCGGCCTATCCGTTGCCACAGTACCTGGCGCCACAATACCCGACGCTGGGCTTCCCGCTGTCGGGTTATGGATACTGGCCTTATGGGTATAACCCATACCCATATCCCCCTCCTCCTCCACTGCCCCCCCAGCCACCGGTGAATTTGCAGGAGACTCTGGCCTCCTGGTGGGCTGAGGCCAAGGCTCAGATCACCAGAGAGGTGGAGAGTCGTCTTCCAATGATGGTGCTGCTACCAGTTCCCGTATGTCCATGACGACAAACTCCCTCACCACCTCCGGACACCAGGGCTAAACACTCTGGGTCCAGAGAGGGGCAGGGCACGCTTCTCTGAGGGCTTCCCAAGGGGTCCGTTCCTCCCCCTAGATGGGAGAGGGAGTCTTCCCCTTCACCATCTTCCTCTTCCTCCTTGGACACCTTGGACTCCTCCGACGGCTGCTCCGAGAGGGACGACGAGCCACAATCCAGGCCAAGGACTCCTCCGAAGTCTCCTCCGGAGGACCCTTCTTTCATGGAGCTGCTATGCAAAATCCAGGTGGTACATAAGTGGCAATCCTTGGAGCCAGACCCACAGTGGGTAAAACTCACTGAGCATCTGGATCTGCCCGTGATAGCTCCCACCTTGGTGCCATCCTGGATTGAGCCTCATGCCGACCTCGTTACCACCATTTGGAAACCGCCGTCGGTGTTAGCCCCTCTTCCCCGGAAGTCGAACAGGCTATTCCAGGCTCCTGAGGGTGTTGACTATTTAGATTCTCACCCTCGAGCTGACTCGGTCGTGATTAGCGCCACTCACGGCCGGACAGCTAACCCAAAACATCTTAGCTCGTCACCACCTGATAAAGAATCTCGCCTTTTGGACCAGTAGGGCAAGAAGATTTTCGCTTCTTCCACTCTGGGGTTCAGGGCCCTGAACTATGATGGTCACATGGGGGATTACCAGAAGGCAATTCTTACTGAGGTGGTATCCAAAGTTGGACTCCCTGCCGGACTCACAAGTCAAACAGAAAGTGGCTGACCTTGTCCGCTCTGCACGTTCGGCCAGTCGACACATGCTTTGTGCGACCTACAATGCAGTGGACACTACTGGACGGAGCTCAGCTTTTGCCGTAGGCTTACATCATGCTTGGCTCCGTGTGTCAGGGTTGGTCGTGGAAGTGCAGTCCGCTATAAAAGAAGTGCACTTCTGGGGTTCGGTGCTCTTCGGTGGCGATGACAAGGACATCATCACCGAATTTGCAGGAGAAGGGGATGGCACTAAAGTCCGTTGACTGTGTGTACCATCCCCATCAATTGCAGCACCATCCCTTTCGCAGACGGAATCGGCCAAAGGCGAAACCTCCGGGAAAGCGTGCCACTAAACGCCAGGCCCCCACAGCTGCCAAGCCCCCTCCGCCCAAAAAAGCAGTGGGTGCTTCAGCTGCAGTGCTGCCCCACACCACCTGACTCCTTCCCTCTCCCACAGCCTCCGGGCCTACCTGAAGAACCAGTAGGAGGGAGGTTTTCCCTCCATCTTCTGGGCTGGGAGAGGATAACATCAGATTCAAGGGTGCTCCAGCTAATCGCAGTAGGACACTCAATCGTTTCTACAGAAACCACCTCATCACCCTCCCCCAAGGTCGTCGTATTCTCAGGAACATCTTCTTCTGGTTCAGGAAGAGATTTCAGCACTGTTGCTGAAGGAGGCGATAGAACCCATCCCACTTCATCTTCAGGGAAAGGGTTACTATTCCCACTTCTTCCTGGTCTCGAAGAAGACAGGAGATGTAAGACCTATTCTAGATCTCAGTTCCCTGAACCTATTTGTGGAGTACAAGAGGTTCAGAATGCTCTCCCTGCAGAGCTTTCTGCCCCTCTTCCGCTCGGGCCCGTGGTTGTGCGCTCTGGATATGCAGGATGCTTACCTGCATATCTCCATCCGCCCATCTCACTGCAAATATCTCCGTTTTGCTTTCCAGGGGGACCACTGCCAGTTCAAGGCTCTTCCCTTTGGCCTCTTCTAGGCTCCCCAAGTTTTTACCAAATGCCTTGCGGTAGTGGCAGCCTACCTGCGTACCCAGGGAGTGCAGATTTTCCCGTACCTGGACGACTGGCTCCTAGTGGCCTCATCCAGGGAGGAACTCCTGCACTGCCTCTCCCTTACCCAGCAGGTTTTTGCCTGCCTGGGTATTACCATCAACCATTCCAAGTCTCACTTGATCCCATCCCAGAGACTCCAGTTTATTGAGGTGATACTGGACACGACCCTGGGCAAGGCCTTCCTGCCACCGGACAGGGTGGCAGCTCTCCAGACTCAGGTAAGCCTGTTGTCTGGCTGCAGGCAGGTCAATGCAAGGTCAGTTCTTCACCTCCTCGGGCTTATGGTGGCTGCTATCCTGACAGTCCCTCGCACTCGGCTCCACATGAGGGTTTCTCAGTGGACGCTTCGCTCCCAGTGGGATCAGTTGGCAGATGACTTGGATCAGTTGGTCCTAGTCTGCTCTCCCATGGTTCGAGACTTGCAGTGGTGGATGGCTCGAGAGAACCGTCTTCGGGGCGTTCCACTCTTCCTTCCTCCCCCCTCTCAGACTCTGACCACAGAGGCCCTGGGCAAAGGTTGGGGAGCCCATCTCAGTCCACATTGGACCCAGGGCTCTTGGTCCAGGCTCGAACAAACACTTCATATCAATGTGCTCGAGCTTCCGGCAGTACTTTATGCTATCCAAGCCCTTCATCTGTATCTCCTCCCAGGCCATCTAGCCGTCCAGACGGACAATATGTGTGTGGTATGGTACATCAACAAACAGGGAGGGACTCGGTTCTACCCTTTTTGCAGGGAAGCAATGAGAGTTTGAGATTGGGCAGCACAACATGACCTTCACCTTACGGCAATTCATGTTCCGGGAGTCAAGAACACCTTGGCAGACAAGCTGAGTCGCTTATCTGCTCTGGCCCACGAGTGGGAACTGGATCAAGGTGTCCTAGACGATATCTTCCTACATTGGGGAACACCACAGGGCCACCTGTTCGCTTCCCCTCAAAACACAAAGCTTCCCGACTTCTGCTCGCTCATTCAAGAGCGAGGCATTTTTTGGAGAGACGCTCTGTCTCTAAATTGGAAGGACAGAGTCGTCTATGCCTTTCCCCCAATTCCCTTGATCCCACGGGTCTTGCAGAAACTAGGTTCAGAAGGAGCACGAATGATTCTGATTGCTCTTTTCTGGCCCAGACAAGTTTGGTTCTCTCTTCTGCAACAATAATCAGAGGAACCACCTCTTCCTCTTCCTCTATCACGATGTTTGCTGACCCAGGATCAGGGGACTCTGGTCCATCCAGGTCTCAAGTTCCTTCAGCTACATGCATGGCTCCTGCAGAATAGCTCAAGCCCGCTTTGGAGTTTCTCCTCTGGTGGCGGAGATTCTCGTGGAGGCTAGGAAACCCTCCACTAGATCTACCTATGCCATGAAGTGGAAAAGGTTCACAATCTGGGCTGATTCGAAAGACATCGAGCCTTTCTCCTACTCAGTTAGGCGACTGCTGGAGTACCTACACCATCTTTTTGACCTGGGTCTTAGTCACTCATCTCTGAAAGTCCACATGGCGGCCATTTCGGCCTACCATGTTCCCTTTGCAGACAGAACATTCACTCAGCTGGAAGTCTCTAAGACTTTCCTCAGAGGGGTTCTTCATCTGAGACCCCCTATCCGAGTTCCTGCCCCTCCTTGGGATTTGAACTTTGTTCTTGGCAAACTTACTCTGCCTCCCTTTGAACCGTCAGCTTCCACAGACTTGAAGTTCTTTTCTTGGAAGACGCTCTTCCTTGTGGCCATTACCTCTGCTGGGAGGATTTCCAAGCTGCAGGCCCTGATGTGTAAAATTCCATACTTGATTTTTCACAAGGAACATGTGGATCTGCGCAACAATCCTAAGTTTCTCCGCAAGGTGGTAGCGGAATCTACATTGAATCAGTCCATAGAGTTACCCACCTTCTTTATGCAGTACTCCAATCAAGGGGAGTATTTACTACATACTATGGATGTTCACCGGATTCTGAGATACTACACTAACAGAACAAAGGATCTCAGAAAGAATGATCAACTGTTTGTCTCTTTTGGCCCCAAAAGAGAAGGAAATGCTGTTTCTAAGCAATGCCTATCCAAATGGTTGGCTCATTGCATCACTTTCTGTTATGACAAGTACAACAGGACCCTTCCGGGTCAAGTAAGAGGCCACTCCACCAGAGGAGTTGCTGCCTCAGCGGCTTGTTTCAAGAATGTATCGGAGGCAGACATCTGCACTGCCGCCACTTGGACTTCTGTCCATACCTTTACAAAACATTACAGTTTGGATATTGCCTCTCGCTGTAGAGCAGGCTTCGGGCTTGCTGTTCTTCAAGGCCTCCTTTCTTAATTCCTTCACAGCTAGAGGATCTACTTTGAGTAGCTTTTCTCCTCCCGTGTGCTTCTTCTTGTTCCAGACTGCTTGGGACTCAGTCCTATATGTAATTACCTACTACAAGTAAGATAGTACAGTTACGTAAGACCTTACCGTAACAGTAGATCTTCGAGAGAGGCTCTTGCAGTAGGTAATATCTTTCCACCCTCCATCCCCCTAAGCTTTTTCAGCTCCTTTTCTAGTGAGGGAAATATCCACTTCTCTCTCATCCAGCCTCTTTTGGCCTGTGGCGGGAAAGAACTGGAAGGCTGGCGTGAGGGACCGCCCCTTTATACCGACATCTTCTGATGCCGATCACCTGACGTGGGGGCGGTCCCTCGCCAGAGACTGCTAGCTAGAAATTTTTCCATGGGGTCCTGCCACCTGCCGGCATCAGTCCTATATGTAATTACCTACTGCAAGAGCCTCTCTCGAAGATCTACTGTTACGGTAAGTTCTAACATAACTGTACTATTTGCTGAGTTCTCTGGGATTCCTTCTCAGTCTGCCAAAGTCAGTTCTCGAACCAGTACAACTCCTCACTTTCATAGGGATAGAGTTAGATACTGTTCAAGCAAAGGCCTTCCTCCCACTAGCAAGGGTAAAGGCCCTTACAGATCTTGCTTCTTCATTTTATCCTCTGGTTTCTTGCCCAGCAAGACATTTTCTTCAGCTCCTAGGCCACATGGCAGGTTTCACTGTAGTGGTACAAGGAGCCAGGTTCCAAATGAGGGACATTCAGTTTCACCTAAGGTCTTTTTGGTCTCAGAAAAGAGATTCTCTTACCAAATTGGTTCCAGTGACTCAGACTCTGGTCCAAGCTCTTCAGTGTTGGCTGGATCAGGACAGTCTCAGACAAGGTGTCCCACTCCTTAATCAATCTATCTCATTCAGTGGTGCTAACTACAGATGCTTCTCTCCTGGGCTGGGGAGCCCACTTAGGAGACCTCACAGCACAGGGTGTTTGGTCTCCACAAGAGTCTCTCCTTCATATCAGTCTTCTGGAACTCAGAGCAGTATTCCTAACCCTTCAAGCTTTCTTGGACTCTTTAAGGGACAAGGTGGTTCAGGTCAGGACAGACACCACCACCATGTGGTACATCAACAAGCAAGTGGGCACTCAGTCTACGGCCTTGTGCACAGAGGCCATGAAAGTATGGTCTCTGGCCTACTCCCTGCAAACTTCCCTAACAGCAGTCCACCTCCCAGGGAAGGACAATGTGCTAGCAGGTGCTCTGAGCAGAATCTCCAAGGGCCATCATGAATGGACCTTGGATCCTCTCATACTGAAAGTAATCTTCACCAGGTGGGGCACTCCAGAGCTAGATCTCCACGCAGCCTCAGACAATCACCAACTTCCCCCCTTCTGCTGCAGACCCCCAGTCTTAGGGACTGTTCTCCTGGATGCCCTGATATTAAACTGGGAAGGCAAGTTCCTTGATGCCTTTCCTCCTTTTCCCCTGTTGTTCAGGGTTCTAGTCAAGATCAGGTCACAACCCTGCACAGTAATTCTACTGGCTCCAGACTGGGCCAGACAGCCTTGGTATCCTCTGTTGTTGTCCCTAGCAGTCTCACTCCCCCTGTCTCTTCCCAAAAGACACAATCTCCTGACCCCCTCTCAGGGGAGGATCTGGTACCCCAATCTCCAGTCTCTCAATCTCAAGGCCTTGCTCTTGAAGAGTTAGAATATGCAGGCCTGCATCTTTCTCAGGGAGTTTTGGACATCCTTAAGGTTTCTCGGAAACCTTCTACTAGGAAAACTTATAATTCCAAATGGAAAAGATTTAGCATTTGATGTTCCCTTAAGGATAGTCTACCAGATGCTGCTGGCATTGCTACACTTTTAGATTACCTGGTTCACCTTAATGTCTTAGGCCTTAGGCCAGCCACTTTAAAGGTTCATTTAGCAGCCGTGTCTGCATTCCTTTCAGCAGGGAAGGGCTCTTCCCTTGTGTCTCACCCTGTCTTTGGTAAGTTCTTTAAAGGTCTGGTTCATATCAACCCTCCTTTCAGAGAGCCTACTCAAATCAAATCAATCAAAAATCTTTATTTATTCAGGCGAACATCATTGAGCATAGCTCATTTACAAGATGGACCTGAGTGGTCATAACAAAAAAGGTTACAGAGTGTATACAAAAATGATATTGAAATAGCACAAATACAAACATTTATGAGTGAGATAGATGTACAATTATTTACATATATACAAGGCAAAGGACAGTAAACCAAAAACCTATTAAAGGTGAGAAACAAACAGTCTGGTGGGGATAAGGCTTGGATAATGGTACATGGGTGGGTATATATGTTTGAGGTTTGATGTGGAAAGGACCAGAGCAATGATAGAAGAATAGGGAGGAGCTTTAGAAGGGGGGGTGAGGGAGTGAGAGGTGTGGGGGTGGGGATGGGAGGACTAGGCCTTGTGGAAGCAATTGCATGAATCTGGGATTAGGCTGGTGTACAGCTTTTTGAAGGATGTAAGGGGATCAATGTTTCCATTTTCAGGGTCTTTTGATAGAATTCCAGATAAGTGCTAGGAATAACTGATTGCAGCTCTTCCATACCGGGTGCAGGTGATAGGAATCTTCAGCAGGATCAGTTTGTTGATCCTCAAGGTGTAGGGCCTGGATGTGATCTGGATGAAGCAATCTGAGATGTAGGAAGGGAGTTTGTTTGTCAGAGCTTTGTAGATCCAGATAGCAGCATTTTTTCTTCTTCTATGTTGCAGGGATGTCCAGCTGACTGCATTGTAGAGAGAGCAATGATGGGTGCTAGAGGGAACTACTCCAACTTGGGATCTCAATATCTGCATTGCTCATTTATGCAGACAAGCTTTGAACCTTTGGCTTCGACTGAGCTTAAGTACCTGACTTGGAAAACTGTGTTTCTGGTAGCAATCACTTCTGCCAGGTGAATCAGTGAATTACAGGCCCTGTCAGTTGAACCTGATTTAATCTCATTTCATAGAGATAAGGTGGTCCTCAGAACCAATAGGAGGTACTTACCCAAAGTGGTCTCAGATTTTCATCTGAACTAGTCCATGTCTCTTCCTGTGTTTTTCACTGATCATTCTTCTTCAGGAGAAAGAAGATTACACAGTTTGAATGTTAAAATGGCACTTAGCTACTACATTGAGCATACTTAGGCACACAGGAATGACTGTCTTCAGTTGTTTCTCCCTTATGGTGAAGTGGGAAAAGGTAGGCCTGCTACTAAGAGAACTATTGCCAGGTGGATTGTCTCTTGTATACAATTCTGCTTTGCCAAGCTAGGTAAAACACCTCCCTCAGGCCTAAGGGCTCACTCGACTAGAGGTACAGCTGCTTCTCTGGCTGCTGTCAGAGATATACCCTTGTTAGAGACCTGCAAAGCAGCCACCTAGAAAACAGTCCATACTTTCACCAAGCATTACTCTCTGGATATCCAGGCGAGGAGTGTTGATAGGTTTGGTACAGCAGTATTTTAGAGCTTATTCCAAAAATAGGTTCGGTACCCTCCTCCATGGAGGTACTGCTTGGTAGTCTGCATACGTCAGAATACAGCAAGACTTCACATTGTTTGAAGAAAAAATTACTCCCCTTAGTAACTGTGTTTATTCTAATGGAGTCTTGCTGTATTCTGACCCCCCCCCCCTCGCCGCTCCTCTTGGAACCTAGTTTTGGGATGTGGGCTGGCAGGTACAGTGTTGCACCTCAGGGGTGTACTTTGCACCCCTTCTCTTCCGTGGGGTGATTGTTGTTATTTTTTTTCAAAAGGATAGGCGGAGCCGACATTACATTGGCGCCACCCTCGAGGCCGCCGACAAGTGGCGCTCGAGGGTTGGCTGTTAGGCTGTGTCGACTCACCCGCCTACCAGTTCTTCGCCTCCCGGCCGAGGTCGGTCGCCCGTGAAGCTGTCAGAGAAGAATTTTAGGCCTTTCAGCCTTTCGCTCGACGTTTCAGTCCGTCGGTAACTTACTAGTTCTGGGTTCTGCCTCCACCTCGACGCCGCCGTAAGATCTTTCCTTTTTATTTTAAGTATTGCGACGTCGAGTCTGTTTTGGTGTTTTTTCCAGAGTCATGTCTCGTCTGGGGCAAAAGTTTTCTACAGGTCGGCCCCTATGCCGGGTGCCCTGCAAGGCCATCATTATTCCGCTACCGACCAGCATGACCGGTGTCTCATGGTCTTGCCCGCCTCACTACATGGATTCATGCGATGCCTGCTTTCCATGGACCGCATCCTCAACAGTGCTGTTGAAAAGTGGGGCGAAGCTCCGCCGACTTTCGGGGTAGGGTTCGCACTCGTCGGGCCAAGTTGCGCTCTCTTGGCCTTTCCTCCGGGTCCCCTCCCGGTTCTGTATGGACCGAGGAGGAGGGAGCCTCGACTACTTGTAGCCTGGCTATTGCCGAGGCTCCTCCCGGGCGCAGGAGGCCCATCCCGTCCTCCGGGAGCGGGCGGAGGCGCCAGGCGACCGCCCTTCTCGGGGTGAAGGCTCCCCAGTGTCACCCCGTAGCTCAGAAGGTCTCGGCCGACGCCGCCCTCGATGTCTGCCGGTCGGTGCCATTGGAGCCTCGCCGCCTGCCGCCGGCGCGCCTGGGCCCTGTCGGCACTGTTCGCGCACCGACGCTGCTCGTGGCATCGGGCCTGATCCGCATCGCCACGCCTGGGTTCCCGCCGGCCCGGCCCCTGGCGCTTGAGGTTGAGCACGACGCCGCGCTGCCCGCGCGTTCGGCTCGTTAGGGCCTTTGGCGTCGGCAGGCGGTGCCAGTCCTCGCACTGCCGGTGCTCTCGGTGCCGCTCCGCGGTGCCGAGGGGCCTGGCAGTGCGCGTTCTGGCGCCGAGTCCGCTCGGGCCGTCGGCGCACTTCGGGTCTCGGTGCTGCTCTCGGCGGTGCCGAGGGCCTGGCGTGTCGGCTGGTGCCGAGGTTGTTGCTGGGGCTGCTGGCCGAAGCCGCCTCTGTCCCTGGTACCGCCTCTGGTGCTAGTGGAATTGACGGCGCCGCGGGCTGGCCCTGGCTCTTGACCTGGCCAGCTGCCCTAGCGCCTTCTGTGAGCCCGCCCACGGGTTATGGAGGGGCATGGTGCTGCCCGGCACTGCTCTGGCTGCTGGGCCCTCTGGCAAAGTTGTTTTCTCTCGCCTCCTACTGTTTGGCTCAGAGCCTCAGACTCTACCTCTTCGGAGTCGGAGCTCGGGCTCGAGTCAGACGGCATCACACCTCTGGGTTGTTCTGTGGAGGAGAGCGATCCAGTGGTCTCTGCCGAAGTCGTAGCCAGCCCCTTCTGAGGAGGCGCCAGGTAGTCCCGAGGTTAGGGTCAGTGGTGCTGACCAGCAGGCAGTGGTGCG
Organism: Neoceratodus forsteri; assembly: GCA_016271365.2. Taxonomy (NCBI): domain Eukaryota; kingdom Metazoa; phylum Chordata; order Ceratodontiformes; family Ceratodontidae; genus Neoceratodus; species Neoceratodus forsteri. Next base: position 213,086,136 of record CM028129.1, on the reverse strand, counting down.
TGCCACCATTGCTCTGCAACCTGGCCTTGGGGGTTTCTTCGACCCCTCGGTGGTGTACCCCTCCAGTAGTGTGTCTTGATCGCCCATCTTGGGGCCCATCAGGAAGCCTTCCAGAGAGGGAGGGTGCTATTCCTGGGTCTCCCCTTCGGGGCAGCCCAGAGCTGCCAGCAACCTAGGCTGGCCCTCTCGAGAGGAGGACTCTCTGACTCTGAGGGTCGAGGTGTGGGTCAGCGCGTCGACCTTCTCTGGGTCCACCTGGCCCTGGGCGGAGCCAGTGCGGATTTCCACCTTCCCTTCCGGTTCCTTGAGGGGTCCCATTCTTTGAGGCAGGGGACCGTCCCTTCTGGACTTTACAGCCCCAGTCGCCTCACTGGGGATTTTCTCGGGCGCAGCCTAGGCAGTACCAACGTGGTTGTACAGCTGTCGGGTGTGGAGTCTTCCGGGGCACCCTCCTCGGGTGCTCATGATCCGCTCCCTAGTCCAGGCGGAGGTCAGCCGACTTCTTTTCTTGGCTCTGCCCCTATCCCTCTGCCGCATTCTCCAGCGCTCCTGGGCATTCTTGGTCCTAGCGGCCCTCTCACCTGGGAGCAGTTCAGAGTGGTGGCTGCTTGGTCTCCTGCCTACGTTAGGGCTATGGACAGCCAGGTTTTCAACCTCCCCCTGCAGCCACCCTCGGACGTATGGTGACCTCCAGCTCCTCATCCCCTCTTCTGGAGGAGAGAACCCTCTGTCCATATCTCTCCAGCCGCTGATCTCAGAGTACCAGCGCCTCGTGAGGATGATGGAGGACCTTTACCTTCGCCCCTGTCTGTTAGCAATCCTGAGCATGCAGGCGCACGCCTTTCTAGCCGATTTTGGCGGGCCACCCTTGTGGTGCCGCCTCTGGCCTGCTCCCCTTCGGGAGGTGTCCTTGCGTTTCTGGCAGAGGCCCTTCTCCGGAGTTCCTGCCCCTAGGGACCTCAGCCAGATGTATTGCGCTCCCCTGGAGTCTCCAGGTTCTATGCCTCACCCGCAGTCCGGCTTGATGCACCTGGACACCCCCGATGGGCTTCGCGCCCTCCACCATGACCGGCCCCCAGATCAAGACTCCTCGGATTTTGATTTCTGGGGGAGGAGGACCTTCTACTCGGCATGGTTGCTCCTCTCCATTTCTGCTCACCAGGCCCACTATGCAGCCTACAACAGGTTCTTGTGGTCTGCGCTAGGTCAGATCCTAGCTGCTTTGCCTGACTCGGAGCAAACCAGACAAGCCATCGCGCTCTCTGCACGTGGCCTGGAGCTAGCAAGGCACCAAGCGAGGGCATCTTATGACGCCAACGAGGTAGCTACCAGGGTCGTAGGGACAGCGATCTGCACTGGGAGATCGGTGTGGCTTCGTCTTTCCCGGTTGTCACCCTTGGCCCGGCGTAGGGTGATTTGCTCCACCCACCAGGGAACCTACCTCTTCTCCCGTAGGGCGAGACGGTGTTTGTCAGGGCAACTTCCTTTCCCCCTCCGGGGGGAACCCGTCTCACTCTCCCACTCGGGCCTCCTCGGCCCGGAAGGTTCCCCTAGTGTGTCACCCACTGAGGCTAAGGGACTCTGTCCCTAGGGTGAATGAATCAACCTCCTTCGGGGGACTTGGTACTCACCCATATGTGATGAATGGTGAAGATTGACACAGATAAGATATGAAAATTACGTACCTACCGTAATTATGATCTTTCTGTGTATCTTCACCATTCATCACAACCCCGCCCGCCATCCCCCTGGGGCCTCAGTCTCTGGGCCCCCTTCCTTCTGTGCCCCCCCTCTCTTTTTGGAGCGGGGTAAAGTAGGGACACACAGTGGGGTATTCTCCTTTAAGGAGTACCGCTCTAGCAGCACTCCTTCTCTACTACATGTCTCCATCCCGATGGGGTGGGAGTTGGTGGTTGCCTTCCTCCTCTTTTCTTTCTGGTTTCCATCCAACTGTCAAAAAAGGGAAACTCTTTTTCACCAATCATTTTCCTGAGGAGAGTATTAAGTCTCTGTACCCTGTCCTTCTCCAGAATAGCCGACTCTGCTTCTGGGGTATTTGCCAGTTATTCTGTGCCTTGAATTCTGGCAGAGCTTTGCTACCCTTGAGTTCCTATGTAATCTGGTGACGGACAAGGGTCTCGGATACCTTTGTTACCTCTCACTCTTTCCTAAATTTCTCCCTCCTTCCTCCCTTCTTCTACTTCCAGAGATTGGGGCCCTACCCAATCCCTTAGTCTCTTCTCTTCTTTGCTGTCCTCTCAGTCATTATTTCTCTTTTAGTTCAGTTTTCCTTTCCTTTTCTGTCCCTTGGACTCTCTTGTCCCACCCTCCATCCCTTCCTCTTACCTTTCCGGCGACTCAGAACTGGTAGGCAGGCAGAGTTGACACAGCCTAACGGCCAACCCTCGAGCGCCACGCAGTACGTCGGCCTCGAGGGCGGCGCCGATGCTGTGTCGTCTCCGCCTATCCTTTTTAAAAAAAAAAAAAAAAGCTCCCGCGGGGTCCTGATCTCCGGCCAGTACCCATATGTGATGAATGGTGAAGATACACAGAAAGATCATTATTACGGTAGGTACGTAATTTTCATTTTCCTCTCCGGGGCAGTTCAAGTGCTGGGGCTAACTGCATATGTCAGAATACAGCAAGACTCCATTAGAAGAAACACAATTACTAAGGTGAGTAATTTTTTCTTCCTGGTGGCTAACATTGCGACCAGAAGTACTAGTGAGCTTCAGGCCTTGTGCATAGAACAGAACTACATCTCTTTCCACAGAGATAAGGTGGTGCTTAGGACTAACAGAAAATTCCTTCCTAAAGTAGTTTCTGATTTTCATTTGAATCAGTCCATCACTCTACCAGTCTTTTTCACTGAGCATTCAAGTTCAGGTGAACGCAGGTTGCATAGTTTGGATGTCAAGAGAGCTTTAAGCTACTACATGACTTACACCAAGGACCATAGACAGGACAGACAGCAACTGTTATTAACCTATGGGGATGTGGGAAAAGGAAAACCAGCATCTAAAAGAATTATTTCACACTGAATAGTTTAGTGTATTCAGTTCTGTTACTCAAAAGTGGGTAAGGAGCCTTCAGTAGGCCTCAGGGCCCGCTCCACAAGGGGCACAGCTGCTACAATAGCAGCTGTAAGGGACAGCCCACTATTGGAAATCTGTAAAGCAGCTACATGGAGAACAATACACACTTTCACAAAGCACTACTACCTGGAAACCCAGTCCCGAAGTGATGCCAGATTTGGCACAGCAGTTCTGCAGAGTCTATTTCCGAAACAGGTTCTGTGCCCATCTGCAAAGGTACTGCTTCGTAGTCTGCAAGAGTTAAGAATATTGAAGAATTCCTGGGATTAGAAGAAAAACATACTCACCTTAGTAATCTTGTTTCTTCTAAGGGATTCTTCAGTATTCTTAGCTCTCTCACCCTGCTCCCCCTTCCAGGACCAGTGGCCTCTGCATCTCAAGCTGGATATCTAATTGAAAGGGGGCATTCCATTACCCTTAAGGCATATTTTTGAACCCTGTTGGGTATTGTTTCCCTTCTTCAGGTCAGATCTGACAGCACAGGGTGGGTTACCTCTGAAGGAGGTTTGTTACTATTGTTATTTTATTATCATATTACTCATAGTTTAAGCTACTAGTGTAAGTTTGATAAGTTAGATTAGGAGGGTCCTTTCCTGGCAGGCTCCAATGAATCTGAAGTGTTACAGAATGCAGCAGTTGGTAAGGGCAGCATTTGAATGGTGGCACAAGCCAATGCTGCGTTTCATCATTTACATATGTTCTGTTCTCGGGGCAGTTCGACTCTACATGCTGACTGCAAGAGTTGAGAATAGTGAAGAATACCTTGGAAGATGCAAGATTACTAAGGTGAGTCATTTTTTCTTCTGCCCCATGCCTGTCATACACAGAATATTGCAAACATAATAGTGTTGCTTCCGGTGGTGCAGTGCCAGAGTACTGGTAATCATGCTTTGTACTTGATCCTCTAAAACAGGATGGAAGAATTCTATTCATGGACACAGCTGTAAAAAATCTGAAGTACTGCGAGCTGAAGGCCCACAAGGATCCTGTAAGTATTCCAGATTCAGCATTGGATGGTACCCCAACATTCTGAGACACCATTTGCTTCAGCCTTACCCCACAACTATTAGTCACATCATCTTGTGTTCATTCACAAATGTCATCAGCTGCCCTCAAATAACTTTTTAGAGCAACATCTTTAATGTGCAGTAATGGTTGTAGTGAGGGATAGGGGTGGGCAAACCAGTTCTGAGTCACCCCAGCCCTTCCCCTACTCTGGGAAGGCTGCCTTAGGTTGGCACAGATCATGGATCAAATTCCCAGAGACCCAGGCCAGAATCAAATCTAGATTACAACCGCCTTGCCCATCCTCAGTTAATGAGAATTCTTGAACTGCATCTGGGATGGGGCTGGAGGGTGGGAAAAGCTTCAAAATGTCCTAGATCATGCCTCCCACATTTTGCTATTTTTGCTCTTAAATTTAGTATTGCATTTTGTATTGTAACAGTCATTTAAAACAACATGAAGTCTTGCTGTATTCTGACATATGCCGTTAGCCCCAGCACTTGAACTGCTCCGGAGAGGAAAAAGTTAACTCTGTGCCACTGCGTAGAATGTTGGGCTCAAGCTCGGTTCAAACCTCTGTCTGCTGCACTTCAAAGAGTAACCGTCAGATTCTTTACTCCGCCTAACTGAACAGTCACTCCGGAGATTGCTCCTTCGCTTGTCGGTTCAGTCTCAGTAAAACGTCAGTTTTATACCGTTTTTTGTCTAAATTTTTTCTGTTCGGATCCCTGTCTGTGGTACAGTAAGTGTTGTAGGTGGTGGACTTTAGTTTATTTACTGTTTTATTTCTGATTTTTCTGTGTGGAAATTGTAAAGTCTTTCAACTGGTCCGGTCGGAACTGATTGTGTAGGTTGATTTTTTTTCTTTAATTTCTTAGTATGAGGTACCGGTCCTTATCGGTTTCAAAAAAATGTGTTTTTAGACATTTTTTTTCCACTGCCCGCAACACAGTTGGTAACTGATAAGGGGGTCTTGCCTTGCTTTAAAGCTGCTAAATGGTAAGTGTTAGGATGGCTACGTCTGAGAAACCCAAGAGAAAAACTGTGTTTCAACACTATAGTGAGTGTGGGAATGCCTTTCTAAAGCAGACCCCCACACCACCTGTGTTTATTATCTGGGGTTTGACCACCTTGATTCAGACTGCCAAATATGTAAAAATTTTCCAAAGGCCACCCTGGACAAGAGATTGGGTAGTCTTAGGGAAAAGGAGGCCGAGAAGGCCGTTGATCTGGATGGCCAGGCCACTTCGGTTCAGACCGAACATGAGGGAGTGCCCACTGACCTGGGCGATACTTCTTCAGGCAAAAGCAGAGCTGATTCTGAGGGGTCGGTTCCGTCAAAAAGAAATTAGCTGGTTCGGATCCAGAACTGTTACGTCCAACCGCCGAAGAGATAGCCAGGGCGATTAGCATTGTGGAATCCCTCCGTTCGGTTCCGTTTGATCTGGCGCCTCCTGGTAGGCACTCGGTTTGGTCGGTTCCTCCGGTTCCAGAATATTGTCCAGATGATTATTATGAACCGGATTTGGAAGGGAAAGAAGGGTATGATGACAATGACTATGATGATGGTGTGGAAGACCTGGATGAGCCCATTGAACCGGACATCTCCCCAGACAGGCCTTCTAATGTTTCCCATCCCAGGCTTTCTGAGTCCACATCCCACTATTTGTTCTACAAAATAAATGGCAGAAACCCTACAGTCCCTTCTGGTTGAAGCTGCTGAGGAACTAGAAGAGCCTGACTTCATAGAAATGATGGACATCCCAGAGTCCAAGAGGCTGTCTATTCCCCTCCATAAATATTTTGGGAAACAGACACAAAAAATTCTCCAAACACCGAATTCTTTACCTCCTGTGGACAAGAGAATGGACAGGAGGTATATGTTGTCAGGCTCAGGTACGGAGTTCTTACTCCAACAGTGCAGCCATGTTGGAGTTGTGCAGGCTGCAGCCTGTGACAAGGCTAACATACTCTTGGCTTCACATCCCCCAGATAAAGATTCTAGGAAGGTGGATGCTATGGCCAAAAAACAGTACTTGGCATCCTCCTTGGGACTCAGGCAAACAAACTATATGGCCTACACAGCCAGATACCAGAAGTCCAGTTGGGGTACTGTTCTGGAACTGGCTAAACAGGCTGCCCCCAGCTAGCCAAGGAGCTGGAGGAGATGGCTGCTGATGGGACTGAGGCATCTAAGATCCAATTTCATGCTGCTGTGGACTCAAATGATGTGTCATCATGAGTCATGGCTAGATCTGTGTCTCTTCAGAGAATTGGTTGGCTCAGATGTACTAGCCTCTCACAGGACACTCAGGCTAAGGCCATGGATTTCCCTGTGGTGGGTAATTCTCTGTTTGAGGAGCAGACAGAGAATTACATGAAAAAGATGGATGAGTACAGGATCACGTACAGGAGTGCACAGGCCAAGGAAAGGCAGGCAACTCCTCAAAGCAGCAGTCTAGGGGCAGGGGCAGGCCTTTTCACAAGCCTTTCTACCAGGCACAGGCCTCTTCTCCTTTTCCTCAGAGGGGGTTCTTCAGAGGGTGAGGCAGAAGGGGATGAGCAGGGCTGCATCCTCCTCCCAGTCTAAGGCTCCTGCCAAACAGACACCATGATGTGTCAGCCCGGGTCAACTCCCCTATTCCAGTAGGAAGCAGGCTGGCTTACTACTTCTAGGCCTGGAAGTCTGTTACCTCAGACAAGTGGGTCCTGGAAGTAGTAAGCCAGGGACTGGCCCTCAGCTTCAAAAAATTACAAAACTGAGGGTCAGGTCTTTTCCACCTGCAAACATCTCCGAAACCATTGCCCTAGAGGCAGATGTTTCCTCTTTGCTGGCTCTCAGAGCCATAGAGAAAGTTTCTGCTCCATACAGGGGCAAGGGTCTGTACTCCAGATACTTCCTCACCCCCAAAAAAGACAGGGGAGTGGTGGCCCATCCTAGACTTAAGATACCTAGTCAAGCCAAAATTCAAAATGGTGACTCTGGGAGTAATTCTTCCCTCTCTGAGGCCAGGGGATTGGTTAGCCTTCCTTGACCTCAAGGATGCCTACTTTCACATTCCCGTCAGGTGCTCCCACAGAAAGTACCTCAGGTTCGAATTGCCTTCAGGCCATTATCAGTTTAGAGCAATGCTCTTTGGACTAACATTAGCTCCAAGTGTTTTCATAAAATGCCTAGCAGTAGTAGTGGCCTTTCTAAGGAGACAAAACGTCTCCGTTTTTCCATACCTGTACGATTGGCCCATTGTGGGGCAGTCTCCAGACCAAGTCAAGTCAAACCTGCACGGGACACAGCAATTGCTCACTTCTCTGGGATTCCTCCTCAATCTTCCAAAGTCAGTTCTTGAGCCAGTGCAACTCCTGACCTTCATAGGGATAGAGTCGAACACTGTCTAAGCAAAGGCTTGTCTTCCTTTGACAAGGACAAAGGTCCTTACAGACCTGGCTTCTTCCTTTCGCCTTCTGGTGTCTCGACCAACAAGACATTTTCTTCAGCTCCTGGGTCACATGGCAGCCTCAATGCAGTGTTGCAGGGAGCCAGATTTCAGATGAGGGACATTCAGTTCCATCTGAGTCCTTTTGGTCTCAGAAAAAAGATCCTCTAACCAAGCTGATTCCAGTGACTCAGACTCTGATCGAAGCTCTCCAATGGTGGTTGGATCAGGACAGTCTCAGACAAGGAGTCCCATTCATCAGCCAGACACATTCAGTGGTATTAACCACAGATGCTTCTCTCCTGGGATGGGGAGCTCACTTGGGAGCCCTCACAGCACAAGAAGTGTGGTCCCCTCAGGAGCCTCTACTACATATCAATCTTCTGGAGCTCAGGACAGTATACCTGGCTCTTCAAGCTTTCTCGGACTCAGTACAGAACAAGGTGATTCAGGTCAGGACAGACAACAACACCACCACCATGTAGTACATCAACAAGCAGGGAGGCACTCGGTCTACGGCCTTGTGCACGGAAGCCATGAAATTATGGTCTCTGGTTTATTCTCTGCAGACATCTCTGGTAGCAGTCCACCTTCCTGGGATGGACAATGTGCTAGCAGATGCCCTGAGCAGGATATCTCAGGGCCATCATGAATGGTCCCTGGATCCCTTGGTGTTAAATGTAATTTTCCCAGGATGGGGCACTGCAGAGATAAATCTCTTTGCAGCCCCAGACAATCATCAACTCCCTCTCTTCTGTTGCAGACCCCCAGTCATGGGTTCAGTTTCCCTGGATGCTCTGGTTCTGGGTTGGGATGGGAAATTTCTGTATGCCTTTCCTCCTTTTCCTCTGTTGTTCATGGTTCTGGTCTAGATAAGGTCACAGTCATGCAAAGTGATTCTGATTGCACCAGACTGGGCCAGGCAGCCTTGGTATCCTCTGTTGATGTCTCTAACAGTCCATCTTCCTCTGTCTCTTCCCAAGAAACACAATCTGTTAACCTCCTCTCAGGGGAGGATATGGTACCCCAAACTTCGGTCTCAGCCTCAAAGCTTGGCTCTTGAAGAGTTAGAGTATGCAAGTCTGCATCTGTCTCAGGGGCTTCTGGATATTCTTAAAGCCTCTCAAAAACCTGCCACCGGAAAAATTTGTAATTCCAAATGGAAAAGATTTAGCATTTGATGTTCCAATAGGGACGTCTTACCAGATACTGCTGATTTGGCTACAGTTCTGGATAATATGGTTCATCTTAATGGCTTAGGCCTCTGGCCAGCCACTTTGAGAGTACACTTAGCAGCTGTTTCTGCATTCCTGTCAGTGGGGAAGGCTTCCTCCCTGGCATCTCACCCTGTTTTCTGTAAGTTCTTTAAAGATTTGCTCCATACCGACACTCGCTTTAAGGACCATACCCCTGGTTGGGATCTTAATGTTTGCATTGCTCAGCTTAAGCAACCTCCCTTTGAGCCTTTGGCTTCAGCAGAACTTAAGTACTTGACTTGGAAAACTGTGTTTCTGGTAGCTATCATTTCTGCCAGGCATATTAGTGAATTACAGGCTCTGTCAGTGGACTCTAATTTTATCTAATTTCATAGAGAGGTCCTTAGAGCTAACAGGACATTCTTACCCAAGGTGGTTTCACATTTTCATCTGAACCAGTCCATATCTCTTCCTGTGTTCTTCACTGATCATTCTTCTTCAGGAGAAAGAAGATTACACAGTCTGAATCTTAAGAGGGCACTTAGCTACTACATTGAGCGTACTAAGGCACTTAGGTTTGACTGTCCACAGCTGTTTCTCACTTATGGTGAAGTGGGAAATTGTAAACCTGCTACTAAGAGAACTATTGTCAGGTGGATTGTCTCTTGTATACAATTCTGCTATGAAAAGCTAGGAAAAATACCCCTTCAGGCCTGAGGGCTCATTGGACCAGAGGTACAGCTGCTTCTCTGGTTGCTGCCAGAGATATTCCCTTACTAGAAATATGCAAAGCAGCCACCTGGAAAACAGTCCATACATTCACCAAGCATTACTCTCTGAATATCCAGGCTAGGAGTGATGCTAGAGTTGGTACAGCAGTACTGCAGAGCCGATTCCCAAAATAGGTACGGTCCCTCCTCCTTGGAGGCACTGCTTGGTAGTCTGCATATGTCAGAATACAGCAAGACTTCATGTTGTTTGAAGAAAAAATTACTCACCTTAGTAATTCTGTTTCTTCTAATGGAGTCTTGCTGTATTCTGACCTCCCTCCCTGCCTCCCCTCTCAGAACCTGGTTTTTGGGAAGCGGGTTGGCAGGTACAGTGTTGCACCTCAGGGGTGTACTTGGCACTCCCCCCTTTTAGAACGGGGAAATGGGTTATGTTTATGTTGTTTTTTTGTAGTTATGTTTGTTCACTACCTGGTTATTATTTTGGGGTTCTCGACTTGAGTCTTTTGGGGACCCACAAAAAATTGGTTGCCTGTTGGCTAGTTTGTTTACAATTTCCACCTAGGTGGTGTAGTTAGTTAGTATTAGCTCCTAAGAATCTGACGGTTACACTTTGAAGTGGAGCAGACAGAGGTTTGAACCGAGCTCGAGCCCAACGTTCTATGCTCTGGCATAGAGTTGACTCTTTCGTCTCTGGAGCAGTTCAAGTGCTGGGGCTTAACTTCATATGTCAGAATATAGCAAGACTCCATTAGAAGAAACACAATTACTAAGATGAGTCATTTTTTCATATCGCCTTCCTTCTGTTGTAACTCTTATCCCCAGACGTGTGAAAACAGATCATTTTGATCCAGTCCACTTTCCTGGTAAAACAGAAATAAAATAAATAATAAACCCATAAAATAATCAGCCTATTGTTTACAGCAGACCAAAAAAATGGGTATTGCAGTGTTGATGATGATAAGAGAACCATGTCTTTATCCAAGTAAAGAGATGTTTGAATATCGTGGCAGTCACAGAAACATGGTACATGGAGAACCATGACTTGGTTGTCAGCATAGCAGAGTACACAATCTACAGGAGGGACTGGGTGGGTAAAAGAGGAGGAGGAGGAGTAGCTCTCTATGTAAGGGAAGATATCAAAGCAGTGGAACTAAAGGGTAAACGGGGAGAAGAGGAGGCACTGTGGGTCACCTTGGAGGCAGATAGTGGCACCACAATCCGCACAGGTGTTGTATATAGACCCCCCCGTCTCAGGGGGAAGAAATGGACAAGGAAATTGTAGAAGGTATCCTCAGAATAGCAGAAAAAGGGGAGATGCTGTTGATGGGGGACCTGAATGTGCCAGGTGTTAACTGGAGCACATTTACTGCAGCCGCATCCAAGAGTAGGGTCATTCTCGATGCCCTACAGGGGGCATGCCTCAGACAGCTAGTGTTGGAACCCACTCGGGAGGGAGCAATCTTGGACCTGGTACTTACAAACGGAGACGGAGAGAGGATCACAGATTTAGAAGTGGGTAGCCATTTGGGAACAAGCGACCACCACACATTGTGGTTCACGATGAACACAACCATGGAGTCAAGCCATACAAAAGCGAGGGCACTAGGCTTTAGAAAGGCTGACTTTGGCAAAATGGGGGAGTGCCTAAGGAATGCACTAGCAAGTGGGCAGGAAGGAGGGTGGAAGAACAATGGGGAAAAATCAAAACTGCCATCATGGTGGCAACTAGTCTTTGTGTGAAGTGAATAAAGAAAACAAAATTAAGTAAAAAACCACTATGGTTCTCAAAAGAGGTGGCAAGGAAGGTTAGGTAGAAAAAGACAGCATTCAGGAAGTATAAGGAATCACTGAAGGAGTAGGACAGAGAACTGTATCAGTTAAAGCAGAGGGAAGTGTGGAAAGCAGTCAGGACAGCAAAGGCCCAAACTGAGGAAAAGATAGCCAGCTCAGTTAAGAAGGGGGATAAAACCTTTTATAGATACATTAGGGAGTGCAGAAAGATCATGGGAGGGATAATGAGGCTTAATAGAGGGGAGGTGAGCATAGAGCGACAGTGAAAATGCAGAGATACTGAATGAATATTTTTGCTCAGTTTTCACAAAAGAAGAAGAGGAGGAGGTACCTAAACCAAACAGTAGAAGCACTCTAGGCAGGGGGGTCAATTCTAGTCCATTCACAGAAGAAAGGGTCCTGAAAGAACTCTTAAAACTCAAGGTGGACAAAGCAATGAGAGCTGACGGGATTCACCCCAGAATTCTAAAAGAACTAAGGGGAGACCTGGTGACACCACTGACTACCCTTTTTAACAAATCATGGGAGAATGGTGTGGTACCTGAGGACCAAGAGTGGGAGCAAGGCAGAGGCAGGAAACTGTAGATCTGTTAGTTTGACCTCAATGGTAGGGAAAATGATGGAATCACTTCTGAAAGAAAGACTTGTCGAGTATCTAGAGGCTAGCGGGGCACGGGACCCAAGGCAGCATGGATTCACGGTTGGAAAGTCATGTCAGACACATCTAATAGATTTATTTGAATGGGTGACCAAAGTAGTAGACCAGAGAGGGGCTGTAGATATGGCCTACTTAGACTTTAGCAAGGCATTTGACACAGTACCACACAAAAGATTAATAAACAAGTTAGCCAGCCTAGGAGTGGGTCCCAGGGTGGTAGCCTGGGTAACAAATTGGCTGAACAATAGGACACAGAGGGTAATAAAAACGGAGCACACTCTGGAGAAAGGGGAGTTACTGGTGGGGTACCACAGGGTTCAGTGCTGGGACTGGTACTATTTAATGTCTTTATAGATGACATTGCAGAGGGGCTGGAAGGAAAAGTATGCCTCTTTGCAGATGATACAAATATCTGCAACAGGGCTGATTCACAAGGAGGGGTAGAAAGGATGAAAAGGGACTTGGCATGGTTGGAGCAATGGTCAAGAGTATGGCAGCTAAGTTTCAATGCAAAGAAGTGCAAAGTAATGCACCTGGGAAACAAAAACCCAGGGGAAGAGTACACAATTGGGGGTACTACCAACAACAAAGATGGAAAGGGAACTGGTGGTACTCATATCAGATGACCGTAAGGTAGGCAAGCAATGTGAGAAGGCAAGAGGAGGGCTGTGGGGATTCTGAGATGCATAGGGAGAGGCATCACCAGTAGAAAGCAGGAAGTTGTTATCCCTTTGTACAGACAGTTGGTGATACCCCATCTGGAGTACTGGGTGTAGTTCTGGAGACCCCATCTTCGCAAGGACATAGATAGGATGGAGGCAGTCCAGAAGAGGGCAACCAAAATAGTGCAGGGTCTGCACCAGAAGTCATACGAAGAGAGACTAAAAGACCTTAATATGTATACCCTTGAGGAAAGGAGGGAGAGGGGGGGACATAATAGAAACTTTCTAGTACTTCAAGGGAATCAACAACATTCAAGAGGGTAGCATATTTCAGAAAAAGAGATGCACAAGAACAAGGGGCACAATTTGAAGATGGAGGGGGACGGCTCAGGGGCAACATGAGGAAGTATTTTTTTGTGAAGAGGGTGGTAGATGCATAGAACAGCCTTCCTGAGGAGGTTGTGGGGTCAAAAACTGGGGGAATTCAAGAATGCATGGGACTGACACAAGGCAATTGTAGTGGGGGTGGGGGGGTAAGGAGGAAGTAGGCTGCTGGTTGACTAGGATCTGCAGCTTATCCAGTAGGTAGGGAAATGGGCAGACTAGGTGGGCCAAGTGGTCCTTATCTGCCGTCAGAGTCTATGTTTCTATATTTTGACATTGCAGTTTCTTTTTCGAGGTGACTGGGCCAAGAGGCAACCTTACCGTATAAATGTGGAAACTGCTTTTTATAATGACAGGTGTAAACTGTAGTGCAGATGCTGCCAAAGTCTCCGTGATTTAGTTTGGATAGCAGTATTTATCTATTTTTTTATGTTGTTGACTGGGAAAGCTAACTGGAACATAGTTCCTTTTACATTAGCAACCCAAAAGATTAACAATATTAAAGAGCACCTGTCAAGCCCTTTTATAAAATGTCCCCCAGAACACAGGAAGGTCCCTTACTACGAAGTTCTTTGCTTGTAAAACCAGCATTTTGTCCTGCAGGGTTTTCATGAGTGAAAGGATTTTATTTTGTTCTAGTTAAGAGTTTGAAGTCTCTTCCATTCTTGATTTGGATCTCCACACACATATATACACATTTTGTTATGTAAGACTTGAGAGCACTGAGATGTGCTTCACAGATTTCTATAGGGCCGCATTTTAAAATACATTTTTATATGTTTTAGATGGCTGATTTGTAAAACTCAAAGCCACTACTCAACTAACAAGGGGGTTGTTAGTTGAGTTGTACATGGCTTTGATTTTTACAAATCAGTCATCTAAAATATATAAAAATGTATTTAAAAAACAGCCCTACAGAAGTCTGTGGAGCACACCTCAGTGCTTTCCAGATTATTATGTAACAAAACATGTGAGCACGGGGATGGAACTCCGAATCAGGAAGTGGAAGGGACTGGACTTTTGGCTCCACAGAGCAAAAATAAGATTCCTTCACTCCCGAAATCCTTGCACGTCAAAATTTTTATTTTGCAAGCAAAGAACTCCAGGGTAGGTAAGGGTCCTTCTGTTATGTGCACCAGGAAAGATTCTCTTTCAGGAACATGGGATAAAAAACAAAGTACAGGCAGATGGGTATACAGAGTATCTGAGAGAGTTATAGGTGGTGTTTACAGAGAGATGTTCCACATACCTCGATTTGAAAGCAATTTGGGATTATGTAGTCTGAATGTTAGGCGATAATCTGTTCAAAATTTATGAAGCCTGGAAACATTTTGCCTCATGGCTGTCTTAACCTGTGGAACATTAAGCAGATAGTGTCCACGGAACGAAGATTTAACTGTACTGTATTTCGCACTTCATGTGATTTCTATTACCTAAAGGCAATATTTCTAGCGTATTTCTCCCACCAAAAGTATTATTTAGGGGGTTATGTAATTAAACATTTGTGGCAAGGCAGTTTCCACAGATATCACAAAAGCCGTTTGTACTGCTGTAGTACTGACACCCGCTTACTAAGCTGGTATGGCAGTCTACTCATTGCTCCTAAAAGTTAAAGAGTGGTGCAGGCTATGTACTAAGTCAGCCAGGTGTAGAAGCAGCAGTCAGAGTTTGACTAAAGAGCTGCTACAAAGAAAAAGGCTAAAAAAAAAAAGAGGTGGGTTATGGTTTGAAATCCAGGGCTGGATTAGCTAGTAAATGTAACAGGGACGTTTAATAATTTTGTACCCCTCCCTTTTACCGGGGGCTTTGGAGACTGCCATGGCCGCAAATGGAGTCCAAAGTTTTAAAGATTTTCAGAAATTCCTATTAATCCATGTACCTCTATGAAGAATCAAACTTTTTAATGTCGAGATTCATGATATGATACTGTGTCCCATAGTCAGTCTGCACTGAGCAAAAGGTAGGGCACAGACTGCACCCAGCCCCGTCCTGAAGAGTGCCACACTTGAGTGAAGGAACTAAAGTGGTGTTGGGATTGCATATTACAGGCTTTGAGAACTGTAAGGGGTGGGGGCATGGCGAGTGCCACACTGCTGCCACTAGTTTAAATTGAGCCTCCCTTCCCATTATAAGTAAATGTCATGCAGTGTGTTACTTGAATTACAGGGGCTCACTTCAGAACAACTGGAAACTTGTCCTGAAGGGCCTCTCCCCAAGTTTCCAACACTAAAGGTTTGATCAGGAGTTTGGAGAGGGGGTATTTCTGGAGTTACTGTACCATTCCAGGCAAAGCAAAGAACAATGACCTGCCATGATATGCCTACACAGGAAATGAACACAAGTACACACAGAAAATCCGGACTTAGACATGACTCCGGCTGCGATGCTACTCTGCTATGTTATGTCCCCCAGATAGGCTGCCTTTTTCCAGGAGAACTCACAGTGCTCTGCTCGCCTGCTTTTTCCTTCATAGATTTGTCTTTATCAAAGCACAGCGTGCCTCATTACTTTGAGTCTGATGCCAAATCCAGAGCAACATCAACAGCAGTCATCTCCTAACCTTCTTGTCCTGGGCAACTAATCATCACTGCTGCAAGTCACAGGGGCAGAGTGCAGGGAAGGGCAGAGGTGCTGGTGCAAGCTAATAGTGGATGCCAGCTGGGAGTCGGCAGGTCAGGCCCTGTCTGAGTGTAAGAAAGGAGGTGGCGTTGCTTACAGATGAAACACAAACATAGGCACTGCATGTGTGCATTTCCTCTGTATGCCGTGGCACCAAAGGTCAGTGCCTCATAGTGTGCTATCAAAGTTCCAGGGGGAAGAGGCTGAGCTGGAGGTTTAAAAACAAAAAAGATCTGTATGTACAAAAATGGGGCCCAGGACAAATGTCCTAATGTCCTCCCACTAATCTGTTGAAACCCCCCACCTTCCCTCCAGATCAGTGGTATGGGTGATGTAAGTAATAAGCCATGATAGGGTGTGCATTAAAGAGCAGCTGACACCTTCAGGAGAACTTTAACAAAACATAATATTTAGATACATTTCGGCTTGTATTTCACATTAGTTCTGTATTCCTCCTCCCCAGTATTTACTACTGTAACCCCCCTGCAAATGGGGGTTCCCAAAAGTCTTCCAGGAGTTTGCCTGAATGCTCCAAGTCTGGGCGGTGTTCGGCGTCTGAGTTGTTTAAATGTGGTTCCAAGTGAGTGCTATTTGAGCCTCTACGTACTGTCTCTTTAAGAGCTGTCTGCTTGCAGACTTAATTAGTTTGTATGGGGGGACTGTGTATTTAATGCTTGAATCCCGCCCGGGCTGCTGTCAATTCGCTCCGTTTCTGCCATTGCTACATGTGCAGAGGGAGCCTTGTTGAAAGATATAACTGTTTGCCAGAAATCATTTAGAGTGACTGAAAAAATGTAGTTTGTCTAACCTGTCTTCATTTCAGCACGAACTGTTTCTGTGTAACTCTTTCATTTTGGTCCTGAATAGCTGACTGGGACCAATCAGGATGATAGGGAGACCCTAAAATGGAGCCTGTGGACGAATCAGAACTTGGACTCTCAATTGTGAGCCAGCCCCAAGGGGATTGTATGGATAGTGACTCTGGGAAATGTAGTTTTAACCTTGGCGCCTTTTTCCACCAACAGAGGGAGTCTAATTGTGAGTGACAACTGAACCAGCCAACAGAATGGTGTGGAGCTAAAGGAAATGCCCTGCTCTGTGACTGGAAAGATTAGATCAGTTGTGACTGTGAAGAGAGAAGGAGTTCTGTGCTTCTGAGGTGTATAGTTTCACGCGGGAAGCGCATGTGAGGCCCTGAGTTTTGGTCTGCAGCCTTTGTGAGTGCCAGTTTGGACTGAATCCGAGTTGTGAGGAGAAAGAAGCACTAGAAGTGTGGAAACCAGGCTCACCCTGTAGAAGACTGGAGAAATTGCTGAATCGCGCTCGGTCTGTCAGGAACTGGAGCTGCTGTGTGTGCTCCCGGGTATTTTGCAGTAATTGCGTTTGGGATTGAGGAGCAGTCTGCCCGGTATAGTACTTTCCTTTTACATATGAATGTGTGTAGTGCTTGTGGGGAATCGCTATTTCCAATCCCCAGTGCTGTGTGCTGTGTGTTGAAGCTGGAAGCAAACCCCAGCTTGTCTCAGACTAAATTCGTTTGCTATCAACTGCAGTGGGGTCCAGTCACAAGGACTTTGTCTCCATGCCTTGTTGTTCTGGCAATCCGGAAGAACATCCACCATCCGGTTTTCAGCTTGGGTATTGTGAGTACAAGCCAGGGTATTCCCCTGCAGCCTGTTTTCAATCACAAGTGTTTCATCTAATTCTTGTTGTTTCCCTGCTTCATGGACTGAGCCATCCGGCTCCAGATTACAATTGGGTGTTGTGCATAGATTTTCTGCTGCAGGGCCCTATCCATCTACACCTGCCAGCCAACCCCGGGCAACGGACCTGGCTAGCCCTGCCCCAACTTGGGTACCCAGAGTGTGACTTTTCAGCCCCTATATGTGTGCACAGTTCTGTGATTTAATGCCACCAATTAACCTGATTTCCCCCTTCCGTGTTACTGCCCCCTAAATAAATCAGATTTGTTGTTATACTATATACTGTCTGTGGTATTGGTACTTATGGAAACAGTATTGTGTTCTGCTGTGTATGTTGTTTAACCTTATTTTACAGGGGGTCCTCAGAGACGTGTGGCAGAATCAGTCTTGAGGGTAAGTGGTATCTATATGAGTGAACAGTGTGTATATGTGGGGTATTGGGGCTGTAACTCCGGTGTACTGTGTGAGCCACTAGAGGGAATAAAAGGGGGTCTCAGTGCCCTAGATTGCTGTGACCAAGCTAGTCTAACCACTACAAACCCTGACCTCTGGCTGGAGACACCCGCCATAGGACCTAGGCCCCTCATCCTGTCCGTAGTCAAACAGGCAGGGGTAATAGCCCTTGGGATAGCGCCACCTAGGGGTTACACTACCAGTGTCATTTTCATGAAAACAGGATCTTTGCTCCTGAAGAGTTCATTTATTCCTGTTGCTTCAAACAACATGAAGTCTTGTATTCTGGCAATATGCAGCTAGCCCTACCAGTTCAGCTGCCCCAGAGATGAAAGAGTTAACTCTGTTCTATAGCATAGAACGTTAAGCTCAAGCTCGGTTTTCAAACCCCTGTCCCTGGTACATTCTATAAAACCGTCAGATTCTTTACCCCGCCTGCCTGTGAAGTTGCTCCGGAGATTTCTCCTCACTCGCTTCAGTTCAGAGTGATGTTTTTCATTGGTTATTTCAACCGCATTTTCTTTTCGGTTCTTCAGACCTCTGTCTACGGTACAGGTTAGACTAGATTAGATTGAGTTTCGATTTGATAAGTCTCTGGTCCTTTTTCGGTCTGCGTAACCGAGAGAAGACTGATTTGATTATTTCTTTGAGGTAAATCTTACAGTTTATG
The DNA here is from genome assembly GCA_016271365.2 of Neoceratodus forsteri. Lineage (NCBI taxonomy): Eukaryota > Metazoa > Chordata > Ceratodontiformes > Ceratodontidae > Neoceratodus > Neoceratodus forsteri. The sequence continues at coordinate 213,067,735 of CM028129.1, read as the reverse complement.
TGTTTATTTGGGATCTGGCAGTTTTCGGTTTAAAAAAAAAAAGAGTTTTTGTTGTTTTTTTCCATCGACCATTGAACCTTTCGTTAACCGAAAACTAATTTAGTTACTTGGGCCTGACTGCCATGCAAAGGATAACTTTGGCTTCAGTGCATTATGTATGAGAAACCCAAAGAAAAGATCAGTCCCACTGGGTTTCAACACTGCACAGAGTGTGGGGAGGTTGTTTGCAAGGCGGTTCCCGACCTCATGTATGTTCATTGTCTGGGGTTTGACCACCTGAAAACAAACTGCCAAATTTATGAAAACTTTCCTAAGGCCACGCCAGATAAGTGTTTAACTAGGCTGAAGGAAAGAATGGCTGAAAAATCCGCTGACCCGGATAGCCGGTCTGGTTCGGCTCCTGACGGTGCTGGGGAACCGGAGGAGGTGCCTTCTTGACCAAACGAAAAGCAGATAACCAGGGAATCGATAACTGCAAAAAAGAAGTGAAAATCTGCCAGTTCGGAGTCCATGTTTCTGGCTCCAACCACAGACAAAATAGCTAAAGTGATCAGGATTGTACAATCATTACAGACAGAATCAGGTGACCCGAGACCAAATACGAACACACACCCCTCGGTTCGGTCGTCTACCGGTTCACTTCCCACTGGTTCATATGAACCAGAGACTTTTTATGAACTCAAGTGGGAAGAAGGGGAAGAAGAGGAAGAAGCAGAAGAAGAGGAAGGCTTGGGGGAGCCCATCGAGCCTGATATTTCACCGGATAGGCCGGACTCTGACTCCTTTCCCAGACAGCCTGGGGAGTCCTCCTCCCATTACTCATTCTACAAAAAGGTTGCTGAAACCTTACGGCTCCCTACTTTGGAGGCAGCTGAGGAGGAGGAGCCAGATTTCATCAAGATGATGGATGACCCTCACTCCAAAAGACTTTCAATACCTCTTAATAAGTCCTTGAAAAAGCAGATAAACAAAATTTCGCAGATGCCCACTTCTATTTCCCCTGTCGATAAAAGGATGGATAGGAGGTATATGCTCTCAGGCAGTGGCACAGAGTTCCTCTATAACCACTGCAACCATGTAGGAGTTGTCCAGTCTGCTGCTTGTGACAAGGCTGGCATTCCTGTAGCCTCTCATCCTCCTGAGAAGGACTCTCTGAGGATTGACACCATGGCCAAGAAGCAATAGTTGGCCTCTCCTCTGGGGATTAGACAAGCTTCCTACATGGCATATGTAGCCAGATACCAAAAGTCCAGATGGGAATCTGTCCTGGACTTTGCTAAGATTGCTCCACCCCAACTGATCAAGGACCTGGAGCAGATAGTCAAGGATGGCATTGAGGCATCCAAAGTCCAATTTCATGCTGCAGTGGACTCTAATGATGTGTCCTCTAGAGTCATGGCTACTGCGGTTTCCCTGTAGAGATTTTCCTGGCTCAGGTGTACCAGCCTTTCGCAGGATACCCAGTCAAAGGCCATGGATTTTTCTGTCGTCCAAACTTCTCTGTTTGGGGAGCAAACTGAGTCATACATGAAGAAAATGGACGAGTGTAGGACCACTTACAAAAATGCAACTGCAAAAGAAAAGGCTGCAGTCCCGCAGAAGCAACAAAGTAGGCCAGGCAGAGGCAGGCCTTATCAAAGGCCTTTTTACCAGGCACAGGCAATCCCTGCTTACCAGCAGCAGAGAGGCTTTTTCAGGGCAGAGGTAAGAGAGGTGTGAGCAGAGCTGCATCCACCTCCCAGCCTAAGACTCCTGCCAAACAGACACCCTGATGTGTCAGACAGGGCCGCCTCGCCTCTGCCAGTAGGAGGCGGGCTGGCTCACTACTTCCAGGCCTGGAAATCCATTACCACAGACAACTTGGTCCTGGAAGTAGTGAGCCAGGGACTTGCTCTAAATTTCAAATGGTTCCCAAAAACCAGAGCAGTCTTTTAAACCTGCCAACAGTTCAGAGACAACTCTGTTGGAGGCAGAGGTTTCCACACTTTTAGAGCAAAAGCAGTGGAACCTGTCCCCGTCCTTTACAAAGGAAGAGAGTTGTACTTAAGATACTTCCTTATGCTAAAGAAGACTGGGGAGTGGCTGCCCATCCTAGATTTGAGGTATCTCAACAAGCACCTGACAAAACCCAAATTCAAGATGGTGACTTTAACCAAAAATCCTTCCCACTCTCAGACAAGGAGACTGGTTAGCCTCCTTGGACCTCAAGGATGCTTATTTCCACATACCTATCAAACACTCCCACAGAAAATATCTAAGGTTCGAGTTGCCCTCAGGCCACTGTCAGTTCAGGGCAATGCCCTTTGGCCTGACCTCATTGAAACATAGAAACATGGAAGTTGATGGCAGATAAGGACCGCAAGGCCCATCCAGTCTGCCCATCTGCCCACCTCTGCCTCTTGAACATTCACAAAGTGCCTGGCAGTGGTTGTGACCTACCTGAGAAGGCAGGGAGTGTCTGTGTTTCCCTACCTGGATGAGACTGGCTGGTCGTGGGACAGTCCCCTCAGCAGGTGAGGGAAGCCTTGGATGTGGTGCAGGATACCCTTGGGTCCTTAGGATTTCTGGTAAATGTAAGCAAATCAGTGCTGTACCCTGTTCATAGGAGCAGAGCTGGACATGGGTCAGGCAAAGGCTCTCCTGCCAGTAGAAAGGGTGGACAACCTCATCATCTGGCAAGTTCTTTTCGCTTGCAGGTGTCTCGGCCGGCAAGACATTTTGTTCAGCTTTTGGGACACATGGCAGCCTCCACAGCAGTGGTCCCAGGAGCCAAGTTTCAGATGAAAGTCATTCAGTTTCACCTCAGATCCTTCTGGTCCCAGAAAAGAGATCCTCTATCCAAGCTGATTCCAGTGACATCCACCTTGGTACAGTTGCTGCACTGGTGGAAGGACAAGGACAATCTCGGGGAGGGTGTTCCTACTGTAGTTCTGACCATAGATGCTTCACTCCTGGGATGGGGGGACCACACTGCTCATGGGGCATGGTCCCATCAGGAGTCCTTGCTCCATATCAACTTGTTAGAGCTGAGGGCAGTGGTCCTGGCTCTTCAGTCATTCTCAGAGATGGTACAGGGGAAGGTGGTTCAGGTAAGAACAGACAACAACACCACCACCATGTACTACATCAACAAGCAGGGAGGGACAAGGTCCTGTGCCCTGTGTATTGAGGCGATAAAGATTTGGACTCTAACATACTCTTTTCAGACCTCGCTCTCAGCAGTGCACTTGCCAGGCAAGGACAATGTACTGGCAGATGCTCTCAGCAGAATAAATCAGAGTCACCATGAGTGGTCTCTGAATAAGGGAATACTGCATGCAGTGTTCAGGAGATGGGGCACACCAGAGATAGATCTGTTTGCAGTCCCAATCACCAGTTGCCCCAGTTCTGTTTCAGACCTCCAGATCTTGTCTGTGTCAGTCTTCACCATTCATCACATTTGGGTTCTGGCCGGAGGTCATGACCCCATGGGAGCTCTTTTTTTTTTTTTTTGATGGGCGGAGTCGATGCAGCGACGGCGCCACTAAGGCCGACGACTATGCGTGTACTTGCAGGCGGGTTGCCATTAGGTGTTGCCAACCCCTCCCTCCCGCCAGTTCTTCATTTCCTGCCATAGAGGGCGCACTTCATGTGGAACTACAATCAACAGCATCCTACTCGTGTCTTCGATGCCTAAAAGTTTTACCTGCCAGTTCTGTTTCGCCCTACTCGAAACTGCTGTTGGTAAGACTATTCCGTTATTATTTTTCAGCGACGTCGAGTCTGTTTTTGAATTGTTTTTCTGTCGATCATGTCTCTCAGTCAGAGGGCAAAAAAATCGATGAAAGTGGGGCAGCCTCCTATGTGTCGGTGCCCGTACGGACGCAAGTACTCCGTTACCGACCAACATGATCCTTGTCTTGCATGTCATGGCCCGCTTCATGGCATGGATTTGTGCGATGCCTGTTTCTCCATGGATCATCGTGTCATCGATCAATGCGCGTGGAAAGTTGGATGAGCTCCGCTGACTTTTGGGGGATGGGCGCACACTCGTCAGGCCAAGCCACGGTCTCTTGGCCTTTCCTCTGGGTTCCCTCCCGGTTCTATATGGACCGTGGAGGAGGGGCTTCTGCTTCTAGTAGCCTTTCCGTGGTGCAGTAGGCCCAGTCCATTCCCCTGGGGAGGCGGGAGCACATGTGGCAGTCGCCCTCGGGGTGAAGGCTCCCCCTGGCATGGCTTTCACCGGGCTAGGAAGCCTGGGTCGGCACTGTCCTCGACGCAGTCTGTCAGTGCCATCTTGGGCCTTGGTGCCATTCACAGTGCCATGGATCCTGATGGCACCATGGTTGGCCCGGTCTGCTGCTCGGTGCCGTCTCTGCTGTCGACGCAGTTCATGGCACCGATGGTGCTGACGGCACCGTGGGAGGTTCTACAGTGCCATCTTCGACTGTTTCTCACCTCAGCACTGTTCACGGCACCTTGGCTGGGGACGGTGCCGTGTGTAGCTCTGGTGCCACTTGCGGTGCCGAGTGAGGACACGGCGCTGTGGTAGGTGTCACCCTTGGCGCCGTGAGTGGTGCCGAGGGAGCTGTCAATGTCGCTATTGGCGCCGCCCCTGACTCTGGTGCTGCTTGTACCCCAGCTCTGCTGCCACTCTTGGCTCCGTCTCTTCTTCGGGCACCATTCGCAGTAGGGGAGTTCAGTGCCGGCTCTGGTATAGACACCCGGACTAGCGCCTCTTTCGGTCCAGACTGGGGCAGACGTCCGCATTCGGTCTGGCTCCGGACTTCGGTCTCTACCTCTTCGGAGACGTATTCCGAATCTGGTTCGGACTGGCTATCCGACTCTTTGGAGTTGGCAGCCCATGTGGACACCCTGGTAGTTTCCTCAGCTGACCGGAGCCTGCCTCCCTCTGAGGAGTGGGTGGTAGCCCCCGAGTCTAGGATCAGGGTTGCTGACCAGCAGGCAGTAGTGCAGGCCACTATTGCCCTGCAGCCTGGGCCCAGAGGGTTTTCTGCCTCCTCAATTGGGTTGCCCCCTCAGGTGGTGTGCCTGGATCGCCCAACTTTAGGAACGACCGGAGCACTCACGGGAGGGGAAGGTGCTACTCCCTGGGTGGTCCCCTCGGGGACCAACCAGGGTTGTCAGCTGCCTAGGCTGGTGTTTGCAAGGAGGAGGGCTCTTTCAGATTCTGAGGGGTCAGGGTTCAATGCAGCAATCCTTTTCTGGGACCCATCTGAGTTTGAGAAGGAGTCGTAGCGTGGGTCCCTATCCATCCTTCTTGGTCTCCTCGAGAGGGCCCTGGTCTTTGGAGGGAAGAGACCGTCCTTTTGGATTTTCATGGTCCTGGTCACCTCACAGGAGGGATTCTAAAGGGCACAGCCTAGGCAATTCCAGTGTGGTTGATCGGCTGTCAGCTGTTGGGCTTTCCGGGGCGCCTCCTTCCCTTGGGGCTCTTGGTGCGCTCTCTTGCCCGAATAGAGGACAGTTGCCTTCTGTTGCTGACTTAGCACCCACTCCTCTGTCACCATCTCCTGCTCTCCCAGGCATTCTTGACCCTAGTGGACCTCTCTCCTGGGAGCAATTCAGGGCTGCTCACTTCCCTACGTACGTCAGGGCCATGGACGAGTGGGTGTTCCACCATTCCCCTGAGCAGCCAACCTCTGGATCTCCGAGGTCTTCCGCTTTCTCATCCTCCTGTTCTGGAGGAGAGGAGCTTTCTGTCCACATCTCCCCTGCTGCTGATCTTGTGGAGTATCAGCGTTTCCTCGTGAGGATGATGAAAGACCTGCGTGTCACCCTGCCCACTCAGCACAATCCGGAGCATTCGATACGTGCCTTCTTTGGCGACTTCAGTGCGGCCACCCTTGTGGTGCCCGCCTGGCCTGCACCTTTCCAGGAGGTATCATTGTGGTTCTGGCAAAGACCCTTTTCCGGAGTCCCAGCCCCTAGGGATCTGAGCCAGTGGTATTGTGCCCCTGGAGTCTCCAGGTCTTATGCCTCATCCTCAGTCAGGACTGACACAGCTGGACACTCCTGATGGGCTTTGCACCCTCCACCGTGACTGGTCCCCAGATCAAGATTCCGTGGATTTTGACTTCTGGGGGAGGAGGACCTTCTACTCGGCACGGTTTCTTCTTTCAATTTGTGCTCATCAGGTCCACTATGCTACCTATGATAGGTTTCTGTGATCCAGGCTAGGTCAACTCCTAGCCTCTATGCCTGATTCGGAGGTAACCAGACAAGCCACTGCACTCTTTGCACGTGGCCTGGAGCTAGCAAGGAACCAAGCGAGGGCATCTTACGACGCCAATGAGGTAGCTTCCAGGATCGTAGGGATAGCGATCTGCACTAGGCGGACGGCATGACTGCGTCCTTCCCGGTTGTCATCCTTGGCCGGGCGTAAGGTGATTTCCTCCACGTACCGGAGAACCCACCTTTTCTCCCATAGGGTGAGGCGGCGTCTGTCAGGGCAACCTCCTGCCCCCTCTGGGGGGTCCCCATCTCACTCTCTCCAGACTCGGTCCTGGCCAGGCCCATAAAGGTTCTCCCTCTCAGTGTTTTCCTCCCACTGAGAGTTAAGGGACTTAGTCCTTTAGGGTCTAGGGCTCCCTTCGGGGGGCTCGGTACTCACCCAGATGTGATGAATGGTGAAGATTGACACAGATAAGATATGAAAATTATGTATCTACCGTAATTCATGATCTTTCTGTGTATCTTCACCATTCATCACAAATCCACCCCTCCATCCCCTGGGGCCTCAGTCTGGGTCCCCTCCTCTGTGCCCTCTTCCTCTCTTCCTTCCCGCTGGTCAGGAGTGGGGTGATCTGGGGCACATGGCGATTTTTATCTTCTAACAGGAGGGGAGAGGGCGCTTCTCTCCTCAATGCCTTGGCTCCACCACTTTGGGGTGGGGGTTGGTGGTTGCCCTTTCTTCTCTCTCTCTCTCTCTCTCTTTTCCTCTGTCCTACTCCGTTCCTTAGGGACTCATCCTTCGAATTTAATTAAAAAGAAACCTTTATTTCAAACAACATGAAGTCCTGCTGTATTCTGACAATAGCAGTGAGTCCCAACCTTCGAACTGCCCCGGAGATGAAAGAGTTAACTTTCCATGCCAGGCATGGAATGCTGAGCTCGAGCTCGGTTGAGACTCTGTCTGTTGCTGTTTAAACTCAAACCGTAAGATTCTCTACTCCGCCTCACTGAACAGTCGCTCCGGAGATTTCTCCTTCTGCTCGGTTCAATTTGTCGGTTAAAGTACCGCTTTTCTCGGTTTTCGACCGAATTTAAACCGTAACCTATTGGTTCAGTCTCTGTCTGTGGTATTTGTGAGTACTTGATAGGTTTATATTATTTTCTATTCTGTGTGGAACTTGTAAACGGTTCATCGGTTCGGTTTGAACCAATCAAGTTGTTAAAAAATCTTTATCTGTACTTTTAGTGTGTGGTTACCGGTTCTTATCGGTTCTAAAAAAAACAGATTTTATTACGGTTTTCCACAACCCGTAGCACGGTCAGGAACCGATAAGAGGGTCTTGCCTGGCGGATTGCCATTAAAAGGGTAAGTTTGGTTAGGACTGGCACAATGTCTGAGAAACCCAAAAGAAAACCGGGCCCACTGGGTTTCAACACTGCAGTGTGTGGAGAAGTCTTTATAAGGCTGACCCCACACCACCTGTGTTTATTGTCTGGGGTTTGACCACCTCAATGCAGACTGCCAGATTTGTAAAATTTTCCTGCAGCTACCCTAGAGAAGAGAGTTGGTAGGCTCAGGGAAGGAGGCCAAAAGTCCGCTGAACGGATGCCAGCCGGTTCGGTTCAAACCGAACTAGAAGGAGTGCCCTCTGACCAGGGCGAGACTTCTGAGAAAAGGAGAACCGATTCTGAGAAGTCGGTTCAGCTAAGAGAACAAGAAAGGAAAATCAGCTGGTGTGGATCCAAACTTCTTCTCCAACCGCTGATGAAATAGCCAAAGCGATAAAAATTGTGCAGTCGCTTTCCCCGTTTCCGACCGAACCGGCACCATCAGGGAGGCGCTCGGTTCGGCCGGTTCCACCGGTTCCGGATTATGATTTAGAGGAATATTATGAACTGGAGGAGGAGGAGGAAGAGGAGTATGAGGAAAGTGAATGTGGTTTTGAAAGTCTGGATGTGCCCATTGACCCGGACATCTCCCCAGACAGACCTTCAGGAGTGTCTCCTCCTAGGCTTTCTGAGTCACCATCCCATTTCATGTTTTATAAAAAAAGTGGCTGAAACCCTCCAGCTTCCTATGGAAGAAGCTGTGGATGACCAGGAGGAGCCTGACTATGTGGAAATGATGGCTATCCCAGAGTCTAGGAGGCTGTCTATTCCCTTACACAAATCTTTTGTGAAACAGACATTTAAGATTTTAAAGACTCCTAATACTATACCTCCTGTGGATAAAAGAATGGACAAGAGGTATACATTGTCAGGCTCAGATACGGAGTTCCTTACACAACAATGCAGCCATGTTGGGGTAGTGCAGGCTGCAGCCTGTGATAAGGCAAATATTCCATTGGCTTCACCCCCAGACTAGGACTCCAGGAGGATTGATGCCATGGCAAAGAAACAGTATATGGCAGCATCCTTGGGACTCAGACAGGCCAACTATATGGCCTATACTGCTAGGTTTCAGAAATCCAGATGGGACACTGTCATGGCTTTAGCAAAACAGGTCCCTGACCAGCTTGCCAAGGAGCTGGAGCAGGTGGCTGCTGATGGTATTGAGGCATCCAAGGTGCAATTCCATGCTGCAGTGGACTCCAATGATGTGTCATCTAGAGTCATGGCTACATCTGTGGCACTTCGTAGAATGGCTTGACTCAGATGTACTAGCCTGTCACAGGATACCCAGGCTAAGGCCATGGATTTTCCTGTGGTGGGTAATTCTCTGTTTGGGGAGCAAACAGAGAATTACATGAAGAAAATGGACGAGTATAGGACCACCTATAGGAGTGCACAGGCCAAGGAAAGGCAGGCCACTCCTCAGAGGCAGCATCCCAGGGGCAGGGGCAGGCCTTTTTATAGGCCTTTCTACCAAGCCAGGCCTCTTCTTCTGCCTATGCTCAGAGGGGGTTCTTTAGAGGGAGAGGCAGAAGGGGTACAAGCAGACCTGCTTCCACTCCTCAGCCAAAACCCCCTGCCAAACAGGCACCCTGATGGGTTTGCCAGGGCCGATTCTCTACTACCTGTAGGGGGCATGCTGGCTTACTTTGTCCAGGACTGGAAGTCTCTAACATCAGACAAGTGGGTCCTGGAAGTAGTAAGCCAGGGACTGGTTCTCAGCTTCAAAAAATTCCCAAAGCTGAGAACCAGATCCTTCCCACCAGCAAATCCCTCAGAGGCACTTGCCCTAGAGGCAGAGGTCTCTTCCCTCCTGGCTCTCAGAGCTGTGGAAAGGGTTCCACCCCTACACCAGGGCAAAGGTTTGTACTCCAGGTACTTCCTTACCCCAAAAAAGACAGGAGAATGGCGGCCCATCCTGGATCTCAGATACTTAAACAAGCACCTTTTAAAACCAAAATTCAAAATGGTGACTCTGGGAATAATTCTACCCTCTCTAAGGCCAGGGGACTGGCTAGTTTCCCTGGACCTCAAGGATGCCTATTTCCATATTCTCATCAGAAGCTCGCATCGAAAGTACCTCAGGTTCGAGCTGCCCTCAGGCCATTACCAGTTCAGAGCAGTGCCCTTTGGTCTAACCTCTGCTCCAAGGGTGTTCACAAGATGCCTGGCAGTAGTAGTTGCTTCTCTAAGAAGGCAAAGGATTGCCATCTTCCCATACCTGGACGACTGGCTCATAGTAGGCCAGTCCCCAGACCAAGTCAAGTTACACCTACAGATAACTCAGCAACTGCTCGCCTCTCTGGGTTTCCTTCTGAATCTTTCAAAGTCAGTTCTGGAGCCTGTTCAGCTCCTCACCTTCATGGGCGCAGAGCTAGATACAGAAAAGGCCTGAGCCTTCCTTCCCCTGGACAGGGAAAGGACCCTTATCACACTGGCCTCCTCATTCACCGAACAGGTGTCTCGACCAGCAAGGCATTTTCTGCAGCTCCTGTGGCACATGGCTGCTTCTACAGCAGTGGTGCAGGGAGCAAGATTTTAGATGAGGGACATTCAGTTCCATCTGAGAGCCTTTTGGTCTCAGAAGAAGGACCTTCTGACCAAACTGATCCCAGTGACTCGAACCCTGATCCAGGCCTTGCAGTGGTGGCAGGATCAGAACAATCTAAGACAAGGAGTTCCCTTTGTCACTCAGTCTCACTCTTTAATCCTTACTACAGATGCCTCCCTCTTGGGGTGGGGGGCTCACTTGGGCGACCTGACCAACCAGGGGTTGTGGTCCCCTCAGGAATCTCTGCTTCACATCAATCTGTTGGAACTCAGAGCAGTATTTCTAGCACTTCAAGCTTTTTCTAAGTCTGTTCAGAACAAAGTTATTCAGATCAGAACAGACAATACCACCACAATGTGGTACATCAACAAGCAAGGGGGCACTCGGTCTACGGCCTTGTGCACAGAAGCAATGAAGTTGTGGTCTCTGGCTTATTCCCTGAACACCTCCCTCACAGCAGTACACCTCCCAGGCAAGGACAATGTCCTGGCAGATGCTCTCAGCAGGATATCTCAGGGCAATCACGAATGGTCACTGGATCCCCTGGTCTTGGAGGTGATCTTCTCCAGATGGGGCACCCCACAGATAGATCTTTTTGCAGCCCCAGACAATCACCAACTTCCCCTTTTTTGCTGCAGGCCCCCAGTGTTGGGCTCAGTCCCTCTGGATGCCTTAGTTCTCAGTTGGGAAGGGAAGTTCCTGTATGCTTTCCCCTTCTTCCCTCTCCTCTTCAAAGTGCTAGTCAAAATCAGGTCTCAACCCTGCAAGGTAATCCTGATTGCTCCAGACTGGGCCAGACAGCCCTGGTATCCTCTCCTATTGTCCTTAGCAGTCCATCTTCCCCTGTCTCTTCCCAGGAATTACAACCTGTTAACCTGTGCTCAGGGGAGGGTTTGGTACCCAAATCTCAAATCTCTCAATCTCAAGGCCTGGCTCTTAAAGAGTTAGAGTTTGCTGATTTACACCTCTCCCAAGGCGTAATGGATATTCTAAAGGCTTCTAGGAAACCTTCCACCAGAACTACTTATAATTCCAAGTGGAAAGGATTTTCCATATGGTCCTCTGTGAAGTATATTTCCCCAGAGATAGCTGATTTGAGCACAGTCCTTGACTATATGGTCCATTTGAATAGCTTGGGACTCAGACCAGCTACACTAAAGGTGCATCTGGCAGCTGTTTCTGCTTTCATTTCAGCAGGTAAGCCCTCTTCTCTTTCAGCTCACCCTGTATTCTCCAAGTTTTTCAAGGGATTGCTTCATGCCAATCCTCCATTCAGGGACCCTGCCCTGCTTGGGACCTTAACGTTTGCATTGCTCAGCTTATGCAACCCCCTTTTGAGCCTTTGTCTTCAGCAGAGCTTAAGTACTTGACTTGGAAAACTGTGTTCCTGGTAGCCATCACCTCTGGCAGGCACATAAGTGAGTTACAAGCCCTGTCAGTGGAGGCTGATTTTATCTCCTTCCATAGAGATAAGGTGGTCCTCAGGACTAACAGGAAGTTTTTACCTAAGGTGGTTTCAGACTTCCACCTTAACCAATCTGTGTCTCTTCCTGTGTACTTCACTGACCATTCCTCCTCTGGTGAGCGGAGGCTGCACAGTTTAGATGTGAAAAGAGCCCTTAGCTACTACATAGAACGTACCGAGAGTCACAGGTTTGACTCCCTCCAACTGTTCCTCACTTATGGTGAGGTTGGTAAAGGAAAACCTGCCACTAAAAGATCCATTGCCAGGTGGATTGTCTGTTGCATTCAGTTTTGCTATGAAAAACTGGGTAAGGTTCCACCCTCAGGCCTGAGGGCTCACTCTACCAGAGGTACAGCTGCTTCCCTGGCTGCTGCCAGGGATATTCCTATTCTAGAGATATGTCAAGCAGCTACCTGGAAAACAGTTCACACTTTTGCCAAGCATTACTCCTGCATATCCAGGCTAGGGTGATGCTCAGTTTAACACAGCTGTGCTTCAGAGCCTATTTCCTAAGTAGGTTCTGTCCCTCCTCCATGGAGGTACTGGCAGTAGTCTGCTGTTGTCAGAATACAGCAAGACTTCATGTTGTTTGAAGAAAAAATTACTCACCTTAGTAATGTTGTTTCTTCTAATGGAGTCTTGCTGTATTCTGACCTCCCCCCTGCCTTCCCCTCTCAGAACCTCTGTTTTTGGGATGTGGGTGGGTGGGCAGTGGCAGTGTTGGCACTCAGGAGGTGCCCCACCTTTTTGGTTATCACACCCTTTTTTCTTTGGGTGAGTGGGTGTTGTGTTTATTCATTTTTTGGGTCTTCTGACTTGAGTCTTTGTTTTGGGACCAAAAAATCTGTTTTTATGTTAGTAGCCAGTTGGCTAGTGTAGGTTTACAGCTTCCACACAGGACCTCAGTGAGTTTAGCTCGTAAATATCTGACGGTTTGAGTTTAAACAGCAACAGACAGAGTCTCAACCGAGCTCGAGCTCAGCGTTCCATGCCTGGCATGGAAAGTTAACTCTTTCATCTCCGGGGCAGTTCGAAGGTTGGGACTCACTGCTATTGTCAGAGTACAGCAAGACTCCATTAGAAGAAACAACATTACTAAGGTGAGTAATTTTTTCTTCTCCCCTTCCAATTAAGTGGTTTCGGGAGGGGACAACCCTGGATCCTGTCCCTTTCTCCCAGAATAGCCTCTTCTGCTCATGCTGGAGTTCTTGCCAGTGATTCTGTGCCTTGAATTCTGGCAGTTCAGCCTTCTGGCTACTCCTTCGCAGCTACTAATCCAGTCTGGAAGCAGTCATCAGTCCAGGGTATGTTCCCCCCCCCCTCCCATTTCATATTTTTCTCCCCCCTTCCCTTCCTTTTCTGATTCCAGAGATTGGGGTCCCTTCCCAATCCCCATAGTTTTTCTGACTCTCTTTCTTTCCTCTCTGTCATTTATTTCTCCTTTTAGAATGTATATATTTTCCTTTGTCTGTCCCTTGGACTTCCTTGTCCCTCCCTCCAACCCTTTCTTACTGTCTGGCGACTCAGAACTGGCGGGAGGGCGGGGTTGACAACACCTAATGGCCAACCCGCCAGGTGCCACGTGGTGTCAGCCTTGAGGCGGTGACTGTCGGAGATGCGTCGATTCCACCCATCTAAGGAAAAAATGAGCTCCCGTGGGGTCGTGACCTCCGGCCAGACCCCAAATGTGATGAATGATGAAGATACACAGAAAGATCAGGAATTACGGTAGGTACGTAATTTTCATTTCTGGGCCCTGTGCCTCTGGATGCACTGATTTTGGACTGGTCAGGCAAGTTCCTGTATGTCTTTCCCCCATCCCCTCTGATCTTCAGAGTGCTGGTCAAACTCAGGAGCCTGCCTTCATACATGATTCTGATTGCTTCGGATTGGGCCAGACAGCCCTGTTACCCCATGCTGCTGTCTCTGACAGTGACCAGTCCAGTTTGCCTCCCCTGGAGGCACAATCTCCTGACCTTCTCTCAGGGGAGGATCCTGTACCCCAGCATCAAGTCCCTCAGGCTCAAGGCCTGGCTCTTGAGGACCTAGAGTGTGCAGGCCTGCTTCTCTCTCAAGGGGTCCTGGATATTCTGAAGGTCTCCAGAAAACCTGCCACCAGAAGGACTTCTACTTCCAAGTGGGAGAGATTATCCATCTGGTGTGCATAGAGGAAACTAGATCCACAAGCTGCAGGACTGGCAGCCATGTTGGACTATATGGTTCATCTGCACTCCTTAGGTCTTCAGCCCTCTACCCTGAAGGTGCACCTGACAGCTGTGTCTGCTTGTCTCTCTGCAGGGAAGGGACCTTCCCTGGCATCCCATTCAGTCTTCAAGAAGTTTTTTAAAGGGTTGCTCCACTTACATCCCCACTCAAAGGGAGCCTACCCCATCTTGGGATCTGAATATCTGCATAGCTTAGTTAATGCAGGCCCCTTCAAACAACATGAAGTCTTGGCTGTATTCTGACAAATTGCAGTGAGCTCCAACCTTCGAACTGCCCCGGAGATGAAAGAGTTAACTTTCCATGCCAGGCATGGAACGCTGAGCTCGAGCTTGGTTGAGACTCTGTCTGTTACTGTTTGAACTCAAACCGTCAGATTCTTTATTCCGCCTCACTGAACAGTCGCTCCGGAGATTTCTCCTTTGCTTGGTTCAATTTCTCGGTTAAAGTACCGTTTTTCTCGGTTTCAACCAAATTTAAACCGCAACCTATCGGTTCAGTCTCTGTCTGTGGTATTCGTGAGTACTAGATAGGTTTATTTTGTTTTCCTATTCTGTATGGAACTTGTAAACGTGTCATTGGTTCGGTTTGAACTGATCAGGTTGTTTAAAAATCTTTACTTCTACTTTTAGAGTGTGGTTACCGGTTCTTATCGGTTCTAAAAAAACGGATTTTATTATGTTTTTTTTCATGACCTGTAACACGGTCAGGAACCGGTTGGAGTGTCTTGCCTGGTGGATTGCCATTAAAAGGGTAAGTTTTGTTTAGGACTGGCCATGTCTGAGAAACCCAAAAGAAAAACCGGGCGCACTGGGTTTCAACACTGTAGTGTGTGTGTGGGGAAGTCTTTGCTAAGGCTGACCCCCACACCACCTGTGTTTATTGTCTGGGGTTTGACCACCTCGATTCAGACTGCCAGATTTGTAAAAATTTTCCTGCAGCTACCCTAGAAAAGAGAGTTGGTAGGCTCAGGGAAAGGGAGGCCAAAAAGTCCGCTGACCCGGATGGCCAGCCTGGTTAGATTTCAAGCCGAACCAGAAAAGTGCCCTCCTGACCGAGGGCGAAACTTCTTCGGGCAAAGGAGAACCAATTCGAGGAGTTGGTTCGGTGAAAAAACAAGAAGGATAAATCAGCGGTGTGGATCAAAAGTTTCTTCTCCAACCGCTGATGAAATAGCCAGCGATAAAAATTGCTCAGTCGCTATCCCCGGTTCTGACCGAACCGGCACCATCAGGAAGGCGTTCGGTTTGGCCGGTTCCACCGGTTCCGGATTATGATTTGGAGGAATTTTATGAACCGGAGGAGGAGGAGGAAGGAGAGTATGAGGAAAGTGAATGTGATTATGAAAGTCTGGATGTGCCCATTGACCCGGACATCTCCCCAGACAGACCTTCAGGAGTGTCTCCTCCTAGGCTTTCTGAGTCCCCCTCCCATTTCATGTTTTACAAGAAAGTGGCTGAAACCCTTCAGCTTCCTATGGAAGAAGCTGTGGATGACCAGGAGGAGCCTAACTATGTTGAAATGATTAATATCCCAAAATCCAGGAGGCTGTCTATTCCCCTTCACAAGTCTTTTGGGAAACAGACAATAAAGATTTTAAAGACTCCTAATTCTATACCTCCTGTGGATAAGAGAATGGACAAGAGGTATACTCTTTCAGGCTCGGATACAGTTTTCCTTACCCAGCAATGCAGCCATGTTGGGGTAGTGCAGGCTGCTGCCTGTGATAAGGCAAATATACCCTTGGCTACCCCCCCCCAGATAAGGACTCTAGGAGGATTGATGCCATGGCAAAGAAACAGTACATGGCAGCATCCTTGGGACTCAGGCAGGCCAATTATATGGCCTATACAGCTAGATATCAGAAATCTAGATGGAACACTGTAATGGCTTTAGCTAAACAGGTCCCTGGCCAGCTTGCCAAGGAGCTGGAGCAGGTAGCTGCGGATGGTGTCGAGGCATCCAAGGTGCAATTCCACGCTGCAATTGACTCCAGTGATGTTTCATCTAGAGTCATGGCTATATCTGTGGCCCTTCGCAGGATGGCTTGGCTCAGATATACTAGCCTGTCTCAGGATACCCAGACTAAGGCCATGGATTTTCCTGTTGTGGGTAATTCTCTGTTTGGGGAGCAAATGGAGAACTACATGAAGAAAATGGATGAATACAGGACCACCTATAGGAGTGCTCAGGCCAAGGAAAGGCAAGCCACTCCTCAGAGGCAGCATCCCAGGGCAGGGGCAGGCCTTTTCATAAGCCTTTCTACCAAGCCCAGGCCCTCTCCTCTTCTGCTTATGCTCAGAGGGGGTTCTTTAGAGGGAGAGGCAGACGGGGTACAAGCAGGCCTGCTTCCACCCCTCAGCCTAAACCCCCTGCCCAACAGGCACCCCGATGGGTTTGCCAGGGCCGATTCTCCACCACCTATAGGGGGCAGGCTGGCTTACTTTGTCCAGGACTGGATGTCTTTAACATCAGACAAATGGGTCCTGGAAGTAGTAAGCCAGGGACTGGTTGTCAGCTTCAAAAAATTTCCAAAGATGAGAACCAGATCCTTTCCACCTGCAAATCCTTCAGAGGCACTTGCCCCAGAGGCAGAGGTCTCTTCCCTCTTGGCTCTCAGAGCTATAGAAAGGGTTCCACCCCTACACAAAGGGAAAGGATTGTACTCCAGGTACTTCCTCACCCCCAAAAAGACAGGAGAATGGCGGCCCATCCTGGATCTCAGATATTTAAACAAGCACCTTTTAAAGCCAAAGTTCAAAATGGTAACTCTGGGAATAATTCTACCCTCTCTAAGGCCAGGGGACTGGCTAGTCTCCCTGGACCTCAAGGATGGCTATTTCCATATTCTCATCAGAAGCTCCCATCAAAAATACCTCAGGTTCGAGCTGCCCTCAGGCCGTTACCAATTCAGAGCAATGCCCTTCGGCCTAACCTCTGCTCCAAGGGTGTTCACAAAATGCCTGGCAGTAGTAGTTGCTTTCCTAAGAAGGAAAAGGATTTCCATCTTCCCATACCTGGACAACTGGCTCATAGTAGGCCAGTCCCCAGACCAAGTCAAGTCACACCTTCAGATAACTCAGCAACTGCTCACTTCTCTAGGTTTCCTTCTGAATCTTTCAAAGTCAGTTCTAGAGCCTGTACAGCTCCTCACCTTCATAGGCCTAGAGCTAGATACAGAAAAGGCAGAGCCTTCCTTCCCTGGACAGGGCAAGGACCTTATCACACTGGCTCTTCATTCACCCTACAGGTGTCTCGACCAGCAAGGCATTTTCTGCAGCTCCTGGGGCACATGGCTGCTTCTACAGCAGTGGTGCAGGGAGCAAGATTTCAGATGAGGGACATTCAGTTCCACTTGAGAGCCTTTTGGTCTCAGAAGAAGGATCCTCTGACAAACTGATCCCAGTGACTTGAACCCTGATCCAGGCTTTGCAGTGGTGGCAGGATCAGGACAATCTAAGACAGGGAGTTCCTTTTGTCACTCAGTCTCACTCTTTAATCCTTACTACAGATGTCTCCCTCTTGGGGTGGGGGGCCCACTTGGGAGACCTGACCACTCAAGGGTTGTGGTCTCCTCAGGAATCTCTGCTTCACATCAATCTATTAGAACTCAGAGCAGTGTTTCTAGCACTTCAAACTTTTTCTAAGTCTGTTCAGAACAAAGTAGTTCGGATCAAGACAGACAATACCACCACAATGTGGTATATCAACAAGCAAGGGGGCACTCGGTCTACGGCCTTGTGCACAGAAGCAAGGAAGTTGTGGTCTCTAGCCTATTCCCTGCACACCTCTCTTACAGCAGTACACCTCCCAGGCAAGGACAATGTCTCTGGCAGATGCCCTCAACAGGGATATCTCAGGGCCATCACAGATGGTCACTGGATCCCTGGTTTTGGAGGTGATCTTCTCCAGATGGGGCACCCCACAGATAGATCTTTTTGCAGCCCCAGACAATCACCAACTTCCCCTCTTTTGCTGCAGGCCCCCAGTGTTGGGCTCAGTCCCCCTGGATGCCCTGGTTCTCAATTGGGAAGGGAAGTTCCTGTATGCTTTTCCCCCCTTCCCTCTCCTTTTCAAGGTGCTAGTCAAAATCAGGTCTCAACCCTGCAAGCTGATTCTGATTGCTCCAGACTGGGCCAGACAGCCCTGGTACCCTCTCCTGTTGTCCTTAGCAGTCCACCTTCCCTTGTCTCTTCCCAGGAATTACAACCTGTTAACCTGTGCTCAGGGGAGGGTTTGGTACCCGAATCTCAAATTTCAAACACCATGAAGTCTTGCTATATTATGACTTAAGGCAGTTAGCCACAGCACTTGAACTTCCCCGGAGAGGAAACAGTTAACTCCAGGGAGACTGGAGTTCTAAAGCGCGAGAGCGCTATGCCAAAGCTCTATCTGGCAAGTTTCAAATGAAACTGTCAGATTCTTTACTCTGCTTCACTGAACAGTCGCTCCGGAGATCAGCTCCTTCAGCTCGGTTCATTTCTCGGTTCAAGCGAGTATTTTCGGTTCATTTGAACCGGCAAAAAGTATTTATTTTACCGCATTTCGGTTCAAAGCTCTATCTGGTAAACCGTAAGTACAGGATTTAAAGTCTGTGTGGAAAATTAATTATCGGTTCGGTTTTGAACCGATCGGTTTGCTAAAATAAACATTTCTATTCATATTTTGGGCTTTTTAGAGTGCGGTTCCCGGTTCTTATCGGTTCTAAAAACCTATACTTTTGTTTTTTTTCAAATACCCGTGACACGGTTGAGGAACCGATAAAGGTGTCTTGCCTGGTACTGCCATCAAAGGCAGAAGTTTTTGGATAGGCTGGCATTATGTCTGAAACCCAAAAAAAACCGGGCCCACTGGGTTTCAACACTGTGATGTCTGTAGGAAGCCTTTGCCAGGGCAGCCCACACACCACTTGTGTTTATTGTCTGGTGCTGACCACCTCCTGTCAGACTGCCAGGTGTGTAAAATTTCCTGCAGCCACCCTGGAGAAGAGATTGGGCGGCTTAGGGAGCGAGGCCAAAAGTCCGCTGCCCGGATGGCCAGCCCAGTCCAGCACCCACTGGACCAGAGGGAGTGCCCTCTGACCAGGGCAAGACTTCCTTGGGCAAAGGAAGGCTGGTTCAGAGGAACCAGTCCCAGTAAAAAGACAAAGAAATCAGCAGGTCTGGAGTCCAAAATTGTCTCTCCACACTGCTGCAGAGATAAGCTAAAGCCATACAGATTGTCCAGTCACTGTCTCAGGGACCTGTCGAACCACCAACACAGCCTAGCAAAGGTTGGTTCGTTCAGTTCCAGTGGTTCAAGAGTATGATGTTGAGGAATTTTATGAACCACAGGAGGGAGGAGGAATTTGATAATTATATATGTGGCTGGGAGGGTCTGGGCGTGCCCATTGAACGGACATTTCTCCAGACAGACCTTTAGAATCTCCCCTATGCTGTCTGAGTCCCCTTCTCATTTTATGTTTTATAAAAGTTGCAGAAACCTCCAGCTTCCTTTAGAAGAGGCTGTGGATGAGCAAGAGAGCCTGATTATGTGAAATGATGGATATACCAGAGTCTAGGAGGTTGTCTATTCCTTTGCATAAGTCATTTAGGAAGCAAACAACAAAGATTTTAAAAATCCTCATTCTGTCCCTCCTGTAGATAAAAATGGACAGAAGGTATACTTATGTCAGGCCCTGATACAGACTTCCTCACTGAGCAGTGTAGTCATGTAGGTGTGGTACAAGCTGCAGCCTGTGACAAGGCTAATATTCCCTGGCCTCACATCCTCTGATAAGGATTCCAGGAAGATTGATGCCAAAGCGAAAAAAACAATATAGCAGCTTCTTTGGGACTCAGGCAGGCAAATTATAGCAAGTTAGTGGCTAGATATCAGAAATCTAGATGGGACACAGTATTGCAGTTAGCCAAGCAGGCCGCAGCCCAGCTGGCTAGTGAGTTGGAACAGGTGTGCTGATGGCATTGAGCCTCTAAAGTTCAATTTCATACTGCTGTTGATGTTAATGATGTTTCCTCTAGGGTCATGGCCACTTCTGTAGCTTTCTCTCAGAGGGTTGGCATGGCCTCAGATGCACTAATCTGTCCCAAGATACTCAGTCAAAGGCTATGGATTTTCCTGTAGTGGGGAAATTCTCTGTTTGGGGAACAAACAGAAAATTATATGAAAAAGATGGATGAATACAGAACTACCTACAAAAGTGCCCAGGCCAAGGAGAGGCATGCCACTCCACAAAGGCACGCTCCCAGAGGTAGGGGCAGGCCTTTCCACAGGCCTTTTTACCAATCTCAAGCCTCCTCTGCGTTTGCACAGAGGGGTTTCTTCAGAGGCAGAGGTAGACGGGGCACAAGTAAACCGTCCCCCTTCCCTCAGCCTAAGGCTGCTGCCAAGCAGGCACCCTGATGGGGTGCCCAGGGCCGATTCTCCTGTACCGGTGGGGGGCAGGTTGGCTTATTTCAGCCAGAACTGGCTGTCCCTAACTTCGGACAGATGGGTTCTGGAGGTAGTAAGCCAGGGTCTGGTTCTCAGCTTCAAACAGTTTCCAAAGATGAGAGCCAGACATTTTCCACCTGCAAATCCTTCAGAAGCCCTTGCTTTGGAAGCAGAGGTTTCTTCTCTTCTAGACTGCAAAGCAGTGGAAAGGGTCCCTCCTTGCCACCAGGGCAAGGGGCTGTACTCAAGATACTTTCTTACCCCAAAAAAGACAGGAGAATGGCGGCCCATTCTAGATTTAAGGTACCTGAACAAGCATCTTTTGAAACCAAAGTTCAAAATGTTAAGTCTGGCAATGATTTTGCCTTCCCTGAGGCCAGGGGACTGGCTAGCTTCCCTGGACCTCAAGGATGCCTATTTTCATGTCCTGATCAGGCCTTCTCACCGAAAGTACTCAGGTTCAACTGCCCTCAGGCCACTACCAGTTCAGAGCAATGCCCTTCGGCCTTACCTCTGTGCCAAGGGTATTCACAAATGTCTAGCTGTGGTAGTGGCTCGTTTAAGAAGGCAAGGGGTTGCTGTGTTTCCTTACCTGGACGACTGGCTCATAGTGGGTCAGTCTCCAGATCGGGTAAAATCCCACTTGCAAGTCACCCAGCAGCTTCTCACTTCCTGGGATTCCTGCTGATTGCAAAGTCAGTTCTGGAGACCAGTTCAGGTACTAACTTTCATAGGTGCAGAATTGAACACAAAGTTATGGACATTTCTCCCTCGAAAGGGTAGACAGACTCATTGCCCTGGCATCCTCCTTTACCCTGCGGGTCTCGACCAGCAAGGCATTTTCTGCAACTCCTAGGGCAGCATGGCTGCTTCCACAGCTGTTGTGCAAGGAGCAAGATTCCAGATGAGGGACATTCAGTTCTATTTGAGGGCCTATTGGTCTCAAAGGAGGCCCTACAAATTAGTCCCAGTGATTCAAACTTTGATCCTGGCTCTCCAGTGGTGGCAGGATCAAAGCAATCTAACACAAGGGGTTCCTTCATTCCCATTTCCCACCCCTCACCCTCACCACGGATGCCTCCCTGCTAGGGGGGGGCTCACTTGGGCGACCTTTCCACTCAGGGAGTGTGGTCCCCTCAGAATCTCTGCTCCCACATCAATCTTTTGGAACTCAGAGCTGTCTTTTAGCTATTCAGGTTTTTTCAGCTTCTGTCCAGAACAAAGTAGTTCAAGTCAGGACAGACAACACCACAACAATGTGGTACATCAACAAGCAAGGGGGCACTCGGTCATCAGCCTTGTGCACCGAAGCAATGAAGTTATGGTCTCTGGCTTACTCCTGAACACCTCCCTGATAGCAGTTCACCTTCCAGGAAGTGCAATGTCCTGGCGGATGCCCTCAGCAGGATTTCTCAGGGCCATCACGAATGGGCTCTGAATTCTCAGGTGCTGGGGTGGGGTCTTTGCCAGATGGGGCACCCTCAGATAGATCTTTCGCAGCCCCAGACAACCACCAACTTCCTCTATTTTGTTGCAGGCCTCCAGTGCTGGGCTCAGTCCCTCTGGACGCCTTTCTGTTGGATTGGAAGGGGAAGTTCCTATATGCCTTTCCCCCCTTCCCTCTTCTCTTCAGGGTATTAGTAAAAATCAGATCTCAGCCCTGCAAAGTGATTCTGATTGCTCCAGATTGAGCCAGACAGCCCTGGTACCCTCTGCTTCTGTCCCTGACAGTCCACCCTGCCCTGAGCTTGCCCAGAGTCCACGACTTGCTGGCCTGTGCACAGGGGAGAGTGTGGTATCCGGACCTCAAATCCCTCCATCTCAAGGCTTGGCTCTTGAGGAGTTAGAATTTGCTGATTTACACCTTTCCCAAGGTGTCCTGGATATTTTAAAGGCTTCAAGGAAGCCTTCCACTAGGCCACTTACAATTCTAAGTGGAAGAGGTTTTCCATCTGGTGTTCTGAGAAACAAATTGTCCCAGAATCTGTGATTTGCCCATTTTACTGGACTATTTGGTCCATTTAAATTCCTTAGGCCTTAGGCCAGCTACCTTAAAGGTTCATCTGGCAGCTGTCTCTGCTTCTGTATCAGCAGGGAAGCCTGCTTCTCTTTCCTCTCATCCTGTGTTTTCCAAGTTTTTTAAGGGGTTACTTCACACTAACCCTCCTTTTCAGGAACCAGCTCCTGCCTGGGACCTGAATGTTTGCATTGCTTAGTTAATGCAACCCCCCTTTGAGCCTCCGTCTTCAGCAGATCTCAAGTTTCTAACTTGGAAAACTGTTTTTCTAGTGGCTATCACTTCTGCGAGACGCATAAGTGAATTACAAGCCCTGTCAGTGGAAAAAGATTTTATATCTTTTCACAGAGATAAGGTAGTCCTCAGGACTAACAGAAAGTTTTCGCCTAAAGTGGTTTCAGATTTCCATCTGAACCAATCCATCTCTCTTCCAGTATTTTTCACTGAGCATTCTTCCTCGGGTGAGAGGAGACTGCACAGTTTAGACGTCAAAAGAGCTTTAAGCTACTATTTGGAACGCAGCAAGGGTCACAGGTTCGAATCCCTCCAACTCTTCCTTACCTATGGCGAGGTTGGCAAAGGGAAACCTGCCACTAAGAGGACAATTGCAAGGTGGATTGTCTCTTGTATCCAATTTTGTTACCAAAAACTAGGTAGAGAACCCCCCTCAGGACTGAGGGCTCACTCCACCAGGGTACAGCTGCATCTCTAGCGGCTGCTAGAGATATTCCCATTCTGAAATCTGTCAAGCTGCTACTTGGAAAACAGTTCACACTTTTACCAAGCATTATTCCTGGATGTCCAGTCCAGGAGAGATGCTCGTTTTGCACAGCTGTGCTTCAGAGTCTATTTCCTAAGTAGGTTCTGACCCTCCTCCATGGAGGTACTGCTGTGTAATCTGCCTTAAGTCATAATGCAAGACTTCATGGTGTTTGAAGAAAAATTACTCACCTTAGTAATTGCTTTTCTTCTCATGGAGTCTTGCTATATTATGACCACCTCCAACCTGCCCTCTCAGAACTTCTACTTGGGTGAGGGGTTGGCAAATTAGTGCAAGCACTGTGTCATGCCATTTTAGTTCTTCCCTTTCCCCTTTTTATTTGGGTTGGGGAACTAGGTATTGCTGTTTTTAAGTAATATATGGCCCCTTCCGGGACTTGAGTCTTTTTGGGGAAGGGGGTCTAATAGTGCTTGTTAGGGTGAAACTAATAATATTATTGTCATTGTTATTATTGTTATTGCTCTTGTTGTTGTTGTGTTTGCTGTTGTTTTTCCTACTAGTAGGTAGCCACTTGGCTAGTGTAGAGCTTTCCACACAGACTTGCTGCTTAGTATTAGCTTCGTAAAGATCTGACAGTTTCATTTGAAACTTGCCAGATAGAGCTTTGGCATAGCGCTCTCGCGCTTTAGAACTCCAGTCTCCCTGGAGTTAACTGTTTCCTCTCCGGGGCAGTTCAAGTGCTGTGGCTAACTGCCTTATGTCATAATATAGCAAGACTCCATGAGAAGAAAAGCAATTACTAAGGTGAGTAATTTTTTCTTCTCAATCTCAAGGCCTGGCTCTTGAAGAGTTAGAGTTTGCTGATTTACACCTCTCTCAAGGTGTTATGGATATCCTAAAGGCTTCTAGGAAGCCTTCCACCAGAACCACTTATAATTCCAAATGGAAAAGATTCTCCATATGGTGCTCTGGGAAGCATATTTCTCCAGAGTCTGCTGGCCTGTCCACAGTCCTTGACTATATGGTTCATCTGAATAGCTTGGGACTCAGACCAGCTACACTAAGAGTGCATCTGGCAGCTGTCTCTACTTTTCTTTCAGCAAGTAAGCCTTCTTCCCTTTCAGCTCATCCTGTATTCTCCAAGTTTTTCAAGGGATTACTTCATACCAATCCTCCATTCAGGGACCCTGCCCCTGCTTGGGACCTTAATGTTTGCATTGCTCAGCTTATGCAACCCCTCTTTGAGCCCTTGTCCTCAGCAGAGCTTAAGTACTTGACTTGGAAAACTGTTTTCTTGGTGGCCATCACTTCTGCCAGGCGCATAAGTGAGTTACAAGCCGTGTCAGTGGAGCCTGATTTTATCTCTTTCCATACAGATAAGGTGGTCCTCAGGACTAACAGGAAGTTTTTACCTAAGGTGGTTTCAGACTTCCACCTTAACCAATCTATGTCTCTTCCTGTGTTCTTCACTGACCATTCCTCTTCTGGTGAGAGGAGGCTGCACAGTATGGATGTGAAAAGAGCCCTTAGCTACTACATAGAGCGTACCAAGGGTCACAGGTTTGACTCCCTTCAACTGTTCCTCACTTATGGTGAGGTTGGTAAAGGAAAACCTGCCACTAAAAGATCCATCGCTAGGTGGATTGTCTCTTGCATTCAGTTTTGCTATGAAACACTAGGTAGGATTCCACCCTCAGGCCTGAGGGCTCACTCTACCAGAGGTACAGCTGCTTCCCTGGCTGCTGCCAGGGATATTCCTATCTTAGAGATATGTCAAGCAGCTACCTGGAAAACAGTTCACACTTTTACCAAGCATTACTCTCTGGATATCCAGGCTAGGAGTGATGCTCGGTTCGGCACAGCAGTGTTTCAGAGCCTATTTCCTAAGTAGGTTCTGTCCCTCCTCCATGGAGGTACTGCTTGGTAATCTGCAATTTGTCAGAATACAGCAAGACTTCATGTTGTTTGAAGAAAAAATTACTCACCTTAGTAATGTTGTTTCTTCTAATGGAGTCTTGCTGTATTCTGACCTCCACCTCCCGCCTTCCCCTCTCAGAACATTTGTTTTTGGGATGTGGGTGGGCAGTAGCAGCGTTGGCACTCAGGAGGTGCCCCACCTTTTTATTATCACCCCTTTTTCTTTGGGTGAGTGGGTGTTGTGTTTATTTCATTTTTTGGGTTTCCTTACTTGAGTCTTTGTTTTGGGACCAAAAAATCTGTTTATTATATTTAGTAGCCATTTGGCTAGTGTAGGTTTACAGCTTCCACACAGGACACTCAGTGAGTTTAGCTCATAAAGATCTGACGGTTTGAGTTCAAACAGCAACAGACAGAGTCTCAACCGAGCACGAGCTCAGCGTTCCATGCCTGGCATGGAAAGTTAACTCTTTCATCTCCGGGGCAGTTCGAAGGTTGGAGCTCACTGCAGTTTGTCAGAATACAGCAAGACTCCATTTGAAGAAACAACATTACTATTTTTCTTTTGAACCCATGTCTTCAGCTGAGCTTAAGTATTTTATATGGAAAACTGTCTTCTTGGTAGCCATAACCTCTGCTAGGAGGATTAGTGAGCTACAGGCCTTGTCAGTGGAACCCGACTATATAGCATTCCATTGGGACAAGGTCATCCTTAGGACAAACAGGAAATTTCTCCCAAAAGTGGTCTTGTATTTCCATTTGAACCAGTCTATGACATTGCCTGTCTTCTTTACTGAACACTGCTGCTCAGGGGCTATTAGCTACTACACAGATCAGACAAAGGCCCATAGGAATGACTGTACCCAGTTGTTTCTCACCTATGGAGAAGTGGGTAAAGGTAAGCCAGCCACCAAGAGGACCATTGCTAGGTGCATAGTGTCTTGCATCCAGTTTCGCTATGGTAAACTAGGGAAAGAGCCACCTGCGGGCCTTAGGGCCCACTCTGCCAGGGGAACAGCTGTCTCCATTGCAGCTGCCAGAGACATTCCTTGCTTGAAATTTGCAAAGTAGCTGCCTGGAAAACTGTTCACACATTTACCAAGCACTACTGCCTGGACACTCAGGCCAGGAGTGATGCCAGGTTTGGCACAGCGGTAGTGCACAGCCTATTTCCTAAGTAGGTTCTGTGCCCTCCTCCATGGGGCACTGTTTGGTAGTCTGCACATAGTCAGAATACAGCAAGACTTCATGTTGTTTGAAGAAAAAATTACCACAGTAGTCTTGTTTCTTCTAATGGAGTCTTGCTGTATTCTGGCCTCCTTCCCTGCCTCTCCAGACAGAACCTAAAAGGGGCAGGTCCTGCTTATCAGTAGAAATTTAAGTGCTGCACCTCTGGGGTGCCATGTTTTTCTTGGGCATTTCTTGACTTGAGTCTTCTAGTTGCCCTTTGTCTGGTTATTAGCCATGTTGGGTTATTTATTATTTCATATAGATAGACTTAGTAGTACTACTTTAGTGCTCGTAAGAATCTGACGGTTACATAGAATGTATCAGGGACAGGGGTTTGAAAACCGAGCTTGAGCTCAATGTTCTATGCTATGGCACAGAGTTAACTCTTTAATCTCCAGAGCAGTTTAACTGGTAGGGCTAACTGCATATAGTCAGAATACAGCAAGACTCCATTAGAAGAGACAAGATTACTGTGGTAAATAATTTTTCTTTCTTCCTACATGAGGTCATAATGCACTGCTCGTGACCTCACAGTTACTCCCATAGCAGCAGATTGTGATGTCACAACAGAGGATTATGACTTGAAGTAGGAAGCAGATTGTGATGTCACAACAGAGGATTATGACTTGAAGTAGGGAGCAAGCTACAATGGCAGATAGAAACATAGAAATTGTCAGCAGATAAGGGCCGTTAGGCCCGTTCAGTCTGTCCATAGGCCCTATACATGTATGCGTCCACTCACCCTAAGTGGTCAATGGCTTGTCATCACTCTCTTCCGCCCCAAGGTTCCCTTGTGC
Source organism: Neoceratodus forsteri (assembly GCA_016271365.2). Taxonomy (NCBI): domain Eukaryota; kingdom Metazoa; phylum Chordata; order Ceratodontiformes; family Ceratodontidae; genus Neoceratodus; species Neoceratodus forsteri. The sequence continues at coordinate 213,040,816 of CM028129.1, read as the reverse complement.
TTGTCCCAGGCATGTTTAAACCTCTGTACTGTGCTTGACCCTACCACCTCTTGAGGCAGACTATTCCAAGCATTCACCACCCTCTTGGTGTAGAAAAACTTCCTCACGTTACCTCTTAATCTGCCCCCCTTCAATTTCATATCGTGCCCCCTCGTTCTGGTATCTTTTCTACATTGGAAAAGATCCCTCACCTGCACATTGTTTATGCCCTTGAGGTATTTAAAAGTTTCTGTCATGTCGCCCCTTTCTCTCCTCTCCTCCAGTGAGTACATATTGAGCTCTCTTAGTCTCTCCATGTATGTTGTGTGGTGCAAACCATGCACCATCTTTGTTGCCCTTCTCTGGATAGCCTCCACCTTGTTTATGTCCTTACACATGTGTGGTCTCCAGTACTGCACACAGTACTCCAGGTGAGGCCTTACCAGTGTTTTATACAATGGCATCATCACCTCCCGCCTCCTACTAGTAATACCTCTGCCTGTGCACCCCAGCATGCCACTGGCCCTCCCTGCAGCCTTTGCGCACTGCTTTGATACCTTAAGGTCATCAGATATGATAACCCCTGGGTCCCTTTCCTCTTTGGTGACAGTCAGAACCCCCCATCCTGTAGCTCTCCCCAGGGTTCCTCCTACCCAGGTGTATTATCTTGCACTTTTATGCATTGAACCTCAGTTACCACACCACTGATCCTTTTCAAGCTTCTCCAGGTCCCTCTTCATTTTTTTGCACCCCTTCTGGATTATCCACCCTGTTGCAGATCTTGGTGTCATCTGCAAATAGGCAGACCTTTCCTTCTAGCCCCTCTGCAGTGTCACTAATGAAGACACTGAATAGGACTGGTCCCAGTACTGATCCTTGTGATACTCCATTCGTCTCCCCTCTCTCCCCAGATTGGATCCCATTTACCACCACCCTCTGCCTCTGTCTGTCAGCCAGTTTCTAACCCAGTGCATCACCTTATGGCCCATGCCCTTACTACTCAACTTGTTAACCAGCCTTCTCTATGGGATGGTAATGAAGGCTGTGCTGAAATCTAGGTAGGTGACATCTATAGCCCCTCTCTGATTCACTTCCCTAGTCACCCAATCAAAAAAATCTATCAGATTTGTTTGACAAGACCATCCTAATGTGAGTCTGTGCTTCCTGAGATCCTGGGCACCAATGGATTCCAGGTGTACCACTATCCTTTCTTTCAGTAGTGTCTCCATGATCTTCCCCACCACTGAGATGAGGCTGACTGGTCTGTAATTCCCCACTTCCACCCTACTGCCACTTGTGTGCAGTGGGACTACATGCACCCTCCTCCATCCTCTGAAGTCATTCATGTGTTGAGTGACTCTGTGAACAGGATGGCCAAAGGAGCTGCTAGTTCCCTCCGCAGCTCCCTTAATATCCTCAGGTGTATATCATCTGGCCCCATGGCTTTATGCACCTTCAGCTTTGGGAGTTCCTCCAGAACTCTCTCCACTGTGAATGGACTGGTGTCCACTTCTCCCCTCCCCGATTGCCTTTGCTCCCCAACTGTGGTCTTTGACCCTCTCCTTCCTCAGTGAACACTGAAGAGAACTATTTCTTCAGTATTTCTGCCTTGTCTAGATCCCCCTCCTTACACTCTCCCTCCTCTCCTTTGAGCCTCACAGTCTCCCCCCCCCCCAGTTTTTCTTCTATCGATGATGTACCTATAGAATGTCTTGTCCCCTTTTTTCCCCAGTCTGTACTAAACCCGCCTCTGTCTGTGCCTTGGCTTTCCTAACAGCCTTCCCTGCTTCTCTTAGACATGAAAGGTACATCCCCCATCCTCCTCCCTTTGGGTTCCCTTATACTTCCTGATGTGACAATAGCCGTCTGCTTGTTATTATTTGTATTATATTTTCGCTATAAAATAAATGTTTTTGAGTCCTGCTTAGGAAACAGGCCAAGCAGCAGAGCCTCATGGGGCACTGAATTTTTAAAAGGGAAAACAAATTTGCTGGCCTTGTTTGCTGTCACAGCTAACTTGTAAAAGCTGACTTCCTGGGATTATAATAAAACCAGGTTATAAAACATTCCACTGCTTTGAACCCAGGCAGCTTGTCGTAAAATACTGCATTTTACGACGCATCAGGAGGGAAGCAAGATCTTCCTGGACATAAAGTCTTTACCACTCATTCACACTGATAGGACTACGACGAGCCAAAATTCTTCAGGAGGGCCGGCACCAGGTAGGGCCGCAAGGAAGTGGTACCGCAAGCTTGGTTCGCGCCGTATAGGCTATCCAGTGTCGACCCTCCAATCGTCTCGGTTCCCTTTTTTCCCCCGCTGCTGAGTGCGCTTCAGTGACGACGTCGCTCACCCACCGGGAGTCAACACTTCTTGTCTATACAACAGCAGCTATAGTCATTCAGTTTTGATTAGTTTTAGTAGTTTTATTATTTTCTTACCAGTTTAAAATAATTTTGAAATAATTAGATTGTTCGTCAGAAGTAGTCTTCAGCCCTCCTTCGACGGAGTTGACTATGAACGGGGCAGGTGATGGTAGGGAGACTTTGCATGAAAGTTGTTCGGTCAGCAGGGCTGGGTCTGGTCCACCGTCCTGTATGGGGGGGGGTCTGACGACAGGTGGTCCAGTGCTCGGGGGGGATGGGCGGTCTTCCCGAAAGCACAAAAAGAAGTGGTCCCATTCTTGATCCTCGTCGAGGACTTGGCACCGGTCGACCTTGAGTTCTTCTTCTGCCTCTCTGTCGAAAAAGAGACAGCACCACTCGAGGTCGCCTTCTGGTACATCTGCGTGTCGATCATCGTTTCTGGTGGCAGGGGCCAGACCCCGCCTCTTCTGGTGTCCCCTCCAGTCTTTGTCCCTGGTGACCAGCATCCTCGACTCCAGAGTCCCTTCCCACCCACTGGGAGGTCCTCCGGTGAGCAATTTCACTATTGGGCTGCTCTTATGGAGCACTGGGTTCAGCGGTTGTCCCGTCTGCCCAAGCCAGTGAGTCCATCACTGGGGTCTTCGGGCCTCTCAGTTTTGGACCTGCAGGCAGGGTGGTTGGGACTTCCTAGTTGCGCAGCACCTTCTCCGGTGCCGTCGACGCCCCTCTCTGGTGTTTATCCCCCTCATATGGCTGTGGTGCAGCGGTCCTCACCGGTGCCTTTATCTGCTGCTAAATTTCTTCATTTTTCCTCAGCGAGTTGGGGGTTGGGTTCCTCTGGTTCAGTGCTGACCACACTCAGTGCCACATCCTGTGCCGGCACTGCCTCTGTTTTTGGTGTCACTTCCTGTAGTGGTGCCGGGAGCGCCTGCGGTGTCGCATGTGATGCAGGGGTTTTCTACTTCGATTTGCTCTGCTCCTCCTTCTCTTAGTTTTCCTCCTTTTCCTATCTATTCAGTCCCTTCTGGACTAGTAGGAGATGACATTGAGCCTGATCCTGATCTTCGACTGGGGGATGACTTTGATGATGATTCCTCCCTAGGGGCAGTATATAACCCTCTTTCAACAGAGCCTTTGGTTGAGGACCTTTCTTTTAAGTCTCTCCTTAGGAATTTGAATGCCACTCTCTCTTTCAGACTTCGGAAATCGATCTTGGGAAGTTGCTGCATCTGCAGTATCTGCACATTCCGGACATTCCTGTGGAATTGACTCCCCCCTGTACGACCCTCTTTTAAGACACTCTCGCAGATGGTGTGGGATAATCTGGCACTTATTCCCTCTGTGGCTAAATCCATAGACAGAAAATATGCCACTCCCAAGGATCGACCCATTCTGGCCTCACAAGCCTTTGTTGATGCCATCGTTGTTCTGGCAGAGAATGACAAAGCCGTTATTCTGCAAGAATCTATGGCATGTCCAATAAACAAAGAATCTCGCAAGATCGACACCTTGGGAAAGCTAGTCTTTTCTGCTTCCACCCTGGGCATGCGTATTGCTAGCTACCAGGGCTACTTCTCTCAATATGAGTGTACTGTCTGGCATTCGCTCAAGGCTACGGTAGAAGCTCTTCCAGATTTGGAGGTTAACACAGAGCTCCTTCAAACCATTACTAGATGTATTGAATCCAGTAATCAACAGGTCAAAGCTGCCATGGATGCCTTTGACACTGCCTCCAGAGCAGCGGCTAACAATATTTGCACCCATCGCCACTCTTGGTTGTGCACCTCGGGCTTCACAAATGATGCCCAACAGAGGGTTATGGCCTTGCCTTTCGATGGTACATATCTGTTTGATCCTCAGGTCGAGCAGTCACTAGAGACCACTCAGAAGACTAGAACGGCCGTCCAAATGGCCAGACTGCCTTCCACAATTCATCAAAGGGGCGGGAACAGGCATCAGTTTCATAACCATCAGTCCTTTCATAGTAAAGGCAGAGGAGGCTTTAACAGGAACCAAACCCCTCAGCCACAAAAAAAAACACAGCAGAAGGCATAGGGCCCCAAAGCACCTAGTGCCACCTTCTGAGATTCCGGCCCAAGTCCCACCTCAGCCGTCCAAGGGGGACTCTTCCTTGGCAGTAGGAGGACATCTCGCTCAAGTTTTGTGATCGGTGGAAGTCGATCATGTCAGACAAATGGGTACTCAGGATAATCCGCGAGGAGTACTCTCTGAATCTGTCAGAAACCCCACTGGATCATCTACCCAAATGACAGCCCAGGCTGTCTGTCTCTCAGTCAGACCTTCTTGCTTCTGAGATCCAAGGCCTTCTGAACAACAGGGCAGTAGAGATAGTTCCACTGGATCAGCGGAACACAGGTTTCTACTCTCATTGCTTCCTAGTTCCAAAGAAAACAGGCGGAATGCACCCTCTTCTAGATCTCAGGAAGTTAAACAAGGTCCTTTTCAAGGAAAAGTTCAAGATGATATCACTCGGTATGCTCTTACCTCTGATTCATCAACACGATTGGCTAGCCTCCCTGGACATGCAGGATGCCTAGCAACACATTCCCATTCGCCCTAGCCATCACAAATTCCTCAGATTTTTGGCATTGGGTCAGCACTCCAATTCAGAGTCCTGCCCTTTGGGCTATCCTCGGTGCCTCGAGTCTTTACAAAGTGCTTTGCAGTTCTCGCAGCTCATCTGAGGAAGCTCGGAATTCAGGTGTTCCCATATCTGGATGATTTGCCTCTCACAAGCCCCTCCAGACAAGAGACTCTAGAAACCATAGCTACGGCTTCAAAATTCCTCATGTCCATAGGAGCCCTGCTAAACTTGGGAAAGTCACAGCAACAGTCCTCCCAGCAGCTCCTCTTCATAGGAGCCCTTCTGGATACCTCCAACACGAAAGCCTTTCTTTTGGAGGACAGAAGGAATGACATCCTCCAGATAGCCCGCTTCATCAGAGAAAACAGCTCAGTCCGAGTGCTCTCGATGCAGCGGATGCTGGGTTTCATGGCATCCTCAGTGTTCACTGTGCCTCTGGCTCGCCTTCACATGAGAACTACTCAGTGGGTGCTCAGCACTTAGTGGTCACTGACCACACACCCACAGTTCTTTCACATCAAGGTGATGGAACCTCTAAAGCGGTCACTCACCTGGTGGACTCAGGAGGACAACCTTCGGGAAGGTTATCCCTTTGCCCTTGTGGATCCCCAGATCTCCATCATCATGGATGCATCCTTGCTGGGATGGAGAGCTCACTGCCAGGATCTCCACACCCAAGGTTGTTGGAGTCGGGATGAGTCTCAGTTTCACATAAATGTTCTAGAAATGAGAGCCGTCCTTTATGCTGTTCAGACTTTGAAGGACATACTCTGTCACAAGACCATTCTCCTCCAAACGGACAACAAGGCAGTGATGTACTACATCAACAAACAGGGCAGGGCACCCTCTTACCCCTTATGCAGGGAAACAATGAGGGCGTGGGAATGGTGCCTAGAGCACAAAGCTCTGATCCAGGCAGTCTTATCTGCCGGGAGTTCAGAACGATCTGGTGGCCCGTCTCAGCAGAACAGAGACAGAGCCTCATGAGTGGTCTCCCGATGCAAGTGTCATGCAGTCACTGTTTGAAGAGTGGGGAACTCCAGACCTGGACCTTTTTGCGTCCCCACTCAATGCAAAACTGCCTCTCTTCTGTTCCAGAAATCCAGAAACTGGCATTTTTTATCAGGATGCATTCAGACTGCGGTGGACAAGATGCTTTCTGCATGTATTTCCTCCTCTTCTTCCTCTTGTTCAGAGGGTGCTACTCAAACTGGAGGTACGGGGGGGGGGGCCAAAAGATTCTCATCGTCCCATTCTGGCCTTGTCAGATCTGATTTCCATTAATCAACAGATTATCACAAACTTCTCTGAGACAGCTTCCGCTTCATACGAACCTACTGACCCAGGGCCATATGGTCCATCCCAACCTGAAGTCCTTTCACCTCCATGCCTGGCTCCTCAGGAGATAGAGGTGAACAGGTTTAACATTTCATGTAGGGTCTCAGATGTCCTGTTAGCTACTCGCAAGTCAGCTACCCGAAAAACTTACACAGCTAAGTGGAAGCAGTTTTCTATCTGGTGTACAAAATCCTCCTGGAATCCTTTTCAAACACCATGAAGTCTTGCTATATTATAACAATAGCAGTCAGCCACTGCAGCTGAACTGCCCCGGAGAGGAAGGAGTTAACTCCAGAAGATCTGGAGTTCTACAGCGCGAGAGCGCTGTGCCCAAAGCCCTATCTGGCAGTTTCAAATGAAACTGTCAGATTCTTTACTCCGCTTCACTGAACAGTCGCTCCGGAGATCAGCTCCTTCAGCTCGGTTCATTCTCGGTTCAAGTGAGTATTTTTCGGTCATTTGAACCGGCAAAGTTATTATTTTACCGCATTTGGTTTAAAGCTCTATCTGGTAACCGTAAGTACAAAATTTAAGTCTGTGTGGAAAATTAATTATCGGTTCGGTTTTGAACCGATCGGTTGGTTTTCTGTATTTTAAAAGTGTACATTGGGTTTTAGAAGTGCGGTTCCTGGTTCTTATCGGTTCTAAAAAGCGGAATTATAACGGTTTTCAAATACCGTGACACGGTTAGGAACCGATAAGGGTGTCTTCTTAGCACTGCCATCAAAGGGCAAGTTTTGATTAGGCTGGCATTATGTCTGAGAACCCAAAAGAAAACCGGGCCCACTGGTTTCAACACTGTGATGTCTGTGGGAGCGCCTTTGCCAAGGCTGACTCACACACCACTTGTGTTTATTGTCTAGGGGCTGACCACCTCCTGTCAGACTGCCAGGTGTGTAAAAATTTCCTGCAGCCACCCTGGAGAAGAGATTGGGCGGCTCAGGGCAGGGAAACCAAAAGTCCATTGACCCGGATGGCCAGCCCGGTCCAGTACCCACTGGACCAGAGGAGTGCCCTCTGACCAGGGTGAGACTTCCTCGGCAAAGGAAGGCTGGTTCAGAGGAACCAGTCCCAAGTAAAAAGACAAGGAAATCAGTAGGTCTGGAGTCCAAATTGTGTCTCCAACTGCTGCAGAGATAGCTAAAGCCATTCAGATTGTCCAGTCACTGTCTCAGGGATCTGTAGAACCACCAACAGCTGGTAAAAGGTTGGTTAGTTCAGTCCCAGTGGTTCAGGATTTTGAAGTTGAGGATTTTTATGAACCACAGGAGGGAGGAGGAATTTGATCAGTATATGTGTGGCTGGGGGGTCTGGGCGTGCCCATTGAACGGGCATTTCTCCAGACAGACCTTTAGAATCTCCTCCTATTCTGTCTGAGTCCCCTTCTTTCTTTATTTTTACAAAAGGTTGCAGAAACCCTCCAGCTTCCTTTAGAGGAGGCTGTGGATGAGCAAGAGGAGCCTGATTATGTGGAAATGATGGATATTCCAGAGTCTAGGAGGTTGTCTATTCCTTTGCATAAGTCATTTAGGAAGCAAACAACAAAGATTTTAAAAAATCCTCATTCTGTCCCTCCTGTAGATAAAAAAATGGACAGAAGGTATACTTTGTCAGGCTCGGATACAGACTTCCTTACCGAGCAGTGTAGTCATGTAGGTGTGGTACAAGCTGCAGCCTGTGACAAGGCTAATATTCCTCTGGCCTCACATCCTCCTGATAAGGATTCCAGGAAGATTGATGCCATGGCGAAGAAACAGTATATGGCAGCTTCTTTGGGGGATCAGGCAGGCAAATTATATAGCTTATGAGCTAGAATATCAGAAATCTAGGTGGGACACAGTATTGCAGTTAGACAAGCAGGCCCACGGCCAGCTGGCTAGTGAGGTGGGAACAGGTGGCTGCTGATGGCATTGAAGCCTCTAAAGTTCAATTTCATACTGCTGTTGATGTTAATGATGTTTCTTCTAGGGTCATGGCCACTTCTGTAGCTTCCCGTGAGTTGGCATGGCTCAGATGCACTAATCTGTCCCAAGATACCCAGTCAAAGGCTATGGATTTTCCTGTAGTGGGAAATTCTCTTTTGGGAACAAACAGAAAACTATATGAAAAAGATGGATGAATACAGAACTACCTACAAAAGTGCCCAGGCTAGGAGAAGCATGCCATGCCACAAGGCATGCTCCCAGAGTAGAGGGCAGGCCTTTTCCAGAGCCTTTTTACCAATTTCAAGCCTCCTCTGCTGTCTGCAGGAGGTTTCTTCAGAGGCAGGGTAGGCGAGATCGTGGAGCCGTCCCCTCCCTCAACCTAAGGCTGCTGCTAAGCAGGCACCTCTGATGGGTGCCCAGGGCAATTCTCCTGTACCAGTGAGGACAGGTTGGCCTATTTCAGCGGAACTGGCTGTCCCTAACTACGGACAGATGGGTTCTGGGTAATAGGCCAGGGTCTGAGTTCTCAGCTTCAAACACTTTCCAAAGATGAGAGCCAGGCATTTTCCACCTACAAATCCTTCAGAAGCCCTTGCTTTGGAAGCAGAGGTTTCTGCTCTGCTGGACTGCAAAGCAGTGGAAGGGTTCCTCCTTGCCATCAGGGCAAGGGCTTTATTCAAGATACTTTCTTACCCCAAAGACAGGAGAATGGCGGCCCATTCTAGATTTAAGATACTTGAACAAGCATCTGTTGAAACCAAAGTTCAAAATGTTGACTCTGGCAATGATATTGCCTTCCCTAAGACCAGGGACTGGCTAGCTTCCCTGGACCTCAAGGATGCCTATTTTCATGTTCTGATCAGGCCTTCTCACAGAAAGTACCTCAGGTTCGAACTGCCCTCAGGCCACTACCAGTTCAGGGCAATGCCTTCAGCCTTACCTCTGCATCGAGGGTATTCCACAAAATGTCTCGCTGTAGTGGCTCGCTTAAGAAGGCAAGGGTTGCTGTGTTTCCCTACCTGGACGACTGGCTCATTGTGGGTCAGTCTCCAGGTCAGGTGAAATCCCACTTGCAAGTCACCCAGAAGCTTCTCACTTCCTGGGATTCCTGCTAAACTTACCAAAGTCAGTTCTGGAACCAGTTCAGGTCCTAACTTTCATAGGCGCAGAATTGAACACAAAGTTAGCCAGGGCTTTTCTTCCCTCGGAAAGGGTAGACAGACTCATCGCCCTGGCATCCTCCTTTACCCTGCGTGTCTCTCGACCAGCAAGGCATTTTCTGCAACTCCTTGGGCACATGGCTGCTTCCACAGCTGTCGTGCAGGGAGCAAGATTCCAGATGAGGACATTCAGTTCCATTTGAGGGCCTATTGGTCTCAAAGGAAGGACCCCCTACCAAGTTGGTCCCAGTTACTCAAACTCTGATCCTAGCCCTCCACTGGTGGCAGGTCCAGAGCAATTTAAGACAGGGGTTCCTTCATTCCCATTTCTCCCTCACCCTCACCCGCTGGATGCCTCCCTGTTAGGGTGGGGGCTCACCTGAGCGACCTTGCCACTCAGGGGTATGGTCTCCTCAGGAGTCTCTGCTCCACATCAATCTTTTGGAACTCAGAGCTGTCTTTTTAGCTCTTCGGGTGTTTTCAGATTCTGTCCAGAACAAAGTGGTTCAAGTCAGGACAGACAATACCACCACAATGTGGTACATCAACAAGCAAGGGGGCACTCGGTCTTCAGCCTTGCTTGCACGGAAGCAATGAAGTTGTGGTCTGGCTTACTCTCGAACACCTCCCTGATAGCGGTTCATCTCCCAGGGAAGGACAATGTCCTGGCGAGGCGCCCTCAGCAGAATTTCTCAGGGCCATCACGAATGGGCTCTGAATCCACAAGTGCTGGGGTCTGTCTTTTGCCAGATGGGGCACTCCTCAGATAGATCTTTTGCAGCCCCAGACAACCACCAACTTCCTCTTTTCTGTTGCAGGCCTCCAGTTCTGGGCTCAGTCCCTCTGGGCGCCTTTCTGTTGGACTGGAAAGGAAGTTCCTGTATGCCTTTCCCCTTTCTCTCCTTTTCAGGGTACTAGTAAAATCAGATCTCAACCTTGCAGAGTGATTCTGATTGCCCCAGATTGAGACAGACAGCCCTGGTACCCTCTGCTCCTGTCCTTGGCAGTCCACCTGCCCTGAGCCTGCCCAAGTCCACGACTTACTGGCCTGTGCACAGGGAGGTGTGTATCGGACCTCAAATCCTCCACCTCAAGGCTTGGCTTCGAGGAGCTCAGAACTTACTGACTTACACCTTTCTCAAGGTGTTATGGATATTTTAAAGGCTTCAAGGAAGCCTTCCACTAGAGCCACTTATAATTCTAAGTGGAAGAGGTTTTCCATCTGGTGCTCTGAGAGGCAGATTATCCCAGAATTTGCTGATCTTCCCATTCTACTGGACTATTTGGTCCATCTGAATTCCCTAGGCCTTAGACCAGCTACCTGAAGGTTCATCTGGCAGCTGTCTCTGCTTTTGTGTCAGCAGGAAGCCTGCCTCCCTTTCTTCTCACCGGTGTTCTCCAAGTTTTTAAGGGTTACTTCATACTAACCCTCCTTTTCGGGAACCAGCTCCGCCTGGGACCTGAATATTTGCATTGCTCAGTTAATGCAACCCCCTTTGAGCCTCTGTCTTCTGCGAGCTCAAGTATTTAACGGAAAACCGTTTTCCTAGTAGCTATCACCTCTGCCAGGCAGCATAAGTGAGCTACAGGCCCTGTCAGTGGAAGAAGATTTTATCTCTTTCCCCAGAGATAAGGTAGTCCTTAGGACTAATAGAAAGTTTTGCCAAGGTGGTTTCTGATTTCCACCTGAATCAATCTATCTCTCTCCAGTATTTTCACTGAGCATTCTTCCTCAGGTGAGAGGAGACTGCACAGCCTGGATGTCAAGAGAGCGTAAGCTACTATTTAGAGCGCACCAGAGGTCATAGGTTTGAATCCTCCAACTCTTTCTTACCTATGGCGAGGTTGGCAAGGAAACCTGCCACTAAGAGAACAATTGCAAGGTGGATTGTTTCTTGTGTCAATTCTGTTATCAGAAACTGGGTAAAGTACCCCCTCAGGATTGAGGCCCACTCCACCAGGGGTACAGCTGCGTCTCTGGCGGCTGCTAGAACATCCCCATTCTGGAGATTTGTCAAGCTGCTACCTGGAAGACAGTTCACACCTTTACCAAGCATTATTCTCTGGATGTCCAGTCCAGGAGAGATGCTCGGTTTGGCACAAGCCTGCAGAGCCTATTTCTAAGTAGGTTCTGACCCTCCTCCATGGAGGTACTGCTGTGTAATCTGCTATTGTTATAATATAGCAAGACTTCATGGTGTTTGAAGAAAAATTACTCACCTTAGTAATTGCTTTCTTCTCATGAGTCTTGCTATATATCTTCCCCTCCCTCCTGCCCTCTCAGAACTTCTACTTGGGTAGGGGTGGCGAATTAGTGCAAGCACTGTGTCATGCCATTGTAGTTTTCCTTACCCCTTTTTCCTTTGGGTTAGGGATCTAGATTGTTTCATTTAGGTTATTTATATTGCCCCTTCCTGGACTTGAGTCTTTTGGGAAGGGGGTTCATATGGTGTCAAGGGTGGTAAAACGAACCGTAATACCATCAATTTTTGTTATTATGGCTCTGAGTGTTTCTTTGTTCTTTATATTGTTGTTATTACTACTAGTAGGTAGTCATGGGCTAGTGTAGTTTTTCCACACAGACTTTCCGTCCTTTGATGTTAGCCGTAAAGATCTGACAGTTTCATTTGAAACTGCCAGATGAAACTTTAGCACAGCGCCCTCGCGCTGTAGAACTCCAGATCTTCTGGAGTTAACTCCTTCCTCTCCGGGGCAGTTCAGCTGCAGTGGCTGACTGCTATTGTTATAATATAGCAAGACTCCATGAGAAGAAAAGCAATTACTAAGGTGAGTAATTTTTTCTTCCTGTCCACCAAACAAGGTCCTAGAATATCTTCTCAATCTCTGAAACACAGGTCTGCAATATTCAACTATTAAGGTTCACCTCTGTGCAGTTTCTTTTTTTTTTTTTTGAAATTGAAGTTTATTGAACTTTTATATCATAGCAACAAGAATGTTACAGATTGCAAGAAAGTCCATTTCTACACTTTTACATACTCTGAAAATCAGAACAAGAGAAAGAGAAGAGAAACAAGAAAAGGAAAGAACAGCTAGAAAGAGAGAGGTAGAGGGAGTAAACTTCCGAGAAAAAAAAGAAAAAAAAGGGGGAGGGGGGGAGAGTGCCTTCCAAAATATAATGAGAGACAGGAAAAGAGAGAGAAAAAAGCGCTATATACAATGTGAACATTCCACAATGTATTGCCTATGGCATGTATAGAAGTCCTTTTCACTATCACTGTATGCCCCAATATACAACAAAAGCCCACTAGGGCAATTACATACTACCTATTTGATTTGATAAAAATAGGAGGAAACATCCCAAAAATTGATAGAGAGGCAAAAACCCTTACCTAGACACGAGAAGACCCCCCTGCTCCGCTCCCATACAGAACCTTCGGGCCGAACCAGGAGAGTCCCCTCAGGCATATCTGGCAAGTAGTTCTAGTACAGGTTTTCCCTCCTGGGAGGCCATGAAATGCATAAATGGTAGCCATCTCCCTTTAAATCTATCTACCGATAATCTCAGCTTGGCTGTCAGATATTCCATATCCAAGATCTTGGTGCAGATTCCATACCATGTAGAGGTAGTGGGCTTATCTGGGGTAAGCCAGGACAAATTAATAGCCTTGAAGGCTGCTGTCACCAAAATTCCAAACAGATAGCGGGAAGGCCTGGAAGCCAAAGTAGGAAGGGGCAATCCCAGTACCCAGTACTGAGGGAGCTCCGACAGCCCAGTTTCAAAAATCCTTTCCAAAATATCCTTTACTTCCCTCCAAAATTCCCATACGATTTTGCATTCCCAATATATATAGAAGTAAGTGCCCAACAACTGACAATTTCTCCAGCACAAATCCGAGTGGTGTGCCCCATAGTGTTTCGTCACTGTAGGAACCCTAAAAAATCTAACCATTAACTTCCACCAAAATTCCCGCCAGAAGAGGGATGAGGTAGTGTTGTGAATAGCTTTCCAAATGGAGATCCAGTCAGGTTCTGATAGGGTCATGCCCACCTCATTGTGCCACTTGTCCTTAACTGGGGCCAGACAGTCACCCTCCACCCAATTCATCCCCTGTACTAATCTGGAGATCCATTTTTTTTGATTGGGGATATTGATCAAGGATGACAAGGTCGCATGTATTGGGTTGTTTAGAAATTCTGCACCTAAATCGAGCTCCTTTTCATTTAAGTGAACATAATGTCTTAACTGGAGGTACCTAAAAAAATCTGTGTGTTGAAGGTTAAATTCGGCCCTTAACTGCTGAAATGATTTTACTGAATTCTGATCAAAAAGCTGGCCCAGATTAGTCAGCCCTAATCTTGCCCATCACAAGAAGCCCATATCCCACTTGAGTGTGACAAAGTCTAGGCAGCTTAGTATAGTTGTGTGTTTATTGAGCTTTAAAATATTACCTAATTTTAAATTCATATTCCTCCAAACCTGAGAGATTACCCTAGTGAGAGGGTTCCTAAAATCCAGCAGCCGTAGTCTCTGAATGTCCAGAAAAATAAATTCCGAGACATTCCCAGAAGTCAGCCATCTCAATCTGGACCCATTGGGAGGATTCCTGGGACATTGTCACCAGCAGCTGCAGCTGAGATGTCAGAAATATTTCTGGACATCTGGTCCCAAACCCCTCTCCTTAGGTGCCACCATAATCTTCCACCTCACCCTCGGTTTTTTACCTAGCCATAGCAATTTAGACAGGGTAGAGTTCAGCTCACACCAAAAGTTCCTGGGAGGTCTGAGGGGGATAGCTCCCATTATGAACAACAGGCGAGGGAGAATATTCATACGAAGGGCTTCTCCCCTTCTGGAAATGGACAAGGGGAGCTCTCTCCATCTGTTACAGTCCTCCCTAATCTCCTGAAGTACCCTTAAGTGATTTGTGGAGTATAGCGCCTTGACGTCTTTGGGGACCCACACTCCCAGGTATCTGAACCCTGACTTACACCACTTAATTTGCTGCATCTGTGGTAAGGGCTGATTCAGGGAACTGCCCAGGGGGAATAACTCAGATTTATATGGATTGATCCTATAACCAGAGAAAGCTCCAAACTCAGAAAGGAAACTGAAAATCTTGGGAACTGCGTTCACAGGATCTGCTATATATAGTAATATCATCCAGCAGTATAATGAAATCTTAACCTCCACACACTCACCCAGGAGACCCGAAGACATCCGTCTGGCGAACAAATGCGCCAGAGGCTCCAAACTAAGGGCAAATAAAAGAGGGGAAAGGGGGCAGCCCTGTCTGGTGCCTCGCTCAATCCCAAACTGAGCGGAGATCTTACCATTCACCCGGACCCTTGCTCTGGGATTAGAGTAAAGGTTGGTTATCCAAGTCGAGAACTTTTCCCCAAACCCAAAACCCCCCAGAACCAAATCTAGATATTGCCAATTTAAGCGATTGAATGCTTTTCAGCGTCTAAAGATAGTATTGCAGAAAGGGGAATCAGTAGGGAGCTGGGCGAGAAATAACGTTTAACAACAATCTAATGTTGTCTTGAATATGTCTATCAGGAATGAATCCCGTTTGATCCGGGTGAACTAGGACGGGAACTACTTTTTGTAAACGTACGGTGATAATCTTAGCAAAAATCTTGGCATCTAGGTGGAGCAGTGAAATGGGTGATACCCAGCACAAGACGCATGATCCTTCCCTGGCTTGGGTAGCACTGAAATAAGGCCCTCCCCATGTGTCTAGGCAACCCCCGGCTCCTGTGCCATGTTGCAGACTCTGGTAAGCAATGAGTTGCTCAGTCCGAATCTTCTATAAATTCGATGTGAACCTGTCTGGACTGGGAGCCTTGCCAGAGCCGAGAGATTGGATGGCCGCTGCCACCTCACCCTCTGTGAAAGGAGACTCCAAAGAGTCCCTCTGAATGTCTGAGAGAATCGGAAGCTCCAGACCCTGTAAAAATTTTAAAATTTTCTCCCGATGTTCTGGTATTTCTTTCTTGACATAAAGGCGTCTATAGAATTCTGCAAATTCCTGTGCCGTGTCACCCGGGAGAATCTTATACAAATGATCAGCTGGATCAGAGCTGACCTTAGACATGTACCTGTCAGCTGCCTGCTTGCGAAGCCTAAGGGCAAGCAATTTGCCAGCCCTCTCCCCCCTCTCATAATAACGCTGCCAAGCATATCTAAGGGAATTCACCACCTTTCTGTGCAGTAATGAATTATATAGGTCCCTAGCCTCCCGTAGCTTTTGAAGTGTACGGGTTGATCCCGTGCGTTTATATGCAGCCTCTAGGTCGGCAATAGAGGCAAGAATTTCCTGCATACAAGCCCGATATAACTTACGTTTGTGAGAAGAAAAAGCTATCACATGCCCTCTTACCACCGCCTTTAGGGCGTCCCATATAAATTTGGGTCTGGAAAGCTCCTCTGTATTCTCACTCAAATAGCACTGAATAACCTTTTTAGTGGATTCTAAGTATTGCTTATCGTTAAGTAATCCTGGGTCAAATCTCCAGAGACCATCTCCCTCTGCCGTATCCCAACAAAGCCGTGCCCTGATCATGGCATGGTCAGAGATCGTAATTGGAAGGATAGATATGTCCTTAAATGAGTGTAGAGCATTTCTCTGAGTATAAAATCTATCCAATCTGGAATACATGTTGGAGGCTGGAGAAAAAAAGGTGAAGTCTCTCACCGAGGGGTTAAACTGCCTCCATGGGTCAATTAATCCAGCCCCAACGAGCAGGTTACGAAGTAACCGCGAGCAGGCCTTAGAACCTGGGATTTTAGTTGAGCTTCTGTCCAGACTAACATCCTCCACACAATTCCAATCACCCATTATGATAATTTGCCCAGGAGGTAGGCTGGCCAATGAGTTGAACAGAGAACGAAAAAACTCACCTGAGGGTAGGGTGGGGGCATAAATTCCAATCAGATGAATTGACCAACCCTTATAAATGCCTGAAACCGTCAGTTGGTGTCCAGAACCTGATTTGGTTATAGATTGAATCTGAAATTGAAGGCCCCTGCGAAAAAGGATAGCTACCCCCCCTTTTTAGATTGGGGGTGTTCGTCGGAGCATACTGTACTCACCCAATCCCTATGCAATTTCATATGCTCTCCCAGAGTCAACCTGGTCTCCTGAAGACAGGCAATATCACATTTTTCCCTTTTAAATTCAACTAGTATCTTTGCACGTTTAACCACATTGTTAATTCCCTTGACATTAAGTGAACAGATTGTCAAATCCGCCATATTATTTGTCTTAACAGAACTTCAACAACAATTACCCTCCCTATATCAAATTGCAGAATCTTAATGCATGATCGTGTAGAAAGGCACTCTCCCGAAAGCAAGAAAAGGCCAAGAAAGATGAGAGAATAAGAAAAGACAGACATTATAGAACACATTAAGTAAAAGAAAAGAAGAAGAAGTTGCAAGTCCTGCACAAAATGCGCTGGACCAGCCTCCACCAAGGGAGTGCAACGACCAAAGGTCGCCGCCAGTGTCCAATACAGCGCCCAAAGCTCACAACCGAGCTGGTAACACTCAACTCGGCGAGTGCTTCATAGCAAAATAGGGGGGGAAATAAACTATTCCCCCAAAGACACCTACACTCCTCTAGGAGTGAAGACTGAAAGAGCTCGCATAACCTGGAGAGTCCCCGGCCTGTGCCCTTTATTAAGTTTCTTGCAGAAACAAAACACTTCCGGGAAGGGCTGAAAACCACAAACCCTCTTCAAACAACATGAAGTCTTGCTATATTATGACTATTGCAGTTTGTCCCACCATTAGAACTGCTCCGGAGGTGAAAGAGTTAACTTCCATGCAGGGCATGGAACTTAGAGCGCAAGCTCGGTTAGAAAAGCTCTGTCTGGAATATTTCAAACTGAAACTGTCAGATTCTTTACTCCGCCTCACTGAACAGTCGCTCCGAGATTCCTCTACTGCCAGGTTCATTTCTGGTTTAAGAGTTTTTCTCGTTAAATTCAACGCGATTATTATTATTTTAACCGCTAAACCGATCGGTTTCAAGCTCTGTCTGTGGTATTGTAAGTAATAGACAGGTTTATTTCTGTGTGGAACTTGTAAATGTTTATCGGTTCGGTTTGAACCGATCTGATTGATTGAAACTTTATTCTGAAGCATTTAAAAGCTTTTAGAGTGCGGTTCCCGGTTCTTATCGGTTCTAAAAAAAACGGGTTTCATTACGTTTTTTTCCACGACACGTATGACGGTTGGGAACCGATAAGGGTGTCTTGCCTGATACTGCTGAAAAAGGGCAAGTTTTTGGTTAGGCTGGCATTATGTCTGAGAAACCCAAAAAAACCGGACCCACTGGGTTTCAACACTGTAGTGTTTGTGGGAAGCCTTTGCCAGAGCGGCCCCCTCTATGTGTTGTTGTCTGGGGTTTGACCACCTAATGCAGACTGCCAGATTTGCAAGAATTTCCCTGCAGCTACCCTAGATAAAGAGTTTGGTAGGCTCAGGGACGAGAAACAAAAAGAGTCCGCTGACCCGGATGGCCAGCCGGTTCGGTGCCAACGAACTGGAGGTGCCCTCTGACCAGGCCAGACTTCCTCGGGCAAGCGTAAAGCTGACTCTGAGGAGCCAGTTCCAGCAAAGAGAACTAGAAAATCAGCAGGTGTGGAGTCAAAAATTCCTTCTCCAACTGCTGCAGAGATAGCCAGGGCAATCCAAATTGTCCAGTCACTTTCCCCAGTTCCGTCCGAGCCGCCACTAACTGGCAAAAGGTCGGTTCGGCCGGTTCCACCGGTTCAAGAATATGATATAGAGGAGTTTATGAACCAGGGAGGAGGATGATTATGAACAGTGTGAATGTGACTTTGAAAGTCTGGATGTGCCCATTGAACCGGACATCTCCCCAGACAGACCTTTAGGAAGAATCTTCCCTAGGCTTTCTGAGTCCCTTCTCATTTTCTGTTTTATAAAAAGTTGCTGAACCCTCCAGCTTCCTTTGGAGGAAGCTGTGGATGAGCAAAGAGCCTGACTTTGTAGAGATGATGGATATCCCAGAGTCCAGGAGATTGTCTATTCCTTTACATAAATCCTTTGGAAACAAACAATAAAATGTTAAAGCTCCTAATTCTGTGCCTCCTGTGGATAAAAAGATGGACAGGAGGTACACTTTGTCAGGTCCTGATTCAGAATTTCTTTCACAGCAATGCAGCCATGTTGGGGTAGTTCAGGCCTGCAGCCTGTGATAAAGCTAATATTCCCTGGCTTACATCCTCCTGACAAGGACTCAGGAAGATTGATGCCATGGCTAAAACAATACATGGCAGCGTCCTTGGGACTCAGACAAGCAAATTATATGGCTTATGTTGCAGATACCAAAAATCTAGATGGGATACTGTCATGGCTTTAGCCAAACAGGCTCCTGGCCAGCTTGCCAAGGAGCTGGAGCAGGTGGTTGCTGATAGTATTGAGGCATCTAAGGTGCAATTCCATGCTGCAGTGGATTCTAATGATGTATCCTCTAGAGTCATGGCTACATCTGTGGCTTCATGAGATTGGCTTGGCTCAGGTGTACTAGTTTGTCACAGGATACCCAGGCTAAGGCTATGGATTTTCCTGTGGTGGGAAATTCTCTGTTTGGGAGCAGACAGAGAATTATATGAAGAAAATGGATGAATATAGAACCACTTATGGGGCACAAGCCAAGGAACGGCAAGCCACTCCTCGAGAGCAGCCCCAGAGGGTAGAGGCAAGCCTTTTCACATGCCTTTTACCAAACCAGGCCTCCTCTTCAGCTTATGTTCAGAGGGGTTCTTCAGAGGGAGAGGCAGGCCAAGGGTACAACAGGCCTGCTCCCACCCTCAGCCTAAAGCCCCTGCCAAACAGGCACCCTGATGGGATGCCCAGGGCCGGTTCTCCATTACCTGTAGGGGCAGGCTGGCTTCTCCGTCCAGGACTGGGGTCTTTAACATCAGACAAGTGGGTCCTGGAAGTGGTAAGCGGGGTCTGATTCTCAGCTTCAAAAATTTCCAAAGATGAGAATCAGATCTTTCCACCTGCAAACCCTCTAGAGACTCTTGCTTTGAAACAAGTCTCAACCTTCCTGGCTCTCAGAGCTGTAGAAAGGGTTTCTCCACTACACCAGGGCAAGGGTCTGTACTCCAGGTACTTCCTTACCCCAAAAAAGACAGGAGAGTGGCGGCCATCCTGGACCTAAGATATCTGAACAAGCACCTTTTAAAACCAAAATTCAAAATGGTGACTCTGGGAATGATTTT
The DNA here is from genome assembly GCA_016271365.2 of Neoceratodus forsteri. Lineage (NCBI taxonomy): Eukaryota > Metazoa > Chordata > Ceratodontiformes > Ceratodontidae > Neoceratodus > Neoceratodus forsteri. Next base: position 213,021,222 of record CM028129.1, on the reverse strand, counting down.
ACCCTCCCTAAGGCCAGGGGACTGGCTAGCTTCCCTGGACCTCAAGGATGCCTACTTCCATGTTCTCATCAGAAGCTCCCACCGAAAGTACCTCAGATTCGAACTGCCCTCAGGCCATTATCAGTTCAGAGCAATGCCCTTCGGCCTTACCTCTGCCCCAAGGGTATTCACAAAATGCCTGGCAGTAGCAGTTGCTCATTTAAGAAGGCAAAAGATTGCCATCTTTCCTTACCTAGACGACTGGCTCATTGTGGGTCAGTCTCAGACCATGTCAAATCACACCTGCAAGTTACCCAGCAGCTGCTTGCCTCTCTGGGCTTTCTTCTCAATCTTCCAAAGTCAGTTCTGGAACCTGTCCAGGTACTCACCTTTATAGGTACAGAACTGGACACAAAACAGAGCCAGAGCCTTCCTTCCCTAGAAAGGGTAAGGACCCTGGTGGCCCCTGGCCTCGTCCTTCACTCTGCAGGTCTCTCGACCAGCAAGGCATTTCCTACAGCTCCTAGGACACGTGGCTGCTTCCACAGCTGTAGTGCAAGGAGCAAGATTTCAGATGAGGGACATTCAGTTCCATGTGAGAGCCTTTTGGTCTCAAAGAAGAGATTCCCTATCCAAGTTGATCCCAGTGACTCGAACCCTGATCCAGGCCCTTCAGTGGTGGCAGGATCAGAGCAATCTGAGACAAGGGGTGCCCTTCATCCCTCTATTTCACTCCTTGACCCCTACTACAGATGCGTTCCTCTTGGGATGGGGAGCTCACATGGGCGACCTCTCCACCCAGGGATTGTGGTCCCCTCAGGAATCTCTGCTCCACATCAATCTGTTGGAACTCAGAGCTGTTTTTCTAGCACTTCAGGTTTTTCTGCATCTGTTCAGAACAAAGTGGTACAGGTCAGAACAGACAACACCACTACAATGTGATACATCAACAAACAAAGGGGCACTCGGTCTTGACCTTGTGCACCGAGGCGATAAGTTGTGGTCTCTGGCTTATTCCCGAACACTTCCCTAGCAGTTCACCTCCCAGGCAGGACAATGTCCTGGCAGATGCTCTCAGCAGGATTTCCCGGGCCATCACGAGATGGTCACTGGATCCCAGTACTGGGGATAGTTTTTGCCAGATGGGGCACCCCTCAGATAGATCTTTTGCAGCCCCGACAATCATCAACTTCCACTTTTTTGTTGCAGGCCCCAGTGTTGGGCTCAGTCCCCTGGATGCCTTTCTCCTCAATTGGGAAGGAAGTTTCTCTATGTCTTCCCCTTCCTCTCCTGTTCAAGGTGCTAGTCAAATCAGATCTCAACCCTGCAAGATGATCCTGATTGCTCCAGACTGGGCCAGGCAGCCCTGGTACCCCTCCTTCTGTCCTTAGCAGTCCATCTTCCCTGTGTCTCCCAGGACCACAATCTGTTAACCTGTGCCCGGGGAGAGTCTGGTATCAGATCTCAGATCCCTCAACCTCAAGGCCTGGCTCTTGAGGGTTAAGTTGCTGATCTACAACTTTCTCAAGGTGTTCTCGAAATCTTGAAAGCTTCTAGGAAGCCTTCCACTAGGCTACTTATAACTCCAAATGGAAAAGGTTTTCCATATTGGTGTTCTGAGGAAGCATATTCCCGGAATCTGCCTATTTGCCCACTGTTTTGGACTATATGGTCCATCTTAATTCTTTGGGACTGAGACCAGCTACCCTGAAAGTGCATTTGGCAGCTGTCTCTGCTTTTATTTCAGCAGGGAAGTCCTCTTCTCTTTCTGCGCACCCTGTATTTTCCAAGTTTTTCAGGGGATTGCTTCATAGCAATCCACCATTCAGGGACCCTGCCCCTGCTTGGGATCTTTATGTTTGCATTGCTCAGCTGATGCAACCCCACTTTGAACCTCTGTCTTGCAGAGCTTAAGTACTTGACTTGGAAAACTGTATTTCTAGTAGCCATCACTTCTGCCAGCGCATAAGTGAGTGAGTTCAAGCTTTGTCAGTGGAGACTGACTTATTTCCTTTCACAGGGATAAGGTAGTCCTCAGGACTAACAGGAAGTTTTTGCCCAAGGTGGTTTCAGATTTCCACCTTAATCAATCTATTTCACTTCCAGTGTTCTTCACTGACCATTCCTCCTCTGGTGAGAGGAGGTTGCACAGCTTGGATGTTAAGAGGGCCCTAAGTTACTACATAGAGCGTAACAAGGGTCACAGGTTTGACCCCCTTCAACTATTTCTCACTTATGGTGAGGTTGGGAAAGGGAAACCTGCCACTAAGAGATCCATTGACAGGTGGATTGTCTCTTGTATCCAATTTTGCTATCAAAAACTGGGTAAGGTTCCCCGTTCAGGCCTGAGGGCTCACTCTACCAGAGGTACAGCTGCGTCTCTAGCTGCTGCCAGAGACATCCCTATCTTAGAGATATGTCAAGCAGCTACTTGGAAAATAGTACACACTTTCACCAAGCATTACTTCCTGGATATCCAGGCCAGGAGGGATGCTCGGTTTGGCACAACCGTGCACTAAGAGCATATTCCTAAGTAGGTTCTGTCCCTCCTCCATGGAGGTACTGCTGTGTAGTCTGCAATAGTCATAATATAGCAAGACTTCATGTTGTTTGAAGAAAAATTACTCACCTTATTAATGTTGTTTCTTCTAATGGAGTCTTGCTATATTATGACCTCCCCCCCAGACTGCCCCTCTCAGAACTTCTACTTTGGGTATGGGGTGGGCAGTCCACTGTTGGCACTTATTGATGTCCCTTTTTATGTTCTCCACCCCTTCTTTTTGGGGGGTTTTGGGTGTTGTGTTTTATTTTATCTTATCTTCTTATCTTATCTTTTTCTGGTCCCCTGACTTGAGTCTTGGTGTTGGGACCAGGAAAATGTGTTAATATTTAAGTAGCCAGTTGGCTAGTGTAGGTTACAGCTTCCACACAGAACCTTAGTGAGTTTTGCTCATAAAGATCTGACAGTTTCAGTTTGAAATATTCCAGACAGAGCTTTTCTAACCGAGCTCGCGCTCTAAGTTCCATGCCCTGCATGGAAGTTAACTCTTTCACCTCCGGAGCAGTTCTAATGGTGGGACAAACTGCAATAGTCATAATATAGCAAGACTCCATTAGAAGAAACAACATTACTAAGGTGAGTAATTTTTTCTTCTGCCTCCAATCATAACCCAGTTACTATCACACCTCTTTGAAAGGGAATCCAGTGCATCTCAAACTACATAGATGGGGAAAGGAAAAAGAAAAAAAGAAAAGGGGGTGGAAGCAGGGGACAGATGAAAAAATGGCATTGTTTTATTAACAAAAGTCTGGTGCAACCTACTCCCATTTACCTCATATATTCCCTCATGGCTAGAAATCTGGGCCAGCTAAATGGGACACAGGGGAGTTACCCCTACCTCCTTGCCACCCAGAGGGGGGGCGACACGATAGAAAAATCCAAAACAGAATCTGACCCGTTTTCTCCTACCTCATCCACTCACCCCCATACCACACATCAAATGGAATCACACCGAGACCGTGGCACCACAATGTGGTGGGTGAACATGAGGTCTCAAAACCGTTGTACTAAATATGCTTAATTTATTGTCCAGAGTAACAAATTCCCCTTGGTTTTAATAAAGTTATGCTCCTTGAGATCCAATAAAAAGGGAGGTGGAGAGGGAGCCATAGAAGCCTGGAAGGGAGCAAGGGGGATCAGACTCAAGAACAGACCTTAGGAAGGTGCCACCTCAAAAACGGCCCCACCTAGCACAAAGCCCCAGAATGAAGGGATCGCCCCCCTGTCCCCGCGCCACACCAACACAAATCAACTTCCCTCAAAAAGGAGGAAAGGGTCCCCCTTCCACACTCCACCCCACCTAGGACCAAGCAGTCGGGCCAGAGGAACAGGCAACTGCAAGGTAGGCTCCCTGTGTGTCCATATAACAAGTTCTAACTGTGTAATGTTTAAACTGCGAATAATATAAATTCAGGAATTAGAAACCCAACAATAAAGAATAGCTGCACGCTATTCAATTTGTTAATGTGTAACAGGAAATGAGCAGTAAACTGTCCATTGCAATTCAGGTAATCTTCTCCTGATGTTTCCCTTTGGCAATCCATCTGGTTAGGTCCGTGTGCAGGGGCAAAACAGAGTCCACTCTAAAATGAGGTCGATTAATGATCTTCGAGCCTGGAGCCACTGTCCATAAAAGCTGTTCAATCTCCTTCTGTGCCATTTCTTCTTTTATGTCTGGAATCTGGATGTTTTTCGATGTCGAAAAGTCCTGTGCCATTAATAAAGAATCATATATTTTAGGGCCATCTGGTAATTCTATCCATAACCTGGCGTGATAGCGCAGCTTGGCCCTCAAGCCTTTCTCTCTTAACTGTTTTACCACCATGAGCACCTTTCTCCAGTGCTGGACTAAGGCGGGGGGAAAGTCTTGATCCACTAACACCTTCGTGCCATCGAAATTCAAATCCTTCTTCGCCCATGCCAAATGAAGGATCTTATCTTTTGTCGGATACCTCAGAAATTTTATTATAATAGCTCGGGGGGCGCCCTGCTTGGGTTTTGGGGCAAGAGCCCTATGTGCCCTTTCAATCTCCAATGGGACGTCCTCTTCTATTTGTAGCTCTGTTTTCAGCCAACAGTCCATAAACGCCACCATGTCGGCTTGCTCAGCCCCTTCAGGTACTCCAACCACCCTAATATTATTACGCCTAGAGCACGCTTCAGCATCTTCAGCTTTCGCTGACAAGGCCTTCTCTCTACCATACAGGTATGCCAACGATCGTCCATATGCCATATGTTCGGCCTGTAGCCCCTCCAAGTGCTGCTCCACCGCAGTAGTTCTGGATTCCAATTTCTTAAAATCCCTCTGAATATCTGAGACCTTAGCGTCTATTTTATGTAGTAGCTTGATGATTTTCCTGGATTCTGCTCTGGTGCTGGTGGAGCCGGAATCGGAGCATGAATCTTCTGCCCCGAGGCCGAGACCACTGACGAGCGCGACGGAGCTGGGCTAAGGCCCGTCCTCTGTCTGCCTTGCGAAGTTGCAGATGTCATTTTGGCGATCAGTGATCCTCTCTTCTTCGTGCGGACCATCACAGATGACTTCCTGTATCTTTAATACAAAGCAAATGCTAAGGATGCCACCATAAACCACTGGATTCCCTATATTTTAATGTGTTGTAGAGCCAGAGCGATAAGTTAAACGGCCATTCCCGCTCACTACGTCACCGGAAGTCACCTCTGTGCAGTTTCAGCGTATCATGAGCACGTACACTCTCATGTCACTGGCTCAGCTTCCTGTGGTCAAGAGGTTTCTTAAGGGCATTCTACATACCAGGCCACTGGTCAGATGACCAGTAGCAGCCTGGGACATTAACCTTGTGCTAGACATGCTCATCCTTAAATCTTTTGAGCCTCTAGCTACTTGTGAACTAAAATTTCTGACTTGGAAGACGGCCTTCCTGGTAGCCATCACTTCCACCCACAGAGTGTCTGAAATACATGCTTTGGTCACAGACTCTCCGTATACTGTATTTCACAAGGACAAAGTGGTCCTTAGGATTCACCCTAAGTTCCTGCCCAAGGTTGTCTCAGAATTCCATCTTAATCAGCCCTTGGTTCTTCCTACCTACTTTGCGAACTTCCAGAATGAGGGAGAGCGTACCCTACATTCCCTGGATGTCGAGAGAGCCTTGCGGTTCTACTTAGACAGAACCAAGGAAATCTGCACGTCAAAACAACTGTTTGCCTCCTTCAGCATGACCTAGCTGGGTCAACCTGTTGTTGTCAGATGCATTTCTGCATGGCTAGTGGCATGCCTGCGCCACTGCTACTCCATGGCACAGGTTAAGCTGGAAGGCAGAGTATACGCTCATTCTACCAGAGCAGTTGCGGCATCTCTGGCAGAAATCTAGAACGTGCCCATTGCGAACATCTGCAGTGTGGCCACTTGGAGTTCCGTGCACACTTTCGTAAAGCACTACAGCTTGGATGTCCATGCCAGACAGCATCAATCCTTTGGCAGGACAATCCTTAATGGACTCCTGTCCTAAAGTAAGCTCCTCTCTCCTGCCACCCGTTTCGGGATTATTTCAGCTCGGTACTCTGCCATCAGTGTGCATGTGTGGTGGAGACTTTTATGTCCAGGAAGATATGTAAATTACGTACCTACCTTAATTCTTGATCTTCTTGGACAAAGTCTCCACCACTCATTCATATGCCCACCCGCCATCCCCCAAGCTCACTTATCTGTTTGTGGTCTTCACTCCCTCGATGGTTGGGCTATGAAGACTCTGTTGTGTTGACCCTTCTTACACGGGTCATTTGGACTGTCTTATGTCCAACATAGGTTAGTTTCACTAGGTTAGTTTATGCTGCACCTCCTCAGAAAAATAGTACTGAGGCGATTGGAGCGTCGACTCCGGATAGCCTGTACGGCACAAGCCAAGCTCGCAGTGTCACTTCCTTGCGGCCCTACCCATCGCCGGCCCTCCTGAAGAATTTTGGCTCCTGCTGGGTCCTAGTGCCTCTTGCATAGTTCCAGCAGTGTAAATGAGTGGTGGAGACTTTGTCCAAGAAGATCAAGAATTACAGTAGGTACGTAATTTACATTTCTGACAGATACCTGTGAAAATTCACCCAGCTAAGAGAAGTGTCTTTAGGCTGTTCTGCTGAGAGATCAAAGGGGAATGCTGTCATAACTTATACTTTGACGAAGAGAGACTGTCTGCTATAATTTAATAGTGCTATCTTTGTAGATTTCAAAAAACAGTACTATGAAACCAATTTGGTTATACCTGGTCATGTTACAAATTAATTACAGGATTAAGAGTGACCTCATGCTGTGACATCACACAGGGTGTGGGACTTTAACTGATATTGCCAAGCTGTCTGAAGGGACTGAGACACTTGTGTTTTGAACTTGGAAGGGACACTTGTGTTCCTGGTCTCAGAGAGAGGCACTTCTGCCAAAACAGGTAATGTCAGCACCACTATTTACCAACTGAATCTGGGGTAGGATTAGATATTCAGTACAAGGTGGTTTGTTTATAATTGTCTATTTTATTTTCTGACTGTACCCTTTATGTATATGTGTTCTGTGTTTTGTATGTTATTTAATATTTTTAATTTTGGTAAACTTTGTTTTTCCATAAAACGCTGCCTGAGACATGCTCATTTGTGTGTGCATGGTGGAATAGTCTTAATATTCTAACACAGCTGTTAAATGCTTATTTGTGTCATCTTATGCAGCCACGCTAACAAGGATCTGTGTAAAGATCCAGCAAGGTAAGAAAAATACCAGCATCTCAGTTGAGTCAGAAGGGGGTTGTGAACCAAGGCTGGTTATACTGTATACCCGCTGGGCCAAGTATATTGCACTGCTTTCCCCAAAGAGAGTGTGGTATTTGGACCTGTTACCTGGGTGTGCTAGCTAAAAAGGGTCCATAACTGACCCCAGGACTCGAGACTGGTAATTGCTCGGACCCAAAAAGAAAAAAGAGGGGTGTCCCTGTTTGTCCCCTGTTCACAAATCGCACTTAAAGTTAGGCACTGTGGTAGCAGAGGGCCTGACCTCAGGAGTGGGTTTGTGACAGATTTGTTGCGCAGCACATGGGATCTAAAAGATTTGTTGCATACTGTGCAGTTATTTGGTGACACGAGCATCAACAGTCCAGTGTGTCGGATTGCTAAACTGTAACAGTTCGCACACAAACGAGGCAGAGATTTTTAAAAGAAATATTATCATTTTGGTTACAGTCTAAGTTCACTACCTGTTTTATTGGGTTTTTTTTGGGTACCAAGCTAGCGTAGCTGTAGATTAGGGAAGAAGATGGCTTCTACCTGCAGTGAATACACGGCAGAATACCCAAGGCCCCTAGAATTCTGCGGCTGCAGAATTTTGCATAGAACATGGCAGCCTACTGCAGAACTTCTGCAGTGCCACAGAATTCACTGTTATTTGTGATTCTTTATTAATATTTCCATTTATCCGTAGAACCTGGTTCCCTTCCCTCTTTTTATATCCAGAACCCCTCTATGCTCAGAATGTGATGTTAGCAGTGCTATAACATCATACATAAGCTAATGAAATGGCTGCATTCTGCCACAGAAATGAATAGTCACTTATCTGGCACAGCACATCAGGCATGGTGATATTTGCTCAACCTGCACTACAGCCTAATACAATTTTCAGTCTTACGTTATTACACTAGGGCCAACTTAAACAAAACCTTGACAATAGCATAAACCTGTTAGGCCATGCCTTATTTTGTACAAACGTATTTTTGCCTTTAAGGTATAGAGATATCATCTGAAATGAATAACTGGTAAAATTAACTAACCTGTCATTTTTAAGAAAAATAAAGTAATTATGCCCAGAAAAGTGGAATATAATAATGTGTAGACCTGTTGAAAGAATAGACCTGTTAAATAAATAATTGTGCTGTTCACATTTTTGCCAGGGTTATTGATTACATATTGTCACTGACTGATAGAATCACCTAAAAGCTATTGAGAAATGTGTGCAGGGCCAGCTATTGGGCCAGAGGGTAGTATGTTGTGTTCCCATGCTGGCAACTCGCAAGTTTCAGAGATGAGCTCTGGGAGCTGGCTGGGTAGCATAAGGATTGGGGGAACACATCACTGCTCTGAGCCTGGAAAGGTATGGTGCAGTGTTCTGTTACATGGGGAACACATTGTGATGAGCTGGAGAGCTTTATCTCACAATGGGTTCACATGCATGCCATGGCCGAATGGTGTTACATAGTGCGTCGGGGAAGCAGGTTGGCATGAAAAATAAGTTTTGCAATATCTCCTCTATTCTGTTTATTCCATTTCCAAAGGGACCTATATGAACGAGGATGCAATTTCATGGAAATTTAAAAAAATATATATACATATATATATATACTTACACACACACACACACACACACACATACAGTATCTCTTTCTCTCTCTCTCTCTTTCTGTGTGTGTGTATATATATATATATACATACACACACACACACACACACGTTTGTATGTTACATATTGCATGTAAATATATAAGTGATGCACAGTGGGGACCTCATGAGTGGTATAGACAGCACGAGTATAGAAATTCCTGATTTATCACATAAGGTCTCCTCTGCATATTTCATTTGCCAGTGTCAGTGGCTCAGTAGGTAGCACACTCGCCTCTGAGGCCGAGAGATCAGAGGGCTGTGGGTTCAGTTCCCACATCTGGCACTTGGGTTAATATCACAGTACTGACACTGTAGTGCAGCATGAGCGGGGTGCTGCATTTCTGAGGTGCCATCTTTTGGATGAGACGTTAAACCGAGGTCCCATCTGCCTGGATTGGTGGTAGTTCAGGTGGATGTTAAAGATCCCATGGCACTTATCGAAAAGAGTAGGGGAAATTTTTATTGAAATCTGCACAAATCATAACAAAAATATACAAATCAATATTATTTCATATATAATCATAAGGAAAGAATCAAAAAAACATAAATGAGAATAAATTCGTACAAATAACCTAAACATAATAGAAACATAAGAAACCCACCCCCTTCCCCTCCCCACTATAAGGGTAGGGGAGGTTTTTTTTTCTTTTATTTAAACCACATATACTAAATACTATTCAGTAATGTGTCATTAAAATACAATAGTACAGTACACCAAAAATAAGCAAAAAAGAATGCAATATCATGTGCCATTTCCTCTTTTTTTTTCTTCCTCCTTCTTCTTTCCCTTTTCCTCCCCTTCCTTTTTCTCATGTCACTTAATATAGGACATGTTAGAAATCCAATTTCTGTTCCTGTATTATCCTCTAATAGAAGGAAATGTACTCCAAAGAGCTTCCCATTTAGTAACTGAGAAAACCTTACGTTCACCTTCTTTCAAAGTTTTTAAATCTGTCAACACAATATGAACAAGAACCTCTTCTGAGATTTCTTGTTGTTGCAATACCAAACGACATCTGCTTAACCACAACCAATATAGAAAATACAAATGTATTATTCTTAATGTATTTAAACAGTCTCCCGTTATATTTAAGGAAAAAATACCATAATATAGAGCTTCCGACTTAGGTGGAATCTTAACCCAACTTTTCCATCTATTTTTTAAAGCATCCCAAAATCTCACAGCATAAGGGCACTGAAAATATAGATGATTCATTGTTTCTAATTTAGCCATGCAATCTACCCTAGGGCAGTATCATTCCTGCAAAGCCTTGTGCTTCTGATTATTTCCAACATTTATTCTATTATGAATTCCTAGCCAGGCAGTATCGCACATATGCAAAGGTATCCTGTCATTTGTAATGTACAAAGAAATTTGATCCTGTTGAGAGAGTAAAAAATCCGAAAAGGGATTTCTAAAAAAAAATGTACTAATAATTTCTTCATATAGCTGTTTCCTTGTTTGTCCTAGTACTTGTTTATATCCGATATTCCATAATTTAATTTTGTCAAACACCCCTGCCAAACTCTCCACCAACCTCGGGCATCTCTTATTCTTATGTAAAAACTTAGCAGCTTTCCATTCCCCTAAAACCCCTTCTAATACTGGCAATCCCCAAAAGGCCCATAATTGTTTCCCATTTTTTAACAGTGGAACTAGATTATTGTATAAAAAGGTAGTAAAAAAAAAAATAAAACTGGATTAATCATGCCCACTCCTCCCTTCTTTATATTTAAATATAATATATTCATTTTAATGGGATTTAATCTACTACCCCAAAAACAACTAAAAAACACTCGTAATATTCTCGTTTCTAACTGTTTCGGTAAAGGAAAAACTACACTAATATACAAAAAAAATGGAAGTAGACAATTCTTAATAAAATAAACTCTTTTTTGTTTGGCAACCTTCCATCTATTCCAGGTTGCAACTTTAGCTACCGAAATATTTAATGCTCGTTCCCAATTATAATATGCCATATCCCTACCCCCTAAATAAATTCCCAAAATTTTACAAGGTTCTTGTACTATAATAAATTCAGCAGTCGATTCCTTCACCATAGAAAATCCTCTTAAATTAAGGATATTAGTTTAATGTAAATTTAAAACAGCACCTGTAACTTTCCCAACTTCCTGTATCAACTCACAGGCAATCTGAACTGATACCTTATCTCTCAAAATTAGACCGATGTCGTCAGCATATGCTATTATTTTAACATTAATTCCAAACCTCTGATCCACCATTTGGAGCAGTGGGGAGCGTGATAAAATTCTTAATAATGGGTCCAAAACAAATACATTTAATAAAGGACTAAGGGGACATCCCTGTCTTACCCCTCTATGAATTAAATACGGTGAACCTTTCCACCCGTTTTTGTATGGAACTATATAAGTCAAGGCATAACATAATTTTAACCATTCTATAAATCCATGAGGTAAACCAAATGCTTTTAAACACACCCACAAAAAAGGGTGCGAAACTGTATCAAAAGCCTTAGCTTGATCTAAGCTTACAAGATATCCCTCCACTTCTGAGGATTCTTTTTCTATACTGCTTTGTCCCATAACTTCTCTTAATACCAATAAAGCATCAGAAATGCAACGCCCAGGAACAGCACAAAATTGCATTTTGCAGATTAACATATGCATAATCTCTGATAATCTATTCCCTAATAATTTTGCAAAAATTTTAAAATCTGCATTAAGCAAAGATAAGGGTCTCCAGTTCTTAATGTCTGCACGGTCTCCTGATTTATACAAAAAAATCAATAGTCCTTCATACATCTGTGTGGGCAAAATATGCTCTTCTAAAAAATAATTGTACACCAAAAGCATAGTGGAAGGTATCATTTTCCACAGAATCTTATAAAGTTCATTCGACAAACTGTCTGAAACAGGCGAAACATCTGAATGGAAAGAATTAATAACCCTTTCCATTTCCTGAACCGAAAATAACTTCACCAAAGAATTACAATATGAACTAGACAACTGAGGAAGACCAGCCATACGCAAGATTTGGGCCATTTGATTTACAGGTTCCAAAGACTCACCAAAAACCGATTTAACATATCTCTCCACTACCTCCATAATCCCTAGATTATCCTCCTGTAAAACTCCTAAAGAATTTAGAGGAGAAGTAAATCTACGTTTTTCCTGTCTCTGTTTACTTGCTGCAAATGAATTAATGTGCTCTGATTTCCCCTGTGTTCCAAACATTTGTTCTTTTTGTAATGAAATAATTCTTGAATATTGATATTCTGCCATTTCCTGTCTTATTTGATTAATTTGTTCACTTAAATCTAACCCCTCCCTTACTTGTTTTGTTAATAAGGTTCCTAATTTTTTCCTTAAATTCATATAAATTACATTCTTACTATGTGATTGATATAAACTTGTTGTTTTGAAAAAACTAATCAAACACTCTTTGAAGTCCACCCACCATAAACTTATTTTGTCATATAAAACCACAGTAGTTAGTATGTCCTGTACTATAATATGTAAATCTTGTAAGACATCTTCTTTTGTTAATAAGGAGGTATTTAATCTCCACAGACCCTTCCTGCCACTTCAAACTTTTGGAGGGATTCAAATAAATCAAGCAAACAATGGTCCGAAGTTTCTATCGGTATTACCAATGCATTTTCCACCTGAGAGGATTTCTGAATATACAAGAAGTCTATACAAGAGGAAAGTGTTCCTTTAAAAAAAGTTGGTATCCTTTTTTTTAATGAAAAAGAAAAGGCATCTATTAAACCCGCCTGAGCAACTAACTGTTTCAGAAAAGTTTTGTCACAATATTGTTTGCCATCACTATGTTTTTCCAAAAAATTAATATTAAAATCTCCTCCAAAAATGAGTAGCTTGTTCGTATGTAAATAGGGCTGTATTTTTTTTAATAAATCAATTCTAAGGACTTTTGTTTGAGGATTGTAAATATTTATTAATCGAAAATGAATTTTATTAAATTCAATGTCTAACAAAAAAGCCCTTCCTGGTTCTATGTCTACTATTTTATGTACTAAAATGTTTATTAAGGAAAAACAAATACCCACTCCACTGCATGATTCCACTCCCGGAGACCAATATGAAGTACCCCATCCCCAATCTCGGGTTGCCTGTGCTACCTTATTATCTAAATGCAATCTCGTATCCTGTAGAAAAGAAATATCATACTTCAAGGAATGTAATATACCAAACGTCGTAAGACGTTGTCGTCCTATCTTGATACTATTTACATTAATACTTGCTATGGAAAGCACCATTTAATCATGGAGGGGGTTTTAAGATTTTCCCACTGAATCTGGTCACTCTTTTGTTAGATTCAGACATTCTAACAGGCCTAGCTGGCAAACCTTCCTCCCTTTGTAATACTCCCGTAACTTCCATATTCACAAGACTTCCCTGTTCCATACGATCCTCCCAAGTCGTCAAGGGAATAAATCTATTTGAAATAGGAACTATAGAGAGTGGGATAGTGGAAACATTACCCTTACCCCCTCCTTTTTTCTTCACAATTGTAAAGGACTCTTGTTCCTGAATATGCTCATCTACACTTTGAGCATCTACAAGAGTCTCTACAACCAAATTGTCAGAAATTAAGCTACAAGTTGGTTCTTTGAATAATGCAGAATAAGACCTGACTGGGGAACCTTGCGGCGTAGCGTAGGGAGTTTCTTTGTCCTCCAACCCCCTGCCCATAGGCTGTGAGGAGCTTTTATCCCTTGTATCAATTAAACTTATCTGTTTTCCTAACAATAGGGGGTTACTGGCCTCCAGAATAATGTGTCTTGTACTTATTCCTCCCCGGGCCCCTCTCCCACGACGTCTACCTCTTATTCCCAAATCCGGTTCTACTTCAAGGTGCTCTATATAGGGAAGTCTAGCTTTATATAAAAAAAGCTCCTGATCAGAAGCCTCATCTCGGTCATGTGTTGCCCAGGGACAATCTTCAAAAGAATGTTCTGTATTGCCACATAAATTACAAACAGGGGCTCTTCACAATCTGCTGCCATATGGCCCAAAACCCCACATATGAAACATTTAATTTTATCACAATCATTATTCAAATGCTCCAATGAGCCACATTTATAACAACTTTTTGGCTGTCCGGCATAAAAAATAATGCCTCTGTCTCTTCCCAAATTAAAAGAATTTGGGAGATGTTGAATTCCGTTTTCATTATGTGACAGTTGTACCCTTAAAGTCCAACCCCAGTCCAGAAACCATTGTCATCCATAATCGGTTTGTGGTGTTCCATAACCATACATCTCTGCTCAAGCCAGTAAGTGATATTGGCTACATTAACTCCCTCGTTCCGAAAAAGTATTGTCACTGTTTTTATTGTTGGCTTCGTGACTGGGATTACCAAAAAGTCTTTCCATATTTCCAAATCTTTTACTTCATAGTATAATTTCCAAAATACATCCAGTAACTTCATAGAACAAAAACTAACATCATAGTTACGGTCCCCTGATGCGTGTATGAAGGCATATACATCTGATGGAGAAGAACCCAAACTATCAATTAATAGGGTTTTCCCTACCCATATATCAGGTACCACAGGTGCTTTACCCCGATACCTTAGTCTAACTAAGAACTGTCACTTGGCTTCCATAACGGGTTTCCTAAATAGCCCTGCATAGTTTTTTTTTTCCTACTGCATTATTCTGTTTTACTTCAAGACTTGACGTTGAAAAGGGCAGTTCTGTTTGTAATGGGGCCGCAGTATTTATTCTTTCTCCAGTACTAGAGTGCAAACTCACCCTTGGTAGATTTTGCTGTTTGTCAAGAACTGTTGCTGTGAGTTCGGTGGCGTCTGTCGCAGTTCTATTCAAACAACATGAAGTCTTGCTATATTATGACATATGCAGTTTGTCCCAGCCTTAGAACTGCTCCGGAGGTGCAAGAGTTAACTTTCCATGCCAGGCATGGAATCTTGAGCGCGAGCTCGGTTGAAAACTCTGTCTGTTGTTCTTCAAACCCAAACTGTCAGATTCTTTACTCCGCCTCACTGAACAGTCGCTCTGGAATTTCTCTTCCTGCTCGGTTCATTTGTCGGTTAAAAATTGTAATTTCTGGTTTTTTAAACTGCATTTGTCTTATTTTAACACGAACCGGTCGGTTCAAGCTCTGCCTGTGGTATCGTAAGTAATAGATAGGTTTACATTTTCTCTGTGTGGAACTTGCAAGCGTTATTCTCGGTTCGGTTTGAACCGATCAGGTTCAGTGTTAAACTTAATTAAATTGCATTTTGAGTGTGGTTCGGTTCTTATCGGTTCTAAAAAGCGGATTTCATTACGTTTTTTCACGACCGATGACACGGTTGGGAACCGATAAAATGTCTTGCTCGGCGATTTGCCGTAAAAGGCAAGTTTTTGGTTAGGCTGGCATTATGTCTGAGAACCAAAAGAAAAACCGGGCCCACTGGGTTTCAGCACTGTAGTGTCTGTGGGAAGCCTTTGCCAAGGCGACCACCCACCCTATGTTTATTGTCTGAGGTTTGACCACCTCAATGCAGACTGCCAGATTTACAAGAATTTCCCTGCAGCTACCTGGATAAGAGAGTTGGTAGGCTCCAGAGGCGAGAGAACCAAAAAGTCCGCTGACCCAGATGGCCAGCCGGTTCGGTGCCAGCCGAACAGGAGGAATGCCCTCTGACCAGGGCAAGACTTCCTCGGGCAAGATCTGACTTCGGAGGAGCCAGTTCCAGCAAAGAGGACTAGAAAATCAGCAGGTGTGGAGCCAAATTTCCTTCTCCAACTGCTGCAGAGATAGCCAAAGCGATCCAAATTGTCCAGTCGTTGCTCCGGAATGTAACCGCACCATCAGGTAAGCGGTCGTTCGGTCGGTTCCACCGGGGTTCAAGAATATGATATAGAGGAATTTTACGAACGGAGGAGGGAGAGGATTATGAGAGAGAGTGAATGTGATTTTGAAAGTCTGGATGTGCCCATTGAACAGACATCTCCCCAGACAGACCTTCAGGAGTGTCTCCCCCTAGGCTTTCTGAGTCCCCTTCTCATTTTCTGTTTTATAAAAAAGTTGCTGAAACCCTCCAGCTCCCTTTGGAAGAAGCTGTGGATGAACAGGAGGAGCCTGACTATGTGGAAATGATGGATATCCCAGAGTCCAGGAGATTATCTGTTCCTTTACATAAATCTTTTAGGAAACAGACAATAAAAATTTTAAAAGCTCCTAACACTATACCTCCTGTGGATAAAAAAATGGACAAGAGGTACACATTGTCAGGCTCTGATACGGAGTTCCTTTCACAACAATGCAGCCATGTTGGGGTAGTGCAGGCTGCAGCCTGTGATAAGGCAAATATTCCCTTTGCTTCACATCCTCTGACAAGGACTCCAGGAGGATTGATGCCATGGCAAAGAAACAATACATGGCAGCATCCTTGGGACTCGGACAGGCAAATTATATGGCCTATGTTGCAAGATACCAGAAGTCCAGATGGGATACTGTTATGGCTTTAGGAAACAGGTCCCTGGCCACTGCCAAGGAGCTGGAGCAGGTGGCTGCTGATGGTATTGAGGCATCCAAGGTGCAATTCCATGCTGCAGTGGACTCTAATGATGTATCTTCAAGAGTCATGGCTACATCTGTGGCTTTTCGCAGAATGGCGGCTGAGGTGTACTAGCCTGTCAGAGGATACCCAGGCTAAGGCCATGGATTTTCCTGTTGTGGGTAATTCTCTGTTTGGGGAGCAGACAGAGAATTACATGAAGAAAACGGATGAGTATAGGACCACTTATAGGAGTGCACAGGCCAAGGAGAGGCAAGCCACTCCTCAGAGGCAGCTTTCCAGGGGCAGGGGCAGGCCTTTTCCGCAGGCCTTTTTCCAAGCCCAGGCCTCCTCTTCAGCTTATGCCCAGAGGGGTTCTTCAGAGGGAGGCAGGCGGGCATGAGCAGGCCTGCTCCCACCCTCAGCCTAAAGCCCCTGCCAAACAGGCACCCTGATGGGATGCCCAGGGCCGATTCTCCATTACCTGTAGGGGGCAGGCTGGCTTACTTCATCCAGGACTGGGAGTCTTTAACATCAGACAAGTGGGTCCTGGAAGCAGTAAGCCAGAGACTGGTTCTCAGCTTCAAAAAATTTCCAAAGATGAGAACCAGATCCTTTCCACCTGCAAATCCATTAGAGGCTCTTGCCTTGGAAACAGAAGTCTCAACCCTCCTGGCTCTCAGAGCTGTAGAAAGGGTTCCTCCCCTACACCAGGGCAAAGGACTGTACTCCAGGTACTTCCTTACCCCAAAAAAGACAGGAGAATGGTGGCCCATCCTGGATCTCAGATACCTAAACAAGCACCTTTTAAAACCAAAATTCAAAATGGTGACTCTGGGAGTTATTTTACCCTCCCTAAGGCCAGGGGACTGGCTAGCGTCCCTGGACCTCAAGGATGCCTACTTCCATGTTCTCATCAGAAGCTCCCACCGAAAGTACCTCAGATTCGAACTGCCCTCAGGCCATTACCAGTTCAGAGCAATGCCCTTCGGCCTCACCTCTGCCCCAAGGGTATTCACAAAATGCCTGGCAGTAGCAGTTGCTCACTTAAGAAGGCAAAAGATTGCCATCTTTCCTTACCTGGACGACTGGCTCATAGTGGGTCAGTCTCCAGACCAAGTCAGATTACACCTTCAGGTTACCCAGCAGCTGCTTACATCTCTAGGTTTTCTTCTCAATCTTCCAAAGTCAGTTCTAGAGCCTGTTCAGCTACTCACCTTCATAGGCGCAGAGACTGGACACAAAGCAGGCCAGAGCTTTCCTTCCTCTAGAAAGAGTAAAGACCCTAGTGGCTCTGGCCTCCTCCTTCCTCTGCAGGTCTCTCGACCAGCAAGACACTTTCTACAGCTCCTAGGGCACATGGCTGCTTCCACAGCTGTAGTGCAAGGAGCAAGATTTCAGATGAGGGACATTCAGTTCCACTTGAGAGCCTTCTGGTCTCAAGAGAGATCCTCTAACCAAATTGATCCCAGTAACTCGAACCTTGATCCAGGCCCTGCAGTGGTGGCAGGATCAGAGCAATCTGAGACAGGGGGTTCCTTTCATCCCTCAATCTCACTCCTTGACCCTTACTACAGATGCATCCCTCTTGGGATGGGGAGCTCACATGGGCGACCTCACCACCCAGGGATTGTGGTCCCCTCAGGAATCTCTGCTCCACATCAATCTGTTGGAACTCAGAGCTGTTTTTCTAGCACTTCAGGTTTTTTCTGCATCTGTTCAGAACAAAGTGGTACAGGTCAGAACAGACAACACCACTACAATGTGGTACATCAACAAGCAAGGGGGCACTCGGTCTTCAGCCTTGTGCACCGAGGCAATGCAGTTGTGGTCTCTGGCTTATTCCCTGAACACTTCCCTCATGGCAGTTCACCTCCCAGGCAAGCACAATGTCCTGGCAGATGCTCTCAGCAGGATTTCCCAGGGCCATCACAAATGGTCACTGGATCCCCTAGTACTGGAGTTAGTATTTGCCAGGTGGGGCACCCCTCAGATAGATCTTTTTGCAGCCCCAGACAATCACCAACTTCCGCTTTTTTGTTGCAGGCCCCCAGTGTTGGGCTCAGTCCCTCTGGATGCCTTCCTTCTCGACTGGGAAGGGAAGTTCCTCTATGCCTTTCCCCCCTTCCCTCTCTTGTTCAATGTGCTAGTCAAAATCAGATCTCAACCTTGGAAGATGATTCTGATTGCTCCAGATTGGGCCAGACAGCCCTGGTATCCACTCCTTCTGTCCTTAGCAGTCCACCTTCCCCTGTGTCTTCCCAGGAATCACAATCTGTTAACCTGTGCCCAGGGGAGAGTTTGGTATCCGAATCTCAAATCCCTCAACCTCAAGGCCTGGCTCTTGAAGAGTTAGAGTTTGCTGACTACACCTTTCTCAAGGTGTACTCAATATATTGAAAGCTTCTAGGAAGCCTTCCACCAGGGCTACTTATAATTCTAAATGGAAAAGGTTTTCCATATGGTGCTCTGGTAAGCATATTTCCCCAGAATCTGCTGATTTGTCCACAGTCCTGGATTATATGGTCCATCTAAATACTTTGGGGCTGAGGCCAGCTACCTTGAAAGTGCATTTGGCAGCTGTCTCTGCTTTTATTTCAGCAGGAAAGCCCGCTTCTCTTTCTGCTCACCCTGTATTCTCCAAGTTTTTCAAGGGATTGCTTCACACCAACCCTTCATTCAGGGACCCTGCTCCTGCCTGGGATCTTAATGTTTGCATTGCTCAGCTAATGCAACCCCACTTTGAGCCTTTGTCTTCAGCAGACCTTAAGTACTTGACTTGGAAAACTGTGTTTCTAGTAGCCATCACTTCTGCCAGACGCATAAGTGAATTACAAGCTTTGTCAGTGGAGCCTGATTTTATCTCCTTCCACAGAGATAAGGTAGTCCTCAGGACTAACAGGAAGTTCTTGCCTAAGGTGGTTTCAGACTTCCACCTTAATCAGTCTATATCTCTTCCAGTGTACTTCACTGACCATTCCTCCTCTGGCGAGAGGAGGCTGCACAGTTTAGATATAAAGAGAGCCCTTAGTTACTACATAGAGCGTACCAAGGGTTACAGGTTTGACTCCCTCCAACTGTTCCTCACTTATGGTGAGGTTGGTAAAGGGAAACCTGCCACTGAAAGATCCATTGCCAGGTGGATTGTCTCTTGTATCCAATTTTGTTATTAAACACTGGGTAAGGTTCCCTCTTCAGGCCTGAGGCTCACTCTACCAGAGGTACAGCTGCGTCCTAGCTGCGGCCAGGGACATCCCTGTCTTAGAGATATGTCAAGCAGCTACCTGGAAAACAGTACACACTTTCACCAAGCATTACTCCTGGACATCCAGGCTAGGAGTGATGCTCGGTTTGGCACAGCTGTGCTCAGAGCCTATTTCTAAGTAGGTTCTGTCCCTCCTCCATGGAGGTACTGCTGTAGTCTGCATATAGTCATAATATAGCAAGACTTCATGTTGTTTGAAGAAAAATTACTCACCTTAGTAATGTTGTTTCTTCTAATGGAGTCTTGCTATATTATGACCTCCCCTACCTGCCCTCTCAGAACCTCTGCTCTTGGGATGTGGGTGGGCAGTGCAGTCGACCAGCACTTAGTGATGCCCACCTTGTGTTTTCACCCCTCCTTTTGGGGTGTTTGGGTATGGTATTTTATTTATTTTATTTTTGGATCCTCTGACTTGAGTCTTTGTTTTGGGACCAAAAAATGTTATTTTAGTAGCCAGTTGGCTAGTGTAGGTTTACAGCTTCCACACAGAATCTTAGTGAGTTTTGCTCATAAAGATCTGACAGTTTGGGTTTGAAGAACAACAGACAGAGTTTTCAACCGAGCTCGCGCTCAAGATTCCATGCCTGGCATGGAAAGTTAACTCTTTCACCTCCGGAGCAGTTCTAAGGCTGGGACAAACTACATATGTCATAATATAGCAAGACTCCATTAGAAGAAACAACATTACTAAGGTGAGTAATTTTTTCTTGTCGGCTGCCTCCCCCTCATACAACACCTGCGCAGTGGGGAGAATTCTGGTGTTTGAGAAAGTTGGAATATCTATCTCCTCATTTTCCAATGGCTTCACATTCTGTGATTCTTGCAAATTATCTGGAGATCCTGGAAGTGGAATCTCCGGATCTGGAATCCAAATATTATTCTGTCTGATCCATCCTGCTTTTCGAAGAACTTCCCCTGTCGACCATGATTCTTCATCCTCTGTATTATCCCTTCGAGACGATACTTGTTGCTTGCTTTGAATTTCTAATAAGTCAGGGGGACCTGATAAATCTTCCATATTATTAGTAGGCAGTCTTTTATTTCCAGAAGATAAAGGACTTGCCAAGAATCTCTTCCGTTTTCTTTCTTCTTCCAAACGTTTTTTACAAAGTCCAAAATCTTTCTGCTACTGAAATTAATTCCAGTAGTTGTGATTTTTTTAGTTCCAATTCTTCATTTAACACTTCTTCAGCATTCTCTTCAGTCATAAAAGTTTCTGATAACAAGGCTTGTTCTCCTACCTCCGGAACAATCTCCTGATCTGAAGTGAGCTTAACATCCATATGAGCAGTAGTTGTTTCACACAGGAGCTCCAGAGCTCCAGAGACAGAATCTCCTCCCTCCTCAGTCTCCAACGAACTGTGTGCCTCCATCCACCTGCAGCACAATCTGCGCACCTGCAGGCAAAGAGTAGGGGAATTTCCCCGGTGTCCTGGCCAAATTTCCCTCATTCACTGAAAATACCATCAACAGCTTAATCTGGTTCAAGGTCAGTTGGCGTTCATCTGTATCCCCCTCCCCCGGGTCGTGCCTGAAAATAGGCAGGATTTGCCTAATGCACTTCCCCGGTCAACAAAAACTAAATAAAATAAATTAAATAAAAATGTATGCAATAGGCTAAGACCTTAGGGACAATGATATATATATATATATATATATATATATATATATATATATATATTTTTTTGCTCTTTTAGGCATAAAATTATTTCTGTAAGTCTGTTATTTTTTGAACTAGTGTTATTGTGCTTTCCCCATCCTGATTGTTATAATCATTGCCATGGACATGAAGTCAGGATGACAAGTTGACACTGTGATGTGGTAGTTCGGAAGTGCAGCAGAACTTCCACAGAAATTACAAACCACCACCGCAGAAGTTCTGTGGCAAATGGTAATCTTGCTGCAGAACTTGGTCCTAATGTGCCGCAGAAAAGTAGGGGCCTTGAGAATACCTGAGGCAGTTGTGCCAGGAAAGAGGATTCCAGAGCGAGGGGCTTTCGCCTCATGGAGGCTCTTGTGGCAGCCAATGCACAAGCGACTGCCCAGGACCTTGGTTCACAGTTGGTGACTGAAAGGGACCAGACCTTGGATGTGATGGTACCAAGGTCCATTGCAGTGTCCAGTCCCAGGGAGAAGGACAGTGGGACCAGTGGGAACTGAGAGCCACAGCAGCAGGAGGAGTAGGTCACCGCAACGCTGGAGCCAGAAGGGATCAGGCTACAGCTTGAGTTGAGAATGCAGCTGGAATTTGAACAAAGGAAGTTCCAGATGGAGCTGGAGAAGCAAGAAACAGAAAACTGGTGCCAGAGAGAGGCAGAGGAAAGAG
This sequence comes from Neoceratodus forsteri, assembly GCA_016271365.2. Classification (NCBI taxonomy): domain Eukaryota; kingdom Metazoa; phylum Chordata; order Ceratodontiformes; family Ceratodontidae; genus Neoceratodus; species Neoceratodus forsteri. The sequence continues at coordinate 212,999,192 of CM028129.1, read as the reverse complement.
AAAACCAGCTTCGGAGAGAGGCAGAGGAAAGAGAGCAACAGCTTCAGAGAGAGGCCGAGCAAGAGGAGATAGAGCATCAGAGGAAATTTGAACTAGAGAAGCTACAACTCCAGTGACCAGTGCCAGAGCTGGTAAGTGGCATGGGTGAACCTAGAACTACAGGACTGGGTTACAAGTTAAATTCTAAATTGATAGCTGAATTTAAAGATGGGGTGGATATGGATGCATTTTTAAATTCATTTGAAAGGTATGCATTCAGGCAAAAATTCCCCCAGAGTCCTGGAGCTTCCAGCTATCCCCGCTTTTTACCGCTAAAGCTTGTGACACCTTGGGTCACATGGACAATCAGAACAGTTGATTATGACAAACTTAAAGCTGCATTGCTTAAAAAGTATGAACTGACAGCTGAAACATATAGAGTTAAGTTCCACAAGCTGATGAGAAGCCTGACATGAACTTTCACGAGAAGAAAAAACGACCTGACAAAGTCAGTTTTGAAGCGTTGGTGGGAGGGTCAAAACAGATTCTGTCGAGAAAATTGAGGATGTGCTGCTTTGGAGCAATTATTTTGAGCTTGCCCAGCAGAGCTGGAAATGTGGCTGGAGGACCAAGATCCAAAAACAGTGCAGGAGGCTGCCGAGCTCTTGGACCGCTATGCCAGGAGCAGACCTGCTCTGAAAGGGAGTGGGGCAGGTGTGGCAGCACAGAATAGGTCTGAGCGTGCCTTCAGGGCAGCTAAAACCCTCACTGCCTCCCCAAAAAGCAGGCAACCCCAGGTTACAAAGAAAGGATTTGGCTGATAAAAGAAATGATGATTGTTGGTTTTGCAAACAACCTGGGCATTTAGCAAGACAGTGTCCTAAAAAGGCACAGAGTCCACAAAGTGGTGCTCAAACAGAGGTGGGTGCACTGTGTATCCCTGAAAGCATGCCTATAAGCATGAGGGGGCACCTATACGCGGTTACTGTAAATGGGGTGCAAACCCATGGGTTGAGGGACATGGGGGCATCCCTTACTTTGGTAAAAGGGGATTTGGTTGAGCCTGAACAGCTTGTATCTGATCAGTTTGTTACAGTATGGGGATTCACTGGGGGAGGAGAAAACTCTGCCACTTGCTAGTGTTCTTCTGGACTGGGGTGAGACAGGAGAGACTGTGCAAGAAGTTGCAGTGGCAGAAAATCTTGCCCTGGATGTGATTATAGGGAGCAATCTCCAAAAGGGGGTGGTGTGTGCAGTTACCCGCAGTCAGATGGCAAAGGCCAGTTGTGGTCCCCAGGATGCCATAGAAGCCCCTTTGGAAAACACTGGGAGGCTGGTTCCCCAGCCTGTGCCACCTGACATAGAGAGTAGTGAAAGGGAGATAGAAATTCCCCCGGTAGCAGTTAACAAAACAGCTACAGAAGGTTACTCTGAGGAGGGAGGGGTAACCAGTGGTCAGAGGGCTAGGGATGGCAGTGAGCCTGAATGCCCTGATGCTAGAGCTAGTGACCCTAGTTTAGAAACTGAAGGGGACCTGTTCCATGCCTTGGGAATATGTAAAGACCTTCCTGGGCATGAAGTCTCCACCACTCATTCATACTAATGGCAGTACGCCAGAGGCGCTGTGACCCAGCGGGAAGAAACTTTTTCCAGGAGGGCCGGCACCCAAGATGGAGCCACGAGGAGCGGCACCACGAGCCCGGTGCGTGTGGTAGTGATTATCTCAGCGTCAACCCTCCAACTGCCTCAGTTCCTTTTTTCCCGCCTTCGAGTGCACTTCAGTGATGACGTTGCTCGCCTGCCAAGAGTCAAACTTCAAACTAACAGCTTAGTTTTCAGTTTATTGTTTTGTATTTTTTCTTCGATAAGTACCGATTATATTTAATAAATTTTGCTTACAAGAGAGAAGATCTTATCTGTGTCAGTCTTCACCATTCATCACATTTGGGTATATGGCCAGAGGTCATGACCCCGTGGGAGCTTTTATTTTTTTGGATGGGTGAAGCCGACGCACCATCTGTGCCACCCTCGAGGCCAATGCACTGCATGGCGTTCGCAGGTTGGCCTTTAGGTGCTGTCGACTCCACCCTCCCGCTAGTTCTTCATCTCCCGCTGTCGAGGTCACCTCGTGGGAGGCTAGAAGGAGATTTTGAGGCCTACCTGCTTCGCAGTTTACTCGACTCCATCATTTTCTCCCTCAATTCGGTAACGAAGTCCATCGGTTCCTTCCTGCCGATTCTGTTTGCCATACTCAACGTCGCCCAGTAAGACCTTTCCAATTATTCTATTTTCTTCTATGTCGAGTCTGTTTTTACAGTTTTTTTCTCCGTAGGTCATGTCTCAGTCTAGGGCAAGAAAACTTCCAGGAACGGACTGCCCCCCATGTGATGGTGCCATCGCGGTCGAAAATATTCCGTCACCGGCCAGCATGACCATTGCCTTACATGTCTTGGCCCGCTTCACGACATGAATTCGTGCGATGCCTGTTTCTCCATGGACCAGAGAGTAATCGAACAACACGTGTGGAAAGTGGGGCGGGCTCTGCCGACTTTGGGGGTCGGGTTCACACTCATCTGGCCAAGCCACCTTCCCTCGGCCTTTCCTCTGGGTCCCCTCCCAATTCTATACGAACCAAGGAGGAGGGAGCCTTGGCTTTTCCCAGCCTAGCCATGGCCAAGGTTCCTCCCACGGTGCAGGAGGCCCAGTCTGTTCCTTCCCCCGGGAGACGGACGGGAGGCACCATTATGGCAATCGCCCCTTCGGGGGTGAAGGCTCCCCTAGTGTCGGACCCGCGGCTTGGAAGGCCTGGGTCAGCGCCGTCCTCGACGCTGTCAGTCGGTGCCGTTTTGGCCTTGGCACCGTTCACAGCACCGTGGGCTCTGACGGTGCTGTTGTTGGCGCCGGCCGGTCGCTCAGCGCCGTGGCTGCTGTCGGCGCCATTCACAGCACCGATAGTGCTAGCAGTGCCGTGGGAGTCTCTACGGTGCTGTCTTCATCATTCTCTCACCTTGGCACCGTTCGCAGCGCCAGGGTTGAGCACGGTGCGATGTCCACCTCCGGAGTCATTCGCAGCGCTGAGACCACTGTCGGTGCTGTCATTGTTGCTGCCTCTGCCCTCTGCACTGCTTGCAGCGCCATGGGGGCCAGGCGGCGCTGTTCTTGGTGCCAATGGGGCTGTCGGAGCCGACGCTGGCACCATCTCTGTCCTCGTGCCGTTCACGGTGCCGTGGGGCCAGATGGCGCCATGTCAGGCTCTGGCACTGGGATTGCTGCCCTTGTTGGAGCTGTGCCACCTTCTGCCACCATTCACGGTGCTGAGGGGGGGCACTGGAACCGTCTCGGGTGCAGTCTCCTTTTCTGGTGCCCTGTTTGGTCAAGATGGCGGAGAGCGCCCACCCACTGTCTGGCACAAGACTATGGTCTCCACTTCTTTGGAGGAGGAGTTGGACTCTGAGTCGGGCAGGCAGTCCGGCTCCTTGTAGCTAGTTGCCCAGGTGGGCACTCTAGTAGTTTCCTCGACAGGCTGTGACCAGCCCCCCTCTGAGGACCGGACAGTGACTACTGTGGCCAGGGTCAGGGGTGCTGACCAGCAGGCAGTGGTGCAGACCACCATTGCTCTGCAGCCTGACCCCTCAGTGGAGGTACCCCCTTGAGTGGTGTGCCTTGGTCGCCCAACTTTGGGGCCGATCGGACCATCCATAGGAGGGGAGGGTAGTGCCCCTTGGATAGCTCCTTCAGGGGCCGACCAGGGTTGCCAGCTGCCTAGGCTGGCTCTCTCGAGGAGGAGAGCACTCTCGAATTCCAAGGGGTCGAGGGGTGTGAGTTCTGTTTGGCGGCCTTTTTCCAGAACCCTTCCGGGCCTCTCTCCTGGGAACAGTTCAGAGGCATGGCTGCTCAGTTCCCCGCTTATGTCAGGGCCATGGACAGACAGGTTTTTCAACCTCCCCCTGAGCAGCCAGGCTTCGAACAGCCAAGGTCCTCTGACTCCTCATCCCCCTCTTCTGGAGGAGAGGAAACATCTGTCCACATTTCTCCAGCTGCTGATCTCGCGGAGTATCAGTGATTCCTAGTGAGGATGTTGGAGGATCTGCATATCAACCCTCCTACTCAAAGCAACTGGTGCATGCCTTTTTCAGTGATTTCAGCGAGGACACCCTTGTGGTGTCCCCCTGGCCTGCTCCCTTTTGGGAGGCATCGTTGCGTTCTTGGCAGAGACCTTTTTCCAGAGTTCCTGCCCCCAGGAATCTCTGCCAGCGGTATTGCACCCCCCTGGAGTCTCCAGGTTCCATGCCTCATCCTCAGTCAGGATTGATGCAACTAGACACTCCAGATGGGCTTTGCGCCCTTCATCGTGACCGACCCCTAGATCAAGACTCCTCGGATTTTGACTTCTGGGGTAGGAGGACTTTCTACTTGGCACAGTTGCTGCTCTCTATTGCAGCACATCAGGCCCACTAAGCAACCTATGACAGATTCCTGTGTTCCAGGCTCGGTCAGCTCCTAGCCTCGATGCCTGACACGGAGCAAACCAGACAAGCCATTGCACTCTGCACGTGGCCTGGAGCTAGCAAGGCAGCAAGCGAGGGCATCGTATGATGCCAACGAGGTAGCTACCAGGGTCATAGGGAGAGCGATCTGCACTAGGCGGACAGCATGGCTACGTCTTTTCCGGTTGTCACCGTTGGCCTGGCATAGGATGATTAACTCTACTCACCAGAACACCTATCTCTTCTCCCGTAGAGCGGGACAGTGTTTGTCGGGGCAACTTCCTTCCCCCTCTGGGGGGTTCCCTTCTCACTCTCCCCACTCTCGAACCTCTCCAGACCCCAAAGGTTCTCCCTCTTAGTGTGTCACCCACTGAGAGCTAAGGGACTCTGTCCCTTAGGGTTAAAAAGAAAACCCCCATTCGCGGGGGCTCGGCACTCACCCAAACGTGATGAATGGTGAAGACTGACACAGATAAGATATGAAAATTATGTACCTACCGTAATTATGATCTTTTTGTGTATCTTCACCATTCATCACAATCCCGCCCTCCGTCCCACTGGGGCCTCAGTCTCTGGGTCCCCCTCTCTTTCTCTGTGTCCAGCCTCACCCCTCCTTTCTTTGTCAGGAGTGGGGTAAACAGGGGCACATAGGGGGATGATGTTTCTAAGGGGAGAGTGGTCAGCTTGGGGGGGCACTCCTTCTCCCATGCTCTAGCTCCACCCCGTGGGGTGGGAGTTGGCAGTTGCCCTCCATTCTCTCCTCCTCCTTGTTCCCGTCCATCTTTAATTTTCTTTGTCCGTTGGACATATTGCTTATTTAAAAAAAACAAAAACAAAAAAAAAACTACATTTTCTTTCACCAAAAATCTTTCCCCATGAGAGGGGGAGAATTCTCTGTGTCCTGTCTTTCTTCCAGAATAGCAGCCGTTTTCTGCTTTTGGATTTATTGCCAGTGATTCCGTGCCTTGAATTCTGACAATGAGCCTTTTGGCTACTCCTTGCAGTTCCTATACAATCTGGAGATAAGTCAAGGTCCAGGGTATCGTTGTTACCTTTCTCCTCCCCCCCCTCATGCTTATCCTAAATTCTTCCTCTCTCCTTTTCCTACTTCCAGAGATTGGGGCCCGTACCCAGTCTCCTTAGACTTCCTTCTTATTCTGTCCTCTCAGTCGTTTATTTCTCCTTTATGTTACATATCTTTTCCTTTTTCTGTCCCTTGTACTTTCGTCCCACCCTCCCAACCCTTTTCCTCACTTCTCCGGCAACTCAGAAATGGCGGGAGGGCTGAGTCGACAGCACCTAATGGGCAACCATTAATGGAGTCGACCATGAGTGTGCAGGTGACGGTAGGGAGTCTTCATATGAAAGCTGTTCAGTCATGGGCGCCTGGTCTGGTCCTCTGCCCTCCCAGGAGGGGGACTGACAGTGGACAGTCCAATGCTCAGGGAGATGGGTGGTCTCCCCGGAAGCATAAAAAGAAATGGTCCCATTCTCAGCACTGGTCAGCCTCGAGTTCTTCTTTGGTGCACAGGTCGAAGAAGAAACAGCATCACTTGAAGTCGCCCTCTGGTACGTCTCCATGAAGACGGTCGGTAATTAGGTTCAGGTGCCGGTCTCCACCTCTATTGGAATCACCAGTTTCTGTCTCTGGTGGCCAGCCTCTTCGACACCGGAGCCCCTCCCGGCCTATTGGAGGGGCTTCAGATGAACAGTTTCACCATTGGGCTACTCTTATGGAGCAGTGGGCATGCAGGTTGGCCTGATTGCCCGAACTGGCCAGTCCGACACTGGGGCCTTTGGGCCCTTCGGTTCCGGAGTGGCAGGCAGGGTGGTTAGGTTTTCTTAGTTGTGCGGTGCCTTTTTCGGTCCCATCGACTCCGCACTCTGGTGTCTATCCCTCTCACACGGCTGCGGCGTAGGGGTCTACACCGATGCCCTTATCTCCTGCCATTTTTCATCCTATAACTTCAAATCACAGTTCTCAGACTTGTGTGATTTTGCTGTTGTCTGCGATGCTGACTTGTCCGGTGCCGAGGTCCTTTGCAGCACTGTGAGTGCTGTCGGCACCATCTGAGGCACCACGGGCTCTGTCGGCACTATCCTCAGTGGTGGGGCTGGTGGTGGCACCGGGTGTGGAACTGCACTATCCGTCGGCACCTCCAGCACTGGGAGTGGCGTCAGTACTGGATGCAGTGTCGCACTCTTTGTCGGCGCCATGTTCAACGCCGTTTTCTATGCTGGCTCCTTCTTTGTTCTCAGAGCCCTTTGCTTCATTGGCACCCGGGATGGGTGTGACGCCATCTGGTTTACAGAGGTTTTCGACTCTGATGCTTTCTCCTTCTCCTTCTTTTTTCCTCCTGGTTTTCACTCCATTCCTGTCTATACAGTCCCCCCTGGACTGTCAGGAGATGATTTTGAGCCCGATCCAGATCTTTGACTGGGTGATGATGTTGATGCTAACACTGCCCTGGGGGCAAGGATCAGTCCTCCTGCAGAGCCTGTTATTGAGGACCTTTCTTTTAAGTCTCTGCTCAAGAATTTAAATTCTACTCTTTCTCTCCAGGCAGTAGAAATCGATCCTGGGAAGCTTCTGCGTCTCCAATACCTTCATGTCCCAGAAATCCCTATGCATTTAACCCCTCCAGTACAGCCCTCTTTCGAGACCCTTTCACAGATGGTGTGGAAGAATCTGGCTCTTATTCCTTCTGTGGCCAAGTCCATAGATAGGAAATATGCCCCTCCCAAGGATCACCCCATCTTGGCCTCACAAGCCTTTTCTGATGCCATAGTGGTCCTGGCAGAGAATGATAAGGCTGTCCTTCCTCGGGAATCTACAGCCTATCCTATAAACAAAGAAACTCACAAGATAGACACCTTAGGTAAGAGAGTCTTTGCTGCCTTAACCTTGGGCATGTGCATTGCCAGCTATCAAGGCTATTTTTCTCAATATGAGTATGTTTGGCATTCGCTCAAAGCAATGGTAGAATCTCTTCCTGAATTGGAGGTTAACTCAGAGCTACTTCAAACCATGACTATGGGTATCGAGTCCAGTAACCAACAGGTTAAAGCTGCAATGAATGCCTTCAATACTGCTTCCCAGGCGGTGGTGGCTGGCATTTGCATCCGTCGCCACTCTTGGCTGCGTACTTCTTGCTTTACGAATGATGCCCAACAGCAAGTCATGGCCTTACCTTTCAATGGTATGTATCTATTCGGACCTCAGTTGGAGCAAGCACTAGAGGCCACATGGAGGACTAGGTCTGCCATTAAGACAGCCAGACCTACGCCCGCCCCCTCTCGAGGGGGTGGGAACAAGCTCCAGTTTCACAACTGTCAGTCCTTTTGGGGCAAAGGCAGAGGGGGTTTTAACAGAAACCAGAACCCTCAGCTGCAAAAGAAAGCACAACAAAAGGCACAGGGCCCAAAAGTGCCCAGTGCCATCTTGTAAGTTTTCAGCCCAGGTCCCTCCTCAGCTGCCTGAGGGGGACTCCTCCTCAGCAGTGGGAGGACATCTGACTCCATTCTACAAACTGGAAATCTATAACATCAGACAAATGGGTCCTCAGGATAATCCGCGAGGGGTACTCTCTCAGTCTTTCAGAACCCCTTCCAGATCATCCTCCCAGGTGACAGCCCAGGCTGTCGGTGGCACTGTCAGAGCTTCTTGCTTCCGAAGTACAAGGCCTTCTGAACAACGGGGCAGTAGAAGTAGTTCTGCTGGATCAACAGAACACAGGTTTCTACTCCCATTACTTTCTGGTCCCAAAGAAAACCGGCGGCATGCGCCCCATTATGGATCTCAGGAAGTTAAACAGGTTCCTACACAAGGAGATGTTCAAGATGATATCACTCAGTATGCTGCTACCTTTGATTCATTGACACGATTGTCTAGCCTCCCTGGACATGCAGGATGCCTACCAACACATTCTCATACACCCAAAGCACCACAAATACATATGGTTCAAGGCGTTGGGTCAACACTATCAGTTCAGAGTCCTGCCCTTTGGGCTATCCTCGGCGCCTCGAGTTTTTACAAAGTGTTGTGCAATTCTCGTGGTGCATCTCAGGAAAATCAGAATACAAGTATTCCCATATCTGGACGACTGGCTTCTAGCAAGTCCTTCCAGGTAAGAGACTCTGGAGGCTGTGACCATGGTCTCAGACTTCCTCATGTCCATGGGAGTCCTACTGAACCTCAAGAAGTCACAGTTGCAGCCCTCCCAGAAGCTTCTCTTCATAGGAACTCTTCTGGACACCTCCTGTGTGAAGACTTTTCTTCCAGAGGACAGAAGGAGCGATATCTTACAGATGGCCCAATACATCAGAGAACACAGCTTGGTTCGAGCGATCTCGATGCAACGTATGCTGGGCCTCATGGCATCCTCGGTGTTCACTGTACCCTTGGCTCATATTCACATGAGAATCTCTTAGTGGATGCTCACTACTCAGTGGTCCCCAACCACTCACCCTCAGTCCTTTCTCATCAAGGTGATGGAGCCTCTGAAAAGGTCACTCATCTGGTGGTCTCAGGAGGACAACCTTCTGGAAGGATATCCCTTTGGCCCTCTGAACCATCAGATATCCATTACCACAGATGCGTCCTTGATGGGTCGGGGAGCTCACTGTTGGAATCTCCACACCCAGGGTACGTGGACCCAGGACGAGTCTCAACTTCACATAAACATCCTGGAAATGAGAGCCGTCCTCTATGCAGTCTGAGCTTTGAAGGACATACTCTGTCACAAGAACATTCTCCTTCAAACGGACAAGGCAGTGATGTCCTACATCAACAAACAGGGCAGTGCACACTCTTACCCATTATGCAGGGAAGCAATGAGAGTGTAGGAATGGTGCCTGGAGCACAAGGCTCTGATTCAGGCAATTTACCTGCCAGGAGTACAAAACGAGCTGGCAGACCGTCTCAGCAGAACAGAGGCAAATCCTCACGTTCAGTCACTCTTCAAAGAATGGGGAATCCCAGACCTGGACCTTTTTGCATCCTCAGTCAACGAAAAACTGCCTGTCTTCTGCTCCAGAAATCCTGGCATTTTTTGCCAGGATGCATTCAGGCTGCAGTGGACAAAATGCTTTCTATACGCATTTCCTCCTTTTCCCCAAATTCAGAGGATACTACTCAAATTGGAATCCCAGGGGGGCAGAATGATTCTCATCACCCCCTTCTGGCCTAGGCAGATATGGATCTTATCTGTGTCAATCTTCACCATTCATCACCTATGGGTTCACTCTCCGGAGGTCATGACCCCACAGGAGCTTTTTTTTTTTTTTTTGGTAGGCGGAATTGACGCCGTCCTCAAGGCCGACGCATTGCCGTTAGGCTCTGTCGACTCCGCCTGCCTGCCAGTTCTTCGTCTCCCACTGTAGAGGTCACCTCGTGGGAAGCAAGTTCAGTTTTGAGGCCTATCGCCTACGCAGTTCATTTTTCCTACCTGTCTCGTACCGCAGTCCGTCAGTGCCATGCCCTGCCGGTTCTGGTTGCCTTACTCCACATTGCTGGTATGATCTTTACATTTATTTTATTTCTTGGTGCCGTCGAGTCTGTTTTTGGTGTTTTTTTATTCATAGGTCATGTCTGGGTCGGCGGGCAAGAAGACTATGAAGACGGGAAGGCCCCCCATGTGACAGTGCCCTAGTGGCCCATAAATTTTCTATTACCGAACGACCACGATCATTGCCTGATGTATCTTGGCCCACTTCACGACATGGATTTTTTACGGATGCCTGTTCCTCCATGGATCGCCGGGTCTCAGAACAATGCAGTGGAAAGTGGCGAGCTCCGCTGACTTTCGGGGTTAGGTGCGCAGCCGGGCCAAGCCACATGCGCTCGACCTTTCTCTCTGGGTCCCCTCCCGGTTCTATACTGGACCGAGGAGCCTCAGCTACTAGTAGCCTGGCCATTGCGAGGCTCTTCTGCGGTACAGGAGGCCTGTCCCGCCTTTCGGGGCGGGTGGGAGGTGCCGCCTCGATGTCAGACCCACGGTTCGCAGGCGCTGGTCGGCGCCATCCGTGGTGCTGAGGTTGAGCACAGCGCCGTGTCCTTGGGACCTGGCACCATGGGGGAGTCAGATTCTGCTGTCAGCACCGTCGTCCGTGCCACCTCTGCCCTCAGCACCGTTCGTGGCACCGTGGAGCTGGGCTGTGCCATCCTCGGTGCCGATGGCACCGTCAGGGCCATCGTCGGTGCCGTCTCCGCCCTCGGCGCCGTGACTGGCCCTGACTCTGGAGCTGCTGTTCAGGCTGGGGCCGTGCCCTCTGCGGATTCCACTCGTGGAGCTGTGGAGGGCACTGGCATTGGCTCGGGCGTGGTTTTTGTGTCTGGCACTCCCTTTGGCAAAGATGGCTCCGGGTGCCCTCCTACGGTCTGGTACGGGGCCTCGGTCTCTACCTCTTTGGAGGTGGAGTTGGGTTCTGAGTTAGATGAGCAGTCTGGCTCCTTGGGGTTAACTGTGGATCTGGGCAGCCCTGTAGTATCTTCGACAAGCCAGAGTCAGCCCCCTTCTGAGGTGGGGTTGGTGGCTGCCGAGACTGGGGTCAGGGGTGCTGACCATCGGGCAGTGGTGCAGGCCACCATTGCTCTGCAGCCCGGTCTTGGTGGATTCACTGACCCCTCAGCAGTGGTACCCCCGCCTGTGGTGTGCCTGGATCGCCCAACTTTGGGGCCGATCAGAGCACCTACGGGAGGGGAGGGTACTGTACCCTTGATAGCTTCTTCGAGTGCTGGCCAGGGTTGTCAGCTACCTAGGCTGGCCTTCTAGAGGAGAAGGGCTCTTTCAGACTCCAAGGGTCGAGGGACATGGGGTCTGCACGCACCTTTTTGGGGCCCATCTGGGCTCTGGAAGAAGTCGTGAGTGCGGATCTCTCGTCTTCCTTCTCGGTCTCTTTGAGAGAGCCCCATTCTTTTGAGGTAGGGGACCATCCTTCTGGACCTATACGGCCCCGGTCGCCTCACAGGGGGGATTCTTCCGGGTGCAGCCAAGGCAGCACCGAAATGGTTGTTCAGCTGTCGGCTGTGGAGTCTTCTGGGGCCCCCTTCTTCCTTGGGTGCTCCCAGTCCGCTCTTTAGCCCAGGCGGAGGTCAGCCGACATCTCTTCTCGGCTCTGTCCCCATCCCTCTGCCACATTCTCCTGTGCTCCCAGGCATCGTTGGTCCTAGCGGGCCTCTCTCCCGGGAGCAGTTCAGGGCTGTGGCTGCTCAGTTCCCAGCTTCCATTAGGGCAATGGACAGTCAGGTTTTTCAACCTCCCCCCTAGCAGCCACCCTCTGAGCATTTGGTTCCCTCCAGCCCTTCATCCCCTTCTTCTGGGGGAGAGAAACCTTCTGTCCACATCTCTCCAGCCACTGATCTCGCTGAGTATCAGCGTTTCCTCGTGAGGATGTTGGAGCACCTCACCCCTTCCACCGTTAGCAATCCAGAGCACTCGGTGCACGCCTTTCTAGGTGATTTCGGTGAGGCCACCCTTGTGGTGCCTCCCTGGCCTGCTCCCTTTCGGGAGACGTCATTGCACTTCTGGCAGAGGCCCTTATCTTTGGGATCTCTGCCAGTGGTATTGCACTCCCCCTGGAGTCTCCAGGTTCCATGCCTCATCCGCAGTCCGGATTGACGCAGTTGGACACTCCTGATGGGCTTTGCGCCCTTCACCGTGACCGGCCCCCAGATCAAGATTCCTCAGATTTTGACTTCTGGGGTAGGAGGGCTTTCTAATCCGTACAGTTGTTGCTTTCCATTTCTGTGCATCAGGCTCACTATGCAGCCTATGACAGGTTCTTGTGGTCCAGGCTAGGTCAACTGCTAGCCTCATTGCCTGTCACGGAGCAAACCAGACAAGCCATTGCACTCTCTGCGCATGGCCTGGAGCTAGCAAGACACCAAGCAAGGGCATCCTATGATGCCAACGAGGTAGCTACCAGGGTCGTAGGGACAGCGATCTGCACTAGGCGGACGGCATGGCTACGTCCTTCCCAGTTGTCACCATTGGCCTGGCGTAGGGTGATTAACTCCACTCACCAGAGAACCTATCTCTTCTCCCCTAGAGTGAGACGGCACTTATCGGGGCAACTTCCTTCCCCCTCTGGGAGGACCCCGTCTCACTCTCCCCACTCTTGGGCCTCTCCAGGCCCTGAAGGTTCTCCCTCTTAGTGTGTCACCCACTGAGAGCTAAGGGACTTTGTCCCTTAGGGTGTAAAGGAAAAAAAACCTTCGGGGGGCTCGGCACTCACTCATAGGTGATGAATGGTGAAGATTGACACAGATAAGATGAAAATTACGTACCTACCGTCATTCCATAATTATGATCTTTCTGTGTATCTTCACCATTCATCACCACCCCTCCATCCCCTGGGGCCTCAGTCTCTGGGTCCCCCGTGCCCACCCCACCCCTTTCCTTACTCCAGGAATGGGGTAAATAGAGGCACATAGGGGGATAATATTCTGGGAAGAGTGGTAAGCATGGGGGGCACTCCTTCTCTAGTGCTTTAGCTCCACCCCTGTGGGGTGGGAGTTGGCAGTTGCCCTTCATTCTTTCCTCCTCCTTGTTCCCGTCCATCTTATTTCCTTGTCCTTTGGACTATCCCTTTAAAAAAAAAAACAGAAACTCCTTCCTCCTTTTCACCAAAAATCTTTCCTTTAGAGGTCTTTGGTTCTCTCTCTGTGTCCTATCCTTCTTCCAGAATAAGTCAAGTCTGCTTAGATGGAGTTTTTGTCAGCCATTCTGTGCCTTGAATTCTGGCAAGAAGCCTTTGGCTACTCCTTGCAGTTCCTATACAATCTGGAGACGGACTAGGGCCTGAGATGTATTTAACTCTCTCCCTTCTCTTTTTCCTTGTCCCTCCCTACCTCCTCCTCTATTTCCAGAGATTGGGGCCCCTCCCAATCCCTTTAGTTTTTCTGATGTTCTCTCTCTGTCCTTTCAGTCGTTATTTCTCCTTTTAGTTTTATATTCTTTCCTTTTCTAACCCCAGTAATGCTCAGAATATTCATAACTTTGTGCAGTCAGCCTGGTGGGTTGGACTGCCCGGAGAGATGGAACACATGCAAATGATGGAATTCTTTGCACGTGAGCATCTTTCAAATGCTGCCTTTACCAACTGTAGTGTTCTAAGCCCTTTAGATTTTTCTCTCCGCCTGAAAGTCTGGTCGCTTGGAGTCTCTGTCGCCCTCTTTCGCGTGAAGAAGATAGAAAAAAATCACCAAAACGATAAGTATATTTAGTTTCTTTTACTGCCTCTACTAATTGTTAATTTACATCTAGTTTATTATTTAATTTGTTGTTTTTCTCGGTTCCTCGCGGTTTGGCATAACCGTGAGGGATCCGAGTTAGTTTTAACTTTATTTTGGTTCTCTGACTAAAGAACCTATTCATTATCACTAATTTTTGGTCCTTAAAACTTTAGTTGTAACCACTTTTTATCGGTTACAGAACCGCTGAACCGGTTCACATTTCATCTCCTCTCTCGGTTCCATCGGTTCCCTATCGGTTCCGGAACCACGAAAAAACAAAAAAAAAAAACATGACTGAAAACCTAAGAAGAGAACGGGGAGCCTGGGTTTAAAAACTGTTTAAAGTGTGGAGATGTGTTTGCCAAGGCAGACAAGCACACTTTATGTGTAGCTTGTCTCGGTTTTGAACATTTGGACCAGGAATGTGAAATATGTAAAACTTTCTCAGAAAAAAATGTTGAAAAGCGCATTGAAAGGCTTAATAAAAAGTTTCCTAGGGGTCTCTCAGGCTCTGACCAGCTGACACCCCAGTCTGTTGTGGTTGAAGCAACCAGTGTTACTACCCCTGCCTCTGATATGGGTGAAAAAGAGGCAAAAAGAGGGAAAGAACTGGCTGACTCTCCGGTTCCCTCAAAGAAATTTAGGAAACTCAAGCAAGCAGAATCCTCCCCTGCTAAACCAGGGACTTCTGCACAGCTGCCTGTAATGCATTCAGCTCAGGAGATAGCTCAGGCGTTTAAAATTATTCAGGCTCTGTAGGGCATCATCCTTCAGCCTCCTGCCCCTTCTCAGGGTCCCCAGGTTGCTGCTACTGTGTTGCCTCCAGCTCCGGAGCAACTCTATTTCGAAGAGGATGAGGAGCCTTATGAGGAGGACAAACCTATCCCTCCAGAGGTGTCCCCTGAACAGGAATTTGGCTCGTCTCCCAGGGTATCTGAGGATTTTTCTTCCCATTTTTCCTTCATAAGGAAAATGGCAGACGCTTTAGATATTGCCACAACAGAACAAGTGGAAGATGAAGAGGAGATTGAGTACCTTAATATGATGGGTCTAACACCCACAAAGGCCCTCCTCCTCCCAGTATATACATTTTTCAAGAAGGATGCTATGAAGCTCCTCCAGACCCCAAATTCTATTCCTCCAATTGACAAGCGAATAGATAAAAAATATCAGCTGAACAGGGAGGGAGCTGACTTCCTTTTCTCCCATCCTGACCATCAAGGGGTAATACAGCAAGCTGCCTGTGATAAAGCTAAAGTCCCTCTGTCCTCACACCCACTGGACAAGGAATCCAGAAAATTGGACAGTATGGCCAAAAAGGGCTATTTGTCAGCCTCATTGGCCATGAGACAGGCTACTTTTCAAGCTTATGTTGCTCAGTATCAGAAATCCCTGTGGCAGTCAGTACTGGCAATGTCCATGAAGGCCACCTCACCTTTGTCAGATGACCTGGCTGAAACTGCCAGGTTTGGGCTAGAGGCGGCCAAGTACCAATTCTAAATGGCTGCTGATCTAAATGACACTGCAGCCAGATGGATGGCTAACACAGTGGCTCAGAGGAGGTTTGCTTGGCTTAGGGCTACAAACCTCACTCAGGATACCCAGTCAAAGGCCCTGGATTTCCCATTAGAAGGAAATGCGCTCTTTGGGGAGTCCACAGTGGCCTATATGAAAAAGGTGGATGAATATAAGGCTACTTATAGAAGTAACTCTGCTAGAGACAGAGCTTCTTCATCCACCAGGCCCTATGGAAGGGGGGCTAGGGGTCATTCTTTCTTGTCAAGACCCTTTTTCCAGCCAGTACCCATGCCCCAATACCAGCAGTACCCCCCACAGGGCTACTCAAGGGGTAGGGGTAGGGGTAGAAGGGGCTCTAGGCGAGGGGCTCAGGCACAACCTCAACCCCAGCCTAAACAGAACCCCTGAGATGCAGGCTGCCTCCTCCCTACCTGTTGGAGGCAGACTGTCCCATTTCCTCCCCCTCTGGTCAACCATCACCACAGACAAGCGGGTGTTGGAGGTAGTGGGCAAAGGTCTGTCTCTGGACTTCAGATTTCTTCCTCAAAAAAACCCCAGGGTTTCCACCTCCCCACCCCTAGCACAAATTTCATTGCTAGAGGCAGAAGTTCAGAAGCTGCTTCAGCTCAAAGCAGTGGAACTAGTCCCTGCAACCCTGAGAGGAAGAGGTTTTTACTCCAGATACTTCCTAACAACAAAGAAAAATGGGGAGTGGCGGCCAGTTTTGGATCTCAGAGCTTTAAACAAGCACCTGAAAAAGCCAAAGTTAAAAATGGTAACCTTGGCTCGGATTCTGCCAGCAATCCAAAAAGGGGACTGGCTGGCATCTCTGGATTAACAGGACGCTTATTTCCACATCCCCATAAAAGAATCTTTCAGGAAATTTCTCAGATTCAGACTCCCATCAGGTCATTATCAGTTTGCAACTCTGCCCTTCGGCCTTTCCTTGGCACCAAGGGTGTTTATAAAATGCTTAGCAGCTGTGATGGCATTTCTTCGAAGACAGGGAGTGACTGTCTTCCCATACCTGGATGACTGGCTGATGGTGGGCAAATCACTAGAACAAGTTGCAACCTCTCTAAAGCTCACACAGGATCTTTTGGAGTCCTTGGGTTTCATAGTAAACCAGAAAAAATCTGTCTTCACCCCTGCATAGACTTTACAGTTCATAGGGGCAGAGATTAGTACTCTACAGGTCAGGGCCTTTTTACCACTAGACAGGGTGCAAAGCCTTCAGGCCATAGCAAATTCCTTCAAGTTGCACAGTCAAAAAACAGCCAGGCAATTCCTGTAGCTCTTGGGTCATATGACTGCATCCACGGGCACAGTGCAGGGTTCCAGGTTTCACATGAGAGACATCCAGTTTCACCTCAGGAATCATTGGAGTCAGAAAAAAGTTCCCTTTTCAAAACTCATTCCAGTGACAAGGCTCTGTTACAAGCCCTCTTGTGGTGGAAAAAGGAATCCAACCTAAGGCAGGAGTCCCTTCCAGAAGGAGGATCCTTCACTAGTCCTCACAACAGATGCATCCCTTCTGGGCTGGGTGCCCATCTAGGGGAGCACACAACTCAGGATACCTGGTCAGGGGCAGAGTCCCTCCAGCATATAAATTTGCTGGAACTCAGAGCAGTGCGGCTGGCACTAAAAGTTTTCTCTACGCTGGTAATGGGCAAGGTGGTACAAGTCAGAACAGACAGTACCACCATGTATTACATTAACAAGCAGGGTGGCACCAGGTCAGGTCCCCTATGCACAGCAGCCATGAAAATTTGGACTCTGGCATATTCTCTAAATGTGTCCCTGCAAGCCATCCATCTGCCAGGAAAAGACAATATCTTGGCAGACACACTGAGTCGGATCAATCAGTCCCATCACGAATGGACATTGAACAAGCAGGTGGTGCGGGTAATTTTCAGCAGGTGGGGCGTTCCAGAAATAGACTTGTTTGCATGCCACCAGAACCACCAGTTGCCTCAGTATTGTTGCAGGACACCAGTCCAGGGCACAGTCCCTCTGGACGCCCTGGTACTGGATCGGTCAGGCAAGTTTCTCTATGCCTTTCCCCCTTTTCCTCTGGTCTTCAGGGTACTGCTGAAGCTCAGATCCCTTTCAGCTTCTCTGATCTTGATAGCTCCAGATTGGCCTAGGTAGCCATGGTACTCTCTTCTGCTCTCCATGACAGTGAGCAAGCCAATAAGCTTGCCTCTGAGGCACAATCTTCTGACCTCCAATCATGGAACATTACTGTTCCCAAATCTCAAGTCCCTCCACCTCTAGGCATGGCTCTTGAGGAATTAGAGTATGCAGACTTGAACCTTTCTGACACTATTAAATATCTTGAAAGGTTATAGGAAGCCTTCCACTAAGAAAACGTATTCTGCTAAGTGGAAAAGATTCTCCTTCTGGTGCTCTGGTAGAAACTTCGCCCCAAATGATACAGGGGTCTCAGTGGTGTTGGATTATCTGACTCACTTACATTCACAAGGTCTACAACCAAGTTCTTTAAGAGTTCACCTTGCAGCAGTATCTGCATACCTTTCTGCTAGGACAAAGGTATCTGTAGCATCAGATCCCATTTTCAAAATATTTTTTAAAGGCCTGATGCATTTGCACCCTCCTCACAGGGCACCAGTGCCGCTTGGGATCTTAATATATGTATAGCCAGATTGATGCGAGCTCCTTTTGAGCCCATGGCTACAGCCCATTTAAAGCATGTTACCTGGAAAACAGTTTTTCTGGTAGCAATTACCTCAGCAAGAAGAATCAGTGAGCTTCAGGCTCTCTGTGTTGAGCAGGACTACATTTCCTTCCACAGGGATAAGGTAGTCCTCAGAACAAACAGACAATTCCTTCCCAAGGTGGTTTCAGATTTCCATCTGAACCAATCAGTCACTCTGCCTGTCTTCTTCACAGACCATACAAGCTCTGGTGAAAGAAGGCTCCACAGTTTGGATGTGAAAAGAGCTCTTAGCTACTACATGACAGCTACTAAAGGCCATAGGCAAGACAAGAAACAACTTTTCCTTACATATGGGGATGTCGGAATGGGCAAACCAGCCTTAAAAAGATCCATTTCTCCGTGGATTGTCCAGTATATCTAATTCTGCTACATTAAGCAGGTAGGGAGTCCCCAGCTGGGCTGAGGGCTCACTCAACAAGAGGGAAAGCTGCCACTCTTGTGCCATTATTGGACATTTGTAAAGCAGCTACTTGGAAATCAGTACACACCTTTACAAAGCATTATAGCTTGGAATTTTTGTCCAGAAGTGATGCCAGGTTTGGCACAGCAGTCCTGCAAAGTCTGTTTCCAAAATAGAGTTCTGTGCTCACCTGCAGGGGGTACTGCTTGGTAGTCTGCAAAAAGTTATGAATATTCTGAGCATTACTGGGGTTAGAAGAAAAAATTACTTACCATAGTACTCTTCTTTCTTCCCAGTGATGCTCAAATATTCATAACTCCCTCCCATACTCCCCTTCCAGAACTTCAGCCTCTGCATTCTGCATGCTTGTGCCACATAGCCATACTCTTCTGGGTACACTTCTCTATGCTAAATAGAATTTAACAGAGTTTTCTGTCTCTCTTAATAGTTTTTCTCACTGTCTGGTGAACACTATCATTATAGATATAGTCCCTCCCTTGGAGGTTTTTTGAAGTAAATTGTTATTAGGCTAATCCTAAAAAAAATATATATTTTAATTAATTAATTGTTGGATTTTTTCATATTGTCTGACTTCCAGGCTTCTTAAAAATCTGAAGGGCTTAGAACACTACAGTTGGTAGGGGTAGTATTTGAAAGATGCTCACGTGCAAAGAATTCCATCATTTGCATGTGTTCCATCTCTCCGGGCAGTCCAACCCATCAGGCTGAATGCACAAAGTTATGAATATCTGAGCATCACTGGGAAGAAAGAAAATTACTATAGTAAGTAATTTTTTCTTTCTGTCCCTTGGGCTCTTGTCCCACCCTCCTCCCTTCCTCTTACCTCTCCGGGGACTCAGAACTGGCAGGCAGGCGGAGTCGACAGAGCCTAACAGACAACCCGCGAGCGCCACGCAATGTGTCGGCCTCGAGGGCAGCGCCGATGATGCGTCGACTCCGCCTACCAAAAAAAAAGCTCCCGCAAGGTCGTGACTGCTGGCCAGTGAACCCATAGGTGATGAATGGTGAAGATACAGAGAAAGATCATAATTACGGTAGGTACGTAATTTTCATTTCCCTCTCCTCAACAGGCTATCAGAACCCCTCCCCCCCCAAAAAATGCTTCCCCTTTAGACAAACCTTGTGACCCAGGGTCCTGTGGTCCATCCCAACCTGAGGTCGCTTCACCTTCATGCTTGGCTCCTGAGGAGATAGAGGTGAATAGGTTAAATGTTTCTCGTAGAGTTTTAGATATTCTTTTGGCCGCGCACAAGCTGGCCACGAGAAAAACCTACACAGCTAAATTGAAGCGTTTCTCTATCTGGTGTGCAAAATTCTCTTGGAATCCTTTTTTCTGCCCACCAAATAAAGTCTTGGAGTATCTCTTAGACCTCTCAAACATAGGTCTGCAATACTCCTCAGTCAAAGTTCATCTTTGTGCCATCTTGGCATATCATAAGTGGGTACTTTCCATGTCGCTGGCTCAGTTGCCTGTAGTTAAGAGGTTTCTTAAAGGTATTCTGCACACTAGACCTCCTATTAGACATCCAGTTGAAGCCTGGGACATTGACATTGTGCTAGACATGCTCAATCGTAAACCTTTTGAGCCTCTAGCTACTTGTGAATTGAAGTTCCTCACTTGGAATACGGTTTTCCTGGTGGCCATTACTTTGGCCCATTGAGTCTCTGAAATACACACACTGGTCACAGTACATGGTATTTCACAAAGACAAAGTAGTTCTTAGGACTCATCCTAAGTTTCTGCCTAAGGTTGTCTCAGAATTCCATCTGAACCAACCTTTGGTCCTTCCTGCCTACTTTGCAAACTTCCAGAATGAAGGGGAACACGTACCCTTTATTCACTGGATGTAAAGAGAGCTTTGTGGTTCTATCTATATAGAACGAAGGAAATTCAGAAGGCTCAACAACTGTTTGTTTCCTTCAGCACGACTGGGTTAACCTGTTGCTATCAGGTGCATTTTGGTGTGGCTGGTGGCATGCTATCGCCACTGTTATTCTATGGCACAGGTCAAGCTGGAAGGCAGAGTGTATGCTCACTCACCAGAGCAATCGCAGCATCTCTGGTGGAAATCCGTAATGTGCCCATTGCAGATATTTGCAATGCGGCTACCTGGAGCTCCGTGCATACATTCATTAAGCACTATGCCTTAGATATCCATGCCAGATGACATCAGTCATTTGGCAGGACAATTCTCAATGGACTTTTGTCCTAAGCACGTGAGCTCTGTTATCTCCTGCCACCCGTCTAGGAGGATTATTTAGCTCGGTACTCTCTCATTAGTGTGAATGAGTAGTGGAGACTTTATGTCCAGGAAGATATGGAAATTATGTATGTACCATAATTCTAGATCTTCTTGGACGAAGTCTCCACCACTCATTCACACACCCACCCACCACCCCTAAGCTCACTTCTCTGTTTATGGTCTTCACTCCCTCAGTGGCTCAGCTATGAAGACTTTGTTGTTGATCCTCCTCACACGGGTCATTCAGACTATCTTATGTCCAGTTTTTAGGTTAGTCCTTCAAGGTTAGTTACGCTGCACCTCCTCGGAGAAAAGGTACTGAGGCGGTTGGAGGGTCGATGGTGAAATAGTTATTACCACATGCGCCGGGTTCGCGGTGCTGCTCCTCGTGGCTCCATCTCGGGCGCCGGCCCTTCTGGAAAAAGTTTGCTCCTGCTGGGTCATAGCACCTCCGGTGTACTCACATTAGTGTGAATGGGTGGTGGAGACTTTGTCCAAGAAAATCATGAATTACAGTAGGTAAGTAATTTCCATATTTTGCAGCTGCTTAGAAAAATTACCCTAGTTTAGAGAGACTGAGGGCATGTGCAGAATCTGATGCGACACAGGGAGGTGATGGGAGACATATAGTGTATTGGGACAATGGACTGTTGTATACACAGGATGTAAGGACAGAGGGAAGGGTGATGGGCAGGCAGCTTGTCATTCTCCTGGGGTACCGTGAGTGGTTGCTCAAGATTGCTCATGATATCCCAATGTCTGGACTTCTGGGAATTGTACGCATTACACAGCAATTGGCCCAGAATTTCTGTTGGCCGAACTTCACCCAGCAGGTAAAGGAATATTACAGGTCTTGTCACCGGTGCCAAGAATAGGGAAGGCGGGTTGTAAAACCCAAGCTGCCCTAATTCCCTTGCCCATAGTGGAGGAGCCATTCCAGAGGGTAGGAATGGATATTGTGGGGCCTTTGAATACCCCCAGCTCCTCCGGGAAGAGGTTTATCCTAATAGTGGTGGATTACGCCACCCGGTACCCAGAGGTAGTCACCCTATTCTCACTGAGGACAAAAAAGTGGCAGATGCCTTGATAAGGATTTTCTCCCGTGTCGGGTTCCCGCAGGAGGTTATCACTGATGGAGGGGGTTCCTTCAAGTTGGACCTGATAAAGTGTTTGTGGGAGAAGTGTGGGGTGGTGCAGAGACGCACGACACCTTATCACCTGCAAGCCCGTGGGCTTGTGGAAAGGTTTAATGGTACCCTAAAATCGATGCTCCAAGTGTTTGCTGAACAGCATGGGAGGGACTGGGATAAATACCTTCCCCACCAGTTGTTTGCATACAGGGAGGTGCCCCAAGAGTTGACAGGGTTTTCCCCCTTCAAGCTCTTATATGGACGCAGTGTGCATGGGCCCCTAGACTTGATCCAGGAGGACTGGGAAGGCATGCACAACACCCCGGGAACTCCCATAGTGGATTATGTCCCTTAATTTAGGGAAAAGCTGAAAGCGCTTATGGGAACAGCCCAGAGCAACCTGGCAGTCGCCCAGCAAAAGCAAAAGGTATGGTATGACCGCAGAGCCAGAGCTCGCTCGTACACTGTGGGTCAAGAGGTCATGGTCAGGGCCCCTACTTTTCTGCGGCACAGTGGGACCAAGTTCTGCGGCAAGACTACCATTTGCCACAGAACTTCTGCGGCGGTGGTTTGTAATTTCTGTGGAAGTTCTGCGGCACTAACAAACTACCACATCACAGTGTCAGCTTCAAACAACATGAAGTCTTGCTATATTATAGACATTAGCAGAATACACAGCAGTTTGATCCAGCTCTAGAACTGCCCCGGAGTGAAATGGTTAAAACCATTCCAAAATAGAATTTTGGCACGAGAGCAGCTCTATCTGTGTCATTTCAAACTTGAACTGTCAGATTCTTTACTCCGCCTCAGTGAACAGTCGCTCCGGAGATTTCTCCTTCTGCTCGGTTCATTTCTCGGTTTAAAAAGTGTTTTCTCGGTTGGATTTAACCGAGAATAGATTTATTTAACCGCAAAACCGCTCGTTCAAGCTCTATCTGTGGTAAATCAAGTAAATGAAGGTTTTGTCTGTGTGGAACTTGTAAGTTATCGGTTCGGTTTTGAACGATCAGTGGGTTTAAAACTCTTTAAAACTAAAAGTTACTATTTTAGAGTGCGGTTCCCGTTCTTATCGGTTCTAAAAAACGGATTTATTACGCTTTTTTTCCAATACACCTGACACGGTTAGGAATCGATCAAGGGTGTCTTGCCTGGCACTGCCGTTAAAGGGCAAGTTTTGGTTAGGCTGGCATTATGTCTGAGAAACCCAAAAGAAAACTGGCCGATTGGTTTCAACACTGTGATGTTTGTGGGGAAGTCTTTGCCAAGGCTGACCCACACACCACATGTGTTTATTGTCTGGGGTTTGATCACCTCCAGTCAGACTGCCAGGTATAAGAATTTCCCTGCAGCCACCCTGGAAAAAGATTGGGCAGGCTCCAGGGAACGAGAAGCTGAAAAGTTCTTTGATGCGATGGCCAGCCCGGTTCGGTGCCAACCAAACCAGAGGGAGTGCCCTCTGACCAGGGCCAGACTTCCTCGGCAAAGAAAAGCAGGTTCTGAGGAACCAATTCCAGTAAAGAAAACAAGAAAATCAGCAGGTCTGAGTCCAAAATTCCTTCTGCAACTGCTGCAGAGATAGCAAAAGCCATACAAATTGTCCAGTCACTGTCTCAGGGTCCGTCCGAACCACCACTATCTGGTAAAAGGTCGGTTCGTCCGTCCCAGTGGTTCAGGATTATGATATTGAGGAATTTTATGAACCAGAGGAGGGGAGGAGGATTATGAACAATATGAATGTGGCTGGGAAGGTCTGGGTGTGCCATTGAACCGGACATCTCCCAGACAGACCTTTAGAATCTCCCTATGCTGTCTGAGTCCCCATCTCATTTTATGTTTTATAAAAAGTTGCTGAAACCCTCCAGCTTCCTTTAGAAGAGGCTGTGGATGAGCAAGAGGAGCCTGATTTTGTAGAAATGATGGATATTCCAGAGTCTAGGAGATTGTCTATTCCTTTACATAAGTCTTTTAGAAACAAACAATTAAAATGTTAAAAGCTCCTAATTCTGTGCCTCCTGTAGATAAAAGATGGACAGAAGGTATACATTGTCAGGCCCTGATACAGAATTCCTTTCTCAGCAATGCAGTCATGTTGGGGTAGTTCAGGCTGCTGCATGTGATAAAGCTAATATTCCTTGGCTTCACATCCTCCTGACAAGGATTCCAGGAAGATTGATGCCATGGCAAAAAAAAAACAGTATATGGCAGCCTCTCTGGGACTCATGGCAAGCAAATTATATGGCTTATGTAGCTAGGTATCAGAAATCTAGATGGGATACTGTTATGCAATTGGCTAAGCAGGCCCCATGACCAGCTGGCTAGTGAACTAGAACAGGTGGCTGCTGATGCATTGAAGCCTCTAGGGTTCAGTTTCATGCTGCTGTGGATGTTAATGATGTTTCCTCTGGGGTCATGGCCACATCTGTAGCTTTCGTAGGTTGGCCTGGCTCAGGTGTACTAGTTTGTCACAGGATACCCAGACTAAGGCTATGGATTTTCCTGTGGTGGAAATTCTCTGTTTGGAGAGCAGACAGAGAACTACATGAAGAAGATGGATGAATATAGACTACTTACAAGAGTGCCTCAGGCTAAGGAGTGGCAAGCCACCCTCAAAGGCATGCCCCAGTGGGGTAGGGGTAGGCCTTTCACAGGCCTTCTACCAGACTCAGGCCTCCTCTACCTATGCTTAGAGGGGTTTTTCAGAGGCAGGGGGACAGGTGGGCAGACCTGCTCCCACCCCCAGCCTAAAGTTCCTGCGAAACAGGCACCCTGATGGGGTGCCCAGGGCCGATTCCTCCACCAGTGGGGGCAGGCTGGCTTACTTCAGTCAGAATTGGGCTTTAACCTCAGACAAGTGGGTTCTGGAAGTAGTAAGCCAGGGTCTGGTTCTCAGCTTCAAAAGTTTCCCAAGTTGAGAAGCAGACTTTCTACTACAAGTGCTTCAGAGACCCTCGCTCTGAAACAGAGGTCTCATCCCTGTTAGCTCTCAGAGCAGTAGAAGGTTCCTCCCTGCATCAGGGCAGGGGTCTGTATTCAGATACTTCCTTACCCCAAAAGACAGGAGAGTGGCGCCATTTTAGATCTCAGATATCTGAACAAGCATCTTTTGAAACCAAAGTTCAAAATGGTAACTCTGGCAATGATTTTACCTTCCCTAAGGCCAGGGACTGGCTAGCCTCCCTGGACCTCAAGGATGCCTATTTCCATGTCCTAATCAGAAGATCCCATCGAAAGTACCTCAGATTCGAACTGCCCTCAGGTCATTACCAGTTCAGAGCAATGCCCTTGCCTTACCTCTGCTCCAAGGGTATTCACAAAGTGTCTAGCAGTGGCAGTGGCCCACTTAAGGAGGCAGAGGATTGCTGTTTTTCCCTATCTAGACGACTGGCTCATTGTAGGCCAGTCCCCAGAACAGGTAAAATCTCACCTGCAGGTCACCCAGCAGCTTCTCACCTCCTGGGTTTTCTGCTAAACCTACCAAAGTCGGTTCTGGAACCAGTCCAGGTACTCACCTTTATAGGGGCAGAATTGGACACAAAGCTAGCCAGAGCCTTTCTTTCCCCAGAAAGGTAAGGAATTTAGTGGCTCTGGCCTCTTCCTTCACTCTGCAGGTCTCTCACCAGCATACACTTTCTGCAGCTCCTGGGGCACATGGCTGCATCCACAGCTGTTGTGCAGGGAGCCAGATTTCAGATGAGAGACATTCTGTTCACTTGAGAACCTTTTGGTCTCAGAGAAGAGACCCCTTTCCAAGTTGGTCCCAGTGATCGAACCTTGATCCTAGCTCTCCAGTGGTGGCAGGATCAGAGCAATTAAGAGCGGTGGTCCTCTCATTTCCCCTTCTCACGACTTGACTCTCACTACAGATGCTTCCTTCTGGGTTGGGAGCCACATGGGCGACCTTTCCACTCAGGAGTTTGGTCCCTCAGGAATCTCTGCTCCACATCAATTTGCTGGAACTCAGAGCTGTCTTTTAGCTCTTCAGCTTTTTCTGCATCTGTCCACGACAAGGTGATACAAGTCAGAACAGACAACACCACAACAATGTGGTACATCAACAAACAGAGGGCACTCGGTCTTGGCCTTTGCACCGAGGCAATGAAGTTGTGGTCTTCTGGCCTATTCCCGAACACTTCCCTCATAGCAGTTCATCTTCCAGGGAAGGACAATGTCCTAGTGAATGCCCTCAACAGGATTTCCCAGGGCCATCATGAATGGTCCCTGGATCCTCAAGTGCTGGGGATAGTTTTTGCCAGGTGGGGCATCCCTCAGATAGATCTTTTTGCAGCCCCAGACAATCACAAACTTCCTTTGTTCTGTTGCAGGCCTCCAGTGCTGGGCTCAGTTCCCCTGGATGCCCTTCTTCTGGATTGGGAGGGGAAGTTCCTGTATGCTTCCCCCCCTTTCCTCTCCTATTCAAAGTACTAGTCAAAATCAGATCTCAGCCTTGCAGGGTGATTCTGATTGCCTCGGATTGGGCCAGGCAGCCCTGGTACACACTCCTTCTGTCTCTGACAGTCCATCTTCCCCTGTGCCTCCCCAGGAATCACAATCTGTTGACTTGTGCCCAGGGAAGGGTTTGGTATCTGGACCTCAAATCCCTCAACCTCAAGGCCTGGCTCTTGAGGAGTTGGAGTTTGCTGATTTACACCTCTCTCAGGGTGTTCTTGAGATCCTAAAGGCTTCCAGAAAGCCTTCCACTAGGCTACTTATAGTTCTAAATGGAAAAGGTTTTCCATTTGGTGTGCTGGGAAAATATTTCCCAGAATCTGCTGAATTGCCCATTTTGTTAGATTACATGGTACATCTTAATTCCTTGGGTCTCAGACCAGCTACCCTGAGAGTTCATTTGGCAGCTGTGTCTGCTTTTGTGCAGCAGGAAAGTCATCCCTCTTTCCTCTCATCCTGTGTTTTCCAAGTTTTTAAGGGATTACTCCATACTAATCCTCCTTTGGGAACCGCCCCTGCTTGGGACCTTAATGTTTGCATTGCCCAGTTAATGCAACCCCTTTGAACCTCTGTCTTCTGCAGAGCTATACCTAACTTGGAAAACTGTTTTTCTAGTGGCTATCACTTCTGCCAGACGCATAAGTGAATTGGTGTTTTGTCAGTGGAGACTGACTTTATTTCTTTCCACAGGGATAAGGTAGTCCTTAGGACTAATAGGAAGTTTTTGCCTAAGGTGGTTTCAGATTTCCATCTTAATCAATCTATCTCCCTTCCAGTATTTTTCACTGATCACTCCTCTTCGGGTGAGAGGAGGTTGCACAGCCTGGATGTTAAGAGAGCTCTTAGTTATTATATAGAGCGTACCAAAAGTCACAGGTTCAAATCCCTCCAACTTTTCCTTACCTATGGTGAAGTTGGGAAAGGCAAACCTGCCACTAAGAGATCAATAGCCAGGTGGATTGTCTCTTGTATCCAGTTTTATCAGAAGTGGCAGAGCCCCCGGTTTGAGGGCTCATTCTACCAGGGTACAGCTGTCTCTAGCTGCTGCCAGAGATATCCTTTATTAGAGATTTGCCAGGCTGCTACTTGGAAAACGGTACAACTTTTACTAAGCATTACTCCTGGATGTCCAGGCCAGGAGAGATGCTCGGTTTGGCACAGCTGTTCTTCAGAGCCTATTCCTAAGTAGGTTCTGCCCTCCTCCATGGAGGTACTGCTGTGTATTCTGCTAATGTCTATAATATAGCAAGACTTCATGTTGTTTGAAGAAAAATTACTCACCTTAGTAATGTTGTTTCTTCTAATGGAGTCTTGCATATTATAGACCTCCCCAACCTGCCCCTCTCAGAACCTCTACTTGGTGAGGTGCGGGCAACTTAGTGTGGGCACTACTTATGTCCTGTTAGCATTTTGTCCCTTTGGGACTTTGGGGGTGTATGTGTACGCTGTGTGTGTTTTATTATACTTATGTTCCATTTTCATATTATTAGAATGGTGTTAGTATTTCTGGTCCCCTGACTTGAGTCTTGGGTGTTGGGACCATCAATGGTTGTTATTATTTAGGTAGCCATTTGGCTAGTGTAGGTTACAGCTTCCACACAGACCTTAGTGAGTTTGGCTCGTAAAGATCTGACAGTTCAAGTCTGAAATGACACGGATAGAGCTGCTCTCGTGCCAAAATTCTATTTTGGAATGGTTTTAACCATTTCACTCCGGGGCAGTTCTAGAGCTGGATCAAACTGCTGTGTATTCTGCTAATGTCTATAATATAGCAAGACTCCATTAGAAGAAACAACATTACTAAGGTGAGTAATTTTTTCTTGTCATCCTGACTTCACTTTCATGGCAGTGGTTATAGCAATCAGGATGGTGGAAAGCACATAACAGACTTATAAAAATAATTTTATGCCTAAAAGAGCAAAACAAATGTCTCTCCCTTAAGACCCTAGCCTGTTGCATAAATGACATATGCAGAGGGGATCTTATGTGCTAAGTAAGGTATTTCTATATGCATGCTATCTATCCCACTAATGAGGTCTCCACTGTCTATCACTTATATATTTGTATGTGCTTTCTACACCACTCATGAGGTTCCCACTATGTATCACTTATATATTTATATGCAATCTGTAACATACACACATACAAATATATGTGTGTGTGTGGTGAGAGAGACAGAGATACTGTGTGTGTGTGTGTATATATATATATATATTTTTTTTTATTTCCATGAACTTGCATCCTCATTCATGCAGGTCCCATTGGAAATGGAATACAGGAGTCATTGCAAAACTCATTTTTCATGTCAACCTGCTTTCCCTGACACACTGCGTAACACCATCAGGTCATGACATGCATGTGAACCGATTGTGAGATAGAGCTCTCCAGTCCATCACAATGTGTCCACCATGAGACAGAACACTGCACCATACCTTCCCAGGCTCCGAGCAGTGATGTTTTCCACCAATCCTTGTGCTGCCCAGCTAACTCCCAGAGCTAATCTCTCAACCTGAGTTGCCGGCACGGAAACACAGCATGCTACCCTCTGGCCCAACAGCTGTCCCTGCACACAACATTTCTCCATAACTTTTAGGTGATTCTATCAACCAATGACAATATGTAATCAATTACCCTGGCAAAAAGGCATAGCTATAATTATTTATTTAACAGGCCTATTCTTTCAACAGGTTCACACATATATTATATTCCACTTTTTGGGGCATAATACTTTTATTTTTCTTAAAAATGACAGTTAAATTCATTTTACCAGTTATTCATTTCAGATGGCATCTCTATATCTTAAAGGCACAAATAGGTTTGTACACAGTGAGGTATGGACTTAACAGGTCTGTGCTATTGACAAGGTTTTGTTTGAGTTGGCCCTAGTACAATAATTTAAGACTGAAAATTCTATTAGGCTGTAGTGCAGGTTGAGCAAATATCACCATGCATGATGTGCTATGCCACCGTCTCTGGCAGTGGGGAGTTGTGGTAGATAAATGACTGTTCATTTCTGTTGCAGAATACAGTCATTTCATTAGCTAATGTAAGATGTTATAGCAATGATAACATCACATTCTGACCATATGGGGGGGGCTCTGGATATAAAAAGAGGGGAGGGGAACCAGATTCTATGGATAAACAGAAATGTCAATAAAAAATCACCAAGAAGAGTGAATTCTGTGGCACCGCAGAAGTTCTCTAGATTGCAACTTCTGCGCAAAATTCTGTGGCCGCAGAATTCTAGGGGCCTTGGTCATGGTCCTAATTTCAGTCTGGAAAGATAAGCTGCAGGCTGAGTGGGCAGGACCACACAAAGTAATCAAACAGGTGAATGACGTTAAATTACATTGTAGAACTGCCTGACAGGAGACATACCCAAAGGATGTACCATGTCAATATAATGAAGCCATATGCAGATAGGGCTGACATGGTCTTTGCAGTGTGTGGTCCTGGGGAAGGGACAGACGAAGCAGACCCCTTTCTGGACTTTCTGGAAGAAAACAAGCGGGAGTCCTCTGTGGAGGCAATCAAACTGTCACCCCAGCTGATCCCGGAACAGATCCAGGAAGTAAGAGAGAGATTTTAGCAGACTTTGCACCATTGTTTAATGCCAAGCCCTTAGTGACACACGATGTAAATATGGGGATACAAGCGCCCATACGGTGGATATCGGGTGTCAGAGGCCATCCAAAACGACATTAGGAGGGAGGTGGAAGAAATGCTGGATTTGGAGGTAATCCAGAAATCCCACAGCCCCTGGGCCTCACCCGTAGTCCTTGTTCCCAAGCTGAATGGCTCAACTCATTTTTGTGTGGACTATCAAGGGCTCAGCACAGTCACGAAGTCGGATGCCCACCCAATGCCATGGACATACGAACTACTGGACAAGTCGGGGGCGACCTATCTTACCACCATTGACCTGATGAAAGGGTATTGACAGGTGGAGTTAACTGTCAGAGCTAGGGAGCGGTCGGCCTTTGTCTCTCCAGTAGGGTTATTTGAGTTTAAGGTAATGCCTTTCACAATGAAGAACTCCACTGCCATATTCCAAAGGTTGGTGATCCAGGTGTTACATGGTACTGAATAGTACGCCGTGGCATACCTGGATGATATTGCCATCTTCAGTGCCAGCTGAAAGGAACACCTGTCCCACTTTAAGGAAGTGTTGGGCAGGATACAGAGGGCCGGGCTCACTGTGAAAGCTGAAAAGTGCCAGGTGGCCATGGCTGAGGTGGCATACCTAGGGAATGTAGTGAGGCGGGGACAGCTCCATCCTAATCAAGCAAAAATTGAGGCAATAGAGGCATGGCCCAGACCTGAAACACAGAAGCAGGTTCAGAATTTTCTAGGGACCGCAGGGTACTATCAAAAATTTGTATCAAACTACAGTGGCCTGGCAGCTCCCCTGTCTGGCCTGCTAAAGAAAAGAATGCCTAAAAGACTAAACTGGGAACCAGCCTATGAACGAGCCTTTACACAGCTAAAGGAGGCATTGTGCAGTGCTCCTGTGTTAGCCAGTCCAGACTACAGTAAACCATTTGTAGTCCAGACAGATGCCTCATATGTGGGTATTGGGGCAGTACTTAGCCAAACTTCTAACCAAGGGAAAGATCACCCAATAGTGTACCTCAGTAAGAAATTACTTCCCAGGGAACAAGCTTATTCCACAGTGGAGAAGGAGTGGCTTGCGCTGGTGTGGGCACTGAAGAAATTAGAGTCATATCTATACGGGTGGCAGTTTGAGGTACAGACAGATCCTAACCCCCTGGTTTGGCTGGCACAAATGGGTAAGACAAATGGCTTCTAAGATGGAGTCTTGCATTATAGGGATATGATATGACCATTACCCACAGGGCCAGACCAGCAAATGCAAGCACTGACAGTCTGTCATGCCAGTTAGAGCAGTGAACTGAATTTGGGAAACTCATTCCATACCTAGGAATAGATTCCCCCAAATTCAGTCTAGGATGGAGGAGTGTGACAATAGCCATCTGCTTGTTATTATTTGTATTATATTTTTGCTATAAAATATATGTTTTTGAGTCCTGTTTAGGAAACAGGCCAAGCAGCAGAGCCTCATGGGACACTGGATTTTTAAAAGGGAAAAAAAAGGTGCTGGCCTTGCTTACTGTTGCAGCTAGCTTGTAAAAGCTGACTTCTTGGGACTGTAATAAAACTAGGTTATAAAACATTCCACTGCTTTGAACCCAGGCAGCTTGTCATAAAATATTGCATTTTATGACATATCAGGAGGGAAGCAAGATGTTACTTCGAGAGTCCCTTCAGGTCTTCCTCACCCAACAACAGTTGGCCGCCATGCGTAAGGGATCCTCCGTGGAGCGGGAGTCTTCTTACCATCACCATAAACATCAATCTTCAAAAAAGCACAAAGAGAGAGAAAAATAAAGGGAGAGGTCCCTCTCGAGATCCAGATCCTCCGGATCACAGTCGACCTCCCAATCAGTGTCCTCTGGCCACGAATCTCATCTGACAGTGCTCAAAACCATGGCCACCTTGGGTGGGCCTAGCAGCAAGGACAAGACACAGGCTCCAGGGCCGGGCTCCTAGGAGAATACACCGTTGTCCTCGGGACCGATGCGTCAACCTATTAAAATACGGCCTCCGGTTCAGACTCCTGGCAGTGCGTCCTCCCAAGATAAGTCCTCTCATGCCTCCTGGTCGGCCTCCTTGTGCAGCGTCAACTCCCTGGATAAGGCCAAGTCCACAGGTTTGTCTGCTGGGAGATCCTCATCTCTCCCTCTGAAACAAGCCCAGAAGTCGAGCGAAAAACACCGGTTTGACTTCTGACCAGCACTGCTCAGAGAAACACCAACCTGCCTCGGACTCCCACCGACGTCGGTCCTCGGACAGCAAGTCCAAGGAACCCCGCACGCTGGTCACTCCACCCAGTTCACTGTCCCCGCTGACACCCCTACCTCTGACGGACATTAGAGTGGATGACACCCTGGCGCCAGAGGACCTTACGATGGATCCTGTCATACCATCAGGAACTGATAATGGTCAGGACGCTCCGTCATCACCTGTTTGCACACTGATGCTGGACAGACCTGACGCCAGTACCAGTGCTGGACCTACCCCAGACCCGATGCCAGCCGCACCTGCAGACTCACCAAAACTGAATATGTCACAGATGAAGGATTTGTTCTTCCACTGGTGGGAGACCATCAAATCTGATATTGTGCCACCTAAGCCCCAGCCAACCACACCTGTGGAACCAGACTCGGGCAAGACTCCGGACACGGTACCTCCACAGGATCAGAATGAAACCCAACCCTTCCCCGGCTGGGGGGGGTCAGGATGACCATCCTTCCTCCTCTACTAGGCCGAGGAAGAAGGATGTCGAAGAAAAAGCACCACAGATCAAGGTCAAGGAACACCATCCCTTCTAGCTCCTCAAGTGGGCGGCACCACAAACGTAGGAGGCACCAGTCCCCTTATGACTCTTCTTCTGACCCTTACCAAACTTTGGATTACTGAAAGCACACCCTTTGAGGAGTCTCCCCCCAGGGACCCTGAGGATACTCCTAAATCTCCTCCAGATGACTCTTCCTTTATGGAGGTCATGCACCACATCCAGTCCAACATGGGTTGAGACACAGAAGACCTCGACCCTAAGCATATGCGGCTTGCCAAATACCTCAGGCAAAAGGACCTAGACCGGAGGTCATCCCACCCATGGTGGACACCTTCCAGGATGTTACCCAGGCCACCTGGAGATGCCCCTATTCTACTACGGCCATCCCTAAAAAGGCCGACCATTTATACAGGGCACCTAAAGATCATCCCTTTTTGGCTGAGCAACCAACCGAGGACTCGGTGGTCATCTCAGCTGCTCATGACCGTTCACAGAGGCCCAAACACCTGAGCACCCAATCTCCAGACAGAGAGTCTAAGCAGCTGGATTCTATGGGCAGGAAGGTGTACGCGACTGCCACCTGCAGCGTCAGAAGTCTTAACTTTCTGACACACATGGTCCAATTCCAGAATGCCCTTTGGGAACAAGAGTTGGACATTGTGCAGGGTATGCCCTACTGCCCCCAGAGGGCAGAACTTGCTAAGTTATTTCAGACTGGGTCAGACGTAGGTGCACATGTACTACACTCTGTCTATGACTCTGCGGACACTGCGGCTAGGGCGCCCGCCACGGGCATTTGCCTATGTCGCCACTCCTGGCTAAGGGTTTCGGGTTTTGCTCCACACATTCAATCCAACATTCTAGATGCACCCTTTAGAGGCTCCGTCCTCTTTGGTGAGGTTATGGAGATGACTGTCAATAGACTACAGGACTCCGGTAAGGCTGTTCACTCCGTGCAGTCCATGTACCACCTGAAACAGACAATTTTGACGGTCTCATTTTCATGGCTGAGGGGGAACCAATAACAACAACAACATCAACAATCCCGTTACTAGCATCAACAACCTCAACGGGGTGGTTACAGTCCACAAGGCAGCCACAGGGGAGCTGCTGGTGCTGCTGCTCGATAGGCTAAACCCACCCAGCCCTCCTTCCTCCCCACTGCCTGACATCACAGGTGACCCCCCCCCCCAGATATTCTTCCGGGGGAGAAGGTTGGAAGTCACTTCTCACTATATGCAGCAGCTTGGAGAGGAGTGACCGTCGACCAATGGGTCCTCAAACTCACAGAGAACGGGCACTGTATAGAGTTCATCAGCATTCCACCGAACAGGCTCCCACCCCATCCTGTTATTCCAGGGAGCACACAGGTCTGATTCAATAGGAAATTCATGCCCTGCTCTCCAAAAAGGTTATAGAATCCGTTCTTCCAAGTCAGAGGGGAACCGGGTTTTATTCTCACTTATTCTTGGTCCCGAAGAAGTCAGGAGACCTAAGGCCAATTCTCGACCTCAGCGACTTCAACCTCTTGGTCAAGTACAAGAAATTCCGGATGGTCACCCTGCAGAGCCTACTTCCTATGATCAGGCAGGGTGACTGGCTAGCATCTCTGGACATGCAGGATGCCTACCTCCACATCCGGATAGCAAAACATAACAGGAAATACCACCAGTTCTCCTTCCAGGGCAGGCATTTCCTGTTCAGAGCTCTGCCCCTTGGCCTCTCCTCCACTCTGAGGGTGTTCATGAAGTGTCTCGCGGTGGTTGCCGCAGCACTTTGAAGGAGGGGGCACTGTGTGTTCCCTTACCTGGATGATTGACTTCTCAAAGCACAGTCCAAAGAATGCCTGCAGTCTGCCATTCTGGACACCTACACTCTCTTCCAGAGCCTGGGGATCACCATCAATACGGTAAAGTCATCCTTGACCCCTGCGCAATGGCTACCATTCATAGGTGCCATACTCAACACTGTCAGAGGAAGGGCTTATCTGCCACCGGACAGGGCAGACCACCTCCGGTCCCTGGCTGGCCAGATCTATTCCGCATCCTCGGTACTGGCAAGACTGCTGGGCCACTTGGCAGCA
Organism: Neoceratodus forsteri; assembly: GCA_016271365.2. Classification (NCBI taxonomy): domain Eukaryota; kingdom Metazoa; phylum Chordata; order Ceratodontiformes; family Ceratodontidae; genus Neoceratodus; species Neoceratodus forsteri. Next base: position 212,964,531 of record CM028129.1, on the reverse strand, counting down.
TCCATAGTCACAGTCCCCTTTGCGAGGCTCAGAATGAGAACAATCCAGTGAACCCTTTGGGTCCAGTGGGATCAGTCTTGGGACGACCTGGATCTTCCAGTCTCAGTCACACGGCCTGTCCACCTAGAACTGGCCTGGTGGATGACTTCTCCTGCTTTACAGGAAGGGATTCCATTCCAGAGGGCAGCTCCTGTACAGGTTCTCATGACAGATGCCTCAAACATGGGGCGGGGGCTCTCCTTAGGGTCCACAAGACACAGGGATCCTGATCCACGACCAAGGAGTCCCTGCATATCAATGTCCTGGATATGAGAGCCATCCTCTACGCGCTCCAGGCCTTGAGCACTACACTCCAACCTGGACATCTCCTTATTCAGACGGACAGCATGTCGGTGGTGTTCTGCATCAACAGACAGGGAGGCACACACTCATATCCCCTTTGCAGGGAACCATGAGGGTGTGGGATTGGGCCACCGCCCACCAGATCTCTATTCCGGCGGTCCACATCCCAGGACTGCAGAACACTCTAGCAGACGCCCTCAGTTGAACAAGGTCCAGGTCTCATGAATGGTTGCTCCTCCAATCCGTGGTCGATGTCCTGTTCATCACATGGTGAACCCACAAATTGGACCACTTAGTCTTAGCCACCAACACAAAACTGCCCAGTTTTTGCTCGCTAGATCCCGAGCCTGGTACTTTCTGGCAAGACGCGTTGTTCCTCTCCTGGAAGGGGAGGTTCCTTTATGCTTTCCCACTGTTTCCACTCCTCCAGAGGGTCCTCCTCAAGGCCCAGATGGAGGGGACCGCTATGATCCTCATAGCTCCTCTGTGGCCCCGACAAATATGTTTTCCTCGATTGCAACAGCTAGCAGTGGCTCCTCCAGTTGTGCTTCTGCTGAGTTCTCACTGTCTCAGGACGACAGGACCTTAGTTCATACAAACTTGTGATCCCTGCATTTTCATGCATGGCTCCTGAAGACCTAGTTAAACTTCGCTTCAGAGTTTCAGACAAGGTTGCCAAAGTCCTGGTGGAGGCCAGAAAGCCCTCCACGAGAGCCACTTACACCATGAAGTGGAAGCAGTTTTGCTTGTGGGCCACAGCACGCAATCTGGATCACTTGGCCCATCCAGTTAGTATTTTATTGAAATACCTGTTATCCCTGTAGGAGTCAGGCCTTAGCTACTCCTCCATTAAGGTACACCTGGCCTCTCTTTCTGCTTACCACACCCCTGTCCTTGGCAGAACAGTGACTCAGTTGGAGGTTACTCGTACCTTCCTTAGAGGCATTCTACATATAAAGCTTCCCATTAAGGATCCTGCTCCCCCTTGGGCTCTTCTTTTTGTTTTGGAGAATCTCACCCTACCTCCCTCTGAACCTGCTGCGAACTGCGTTTTCTCTCTTGGAAAATGTTGTTTTTGGTTGCCATTACTTCTGCTCGAAGGATTTCTGAGCTCCAGGCTCTGATGTGTAAAGAGCCTTATTTAATTTTCCACAAAGACAGGGTAGCTTTATGTACAAATCCTAAGTTTCTTCCGGTGATGACGTTGAACCAGGACGTTCAACTACCTGTTTACTATCTGAACCATTACAGTAAAGGTGAAGCTCTTCTCCATACCTTGGACGTTCATCGCGCCTTGCGATATTACCTGTCCAGAACCAGGGGAAGCAGGAAATCTGATCAACTTTTTGTCTCCTGTGCTTCTCGGTCTTTAGGTTGCCCTGTCGTTTAGGCCCTGTCGTGATGGCTGGTGCATTGCATCACTTACTGCTACCAGAAATACGAGAAACCCCTATCGGACCCAGTACGGGGTCATTCGACCAGTGGTGTCACAGCCTCTTTCACAGCTTTAAAGAAAGTTTCAGCTCCAGACATAAGTGCAGCAGCCACATGGCATACAGTCCATACCTTCATCAAGCATTACAGCCTGGATATTGCATCAAGGCATAGAGCAGGGTTTGGCCTGGCTGTGCTGCAGGGTCTTATCTTTTAAGGGACCCATTCCTCCCCTTTCTTCCCTTCTTCTTTCACCTGAGGAGTTGTCTTCAGTTTATACTGCTTGGGACTCAGTCCTGTGTGTTACCTGCTGCAAGACCTGACTCTCGAAGTAAGATAGTACAGTTATGTAAGAACTTACCATAACAGTAAATCTTTGAGAGAAGCTCTTGCAGCAGGTATACTTCCCTCCCTCCTTCCCCCATGAGGTATCCTGTTGCATGCGAATGCTATCATATCCTCTTCCTGCTGGATGAGAAAGTGCCCTTTTAAAGCTTCTGTGATGGGTTTTTATAGAACGGGCTGCCGGTGTCTCCAGCGGTGCAAGAATTGGGGCATGCTGGAGACCGCCACCTTTTATACCACGTGGGACGTCAGAGGCGGGCCGATGTTGAGGGGCAGTCCCTGGTTGGTACTGCTGGTTAAAAGTTTGCCGTGGGGTCCTGTCGCTGGTCGGCTACAGTCATATATGTGTTACCTGCTGCAATAGCTTCTCTCGAAGATGTACTGTATAGTAAGTTCTTACGTAACTATATTTTCTGACAGATAACCTGTGAAAATTCACCCAGCTAAGAGAAGTGTCTTTAGGATGTTCAGCTGAGAGATCAAAGGGGAATGCTGTCATAACTTATGCTTTGATGAAGAGAAACTGTCTGCTATAATTTAATATTGCTATCTTTGCAGATTTCAAAAAACAGTAAGTTGAAATCATTCTGGTTATACCTGGTCACGTTACAGATTACAGGATTAAGAATTACCTCATGTGCTGTGACATCACAGGGAAGGTGGGACTTTAACTGATATTGCCAAGCTGGCTGAAGGGACTGAGACACTTGTATTTTGAGCTTGCAAGGGACACTTGTGTTCTTGGACTCAAAGAGAGGCAATTCAGCCAAAAAAGGTAATTTCAACACCACTATTTACCAACTGAAACTGGGGTAGGATTAGATATTCAGTACAAGGCAGTTTGTATATAATTATCCATTTATTTTCTGACTGTACCCTTAATGTATATATATGATCTTCCCTTGTCAATCTTCACCATTCATTACTGCTGGGTGTAAGCTGGAGGCACGCACCCGCCACGGGAGTTTTTTTTTTTTTTTAAGAGGAGTCGGCGCCGACAGCACCGACCCCGAGAGTGTTGCACCACGTGATGCGCGAGGGGTGGACGTTAGGCGCCACAGACTCCTTCTCCATCCCAGTTCTGTTTCTCCCGCCCTCAAGGTTGCATCTGCTACGTGGAGCTGAATTAAGTATTGCGTCATAGGCCACATTTTTCTCGAAGCCTTCATCCTGTTTTTTCAACGTTGTCGACCGGTAAGACCGTTCTGTTTTTCTATATTATTTTGACAACACTGAGAGCTTTTCTGTGTTTTTCCTTAATTGTTTCGCATCATGTCTGGTTCGGGGGCAAAACGCAAGTCTAAGGCAGGCCATGCCCGTATGCGTTGGTGAACTTGTGGCTGGCAGTTTTCCGTCACCGACTGTCATGATCTTTGTCTCCGGTGCCTGGGACCCTACCTTGATATGGATCATTGCGACGCCTGCTTCTCCATGGATCGCCGTGTGTTGGAAGTCTGCACATTTAAAGTTGGACGAGCTCCACCGACTTTCGGAGGACGACGTCGCCTGAAGGCTTCCCAGGCCAGATCTCTCGACCTTTCTTCCGGGTTCCCTCCCGGGTCTATATGGCCCGGCGAGGAGGAACCCTCCTCCACTTCCAGCCTTGCCGAGGAGGAGGTTTCTTCTTTGGCATAAGAGGAATGGTGTGATCCCTCCTGGGGTCACGTTGTTGGCGCCATCCCAACAGTCACGTCCGTGTAGGTGCAGGCTCCCCCGGTGTCGCGGCCCTGGCTCTGGTGGACCCTCGTTCCTGTCTGCCCTTGTCGTCGTGGAGTCTGACGCAGCTTGCAGTGCCGGTGACTCGGGCGGGATCGTTGTCGGTGCCGGTCTGATTCTTGGCACCGTTCACGGTGCTGGGGATTCGGACGGCGCTGCTGGCAGTGCTGTACTGGGTCTCAGCACTGTTCGCCGTGTCAGAGACTCGGGCGGTGCCGATGGCGGGGCACTGGGTCTCGGCACTGTCTGCAGCACTGGGGACTCAGGCAGTGCCGTTGGCGGTGCTGTGTGCTGGGGACTCGGGTGGCACCATTCGCGGTGCGACCTGACTACCTGGCGCCGCTGAAGATGTGGATGACTCTGCGGACGTGGTTGGCATCATGGCCTATGGTGGTACCAGGTCTGGTGCTGCCTCTGGGCAGGTTCCTGCAGCTGTTGTAATGGAGTCTTCCCTTGTCGACCCCTCCACGGAGGAGGATGATTCAGGTGAGGACTCAGACCAATGGCTAGAGTCCTTGGGCTCGGAACCTCCTGTAGGCCGCAGGGCTAGACGTTCCAGTGTTCCTCTCCCAGAGTCCCCAGAGCTGGTTAGCCTGGATGATTCCATGGTTAGGGGTGGCGTGGAGTCTTCCATGGTGGACCCTTCGGGTGTTCCGGAGAGGATACCCTCTTCTCGGAGGTCCCTTGCAGCTGCGGTTCCTTGTGCTGCTCCGGTCTTTTAGCAGAGGGGGAGGACTCTGCCTCGGTGAGTTCCCTTCGGGGTCTCGCTGGGTAGGGACCTCCACCACTGGTCACGAGGAAGAGGACTGCTTTGGAGTCCGAAGGATTGAGGGGCAGAGGTCAGGAGCGGCGACAATCCCCCACCACCCTGCGGGGTGTGGGGAGGAGTCGCAGCGTTGATCCTTGCCTTTCTCTTAAGATCTCTAAAGCTCCTTCTGGTGGCGGCTCTGAGGGTTGCCTTTCTGGACTCATGCAATCCCAGGCGTGTCACAGGGGAGATTCCCCTTCAGGGCTCTTTCCGGAGTTGCCCCTTACCCTTTCTGCTACGCAACCTGGCACGATCTCAGGGTCCCCAGTCTTGGCGGCATCGTTACCTGGATCCCAGAGCCCTGGTAGAGGTTGTGCACATGCTATTAGGTGCCCCTTGCCCATCGCTCTCTCCCAGCCCATGTGGGGCCCACTAGGCCATTAACTTGGGAGACGTTCAGAGCTTCTGCGGCAGCCTTCCGTTCCTATGTCAGGGCCATGGACGAACAGGTTTTCCGCCTCTCACCCCCGCCGCAGGAGTCTTCTGAGCATTCAAGCTCCACTTCCTCCTCCTCCTCTTCCTCCTCTGAAGAAGAGGAACCTTCTGCCCACCTTTCCTCTGACGCTGATTTGACAGACTATTAACATTTCCTTTTGAGGATGGTTTCAGAGCTTCGTATCTCCTACATCTGTAGGGACAATACCGAGTGGCAGACGTGTGCTTTCCTTAGTGAATTTACTGCTCACCATCTGGTGGTGCCTTCCTGGCCGATCCCCTTCCAGGAAGCGTCTATCCGCACCTGGCAGTCTCCAGCCACTCCTTCTCCAGCCCCAGGAGACTGCAGGAGACAGTATTGTGTTCCCCACAAGTCTCTAGGTTCTCTGCCTCACCCTCCTTCAGGTTTGATGTCCCTAGACACTCCTTCTGGGCTTCGGCACCTGGGGCACGACAGGCCTCCGGATTTGGATTCTGCTGCATTCGACCGGTGGGGATGAAGGGTTTTCTCTTCTGGTCGTGCATTGTTATGCATCTCATCTCATCTCATCAGGCTCACCACGCTGCTTACAACAGGCATCTGTGGTCGATGCTGGCTCAGGTCTTAGCCTCTTTGCCTGTCTCAGAGCAGTCTAGACAAGCCATTGCCCTCTCTGCACAGGCTCTGGAGCTTGTAAGGCACCAAGCGAGGGCATCCTACGATGCCAACGAGGTGGCATCCAGACTAGTATTGACAGTGATCTGCATTAGGCAGACGGCAAGGCTTCGTCTCTGCAGACTGTCACCCATTGCCCGGCGTAGGGTGACTAACTCTGCCTTCCGGGAAACCCGCCTTTTTTCCCGCAAGGCGAGGAAGCTTCTTCAGGGGCAACCTCCCTCCCCCAGCCCACGGGGGACACCTCCTCGTCCTCACCCACCTTAGACTTCCTAGTCTATTGGTTAGGGTCTCCCCCTTCCTACTTTTCACCAGTAGGAGGCTGAGGGATCTGTTCCCTCAGGGTCTATCCAGACCCCCTTCAGGGGGGCTTGGTACTCACCCAGCAGTAATGAATGGTGAAGATTGACAAAGAAAGATATGAAAATTACGTACCTACCGCAATTCTTGATCTTCTCTTGTATCTTCACCATTCATTACTGATCCCGCCCATCATCCCCTCATGGGCATCCATCTTCAGCTTCTCCCCCTCCCTGCTTGTTCCTCCTCCTTCTCCTTTGGCCTTTAAGCCAAAAAAAAAAAAAAACTATCTTAGTTTTTTTTCCGTCCTTCTGAACGGATCCCACCCCTCTGGGGAACGGAGGAACGAGTGGAATTTATCTGTCTTGAGGGAACTCTTTCTTCAAACAACATGAAGTCTTGCTATATTATGACAATTGCAGTGAGTCCCCATCTTCGAACTGCCCCGGAGGAGAAATAGTTAACTTTCCATGAAGCATGGAACTCAGGCATGAGCTCGGCCTAAAACTCTGTCTGTCGTGCTTCAAACATAAACTGTCAGATTCTTTACTCCGCCTCACTGAACAGTCGCTCCGGAGATTTCTCCTTCTGCTCGGTTCATTTGTCGGTTTAAAAAGTGTTATTTTATCGGTTTTTAGTGAAAATTAACTGAAATTAAACCGCAACCGGTTGGTTCAAGCTCTGTCTGTGGTAACGTAAGTAATAGATAGGTTTTACATTGAAATTTCTGTGTGGAACTTGTACACATTTATCGGTTCGGTTTGAACCGATCAGGTTGTTTGAAAAATTGCTAGTCCTTTTTTAGAGTGCGGTTCCCGGTTCTTATCGGTTCTAAAAAACGCAGTTCATTACGGTTTTTTCCCCGGCTCGTGACACGGTTGGGAACCGATAAGGGTGTCTTGCTTGGTGGATTGCCATAAGCGGGCAAGTTTGGTTAGGCTGGCATTATGTCTCAGAAACCCAGAAGAAAAAACGGACCCACTGGGTTTCAGCACTGTAGTGTTTGTGGGGAAGCTTTTGCTAGGGCTGACCCACACACCACATGTGTCTATTGTCTGGGGTTTGACCACCTCAATTCAGATTGCCAGATCTGTAGGAATTTCCCTGATGCCACCATAGAAAAGAGAGTTGGTAGGCTCAGGGAAAGGGAGGCCAAAAAGTCCGCTGACCCGGATGGCCAGCTCAGTTCGGTACCAACCGAACCAGAGGGAGTGCCCTCTGACCAGGGCGATACTTCCTCGGGCAAACGAAGAGCCGGTTCTGAGGAGCCGGTCCCAGCGAAAAGGACTAGAAAGTCAGCTAGCGTAGAGCCAAAAGTTCTCTCCCCAGCTGCTGAGGAAATAGCTAAAGCAATTCAAATTGTCCAGTCTCTTTCCCATCTGACCGAACCGTCACCATCAGGTAGGCGTTCGGTTCGGCCGGTTCCACTGGTTCAAGTTTATGATTGTGAGGATTTTATGGGAGGAAGGGAAGGGAATATGAGGAGAGTGAATATGGTTTTGAAGATCTGGATGTGCCCATTGAACCGGACATCTCTCCAGATAGACCCTTAGGGGTTTCTCCTCCAAGGCTTTCTGAGTCCCCTTCTCATTCCATGTTTTATAAGAAAGTTGCTGATACTCTGCAGCTCCCTGTTGAGGAAGCTGTTGATGACCAAGAAGAGCCTGACTATGTAGAAATGATGGATATTCCAGAGTCTAGGAGACTGTCTATTCCTTTACACAAATCTTTTCAGAAACAGACAGTAAAAGTTTTAAAAACTCCTCACACTATACCTCCTGTGGATAAAAGGATGGACAAGAGGTATACCTTATCAGGTTCCGACACTGATTTCCTCACTCAGCAATGCAGCCATGTGGGGGTAGTGCAGGCTGCAGCCTGTGACAAGGCTAATATTCCCCTAGCTTCACACCCCCCTGAGAAGGACTCCAGGAAGATTGACGCTATGGCAAAGAAACAGTACATGGCAGCATCTTTGGGACTCGGACAGGCAAATTATATGGCTTATGCTGCTAGGTACCAGAAATCCAGATGGGATACTGTGCTGGCTCTGTAAAACAAGTCCCTGACCAGTTTGCCAGGGAACTGGAACAGGTGGCTATGGATGGTATTGAGGCATCCAAGGTGCAATTTCATGCTGCAGTGGACTCTAATGATGTTTCATCAAGAGTCATGGCTACATCTGTGGCTCTTACGCGAATGGCACAGCTCAGATGTACTACCCTGTCTCAGGATACCCAGTCTAAGGCCATGGATTTTCCTGTTGTGAGGCAATTCTCTGTTTGGGAGCAAACAGAAATTATGAAGAAAATGGATGAATATAGGACCACCTATAGGAGTGCACAGGCCAAGGAAGGGCAGGCCACTCCTCAAAAGCAGCTTCCTAAAGGCAGGGCAGGCCTTTTCATAGGCATTTTACCAAACCCAAGCTTCCTCTTCCGCCTATGCCCAGATGGGATTCTTTAGAGGGAGGCAGGCCGGAGTACAAGCAGGCCTGCTCCCACCCTCAGCCCAAAGCTCCTGCCAAGCAGGCACCCTGATGGGGTTGCCAGGGCCGATTCTTCTCTCTACCTGTGGGGGCAGGCTGGCTTACTTTGTCCAGGACTGGAAGTCTCTAACATCAGACAAGTGGGTCCTGGAAGTAGTAAGCCAGGGACTGGTTCTCAGCTTCAAAAAATTTCCAAAGCTGAGAACCAGATCTTTTCCACCTGCATCTCCATCAGAGGCACTCGCCCTAGAGGCAGAGGTCTCTACCCTCCTGGCTCTCAGAGCCGTGGAAAGGGTTCCTCCCCTACACCAGGGCAAAGGTTTGTACTCCAGGTACTTCCTTACCCCAAAAAAGACAGGAGAATGGTGGCCCATTCTGGATCTCAGATACTTAAACAAGCACCTTTTAAAACCAAAGTTCAAAATGGTGACTCTGGGAATTATCTTACCTTCTTTAAGGCCAGGGGACTGGCTAGCTTCCCTGGACCTCAAGGATGCCTACTTCCATATTCCCATCAGAAGCTCCCATCGAAAGTGCCTCAGGTTCGAGCTGCCCTCAGGCCATTACCAGTTCAGAGCAATGCCCTTCGGCCTCACTTCTGCTCCAAGGGTATTCACCAAATGCCTGGCAGTAGCAGTTGCCTACCTAAGAAGGCAAAAGATTGCCATCTTTCCTTACCTGGACGATTGGCTCATAGTAGACCAGTCCCCAGAACAGGTCACTTTACATCTTCAGATAGCGCAGCAACTGCTTACCTCTCTAGGTTTCCTTCTGAATCTCTCAAAGTCAGTTCTAGAGCCTGTCCAGCTTCTTACTTTCATAGGTGCAGAACTGAACACACAGGAGGCCAGGGTCTTCCTTCCTCTGGACAGGGCAAAGACCCTTGTCTCCCTGGCCTCCTCATTCACCCTGCAGTTCTCTCGACCAGCAAGGCATTTTCTGCAGCTCCTAGGACACATGGCTGCTTCCACAGCAGTTGTGCAGGGAGCAAGATTTCAGATGAGGGACATCCAGTTCCATTTGAGAGCTTTTTGGTCCCAAAGAAAGGATCCTCTGACCAAGTTGATCCCAGTAACTCGAACCCTGATCCAAGCCCTACAGTGGTGGCAGGATCAGAGCAACCTGAGACAAGGGGTTCCTTTTGTCACTCAGTCTCACTCCCTAATCCTTACTACAGATGCATCCCTCTTGGGTTGGGGAACTCACATGGGCGACCTCACCACCCAGGGTCTGTGGTCTCCCCAGGAATCTCTGCTTCATATCAACCTGTTGGAGCTCAGAGCAGTTTTTCTAGCACTTCAAGTTTTTTCCAAGTCTGTTCAGAACAAGATTGTACAGGTCAGAACAGACAACATCACTACAATGTGGTACATCAACAAGCAAGGGGCACTCGGTCTATGGCCTTGTGCACAAGTGATGAGTTGTGGTCTCTGGCTTACTCCTGAATACCTCCCTTACGGCAGTCCACCTTCCAGGCAAGGACAATGTCCTGGCAGATGCTCTCAGCAGGATTTCTCAGGGCCATCACGAATGGTCACTGGATCCCTTGGTCTTGGGAGTAGTATTTGCCAGATGGGGCACCCCGCAGATAGATCTTTTTGCAGCCCCAGACAATCACCAGCTTCCCCTTTTTGCTGCAGGCCCCCAGTGTTGGGCTCACTCCCTCTGGATGCCTTAGCCCTCAGTTGGGAAGGGAAGTTCCTCTATGCCATTCCTCCCTTCCCTCTCCTGTTCAAAGTGTTAGTCAAAATCAGATCCCAATCCTGCAAAGTCATTCTGATAGCTCCGGATTGGGCCAGACAACCCTGGTATCCACTCCTACGGTCCTTAGCAGTCCATCCTCCCCTGTGCCTTCCCAGGAATCACAATCTGTTAACCTGTGCCCAGGGATGGGTTTGGTATCCGAATCTCAAATCTCTCAATCTCAAGGCTTGGCTCTTGAAGAGTTAGAGTTTGCTGATTTACACCTTTCCCAAGGTGTAATGGATATATTGAAGGCCTCAAGGAAGCCTTCCACCAGGGCTACTTACAATTCCAAATGGAAAAGGTTTTCCATATGGTGCTCGAAAAAGCATTTTTCCCCAGACTCTGCTGATCTACCCACAGTCCTGGATTATATGGTCCATCTGAATTCTCTGGGGCTCAGACCAGCTACTCTGAAGGTGCATTTGGCAGCTGTGTCTGCTTTTATTTCAGCAGGTAAGTCCTCTTCTCTTTCAGCTCATCCTGTATTTTCCAAGTTTTTTAAGGGGCTGCTTCACACCAACCCTCCATTCAGGGACCCTGCCCCTGCCTGGGATCTTAATGTTTGCATTGCTCAGCTTATGCAACCCCCCTTCGAGCCCTTGTCTTCAGCTGAGCTTAAGTACTTGTCTTGGAAGACTGTGTTTCTGGTAGCCATCACCTCTGCCAGACGCATAAGTGAATTACAAGCGTTGTCACTGGAGCCGGATTTTATCTCCTTTCACAGAGATAAGGTGGTCCTCCGGACTAACAGGAAGTTCCTTCCTAAGGTGGTTTCAGATTTCCACCTTAATCAATCTATCTCTCTTCCAGTGTATTTCACTGACTACTCCTCCTCTGATGAGAGGAGGCTGCACAGCTTAGATGTGAAGAGAGCCCTTAGTTACTACATAGAGCGTACCAAGGGTCAAATGTTTGACTCCCTCCAACTGTTCCTCACTTACGGCGAGGTTGGTAAAGGGAAGCCAGCCACTAAAAGATCCATTGCCAGGTGGATTGTCTCTTGTATCCAATTCTGCTACGAAAAGTTGGGTAAAGATCCCCCCTCAGGCCTGAGGGCTCACTCTACCAGAGGTACAGCTGCCTCTCTGGCTGCTGCCAGAGACATTCCTATTCTAGAAATATGTCAAGCAGCTACCTGGAAAACAGTTCACACTTTTACTAAGCATTACTCCCTGGACATCCAGGCTAGGGAGTAGTCTCAGTTTAACAGCTGTTCTTCAGAGCCTATTCCTAAGTGGTTCAAACATCCCTCCTACATGGGGTACTGCTGTGTAGTCTGCCAATTGTCATAATATAGCAAGACTTCATGTTGTTTGAAGAAAAAATTACTCACCTTAGTAATGTTGTTTCTTCAATGGAGTCTTGCTATATTATGACCTCCCTCCCTGCCTGCCCCTCTCAGAACCTCCGTTTTGGGGTGTGGCTGGGTCTTACAGGGTTGGCACTCATTTATGCCCACTTTGTTGTTTTTTACACCCTCTTTTTGGGGTGAATTGGTGTTATGTTTTTCTTTTTCTAGGTCTTCTGACTTGAGTCTTTGTTTGACACCAGGAAATGTGTGTTTAGGTTAGTAGCCAGTTGGCTAGTGTAGGTTTACAGCTTCCACACAGAACCTTAGTGAGTTTTAGCTTGTAAAGATCTGACAGTTTATGTTTGAAGCACAACAGACAGAGCTTCTAACCGAGCTCGCGCTCAGAGTTCCATGCTTCATGGAAAAGTTAACTATTTCACCTCCGGGGCAGTTCGAAGATGGGGACTCACTGCAATTGTCATAATATAGCAAGACTCCATTAGAAGAAACAACATTACTAAGGTGAGTAATTTTTTCTGATTACCCTTAGGGGTGACCTTTTGGCTCTTTTTAGCCATGTTGTTCAATTCACAGTTAAAGAGACAGCTCCTTACTCGGTCCGGTCCCCTTTTTCCAGGTACCCTCTGGCAGGTCTCAATCACCTACTGTGTCAGCTTCTGCTACTTGGCACTGTCCTGGCACTACAATTTCTTGAGTTGGTGTTCTTTGCCTTGCCTCCAGGGAGTCTGATTGAGTTTCCACTCCACCCATTACATAAAGGGATGTCCTCTGTAGGGCCCCCCCCCCACACACACACTTCTGTGTTAGCACGTAACAAGGTGCTAGTGGGCTTCTCCCCTTCCTAGTTGGGCGCACTCCTTTCGGAACAGATTTTCTGCCTTGGCAGTCTGTGAGCTCTCAGCTAGAGTTTAAGGGGTTGATGATGGTGGGAGGTGTAGAAAATCTGCCTCTTGTGTCCAAGCGGTTCAAGTGGTTCGGTTGAACCTCCTCTTCAGTCTTACCAAATGGGATCCTTGCTTCCTTGTTTTTGGTTCCGAGCTTATAAGCCTTAAACCATTTCCTCAATTGGCAGATTTTTTCTTCCCTCCCTATATCACTCTTCCTTTTTTCCTCTTTTCTTCTACATTCTTCTTTTTCTTTCCTTTATCTGTTCCTACCTTGGAGCCGCCCCAGGAGTGAGGCCCTCCGGTCCCTTAGGGTAGGCATCCTTTTTCTGTCCTCTATCGGCTTAATTCTTTTTCAGTTTATTTCCTTTCCTTTTTCTATCCCTCAGCTCTCTTGCCTCGCTCTTCTTTTTTCTTATGCTTATTTCGCCTCTCCGGCTAACAGAACTGGGATGGAGGAGGAGTCTGCGGCGCCTAACGAACGGCCCTCACGTATTACGCGGTGCATCACTCCTTGTATGTCATTGGCCGACACCAACTCCTCTTAAAAAAAAAAATCCTGTGGTGGGTGCGTGCCTCCAGTTTACACCCAGCAATAATGAATGGTGAACATAAAAGAGAAGATGAAGAATTACTATAGGTGCGTAATTTTCATTTCAGACAACATGAAGTCTTGCTGTATTCTGACAGTAGCAGTGAGTCCCAACCTTCAAACTGCCCCGGAGATGAAAGAGGTAACTTTCCATGCCAGGCATGGAATGCTGAGCTCGAGCTCGGTTGAGACTCTGTCTGTTGCTGTTTAAACTCAAACCGTCAGATTCTTTACTCCGCCTCACTGAACAGTCGCTCCAGAGATTTCTCCTTCTGCTCGGTTCATTTTGTCGGTTAAAGTACCGTTTTTCTCGGTTTTCGACCGAATTTAAACCGCAACCTGTCGGTTCAGTCTCTGTCTGTGGTATTCGTGAGTACTAGATAGGTTATATATTAATCTTATTCTGTGTGGAACTTGTAAACTGTTTATTGATTCGGTTTGAACCGATCAAGTTGTTTAAAAATCCTAAATTGTACTTTTATTTATTTATTTAGCTTTTGTTGGCCGGGTAAGTGCACTAGACAAATCCTGCCTATTTTCAGGCACGACCCGGGGGAAGGGGGATACAGATGCATGCCAACTGACCTCGAACCAGATCAAGCTGTTGGTGGTATTTTTAGTGAATGAGGGAAATTTGGCCAGGACACCGGGGAAATTTCCCCTGCTCTTTTCGATAAGTGCTATGGGATCTTTAACATCCACCTGAAGTACCACCAATCCAGGCAGATGGGACCTCGGTTTAACGTCTCATCCGAAAGACGGCACCTCAGAAATGCAGCACCCCTCTCATGCTGCATTACAGTGTCAGTACTGGGATATTAACCCAAGTGCCAGATGTGGGAACTGAACCCACAGCCCTCTGATCTCCGGCCTCAGAGGCGAGTGTGCTACCTACTGACCTGACACTGCTTTTATAGTGTAGTTACGGTTCTTATCGGTTCTAAAAACTGGATTTTATTACGTTTTCCGCGACCGTGATACGGTCAGGGAACCGATAAGAGGGTCTTGCCTGGCGGATTGCATTAAAAGGGTAAGTTTGGTTAGGACTGGCACAGTGTCTGAGAAACCCAAAAGAAAAACCGGGCCCACTGGGTTTCAACACTGTAGTGTGTGGGGAAGTCTTTGCCAAGGCTGACCCCACACCACCTGTATTTATTGTCTGGGGTTTGACCACCTCAATGCAGACTGCCAGATTTGTAAAAATTTTCCTGCAGCTACCCTAGAAAGAGAGTTGGTAGGTTCAGGAAAGGGAGGCCAAAAAGTCCGCTGTTGACCGGATGGCCAGCCGGTTCAGTTCAAACCGAACCAGAAGGAGTGCCCTCTGATAAGGCGAGACTTCTTTGGGCAAAAGGAGATCCGACTCTGAGGAGTCGGTTCCAGCAAAGAGGACTAGAAAATCAGCTGGTGTGGAGCCAAAACTTTCCTCTCCAACCGCTGAAGAAATAGCCATAGCGATCAAAATTGTCCAGTCGCTTTCCCCGGTTCCGACCGAACCGGCACCATCAGGGAGGCGCTCGGTTCGGTCGGTTCCACCGGTTCAAGATTATGATTTAGAGGAGTATTATGAACCGGAGGAGGGGGAAGAGGAGTATGAGGAAAGTGAATGTGGATTTGAAAGTCTGGATGTGCCCATTGACCCGGACATCTCCCCAGACAGACCTTAAGGAGTGTCTCCTCCTAGGCTTTCTGAGTCCCCTTCTCATTTCATGTTGTATAAAAAAGTGGCTGAAACCCTCCAGCTTCCTATGGAAGAAGCTGTGGATGACCAAGAGGAGCCTGACTTTGTGGAAATGATGGATATCCCAGAGTCTAGGAGGCTGTCTATTCCCTTGCATAAATCTTTTGGGAAACAGACATTTAAAATTTTAAAGACTCCTAACACTATACCTCATGGATAAGAGAATGGACAAGAGGTATGCATTGTCAGGCTCTGATACAGAGTTCCTTACACAACAATGCAGCCATGTTGGGGTAGTGCAGGCTGCAGCCTGTGACAAGGCAAATATTCCCTTGGCTTCACACCCCCCAGACAAGGATTCCAGGAGGATTGATGCCATGGCAAAGAAACAGTACATGGCAGCATCCTTGGGACTCAGGCAGGCTAATTATATGGCTTATGTTGCTAGATATCAGAAATCCAGATGGGACACTGTCATGGCTTTAGCAAAACAGGTCCCTGGCCAGCTTTTCAAGGAGCTGGAGCAGGTGGCTGCTGATGGTATTGAGGCATCCAAGGTGCAATTCCATGCTGCAGTGGACTCAAATGATGTGTCATCAAGAGTCATGGCTACATCTGTGGCACTTTGCAGAATGGCTTGGCTCAGATGTACTAGCCTGTCACAGGATACCCAGACTAAGGCCATGGATTTTCCTGTTCTTGGTAATTCTTTGTTTGGGGATCAAACAGAGAATTACATGAAGAAAATGGATGAGTATAGGACCACCTACAGGAGTGCCCAGGCCAAGGAAAGGCAGGCCACTCCTCAGAGGCAGCTTCCCAGCGGCAGGGGCAGGCCTTTTCATAGGCCTTTCTACAAAGCCCAGGCCTCCTCTTCGGCATATGCTCAGAGGGGCTTCTTTAGAGGGAGAGGCAGAAGGGGTACCAACAGACCTGCTTCCTCCCCTCAGCGAAACCCCCATGCCGAGCAGGCACCCTGATGGGTTTGCCAGGGCCGATTCTCCACCATCTGTAGGGGGCAGGCTGGCTTACTTTGTCCAGGACTGGAAGTCTATAACATCAGACAAGTGGGTCCTGGAAGTAGTAAGCCAGGGACTGGTTCTCAGCTTCAGAAGATTTCCAAAGCTGAGAACCAGATCCTTTCCACCTGCAAACCCCTCGGAGGCACTTGCCCTAGAGGCAGAGGTCTCTTCCTCCTAGCTGTCAGAGCTGTGGAAAGGTTCCACCCTACACCAGGGCAAGGGTTGTACTCCAGGTACTTCCTTACCCCAAAAGACAGGAGAATGGCGGCCCATCCTGGATCTCAGATACTTAAACAAGCACCTTTTAAAACCAAAATTCAAAATGGTGACTCTGGGAATAATTTTACCTCTCTAAGGCCAGGGGACTGGCTAGTATCCCTGGACCAAAGGATGCCTACTTCCATATTCTCATCAGAAGCTCCCATGAAAGTACCTCAGGTTCGAGCTGCCCTCAGACCATTACCAGTTCAGAGCAATGCCCTTGGACTAACCTCTGCTCCAAGGGTGTTCACAAAATGCCTGGCAGTAGTGTTGCTTCTCTAAGAAGCAAAAGGATTGCCATCTTCCTTACCTGGACGACTGGCTTATAGTAGGCCAGTCCCCAGACCAAGTCAAGTCACACTTACAGATAACTCAGCAACTGCTCACTCATTAGGTTTCCTCCTGAACCTTTCAAAGTCAGTTCTAGAGCCTGTCCAGCTCCTCACCTTCATAGGCGCAGAGCTAGACACAGAAAGGCCAGGCTTTCCTTCCCTGGACAGGGCAAGGACCCTATCTCTCTGGCCTCCTCATTCACCCTGCAGGTATCTCGACCAGCAAGGCATTTTCTACAGCTCCTGGGGCACATGGCTGCTTCCACAGCAGTGGTGCAGGGAGCAAGATTTCAGATGAGGGACATTCAGTTCCATTTGAGAGCCTTCTAGTCTCAAAGGAAGGACCACTGACCAAATTGATACCAGTGACTCAGACCCTGATCCAGGCCCTACAGTGGTGGCAGGATCAGAGCAATCTGAGACAAGGTCCCTGTGTCTCAGTCCCTCCTTAATTCTTACTACAGATGCCTCCCTCTTGGGGTGGGGGGCTCACTTGAGCGACCTGACCACCCAGGGGTTGTGGTCCCCTCAGGAGTCTCTGCTCCACAGCAATCTGTTGGAGCTCAGAGCAGTATTTCTAGCACTTCAAGTTTTTTCCAAATCTGTTCAGAACAAAGTTATTCAGATCAGAACAGACAATACTACCACAATGTGGTACATCAGCAAGCAAGGAGGCACTCGGTCTACGGCCTTGTGCACAGAAGCAATGAAGTTGTGGTCCCTGGCTTATTCCCTGAACACCTCCCTCACAGCAGTACACCTCCCAGGCAAGGACAATGTCCTGGCAGATGCTCTCAGCAGGATATCTCAGGGCCATCACGAATGGTCACTGGATCCCTTGGCCTTGGAGGTGATATTCTCCAGATGGGGCACCCCAAAGATAGATCTTTTTGCAGCCCCAGACAATCACCAACTTCCCCTTTTTTGTTGCAGGCCCCCAGTGTTGGGCTCAGTCCCCCTGGATGCCTTAGTTCTCAGTTGGGAAGGGAAGTTCCTGTATGCCTTTCCCCCCTTCCCTCTCCTGTTCAAAGTGCTAGTCAAAATCAGATCTCAACCCTGCAAGATGATCCTGATTGCTCCAGATTGGGCCAGACAGCCTTAGTATCCACTCCTTCTGTCCTTAGCAGTCCATCTTCCCCTGTGTCTTCCCAGGAATCACAACCTGTTAACCTGTGCTCAGGGGAAGGTTTGGTACCTGAATCTCAAATCTCTCAATCTCAAGGCCTGGCTCTTGAAGAGTTAGAGTTTGCTGATTTACACCTCTCCCAAGGCGTAATGAACATTCTGAAGGCTTCTTGGAAACCTTCCACCAGGGCTACTTATAATTCCAAGTGGAAAATATTTTCCATATGGTGCTCTGGAAAGCATACTTCCCCAGAGTCTGCTGATCTGCCCACAGTCCTTGATTATATGGTCCATTTAAATAGCTTAGGGCTCAGACCAGCTACACTGAAGGTGCATCTGGCAGCTGTCTCTGCTTTTATCTCAGCAGGTAAGCCCTCTTCTCTTTCAGCTCACCCTGTATTCTCCAAGTTTTTCAAGGGATTGCTTCACACCAACCCTCCTTTCAGGGACCCTGACCCTGCTTGGGACCTTAATGTTTGCATTGCTCAGCTTATGCAACCCCCTTTTGAGCCTTTGTCTTCAGCAGAACTTAAGTACTTGACTTGGAAAACTGTGTTTCTGGTAGCCATCACCTCTGCCAGACGCATAAGTGAGTTACAAGCTTTGTCAGTGGAGCCTGACTTGATCTCCTTTCATAGAGATAAGGTGGTCCTCAGGACTAACAGGACATTTTTGCTTAAGGTGGTTTCAGATTTCCACCTTAATCAATCTATGTCTCTTCCTGTGTACTTCACTGACCATTCCTCCTCTGGCGAGAGGAGGCTCCACAGTTTAGATGTGAAAAGGGCCCTTAGCTACTATGTAGAATGTACCAAGGGTCACAGGTTTGACTCCCTCCAACTGTTCCTCACTTATGGTGAGGTTGGTAAAGGGAAACCTGCCACTAAACGATCCATTGCCAGGTGGATTGTCTCTTGTATCCAATTTTGTTATGGAAAACTGGGTAAGGTTCCACCCTCAGGCCTGAGGGCTCACTCCACCAGAGGTACAGCTGCTTCCCTGGCTGCTGCCAGGGATATTCCTATCTTAGAGATATGTCAAGCAGCTGCCTGGAAAACAGTTCACACTTTTACCAAGCATTACTCCTTGGATATTCAGGCTAGGAGTGATGCTCGGTTTGGCACAGCTGTGCTTCAGAGCCTATTTCCTAAGTAGGTTCTGTCCCTCCTCCATGGAGGTACTGCTTGGTAGTCTGCTACTGTCAGAATACAGTAAGACTTCATGTTGTTTGAAGAAATAATTACTCACCTTAGTAATGTTGTTTCTTCTAATGGAGTCTTGCTGTATTCTGACCCCCCTGCCCCTCTCAGAACCTCTGTTTTGGGATGTGGGTGGGCAGTGGCACTGTTGGCATTCAGTAGATGCCCACCTTGTTGTTTCACCCCCTTTTTCTTGGGTGATTTGGTGTTGTGTTTTTCATTTTTTGGGTCTCCTGACTTGAGTCTTTGTTTTGGGACCAAAAAATGTTTTGTTTTTTTTTATGTTTATTAGCCAGTTGGCTAGTGTAGGTTTACAGCTTCCACACAGGGTCTTAGTGAGTTTGCTCGTAAAGATCTGACGGTTTGAGTTTAAACAGCAACAGACAGAGTCTCAACCGAGCTCAAGCTCAGCGTTCCATGCCTGGCATGGAAAGTTAACTCTTTCATCTCCGGGGCAGTTCGAAGGTTAGGACTCACTGCTACTGTCAGAATACAGCAAGACTCCATTAGAAGAAACAACATTACTAAGGTGAGTAATTTTTTCTTCTGTGTTTTGTATGATCTTATCTGTGCCAGTCTTCACCATTCATTACTATTGGATGTAAGCTGGAGGATTAGGACCTGGCGGGAGCAATTTTATTCATTTTTTTGCAAGAGGAGGAGCCGACGCAGAGACGGCGCCGCCCTCGAGGCCGACGTATTATGTGGTGTTTGCGGGTTGGCCAGTAACTGCCGTCAACACCTCCTCAGCCCCAATCCTACTTCTCCCGCTGTCGATAGAGGACCTCCTTTGGAAGCTTCAAAGTTGAAACTGTGTCAGTGGCTTAGTCTGTTTGCTCCGGCTCAAGTTCTGCTTGCCTCTGTTTTTGGTGTCATCTCCTGGTAAGATCTTTCCTTTTATTTTTGACAGCGCCGAGTGCCTTTGTTTTGTTTGTTGTGTTTTCATCCGGTCATGTCTTGTTCAGGGGACAAAAAGAAAACTTCTGAGGCGGTTCAGCCTCCTGAGCAGCAGAGTCCCTGCGGCCTACATTTCTCTGTCATAGACCAGCATGACTGGTGCTTGACTTGCTTGGTCCCTAATCATGACATGGATCATTGTGATGCCTGTTTTTCCATGGACTGCCAGGTTTTGGAATTGCGCGCATTTAAAGTCAGATGAGCGCCACTGACTTTTGGAGGACAGGCTCGCACTCAGGAAGCCAAGGTCAGGGTTCTTGACCTTTCCTCTGGGTCCTCTCCCAGTCCTAGACATCCCGCAGAGGAGGGGTGCCCCCCACCTGTTCTAGGCTTGCCTCGGCGGGTGCTCCTTCCATGGTGCAGGAGGCCCAGTCTGTCCCCCTTGGGGGCCAGGCGGGAGGCGCCGTCTTGGCAATTGCTTCTTTGGAGGTAAAGGCTCCCCCGGCATCATGCTGTGGGGCCCATGGGCCTGGGCCGGCCTCATCCTCGGCGCCGCTTGTCGGTGCCACCCCTAATTCTGGTGCCACTTGTGGTGCCGGGAGTTGGGGTGGCACTGGGCTGGCCTCCAGTACCACTTCTGACTCAGGCGCCGTTCGTGGTGCTGGGAATGGAAGTGGCGCTATGGGCAGCATTTGGGCCAGTCTGGGTGGTGCTCGAGATGCTGCCTTTGACTCCAGTGCCATTTGCGGCGCTGGTGATGGGGGCAGCGCCTGTTCTGAGACCGGGAGGAATCGTGGAGTCGTCTGGGTTCGGGCCTCCTCCTCCAGGGAGGATGAATTGGAGGCTGACCCGGATTGGCTCCCAGATTCCTCGGAATCCTCTGATTCCTCCATGTCCAGCGCTTTGGCCCCAATGCAGCTCCCTCCTCAGGGTTTGGCTGATTCCACTGGTTCCGGGGTTAGTGGTACCGACCAGCCCTCGGATGTCCAGATGGGCATCACAGGGCAGCCCGGAGCCAGTGACCCGTCTGCCTCCTCGGGGGACGTACCCCATCCTGTGATTGTCCTGGACAGCCCGACTTCCAGGCTGGCTGGGGTGTCCTAGGCAGGGGAGGGTGCTCCACCCCCGACTGTCTCCTTGGAGTCAGCTGTGGGGTGCCAGCTGCCTCAGCTGGTGGTGAGGAAGAGGGCTGTCTCAGAGTCCGAAGGGTTGAGTGGACTCGGTTCAGCGCAGCAACCTCCCCTTGGAGCCCACAGGGGCTCGGGGAGGAGCCGTAACATTGGACCAGTCTTCTCACCTGGGAAGGATATCTTCCTTGGAGGTCAGGGGCAGCCCTTTTGGGCTCATGTGGCCCAAGTCTCCTCATGGGGGAATGCTTCTCTTGGGCTCAGCTCTGGCCATTCCAGCTCAGTTGAGCAGCCTTTGTCTGCTGGGACCACTGGGACTCCTCCTCCTTTGAGGTCTCCGTACGGGTCCCTGCCCAGGCAGAGGCAGTGCCCCTCCTCTGAGGTACCTGGCCCCCATGCCTCTGCCAACCCCTCCCTCCCAGGTATTTCTGGTCCCATGGGGCCCCTTGCCTGGGAACAGTTCAGGGCCATGGCAGCACTGTACCCTGCCTACTTCAGAGCCATGGACGAACAGGTGTTTCACCACTCCCCAGTGCAGCCTGACCCTGTCTCTCCAAGCTCGTCAGCTCCCTTGTCTTCCTCCTCTGAGGGAGAGGAGTCCTCTGTCCATCTTTCCCCAGCAGCTGCTCTCTCTAGTTATCAGTGTTTCCTGTCGGGGTTGTTCAACGAGCTCCACATTTCCACCTTAGAAGAACGTGATCCAGACCAATCGGTGCGTGCCTTCTTGGGTGAGTACAGTGTGACCGACCTGTTGGTCCCCGCCTGGCCTGCTCTCTTCCAGGAGGCACCACACTGGGTCTGGCGATGTCCTTTTGCCCCAGCTCCAGCCCCAAGGGACCTTTGCCAGTGGTATTGTGCCCCCTGAGGTCTCCAGGAACTCTGCCTCATCCTCCTTCGGGCCTGACGCTTCTGGACACCCCCTCTGGGCATAGAAGCCCGAACTGTGCCCGACCCCCAGATTCAGACTCATATGAGTGTGATTTTTGGGGCAGGAGTGTTTTCTCCTTGACACGGATCTCTGTGTGGCAGCACATCAGGCCCACCATGCCACCTACAACAGGTACTTGTGGTCATGGCTAGGACAGGTTCTAGCCTCCTTGCCTGGTTCGGAGGAAACCAGACAAGCCATTGCCCTCTCCGCGTGAGGCCTGGAGCTTGCAAGGCGCCAAGCAAGGGCATCATACAATGCCAATGAGGTGGCCTCCAGGATAGTGGGGACAGAGATCTGCATCAGGCGGTTGGCATGACTTCATCTCTCCCAGTTATCATTCCTGGCCCAGTGTAGGGTGACTTCCTCCGCCTTCTGGAGAACCCACCTTTTCTTCCTTGTGGTGAGGCAAGAGCTTCAGGGGCGCCTTCCTTCTCCTGCGAAGAGATCCTTGCCTCACCAGAACCAGTCCCAGCCCTAGCCAGGCCTGCAGGGGTTCTCTCCTCCGGTATCTCCCCCACTGGAGGCTGAGGGACACTGTCCCTTAGGGAGGTGCTGGGACCCCTTTCGGGGGGCTCGGTGCTCACCCAATAGTGATGAATGGTGAAGATTGACACAGATAAATGATGAAAATTACGTACCTACCGTAATTCTTGATCTTTCTGTGTATCTTCACCATTCGTCACTAAATCCCGCCCACCTTCCCCTCTGGGGCCTCATTCTCTGGGCAATTTCCTCCTCTCTGTTTTTCTTCCATTTGGAATCTGGTCTTAGCACCTCCCCCCCCTTCCTTTCTGGAATCGAGGGGGTAGTCCTCTGGGTAGGCAAGCAGGGAGGGTTGTGCTGCTGGGGATTGCAGGAGCTCTCTCCCTCTCCTTCAACCTAGGTAACTCTTGGTGCTTTGGCTCCCTCTCATCCTCTTGAGGGGGCCTGGGGGAGGGAAGGAGCTCTTCTCATGATCCCTTCAGGAAACTTGTTTCTAACCCCAGTAATACTCAGGTATTCAATACTTTCTGCAGTAAGTCTGGAGGGTTGGACTTCCCGGAGAGAATAGAACATATGCAAATGATGGGATTATCTGCACGTGACAACTTTTCAAATACTGCCCTGTACTAACTGCCAATGTTCTAAACCTCCTCAGGTTTTATTCTTCACCTGAATAATCTGGTCACTCAGAGTGTCACTCTTTAATCAACTGTCTGACATGAAGAAACTTATAAAAATATATAAGTATCATTTCTGTTTCATTTGTTGCCTTATATTAATTGTTTTACTTTAGCTAAACTTAATTTTGTGGTTATTTAGTTGTTTTTGGCGGTTCCTCTCGGTTCGGAATAACTGGAAGGGAACTGGGTTAGTTTTATGTATTTTAGGGTTTTTCTAACACAAAATCCATTTTATTTTTGGTTAAATTTTGTTTAAAAGTGTTTTTTTTGTAACTGTAGTTCTTGGTTACTGAACCGCTAGTACTGGTTCCGAATTTTTCTATCGGTTCGGTTCCTCTGGTTCCTTTTCAGTTCCGGAACTGACCGCAACTGCAATTGTTATTTTTTGAATCTTTCTTACTTTACAGTTCTCTTTTTATCAGTTAAATGGCAGAGAAGTTGAAGAAAAAGACAGGTGAGCCCGGTTTTAAAAATTGTACACAATGTGGGGACATTTTTGCAAAGGCAGATAAGCATACTATGTGTGTGGCTTGTCTGGGATATGAGCATCTTGAAGAGGATTGTCAAATCTGCCTGACTTTCCCCCAAAAAACTATTGAAAAACGCCTGGAAAGGCTGAAAAAGAAGCTCCCCGAGGGTTCCTCTGGATCTGACCAGCCGATACCCTCTTCTGTTGTGGCTGAACCCACATCTGTTGCTACTTCCACCCCTGAGACGGGTAATAAAGTTACCAAGAGGATTTCTAAACCGGCTAGCTCCCTGGTTCCATCTAAAAAAGCACACAAGCTAAAACATACAGAACCCTCAAATACCGATCAGGGGACTTCTGTACTGGCTACTATTATGCCTATTCCTCAGGAAATTGCACAGGGTTTTAATGTCATTCAGGCTTTGCAGGGTTTAGTGCCCCCTGCTCAGCAACCACCTGTTCCAGCAGGACAGACTAGCAGAATTCCTCTTATTGAAGAAGAGGAATACAGCGAATATGAGGAGCATGAAGGGGAACCCATCTTACGCGAGGTATCACCGGAACAAGATTTTGGTTCACCCCCTGGAACATCTGAAGATTTTTCTTCTCACTTCACTTTTGTGAGAAAAATGGCAGATGCCTTTGACATCTCCACAAGAAAAGAAGTGGAGGATGAGGAGGAAATAGAGTATCTGGAGATGATGGGTTTGACTCCCACCAAAGCCCTCCTCCTCCCAGTCAATAAATGTTTTAAGAAAGATGCTCTAAAATTGTTGCAAACCCCAAATTCTGTCCCCCCTCTGGATAAGAGGATGGACAAGAAATATTGGTTGGAGAGGGAAGGGGCAGAGTTCCTTTTTTCCCATCTAGATCACCAAGGGGTCATTCAACAAGCAGCCTGTGATAAGGCTAGAGTCCCTCTGGCATCTCATCCACTAGATAAGTACTCTAGGAGAATAGATAGTATGGCTAGGAAAAGATACATGTTAGCCTCCCTAGCCATATGACAGGCTAATTTTCAGACCTATGCTGCCCGGTACTAAAAGTCCCTGTGGCAGTCAGTTTGGGCCATTTCTCAGAAAGCTTCCTCACCCCTGTCTGATGACCTAGCAGAAACAGCTAGGTTTGGGCTAGAGGCAGCTAAGTACCAATTTCAGATGGCTGCTGATACCAACGACACTGCAGCCAGATGGATGGCAAATACAGTAGCCCAGAGGAGATTTGCTTGACTGAGGCCACAAATCTCACTGCTGATACTCAATCTAAGGCCCTGGATTTTCCTTTAGAGGGAAATGCTCTTTTCGGAGAATCTACAATGGCATACATGAAGAAGGTGGATGAGTGTAAGGCCACTTACAGAAGCAACTCTAGTAGAGAGAGAGCTTCTCCATCCACCAGGCCTTATGGAAGGGAAGGCCAGGGCAGGTCCTTCCAGATCAGGCCCTTTTTTCAGCCAGTGGCCACACTCAAGTACCAACAGTACCCACAGCCGGGTACTTTAGGGGCAGGGGTCGAAGGGGTCTAGGCGTGGAGCTCAAGCACAGCCTCTACCCCAAGCTAAGCCGACCCCCTGAAGTACAGATTGCCTCCTCACTCCCTTTCGGGGGCAGACTTTCCCACTTCCTCCAGGCTTGGCTGAACATCACCACAGACAAGTGGGTCCTGGTGGTAGTGGGTCAGGGCTTGTCTCTGGCTTTCAAATCCCTTCCACCTCTAGCAGCCATGGGTTTCAGTGCACCTTTCCTGGCAGAAAAGAATCTGCTGGATGCAGAGGTCCAGAAACTGTTACTTTCAAAAGCAGTGGAAGCTGTGCCAAGTCCACTGAGAGAAAGGGGCTTTTACTCCAGACACTTTCTCATCACAAAGAAAAGTGGGGAGTGGCAGCCTATATTGGATCTCAGAGCCCTAAACAGGCATCTGAAAAAGCCAAAGTTCAGAATGGTAACATTGGCATTGATTCTGCCAACAATCCAGAAAGGGGATTGCTTGGCATCACTGGACTTGAAAGACGCCTATTTCCACATTCCCATAAGGGAGTCTCACAGAAAATATCTCAGATTCAAACTCCCTTCAGGTCACTACCAATTTTCAACCCTGCCTTTTGGACTTTCTTTGGCCCCAAGGATGTTTACAGAGTGCCTAGCACCAGTGGTAGCACACCTTCGAAGACAGGGTGTAACAGTTTTTCCGTATTTGGACGATTGGCTGGTAGTGGGCAAGTCACCACAACAGGTCACTCAGTGTCTGAGCCTTACCCAAGGCCTGCTGGAATCCTTGGGGTTCATTATCAATCTCAAAAAGTCAGTCCTCACTCCTGCACAAAAGTTGCAGTTCATAGGGGCAGAGATAGACACCCTGCAGGGCATGGCCTGCCTCCCTCTGGACAGGATCAGAAATCTTCAGCTAGTGGCAAATTCCTTCACCTTGAACAGAAGCAAGCCTGCAAGACAGTTCTTGTAACTTCTGGGTCATATGGCTGCATCCACAGCCACAGTGCTGGGTTCAAGGTTTCAAATGAGGGACATCCAGTTCCACCTCAGGGCTCACTGGAGTCAAAGCTTAATCTGGTTCAAGGTCAGTTGGCATTCATCTGTATCCTCCTCCCCCGGGTCGTGCCTGAAAATAGGCAGGATTTGTCTAGTGCACTTACCCGGTCAACAAAAGCTAAATAAATAAATAAATGAAAGATTCTCTTTCAAAACCCATTCCGGTCACAAGAACTTTGCCACAAGCTTTGCAGTAGTGGAAGGAAGTACCCAATTTAAGGGATGCTGTTTCTTTTTTGAAAGAATACCACTCAGTTGTTCTCACAACAGATGCATCCCTACTGGGTTGGGGTGCCCATCAGGGAGATCGTACAACCCAACTTGGTCAACTACAGAGTCCCTCCAGCACATAAACTTGCTGGAACTCAGGGCTGTTTTTCTGGCTCTAAACACTTTTTCAGGACTGGTACAGTCAAAGGTGGTACAGGTCAGAACAGACAATACCACCACAATGTACTACATCAGCAAACAGGGAGGCACCAGGTCAGGGCCCCTTTGCACAGAGGCCATGAAAATTTGGACCCTGGCGTATTCTCTGGGAGTCTCCCTACAGGCTACCAGGGAAGGACAATACCCTGGCAGCTGCCTTAAGTCAAATCAACCAGGCCCATCACAAATGGATTCTGAACAAACAGATGGTAGAAATAATTTTCTGAAGGTGGGGCACTCCAGAGGCGGACTTGTTCACATCCCACCAGAACCACCATTTTCCCAGTATTGCTGCAGGCCACCAGATCAGGGTACCTTGCCCCGGATGCCCCGACTCTAGATTGGTCAGGGAGGTTCCTGTACGCTTTCCCTCCTCTTCCCCTGGTTTTCAGAGTGTTACTCAAGCTCAGATTCCACTCAGCATCTCTAATCCTTATAGCCCCGGATTGGCCCAGGCAGCCATGGTACTCGCTAATGCTCTCCATGTCTGTGGCCAAACCGATGTGACTCCCTCTGAGGCACAATCTGTTGACCTCCAATATCAGGGGACCCTGTTATACCCAAACCTCAAGTCCCTCAGTCTCAAAGCTTGGTTCTTGAGGAGCTAGAATATGCTGATTTGCAACTTTCTGAATCAGTGCTTCACATTCTGAGGGTCTATAGGAAACCCTCTACTAAGAAAACGTATTCTTCAAAATGGAAAAGGTTTTCAGTCTGGTGTTCGACTAAGGGTTTGATTCCATTACAGTCTGGGGTCCCAGCTGTTTTGGATTACCTCTCTCATTTACATATTCTGGGTCTACAACCCAATTCACTCAAGGTACACCTTGCAGCATTGTCTGCCTACATTTCTGCTGGTGCTAAGGTATCACTATCTTCAGACCCCATTTTTAGAAGGTTCTTCAATGGTTTGGTCACTTGCACCCTCCTCACAGGGCACCTGTGCCAGCATGGGACCTTAATGTTTATATAGCCAAGCTCATGGGGCATCCCTTTGAGCCTAAGGCTACAGCTCAACTTAAATATGTCACTTGGAAAACAGTTTTTCTAGTGGCAATGACTTCTGCAAGAAGAATAAGTGAGCTTCAGGCTCTCTCTGTGGAGCAGGATCATATCTCTTTTCATAGAGATAAGGTAGTTTTGAGAACAAATAGAACATTTCTACCAAAGGTAGTCTCTGATTTTCACCTTAACCAATCCATTACCCTACCTGTCTTCTTCACTGAGCATTCTACTTCTGGTGAAAGAAAACTTAATAGTCTGGATGTAAAGAGAGCTCTCAGTTATTATATTGCAGCCACTAAGGACCATAGACAGGACAGGAAACAATTGTTTCTGACCTCTGGGGATGTCAGAAAAGGTAATCCAGCTTCTAAGAGAAATACTTCTCACTGGATAGTCCAGTTTATTCAATTCTGCTATATAGAAGCTGGTAGGGAGCCCCCAACAGTGTTGAGAGCGCTTTCCACCAGGGGAACAGCTGCTACTCTGGCAGCTACAAGGGATGTTCCATTGGTTGATATCCTTAAAGCAGCTACATGGAAGATAGTACACACCTTTGCAAAGCATTACAATCTGGATATCCAGTCTAGAAGTGATGCTAGGTTTGGCACAGCAGTCCTGCAAATCTGTTACCTAAGTAAATGCTCTGTACCCACCTCTAGTGGTACTGCTTTGTAGTCTGCAGAAAGTTATGAATACCTGAGTATTACTGGGGTTAGAAGAAAAAACTACACACATTAGTAATCTTGTTTCTTCCCAGTGCTACTCAGGTATTCATAACTTTCCACCCTACCTCCCCTTCCAGAACTCAAGTCTCTGCACTCCCGCATGCTGCATTACCACAAAAGGGTACATCACTATGACAGTATATATGTTGCCACATAGTGGTACAAGTTGGTAAGCAAGGCTTATGGTCTACTTTTCTTCAGATGTTTTCTGACATGCTGATTCTTTGAAATTTATGTGTTTTCTCCATTTGGAGTTTTTCTTCTGATTAAAATTTTTTTTTTTTGTGGAATCCTCTCTCTAATCATAAATACTTGTAGTGTTTTACTGCATGGCTTTGTCTATTCAGGCTCCTAGGAAATCTGAGGAGGTTTAGAACATTGGCAGTTAGTACAGGGCAGCATTTGAAAAGTTGTCACGTGCAGATGATTCCATCATTTGCATATATTCTATTCTCTTCGGGCAGTCCAACCCTCCAGGCTTACTGCAGAAAGTTATGCATACCTGAGTATCACTGGGAAGAAACAAGATTACTAAGGTGAGTAATTTTTTTCTTTTTCCCCCTTGGGTTCCTCCTGTGGATGTATCCTACTCTCCAAACATTCAATTCCTACCCTGGGGTGTTCTCCAGGGCACCTTTTAGCAATCCTTCTTCCTTAATAGTTTGGTAGGAGAGGAAGACACCACCCGCCCTGAATCCTTGGTCTGCCTCTACCTCTTAATGGTTCCATTCCTCAAGCCTTAGTACCATCTAGCTTGCCTTCAATCTGTGGCTTGCCTTCTCTAATAGTCCAGGCCAGTAGTGCAGGGGGTGGTGTCTCCTCCTCCTCTTCTCTTCTTCTTTCCTTCTACCCCCCCTTCCCCACCCATTCCTTTTCGCCCAGAGATTGAGGTCCCCTCAACCCCAATCCCTTAGGTTTTCTTCTTCTTTCCTGTCTTCTCTGTGGCATATTCCTCCTTTTAGCTTTATATCCTTTCCTTTTTCTATCCCTCTGGCTCTCTTGCCCAACCCTTCTAACCCTCCTTATCCTCCTGTGCAGAACTGGGGCTGAGGAGGTGTCGACAGCAGTTACTGGCCAACCTGTGTGTGCCACATAATATGTCGGCCTCGAAGGCAGCGCTGCCTCTGTGTCAGCTCCTCCTCTTGCAAAAAAAAAAAAAAAATGCTCCCGCGGGGTCCTAATCCTCCGGCTTATACCCAATAGTGATGAATGGTGAAGGTACACAGAAAGATCAAGAATTACGGTAGGTACGTAATTTTTATTTATCTACTATTTTTAATTCTAGTAAACTTTGTTTTTCCTTAAAACGCTGCCTGAGACATGCTCATTTGTGTGTGAATGGTGGAACAGTCTTAATATTCTAACACAGTTGTTAAATGCTCATTTGTGTCATGTTATGCAGCCACGCTAACAAGGATCTGTGTAAAGATCCAGCAAGGTAAGAAAAATACCAGCATCTCAACTGAGTCAGAAGAGGGTTGTGAACCAAAGTTGGTTGTGTGACAGCTGGGGCAAGTATATTGCACTGCTTTCCCCGAAGAGAGTGTGGTATTTCGACCTGTTACCTGGGCGTGCTAGCTACAGATGGTTCATAATTGACCTCAGGACTCGAGTCTGGTAGTTGCTCAGACCCAAAAACGACAGGAGAGTGTCTCTGTTTGTCTCCTGTTCACAAATCACACTTAAAGGTTAGGCACTGTGGTAGCAGAGGGCCTGATCCCAGGAGTGGGTTTATAACACCTGAAACTTGAGCTTTTAGCCCCTACTTTTTCTCCCACCTCTTTAGAGAACCATAGTGGTTTATTTCTTCTTTTCCCTTTGGCCACTATCCTAATGCACTGGTTAGTTACCTCCATAATGGCTCCTTTTAGTCTCCCCGACTGTTCCTCCACCCCCTCTACCTTATCCTGGGCTGCTCTTAAACATCTACACATTTCATTGAAACCCGCCCTCCTGAAATCTAATACTTTTGCCCTTGTGTGGCTTAATTGAGTCCCTGTCTCTATACCAAACCATACAATGTGGTGGTCGCTGGATCCAGCTGCCCTTCCACCTAGATTCCTTTGACTCTGTTTCCATTGGTCCATACCAGGTCTAGAATAGATTTGTCCCTGACTGGCTCATGCACCAGCTGTCGGGATTCCATAATGGTCGTGCTTCAAACAACATGAAGTCTTGCTGTATTCTGACATTATGCAGTTAGCCCCAGAACTTGAACTGCTCCAGAGAGGAAAGAGTTAACTCTGTGCCAGAGCATAGAACGTTGAGCTCGAGCTTGGTTCAAACCTCTGTCTGCTGCACTTTGAAGTGTAATCGTCAGATTCTTTACTCCGCCTAACTGAACAGTCGCTCTGGAGATTTCTCCATCGCTTTTGGTTCGGTAACAGTAAAACATCAGTTTTATACCACTTATTTCTTATTTTACTTCGGTTCAGATCCCTGTCTGTGGTTCAGTAAGTGCTTAGGTAGTGGACTGAGTGTTATTCTGTGTGTGGAAAGTGTAAAAAACAGGTTTTTTAGTCGGTTCGGCTGAACTGATTGTCTGGTTTACTTTGTCTTTTTCACTGTTTAGTGTGAGGTACCGGTCCTTATCAGTTCTAAAAAAAATGTGTTTCTGATTTTTTTTTTCCAATACCCGTAACACGGTTAGGAACCGATAAGGGAGTCTTGCCTGGCTTTTGCCGATTAAAGAGTAAGTGTTATGATGGCTACATCTGAGAAACCCAAAAGAAAAACCATGCCCACTGGGCTTCAACACTGCAGTGAGTGTGGGGAGGCCTTTGCTAAAGCTGATCCCCACACCAGCTGTGTTTACTGTCTGGGTTTTGACCACCTTGATTCAGACTGCCAGATATGTTAAAATGTTTCTAAGGCCACACTGGATAAAAGATTGGGCAGGCTAAGGGAAAAGGAGGCCGAGAAGTCCGCTGACCCAGATGGCCAGCCCGATTCGGTTCCAACCGAACCTGAGGGAGTGCCCTCTGACCAGGGCGAGACTCCCTTGGGCAAAAGGAGAGCCAATCCTGAGGGGTCGGTTCCGGCTAAGAAAAAGAGAAAGGAGAAATCAGCCGGTTCGGATCCAGAACTGCATCGTCCAACTGCCGAAGAAATTGCCAGGGCGATTAGTGTTGTTGAATCGCTCCATCCATTCCGACCGATCCGGCACCGGTAGGCGCTCGGTACGGTCACTTCCTCCGGTTCCGGATTATTCCCCAGAAGAATATTATGAACCGTATCTGGAGGGGGATGAAGACTACGATGATTATGATGATGATGATGATGGTATTGAGGGTCTGGATTAGCATTTAGAACCGGACATCTCCCCAGACAGGCCTTCTAGTGTTTCCCCTCTTAGACTTTCTGAGTCCCCTTCCCACTTTTTGTTTCTCAAAAAGGTGGCAGAAACCCTCCAGCTCCCTCTGGTTGAAGTTGCAGAGGAACAAGAGGAGTCTGACTTGTGGAAATGATGAACATCCCAGAGTCAAAAAGATTGTCTGTTCCCCTCCATAAATCCCTAGGGAAACAGACACAAAGACTGCTTAAAACACCGAATTCTTTACCTCCTGTGGACAGATGAATGGATAAGAGGTACATGCTGTCAGGCTCAGGTACGGAGTTTTTGTACCAGCAATGCAGCCATGTTGGGGCTGTGCAGGCTGCAGCCTGTGACAATGCTAACATACCCTTGGCTTCACACCCCCCAGATAAAGACTCTAGGAAGCTGGATGCCATGGCTAGAAAACAGTACATGGCATCCTCCTTGGGACTCAGGCAGGCTAACTACATGACCTACACAGCCAGATACCAGAAGTCCAGATGGGATACTGTTCTGGAACTGGCTAAACAGGCTTCCCTCCAGCTGGCCCAGGAGCTGGAGGAGGTGGCTGCTGATGCGATAGAGGCATCTAAGATCCAGTTTCATGCTGCTGTCGACTCTAATAATGTTTCACAATGAGTCATGGCTACATCTGTGTCTCTTCGGAGACTGGCTTGGCTCAGATGTACTAGCCTCTCACAGGACACCCAGGCTAAGGCCATGGATTTCCCTGTGGTGGAGAATTCTCTGTTTGGGGAGCAGACAGAGAATTATATGAAGAAAATGGACGAGTACAGGACCACCTACAGGATTGCACAGGCCAAGGAAAGGCAGGCAACTCCTCAAAAGCAGCAATCTAGGGGCAGGGGCAGGCCTTTTCACAGGCCTTTCTACCAGGCACAGGCCTCCTCTCCTTTTCCTCAGAGGGGTTCTGCAGAGGAAGAGGCAGAAGGGGGGATGAGCAGGGCTGCATCCTCCTCTCAGTCCAAGGCTTCTGCCAAGCAGACACCCTGATGTGTCAGCCTGGGTCGACTCCCCCTTTCCATTAGGAGGCAGGCTGGCTTACTACTTCCAGGCCTGGAAGTCTGTTACCTCAGACAAGTGGGTCTTGGAGGTAGTAAGTCAGGGACTGGCCCTCAGCTTCAAAAAATTCCCAAAGCTGAGGGTCAGGTCTTTTCCACCTGCAAACATCTCCAAAACCATTGCACTAGAGGCAGAGGTTTCCTCTCTGCTGGCTCTCAGAGCTGTAGAGAGTTCCTACTCAGCACAGCAGGGGCAAAGGTCTGTATTCCAGATACTTCCTTACCCCAAAAAAGACAGGGGAGTGGCGGCCCATCCTAGATCTAAGATACTCCCTTCACAAAAGAAAGGGTCCTACAAGAGCTTGCTAAGCTCAGGGTGGATAAGGCAATGGGACCTGATGGCATACATCCCAGGGTACTTAAGGAGCTAAAGGAGGAATTAGCAGAGCCATTAGCAGAATTGTTTAGTGAGTCTCTGAGCACAGGAGAGGTCCCAGAAGACTGGAGAAGGGCTCATGTGATCCCGCTCCACAAGAGTGGTAGCAGGGAGGAGGCGGGGAACTACAGACCGGTCAGTCTTATCTCAGTAGTGGGCAAGATTATGGAGGCACTCCTTAAGGAAAGGATAGTGCAACACCTGGAATCCATAGGGGCACAGGATCCAAGACAGCATGGGTTTACAAAAGGAAGGTCCTGTCAGACTAATCTCATAGATTTCTTTGACTGGGTAACCAGAGTGGTGGACCAAGGGGAGCAGTTGATGTCGCCTACCTTGACTTCAGCAAAGCTTTGACACTGTTCCACATAGAAGATTGATAAATAAGCTGGGTAGGCTCGGGTGGGTCAGAAGTTGGTCAACTGGGTGGCAAACTGGTTGATGGGCAGAAAACAGAGAGTGGTGGTAAATGGTATACAGTCAGAAGAGATGCAAGTCACAAGTGGGTACCTCAGGGATCAGTCCTGGGGCCAGTCCTCTTCAACATCTTCATTAGTGACCTTGCAGATGGACTAGAGGTAAAGCTTGTCTGTTTGCAGATGACACCAAGATCTGCAACAGAGTAGATGATCCAGATGGGGTGGGAAGAATGAGAAGAGATCTGGATAAACTAGCAGAATAGTCAGAAGAGTGGCAACTGGGATTTAATGCAAAGAAGTGCAAAATCATGCACATA
The DNA here is from genome assembly GCA_016271365.2 of Neoceratodus forsteri. Classification (NCBI taxonomy): domain Eukaryota; kingdom Metazoa; phylum Chordata; order Ceratodontiformes; family Ceratodontidae; genus Neoceratodus; species Neoceratodus forsteri. Next base: position 212,931,055 of record CM028129.1, on the reverse strand, counting down.
GGGAAGAGAAACCCTGAAGCCACCTATAGGCTGGAGGGAGTTGCTAGCAGTCACAAAGGAAGAAAGAGACTTGGGCATCATCATCACTGATGACCTAAAATCATCCAAGCAGACCTCTAAAGCAGTAGGTAAGGCTAGGGGGGTGTTAGGGTGTATTAGTAGGGGTATCACAAGTCGTAAGAGGGAGGTAATAATCCCTCTGTAGAAGACACTGGTTAGGCCCCATCTGGAGTACTGCGTGCAGTATTGGAGGCCACACCTTCACAAGGACATTAACCAAATTGAGGCAGTCCAGAGAAGGGCAACCAAAATGGTGCACGGACTGCATCAGAAGACATATGAGGACAGATTAATGGAGCTCAATATGTATACCCTTGAGCAAAGGAGGGAGAGAGGTGATATGATCGAGGCATTCAAACACCTTAAGGACATAAACAAGGTGAAAGAGTCTAACATGTTTAAATATAAGAAAAATAGCAGGACAAGAGGACACAGCATGAGATTAGAGGGAGGCCGATTAAGGGGGAATGTGAGGAAATTCTTTTTCACAGAAAGGGTGGTGGATGCATGGAATGGCTTACCACAAGAAGTGGTGGCTATGAATACAGTGCAGGGCTTCAAACAGGCATGGGATAGGCATAAGGGAGCAATACAAATGACTATGAATAGATAGGCCACTGACAGAGCAAAGGCCGATGGCACATTTATAAGGTAGAAAAAGAAATGGGCAGACTGGATGGGCCTTGCGGTCCTTATCTGCCGTCAACTTCTATGTTTCTATGTTTCTATGTTTCTATACTTAAAACAAGCATCAAGTCAAGCCAAAATTCAAAATGGTGACTCTGGGAATAATTCTTCCCTCTCTAAGGCCAGGGGATTGGCTAGCCTCCCTGGACCTCAAGGATGCCTATTTTCACATTCCCATCAGGTGCTCCCACAGAAAGTACCTCAGGTTCGAACTGCCTTCAGGCCATTATCAGTGCAGGGCAATGCCCTTCAACCTAACATCAGCACCAAGGGTGTTCACAAAATGCCTAGCAGTAGTAGTAGCCTTTCTGAGGAGACAAAACATTTCCATATTCCCATACCTGGACGATTGGCTCATTGTGGGACAGTCTCCAGACCAAGTCAAGTCCAACCTGCAAGTGACCCAGCAATTGCTCACTTCTCTAGGATTCCTCCTCAGTCTTCCAAAGTCAATTCTCGAACCAGTGCAACTCTTGACATTCATAGGGGTAGAGTTGGACACTGTTCAAGCAAGAGCCTTTCTTCCTCTGGCAAGAGTAAAGGCCCTTACAGTCCTGGCTTCTTCCTTTCACCTTCTGGTTTCTCGACCAGTAAGGCATTTTCTTCAACTCCTGGGCCACATGGCAGCTTCCACTACAGTGGTACAAGGGGCCAGATTTCAGATGAGGGACATCCAGTTCCACAGGAGGGCTTTTTGGTCTCAGAAAAAAGATCCTCTAACCAAACTAATTCCAGTGACTCAAACTCTGATCCAGGCTCTCCAATGGTGGTTGGATCAGGACAACCTCAGACAAGGAGTCCCATTCATCACCCAGTCTCATTCTGTGGTACTAACCACAGATGCTTCTCTCCTGGGGTGAGGAGCTCACTTGGGAGTTCTCACAACACAGGGAGTGTGGTCCCCTCAGGAGTCTCAACTTCACATCAATCTTCTGGAGCTCAGGGCAGTATACCTGGCTCTACAAGCTTTCCCGGACTCAGTACAGAACAAGGTGGTTCAGGTCAGGACAGACAACACCACCACCATGTGATACATCAACAGGCAGGGAGGCACTCGGTCTACGGCCTTGTGCATGGAAGCCATGAAATTATAGTCCCTGGCTTATTCCCTACAGGCATCTCTGCTAGCAGTCCACCTTCCAGGGAAGGACAATGTGCTAGCAGATGCATTGAGCAGGATTTCTCAGGGCCATCACAAATGGTCCCTGGATCCCCTAGTGTTAAAAGTGATCTTTTCAAAGTGGGGCACTCCAGAGATAGATCTTATCTATGTCAGTCTTCACCATTCATCACTGTTGGGTATCTGCCGGAGGTCAGGACCCCGCGGGAGGCTTTTTTTTTTTTCAAAGGTAGGCGGAGTCTATGCACCATCGGTGCTGCCCTCGAGGCCGATGCACTGTGTGATGCTTGCCATAGAGGTTACCTCGTGGAAGCCGTGAAGAGCCTAGGCCTGCTACACAGTTCTCGAATGAACAATTTAACAAAATTTCCTGCGGTCGAAGTCCGACGGTTTTCCTGCCGGTTCTGTTTCTGCCACCACTCGACGTCGCCCGGTAAGATCTTTCCTTATTTTTATATTTCGCGACGTCGATTCTGTTTTTGGTGTTTTTTTCTCCGTAGGTCATGTCTCGGTCGGAGGGCAAAGAAATCTAAGGCAGATTGACCACCCATGCGACAGTGCTATTTGTGGCGAAAATATTCTTTACCCATTATACGACCGGTGTCTCCTCATGTCTTGACCCCTTCACGACATGGATTAGTGCAATACCTGTTTCTCCATGGACCCTTGGCTCATCTAGCGTGCGTGGAAAGTGAAGCGAGCTCCACCAACTTTCGGGGGTTGGATGCGCAGTTGTTGGGTCAAGCCACGCTCCCTCTGCCTTTCCTCTGGGTCCCCTTCCAGTTCTATATGGACCGAGAAGGAGGGAGCCTTGGCTACTAACAGCCTAGCCATTGCTGAGGCTTCTTCAGCAGTGCGGAGGCCTGTCCTGCTCCTTCCGGGGGCGATTGGGCGGCGCCACAATGGCAATCGCCCTTTGGGGTGAAGCTCCCCGGTGTTGGACCCGCGTTGCAAGGCGTTCCGGCTTTTGTCTCGACACGATCAGTCGGTGCCGTTGTGGGCCTAGGCGCCCGTTCACAGCGCTGTGGGGCCTCGTGGAATCGTCATTGGTGCCGACTTGTCACACGGCACCGTGGCCTCTGTCAGAGCAGTTCGCGGCACCGGCAGTGTCAGCGGCACTGTGAGGGATGCTACGGTGCCGTCCTTTTCCATGTCTCACCTCGGCGCTGTCCTCGGCGCTGAGGTTGAGCACAGCACTGTGTCCTTGGGGCTCAGCACCGTGGGGCCTTCAGACTCCTCCTTCGGCACCGTCGGTGGCGCCGCCTCTGCCCTAGGCACCGTTCACGGTGCCATGGGGCTAGGTTGTGCCATCCTCTGTGCTGAGGCCACCATTGGCACCGTAGGCGGAGCCACCCCTGCCCTCTGCGCCGCTTGCAGCACCGGGGAGCCGGGCGGCACTGTCATCAGCGCCAATGGAGCCGTCGGTTCGTCGTCAGTGCTGTCTCTGCTCTCTGCACCACCCGCAGTGCTGTGGGGCCGGATGGCGCCACGACTGGTCTCGTCTGTGGAGCTCTTGTTCGGGCTGGAGCTGTGTCCCCTCCAGATTCCACTCGCAGAGCTGTGGGGGGCACTGGCACCGGCTCAGGCACAGCTTCAGTTTCTGGGCCTGTTGGCAAGGATGACAGTGGCCGCCCTCCTACGGTTTGGCACAGGGCCTTGGACTCTACCTCCTCAGAGGCCGAGTCAAGCTCTAAGTCAGATGCACAGTCTGACCCTTTGGGGTTGGCTGTTGAGGAGGGTAGCCCAGTAGTGTCCTCAACAAGCCAGGCAGGATCGGTGGCTACCGAGACTAGGGTCAGGGGTGCTGACCAGCAGGCAGTGGTGCAGGCCACCATAGTTCTGCAACCTGGTCTTGGTGGTTTCACTGACCCCTCAGTAGTGGTACCCCCAACGGTGGTGTGCCTAGATCACCCAACTTTGGGGCCGATCAGGGCACCTGCAGGTGGGGAGGGTACTGTGCCCTGGGTAGCCCCTTCGGGAGCTGCCCAGAGATGCCAGCTACCTAGGCTGGCCCTCTCGAGGAGGAGGGCTCTTTCGGACTCCAAAGGGATTGAGGGGCGTGGGGTCGGCACATCAGCCTTTTTCGGGGGCTCACCTGGGCTCTGGGAGAAGCCGTAGTGCGGAGCTCCGCTCTTCCTCCTCGGTCTCTTTGAGAGAGTCTCGTTCTTATGAGGTAGGGTACCGTCCTTCTGGACCTATACGGCCCCGGTCACCTCACAGAGGGGATTCTTCCAGGCGCAGCCAAGACAGTGCCAAAATGGTTGTTCTGCTGTCGGCTGTGGGGTCTTCCGGGGCACCTTCCTCCGTGGGTGCCCATGGTCTGCTCCTTAGCCCAGGCGGAGGTCAGCCGACATCTCTTCTCGGCTCTGTCCCCATCCCTCTGCCACACTTTCCTGTGCTGTCAGGCATCCTTGGTCCTAGCAGGCCTCTCTCCTGGGAGCAGTTCAGAGCGGTGGCTGCTCATTTCCCTGCTTACGTTAGGGCGATGGACAGCCAGGTTTTTCAACCTCTTCCCGCTTAGCCACCCACTGAACAGCCGGTGCCCTCCAGCTCCTCATCCCCCTCTTCTAGGGGAGTGGAATCTTCTGTCCAGATCTCTCCAGCTGCCGATCTTGTGGAGTAGCAGCGATTCCTTCGTGAGGATGTTGGAGGACTTGCACCTTACTCCTTCCACTACCAGCAATCCTGAGCACTCAGCGCATGCCATTCTAGGTGATTTTGGCAAAGCCACCCTTGTGGTGCCGCCCTAGCCTGCTCCCTTTCAGGAGGCTTCATTGCATTCCTGGCAGAGGCCCTTCTGCGGAGTTCCTGCCCCAAGGGATCTCAGCCAGAGGTATTGCGCACCCCCGAAGTCTCCAGGTTCCATGCCTCATCCACAGTCTGGATTGACGCAGTTGGACACTCCTGATGGGCTTCACGCCCTTCACTGTAACTGGCCCCCAGATCTAGACTCTTCAGATTTTGACTTCTGGGGTAGGAGGACTTTCTACTCGGCACGGTTACTTCTTTCTATTTATGCACAACAGGCCCACTATGCAGCCTATGACAGGTTCTTGTGGTCCAGACTGGGTCCGCTCCTAGCCTCATTGCTTGATACGGAGCAAACCAGAGAAGCCATTGCACTCTCTGCCCGTGGCCTGGAGCTAGCAAGGCACCAAGTGAGGGCATCCTATGATGCCAGTGAGGTAGCTACCAGGGTTATAGGGACAGCGATCTGCACTAGGCAAACGGCATGGCTGCATCTTTCCTGGTTGTCACCCTTGGCCTGACGTAGGGTGATTAACTCCGCCCACCAGGGAACCTATCTCTTCTCCCGTAGAGTGAGACAGTGCTTGTCGGGACAACTTCCTTCCCCCTCCAGGGGGACTCTGTTTCCCTCTTCCCACTCTCGGGCGCTTTCCAGGCCCTGAAGGTTCCATAGTATGTCACCACTGAGGCTGGGGATTTTATCCCTTAGGGTGTAAAAAACCCCTTGCGGGGGCTCGGTACTCACCCAACAGTGATGAATGGTGAAGACTGACACAGATAAGATATGAAAATTACGTGCCTACCGTAATTATGATCTTTCTGTGTATCTTCACCATTCATTACGATCCCACCCTCCATCCCCCTGGGGCCTCAGTCTCTAGGTCTCCCTCCCTCTCTGTGCCTATCTTCCCCTCTCCTTCCTTAGGAGTGGGGTAAACAGGACACACAGGGGGATAATGTTCCGGGGAGAGTGGACAGCAAGGGGGGGCACTCCTTCTCCAGTGCTTTGGCTCCACCCCGTGGGGTGGGAGTTGTCAGTTGCCCTCCTTTCTCTCCTCTCCCCATGCTCCCGTCCAACCTATTTCTCCTTGTTTAGAAAAAAAAAAAAGTTTCCCTTTTTTTTTGCCAATAATCTCTCCTGAGAGGGTGTTTATTCTCTGTACCCTGTTCTTCTTCCAGAATAGCCGACTCTGCTATCTGGAGTGTTTGCCAGCTATTCTGTGCCTTGAATTCTGGCAGAAAGCCTTTGACTACTCCTTGCAGTTCCTATACAATCTGGAGACGGACCAGGGTCTGGGATGTACTAACCTTCTTCCCTCTCTTCCTAAATTCTTTACCCACTCTACCTCCCTATTCCTTTCCAGAGATTGGGGCCCCTCCCAACCCCTTTAGTTTCCGACTCTCTCTCCTTCTCTGTCCTCTCAGTCATTATTTCTCCTTTTGGTTCATATATCTTTTCCTTTTTCAAACAACATGAAGTCATGCTGTATTCTGACTTATGCAGTGATATCCTACCTTTGAACTGCTCCGGAGAGGAAAGAGTTAACTTTCCACGCTAGGCATGGAACGCCGAGCTCAAGCTCGGTTGAGACTCTGTCTGTTGTTGTTTGAACCCAAACCGGCAGATTCTTTACTCTGCCTCACTGAACAGTCACTCCGGAGATTTCTCCTTTGCTTGGTTCAATTTAGTCGGTTAAAGTGTCGTTTTTTCCTGGTTTCAACCAAATTTCTTCCATATAACCTGTTGGTTCAGTCTCTGTCTGTGGTACCGTGAGTACTAGATAGGTTGATTATTATTAGCTTCTGTGTGGAACTTGTAAACGTCGGATCGGTTCGGTTTGAACAGATCAGGTTTGTAAAAAAAGTTTGTTCTGCTTTTTAGAGTGTGGTAACTGGTCCTTATCGGTTCTAAAAAAAACGGATTTCATTACGGTTTTTTCCACGACCCGTAACATGGTCAGGAACCGATAAGGGTGTCTTGCCTGGTGGATTGCCGTAAAAGGGTAAGTTTGGTTAGGACTGGCCATGTCTCAGAAACCCAAAAGAAAAACCGGGCCCACTGGGTTTCAACACTGTACTGTGTGTGGGGAAGCCTTTGCTAAGGCTGACCCCCACACCTCCTGTGTTTATTGTCTGGGGTTTGACCACCTCGATTCAGACTGCCAGATTTGCAAAAGTTTTCCCATAGCTACCCTAGAAAAAAGAGTAGGTAGGCTGAGGGAAAGGGAGGCCAAAAAGTCCGCTGACCCGGATGGCCAGCCTGGTTCGGTTCCAACCGAACCAGAAGGAGTGCCCTCTGACCAGGGCGAAACTTCTTCGGGCAAAAGGAGAACCAACTCTGAGGAGTCGGTTCCGGTTAAAAGAAAAAGTAGGGATAAGTCAGCCGGTTCGGATCCACAAGTTCTTTCTCCGACCGCTGATGAAATAGACAAAGCAATAAGGATTGTTCAATTGCTAACTCCGGTTCCGACCAAATCGGCACCATCGGTTAGGGGCTCAGTTCGGTCTATTCACCCGGTTACGGATTATAATTTAGAGGATTTTTATGAACCGGAGGAGGAGGAGGGAGAGTATGAGGATAGTGATGGTGATGGTGATTATGAAAGTCTGGATGTGCCCATTGACCTGGACATCTCCCCAGACAGACCTTCAGGTGTTTCTCCTCCTAGGCTTTCTGAGTCCCCTTCCCACTTTATGTTTTACAAAAAAGTGGCTGAAACTCTCCAGCTTCCTATGGAGGAAGCAGTAGAGGATCAGGAGGAGCCTGATTATGTTGAGATGATGGACATCCCAGAGTCTAGGAGGCTGTCTATTCCCCTCCATAAGTCTTTTGGGAAACAGACATTTAAAATTTTAAAGACTTAAATACCTCCTGTGGACAGAAGAATGGACAAGAGGTATACTCTTTCAGGCTCAGATACGGAGTTCCTTTCCCAGCAATGCAGCCATGTTGGGGTAGTGCAGGCTGCTGCCTGCGATAAGGCAAATATACCCTTGGCTTCACACCCCCCAGATGAGGACTCCAGGAGGACTGATGCCATGGCAAAGAAACAGTACATGGCAGCATCTTTGGGACTCAGGCAGGCTAATTATATGGCCTACATAGCTAGATATCAGAAGTCTAGACGGGACACTGTGATGGCTCTAGCTAAACAGGTCCCTGGCCAGCTTGACAAGGAGCTGGAGCAGATGGCTGCAGATGGTACTGAGGCATCCAAGGTACAATTTCATGCTGCAGTGGACTCTAATGATGTTTCATCTAGAGTCATGGCTACATCTGTGGCCCTTCGTAGCATGGCTTGGCTCTGATGTACTAGCCTATCACAGGATACCCAGACTAAGGCCATGGATTTTCCTGTTGTTGGTAATTTTCTATTTGGGGAGCAGACAGAGAACTACATGAAGAAAATGGATGAGTACAGGACCACCTATAGGAGTGCTCAGGCCAAGGAAAGACAAGCCACTCTCCAGAGGCAGCATTCCAGGGGCAGGGGCAGGCCTTTTCATAGGCTTTTCTACCAAGCCCAGGCCTCCTCTCCCGCCTTTGCCCCGAGGGGGTTCTTCAGAGGGAGAGGCAGATGGGGTATAAGCAGGACTGCTACCACCCCTCAGCCTAAAGCCCTGCCAAACAGGCACCCTGATGGGTTTGCCCGGGCTGATTCTCCACTACCAGTAGGGGACAGGCTGGCTTACTTTGTCCAGAACTGGAGGTCTTTAACATCAGACAAATGGGTCCTGGAAGTAGTAAGCCAGGGACTGGTTCTCAGCTTCAAAAAAATTTCCCAAGAGGAGAACCAGATCCTTTCCACCTGCAAATCCCTCAGAGGCCCTTGCCCTAGAGGCAGAGGTCTCTTCCCTCTTGGCTCTGAGGCCATAGAAAGGTTCCACCCCTACACAAGGAAAGGATTGTACTCCAGGTGCTTCCAACCTCAAAAGACAGGAGAATGGCGGCCATCCTGGATCTCAGATATTTAAACAAGCACCTTTTAAAACCAAAGTTCAAAATGGTGACTCTGGGAATAATTCTACCTCTCTAAGGCCAGGGGACTGGCTGGTCTCCCTGGACCTCAGGATGCCTATTTCACATTCTCATCAGATGCTCCCACAGAAGTACCTCAGGTTCAGAGTTGCCCTCAGGCCACTGTCAATTCAGAACTATGCCCTTTGGCCTAACATCAGCTCCAAGGGTGTTCACAAAATGCCTGGCAGTAGTGGTTGCTTTCCTCAGGAGAAAAAAGATCTCCATCTTTCCATACCTGGACGACTGGCTCGTAGTGGGTCAGTCTCCAGATCAAGTCAAGTCACACCTACAGATAACTCAGCAACTGCTCACTTCTCAAGGTTTCCTCCTGAATCTTTTGAAGTCACTTCTAGAGCCAGTGCAGGGGCCGAGTTGGATACAATAAGGGCAAGAGTCTTCCTTCCCCTGGACAGGGCAAGGACCCTTGTTATACTGGCCTCTTCATTCACCCTTCAGGTGTCTCGACCAGCAAGGCATTTTCTGCAGCTCCTGGGCCACATGGCTGCCTCTACAGCAGTGGTCCAAGGAGCAAGATTTCAGATGAGGACATTCAGTTCCACTTAAGAGCCTTCTGGTCCCAGAGAAAGTTCTCTGACCAAGCTAATCCCAGTGACTCGAACCTGATCCAGGCTTTGCAATGGTGGCAGGATCAGGACACCCTAAGAGCAAGGTCCCTTGTCACTCAATCTCATTCTCTAATCCTTACCACGATGCCTCCCTCTTGGGCTGGGGAGCCCACTTGGGGATCTGACCACCCAAGGGTTGTGGTCACCTCAAGAATCTCTGCTTCCATCAATCTCTTGGAACTCAGAGCAGTGTTTCTAGCACTTCAATTTTTTTCCAAGTCTGTTCAGAACAAAGTAGTTCAGATCAGGACAGACAATACCACCACAATGTGGTACATCGACAAGCAAGGGGGCACTCGGTCTACAGCCTTGTGCACGGAAGCAATGAAGTTGTGGTCTCTGGCCTATTCTCTGAATACCTCTCTGATAGCAGTGCACCTCCCAGGCTAGGCCAATGTCTTGGCAGATGCTCTCAGCAGGATATCTCAGGGCCATCACGAATGGTCCCTAGATCCCCTGATTTTGAAGGTGATCTTCTCCAGATAGGGCACTCCACAGATAGATCTTTTTGCAGCCCCAGACAATCACCAATTTCCTATTTTTTGCTGCAGACCCCCAGTGTTGGGCTTAGTCCCCCTAAATGCTCTAGTTCTCAACTGGGAAGGGAAGGGAAGTTCCTGTATGCTTTTCCCCCTTCCCTCTCCTGTTCAAGGTACTGGTCAAAATCCGGTCTCAACCCTGCAAAGTGATTCTGATTGCTCAGACTGGGCCAGACAGCCTGGTACCCTCTCTTGCTGTCCTTAGCAGTCCACCTTCCCTGTCTCTTCCCAGGAATTACAACCTGTTAACATGTTCTCGGGAGGTTTGGTATCGAATCTCAAATCTCTCAATCTCAAGGCCTGGCTCTTGAAGAGTTAGAGTTTGCTGATTTGCATCTCTCTCAAGGTGTTCTGGATATTCTAAAGGCTTCTCGAAAGCCTTCCACCAGAAAGACTTACAACTCCAAATGGAAAAGGTTTACTATTTGGTGCTCTGGGAAGCATATTTCTCCAGAGTCTGCTGGGCTGCCTTCAGTCCTGGACTATATGGTTCATCTCAGTAGCTTGGGACTCAGACCAGCTACAATTAGAGTGCATCTGGCAGCTGTCTCTGCCTTCTTGTCAGCAGGCAAACACTCTTCCCTTTCAGCTCATCCTGTATTCTGTAAATTCTTCAAGGGATTGCTGCATACCAATCCTCCCTTCAGGGACCCTGCCCCTGCTTGGGACCTTAATGTTTGCATTGCTCAGCTAATGCAACCCCCTTTTGAGCCTTTGTCCTCAGCAGAGCTTAAATACTTGACTTGGAAAACTGTGTTCTTGGTAGCCATTACTTCTGCCAGACGCATAAGTGAGTTACAGGCCCTGTCAGTGGAGCCTGATTTTATCTCTTTCCATAGAGATAAGGTGGTCCTCAGGACTAATATAAAGTTTTTGCCTAAGGTGGTTTCAGATTTCCACCTTAATCAGTCTATGTCTCTTCCTGTTTTCTTCATTGACCATTCCTCCTCTGGGGAAAGGAGGCTGCACAACCTGGATGTGAAAAGGGCCCTTAGCTACTACATAGAGCGCACCAAGGGTCTGGGTTTGACTCCTCCAATTGTTCCTCACTTATGGTGAGGTTGGCAAGGAAAACCTGCCACTAAGAGATCTATTGCCAGGTGGATTGTCTCTTGTATACATGTCTGCATGAAAATTAGGTAGGATTCCACCCTCAGGCCTGAGAGACTCGCTATACTAGAGGTACAGCTGCTTCCTGGCTGCTGCCAGGATATTCCTATCTTGGAAATTTGTCAAGCAGCCTCCTGGAAAACAGTCGTACTTTCACCAAGCATTACTCTCTGGATATCCAGGCTAGGAGTGATGCCGGTTTAACACAGCAGTGCTTAGAGCCTGTTTCCAAAGTGGTTCTGTCCCTCCTCCATGGAGGTACTGCTTGGTAGTCTGCATATGTCAGAATACAGCAAGACTTCATGTTGTTTGAAGAAAAAATTACTCACCTTAGTAATGTTGTTTCTTCTACTGGAGTCTTGCTGTATTCTGACCTCCCCCCCTGCCTCCCCTCTCAGAACCTGTATTTTTGGGATGTGTGCCCCCTTTCTCACCCTCTTCTTTTTGGGTGTGTGTTGTGTTTTGTTTTTTGGGTTTCCTGACTTGAGTCTTTGCCTTGGAACCAAAAAATCTTTTTATTAAATTTAGTTGCCAGTTGGCTAGTGTGAGTTTACAGTTTCCACACAGGACGCCCAGTGAGTATAGCTCGTAAAGATCTGGCGGTTTGGGTTCAAACAACAACAGACAGAGTCTCAACTGAGCTCGAGCTCAGCGTTCCATGCCTTGCATGGAAAGTTAACTCTTTCCTCTCCGGAGCAGTTCAAAGGTTGGATAGCACTGCATATGTCAGAATACAGCAAGACTCCATGAGAAGAAACATTACTAAGGTGAGTAATTTTTTCTTCTGTCCCTTGGACTTCTTTGTCCCACTCTCCACTCCCTTCCTCTTACCTCTCTGGTGACTCAGAACAGGCAGGTAGGCGGAGTTGATACAGCCTAACGGCCAACCCGCGAGCGCCACGCAGTGCGTCGGCCTTGAGGGCGGCGCCGATGGTGCGTCAACTCTGCCTACCTTTAGAAAAAAAAAAGGCTCCTGCAGGGTCCTGAACTCCAGCAGATACCCAACAATGATGAATGGTGAAGATACACAGAAAGATCATAATTATGGTAGGTACGTAATTTTCATATCTCTTTGCAGCCCCAGACAATCACCAACTTCCTCTCTTCTGTTGCAGACCCCCAGTCTTGGGCTCAGTCCCTCTGGATGCGCTCTATTTCTGGATTGGGAGGGGAAATTTCTGTATCCCCCCCCCCCCATTCTTCTATTATTCAAAGTTCTGGTCAATATAAGGTCACAATCTTGCAGAGTGATCCTGATTGCTCCAGACTGGGCCAGACAGCCTTGGGGTATCCTCTATTGCTGTCCCCAGCAGTCCATCTTCCCATATCTCTTCACAAGAATAACAATATGTTAACCTCCTCTCGGGAGGATTTGGTACCTCAACCTTCGGTCTCTCGATCTCGAGGCATGGCTCTTGAAGAGCTAGAATATGCAAGCCTGCATCTGTTTCAGGGGGTTCTGGACATTCTCAAAGCCTCTCAAAAACCTGCCACCAGAAAAACCTGTAACTCCAAATGGAAAAGATTCAGCATTTGGTGTTCCAATAAGCATGTATCCCCAGATTCTGCTGACTTGGCTACAGTTCTGGATTATATGGTTCATCTTAGTGTGTTAGGCCTCAGACCAGCTACCCTGAAAGTACATTTGTCAGCTGTTTCTGCATTTTTGTCAGTGGGGAAGGCTTCCTCACTGGCATCTCATCCTGTTTTCTATAAATTCTTTAAAGGGTTGCTCCATACCAATCCTCCTTTTAAGGATCCTACTCCTGTTTGGCATCTTAATGTTTGCATTGCTCAGCTTATGCAACCATCCTTTGAGCCCTTGGCCTCAGCTGGACTTAAGTACTTGACTTGGAAAACTTTTATCTTCCTGAATATAAAGTCTCCACCACTCATTCACACTGATGGGATCTACACCGGAGGTGCTAGAACCCAGCGGGAGCAAACTTTTTGCAGGCGGGCCAGCGCCAGAGATGGAGCCATGAGGAGCGGTGCCACGAGCCTCAGCTCGTGCGGTAATGACTATCTCGGCGTCGACCCTCCAACTGCCTCAGTTCCTTTTTTCCTGCCATAGTGTGCGCTTCAGTGACGATGTCGCTCGCCCTCCAGGATTCAAACTTCAAACTAGCAGCATAGTTTTCAGTTTATTATTTTGCATTATATCTCAAATAAGTACTGCTTACTATAAATTATTCTTACTTAAGAAAGAAGTCTCAGCCTACATTGACGGAGTCGACCATGAGCGGGTCAGATGACAGTAGGGAGACTTTGTATGAAAGCTGTTCAGTCAGCTGGGCTGGGTCGATCCGCTCGCCCTCTCCGGAGGGTCTGACAACGGTCTAATATCCCAGGAGGAGGGCAGTCCCGGAAGCATAAAAAACTGTTGCATTCTCTGCCGTTCGGCCTCGATTTCTTTTTTGGCCCACAGGTCAAAAAAGTGAAGGCATCACTTGAGGTCGCCCTCTTGCATGTCTGCACGTCGACGGTTGGTCATTGGGGTCAGTTGCCTGTCTCCTCCTCTGGAGTCACTGGTTTCTGTTTCTGGTCACCGACCTCTTCGACATCAGAGCCCTTCCGCGCCTTCTGGTAGGGCTTCAGATAAGCAGTTTCATCAGTGGGCCGCTCTGATGGAGCAGTGGGCTCAGAGGTTGGTCCAGCTGCCTGGTCCGGTCACTCTGGGGCCCTCGGGGGATCGGGAAGGGCGGTTGGGCCCCCTCAGTCATGTGGCACATTCTTCGTTGCCGTCGACTCCACGCTCAGGTGTTTTTCCCCCTCACATGGCTGCAGCGCAGGAGGCCACACCGATGCCTCTATCTCCTGGTATTCTTCCTGCTTTCTCCTCAAATCCTAGTTTTCGGAGCCCTGTGTTGGTTTCGGCACCTTCAGTGTCGATGGGTTGCTTGGCGCCGTCCTCAGCGCTGGTGCATCTGTCCGCCATGCAGCTTGTTGGCGCCGTCCTCAGTGCTGAAGGATCTGTCATAGCCGAGCGCAGTGCTGGGTCAGGTGTCGCCATGCTCTTTGTCAGCGTCGAGGCTTGGTGTGACGTCTTCCAGTCTTTAGGGCTTCTCGACTCCGAACCTTTTTCCTTCCTCTTTTCCTTCTAATGTTTCACTCCTTTCCTGTCCGTACAGTCCCTCCTGGGATATCAGGAGATGATATTGAGCCTGACCCAGATCTTAGGCTGGGTGATGACGTGGAAGGAACAGGATCTAATCTTATTGCAGAGCCTGTGGTCGAGGACCTGTCATTTAAGTCTCAGCTGAAAAATTTGAATTCCACTCTTTCTCTCCAGACTACAGATATCGATCCTGGGAAGGTTTTAAGGCTCCAATACCTTCATGTCCTGGAGATCCCTATGGATTTAACTCCCCCAGTACAGCCTTCTTTTGAGATGCTTTTTCAAATGGTATGGAATAATCACACTCTCATTCCTTCTGTGGCTAAATCCATAGATAGAAAGTACGCTGCTCCCAAGGATCAACTCATTTTGGGCTCCCAAGCCTTTGCGGACCCTATTGTGGTCTTGGCAGAGAATGATAAAGTTGTCCTCCCTCAGGCTACTACAGCCTGACCTATAAACAAAGAATCTCATAAGATAGATACTTTAGGCAAGAGAGTCTTTGCTGCATCCACCCTGAATATGTGTATTGCCAGTTACCAGGGTTATTTCTGTCAATATGAGTATGTGCTTTGGCATTCGCTCAAGCAAATGGTAGAAGCTCTACTGGAGTTGGACACTAATTCAGAGCTTCTTCAAACTATAACCAGGGGTATCAAGTCCAACAACCAGCAGGTTAAAGCAGCTATGTACGCTTTCGATACTGCCTCCCGAGTGGCGGGGGTGGGCATTTCTACCCGCTGTCATGCCTGGCTGCACACTTCAGGCTTCATGAATGATGCCCAGCAACAGGTCATGGCATTACCCTTTGACAGTATGTGTCTCTTCAGTCCTGAAGTAGAGCAAGCTCTGGAGGCCACACAAAAGACTAGGTCTGCCATTAAATTGGCTTGACCTGCTGCCGCCCCTTCTTGGGGGGGGAGGGTGTTAATAAGCATCAATTTCACAACCGTCAGTCCTTTCGAGGCAAGGGCAGGGGAGGTTTTTAATAAAATTCAAGCCCCCAGCCTCAAAAGAAAACACAACAGAAAGCACAAGGCCCCAAAGCACGCTTCTGAGTTTCTGGCCCAAGTCCCACTTCAGCTGCCCAAGGAGGACTCTGTCTCAGTGGTGGGAGGTCATCTGACTCAGCTCTACAACCGGTGGAAGTCCATAACATTAGACAAATGGGTCCTCCGGATAATTCACGAGGGGTAATCTCTCAGTCTTTCAGAGACCCCTCTGGATCGTCTCCCCAAATGACAGCCCAGGCTGTCAGTTTTTCAGTCAGAGCTTCTCACTTCCGAGATACAAGGCCTTCTGAACAACAGGACAGTAGAAATAGTTCTGCTGCATCAGTGGAACGCAGGGTTCTACTCCTGTTATTTTCTGGTTCCAAAGAAAACTGGGGGCATGCATCCTATTTTGGACCTCAGAAAATTGAACAGATTTCTTCCCATGGAAAAGTTCAAAATGATTTCGCTAGGAACCCTGCTACCTTTGCTTCATCAACACAACTGGCTAGCCTTCCTAGACATGCAGGATGCTTACCAGCATATTCCCATTCACCCAAAACATCACAAATACCTACGGTTTGTGGCTTTGACCAGCATTATCAGTTCAGAGTCCTGCCCTTTGGGCTATCCTCGGTGCCGCGAGTTTTTACAAAGTGTTGTGCAATTCTCGCAGCGTACCTCAGAAAGATCGGAATACAAGTGTTCCCATATGTGGATGACTGGCTTCTAGCAAGCCCTTTTAGGCAAGGAACTCTGGACGCCGTAGCCATGGCCTCGGACTTTCTCACGTCCATGGGAGTCCTGCTAAAATCTCAAGAAATCGCAGTTGCAGCCCTCCCAGAAGCTCCTTTTCAATATGAACTCTTCTGGACACCTCCTGTGTGAAAGCTTTTCTACCGGGGACAGAAGGAGCGATATCCTACAGATGGCCCGATGCATCAGAGAGAACAGCTCGGTTCGAGCTATCTCGATGCAACGGATGCTGGTTCTCATGGCATCCTCGGTGTTCTCTGCTCCCCTAGCACGCCTCCACATGAAAACCTCCCAGTGGATGCTGAGTACTCAGTGGTCCCCAACCACTCACCCACAGTCCTTTCTCATCAAGGTGACAGAACCTCTGAAGAGGTCACTCACCTGGTGGTCGCAAGAGGACAATCATTTGGAAGGGTATCCCTTTGCTCCCCTGGATCATCAGATTTCCATTACCACAGATGCGTCCCTGATGGGATGGGGAGCTCACTGTCAGAATCTCCACACCCAAGGTACGTGGACTCAGGACGAGTCCCAGCTTCACATAATGTCTTAGAAATGAGAGCCGTCCTTTATGCAGTCCGGGCTTTGAAGGACGTTCTCTGTCACAAGAACATTCTCTTTCAAACGGACAACAAAGCAGTTATGTATTACATCAACAAGCAGGGCAGTGCACACTCTTACCCTTTATGCAGGGAAGCAATGAGAGTGTGGGAATGGTGTCTAGAGCACAAGGCTCTAATTCATGCAGTCTACCTGCCGGGAGTGCAGAACAAACTAGCAGACCCATCTCAGCAGAACAGAGACAGATCCTCACGAGTGGTCTCTAGACTCAACCGTAGTTCAGTCACTATTCGCAGAGTGGGGAACTCCAGACCTGGACCTTTTTGCATCCCCACTCAACACAAAACTGCCTGTCTTCTGCTCCAGAAATCCAGGGCCTGGCATTTTCTGTCAGGATGCATTCAGGCTGCAGTGGACAAAACGCTTTCTATATGCCTTTCCTCATCTTCCTCTAATTCAGAGGGTGCTTCTCAAGTTCGAGTCCCAGGGGGACAAAATGATCCTCTTTGCTCCCTTCTGGCCTCGACAGATATGGTTTCCGTTACTCAACAGTATGTTGGAAAACCCTCCGAAAGTGCTTCCCCTTCAGATGAACCTTCTGACTCAGGGGCCTGTGGTCCATCCCAATCTGACGTCGCTTCACCTTCACGCTTGGCTTCTGAAGAGATAGAAGTGAGTAGGTTCAATGTCTCTCGAAAAGTCTCAGATATTCTTTTGGCTATGCGTAAACCAGCCACTAGAAAAACTTACTCAGCCAAATGGAAGCGTTTTTCTCTCTGGTGTGCAAGATCTTCTTTGAATCCTTTTTCCTGCCCTCCAAATAAAGTTCTAGAGTACCTTTTAGACCTCTCAAATTCAGGTCTACAATACTCTACAGTCAAAGTTCACCTTTGTGCCATTTCAGCTTATCATGAGCCAGTACTTTCCTTGTCACTGGCTCAGTTACCAGTAGTTAAGAGGTTTCTTAAAGGTATACTGCATACCAGACCTCCTATCAGACGTCCAGTCACAACCTAGGACATTAATCTTGTGCTAGACATGCTCACCTGAAAGCCTATCAAGCCTCCAGCTACCTGTGAGCTGAAATTTCTCACTTGGAAAACGGCCTTCCTGGTGGCCATTACCTTTGCCGGCAGGGTCTCTGAAATACATGTGTAACCCCCCTGCAAATGGGGGTTCCCAAAAGACTTCCAGGAGCTTGCTAGAATGCTCCAAGCCTGAATGGTGTTTGGCGTTTAAGCCATTTATCAGTGAGTGTTTTTAGAACCTCTGGTACTGTCTCTTTAAGAGCTGTCTGCTTGCAGACATAATTAGTTTGTATGGGGGACTGTGTGTTTCTTTGATTGAGTACCACTCTAGCTGCTGCAATTCACTCCATTTTGCAGTCACTAGGAGTGCAAAGGAACCTATCTGAAAGATGTAACTGTTTGCCAGAAACCATTTAGAGTAATAATGAAATTACAGTTTGTCTAACCTGCTTTCTTTGCAGTCAGAACTGTGTCTGCCTAGTTCCCCATTCTAGTTTTGAACTGCTGAACTGGACCAATCAGGTGTGGGGTAAGCTAGCTCTAAAATGGTGCCTTGGACGAATCAGAACTTGGACTCATAATCTGAGCCAGCCACAAGAGGATTGTATGGGCAGTGACTCTGGGAGATGTAGTTTAGACTTGGCGCCTTTTTGGACCAACAGGAGCAGTCTATTGTGGTGACAGCCAATCCAGTCAAGAACTGGGAGGAACTCAAAGGAAGTGCCGGTTTTGTCTGTTGGAGTTTCAGTTGAGCTCTGGCAGTGAAGAAGGAAGGGCCTGTGCTTTTCAGTGTGCAGTTTAGTGGGAAACGTGTATAAGGCCCAAGTTCGGTCTGCAGCTTGTAACTGCTTGTTAGGACTGAATCCGTCCTGTGAAGAGAATCAAGGATATCTGAAGAGTAGAAACCAGGCTCACCCTGTAGAAGACTGGAGAAATTGCTGATTGCACTCGGTCTGTCAGGAACTGAATCTGCTGTGTGTTCTCGGGTATTGTGCAGTAATTGCGATCGGGATGAGAAGCAGCCTGCCTGGTATAGTACTTTCTGTTTTACCATATAAATGTGTGAAGAGGCTTGTGTACCTCAAGTGAATCCTGCTGCCATTAAAGGACTTTGCCTGTTACTGTTCATATAAATGTGTGAGGAGGCTTGGTTAGCTCAAGTGAATCCTGCTGCCATTAAAGGACTTTTGCCTGTTGCAGTTTGCCATATAAATGTGTGAGAGTCTCGTGGAGCTCAAGAGTAGTCCTGCTGACATTGAAGGACCCTATCTTGTCTGGAGGTCGTGAGTACTAATTCAGGGTCGCTCCCTGTTGAATTGCCACATTGAATCAAATGGAATCACTGTACTGCTGACTGTTTAAACTAATTTTCTTTCTCTGTGGGAAAGGGCCTACCAGCTGCCACGGTTTGGACTAGCCACTAGGGCTTGGGTACCCAGGGACAGTAACTGGTAGGGATAGGCCTGTCACAGAGCCATGAAATAGATGAGTAAAGTGATAAGTAATTAACCTGATTTCCCCTGTCCTTGTTATATTCCCCTAAATAAATCAGGCTGCTTGTTTCAGCAAAGTTATACTGCCTGAGGTATTTGTCTATGTTAAAGTATTGTACTGTGATTGTTGCACTGTATCTTATTTACATGAGGTCCCAGTGCCTGAACCAGCCTGGGGTAAGTGTATACTGTGAAGGTAATTCTGATATATTGTGTGGCCACTAGGTGGGAAGAAAGGGGTTGCAGTGTCCCAGAGGGCTGTGACCAAGTAAGTTTAACTATTGCAAACCTGACCTCTGGGTGGAGGCACCCGCCATTGGATCAGGCCCCTCCAACCTGTTAGTGGCAAATCAGGCAGGGTAGTAGCCCCTGGGATAGCGCCATCTAGGGGTTACATCTTGGAGGCTCACGCTGGGATTGTGTGTCCTCTGAGTGGCCATATTCCCGAACCACTGTTAAGAAAAATGGGTACCCCGACAAGTGGCTGTGCACCGGCTGGTGGGTGGTGTGCAGGAGGAATCGACCCCAAATGCTATGCTTATACTGGACATCCCCTTGGGTATCAATCGGACATTGTACAGGAGTACTTTCCAAGGTGGAAGGTTTACAAAACCCTGTGGTGGTGGGTCGGCATGCTAATCTGCTCACCACACTTTTCTGGCCCTAGTAGAGTTTAAGGATCCATAGATGAGCTCAAAGTGCCACAGACCATTACCCAGGGGCCCTCACTGCTTGGAGTGATAACTAAGGACAGTAAGACCGAGGGGAATGAGCCCCCACCATTATCTGACACATTTGAGGAGAAATTTGCTAAATGGTTGCTGGGAGAAGGGAAAACTGTGGAGGACTTGAAGAAACTATTCTTGCAACCTGGGGGTGTTCCTCCCCCAACACCCTCTCCCGCTCCAGTGCCCGTAATGGTGGCTGAACCAATGCAGACTCCTACTTCTGCACCTGCCATTAGTCACGACTCTTACCGAAGGTTGAGGATCTTCTCTGGCACCCTCCCACCCCCAAGGGAGGATGACTGGGAGACCTGGATGAACTATGTTGCCCCCAAGTGCTAGAATGGCAGTGCTCGGAAGCAGCGAAAGAGGGTTAGTGAGAGCCTCTGAGGTCCTGCCTGGCTGCACATCTGTGCTAAGCAGACCGAGTAACCTGGGCGACTGCACAGGCCTATCTTGAGGCCTTGGAGAATGTATGGGAGCCCAGATTCTGATGAGGACCTATGGTGGAGAGTAAGAAATGCACAACAGTACCAAGGGGTTGTTGTCTGTGTATGTATCTCGGCTGGAAAAATTGTTGCAAGAATGCCTCAGAAAGGGTAGGTTGCCAGCGATTGAACTGGACGAACCAGACTGGACAGAATCCTTAAGTCTGCCCTTCTCAGAACTGCTGTTGCTTCAGTTACGCCTGGCAAATCGACTGGAATCCCACCCTCCTATGATGAGTTAATGAGAGAAATTCGAGGAGTTGAGAAAAGGCGACCTCGGGAGGTACCTGCACCAACAGCTGTGGCTACAACCCGAGTGACTGAGGGTGACCCATCAAGTGAAGTTCAGGGGCAGAGGTTGACAGTCAATGAGTGCTCTGACAAGAAAAAGATATGTCACAATGGGCGAACTGTTGAGAGGATCCGAGATTAATAACAGTCCCTTTATGAGGCCCACGCCTGCAAATGCAGGCCTGACCTATATCCGACTGCATCTGCTATGGGGTGGGGTACCCACCCATGTATCTCCTGCTGATAACAGCTCAAACTCAATTCCTTGACCATGGAAGTGGAGAAACTGGCGAGATGTCTCCAAATGCTTATCACGCCGCAGACAGAGATGGCATCAAGGTTTCCAGTTAGTAGTACCCCCGCCCTGGCTCCCAGTGTGGCGCCTCGGCCAGCTCAAACTCCAGAAAGTATGTTTTGCTATAATTGCGGGAAGGATGGGCACATGAAGAGGGAATGCCGGTCCCCAAAAGACACTGACAAAGTCGCATATAGGCTACAAGAAGAGCTTTGGAGAACAAATCAGTGGTTAAGAGGTGCACAAAATGATCCCAGTGAGGGCACCAAAAATGCTAACTCATGTCTTTTTGTGGCAAGGTCAGTTGCCCAGGCCCCCACTACCGCCTCTCCAGACTGGTCCAGAATAGTGGGTCCCTCCATGGAGACCACTGTAAGGTGAATGGAGTGTCTACAAAAGCTGTAGTAGACAGTGGCTCCCAAGTGACAATTATGTTCCAAGATTGGTATCAGAAGCATTTGTCAGACGTACCTCACAACCATTAGAAGGACTGCATGTATGGGGTTAAGTGAGAAGGCCTACCCTATTCCGGTACATCCGAATTTGGCTGTCTTTCCCCACCTCCGTGGCTGGGTGGCCGAACAAGTAGAGACCCTAGCCTTAGTGTGTCCCCCCACTGGACTGTATGATGGTGTCCCTTTGTTGATTGGAACAAATGCTCCTTATGTTCGGAAGGCTGGCACAGTTATGTTATGAAAAACAGGGGTCAAAGACTAGTAGAGCTTTAAGAGTTCGGCTTTAATTAAGAAGGCCTATGAGGCACAGAGAGATGCTGAAAAAATAGAACCAGAGGAACCGGTCGGAATTGTATGGAAGAAGGATCCTGAGTCTCTGATCCTGGCGCCAAATGCCAGTGTACCTTACGAGGAGAGGTCCATATCAGAAAGGATGTTAAGAATAAAATATTAATGTTGGATGCAAGGCGATGGAAAATTGCCAGAGGGACTGCTGGTCAAGCCTAGTATTTTGCCGCTAGAGCCCATGCTTATGCCAGAAGGGTAATGGTCCAAGTTCAATGTGTCTGAAAGAGACATTCGAGTAAATAGAGGTTGCATCCTGGCTAATGTGCATTGTGCAGACACTGCAGTGCTACCAGCAGCAAGTTCAGGAAGAATGACAGAGTAACACCTGACTTGTTTGATTTGGCGACTCCCCATTGCCAGCTGAATGGAAAGTGAGGATCAGTGAGAAGCTTGCCCAGAGAGACCAGGTGTTTCTTTAAAGGAATGGGGCGTGGATGCGTGCAAGGAGCTGAGCACAATATCCGGCTGCATGACGAAGACCATTTACGTGAGGGTCTCGGCCTGGCACCTGCTGACATAGATGATGTGAGGCGGCATCTGCAAGAGATGTTAGCTGCTGGTGTAATACAAGAATCCGAAGCCCTATGCTTCCCCATTGTGGTAGTGAGGAAAAAGAATGGGACAGTAAGGATGTGTGGATTATCGCACCTTAAACGGCGGACTATCCTGATCATTACACAATGCCCTGCATTCAGGATGCTTTGGACTGCCTAAGCAGAACGAAAGTGGTTCTCTGTGTTTGATCTCCATGATGGGTACTACAGATCCGATGGCCCCAGAGGACGTGAGAAGACAGCCTTTATCTGTCCGCTTGGCTTCTATAGAATTCATGAGGATGCCTCAAGGATTTCAGGTGCCCCAGCCACTTTTCAATGACTGATGGAGGCGTGCAGTGGGGACATGAACTTACTAGAGTGCCTGGTATACCTAGATGATGTTATTGTGTTTGGCAGCTCACTGGAGGAACATGAGGCAGATTATTTAAGGTATTGGACCGACTGGAGGACTTTGGCCTTAAACTGTCCATTGATAAGTGTCAGTTCTTTCAAACATCAGTAAAGTATGTGGGACACATAGTATCCACTGAGGGAATAGAGACCGACCAAGTAAAGTTGAGGCCTTGACCACCTGGCCACAGGCCAAAATCTAAAAGAACTGCAAAGATTCCTGGGATTCTGTGGTTATTATCGGCGTTTCATCAAGGACTATTCAAGAGTGATCCGCCTTTACTTAACCTTACTCAAGGTATCCCCAACCCATAAAAATACCAAAAGTCAGCGTCCCTCAAGACTGAAGAGTGTATTTTCATCCGAGTGAAGTATTTGAGGCCCGCTGGACTCTGATTAATGAGACTGCTTTTCATGAGATCATATATCAACTTACCCATGCTCCAGTGCTGGCCTATGCCGATCCAGAAAACCTTCGTCCTGCACACTGATGCTAGCTTGCAAGGGTTGGGGCTGTGTTGTACCAGAACACGAGAATGGCCTGAGACCAGTGGCCTTTGCCAGTAGAAGCCTGACCCCATCCCAAAGAACCATCCTGTACATAAGTTAGAGTTCCTAGCTTTGAAGTGGGCTATTGTTGACCAATTCCATGAGTACTTGTATGGGGCTAAAATACTAGTAAAACTGACAATAATCCTTTGACCTTGGCAGACCTCAGCTAAGTTGGATGCCACTGCGCCACAGGTGGCTTTCTGCATATCTACATATGACTATGCTCTCGAATACCGAGCAGGTCTGAACCACATAGATGCTGATGCTCTCTCCCGGAGGCCTGTTCCCCAGAATGATTGGGTCCGATTGGCAGAACCTGACATTCGGGCACTCTGCCGAAGTTTGACAGGGAGGAACAAATGTCCCACAGACGCAGTGGACTGCATGGTGGATTGCTTGGGACCCTCTGAGAATTGCATACCTGCTGCTTATTGCCACTTTTCTGCAATAGACATTGGTGCACTGCCTCAGCTGGACAATGACAGTATTCAGCGGGCTCAATCCCGCGATCCTATGATCAAATTAGCTTTAGAAGTCCTCTATGCAGGAAAAGATGTGTCCAAATTACGCTCCACTGATTTGAGAACTGCACTGTTATACAAAGAAGGTCCTAAGTTGAAACTGATCAATAAACTGTTATACAGAGAAACAGTAGACAGAGGGACAAGTAGACAAACAACAACTGGTGCTGCCCTGCCTTGAGACTCAGTATTGAGGTCCTTGACACACCACATGGGGCACCTTGGTATAGACAGAACACTTGACTTGGTGAGATCCAGATTCTATTGGCCTAAGATGGGGGCTGATGTGGAGCAACACATTTGAACTTGTAGTTGCTGCTTACAGAGGAAAGCTTTGCCCCAGAGGGCTGCCCCCCTTGTTAACATAACCACCAGTGCACCCATGGAGCTGGTCTGTATTGATTTTCTGAGTTTGGAGTCAGATCAAAGAAATATCAGTAATGTGCTGGTGGTCACTGACCATTTCACGAGATATGCCCAAGCTTTCCCCACCAAAGACCAGAAAGCATCACTGTAGCCAAAGTACTTGTAGAAAACTTTTTGTTCACTATGGGGCTCCACAAAGAATCCATTCTGATCAAGGGAGACTTTGAGAGTCGTCTGATCAAGAGATGCTTTCTCTGTGGGGAGTGAAAGTCAGAACCACTCCTTACCACCCCCAGGGGACCCACAGCCTGAGCGTTTCAACCGCACTTTGCTAGATATGCTAGAGCACGCTGCACCCAAAGGACAAGACTAGATGGAACCAACAAATTAGCACCCTGGTACATGCTTATAACTGCACAAAAGTGATGCCACTGGGTTCTCCCCTACCGCCTGATGTTTGGAAGAGAAACTCGACTACCGGTAGATGTGTGTTTGGGTCTCTCCTGATGGGGTTCAAGCTGACAACTATTTACAGTATGTGCAAAGTTAAAGGCCCAGCTAACTCATGCGTACCAACTGGTCCAAACCATGGCTGCCAAAGAAATCTGCCCAACAAAAAGGTATGATAAAAGGTGAAAGCACAGGAACTCCAGGAGGGAGATCGGTATTGCTAAGAAATCTGGGACTGCATGGCAAGCACAAGATTGCTGACAGATGCACCATCTCCCTCACATTGTAGTGGGCAAACTAGATGATCTGCCAGTGTACAAAGTAAGGCCTGAGAATAATTCAAAGATGTAAAACAATGCATAGAAATCATTTACTGCCCATTGGACAAATCTTAATTGAGTCTGAGCCCTAGAAGATGCCCCTCTGGACCAGTGACTAGAGCTGCTGCTAAGAAAAGATCAAGAAAGTCTGCACCTACAGAAGCAAAGTTAAAGTGTTCCCTCCACAAGTCCCAGTTGAGCATGACTGTCAGTCCATATCGGAAGAAAGTGAGGTGACTTTGAATACTATCCTTCTTACGAACTGAGTCAATTGTTTGGGCAATCCCTAGTCAATACTGGAGATGAAGCTGGGCCTTCTGGACTGTCCAAGCCCCAAGCTTGTCCCTGGAGCCAATGCTCCCAGAAAGTGAAGTGCAAAGCATCAGATCAGATGAAATGGAATCATTGTGCATGGTTGAACTGTTTGAGCTTTCAGGGAGGAAAATGATGGATTAGGTCAGACTGGTGATACACCAGAACAAGAAGAGTATTTTGAGTGCCCTGACAGTCCACTGCCAGTGTCCAAAGCTCTCCATGCGAGCCAAATGTTGTGGACTCAGAAACTGTAACTCCTGGAGCTGAAAGTGCCCCAAGTTCTAGCCTCTCTACCCCATGGAGACTCCCTGACAAGTGAGGACAATGCTGAAAATGAGGCTCAGAGTGCAGAGACTGTAACAGTTCCCCTAGAAAGACTGGTCGAGCTGTAAAGCCTGTGGTGCACCTCAGTTATGATTCCCTGGGCCGGCCAGTGGATCTGCCTCTCAATGTTGTCCATAAAGGGTATGTGTCCCGATCTCATTGCCCAAACTGGCGTCAGTGCTAACTCCAAGTTACTTGTGTTGCCCTCTAAGTATGGTGCCCTTGCCCCATCCAGCCCCAAGGTAACTGATAGGAAGGGCCCCTCTTCAGGTTTCATGTACAAGAGGTAATAACTTGAGTTATGGTACAATGTGTATGTAATACTGTGTAAGAGTGATGTGACTGCAATGTTTCAGAAATGTGTTCTTGGTAAAATGATATATTGACTGATGATTACATATGCGAGCCTAATGCAAATGTATATGGTTGCAGTTGAAACTTATGAGAATTACTTGCTTGTGGACGTCAAGCTTTCCCAAGCCAGGAAGGGTGTAACCCCCTGCAAATGGGGGTTCCAAAAGACTTCCAGGAGCTTGCTTGAATGCTCCAAGCCTGAATGGTGTTTGGCGTTTAAGCCATTTATCAGTGAGTGTTTTTAGAACCTCTGGTACTGTCTCTTTAAGAGCTGTCTGCTTGCAGACATAATTAGTTGTATGGGGGACTGTGTGTTTCTTTGATTGAGTACCACTCGGCTGCTGTAATTCACTCCATTTTTGCAGTCACTAGGAGTGCAAAGGGAACCTATCTGAAAGATGTAACTGTTTGCCAGAAACCATTTAGAGTAATAATGAAATTACAGTTTGTCTAACCTGCTTTCTTTGCAGTCAGAACTGTGTCTGCCTAGTTCCCCATTCTAGTTTCGAACTGCTGAACTGGACCAATCAGTGTGGGGTAAGCTAGCTCTAAAATGGTGCCTTGGACGAATCAGAACTTGGACTCATAATCTGAGCCAGCCACAAGAGGATTGTATGGGCAGTGACTCTGGGAGATGTAGTTTAGACTTGGCGCCTTTTGGACCAACAGGGCAGTCTTTGTGGTGACAGCCAATCCAGTCAAGAACTGGGAGGAACTCAAAGGAAGTGCCGGTTTTGTCTGTTGGAGTTTCAGTTGAGCTCTGGCAGTGAAGAAGGAAGGAGCCCTGTGCTTTTTCAGTGTGCAGTTTAGTGGGAAGCGTGTGTAAGGCCCAGAGTTCCGGTCTGCAGCTTGTGTAACTGCTTGTTAGGACTGAATCCGTCCTGTGAAGAGAATCAAAGGATAGCTGAAGAGTAGAAACCAGGCTCACCCTGTAGAAGACTGGAGAAATTGCTGAATTGCACTCGGTCTGTCAGGAACTGAATCTGCTGTGTGTTCTCCCGGGTATTGTGCAGTAATTGCGATCGGGATAGAGAAGCAGCCTGCCTGGTATAGTACTTTCTGTTTTACCATATAAATGTGTGAAGAGGCTTGTGTACCTCAAGTGAATCCTGCTGCCATTAAAGGACTTTTGCCTGTTACTGTTCACCATATAAATGTGTGAGGAGGCTTGGTTAGCTCAAGTGAATCCTGCTGCCATTAAAGGACTTTTGCCTGTTGCAGTTTGCCATATAAATGTGTGAGGAGTCTCGTGGAGCTCAAGAGTAGCCCTGCTGACATTGAAGGACCCTATCTTGTTTGGAGGTCATGAGTACTAATTCAGGGTCGCTCCTGTTGAATTGCCACATTGAATCCAAATGGAATCACTGTACTGCTGACTGTTTAAACTAATTTTCTTTTCTCTGTGGGAAAGAGCCCCTACCAGCTGCCACGGTTTGGACTAGCCACTAGGGCTTGGGTACCCAGGGACAGTAACTGGTAGGGATAGGCCTGTGCACAGAGCCATAGGTAGATGAGTAAAGTGATAAGCTAACTAACCTGATTTCCCCCTGTCCTTGTTATATTCCCCTAAATAAATCCGAGCTGCTTGTTTCAGCAAAGTTATACTGCCTGAGGTATTTGTCTATGTTAAAGTATTGTACTGTGATTGTTGCACTGTATCTTATTTCGTGAGGTCCCAGTGCCTGAACCAGCCCTGGGGGTAAGTGTATACTGTGAAGGTAATTCTGATATATTGTGTGGGCCACTAGTGGGAAGAAAGGGGGGTTGCAGTGTCCCAGAGGGCTGTGACCAAGTAAGTTTAACTATTGCAAACCCTGACCTCTGGGTGGAGGCACCCGCCATTGGATCCAGGCCCCTCAACCTGTTAGTGGCAAATCAGGCAGGGGTAGTAGCCCCTGGGATAGCGCCATCTAGGGGTTACACATGCCTTGGTCACAGACCCTCCGTATGCTGTGTTTCATAAGGAGAAAGTAGTTCTTAGGATCCATCGTAAGTTTCTCCCTAAGGTTGTCTCAGAATTTCATCTAAACTAACCTGTAGTCCTACCTACTTACTTTGTGAATTTCCAAAATGAAGGGGCTCGTACCCTTCATTCTTTGGATGTCAAAAGAGCTCTATTTAGATAGAAGAAAACAATTTCGCAAAGCTCAACAGCTGTTTGTTTCCTTCAGTGAGACCCGGCTGAGTCAACCTGTTGCTATCAGATGCATTTCAGCATGGCTGGTGGCATGCCTTTGCCACTGTTATTCCATGGTGCAGGTTAAGCTGGAGGGCAGAGTTTATGCTCACTCTACTTGAGCAGTCGCGGCATCCCTGGCAGAAATCTGTAACATGCCCATTGCAGATATTTGCAATTCAGCTACCTGGAGCTCAGTGCATACTTTCGTCAAGCACTATGCCCTGGATGTCCATGCCCGGCAGCATCTTTCATTTGGCAAAACCATTTTTAATGGACTTCTGTCCTAAAATTGTGAGCTCTTGGTCTCTGCTGCCGCCCTCTCAGGGGATTATTAGCTCGGTACTCTCCCATCAGTGTGAATGAGTGGTGGAGACTTCATGTCCAGGAAGATATGGAAATTACGTACCTACCGTAATTCTTTATCTTCTTGGATGAAGTCTCCACCACTCATCCAACCCACCATCCCCCGAGCTCACCTCTGTTGTTTGTCTTCACTCCGTCAATCTTTAGGCTGTGAAGATGTCTTTGTGGATCCTTCTTTTCAAACAACATGAAGTCTTGCTGTATTCTGACAATCTGCAGTTAGCTCCAGCCTTTGAACTGCCTCGGAGTGTAGAGGGTTAATTTTCCATGCAGTGCATAGAACGTTGAGCTCGAGCTCGGTTGAGGTCTCTCTCTCTCTGCAGCAGTTTGAAACCCAACCATTAGATTTCTCACTCCACCTCACTGAACAGTCGCTCCGGAGATTTCTCCTTCTGCTTGGGTCAAAGTTGGTTAAAGTGTCAGTTTTGTCACTCAACTTCCGTAGTATTACGGTTCAGGGCTCTGTCTGTGGTACAGTAAGTACTTTAGGTAGTAGTTCTGGGTTATTTGTGGAAATTGTAAAAACTTTCCTTGATCGGTTCAGCTGAACCGATCCAACATATTTGAAATCTGTGTGTTTTCCTTTAGTGTGTGGTTACCGGTCCTTATCGGTTTAAAAAAAAAAAAACGTGTTTTAACGTTTTTTCCCAATACCCATAACACGGTTAGAAACCAATAAGTGAGTCATGCCTGGTGGTTACCGAAAAAAGGGTAAGTTTGGTTAGGTTGGCCATGTCTGAGAAACCCAAGAAAAAAAACAGGCCTATTGGGTTTCAACACTGCAGTGAGTGTGGGGAGGTCTTTGCTAAGGCCGATCCCCACACCATCTGTGTTTATTGTCTGGGGTTTGACCACCTCAATACAGATTGACAAATATGTAAAAACGTTCCTAAGTCTACCCTGGAAAAAAGATTAGGTAGACTTAGGGAAAAGGAGGCCGAGAAGTCCGCTGACCCGGATGGCCTGCCCGGTTCGGTTCCGACCGAACCAGGAGTGCCCTCTGACCAGGCCGGTATTTCTTTGGGCAAGAGGAGAGTCGATCCTGAGGGATTGGCTCCTACAAAAAGAAAACGTAAAGAAAAATCAGCTGGTTCAGATTCGGAGGTTCATTTTCTGACCGCTGATGAGATTGCCCGAGCGATTCGGATTGTTTAATCGCTTCACCCGGTTCCTTCTGCTCCGGCTCCGTTAGCTAGGGGTTTAGTTTGGTCGGTTCCTCTGGTTCAGGATTACACCCCTGAAGATTTTTATGAACTGGAATTTGA
This sequence comes from Neoceratodus forsteri, assembly GCA_016271365.2. NCBI lineage: Eukaryota > Metazoa > Chordata > Ceratodontiformes > Ceratodontidae > Neoceratodus > Neoceratodus forsteri. The sequence continues at coordinate 212,901,638 of CM028129.1, read as the reverse complement.
GGAGGAGGGAGATTATGAGCTGAGCAAGATGATGATTATAATGGAGCAGAAAGTCTGGATGTGCCCATTGAACCGGACATCTCCCCAGACAGACCCTCCAATGTATCTCCTCCAAGGCTTTCTGAGTCCCCATCTCACTTTTTGTTTTACAAAAAGGTGGCTGAAACCCTCCAGTTCCCTATGGTTGAAGCTGTTGAGGAGGATTTTGTAGAGATGATGGACATCCTAGAGTCCAAGAGGTTGTCTGTTCCCCTCCATAAATCCCTGGTGAAACAGACACATAAGATTTTACATACACCAAATTCTTTACCTCCTGTGGATAAGAGAATGGACAGGAGGTATATGCTATCAGGCTCAGGTACTGAGTTTTTGTTCAATCATTGCAGCCATGTTGGGGTAGTGCAGGCTGTAGCCTGTGACAGGGATACTATACCTTTGGCTTCACACCCCCCAGATAAAGACTCCAAGAAGGTGGATGCCATGGCCAAGAAACAATACTTGGCATCCTTCTTGGGACTCAGGCAGGCTAATTACATGGCCTACACAGCCAGATACCAGAAGTCCAAGTGGGATATGGTTCTGGAACTGGCTAAATAGGTTTCCCCCCAGCTAGCCAAAGAGCTGGATGAGGTGGCTGCTGATGGGACTTAGGCATCCAAAGTGCAATTCCATGCTGCTATAGACTCTAATGATGTGGCATCGAGAGTCATGGCTACATCTGTGTCTCTCAGGAGATTTGCTTGGCTCAGATGCACTAGCCTTTCTCAGGACACCCAGGCTAAGGCCATGGATTTCTCTGTGGTGGGTAGCTCTTTGTTTGGGGAGCAGACAGAGACTTACATGAAGAAAATGGATGAGTACAGAACCACCTACAGGAGTGCACAGGTCAAAGAATGGCAAGCCACTCCTCAAAAGCAGCAGTCTAGGGGCAGGGGCAAGCCCTTTCACAAGCCTTTATACCAAGCCCAGGCCTCCTCTCCCTTCCCACAGAGGGGGTTCTTTCGAGGGAGAGGCAGGAGGGAGATGAGCAGGGCTGCATCTTCTTCCCAGTCCAAGGCTCCTGCCAAGCAGACACCCTGATGTGTCAGCCTGGGTCGACTCCCCAATTCCAGTAGGAGGCAGGCTGGCTTACTGCTTCCAGGCCTGGAAGCCTGTTACCTCAGACAAGTGGGTCCTGGAGGTAGTAAGCCAGGGACTGCCCCTCAGTTTCAAGAAGTTTCCAAAAGTGAGGGTCAGGTCTTTTCCACCTGCAAACATCTCCGAAACCATTGCTGTAGATGCAGAGGTTTCTTCTCTGCTGGCTCTCAGAGCTGTGGAGAGTTCCTACTCTAAACAGGGGCAAGTGTCTGTACTCCAGATATTTCCTTACCCCAAAAAAGACAGGGGAGTGGCAACCCATCCTAGACTTAAGGTATTTGAACAAACACTCCTCAAAACCAAAGTTCAAAATGGTGACTCTGGGAGTAATTCTTCCCTTTTTTTGAAGCCAGGAGATTGGTTAGGATCCCTGGACCTCAAGGATGCCTGTGTTCTCATTCCCATCAGGTGCTCCCACAGAAAGTACCTCAGCTTCGAATTGCCTTCAGGCCATTATCAGTTCAGAGCAATGCCCTTTGGACTAACATCAGCTCCAAGAGTGTTTACAAAGTGCCTTGCGGTAGTAGTTGCCTTCCTCAGAAGGCAGGGTATCTCTCTGTTCCCATACCTGGATGACTGGCTCATTGTAGTACAGTCTCCCAACCAGGTCTGGTCAGCTCTTCAAGTCACTCAAGATTTGCACAGTTCTCTGGGATTCCTTCTCAGTTTGCCAAAGTCAGTTCTCGAACCAGAACAACTCCTCACTTTCATAGGGATAGAGTTAGAAACTGTTCAAGCAAAGGCTTTCCTCCCACTAGCAAGGGTAAAGGCCCTTACAGATCTTGCTTCCTCATTTCATCCTCTGGTTTCTCGCCCAGCAAGATATTTTCTACAGCTCTTAGGCCACATGGCAGCTTCCACTGTAGTGGTACAAGGAGCCAGGTTCCAAATGAGGGGCATTCAGTTTCATCTATAGTCTTTTTGGTCTCAGAAAAAAGATTCTCTCTCCAAATTGGTTCCAGTGACTCATACTCTGGTCCAAGCTCTCCAGTGGTGGCTGGATCAGGACAATCTCAGACAATGAGTCCTATTCCTTAATCAATCTCATTCAGTGGTACTAACTACAGATGCTTCTCTCCTGGGCTGGGGAGCCCACTTAGGAGCCCTCACAGCACAGGGTGTTTGGTCTCCACAAGAGTCAGTCCATCATATCAATCTTCTGGAACTCAGGGCAGTATTCCTAGCCCATCAAGCTTTCTCAGACTCAGTAAGGGACAAGGTGGTTTAGGTCAGGACAGACAACACCACCACCATGTGGTACATCAACAAGCAAGAGGGCACTTGGTCTATGGCCTTGTGCATGGAGGCCATGAAAGTATGGTCTCTGACCTACTCGCTGCAAACTTTCCTAATAGCAGTCCACCTCCCAGGGAAGGGCAATGTGCTAGCAGATGATCTGAGCAGAATCTCCCAGGGCCATCACAAATGTACCTTGGATCCTCTCATCCTGAAAGTAATCTTCACCAGGTGGGGCACTCCAGAGATAGATCTCTTTGTAGCCCCAGACAATCACCAACTTCCCCTCTTCTGCTGCAGACCCCCAGTCCTAGGGACTGTTCCCCTGGAAGCCCTGATATTAAACTGGGAAGGCAAATTCCTTTATGCCTTTCCTCCCTTTCCCCTGTTGTTCAGGGTTCTAGTCAAGATCAGGTCACAACCCTGCACAGTGATCCTACTGGCTCCAGACTGGGCCAGACAGGCTTGGTATCCTCTGTTGTTGTCCCTAGCAGTTTCACTCCCATGTCTCTTCCCAAAAGACACAACCTCCTAACCTCCTCTCAGGGGAGGATCTGATACCCCAATCTCCAGTCTCTCAATCTCAAGGCCTGGCTCTTGAAGAATTAGAATATGCAGGCCTGCACCTTTCTCAGGGAGTTTTGGACATCCTTAAGGTTTCTCGGAAACCCTCTACCAGGAAAACTTATAATTTCAAATGGAAAAGATTTAGCATTTGGTGTTCCCATAAGGATATTCTACCAGTTGCTGTTGGCATTGCTACGCTTTTGGATTACCTTGTTCACCTTAATGGCTTAGGCCTTAGGCCAGCCACTTTAAATGTTCATTTAGCAGCCGTGTCTGCATTCCTCTTAGCAAGGAAGGGCTCTTCCCTGGCATTTCACCCTGACTTTGGTAAGTTCTTTAAGGCTCTGGTTCATACCAACCCTCCTTTTAGAGAGCCTACTCAGGCTTGGGATCTCAATATCTGCATTGCTCCACTTATGCAGCCACCCTTCGAACCTCTGGCTTTGACCGAGCTTAAGTACCTGACTTGGCAAACTGTGTTTCTGGTAGCTATCACATCTGCCAGACGAATCAGTGAATTACAGGCCCTGTCAGTTAAACCTGATTTTATCTCATTCCATAGAGATAAGGTGGTCCTCAGAACCAGTAGGAGGTTCTTCCCTAAAGTGGTCTCAGATTTTCACCTGAACCAGTCCCTGTCACTTCCTGTGTTTTTCACTGATCATTCTTCTTCAGGAGAAAGAAGATTACACAGTTTGGATGTTAAAAGGGCACTTAGCTAATACATTGCGCATACTAAGGCATGCAGGAATGACTGTCTTGAATTGTTTCTGCCTTATGGTGAAGTGGGAAAAGGTAGACCTGCTACTAAGAGAACGGTTGCCAGGTGGACTGTCTCTTGTATACCATTCTGCTATGCCAAGCTAGGTAAAACACCTCCCTCAGGCCTGAGGGCTCACTCGACTAGGGGTACAGCTGCTTCTCTGGCTGCTGCCAGAGATATACCCTTGTTAGAGATCGACAAAGCAGCCACCTGGAATACAGTCCATACTTTCACCAAGCATTACTCTCTGGATATCCAGGCTAGGAGTGATGCTAGGTTTGGTACAGCAGTACTGCAGAGCCTATTCCCAAAATAGGTTCGGTACCCTCCTCCATGGAGGTACTGCTTAGTGGTCTGCATATATGTCAGAATACTGCAAAACTTCATGTTGTCTGAAGAAAAAAATTACTCACTTTAGTAATTGTGATCTTCCTGGACATAAGTCTCCACCACTCATTCACACTATTGGGATCTGCGCCGGAGGCACTAGGACGCATCGGGAGCAAACTTTTTGCTGGAGGGTCGGCGCCAGAGATGGAGCCGCGAGGAACGGCACCGCAAGCCTCAGCTCGCGTGGTAATGACTATCTTGGTGTCGATCCTCCAACCGATTCAGTTCCTTTTTTCCCGCCGTCGAGTGCGCTTCAGTGACGATGTCGCTCGCCCGCCGGGAGTCAAACTTCAAACTAGCAGCATAGTTTTCAGTTTTCTTATTTTGTAGTAATATCTCGATAAGTATCGCTTAAGTCTATTCTTATTTTAAAAATAAAAGAAGTCTCAGCCTACTTTGACGCAGTCGACCATGAGCAGGTCAGGTGGCGGTAGAGGGACTTCGTATGAAAGCTGTTCAGTCAGTCAGGCTGGGTCCGGTCCGCCGCCTTCTCCGGAAGGGGGGTCTGACAATGGTCAGTCCAATGCCCGGGGGGACGGGCGGTCCCCGAGGAAGCATAAAAATAAACAGTCGCATTCTCGGCACCGTTCGGCCTCAAACTCTTCTTTGGCCCATAGGTCAAAAAAGAAAAGGCATCACTCGAGGTCGCCCTCTGATACGTCTGCGCGTAGATGTTCGGTTATCAGGGCTAGTTGCCGGTCTCCTCCTTCGGGGTCACCAACCTCTGCTTCTGGTAGCCAGCGGCTTCAACAGGCCCTACCCCGCCCGCGGTAGGTCTTCAGATGAGCAGTTTCATCAGTGGGCGCTCTTATGGAGCAATGGGCTCGGAGGTTGGTTCAGCTACCTGGCTCGGTCTCTCGTGGGCCTTGGGCTTATTGGGAGACCAGGTAGGGGCGGTTGGACTTCCCTAGTCGCTGGCTCCTTCTTGGTGCCCGTCGACTCCGGCAACAAGTGTTCCCCCTCACATGGCTACGGCACAGGGGGCCACACCGATGCCCTTATCTCCTGCTCTTCTTCCTTCAAAGCTTGTTTTTCGGGGTCTTGGAGTGTTTTCAGCACCCTCGGTGTTGATGGGACGGCGCCGAGCGGCTCTTCGGCAGCGTGCGGCTCTTCGGTGCCATTTTCAGCACCATGCAGCCTCTCGGCACCGTTTTTGGTGCCGTGCGGCTCCTCGGCGCCATTTTTGGCGCCGTGCGGCTCTTCGCCACGCGGCTCCTCAGCGTCGTTCTCTGTGCCGTGCGCCTCCGCAGCGCCGGGGGCTCTCAGGGTGTCCTCCACTTTTCAGGACTCCTCTTTTCACTCTTTTCCTTCTTCGCTTTCCTCTTTCATTCCTTTCCTGTCCATGCAGTCCCTCCTGTACTGTCAGGAGATGACATTGAGCCTGACCCAGACCTTCGGCTGGGTGATGAAGTGGAGGAAGCAGGATCCATTACTGCTACAGAGCCTGTGGTCGAGGACCTGTCCTTTAAGTCTCTGCTGAAAAATTTGATCTCCACTCTTTCTCTCCAGACTACAGACATCGATCCTGGTAAATTGTTAAGACTCCAATACCTTCATGCCCCGGAGATCCCTACGGATTTGACTTCTCTGGTTCAGCCTTCCTTCGAGACACTGTCTCAAATGGTATGGAATAATCCTGCTCTTACCCCTTCGGTGGCTAAATCCATAGACAGGAAATATTCAGCCCCCAAGGATCATCCCATTTTGGCATCTCAGGCCTTTCCGGATCTTATTGTAGTCCTGGCAGAGAATGATAAGGTCGTTCTTCCCCAAACTACTACAGCTCGATCCATTAACAAAGAATCTCGTAAGATAGACACCTTAGGTAAGAGAGTCTTTGCTGCTTCTACCCTAAGTATGCATATTGCCAGCTACCAGGGCTATTTCTCCCAGTATGAGTATATCCTGTGGCACTCTATCAAGCAGATGGTTGAAGCTCTACCGGAATCGGATACAAAGCCAGAGCTTCTTCAAACCATTACCAGAGTATGAATCTAATAACCAGCAGGTTAAAGCAGCTATGGATGCTTTCGACACTGCTTCGTTCGTGACTGCTGGTATTTTTTACCGCGTCATTCCTGGCTTCGCGCTTCGGGCTTCACGAATGGCCTTTGCAAGCAGGTAATGGCGTTACCTTCAATGGTGCATATCTTTTCGGTCCTCAGGTAGAAGAAGCTCTAAAGCTATGCAAAAGACTAGGTCAGCCATTAAATTGGCTAGACCCCCTCCTGCCCCCTCTCGAGGGAGTGTCAATAAACGTCAGTTTCATAACCGTCAGTCCTTTCGAGGCAGAGGCAGAGGAGGTTTCCATAAAACCCAACCTGCCCAACCTCAAAAGAAGACTCAAGAGAAGGCGCAAGGGCCCAAAGCGCCTAGCGCCACCTTGTGAGTTGCTAGCCCAAGTCCCATCTCAGCTGCCGAGGTGGACTTTTCCTCTCCAGTGGGAGGTCGTCTGATGCACTTCTACAACCAATGAAGTCCATAACCTCAGACAAATGGGTCCTTTGGATAATTCAGCGGGTATTCACTCAATCTTGTGGAGACCCTCCGGATCGTCTCTTCCCAAACGACAGCCCAGGCTGTCGACCTTCAGTCAGACCTTCTCGCCGCCGAGATTCAGGGCCTTCTGAACAACAGGGCAGTAGAAGTAGTGCCGCTGCATCAACCGAACATGGGTTCTCTCCATTACTTTCTGGTTCCAAAGAAGTCTGGGGCATTCTAGATCTCAAAGCTAAACAAATTTCTCCCAAGGAGAAATTCAAAATGATTCTCTGGGAACCCTGTTACCTTTGCTTCATCAACACGACTGGCTAGCCTCCCTAGACATGCAGGATGCTTACCAGCACATTTCTGTTCACTCGAGGCATCACAAATTCCTGAGGTTTGTGGCTCTGGGACAACATTATCAGTTCAAGTCCTCCCTTTGGGCTATCCCTCGGCGCGGGTTTTTACAAAGTGTTGTGCAGTTCTCGTAGCGCACCTCAGAAAGGTTGGAATACAGGTGTTCCCTTATCTGGACGATTGGCTTCTGGCAAGCCCTTCCAGGCAAGGGACTCTGGATGCCATAGAGATGGCCTCTCGCTTCCTTATGTCCATGGGAGTTCTGCTGAACCTCAAGAAATCGCAACTGCAGCCCTCCAGAGGCTCCTTTTTATAGGGACTCTTCTGGACACCTCCTGTGTGAAGGCTTTTCTTCCAGAAGACAGAAGGAGCGATATCCTTCAAATGGCCCGTCACATCGGGAAAACAACTCAGTCCCAGCTCTCGATGCAGCGGATGCTGGGCCTCATAGCATCCTCAGTGTTCACTGTACTACTTGCGTCTGCCGTGAGAACCACTCAGTGGATGCTCAGTACTCAGTGGTCCCCAACCACTCACCCACAGTCCTATCCCATCAGGTGACAGAACCTTTAAAGAGGTCACTCACCTGATGGTCTCAAGAAACAATCTCCTGGAAGGTACCCTTTGCTCCTCTGGACCATCAGATCTCCATTACCACAGACCGTCCCTAATGGGGTGGGGAGCTCACTGTCAGGCTCTCCACACTCAAGGTGCGTGGACTCAGGTCGAGTCCCAGCTTCACATAAATGTCCTAGAAATGAGAGCTGTCCTTTATGCGGTCCGAGCGTTGAAGGACATTCTCTGTCACAAGAACATTCTCCTTCAAACGGACAACAAAGCAGTGATGTACTACATCAACAAGCAGGGTGGTGCTCATTCTTACCACTTATGCAGGGAAGTGATGAAGGTATGGGAATGGTGCTTGGAGCACAAGGCTCTAATTCAAGTGGTCTACCTGCCGGGAATACAAAACGAGCTGGCAGACCGTCTCAGCAGAACAGAGACAGATCCTCACGAGTGGTCTCTCGACTCAACCATAGTTCAGTCACTATTCAAAGAGTGGGGAACTCCAGACCTGGACCTTTTTGCATCCCTACTCAACGCAAAACTGCCTCTCTTCTGCTCCAGAAATCCAGAGCCTGGCATTTTCTGTCAGGATCGTTCAGGCTGCGGTGGACAAAGCAGCTTTCTTTCGCCTTTCCACTTCTTCCTCTAAGTCATAGGGTGCTCCTCAAGTTCCAGATCCCAGGGGACAAGATGATACTCATTGCTCCTTTCTGGCCTCGGCAGCTGTGGTTTCCACTACTCAACAATATGTTGGCAGTTCCTCCGAGACCACTTCCCCTGCAGATGAACCTGTTGACTCAGGGACCGGTGGTCCATCCCAACCTGAGATCGCTTCACCTTCCCGCTTGGCTCCTGAAGAGGTAGAAGTAAACCGGTTCAATGTCTCTCGAAGGGTTTCAGATATTCTTCTGGCTGCGCGGAAGCCAGCCACTCGGAAAACTTACACAGCCAAGTGGAAGCTCTGGTGTGCAAAGTCCTCTTTGAATCCCTTTTCCTGCCCACCAGATAAGGTTTTGGAGTACCTCTTGGACCTCTCAAATTCAGGTCTGCAGTACTCTACAGTCAAAGTTCACCTTAGTGCCATTTCAGCGTATCATGAGCCGTTTTTTTCCTTAACACTGGCTCAGTTACCTGTGGTTAAGAGATTTCTTAAAGGAATTCTGCATACCAGACCTCCTACAAGATGTCCAGTTGCAGCCTGAGACATTAATCTTGTGCTAGACATGCTCACTCGGAAACCTTTCGAACCTCTGGCTACCTGTGAGCTAAAATTTCTCACCTGGAAGACTGCCTTCCTAGTGGCATTACCTCAGCCCGCAGGGTCTCTGAGATACATGCCCTGGTCACAGACCCTCTGTATACTGTGTTCCATAAGGACAAAGTAGTCCTTCGGACTCATCCTAAATTCCTTCCTAAGGTTGTGTCAGAATTTCATCTAAACCAACCTTTGGTCCTTCCCTCTTACTTTGCAGACTTCCAAAATGAAGGAGAACGATCTCTTCATTCTTTGGATGTTAAGAGAGCTTTGCGTTTCTATCTAGATAGAACCAAGGACTTTTGCAAAGCCCAGCAACTGTTTGTTTCCTTCAGCGAGACCCGGCTGGGTCAACCTGTCGCTATCAGATGTATCTCAGCATGTCTAGTGGCATGCCTTCGCCACTGCTATTCCATGGCACAGGTTAAGTTGGAGGGTAGGGTTTACGCTCACTCTACTAGAGCAGTCGCAGCATCCCTAGCGGAAATTTGCAACATGCCCATTGCAGATATTTGCAAGCGACCACACCTGGAGCTCAGTACATACTGATTAAACATTATGCACTGGATGTCCATGCCATGGACAACATTCTTCCTTTGGCAGAGCCATCCTTAATGGACTTCTGTCCTAGAAGCGTGAGCTCTTGGTCTCTCCTGCCGCCCTCTTGGGGATTATTAGCCAGTACTCTCCCAATAGTGTGAATGAGTGGTGAGACTTATGTCCAGAAAGATATGAAATACGTACCTACCGAAATTCTTTATCTTCTTGGATGAGTCTCCACCACTCATTCACACGCCCACCCTCCATCCCCCGAGCTCACCTCTGTTGTTGGTCTTCACTCTCTCAAATCTTTAGGCCTTGAAGACTTCTTTGTTGACCCTTCTTATACGGGTCATCCGGACTATCTTATGTCCGGTTTTTACGTTAGGCTACCCTTCTAGGTTAGTTACGCTGCACCTCCTTGGTAAAAAAGGTACTGAGGTGGTTGGAGCATCGACGCCGAGATAGTCATTACCGCGCGAGCTGAGGCTCGCGGTGCTGTTCCTCATGGCTCCATCTCTGGCACCGACCCTCCAGCAAAATGTTTGCTCCCGATGGGTCCTAGTGCCTCCGGCTCAGATCCCAATAGTGTGAATGAGTGGTGGAGATTCGTCCAAGAAGATCAAGAATTACGGTAGGTGCGTAATTCTCATTTTCTTCTAATGGAGTCTTGCTGTATTCTGACCTCCTCCCCACCTCCCCACTCAGAACCTAGTTTTGGGATGTGGGCTGGCAGGTACAGTGTTGCATCTTAGGGGTGTACTTTGCACCTTTCCTCTTCAGGGTGGGGTGGTAGTTGTAATTGCTATGTTTTAACTTAGATTTATATATTTTGTTCACTACCTGATTTTTCCCTTGGGTTCTTGGCTTGAGTCTTTTGGACCCAAGTTGTTGTCTGTTGGCTTAGATGTTTACAATTTCCACACTGAAAGTGTAGTTAGTTAGTTTGCTCATAAGAATCTGATGGTTACACTCTGAGGCACCACAGACAGAGGATTGAAAACCGAGCTCGAGTTCAACATTTTATGCCTGGCATAGAAATTAACTCTTTCCTCTTTGGGGCAGTTCAAGTGCTGGGGCTAACTGCGTATGTCAGAATACAGCAAGACTCCATTAGAAGAAACACAGTTACTAAGGTGAGTAATGTTTTCATGCACTATATATAAAAGTGTATGGGAGCCCACACACAACAAGGCTAGTCTGTCCCCTCGTTGTTACCATGATGACTGTGGGACCTCTCGAGCTTCGCTGTCGAGGTCCTCATCATCATGGTAACTACTCGGGTAAGAATAGCCTTGTTGTGTATGGGCCAGTAGGCATCGGGGTGTCCCATGGGGTCGTTAGGCCCAACTCTAACCCCATTTCATGTGTAAACAGACTGACGTGGTACAGCATAGGAGAATGGGGTAAGAGTTAGGCCTAATGACCCCATGGCACACCCTGATGCCTGTTGGTGTGGAAGATGGGGATGGAGTGGTAGGGTGGGGAGGTTAGGGGCTCAACCCTAACATCTCATTTCCCTACTTTTGTTGCTTCAACCCTAATAGATACATTAATGAAGTTTTTTGCAATGAAGTTCCTTACTTTCTGAAAAAGTGTAATGTAACTGGTAACTGGTATGTGTTGGTGGGGCATGGGCCCTCTGGGCCCTGCGTTTCCTTCAAGCTGACCATTTTTGCATAATGATATGCATCTAAGGGAGTGTGGGGCCTTTGGACTCCTGCGCTCCACTTACACATAACTATGGAACCACACACAGCAGCCCTATACGGTTTAAAACAAACCCTTCTAACACTAATTTGACAATATCTCAGTAACCATAGCAGCTATGAAAAAAATTCCGCTGCAGTTGTAATCGTGACTTTGAAATCTCCTCACATGCTTAGTTCACCTGAAGGTGAACTAAGCTGCCCCGAACAAAAAATTAATATCTTTCATCGTTTCCAAGATACAAGCACCATACGGCACTGTGGGTGCCACAGTGTTAGCCTATGAGAAAAATCTCAACTTTCGTAATGGCATATCTGTTGAACCGATTCAACTTTTTGCACTTAAACAGCACAGTTCACATCTCTGGGACACCCACAGCCAAAAGACCAAACTGTTTATTTACATTGCGCTGGAAAAGTTTTATAATTCCTAGTCCGTGAGGTGGCAAAATCCCCGTTCACGAGGTCAATCCCTGTTCACAAGCTGTCAGAATCACTGTTCATGACAGTTCCTTGTTCATTAGATTTTGGCCATCTGGTCTGGAAATTGCGATCAAGGATTTTGTCAGCTTGTGAAAGGGGATCGGCTTGCGAAAGGGGATTCAAAAAAACAGTACCCTTTTGCGAACTGTCAGAATGCCCTTTCGCAAGCTGATCCCCTTTCGCAAGCTGACAAAATCTCTGTTCACAAGCTAATCCTTGTTTGTGAGATAGGGCCATCTGGTCCACAAATTGCGATCAAGGATTTTGTCAGCTCCGAAAGGGGATCAGCTCACCAAAGGGGATTTTGACAGCTCATGAAAGGGGATTCAAAAAACCAGTACCCTTTCGCGAACTGTCAAAATGCCCTTTCATAAGCCTATTCCCTTTCGTGAGCTGACAAAATCCCTGTTCACAAGCCAGTCCTTGTTCCCGAGATTGGGTCATCTAGTCCGGAAATCACGATCGAGGATTTTGTCAGCTCGCGAAAGGGGGATTCAAACAACATGAAGTCTTGCTGTATGCTGACAATATGCAGTTAGCCCCAGCACTTGAACTGCTCCGGAGATGAAAGAGTTAAGTCTATGCTGAGAGCATTGAATGTTGAGCTCGTGCTCGGTTCAAACCTCTGTCTGCTGCACTTTCAAGTGTAACCCTCAGATTCATTACTCCGCCTAACTGAACAGTCGCTCCGGAGTTTCTTCTGTTGCTTTCAGTTTGTGTTAGTGAAAATCGTCGGTTTAATCCGAAAATGTTATACTTTTTCCTCGGTTCAGATCCCTGTCTGTGGTACAGTAAGTAGTAGAGGTAGTGGACTATAGTGAATTCTGTGGAAACTGTAAATCTTAAAAATTGCTACAGTCAGTTCGGCTGAACCGATCATTCCTTGATTCTGTGGTGATTCTGGTGCTTATCGGTTCCAAAAAATGTGTTTAACGTTTTTTTCCAATACCCGTGACATGGTTAGGAACCGATAAGCTTGTCTTACCTGGCCTGAAGCCATGCAAAGGGTAAGTTTTCTTTTTACTGTGGCCATGTCTGAGAAACTCAAAAGAAAAAACGGGCCCACTGGGTTTCAGCACTGTAGTGTGCGTGGGGAGGCCTTTGCTAAGGCTGATCCCCACACCACCTGTGTTTATTGTCTGGGGTTTAACCACCTCGATTCAGATTGCCAAATATGCAAAAATTTCCCTAAGGCCACCCTAGATAAAAGGTTGAGCAGGCTTAGGGAGAAAGAGGGCGATAAGTCCACTGACCCGGCTGTCCAGCCCGGTTTGGTTCTGACCGAACCTAAGGGAGTGCCCTCTGACCAGGGCCAGACCTCCTCAGGCAAGAGGAGAGCCGACCCTGAGGGGTTGGTTCCTGCAAAGAAGGAAAAGTCGCCCAGTTTGGATTCAGATACCCACCATCCAGCCACCGAGGAAATTGCCAGGGTGATCAGTATTGTGGAATCGCTCCATTCGGTTCCGACCGATCCGGCACCTCTCGGTAGGCGCTCGGTTCGGTCAGTTCCCCCGGTTTCCGATTATTCTTTGGAAGAATATTATGAGCTGGAATGGGAGGGGGAAGAAGAGTTTAATGATGATGAGGATGACAATGGTGGGGAAGGTCTGGATGAGCCCATTGAACCGGACATCTCCCCAGACAGACCTTCAGGAGTTTTCCCTCCCAGGCTTTATGAGTCCCCTTCCCACTTTATGTTTTACAGGAACATGGCTGATACCCTCCAGCTCCCTGTGGATAAAGCTGTTGAGGAGCAAGAGGAGCCTGATTTTGTAGAAATGATGGATATCCCAGAGTCCAAGAGACTGTCTATTCCCTTGCACAAATCTTTTGGGAAACAGACTCACAAGCTTCTAATAACTCCAAATTCATTGCCTCCAATGGACAAACGAATGGACAGGAGGTACGTGTTGTCAGGCTGAGCTACGGAGTTCCTGTACCAGCATTGCAGCCGTGTCGGGGTAGTGCAGGCTGCAGTCTGTGACAAAGCTAGCATACCCTTGGTTTCATACCCCCCAGATAAGGACTCCAGGAAGATAGATGCCATGGCTAAGAAGCAGTACCTGGTATCTTCTCTGGGACTCAGACAGGCTAACTACATGGCCTATGCAGCTAGATACAAAAAGTCCAGGTGGGAGTCTGTTCTGGATCTGGCTAAGCAGGCGTCCCCCCAGCTAGCCAAGGAGCTGGAGGAGGTGGCTGCTGATGGGATAGAGACATCTAAGGTTTAGTTTCTTGCTGTTGTGGACTCCAATGATGTTTCATCACGAGTCATGGCTACATCTGTGGCTCTTCAGAGGATGGCTTGGCTCAGATGTACTAGCCTCTCACAGGATACCCAGGCTAAGGCCATGGATTTCCCTGTTGAAGATAATTCTCTGTTTTGGGGAGCAGACAGAAAACTACATGAAAAAGATGGACGAGGACAGGACCACCCATAGGAGTGCTCAAGCCAAGGAAAGGCAGTCAACTCCTCAGAGGCAGCAGTCCAGGGGCAGGGGCAGGCCTTTTCACAGGCCTTTCTACCAGGCACAGGCCTCCTCTTCTTTTTCCCAGAGGGGGTTCTTTAGAGGGAGAGGTAGGAAGGGGATGAGCAGGGCTGCATCCACCTCTAAACCTAAGGCTCCTGCCAAGCAGACACCCTGAGGTGTCAGCCCGGGTCGACTCCCCAATCCCTGTGGGAGGCAGGCTGGCTTACTACTTCCAGGCCTGGAAGTCTGTTACCTCAGACAAGTGGGTCCTGGAGGTAGTAAGCCAGGGACTGGTCCTCAGTTTCAAAAAATTCCCAAAGCTGAGGGTCAGGTCTTTTCCACCTGCAAACATCTCCAAAACCATTGCCCTAGAGGCAGAGGTTTCCTCTCTGTTGGCTCTCAGAGCCATAGAGAGAGAGAGAGTTCCTACATCCCTTAGGGGCAAGGTTCTGTACTCCAGATACTTCCTTACCCCAAAAAAGACAGGGGAGTGGCAGCCCATCCTAGACCTAAGATACTTAAACAAGCATCTACAACTCTGGGAATAATTCTTCCCTCTCTAAGGCCAGGGGACTGATTAGCTTCCCTGGACCTCAAGGATGCCTACTTTCACATTTCCATCTGGTGCTCCAACAGAAAGTATCTCAGATTCGAACTGCACTCAGGCCATTATCAATTCAGGACAGTGCCTTTTGGGCTAACATCAGCACCAAGGGCCTTTACGAAATGCCTAGTAGTAGTAGTAGGCTTTTTAAGGAGGCAGAACATCTCTATTTTCCCAGATCTCAATGACTGGCTCATTGTGGGGCAGTCTTCAGACCAAGTCAGATCTACAAGTGATCCAGCAAGTGTTCACTTCCCTGGGATTCCTTCTCAATCTTACAAAGTCAGTTCTCGAACCAGTGCAGCTTCTCACCTTCATAGGGGTGGCGTTGGACACGGTCCAGGCAAAGGCCTTTCTTTCCTTATCAAGGATAAGGGCCCTCACAGACCTAGCTTCCACATTTTACCTCCTGGTTTCTCACCCAGCATGGCATTTTCTCCAACTACTGGGCCACATGGCAGCTGCCACTGCTGCGGTTCCAGGGGCCAGGTTTCAGATGAGGGACATCCAGTTTCACTTGAGGGCTTTTTGGTCCCAGAAAAAGACCCTCTCACCAAACTGATTCCAGTGAGTCAGACCCTGATGCATGCTCTCCAGTGGTGGCTGGATCAGGACAACCTCAGACAAGGAGTCCCATTCATTTCTCAGACTCATTCTGTGGTCCTGACCACAGATGCTTCTCTCCTGGGATGGGGGACTCATTTGGGAGCCCTCATTGTCTCTCCTCCATATCAACCGTCTAGAACTCAGGGCAGTATACTTAGCCTTACAGGCTTTCATGATTAAGGTACAAAACAAGGTGGTTCAGGTGAGGACAGACATCACCACCACCATGTGGTACATCAACAAGCAGGGAGGCACTCAGTCGACGGCCTTGTGCACGGAAGTCATGAAAGTCTGGTCTCTGACCTGTTCTTTACAGACATCCTTGGTAGCAGTCCACCTTCCAGGGAAGGACAATGTGTTAGCAGATGCTTTGAGCAGGATTTCTCAGGGCCATCGTGAATGGTCCCTGGGTCCTCTAGTGCTAAAAGTGATATTTCTAAGATGGGGCACTCCTCAGATAGACCTCTTTGCAGCCCCAGACAATCACCAACTTCCTCTCTTTTGTTGCGGACCGCCAGTATTGGGCTCAGTCCCCCTGGATGCTCTAATGTTGGATTGGTCGTGGAAATGTCTGTATGCCTTTCCCCCTTTCCTCTATTGTTCAGAGTTCTGGTCAAGATAAGGTCACAGTCTTGCAAAGTGATCCTGATTGCGCCAGACTGGCCAGGCATCCTTGTTATTCGCTCTTGCTGTCTCTGGCGGTCCATCTTCCATTGGCTCTCCTCAAAAAACACGATCTGTTAACTTCCTCTCAGGGGAGAATTTGGTATCCCAGTCTTCTGTCTCTCAATCTCAAAGCTTGGCTCTTGAAGAGCTAGAATATGCAGATATGAATCTGTCTCGGGGGTTCTGGACAAACTCAAGGCTTCTTATAAACCTGCCACTAGAAAAACCTACAACTCCAAATAGAAAAGGTTTGGTATTTGGTGTTCTAGTAAACAGATATCACCAGACACTTCTGATTTGTGTGCAGTTCTGGATTATATGGTTCATCTCAATAGCTTAGGCCTCAGACCAGCTACCCTCAAGGTGCATCTATCTGCTGTTTCTGCATTTTTGTCAGTGGAGAAGCCTTCTTCTCTAGCTCCTCACCCCGTCTTCTGTAAATTTTTTAAGGGACTACTTCATACTTATCCTCAATTTAAGGATCCTACTCACTGTTTGGGATCTTAATGTTTGCATTGCTCAGCTTATGCAACCACCCTTTGAGCCCTTGGCCTCAGGAGAACTTAAGTACTTGACTTGGAAAACTGTGTTCCTGGTAGCTATTACATCTGCCAGACGTATCAGTGAATTACAAGCTCTGCCAGTGGAGCCTAATTTTATTTCTTTTCATAGAGATAAGGTGGTCCTTAGAACCAACAGGAGGTTCTTACCCAAAATGGTTTCAGATTTTCATCTAAACCAGTCCATGTCCCTTCCTGTGTTCTTCTTCAGGAGAGAGAAGATTATACAGTTTGGATGTTAAAAGGGCACTTAGCTACTACATTGAGCGCACTAAGGCACTTAGATCTGGCTATCCTCAGTTGTTTCTCACTTATGGTGAAGTGGGAAAGGGTAAACCTGCCACTAAAAGGACTATTGCCAGGTGGATTGTCTCTTGTATACAATTCTGCTATGAAAAGCTAGGCAAAATACCCCCTTCAGGCCTGAGGGCTCATTTGATTAGAGATATAGCTGCATCTCTGGATGCGGCCAGAGATATACCCCTTTTAGAGATCTGTAAAGCAGCCACCTGGAAAACAGTTCATACTTTTACCAAGCATTACTCTCTGGACATCCAGGCTAGTAGTGATGCTAGGTTTGGTACAGCAGTGCTGCAGAGCATATTTCCTAAGTAGGTTCTGTACCCTCCTCCATGGAAGTACTGCTTGGTAGTCTGCATATTGTCAGAATACAGCAAGACTTGATGTTTGAAGAAAAAATTACTCACCTTAGTAATTGTGTTTCTTCTAATGGAGTCTTGCTGTATTCTGACCTCCCCCCACCACTGCTTCCCCTTTCAGAACCTGTTTTGTGGTAAGTGGGCTGGCAGGTACAGTGCTACACCCCATAGGTGCACTGGCTCCGTCTTCTTTGGGAGGAGCTGTGCATAGTGGCTTTTTTGTTGTTATTTATAAAGTTATGTTAAGTTCACTACCTGAGTTTTTTGTTTTGAGGTTCTCGACTTGAGTCTTTGGGATTCCAAAACTTTTGGTTGCCCTTATGGCTAGTGTTTTTTTTTTTTACAATTTCCACATTATAGGTGTACTTAGTTAGTCTTGGCTCGTAAGAATCTGACAGTTACACTTGAAAGTGCAGCAGACAGAGGTTTGAACCGAGCACAAGCTCAACATTCTGTGCTGTCAGCATAGAGTTAACTCTTTCATCTCCGGATCAGTTCAAGTGCTGGGGCTAACTGCATATTGTCAGAATACAGCAAGACTCCATTAGAAGAAACACAATTACCAAGGTGAGTATTTTTTTCTTTTGTCACCTCGCGAACAAGGATGAGAAGTGAGTGATGAACGAAGAATTTGAAAATGTAAAACTGCTATTTTTTGACTAAAATAAAGAAAACCAAAGCCATGGGTTTGTAGAGGATGTCACCCTGAACAATGCCCATGCTTAATTTACAACAAAACACATCCATGGGGCAAGCTACAACATTTTGTTTGTGGGGAAAAATGAAAAGATGGCGGCTCATGAAAGTGGAATTTTTCCTCACGAACGGGGATTTTATAAATCCCCATTCATGAGGTGCCAAAATCCTTGATCACGGGCCCAGTCCCCTTTCGCAAAACACACGTATAAATCTAGGAATGTACTGAGTATACTCAGATCCCGAAATTTCAAAATTAAATAACTTTTGAAGGGATTAATATTTTTCACCAAACCAACATTGGATTGTTTGGGCAAACCTCTTCCTACT
Organism: Neoceratodus forsteri; assembly: GCA_016271365.2. NCBI lineage: Eukaryota > Metazoa > Chordata > Ceratodontiformes > Ceratodontidae > Neoceratodus > Neoceratodus forsteri. Next base: position 212,883,558 of record CM028129.1, on the reverse strand, counting down.
CTGAAAATTTCAGACCAAAATTACAAATGGTGTGGCTGCAGCATGATGGGCAAAATCAGCAAAAATGGGCAAAAAAAAAAGCGAAAACCGCATTTTTAGGTGCTTCACTGCACAAAAATCACAAGTTTGATCGAAACACAACTTGGCAGATCAGGAGATCTACCATACGAGACTGTGTATTCCGAATTTTGTGAAAATCTGGTTAACGGTTGCAAAGTTATTAACGTGCAAAATTTGGTGTTTAACATTAAACTGCCTACTCAACCCTAACTATAGGGGCAAAACCATACCCCTATAATATAGAGAATACTGGTTGGGCAACTATGCACAACCAGTGTGTTCTGCCACAGAGGGGTTCTGATTCCCTCTGACCTCGAGAAGGGAATCAGAACCCCGAGGTGACAGAACACACAGGTTGTGCATAAAGTTGCTCATACTGTATTTTTTATAGTGTATAGTAATATTATGTGAAATGTGTGCTTTGTGGTTTTTTTTATTCTCTTTTTCATAATGAAACTGACCTGTGAAGTCTCTAGAGGTTCTAGAAAGCTGTCACCACAGAATTAAATAGAGGAAAGCAACAATGTGCCAGCATTCCAAGTGGTTCTGCTGCAGTAGTGGCATCACTACAGCAGCAGAACAATTTAATGATGTCACTAGTGCAGCAGAACAAGCATATTCCAGGCATAGAATTCCATGCATAACAGCATTCTACTATACACTATGGCCCAGATATTCAAAAGGGTTGCTCCATGCGCAACAGGGTTACGCATGCGCAAGTCCTACATTGCGCCATTCTGCGATATTCTGCAGGAGGCAGTTGCTCCACTGACAACAGGTTGCGCAAAAGAGCAATGCAAATGAATGCATGCTCAACAGGAGGGGGAGGAACCATGCATAACCTGCGCAACCCGATATTCAGTCGGGTTGTGCAGAGTTGTGCATGCGCAACCCCCAACCTGCGCCTGCACAACCTTGAGCCAAAAAAAAAAGGATCAAGTTGAGGGCCACCCACAGGTGAGCTGCTGTATTGCAGGGCGCAACACAGCAGCTGCCACCCCTGGCTGGCCCCCAACTCGGTCCCTGTGCCCCCCCACCAGCCCGATCGCGGGCATAGAGTAACATGAACCCCCCCCACACATCTCCCACAGCCCGATCGGCGGGCATACAGTTATGAACCCCCCACATCTCCCGAAGCCGATCGCGGGCATCACAGATTACATGAACCCCCGCCCACATCTCCCACAGCCCGATCACGGGCAGAGCGTGTATGAACCCCCAGTGCCCGATCGCGGGCAGAATGTAACCCCCAACCCGAATATCTCCCTGGTGGTCCAGTGGACGTAAAGCCGATCGCGGGCAGAATGTCACGTTACAACTACCCCAAACATCTCCCTGGTGTCTAGTGTCCCCCACCCACCCACGAAGCCCTCCAACCCGCTCCGCCCCCGCAGCTGGCGGGCGGCAGCATCCCACCCGCCTGCCGCCCCTGCCCGCTGACCGATTGACTGCAGCCGCATTGGCAGAGCTACAGCCAGGGCGTGCAGCCTATTGCAGATTGACAGTCCAGAGTGAATGATGTTCATTCACAAATCTGACTGTCATGTACGGTATGGGCTGCATGCCCATTGGCTGTAGCTCTGCACCAATGGGCGGCAGCCCTACCGGACAGTCAGTCGGCGGGCGGGCGGGCGGCAGGCGGGTGGATGCTGCTGCCCGCCGCCGCGGGGAGCGGGTGGAGGGGCTTCGGGTGGGTGGGGGACACTAGACACCAGGGAGATGTTTGGGGGTTGTCGTCGACATTCTGCCCGCGATCGGGCTTTACGGTCCACTGGACCACCAGGGAGATATTCGGTGGGGTTACATTCGCCCCGCGATCGGGCACTGGGGGTTCATACACGCTCTGCCCGCGATCGGGCTGTGGAGATGTGTGGGCGGGGTCATGTAACTGTAATGCCCATGATCGGACTGTGGGAGATGTGTGGGGGTTCATGTAACTGTAATGCCCGCGATCGGGCTGTGGGGATGTGTGTGGGGGGATGTTCATGACAGAGATACTGCCCGCGATCGGCTGCAGGGTGCGTCGGTCCTCGACGGCTGCTGCCTGGCAGGGCGGCCAGGCGCAAGTCCTCAGGGATCGGCGCCTACATGCTAATGGCATGCAAATGGGGCCAAAATAGATGCAAATGGCCCCCCCTGCGCCTTGCATAAATTATGGCCCCATTTGCATGTCACCTTTGAATATCGGAAATTTGAGCATGGCGCATGGTACTTGCGCCACCGCAAGTTTAATGCTCAACTCTGGCAACTTGCGGTGGCGCAAGTTCCACTGCGCCATCGCGCAATGTTGGTGGGGGTGATATTCAAAGGAGTTGCTCAATAGCGCAACTCCTTGAATATCACCCCGCCACCCCTGCGCAACTATTTTGAGCAGCGCAAGAGCGTCTCAGAATGGCGCAGTTTGAATATCTGGGCCTATATATATACTATTGACATTATTATGATGTTCTGCTGCAGTAGTGATGTCACTACTGCAGCAGAATCACTTGGAATGCTGGCACATTGTTGCTTTCCTCTATTTAATTCTGTGGTGACAGTATTCTAGACCATCTAGAGACTTCACAGGTCAGTTTCATTATGAAAAAGAGAAAAGAAAAACGCAATGCACACATTTCACATAATATAGAGAATAAAGTATAGGGTGGTGTGTGTAACAAGACATTTACACACACACACAAGGGTTTAGATGCTATGTAAACCCCGAGAGCAAAGCTCGAGGGGTTTATTCAAGCATCTAACCCCGAGGGTGTTTGTAAACTTCGAGTTTAAACACACTACGCCATATTTTATTTTATATAATTGCTGGGTTTCCCTTTTTCGCCTCAGCAATTATATAAAATAAAGACTTTACAGTGTATTCTCGATTTGCTTTTGTTTTAGTCCCGGTGCCAGATTTGCCAGATTTTAAAACGTTTTTTCCCCCTTTTGGCAGATTTTTGTGTGTCTTCACTGTGGGGGGAAAAAAAAAGAACTTACCACCGACTTCTTCTGGCGGTTCTGTTTTGGACAATGTGGGCGATGAGTGGTCTTGACTAGTCGGCTGCTGCATAACATCGCGCACAGCAGCAGCATCGGCGCGTGTTTGCTGCTATAAACACTTTATAATGGCAAATTACCATGGTTTCCTATGGGAAAAGGGGAGCCAGTTATTATACTACTATAAAAATATAGGATAAGCACTTTATGTGACAACCTGTGTGTCTGTAATTCTGGGTTCTGATTCCCATGGACCTCGAGCTGCGCCTCGATGTCAGAGGGAATCAGAACCCCTCTGGCAGACCACACTGGTTGTGCATAGTTGCCCATCCAGTATTTTATATATACATATATATATATATATATATATATATACACACACATATCTATAAACCTATGTTGTCCTCGGATTCTGCATGGAGCAACAGATCAGGGGGTAGCAGGATGGCTGTGGATTACAGTTTACTAAAAAAATGGTAACCAGCAGGGTGCGAGGCATTCCTGTGGTGTAGGGCCAAGGTGAGTGAGAAGTGGTACGAGCCATAATTTGAGAATGGCTGGGCACTGACAAGGTGCCATTAGGGAGAATTAAATGCTGCTGTTGGTGAGGCTGATTACATAAAGTGTTGTCTCTGTGAATGAAAGGGTCAGGAAAGAGTCCTCTGTCTTGCCTGCCCCCCCAAATGTGCAGAGATGGCACGCAGTTTCATGCAGCAGACCACTGAAAATGTCTTCCCCCTCAACCTCATACGGTATAGATGGGATCCTCTGGGATTCTATGTGTAAATGAGACACCATTAGAGAGAACTGCAGTAAATGCTGCTGTTGGTGAGGCTTATCATATAAAATCTTGTCTCCATAAATGAAGAGGTGAGGACAGGGCCGCACGTTCACTATAAGTTGACTGCCTCTCTCCCTAAGCAGCAAGAGTATAGGTGAGTTGCTCTCTGGATGCATGTAGTGTAGAGATGGGGTTAGGGAGGTCCGGAGCAACGGTTCCCCTTGCAGCTGGGACTGAATCAATAATCAGACTGCCATGCCCCCCCCCCCATATCGCGGCTTTCGCTCACAGTTAACCTCACACATGAAAAGCAGCAAAAGTGAAAAGGTGAGAAAGTTTTAAGAGAAAATGTTATTGTGATGTTACTGTGATTCAAAATGGTGTCAAATTGAGAAATGATAATGCTTTTTTCAAACAACATGAAGTCTTGCTGTATTCTGACAATCTTCAGTTAGACCCAGCCTTTAAACTGCCCCAGAGAGTATAGTGTTAATTTTCTATGCAGTGCATAGAACGTTGAGCTGAAGCTCGGTTGAGGTCTGTGTCTGCAGCACTTTGAAACCCAACCGACAGATTCTTTACTCCGCCTCACTGAACAGTCGCTCCAGAGATTTCTCCTTCTGCTCGGTTCAAAGTCGGTTAAAGTTGTCGGTTTTATTCTGAATTTAATTCCGCATTGTCGGTTCAGGCTCTGTCTGCGGTACCGTGAGTACTTAGATAGTTTCTCTGATTATTGTGGAAATTGTAAACTTGTATTTTGATCAGTTCGGCTGAACGGATCCCTTATATTGATTTTTTGTGTACTTTCTTAGTGTGTGGTTACCGGTCCTTATTGGTTTTAAAAAAAACTTGTTTTCAATGTTTTTTTCCAATACTCATAACACGGTTAGAAACCGATAAGGGAGTCTTGCCTGGCGGTTGCCAAAAAAAGGGTAAGTTTGGTTAGGTTGGCCATGTCGGAGAAACCCAAGAAAAAAAACGGGCCCACTGGGTTTCAACACTGCAGTGAGTGTGGGGAGGTCTTTCTAAGGCCGATCCCCACACCACCTGTGTTTATTGTATGGGGTTTGACCACCTCGATACAGACTGCCAAATTTGTGAAAATCTTCCTAAGTCTACCCTGGAAAAAATATTAGGTAGACTTAGGGAAAAGGAGGCCGAGAAGTCCGCTGACCCAGAAGGCCAGCCCGGTTCGATTCCAACCGAACCAGAAGGAGTGCCCTCTGACCAGGGCGATACTTCTTCGGGCAAGAGGAGAGCCAATCCTGAGGGATCGGTTCCTACAAAAAGAAAATGCAAAGAGAAATTGACCAGTTCGGATCCAGAGGTTCATGTTCCAACCGCCGAATAAATAGCCAGAGCAATTCGGATTATTGAATCACTTTGCCTGGTTCTGACCGATCCGGCGCCTTTTGGCAGGAGTTTGGTTCGATCGGTTCCTCTGGTTCAAGATTACAGCCCTGAAGAATTTTATGAACCGAAGTTTGAGGAGGAGGGGGATTTTGAGGATGATGGTGATGATAGTGAAAGTCTGGATGTGCCTGTGGAACCGGACATCTCCCAAGACAGACCTTCTGGTGTTTCCCCTCCTAGGCTCTCCGAGTCCCCTTCCCACTATCTGTTTTACAGAAAAGTGGCTGAAACAGTCCAGCTTCCCATGGAGGAGGCTGTGGAGGATCAGGAGGAGCCTGATTTTGTTGAAATGATGGACATCTCAGAGTTCAGGAGACTGTCTATTCCCCTTCATAAGTTCTTTGGGAAGCAGACACAAAAAATCTTAAAGTCTCCTAATTCTGTACCTCCTGTTGACAGAAGGATGGATAAGAGGTACACCTTATCAGGCTCTGATACAGAGTTTTTATACCAGCAATGCAGCCATGTTGGGGTAGTGCAGGCTGCAGCCTGTGACAAGGCAAATATTCCCTTGGCTTCACACACCCCCAGACAAAGACTCCAGAAAGATGGATGCCATGGCTAAAAAACAGTACATGGCATCTTCCTTGGGACTCAGGCAGGCTAACTATACAGCCACGTACCAGAAGTCCAGGTGGGACACTGTATTGGCACTGGCTAAATAGACCTCCCCCAGGCTGGCCAAGGAGCTGGAGGAGGTGGATGCTGATGGCACTGAGGCATCAAAGGTACAATTTCATGCTGCTGTGGACTCCAATGATGTGTCATCAAGAGTCATGGCTACATCTGTGACTCTTCGGAGAATGGCTTGACTCAGGTGTTCTAGCCTCTCACAGGACACCCAGGCTAAGGCCATGGATTTTTCTGTGGTGGGTAATTCTCTGTTTGGGGAGCAGACAGAGAATTACATGAAGAAAATTGATGAGTACAGGACTACTTATAGGAGTGCTCAGGCCAAAGAGAGGCAGGCAACTCCTCAAAGGCAGGACTCTAGGGGCAGGGGCAGGCCTTTTCATAGGCTTTTCTACCAAGCACAGGCTTCTTCTCCCTTTTTCACAGAGGGGGTTCTTCAGAGGGAGAGGCAGAAGGGGGGATGAGCGGGGCTGCATCCACTCCTCAGCCTAAGGCCCCTGCCAAGCAGACACCCTGATGGGTCTGCCCGGGTCGACTCTCCTATCCCTGTAGGGAGCAGGCTGGCTTACTTCGTCCAGGACTGGATGTCTGTTACTTCAGACAAGTGGGTCCTGGAAGTAGTAAGCCAGGGACTGGTTCTCAGCTTCAAAAAATTTCCGAAGATGAGAGCCAGATCTTTTCCACCTGCAGGTCTCTCCGAAACCCTTACCCTAGAGGCAGAGGTTTCATCTCTTCTGGCCTTAAGAGCCATATAGCGAGTTCCTACCCTACACTGGGGCAAAGGTCTGTACTCCAGGTACTTCCTTACCCCAGAAAAGACAGGGGGAGTGGCGACCTATTCTAGATCTAAGATACCTGAACAAACATCTTTTAAAACCAAGGTTCAAGATGGTGACTCTGGGAATAATTCTTCCCTCTCTAAGGCCAGGAGACTGGCTAGCCTCCCTGGACCTCAGAGATGCCTACTTTCACATCCCTATCAGGTGCACCCACAGAAAGTACCTCAGGTTGAAGTTCCCTCAGGCCATTATCAGTTCAAAGCAATGCCCTTTGGTCTAACATCAGCTCCAAGGGTTTTCACAAAGTGCCTGGCAGTAGTAGTTGCCTTTTTAAGAAGGCAAAATATTTCAGTTTTTCCATATCTGGATGACTGGCTCCTAGTGGGTTAGTCTCCAGACCAAGTCAAGTCAGACCTGCAAGTGACGCAGCAAGTACTCACTTCCCTGGGATTTCTTCTCAACCTCCCCAAGTCCGTTCTTGAACCGGTGCAGCTTCTCACCTTTATAGGGGCAGAGCTAGATACTGTCAAAAGAAGAGCCTTTCTAACCCCAGTAATGCTCAATATATTCATAACTTTATGCAGTAGCCTTCTAAGGTAGAACTGCCCAGAGAGATGGAACACATGCAAATGATGGAATCTTTTGCATGAGCCACTTTTCAAATGCTGCATTCTACTAACTGCCTCTGCATCACCAAGATTTAAACACCACTGCCAGCTCTATGCTGACCTAAACTGGCCCTCTCCCACTGCCCATCGACTTCAGTCCTATGGCTCCCTAATTGACGGAATAGTTAGATCAGGTCTCCCTCAATCCCTTGCTTCCATGCTTCACTCCCAATCCCCCTCTTATGGGCTCCACTCTACAGATCTAGCCCCTTTCTGTATCCCCAGATGCAAAACCTCTATGGATGCACAAGCTTTCTCTCACTCAGCTCCGAAGTACTGGAACTCCATACCTCAAGCTATCTGCCTAGCTCCCACCCATGCCAGTTTCAAGAAACTCCACCGAGATCATCTATGTGCTTCTAACCTCTGCACTTGCTTCCACCCACCATAGATCTCTCTTTCCATTTTCCTCACTACCCCCCTGCATCTACTCCCTTCCAATCTGCTTTATCACCTCTCTCTGTTGACCCTCCTCTTGCACACTCTCCACCACCCTCAGCCCTTTCTCCCCTGCCTCTATCACATCCTTCTCTCCCTTCTCTCTAAAGCTTAACTACCACAAAGCACTTATTGTATATTGTATATATTTTGTCTATCTCATCCATTTTTTTGTACTCAGTATTTCAGTTGTTTTTGCACTTGTTCATACCTTATTACCTTGTCTAATGTTATACTGCTTGTACCCTGACCTTGCTCTAAACTGTATTTCGCTCAACCTCTAATGTCGATTGTTCTGACCCTCTCCCATTGTATTACCTATTTCATGTGCTGCGTCACATGGTGTGCTTATGTATTGTCTACCTGTATTCTCCCGGGTTGTGTCTGAAAATAGGCATTCCCATGCCTAGTGCACCCACCCGGGTACCAAAAGCAAATAAATAAATAAATAAATATTGATCAGTCCAGTGGAGAAAAAATTCTGAAGTATTCAACAGCTCTCACTCAGCTCACACCCCCTCCTGTCCTTTGACTGGCTTTGCCCTACGCTCATTTAAATATCTCTTAAAGGCACACCTCCAGGACAGTTGCACCAAGCCAGCTAAGTGCAAAAAAGTTACTGATGCTAAAGGACTCCTGGGGTAAGAATAACTGTTTATCATGTACACAAAAAAACAGTGACTTCAGTGTACCACCACTAACTGACCAGTTACAGCTCGCTTCAACAAGTGCAAAAAGAAAAAAATTACTCACCTTAGTAATTGTGTTTCTTCTAATGGAGTCTTGCTGTATTCTGACAATCTGCAGTTAGCCCCAGCCTTTAAACTGCCCCGGAGAGCATAGCGTTAATTTTCTATGAAGTGCATAGAACGTTGAGCTCGAGCTCGGTTGAGGTCTCTGTCTGCAGCACTTTGAAACCCAACCGCCAGATTCTTAAGAGCAAACACTCACTGACTGACTATGTGGAAATTGTAACATTTTTATATTTGCTTGCATGCATGTGCAAGAAACATAGTGCCATCATCCGAGTTTTCGGAGGTGTGTCACCCCCTCTTCCAATTCAGTCAGTGTGTTGGCAGGCGCGGCACCAGTCCTCCAATGCATGCTGGAGCTGTCTATGACAGCTCAAAAATGCAGTGGCGCAGTTAGAAGGGGGAGCTACGCTTCCAGTGAGCAGCGATCAGATATCACCTGCTCATCGCGCAGCCCCTCACACACACACACAAACACATGCATGCATGCTGCCGCCCCCCCGCACTGGCATAGCGTGGGTGTCCAATCACCCGTGTTTATGCTGGCTCTCCCCAAAGCCTTCCACATGCCCGCTGGGTGCCCACCCCAGCGTGGCAAGTCATATAGCCGACAGGGGTGGCCAATCCCCGTCAGCTCCACTGTCCTCCCCAGAGTACAGGGTGCCACGCTGGGTGCCCACCCCAGCATGGCAACTGATGCTGTGGCCGACGGGTGCCAATCCCCATCGGCTCCACGCCCCTCCAACCAGCCATCCTTGTGCCACGCTGGGAGCCCACCCCAGCGTGGCAAACGCTCCCGCATCGTCATTTTAATAACAAAAACCTGAAAATTAAAACTGTCCTCGCAGCTTCTCCCTGCCCCCTCCCACAACCTGCACCCACCACTGCGACCCTGCCTCCCCACACCCTCACCCCATACACCTCACGGACCTCAGCGCGACAATCTTCGGTGGACCGAGAACATGTCTGCACTCTTCAGAGCCAACCGCAAACTGAGGAAATGCCGGTAAGCTGTATAATGGGATAGATAGGGTTTTTTCAACTTTGTTGCATATCTCAGGCATTTTTTGGAATTTTTGCACCAAATTTTCAACATGGGGTTTTTGGAATGAGTGATGTCACTGTCATGGCGTTATTCGGGCCCGAAGGGTGATTTTGCAGTCACTGCGTGAAATCACCTTTCGGGCCCGATTAACGAAACGATACTGCAGCATTCATAAGGTGGGCTCTCAAGAAGCCTATTTTGAAAATTTGATGGAAAAATTCCAAAATGACTGTTTTACGAGCGTGCGTTGCGCAGTTCCTACACACGCTCGTAAGTTTGCGAATTTTCAATATTTTCACTCCAGATTTTCAACATTGCCATTTTACCACATCTTCTTATGAGTAGTACAGCTGTCATTTTTCACATCTCACCCAAAACGTGTTTCCACTCATGTAGCGCACAATGGCGCAGTCGGTGTGTGAAATCAATGTCTGAAACAAATTAAGAAAATCACAGTGACATTCTTCATGAGCAGAGGTCTTAAAATGCCTATGTTGAAAATTTGGTGAAAAATTGCTAAAATGACTGTTATCTGACTGCATGCGAGTTCCTATGCCTTTCGTAAGTTTAATTTTCAATATTTTCACTCCAGATTTTCAACATTGCCATTTACCACACCTCCTATGAGCAGTACAGCTGTCATTTTCACATCTTGCCCAAAATGTGTTTCCGCCCATGTAGTGCACAGTGGTGCAGTCGGTGTGTGAAATCAATGTATGGGACACATTAAGAAAATCACAGTGACACTGTTCATGAGCAAAGGTCTTAAAATGGCTATGTTGAAAATTTGGTGAAAAAAATCCCTTAAAATGACTGTTTTACGAGCGTGCGTTGCACAGTTCCTACACACACTTGTAAGTTTGCGAATTTTCAATATTTTCACTCCAGATTTTCAACATTGCCATTTTATTACACCTCCTTATGAGCAGTACAGCTGTCATTTTTCACATCTTTTCCAAAATGTGTTTCCGCCCATGTAGCGCACAATGGCGCAGTCGGTGTACGAAATCAATGTATAGGTCACATTAAGAAAATCACAGTTACACTGTTCATGAGCAGAGGTCTTAAAATGGCTATGTTGAAAATTTGGTGAAAAAATTCCTAAAATGACTGTTTCTGACGTCGTTACCACGGTTCCTCACGCTTCGTAAGTTGCAATTTTCAATATTTTCACTCCAGATTTTTCAACATTGCCATTTTATAACACTTCCTTATGAACAGTACAGCTGCCATTTTCACGTTGCCCAAAATGTGTTTTCGCACGTGTAGCACACAATGGTGCAGTCAGTGTGCGAAAGCAATGTTTGGGACAGATTAAGAAAATCACAGTTACACTGTTCATGAGCAGAGGTCTTAAAATGGCTATGTTGAAAATTTGGTGACAAAAGTCCATAAAATGACTGTGTTACGAGTGAGCATTGCACAGTTTCCACGCACCCCCGTAAGTTCATGACTTTGTAATATTTTCAGTCCAAATTTTTCACCAATGGCATTTTTCCACACTTCCTTATGAACAGTACAGCTGTCAGTTTTCACAACATGGCCGAAATGTGTTTTCACACTTTCAGCGCAGAGATGCGTGGTCACTGTGGGAAATCGTTGTTCGGGAAAGTTAAAGAAAATCACAGTGACACTGTTCATGATCGGAGGTCCCAAAATGCCTCTGTTGACAATCTGCTGTAAAAAATACCCAAACTAATTACATTACGGGTGTCGTTGCACAGTTCTATACTGCCTTCGTGACTTCACCAGTTTTTAATATTTTTACTACAGATTTGCAACATTGCCATTTTTCCACCTCCCATGAACAGTACAGCTGTCATTTTTACATCCTGTTCGGAATGTGTTTGCACCTGTGGTGCTAAATGCCATAGTCGCTGTGCATAAGCAGCTTTCGGATAACAAACTGATATTGCCACTGTTCATGAGGTGGGGTCACAAAAAAAACATGTTGAAAATTTGGAGTGAAAATACCAACGAATGCCTGAGGTATTATGGTTTCCAAGCATAACGCCCAACCACGTAGAGAATGGCAGGCATCAGGGATGTGACTTGGGATTCTTGCCTGCAGTGCTCATACCATTCCACACCCTGCAGCCAGTGAGAGGCATCGAGGTATGCCTTGGACTCTTTGGCCCCAAAGTTCACCCCATTCTCCTATACCACACCCATCTTACAGTATTTCCTGATGGAATGGGGTGCGCATAAGGGCCAAAGACCCCAAGGAACACCGTGACACTTGTCAGTGTCTGCAGGGTGGGGTGTGGTGAAATGGTGTGGCCGTTATGCATGACGACCCAAAGGCGCACCCCAATGCCTGTCACTCTCTGCAGGGTGGTGGTGGGGTTGGCTTCAGTTCAATACTTCACTGCCATTCCTATTACGCAGCTCTGTAACTTCTACACTACCACTGCCAATGCCAGCAAGCAAACATTCGGCATTGACAAATGCTTGTTTAATTAGCCAACTGGCAACAAAAAGTTTTGCATTCCCAAAGGTAGACTCAAGTCAGGAAACCCAAAACCCAAAACCTATTCAAATAAAGATTATAATATAAGCACCCAAGTAAAAAGGAGGGTGTGCTGAAGACACCCCTGGGGTGCAGCACTGCACCTGCCTACCTACCTACTTCTCAAAAACAGGTTCTGAGAGGGGAGGCAGGGAGGGAGGTCAGAATACAGCAACACTCCATTAGAACAAACACAATTACTATGGTGAGTAATTTTTTCTTCAAACAACATGAAGTCTTGCTGTATTCTGACAATCTGCAGACTACCAAGCAGTACCTCCATGGAGGAGGGACAGAACCTACTTTGGGAATAGGCTCTGAAGTACTGCTGTGCCAAACCGAGCATCACTCCTAGCCTGGATATCCAGAGAGTAATGCTTGGTAAAGGTATGGACTGTTTTCCAGGTGGCTGCTTGACAAATTTCTAACAGAGGGATATCCCTGGCAGCAGCCAGGGAAGCAGCTGTACCTCTTGTGGAATGAGCCCTCAGGCCTGAGGGTGGAATTTTTCCAAGTTTCTCATAGCAGGGATGTATAAAAACAATCCACCTGGCAATAGTTCTTTTGGTGGCAGGTTTGCCCTTTCCCACTTCCCCATAAGTGAGGAACTACTGGAGGGAATCAAACCTGTGACCCTTGGTACGCTGTATGTAGTAGCTAAGGGTTCTTTTAACATCTAAACTGTGTAGCCTCCTCTCCCCTGAGGAAGAATGATCAGTGAAGAAAACTGGGAGAGACATGGATTGATTCAAATGGAAGTCTGAAACCACTTTGGGCAAGAACATCCTATTGGTTCTAAGGACTACTTTATCTCTATGGGATGAGATAAAATCAGGTTCCACTTTCAGAGCTTGCAATTCACTGATATGTCTGGCAGAGGTAATGGCTACTAAAAACACAGTTTTCCAAGTCAAGTACTTAAGCTCTGCTGAAGACATGGGTTCAAAAGGGGGTTGCATAAGTTGAACAATGCAAACATTTAAGTCCCAGGCAGGGGCAGGATCCCTAAAGGGAGGATTGGTATGAAGCAATCCCTTGAAAAACTTGTAGAATACAGGGTGAGATGACAGTGAGGAAGGCTTTCCCACTGACAGAAAAGCAGAAACAGCTTACAAGTGTACCTTGAGAGTAGCTGGTCTGAGGCCTAGACCATTAAGATGGGCCAAATAATCCAGAACTGTAGGCAATTCAGCAGTGTCTGGGGATATATGCTTCTTGGAACACCAAATGCTGAATCTTTTCCATTTCGAGTCATAAGTCTTTCTGGTGGCAAGCTTTCGAGAGGCTTTGAGAATATCCAGAACCCCTTGGGATAGATGCAAATCTGCATACTCTAGCTCTTCAAGAGCCATGCCTTGAGATTGAGGGACTGAAGATTGGGGTACCAAATCCTCCCCTGAGAGGAGGTTAATAGGTTGTAATTCCTGGGAAGAGACAGGGGAAGATGGACTGCCAGGGACAGTAAGAGGGGATACCAGGGCTGCCTGGCCCAATCTGGAGCAATCAGAATCACTTTGCAGGGTTGTGACCTCACTTTGACCAGAACCTTGAACAGTAGAGGAAAAGGAGGAAGGCATAGAGAAATTTCCCTTCCCAGTTCAACATCAGAGCATCCAGAGGGACTGAGCCCAAGACTGGGGGTCTGCAACAAAACAGAGGAAGTTGGTGATTGTCTGGGGCTGCAAAGAGATCTATCGCTGGAGTGCCCCACCTTGAGAAAATCACTTTTAATACCAGAGGGTCCAGGGTCCATTCGTGATGGCCCTGGGAGATCCTGCTCAGTGCATCTGCTAGCATACTGTCCTTCTCTGGAAGGTGGACTGCTATCAGAGAGGTCTGCAGAGAATAAGCCAGGGACCACAATTTCATGGCTTCCATGCACAAGGCCGTGGACTGAGTGCCTCTCTGCTTGTTGGTGTACCACAGGGTGGTGGTGTTGTCTGTTCTGACCCGAGCCACCTTGTTCTGCACTGACTGAGAGAAAGCTTGCAGGGCCAGAAAAACTGCCCTGAGATCTTCCTGGACATAAATCTCCACCACTCATTCACACTATTGGGATCTGCGCCGGAGGCACTAGGACCCATTGGGAGCAAACTTTTTGCTGGGGAGTCGACGCCAGAGATGGTGCCGCGAGGAACGGTGCCGTGAGCCCTAGCTTGCGTGGCAATGATTATCTCGGCGTCGACTCCCCAACCGCCTCAGTTCCTTTTTTCCCGCCGTCGAGTGCGCTTCAGTGACGACGTCACTCGCCTGTCGGGAGTCAAACTTCAAACTAGCAGCATAGTTTTCAGTTTTTATTATTTTGTAGTATTATCTTGATACAGTATCGCTTAAGTTATTCTTATTTTTTTAATAAAATTGATAAAGAAGTCTCAGCCTACTCTGACGGAGTCGACCATGAGCAGGTCAGGTGACGGTAGGGAGACTTTGTATGAAAGCCGTTCAGCCAGTCGGGCTGGGTCCGGTCCGCCGCCTTCTCCGAAAGGAGAGACTGACAATGGTCAGTCCAATGCCCGGGGGGATGGGCGGTCCCCGCGGAAGCATAAAGCCAAACGGTCGCATTCTCAGCGCCGTTCGACCTCGACTCTTGGCCCCTGGTCTAAAAGAAGGCATCACTGGGTGCGCCCTCTGATACATCTCGGCGTAGATGCTGGTTATCAAGGCTAGTTGCGGTCTCCTCCTGCGGTGCGCCAACAGCGGCTTCTGGTAGCCGAAGTCTTCGACATCAGAGTCCTACCCGCCCAGGTAGGTCTTCAGATGAGCAGTTTCATCAGTGGGCGCTCTTTTTGAGCAGTGGGCTCGGAGGTTGGTTCGGCTGCCTGGCTTAGTCGTTCGTGGGCCTTCGGGCTCTCTGGGCGACCAGGTAGGGCAGTTGGACTTTCCTGGTCACGCGGTACCTCCTTTGGTGCTGTCGACTCCGTGCTTAGGTGTCCCCCCCCTCACATGGCTCCGGCGAAGGGGGCCACACCGATGCCCTTATCTCCTGCTCTTTTTCCTTCAAAACCTGTTTTTCGGTCTCTGGGAGCGCCTTCGGCACTGTGCAGCCTTGCGGCGCAGTCCTCGGCGTCACACAGCTTCACGGCGTTGCCTGCGGTGTCGCGCAGCTTTGCGGCACCTTGCGGCTGTTCAGCACCGTCCTCGGCGCTGTGTGGCTTCTCGGTGCCGTTTGCGGCGTCGCGTGGTTCCTCGGCGTCGTTCTTGGCACCGTGCGCCTCCTTGGCGCCGGGGGCTCCCAGAGACTTTCCTTTTGTCTCTTTTTCTTCTTCCTCTTCTGGCTTTCATCCCTTTCCTGTCCATACAGTCCCTCCTGGACTGTCAGGAGATGACGTTGAGCCTGACCCAGACCTTCGGCTGGGCGATGAGGTGGACGAAGCAGGATCTTTTACTGCTGCAGAGCCTGTGGTCAAGGACCTGTCATTTAAGTCTCCGCTGAAAAATATGATTTCCACACTTTCTCTCCAGACTACAGACATCGATCCTGGGAAATTGCTAAGACTCCAGTACCTTCATGCCTCGGAGATCCCTACAGATTTGACTTCTCCGATTCAGCCTTCCTACGAGACGCTGTCTCAAATGGTATGGAATAATCCTGCTCTCTCTTCATCGGTGGCTAAATCCATTGATAGAAAATATTCAGCCCCCAAGGATCGTCCCATTTTGGCATCCCAAGCTTTTGCGGATCCTATTGTAGTCCTGGCAGAGAATGATAAGGTCGTCCTTCTTTAAACCTCTACAGCTCGACCTATTAACAAGGAATCTCGTAAGATAGACACCTTAGGTAAGAGAGTCTTTGCTGCTTCTACCCTAAGTATGCGTATTGCCAGTTATCAGGGCTATTTTTCTCAGTACGAGTATATCCTGTGGCACTCTCTCAAGCAAATGGTTGAAGCTCTTCGGACTCAGTTCAAAACCAAGCTTCTCAAACCATTACCAGGGTATTGAATCTAACAACCAACAGGTTAAAGCAGCCATGGACACTTTCGACTCCACTTCCCGTTCAGCAGCTGCTGGTATTTGCACCCGACGCCATTCCTGGCTGCGCACTTCAGGCTTCACCAATGATGCGCAACAGCAGGTAATGGCATTGCCCTTTGATGGTGCATATCTTTTTGGTCCTCAGGTCAAGCAAGCTCTAGAAGCTACACAAAAGACTAGGTCAGCCATTAAGTTGGCTAGAGCCCCTCCTGCCCCCTCTAGAGGGCATGCCAGTAGACGTCAGTTTCATAACCGTCAGTACTTTTGAGGCAGAGGCAGGGGTAGTTTCCATAAGAACCAACCTGCCCAACCTCAAAAGAAGGCGCAGCAGAAAGCGCAAGGGCCCAAAACGCCCAGCGCTACTTTATGAAGTGCTGGCCCAAGTCCCACCTCAACTGCCCGAAGTGGACTTTTCCTCTCTGGTGGGAGGTCGGCTGATGCACTTCTACAGCCAGTGGAAATCCATAACTTCAGACAAATGGGTCCTTCGGATAATCCGCGAGGGTACTCACTCAATTTTGTGGAAACTCCTCCAGATTGTCCTCCCAAACGGCAGCCCAGGCTGTCTGCCCTTCAGTCAGACCTTCTCACCGCGAGTTCAGGGCCTTCTAAACAACAGGGCAGTAGAACTTGTGCCGCTGCATCAACGAAACACGGGTTCTTTCATTACTTTCTGGTTCCAAAGAAGTCTGCGGAATCGCCCCATTCTGGATCTCAAAGCTAAACAAATTTCTCCCCAAGGAGAAATTCAAATATTCTCTAGGGACCCTGTTACCCTTGCTTCATCAGCACGACTGGTTAGCTTCCCTAGACATGCAGGATGCTTACCAGCACATTCCCATTCACCCGAGACATCACAAATTCCTGAGGTTTGTGGCTCTGGGACAACATTATCAGTTCAGAGTCCTGCCCTTTGGGCTATCCTCGGCGCCACAAGTTTTTACAAAGTGTTGTGCAGTTCTTGCAGCGCACCTCAGAAAACTCAGAATACAGGTGTTCCCTTATCTGGACGATTGGCTTCTGGCAACTCCTTCCAGGCAAGGGACTCTGGACACCATAGAGACGGCCTCTCAACTCCTTACATCCATGGGAGTCCTGCTGAACCTCAAGAAATCACAGCTGCAGCCCTCCCAGAGGCTCCTTTTCATAGGGACCCTTCTGGACACATCCTGTGCGAAGGCTTTTCTCCCAGAGGACAGAAGGAGCGATATCCTTCTGATGCCCGTTACTCGCAGAGAACAGGTCAGTTACAGCGCTCTTGATGCAACGGATGCTGGGCCTCATGGCATCCTCAGTGTTCACTGTACCTCTGGCCCGTCTGCACATGAGAACCACCCAGTGGATGCTCAGTACTCAGTGGTCTCCAACCACTCACCCGCAGTCCTATCTCATCAAGGTGACAGAACCCCTACGGAGGTCTCTCACCTGGTGGTCTCAAGAGGACAATCTCCTGCAAGGATACCCCTTTGCCCCTCTGGACCATCAGATCTCCATTACCACAGATGCCTCACTTATGGGGTGGGGAGCTCACTGTCAGGCTCTCCACACTCAGGGTGTGTGGACTCAACTCGAGTCTCAGCTTCACATAAATGTCCTAGAAATGAGAGCCGTCCTTTATGCGGTCCGAGCTTTGAAGGACATTCTTTGTCCTAAGAATATTCTCCTCCAAGCGGATAACAAAGCAGTGATGTATTACATCAACAAGCAGGCGGTGCTCATTCTTACCCTTATGCAGAAGCAATGAGGGTCTGGGAATGGTGCTTGGAGCACAAGGCTCTAATTCAAGCAATCTACCTGCCAGGTGTACAGAACGACTTGGCAGACCGTCTCAGCAGAACAGAGACAGATCCTCATGAGTGGTCTCTCGACTCAACCATAGTTCAGTCACTATTCGAAGAGTGGGGAACTCCAGACCTGGACCTTTTTGAGTCCCCACTCAATGCAAAACTGCCTCTCTTCTGCTCCAGAAATCCAGGGCCTGGCATTTTTTGTCAGGATGCGTTCAGGCTGTGGTGGACAAAACGCTTTCTTTACGCCTTTCTGCCTCTTCCTCTAATTCAGAGTACTCCTCAAGTTCGAGTCTCAGGAGACAAGATGATTCTCATTGCTCCTTTTGGCCTCGACAACTGCTCGTTCCACTTCTCAACAGTATGTTGGCAGTTCCTCCGAGACCACTTCCCCTGCAGATGAACCTTTTAATTCAGGGACCGGTGGTCCATCCTAATCTGAGATCTCTTCACCTTCACGCTTGGCTCCTGAAGAGGTAAAAGTAAATCGGTTCAACGTCTCTTGAAGAGTTTCGGATATCCTTCTGGCTGCGTGGAAACCAGCCACTTGGAAAACTTACACGGCTAAGTGGAAGCGTTTTTCCCTCTGGTGTGCAAAGTCCTCTTTGAATCCTTTCTCCTGCCCTCCGGATAAAGTTTTAGAGTACCTTTTGGACCTCTCAAATTCAGGTCTCCAGTACTCACAGTTAAGGTTCACCTAGTGCCATTTCAGCGTATCATGAGCCGTTTTTTCTTTCACTGGCTCAGTTACCTATGGTTAAGAGATTTCTTAAGGGCATTCTGCACACCAGACCCCCTACAAGACGTCCGATTGTAGCCTGGGACATTAATCTTGTGCTAGACATGCTCACCCGGAAACCCTTTGAGCCTCTAGCTACCTGTGAACTAAAGTTCCTCACCTGGAAGACTGCCTTCCTAGTGGCCATTACCTCAGCTCATAGGGTCTCTGAGATACATGCCTTGGTCACAGACCCTCCGTATACTGTGTTCCATAAGGACAAAGTAGTCCTTTGCACTCATCCTAAATTTCTTCCTAAGGTTGTGTCAGAATTTCATCTTAACCAACCTTTGGTCCTTCCCTCTTATTTTGCGGACTTCCAAAATGAAGGGGAACGCTCTCTTCATTCTATGGATGTTAAGAGGGCCTTGCGTTTATCTAGATAGAACCAAGGATTTCGTAAAGCCCAGCAACTGTTCATTTCCTTCAGTGAGGCCGGCTAGGTCAACCTGTAGCTATTAGATGTATCTCAACATGGCTAGTGGCGTGCCTTCGTCACTGCTATTCCATGGCGCAGGTTAAGTTGGAGGGTAGAGTTTACGCTCACTCTACCAGAGCGGTAGTGGCATCCCTAGCGGAAATCCGCAACGTGCCCATTGCAGACATCTGCAATGCAGCCACCTGGAGCTCAGTGCATACTTTCGTTAAGCATTATGCACTCGATGTCCATGCCAGATGACATTCTTCCTTTGGCAGAGCCATCCTTAATGGACTTCTGTCTTAAGAAACGTGAGCTCTTGGTTTCTCCTGCCGCCCTCTCGGGGGATTATTAGCTCGGTACTCTCCCAATAGTGTGAATGAGTGGTGGAGACTTATGTCCAGGAAGATATGAAAATTACGTACCTACCGTAATTCTTGATCTTCTTGGACGAGTCTCCACCACTCATTCACACACCCACCCTCCATCCCCCGAGCTTACCTCTCTTGTTGGTCTTCACTCCCTCAAATTTTAGGCCTTGAAGACTTCTTTGTTGACCCTTCTTACACGGGTCGTCCGGACTATCTTATGTCCGGTTTTCAAACAACATGAAGTCTTGCTATATTATGACAGATGCAGTTTGTCCCACCATTAGAACTGCTCCGGAGGTGAAAGAGTTAACTTCCATGCAGAGCATGGAATTTAGAGTGCGAGCTCGGTTAAAGAAGCTCTGTTAGGGTGGTTTCAAACCGAAACCGTCAGATTCTTTACTCCGCCTCACTGAACAGTCGCTCCGGAGATTCCTCCTGCTGCTCGGTTCATTTCCTCGGTTTAAAGCGTCTTTTCTCTGTTGAATTTAACCGCGATATTATTTATTTTAACCGCAAACCGATCGGTTCAAGCTCTTTCTATGGTATTGTAAGTAATAGATAGGTTTTCTGTGTGGAACTTGTAAATGTTTATCGGTTCGGTTTGAACCGATCGAATTGTATTTAAACTTAGTTTTGAAGCCTTTTAAAGCTTGTTAGAGTGCGGTTCCCGGTTCTTTTCGGTTCTAAAAAAAACGGATTTCATTACGGTTTTTTCCACGACCCGTGACACGGTTGGGAACCGATAAGGGTGTCTTGCCTGGCACTGCCATCAAAAGGGCAAGTTTTTGGTTAGGCTGGCATTATGTCTGAGAAACCCAAAAGAAAAACTGGGCCCACTGGGTTTCAACACTGTAGTGTCTGTGGGAAAGACTTTGCCAAGGCTGACCCACACACCACATGTGTTTATTGTCTGGGGTTTGACCACCTCAATGCAGACTGCCAGATTTGCAAGAATTTCCCTGCAGCCACCCTAGATAAGAGAGTTGGTAGGCTCAGGGAACGAGAGGCCAAAAAGTCCGCTGACCCAGATGGCCAGCCCAGTTCGGTGCCAGACGAACCGGAGGGAGTGCCCTCTGACCAGGGCCAGACTTCCTCGGGCAAACGTAAAGCTGACTCTGAGGAGCCAGTTCCAGCAAAGAGAACTAGAAAGTCAGCAGGTGTAGAGTCCAAAATTCCTTCTCCAACTGCTGCAGAAATAGCCAGGGCAATACAGATTGTCCAGTCACTGTCCCCGGTTCCCTCCGAACCGCCACTATCTGGCAAAAGGTCGGTTCGGTCGGTTCCACCGGTTCAAGAACATGATATAGAAGAGTTTTATGAACCAGAGGAGGGGGAGGATGATTATGATCAGTGTAAATGTGACTTTGAAAGTCTGGATGTGCCCATTGAACCGGACATCTCCCCAGACAGACCTTTAGGCGAATCTCCCCCTAGGCTTTCTGAGTCCCCTTCTCATTTTTTGTTTTATAAAAAAGTTGCTGAGACCCTCCAGCTTCCTTTAGAGGAGGCTTTGAATGAGCAAGAGGAGCCTGACTATGTAGAGATGATGGATATCCCAGAGTCCAGGAGATTGTCCATCCCTTTACATAAATCTTTTAGGAAACAAACAATAAAAATTTTAAAAGCTCCTAATTCTGTGTCTCCTGTAGATAAAAAGATGGACAGGAGGTACACTTTGTCAGGTCCTGATACAGATTTTCTTTCACAGCAATGCAGTCATGTTGGGTAGTTCAGGCTGCAGCCTGTGATAAAGCTAATATTCCCTGGCTTCACATCCTCCTGACAAGGACTCCAGGAAGATTGGCGCCATGGCCAAAAACAATACATGGCAGCATCTTTGGGACTCAGACAAGCAAACTATATGGCTTATGTTGCGAGATACCAGAAATCTAGATGGGATACTGTCATCGCCTTAGCCAAACAGGTCCCTGGCCAGCTTGCAAAGGAGCTGGAGCAGGTGGCTCTTGATGGTATTGAGGCATCTAAGGTGCAATTCCATGCTGCAGTGGATTCTAATGATGTATCCTCTAGAGTCATGGCTACATCTGTGGCTTTTCGTAGATTGGCCTGGCTCAGGTGTACTACTTTGTCACAGGATACCCAGTCTAAGGCTATGAAATTTTCCTGTGGTGGGAAATTCTCTGTTTGGGGAGCAGACAGAGAATTATATGAAGAAAATGGATGAATATAGAACCACTTATAGGAGTGCACAAGCCACGGAACAGCAAGCCACTCCTCAGATGCAGCCCCCCAGGGGTAGGGGCAGGCCTTTTCACAGGCCTTTTTACCAGACCCAGGCCTCCTCTTCAGCCTATGCTCAGAGGGGGTTCTTCAGAGGGAGAGGCAGACGGGGTACGAGCAGGCCTGCTCCCACCCCTCAGCCTAAAGCCCCTGCCAAACAGGCACCCTGATGGGATGCACAGGGTCAGCTCTCCATTACCTGTAGGGGGCAGGCTGGCTTACTTCGTCCAGGACTGGGAGTCTTTAACATCAGACAGGTGGGTCCTAGAAGTAGTGAGCCTGGGTCTGGTTCTCAGCTTCAAAAAATTTCCAAAGATGAGAGCCAGATCTTTTCCACCTGCAAACCCTTTAGAGACTCTTGCTTTGGAAACAGAAGTCTCAACCCTCCTGGCTCTCAGAGCTGTAGAAAGGGTTTCTCCCCCACACCAGGGCAAGGGTCTGTACTCCAGGTACTTCCTTACCCCAAAAAGGACAGGAGAGTGGCGGCCCATCTTCCTGGACATAAGTCTCCACCACTCATTCACACTATTGGGATCTGCGCCGGAGGCACTAGGACCCATCGGGAGCAAACTTTTTGCTGGAGGGTCGACACCAGAGATGGCACCGCGAGGCATGGCGCCGCGAGCACTAGCTCGTGCGGCAATGACTATCTCGGCGTCGACCCTCCAACTGACTCAGTTCGTTTTTTCCCACCGTCGAGTGCGCTTCAGTAGCAACGTCGCTCGCCTGTCGGGAGTCAAACTTCAATCTAGCAGCATAGTTTTCAGTTTATTTTTTTGTAGTATTATCTCGATATAGTATCGCTTTAGTTTATTCTATTTTAATATACAATAAAGAAGTCTCAGCCTACTTGACGGAGTCGACCATGAGCAGGTCAGGTGGCGGTAGGGAGACTTCGTGTAAAACTGTTCAGTCAGTCGGGCTGGGTCCAGTCCGCCTCCTTCTCGAAGAGGTCCGACAATGGTCAGTCAATGCCGGGATGGTCCCCGGAGGCATAAAGACAAGCGATCGCATTCTCGGCACCGCTTCAGCCTCGAGCTCTTCTTCGGCCCACAGGTCTAAAAGAGAAGGCATCACCGAGGTCGCCATCTGATATGTCTGCACGCCGACGCTCTGTTATCATGGCTGGTTGCGGTCTCCTCCTTCGAATCGCAACTTCTGCTTCCGGTAGCGGCGTCTTGACATTGGAGTCTACCCGCCTATAGGTAGGTCTTCAGATGAGCAGTTTCATCAGTGGGCGCTCTTATGGAGCAGTGGGCTCGGAGGTTGGTTCTGCTACCTGGCTCGGTTGCCCAGCGGCGCCTCCGGGCTTGTCGGGTGACCAGGTAAGTGATTGGACTTTCCTGGTCGCGGCACCTTCTTGGTGCGGCGACTCCGGCGCTTAGGTGTTTCCCCCTCACATGGCTGCGGCGCGAGGCCCATGCCCTTATCTCCTGCTATTTTCCCTTTTAACCATGTTTTTCAGGGTTCTGGGATGCTTTCGGCGACTTTGGCGCCGTCCGCGGTGCCGTCTGGCCTTTCGGCGCCATCTGTGGCAGTGCGGGGCTTGTCAGCGCTGTATTTGGTGTCGCGGAGCTTCTCGGCACCTTCTGTGGCACTGTGTGCCTTCTCGGCGCTGTCCGTGGTGCCGGGCGGCTTCTCGGCACTGTCCTCGGCGCCGTGCTGTTCTTCGGCGCCGTTTTCAGTCCCGGTTGCCTCCTCGGCGCCGAGAGCTCTCAAGGACTCCTCTTTCCTCTCAATTCTTCCTTCCTCTCCTGTATTTCACTCCTTTCCTGTCCAAACAGTCCTCCCTGGACTATCAGGAGATGACGTTGAGCCTGACCCAGACCTTCGGTTGGGTGATGAAGTGGACGAAGCAGGATCTTTCACTGCTACAGAGCCTGTGGTCGAGGACCTGTCCTTTAAGTCTCTGTTGAAGAACCTGAGCTCCACTCTTGCTCTCCAGACTACAGACATCGATCCTGGGAAGCGGTTAAGACTCCAATATCTTCATGCTTCGGAGATCCCTTTGCTTCATCAACACGACTGGCTAGCCTCCCTAGACATGCAGGACGCTTACCAGCACATTCCTATTCACCCGAGGCATCACAAATTCCTGAGGTTTGTGGCTCTGGGTCAACACTATCAGTTCAGAGTCCTGCCCTTTGGGCTATCCTCGGCGCCTCGAGTCTCTACAAAGTGTTGTGCAGTTCTCGCAACACATCTCAGGAAGCTCGGAATCCGAGTGTTTCCCTACCTGGACGACTGGCTCCTAGCAAGCCCTTCCAGACAGGGGACCCTGGAAGCCATTCAGATGGCCTCTCACCTTCTTATGTCCATGGGAGTTCTGCTGAATCTAAAGAAGTCACAAGTGCAGCCCTCCCAGAGACTCCTTTTCATAGGGACTCTACTGGACACCTCTTGCGCGAAGGCTTTCCTTCCAGAGGACAGAGCCTCGATATCCTTCAGATGGCCCGTTACATTGGGAGAACAGATCAGTTACAGCTCTCTCAATGCAGCGTATGTTGAAGCCTCATGGCATCCTCAGTGTTCACTGTACCCTAGCTCGGCTACACATGAGAACCACCCAATGGATGCTCAGTGCTCAGTGGTCCCCAACCACTCACCCACAGTCTTATCCCATCAAGGTGACAGAACCCTTACAGAGGTCTCTCACCTGGTGGTCTCAAGAGAGCAATCTCCTGGAAGGATTTCCCTTTGCTCCTCTGGATCATCAAATCTCCATCACCACAGATGCATCGCTAACGGGATGGGGAGCTCATTGTCGCTCTCTCCACACTCAAGGTGTATGGACTCAACTCGAGGCCCAGCTTCACATAAATGTCCTAGAGATGAGAGCCGTCCTTTATGTGGTCCGGGCTTTGAAGGACATCCTCTGTCACAAGAACATTCTCCTTCAAACGGACAACAAAGCTGTGATGTATTACATCAACAAGCAGGGCGGTGCTCACTCTTACCCCTTATGCAGGGAAGTGATGAGGGTGTGGGAATGGTGCTTGGAACACAAATCTCTAATTCAAGCGGTCTACCTGCCAGGTGTACAGAACGACTTGGCGGATCGTCTCAGCAGAACAGAGTCAGATCCTCACGAGTGGTCTCTCGACTCAACCATAGTTCAATCACTATTCGAAGAGTGGGGAACTCCAGACCTGGACCTTTTTGCATCCCCACTAAAAGCAAAACTGCCTCTCTTCTGATCCAGAAATCCAGGGCCTGGCATTTTCTGTCAGGATGCGTTCAGGCTGCGGTGGACAAAACGCTTTCTTTACGCCTTTCCGCCTCTTCCTCTAATTCAGAGAGTACTTCTCAAATTCGAGTCCCAGGAGACCAAGATGATTCTCATTTCTCCCTCTTGGCCTCGACAACTATAGTTTCCACTACTCAACAATATGTTGGCAGCCCCTCCGAGCCCACTTCCCCTGCAGATGAACCTGTTGACTCAGGGTCCGGTGGTCCATCCCAACCTGAGGTCACTTCACCTTCACGCTTGGCTCCTGAAGAGGTAGAAGTGAACCGGTTCAATGTCTCTTGAAGAGTTTCAGATATTCTTCTGGCTGCTCGGAAGCCAGCTACTCGAGAAACTTACGTCTAAGTGGGCGTTTTTGCTCTGGTGTGAAAAGTCCTCTTGGAATCCTTTTCCTGTCCACCAGACAAGGTTTTGGAGTACCTTTTGGACCTCTCAAATTCAGGTCTTCAGTACTCTACAGTCAAAGTTCACCTTAGTGCCATTTCAGCGTATCATGAGCCGGTTTCTTCTTTGTCTCTGGCTCAGTTACCTATGGTTAAGAGATTTCTTAAAGGAATTCTGCATACCAGACCCCCTATAGGACGACCAGGTTGCAGCCTGGGACATTAACCTTGTGCTAGACATGCTCACTCGGAAACCTTTCGAACCTCTGGCTACCTGTGAGCTAAAATTTCTCACCTGGAAGACGGCCTTCCTAGTGGCCATTACCTCAGCCCGCAGGGTCTCTGAGATACATGCCCTTTTTACGGACCCTCCGTATACTGTGTTCCATAAGGACAAAGTAGTTCTTCGCACTCATCCTAAATTTCTTTCCAAGGTTGTGTCGGAATTCCATCTAAACCAACCTTTGGTCCTTCCCTCTTACTTTGCGGACTTCCAAAATGAAGGGGAACGATCTCTTCATTCCTTGGATGTTAAGAGAGGCTTGAGTTTCTATCTAGATAGAACCAAGGATTTTCGCAAAGCCCAATAACTGTTTGTTTCCTTCAGCGAGACCCGACTGGGTCAACCTGTCGCTATCAGATGCATCTCATCATGGCTAGTGGCATGTCTTCGACATTGCTATTCCATGGCACAGGTTAAATTGGAAGGTAGGGTTTACGCTCACTCTACCAGAGCGGTCGCGGCATCCCTAGCAGAAATTCGCAATGTGCCGATTGCAGACATCTGCAATGCCGCCACCTGGAGCTCGGTGCATACCTTCGTTAAGCATTATGCACTGGATGTTCATGCCAGGCGACATTCCACCTTCGGCAGAACTATCCTTAATGGACTTCTGTCCTAGAAACGTGAGCTCTTGGTCTTCCTGCCGCCCTCTCGGGGGATTATTAGCTCGGTACTCTCCCAATAGTGTGAATGAGTGGTGGAGACTTATGTCCAGGAAGATATGAAAATTACGTACCTACTGTAATTCTTGATCTTCTTGGACGAGTCTCCACCACTCATTCACATGCCTCCCCTCCATCCCCCGAGCTCACTGCTGTGTTGGTCTTCACTCCCTCAAATCTTTAGGCTGTGAAGACTTCTTTGTTGACCCTTCTTACACGGGTCGCCCGGACTATCTTATGTCCGGTCTTAAGGTTAGGTTACTCTTTACGTTAGTTGCGCTGCACCTCCTTGGTAAAAAAGGTACTGAGGCGGTTGGAGGGTCGACGCCGAGATAGTCATTGCCGAGCGAGCTAGTGCTCGCGGCGCCATCTCTGGTGTCGACCCTGCAGCAAAAAGTTTGCTCCCGATGGGTCCTAGTGCCTCCGGCGCAGATCCCAATAGTGTGAATGAGTGGTGGAGACTCGTCCAAGAAGATCAAGAATTACGGTAGGTACGTAATTTTCATATCCTGGATCTAAGATATCTGAACAAGCACCTTTTAAAACCAAAATTCAAAATGGTGACTCTGGGAATGATTTTACCCTCCCTGAGGCCAGGGGACTGGCTAGCTTCCCTGGACCTCAAGGATGCCTACTTCCATGTTCTTATCAGAAGCTCCCATCGAAAGTACCTCAGATTGAACTGCCCTCAGGCCATTATCAGTTCAGAGCAATGCCCTTGAGCCTCACCTCTGCCCCAAGGGTGTTCACAAAATGTCTGGCAGTAGCAGTTGCTCATCTAAGAAGGCAAAAGATTGCCATTTTTCCCTACCTGGACGACTGGCTCATTGTGGGTCAGTCTCCAGACCAGGTCAAATCACACCTGCTAGTTACCCAGCAGCTGCTTACCTCTCGGGGCTTTCTTCTCAATCTTCCAAAGTCAGTTTTGGAACCTGTCCAGGTACTCACCTTTATAGGCGCAGAACTGGACACAAAGCAGGCCAGAGCCTTCCTTCCCCTGGAAAGGGTAAGGACCTTGGTGGCCCTGGCCTCGTCCTTCACTCTGCAGGTCTCTCGACCAGCAAGGCATTTCCTGCAGCTCCTAGGACACATGGCTGCTTCCACAGCTGTAGTGCAAGGGCAAGATTTCAGATGAGGGACATTCAGTTCCATTTGAGAGCTTTCTGGTCTCAAAGAAGAGATCCCCTATCCAAGTTAATCCCAGTGCCTCGAACCCTGATCCAGGCCCTTCAGTGGTAGCAGGATCAGAGCAATCTGAGACAAGGGGTGCCTTTCATCCCTCTGTCCCACTCCTTGACCCTTACTACAGATGCGTCCCTCTTGGGATGGGGAGCTCACATGGGCGACCTCTCCACCCAGGGGTTATGGTCCCTCAGGAATCTCTGCTCCACATCAATCTGTTGGAACTCACAGCTGTTTTCTAGCACTTCAGGTTTTTCTGCATCTGTTCAGAACAAGGTGGTACAGGTCAGAACAGACAACACCACTACAATGTGGTACATCAACAAACAAGGGGCACTCGGTCTTCGGCCTTGTACACCAGGCGATGAAGTTGTGGTCTCTGGCTTATTCCTGAACACTTCCCTCATAGCAGTTCACCTCCCAGGCAAGGACAATGTCCTGGCAGATGCTCTCAGCAGGATTTCCCAGGGCCATCACGAATGGTCACTGGATCCCTAGTACTGGGATAGTTTTTGCCAGATGGGGCACTCCTCAGATAGATCTTTTTGCAGCCCCAGACAACCATCAACTTCCACTTTTTGTTGCAGGCCCCCAGTGTTGGGCTCAGTCCCCCTGGATGCCTTTCTCCTCGATTGGGAAGGAAAGTTCCTTTATGCCTTTCCTCCCTTCCCTCTCCTGTTCCAGGTACTAGTCAAAATCAGGTCTCAGCCCTGCAAGATGATCCTGATTGCTCCAGACTGGGCCAGGCAGCCCTGGTACCCACTCCTTCTGTCCTCAGCAGTCCATCTTCCCCTGTGTTTCCCCAGGAACCACAATCTGTTAACCTGTGCTCAGGGGGGAGTTTGGTATCCGAATCTCAAATCCCTCAACCTCAAGGCCTGGCTCTTGAGCAGTTAGAGTTTCCTGATCTACAACTTTCTCAAGGTGTTCTCGAAATCCTGAAAGCTGCTAGGAAGCCTTCCACCAGGGCTACCTATAACTCCAAGTGGAAAAGGTTTTCCATATGGTGTTCTGGGAAGCATATTTCCCCGGAATCTGCTGATTTACCCACTGTACTGGACTATATGATCCATCTTAGTTCTTTGGGGCTGAGACCAGCTACCCTGAAAGTGCACTTGGCAGCTGTCTCTGCCTTCATTTCAGCAGGGAAGCCCTCTTCTCTTTCTGCTCACCCTGTATTTTCCAAGTTTTTTAAGGGATTGCTTCATACCAATACTCCATTCAGGGACCCTGCCCCTGCTTGAGATCTTAATGTTTGCATTGCTCAGCTGATGCAACCCCCCTTTGAGCCTCTGTCTTCGGCAGAGCTTAAGTATTTGACTTGGAAAACTGTATTTCTAGTAGCCATCACTTCTGCCAGGCGCATAAGTGAGTTACAGGCTTTATCAGTGGAGACTAACTTTATTTCCTTTCACAGGGATAAGGTAGTCCTCAGGACTAACAGGAAGTTTTTGCCTAAGGTGGTTTCGGATTTTCACCTTAACCAATCTATTTCACTTCCAGTGTTCTTCACTGACCATTCCTCCTCCTCCTCTGGTGAGAGGAGGCTGCACAGCTTAGTTGTTAAGAGGGCCCTAAGTTACTACATAGAGCGTACCAAGGGTCACAGGTTTGACTCCCTCCAACTATTTCTCACTTATGGTGAGGTTGAGAAAGGGAGACGTGCCACTAATAGATCCATTGCCAGGTGGATCATCTCCTGTATCCAATTTTGCTATCAAAAACTGGGTAAGGTTCCCCCCTCAGGCCTGAGGGCTCACTCTACCAGACGTACAGCTGCATCTCTAGCTGCTGCTAGAGACATCCCTATCTTGGAGATATGTCAAGCAGCTACTTGGAAAACAGTACACACTTTCAGCAAGCATTACTCCCTGGATATCCAGGCCAGGAGGGATGCTCGGTTTGGCACAGCCGTTCTTCAGAGCCTGTTCCCTAAGTAGGTTCTGTCCCTCCTCCATGGAGGTACTGCTGTGTAGTCTGCATCTGTCATAATATAGCAAGACTTCATGTTGTTTGAAGAAAAAATTACTCACCTTAGTAATGTTGTTTCTTCTAATGGAGTCTTGCTATATTATGACCTACCCCCCAGCCTGCCCCTCTCAGAACTTTTACTTCGGGTATGGGGTGGGCAGTTCACTGTTGGCACTTATTGATGCCCCCTTTTATGTTTGGGTGTTGTGTTTTATTTAGTTATTTTATCTTATTTTTCTGGTCCCCTGACTTGAGTCTTGGTGTTGGAACCAGGAAAATGTGTGAATATTTTAGTAGCCAGTTGGCTAGTGTCGGTTACAGCTTCCACACAGAGCCTTAGTGAGTTTTGCTCGTAAAGATCTGACGGTTTCAGTTTGAAACCACCCTAACAGAGCTTCTTTAACTGAGCTCGCGCTCTAAGTTCCATGCTCTGCATGGAAGTCAACTCTTTCACCTCCGGAGCAGTTCTAATGGTGGGACAAACTGCATCTGTCTTAATATAGCAAGACTCCATTAGAAGAAACAACATTACTAAGGTGAGAAATTTTTTCTTTTAGGTTAGGCTACCCTTCTAGGTTAGTTACACTGCACCTCCTTGGTAAAAAAGGTACTGAGGCGGTTGGGGAGTCGACGCCGGGATAGTCATTGCCGCGCGAGCTGAGGCTCATGACCACGGTTCCTCACCAGGCGCCATCTCTGGCGTCGACTCCCCAGCAAAAAGTTTGCTCCCGATGGGTCCTAGTGCCTCCAGCGCAGATCCCAATAATGTGAATGAGTGGTGGAGACTCGTCCAAGAAGATCAAGAATTACGGTAGGTACGCAATTTTCATTTCTAGCAGATTGATATGAAGAAGGGATTCCTGAGGGGACTGCAGTCCCTGGGCTGTGAGAGCCCCCAGATGGCCCCCCCACCCCAAAAGGGAAGCATCCGTGGTAAGGACCACCAAATGAGACTGAGTAACAAATGGGACCCCTTGCCTTAAACTGTCCTGACCTTGCCACCATTGAAGAGCTTCGATCAGTGTCCGAGTCACTGGAATCAGTTTGGTAAGAGGATCCTTCCTTTGGGACCAAAAGGCCCTCAGATGGAACTGAATGTCCCTCATCTGGAATCTTGCCCCTTGGGCCACTGCTGTAGAAGCTGCCGTGTGGCCCAAGAGTTGAAGGAAATGCCTTGCTGGTCAAGACACCTGAAGGCTGAAGGACGAAGACAATTTTATAAGAACTCTTGTCCTTTCCAGGGGAAGAAGAAAAAATTACTTACCACAGTAATCTTTCTTCCCAGTGATGCTCAGATATTCATAACTTTATGCAGTAGCCTTCTAAGGTAGAACTGCCCGGGGAGATGGAACACATGCAAATGATGGAATCTTTTGCATGAGCTGCTTTTCAAATGCTGCATTCTACTAACTGCCTTTGCTCTAAACCCTCAGATTGCCTAGAAGCCTGGAAAGACAGGCCCATGAGGACCAAGTGTGACAATGATGACAATATTGAGCAAGATAACAGTAATAAAAATAATAATAATTATAGTAGGAACTCTAACACCCAGAAAAATGGCCTCCAACAGGAGGGCATAGCATGTGAAAGAATACCCCTGAATGGCAGAATCATCTGGCAAAGGGGGAATAACAATAGTGAACACAATCACAACATATGTGCCACACATGGCATTTATACCCCTGAGAGCACAGTAAACAGGAGTGCAGAGGCTGAAGTTCTGGAAGGGGAGGTAGGGAAGGAAGTTATGAATATCTGAGCATCACTGGGAAGAAAGAAGATTACTATGGTAAGTAATTTTTTCTTCTGACCCCAGCAATGCTCAGTATATTCATAATTTTATGCAGACTACCAAGCAGTACCCCTGGAGGTGGGTACAGAACTCTAATTTGGAGGCAGACTTTGCAGGACTGCTGTGCCAAACCTGGCATCGCCCCTAGATAAAATATCCAGATTGTAATGCTTTGTAAAGGTGTGTACTATTTTCCAGGTAGCTGCTTTACAAGTGTCCAGTAATGGAACATCCCTGGCAGCTGCTAAAGTAGCAGCTGTCCCTCTTGGGGAATGAACCCTCAAACCTGATAGGGGCTCTTTACCAGCCTTTGTGTAGCAGAACTGGATACACTGGACTATCCATTGAGAAATTAACCTTTTGATGCTGAATTAGCCTTTCCCACATTTCATAGGTCAGGAGCAGGTGTTTCCTATCCTGCCTATGGACTGTAGTGGTTGTCAAGTAGTAGCTAAAAACTTGTTGACATCCAAACAATGAAGACTGTTTCTGCTTTTCTGTCAGTGGTGAAGTCTTCCTCACTACCATCTCATCCTGTGTTTTGTAAATTTTTTAAAGGATTGCTTCACACCAATCCTCCCTTTAGAGACTCTGCCCCTGCCTGGGATTTGAATGTTTGCATTGCTCAACTTACGCAACCTCCTTTTGAGCCTATGTCCTCAGCAGAGCTTAAGTACTTGACTTGGAAAACTGTGTTTTTGGTAGCCATTACCTCTGCCAGGCGCATGAGTGAATTGCAAGCCCTGTCAGTGGAGCCTGATTTCATCTCTTTCCATAGAGATAAACTGGTCCTAAGAACTAACAGGAAGTTTCTGCCTAAGGTGGTTTCAGATTTCCACCTTAATCAGTCTATGTCTCTTCCTGTTTTGTTCACTGACCATTCCTCCTCTGGAGAGAGAGGAGGGTGCACAGCCTGGACATAAAAAGGGCCCTTCAAACAACATGAGTTCTTGCTGTATTCTGACTATTGCAGTGATATCCAACCTTTGAACTGCCCCAGAGAGGAAAGAGTTAACTTTCCATGCAAGGCATGGGACGCTGAGCTCGAGCTCGGTTGAGACTCTGTCTGTTGTTGTTTGAACCCAAACCGTTAGATTCTTTACTCCGCCTCACTGAACAGTAGCTCCGGAGATTTCTCCTTTGCTTGGTTCAATTTAGTCGGTTAAAGTGTCGTTTTTTTTCTCGGTTTCAACCAAATTTATTCCATCTAACCTGTTGGTTCAGTCTCTGTCTGTGGTACCATGAGTACTAGACAGGTTTATTATTGTTTGCTTCTGTGTGGAACTTGTAAACGTTGAATTGGTTCTGTTTGAACCGATCAGGGTTGTTTAAAAAGGTTTTTCTACTTTTAGAGTGTGGTAACCAGTCCTTATCGGTTCTAAAAAAAACGGATTTCATTACGTTTTTTTCCACGACCCGTAACACGGTCAGGAACCGATAAGGGTGTCTTGCCTGGCGGATTGCCAAAAAAAGGATAAGTTTGGTTAGGACTGGCCATGTCTGAGAAACCCAAGAGAAAAACCAGGACCACTGGGTTTCAACACTGTAGGGTGTGTGGGGAAGCCTTTGCTAAGGCTGACCCCCACACCTCCTGTGTTTATTGTCTGGGGTTTGACCACCTTGATTCAGACTGCCAGATTTATAAACATTTTCCCTCAGCTACCCTGGAAAAGAGAGTAGGTAGGCTGAGGGAATAGGAGGCCAAAAAGTCCGCTGACCCGGATCGCCAGCCTGGTTCGGTTCCAACCGAACCAGAAGGAGTGCCCTCTGACCAGGGAGAAACTTCTTCGGGCAAAAGGAGAACTGACTCTGAGGAGTCGGTTCCTGTTAAAAGAAAAAGAAGGGATAAATCAGCCGGTTCGGATCCACAAGTTCTTTCTCCGACCGCTGATGAAATAGCCAAAGCGATAAGGATTGTTCAATCGCTAACCCCGGTTCTGACCGAACCGGCACCATCGGTTAGGGTCTCGGTTCGGTCGGTTCCCCCGGTTCCAGATTATAATTTAGAGGATTTTTATGAACCAGAGGAGGAGGAAGGAAAGTATGAGGATATTGAGGATGATTATGAAAGTCTGGATGTGCCCATTGACCCGGACATCTCCCCAGACAGACCTTTAGGGGTTTCTCCTCCTAGGCTTTCTGAGTCCCCGTTCCCATTTTATGTTTTACAAAAAAGTGGCTGAAACCCTTCAGCTTCCTATGGAAGAAGCTGTAGAGGATCAGGAGGAGCCTGATTATGTTGAGATGATGGATATCCCAGAGTCCAGGAGGCTGTCTATTCCCCTTCATAAGTCTTTTGGGAAACAGAGAACAAAAAATTTTAAAGACTCCTAATTCTATACCTCCTGTGGACAAGAGAATGGACAAGAGGTATACTCTTTCAGGCCCAGATACGGAGTTCCTTTCCCAGCAATACAGCCATGTTGGGGTAGTGCAGGCTGCTGCCTGTGATAAGACAAATATTCCCCATGGCTTCACATCCCCCCCCCCAGATAAGGACTCCAGGAGGATTGATGCAATGACAAAGAAACAATACATGGCAGCATCTTTGGGACTCAGGCAGGCTAATTATATGGCTTATATGGCTAGATACCAGAAGTCTAGATGGGACACTGTAATGGCTTTAGCTAAACAGGTCCCTGGCCAGCTTGCCAAGGAGCTGGAACAGGTGGCTGCAGATGGTATTGAGGCATCCAAGGTGCAATTTCATGCTGCAGTGGACTCCAATGATGTTTCATCTAGAGTCATGGCTACATCTGTGGCCCTTCGTAGGATGGCTTGGCTCCGATGTACTAGCCTTTCTCAGGATACCCAGACTAAGGCCATGGATTTTCCTGTTGTGGGTAATTCTCTATTTGGGGAGCAAACAGAGAACTACATGAAGAAAATGGATGAATACAGGACCACCTATAGGAGTGCTCAGGCCAAGGAAAGGCAAGCACCTCCCCAGAGGCAGCATTCCAGGGGCAAGGGCAGGCCTTTTCATAGGCCTTTCTACCAAGCCCAGGCCTCCTCTGCCACCTTTGCCCAGAGGGGGTTTTTCAGAAGGAGAGGCAGACGGGGTACAAGCAGGCCTGCTACCACCCCTCAGCCTAAAGCCCATGCAAAACAGGCACCCTGATGGGTTTGCCCGGGCCGATTCTCCACCACCAGTAGGGGACAGGCTGGCTTACTTTGTCCAGGACTGGATGTCTTTAACATCAGACAAATGGGTCCTGGAAGTAGTAAGCCAGGGACTGGTTCTCAGCTTCAAAAAATTTCCAAAGCTGAGAACCAGATCTTTTCCACCTGCAAATCCATCAGAGGCACTTGCCCTAGAGGTAGAGGTCTCTTCCCTCATGGTTCTCAGAGCTGTGGAACGGGTTCCACCCCTACACCAGGGCAAAGGTTTGTACTCCAGGTACTTCCTTACCCCAAAAAAGACAGGAGAATGGCGGCCCATCCTGGATCTCAGATATTTAAACAAGCACCTTTTAAAGCCAAAATTCAAAATGGTGACTCTGGGAATAATTCTACACTCTCTAAGGCCAGGGGACTGGCTAGTTTCCCTGGACCTCAAGGATGCCTATTTCCATATTCTCATCAGAAGCTCCCATCAAAAGTACCTCAGGTTCGAGCTGCCCTCAGGCCATTACCAGTTCAGAGCAATGCCCTTCGGTCTAACCTCTGCTCCAAGGGTGTTCACAAAATGCCTGGCAGTAGTAGTTGCTTCTCTAAGAAGGCAAAGAATTGCCATCTTCCCATACCTGGACAACTGGCTCATAGTAGGCCAGTCCCCAGACCAAGTCAAGTTACACCTACAAATAACTCAGCAACTGCTCACCTCTTTGGGTTTCCTTCTCAATCTTTCAGAGTCAGTTCTAGAGCCTGTTCAGCTCCTCACCTTCATAGGTGCAGAGCTAGATACAGAAAGGGCCAGAGCCTTCCTTCCCCTGGAGAGGGCAAGGACCCTTATCACTCTGGCCTCCTCATTCACCCTACAGGTGTCTTGACCAGCAAGGCATTTTCTGCGGCTCCTGGGGCACATGGCTGCTTCTACAGCAGTGGTGCAAGGAGCAAGATTTCAGATGAGGGTCATTCAGTTCCATTTGAGAGCCTTTTGGTCTCAGAAAAAGGACCCTCTAACCAAACTGATCCCAGTGACTCGAACCCTGATCCAGGCCTTGCAGTGGTGGCAGGATCAGAACAATCTGTGACAAGGAGTTCCCTTTGTCACTCAGTCTCACTCTTTAATCCTTACTACAGATGCCTCCCTCTTGGGGTGGGGGGCTCACTTGGGTGACCTAACCACCCAGGGGTTGTGGTCCCCTCAGGAATCTCTGCTTCACATCAATCTGTTGGAACTCAGAGCAGTATTTCTAGCACTTCAAGTTTTTTCCAAGTCTGTTCAGAACAAAGTTATTCAGATCAGAACAGACAATACCACCACAATATGGTACATCAAGAAGCAAGGAGGCACTCGGTCTACGGCCTTGTGCACAGAAGCAATGACGTTGTTGTCTCTGGCTTATTCCCTAGACACCTCCCTCACAGCAGTACACCTCCCAGGCAAGGACAATGTCCTGGCAGATGCTCTCAGCAGGATATCTCAGGGCCATCACGAATGGTCACTGGATCCCCTGGTCTTGGAGATGATATTCTCCAGATGGGGCACCCCACAGATAGATCTTTTTGCAGCCCCAGACAATCACCAACTTCCCCTTTTTTGCTGCAGGCCCCCAGTGTTGGGCTCAGTCCCCCTGGATGCCTTAGTTCTCAATTGGGAAGGGAACTTCCTATATGCTCCCCTGTTCAAAGCCCTAGTCAAAATCAGGTCGCAATCTTGCAAAGTGATCCTGATTGCTCCAGACTGGGCCAGAGAGCCCTGGTATCCTCCTATTGTCCTTAACAGTCCATCTTCCCCTGGCTCTTCCCAGGAATTACAACCTGTTAACCTGTGCTCAGGGGAGGGTTTGGTACCCGAATCTCAAATCTCTCAATCTCAAGGCCTGGCTCTTGAAGAGTTAGAGTTTGCTGATTTACACCTCTCCCAAGGTGTTATGGATATTCTAAAGGCTTCTAGGAGGCCTTCCACCAGAACTACTTATAATTCCAAGTGGAAAAGATTTTCCATATGCTGCTCTGGGAAGCATATTTCCACAGAGTCTGCTGATCTGCCCATAGTCCTTGACTATATGGTCCATCTGAATAACACCAGCACATCAACCAGCTACACTAAGGGTGCATCTGGCAGCTGTTTCTGCTTTCATTTCAGCAGGTAAGCCCTCTTCTCTTTCAACTCACCCTGTTTTCTCCAAGTTTTTCAAGGGATTGCTTCATACCAATCCTCCATTCAGGGATCCTGCCCTTGCTTGGGATCTTATCGTTTGCATTGCTCAGCTTATGCAACCCCCTTTTGAGCCTTTGTCCTCAGCAGAGCTTAAGTACTTGACTTGGAAAACTGTGTTTCTGGTGGCCATCACTTCTGCCAGGCGCATAAGTGAGCTACAAGCCCTGTCAGTGGAGCTTGACTTTATTTCCTTCCATAGGGATAGGGTGGTCCCTCAGGACTAACAGGAAGTTTTGCCTAAGGTGGTTTCAGACTTCCACCTTAACCAATCTATGTCTCTTCCTGTGTACTTCACTGACCATTCCTCCTCTGGTGAGAGGAGGCTGCACAGTCTAGATGTGAAAAGAGCCCTTAGCTACTATATAGAGCGTACCAAGGGTCATAGGTTCGAATCCCTCCAACTGTTCCTCACTTATGGTGAGGTTGGTAAAGGAAAACCTGCCACTAAAAGATCCATTGCCAGGTGGATTGTCTCTTGCATCCAATTTTGCTATGAAAAATTAGGTAAGCTTCCACCCTCAGGCCTGAGGGCTCACTCTACCAGAGGTACAGCTGCTTCCCTGGCTGCTGCCAGGGATTTTCCTATCTTAGAAATATGTCAAGCAGCTACCTGGAAAACAGTTCACACTTTTACCAAGCATTACTCCCTGGATATCCAGGCTAGGAGTGATGCTCGGTTTGGCACAGCTGTGATTCAGAGCCTTTTTCCTAAGTAGGTTCTGTCCCTCCTCCATGGAGGTACTGCTTGGTAGTCTGCTACTGTCAGAATACAGTAAGACTTCATGTTGTTTGAAGAAAAAATTACTCACCTTAGTAATGTTGTTTTTTCTAATGGAGTCTTGCTGTATTCTGACCTCCTCCCCGCCTTCCCCTCTCACAACCTCTATTTTTGGGATGTGGGTGGGCAGTGGCAGTGTTGGCACTCAGGAGGTGCCTCACCTTTTTTGTTATCACCCTTTCTTTGGGTGAGTAGGTGCTGTGTTATTTCATTTTTTGGGTCTCCTGACTTGAGTCTTTGTTTTGGGACCAAAAAAATTTGTTATTATGTTACTAGCCAGTTGTCTAGTGTAGGTTTGCAGCTTCCACACAGGACCTCAGTGAGTTTAGCTCGTAAAGATCTGACGGTTTGAGTTCAAACAGCAACAGACAGAGTCTCAACCGAGCACGAGCTCAGTGTTCCATGCCTGGCATGGAAAGTTAACTCTTTCATCTCCGGGGCCGTTCGAAGGTTGGGACTCACTGCTATTGTCAGAATACAGCAAGACTCCATTAGAAGAAACAACATTACTAAGGTGAGTAATTTTTTCTTATCAGGCTCAGGTACGGAGTTCCTTTGTAATCATAGCAGCCATGTTGGGGTAGCGCAGGCTGCAGCCTGTGACTGGGCTAAAATTTCTTTGGCTTCACACCCCCTAGACAAGGACTACAAGAAAGTTGATGCCATGGCCAAAAAACAATATTTGGCATTCTCTTTGGGACTCAGGCAGGCAAACTACATGGCCTACACAGCCAGGTACCAGAAGTCTAGATGGGATACTATTCTGGAACTGGCTAAACAGGTCTCCCCCAGCTAGTCAAGGAGCTGGAGGAGGTGGCTGCGGATGGAATTGAGGCATCTAAAGTACAATTTCACGCTGCTGTGGACTCCAGTGATGTGGCATCAAGAGTCATGGCTACATCTGTGTCTCTCAGAAGACATGCTTGGCTCAGATGTACTAGCCTTTCAGAGGATACCCAGACCAAAGCTATGGATTTTCCTGTAGTGGGTAACTCTCTGTTTGGGGAGCAGACAGAGGCTTACATGAAGAAAATGGATGAATACAGGACCACTTACAGGAGTGCACAGGCTAAGGAAAGGCAAGCCCCTCCACAAAAGCAGCAGTGTAGGGGCAGGGGCAGGCCCTTTCACAGGCCTTTTTACCAGCCCAGGCCTCCTCTCCCTTCCCACAGATGGAGTTTTTCCGAGGGGGGGACAGGAGGGGGATGAGCAGGGCTGCTCCCTCCTCCCAGTCTAAGGCTCCTACCAAGCAGACACCCTGATGTGTCAGCCCGGGTCGACTCCCCAATCCCAGTAGGAGGCAGGCTGGCTTACTACTTTCAGGCCTGGAAGTCTGTGACCTCAGACAAGTGGGTCCTGGAAGCAGTAAGCCAGGGACTGGTCCTCTGCTTCAAAAGGTTCCCAAAAAAGAGGGCCAGGTCTTTTCCACCTGCATCAGTCTCAGAAACCCTTATCCTAGAGGCAGAGGTTTCCTCTCTTTTAGCTCCCAGAGCTGTAGAGAAGGTTCCTACTCAGCACAGGGGAAAAGGACTGTATTCCAGGTACTTCTTTACCCCAAAGAAAACAGGGGAGTGGCGACCCATTTTAGACCTAAGGTATTTGAACAAACACATTTCAAAACCTAAACTCAAAATGGTAACTCTGGGAATAATCCTTCCCTCTCTAGGGCCAGGGATTGGCTAGCATCCTGGACATCAAGGATGCCTACTTTCATATCCCTGTCAGGTGCTCCCACAGAAAATACCTCAGATTCGAGTTGCCTTCAGGCCATTACCAATTCAGGGCCATGCTATTTGGCCTAACATCAGCTCCACGGGTGTTCACAGAGTGCCTTTCAGTAGTGGTGGCTTACCTCAGAAAACAGGGTGTTATTATTTTCCCATATCTGGATGACTGGCTGATTGTTGGTCAGTCATCACACCAGGTCAGATCAGCTCTGCAAACCACCCAGGACTTGCTCAGTTCCCTGGGGTTTATTCTCAATCTTCAAAGTCTGTTCTCGAACCAGTACAGCTTCTTACTTTCATAGGAATAGAACTGGACACTACTAAAGCAAAAGCTTTCCTTCCTCTGGCAAGGATAAGGCCTTAGTAGATCTTGCTTCATCTTTTCGACCTCAGGTCTCTTGTCCAGCAAGATAGTTCCTCCAACTCCTGGGCCACATGGCAGCTTTACTGCAGTGGTACAGGAGCCAGATTTCAGATGAGGGACATTCAGTTCCACCTAAGTTATTTTGGTCACAGAAAAAGGATTCCCTCACCAAACTGATTCCAGTGACTCAAACTCTGATCCAGGCTCTCCAGTGGTGGCTGGATCAGGACAACCTCAGACAAGGAGTCCCATTTCTTCCTTAAGCCCCTTCAGTAGTTCTAACTATGGACGTTTCTCTCCTAGGTTGGGGAGCTCACCTGGGAGCCCTGGCAGCTCAAGGGGTCTGGTCCCCACAGGAGTCTGTCCTTCATATCAACCTTCTGGAACTCAGAGCAGTGTTCCTAACCCTTCAGTGCTTCTCAGACTCAGTCAAGGGTAGGTGGTCCAAGTCAGAACAGTCAACACGACCACAGTGTGGTACATCAAGAGGCAGGAGGCACTCGGGTCCATGGCCTTGTGCACAGAAGCTATGAAACTGTGGTCTCTGGCCTATTCTCTTCAGACTTCCTAGAAGCAGTTCACCTTCCTGGGAAGGACAATGTACTGGCAGATGCTCTAAGCAGAATCTCCCAGGGACATCACGAATGGTCCCTGGACCCTCTTATCCTGCTGGTCATCTTCAACAGGTGGGGCACTGCAGAGATAGATCTCTTTGCAGCACTGGACAGTCATCAGCTTCCTCTGTTCTGTTGCAGACCTCCACTCCTGGGGACTGTTCCCCAGGATGCTGTTATCTTGGATTGGAAGGACAGGTTTCTCTATGCCTTCCCTCCCTTCCCTCTGCTGTTCAGAGTCCTGATCAAAATCAGAACTCAACCCTGCACAGTGATACTAGTGGCTCCAGATTGGGCCAGACAGCCCTGGTATCCTCTGCTGCTTTCTTGACAGTGTCACGTCCCTCTCTCTTCCCAGGAGATACAATCTTCTATCCTCCTCCCAGGGGAGGATCTGGTATCCCAATCTCCAGTCTCTCAACCTCAAGGCCTGGCTCTTGAAGAGTTAGAATATGCAGGCCTGCATCTTTCTCAGGGAGTTCTGATATTTTGAAGGTTTCTAGAAACCTTCTACTAGAAAAACTTATAACTCCAAATGGAAGAGGTTTAGCATTTAAGCAATAAGGCATGACCAGGGGTTAGATTAACATAGAGAATAATGGATGGGGAAGGGTTTGATATGAGAATTTAATGCACACCCGAGTTGTGGGATGCTACATAAACCCCGAGGGTGAAGCCCGAGGGGTTTATCAAAGCATCCCACAACAAGGGTGTGCATTAAATTCTCATATGAAACACCCTCCCCATATTTTATTTTTTATAATAACAGGCCAGCAATGTTTCTCCAGCAGTTTGTGAGACTGTTTGGCCCCGCCCACATACAGAATGTTGGCCAATGAGGCAGCAGTATAGTTTGACTGGCATGGCTCATGAATGTCATAACAACCAGCCGGTTGTTATGGAAAATATCAACCTGGTCAGTACATTGAGAGAAATTGCTGACCAGTTATTATAGTCTGTTAATCACCCCAGGGGTGTAATGTGGCACGAGGTGCAGCCAAGTGCCATATTGCCCCTAGGGAGTGATTGACTGACTGTTAATCTAACTCTTGGGAGTGCCTTATTGCTATTATAAAAAATGATTCCAAAAGAAATGTGTTAAAAGTATACTTTTTGAATGTTTTCCTCATTTAGAGGGAGATTTTTAATAAAATTGTTCTTCCACCAGCAGTTTAAGAATGCTGGTTCAAAATACATCATTCCATACATTCAGCAGTGCTAGAGGATGGAATGCTGACAGGAAGAATCTATGTGCCATGGTGATCAGGCTGTACATGACAGTATAACATGGATTAATGTAAGGCTGTTGGAATCCCAACAGCCAATCAGATTGCAGCATTTCTGAGAGCCTTTTTATAATTGGTGTTCTCAGAAGGGCATTGTGCCTGATTCTGCAGGCATCTCCACATCCTCAGATTATCTGGTTCACCTTAGTGGTCTAGGCCTTAGGCCTACAATTCTGAAGGTTGACCTAGCAGCTGTTTCTGCATTTCTTTCAGCAGGGAAGAGCTCTTCCCTGGCTTCTCATCATGTTTTCAGTAAGTTTTTCAAAGGTCTGGTTCATATTAACCCTCCCTTTAGAGATCCGACTCCTGCTTGGGATCTCAGTGTCTGCATTGCACAGCTTATGCAGCCCCCCTTTGAACCTATGGCTTTGGCCGAGTTGAAGTACTTGACCTGGAAAACTGTGTTCCTGGTAGCTATTGCTTCCGCCAGGCAGGTTAGTGAATTACAGGCCTTGTCAGTTGAACCTGACTTCATATCCTTCCATAGGGATTAAGTGGTCCTAAGAACCAATAGGAGGTTCTTGCCCAAAGCGGTAACAGATTTTCATCTGAACCAATCTATGTCTGTCCCTGTGTTTTTCACTGACCATTCTTCTTCGAGGGGAAAAAAGGTTGCACAGTTTGGATGTTAAAGACCTCTTAGCTACTACATAGGGTACACTAAGGCACACAGAAATTACTGTCTTCAATTGTTTCTCACTTATGGTGAGGTAGGAAAAGGTAAGCCTGCCACTAGAAGAACTATTGCCAGGTGGATTGTCTCTTGTATACAATTCTGCTATGACAAATTGGGTAAAACACCCCTTCAGGCCTGAGGGCTCACTCGACTAGAGGCACAGCTGCTACTCTGGCTGCGGCCAGAGATATACCCTTGTTAGAGATCTGTAAAGCAGCCACCTGGGAAAACATTATTACATTCACCAAGCAGTACCTCTGGATATCCAGGCTAGGAGTGATGCTAGGTTTGCACAGCAGTACTGCAGATCCTGTTCCCAAAGTAGGTTCTGTCCCTTTCTCCATAGGGACCTGCTTGGTAGTCTGCATTATGTCAGAATACAGCAAGACTTCATGTTGTTTGAAGAAAGATTACTCACCATAGTAATGTTGTTTCTTCTAATGGAGTCTTGCTGTATTCTGACCTCCCTCCTCCCTCTGAACCTAGTTTTGGGAAGGGGCTGGCAGGTACAGTGTTGCACCTCAGGGTTGTACCTGCCTCCCTCTTTAGGGTGGGTTAGCTGTTTTATGGGTTCTTTATTTCTAGTGTTATACATATATTTAGTATTGTCACTACATTTTTTTCTTGGTTCTCGACTTGAGTCTTTTGGGCCCAAATTTTTGCCTTTTGGCTTACATATTGAACAATTTCCATAGTTTAATACTCAGTTAGTTAGTTGCTCATAAGAATCTGATGGTTACACTGGGAAGTACCACAGACAGAGGTTTGAAAACCGAACTCGAGCTCAACGTTCTATGCTTCTGTTTAGAGTTAACTCTTTCCTCTTCTGGGCAGTTCAAGTGCTGGGGCTAAATGCATTTTGCCAGAATACAGCAAGACTCCATTAGAAGAAACAACATTACTATGGTGAGTAATTTTTTCTTTTCTTTCTTCCAAGGGGTCCTTTAGCATCAGTAAGCTCCCACCCTACCTCCCCAGATCACCTGTCGGAGAAGGGCTCTTATGTCACCTTTTACCAAATTTAGAGTTTCTTATTGATGGGTATTAGCTTGTGTTGCTGTTGTTTCTATTTCCACTTTTGTGGACATTTGCATGTTTTTTGAATCCTGTTGATTCTTTTTCTGGGCATTTGCCCTCGTTTTTCCTTGAAAGAATTCTGAAGCTGTCAACAGCTCTCACTCAGCTCACACACCCTCCTGCCTTTTGATTGGCTTGGCCCTATGCTCATTTAAATATCTCTTAAAGGCACACTTCTGGGGCAGTTGTACCTAGCGAGCTAAGTATAAAAAAGTTACTGATGCTAAAGGACCCTTTGGAAGAAAGAATATTATCATGTGAGTATTTTTTCATTTTGAGCAACTGGGAAGTAAACTAGCTTATTTTAGTTGTGGGATAAGTTTTGCCTTGTTCTATAAGTGTGGCACTGCAGTTTGTTTTTGTAAAGATTGTGACCAGTTAGTAATAAATAATTACTGGTGAACCCCTTTATCACACGGGTACCAGGTCACTTTCAAATGCCGTAATAACTGGAAAACTGGTTATTACGGCATTTTCCAAACATATTCTTTCAGCTGCAGTGTGCGCAAGCATCAGTCTTTTGTAGCATGCAGCCTCAAGCCTTATTGACTCTTAATGTGTGTGGGCAGGC
This sequence comes from Neoceratodus forsteri, assembly GCA_016271365.2. Lineage (NCBI taxonomy): Eukaryota > Metazoa > Chordata > Ceratodontiformes > Ceratodontidae > Neoceratodus > Neoceratodus forsteri. The sequence goes on along the minus strand of CM028129.1, from coordinate 212,839,992 downwards.
TGAACTGAACCCCATCAACAAACATGGTGGGTCCATTTTGCCGTAACCGAGAGAACAACTGCACTGTTCTAATGGCTGGCACTGTCGCTCCAGGTTTTTAATGTTTCTGAAATATTTATCTGGTTGATCTAGCCTTTACAAATGTAATAGCAATCTGGTTGATCCTGCTGTTTGTACCAAACAGCAGCGGCTTCGGGAGGCAGCGACAGCTTCAGGAATGGGCCGTGGCTGACTATTCTAATGTATACTTAGTATGCATCGCAGTATAACTAAAAAAAAAAGATTAAAAAGTAAAGACTAAAGATAATTGCCTGTACTGGGGAGAGAGAGAGGGAGTGAGTATAACATGGCAGGGTAGAAATTAAGAAATGAATCTAGTGTGGAGGAAATACCAAACTTTAATTTTGGTATTCTGCCTTCTGTTCAGTATTTTGTTTGTTCAAAAAACAGTGTTATAGATTAAACTTCAGAGCAGCAGCATGGTGAAGTGGTACTCCATCTGGAGTACCAGAATGAGGAAAATGGTATTCCACCACCAAAACGGGTATGCAAAACAGGGCGAAATTTCATTAAGTTAAAGCCCTGCATGGATTACAGCAAACCTGCTTCAGTGACTTTCTGCAGCATTGACTCCCTGCACCAGTATTTATAAAAAATAAAGGATAGGCAACTGTGTTTTTATGAAAAAATACAAAATCACACATACCCCCATAATGTAAATTACCACAGTATATTGTGCTGGTTCAACTTTAAGCAGAAATGCATGGTACCAAAAGGTCTCTCACACGGTCTACAAAGGGTGTTAACAGAAGACACATACACCTATTTCATCCTACCAGGACTCATCAGTGTACCTTGTCCGTTTGACACCTCAGTGGAATGAGCCAGTTACCCTAAGATGGTCTATCTTTGTTATGTTGTGGTGAACCCAATAAAAACAAAAAACAAGCTAAAAAACAAAGAAACTCAGCGTGCAACCACTGAGGCAGTGGTTACCGAAAAGACAATAGCTAGAAGCCAGTTTCAAACAAATACAAAATCACACATACCCCATAATGCAAAGCACCATGGGCTGTATATGCAAATCACCACAGTATATATGTTGGTTCAACTTTAAGCAGAAATACAGGGGCTAACCATTGCCTCAGTGCTTGCACGCTGAGATTCTTTGTCTTTTAGCTCGTTTTTTGTTTTTATTGGGTTCACCACAACATAACCCAGATAGACCATCTTAGGGTAGCTGGTTCATTCCACTGGGGTGTCAATCAGACGAGGTACACTAATGAGTCCTGGTAGGACGAAACACATGTATGTGTCTTCTGATAGCACCCTCTGCGGACTGTGTGAGACCTTGTGGTACCATGCATTTCTGCTTAAAGCTGAACCAGCATAATATACTGTGGTGCTTTGCATTATGGGGGTATGTGTGATTTTGTATTTGTTTGAAACTTGGCTTCCCGGACAGTGCCCTTTGGGGTAACCACTACCTCAGTGCTTGCACGCTGAGGTTCTTTGTCTTTTAGCTGTGTTTTTATGGATTTTTTTATACACCCTTGGTGTGTGATGACCTCATAAACCTTTTGAGCTTCACTCTTGAGGTTTATTGGTTATCACACACCTCGGGTGTATAAAAAAAAATCCATAACACACAGTTGCCTATCCATTATTCTCTGTTTAATATTTAAATTTCAGTGTAAAGGGTAAGATTTCCAAGATGGTGGTTACTGATCTTCCCTTGTCAATCTTCACCATTCATTACTGCTAGGGTTAGTGCCGGGGGCGCTCACCCTTCTGAGGAGTTTTTTTTTTTTGAGTCGGCTCCAATGGCACCGCCCTCAAGCGCTTGACGCACTTCATCTCGTCATCTTGACGTTGGTGCGCAGACTCCTCCTCTATCTCAGTTCTGTTTCTCCCGCCGTTGAGGCTGCACCTGCTGCATGGTAGTTGAACTAGGCCTTCTGTCACTCAAGCCAGACTCCTCATATTCTGCGTTCAGCTCGGCTGGCCGTCTCCCAGTGGGACCGTTTCTTTTATTTCTGTCGAAGTGGCGGTGCTTTGTTGCTAATTTTAGTCTTGTTTAGTTTGCATCATATCAGGTTCGGGGGCAAAACGTAAGTCGAAGGCGGGCCGTGCCCCTATGCGTCGGTGCTCCTGTGGCCGGCATTTTTCCATCACGGATCGGCATGATGTTTGTCTTCATTGCCTGGGACCCAACCACGATATGGATGCGTGCGATGCCTGTTTCTCCATGGACCGTCGTGTCCTCGAAGTCTGCGCGTTCAAGATCGGCAAGGCCCCACCGACTTTCGGGGGACGGCGTCGCTCCAGGGATTCCCAGGTAAGGTGTCTAGGCCCTTCCTCCGGGTCCCCTCTCGGGCCTATATGGTCTGTAGAGAAGGAGGCTTCCTCATCTTCTCTTGCCGAAGAGGAAGCTTCTTTTGTGATGTCGGAGGAACGTCGAGGTCCCTCCCGGGGCCACGGCGGAGACACTGCCTCGGCAGTCACTTCCTCGGAGGTGCAGGCTCCCCCAGTGTCGAGGCCCACGCTTGCTGGGCCCGGCACCGGTGGACCCTCGATGCCGCCTTCTGGTGCCATTTCGGATCCCGGCGCCGCAAGTGGCGCCGGTGATCAAGACTGCACTGATGGTGGCGCCGTTTCAACCTTACGACCCGCGGACCAGTTGCTCTCCTGGCAGTGCGGGTTGGGTCCCAGCGCCCGATGGTGCGTGGGCCTGGCCTGTGCCGGGAGGAGCCAGGGGCGGGCTTGCTGGTGCAGGGGTCCGAGGTCATCTGGCGCCCGCGGCACGTTCACGGGGACCCCTGGGGTTGCTAGTATTGTGGTCCAGCCGATCTCTTCCTCTTTGGAGGCTGATGATTCAGACATGGACCCATCCTGGCAACCTGATTCTTCGGGGTCAGGGTCCCCGGTGGCATGAGGTGCTAGGCGGTCCAGCGGGCCTCTTCCTCTGTCCCCGCTGCTGTCCTCCCCTGAGGCCCCCCAGACTAGGGGTGGTCTGGGGTCCCTGGGGGGGCGATGGAGCGGGGGTAGCGGGAGGGGCTGTCCCTCCTGGAGGACTCGTGGCAGCTACCGACCCTGGTGCTGCTGCAGCCCCTAGGGGTGGGAGATCGCTGGGGGTCAGGAGGCGTTCTCGGAGTCCGAGGGCGAGGGCAGGGTTCAGGCATCTTGGTCTCTGCCGGCCACCCTCGGGTGTGGCTAGGAGCAGAGGCCGGGCACGCCTTTCCCTCTTGGACCCGGGTCCCCTCCAGTGGCGTTGTGTGGGCTGCCCTTCTGGCTCCATGCAGTCCCAGGTTCATCACAGGGGAGGATCCCCTTCTGGGCTTTTCCAGGCTTCGCATCCCCAGGGTTCCGTTTTTCGACCTGGTTTGTTGTCCGGGATCCCGCCAGCTCGGGCTCCGTTTCCCGGATTTCAGAGCCCTAGCAGAGGACAGTTGCCTCTCCGTAGGTGCCCATTCCTCTGCAGCCACCCCCTGCTCTCCCAGGCTATGTCAGTCCTATGGGCCCGTTATCCTGGGAGCACTTCAGAGGTTCTGCAGCAGCCTTCCCCTCATACGTCAGGTGCATGAATGAGCAGGTCTTTCGCCTATCCCCACCGCCACAAGAATCTTCTGGACACTCAAGCTCTCCATCATCCTCGTCTCCCTCCTCTGAGGGAGAGGAACCCTCTGCTCATCCCTCCTCCGATGCTGATTTCACTGAATATCAGCGATTCCTTTCGAGGATGGTGAGGGATCTTTGAATTTCCTACATTAGGCGAGACAATACTGAACGGGAGATGCATGAATTCCTTGGTGAATTCAGTGCCCAGCACCTGGTGGTACTATCCAGGCCTATTCCCTTCCAGGAGGTGTCTATCCATTCCTGGCAGTCCAGCCGCCCTTTCTCCAGCCCAGCAGGAATCCCTGGGTACTCTCCCCAACCCACCCCTCGGGTTTGGCATACCTAAGACTCCTCACGGGCACCGCCCATCCATCTGCGACCGTCCACCAGACTCGGATTCCCTACAGTTCGACCGGTGGGGGTAGAGTGTTCTCTTCCTCGCGTGCGATGTCTTGCATTGCATCTCATCAGGCCCATCACGCTGCCTACAGTAGGGATTTGTGGTCGATGCTTTCTCAGATCTTAGCATCAATGCCTGATATGGAGCAAACCAGACAAGCTATTGCCCTCTCTGCTATAGGCCTGGAGCTGGCAAGACACCAAGCAAGGGCATCTTATGACGCCAATGACGTGCCTTCCAGGCTTGCGCGGACAGCGATCTGCATTAGACGGACGGCATGGCTTCGTCTATCAAGGTTGTCACCCCGGCCCGGCGTAGGGTGATTCACTCCACTTTCCGGGGGACCCGTCTCTTTTCCTCCAGAGTTAGGAGACTACTGCAGGGGCTTCCTCTGTCTCCCCGTCCTTGGGGGGCACCTCCTAGCTCTTCTCCCTCATAGGCTTCTCTCTGGATTAGCCCAGGGTCTTCCCCTTCTGTTTCTCACCAACAGGAGGCTGGGGGTCTTGTTCCCTCAGGGTTTCTACCCCCTTTTTGGGGGGCTTGGTACTCACCCAAGCAGTAATGAATGGTGAAGATTGACAAGGGAAGATATGAAAATTACGTACCTACCGTAATTCTTGATCTTCTCTTGTATCTTCACCATTCATTACTGATACCCACCCACCTTCCCCTCAGTGGCCTCCTACTGTGCGCCTCCCTCCCGCTCGTTACTCTTTTTTCCTTTGGCCTTTATGCCAAAAAAAAAAAACTTTCTGTTTTCCATTCTTAGTGAATGGTTCCTTTTTTCCTCTAGGTAAAGGGGAACGAGCACGGTATGTATTTTTCACTTATTCTGAGGGAACTCTTTCTGACTGCCCCTACGGTGCGACTTCTAGGTACCTTGATCATGTTACGCAGTTTCACTGCTTAAGAGACCGTGCCCTGGCTCGGCCTCAAAAAAAAAAAAAAATAAATAAAATTAGATTCCCCTGGCAGGTATTATCTTTAAGCTCATTCTAGCTGGTGCTTGCACTTGTCAGCCTTGAGCAACTGTTTTTGCCCTGCCTTAGGGAGTCTGATTGAGTTCTCACTCTATCCTTTTCATATAAAGCTGCCTTCAGTAAGGCATAATCTTTCCCCATACACTTTTGTGTTAGCACTTAACAGGGTGCTAAGGGGCATACTCCCCTTCCTGGGTGGGCGCTCTCTCCGGAACAGTGTTCTGCCCGGGTAGTCTGTGAGCTCTCAGCTAGGATGTAAGGACTTGGCATGTTGAGAGGTCAGAGAATCTGCCCTTGTATCTGATCTGTGCAGGTGGTTTGGTTGAACCTTCTCTCAGTCCTATCAACAGGGATTCTTGCTCCGTTGTTAGTCTCGAGCTTATAAGCCTCTCAACCAATGCTCGATGGGCACTGTTCTCCCTCTCAACATGCTTCCTCTTCCTCTTCGTCTTCTTCTTCTTTTTTTCTCTTTCCCTCTCTCTCTCTGTTCCTCCCCTAGAGCCGCCCCGGAAAGGAGACCCTGCGGTCCCTTAGGATAGGAATTCTCTCTCCTCTGTCTATCCTCTACCGGCTTATGCCTTTTTCAGTTTATATCCTTTCCTTTTTCTGTCCCTCGGCTCTCTTGCCTCGCTTTCCTTTTTCCTTACCCTTTATTTCCGCCTCTCTGGCTACCAGAACTGAGATAGAGGAGGAGTCTGCGGCACCTAACGGCCACCCCTCATGCATGACGCAGTGCGTAGGCTCAAGGGGCGGCGCTTGGAGCCGACTCCAAAAAAAAAAAAAACTCCTATATGTGCGCGCCAACGCACTAACCCAAGCAGTAATGAATGGTGAAGATACAAGAGAAGATCAAGAATTACGGTAGGTACGTTAATTTTCATTTTCTGTTTGAAGGCTTAGTGATATTGTCCAGTAAGGAGGTTTTGTAGGAGGAAAATGAGATTGGCAGCTGACCATGCGTTTATAGAGATTTAATGCACAGTCAGCTGACATTATGCCAATGAAATTACTAGTTCTAGGGATGTGGATATGTTGTTCTTATTCACACTTCTTGGCATGTCCTTTCCTTTAAATATCTTGCGGAAGGTCTAAAAGCTGGCTCCTCCAACCCACCCAAGTGGAATATCCCTTGGGACCACCCCTTGATGACAGATTTCAGGTTCCCTCCTTATTGCTACTGCGTTGAGTAGGCCCTGGTGCTTAAATCTTCGGCTCACTTACCAAAATGTAAACTCGTTAGAGAGTCACCGCATTGTTTTTCGGTCGTGGTCACAGACAAGTCCTTATCTGGGTTCTGCCGGTGCCCCTGCGAGCAAAAGATGTCTCGCACTGACCCGCACACCGCGTATGTCTATCGCCTGGGCCATGATCACACTACCCAGGCCTGTGACTTTTGTCATTCGTTCCAGCCGAATGTGTTGGATGATCGCCTCGCATGGTTACAGCTCAGCTGACCAGAGAAATGGAACCTGACGGTCAAATCTAGAGACCCGTTGGGTGGTTTCTTCTTGGCTGGGGTCCGTGAACAACTCGGAGCAAATGAAGACTTTCAAGGAGAAGGTGGCTTGGGCTGCAGATCAGTTCTCCTTCAGCATTGGTCTTCATACCACTCAGACTGGGCTCTACCTTTATATGCTCCTTCAAGGAGTTGTGCCAGTCTCTCCTGACCAAGAGGGAGGCCGTGGATTCGCACAGCTCCGTTCCCAAAAGAAATCCAAGGAGTCGAGGAAGAAGGAGAAGTCTTGTCAATGTCGTTCTTGGGATTGAGAGAGGTCTCTCATTCCCAGGGATCTTCAGTTTCGACTTTGGTCAGAAATTGTGGACACAACCGCTGGTGTCACAGTGCCCCGTCAGGCCAGCTGACAAAGCGCAGGACAATGACTCGGTCAAAATTATTATCAACCCTGTCGACCCATTGTCGCTGGATGAGTCCAGCACCTTTTTCAGGGCTCGGTCCTGACTGGACCTACTGAGGAGGAAACCCAGCCTGTGGGAACCTCTTTATGGTCACTGTCCCTGACCTGTAGGAGCCGCAGGTCTCCCCGGCTCCTTCTGAGTGCCCTCGTTGGTCCCCCTGATGGTCAAGATCTAGGTCTTGGTCAGCCTTGACTGACACGTCAGGGAGAACTCACTACGAACATACGAACATACAAAATTTGCCAGCAGATAAAGGCCTAGAGGTCTATCAAGTCTGCTCGAATGTGCAGCTAGCACCTCTTATTCTGCAGTTGCCCCTCCCTTCCACCCTTCCCCTTCATTAACCCTCCCCCTTGTCCTGTCCCATCCTCGTTTGAAGAAGTCCACTGTTCTACTGCATACCACTTCTGCAGGTAGCGCATTCCACCCAGCCACCACCCTCTCTGTAAAAAAGTGTCTCCTCATCTCCCTCCTGAACCTTCCTCGCTCCAGTCTCATATCATGGCCCCTGGTGGCCCTCCCCTCCCTTACTTTGAACAGCCCTCTGTACCCGTCTTGTTTATTCCTTTCATGTATTTAAAGGTTTCAGTCATGTCACCCCTGTCTCCTCTCCTCCAGTGAGTACATGTTCATCTCCCTCAGCCTCCTCTCGTATGATAAGTCCCCAGCCCCTTGATCATCTTTGCGCCAGCTGTACCCCTCAGTAACTTAATGTCCCTCTTCAGATACGGACTGACAGTACTGCCAGTACTCCAGGTGTGGTCTAACTAATGACCTATACAGTGGCAGAATCACCTCCTCCCTCCTCGAGGATATACCCCTTGCAATACAACCCAGCATTTTGTTGGCCTTTGCAGCTGCCTTCCTACATTATGCCGAGTTGTTCATTGACCCTGTAATGAGCACACCCAGATTCTTCTCCTCCTCTGTCTGGGCTAGCTGCACTCCCCTAGCTGGTAACTCCTCCTTGGGTTCTTCATCCCAAAATGCAGCACCTTGCACTTTTTGGCATTAAACCCAGTTGCCAGGTGTCTGACCAGGTTTCAAGCTTGCCAGATCATCCTGCAACCCCTGCCATCCCCCTAGGTCATCCAGCACCGCTCTACCTTGGTATCATCAGCAAACAGACTGATCTTGCTCTTGATGTCCCATGATATGTCTGCAATGAATATCCCAAACAACACTGGTCCCAACACCGAGCCCTGTGGAACACCGTTCGTCACTGCCCTTGGGTGTGAGAGCTCCCCACCCACCACCACCCTCTGTTGCCTTCCCTGCAGCCAGTTTCCTACCCATCTCACCAGCTTTGCACCCGCCCCTGTGCCTACTAACTTCCTTCCCAGCCTTCCATGTGGCACTGAGTGAATGCTTTACTGAGTCCAGATACAGGACATCCACTGCATGGCCCCTGTCCAGTTGCCTAGTTACCCAGTCATAGAACCCGACCAGGTTGGTTTGGCAGGATCTGCCACGATGAAGCCATGCTGTCTGCTGTCCTGTAGTCCTTTGGCCTCTAGGAGGGCCACCAGCCTCTCCTTCAGGATAGTCTCCATTAGCTTACCCACGATGGATGTGAGGCTCACTGGTCTGTAGTTTCCCGGTTCATCCTTGGGGCCACTCTTGTGGTGGGGCACCACATGAGCCATCCTCCAGTCCTGAGGAGCCAAAGCATCTACGGAACTCAGGCTGGCACAAGGCATTAAGAAGGGGGAGAAGGACTTCTTTAAGTACATCAGGGAGAAAAGGAGCTGTAAGGACCACATAGTAAGGATTAGGAAGGAGGGGGGTTGGGTGGAAGCAGGGTACGATAGGGCGGAAGCACTAAATGAGTACTTCTGCTCAGTATTTACTAAAGAGAAGAGCGGGGGACACCCAAGGTGGGAGAAATGGCAGAAGCGGGGGGGGGGAGTGGTGACAGATGGGGAAATCATGGAGGGCAGAGTTCAAGAGGGTTTGAAGGCACTGAGGGTGGACAAGGCGCCAGACCCAGATGGCATCCACCCCAGGGTACTGAAGGAGCTGGCAGAGGTCCTTGCAGGACCTTTGAACCTATTTAATGCTTCACCCCATTCGAGGTGTACCTCAGGACTGGGGATGGCACTAGCATTTCTGAGAGCTTCCAAGAAGCTGCACCGCCGCTGTTTATCCTCATCCTCCTCAGAAGAGGAGAGGAGAGGCTTCGTGCAAGTTTCATCGATGCAGTGAGGATCTTATGTGGTAACAGTTGGTGTTGGCTGGTCTGAAGTCAGCCCCGGCTTCCACGCTGGCCATCGTATGGCTGTCACCCTCTAAGCCGATGCTGACTCCTCCGGAGCTGGCTGACACCATCCCTCCACCCGTGGAACTGGTGAAGGCCCTCCCAGCTCAGCCAAAACCAGTCTCTCTGCCAATGGTGGTGGAGCCACCACCTAATCAGCCTCCCGGTGGGGCTCCTGTCAAGAAGTCTTGGCCCGCTAAGGGCCTCCTGCATACGCTGTTGGTCACCTTCACTCCCGACCATCCGCGGCGGATCAAAGGTGACTCAGGTGGTTGGCCAATCTATCTGGACTCCTCAGAGTGTGAGGACTCCTCTTTGCACTCTTGTCCATTTGACGATGTTTCGCTTGAGGGTCTCTCGATGGAGAAAGGTCCCACGTCCTTCATGGGCATTCTCCATCTCATCTCCGAATCCACTAGGGTTACCTTTGTAGCCAGTTCAGAAACAGGCTCGATATCCCCTGACAGACATTCTGGAAAAAGGGGATTCTCTGACAGAGGCCTTCCCAGTGGCCAAAGCCATTGTTGGCCCGGCCCTGGAACTTTGGCAGTACCCTGCTTCCAGCCTCGTGCCATCAGACCAAATGGCCCGCACATATGCAGTTCCCATCAGCTCCTTTTCTGGGTTCACAGAGCACTCCTCGGCTGAGGGGTTGGTGACCAAATCTGTGTTTTGGCGCTCGGGCAATTCAGGAGACACTGATAGACCTCTAGACAGTCAAAAAAACTGGACCACTCTGCCAGAAAAGTCTATGCTGCCTCTTTGCTTGGTCTCCATCAGGCAAGCTCAGCTGTCATCATGGCACACTTCTCCCATGCTCTCCTGGGCTCTCTAGAGGAGGTGCTTCCTCATATCCCCATGAACCTTCAGACTTCAGGCAAGCAGGTCTGGGATCAGGGTTGGGCTGTGGCAAAACAGCAGTTCCAGATGGCTCTGGACATTTTAGATTCCTGTGCCCATTCGGTGGTGGCCACAGTCACCATGCACCGCAGGGCCTGGCTGAGGGTCTCAACCTTTATGGCAAACACCCAGTACAAATTGGCAGATGTTCGTTTCCTGGGCACCGACTTGTTCGGTCCAGGAGCTGATGGTCATCTTCAATGCATCGAGAAGTCCAGTGCCACGTTGGACTCTGTTGCTTCTACCCAGAAGGAATCTCAGGGTTCCAAAAAGCAGAAGCGTAAGCCCTTTCAGTCTTCTGCCCCTGTGGCCAAGCAGCCCCAGTACCAGTCGGGGCAGCAGCAGCAGGTTCAATCTTGGCACCCTTGGCCTCCAGTCAGGGCTTTGGGCCGTAAGCCCGGAGGAAAAGGTCCCGCAGCCCCTTGGCTGGATACTCTCTCCAAGCCTGCACAGTGACGGGATGGTGGTTGCCACCTTTGCCCATCACACCCACTCTGGGTCCTCCTGTGGTGGGCCGGCTGTGCCACTTTCTTTCTGCCTAGTCCACTGTCACAGTAGACAGCTTGGTCTTGGACGTGGTCGGCCAGGGTCTGCCTCTGGAATTCGAGCAGTACCCACCAAGCCGAGCCTGTGCCTCACAGGAGAAGAAGGTATCTGTGCACACTCAGGCAGCTTTCCGAGACGACATCACCCAACTCCTCCGCAAAAAGGTAGTGGTCCGAGTTGTGGATCCCCCTGTCAATTCACAGTTCGTTTTCAGGTACTTCCGGTCCCGAAACGAACTTGGGACTCGTGCCCCATTCTAGATCTGCATGACCTGAACCAGTTTCTCAGGTCTCGCACCTTCAGGAAGGTAACTCTGTCTCAGATCATACCATCTCTCGAGCAGAACCTGTGGTTTTGCTCCCTGGATCTGCAGGATGCGTTCTTCCGTGTCCCGATCCATCCATCACACCAAAGGTTCCTCCGCTTCAGGGCAGCGGGAACCCTATACAAGTTTCAAGCCATGCCATTCGGCCTGTCATCAGCCCACAGGGTCTTCACCAAATGCATTGCAGTGGTGGCAGCTCATCTTCGGTGTCGAGGGGTCAGAGTGTACCCCTGTCTGGATGATTGGCTTATAGTGGATCCCTCCAGACTGGAGGTGGAGAGGTCCAGGGATCTGGCCCTCCAGACCTGCATCAACCTGGCCTCCTGGTCAATGAGGCCACGTTGGAACTCATGCCTTCGCAGGTGATCTGCTTCATCAGGGCAGAGCTCGACTCTTGCTGAGCCAGAGCCAGGCTCCCAGTGGACAGGGCAGAGTTCTCTCCTCCTTTGCTTGATCATGTCTAGTTCGGCACTTACGCCCTGCCCGGGACTTCTTGTGACTTCTGGGTTACATGGTGGCCTGCACCTCCATGGTCCGATGGGCCTGGTGGCATATGCACCCCCTTCAATGGGAGCTGGCTGGCCAGTGGACTCAGTGACTAGGTCATTTTGACCAGCTGGTCACAGTGACCCAGAAGATGTGGAATGCTCTCCAATGGTGGACTGTCCCAGAGCATCTGCAGGAGGGAATCCCATTTGTCCGCCCGAGTCAACAGTCATCTTGATGTCCGACACCTCTCTCATGGGTTGGGGTGCCCACATTGGGGAACCACAGAGTCCATGGGCTGTGAACCCCGAGGAATCCCGATGCCACATCAACATGCTGGAGTTCCGAGCAGTTTGGCTGGTGCTGACTGCATTTGCCCCGTTCCTTTGGGGTCAAGTGGTTCAGGTCCAGACAGACAACATCACGACCATGTACTAACTCAACAAACAGGGCTGCATGCACCTCAGCCTCTGCAGGGGAGGCTCTCCACATCTGGACCCTCGCGGAGCCGACTGAGGTGGATCTTCTAGTCATATATGGCATGAGCCTCAAATCAGCTGGTGGATGCCCTCAGCCATGTGGGCGAGGCATCCCATGAGTGGTCTCTCTATCCAGAGGTAGTACGCAGCCTGTTCTCCCACTGGTGCACCCCTCAGGTGGACCTGTTCACCTCCAGGGAGAATGCAAAGCTGAGGCTGTTTTGTGCCCACCCCCCTGAGCAGGGCTTGCTGCAGAGGGATGCCTTCTCAAGGCTGTGGACCCCAGGCCTCTTTCATGCTTTCCCTCCTCTTCCCTTGATCCACAAGGTGCTCCTCAAGGTCAGGAAGGACAAGGCACAGGTGATCCTGGTGTCTCTAGACTGGCCCCGTCAGTTGTGGTACCCTAATCTCCTCAGCATCAGGCTCCCTAGGCATCTTCCAGCACACCTGGATCTGCTCTCATTCAATCAGGGGAAGGTCCTCCACCCTGACCTTCAATCCCTGTACCTGGCAGCCTGATTCCTGAGTGGCTAGAGTTCCATGCTTTGGGTCTCTCCAAAGATGTCCTCATTGTAGTTGAGGCATGTAGGAAGGAATCGACCAGGAAGCGCCATGCCTTTTAGTGGAATAGATTTTCCATTTGGTGTCAGGACAAAGGCCTGGACCCTTTATCCTGTTTAATGGCTAGCATTCTCGACTACATTTGGTCTCTCTCTCCAAAGGGGGTCTTAGGTCTACGACCCTTAAGGTGCACCTGGCAGCCATCTCTGCTTACTGGGGTGGAGGCCGGTCAGCAGATGATGGCACAGGAGAAGGTGGTCTGGTGTTTCTTCAAAGGCCTTGACCATATTTCCCCTCTGGTGCGTGAATCTGCATGACCGTGGGATCTACTGTTGGTACTGGCAAAGCTCATGGGCAAGCCATTCAAACTGATGCGCAGGAGTGAGATGTCACACCTGTCATGGAAGACTGCCTTCCTGGTGGCTATCACATCAGCCAGAAGGATTGGGGAGCTCCAGGTGCTCTCTGTTGAGTCTTCTTATATGGTTTTCCACAGGGACAAGGTTGTCCTGTGCTCCAACCCGAAGTTCCTTCCGAATGTCGTGTCAGAGCTTCACCTGGCCCAGGTGATGACTCTGCAGGTGTATTTCCCCAATCACACCTTGGAGGCCAAATACAGGCTCCATACTTTGAACCTGAGATGAGCGCTCTCTTATTATAAAGAGCTCACAGCTGGAGTTCGGGGAAAGGTTCACTGGCTTGTTTGTCACCTACACTGAAGCTGCACCTGGCAAACCTGCAGCCAAGCGGACGATTGGCAGATGGATTACATTGTGCATTGATCACTGCTATAGGTTGACAGATAGGGAACCTCCCATAGGACTAAGGGCTCATTCCACCCACCATACCGCTGCTTCGGTGGCTGCTTCTAGGGACGTCCCTATCCAGGATATCTGCAGGGCTGCTACCTGGAAATCAGCAAAAACGTTCATTTCCCACTACCACATTGACCTAGAGTCATGCTGGGATGCTAGTTTCAAACAACATGAAGTCTTGCTATATTATGACATACGCAGTTTGCCCCAGCCTTAGAACTGCTCCGGAGGTGAAAGAGTTAACTTCCATGCCAGGCATGGAATCTTGAGCGTGAGCTCAGTTGAAAAAACTCTGTCTGTTGATCTTCAAACTGAAACTGTCAGATTCTTTACTCCGCCTCACTGAACAGTCGCTCCGGAGATTCCTCCTACTGCTCGGTTCATTTGTTGGTTTTTTAAACCGCATTTGTATATTTTAACCGCAACCGGTCGGTTCAAGCTCTGTCTGTGGTATCGTAAGTAACAGATAGGTTTTACATTTCTCTGTGTGGAACTTGCAAACGTTGTTATCGGTTCAGTTTGAACCAATCAGGTTGTTGTTAAAACTTATTAAATTACATTTAGAGTGCGGTTCCCGGTTCTTATCGGTTCTAAAAAAAACGGATTTCATTACGGTTTTTCCAGACCTGTGACACACGGTTGGGAACCGATAAGGGTGTCTTGTTTACGATTTGCCGAAAAGGGCAAGTTTTGGTTAGGCTGGCATTATGTCTGAGAAACCCAAAAGAAAAACCGCCCACTGGGTTTCAGCACTGTAGTGTCTGTGGGGAAGCCTTTGCCAAGGCTGACCCACACACCACATGTGTTTATTGTCTGGGGTTTGACCACCTCAATGCAGACTGCCAGATTTGCAAGAATTTCCCTGCAGCTACCCTGGATGAGAGTTGGTAGGCTCCCGAGGGCGAGAGGCCAAAAGTCCACTGACCCGGATGGCCAGCCCAGTTCGGTGCCAAGCCGAACCAGAGGGAGTGCCCTCTGACCAGGGCGATACTCGGGCAAACAAAGAGCTGACTCGGAGGAGCCAGTTCCAGCAAAGAGGACTAGAAAATCGGCAGGTGTGGAGCCAAAATTTCCTTCTCCAACCGCTGCAGAGATAGCCAAAGCGATCCAAATTGTCCAGTCGCTTTCCCCGGTTCCGTCCGAACCGGCCATCAGTAAACGGTCGGTTCCACCGGTTCAAGAATATGATATAGAAAAATTTTATGAACCGGAGGAGGGGGGGAGGATTATGAAGAGAGGAATGTGATTTTAAAGTCTGGATGCCCATTGAACCGACATCTCCCCAGACAGACCTTCAGGAGTGTCTCCCCCAGGCTTTCTGAGTCCCCTTCTCATTTTCTGTTTATAAAAGTTGTTGAAACCTCCAGCTCCCTTTGGAAGAAGCTGTGATGAACAGGAGGAGCCTGACTATGTGGAAATGATGGATATCCCAGAGTCCAGGAGATTGTCTATTCTTTACATAAATCTTTAGAAACAGACAATAAAAATTTTAAAAGCTCCTAATTTTTATTCCTGTGGATAAAAAGATGGACAGGAGGTACACATTGTCAGGCTCTGATATGAAGTTCCTTTCACAACAATGCAGCCATGTTGGGTAGTGCAGGCTGCAGCCTGTGATAAGGCAAATATTCCCTTGGCTTCACACCCCTTGACAAGGACTCCAGGAGGATTGATGCCATGGCAAGAAACAATATGGCAGCATCCTTGGGACCTAGACAGGCAAATTATATGGCCTATGTTGCAAGATACCAGAAACCAGATGGGATACTGTTATGGCTTTAGCGAAACAGGTCCCTGGCTAGCTTGCCAAGGAGCTGGAACATGTGGCTGCTGATGGTATTAAGGCATCCAAGGTGCATCCATGCTGAGTGGACTCTAATGATGTATCTTCAAGAGTCATGGCTACATCTGTGGCTTTTCTTAAAATGGCTTGGCTCAGGTGTACTAGCCTGTCACAGGATACCCAGGCTAAGGCCATGGATTTTCCTGTTGTGGGTAATTCTCTGTTTGGGGGAGCATATAAATTACAGCTGAAAAATGAATGAGCATAGGACCACTTATAGAGTGCACAGGCCAAGGAGAGGCAAGCCACCTCAGAGGCAGCTCAGGGGCAGGGCAGGCCTTTTCACAGGCCTTTTACCAAGCCCAGGCCTCCTCTTCAGCTTATGCCCAGAGGGGTTCTTCGAGGGAGGCAGGCGGGTATGAGCAGGCCTGCTCCCACCCTCAGCCTAAAGCCCCGCCAAACAGGCACCCTGATGGGATGCCCAGGCCGATCTCCATTACCTGTAGGGGCAGGCTGGCTTACTCTGTCCAGGACTGGGAGTCTTTAACATTAGACAAGGGGTCCTGGAAGTAGGTTGGGACTGGTTCTCAGCTTCAAAAATTTCCAAAGATGAGACCAGATCCTTTCCACCTGCAAATCCATTAGAGGCTGTTGCTTTGGAAACAGAAGTCTCAACCCTCCTGGCTCTCAGAGCTGTAGAAAGGGTTCCTCCCTACACCAGGGCAAAGGACTGTACTCCAGGTACTTCCTTACCCCAAAAAAGACAGGAGAATGGCTGCCCATCCTGGATCTAAGATACCTAAACAAGCATCTTTAAAACCTAAATTCAAAATGGTGACCTGGGAATTATTTTCTCTCCCTAAGGCCAGGGACTGGCTGGCGTCCTGGACCCTCCAAGGGATGCCTACTCCATGTTCTCATCTGAAGCTCCCAACGAAAGTACCCTCAGATCCGAACTGCCCTCAGGCCATTACCAGTTCAGAGCAATGCCCTTCGGCCTCACCTCTGCCCCAAGGGTATTCACCAAATGCCTGGCAGTAGCAGTTGCTCACTTAAGAAGGCAAAAGATTGCCATCTTTCCTTACCTGGACGACTGGCTCATAGTGGGTCAGTCTCCAGACCAAGTCAGATCACACCTTCAGGTTACCCAGCAGCTGCTTACATCTCTAGGTTTTCTTCTCAGTCTTCCAAAGTCAGTTCTAGAGCCTGTTCAGCTACTCACCCTCATAGGCGTAGAACTGGACACAAAGCAGGCCAGAGCTTTCTTCCTCTAGAAAGAGTAAAGACCCTGGTGGCTCTGGCCTCCTCCTTCACTCTGCAGGTCTCTTGACCAGCAAGGCACTTTCTACAGCTCCTTGGCCACATGGCTGCTTCCACAGCTTTAGTGCAAGGAGCAAAATTTCAGATGAGGGACATCCAGTTCCATTTAGAGCTTTCTGGTCTCAAAGGAGAGATCCTCTAACCAAATTGATCCCAGTAACTCGAACCCTGATCCAGGCCCTGCAGTGGTGGCAGGATCAGAGCAATCTGAGACGGGGGTTCCTTTCATCCTCTGTCTCACCCTTGACCTTCTTACAGATGCGCCCTCTGGGATGGGAGCTCACATATGCACCTCACCACCCAGGGATTGTGGTCCTCAGGAATCTGTGCCCACATCAATCTGTTGGAACTCAGAGCAGTTTTTCTAGCACTTCCAGGTTTTTCTGCATCTGTTCAGAATAAAGGGTATAGGGCTAGAACATTGTGACAACACCACTACAATGTGGTACATCAACAAGGCAAGGGCTCTGGTCTTCGGCCTTGTGCACCGAGGCAATGAAGTTGTGGTCTCTGGCTTATTCCCTGAACACCTCCCTCCTGGCAGTTCACCTCCCAGGCAAGGACAATGTCCTGGCAGATGCTCAGCAGGATTTCCTGGCCATACTCTAATGGTCACTGGATCCCTAGTACTGGGGTTAGTATTTGCCAGTGGGCACCCTCAGCTAGATCTTTTGCAGCCCCAGACAATCACCAACTTCCACTTTTTGTTGCAGGCCCCCAGTGTTGGGCTCAGTCCCTCTGGATGCCTTCCTTCTCAATTGGGAAGGGTCTTCCATGCCTTTCCCTTTCTCTGGTTCTAAGGTGCTAGTCAAAATCAGATCTCAACCTTGCAAGATGATTCTGATTGCTCCAGATTGGGCCAGACAACCTGGTAATTCACCCTTCTGTCCCTTAGCAGTCCACCTTTCCCTGTGTCTCCCCAGGAATCACAATCTGTTAACCTGTGCCCAGGGAGAGTTTGTATCCGAATCTCAATCTCTCAACCTCAAGGCCTGCCTTGAGGAGTTAGAGTTTGCTGACCCACACCTTCTCAAGGTGTACTGATATCTTGAAAGCTTCTAGGAAGCCTTCCACCAGGGCTACTTTATAATTCAAATGGAAAAGGTTTTCCATATGGTGCTCTGGAAAGCATATTTCCCCAGAATCTGCTGATTTGCCCACAGTCCTGGACTATATGGTCCATCTAAATACTTTGGGGCTGAGGCCAGCTACCCTGAAAGTGCATTTGGCAGCTGTCTCTGCTTTATTTCAGCAGGAAAGCCTCTTCTCTTCTGCTCACCCTGTATTCTCCAAGTTTTTCAAGGGATTGCTTCACACCAACCCTCCATTCAGGACCCTGCTCCTGCCTGGGATCTTAATGCTTGCATTGCTCAGCTAATGCAACCTGAGCCTTTGTCTTCAGCAGAGCTTAAGTACTTGACTTGGAAAACTGTGTTTCTAGTAGCCATCACTTCTGCCAGGCTTACAGGTGAATTACAAGCTTTGTCAGTGGAGCCTGATTTTATCTCCTTTCACAGAGATAAGGTAGTCCTCAGGACTAACAGGAAGTTCTTGCCTAAGGTGGTTTCAGATTTCCACCTTAATCAATCTATATCTCTTCCAGTGTACTTCACTGACCATTCCTCCTCTGGCTAGAGGAGGCTGCACAGTTTAGATGTAAAGAGAGCCCTAGTTACACATAGAGCATACCAAGGGTCACAGATTTGACTCCTCCAACTGTTCCTTACTATGGTGAGGTTGGTGTAAGGAAACCTGCCACTCAAAAGAGATCCATTGCCAGGTGGATTGTCTCTGTATCCACCTTGCTATCAAAACTGGGTAAGGTTCCCCTTTCAGGCCTGAGGGCTCACTCTTACCAGAGGGTACAGCTGCGCCCCTAGCTGCGCCAGAGACATCCCTATCTTAGAGATATGTCAAGCAGCTACCTGGAAAACAGTAACACTTTCACCAAGCATTACCCTGGACATCCAGGCTAGGAGTGATGCTCGGTTTCTTTAGCTATTGCCCAGAGCCTATTTCCTAAGTAGGTTCTGTCCTCCTCCATGGAGGTACTGCTGTGTAGTCTGCATATGTCATAATATAGCAAGACTTCATGTTGTTTGAAGAAAAAATTACTCACCTTAGTAATGTTGTTTCTTCTAATGGAGTCTTGCTATATTATGACCTCCCCTGCCTGCCCCTCTCAGAACCTCTGCTCTTGGGATGTGGGTGGGCAGTGCAGTGTTGGCACTTATGATGCCCACCTTGTGTTTTCACCCCTCTTTTTTGGGGTGTTTGGGTGTTGTATTTTTTTTTTTTTTTTGATCCCCTGACTTGAGTCTTGGTTTTGGGACCAGAAAAATGTGTTAATATTTTAGTAGCCAGTAGGTTTACAGCTTCCACACAGAACCTTAGTGAGTTTTGCTCGTAAAGATCTGACAGTTTCAGTTTGAAGATCAACAGACAGAGTTTTTTCAACTGAGCTCGTGCTCAAGATTCCATGCCTGGCATGGAAGTTAACTCTTTCACCTCCGGAGCAGTTCTAAGGCTGGGACAAACTGCATATGTCATAATATAGCAAGACTCCATTAGAAGAAACAACATTACTAAGGTGAGTAATTTTTTCTTTGGGGCCTCAGTTCTCCAATCTCTGTTCCCTAAGTAGGTGGTGTGTGCCTTGCCTCCCTCCTCCCTGAGAACTGCTAGGAGTCTGCCAAAAAGTGTGGATAAGAACAACATAGCCACATCTTTAGAAACACAAGTTACTCACCTGTAACAGTAGTTCTAGGAGTGATATATGTTGTTCATCCACACTGAGTCGTCCGACCTCCCCGGCTTCGATGCACAACCACTGCTTCCAGCAGGCAAGATCTGGTGTCAAGGGACAGAGCCAAGGGATATACCACCCAGGTGAGTGGGAGAAGCCAGCTTTTAGACCTTCCGGCAAGATATTTAAAGGGAAAGGACATGCCAAGAAGTGTGGATGAACAACATATACCACTCCTAGAAATACTGTTACAGGTAAGTAACCTGTGTATTTTTTTCCTGCCTTTTAATAATGAAGAATATTACATAACTGGAAATACCCTTCATGTTGTGCTTTGCCTTGCAATATGCAGCGTGGCCTTTGTTCTGGTTACAACTCCAGCCTTAATGTCACTTTAGATAGTGGCAGAGGACAGTCTACTTAAGGAAGTGAGGGAACTGAACGTATCGTCAAACATGCAAATTTATATCTTATTTTAAAATGTTGCCATTTTTTAGAACCCAGAGGATATTGTTTGATTCTGCATTTCTTGTGTTTGTAGGTGGTTGATTTAAAGCATGATGTGGATCATAATCAGCTCTTAAGTGTCTGTCAGCGGTCAAGAGACAGAGTGCTACAGATTTGGAGTTTACCTGCACTGGAACTCATCTGCCAGATCCCCATTCCTAACAGGACGACTGCATTTGCCCGGATTGTAAGTGATAAACCAGAGTACCACACAGACACTGGGGATGCAACTATTTATTTATTTGCTTTTGGTAGGCGGGTAGGTGCACTAGACAGGATTGCCTATTTTCAAGCACAACCCAGGAGATTACAGTTCAGACAAGTTACAAACGGTAGTACAGGGAGGAGCTGATACAATGCAGTACATAAAGAGATCAGCAACCTTACGTGGCAGTAGAATTACTTAGCACAAAAGTGATGGCATAAGCATTACAGTACAAAAGAGATAAAAACAGCTTGCAGAGATCAGTAACATAAGTGCAAAACAGCAGTGCTGGTGGCATAGGACGAGGGTAGGCAAGTGCCAAACTGCTCTTCCTGGGGCTGATGTAGAGGTTCAGTACACTAGAATGGTGATGTGTTGATCCAACACATTTAATGACCATAAAGTGCACTTATAATACTTTTTTGTTGGGTGCGGAGACTCTTAAAACATGTTGGTAGAAGTAATAATAAAAATGACAATTTGGTTGTCCAAGAGTCCCCCACTGACCCTTCATTTAAATTATCTGCATGCAGGTACTTTGTCTTCTGGTGGTTCTGTTACATTGGCGGGTGGAGCAATGCTGTGTCTTTTAAGAGCACGCCATGCACTGACAGCTTTAAGTTCAGTGGCATATCAAAAGAGACATCAGTGGCTTAGGGGAAGGGTATCTAAATTACACTAGGGTGCATAAGTGCACAAAATACACTTTAAATTGTTGTCTATAGAGGAAAAAGGAAAGAAGAAAGAGGGAGCCTTCAGCTAGTCTTAAATGTTATGGCATCCACAGGGTACCAGCAGTTTCTAATGCCAGGGCACTGCTCTGAGTAGAGTACCAGCAGTATCTAATGCCAGGGGAATGCGCTGTGTAGGGAACCAGCAGTATTTAATGCCAGGGCACTGCTCTGAGTACGGTATCAGCAGTATCTAATGCCAGGACACTGCTCTGAGTAGGGTGCCCACCAGTTTTAATGCTAGGGCACTGCTCTGGGTAGGGTACCAGCAGTATCTAATCCCAAGGCACTGCTTTGAGTAGGGAGCCAGCAGTATCTAATGCCAGAGCACTGCTCTGAATAGAGTACCCAGAGGATCTAATGCCAGGGAATTGCTCTGGGAATGGTACTCACTTTGTCTAATACCAGGGCATTGCTCTGAGTAGGGTAACAGCAGTATCTAATGCCAGAGCACTGCTTTGAGTAAGGTGCCAGCAATATCTAATGTAAGGGCACTGCTCTCTGTATGGTGCCAGCAGTATATAATGCCAGGACACTGCTCTGAGTAGGGTACCAGCAGTGTCTAATGTCAGGGCACTGCTCTGAGTAGGGAAAAAGCAGTATTTAATGCCAAGGCACTGCTCTGAGTAAGGTATGAGCAGTATCTGATGCCAGGGCACTGATCTGAGTAGGGTACTGCACCAGCAGTATCTAATGTCAATGGACTGTTCTGATTAGGATGCTGTACCAGCAGTATCTAATGCCAGGTCACTGCTCTGAGTAGGGTACCAACAGTATCTAATGCCAGGGCACTGCTCTGAGAAGGGTACCAGCAGTATCTAATGCCAGGGCACTGCTCTGAGAAGGGTACCAGCAGTATCTAATGCCAGGGCACTGCTCTGAGAAGGGTACGAGTAGTATCTAATGCCAGGGCACTGCTCTGAGAAGGGTACCAGCAGTATCTAATGGCAGGGCACTGCTCTGAGAAGGGTACAAGTAGTATCTAATGCCAAGGCACTGATCTGAGTAGGGAACTGTACCAGCAGTATCTAATGTCACGGCACTATTCTTTTTTTTCCAAAACTTAGTTTTATTGTTAGTTATTTAGGACATCACATTGATCCATATGTACCAGTATACATTGTTTTTCCACATATATTGTGTTACAGTTTGTTCTTGTTTTTCCCATTTTGTCTTTTCTGTTGCCAAGATTTGATTATGTTTATGTAACCCCCTTGCAAATGGGGGTTCCTAATGTGCCTTATGCCTGGTTGGTGTTTGGCGTCTAAGCCGCTTTGAGTGAGTGCCTGTGTGGCCTCCGCATACTGTCCCTTTAAGGGCTGCTTGTTTGGCCGTCATAATTACTCAGGGAAGGGGTTTTGCAGGTTACTATGCTCGAATCCCGTCCGGGCTGTGGAGCCTTTGCCCCATTGCTGCCATCGCTACTTGTGCAGAAGGAGCCTGGCTAAAAGATGTGAATGCTGCTTAAAATACTGTAAAATAATAATGATAATGTAGTTGTTCTAACCTGCCTTGCTTTGCAGCACAGATGGTTTTGATTGCCTCCTCCATTTTGGTCTAGAACTACTGAATTGGACCAATCAGTACCTTGGGACCCCACAGAACTGGCTGACCAATAGAGGAGCTGTTTGTATTTGTGAAAGGTATTATGGGCTATGGCGCTTTTTCCGCACCATTGAGAGCTGAAGGAAGTGACTGGCAGGCTCAACCAGCCAATCGGATCGGGTAGCGCCCGAATGGAGAGGAATGCCCCAAGCTGTGAGGGATCAGAGTCGTAGTGACTGAGGAGAAGAGAGGAGCTGTGTGCTTCTGCGCTGGAGAGTGTTCCGCGGGAAGCGCGTGAAGGCCTGAATCGGCCGTTGTGTTTTCTCTCAGTTCCAGCGGACTAAATCCGTCGGCTGGTGGCCAGAGGAGGCTGTGTCCTGCACAGCTACCCACCAGGCTCGACCTGTTTGGAGGACTGGAGAATCTGCTACATCACGTTCGGTCCGCAGGGGAGGAGTGAAAAAGCTGCCATTGCAGTGCTTTAGTGCCTGTAAAATCTGGAGAGCCTAGAAGCTGCTACCTGGTGTGGTACCCCTCTGCTATTGCTGTTGCTGTTGGCCATATAAATGTGTGAGAAGGCTGGTGAAGTTCAGGCTCCATCCTGGTAGCGTTGAAGGAATCGTTATTTGCTGGGGTTGTGAGTACTGATTCAGGGTAGCTCCCTGCAGAGTGTTACACAGGGGTTTCAGTGCATCATTGTGTTGCTGACTGCTAATTAAACTTTCCTCCTATTCTGACCGGCTCCAGTCTGGATGTTATCTGTGTTAAGGGCCCCAACCAGCTGCCACGTTGGACTAGCCGTTTTGGCTTGGGTACCCAGGGACTGTAGATCGTAGGGATAGGTCTGTGCACAGAGCCCTAGGTAGACAAGTATAGTGATAAGCTAATCAACCTGATTTTCCCCCCTTTTCCCGTGTTACCTGCCCTTCTAATAAATCAGATTACTGTGTTATAACTACATCCTGGCTATTGCGTACATTACTGGTGAACTGCTGCCTGGTGATTGCAATATAACTGTGCCTTACTTTACAGGGGTGCCCGGAGTGAGTTGGAATATATTATCCGTGGGGAAAGTATACTGGTGCACAGAATTGTTGGTACCCAGTGTGAGTTACTAGGGGACGAAGAAGGGGGCAGTAGCCCAGAGAGCTGTAACCGAGGTAGTCTTAAGTGTACTAACCCCGACCTCTGGGTGGAGGCACCCGTCAACGGATCTGGGCCCCTCACCCTGCCTCCTTGGGGGCAGACAGGGGTAGTAGCCCTAAGGGTAGCGCCCCCTTGGGGGTTACATTTATCTGTTTTGTTTCTTATACCGAGTTCATATCTCAACATCCTATTTTTAGGCTCTCATTAGTTACATTACTTAGCAATGGGGTTCATTTTATAAGTTAAGAACTTATCTCTCAACATTCCATCCATTTATATAATCAACTGTGTTTTGTCCTTCTAAACATAACTGTTCAGCTAACAGCTTACAGGATTCTTTTCCCTTAATTATAGCTTTCAACCTGAATGATCCAGCTGGGGTCGAAGTCATCTTCCACTTAAGGATAACAGTTAAATTCAAACTTAAACTTAAATTTCAACTTAAACTTAAACTTAAAGGCGGGCACTAGGTTGCATCTGTTTTCCACAATCTCAATAGTTATTTTACCATATCTGTGACCTAATTCTCTCTATTACTATCTTGACACATGCTTTGTGTGAGACACCTTTCCTTATTCACCTATGTTGATGCCATGGGGACCAAAGTTGGGCAAATCCTTCACTTTGTAGCCTTAGCGTTGCTGTAAGTTGTTCCATAGTTTCTACCTGAGACATTCTGGACCGCCCACAGCACTATTCTGATTAGGGTACTGTACCAGCAGTATCTAATGCCAGGGCACTGCTCTGAGAAGGGTACCAGCAGTATTTAATGCCAGGGCACTGCTCTGAGTAGGGTACCAGCAGTATCTAATGCTAGGGCACTGCTCTGAGTAGGGTATCAGCAGTATCTAATGCCAGGGCACTGCTCTGAGAAGGGTACCAGCAGTATCTAATGCCAGGGCACTGCTCTGAGAAGGGTACCAGCAGTATCTAATGCCAGGGCACTGCTCTGAGTAGGGTACCAGCAGTATCTAATGCCAGGGCACTGCTCTGAGAAGGGTACCAGCAGGATCTAATGCCAGGGCACTGCTCTGAGTAGGGTACCTGCAGTATCTAATGCCAGGGCACTGCTCTGGGTAGGAAACCAGCAGTATCTAATACCAGGGCACTGCTCTGAGTAGGGTACCCACCAGGTTTAATGCTTGGGCACTGCTCTGGGTAGGGTACCAGCAGTACTAATCCCAGGGCACTGCTTTGAGTAGGATGCCATCATTATCTAATGCCAAAACAGTGCTCTGAAAGAGTACCCACAGGATCTGGGTATGGTACTCACTTTATCTAATACCAGGGCATTACTCTGAGTAGGGTACCAGCAATATCTAATGCATGGGCACTGCTCTCAGTAGGGTACTAGCAGTATCTAATGCCAGGGTACTGCTCTGAGAAGGGTACCAGCAGTATCTAATGCCAGGGCACTGCTCTGAGTAGGGTACCCACCAGGTTTAATGCTTGGGCACTGCTCTGAGTAGGGTACCAGCAGTACTAATCCCAGGGCACTGCTTTGAGTAGGATGCCATCAGTATCTAATGCCAAAACAGTGCTCTGAAAGAGTACCCACAGGATCTGGGTACAGTACTCACTTTATCTAATGCCAGGACATTGCTCTAAGTAGGGTACCAGCAATATCTAATGCATGGGCACTGCTCTCAGTAGGGTACCAGCAGTATCTAATGCCAGGGCACTGCTCTGAGAAGGGTACGAGTAGTATCTAATGCCAGGGCACTGATCTGAGTAGGGTACTGTACCAGCAGTATCTAATGTCAGGGCACTACTCTGATTAGAGCACTGAACCAGCAGTATCTAATGCCAGGGCACTGCTCTGAGAAGGATACCATCAGTATCTAATGCCAGGGCACTGCTCTGAGTAGGGTACCTGCAGTATCTAAGGCCAGGACACTGCTCTGAGAGGGGTACCAGCAGTATCTAATGCCAGGGCACTGCTCTGAGTAGGGTACCTGCAGTATCTAATGCCAGGGCACTGCTCTGGGTAGGAAACCAGTAGTATCTAATACCAGGGCACTGCTCTGAGTAGGGTGCCCACCAGGTTTAATGCTTGAGCACTGCTCTGAGTAGGGTACCAGCAGTACTAATCCCAGGGCACTGCTTTGAGTAGGGTGCCATCAGTATCTAATGCCAAAACAGTGCTCTGAAAGAGTACCCACAGGATCTGGGTATGGTATTCACTTTATCTAATACCAGGGCATTACTCTGAGTAGGGTACCAGCAATATCTAATGCAAGGGCACTGCTCTCAGTAGGGTACTAGCAGTATCTAATGCCAGGGCACTGCTCTGAGAAGGGTACCAGCAGTATCTAATGCCAGGGCACTGCTCTGAGAAGGGTATGAGTAGTATCTAATGCCAGGGCACTGATCTGAGTAGGGTACTGTACCAGCAGTATCTAATGTCAGGGCACTACTCTGATTAGGGCACTGAACCAGCAGTATCTAATGCCAGAGCACTGCTCTGCGAAGGATACCAGCAGTATCTAATGCCAGGCACTGCTCTGAGTAGGGTACCTGCAGTATCTAAGGCCAGGGCACTGCTCTGAGAGGGGTACCAGCAGTATCTAATGCCAGGGCACTGCTCTGAGTAGGTTGCCTGCCGCATCTAATACCAGGACACTACTCTGAGTAGGGTACCAGCAATCTCTAATGTCAGGGCACTGCTCTGAGTAGGGTGCCCACCAGGTTTAATGCTTGGGCATTGCTCTGGGTAGGGTAAAAGCAGTATCTAATCCCAGGGCACTGCTTTGAGTAGGGTGCCATCAGTATCTAATGCCAGAGCACTGCTCTGAAAGAGTACCCACAGGATCTGGGTATGGTACTCACTTTATCTAATGTCAGGGCAATGCTCTGAGTAGGGTACCAGCAGTATCTAATGCCAGGGCACTGCTCTGAGAAGGGTATCAGCAGTATCTAATGGTAGGGCACTGCTCTGAAAAGGATACCAGCAGTATCTAATGCCAGGGCACTGCTCTGAGCAGAATACAAGTAGGATCTAATGCCAGGGCACTGGTCTGAGTAGGGTGCCTGCTGCGTCTAATACCATGACACTGTTCTGAGTAGGGCACCAGCAGTATCTAATGCCAGGGTACTGCTCTGAGTAGGGTACGAGGGTCTATGTCATAACGGTGAAAGCCTAAAGTTGATAGCCATTATGCAGAAGTCGAGAGTGCTGAAAATTTATTTCGGCACTCTGACACCTAGCACACAAGCAAAGGCGCTGAGACTTCAGCCTCTGCACCCCCTACTAAAAAATGTTCTCAACTCCAGGGCGGCATGTCGGTGTGTGGGATTGAAAACATTAAAAAAAAAAAGGTTCTTATCCAGCGCAACAAAACGCACCAGTGCCTGGACCAGAACCCAGTACCCTGCCGACCGACGTTGGCAACCCACACACCACGCCACGGAGTTGGCTCGGCAACCCACCGCGGCACCACCCCTCACACCCCTCACTGTGCATGCCCGCCCCTCCCCATGCACATACGTATAGCAACATCTTGTCGCTATAGTCGCCCACCCCCCATCTGCCCACCCTTCCTTCCTGTAGCCTTCCCTGAAATGTGCTGAGGAGCGGGTCGCCATTATTGTAGGTGCCCATTCCCCAGCACTCTTATCACGGGATACCGGGTACGAGTAGTATCTAAAGCCAGGGCACTGCTCTGAAAAGGGCACCAGCAGTATCTAATGCCAGGGCAAAGCTCTGAGTAGGGTACCAGCACTATCTAATGCCAGAACACTGCTCTGAGTGGGGTATCAGAAGTATGTAATGCCAGGACACTGCTCTGAGTAGGGTGCCCACCAGTTTTAATGCTAGGGTACTGCTCTGGGTAGGGTACTAGCAGTATCTAATCCCAGGGCACTGCTTTGAGTAGGGAGCCAGCAGTATCTAATGCCAGAGCACTGCTCTGAATAGAGTACCTGCAGGATCTAATGCCAGGGAACTGCTCTGCGTATAATACTCACTGTATCTAATACCAGGGCATTGCTCTGAGTAGGGTAACAGCAGTATCTAATGCCAGGGCACTGCTTTGAGTAGGGTGCCAGCAATATCTTATGCAAGGGCACTGCTGTCTGTAAGGTGCCAGCAGTATCTAATGCCAGGGCTCTGCTGTGAGTAGCATACCAGCAGTATCTAATGTCAGGACACTGCTCTGAGTAGGGGAAAAGCAGTATCGAATGTCAAGGTACTGCTCTGAGTAGGCTATGAGTAGTATCTAATGTCAGGGCACCGATCTGATTAGGTTACTGTACAAGCAGTGCCTAATGCCAGGGCACTGCTCTCAGAAGGGTTCCAGCAGTATCTAATGCCAAGGCACTGCTCTGAGTGGAGTATGAGTAGTATCTAATGCCAGGGAACTGATCAGACTAGGGTACTGTACCAGCAGTATATAATGTCAAGGCACTGTTCTGAGTAGGATACTGTACTAGCAGTATCTAATGTCAGGGCACTACTCTGAGAAGGGTAACAGCAGTATCTAATGCCAGGGCACTGCTCTGAGTAGGGTACCAGCAGTATCTAATGCAAGGGCACTGCTCTGAATAGGATACGCGTAGTATCTAATGGCAGGCAGTGCTCTGAATAGGGCCAGGACACTGCTTTGAGTAGGGTATTGGCAGTATCTATTGCCAGGACACTGCTCTGAGTAGGTTGCCCACCAGTTTTAATGCTAGGGTACTGCTCTGGGTAGGGTACTAGCAGTATCTAATCCCAGGGTACTGCTTTGAGTAGGGTGCCAGCAGTATCAAATGCCAGAACACTGCTCTGAATAGAGTACCCAAAGGATCTAATGCCAGAGAACTGCTCTGGGTACGGTACTCACTTTATCTAATGCCAGGGCATTGCTCTGAGTAGGGTAATAGCAGTATCTAATGCCAGGGCACAGCTTTGAGTAGGGTGCCAGCAATATCTACTGCAAGGGCACTGCTCTCTGTAAGGTGTCAGCAGTATCTAATGCCAGGGTGCTGCTCCGAGTAGGGTACCAGCAGTATCTAATGTCAGGGCACTGATCTGAGTAGGAAAAAAGCAGTATCTAATGCCAAGGCACTGCTCTGAGTATGGTACGAGTAGTATCTAATGTCAGGGCAGTGATCTGAGTAAGGTACTGTACGAGCAGTATCTAATGTCAGTGCACTACTCTGATTAAAGTACTGTACATATAGCATCTGATGTCAGTGCACTACTCAGATTAGGGTACTGTGCCAGCTGTGTCTAATTCCAGGGCACTGCTCTGAGAAGGGTACCAGCAGTATTTAATGCCAGGGCACTGCTGTGAGTAGGGTACCAGCAGTATCTAATGCCAGGGCAAAGCTCTGAGTAGAGTACCAGCACTATCTAATGCCAGAACACTGCTCTGAACAGGGTATGCGTAGTATCTAATGCCAGGGCACTGATCTGAGTAGGGTACTGTACCAGCAGTATCTAATGTCAGGGCACTACTCTGATTAGGGTACTGTACCAACAGTATCTAATGCCAGGGTACTGCTCTGAGAAGGATACCAGCAGTATCTAATGCCAGGGCACTGCTCTGAGTAGGGTACCAGCAGTGCCTAATGCCAGGGCACTGCTCTGAGTAGGATACCAGCAGTATCTAATGCCAGGGCACTGCTCTGAGTAGGTTGTCTGCCGCGTCTAATACCAGGACACTACTCTGAGTAGGGTACCAGCAGTATCTAATGTCAGGGCACTGCTCTGAGAGGGGGTACCACCAGTATGTAATACCAGAGCACTGCTCTGAGAAGGGTACTAGCAATATCTAATGCCAGAGCACTGCTCTGGGTAGGGAACCAGCAGTGTCTAATCCCAGTTCATTGCTCTGGGTAGGGTACCAGCAGTATCTAATGTCAGGGCACTGCTCTGAGTAGGGTGCCCACCAGGTTTAATGCTAGGGCACTGCTCTGGGTAGGGTACCAGCAGTATCTTACTTCGAGAGGGTTCCTGCAGTAGGTCTTCGCATATAGGACTGCACCCCCCTGGCGTCAGGATCGCATGGCAAACTTATAGATAGCAGTCATCAGCGGGGACTGTCCCCGATGTCCGACAGCATGACATCAGCCTGACTATAAAAGGGGCAGTCCTATGCCCACTGTCCAGTTCTTTCCCGCAGTTGCCTCAATAACGTTCGGCTCATGTTTGAACAGCAATCCAATGCCCGCGTTGAATTTTGTTGAAGTTTTCTTCGCCTCTTACTAGTAATTTCTCACTAAGTTTTCTTCAAACTGATGTCTTCTAGACAGAAGAAAAAGTGCTCTAAGTGCGGCACCCAAATTCCGCATGGGAATGACCATTCCCACTCCCTCCTTAGCCTGGATTCTAAACATGATGTCCAGGAGTGTTCCATCTACCAGGCATTCAACCAGGCAATCAGAACCAGGCGCAAACAGTCCCTCGACCATCGCCACATGAGAGGCCTGCAACTGTGAGTACTTCTTCGGGTGCCCTGTCCGCTTCTTTGGGCCAGGCCACCCCTTCCCTTCCTGCTGAGGTCAGCGGGCAGCTGGGGGTAACCTCTTTGGAGGTTGTAATCTCTTCGCCTTGTCCTGCCGGTAAGACACCCCTCGCCTCTAGCGAAAGGTGCGCGGCCCCCGCCAATCAGTCTAGCAGCGGCCTTCCAGCCGTCTCTAGCTCAGCCTGGTCTGTTGTGTTGGATGCCGACTCCTCCGACACCTGCCCGGATCCATCCACTCTCCCTTCGGGCTCCAGTTTGGCCCCCGACACTGGACAGAGTGAGGGACAAGTTAACCCTTCGTCCCCTAGGGTTATTCATCCCAGGGACTCGCCACCCAATCCTCTGCTTTTTGCACTAGCTAGATCGCACTCGGACCTGCCGTTGGGGGCCCCTCAGGTTCCCCCCCTCGCCAGGCCTTCCGCCGCCCCTGGACAGAAGTCCATTGCTGGCTGGGGATCCGGCCATGGAGCCTCCACCCTCTGGTACTTCGGGAATGCTCTTGGATCCTGTGCCATCTGCTAGCGCTGTGGCACTGCCTCCCTTGGGCCCTTTGGCTGGGTTCCCAGATCCTGAACCCTCCTTCCCACCTCCAGGCGGCCCTCCATCGACCATTCAGCATCCGACACCGGGCCATGTGCCTCCGATGCTGGGCCTCCCGACGCCGGGTTACCCAACTTTGGGTTACCTGACACCATCATATCTGATGCCAGGGTATTCCACACCAGGACACCCCATGCTGGGTTATCCCGGGTACTCCTTTTATCCATCCTGGCAGTACCCTCAGTATCTGGGGTATTTGAGCTTCCAGCCCCCTCCTCTGCCACCTCCAGTACCGGACCACGAGTCTGTTCGTCTTTGGTGGAAGGATGCCAGAACGCAACTTCTGTCAGAAATAAGACAGTCAGTGTGAGAGGCACCCACTCCCAGGGTCACCTCTCCACCACCTTCTCGGACCAAAGCTTCGGGCTTCCTGACTGTTGGCACCATAGAAGCAGACCCATCAGTTCCTAGTGGTTCTGAGCCCTCTGACACTGAGTCCGACTCGGATCCGTCGGACCCCAGGTCTCCCGTAGATGTCCCACGTAAAGACTCTCCCAAGTCTCCACCGGAGGACCCCTCTTTCGGAGACTTGCTGCGTTCCATTCAGGTAGCTGGTGGCTGGCCGTCCAAAGAGGTAGACCCGCAAAGAAAACACCTTGTGGAACACCTGGATCTGGCCACTTCTGACTCTATCCCCATTCCCCCATGGATGGGGCCCCATGAGGACCTAGTGACCACGATTTGGCAACTACCGTCCTCTATACCAGTGGTTTTGTGTAATGCAGACTGCACTTATTACCCCCCCAGAAGGGATATCTCATCTTAACTCCGATCCTAAGGCTGACTCCATGGTCATCACGGCCGCTCATGACCATTCAGCCCAGCTCAAACACTTGAGCTGTTCAGCTCCTGACAAAGACTCGCGCCAGCTAGATCAGTTTGGGAGAAAAATCTATTCTTCTTCCTCTTATGCGATACGTTCCCTTGATTACGTCTCGCACATGGTCGCCTTCCAAAAACCTCTCTTTTGGATCTAGAAAGAGATCTCCAAGAGGTTCAGAATGAAACCATGAGAAAGAAGTTATAGGATAAAGTTAGGATGGGGAAGTCATTGTGTCGTCACGCTCTTCGGGCGACTTACGACTCGGTGGACTGGGTGGCTAGAACGCAGCCTCGGGATCTGTCTCACTGCCTCTCCTGGTTTCTCAGATAGCAGGCCTGGCACAGGATGTACAGTCCTCCCTCCTGGATGCCCCTTTAGGGGTTCCATCCTTTATATACAAAATATCATTACAGGGCTGCAGGAGAGCTGACGCTCCTTGTGGGACGTCCGTTCCATGTATAAGACGTGCCAGAAAAAGCAGCCTTTTCACCGCCAAAGAAGGTGGAACAAATCCCAGGCCAAGCGCCAAGAAAAGAAATGCGCTCCTGGATCTGGAGTTCAAACCCCACCGGCCAAATTTCCCAAACAGGCCTCTGGGGCAAAAGCTTCCCTTCCCTTGGCGTCCTGACTCCTTTCCCCTCCTTCCGCTTCTTCCAGTAACACAGGAGGAACCGGTCGGAGGGAGGTGCGGCCTCCACCTGGACAGTTGGAGGTACATCAACGCAGATGCTTGGGTGCTTCAGCTTATCCAGCGAGGTCACTCGATAGAATTCAGTGAGATTCCAGCCCCTCTACCACCGGGACAGTCCTTCTATCCTTGGGATCAGGTCCCCATTGTCTCTCAGGAACTTGAGGTTCTTCTTCTCAAGAGGGCCATTGATCCCATCCCATCTAACCAAATAGGAAGGGGATTCTACTCCCACTTCTTCCTGGTACCGAAGAAAACGGGTGACCTGAGACCAATCCTGGACCTCAGCACACTAAATGTCTTTGTCGAGTATGAGAAGTTTCGTATGTTGACCCTTCTGGGGATCCTCCCCCTGCTACACCCAAACTCATGGCTGTGCTTCCTGGACATGTTTTTATGGAGAACCATTTCCAATTCAGAGCACTCCCATTTGGCCTCCCTTCAGCACCCAGAGTGTTTTCCAAATGCCTAGTGGTAGTGGCAGCATTTTTATGCTGTCAGGGCATTTATGTCTTGCCGTTCCTGGCTCCTCGCAGCACCCTCTCCTACCAGCCTGAAAGAGTCTCTCTCTTTCACTCTGAACTTGTTTGGTTTCCTGGGCAAAACAGTCAATTTTCCCAAGTCCCAGCTAGTATCATCCCAGAGACTCCAGTTCATTGGAGACGTACTAGACACAGTTCAGGGCAAGGCTTTTCTGCCATCGGATCGGGCTGAGACCTTAGCTTCTCAGGCCACTTTCGTGGCCGAGGCCTGATGGATCCTGGCACACTCTGTGCTCTATCTCTTGGGACTGATGGCGGCCACCATTTTGACAGTTCCCATAGCCAGGCTTCACATGAGGATTACCCAATGATCTCTTCGAGTCCAATGGGACCAGAGGACGGATGGCATGAACCAAAAGGTCATGATCTCCAACAGCCTTCAGAGAGACCTTCATTGGTGGCAGGATCTCTCAAACCTATCGAAGGGAATTTCTTTCCAGCAGTAAGTTCCAACCCAAATTCTCACCACGGATGCCTCAGATCTGGGCTGGGGAGCCCATCTGGGGACTCACAAGACACAGGGATCTTGGTCCAAACAGGAGCTTATGCTTCACATCAACGTCCTGGAGACCAGGGCAATTTTTTACGCACTCCAGGCATTCCAGTCTCTCCTGGTTCCAGGATCTCTTCTAGTCCAGATAGACAACATGTCCACAGTATGGTACCTAAACAAACAGGGAGGAACCCGATCATATCCTCTTTGCAGAGAAGCAATGAGGGTATGGTACTGGGCGATTCAGCACAGCCTTTACTTGACAACAGTCCATGTTCTGGGTGTAAGCAACGTCCTGGCGGACAGTCTCAGTTGATCAATGGCCAGGGCCCAAGAGTGGGAGCTAAAGTCAGAGGTGGTCGAAGATCTCTTTCTTCGATGTGGTCGGCCAGAGATAGATCTGTTCGCCTCCCCATACAACGCAAAACTACTCATCTTTTGCTCGCTCGTTCCCGGGCATGGTGCTTTTTGGTGAGACACACTGTCTCTTTCGTGGACAGGGAGGTTTCTGTACATCTTTCCTCTCATTCAGAAGGTCTTGGTGAAACTACAACAGGAGGGAGCTCATGCCATCCTTATTGCTGCACTTTGGCCATGCCAAATTTGGTATCCTTTGCTACAACAATTGGCACTGGAACCTCCGGTTCTTTTGCCCTTTTTCCACGACCTTCTGACTCAGGAGCAGGGCACCCTGGTGCATCCGAGCCTTCAGTCTCTACACCTTCATGTGTGGCACCTGTGGACATAGCGATTTCTCGTTATGGGGTATCTTCGCAGGTTGCGCATATTCTACTGGAGGCTAGAAAACCCTCCACCAGATCAACTTACGCCATGAAGTGGAAGAGATTCATGATTTGGGCCCAAGCAAGGCGCTGGGACCCATTTTCATGCTCTTTTTCCCAGGTTCTAGAGTACCTTGCATATCTGTCTGAGGCGGGCCTTAGTTACTCCTCTATTAAGGTCCACCTATGTGCGGAGTCGGCCTACCATCTCCTGGTGGAGGACAAAACCTTGGCTCAGCTGAAGGTTGCCAAAACCTTTCTGAAAGGCATCCTTCATTTGAAACCTCCAATCCGGAATCTTTGTCCACCCTGGGACCTGAATTTCATGCTCGAGAAGCTGACCTTAACCCCATTCGAACCAGCTTCTTCCTGCGAATTACGCTTCCTCTCTTGGAAGACTTTATTTTTAGTCACAGTTACTTCGGCCAGAAGGGTTTCCGAATTACAGGCTTTCATCTGTAAGGAACCTTATTTGATTTTTCATAAGGACCAAGTAGTCCTTCGGACTAACCCTTCTTTCCTTCCCAAAGTGGTCTCAGGAACCACTCTGAACCAGAGCGTGGAATTACCAGTATACTATCCACAATATTCCAACAGGGGAGAACACCTTCTGCACACCCTTGATGTGCACCGGATCCTGAGGTACTATACGAACTGGACTAAGGCGGTTCGTAAATCCAGCCAACTGTTCATAGCTTTTGCTCCACAGTGCCAGGGCAAGGTTATATCCAAGCAAACCATCTCTTGCAGGCTAGCTAACTGCATCCATTTTTCGTACACGAAATATGAGAAGTCCCTTCCGGGGCAGTTAAGGACCACTCCACCCGCAGTGTGGCGACCTCTACTGCCTTTTTTAGGAATGTGTCCACGGCAGAGATCTGTGCAGTGGCCAAGTGGTCATCTGTTCACACCTTTACTGAGCATTACAGTGACTTCTCCTTTCCCCGGATGCACCTATGTTTTGTTTTTCTTTGGGACTGCTTGATATTCAGTCCTATATGTGAAGACTTACTGCAGGAACCCTCTTGAAGTAAGATATTGCAGTTACGTAAGAACTTACTGTAACAGTAGATCTTCGAGAGAGGTTCCTGCAGTAGGTCTAGTTTCCCACCCTCCTTCCCCCAGTTTTTAGATGTTTTATCCTTATTTTCCATCCTATCTAGCCCTTCGGGACTAGAGTGGAAGCAGGGTCTGAGGAGTTTTTACTCTGGTCTTATTCTTACCTTTCTATAGGTCTCCGTTGGAAAAGAACTGGAGAGCTGGCGCGGAACCGCCCCTTTTATAATCAGGCTGACGTCATGCCGCCTGACGTCGGGGGCAGTCCCTGCTGAAGATTGCTATCTACAAGTTTGCCGTATGGACTTGACGCCAGGGGGTGCAGTCCTGTATGTGGAGACCTACTGCAGGAACCTCTCTCGAAGATCTACTGTTATGGTAAGTTCTTACTTAACTGCAATATCTTATCCCAGGGCACTGCTTTGAATAGGGTGTCATAGGTATCTAATGCCAGAGCACTGCTCTGAAAGAGTACCCACAGGATCTAATGGCAGGGCAGTGATCTGGGTATGGTACTCACTTTATCTCATGCCAGGGCACTGCTCTGAGTAGGATACCAGTAGTACTGAATGCCAGGGCACTGCTCTGAATAGGGTACCAGCAGTATCTAATGCCAGGGCATAATGTGCCATAGTTCAACAATGATAATGAAGGCACAGTCCAAATCTCCAAGTCATGTATTTAGTATCGTTATAAATTACTCGCAGTCACCATTCTTAAAAATATAATATACTAGAATTATTCTCAGGATTTTAGAAAAATCTTTGCCAGTGAATGTCAATGCCAGTCCTAATATAGAGGATTGTGTATGAGTAGGTATACACAACAAGGCTGTGCTTGAATCGAGAGGTTTCCTTGGCAACAGGAGATCTTGAGAGCGCAGCTTGAGAGGTCTCCTGTTACCGAGGAAACCTTGAGATTCAAACTCATCCTTGTCTGTGTATATCTGCTCATACACAATCTTTTATAGTGTATGAGCAGGTATTATGGATTGAAAACAAGTAAAAAAAGGCAAGAAAACAGCTGTAGACGAACGCAACTGTATTTTGATTAGTTTACTACTGCTGTTTACTTGGCGGGCGGAGTGATGGAATTGTTAAAGACATGTTACCAGATAAAGTATTATCTTGGGGATGTTACAATACAGGGTGTCATCGGCTTCAGTTCAGAAGTCCTCTTAGTATCTAAAAGTAAAAAAAAAAAAAAAAAGAGCATTTTTCTTACTGGCAGCGCTCACTTCCTGGGCCAGCTGTCATCGCCTTGGCCACTTCATCAAGCGTAGAGGTTGCAGGAGTGTGCGTGCGTAAAGATGTTCTATCTTGTTGTGCTGCTGTAGTGACATATCTAGTACAGCACAACAACAATTTGATGTCAGTACTGCAGCACAACAAGCTGATTCCAGTAACTGAATTGCATACTCAATCATGTTCTCACATACACTGTATTAAGTATGATTCCTGGACTTCCGCTTGGGCGATTAAAGGAATGGTAGCAAGTTGAGGGAGCTCTGCAGACCGCTAATACTTTCACTTTTTAAACAGCTCATCACCTCTACAGATTAATTGGAGGACTAATTTAAACTTCTACAGATTTAATACTCACCATCAATCTGGAACCTAAAATGGCTTAACAAAATATATCCATAACAAGCATTTGTCAATACCGAATGTTTGCTTGCTGGCATTGGCATTGGTAGTGTAGGAGTTACAGAGCTGCATAATAGGAATGGCAGTGAAGTATTGAACTGAAGTCAACCCCATCACCACCCTGCAGATAGTGACAGGCATGGGGTGTGCCTTTGGGTCATCAGGCATAACGGCCACGCCATTTCACCACACCCTACCGTGCAGACACCAAGTGTCACGATGTGCCTTGGGGTCTTTGGCCCTTATGTGCACCCCATTCAATCAGGAAATATTGTGAAATGGGTGCGGTATAGTAGAATGGGGTGAACTTTGGGGCCAAAGAGTCCAAGGCACACCTCAATGCCTCTCAGTGGCTGCAGGGTGTGGGTGGAGGTGGAATGGTATGAGCATTGTAGGTGACAATCCCAAGTCACAGCCCTGATGCCTGTCATTCTCTACAGGGTGGGGTATTATGGTCAGAAACCCTAACGCCTCAGGCATTCGTTGGTATTTGCACTCCAAATTTTCAACATGGGTTTTTGTGACCCCCACCTCATGAACAGTGGCAATATCAGTTTCTTAGCCGAAAACTGCTTTTGCACAGTGACTACGGCGTTTGTCACCACAGGTGAAAAAACACATTCTGAACAGGATGTGAAAAATGACAGCTGTACTGTTCATGGGGAGGTGTAAAAAATGGCAGTGTTGAAAATCTGCAGTGAAAATATTAAAAAAACTGGTGAAGTCATGAGTGTGTATAGAAACTGTGCAACGTGCACCCGTAATGTAATTCGTTTGGGAACTGTTTACAGCAGATTGTCAACACAGGCATTTTGGGACCTCCGGTCATGAACAGTTTCACTGTGATTTTCTTTATCTGTCCCGAACAATGATTTCCCACAGTGACCACGCATTTCTGTGCTGAAAGTGTGAAAACGCATTTCAGCCATGTTGTGAAAAATTACAGCTGTACTGTTCATAAGGAAGTGTGGAAAAATGCCACTGGTGAAAATCTGGACTGAAAATATTACAAATTCATGAACATACTGTACGAGGGTGTGTGGAAACTGCGCAATGCTCACTCATAACACAGTGATTTTTAGGAATTTTTTCACCAGATTTTCAAAATAGCCATTTTAAGACCTTTGCTCATGAAAAGTGTCACTGTGATTTTCTTAATGTGTCCTATACATTGATTTTACACACCGACTGCGCCATTGTGCGCTACATGGGCCGAAACATGTTTTGGACGAGATGTGAAAAATGACAGCTGTACTGCTCATAAGGAGGTGTGGTAAAATGGCAATGTTGAAAATCTGGAGTGAAAATATTGAAAACTTGCGAACTTATGAGCATGCAGAGGATCAGCGCAACAAACGCTCATAAAATAGTCATTTTTGGGAATTGTTTCACCAAACTTTTAACATAGCCATTTTAACACTTTTTCTCATGAACAGTGTGACTGTGATTTTCTTAATGTGTCCCATACATTGAGTTTGCATACCGACTGCAGCATTGTGCGCTACATGTGCGGAAACACATTTTGGGTGAGAAGTGAGAAATGACAGCTGTACTGCTCATAAGGAGGTGTGGTAAAATGGTAATGTTGAAAATCTGGAGTGAAAATATTGAAAATTTGCGAACTTACGAGCATGCATAGGAACAGTGCAACGCATGCTCGTAAAATAGTCATTTTGGGGAATTTTTTCACCAAATTTTTAACATAGCCATTTAACACCTCTGCTCATGAACAGTGTCACTGTGATTTTCTTAATGTGTCCTGAACATTGATTTCACACACCGACTGCGCCATTGTGCGCTACATGGGCGGAAACACATTTTGGGTGAGATGTGAAAATGACGGCTGTACTACTCCTTAAGGAAGTGTGGTCAAATGGCAATGTTGAAAATCCAGATGAAAATATTGAAAATTGTGAGACCCTACGACGTCGCGTGGGAACAGCAGTAACCTGCGCTCGTCAGAACGGTCATTTTAGGAGTTTTTCACTAAATTTCAACATAGGCTTTTGAGAGCCCACCTTATGAATACCGCACCGTCATTTCATTAATCAGTCCCGAAGGTGATTTTGCACAGATCTGCGAAATCACCCTTCGGGCCCATTAACGCCATGACAGTGACAGAATTCATGAGGAGGGGTCCCTAAACCTCGTTGAAAATTTGGTGCCAAAATTCCAAAAATGCCTGAGATATGCAGCAAAGTTGAAAACCCTATTCATTACATTATACAGCTTACCGGCATTTCCTCAGTTCGTGGTCGGCTTTGAAGAGTGCAGACGTGTTCCTGGTCCACCAAAGATCGCCGTGCCTGAGTCCGGAGGTAAGTATGGGTGGGGGGGGGTGTGGAGAGGCAGGGAGCGCAGTGGGTGGGTGCAGGTGGGGGCAGAGACCGCGAGGGACAATTTTTCTATTGCATTTTTTTTTAGTTTTTGTAACAATGGAGGAGATGATGCGGGACGTCTGCCACGCTGGGGTGGGCTCCCAGCGTTGCACAAGGACGGCTTGGGGGGGGGAGCTGATGGGGGATTGGGCACCTCTGTCGGCAACAGCATCTGTTACCACGCTGGGGTGGGCTCCCAGCGTGGCACCCTGTACCTCAGGGGGACAGTGGAGCTGATGGGGATTGGTCACCCCTGTCGGCTATACATGTGTAGCCACGCTGGGTGGGCACCCAGCATGGCATGTACAACTCTGTTTGGGGCGAAAGCAGCCGAGCCGGGATTGGGCACCCCGGCGGCTATACAGCGGGGGGCTGGCGCATGCATGCGTGTGGTGTGCGTGTATGTGTGTGTAGGGGGAGCGCATGAGCAGGCGATATCTGATCGCTGCTCACTGAAGCGTAGCTCCCCTTCAACTGCACGCCATCATATTTGGACTGCTGTCATGAGACAGCCCTCAGCAGCAGGCATTGAGAACTGCGGCTGCGCCTGCAAACACACTGACTGAATTGGAAGAGGGCTGCCACACCTTTGAAAACTGGGATGATGTTCAAGTTCAAGTTCAAGTTTATTGCAGGAAAACTCCATTGAGCAAGCTCATTCACAAGGAGGTCCTGTGACATAAACACTTAAAGTACAAACATAGATAGGTAATAACAGTATATACATGAAATGCACGTTACATGATACAGGCTGGATATACATACAAGGGTACCACATAGCTTGACCGCAGGTGGTAAACATTAATATGACACAGGGAAGCGACTTACAAGTTGCATACTGATAAATGAAACATGATGACTGGTGTGTGCAATATATATTTTTGGCAGCTAGAACAAACAACAGACTACAACTGATATGGGGGGAGGAGTGATCTGATAGAGTAGCAGCGGAGCGTAAGCATAGATAAAGCCAGGAGTAGAAGGGGAAGGGAAAGCAGTTAATATAACAAAGCAATTATACCTTACCAGTGGATAAATATGGCACACATGGGGAAGGAAGAGACTTAATGACAGTTACAGGTATCTTTTATTTTGGCTGAACTTAGCGATTTGTAGAAGTTTATTGAAACTGTGCTAGTTAGTTTCAATCCGGTTTGTAATTAGTTCCAAATGGAGGGAAGGGCATGTGCAATATACGTTTACAAAGGAGGCCAGTCCTTGGTATGTCAAGCATAATAAAGTCAGATTTTCTTAACAGTATGCACTATGTGAGATACTAATAAGGAGAGAGAGATAGCTTGGCAATTTCTGCAGGAGCAGTTTAAGAGTCCATAGCCCAGCATGGAGCAGCGTACTAGTAGTAAGGATATCCAACCAACAGCTGCATATAGTCACAGTGATAGAACGTGTAAGGGAGTTGGTAATGAACCGGCATGGTGATAAGGATGTCAGTTTACTTAGATTTGCAAGAGTGGTGGATGAATAGATTACATCGCCATAGTCAGTGAGGAGAGAAAAAAGTGGCCTGTACAAGCTTGTTTCGAGTTCAAGGGAAAAAGGGCCTATTTTTGTAGAAGAAACCTAACCTGCTTTTAACCTTCTAGAGACATCTTCGACGTGGTCATTGAAAGATAATTTATTGTTTATCCAGATACCCAGATATTTAAATTTGGTTACAACTTCCAGAGGCCTGCTTAGCGTGGTGACAATGAAGTCTTGGGCAAGGGTATTGGGGGCCTGTGACAGCACTGCGGAGATCATCACTTTAGTCTTCTTAGCATTGAGCAGAAGCTTTGCCTTTATTAGATTATGCTCAAGTTGTGCGAAGTCCGCTTGAATCACTCCTGACTTTAGATAACGTTGAGCCAGAAGTATACAACACAGTATCATCTGCAAAAAGTGCAGATTGG
Source organism: Neoceratodus forsteri (assembly GCA_016271365.2). Lineage (NCBI taxonomy): Eukaryota > Metazoa > Chordata > Ceratodontiformes > Ceratodontidae > Neoceratodus > Neoceratodus forsteri. The sequence continues at coordinate 212,799,358 of CM028129.1, read as the reverse complement.
ACGGATATGTTAGCATCTAAGTCATTAATGTACAAAGAAAACAAGATAGGGTCTAAGATGGATCCTTGGGGACTCCTCTTGCAACTGGCAAGCAGCAGAAAAAGCCTTCCTTTACTTTTTGGGATCTTCCAGTTAGGTAGCTAGAGAACCACTGGGTGGTATGGTATGTGGCACCCAACTTTGCAAGGCAATTGACTAATAGTTTGTAATCAACAGTATCAAAAGCTTTGCTGAGGTCCAAAAAGACTGCACCAGTTACCTTCTTAGCATCTATAGCAGAGATCCAATCATTGGTTACTTTTGCTAGTGCAGTGATTGTGCTATGATTAGCCCGGAAGCTGGATTGAGCTGGGTTAATGAGAGAGAAGGTTTTCAAGTGAGATTTTATCTGAATATGGATCAGTTTTTCGAGAACTTTAGAAAGGATAGGCAATATAGAGATAGGCCTATAGTTGTTTACATCGCATGGGTCACCAGATTTAAATAGAGGGAGGATATGTGCTGATTTCCAGCAGGACGGCACAGTAGCAGATGTAATGGAAAGATTGAAGATGTGGAGAATTGGGGCAGTGAGATGGGCGTAGCCTGACCTTAGGAAAAAGGTTTAAGCCATCGTCCCTACGCTTTTGGTGTCTAAGTTAAGAAGAGATCTTCTACTTCTTTATAAGTTATCTCGGCGCAATTGGAAGGGGCTGGGTGCAGGACAGATGATGAGGGAGAGGGGTATGCTGGCTTACCGCAGCACCAGCATAAGGTGACGAGTCAAAAGCTAATCCAGCTGTGGCAAAGTGGGAGTTAAGTTCCTCCAGTATTAGGGACTTGTTTTCCACAATCTTGCCACTTGCAACTATCTTTGTTGGGACAGAGGGGGCCATGGGCCGTCCTTCTATAGCATTGATAGTCTTGCATATTTTATGAGGGTTACCTTTAGCTTGTTCGAGAGTAGAAATATAAGTTAGCTTTAGCAGAGCAAAGTTTTTTCACACAGTTATTCCTGGCAGTTCTAAAGGCCTGCCGATCCGAAGATTCTTTGGAATGTCTAGCTTTAGCCCAGAGCTTATCTCGAGCTATAAGGGCTGCCTTGAGATCCGAGGTGAACCAGGGGTTGGAATTGTTCCGTACCCTTACTTTGATGAAAGGGGCATGCTTATTTATTATTGTAGTGAATTTGTCATTAAGGATGTAAGCTGCCTTGTTGACATCTTTGGCTAGGTAGAGATCTTGCCATCTGATCATGCTCAGGTCAGGTCAGATAGGAAGTTTACTGCACTGAATTTGCGAAAGGATCTTTTTGTTATAAAGATGGGCTGTGGCTGGGCCTTAATTTGAGATCTTATGCAAGCAACAATTCCATGATCGCTCATGTCGTTGTGAAACACTGCCGAATGAGATATTTTGTGTGGATGGGTGGTTAGTACCACATCTAGAATGGAACTGTTGGCAGTATTTAGAGTGTTGTTCCTAGTGGGTTCACTGACTAATTGCCCAAGACCTAGCTCGTCACAAAGGGATTTGAGGCCGTGTGATTTAGGTGACAGCCAGTCCATATTTAGATCTCCTAGAAATATTATTTCAGTTTTGCATCTCTGAACATGGATTTCAAAGATTATAGACTTCATCACCACCAGGCGGGGTCTGTAGCCACCTAGGATAGTGATACATTCTGAGGAGGTGAGATGAAGGCTCAGCGAAACTAACTCAAATTCCTTGGCTAGAGATTTGCAACTAATATTGGTGACCGAGTACTTAGATTTGGCGTAGATAACCACACCCCCGCCTCTAGACTCTCTATCTGCTCTAAATAAATTGTAGCCCTGCAATGATATTTGTTGATCAGTGTTCGTCTTTTTTAACCACGACTCAGTAATTATGATAAAGTCAGGGTTCTATGTATCTTGCACATGCGTGCAAGCAAACATAAAAAGGTGTGTCAGCGGCACTGTTTCAACCCAAATGCTATAAACTGGATCAAAAATCTTCAGCTTCTTCAAATGTAAAAGATACGGGTAAAGAACATGAAGTTTATATGGCTGAGTTTAGTTCCATTTAAATAATGTTATCTGAACTAACAGCTGACGTTAAATCTATAAAAATCATGGTGGACTCACTAATGCAAAGGGTCACTGACACCGAAGCCAGGATAAGTTCCATTGAAGATATAATTCAAAAAGAAGATAAAGAGATTGTTTTAATGCAAAGAAAAATGCAAAAATGGAAGAGAAGATCGATGATCTTGAAAGCCGATCTCGAAGAAACAGCCTCTTAATTGTTGGTGTGCCAGAAGGTGCAGAACATCACGATATTCTCAAGTTTCTAAATGTCTTTTTCTGTCAAGTGACCGGTCCTCCTGAAAATGGGCAAAACTATCAGATTGAAAAGGCACACAGGGCTCTTTGACCCAAGCCTAAACCAAAGGGTAGAACCAGAGCCATTATCTGCAAACTCTTAAATTTTCAAGATGAGATTAAAATTCAGCGGGCAGCAAGAGCCCAAATATGGCTATTTTGGCAGCAACAGAGAGTATATATTTTTAATGATGTCAGACACTTGGTGAGAGAAAAACAAGGAGCGTATTCTGATATTAAAAAAGTTCTGCATAAAGGAGGTATATGATTTAAAATACAATTCCCAACTAGGCTTCTAATCTCCTTGACACATGGCATATTTTCACTCTGCCGATCAAGAGCAACAGCCACTCCCAAGTCTGTTACCAGATTTAAGAAGCAACTCTCAAAAATCCCGATGTCTAAAAATATGGAAGTATAGTCTGGTGGGTAATGCCCATAGACTCTACTGTCTGCTGTGGACAACCTACGTAGAACTTCATTCCTACCATGCCCAGCATTTGCCCTTACCCCTGCTCTGTCATGACAAAAGCCCCTTGGCTGCCTTTCTTTGTCCCACCCCCCCCTTTCCTAGCTCCTCCTCACACTAACATTTTCTTTGTTACCTACATCTTCCCATTGTGTTTCCTGTAAAGTCCTTGTAATAACATGTTATGACAATTATGTTACTGATTGTTTTATAATGTGTGTAACCTGTATGCCTGTACTTACTGACATAGAACCTTTGTAAAAGAACTTCGGCTCAAAAGTATTTGTAATCCTAGTGTAACCCCCCTACAAATGGGGGTTCCTAAAAACTTTCCTGGAGCTGCTTAATAGCTCCTTGCCTAGCTGGTGTTCGGCGCAATGTCACCCCAATGCAGCTGTTGTGAGTGCTTTTAAAGCCTCCAGAACTGTCTCTTTAAGAGCTGCCTGCTCGCAGGCTCCAGCGGGTTGTATGGGGTGGATTGGTGTTTCCCTGCTCGAATCCCGCCTGAGCTGCGGTGTAATTGCTCCATTGGGTAGTCGCTGGAAGCGCACTGGGAGCCCATCTGACAGATGTAACTGTTTGTCTGTGATCAGTTAAAGTATTAGTGAGATTACAGTTTGTTTAACCTGCTTCCATTGCAGCTGGGACTCTGTGTGTTTGGCCTCTCCATTTTGGACCTGGACTGTTGAGATGGGCCAATTGTGAAAGGGGGGACACTAAAATGGAGACCATTTGAGCCAACAAGAATCAGGACTCATTTTGGAGCCGGCTGGCCATAGGGGGATATAGTCAGTAATTCTGGGACATGGAGTTCTGGACTATGGCACCTTTTTTGCACCAGTGGGAGGCTGAAATAAGTGACTGGCATCTGTAGCCCACCAATGGGATCGGGTGGCGCCTGAACTGAGAGTTCTTGCCCAAACTGCCAAAGGGCAGAGTCGTGGTTGTGAGTGAGGAAGGAGCTCTGGGCTCCTGCGCTGTTGAGCTTTCACGTGGGAAGCACGTGTAGAAAGCCAGATTTCGGCAGATTGAACGCCAGCAAGTGTCAGACTAAATTCGCTAGGGAGCGGTCAGAGGAGGCTGTGCAAAAGCACAGCTACCTACCAGTCTCACCCTGAAGAGGACTGGAGAATCTGCTTCATTCGCGCTGGGTCTGTCAGGACAAGTGAAGCTGCGTCGTTTGGGCCCAAGGTTCTGTAGTGAAAGCAACCGGGATTATTCAGCAGCTGCCTGGTATGGTACCCCTCTGCTCTTCATATAAATGTGTGGAGGAGTGGTTGAATTCCAGGCTCGGTCCTGTGAGTGGTGTGAGGGCGATCTTCCTGCTGGAATTGTGAGTACTAAATCAGGGTTGCTCCCTGTCAGATGTTCATAGTGAGGGCAAGATTTGTCTGGCTACTTTTCTGGCAACACAAACTGAGCCTGCTGGCTCTACCTAATCCTCTTAGGAATCAAATGCTTGTTTTCTGCATCAGGGCCCCAACCAGCTGCATCGAGAGGCTAGCCTTCTATTGCCTGGGTACCCAGAGATAGTGACTTATAGGTTAGGCCTGTGCACAGTGCCCTAGACATATATATATATATATATATATATATATATATATATATATGTATTAGAGTGGTAAGCTAATTAACCTGATTTCCCCCCAGTCCTTGTTATCTCCCTTAAATAAATCAGCTTGGTTGTTTTGCAAAGGTATACTGACTGATCTGTGTGTCTATTTTGAATTACTATACAGGTGGTTATTGTCTAATTGCATCTTACTTTACAGGGGTCCCAAGAGCCAGCTGATTGAACCAAGCTGGGGGTATGTTATTATTGCAAGGGTACTGTGGTTGACCTGTGTGGGCCACTAGTGGGAAGAAAGGGGGTTGCAGTGACCCAGAGGGCTGTCACAAAGTCATATCAGACTGTCTTAACCCCGACCTCTGGGTGGAGGCACCTGCCATCGGATTCAGGCCCCTCAACCTGGTAGCGGCAAGTCATGCAGGGGTAGTAGCCCTTGGGATAGCGCCCCCTGGGGGTTACATTAGAATCTAATAAACAGATAACTAGTAGCCGCAACAATACACAATAATCACTTTCACAATACCCCTGATACACCACCCAAGTACCCACACTGTTTGCACTTACCACCAGGGATTTCCTCTGGCCTGGCCCTGGGGACCCCATTTAAAACAAAGTTATACACAGCAAATAACAGCAGTACAGTACTCTTGCACAAACTGGAACCACAGTCAGGGTAAATGCAAAAAAAGAGTTAGATCTGATTTCTTTAAGGGACTTGATCAAGGGAGGGGCGTAATCAGGTTAATTTGCTTAAAGGCTCTATCAATCGAACAGTCATGCATGCACTTCAGGGTCCATAAACAGTCACACACTCTGGGTACCCACATGGAGAACAATGGGCTAGCCAGGAACATTGCAACTGGTTGGGGCCCTGTGATGGAAGAAAACAATATGCACCACACACACTAATTGTAATCCAGAGCCGGAGGGCTCAGTTCGTGAAAAGAAAAGAAAACAACAAGACAATCAGATGACACACTTTTAGATTAGGCTGTTGTAGCAGGGAGCTACCATGATGATTATTCACGATACCCAAGACTGGACACAGGCTGGACGAAAATTGAGACTGCAGGTGGTTAATCTGGAGTGCCAGGAGAAGCAGGGCCCACACGATTCGCTGAGGTATCGTTCCTGTTCAAGCATGGAGCAGGGGGCTGATCCCCAGGCAGGTCTCTCGTCAATGGCTTTCTCTGTGCAGCGGGTAGTCTGGCTGGACCAGTGTGGCAAGGCCCCGGCTAAATGGAAACAGATTCGGATACAGTCCATTTTGGGCTGTATATAGCTTCCAGCAAGCAGAACACAGTTCACACAGTGGGGAACCAAATCACGACCCACTAACAACTCACAGCAAATTTACATGTAAGGAAATTCTACTGTACCAGGCAAACCGCTCTCTGGTCACGATCGCATTCTCTACACAAACCGGGGATTCAAAAGCAGCTGGAAATCCTGACAGGCCGATCGCATTCTGCAAAATCTTCGGTCTTCTTCAGGTATGAGCCTGGTAAAAATCAGTGGCTTACTTCGTTCTCACAAACTTGGATTTAGTCTGAAATAATTCTCTTCTGTCCCTCTCAGGGGCAGCAGGCAGATATGCAGGCCAAAATTCAGCCCTTTCACAGTTCTCCCATGCGAATCCACTCAGGATTGCTGCTTGGCTGTCTCAAGCTGTGTGCCTCTTCAACTCCCAACTTAGATCTGTCTTAAACAGCAGGCAGCTTGGGGATTTCCCTCAGATCCAAAAGGTTCGGTTGGCTGATTCGGTTGTCAGTCACAACAGGAGCTCCCCCGTCAGGTGCAAAAAGACACCAAAAGCCCAAAACTACAATTCCTACAGATTCTGACTCCAGACAGCTCCTGTAGTCTGGCTCCATTTTTGGTCCCACCAGTACTGATTGGTCCAATTCGGGAGTCCCGAGCCAAAGTGGTGGGGATAAACAAAACAGTTCTTGCTGCAAAGAAGGCAGGTTAGAAAACTACATTATCATTATCACTCTAAATGATTTTCAGCAAATAGTTACATCTTTCTACAGAGCTCCCTCTCAGATTACTTATGACTGCAGTCCAGGCAGCTCTTAAACATACAGTACACAGAGGCTATACAGGCACTCTCTGGCAATCACATTTAAACGGATGGAACGCAGGACACCAGCCTGACAGTGAGCATTTAGGCAAGCTCGAGGAAGACTTTTCGGGAACCCCCATTTGTAGGGGGGGGGGTTACACTTAACATCTCCATTTCCCAACTTATAGCCCAAATATCCGGTTTTCTGCATGTCCAGCGCACACTTGGAAGGATTAATAGTCAGACCTGCATTTTTGATAGCTCAGATAACTGCTCATAGGTGTTCCAGGTTGCTTTTCCAGTCTGGACGGTACACCATGACATCTTCCATGTATGAAGCAGAATAGCCAGTGTGAGGTGATAAAATTACAACCATTTACCACTGGAGTGTAGCTGGCGCACCATGTAAAGCAAATGGCATTGTGGTGAACTGATAGAATCCAACAGGAGTGGCAAATGCAGTTTTGTCTCTGGATTCTTTAGCTAAAGGTATTTGCCAGTAACCCTTGGTGAGATCGAGGGTACTGATATACTTTGCACTCCCCAGTTTATCCACCAAATCATCTGTTCTGGGCATAGGATAACTGTCAAATTCAGGCACTTGATTAAGTTTCCTAAAATCAAGGCTGATTCTAACACTCACTTCTTTTTCGTTTACAATTACCATTGGAGATGACCAAGCACTCCTCGACTCTTCTATGATACCCAGTTTTTTCATTTGTTGTATTTCCTTAGCCACGACAGCTCTTAACCGCTCTGGTAACCTGTACTATATGTCTTTTGCCTAATAGGATGAGCATTCCTTATCCCTATAACATGCTCAATCCCTTTTGCTCGTCCAGGTACCATGGTAAAAGTACTGTTAAATGTCTTTAGCACATTACGAATGTCTGCAGTTTGTTCTGAGGTTAAGGAAACATTCACCTTTACAGCATCAGCATTTACAGTTTGTTCCAGTCTATCATAGGCTACATCAGTATCTTTATCAGTTTCTGGTAAAACTAGCAAAGTAGCTTTTGGCATTTTTTCAGCTCATTTCTTGAGGAGGTTAGCATGGTATATCTTAGTAGAATTTTTTCTGTCAGGTGTCTCAGTCTCGTAGCTAACGGTGCCAGTACATCTAAGAACCTTATAAGGCCCTTACCACTTCATTAACAGTTTATCTTGTTGTGGGTAACAGTAGCAAAACCTTTTCACCTGGCTCAAAAAGTTTTTCTTTTGCCCCATGCTCATAATATACCTTCTGCTGGTTTGGGGCCTCTTCCTGATTACTATGGGCAATTTCAACATATTTTGCCAGCTTCTTTCTTAGGGCACACGTATAAGGCATGGGGTCAGAATGTCGCACGGCAGAATGCCGTGCGACTTAATTGCTTCTTGCCATTTCTATAGATCTTTGTTCTGTGGGGGTTGTGGGTCTCTGGACCTCCCCCCACTTAGGATTCTAACTCCGGGAAGGACTCCAACACAGAGAGTGCAGTTCTGGGATTAGTGCATAATGCCATATGCTATTAAGCGTACAACATTATGACCCGGTACGCACATACAAGATGTTATAGATTGTTTCTGAGTGGGGTTATCATCCCACGCTTCTTTTTTCATATCCAGTGGCCCTCTTGGCTACCTACCGTACAGCATTTCAAATGGTGAAAACCCTCTTGATGCCTGTGGCACTTCTCTGTAAGCAAAAAGTAGGTAAGGCAAGTATTGGTCCCAATCTTTCCTTTCCCCTTTTACAAACCTTATTAACATGTTTTAGAGTTTGGTTAAAACGCTCAACAAGACCGTCTGTCTAAGGGTGATGGGGGGAGGTTCTTATGGCAGAGATACCTAGTAGTCTGTACAGCTCCTTAAGTAATGCAGCATAAAATTACTATCCTGATCAGTAATAATCTCTTTCGGTATGCCCATCCTGCTGAAAATTTTTGCAAGCTCTGCTGCAACTTTTGAAACTGTGACAGTACGCATTGGGACTACTTCTGGGTATCGAATAGCTTAGTCACATGCTACCAGGATAAATCTGTTACCCTTTTTACTTTTGTCTAAAGGGCCAACCACATCCATTGCAATTCTCTCAAAAGGCACATCTATCAATGGCAGGGGCACCAGGGGCATCTTGTCTTTTCTAGTGACTCGGGCTACTTTCTGGCATTCAGCACAGGAATTACAATAGGTAGCAACATCTTCATGAATTCCAGGCCAGTAAAATCTATACAGCAATCTGGCAAGGGTGCAATCCTTCCCTGAATGACCAGCCATAGAACTATCATGTGCTATCTGTGCTATCCCTGTTCTATACTTCAGTGGTAAAACCAATTGTTATTACCGCAGGAGTCCTTTAGCATCAGTAACTTTTTTGCACTTAGCTGGCTACGGTAGGTGCAACTGTCCCGGAGGTATGCCTTTAAGAGATATTTAAATGAGTGTAGGGCCAAGCCAATCAAAAGACAGAAGAGGATGTGAGCTGAGTGAGAGCTGTTGAATGCTTAAGAATTTTTTCTCCGCTGGACTGAGAAATATTGCCTCTGAGGTGTCTCCCAACTTTCCTTGTTGACAGCCTCCTAGTGCTTATCTGGGTAAAGTTTTCCTCATACATTATTTCCTTTAGTGTGCTGAGTGAAAGTTTTACTTTTTCTTTAGCGCTGTGCACATTTTTTATTTTTAGCGCAATGGCGTTATTTTGACTTTATTTTTACTGCGACTATTCAGTTTGAAGCCTGCTTTTATCACGGGTGCTTATTTTCAACAGTTTCCTTCATTTGTGAGGCAAATTCTTGTGGGAACCATCGATTTAGGGACAGTTGCCTTGTTTTTTACCTCAGACCTTGCGGGGTTTACCATGAGGCACCTGTAGTAGATTTCAAATTTAAATAGTGCTGGGGGGTTTTCTCTCTAGATTGGCAATTACGAAGAAACCTTTTTTGTTATATTACTGGACCTTGGTATCATCTGTGTCAGGACTGTCTGTAAGGGCCCAGCAGCCACCTGTGCGCAGTTGAGTATTACTGGGATTTCTATTAAGACTGGCACTAGTATAGATCCCAGTTTTACAACCAAAAAAAAAGGCAGTAGTAATAGAGTTTATTAACTGGGGCAGGACTGACCAGTGGCATTTTTGCAGAAACCTGCACTCAATTCGTAGGTCCAGAACTGGTTTGCTTTACTTAAATTGCTTTGCTTAAATTGGACATAACAGACAAAGCTTTGATTATTATGGTTGAGGATAAATCAAAGGCTTCCAATGAGGGGCCATTCAAAAGTACTAATATCAAAAGCAGAGGTGCTGAGGAACCCTCCAGATCTCAGCCAAAAAATAAAGCTTCCAAAGATGAAATTCCTCACAAATTGAAAAATAAGAGTGATGAAAAAAGGTAGCTTGATCAAGCCTCTGATGAAGTGGCTAAAAAGAAACTCTGTCAAGAAAGATATGTTCCTGTTGCTCCTGGGAAAACCAATAGCAAGACAACAGGCAGCTTAAAACATACCAAAAAAACAAAACACTTACAAACTGTGCAGGTTCTTCCATCAGTGCAAGATATGGAAAAAGCATTGCAACTGTTTCAGACCCTTTAAAAGATGGGTCCTCGATTTACTGGGGCTGGCAAGCACTCTTCCACAGTTCTCTCTTCTGTAGACTGTGAGGGTGACACAGATGATGATCAATTTTATGATGCCCCTGACATGGATTATTGAGGGTCTTGAGCTCCAGGAGTCTCCGGACCCTCACCTTGGATATCCCCCGGGTGACCACGAGGATCTTTCCTCTATGTTTACATTTATACAATTTATGCTGGATACCCTGGACCTCCCTACGCAGGAGCCCAACCAGGATGTTGATGAAGATTATAGGGAGATGAAGGGTCTTTCATCCTCAATTACCCTGGTCGTCCTTATCTATAATGCATTTAGAAAAAATACCATAAAGGTGCTTCAACACCCCACTTCAATATCGGGGTTGATAAGTAGCTTGAGAGAAGATATAAATTGTCTAAAAATGGTACAGAGTTCATGTCTGCACACCCTAGCCATGAAAGTATAGTGCAGCAGGCAGCTTATAAGAAAGCTGGAGTCTCCTTGTCACCCTCTCCCCAAGAAAAGGATTCCAAGAAAATTGACTTTATAGCAAAGAACATGTATGCCACATCTTCTCACCCCAGGAATTCATATTATCTATTGACAGATGCAGTATGCCAGCTGGGTTCAGCTGCCTGGAGAGTCAATGCAAATGAGGAAGGCATTGACCAATCAGGATACAGTTAGAGTAGAGTGCTGCCTGCAGTCAGCCTAAGGGACCTCAGAACTTTTTCTCCACTGAACTGGCAACACTGCCCCGGAGTGTTCCTCTTCAGAGATTTTCCTGTGCCATTTTCTTTTTTTTCGAGCCCTGCTTTTAAGGTATTTTGTATATTTTCTTCATTTTATTTATTTTTACTGCATCTGTGCTTAGTTCCGCGCAGTTGTGGGATTTTCTCGTGTTTTTCCCTCTTCTGCGTTTTTTCTGAAGTAAAATTCACCTGCATCATTTTTATTTAATTTGTTAGTATTTATTGGTAGTTTTTAATGCTTTTGCTTAAAATGATTGATTTGTTTTTTCACGCGCGTGCACAATTTTTCCGTTGCCCATCAGTACGAATTCTTGGAACCCTTTTTTCTCTATTTAAATTCAAAATGATTGATATTTGAAGGGTAATCCCATCTCTTTTGGGTTGAGACTCTCTTGTTTGTTGTGCAGTGGGCTTTGTTGACAAGATGTGTGGAGGTGGTTCTGTTTTTTTCCTCTTTGTGGAAAAATAAAATATCTTAAAGTTTATTTTGATTTGTTTAAGCTTTGGCCTAACTATTATTATTATCTGGGCTTTCAGTCTACCTCCCCTCCTCTAAAAGTGCTGAGGAGGGTACCTCAAGGTAACACTAAAGAAATGACAAGTCCTCTTGGGACTTCTATAATTACAAGTCTGGTTCTGTAGTAGTTGTTTCTCTGTCCAAACCTTTAATTTGAAAATAGGCAGGGTGCCCTCTTCCCTGCACAAAGATAGAAATTAATCTCCTCTGATCCTCCTTCCTGAAGGACTTAGGGAGTCATCAGGGGTTGATAAAATTATGCCCTCTGCAACTGAATTTCTTAGAGCTTGGCAATTATTCCAGACTTTATAATTCCGGGCGTGTTCTCGGCACCTTTTGGTCCGAGTATTCCTCTCCATTCCTTACGCCCAAGGATATTATTTTTATTATTCGGGATGTAAGTTTGTCATGGATGAGTTTTTTTTTTTTTTAACTCCCCATCTCCACGCAGCTGTCCCCTTCTTCAGAGAGACATATATGGCCTTTTCAGCCTTGCTCACCTACCGGAGACCAGTGAGTCCGTTCCCCATGGAGCCGTGGTTGTACCCCCAGGCGTGGGGCAGGCTTCTGCCCTGATACATCTGCATTTCATCGGAACGCTGTCTCCGGGCCAGTAGTGGCATTGAAGGTCGGGGCCCAGGTGCTCCATCTACCGGGAGGCTGTGCAGTTTTTCCAGTTTTCTCTCGGCATGCCATGCCCCTGGACATCAAAGCGCTGAAGTGCCAATGTCTGGCACGTCGCCCCTCTGTTGAGTGTCGGACTTGCTGTACCTCGGGTCTCCACCCGGGGCCAGACAAGACCGGAGCTCTGGCACCTCCCTCCCCCTGGAGAGGATGAGCAGTCCCTGGGACGCTCAAGTCCTCTCCCCTGGCCAGCCCTCCAGCTCCCGGGCTCGTTTCTGAACCCAGGTTGCTGGTGTTGCAAGCGGAAATCCAACTGCTGTTCCGGCAGGCCGGCTATGGATGAGGTTTTAATGACCCATTGGTTGTTCAACAAATCATTAGTAAACATTAGTAAACGTCGTGGCACTGTCATCATTGCTACGTTTTGATGACAATAGTGAAAGTCATGGAAGTCCTGAATAAAGACCAAACGTCATGGAGTCCATGTTGTGTATGACTGCCATGACAAACTTACATCCCTAGTTATTATTAGTAGTAATAATTTAGGAGAGGATTTTCCTTCATGAACTCCTCTTGGGGCCCACTAATTCCAGTCAGTCACCCTGAGGTTGATTCAGGTTATGGTATAATGAGGCATTTATATTCAACCGGTGGACTCCCTGGACTTTTCCCTCCAGGACGACACCGACAAAGAGGTGGAGGATGACAACTTCGTAGATCTGGTGGTTGCTCTCCTCCAAAGAAGTTGACACCTCTCTGAAGACACCTATAGGTAGGTTCTGGAAGCCCCTCCTTCTTTTTTGGGGTTGGCAGAAACATTCAGAGGAAATACCAGCTCAGTAAGTGTTCTGCTGTTTTTATCTGTACACTTTCAGATTAAATAGAGTTAGTGAAAGTGGCCTGCTTCTCACCCTTGTGCCACTGTCTGCTTTCCAGATAGACTCTAGATAATCATATACCATGTGTAAGAAATTTTACATAATGTCTCCTACCTTTGTAGCATATGCTATTATATATTATGAGTTTTCTGATGTTTCCTATCCTTGCCATAGTGCAACAGCTGTGGAGCACTATTCACAAGGAGGTTTGCTGAAATACCCAAGTGGCATATAGTAGCACTATGCTCTCGTAGCCTTAAGTCATAATTTTATAGCTTCTAGAGTCTTAGCTTAGGTCATTTCCCTCAGGCTTGCCTGTCTGAAAAATTCCAGCCTTTTGGGTTATGCTTTGGTGCAAATTTTGGTTTGTCTTTATGGCAAACTAAAGCTGACAGGCACGTATGGACGAGTTTAACTCTCCCAGTACAGTCAAAGATAAGCATTCCTTCCCCAGAAGTCTCAGGATAGGGGGGGCTTCGGGTAGGAATTATTCTTTCTTTAACCCTTTTAACCTACGCCAACACATTAGGAAATTTCCAAATGTGAAGTTTTGCAGGGGTTTAGGCAGGAATGCCGTTTTCATTCCAGGTAATCCCTTTTTCTTCAGTTACTTTTCTTCTTGGTTCAAGTTTTTACCCCTTCTTTGGTTGGTGTAAAAAAATAAAAAAATAAAAGGAGATAGATGTATGTAGATATTGACATTTATACATATATATATGGGATACATGATGGGCAGGAGTGGAATATGGAAAATATTCTCACTCCTGCAGAGTGAGCGCTTCAGCACGAGTGAAATATACAGTGCTCACGATGCAGGAGTGAGAATATTTTCCATATTCCACTCCTGCCCATCATGTGTGCTGTTTATACCATGGGGTTGAGACCAATTCCAGTGAGAGAGGTATGTTTGTTGTTGTGAGGTTCATGTCACTTTAAATGATGATGGTGCTATGGTAGTGTGTGTGTGAACTTTAATGAATGGGTTGTTGTAGTGAGCTGTTGTTGGTTGGGGGGTGTGTCTGTGTGTGTGTGTGTTTGTTGATCGGGTGTGCTGTATTTTGCTAATTGGTTGCCTAAGGGAGAGAGGTTCTTTTCTGTGGCAGTGAGGAAGATGGTAATGATTTGTTTTGGCAGGTTTGTGTTTTCATGTTTGGCTGTTTAAGATTTATTTAAACATTTCAGGCGTCATCTGTTTGTATGCTTGGTGCACATTTCAGATTTGTTCTGCTGCTTGCTCTGTTATTTTGATAGGAACGTTTAGTATCCTAGTTTTGGCATTCCGTGAGAGTTATACATTTATTTTTGAGTGCTGAAACAAGTGTGTGAAGTTAAAGTGCTTATTATGTAGTTAAAGCATTTTAATGGAAAAGTAATGCTAAACATGATGTTGGAAGTCTGGAGATATCACTGACATGATTGTTCGTGTTTACCGCCATTGTGTGCGTCAGTTTGAGTGAGAATCCGATTGTATTACTGTTTGCTTTCATTTCTGATGTTCAGCGTCTTGCTCTGTGGCATCATTATAGCAGTGTTTTGATAATGTGGAAGCTGGATGTTTGCAATATGCTGGTTATTTGTTGTTCGTTTTGTAGGTCAATATGTGGCAATGCAGGATTCAGTGATCTACTAAACTCGGGTTTTGAAATGCAGCACGAGAGATTTGGAGATTGTTACACTTAGAAGGAGTGCTGCAGCTGACTGTGATTATCTGTGTTAACTGTCTTCATTTCAGTGTAGGGACTGTTTTAGAACTCAGCAAATTACAGGGGTGTGTCTTAGTGTTTTCAGATGCAGGTGGCTGACATCAGCAGAGTAGGTATAAACAGTATTTATTTTAACTCTGCTGACGTCAGGAGGATTTATTTCACTTCAGTGAAAAAAACGTCATTTATCTCACTGGAATTGGTCTCACCCCCCCTGCTATAAATAAATAATATATATATATATATATATATATACACACACATATATATATATATATATATATATATATATATATAATAAGTAAATAAATAACTAAAGTTTACCTCCAAGTGCTGTATTCTCTGTTTTTCTCCAGTAGCGTGTCAGCAGTGGGAACTAGAGCTCTAGAACCTCATGAGGTTCAAAGTCGTGAAAGGGTTCCCTTCTCCTTGGGAGGTGGACCTCTTTTTTGGGCTATTACCTTAATTTTAAAGGAAAATAGGGAACAGCAAATCATTATCAACTTTCACAACCTCGGGTTAGGATGATTCCTTGACTCAGGTCTTTCTTTTGCAAACGCAGGGATTTTCTTGTTTCACTTGACACAGTCTATGTTCTCAGTTCCTTAGCCTGGAGTTTTTCTCAGGCAGCTACCAGTTTTCTTCTATACCATTTAGACTACCTCCAGAATGTTCTCGGATACAGAGTAAAAATCAGGCTATTCTCCAGGTATCTGGGTAGGTTGGCGGTTCTCACCTAAAGACAGGGAATCTCTGGTTTCCCTACTCAGAGGCTTGGACGTCCTTAGCCAGTTCTCCTTGACTTTGGTTTTCAAGCCCTAATTCTGACATGTTATTTCCTACAGTCTTGTTTTTTTTTTTTTTTTATTTTGTACCTACTAGAAAAAAGTTCCCTAACCATGTAAATCTCGGCAACTCTTAGGGGGCAATGCTCATCTCTTGTCAGGGGAAGTTTGTTCCCTGTATATGGTGCATAATTTTGTCACTACAGTCCCAGGGGCTAGACCTCTAGGTTAGATTCCAAATAAGAGAATTTTTAGTGCAGCCTGAACCCTGTTACAAGCTGGACTGGTGTAAGGAAACAGTGAACCTCTAACCTTCAAATCTTCGGTACAGAGGCTTCCTTCTGGTGAGTGCTTCCCTTCAGGGGTTCCATCATTGGGGCTTGGTTTCTGAGAGAGTCCTTTTTTCATCAGTCCCTGGAATCTCAGAGCATCCCTATCAGGCAGAGGTAATTTAGTTCAGAGAGGACCGGATGATATTCCTGCCCTGTATCACACCAATGAGCATTTGGGACACAAGGCTTCCAACTTCTCCGCAATAGCTGAGTTTTGATCTCTAGCTGGATTCTTTGGAGGGGTCTTAGTCACTCATCCATCTGTCAGGCAAGGTCAACACTTTGGCATAGTCAGGGCCACCACAAGTAGACCCTTTGGCAAATCCTCTAAGCCTCATTAGTTAAGGCCACCACAAGTGAGCCCTTAGCACATAAGTCCTAGTCACATTGTTTAGGGGGTAAAGTCAGGTCCAGATCAGAATGCTCGCTTCCAGCCGAACCACCAGTTTTTCCCTTTTTTCCTGTTGCAAGCCCCAGCTCGGGGTTCCTTCCAACGGACTTTCTTATCTCAAGACTGGTCAGAGAAGTTTTCTCTCTCCTATATATCGCTTGTTTCCTAAGAAACATAGAAACATAGAACTTGATGGCAGATAAGGACCACAAGGCCCATTCAGTCTGCCCATTTCTTTTTCTACCTTATAAATGTGCCATCGGCTAATGCTCTATCAGTGGCCTACCTATTCATACTCATCTGTATTGCTCCTTATGCCTACCCCATGCCTGTTTGAAGCCCTGCATTGTATTCATAGCCACCACTTCCTGAGGTAGGCCGTTCCATGCATCCACCACCCTTTCTGTGAAAAAGAATTTCCTCACATTACCCCTTAATCGGCCTCCCTCTAATCTCATGCTGTGTCCTCTTGTCCTGCTATTTTTCTTATATTGAAACATGTTAGACTCTTTCACCTTGTTAATGCCCTTAAGGTGTTTGAACGTTTCGATCATATCACCTCTCTCCCTCCTTTGCTCTAGGGTATACATATTGAGCTCCGTTAATCTGTCCTCTTATGTCTTCTGATGCAGTCCCTGCACCATTTTGATTGCCCTTCTCTGGACTGCCTCAGTTTGGTTAATGTCCTTGTGAAGGTGTGGCCTCCAGTACTGCATGCAGTACTCCAGATGGGGCCTAACCAGTGTCTTGTAAAGAGGGATTATTACCTCCCTCTTACGACTTGTGATACCCCTACTAATACACCTTAACATCCCTCTAGCCTTATCTACTGCTTTAGAGGTCTGCTTGGATGATTTCATGTCATCTGTGATGATGATGCTCAAGTCTTTTTCTTCCTTTGTGACTGCCAGCAACTCCCCTCCCAGCCTATAGGTGGCTTCAGAGTTTCTCTTCCCTATGTGCATGATCTTGCACTTCTTTGCATTAAATCCCAGTTACCACTCTTCTGACCATTTTGCTAGTTTATCCAGATCTCTTCTCATTCTGCCCACCCCATCTGGATCATCTACTCTGTTGCAGATCTTGGTGTCATCTGCAAACAGACAAGCCTTGCCCTCTAGTCCATCTGCAATGTCACTAAGGAAGATATTGAAAAGGACTGGCCCCAGGACTGATCCCTGAGGTACCCCACTTGTGACTTGCATCTCTTCTGACTGTATACCATTTACCACCACTTTCTGTTTTCTGCTTGTCAACCAGTTTGCCACCCAGTTGACCAACTTCTGACCCACCCAAGCCTACCCAGCTTATTTATCAATCTTCTATGTAGAACAGTGTCGAACGCTTTGCTGAAGTCAAGGTAGGCGACATCAACTGCTCCTCCTTTGTCCACACCACACTTCTGGTTACCCAGTCAAAGAAATCTATGAGATTAGCTTGACAGAACCTTCCTTTGTAAACCCATCCTGTCTTGGATCCTGTGCCCCTATGGATTCCAGGTGTTGCACTATCTTTTTTCTTAAGGAGTGCCTCCATAATCTTGCCCACTTCTGAGGTAAGACTGACTGGTCTGTAGTTCCCTGCCTCCTCCCTGCTACCACTCTTGTGGAGCAAGATCACATGAGCCCTTGTCCAGTCTTCTGGGACCTCTCCTGTGCTCAGAGATGCACTGAACAGTTCTGCTAATGGCTCTGCTAGTTCCACCCTTAGCTCCTTAAGTTCCCTGGGATGTATGCCATCAGGTCCCATTGCCTTGTCCACCCTGAGCTTAGCGAGCTCTTGTAGGACCCTTTCTTTTGTGAAGGGTGTAGTGCTCACCTCCCTCCCCCTGTGTCCATGGTGCTGAGCTGTCGGCCCTGCCCTACCTCCTCTTCAGTAAATAGTGAGCAAAAGTATCTGTTTAGAAACGATGCATTTACAGGGTCCTCCTCCTCACACACCCCCTTTTCTCCTTTGAGCTTAGCGATACCCCCTCTGGACTTTCTCCTTTCACTAATGTATCTATAGAAAGTCTTGTCACGGTCTTTTACTGTTTGTGCTAGTGTTTCCACAGTTTGGGACTTTGCCTGCCTTACTGCCTTCCCTGCTTCCCTTAGGGCAGTTTGGTATGCCTCCCTATCTTCATCCCGCTGTGTTCCCTTATATTTCCTGAAGGCCAGCCTTTTGGCTCTGACCTTTTCTGCTACTGTATTTGAGAACCAAAGTGGTACCCTTCTTCTTTTGCACTTCCTTTTCTGCCTAACACAATGGAATGTCGCTTCAAGTATTGCATCCTTAATGCTTGCCCACTTTGCCTATACCCCCGCACCTCTGTTTCTTTTTGCCACGGCTAGTTTAACTCTGCTGGCCATCTTATCAAAGTCAGCTCCTCTGAAGTCCCATATTTTTGCCTTGGAATGGGATGATTTAGATGTAGTGGCCAAATTGAACCATACCATGTGATGGTCACTGGCTCCCCCACCACGATCCCAGTGGCTCTGGACAACCTTGGTACTTTCTGATAAAAAATGTTGCAGTTAAACAGCCTTCTGGCTGCTTTCATTTCCACAAGCTACTTCCTTTCTTGCACAGGAGTAGTGTTTTCTCAGCTCCCAGTCTTTTCTCCTCAAGGCCTGGTTCTTGAGAGGCTAGATCTAGAGTCCAAGTAGCCAAATAAGGCCTAGAACATCTAAAAAAAGTTTTAGTACCACGAAAACCTCAGATCTTACTTCGAGAGGGCTCTTGCAGTCAGTATTTACATATAGGACTGATCCGGCAGGTGTCAGGACCCCACAGAAACATTTCTAGCTAGTAGTCTACCCCCACGTCAGGTGACCGACGTCATGCGAGTATAAAGGGGCAGTCCCCAACACCTGCCTTCCAGTTCTTTCCCGCTGTTGACTTGTAAAAGTTCCTCGTGGTAGAGTTCTTTGCTCGTCGGATCAGTTCTCAAACTTTTTGACCGATTTTTTCGATATTTTTTCAACATTTTCAATATTATTATACCATATATGTCATCCCTGACGCCTTCTGAATCGCATAAAAATAAGTGCGACTCGTGCGGTTCCCAGCTGCCGCATAAGGATGGTCACTCCCTGTGCCTCTTCTGCCTAGGCCCAGATCATACTCTGGAGAAATGCCAGCACTGCTAGAAATTTAATTCAGCCACCCAAAAATGGAGGCAGCAGTCCCTAGAGGCCCAGATTTTAAAGAAAAGGATGGCGTCCATGGAGAAGGAGTTAAAAAAGTTGAGGCAGGCATCCACTTCCCCTGAAGACCACAAGAAGAAGAAGAAGGAGAAGCACTGAGACCAGGACTCGACCTCCACGGCCTCTAAAGGTAATGAGCCCTTCAGGGGAACGATCCTTGATGACTGTCTTGGCAGTGTCCAAGAAGGTGTCACCCCTTCCGTTGGGCTTGCGCTTGGGCTCCTTGGGTTCCTCTGGGGTAAAGGAGGCCTCCGCTCCTAGGAAGGCCGCGACCTCTTGGCCTCCAGGGTCGAGCGGGTCCTCTAAGTCGGACGCGAGTCCCGCCGACGTCTGCCCGGACAAGACTGGTAAGTCACTGACTCCTTTGGGAGGGTGCACAGTCATTCGTTCGCCCGACAAGGTTGCTTTCCAGCTCGGCCTTCCTCAGACAGGGGATCCAATAAGTCAGACGCCGGCTCCTCCAGTGCCCACCCGGATCCGGCTGATAAGCTGGACGTTGGCTCCTCCGACAACTGCCCAGCCAAGGAGCCTGCACCGGACCCTTCGACAAGTCCGATGCTCCAGGCTCCCTGCAACGCTTGACGTTGCCATCTGAGGTCCCTGCGTCCCCTCTGTCAGACCCCGGGGGAAAGCAACCCTCCCTCCCCGGCTGTTACGGAGGACCTGGGTATGCTACTGTCAGGGCCTCCCTCCTACTGGGCTAGACACCCTGATGCCAGACCCTCAGATGCTGGCTCTGACACCAGCTTACCTGACACCAGCCAACGTCCCCTTACCGGATGACGCTCCTATGCTGGGCCCGACGTCTACGGGGCCACCTTTGCCTGGCCCACCTGCTGGGCTTCTGCCAGGTCCCTCTGCTCTGCCACAGCCCCTGGCACCTAGGTATCTGACACCACTAAATCCGGTGCCGCCTTTCCCGGTGCCACAGTACCCGACGCTGATTTATCCAACACCGCAGTACCCAGCGCCTCAGTACCCGACGCCGGGCTTCCCACCGTCGGGTTATGGATACTCGCCTTACAGATACCCCCAGTATCTGTATCCCCTCCTCCTCCTCCGCCGCCCCCCACAGCCACCAGTGGACTTGAAGAAGACTCTAGCTGCCTGGTGGGCTGAGGCCAAGGCTCAGCTCACCAGAGAGATACAGAGTCATCTACCGGTGCCGGACCCTGTGTAGCATCCCCTTCACCGGAGACGGGAGACTCCCTCCCCCTTATCCGACACCAGAGGTGAACCCTTGGGTGCCAGGGGTGGGGATGACATGCTTCCCAGAGGGCTTCCCAAAGTGACCGTTCCTCCCCCGTGTCAGGAGGAGTCTTCCTCTTCCATGCTGGAGGCCTCTGACTAGGACTTAGGGGGATGCTCCAACCCAGATAACGAGCCCCGTACTCCAGATTGACCCAGGCCAAGGACTCCTCCGAAGTCTCCTCCAGAGGCTCCTTCTTTTCTGGAGTTACTGAGAAAAATCCAGGAAGTTCATCAGTGGCAATCTCTGGAGCCAGATCCACAGTGTAAAAAGCTTGCTGCCCACTTGGATCTGCCCGAGACCGCTCCAACATTGGTTCCACCCTGGATAGAGCCTCACGCAAATCTTGCTTCCACTATTTGGAAGCAACCATCTACGTTAGCCCCCTTCTGAGAAAGGCAGATCGGCTATGCTAGGTTCCTGAGGGAGTAGATTCTTTGAATGTACACCCCAAAATGGACTCAGTCGTGATTAGCGCCGCTCACGGCCGGTCTGCTAATCCCAAGCATCTGAGCTTGCCTCCGCCTCACAAGGAGACTCAGCTTCTGGACCAATATGGGAAGAAGGTCTGTGCATCTTCTACTCTAGGTATTAGGGTCCTGAACTATGTAGCTCATATGGGGGACTACCAGAAGACCATCCTGAGTCAGGTGGAATCAAAGTTGGACTCCCTTCCTGAGCTCCAGACGAAATTGGAAATAGCAGATCTTGTCCGTTCTGCTTGTTTGGCCAGTCAGCACATGCTCCGTGCCACTTATGATGCAGAGGACACAGCTGGACGGAGCTCAGCTTTCACCATGGGTCTTTGGCGTCATGCCTGGCTCCGGGTGTCAGGTTTGGTCCCTGAAGTGCAATCCGTGATTCAGGATGCGCCCTTCAGGGATTCGGTGCTGTTCGGCGGTGATGTCAAGGACATCATAACTGATCTGCAAGAGAAGGACACTGCATTTAAGTCCGTAGACTCTTTGTACAGACCCGCTCAGGGGGAGCGGCGCCCTTTTCGCCGACGTAACCGGTAAAAACCAAAACCACAGGGCAAGCGGGCCAACAAGCGTCAGGCCACTCCAGCAACCAAGACTCCCCCACCCAAAAAAGCCACGGGAGCCTTGGCTGCTGCGCTGCCTCAGACCTCCTGATTCCTCACCTCTCCCATGGCATCTTGACCCACCAGAGGAACCAGTAGGAGGGAGGTTCTCCTTCCATCTACCGGGTTGGGAGAGGATAACATCAGATGCTTGGGTGCTCCAGCTGATCGTGGCAGGACACTTAATAGAGTTTCTTCAGAAGCTGCCCTGAAGACCACCCCCCCAAGTCATCTTACTCCCCAGAACAGCTTCCTCTGGTCCTAGAATAAATCGCCTCCCTTCTCGCAAAGGCGGCAATAGAACCAGTTCCCATCTACCTTTGGAGGATGGGTTACTATTCCCATTTCTTTCTAGTTCCAAAGAAAACAGGAGATGTGAGGCCTATCTTAGACCTCAGTTCCCTGAACATGTTCGTGGAGTACAGACTCTTCAGAATGCTCTCCTTGCAGAGTCTTCTGCCTCTCCTTTGGCCGGGACTGAGGCTGTGAGCTTTGAATATGCAAGATGCTTACCCGCATATCCCAATACACCCTTCCCACTGCAAACTCCTCTGATTTTGTTTCTAGGGGGACCACTACCAATTCAAGACTTTCCCATTTGGTCTTTCCTCGGGCCCCCGAGTATTTACCAAATGCCTGTCAGTGGTGGTGGCCCACCTGCGTACCCGAGGAGTTCAAGTATTCCCGTACCTGGATGATTGGCTCGTGGCAACCCTGTCCAGGGAGAAACTCCTGCACTCCCTTTCCCTTACCCTGCAGGTTTTCACCAGCATGGGTATCACCACCAACCAGGCCAAGTCCCATTTGGTCCCTTGCCAACACCTCCAATTTATAGGGGCGATCTTGGACATGACCGTCAGCAAAGCCTTTTTGCCTCCGGACAAGGTGGACACCTTTAGACTCATGTCTGTCTCCTGTCCAGTCACAGAAGGGTCAGAGCCAGGTCAGTCCTTCACCTCCTCGGGCTAATGATGGCTGCCATTCCGACAGTCCCACACGCTCGGCTCCATATGAGGGTCTCTCAGTGGACGCTTCGGTCTCAATGGGACCAAACACTGGCCGACCTAGACCAGGAGGTTCTAGTTTCCGATCCCATGATAAGGGACTTGCATTGGTGGATGGTACAAGAGAACCTTTGCTGGGGGGTTCACTTCAGTATTGAACCCCGCCAGACATTGAAAACAGATGCCTCAGGAGAGGGCTGGGGAGCTCACTTCAGGTCTCACAAGACTTAGGGCAGCTGGTCCAGGTTCGAACAGAATCTGCATGTAAATGTGCTCGAACTCAGAGCGGTCCTGTATGCCCTCAGGCCCTACACTCCTCCATACTTCCCAGTCATCTAATCATACAGACAGACAACATGTGTGTGGTCTGGTACATCAACAAGCAGGGAGGAACACATTCCTACCCTCTGTGCAGGCAAGCAATGAGAGTATGGAGCTGGGCTACCCAGCGCAACCTTCACCTGACAGCCATTCACGTTCCGGGAGTAGAAAACACACTAGCAGACCACCTCAGTCAATTCTTAGTCAGGGCCCACGAATGGGAACTGAATCAAAAGGTAGTAGACAGCATCTTCCTGCTTTGGGGAACCCCTCAGGTAGACCTGTTCGCATCTGCTCAAAATGCAGAACTTCCTACCTTCTGCTTGCACGCTCCAGGGTGAGACATTTTCTGGTGGGACGCTCTGTCTCTCAATTGGAGGGACAGATTTGTCTATACCTTCCCTCCTATTCCCTTAATTCCGAGGGTCCTGCACAAGCTCAGATCAGATGGAGCACAACTGATCCTCATTGCTCCATTCTGGCCCAGGCAAGTTTGGCTCTCTGTTCTGCAACATTTCTCAGAGGAACCTCCGCTTCCTCTTCCTCTGTTGCAAAACTTGTTGACCCAGGATCAGGGGACCCTTGTCCATCCAGGTCTCAAATCCCTTCATTTGCATGCATAACTCCTGCAGATGTAGCTAAAGCCCGTTTCAGGGTTTCTCCGCTTGTAGCAGATATTTTGGTGGAGGCCAGAAAGCCTTCCACCAGGTCTACCTATGCCATGAAGTGGAAGCGATTCTGTATGTGGGCTACGTCAAGGGACTTAGAACCTTTCTCTTGCCCACTTGACAGAGTCCTGGACTACATGCATCATCTCTTCAATCTGGGTCTCAGCCATTCCTCTTTAAAGGTACATAAGGCAGCAATTTCAGTCTACGGAGACCACTTTGCCCCGTTCGAAGACAGGATTTTCACTCAGTTGGAAGTCTCTAAGACATTCCTCCAAGGGGTTCTCCATTTGAGACCCCCCATCTGCATTCCTGCCCCTCCTTGGGACTTGAATTTTGTTCTCGAGAAGCTTACTCTGCCCCCTTTCGAGCCGGCAGCCTCAGCAGATTCAAAGTTCCTCTCTTGGAAGACTCTCTTCCTAGTGGCCATTACTTCAGCTCAATGAATATCTGAGCTTCAGGCCTTGATGTGCAAAATCCCGTATTTTATTTTTCACAAGGAACGTATGGCTCTGTGCACCAACCCTAACTTTCTCCCTAAGGTGGTGGTGGAATCTACACTGAATCAATCCATTGAGCTACCTGCTTTCTTTACGCAACACTCCAACCAAGGGGAGTACCTCTTGCATACTCTGGATGTTTGTAGAATACTGAGACACTACACCACTAGGACTAAGGATCTCAGGAAATCTGATCAGCTTTTTGTCTCTTTTGCTCACAAAAGAGAAGGCAATGCTGTTTCTAAGCAATGCCTATATAAATGGTTGGCTCATTGCATCACTTTCTGTTATGACAAATACAACAAGATCCTGCTGGGTCAAGTAAGAGGTCACGGACTCCACCAGAGGAGTAGCTGCCTCTGCGGCATGTTTCAAGAATGTGTCAGCGGCAGACATCTGTGCAGCCGCAACTTGGACTTCTGTCCATACCTTTACGAAACACTATAGTTTGGACATTGCCTCTCGCCGTAGAGCAGGCTTCGGGTTGGCTGTGCTTCAAGATCTTCTTTCATAAAACCCGTTCAGCCGGAGATTCCATTTTATGGCTAGTTTTCCTCCTCCCGAGTGCTTTTTCTTGCTCCAAACTGCTTGGGATTCAGTCCTATATGTAAATACCTACTGCAAGAGCCCTCTCGAAGTAAGATATTACAGTTACATGCAAGAACTTACCGTAATCAGTAAATCTCGAGAGCGCTCCTTGCAGTTATTGCTTTCCGCCCATCCCCCTTAGCTTTAGCTCCTTTTTCCAGGAAGGGAAATATCCACTTCTCTCTCATCTTGCCTCTTTTGGCTCTTGGGAAAGAACTGGAAGGCGTGCGTGGGGCACTGCCCCTTTATACTGACGTTGCATGACGTCAGTCACCTAATGTGGGGGCGGTCCCCCGCCAGAGACTGCTAGTTAGATATTTTTCCATGGGGTCCTGACGCCTGCCGAGTCAGTTCTATATGTAAATACCTACTGCAAGAGCCTCTCTCGATCTTTACAGTAAGTTCTTACATAACTGTACTTTTCCTAATGGAAGTGGATTTTCTTCTTGGCACAAAGACAAGAGCCTACAGTTTTTCAACTCTCTTTCCTCTCATAACTGGATTATTTAGTTCATATCTAGGCATTACTGTCTTGTACTTGGAACTAGTTTGGTCTTTGTGACTTGTTTCTTGTAAAAAAAATAAATGTTTTTATTTTCTTATCTACAGTAGGACAGTAGGCCTCTTTTTTGGGAGTGCACCTAGTGGTTACTTGGATTCTTTTTCTGTCAGGCAAGAGAAATCTGTCATTTCTCAGACCATTTCAAAGAATTCCGAAAGGGGCCGTTTCACTTTCATACCCTTCTAGGGACCGGAGTTTTTTCCCATGGGCACAAACTTCTGTATGTTAAATTCATGGGGTGTCCTTTTGAACCTGTAACATTGAAGACAACCTTTCTGTTTGTCTTTTCCTCTGTCAGACGGGTTTCAGAGTTTCAGGTTTTCTTTTAGGCCTTATCTTCTCAGTGCCTTTAAGAACAATTTAGTCTTCTGGACAGATAGGAAATCCTTTTCCCAAGTGTCTACCATTTCCACCTTCATCAACCCCTTTCTATCTGCGTGTACTGCTCTCAGGCAAGTCCTGTCTAGGCTATCTCAAGCTGTTTGGATGGGGCATGAATTAGTCCTGCCGGTCTGTGTCGGTGAACCTAGCAGTTCAGGTACTGTCATTGTCATCCCTTCCTTTCCTGCACTTTCGCAGAAAATGAGAAATCAGTGGCCAAAAGTATTTTCCACAGGACTGTTTTCCCATATTTTGGGTCTGGTACAACAACACTGACATTCAACCCTTCTCATGCTTAGGGCCTACGTCCTGGAGAACAGCTGCTTCCTGGGCAGTGTTCAAGGCTATATTCTTACTAGAAGTGTGCAGATCACTTATTTGAAATTTGCTTCTCACATTCAATAAGATCTTTTCTTGAATGTGTAGTCTGATAGGATGCCAGATTTGGCAGGACGATACTTCAGAGCCTCTTCTTAAAATAGGTTTCTGTGCCCTCCACCCAACTATACTGCTTCGGAGCCTGCATCTGCTAATAGATGCTAAAGAATTCCTAGGGTGAGAAGAAACAATTAGTCACCACAGTAATATTACTTCTTCCAGGGGCTTCTTTAGCATTATTGACACTCTCAACCTTCCTCCCCTGGAAACCTTGTCTAAAGGCTCTGTTAGGGGACTTAGCCAAATTTGGCGACTGTCATTCATTCGTGTGATTAAAAAAAAAATGTTCATAATATTGGGTTAGAATATATGGTGGGTTATTGCTAACAGTTGTTTTTTCAAACAACATGAAGTCTTGCTGCATTCTGATTATTGCAGTTAGCCCAAGGCTTTAAACTGCCCTGGAGAACAAAGGGTTAACTTTCTATGCAGAGCATAGAATGCTGAGCTCGAGCTTGGTTGAGGTCTCTGTCTGAAGCCCTTTGAAATCCAACCGTCAGATTCTTTACTCCGCCTCACTGAACAGTCGCTCCGGAGATTTCTTCTTCTGCTCAGTTCGAAAGTCGGTTAAAGTCTCGGTTAAATTGTCAGTTTAAAACCGAATTTATTTCCGCACATTCTGTTCAGTCTCTGTCTGTGGTACCGTGAGTAATAGTCTGGGTTTGTTCTGATTTTCTATGTGGAAATTGTAAAATGTTACATCAGTTTGGCTGAACCGATCACTTGTAGTGAATCCTTGTGTTTTACTTTAGAGTGTGGTTACCTGTCCTTATCGGTTCTAAAAAAAATGTGTTTTGAAAGTTTTTTTACAATACCCATGACACAGTTAGGAACCAATAAGGGAGTCTTGCCTGGCAGTTGCCATAAAAAGGGTAAGTTTGGTTAGATTGGCCATGTCTGAGAAACCCAAGAAAAAAACCTGGCCCACAGGGTTTCAACACTGCAGTGAGTGTGGGGAAGTCTTTGCTAAGGCTGATCCCCACACCACCTGTGTTTACTGTCTGGGGTTTGAACACTTCGATACAGACTGCCAAATTTGTAAAAATGTTCCTAAATCTACCCTTGAAAAGAGATTAGGTAGACTGAAGGAAAAGGAGGCCGAGAAGTCTGCTGACCCGGATGGCCAGCCCGGTTCGGTTCCGACCGAACCAGAAGGTATGCCCTCCGACCAGGGTGATACTTCTTCAGGCAAGAGGAGAGTCGATCCTGAGGGGTCGGTTCCTACAAAACGGAAACGCAAAGAAAAATCAACCAGTTCGGATCCAGAGGTTCATGTTCCGACCGCTGAGGAGATAGCCAAAGCAATTCGGACTGTGGAATCGCTTCACCTGGTTTTGACCGATCCGGCACCTTTTGGCAGGGGTTCGGTTTGGTTGGTTCCCCCGGTTCAAGATTATACCCCTGAAGATTTTTATGAACCGGAGTTTGAGGAGGAGGGAGAGTTTGAAGATGATGGTGAAAGTCTGGATGTGCCTGTGGAACTGGACATCTCCCCAGACAGACCTTCTGGTGTTTCCCTTCCTAGGCTTTCTGAGTCCCTTTCCCATTTTCTGTTTTACAGAAAAGTGGCTGAAACTCTCCAGCTCCCTATGGAGGAGGCAATGGAGGATCAAGAGGAGCCTGATTATGTGGAAATGATGAACATCCCAGAGTCCAGGAGACTGTCTATTCCCCTTCACAAATCCTTTGTGAAGCAGACACAAAAAATCCTGAAGTCTCCCAATTCTGTACCTCCTGTTGACCAAAGGATGGATAAGAGGTACACGCTATCAGGCTCAGATACAGAGTTTTTATACTAGCAATGCAGCCATGTTGGGGTAGTGCAGGCTGCTGCCTGTGACAAGGCAAACATTCCCTTGGCTTCACACCCCCCAGACAAAGACTACAGGAAGATTGATGCCATGGCAAAAAAACAGTACATGGCATCTTCCTTGGGACTCAGGCAGGCGAATTATATGGCCTATACAGCCAGGTACCAGAAGTCCAGGTGGGACACTGTACTGGCACTGGCTAAACAGGCCTCCCCTCAGCTAGCCAAGGAGCTGGAGGAGGTGGCTGCAGATGGGATTGAGACATCAAAAGTACAGTTTCATGCTGCTGTGGGCTCCAATGATGTGTCATCAAGAGTCATGGCTACATCTGTGGCTCTTCGGAGAATGGCTTGGCTCAGATGTACTAGCCTCTCACAGGACACCCGGGCTAAGGCCGTGGATTTTCCTGTAGTGGGTAATTCTCTGTTTTGGGAGCAGACAGAGAATTACATGAAGAAAATGGATGAGTACAAGACCACTTATAGGAGTGCTTAGGCCAAGGAGAGGCAGACAACTCCTCAAAGGCAGCAGTCTAGGGGCAGGGGCAGGCCTTTTCATAGGCCTTTTTACCAAGTACAGGCCTCTGCTCCCTTTTCACAGAGGGGGTTCTTCAGAGGGAGAGGCAGAAGGAGGATGAGAAGGGCTCAATCCACTCCTTAGCCTAAGGCCTCTGCCAAGCAGACAAGCTGATGGGTCTGCCCAGGTCGACTCTCCTATTCTAGTAGGGGGCAGGCTGGCTTACTTTGTTCAGGAATGGCTGTCTATTACCATAGACAAGTGGGTCCTGGAAGTAGTAAGCCAGGGACTGGTTCTCAGCTTCAAAAAATTTCCAACGATGAGAGACAGATCTTTTCCATCTGCAGGTCTGTCAGAAACCCTTGCCCTAGAGGCAGAAGTTTCATCTCTTCTGGTCTTAAGAGCCATAAAGAGAGTTCCTACCCTACACTGGGGCAAAGGTCTGTACTCCAGGTACTTCCTTACCACAAAAAAGACAGGGGAGTGGCGACCCATGCTAGACCTAAGATACCTAAACAAACATCTTTTAAAACCAAAGTTCAAGATGGTAAGTCTGGGAATAATTCTTCCCTCTCTAAGGCCAGGGGACTGGCTGGCCTCCCTGAACCTCAAAGATGCCTATTTTCACATTCCCATCAGGTGCTCCCACAGAAAGTACCTCAGGTTCGAGTTGCCCTCAGGCCACTGTCAGTTCAAAGCAATGCCCTTTGGTCGAACATCAGCCCCAAGGGTTTTCACAAAGTGCCAGGCAGTAGTTGTTGCCTTTCTAAGAAGGCAAAAGATTTCCATTTTTCCATATCTGGGCGACTGTCTCATAGTGGGCCAGTCTCCAGACCAAGCCAAGTCAGACCTGCAAGTGACCCAGCAAGTGCTCACTTCTCTAGAATTTCTTCTCAACCTTCCCAAGGCAGTTCTCGAGCCAGTGCAGCTCCTTACCTTTATGGGGCAGAGCTGGATACTGTCAAACAAGAGCCTTTCTTCCCCTGGAAAGGGCAAGAGTTGTTATAGAACTGGCTTCTTCCTTCAGCCTTCAGGTGTCTCGACCAGCAAGGTATTTCCTCCAGCTCTTGGGCCACATGGCAGCTTCTACAGCAGTGGTCCAAGGGGCAAGATTCCAGATGAGGGATATTCAGTTCCATCTGATGGCCTTTTGGTCCCAAAGGAAGGATTCCCTTACCAAACTGATTCCAGTGACTCGGACCCTGATCCAAGCCCTTTAATGGTGGCAGGATCAGGACAATTTAAGGCAAGGGGTCTCATTTGCCACTTAGTCTCATTCAGATGTCCTTACCATGGATTCTTCCCTTCTGGGCTGGGGAGTCTATCTGGGGGCCCTCACTGCCCAGGAACTGTGGTCCCCCCCCCCGGAATCCCTTCTCCATAACAGTCTCCTAGAACTCAGGGCAGTTTTTCTGGCCCTGCAAGCTTTCTCCCAGTAAGCGCAGAACAAGGCGGTTCAAGTCAGAACAGACAACACCACTACCATGTGGTACATCAACAAGCAGGGAGGCACTCGGTCTACAACCTTGTGCACAGAAACCATGAAGTTGTGGTCCCTGGCTTATTCCCTGCAAACTTCTCTGATAGCAGTCCACCTTCCAGGGAAGGACAATGTGCTAGCAGATGCATTGAGCAGGATCTCACAGGGCCATCACGAATGGTCCCTGGACCCTCTGGTCTTGAAGGTGATTTTTTTCAAGGTGTGGCACTCCAGAGATAGATCTCTTTGCAGCCCCAGACAATCACCAACTTCCTCTCTTTTGTTGCAGACCCCCAGTCTTGGGCTCAGTCCCTCTGGATGCTCTGATTCTGAGCTGAGAAGGGAAATTTCTGTATGCCTTCCCTCCCTTTCCTCTATTGTTCAAAGTTTTAGTCAAGATAAGGTCACAACCTTGCAAAGTGATTCTGATTGCTCCAAACTGGGCCACACAGCCCTGGTACCCCTTGTTGCTGTCTCTAGCAGTCCATCTTTCCCTGTTTCTTCCCAGGAATTACAACCTATTTACCTCCTCTCAGGGGAGGATTTGGTACCCCAATCTTCATTCCCTCAATCTCAAGGCATGGCTTTTGGAAAGTTAGAGTATGCAGATTTGCATCTGTCTCAGGGAGTTCTGGATATTCTCAAAGCCTCTCGAAAGACCACCACTAGAAAAACCTATAACTCCAAATGGAAGAGATTCAGCATTTGGTGTTCCAAGAAACATGTTTCCCCAGACACTGCTGAATTGCCTACAGTTTTGGATTATATGGCCCATCTGAATGGTTTAGGCCTCAGACTAGCTACTCTCAAGGTGCACTTGTCAGCTGTTTCTGCTTTTCTGTCAGTGGGGAAGTCTTCCTCACTCTTATCTCATCCTGTGTTCTGTAAATTTTTTAAAGGATTACTTCATACCAATCCTCCCTTTAGAGACCCTGCCCCTGCCTGGGATTTAAATGTTTGCATTGCTCAACTTATGCAACCTCCCTTTGAACCTATGTCCTCAGCAGAGCTTAAGTACTTGACTTGGAAAACTTGTGTTTTTAGTAGCCATTACCTCTGCCAGACGTATCAGTGAATTGCAAACCCTGTCAGTGGAAACTGATTTTATCTCCTTTCATAGGGATAAAGTGGTCCTTAGAACCAGTAGAAGGTTCTTGTCCAAAGTGGTTCCAGATTTCCACTTGAATTAGTCTGTCTTTTTCCCTGTTTTCTTCACTGATCATTCTTCTTCAGGAGAGAAGAGGCTACACAGTTTAGATGTTAAAAGGGTCCTTACCTACTACATAGAATGTACCAAGGGTCACAGGTTTGAATCCCTCCAGTTGTTCCTCACTTATGGAGAAGTGGGAAAGGGCAAACCTGACACCAAGAGAAGTACTGCCAGATGGATTGTGTCTTGTATACAATTCTGCTACGAGCAACTAAGAAAAATGCCACCCTCAGGCCTGAGGGCTCACTCCGCCAGAGGTACAGCTGCTTCCCTGGCTGCTACTAGGGATATTCCTCTCTTAGAAATTTGTCAAGCAGCCACCTGGAAAACAGTCCATACCTTTACCAAGCATTACTCTCTGGATATCCAGGCTAGGAGTGATGCTCGGTTTGGCACAGCAGTACTTCAAAGCTTATTCCCAAAGTAGGTTCTGTCCCTCCTCCATGGAGGTACTGGTTGGTAGTCTGTAATAGTCAGAATACAGCAAGACTTCATATCGTTTGAAGAAAAAATTACTCATCTTAGTAATTATGTTTCTTCTAATGGAGTCTTGCTGTATTCTGACCTCCCTACCTGCTTCGCTTCTCAGAACCTGTTTTTGGGAAGTGGGTGGGGAGGTGCAGTGTTGCACCTCAGGTGTGCTCCTTTTACACCCTCTTCTGTTTGGCTGTTTGTTTTATTATTTTTTGTTTTATTGGGTTGGTTTTTGGTTTTGGGTTTCCTGACTTGAGTCTTCGTTTGGGAATCCAAAACTTTTTGTTGCCACTTGGCTAGTAAAAATTTTACAATTTCCACATAGGATAGTTAGTGAGTTTTTGCTCTTAAGAATCTGACGGTTCAATTTCAAAGTGCTCCAGACAGAGACCTCAACCGAGCTTGTGCTCGGTATTCTATGCTCTGCAAACAAAGTTAACCGTTTGTTCTGTGGGGCAGTTTAAAGGCTGGGGCTAACTGCAATAGTCAGAATACAGCAAGACTCCATTAGAAGAAACATAATTACTAAGGTGAGTAATTTTTAATTTTTGCCCCTAGTGGGCACAGTTTTTGCTCTTTTTCAGCTCTAAATGCCTTCTGAGACTGTATCCTGATTGGCCAATGTCTTCCTCATTTGCATTGACTTCTCCTCTCCGGGTTCAGCTGGCATACTGCATCTGTCAATAATGCTAAAGAATCCCCTAGAAGAAGTAATATTACTTTGGTGAGTAATTGTTTCTTCCCTGCTTCTCAAGCTTTCTTCTTACGTGGCATTCACAGCCAAATATCAGAAAGCCCTTTGGAAATCTGTTCAGGCTGTCGCCCGCAACGGATCAGATTCTATGGTGCAGGAGCTGGTGGATACGTCAAAAACTGCCCTGGGAGCTACTATGTACCAATTCTACATGGCAGATGACAACAGTGATGCACCCTCTAGAGCCGATGGCTCATGCCATCTCTCTCTGAGATGCTTCGTTTGGCATAGAACAACCAGTCTGACCACAGACAAACAGAACAAGGCCATGGATTTTCCCTGTGATCAAAATATGTTGTTTGATTACAGAACCACTGACTACATGAAAAAAGTCAGTGAGTATAAGGCCTCCTGGCACAGCCACTCATCCAAGCCTAAACCCGCCACCCCTCAGAGATCCCGTCCCAGGGGTGGTAGGGGCAGAAGTTTTGTTCCAGGCCTTACAATCCCTATCCCCAATCTGACCTTAGCCAGTATGGGGGGGTCTTCAGAGGCAGGGGCAGAAGGCCAAAGAAGAGCCACCTCTACCTCCAGCCATCTGCCTCTGTAGTTTAAGTCCTGATTTGAGCCTGTCATTCCCCCATTTCCAGTTGGAGGGTAGACTCTCTCACTTGTTCTCAGCACTTGTCCCTCATCACGTCGGACAAGTGGCTGCTGGAGATAGTGGAGAAGGGTCTGTCAATACAGTTCAGGCAGCAGCCAGACCTCAAGCATACCCAGGTGTCAAGACCTCTGTCCCCAACACAGATACCGCTGTTGGAAATGGAGGTACAAAACCTTCTGGCTTTACGAGCAGTGGAGGGGGTCCCCACCCATGAGAAGGGCAAGGGCCTCTACTCCAGGTATTTTCTGACACAAAAGAAAACTGGGGAGTGGCGACCTATCTTAGATCTCAGATATTTAAACAAACACCTAAAAAAAAAAATTCAAAATGGTCACTCTGTCACTGCTCATACAGTCCTTACAGCAGGGAGACTGTCTCGCCTCCCTCGACTTAATGGATGCCTACTTCTACATACCCATAAGGAGATCTCACAGAAAGTTTCTCAGGTTCAGACTTCATTCGGGTCACTATCAGTTCACCACAATGCCTTTCGGTCTGTCCTTGGACCCAAGAGTCTTTACCAAGTGTCACACAGTGGTAGCAGCACATCTCAGGAGACTGGGTGTCGCTCTCTACCCCTATCTGGATGACTGGCTCATAGTAGCAAAGTCTCCTTGGTAGGTCAAGGAATCTCTTTCCCTCACAGAATGCACTCTGGAGTCTCTTGAGTTTCCTGGTAAATCTAAAGAAATCTCACCTGGAACCCACCCATCTGCTCACCTTCATAGGGGTCCAGCTGGGCACTCACAAGGGATATGCTTTCCTCCCACAGGGGAGAATTCAGAGTTTCCTTTCAGTGGCAGATTCTTTCACCCAGGGACAGCCAAGACCAGCCAGGCATTTCCTCAAACTTCTAGGACATATGGCCTCTTTGACTGCAGTAGTCCCAGGGGTCAGATACAGGATGAGACTCCTGCAGGCCTACCTCAGAGCTCACTGGTCTCAGAGAAGCAACAATTTTTCAAAGTTGATACCTGTGTCGGAGCAGTTCCTGCAAAACTTGCTGTGGTGGAAGTCCCTTTCAAGCTCCTCTGCCCACAAAGGTGATCACCACAGATGCCTCCCTTTTGGACTGGGGAGCTCATTTAGACAGTGCCTCAGTAAGTGGCAACTGGACTCCTGAAGTGTCACAGTTACATATAAATCGTTTGGAACTCAGAGCAGTCTTACTAGCTCTCAAAGCTTTCGCTCCCAGCATAGAAGGGCAGGCGGTTCACATTCGAATGGACACCACCACTGCAATGTTCTACGTAAATAGCAGGGTGGTACCAGAT
The DNA here is from genome assembly GCA_016271365.2 of Neoceratodus forsteri. Lineage (NCBI taxonomy): Eukaryota > Metazoa > Chordata > Ceratodontiformes > Ceratodontidae > Neoceratodus > Neoceratodus forsteri. Next base: position 212,765,248 of record CM028129.1, on the reverse strand, counting down.
CAGGAATACTCTGTTTGGAAGCTCTGGTCTCTAGCATTCTCACTGGGAGTCAGCCTCTCAGCTATTCACCTCCCAAGCAAACTCAATACTCTGGCGGATGCTCTAAGCCGCATCAGTCAAGGTCAGAGCGAATGGACACTGAACAAGCAAGTACTAGCCACAGTGTTCAGGTGGTGGGGCCCACCAGACGTGGATCTATTCGCCTCTCCTCTCCTCTCAATTTTCAGCTTCCTCAGTACTGTTGCAGGCCCCCAGTTCAGGGAACACTTCCTCTGGATGCCCTGATCCTGGACTGGTCAGGGAGGTTCCTATACACATTTCCTCCCTTCCCTGATATTCATGGTTTTGCTGAGACTCAGACAGCAGCCTCTATTGATGATCCTAGTGGCTGCGGACTGGCCCAGGCAAGCCTGGTACCCTCTCCTTTTCTCAATGTCCTGCAACAGGCCCATTCACCTGCCTCCAACTCACTCCCTGCTGACCTTTCCTCAGACGGGAGTGCAGTACCAAGACATACACTCTCTTCACCTCAAGGCCTGGTTCTTGAGGAGTTAGAGTTTCCATCCTCACAGTACTCTGAACAGGTCCTTAAGATACTGAGGATGGCTAAAAACCAAACATGAAGAAGACTTATGCAGCCAAATGGAAAAGGTTTTCCCTCTGGTGCAAGAGTGAAAAGGTCAAACCCCTATCAACTTCAAAGTCTCAGCTGCTAAACTACCTGTTACACCTACAGGCATCCGGCTTGAAACCATCTTCCCTGAAGCTGCACCTGTCAGCAATTTCAGCCTAACTTTTGGTGGGAAAGAAGAAATAATTTTTCCCATTACATTTTTAAACAGTTTTTCAAAGGCCTCTTGCACCTCCAGCCTCCAATTAGGGAACCTGTTCCTCCTTGGAGCCTGAACATTTGCATAGATTGGCTCATGAATTTTTTTTTTATTTATTCATTGAATTGTTTCACCAGGAAAGGCACACTGAGCAAAAAGATGCTTGTTTCCCAGTGCGACCTGGGAGAGGGGATACAATGGGAGGATAACACGCAGGTTATTAATTAACAACATAAAATCGGTATACACTGGAAAAAGGTAACATTTGACTACACGTTGGTTAACAGTCAGTTGCATGGAGCAGTCAGCATATCCCAGAGGCATACATAGACACATACATACAGATTGCTGAGGCAGAGTAATATGCAGCAGCTGATTCTAGATGTAACCCCTAGTTGGCCAAAGGCTACTACCCTTGCCTGCTTGGCTAGTAGCAGGTTAAGGGGCCTGAGTTCTGAAATGAGTGCCTCCACCCGGAGGTCAGGGTTGGTAGTGGTCAAGCTAACCTGGGCACAGCCCTCCGGGATACTGTAACCCCCCTCTTTCCTTACTAGTGGCTAGAGCAATACACAATAATCACTTTTGCAGTACCACTGATACACCACACAAGTACCCACACTATTTGCACTTACCACCAGGGCTTTTCTCTAGCCCGGCCCTGCGGACCCCTGTAAAACACGGTTATACACAGCAAATAACAGCAGTACAGTACTCTTGCACAAACTGGAACCACAGTCAGGGTAAATGCAAAAAAGAGATTGATCTGATTTATTTAAGGGACTTGAACAAAGGAGGGGTGTAATCAGGCTAATTTGCTTAAAGGCTATATCAGTCAAACAGTTATGCATGCATTTCAGGGTCCATAAACAGTTGCACACTCTGGGTACCCAGATGGAGAACAGTGGCTAGCCGGGAACGTTGCAGCTGGCTGGGGCCCTATGATGGATGAAAACAATATGCGCAACACACACTATTTGTAATCTGGAGCTGGAGGGCTTGGTTCGTGAAAAGAAAACAAGAAGACAATCAGATGACACACTTTTAGATTAGGCTGTTGTTGCAGGGAGCTACACTGATGATTACTCCCGATACCCAAGACTAGACACAGGCTGGACGAAAATCGAGACAGCAGGTGGTTAATCTGGAGTGCCAGGAGAAGCAGAGCCCACACAAATTGCCGAGGCATCAGTCCTGTTCAAGCGTGGAGCAGGGGGCTGGTCCCCAGGCAGGTCTCTCATCAATGGCTTTCTCTGTGCAGCGGGTAGTCTGGCTGGGCCAATGTGGCAAGGCCCTGGTTAAATGGAGACAAATTAGGATACAGTCTGTTTTGGGCTGAATACAGCTTCCAGCAAGCAGAACACAGTTCACACAGTGGGGAACCAAATTCACGACCCACTAACAACTCACAGCACATTTACATGTAAGGAAATACTACTGTACCAAGCAAACCGCTCTCCAGTCATGATCGCAAAGTCTCTGCACAAACTGGGGATTCAAAAGCAGCTGGAAACCCTGACAGGCCTATCACATTCAGCAAACTCTTTGGTCTTCTTCAGGTATGAGCCTGGTAAAAAATCAGTGGCTTACTTCGTTCTCACAAACCTGGATTTAGTTCGAAGTAATTATCTTCTTCCCCTCTCAGGGGCAGCAGGCAGACATGCAGGCCACAACTCAGGCCTTTCCACAATTCTTCCGCACAAAACTACTCAGATGGCTGCTTGACTGTCTCAAGCTGTTGCTTCTTCAGCTCCCAATTTAGATCTGACTCTACTGCCAGCAAGTCTGGGACTTTCCCCAGAATCCAAAACGTTTGGTTGGCTGATCTGTTTGTTAGTCACATCACAGGCTCCCCTTCAGGTGCAAAAAGGCACCAAAAGCCCAAAACTACAATTCCTACAGATTTTGACTCCTGACAGCTCCTGTAGTCCGGCTCCATTTTAGGTCCCACCAGTACTGATTGGTCCAGTTCGGCATTCCAGGACCAAGACAGTGGAGATAAACAAAACAGTCCTTGCTGCAAAGAAGGCAGGTTAGACAAACTGCATTATCATTATCACTCTAAAGGATTTTCAGCAAATTGTTACATCTTTCAACAGAGATCCCTCTCAGATTAGTTATGACTGCAATCCAGGCAGCTATTAAAGAGACAGTACACAGAGTCTATACAGGCACTCTCTGGCAATCACATTTAAACTGCTAAAACACAGGACACCAGCCTTGCAGTGAGCATTTAGGCACACTCGAGGAAGACTTTTCTGGAACCCCCATTTGTAGGGGGGTTACACCCTTCCCTGCCTGGAGAAAACTTGGCGTCCGCGTCAAGTTTGTACCATCATGCACCAGTTAACATAAACGTGTTACTTTACTATACATATTCACTACATTTCACAATACTATATCCATTCTGACAGTACATCATGCATATTTCACATAGGTAATTTACACATGACTATGTAGAATCATGTAATAACTTCATGTACTTTAAACAGTGCAAGAGGGGGCCCTTCCCTGTCAGCTAACTTGGGGCTAGATGGGGCAGGTGCACAATGGTGAGAGGGAAAGACAAGTAACCTGGAGTTGGCTGTCAAGCTCAATTTGGGCAGTGAGGTTGGTGAAACATAAACACCTTTGTGCACCACATTGAGAGGCAAATCCACTGGCCTCTCGGGAAAATCATAACTGAAGTATACTACTGGCTTGAGAGCTTGGCCAGTCTTTCTGAGGGGGACAACTACAGTCTTTGTACTCTCAGCACTGTCTGGGGACTCTTGTCACTTGTGAGGGGTGCCTGTGCCGGGATGGGAACGTCCAAATTTGGGGTGCTGTCGGGTCCTTGCTCTGCAGGCTCTGTTTCTATAGCACTTGACTCATTTTGTGAAGGCTCAGGCACAGTCAAACTTTGAGGCACTGAAGTGGGGTTGTCAGCACTTTCATGATGTTCTTCAAATTATGGTATGTCGCCAGAAAGACTCATTCCATCAGCCCCTCCCTCACGCAAATCATACAGTTCCACAATACACAGAGACTCAGCATCTTCAGACATGATACTTTGCACTTCACTTTCAGTGAGCATTGGCTCCAAGGACAAAACTGGGGGGGTTAGGCAGTCCAGAAGGCCCAGCTTCATCCCCACAGTTAATCATGGGGTTACCTCGAAACAGCTGACTCAGTTCATAAGAGGGGTAATAGGCATAGTCGCACTCAGTTTCATCAGAAGTGGATTGACAGTCACTATCATTCTGGACCTGCTGTGGAGGAAACCTTAAATCTTTGACCACTGGGGTAGATTGACTCTGTCTCTTTCTTGCAGCAGCTTGAGTCACTGGCCCAGAGGGCTCATTTTCTGGGGGTTCAGCCTCAATCATGACTTGCTCAATAGGTAGCAAGTGGTTACAGTGTATGGTCTTGACAGCTTTGAAGTTGTTCTCTGGGTGCACCTTGTACACAGGTAGATCATCCAACTTTCCAGCTACTACATATGGAAGATGGCGCCACCGATCAGCAATTTTGTATTTACCATGCAGTCCCAAATTGTGCAACAACACATGGTGTCCAGGTCGAAGCTCTTGAGCCTTTATTTTTTTATCATGCCTCTCTTTGTTGGTTAGATTTCTTGTGGAGGCCATTGTCTGGGCCAGTTGATAGGCACGGTTCAATTGAGCTTTCAGTTTTTGTACACATTGCGAGTAGTTTTCGGCTTGGACCCCATGTGGAGAGACCAAAAAACAGACATCAGCTGGCAGCAGGGCCTCTCTCCCAAATATGAGGCAGTAGGGGGAGAACCCAGTAGCATAATTTTTCGTGCAATTGTATGCGTGTATCAAGGTGCTAATCTGCTGGCTCCATTTATGCTCTTCTTTTGGGGGGAGAGTGCCCAGCATGTCTAGAAGGGTGTGGTTAAAACGTTCTGGTTGAGGGTCTCCCTGTGGATGACAGGGGGTGGTTCTTGACTTTCGCACCCCCTATAGAGAGAGCATTTCTTTGATTAGTCGACTCTCAGAGTCTCTGCCCTGGTCAGAGTGGATCCGCTGGGGGGGGGCACCTTAGTGGACGAAGACATTTTCCATTAGCACCTTGGCCATGGTAGAGGCCTTTTGATCTTTGGTGGGAAAAGCTTGTACATACCATGTGAAATGATCTGTAACCACTAACACATTGCCAATGTTCTGCTGATCAGGTTGTAAACTCAAGAAGTCTATGCAGACTAGTTCCATGGGGGTGCTGGTAGTAATATTAACAAGGGGGGCAGCCCTCTGAGGCAGGGCTTTTCTTTGCAGGCAGTGACTACAAGTCTTTACATGGTGCTCAACATCAGCCCCCATTTTGGGCCAGTAGAATCGAGATCGTACCAGGTCAGGGGTTCTGTCAATACTGAGGTGCCCCATGTGATTGTGGAGGGACCTCAGTACCAAACCTTTAAAGGCCTTGGGCAGGACTAATTGTTCCTTGTCTACTTTGCCACTACAATCTTCTGTCTCTCTATACAATAACTGATTGAGCAACTTCAATCTGGGGCCTTCAAAGCAGTTCGCAAGTCAGTGGAATGTAACTTAGACACATCTTTCCCCGCACGCAGGGCATCAAGTGCTGGCTGAGTCATAGGATCTTGGGATGGAGCCCACTGAATTCTGTTATTGTCAAATTGAGGTAGTGTGCTAATATCTAGAGCAGAGAAGTGGCAATAAGCAGCTGGTATACAGGTGTCAGAAGGGCCCAAGCAGGCCTGTTGGCGCAGCGGTGGGATTTCCGCTTGCGACGCCGATGACCCGGGTTCGGGAACGGACCCGTTACTCAAAGGCGGCCGGGGAGAAGGATGGAGCATCCTATGGACTGCTCTCCTTCTCCAGGGGGAGGGTGGGGGAAGCACTTGGAGCACTGAGGACTCCTGGCGGAGGCCGGAAGATCTCACACTGCCAATGCTAATCTCTCTGGGAGGCGGGGCGGACACTGGCACGTCCCCACCTCTGTGAGGAAAAACAGAAAAACATAGGCAGGCGACGGCCACTGTCTAAATGAAGCCCTCCCAGAAGACCTCGCATAACCACTATTGCTGCGGGTCCCCCGACCAGATACTAGTTCCGTGGTCATGGAAGATGTGGCCATGGCCCCGCCCTCCGGGGGGTAAGCCGGGGGTGACTGGGGACCCCGGCAGCCATAGGTAGTGGCAGAGGATTCCAGGGGCCGTGACCAGGGCCGACAAGTGACGGGGTCCTGCCGGAAAAAAAAAAAAAAAAAAAGAAGAAGAAGGGCCCAAGCAAATACTAAACAGTCTACTGTGTCCGCAGACATCTGTTTATCTCTATCAAACTTTTGGCACAGTGCTCGAATGTCAGGTTTAGGCAGCCTGACTCAATCACTCTTGGAAGTAGGACTTCGTGAGAGGGCGTCAGCATCAATATGGTTCAGGTTTGGTCTGTATTCGACTGCATAATCATAGGTTGATAATGCAGAAAGCCAACGGTGCCCAGTGATGTCTAACCTAGCTGAAGTCTGTACATAGGTCAACGGGTTACTGTCAGTCTTCACCAATATCTTTGCCCCATAGAGGTATTCATGAAACTGGTCAATGATGGCCCATTTTAGCGCAAGGAACTCCAATTTATGCACAGGGTAGTTTCGTTCGGTTGGGGTCAAGCTCCTACTGGCTAAAGCTACTGGTCTCAGGCCATCCTCATGGTCTTAATACAGCATCGCTCCTAGACCCTACAGACTAGCATCTGTATGCAGCACATAGGGTTTGGTGGGGTCAGCATAGGCGAGGATGGGGGCGTGGGTGAGCTGGTATATGATTTCATAGAAGGCTGCTTCACAGTCAGGCGTCCAGTGGGGCCCGAAGAGTTCACCTGGGTGGAAGTATACTTTTTCTGGTTCTTTATCGGACCCTTTTTTGTATTTACAATTGGTAGGAGGGTAACCCTGGGTAAGGTTCAAGAGTGGGCGAATCACCTTGGAATAGTCTTTCATGAACCTGCGGTAGTAGCCACAGAACCCCAAGAAACATTGTAGTTCTTTCAGGTTATGGGGCTGGGGCCAAGTAGTCAGTGCTTCAACCTTACTGGGATCAGTCTGTATCCCTTTTGTAGATGCTATGTGCCCCACATACTTCACGTAGGTTTGGAAAAACTGGCACTTGTCAATTGACAGCTTGAGACCGAAGTCTTCCACTTGGTCTAGGACTTTAAACAGTCGGTTCTCATGTGCCTCTAAGGTGCTCCCAAACACAATGACATCGTCCAAGTACACCAGACATTTCAGAAAATTCATGTCTCCCACCGCACGTTCCATCAGTCGCTGAAAGGTGGCTGGGGTGCCCGATATCCCCTGTGGCATCTTTGGAAGCTCATAGAACCCCAATGGACAGATGAAGGCTGTTTTCTCATGGTCTTCTGCCGCTATCGGGATCTGGTAGTATCCGCTGCGAAGATCCAACACCGAGAACCAATTGCTCCCATTCAAGCAGTCCAGGGCATCTTGTATACAAGGCATAGTGTATTGGTCTGGGATGGTCTGCTGGTTCAGGGTTCAGTAATCAACACACATCCTCACAGACCCATTCTTCTTACGCACAGCCACAATGGGAGAGATGTATGTGCTCCTAGATTCTGGTATCACGCCAGCAGCGAGCATTTCCTTCAGGTGTCTTCTCACATCATCTGTGTCTGCTGGGGCTAGATGTCGGGACCTCTCTCGAAATGGCCGTTCGTCATGCAGATGTATGTGATGCTACGCACCCTGGACACATCCCACATCTCATTCCTTCAACAAAAACACTTGGTCTCCCTGGGCAAGTCTCTTGCTAATTCTAGTCTTCCATTCAGCTAGAAACGGGGAGTCACCAAAGTCAAACATGTCTTGGGTCACTCTCTCCTTCTCACCAGGGTGCTTGTTGCTGGGCAATACTGTAGTGTCTGTGCAGTGTACCGTAGCTAGGGTGCACCCTCTGTTCACCCGGATCTCCCGATCTGACACGTTATGAATCTGGACCATCACTCGTGCATAGGGATGGGCACAAGCAGGCAAGATGCTGGGCTTGACCAATAATCTCTCTGGCAATTTTCCATCGCCTGGCACATCCAACATCAGTATTTTGTTCTTGACATCTTTCCAGAGGTGGACCTCCCCTTAAATGGTACACTGGGTGTTAGGGGACAGTACCATTGAATTGGGATCCTTCTTCCACACGATCTCCACCAGTTCATCCTGGTCTACTTCCTCAGGTTTCTGTTGCAAATCATGAGCCATCTTGATCAGAGCCAGAATTGTCAGGGCCCTCCCAGTCCATTGCCCTTGTTTCTTGTGACAGAGTTGAGCCAGTCTCCCAAACATATGGGCGTTTGTCCCAATTAACAGGGGGACTCCATCATACAGTCTGGTGGGGGACACACACTATGGCCAATGTCTCTACTCGGTCCTCTACACCAGGTAAAGTTGCAGGAAAAGACAAATCAGCGGACATAACCTAGGTAGGGATAAGACTTGTCAGCCAGGCCCACACATGTAGGCCTTCCGGGGATTGCAAAGGCACATCAGATAAGTGTTTGTCATACCAGTCCTGGAATACAATGGTCACTTGCGACCCACTGTCAAGCACAGCCCAAGTATGAATACCATTCACAGTCACCGTAGTCTTCATTGAAGAGCCCACTATTTTGGACCAGCCTGTAGAGGCAGTAGCAGAGGCCTGGACAGATGATTTAGCCACAAAGAAATTTGAGTTAGGGTTTCTTGAACACTCACTGCAGTCATTTTGGGCACCCCTTGGCCCCTGATTTGCTTTTCGGAGCTCCCTTTGGAGTCTGTTTACTACTCTTTCCAAGTCCTTCTGAGACTGGTATTCACTTTTCATATGTCCATCCTTTCCATAGTTGTGACAAATGATAGACTCCTGGGTCATCCTAGGACAGAACATCAAATGAGGAACTGAAGCAGTAGTAAGAGATTGGAGTCTAGTATCTGCTTGCAGCAGTGAGAGTGGTGCAACATGTCTTACCAGTTCCTTTAGAGTGGCAGTCAATCCAGTGATCTCAGCCTTGGAGCCACCCTCGGTAGCGGATGCCTGAGGGTGCATCCCCAACCCCATGGCAGTAACATCCTGAGGGGGGAACCAGAATCTTGTTCCATGGGAGAAACCCTTGCAGAGGCACCTGTCTTCAACTCTCGGACTTCCTTTAGTAGCTTGTCTTTCCAGTGCTGGGCCCAGGGTGGAAAGTCCTTTGAATTCTTAGAGTGCTCAGTAAGTAGCAACTTTTGGCCCTGAGCCTCACTTGGCTGATCACTCTTGATCACTTGTGCAGCAGCAGCAGATATGGGTGCAATTCCCCCATGGGGTCGCCTTTGCCCCTGAATTTCTTTCATTAGCTCATCATAGGATGGGGGCAATTCCAGTGGGGTGGCAAGGTGCAACTGAAGCAGTAACAATTCTGAAAATGGAGCAGACTTAAGGATCCAGTCCAGCCTAGTTCGATCTAACTCATTTGATGGCAAACTACCTTTTCTGAGGCACTCTTGTAGCAGCTTTTCAAGCCAAGGTACATATACAGGCAATGGCTCCCCTGGGTACTGCTTAGCGTTTCTTACTCTCCACCACAGATCCTCATCTGAATCCAGGATCCCATACACATTCTCCAGTGTATCAAGATAGTCCTGTGCAGTTGCTCTGGGGTTATTGGCCCACTTGGCACAGATGGTAGCCAGGGCAGGACCTCAGAGACTCTCACTCAACCTCTTTCGTTTCTCTACTTTTAAGCATTGCCATTCAAGTACTAGAGGGGCAACATAGTCTATCCAGGTCTCCCAATCATCCTCCCCCTTGGGGGTGGGGAAGGTGCCCGAGAAGATTCTCAGCCTTCGGTAGGAGTCGTGACTAATGGCAGGTACAGATATAGGGGCCAGCATTGGCATGGGCACAGAAGGCGGGGCACTAACAGGTGCTGGAGTGGGAGGAGGTGTTGGGGAAGGAACACCCCCAGTTGGCAGGAATAGTTTCTTAAAGTTCTCTACGGTTTTCCCTTCCTCCAGCAACAACTTAGCAAATTTCTCCTCAAAAGTCTCAGATAATGGTGGGAGCTCATCCTCCCTGGGGTCTTTACTGTCTTTTGTTATCACTCTCCAAGCAGCTGGAACCCCTTCTGGGGCAATAGTCTGTGACATTTTAGAGCTGTCCATGAGGTCACTACACTCTACCAAGGCTATGAAAGTTTGGGCGATCATATAAGCCTGTCGACCCACCACCCCAGGGTTTTTTAAACATTCAACTTTGGAGAGCACTCCCTCTAAAGGTGTCTTTACTGGTACCTAGGGGAATATCCAGTATACTGTAAGTAGAGCATTTTGGGGGTCGATCTCCTGCACAGTACTCCACCCCATCAACTGGTGTACAGCCATTTCTACTGGGGTAGCCATTAGTCTTTAACAGTAATTCATAATTTTTGGCCACAAGAAGGCACAAAATCCCAGTGGTGAGCCTCCAAAATGTTACCCCTAGGTGACACTATCCCAAGGGATACTGCCCCTACCTGCTTGGCTAGTAGCAGGTTAAGGGGCCTGAATTCTGAAATGGGTGCCTCCACCCGGAGGTCAGGGTTGGTAATGGTCAAGCTAACCTGGGCACAGCCCTCTGGGACACTGTAACCCTGCTCTTTTCTTACTAGTGGTCAGAACAATATACAATAATCACTTTCACAATACCCCTGATATACCACACAAGTACCCACACTGTTTGCACTTGCCACTAGGGCTTTCCTCTGGCCTGGCCCTGGGGACCCCCTGTAAAACAAGGATATACACAGCAAATAACAGCAGTACAGTACTCTTGCACAAACTGGAACCACAGTCTGGGTAAATGCAAAAAAGTGTTAGATCTGATTTATTTAAGGAACTTGAACAAAGGAGGGGCGTATTCAGGTTAATTTGCTTAAAGACTGTTATCAATCAAACAGTTATGCATGCACTTCAGGGTCCATAAACAGTCACACACTCTGGGTACCCAGATGGAGAACAGTGGGCTAGCCAGGAGCGTTGCAGCTGGTTGGGGCCCTGTGATGGAAGAAAACAATATGCACAACACACACTATTTGTAATTTGGAGCAGGAGGGCTCAGTTCATGAACAGAAAATAACAAGACAATCAGATGACACACTTTTAGATTAGGCTGTTGTTGCAGGGAGCTACCCTGATGATTACTCACGATACCCAAGACTGGACTTTAATCTGGAGCGCCAGGAGAAGCAGAGCCCACACGAATCGCCGAGGCATTGTTCCTGTTCAAGTGTGGAGCAGGGGGCTGATCCCCAGGCAAGTCTCTCGTTGATAGCTTTCTCTGTGCAGTGGGTAGTCTGGCTGGGCCAGTGTGGCAAGGCCTCGACCAAATGGAGACAAATTCGGATACAGTCTGTTTTTGGCTGGAGCCTGGTCAGAAATCAGTGGCTTACTTCGTTCTCACAAACTTGGATTTAGTCTGAAATAATTCTCTTCTCTCCCTCTCAGGAGCAGCAGGCAGACATGCAGGCCACAACTCGGGCCCTTCCACAGTTCTCCCACGCGAAACTATTCAGACGACTGCTTGACTGTCTCAAGCTGTTGCTTCTTCAGCTCCCAGCTTAGATCTGCCAGCAAACCTGGGACTTTCTCGAGAATCCAAAAGGTTCGGTTGGTGATCTGTCTGTCAGTCACAACAAAAGCTCCTCCTTCAGGTGCAAAAAGGCACCAAAAGCCCCAAACTACAATTCCTACAGATTTTGACTGCAGACAGCTCCTGTAGTCTGGCTCCATTTTAGGTCCCACCAGTACTGATTGGTCCAATTCGGCAGTCCAGGACCAAGATAGTGGAGATAAACAAAACAGTACTTGCTGCAAAGAAGGCAGGTTAGACAAACTACATTATCATTATCACTCTAAAAGATTTTCAGCAAATAGTTACATCTTTCAACAGAGAGCCCTCTCAGATTAGTTGACTGCAATCCAGGCAGCTCTTAAAGAGACAGTACACAGAGGCTATACCGGCACTCTCTGGCAGTCACTTTTAAACTGCTAAAACGCAGGACACCAGTCTGGCAGTGAGCATTTAGGCAAGCTGGAGGAAGACTTTTTGGGAACCCCCATTTGTAGCGGGGTTAATCTAGAAAAGACAGAGAAGAGCAAGACTAGCCAGTAAGTGCCATGGTAGGTGATATAAGCCAGCTTCCAAGCACTGGAAGGTGCTGCTGGTCAGGCAGTTGGGGATTGGGTTGGGGGTCATTTAGTTATCAAGTGCAGGCACAGTTTACCATGAGGTAATTTGCCAGTGCGGTGGATAGAGAGTGGGTGGATGAGGAGTGGTGAATTTGAGGGGGGGGGGATCATTCCAGAGTTTCGAGAAGTGGTGCGAGAAGGCAGTATGGCCTGCAGAGGTCTTCCATCTGGGTATATGTAGCAGCCAGGTGTCAAGTGACCTGAGGGCATGGAGGGGGTTGGGACCTACAACAGTAAGGAGGAGAGGTAGGAGGTGAGGGAGCCAAGTCAGAATTTGGAGACAGATTTAGAACAGTGTAGTAGGTGGCGGTATTCGAGGGATGGGAAAGCGAGTGAGCGGTAGAGGCTGCAGTGGTGGGAGTGGGGTGAGCATCGAGAGCAAAACAGCAGAAGCCGTTGAAAAGGGGGTCTAGTTTAGATAAGGTGGATTTAGGTGCGGCACTGTAGACTATGTCGCAGTAGTCTAAGGAAGGAAGGATTGTCTTCTGCACTAGCTCCCGTCTAACCATGAAAGGGAGGCCAGAGCGATTCCTATACAGGGCACTTACTTGGGGCGCAGTTTTTTAATAATTGCATCAATGTGGTTGGAGAAGGTAAGGTGATGGTTGTGCCATACCCCTAGGTACCGGAAGGAAGCGACGTCCTCCAGGGTTGTCCCATCCTGGGTGTGGAAGGAGGGGAGGGAGGAAAGTCTGGATAGTCATTGCTTGTACCGAAGATCATGGTAACAGTCTTTTTTTATGTTGAGAGAGAGCTGGTGCAAACTGAACCAGTGTTGAACTTTATTGAAGTCGGACTGGAGATTGGATGCTACTTCTTCCGGGGAAGGGCCAGTGGCGAATAAGATAGTGTCATCTGCATACATGTGTACAGCTGTAGCTGTGCAGATTTGTGGCAGGTTGTTAAGAAAAATGGAGAACAGAATGGGGCCAAGTACCGACCCTTGGGTGACACCAGTAGTCATGGGGAGGGGGGAGCATGTGGCATCTGCAATTCTTACTGATTGTGTTCTAACTGAGAGGTAGACACTGAACCAGTTAGTGGCTGAGGAAGTGAGGCCTGCTTCCGAGAAGCTTGTTAACAGCAAGGAGTGGGAGACAGTGTTGAATGCTTTAGCAAGGTCAATGAATATTGCCAAGGTGATCTGCCTTTTATCCATTCCAGAGAGGACAGTGTCAGTGAGTCTTATCAATGAGGATGAAGTGGAGTGGCTCTTTCAAACAACATGAAGTCTTGCTATATTATGACAATTGCAGTTTGCCCCACCATTAGAACTGCTCCAGAGGTGAAAGAGTTAACTTCCATGCCAGGCATGGAACTTAGAGCACGAGCTCGGTTAGAAAAGCTCTGTCTGGAATATTTCAAACTGAAACTGTCAGATTCTTTACTCCACCTCACTGAACAGTCGCTCCAGAGATTCCTCCTACTGCTCGGTTCATTTCTCAGTTTAAAAGAGTTTTTCTCGGTTAAATTCAACCGTGATTATTATTATTTTAACCGCAAACCGATCGGTTCAAGCTCTGTCTGTGGTATTGTAATAGACAGGTTTATTTCTGTGTGGAACTTGTAAATGTTTACCAGTTCGGTTTGAACCGATCAGGTTGTTTTAAAACTTTATTCTGAAGCATTTAAAAGCTTTTTAGAGTGCGGTTCCCGGTTCTTATCGGTTCTAAAAAAAACGGATTTCATTACGGTTTTTTCCACGACCCGTGACGGTTGGGAACCGATATGGGTGTCTTGCCTGGCACTGCCAGAAAAGGGCAAGTTTTTGGTTAGGCTGGCATTATGTCTGAGAAACCCAAAAGAAAAACCGGGCCCACTGGTTTCAACACTGTAGTGTCTGTGGGGAAGCTTTGCCAAGGCTGACCCACACACCACATGTGTTTATTGTCTGGGGTTTGACCACCTCAATGCAGACTGCCAGATTTGCAAGAATTTCCCTGTAGCTACCCTAGATAAGAGAGTTGGTAGGCTCAGGGAACGAGAGGCCAAAAAGTCCACTGACCCGGATGGCCAGCCCGGTTCGGTGCCAACCGAACCAGAGGGAGTGCCCTCTGACCACGCGAGACTTCCTCGGGCAAACGTAAAGCTGACTCGGAGGAGCCAGTTCCAGCAAAGAGAACTAGAAAATCAGCAGGTGTGGAGTCAAAAATTCCTTCTCCAACTGCTGCAGAGATTGCCAAAGCAATCCAAATTGTCCAGTCACTTTCCCCGGTTCCGTCCGAACCGCCACTATCTGGAAAAAGGTCGGTTCGGCCGGTTCCACCGGTTCAAGAATATGATATAGAGGAGTTTTATGAACCAGAGGAGGGGGAGGATGATTATGAACAGTGTGAATGTGACTTTGAAAGTCTGGATGTGCCCATTGAACCGGACATCTCCCCAGACAGATCTTTAGGAGAATCTCTCCCTAGGCTTTCTGAATCCCCTTCTCATTTTCTGTTTTATAAAAAAGTTGCTGAAACCCTCCAGCTTCCTTTGGAGGAAGCTGTGGATGAGCAAGAGGAGCCTGACTTTGTAGAGATGATGGATATCCCAGCTTCCAGGAGCTTGTCTATTCCTTTACATAAATCCTTTAGGAAACAAACAATAAAAATTTTAAAAGCTCCTAATTCTGTGCCTCCTGTGGATAAAAAGATGGACAGGAGGTACACTTTGTTAGGCCCTGATACAGAATTTCTTTCACAGCAATGCAGCCATGTTGGGGTAGTTCAGGCTGCAGCCTGTGATAAGGCTAATATTCCTGGCTACATCCTCCTGACAAGGACTCCAGGAAGATTGATGCCATGGCTAAAAACAATACATGGCAGCGTCCTTGGGACTCAGACAAGCAAATTATATGGCTTATGTTGCAAGATACCAGAAATCTAGATGGGATACTGTCATGGCTTTAGCCAAACAGGCCATGCCAGCTTGCCAAGGAGCTGGAGCAGGTGGCTGCTGATGGTATTGAGGCATCTAAGGTGCAATTCCATGCTGCGGTGGATTCTAATGATGTATCCTCTAGAGTCATGGCTACATCTGTGGCTTTTCGTAGATTGGCTTGGCTCAGGCGTACTAGTTTGTCACAGGATACCCAGGCTAAGGCTATGGATTTTCCTGTGGTGGGAAATTCTCTGTTTGGGGAGCAGACAGAGAATTATATGAAGAAAATGGATGAATATAGAACCACTTATAGGAGTGCACAAGCCAAGGAACGGCAAACCACTCCTCAGAGACAGCCCCCCAGGGGTAGAGGCAGGCCTTTTCACAGGCCTTTTTACCAAACCCAGGCCTCCTCTTCAGCTTATGCTCAGAGGGGGTTCTTCAGAGGGAAAGGCAGACGGGGTACAAGCAGGCCTGCTCCCACCCCTCAGTCTAAAACCCCTGCCAAACAGGCACCCTGATGGGATGCCCAGGGCCGGTTCTCCATTACCTGTAGGGGGCAGGCTGGCTTACTTCGTCCAGGACTGGGAGTCTTTAACATCAGACAAGTGGGTCCTGGAAGTAGTAAGCCAGGGTCTGGTTCTCAGCTTCAAAAAATTTCCAAAGATGAGAATCAGATCTTTTCCACCTGCAAATCCTCTAGAGACTCTTGCTTTGGAAACAGAAGTCTCAACCCTCCTTGCTCTCAGAGCTGTAGAAAGGGTTTCTCCCCTACACCAGGGCAAGGGTCTGTACTCCAGGTACTTCCTTACCCCAAAAAGACAGGAGCATGGCGCCCATCTTGGATCTAAGATATCTGAACAAGCACCTTTAAAACCAAAATTCAAAATGGTGACTCTGGGAATGATTTTACCTCCCTAAGGCCAGGGACTGGCTAGCTTCCCTGGACCTCAAGGATACCTACTTCCATGTTCTTATCAGAAGCTCCCACTGAAAGTACCTCAGATTCGAACTGCCCTCAGGCCATTATCAGTTCAGAGCAATGCCCTTCAGCCTTACTTCTGCCCCAAGGCTATTCACAAAATGCCTGGCAGTAGCAGCTGCTCATTTAAGAAGGCAAAAGATTGCCATCTTTCCCTACCTAGACGACTGGCTCATTGTGGGTCAGTCTCCAGACCAGGTCAAATCACACCTGCGAGTTACCCAGCAGCTGCTTACTTCTCTGGGCTTTCTTCTCAATCTTCCAAAGTCAGTTCTGGAACCTGTCCAGGTACTCACCTTTATAGGTGCAGAACTGGACACAAAGCAGGCCAGAGCCTTCCCCTAGAAGGTGAGGACCCTGGTGGCCCTGGCCTCCTCCTTCACCCTGCAGGTCTCTCGACCAGCAAGGCATTTCCTACAGCTCCTAGGACACATGGCTGCTTCCACAGCTGTAGTGCAAGGAGCAAGATTTCAGATGAGGGACATTCAGTTCCATTTGAGAGCCTTTTGGTCTCAAAGAAGAGATCCCCTATCCAAGTTGATCCCAGTGACTCGAATCCTGATCCAGGCTCTTCAGTGGTGGCAGGATCAGAGCAATCTGAGACAAGGAGTTCCCTTCATCCCTCTATCTCACTCCTTGACCCTTACTACAGATGCGTCCCTTTTGGGATGGGGAACTCAGATGGGCGACCTCTCCTCCCAGGGATTGTGGTCCCCTCAGGAATCTCTGCTCCACATCAATCTGTTGGAACTCAGAGCTGTTTTTCTAGCACTTCAGGTTTTTTCTGCATCTGTTCAGAACAAAGTGGTACAGGTCAGAACAGACAACACCACTACAATGTGGTACATCAACAAACAAGGGGGCACTCGGTCTTCGGCCTTGTGCACCGAGGCAATGAAGTTGTGGTCTCTGGCTTATTCCCTGAACACTTCCCTCATAGCAGTTCACCTCCCAGGCAAGGACAATGTCCTGGCAGATGCTCTCAGAAGGATTTCCCAGGGCCATCACGAATGGTTGCTGGATCCCCTAGTACTGGGGATAGTTTTTTGCCAGGGGCACCCCTCAGATAGATCTTTTGCAGCCCCAGACAATCATCAACTTCACTTTTTGTTGCAGGCCCCAGTGTTGGGCTCAGTCCTCCTGGATGCCTTTCTCTCGATTGGGAAGGAAGTTTCTCTATGCCTTCCCCTTCCCTCTCCTGTTCAAGGTGCTAGTCAAAATCAGATCTCAGCCCTGCAAGATGATTCTGATTGCTCCAGACTGGGCCAGGCAGCCCTGGTACCCACTCCTTCTGTCCTTAGCAGTCCATCTTCCCCTGTGTCTCCCCAGGAACCACAATCTGTTAACCTGTGCCCAGGGGAGAGTTTGATATCTGAATCTCAAATCCCTCAACCTCAAGGCCTGGCTCTTGAGGAGTTAGAGTTTGCTGACCTACACCTTTCTCAAGGTGTTCTCGAAATCTTGAAAGCTTCTAGGAAGCCTTCCCTAGGGCTACTTATAACTCCAAATGGAAAAGGTTTTCCATATGGTGTTCTGGGAAGCATATTTCCCCGGAATCTGCTGATTTGCCCACTGTTTTGGACTATATGGTCCATCTTAATTCTTTGGGACTGAGACCAGCTACCTGAAAGTGCATTTGGCAGCTGTCTCTGCTTTTATTTCAGCAGGGAAGCCCTCTTCTCTTTCTGCTCACCCTGTATTTTCCAAGTTTTTCAGGGGATTGCTTCATACCAATCCACTATTCAGGGACCCTGCCCCTGCCTAGGATCTTAATGTTTGCATTGCCCAGCTGATGCAACCCCCCTTTGAACCTCTGTCTTCGGCAGAGCTTAAGTACTTGACTTGGAAAACTGTGTTTCTAGTAGCCATCACTTCTGCCAGGCGCATAAGTGAGTTACAAGCTTTGTCAGTGGAGACTGACTTTATTTCCTTTCACAGGGATAAGGTAGTCCTCAGGACTAACAGGAAGTTTTTGCCTAAGGTGGTTTCAGATTTGCACCTTCATCAATCTGTTTCTCTTCCAGTGTTCTTCACTGACCATTCCTCCTCTGGTGAGAGGAGGTTGCACAGCTTAGATGTTAAGAGGGCCCTAAGTTACTACATAGAGCATCCCAAGGGTCACAGATTTGACTCCCTCCAACTCTTTCTCACTTATGGTGAGGTTGGGAAAGGGAAACCTGCCACTAAGAGATCCATTGCCAGGTGGATTGTCTCTTGTATCCAATTTTGCTATCAAAAACTGGGTAAGGTTTCCCTTCAGGCCTGAGGGCTCACTCTACCAGAGGTACAGCTGTGTCTCTAGCTGCTGCCAGAGACATCCCTATCTTAGAGATATGTCAAGCAGCTACTTGGAAAACAGTACACACTTTCACAAGCATTACTCCTGGATATCCAGGCCAGGAGGGATGCTCGGTTTAACACAACCTGCTTCAAAGCCTATTCCTAAGTAGGTTCTGTCCGTCCTCCATGGAGGTACTGCTGTGTAGTCTGCAATTGTCATAATATAGCAAGACTTCATGTTGTTTGAAGAAAAATTACTCACCTTAGTAATGTTTCTTCTAATGGAGTCTTGCTATATTATGACCTCCCCCCCAGCCTGCCCCTCTCAGAACTTCTACTTTGGGTATGGGGTGGGCAGTCCAGTGTTGGCACTTATTGATGCCCATTTTATGTTTTCCACCCCTTCTTTTTGGGGTGTTTGGGTGTTGTGTTTTATTTTCTCTTATCTTATCTTATTTTCTGGTCCCCTGACTTGAGTCTTGGTGTTGGGACCAGGAAAATGTATTAATATTTAAGTAGCCAGTTGGCTGGTGTAGGTTACAGCTTCCACACAGAACCTTAGTGAGTTTTGCTCATAAAGATCTGACAGTTTCAGTTTGAAATATTCCAGACAGAGCTTTTCTAACTGAGCTCGTGCTCTAAGTTCCATGCCTGGCATGGAAGTTAACTTTTTCACCTCCGGAGCAGTTCTAATGGTGGGACAAACTGCAATTGTCATAATATAGCAAGACTCCATTAGAAGAAACAACATTACTAAGGTGAGTAATTTTTTCTTCTGAATCCAGATGGAAATGAATCCACCTTTCGAGCCTATGTCCACGGCCCACATCAAGTTTGTAACTTGGAAGACCGTCTTTCTGGTAGCCATTACATCTGCCAGGAGGATTTCAGAGGTACAGGCACTGTGCACTGAGCCGAATTACATCATACCTCACAACAATAAAGTTGAGCTCAGGATAAATAGGGCATCTCTGCCGAAGGTGGTTTCAGAGTTTCACTTGAACCAGTCAGTTACTCTGCCTGTCTTCTTTACTGAGCCATCCACTCCTGGCGAGCAAAATCTCCACAGCTGGGATGTCAGAAGAACCATATTTCACTACCTAGAGCATACTAGACAGAGGCTCTTCCACCCAGTTGTTCCTCACTTATGGGGGTGTAGGCAGAGGAGGACCAGCTACCAAGAGAACTATTTCTTGTTGATTGGTCTCTTGTATTAGATTCTGCTATGAGAAAGCTGGTCAACAACCTCCAGTGGGACTCAGGGCCCATTCCACCAGGGGCACTGCAGCCTGGCTTGCAGCAGCAAGGGACATTCCCCTACGGGATGTCTGCAAAGCAGCTACCTGGAAATATGTGCACACCTTTGTGAAACACTGCAGTTTGGATGTACAGACCAGATCTGATGCCAAATTTGGCAGGGCAGTTCAGCAGAGCATCTTTCCTAAGGTTCTCTGCCCACCTCCCACTTGGTACTGCTGGGTAGTCTGCAAAAAAGTTACTAATGCTAAAGGACTCCTGGGGTAAGAAGAAAAAATTACTCACCGCAGTAATTGTCTTTCTTCCAAGGGGTCCTTCAGCATCAGTAAGCTCCCACCCTCCTCTCCAGTTCACCTGTTGGAGAAGGGCTCTTATGTCACCTTTTACCAAATTTGGAGTTTCTTATTTAAGAATTTTTAACTTGTGTTGCTATTGTTTCTATTTCCACTTTTGTGGACATTTGCATGCCTTTTGAATCCTGTTGATTCTTTTTCAGGGCATTTGCCCTCGTTTTTCCTTGAAAAAATTCTGAAGCATTCAACAGCTCTCACTCAGCTCACACCCCCTCCTGTCTTTTGATTGGCTTGGCCCTCCATTAATTTAAATATCTCCTAAAGTAACACCTCTGGGGCAGTTGCACCTAGCCAGCTAAGTGCAAGAAAGTTAATGATGCTAAAGGATACCTTGGAAGAAAGATTACTGCGGTGAGTAATTTTTTCTTCTGTCTGTTCCTGTGTCTGAGGTTTAACCCAAAATCTGTACAGTAACCTGTTACATTTTTTAAACACTGGTCCACCCTACTTTGGTTTCACCCACAGCTGCTTAAAATAACCGTGGAAGGAGACATCATTAGCTTGCTCTGAAAGAAAATTAGAATCAGTTGGCTTACTTTCAACATTTTCATATTTTAACCCTTCATGTCGGTCAGTCATTTGTTGCCATAGTTTCTACAGGCATTGTCTTTCTTTCCTGGATTTCCGGATCTTGGAGCTGTGCTCAAAGAAGTCCGAATCAAAATCACTGAAAGGAAAAGTGTCCTCACCATCTGAAATTTTCTTTGCCTGAGCTCTTGTCACCACAGCTACTGAAACATCAGGATTTACTCCCACTTTGATTAACTCGGTAAATCCTGGAAAGTAATTTCCAATAATCACAGGTACGACCCTCACTTTCATTTGTTGTGACACACCCTGGTCAGATTCACTTGGGTGGTAGGATAGTATAGAGTGCCCCTGTGGATGCAGATGACACCAGTACCTGGTCCTTTTGCACAGTGTTTTCCCAGCACTCCAACATGTACTAGGGTCTGTCTGCTTCCCGAATCAGTGAGTCCCTTTACAGTCGTATCCCCTGCCTTCACATCTGTTAAGTACTTGCCCCAATTTGCTAAGGCCAAATCTGCTCCAGTGTTACTCTTCTTATGGCAATTTCTTGCAATATGACCTGGCTTATTACAGTTATAGCAAATAACGTCTTTGGGCACAGATTTGCTACCCCTACCAGAGTTCTTACCAGACTTGGAGTTTAAATGGGAAAAAGAGTGTCTTCTCACCCTAGGAATTCTTTAGCATCTATTGACAGATGCAGTATGCCAGCTGGGTTCAGCTGCCCCGGAGAAGAGGAGTCAATGCAAATGAGGAAGGCATTGGTCAATCAGGATACAGTTAGAGTGCTGCCTGCAGTCAGCCTGAGGGACCTCAGAAAGTACAGTTACGTAAGAACTTACCGTAACAGTAGATCTTCGAGAACAGCTCTTGCAGCAGGTTACACCATTAGGACTGAAGCCGTCAGGCGGACCTGGAAAAATTCTAGCTAGCTAACCTGGCGGGGGCCATCCAGCGTCGGTCCGCCTCCCGACGCCAGGGTGTGGTACAAAAGGGGCGGTCCACAGATTCCCCAAAGTTCTCCCGCCTGGAGACTTCTTGCGAGGCTGACATCAAAATGGGAGACCTAGGATTACTGTCAGAAGACAGAAAGATAACACTTCCTGCTCAGAAAGACTGAGCCATGCCTCCTCCAAGGGGGAAGGTGGGCGGGAAGGTACCTGCTGCAAGAGCTGTTCTCGAAGATCTACTGTTACGGTAAGTTCTTACGTAACTGTACTATCTTACTTCGAGACACAGCTCTTGCAGCAGGTTACACCATTAGGACTGATTCCCAAGCAGTAACGCTGTCAGAAAATCCGGGAGTAGGAAAATAAAGGATAAATACCAGGTCCTGAACCTAGGACAGGAGACCGTGAAGCACGGCCAAGCCAAAACCAGCCCTTCGCCGAGAGGCGATGTCCAGGCTATAATGCCTGATAAAGGTATGCACAGAACTCCAAGTAGTGCAGCATATAGCAGAAGTGGAAACATTTTTGAGCTGCAAAGGAAGTAGCCACCCTCTAGTGGAATGACCCGGACTGTACCGGGAGGAGCTTTGTTTGATACCATAACAGTAGAAATACACTGGACAAGCCAGCGAGAAAGGGACTGTTTGGATACGGGTTGGCCCATCATTCTCTCAGAGAAGGAAATGAAAAGTTGCTCAGAACTACGAAAGGACTGAGTTCTGTTGAGGTAAAACCTCAGGCTGCGGTGAACATCCAGGGTATGGAGCAGAGCCTCTCCTCTATTTGAGTAGCTTGGGAAGTAGACCGGAAGGTCGATATCCTGGTTCAGAGTGAGTGAAGAAACCACCTTAGGCAAAAATTTAGGGTTCGTCCTCAGGGATACTCTGTCCCGGTGGAAAACTAAATAAGGCTCTTTGCACATGAGGCGTGAAGTTCAGAAATTCTTCTTGCAGGGTAACACAACTAAAACAACGTTTTCCACGACAGAAAACGTAGCTCGCAATCAGCGGCAGGTTCAAAGGGGGCGTGAGCTGTTCAGGACAAAAGAGCAAATCCATGGAGCACAGGGTCTATAATAGGAGGCCCTGGGTGTAACACTCCCTAAGAATTCTGAGGCGTCCACCCTGAGCACTGCGATTTCCCCGGGAGGTGGTAAGCGAAATGGCACAGAGGTGCACTTTAATAGAGGAGTAGGCTAGACCGAATGAAGAGGAGAGCAAATATTCTAATATTACTCCCACAGGACAACCTAAAGGGAAAGGTCGCGTGCTCGCGACCATACACTAAAGCGCCATTTCATGGCTTACGTGTATCGTTGCCGGCTTTCTGGCTGCAGAAAGGACTTCTGCAACCTCTTGGACCCGTGGACGCAAAATGGCTATGTCTCTAGGAGCCAAGCATGCAGGTTCAAGGAACGTAGGTCCAGGTGGACAAGTGAACCCTTCTCCTGAGACAGTAAGTGGGAGCTGAGCGGCAACGGGAGCGGGAGTTCCCGAGATAGTTGAATCAACAAAGGGAACCAAATCTGTCTGGGCCAAAATGGGGCCACCAGGATCATTAGTGCATGCTCCCTGCGCAGTTTGAGAAGAACTCTCTGGATCAACGGAAAAGGAGGGAAAGTGTAGAGGAATCTGTTCGCCCAGGAGAGGGATAACCCGTCTCGCCAGAAAACACCAGGCCCTGGATCTAGCGAGCAAAAATTGGGCAGTTTTGCGTTGGATGGGGAGGCGAATAAGTCTAGATCTGGAGTTCCCCATCGAAGAAACAGATCCTCTGCTACCTCTTGAAGAAGTTCCCATTCGTGGACTCTGGCCTGAGAACGACTCAGGCCGTCTGCAATCGTGTTGTCCACTCCGGGAACGTGCACAGTGATCAGATTCGCGCCGTGTCTGATTACCCAATCCCACACTCTCATGGCCTCCCTGCAAAGGGGGTAAGAGTGTGCGCCTCCTTGTTTGTTGAGGTAATACATCACCGCCGTGTTGTCTGTCTGAAGTAGAAGAGTACACGGTGGGATAACTGACTGAAAGGCCTGCAGGGCATAGAGGACCGCTCTCATTTCCAGCACGTTGATGTGAAGGTGAGCTTCCATCTGGGTCCACGTACCCTGGGACTTTACCCCGTCCAGGTGTGCCCCCCACCCAAGACCGGAAGCGTCCGTGGTGAGGTGACCTCCGGGATGGCGCAATGAGCAGGGCGCCTGATGAAAGCGACCCTGGGGCTAGCCACCACTGCCAGTCTTGAATCACTGAATTCGTGAGTCTGACGGATGCTGCAAGTGGTCTTGCCTTTGGTCCCATTGCACTTGAGCATCCACTGGTAGTCGCATGTGGAGTCTTGCAGAAAGGGACAGTAGGAATGGCGCAGCCATGTGTCGAGCAAGCAAAGGACCGACCTGGCAGGTACAACCTTGCATAATGATAGGTCCCTTATGAGGGATCTGATGCGCTCCGCTCTGTCGGCCAGAAGAAAGGCTCTTCCCCGAACAGTGTCCAGGACTGCTCCTATGAACTGCAGTTTCTGCGACAGTACCAGGAGAGACTTCTCGTAATTTATGAGAATGCCCAGGGATCGGAACAGATCCTGGGTGCTCTGGATTGCAAGAAGCAACGCCTCTCTGGAGGCGGCCATGAGAAGCCAGTCGTCCAGGTACGGGAACATGTAGTGGCCCTGTCTCCTCAGAGACGCTGCCACAACTGCCATGCACTTGGTAAAGACCCTTGGTGCGGAAGACAGTCCGAAAGGAAGGGCTCGGAATTGAAGGTGATGGTCGAGAAACTCGAAGCGCAGGAACCTCATGTGCGCCTGAGCCATAGGGATGTGCAGGTAGGCATCCTGCATGTCTAGAGACGCTAAAAAGGCGTCCTGTTTGAGCATGGGGATAAGACCCGGAAGGGTCACCATGTGGAATCTCTTGTAAGTGACCGACACATTGAGGTCGCTGAGGTCCAGGATTGGACGGAGGTCCCCTGTTTTCTTGGGAACCAGGAAGAAGTGGGAATAGTATCCTAGTCCTCTCTGGTTCTCTGGGACGTACTCTATCGCTCCCTTTCGTAGTAGCGCGAGTACTTCTTGCCAGATCAAGGCTTTGTGCTGACCCTGATACCGGGAGAGCAAAGGAGGCCTCGAGGGTGGCTTTCCTGCGAATTCTATAAAGTGGCCTAGACTGACCAACTGAAGAACCCACCTGTCGGTGGTAATGGCCTGCCATCCCGGCAGGAAGTTCGCAATGCGACCCCCGACTATAAACTCCCATTGATCCTGAGGGGCGGGGGCCGGAAAGGAGTCAGGCTGTGGCGGCAGATGGACCCGCTGGCTGGGCCTGCCTAGGAGAACGCTGGCCTCGGCTGGCGGGGTGTTTGCCCTGGGCTCTACGAAAACCAGAGCCCCTCTGAGGTGCAGCGGAGCGGGTCTGTTGCCTCTGCGTCCGCGCACGGAAACGGCTTTGGTTCCTACGAAAGGAACCAAGCTTAGGTCGGTACATGGCCTGAACCGACCTTACCGCCTTCCGGCCTCTTGGAGTTTGGTAAGGATCTTTCTGTAGGATTATCAAACAATACCTCTCCCCTCAAAGGCGTCCAAGATGTTCTGTGGCGTCCGGGGTAAAACCGGACGCGCAACCAAGAGTGTCTCCGGAGGCATCGCCAGAAGCTGCTGCTCGGGCCGATGAGTCCGCTGGAGTCACACGCGGCTCTAGCACTTGGGTCCCCACGTTGAACCTGCACGGAGGAGCTGAAGCATCTCCTCCTTCTGCTCACCGGGCATCTTTTTCAGCCGCTTCCAGACCCTGTTCCCTAAAGCGTTCTGGAACTGAACCATGTGGGTTAAATAGTTCAAGGATCTGATAGGCAGGTAGCGGAAGCATTCGTCGCCTACCCAATGCGTCCAGTTGTTTGGACTCTGGGTCCGGTGGCAGGGTGCTCAAATGTTGTGGCCTCTGTGACTGGTCATGTGAGGCTGTGATGACCAGAGAATCGGCCTGAGGATGCTGCGTCAAGTACTGGTCGTCCTTAGGAGCCTTGTACAAGTGATCAGCTTTCTTCGGTCTCGCGGGAGCGAGTGTGGACGCTTCCACGCGGCCTTGGTGACGTCCACGAAAGTGTCAACCAAGGGTGGTACCACCACAGGCTTGGGGTCCTTTTGCCGAAGATATTTGGCGAGGCGTACCCTTTCCGGGTCTAAGTCTTCAGCATCCCATCCCATGTTCTCTTGTATATGTCTCATAATATCAAGGAGCGAGGATCATCGGAGGAGATCTAGGCATCTCACGTGGGTCCGGAGAAGGGATGGAGAGTGGAGATGGGGATCTAGAGGTGGAGTAGTCTGATCCTGTGTCCTCCGTTGAAGGCGAACGTCGGCGTCTCCTGAATCTCTTGGGGCTGGGTGATCCAGAAGAGGATTTCGACGGAGGTCTCCGTTTATCAGGTCTCCCCCTGGGAGGGGTTCTAGGCTCCCGGGGAGGAGGAACACGCCTGCCGACCCGATGGCGAGGGGCAGGAACCGGAGTAGGAGGGGGGGAACCATGTCCTTCCTAATGGTATCCCACCAGGAGGTGAACAGATCTTTCACCTCCGCTAGAGAGAGGCCCGACGACGGCCCGGGAGCCGGTGGGCGGTCGTCGGGTCCCGGCGTCGGCTCCACAGGGGGCTCTGGTAATGGCGAGGGTTCCCTGGGAGTACCGACGGGACCGGGGTCGCCCGTCTGGTCCTCGGGCTGCTCTAGGTCCTCCTCCGATAGAGGCTCCTGACCGACGTCGGTCGGAGGCAACAGGGCCTTCTTCTTCTCAGGAGGGGCGGGCGTCGGTCCCCCTAACGGCGTCCGCTGGGATGCAATGGCCGGCGTCGGTCGTCGGGCCGACGGCGGCTCCAAGGAAGCAGGGTGCACGGCTGACAGCTGTCGAGCGGCGCCTGGGCTACAGGCCTTTAGGCGTGAGCTCCAGCTGTCTTGCGTGGAGGCACCGACGAAGACCTGACGTCGGGTACCGAGGAGCCGGAACCCGACTTGCGGTGGTGATGGTGTCGTTCCCCGGACTTCGCCAAGGCCCTGGAAGGGGAGGAAGGCCTGGCGGATCTTTCCTGAGAGGAAGGCTTCCTCACTGCAGCCGGGGGAGATTTCGAACCGGAGCTACGGGACTCCGAACCCCTGGATGGGGACCTGGAAGGGGCCTTCTCCCTTCTCTTCTCCGCGTGCTTGTGGACCTTGGAGCTTTCCCCCTTGGAGGACATGGTCTTCAGTTGTTCCTCCAGAAGAAGCGCCTGCAAAGCCTTCTGACGCCGGATCCGGGTACGGCTGTTGAACCCTTGGCAAGAAGGACAGGCCCGGGTATCGTGGTCTGGGCCCAGGCACCGGACGCAGGCCGCAGTGGGGTCCTTGAACGGATCTGCTTTCACAAGCGCACTTCGATGGATGGCCAGAGTTGGTGATGACATCAAGATCTTGCTTGAAGAGAATTTGGAAAAAGGAAATTTGTCGAAAGACGACCACGTTGCCACAGACTGGTAAACCTAAGGGTCAGGTAGCTGAGTCACGCGGAAAAGAAATCGGGAATCTGGTGGGACCGCCTCTTTGTACCACGCTTGACGCCGGAGGCGGGACCGACGTTGTGGGGTCCCCGCTGTAGTTAGCTAGCCAGAATTTTTCTGTGGGTCCTGGCTTCTGACGGCTTCAGTCCTAATGGTGTAACCTGCTGCAAGAGCTGTGTCTCGAAGTAAGATCTTTTTCTCCACTGAACTGGCAACACTGACCCAGAGCTCTCCTTCAGAGATCTTCCTGTGCCATTTTCTTTCTTTTTGAGTGCTGCTTTTAAGGTATTTTGTATATTTTCTTCATGTTATCTATTTTTTCTGCATTTGCACTGGGTTCTGTGCAGTTGTGGGATTTTTTTCGTGTTTTTCCAGCTTCTATGTTTTTTTCTGAAATAAAATTTGTCCGCATGCGTGATAAATTGTGTCGTTTTTATTTCGTTTGTTAGTTTTTAGTATTTATTGCTGGTTTTTAATGCCTTTGTGTTAAAATCATTGATTTGTTTTTTCGCGTGCGTACGCAATTTTTCCTTTGCCCACCAATGCAAATTCTTGGAACCCTTTTTTCTCTATTTAAATTCAAAATGATTAATATTTGAAGGGTAATCCCCTCTCTTTTGGGGTGAGACTCTCTTGTTTGCTGTGCAGTGGGCTTTGTTGACAAGAGTCATGGAGATGGTTCTGTTTTGTTCCTATTTGTGAAAAAAAAAAATCTCTTTAAGTTTATTTTGATTTGTTTAAGCTTTAGCCTAACAATTGTTATCTGGGCTTTCAGTCTACCTCGCCCTCCTCTAAAAGCGCTGAGGAGGGTACCTCAAGTTAACACAAAAGAAATTACAATTCCCCTTGAGACTTCTATAATTACAAGTCTGGTTCTGCAGTAGTTGTTTCTCTGTCCAAGTCTTTAATTTGAAAATAGGCAGGGTGCCCTCTTCCCTGCACAAAGATAGAGATTAATCTCCTCTGATCCTCCCTCCTGAAGGACTTAGAGAATCATCAGGGGTTGATAAAATTATGCCCTCTGCAACTGAATTTCTGAGAGATTGCCAATTATTCCAGACTTTATAATTCTAGGTGTGTTCTCGGCTCCTTCAGGTCCGAGTATTCCTCTCCATGTTAATCTTTACGCCCAAGGATATTATTGCTATTATTAGTAGTAATTTAGGAGAGGAATTTTGCTTCATGAACTCCTCTCGGGACCCACTAATTCCAGTCGGTTACCCTGAGATTGATTCAGGTTATGGTATAATGAGGCATTTATATTGAACCGGTGGACTTCCTGGACTTTTTCCTCCACGACAACACTGATAAAGAGATGGAGGATGACAATGTCGTAGATCTGGTGGTTGCTGTCCTCTAAAGAAGTTGACAACTCTCTGGAGACAGCTACAGGTAGGTTCTGGAAACCCCTCCTTCTTTTTCAGGGTTGATAGAAGCACTGAGAGGAAATAACAACTTGGTAAGTGTTCTGCTGTATTGATCTGTACACTTTTTTTTTTTAAGTTTTGGTTGACCGGGTAAGTGCACTAGACAAATCCTGCCTATTTTTAGGCACGACCCGGGGGAGGGGGATACAGATGAGTGCCAACTGAACTTGAACCAGATTATGCTGTTGGTGGAATTTTTTTTAGTGAATGAGAGAAATTTGTCCAGGACACCGGGGAAATTCCCCTACTCTGTAGGCAGGTGGCGCTATCTGTCCATCTGCAGGGATGGAGGATCCCAGTTTGCTGTTGGACACAGAGGGAGAAGGAGCTGCTGTGGGATGTGGAGAGCCTGAACTGAGGGAGACGGTGGATCTCCTCCCTAGACCTACGGAAAATAAGGCTTTGAGCTTGGATTTACCACTTTTGACACATACAATGGAGGAGGAAATTACTGAAGACGAAGAGCTGCTACAAGCTGAATTATTGAAAAGAAAGGAACAATTGCTGTTAATGTTGTCGGTGGTGGAGAAGGAATTTTTAAAAGATAAATCCCAACTGGACGAAGAGCAGAAAAAACGGAAAAGATTGATGGCTAGCCCCCAACAGGATGTAAGTAAACACTTGCCGGGGGACTAGAACCGATACCTCCCTTAAACTCTGACACTGCTCCTAATCCTTTGAATGAGGGGACTGTGTCCCAGGAGATGGTTTTCGAGGGTACTCCCTCAGATTGGACGCCTGGGAAAGCGCTTGACCAGGCAGGTTGGGTGTTTACTAATGGTCGCTGGCTGCCTGACCCTGCTATCCCTATTCCCAGTTCCCCGACTCTCCATAATAATGCCTTTGCGATACCTGTACTGGAATCTGCTGTTGCAGAGGCACATAGCATTGCTGAAATCCTTCTGTTTCAGCAAGATTTACAGTCGGAAGGGATTTTAGTTGCTATGCCAGATGCCGAGCCTTGTGTACATCCGGGTGTCAACATAGTGAGTGAGAAAACTCTGGGCACTGTTTCTGCTCCGGGATCTGTTTCAGGTGAAGCCGTCATTGAGTTGGGGGAACACTGTGATGCGAGGATAGGGCAGGAGTCCGCAGGTAAGACTTTGGAAGGAGCACCTCCGGTTGAAACAACTGTGGGGTTTAGACGTCCTACAACTTATGCAGGACTTTTTCAGAAACCACTTATGGCTGCGAAAAGGAGATTCTTAATTCGCCTTCGATACAAGGGTTTGGCCTCAATTACACCTGATAGATTATGGGTTGGTAAATCATTATTAATGGTTTCTATGGGTTTTACACCCGCTGAGGTGTATGCATTCATCCATGCTCCGGGAGATCATACGTATGATATTAGCTTTTGCACCATGGCTTCCCTTGACAAGTTTTGGAAGCTGTATTATGAGCTTAAAGATACAGAAGACTGGAAGGATTTTCTGGCTATACCCATTACCAAACCAACCATTAAAACAATCATATTGTTATTTAGGAATGAGGGGGTGGACATTAAGGATATCATATTCTGGCTGGAAAAACTATGCACTATTTTTGACCATCCATGCCCCATAATGGACGATAATGGCTTCTGGACTGGGGGATGGACTTTTCGGGTCCAGCTGAACCAATCTGGACATGGTATTCAACATCTCCCAAGCTCCTTTTTTCTGGGTCGGGATAGAGGAATTCTCTTCTATGCGGGGCAACCTAAGAGTTGCTATCAGTGTGGGTCTTTATCACACCTAAATACAGATTGTGACACTCTGAGGTGTTTCCAGTGTGGTACATTGGGGCATACAGCGTCACAGTGTTCGGCCTCCCATGTGTGCAATTTCTGCAGGGATGATGAACATGCTTTCCAGGAATGCCCTTGGGTTGCCCATAACTCAGAGGAAGCCTCTGATCATGATGATTTGCTTTCTCGAGCTAGACATTCTTTTGTTAGAAATGAAGAAGCTGGTACTGATTTTTCAATGGCTACTAGGAGACGAAGCTGAGGTCGGGGTGGTGGTGGAAGCCTGAGGGGGATATCAAAGATCGTACCTCCATTTTCTCGGCCTACTGGTGTTACTGCTTTCCCCACCTCAGCAGTGGTGGCAGGTCAGCAGGGTTTTGAGGTTTCTCCCCCCCTGCCAGAATTCCTTCCCACTTCCCCCTCATTTCCTGGGAATATGGTACTGACTTCTAAATATCAGAATAAGCATGTTGGAATTAAATCGAAAGAGGTTTTGGTTCCAGGTTCTGTTGAAGACATTGCTACACCCACTAACCTTTGCTCATCTCTAGATTTGAAGGAATTTCATTTGATTGTGGATGCTATTACAGATGAAAATGTGGGTACTTGTTTAAATCAGGGGCCGGTGTCCCCATTACCCCTTTCGAATCGTTTTTCGGTGTTCTCCTTTTGGGGTGATAGAGTTGAGGATGAACAACCGATGGATTTGATTTCAGAACCTCTTCCCTCACAAGAAGTGCAAGAGAATACCCAAGCTAATGAGATACCATCAGACACACCTATGTTACCTCCTAGAAGGACAAGGTCTAGTGTTCGCTTGGAAAAACATCCACCCTGAGCCCGTAAAACTTAAATTGGCTAGTCTAAATGCCAGTAGTTTAAAATCTCCTGTCCGAAGGGCTACTACCTTTTCTATTTTGCAACATTTACAGTATGATATAATGTTTTTACAAGACACTCGGTTTCATACCTTGTTAGATTTACAGATGGCTACAAAAGATTGGATTTGGGGACCCGCATACTGGTCTATTGGTCCTGATTTATGTTGTGGAGTGGGTATAGTTTTTCGGCATAGTGATCTTCGGTTACTTCGGTTAGTAGATATTGAGCCAGGTCGGGCATTATTGTTAGATGTTGAGATTGGGTCCTTTCTCTGTTGTTTAATTAATATTTACGGCCCTCAAACCAAAGCTTTACGGATAGAGCTAATGCTTAAAATTCAGCATTTTTTGTATACTAGTAGGCAACTTTTTTTGGGGGGTGATTTCAATGTGAATTCTAAACAGACACGCTCTGATAGTAAACAATACTAAAATACAAAACTTTTATGATTAAAATGGTTTCGCAGGCTGGTTTACAAGATGCGCACTTACAGGGAGGTTATAAGGTTAAGGCTACTTATTATAGAGGTACTTAATCCTCTAGGATAGATTATATTTTTGTAAAGTCAACAGCTGGAATTTGTTTTCTATGTACGGTACCAATTGAAACTTCTGACCATATGCTGTTGGGAATTCATTTTGCAATTTCCCCCCCAAGAGTGTCCGGGCCAGGTTATTGGAGACTGAATACATCTCTACTAATGGAAAACAATGTTAAAAACGACTTGAGATTAATCCTTACTGATAAGTGTTCCACTATATTTCTATATGAAGGTGAGCTTGGTCAGTGGTGGGATGATGTAAAATACTGTTCGACGCAATATTTTCAATTTAAAACCACAACACAGGCTACATCATTGAATGTTAAATATTTGGGGCTTCGGAGTCAATTGTACTATTTATTATCAGCTCAGTCTGTTGGTACTTTGGATTATAGTCATGAAATAAGTTTAATTCGTTCAGAAATGTCTTTATACCAATATAATAGATTAGTGTCACTACAAAAAGAACAGTCTTTTGGGACACAAGGGAAAGCAAATCAAACAAATCCATTTATTGATTGTCAGCATAGGAGGGAGAAAAAGAATTTGTGGCCTTGGTAAATGAGCAAGGAGACTTACTTAAGGATAATGCGGCTGTAATGAAGTATTTGGAATCCTTTATTACTACAATGTATGGGGAGGTATCGCTGGATCCTAATGCTTTGTCTATGATATTACAGGCAGACGATTTACCACAGCTAACAGATAATCAATCTGCTATGTTAATAGCCCCTTTTTCATCAGACGAACTGAAAACAGTGATCATGTCTCTAAAATTTAATATCTCCCCAGGTTCTGATGGTTTACCTGGAGAACTATGTAAAATATTTTGGGATTATGTGCCAGTAGAACTTTTGGCCGTTTATAATTTTATGTTAAGAGATAGAAGTATACCAATACAGATGTATGAGGGGCTTTTGATTTTTTTGTTTCAGTCAGGGCAGGTATCGGATATCACAAATTGGCATCCAATTACTTTATTAAATGTTGATTTTAAAATATTTGCCAAATTATTAGGCAATAGATTAATGACTGTGATGGACTTTTTGATACATCCGTCCCAGTTTCGTGGGATACCAGGTAGAAGCCTTACAGATGCGGTATATTTATTACGGGAAATTATGGAATGTGGGAGAAATATGTCACTCTCTGGCTTACAAGGAGGTTTTGTGTTTAGTTTAGACCAGGCTAAAGCCTTTGATAATGTTTCACACTGTTAATGGCAATGTTTACAGTCTTACTGAATTCCGGACACCTTTATTCAATGGATCCGTTTATGTTATGCTTTGGCTTTTGTAAGACCATATGAGAATAGGTATATTGGTAATGCTTGTAGAATTTTGAAGGGGGTACGTCAAGGGTGTCCATTAAGCCCCTTATTATATGTTTTCGATATTGATCCATTACTTCGAATCGTACACAGATCGCCTTTAATTACAGGTTTAGGTTTTGAATTAGAATAGAATGTTAAAGTTATTGCCTATGCTGATGATATTTGTCTGCTAGCACAAGATGATCTGTCCCTTTTTAAAGCTTATGATTTAGTTCAAAATATTGGGTCCGTAATTGGAGCTCATTTGAACCCTCAGAAATCTATTTGTTTGGCCATTCAAGGGTTTGATGATCCAATCTTAGAGACTAGGGGTATACCTATTGCTAAACAACCCAATAAGATTTTGGGGGTTTACTTTGGTCTGGAGAATTTGGCTGAAGATAATTGGAAGAGGGCTTTAAATAAGGGAATGGATAAGGCAGCACGCTGGAATGTGTGGAAAATGTCAAAAAAAATAATTTATTTAATTAAATCTTTTTTAGTACCAGTATTTCTGTTCATTGGCACTTTTTTTCCTTTACCTAGGTCTTTGGAAACAAAGTTATTGGCGTGTTTTTTTTTTCCTGTATTTGGGGTAGTCGTTTAAATCCCGTTAAGCGTAATGTACTTTATAAATCTATCAAGGATGGAGGTCTCAATATGCTTAATCCATTGGTATTCTTTTTTACAATTTTTATTTATAATAACTTGCTTTATTTAATGAAACCCTCTTCGAAATTCTGCGTACGTTGGAGGTTACCGAACTTACAAGGTGTAATAAGGGAGTGGAACATGAATTTTTTTTGCATAAAAACAAAAGATCACCTTGATTGGATAGTCAATGGGCAGGAGTTTTTGACAAAATGAAACAATGGAAGGTAACTTTTGATTCAGTTCTCCAATTTCCCAGATGTCTTCTGTATGCAGATATTATTCAGGGCTGTTTTTTGGATTACCCCTTTGCAGATTTTTCAGTAGGAGATCAACTTTCCATTTCTAAATTTATTTTAGATGTTCGGATACCAGAACATACAGTATGGTTGGCAATACATGGTAAGGTTAATGTAAGAGGGAATCATAAGCATAAACAGATTCAGGACCGATATTGTCTGAGAGACTCTTGTACCCAATGTATCGAGACTATGACTCATCTAGTGTCAGTGGCTCAGTAGGTAGCACACTCGCCTCTGAGGCCGAGAGATCAGAGGGCTGTGGGTTCAGTTCCCACATCTGGCACTTGGGTTAATATCCCAGTACTGACACTGAAGTGCAGCATGAGAGGGGTGTTGCACTTCTGAGGTGCCATCTTTCGGATGAGACGTTAAACCGAGGTCCCATCTGCCTGGATTGGTGGTAGTTTAGGTGGATGTTAAAGATCCCATGGCACTTATTGAAAAGAGTAGGGGAATTTCCCCGGTGTCCTGGCCAAATTTCCCTCATTCACTAAAAATACCACCAACAGTTTAATCTCGTTCAAGACCAGTTGACATTCATCTGTATCCCCCCCGGGTTGTGCCGGAAAATAGGCAGGATTTGTCTAGTGCACTTACCTGGTCAACAAAAACTAAATAAAAAATAAATAAAAAAATATATATTTTGACTGTCCTTATATTAAGCATTTTTGGACTTTGATTATTAATTTAGGAATTTGGAAAGTTGAATTTCCCCCGGATGAAAGATTATTATTTTTTGGCATTATTCCGGCATCGCAAAAATGCATTCCACATGGTACACTAGGAATGATTATGGTACATTTTTTATACTGGATATGGATAGGACGTTGTAAATTGGCACTCCAACAAATGGAGATCTCGGGTGGGGAACTTTATTTTATCATATTTACGGCACTACAAGCATTTAAACGTCGAGAATTTCTACGGCCCCACTTAAATGATTGGGAGGCTTCTTGGAAATATTTTGATTGGCTTTAAGGAAGAAGAGAGAGGGGTGCCCCCTTTTTCCTTTTTTATTTTTTCCTTCGTTATGATTTAATTTATGGGGTGGGGGTTTTGGTTCTGGTTTTTTTTTTTTGTTGTGTTTATCGATATAGTATGAATTAATACTTATATTGGTTTTGATTTTGTTCTTCTTTCTGACTTTGTATGATGCACTGCTGAAATTGTATTTCGTTTGGTGTGATCTCAATAAAAAAATTCCCCTACTCTTTTCGACAAGTGCCATGGGATCTTTAACATCCACCTAAACTACCACCAATCCAGGCAGATGGGACCTCGGTTTAACGTCTCGTCCGAAAGACGGCACCTCAGAAGTGCAGCACCCCTTTCATGCTGCACTACAGTGTCAGTACTGGGATATTAACCCAAGTGCCATATGTGGGAACTGAACCCACAGCCCTCTGATCTCCCAGCCTCAGAGACGAGTGAGCTATCTATTGAGCCACTGACAATGTTAATTTCAGATTAGAGAGAGTTAGTGCAAACAGCGGCCTGCTTCTCAACCTTGTGCCACTGTCTGCTTTCCCTCCGGAGATAGACTCTAGATAATCATATACCACATGTAAGAAATTTTATGTAATGCCTCCTACCTTTGTAGCATATGCTATCACAGACTGCCCATCTGCGGGCTTCCCAAGCTGCTCCTGTGGCCCTGGCTCTCTCCGAGCAGGCCGCAGCTAACAGAGCGCCTGACTGACTCCCAGACAGATTAAGACAGCCCATCTGCGGGCTTTCCAAGCTGCTCCTGTGGTCCTGGCTCTCTCCAAGCAGGCCTCAACTATCAGACCACCTGTTTGACCCCCGGACAGATTCAGACAGCCCATCTGCGGGCTTCGCAAGCTGCTTCTGTGGCCCTGGCTCTCTCTGAGCAAGCTGCAGCTAACAGACCACTCGACTGACCCCTGGACAGATTCAGACAGCACATTTGCAGGCTTCCCAAGCTGCTCCTGTGGCCGTGGCTCTCTCCAAGCAGGCCGCAGCTAACAGACTGCCCGATTGACCCCCGGACAGATTCAGACAGCCCATCTGTGGGCTTCCCATGCTGCTCCTGTGGCCCTGGCTCTTTCTGAGCAGGCCGCAGCTAACAGACCGCCCGACAGATTCAGGTATGCACCGGACCTCCGAAACTCTTAGTTATGAATGCCACTGTTTTAACTGGACACCCAGTGGAGAAGCCAGGCACTCATTGGCAGTTTCTGCTCCTTGGCTGATTTTCCAATGCCTGGCATTTCCTGATCTCAAGAAAATCTCTTTCTGTGCTGTGTTCTGGACTGAATTTTTGTTAATGTAATTACTTATGTTATGCATCAATTGGTCTTACTTTACCTGCCAGTTTAGCTAATCTCTTACAAGCCACTAGTCTAGCCTCTTGGTGTTACTTGCTGCTGTGCGACTAGTGCTGGACAGACTGTATTGTACAGTAGCTGATGTTTGACTGCTTAGACCTAATGTAGCTACTGAGCAAGATTGCTGCAGTTTTCCATTTCTGCCCTATTGCCAAACCCTGTCCCCTTCCCCACACTGGTCACTCTGCTAATTATTCATTTCTCCACCCCACTTGTAATGCTGTCTCTCTAAACAGCTTAATTTCTTCTCTGCCTTTTTTTTTTATTTAGTTTTTTGTTGACCGGATAAGTGCACTAGACAAATTCTGCCTATTTTCAGGCATAACCCGGGGAAGGGGATACAGATGAATGCCAACTGACCGTGAACCAGATTAGGCTTACCTTACCTAACCTACAAACCCTTCCCTTACACTCCCTGCTGCTGCTGTCCTCAGACATCCTGGTGCCAAAGCACAGCACCCCCTCCCCCCGTTAACTCCTCTTATATCTCTAAATAATTGCCCCGCATTTGCCACCTCTTTACCTCATGCTTTGTACATCCCCATTGCCTGCCCCCCACTGAACTTGCTATTGTACTCTAGCTGTATTTAATCCTCAGTGTTTCCCTCCTTGTTCCACAGACAGCACATCTGCAGGCTTCCCAAGCTGTTTCTGTGACCCTGGCTCTCTCTGAGTAGGCCGCAGCTAACAGACCACCCGACTGACCCCCCGGATAGATTCAGGTATGCACCAGACCTCCGAAACACGTGGTTTTGAATGCCGCTGTTTTAAGTGGATGCCCAGTGAGGAGCCAGGCACTCATTGGCAGTTTCTGCTCCTTGGCTGATTTTCCAGTGCCTGGCGCTTCCTGATCTCAGGGAACTCTCTTTCTGTGCTGTGTTCTGGACTGAATTTTTTCCCCCACCGCTCTCCCCCACCTC
The DNA here is from genome assembly GCA_016271365.2 of Neoceratodus forsteri. Taxonomy (NCBI): domain Eukaryota; kingdom Metazoa; phylum Chordata; order Ceratodontiformes; family Ceratodontidae; genus Neoceratodus; species Neoceratodus forsteri. The sequence continues at coordinate 212,728,337 of CM028129.1, read as the reverse complement.
CTCACAGTATTAAATAGACCCTTGCTCCGCCCTTTCCTCAGCCTAGCAGCTGACTGGTCACTCCACTGCTGCATATTCTTATGCTATTGGCCTCCCTATCTTCAGTACCTGACTTGACCCACTTTCTTACTGTCCCTTTTTAAAGCAGTCTCACCCACAGGGTCACACATTTGCTCTCAACTTTTTCTCCAGCCACTCCAGTTAACTCCTCTCAATTACTGCTCTAACCTGCCCTGTTGTTAAGGACCTCACCCTAATTCGACTATATATGCTTTCAATTCTCCAGTTAACTCCTCTCAATTACTGCTCTAACCTGCCCTATTGTTGGGGACCTCACCCTAATTCGACTATATACCCTTTCAATTCTTACACTTCCACTGCCTATGGTGACATACCCAGTCATAGCCAAACCATCCCAGTAGCTGGCACCTTTGCCTTTGTGTAGGTTGCTAATTCAATCTATTGGTTGCAAGAACCAGACAGATCACCTGTGTCTGCTTTATGCAAGGCATCACCATGTGGGTGCCCCACTGGCTCCATTTTCTGTTCCTTCTTTTCCTTGTGCCATGCACAGTACACAAGCTCTCCCAATCTTCTAGCTGGGGGGAACATAGCCTTCCAGTGGGCTGTCATATGCACCGTAACTCATCCTATAATTATCTTTGTGCTGTTAGACTTCCCCACCTGCAGCCCTTTGTTCGAACTACTATTAGTGGCGGGACTTGGGCCGAACTGCCCCCCACAGGGCATATCCATCACTCTACTGTGCACTTACCTCTCTTTACATCTCACAGTCAGGGTCTTGGTAATTGCTTTCTTAGGACAGACCAGATCTAAATACGGGGTTCTGTTTACTTGGCCCGAAACCCCTTGTAGACGAACACGGGCAAGGGATTACAAAATGACTATTGCTGTGCTAAGGATGCTCTTACTTTTCCTTCTTTTGTGTTCAGGAGACTTTGAGCTTAACCCTGGCCCAGCTAAAGTTCTTACTTCCCCATCGGATCCAGCAAAAGTAAAAGGAATGTGCTTTATGCATATGAATGCATGCAGCATGTTAAAGAAGCTTATCTTGATCCAGGCCTTGGTCAATCATACCACACTGGGTGTTTTGGTGATCTCCAAATCATGGATTAGACCCTCTGTGCCTGACAGGGAAATTAACACCCCAGACTATTCATTATTTAGAGCTGACAGACTCACTAGAGGTGCAGGAGTGGCCATCTATGTCAAGGATAAATACTCGGTTTCATGCCTAGACTCGTTATCCGTTGCAAACTAATTTGACTGCCTAGCACTAAAGGTTGAGATATCCTCCTCCACTGCGCTTTGTGTCATAGGTTGCTACAGACCCCCATCTGCTGGCTCTCAAATTCTCACCCATCTAACTACTATTATGGGGCATGGCTCCCTTGAAACAGTTATCCTTGGGATCTTAATCTTGATTGGCTGTCCAAGGCCACTGCACCACTTAAGGAGTTTGGTGATGCCCACGGGCTGACACAACTTATTGGTGAGCCTACGCACCCTAATAAGAAGAACCCTGGTAATAGTACACTGCTTGATGTCACCTTAGTAAGTAAACCGCACCTGTTCTCCCATGCAGGAACCTTCTTCTCTGATGTTAGTGACCATAGCATCATCGACGGCATAAGATCGGTTCAGAATCCACTATCCTCATCAAGGTTCTCTACTAAGAGGTCCAGATGTAACTTAGATCAGTCTGCCTACCTTGATGAGCTAAAATACTCGCTGCATTGGCTGGACTTTTACCTAGCTAACTTGGTCCACTTGGCATATGAGATCTTTTCTAAAATTGTGACTGGAGCATTAAATAAGTATGCCCCTCTTGTAAAAGTTAGGGTAAGGAGTAGAACCTGATCTTCCTGGACATAAGTCTCCACCACTCATTCACACTAATGGGATCTGCACCGGAGGCACTAGGACCCATCAGGAGCAAACTTTTTTGTTAGAAGGTCGGCGCCTGAGACGGAGCCTCGAGGAGCGGCATTTGAGCCTCAGCTCGTCTGTGAATGAATATCTTGGCATCAACCTTCCATCCGCTTCTTCAGTTCCTTTTTTCCACCGTCAGCATATCAGTGACGACGCCACTGTCATTGTGAGTCAAACTTCAAACTAGCAGCATAGTTTTCAGTTTTGTAGTTTTGTAGTAATATCTCGAATAAGTATCGCTTAAGTTTATTCTCATTTACAAATAAGTCTCAGCCTACTTTGACGGAGTCGACCATGAGTGGGTCAGGTGACGGTAGGGAGACTTCGTATGAAAGCTGTTCAGTCAGCCGGGCTGGGTCCGGTCCACCGCCTTCTCCGGAGGGGGGGGCTGACAACGGTCAGTCCAGTGCCCGAGAGGGCCGGCGGTCCCCTTGAAAGCATAAAAATAAATGGTTGCATTCTCGGCACCGTTCAGCCTCGAGCTCTTCTTTGGCCCACAGGTCAAAAAAGAGAAGGCATCACTCGCGGTCGCCCTCTGATATGGCTGCATGTACATGGTCAGTTATTGGAGCTAGTTGCCGATCTCCTCCTTCGGAGTCACCAGCTTCTGTTTCTGGTAGCCGACGTCTTTGACATCGGAGCCCTACCCCGCCTCTGGTAGGTCTTCAGATGAGCAGTTTTATCAGTGGGCTGCTCTTATGGAGCAGTGAGCTTGGAGGTTAGTCCAGCTGCCTGGCCCGGTCACTCAGAGAGGCCTTCAGGCTTCTTGGGAGACCAGGTAGGGCAGTTGAGCCTTCCTGGTCACGCGGCATCATCTTCGGTGCCATTGACTCCACGCTTAGGTGTTTCCACCAGGCCACACCGATGCCTCTGTCTCCTGCTTTTCTTCCTCCTGTCTACTCAAATCCTGTTTTCGGAATCTTGGGGTGTTTTCGACACCCTCTCTGGTGCCGATGCATCTGGTGGCACCGTCCTCTGCGCCGTTGAGTTACTTGACCGCGTGCGCCCGTCGGCACCATCCTCAGTGCCGAGGCGCATCATCGGCACCAAGCGTGGCGCAGTGGTGCCATCTGGCCTCTTTATTTTTTTATTTTATTGAAATCTAGGATTACAAATACCTTTGAGCAGGAACTGCTAGTTTACAAAGGTTCCACGTTGAAGGAATGGTGGGTATACATACATACAAAGGTCAACATAATAATACATAGTTACACAATAACAAGAAGTAAGAGACTTCGGCTTAGGAAATTCCAGTAATTCAAAATGTGCCAAATGTTAGGTAGCATGACATAACCAGCCAAGGGCAATCCTGGAAAAGCACTGCAGGTGAGAGGAAGGGGTATGCAGCAGAAAGGCCATTGTCGGAGGGTAGAGGGTGAGAGTAAGAGCCTAAAGGGGAGCGAGAAGAGGATAGAAGTCAGGAAATGCCCTGGGGAGGAAAGGGAGAGGGGGCAAGGGGTAGGCAGGTAGAAGGGGCAAGGTGGGGAGAGATAGCTGTCAAGACTGAAGTGGAGGGCAGTGAACGTGTGGGCCCTCGATTAGGGCGAGGCAGCAGTCACAACGACTAGCTGAAATGAGATGAAGTCGGAGTTGTCTCTTAAAAGGCCAAGAGCAGCAGTAAGAGTTTCTTTGTTGAGAGTATTGTACCACTGTGGTGCTCTGTGGGCAAAGGTCCTCTGGCCCATGGTAGTTCGGCATCTGGGGACAAGGAAGGTTAGTTGTTGTGAACTTCTAGTTCTCTGGGTGCTGTGGTGGTCAATAAGTAGCTTTTCAATGCCCAGGGGCATGACCCCAAGGAAGACTTTTTTGGCTAAGAGGCAGGTTTGATACTGTATCCGGCTGATAAGAGGTAGCCATCCTGCCCGAGTGTACAGGTCACAAGTGTGTGTAAGTCGATAAGCCCCAGTTAGCAGCCTGCATGCTTTGTTGAGTGCAACTGTAATTCTGCGGAGGGCAGAGGTGGAGGCAGAGCCATAAATTGCTAGCCCGTAATCGATGGAGGTGACAGGGCTATTGATAGCCAACCGGAGAGTGTCAGGAGTCATGCAGTGTTTGTGCCTATAGAGCAGGCCTATACGGATGTTGGTGGCTTTGGCGACAGAATCTATGTGCCGATGGTAGGACAGTGAGCTGTCCAGTGTGACACCTAGGTATTTAAAATCAGGAACGTGTTCAAGTAAGGTCCCTGTTTGGTTTAGGATGGTGAGGTCATGGGATTTGTACTTGCTCCTGGCGTTGTAGAAGGTCATAACCTTTGTTTTGCTGTAGTTCATGACCAGTTTGTGTGACTTGAACCATTCTTCGATGCGCATGAATTCAAGCTGTAATTGTTTCTCGAGGAGCTCTGCGTTTTGGTGGTTGGTGAACATGACTGCGTCATCTGCATAGAGCAGTAATTTCTGGTGGCAGACATTGGGAAGGTCGTTGAGGAAGAGGCTGAAGAGTAGTGGCCCCAGGATGGACCCCTGTGGGACCCCTGAAAGGACTGGCTTTTCTTCCGAGGTAACACCGGCAATCCTAACCCGCTGGACCCTCTCCCCAAGGTAGCTTGAAAACCAGAGCAGTGCTTCATTGGAGAGCCCAATGTTTGATAATTGCTTGAATAGGAGTGGGTGGTTCACAGTATCAAAGGCTTTCGTAAGGTCGATGAATACTGCCCCTAAACAGTTTCCTTGATCAAGTGTGGTATGGATGAAGCCTGTGAATTCTAATAGTGCAGTGGTGGTACTGTGCCCTTTTCGGAAACCATGTTGCTCAGGACACTGGATGTCGTAATTTTCCAGGTACTTGACTAATTGGTCTGAGGCGATATGCTTCAGGGCCTTAGACAGTGGAGGGAGGATTGAGATAGGTCTGTAGTTGGAGTGCAGTGATTTGTCTCCACTTTTGTGTACTGGTGTGATGGTCACCTGTTTCCAGCGAGATGGGAACTGGGACATCCTTAGTGATAGATTGAGGACCTTTGTCAAGGGTTCAAGGACTTCTTCAAGGACAAGTGCTAACAACTTCAGGTCAAGGGAGTCACCGCTGTAGACTGCATTGTGAATGGCCTTCCGAATATAGGTTCTGGCTCATCACTGGGATTTCCTTGAAGTAGAATTGTGGGGCAGGGTGTAGGAGAGAGAAGTTGCAGGAGGGTTACTACCAGAGGGGGCATCAAAGAAATTAGAAGGGAGGACACCTATCCAAGTTGGAGAACGCATTGTTAAAGTGTTGGTGATGGTGTACAGGTCAGTTGTTGGTGTTCCATTTATGCTGAGCATGGTGGGTGGTGACTTAGGGTCCTTGCCTGTAAGGTCTTTCAAGTTACTCCAAAATTTTTTTCTATCACCCCAGAAGTTGGAGAGAGCTTCCTTGAAGTATTTGCTTTGGGCTCTCCTAACTGCCCGCATGCACTCATTTCTGGCAGCTTTATATTTATGAATATCCCCAGGTTTGGATGTTGCATGGGCACAGTGCCAGAGATGATCCCTATGTTTGAGTAAAGTGATTAAATCGGGGGTATCCAAGGGTTAGCTCTGCCACTGACCTTCAGTTTTTTGAGAAGTGCAAAGATATTGCAGGCCTCGGTGAAGTGGCTGATGAAAAGGTCTAAGGCTTGGTTTACATCAATGACAGAGTCGACTGGTGTCCAGTCCAGGTGGCTTAGGTGTGTCTTTAGTAGCTCAAGGCACCCCTGCTTTAACACTCTGGTGTGGATTATTTTAGGAGGGGGCTTAATGAATTTGTTTGTCTTGGCACCGTCTTCTGCGCCGTGCTGCTTCTCAGCGCCTTGAGCCTTGTCGGCGCCATCCTTGGTGCCGTGTGCTTTGTCAGCACAGTGCGTTTCTGTGGCGCCAGGGGCTATTAGGGCGTCATCCACCTTTCAGGACTCTTCCTTTAACCCTTTTCCTTCCTCATTTCCCTCTGATTTCCACTCCTTTCCTGTCCATGCAGTCCCTCCTGGACTGTCAGGAGATGACATTGAGCCTGACCCAGACCTTAGGCTGGGTGATGAAGTGGATGGAACAGGATCTATTCCTGCTGCAGAGCCTGTGGTCAAGGACCTGTCTTTTAAGTCTCTGCTGAAAAACTTGATTTCCACTCTTTCTCTCCAAACTACAGACATCGATCCTGGGAAATTGCTAAGACTCAAATACCTCCATGTTCAGGAGATCCCTACGGATTTTACTCCTCCGGTACAGCCCTCCTTTGAGACGCTGTCTCAAATGGTATGGAATAATCCTGCTCTCATTCATTCAGTGGCTAAATCCATAGATAGGAAATACACAGCCCCCAAGGATCGACCCATTTTGACGTCCCAAGTCTTTGCAGATCCTGTTGTAGTCTTGGCAGATAATGATAAGGTTGTCCTCCCCCAAACTACTACAGCTTGACCTATTAACGAAGAATCTCGTAAGATAGACACTTTAGGTAAGAGAGTCTTTGCTGCTTCCACCTTGGGTATGCGTATTGCCATCTACCAAGGCTATTTCTCTCAATATGAGTATATCCTTTGGCACTCACTCAAACAAATGGTTGAAGCTCTACCAGAATCGGACGCAAAGTCAGAGCTACTTCAAACCATTACCAGGGGTATCGAATCCAACAACCAGCAGGTTAAAGCGGCTATGGATGCTTTCGATACTGCTTCCAGAGTGGCGGTGACCAGCATTTGTACCCGCCGTCATTTCTGGCTGTGCACTTCAGGTTTCATGAATGACGCACAGCAGCAGGTAATGGCGCGGGTTTTTGATGGTGTGTGATCTCTTCGCCTCAAGTAGAACAGGCTCTAGAAGTTACACAAGAGTAGGTCAGCCATTGTTGGCTTGACCTCCTCCTGTCCCCTCTCGAGGGGTTAATAACGCCAGTTCCATAACCGTCAGTCCTTTTGAGGCAAAGGCAGAGGAAGTTTTCATAAAAACCAAGCCCCCCAGCCTCAAAAGAAAATGCAGCAGAAGGCGCAAGGACTCAAAGCGCCCAGCGCCGCCTTCTGAGTCATTGGCCCAAGTCCCACCTCAGCTGCCCGAGGTGGACTCTTCCTCAGTGGTGTGAGGTCATCTGATGCACTTCTACAATCAATGGAAGTCCATAACCTCAGACAAATGGGTCCTCCAGATAATCCGCGAGGGGTATTCACTTAATCTTGTGGAGACCCCTCCGGATCGTCCTCCCAAGCGACAGCTCATGCTGTCAACCCTTCAGTCAGACCTTCTCGCCACCGAGATACAGGGCCTTCTGAACAACAGGGCAGTAGAAGTAGTTCCACTGCATCAACGGAACACAGGGTTCTACTCCCATTACTTTCTGGTTCCAAAGAAAACCGTGGACATGCGCCCCATTTTGGACCTCAGAAAACTAAACAAATTTCTGCCCAAGGAGAAATTCAAAATGATTTCACTAGGAACCTTGTTACCTTTGCTTCATCAGCACGACTGGCTAGCCTCCCTAGACATGCAGGATGCTTACCAGCACATTTCTATTCATCCAAAGCAACACAAATTCCTAATGTTTGCGGCTCTGGGACAGCATTATCAGTTCAGAGTCCTGCCCTTTGGGCTATCCTCTGCGCCACAAGTTTTTACAAAGTGTTGTGCAGTTCTCACAGCGCATCTCAGAAAGATCAGAATACAGGTGTTCCCTTATCTGGACGATTGGCTTCTAGCAAGTCCTTCCAGGCAGGGAACTGTGGATGCTGTAGCCACGGCTTCATGCTTTCTCACGTCCATGGGAGTCCTGCTAAACCTCAAAAAATTGCAGCTGCAGCCCTCCCAGAGACTCCTTTTTATAGAAACTCTTCTGGACACCTCCTGTGTGAAGGCTTTTCTTCCAGAGGACAGGAGCAGCGATATCCTTCAGATGGCCTGTCACATCGAGGAGAGCAACTTGGTTCCAGCTCTCTCGATGCAACGGTTGCTAGGTCTCATGGCATCATCGGTGTTCACTGTACCCCTAGCATGCCTTCACATGAGAACTTCTCAGTGGATGTTCAGTACTCAGTGGTCCCCAACCATTCACCCACAGTCCTTTCTCATCAAGGTGACAGAACCTCTAAAGAAGTCACTCACCTGGTGGTCACAAGAGAACAATCTCCTAGAAGAGTATCCCTTTGCTTCTCTGGATCATCAGATTTCCATTACCACAGACGCGTCCCTGATGGGGTGGGGAGTTCACTGTCAGGCTCTCCATACTCAAGGTACGTGGACTCAGGTCGAGTCCCAGCTTCACATAAATGTCTTAGAAATGAGAGCCGTCCTTTATGCGGTCCGGGTGTTGAAGGACATTCTCTGTTACAAGAACATTCTTCTTCAAACGGACAACAAAGCAGTGATGTATTACATCAACAAACAAGGTGGTGCTCACTCTTAACCCTTATGCAGAGAAGTGATTAGAGTGTGGGAATGGTGCTTCAAACAACATGAAGTCTTGCTATATTATAGACATTAGCAGTTTGATCCAGCTCTAGAACTGCCCCGGAGTGAAATGGTTAAAACCATTCCAAAATAGAATTTTGGCACGACAGCAGCTCTATCTGTGTCATTTCAAACTTGAACTGTCAGATTCTTTACTCCGCCTCAGTGAACAGTCGCTCCGGAGATTTCTCCTTCTGCTCGGTTCATTTCTCAGTTTAAAAGTGTTTTCTTGGTTGGATTTAACCGAGAATAGTTTTATTTTAACACGTAAAACCGTTCGGTTCAAGCTCTCATCTGTGGTAACTGAAGTAAATGAAGGTTTTGTCTGTGTGGAACTTGAGTTATCGGTCTGGTTTTGAACCGATCAGCGGTTTAAAACTCATTTAAAACTAAAAGTTACTATTTTAGAGTAGGTTCCCAGTTCTTATCAGTTCTAAAAAACGGATTATTACGGTTTTTCCAATACCGTGACACGGTTAGGAACCGATAATGGTGTCTTGCCTAGCACTGCCGTTAAAGGGCAAGTTTTTGGTTAGGGATGGCATTATGTCTGAGAAACCCAAAAGAAAACCGGGCCCACTGGTTTCAACACTGTGATGTTTGTGGAGAAGTCTTTGCCAAGGCTGACCCACACACCACATGTGTTTATTGTCTGGGGTTTGACCACCTCCAGTCAGACTGCCAGGTATAAGAATTTCCTGCAGCCACCCTGGAAAAAAGATTGGGCAGCTCAGGGAATGAGAGGCTAAAAGTCTGCTGACCTGGATGGCCAGCCCGTTCGGGCCAACCGAACCAGAGGGAGTGCCTCTGACCAGGGCCAGACTTCCTCGGGAAAGAAAAGCTGGTTCTGAGGAACCAATTCCAGTAAAGAAAACAAGAAAATCAGCAGGTCTGGAGTCCAAAATTCCTTCTCCAACTGCTGCAGAGATAGCAAAAGCCATACAAATTGTCCAGTCACTGTCTCAGGGTCCGTCCGAACCACCACTATCTGGTAAAGGTCGGTTCGTCCGTTCCAGTGGTTCAGGATTATGATATTGAGGAATTTTATGAACCAGAGGAGGGGAGGAGGATTATGAACAGTATGAATGTGGCTGGAAGGTCTGGGTGTGCCCATTGAACCGACATCTCCCAGACAGACCTTTAGAATCTCCCTATGCTGTCTGAGTCCCCATCTCATTTTATGTTTTATAAAAAGTTGCTGAAACCTCAGCTTCCTTTAGAAGAGGCTGTGGATGAGCAAGAGGCACCTGATTTTGTAGAAATGATGGATATTCCAGAGTCTAGGAGATTGTCTATTCCTTTACATAAGTCTTTTAGGAAACAAACAATTAAAATTTTAAAAGCTCTAATTCTGTGCCTCCTGTAGATAAAAGATGGACAGAAGGTATACATTGTCAGGTCCTGATACAGAATTCCTTTCTCAGCAATGCAGTCATGTTAGTAGTTCAGGCTGCTGCCTGTGATAAAGCTATTATTCCCTTGGCTCACATCCTCCTGACAAGGATTCCGGAAGATTGAAGCCATGGCAAAAAACAGTATATGGCAGCCTCTCTGGGACTCAGGCAAGCAAATTATATGGCTTATGTAGCTAGGTATCAGAAATCTAGATGGGATACTGTTATGCAATTGGCCAAGCAGGCCCATGGCCAGCTGGCTAGTGAACTAGAACAGGTGGCTGCTGATGGCATTGAAGCCTCTAAGGTTCAGTTTCATGCTGCTGTGGATGTTAATGATGTTTCCTCTAGGGTCATGGCCACATCTGTAGCTTTTCATAGGTTGGCCTGGCTCAGGTGTACTAGTTTGTCACAGGATACCCAGACTAAGGCTATGGATTTTCCTGTGGTGGGAAATTCTCTGTTTGGAGAGCAGACAGAGAATTACATGAAGAAGATGGATGAATATAGGACTACTTACAAGAGTGCCCAGGCTAAGGAGTGGCAAGCCACTCCTCAAAGGCATGCCCCCAGGGGTAGGGGTAGGCCTTTTCACAGGCCTTTCTACCAGACTCAGGCCTCCTCTGCCTATGCTCAGAGGGGCTTCTTCAGAGGCAGGGGCAGACGAGGGGTGGGCAGACCTTCTCCCACCCCAGCCTAAACCTCCTAGAAACAGGCACCCTGATGGGGTGCCCAGGGCCGATTCTCCTGTACCAGTGGGGGCAGGCTGGCTTACTTCAGTCAGAATTGGGCTTCTTTAACCTCAGACAAGTGGGTTCTGGAAGTAGTGCCAGGGTCTGGTTCTCAGCTCAAAAGTTTCCCAAGTTGAGAAGCAGACTTTTCTCCTGCAAGTGCTTCAGAGACCCTCGCTCTGGAAACAGAGGTCTCATCCCTGTTAGCTCTCAGAGCAGTAGAAAGGGTTCTCCCCTGCATTAGGGCAGGGGTCTGTATTCAGACACTTCCTTACCCCAAAAGACAGGAGAATGGCGCCCATTTTAGATCTCAGATATCTGAACAAGCATCTTTTGAAACCAAAGTTCAAAATGGTAACTCTGGCAATGATTTTACCTTCCTAAGGCCAGGGACTGGCTAGCCTCCCCGACCTCAAGGATGCCTATTTCCATGTCCTAATCAGAAGATCCCATCGAAAGTACCTCAGATTCGAACTGCCCTCAGGTCATTACCAGTTCAGAGCAATGCCCTTCGGCCTTACCTCTGCTCCAAGGGTATTCACAAAGTGTCTAGCAGTGGCAGTGGCCTACTTAAGGAGGCAGAGGATTGCTGTTTTTCCCTATCTAGACGACTGGCTCATTGTAGGCCAGTCCCCCAGAACAGGTAAAATCTCACCTGCAGGTCACCCAGCAGCTTCTCACCTCCCTGGGTTTTCTGCTAAACCTACCAAAGTCGGTTCTGGAACCAGTCCAGGTACTCACCTTTATAGGGGCAGAATTGGACACAAAGCTAGCCAGAGCCTTTCTTCCCCCAGAAAGGGTAAGGAATTTAGTGGCTCTGGCCTCTTCCTTCACTCAGAGAAGAGACCCCCTTTCCAAGTTGGTCCCAGTGACTCTAACCTTGATCCTAGCTCTCCAGTGGTGGCAGGATCAGAGCAATTTAAGAGCGGGGGTCCCCTTCATTTCCCCTTCTCATGACTTGACTCTCACTACAGATGCTTCCCTTCTGGGTTGGGGAGCCCACATTGGCGACCTTTCCACTCAGGGAGTTTGGTCCCCCCCCAGGAATCTCTGCTCCACATCAATTTGCTGGAACTCAGAGCTGTCTTTTTAGCTCTTCAAGCTTTTTCTGCATCTGTCCATGACAAGGTGATACAAGTCAGAACAGACAACACCACAACAATGTGGTACATCAACAAACAGGGGCACTCGGTCTTGACCCTAGTGCACCGAGGCAATGAAGTTGTGGTCTCTGGCTATTCCCTGAACACTTCCCTCATAGCAGTTCATCTTCCAGGGAAGGACAATGTCCTAGCGGATGCCCTCAGTAGGATTTCCCAGGGCCATCACGAATGGTCCCTGGATCCTCAAGTGCTGGGGATAGTTTTTGCCAGGTGGGCATCCCTCAGATAGATCTTTTGCAGCCCCAGACAATCACAAACTTCCTCTGTTCTGTTGCAGGCCTCAGTGCTGGGCTCAGTTCCTCTGGATGCCTTTTTCTGGATTGGGAGGAAGTTCCTCTATGCTTCCCCTTTTCTCTCCTATTCAAAGTACTAGTCAAATCAGATCTCAGCCTTGCAGGGTGATTCTGATTGCCCCGGATTGGGCCAGGCAGCCCTGGTACTCACTCCTTCTGTCTCTGACAGTCCATCTTCCCCTGTGCCTCCCAGGAATCACAATTTGTTGACTTGTGCCCAGGAAGGGTTTGGTATCCGGACCTCAAATCCCTCAACCTCAAGGCTTGGCTCTTGAGGAGTTAGAGTTGCTGATTTACACTCTCTCAGGGTGTTCTTGAGATCCTAAAGGCTTCCAGAAAGCCTTCCACTAGGCTACTTATAGTTCTAAATGGAAAAGGTTTTCCATTTGGTGTGCTGGGAAAAATATTTCCCAGAATCTGCTGAATTGCTCATTTTGTTAGATTACATGGTACATCTTAATTCCTTGGGTCTCAGATCAGCTACCCTGAGAGTTCATTTGGCAGCTGTGTCTGCTTTTCTGTCAGCAGGAAAGTCATCCTCTTTCCTCTCATCCTGTGTTTTCCAAGTTTTTAAGGGATTACTCCATACTAATCCTCCCTTTCGGGAACTGGCCCCTGCTTGGGACCTTAATGTTTGCATTGCCCAGTTAATGCAACCCCCTTTGAACCTCTGTCTTCTGCAGAGCTTAAGTACCTAACTTGGAAAACTGTTTTTCTAGTGGCTATCACTTCTGCCAGACGCATAAGTGAATTGCAAGCCTTGTCAGTGGAGACTGACTTTATTTCTTTCCACAGGGATAAGGTAGTCCTTAGGACTAATAGGAAGTTTTTGCCTAAGGTGGTTTCAGATTTCCATCTTAATCAATCTATCTCCCTTCCAGTATTTTTCACTGATCACTCCTCTTCGGGTGAGAGGAGGTTGCACAGCCTGGATGTTAAGAGAGCTCTTAGTTATTATATAGAGCGTACCAAAGGTCACAGGTTCGAATCCCTCCAACTTTTCCTTACCTATGGTGAAGCTGGGAAAGGCAAACCTGCCACTAAGAGATCAATAACCAGGTGGATTGTCTCTTGTATCCAACTTTGTTATCAGAAAGTGGGCAGAGCCCCCCCCCCCCTGGTTTGAGGGCTCATTCTCTGTGTAGTTTGCTGAAGGGGGTGCCCAGGTGGTTCAAGTCAGAACAGACACCACCACCACCATGTGGTACATCAACAGGCAGGGAAGCACTCAGTCTATGGTCTTGTGCACAGAAGCCATGAAGTTGTGGTCCCTTGCTTATTCCCTGAAGGCCTCTCTGATAGCAGTTCACCTTCCAGGGAAGGACAATGTGCTAGCAGATGCACTGAGCAGGATCTCTTAGGGTCATCACGAATGGTCCCTGGACCCTCAGGTGTTGAAAGTGATTTTTTACATTCGCTTGCGCGCATGCGCAAGGAACGTTTTGGGAGAGTAGCACACTTGGAGGTGTGCCTCTCCCACCCAATGCACTGCTCCCTTGAGCAGGCGTGGTGGTCAGAGCTCAGTATGACAGCGGTGTTCCTCTGCTTCAAAGGAAAGCACCGCTGCCATACTGAGCGCCGCCCCCCCTCGCATCACGCGCTACCTCCCCCCCGCCACGCGCCCCAAAGCTTTGGTGCCACGCTGGGAGCCCACCGGCGTGGCAAATGTTGTTTACAACGGGGTGCCCAATCCCCCATTGGCTCCACGGCCCCCCCATAAGCCGCTCCTGCTGCCACGCTGGGGAGCCCACCTCAGCGTGGCAAACGTCGCTTACTTTGCCGACGGGTGCCCAATCCCCCGCCGGCTCCTCGCCTGCTGCAGAAGTTTGTCAAGGGGTGCCCAGTACCCCCGCCGGCCTCGCCCCCAGCCTATTTTCTGCCACGCTGGGAGCCCACCCCAGCGTGGCAAACGTCCCACGCCATCTTTTTTTTTTCAATCTGTAAACAAAACGCCCCGCGGCATGTCTCCCAGCCCTCCCACAACCCACACCCACCACTGCGCACCCAGCCTTCCCCACCCCCTCACCCCATACTTACCTCTGACTCCGCGCGACGATCTTCGTGGACCGGAACACGCCTGCACTCTTCAAAGCCGACCGCAACTGAGGAAGTGCCGTAAGCCTGTATAATGGGCTACATGGGGGTTCAACTTTATTAGATAGCCAGTTATTTTTTAAGTTTTGCACCAATTTTCAACATATTTGGGACCCCTCATCAGATGTCACTGTCATGACATGATTAGCCTGAAGGGTGATTTCGCAGGCACTGTGCAGTCACTGTGCGAAATCACCCTTCGGCCTTAAATAACACCATGACAGTGACATCATTCATGAGAAGGGGTCCCAAAAGCCCCATTTTGAAAATTTGGTGCAAAAATTCCAAAAAATGACTGTTTTACGAGTGTGCATTGCACAGTTCCTACGCAGGCTCGTACATTTGCGAATTTTCAATATTTGCACTCCAGATTTTCAACATTGCCATTTTACCACACCTCCTCATGAGCAGTACAGCTGTCATTTTTCACATCCTGCCCAAAATATGTTTCTGCCCATGTAGCGCACAATGGCGCAGTCCGTGTGCGAACTCAATGTATGGGACACATTAAGAAAATCACAGTGACACTGATCATGAGCAGAGATCTTAAAATGGCTGTGCTGAAAATTTGGTGAAAACATTCCTAAAAATTACTGTTTTATGACTCTGCATTGCGCATTTCCTACGCACGCTCGTAAGTTTGCAAATTTTCAATATTTTCACTCCAGATTTTCAACATTGCCATTTTACCACACCTCCTTATGAGCAGTACAGCTGTCATTTTTCACATCCTGCCCAAAACATCTTTCCGCCCATGTAGTGCACAATGGTGCAGTCGGTGTGTCAAAATCAATGTATGGGACACAGTAAAGAAAAATCACAGTGACACTGTTCATTAGCAGAGGTTTTAAAATGGCAATGTTGAAGTGATGAAAAAATCCTACAAATGACTGTTTCTGACGTCGTTGCACAGTTCCACTAGCTTCGTAGGTTTCGAATTTTCAAGATTTCCACTCAGATTTTCAACATTGCCATTTTACCACACTTCCTTATGAGCAGTACAGCTGTCATTTTTCACATCCTGCCCAAAACGTGTTTACGCCTATGTAGCGCACAATGGGGGTAGCAACAAGGTCTTGCTGACAATTTATTGTGCAAATACCAGCAATCGCACAGGGCACTAGGGTACAGCACCATACATGCCAAACACCACTGCAAATACCTGCAAGTGAACGTTCGGCATTGACAAATGCTTGTTTCAAGGTGGGGCACTCCAGAGATAGATCTCTTTGCAGCCCCAGACAATCACCAACTTCCTCTCTTCTGTTGCAGACCCCCAGTCTTGGGCTCAGTCCCTCTGGATGCTCTGATTCTGAATTGGGAAGGAAAATTTCTGTATGCCTTCCCTCCCTTCCCACTCCTGTTCAAGGTTCTAGTCAAGATAAGGTCTTAACCTTGCAAAGTGATTCTAATTGCTCCAGATTGGGCCAGACAGCCTTGGTACCCCCTGTTGTTGTCCCTAGCAGTCCATCTTCTCCTGTCTCTTCCCAGGAATTACAACCTATTAACATCCTCTCGGGGGAGGATTTGGTACCCCAATCTTCAGTCTCTCAATCTCAAGGCATGTTTCTTGAAGAGTTAGAGTTTGCAGACCTGCATCTTTCTCAGGGGGTTCTGGATATTCTCAAAGCTGCTCGAAATCCCTCCAGCAGAAAGACTTATAAATCCAAATGGAAAAGATTCAGCATTTTTGTTCCAAGAAGCATATTTCTCCAGAGACTGCTAATTGCCTACGGTTCTGGATTATATGGTCCATCTTAATGGCCTAGGCCTCAGACCAGCTACTCTCAAGGTACACTTGTCAGCTGTTTCTGGTTTTCTGTCAGTGGGAAAGTCTTCCTCACTGTCATCTCATCCTGTGTTCTGTAAATTTTTTAAAGGATCACTTCATACCAGTCCTCCCTTTAGAGACCCTACACCTGCCTGGGATTTGAATGTTTGCATTGCTCAGTTTATGCAACCTCCTTTTGAGCCTATGTCCTCAGCAGAGCTTAAGTACTTGACTTGAAAGACTGTGTTCTTGGTAGCCATTACCTCTGCCAGGCGTATCAGTGAATTGCAAGCCCTGCCAGTGGAACCTGATTTTATCTCCTTTCACAGGGATAAAGTGGTCCCTAGAACCCATAGAAGGTTCTTGCCCAAAGTGGTTTCAGACTTCCATTTGAATCAGTCTATGTCTCTCCCTGTTTTCTTCACTGATTATTCTTCCTCAGGTGAGAGGAGACTGCACAGTTTAGATGTCAAAAGAGCCCTTAGTTACTACATAGAACGTACCAATGGTCACAGGTTTGACTCCCTCCAACTGTTCCTTACTTATGGTGAGGTTGGTAAAGGGAAACCTGCCACTAAAAGATCCATTGCCAGGTGGATTGTCTCTTGTATCCGATTTTGCTATGAGAAATTGGGTAAGGTTCCTCCCTCAAGCCTGAGGGCTCACTCTACCAGAGGTACAGCTGCGTCTCTGGCTGCTGCCAGGGACATCCCTATCCTAGAGATATGTCAAGCAGCTACCTGGAAAACAGTTCACACTTTTACCAAGCATTACTCCCTGGATATCCAGGCTAGGAGTGATGCTCGGTCTGGCACAGCTGTGCTTCAGAGCCTATTTCCTAAGTAGGTTCTGTCCCTCCTCCATGGAGGTACTGCTGTGTATCTGCATATGTCATAATATAGCAAGACTTATGTTGTTTGAAGAAAAATTACTCACCTTAGTAATGTTGTTTCTTCTAATGGAGTCTTACATATTATGACCTCCCCTGGCCTGCCCCTCTAGAACCTCTACTTTTGGGATGTGGGTGGGCAGTGTAGTGTTGGCACTTGGTAGATGCCCACCTTATTTCACCCCTCCTTTTTGGGGTGTTTGGGTGTTATGTTTTTATTTTTTCTGGATCTCCTGACTTGAGTCTTTGTTTTGGGACCAAGAAAAATGTGTTCTTCTATTTAGTAGCCAGTTGGCTAGTGTAGGTTTATGGCTTCCACACAGAACCTTAGTGAGTTTTGCTCATAAAGATCTGACAGTTTGAGTTTGACGAACAACAGACAGAATTTTCAACCGAGCTCGCGCTCAAGGTTCCATGCCTGGCATGGAAAGTTAACTCTTTCACCTCCGGAGCAGTTCGAGGGTTGGGACTCACTGCATATGTCATAATATAGCAAGACTTCATTAGAAGAAACAACATTACTAAGGTGAGTAATTTTTTCTTCCCTTCTCAGAGGCTTGGCCATCCTTAGCTGATTCTCCTTGACTTTGGTTTTCAAGTCCTAAGTATGCCATGTTATTTCCTACAGTCTTGGGGTTTTTTGTACCGACTAGAAAAAAGTTCCTAAACATCTTAATCTTAGCAACTCTTAGGGGGCAATGCTTATCTCTTTTCAGGGGAAGTTTGTTTCCTGTATGTGGTGCATAAGTTTGTCACTAGAGTCCCAGGGGCTAGACCTTTAGGTCAGATTCCAAGTAAGAGAATTTTTCGTGAAGCCTGAACCCTGTTACAAGCTGGACTGGTGTAAGGAAACTGTGAACTTCACACCTCTCTCCTTCAAATCTTCGGTACACAGGCTTCCTTCCGGGGTGCGCTTCTCTTTGGTGGGGGTCCATCATTGGGACTTGGTCTCTGAGAGAGTCCTTCTTTCATCATTCCCTAGAATCTCAGAGCATCCCTATCAGGCCTGCATTTTTTTCAGTCCTGAGGTCATTTAGTACAGAGAGGACCGGATGATATTCCTGCCTTGTATCACACCAATGAGCATTTGGGACACAAGGCTTCCAATCTCTCCACAGTAGCTATGAGTTTTGATCTCTAGCTGACTTATTTGGAGTTGTCTTAGTCACTCTTCCATCTGTCGGGCAAGGACAACACTTTAGCATAATAAGGGCCACCACAAGTAGACCATTTGGCAAATCCTCTAAGCCACATTAGTCAGGACCACCACAAATGAGCCCTCAGCACACAAGTCCTAGCCACATCATTCAGGAGGTAAAGTCAGGTCCAGATCTGAATTTTCGCCTCCAGCCCGAACCACCAGTTTTTCCTTTTTTCTGTTGCAGGCCCCAGCTCGGGGTTCTTTCCAACGGACTTTCTTATCTTAAGACTGGTCGGAAAAGTGTTCTCTCTCTCTCTCCCATATATCCCTTGTTGCCTAAGTACCTCTCTAGTTAAGAAATCATCCACCATGATCCCGGTGGCTCTGGACAACCTTGGTACTTTCTTTATTTTTAAACTTTCTTTATTTATATTTTTTCACACAGGTTATACACACCCAAAAAAATGCATACATACTTATATTATTTATCTTAGTTCACATCCAGTTAATTATACTCATACCAGTATTCCACATTATACCCATAGTGGAGACATGAGTTGCTCGTATATATCTTTCAGGACCTTCCTAGAGGTATGCAAAGGATTAAGATGTACTAGATATTTAACGTGAGGACCCATTTACTAGGACGTGGGATTGCTGAATTGCTAATGGGGAGCAATACTCTAACCCCTCTTAAGATTACTTTATAAGGGGATTGAAATCTGTTATGTGTAGAATCATCTCCCTTTTTTTTTCTCCCTTTTTCATACATTCAGGGGATAAAATCCGGTCTCTCCTCAGATATATATATTACCCAGCGTCTCCACAATATCTCAAATTTTGATACTTATTCATGGCTGCTGTTAAGGCTTCCATTCTATATATAGAAATCATAAGATCATGCCATAATTGTAATGAGATAGATAATGGAGAGAGCCAATGTTTGGTGATCACCTTCTGAGCTGCCATAAAAGAAATCTTTAAAAATTTACTTGTGTTGGGATTCTTATATTTCTTTGGTAGATCTAAAAAGAAATAGCCAGTAGGGGTAATCTGGAATCCAGGGTCTAAAATCTTCTGTAAAGCCTGCTGCAGTTCCTGAAAAAAAGAGAATAGCATTGGGCAACTCCACATTATATGTCCTAGAGCCGCTGGGGAATGCCCACATTTTCTTCAGCAACCTTGGTACTTTCTGATAAAAAATGTTTCAGTTAAACAGCCTTCTGGCTGCTTTCGTTTCCACAAGCTACTTCCTTTCTTGCATAGGAGTAGTGTTTTCTCAGCTCCCAGTCTTTTCTCCTCAAGGCCTGTTCTTGAGAGGCTAGATCTCCTAGAGTCCCTGTAGCCAAATAAGGCCTGGAACATAAAAAAAAAAATTAGTACCACAAAAACCTCAGTTTCCTAGTGGAAGCTGTTTTTCTTCTTGGTACAAGGACAAGAGCCTACAGTTTTTCAACCCTCTTTCCTCTCATGACTGGATTATTTAGTTCATATCTAAGCATTACTGTCTTGTACACTTAACTAGTTTGGTCTTTGTGAATTATTTCCTGTAAAAAAATAAAGGTTTTTATTTTCTTATCTACAGTATGACAGTAGGCCTTTCTTTTGGGAGTACACTTAGCAGTTACTCAGATTCTTTTTCTGTCAGGCAAGAGAAATCTGTCATTTCTCAGTCCATTTCAAAGAATTCTGCAAGGGGCCGTTTCACTTCCAGACCCTTCTAGGGACTGGAAATTTTTCCTATGGAACACAAACCTCTGTATATTCAAGTTCATGGGGTGTCCCTTTGAACCTGTGACAATTCTGACCTGAAGAGAGTAACATCGAAGACAACCTTTCTGCTTGTCTTTTCCTCTGTCAGACAGGTTTCAGAGTTTCAGGTTTTTCCTTTTAGGCCTTATCCTCTCAGTGCCTTTAAGAACAATTTAGTCCTCTGGACGGATAGGAAATCTTTTCCCAAGTGTCTACCATTTCCACCTTCACAACCCCTTTGTCTCTGCCTGTACTGCTCTCAGGCAAGTCCTGTCTAGGCTATCTCAAGCTGTTCGGATGGGGCATGAATAGGTCTGTGTCAGTGGTCCTAGCAGTTCAGGTACTGTTATTATCATGCCTTCCTTTCCTGCGTTTTTGCAGAAAAGGAGAAACCAGTGACCCACAATATTTTCCATGGGACTGTTTTCCCGTACAGTATTTCGGGTCTGGTACAGCAAGGCTGACATTCAGCCCTTCTCATGCTAAGGGCCTACTTCCTGGAGAAGTGCTGCCTCCTGGGCAGTGTTCAAGGATATATCCTTACTAGAAGTGTGCTGATCACTTTTTTGAAATTTGCTTCTCACATTTAATAAGATCTTTTCTTGGATGTGTAGTCTGATAGGATGCCAAATTTGGCAGGATGGTACTTCAGTGCCTCTTCTTAAAATAGGGTTCTGTGCCCTCCTCCGAACTACACTGCTTCGAAGTCTGTATCTGTCTATAGAAGCTAAAGAATTCCTGGGGGTGAGAAGAAACAATTACCCACCGAAGTAATATTACTTCTTCCAGGGGATTCTTTAGCATTATTGACACTCCTACCCTTCCTCCCCTGGAAATCTTGTCTAAAGGCTCTGTTAAGGGATTTAGCCAAATTCAACGACTATGATTCATTCGCATGGAAAAAAAAATATTTTCATAATAGTGGGTTAGAATATATGGTAGGTTATTGTTCACAGTTTTTTTGCCCCAGCAGGCATAGTTTTTGCTCTTTTTCAGCTTCGAAATTCATTCTGAGGTCCCTCAAGCTGACTGCAGGCAGCACTCTAACTGTATCCTGATTGGCCAGTGCCTTCCTCCTTTGCATTGACTCCTCCTCTCTGGGGTAGCTGAGCCCAGCTGGCATACTGCATCTGTCAATAATGCTAAAGAATCCCCTGGAAGAAGTAATATTACTTTGGTGAGTAATTGTTTCTTACTGGTGCTTGGCTGTTACCTCACTGCTGTGGCGTCTGTCTTGCCATTTGGTAGTCCTTGGCCAAAGAAACAGCCTTTTACCCACTTTCTGTGCAGTGTTCCTTTAGCCAGAGCTGAACATCTATAGGCTGGATGTTGATAAATTGCTCCACTACAAATGTATCAATGATCTGTGAGACTGTTTTGCCCTCTGGTTGGAGCCATTTTATCAGGAGTTCTCTGAAGGGGGTGAACGCTTCTCAATGATTGCCGACTGAGTTGTACTTCAGAGATCGAAATAGAAACATAGAAACATAGAATTTGATGGCAGATAAGGACCGCTTGGCCCACCTAGTCTGCCCATTTCCCTACCTAACGGATAAGCTGCAGATCCTAGTTAACCAACAGCCTACTTCCTACTACCCCCCACTAGAATTGCCTTATGTCTGTCCCATGCATTCTTGAATTCCCCTGCTGTTTTTGACTCTATGACCTCCTCAAGAAGGCTGTTCCATGCATCTACAACCCACTCTGTGAAGAAATACTTTCTCACATTACCTCTGAACTGCCCCCCCTCTATCTTCAAATTGTGCCCCCTTGTTCTTGCACATCTCTTTTTGAAAGATGCTACCCTCCTGGACTTTGTTGATTCCTTGAGGTATTTGAAAGTTTCTTTCATGTCCCCTCTCCCTCCTTTCCTCGAGGCTATACAGCTTAAGCTCCTTTAGTCTTTCTTCGTGTGTCTTCTGGTGTAGACTCTGCACCATTTTGGTTGCTCTCCTCTGGACAGCCTCCACCCTGTCTATGTCTTTGCGGAGATGGGGTCTCCAGAACTGTACACAGTACTCCAGATGTGGTCTTACCAACTGTCTGTACAGAAGGCCAACAACTTTATGTTTTCTACTGGCGATGCCTCTCCCTGTGCATCCCAGTATCCCCCCAGCCATCCTTACTGCCTTCTCACATTGCTGGCCCACCTTTAGGTCATCTGATATGACTACTTCTGTGCCTGTAGGTGTCTCCTGAGATGTCATGCCTTTTCAGGATTTTGCTTTTCATCAGGTCATAGTTTTCTGACTGTGCAGCATCCATATTGCTGTAGGCAAGTTGTGCTTTCTCTGTCAGGCTGGGTACCAGTCTGATTATCCATTGCTGCTTTGACCATTGGCAGGCTGTGGCAACTCTTTCAAAAGTTGTCAGTTATGCTTCGATATCATCTGTGGGACACAACTTTGTAAGTTTAATGGCTTTTAAGTTGCTTGTATTGTGTTGCTCATCTGGATCTGTGCCAGATCCTCTGCCTTTGATAGCTTGCAAGGCATCCATCCATTGCTGCTCCTGTTGCTGAATCTCTTCGCTCATTTGCTGCTCCTGTCACTGCAGCTCTTCTCTCCTCTGCTTCTCCGTCTCTTTTGGTTGTATAGCACACCATCAGGCTTTCAGGTTCTGTCATTGTCTGTTCTTTTTCCGTAACTTGTGTTGGCTGTACAATCTCAGCTTGTACGTCTGTCTCTGCTAGTTTGGCTGCCATTCTCCTGGTAACCACTCCTGGACTTGCTGCTGCGGAATCCATACCTTTCTCTGTGCTTCCCTAGTACTAGGTCCAGTACCCATACACAAAACTCCTGGCTTACAGTATGCACGGTGTAAATCCCACTTAGGCTGACACCATCTGTCGTCGAGGCACAGGTCAGGAAGCATAGGAAAACCAGGAGCAGTTGTAGAATTCTTAAAAAATATTTATTTGCACTAGCAGTAACATAAAAAAAAATAAATTGTTCAGTATAACTATTTACAAAGGCAAAATAAAATAGAAATCCATCAGAGTTTTCCTTTAGTCTCTGTGTCCAACTTGCAAGCAATTGCAGCTCTGTCTTCTAAGCCTTTCCAACCACCATTCTTAACAAGCATCTTCTAAAGTGTTCTTGTATGTTTCAGACAGGTGCTGGCAGGAACACAGTGTGCATGAGCTGGGGCTCCTTTTCCACAGCTCTTCTGCAAAAGGCTTAAAAATTGCACTCAAGTAACCACTTGTATTTCCTATAGTTTTTCCAATCATCTCAAACTATAATTATATACATTTCAAAAATTAACACTATGTAATTTCTAAACAAAGGGATCCCAATATCAGTTACATTTCCACATAATGATTTACATATGTTTTTATATCAGTAGACATGTAAGGGAGAAAAATACAAACAGCAAGGGAAGACTGAGAGATAGTGAGAGGTAAATAATTGCCAGACTGTTGGGGTGATCAAATCCTAGGTCTCACAGGAAAATTTAGTTGCATAACCAGACAGAGAAGAAACAGAAAAGGAGAGAATAGAACAGATCCCTGCATTCAAACTCTTTCCATAACAACTGGGACAGGGTCCTATTCAACCCTGTCACAGTACCCATCCACAAAAGTGGCCCAAAGGATGAACCAGGAAACTATAGGCCAGTGAGCCTCACATCGATCCTGGGAAAGCTCATGGAGACCATTCTAAAAGAGAGGCTAGTGAGCTTCTTGGAGGTAAACTGTCTCCAGGATGGTCAACAGCATGGATTTATAGTGGGCAAATCCTGCCAGACAAACCTTGTAGAGTACTATGACTGGGTGATGCGGGAACTGGATAAGGGCCATGCAGTGGATGTCCTGTATTTGGACTTTAGCAAGCCCTTTCATTCAGTGCCGCATGGGAGGTTGGGGGGAACTGGAATATGTGGCGGCAGGACCAAGAATGGTGAAATGGATCATAAACTGGCTAAAGGGAATGCAGCAAAGGGTGGTGGTGGGGGGCCTCTCGTCACTGAGAGTGGTGACAAGTGGAGTACCACAGGGATCAGTACTGGGACCAGTGCTGTTTGGGATTGTTATTGCAGATATCTCAGACGGGATCCGGAGCAAGATCAGTCTGTTCCCAGACGGTATCAAGATAGGAGCTGTGGTTGATGACACAGAAGGGTAGAAGGAGTTGCAGGAGGACCTGCCTAAGCTGCAGGAGTGGGTGGAAACATGGAAGTTGGGGTTCAGTGCCGAGAAGTACAGTGTACTACACTTCAGAGCCAGGAACCAGGGGAGGGATATGACTTGAATTGGGTACAGTTGGGGAGCTCCACAAAGGAGAAGCACTAAGGAGTGATCATTACGGAGATCATGAACAACTCTGCTCAGTGCAGGAAGGTGGCAGCAAAAGCCAATAAAATGCTGGGGTGTATTGCGAAAGGGATCTCCTGCAGAAGGAGGGAGGTTATCCTACCCCTGTATAGGTCATTGGTCAGGCCCCACTTAGAGTATTGCAATCAGTACTGTTGCCCATTCCTGAAGAAGGACATCAGATTGTTGGAGGGGGTGCAGTGAAGAGCCACAAAAATAATCCAGGGATTTGAGAGCAAGCCCAATGAGGACAGGCTGGGAGAGCTGAATATGTATTCACTGGAGGAGAGGAGGGATGGGGGATATGATTGAGACCTTTAAGTATCTGAAGAGGATAAACAAGACCAGCACAGAAGGGATTTTTCAGATGAGAAGGGGGAGGGACACGAGAGGGCATGCACTGAGAATGGAGGAGTAAGATTCAAGAGGGAGACGAGGAGACATTTTTTCATGAAAAGAGTGGTGGACAAATTGAACACCTTACCAGATGAGATAGTGACCTGTAAGATAGTGGGCAGTTTCAGGAGGGGATGGGACAGTGTAAGGGGAAGGGATACTGGGAAGAGGGGTGGGAGGGGCAGTTGCAAAATGAGGAGGAGCAGTTGCGAGATTAGGGGCTTGCTGCACACAAGCAGATTCGATAGACCAAGAGGCCTGTTTCTGCTTGCAGTTTCGTATGTTTGTATAATGTATTTGAAATAATGTATTTGAAAAAGTTTTTTTTGTATATGTACTATGGACATAGAAGCATAGAAATTGTCAGCAGATAAGGACCGCTAGGCCCATCCAGTTTGCCCATAGGCCCTATACATTGTATATGGCCTCTGACCTTAGTGATCAATGGCTTTTCATCTCATTGTAAATTAGCTATCAGCTCAATAGAGTAAATCCTGATTCTTAAGATTTTATGAATAAAACATTTTATTACTACTTACTGTCACTAACGCACTCAGCAGGTCAGGCCCTCTGCTCCCACAGTGCCAACCTCTGAGTGCAGTATTGTGAACAGGTAACAGACAGGGTAACCCTCCTGTCTGCTTGTGGGTCCGAATTACCTTTGCTCTCAAGTTCTGAGGGAATTCAAACTGTGAACCTTATGCTAGCATACCCAAATGCATAGGCTCAGATAATCTGCTCTTCGGGGGGGATGCCAGATATATTTCACCTAAGGGCACCTTACCAGGTATCCAAAATGAACCCATAAAACTCTATAAAAGACTTTAAGTATATTCTTACCTTTTCCCAGTTTAGTAACACCATCAAGCTCTGAACAGTTTTTGTCTGTCTTAACCCTCTATACGTCACATGCAAAAAGAACTTTGAAGACACACCCAGGCAGTCCTTCAAAATAATATATTTACTAAAAAGGATAAAAATATTTAAAATGTAAACACAGAACACTATATCACAAAGCATACAATCACTTAAAAGAAAAGCAAAGACACTAAGACAAACTCCTACCAAGACTTTTTCTATCTAATGTATTACCTCTGTAGTGCATATAGTTAGATCTTGTTTCTTAAGAGCCCAAATAGATATGTCCCTCAGTTCAAACACAGAATACAGTTTAACTGTGTCTCTCTCACACACCCCTTCTGTGACGTCATCTAGCTCCTCCTTTTTAGAATATAAAAAATATAATTACTAACAATGATCTTCCTGTCAGGAGATATTTTAAATACAGTGACTTCAGCAAAAATAAATTTCCTAAATTATGACAGTATTTAATCAAGCCTTTTTTTTGATCTTGTGTGAGTTCCTGTTCCCAAAGCAGGTCAAAGATTTTACAGCCTTTCACACCAGGTTGGTATAAAATTATCTTCCCTTGTTAATCTTCTCCATTTATTATTGCTTGGGGGTAGTGCTGGAGGCACGCACCCGCTATGGATGATTTTTTTTTTTTTGAGTTGGCTCCAACGGCGCCGCCCACGAGAGCAACGCGCTGTGTCATGCATGACGGGCGGCCGTTAGGTACCTCAGACTCCTCCTCCATCTCAGTTCTGTTTCTCCCGCCATCGAGGCTGCACCTGCTACGTGGTTAGAATTCAGTTCTAGGCCTACTTGTCGTTATCGACCATTCCAGACTCCTCCTTCCTGCTTTTCTCAACGTCATCACCGGTAAGACCGTTCTTTTTCTTCTCTTTATTCGATGACGCTGAGAGCTGTGCTTGTTTTTGTCTCAATTTTTTCACATCATGTCAGGTTCGGGGGCAAAATGTAAGTCAAACGTGGGCCACGCCCCTATGCGTCGGTGCTCCTGTGGCCAGCATTTTTCCATCATGGACTGGCATGATGTTTGTCTCTGTTGCCTGGGACCCAACCACAATATAGATGCATGCGACGCCTGTTTCTTGATGGACCGCTGCGTCCTGGAAGTCCGCACATTCAAGATCGGCAAGGCTCCACCGACTTTCGGGGGACGGCGCCACTCTAGGGATTCCCAGGTAAGGTCTCTAGACCCTTCCTCCGGGTCCCCTCTCAGGTCTATATGGTCTGTAGAGGAGGTGGCCTCCTCATCTTCTTTTGCCGAAGAGGAGGCCTCTTTTGCAATGTCAGAGGAATGCCGAGGTCCCACCTGGGGCCGCGGCAGGGACACTGCCCCAGCAGTCACCTCCTCGGAGATGCAGGCTCCCCCAGTGTTGTGGCCCAGGTCTGCTGGGCCTGGCATCGGTGGACCATCGATGCTGCCTTCTGGTGCCTTTTTGGATCCGTTCGCAGCACCGATGATCAAGATGGTGCTGTTTGCGGCATCGTATTAGCTCTCAGCACTGCCTGTGGCGCCGTGGGCCTGGTCGGTTCTTCTAGCGGTGCCAAGTCAGATCCCAGTGCTGAGGACAGTGCCGTGGGTCTGGCCAGCGCCATTGGGGAGTCTGGGTCGGGTCTAAGCATTGCGGGGAGTTCAGGTCATCTGGCCACTGCTGGCACTGGCTGTCATCTGAGATCCCCGGGTGGCCAGTATTGTGGTCCAGCTGGTCTCTCTCCTTGGAGGAGGATGATTCAGATGTGGACCCGTCCTGGCACCCTGACTCTTCGGAGTCAGGGTCTCCGATGGGACGAGGTACTATGCAGCCCAGCGCACCTATTCCTCTGTCTCCGCTGCTGTCCTCCCCTGAGGCCTTCCAGGCTGGGGGTGGTCTGGGGTCCGTGAAGGGGGATGGAGCGGAGGTGGAGGGAGGGAAGGGCTCTCCCTCCTGGGGGGGTTGTGGCAGCTGCCAATCCTGGTGCTGCTGCTGCACTCCCTCAGGGTGAAGGGTCACTGGAGTTGAGGAGGAGAGCATTCTCAGAGTCCAGGAGGTCGAGAGACAGGGTTCAGGTGCCTCGGTCTTCACCTGCTACCACTCGGGGGGGGAGGAGCCGTAGTGCCATGCCCCGTCTTTCCCTCTCAAGCCCCAGGGACCCCTCTGGTGGCGTTGCTGTGGGCTGCCCTTCTGGATCCATGCAGTCCCAGGTTCATCACGGGAGGATCCCCTACCAGGCTCTTCCAGGCTTCGCATCCCCAGGGTTCCGTTCTGCGACCTGGTTTGTTGTCCGGGATCCCGCCAGCTCGGGCTCCGTTCCCCAGATTTCAGAGCCTCATCAGAGGACAGTTGCCTTGCTGAAGGTGCCCCTCTACCATTCCTCTGCAGCCACCCCCCTCTCTCCCAAGCCATGTCAGTCCTACGGGCCTATTATCCTGGGAGACGTTCAGAGGCTGCGCGGCAGCCTTCCCCTCATATGTTAGTTACATGCATGAGCAGGTGTTTCGCCTATCCCCACCGCTGCAGGAGTCCTCTGGACATTCAAGCTCTCCATCATCCTCGTCTCCCCCCTGGGAGGGAGAGGAACCCACTGCTCATCTCTCCTCCGATGCTGATTTCACTGAATATCAACGATTCCTTTTGAGGATGGTGAGGGATCTTCGTATCTCCTTTGTTAGGTGAGACAGTACCAAATGGGAGACGAGTGAATTCCTCGGTGAATTCAGTGCCCAGCATTTGGTGGTACTGTCTTGTCCTATTCCCTTCCAGGAGGCATCTATCCGTTCCTGGCAGTCATCAGCCGCCCTTTCTCCAGCCCCAGCAGACTGCGGAAGAAGGTATTGTGCCCCATCGGAATCTCTAGGTACTCTCCCCAACCCACCTTCAGGATTGGCATACCTAGAAACTCCCTCTGGGCGTGGCCGCCTGGGGCACGACCATCCACCGGACTCGTGTTCTCTTGGAGGCAGTATAGCGCAGTGGTCTAAGGCTCTGAGGTGCAGATCTGGTGACATCCAGCAGACCAGACCTGGGTTTGAATCCCACAGCTTCCACTTGCATACTGTGTGACCCTGAGCAAGTCACTTAACTTCCTTGTGCTCCCAGGTCGCACCTGGAAACAAGCTCCAGCTTAGTGTGCCTTTCCTGGTTAAACAATGTCCCCTTTCCCTTTCCCTCTTCCTCTCGTACGGTGTTATGCATTGCATCACATCAGGCTCACCATGCTGCCTACAGTAGGCATTTGTGGTCGATGCTTTCCCAAATCTTAGCATCAATGCCCGATACAGAGCAAACCAGACAAGCTATTGCCCTCTCTGCTATAGGCCTGGAGTTGGCAAGACACCAAGCAAGGGCATCTTATGACACCAATGAGGTGGCTTCCAGGGACAGCGATCTGTATTAGATGGACAGCATGGCTTCGTCTATCAAGGTTGTCACCCCTGGCCCGGCGTAGGGTGATTCGCTCTGCTTTCCGGGAGACCTGTCTCTTTTCCTCCAAAGCTAGGAGGCTTCTACAGGGACTTCCTCCATCTCCCCATCCTCAGGGGACACCTCCTAGCTCTCCTCCACCATAAGCTTCTTGATTGATTAGCCCAGGGTCTTCCCCTTCTGTTTCCCACCAACAGGAGGCCTGGGGTCTTGCTCCCTCAGGGTTTCTTTATCCCCGCCCTTGGGGGGTGGGGAGCTTGGTACTCACCCAAGCAGTAATGAATGTTGAAGATTGACAAGGAAAGATATGAAAATTACGTACCTACCGTAATTCCTGTTCTTCTCTTGTATCTTCATCATTCATTACTGATACCCACCCACCTTCCCCTCAGTGGCCTCCTACTGCGGCGTCTCCCCCTCCCTTCTTGTTCCTCTCCTTTCCTTTGGCCTTTATGCAAAAAAACCAAAAAACTATCCTGGTTTCCTTTCTTTTATGGATGGATCTTTTTTCCACAAGGTAAAGGGGAACGAGTAGGACTTTTCTCCTATCTTGAGGGAACTCTTTCTGACTGCCCCTAGGGGTGACCTCTGGGCTCCTTAGCCACGATATTTAATTCACAGCTGAAGAGACTGCTCCTCTTGGCTTGGCCTCAAAATTAAGGTTCCCCCTGGTGGGCATTATTTAATTGTCAGCTTCTTCTGGTTGGTGCCTCTGCACTTCTTAACCTTGAACTGCTGCCTTTGCCTTGCTTTCAGGCAGTCTGATTGAGTCCCCACTCTATCCTTCATACAAAGCTGCCTTACGTAGGGCCTAATCCCTACCCACACACTTCACTGTGGGCACTTAACAAGGTGCTAAGGGGCTTACCCCCCCCTCATAGTTGGGCGCTGTCTTTCCAGAACAGTTTTTCTTTCCGAGCAGTCTGTAAGCTCTCAGCTAGAGTGTAGGGGGTTGGGATAATGAGATTATAGAGAACCTGCCCTTTGTGTCCAATCTATACAAGCGGTTCAGTTGAACCTTTTCTCACTCCTATTAGGAGGGATTCTTGCTCCCTTGGTTTTTGGTTCCGAGCTTATAATCCTCTCAATCAATATACCTATGGGCAGTGTTCCCCTCTCTCAACATCCCTTCTTTCTTCTCTTTCTTCTTCTTCTTCTTTCTTTTCTCTTTATCTGTTCCTCCCTTAGAGCCGCCCCAGATGGGAGACCCTGTGGTCCCTTAGGGTAGGTATTCTCCCTCTTCCATCTGTCCTCTACCAGCTTATTCCTTCTTCAGTTTATATCCTTTCCTTTTTCTGCCCTTGGCTGTCTTACCTCGCTCTTCCCTTTTTTCCTTTACCCTTTTTCTTGCCTTTCCACCTACCAGAACTGAGATGGAGGAGGAGTCTGCAGCACCTAACGGCTGCCCCTCGCACATGACACAGCACATCACTCTCGTAGGCGGCGCCATTGGAGCTGACTCAAAAAAAAAAAATATCTTTAGAAGTGCGCGCCTCCGGCACTACCCCCAAGCAGTAATGAATGGTGAAGATACAAGAGAAGATAAAGAATTACGTTAGGTACATAATTTTCATTTTTGCTCTAAGACATCATAAAAGTTTACAAGCCCTATATCCTGGCAGCTGGATCAGATCTAATTAAGACAGGAAAACAAGAGACCCTGAATTAAGTCGCTCTAGTCTTTTAATTACCTCCTGGTTTCAGGTTAATATATCCTGTTATTTCCACTAAAACCTGGGGGGCGGGCACCCATAGCACAGGATGTCTCATGTGAGACACTCACATACCACATTCTATATTACAAATATCATAGAACAGTCATAATCAGCTGCCCAAGCGTGCCAGTCCTCCCCACCTAGACTGAATTTGGGGGCTCTATTCCCTTCATGGGATGAGCTTCCCAAGTCAGTTCACTCTTCATATACACGCGACAGGCCATCGGCGTTCTGATTGGTCGCTCCAGCCCTATGTAAGATTGTCATGTTATACCTTGCAAGGCAAGACTCCATCTTAATAGTCTACCATTAGTTTTTCCCATTTGGGTCAGCCAAACCAGGGGGGTTGTGGTCCATTTGTACCTCAAAATGCTGCCCGTATAAGTATGGCTTTAACTTCTTTAGGGCCTACACTATGGCAAGACACTCTTTTTCCACAGTATAGTATGCCTTCTCCCTGGGAAGTAACTTTTTACTCAGGTACACTACAGGGTGATCTTTCCCTTGATTGGATGTCTGACTCAGTACTGCCCGAATACCTACGTCTGCGGCATCAGTCTGAACTATAAAAGGTCTGCTATAGTCAGGACTTGTCAAAACAGGAGCACTGCACAGTGCCTCCTTCAGTCTGGTAAAGGCTTTTTCACAGGTTGGTTCCCAGGTAATTTTCTTAGGCATCCTTTTCTTTACCTGGTCAGATAGGAGAGCAGCCAGGGCACTGTAATTGGGTACAAATTTCCTATAGTACCCCCGCTGTCCCTAGAAAACTCTTGACCTGCTTCTGCGTTTCTGGTCTGGGCCATGCCTTGATCACCTCTATTTTTACTTGCTTAGGACAGAGCTGTCCCCAGGCTACAACATGCCCAAGGTATGCCACTTCAGCCATGGCCACCTGGCACTTCTCAGCTTTGACAGTGAGCCCAGCCTTTTGTATCCTGCCCAGCACTTCCCTAAGGTGGGACAGTTGTTCCTCCCAGCTGGCACTAAAGATGGAAATGTCATCCAGGTACACCACGGCGTACTCCTCAGCACCATTTAACACCTGGTTCACCAACCTTTGGAAAGTGGCCGGAGCATTCTTCATTCCAAAAGGCATTACTTTAAATTCAGATAAGCCTATTGGAGTGATGAAGGCCAACCTCTCCCTAACTCTGTCCATTAATTTTACCTGCCAATACCCCTTTATCAGGTCAGTAGTCGTAAGGTATGTCACCCCTCCCAACTTGCCCAGGACTTCGTCCATCCAGGGCATCGGGTGGATGTCTGACTTCTTGACTGCATTCAGTCCATGATAGTCCACACAGAAATGAGTAGAGCCATCTGGCTTGAGCACAAGGACTATGGGTGAGGCCCGGGGCAATGGGATCTCTGGATTACCCCTAAATCCAGCATTTCCTCCACCTCCCTCCTAATGTCCTTTTGGACAGCCTCAGACACCCGATATGCTGTCCGCTGTATGGACGTCTGTGTCCCTGTCTCCACATCGTGCGTCGCTAAGGGGGTTAGTCCAGGCTTGGAGCTAAACAGTGGGGCAAAGTCTGCTAAAACCTCCCTTACTTCCTGGATCTTGTCCAGGGCCAGCTGTTGAGACAATTTAACTGCCTCTGCAGAGGACCCCTTCTTGCTTTCTTCCAGCAAGTCCAGAAGGGGGTGTCCTTCGTCTGTCCCCTCCCCAGGACTACATACTGCGAACATAGAAACATAGAATTTGATGGCAGATAAGGACCGCTTGGCCCACCCAGTCTGCCCATTTCCCTACCTACTGGATAAGCTGCAGATCCTGGTTAACCAGCAGCCTACTTCTTCCTACCCCCACCCCTAGAATTGCCTTATGACTGTCCCATGCATGCTTGAATTCCACCACTGTTTTGACTCACAACCTCTTCTGGAAGGCTGTTCCATGCATCCACAACCCTCTCTGTGAAAAAATACTTCCTTACATTACCTCTGAGCTGCCCTCCTCTATCTTCAAATTGTGCCCCCTTGTTCTTGCACACCTCTTTTTTGAAAGATGCTACCCTCTTGGACTTTGTTGATTCCTTGAGTTACTTGAAAGTTTCTGTCATGTCCCCCTCTCCCTCCTTTCCTCGAGGCTATACATATTAAGCTCCTAAGTCTCTCTTCATATGTCTTCTGGTGCAGACCCTGCACCATTTTAGTTGCCCTCCTCTGGACAGCTTCCATCCTGTCTATGTCTTTGCGGAGATTGGGTCTCCAGAACTGCATGCAGCACTCCAGATGGGGTCTCACCAGCTGTCTGTACAGAGGGATAATAACTTCCTGTTTTCTAATGGTGATACCTCTCCCTATGCATCCCAGTATCCCCCCAGCCCTCCTTGCTGCCCTCTCACATTGCTTATCTGATATGACTACCCCCAGATCTCTTTCCATTTTTGTTGTTGTTAGTATCTCACCCCCCATTGTGTACACCATGTCAGCCCTGTTAGCATATGGCTTCATCATGTTGACATGGTACATTATTTCTGTCTGTCTTCTGTTGGGTAACTCTATGATATATTTCTCATCAGTCACCTTCCTAACTACTTTGTACGGTCCTGCCCACTCAGTCTGCAGCTTGTCTTTCCAGACCGGAATAAGGACCATGACTTCCTGACCCACCGTGTACAAGCAAGCTCTGGTTCTGCGGTTGTACCACACTTTTTGTTTCTGTTGTGCAGTTGCCAGGTTGCTCTGGGCTGTCCCTATAAGCTCCTTCAGACTTTCCATAAACCTAAGGACATAATCCACTATGGGAGTTCCTTGGGTGGCGTGCTTGCCTTCACAGTCCTCCCAGAACAAGTCTAGGGACCCATGTACCCAGCGTCCATATAAGACTTCAAAGGGGGAAATCCTGTTGACTCTTTGGGCACCCCTCTGTATGCAAACAACAGGTGGAGAAGATATTTCTCCCAGTCCCTCCCATGCTGTTCATCAAACGCTTGGAGCATTGACTTCAGGGTACCGTTAAATCTTTCCACAAGCCCATTGGCTTGCAGGTGATACGGTGTCATGCGCCTCTGCACCACCCCACACTTCTCCTACAAACATTTCATGAGGTCCGACATGAAAGAACCCCCTTGATTGGTGATAACCTCCTGCAGAAACCCAACGCAGGAGAGAATCCCAAGTAAGGCATCTGCCACTTTGTCTGTCCTCAGTAAGGATAGGGCGACTGC
Organism: Neoceratodus forsteri; assembly: GCA_016271365.2. NCBI lineage: Eukaryota > Metazoa > Chordata > Ceratodontiformes > Ceratodontidae > Neoceratodus > Neoceratodus forsteri. The sequence continues at coordinate 212,694,891 of CM028129.1, read as the reverse complement.
CTCTGGGTACAGGGTGGCATAATCCACCACAGTCAGGATATACCTCTTCCCGGAGGAGCTGGGGGTATTTAAAGGCCCCACAATATCCATTCCCACCCTCTGGAATGGCTCCTACACTATGGGCAATGGAATTAGGGCGGCTTGGGTTTTCTTCCCTGCCTTCCCTATTTCTTGGCACCAGTGACAAGACCTGAAATACTCCTTCACCTGCTGGGTGAAGTTGGGCCAATATAAATTCTGGGCCACTTGTTGCATAGTGTGCACGATTCCCAGATGACCAGACAAGGGATTGTTGTGTGCAATCTTGAGCAACTGCTTACGGTACCACCGGGGAATGACAAGCTGCCTGCCTATCACCCCTCCCTCTGTCTTCACATCCTGAGTATACATCAGTCCATTTTCCCAATAAACTTTACATTTACTGTCACCTCCCTGTGCTTTGTCAGAGTCTGCTCAAGCCCTCGGCTTCTCTAGGCTAGGGTCATTTCTCTGAGCAGCTGCAAACTCCTTACACATTCCCAAGGCATGGGACAACTCCCCTTCAGTCTCTAAACTAGGATCCCTAGCACTAGCGTCAGGGCACTCAGGATCACTGTCATCCCTAACCCTCTGACAATGGGTCACCCCTCCTTCTTCGGGGTAACCCTCCGTAGTTGTGTGGTTACCTGCTACTGGGAAGTTTCTACCCCTTTCATTAGTCTCCATATCAGGAGACACAGGCTGGGGAACCAGCCTCACAGTGGTTTCCATAATGGCTTCTGTGGGGTCCAGGGAGCTACAGTTTTCCCTTGCCCCTTGGCTACGGGTAACTGCACACACCATCCCCTGTTTGAGATTGTTGCCAAGGATGACGTCCCCTGCTAAAGTTTTGGCTACAGCCACCTGTTGCACAGTTCCCCCTGTTTCACCCCAGTCTAGGAGAACACTAGCAAGTGGCAATGTTTTCTCCTCACCAGTGAAGTCATGTACAGTTACAAATTCATTGGGTATAAGTTTACTAGGCTCTACCAGGTCCCCTTTTACCAATGCCAGGGATGCCCCTGTGTCTCTTAACCCTTGTATCTGTACCCCATTCACCGTGACTGGGTGCATTTGTTCCCTCATGTTCACAGGCATGCTTCCAGGGACACATAAACAACCCACTTCTTTCTTTAGCCCCATGTTGCGTATTGCTTGTCCTTTTGGGACACTGTCTGGCAATATGCCCAGTTTCTTTACAAACCCAACAGTTGTTCGTTTTCTCAGAGAACTATTTTCTCTGAAACCTGGGGCTAACTGGTTTCAGTGGAGGCAGTGAGGGGTTTTAGCTGCCCTGAAGGTGCGCTTTTTCCTTTCTGCACTGCCACGCCCTCTCCATTCACTCTCACAGCAGGTGTGCTCTTGGTATAGTGGTCCGAGAGTTCAGCGGCCTCTTGCCCTATTTTGGGATCTCAGTCCTCCAGCCAGGATTTCAGCTCTGCTGAACATGCCCAAAAAACTGTTCTAACAAAACAGTATTTTCAATTTTATCTACAGAGTTTGCTTCAATTCCTTCCCACCAACATTTTAAAAATTGAAGTTGTTTCGTGGCAAGCTCCTCGTAGCTCATATCCGGACTTCTGAGCTTACGTAATTTAACTCTGTATGCTTCTGCACTTAAATTAAACTTTTTTAACAGTGCAGCTTTAAGTTTACTGTAATCATTACTGTCCTCATTGTCCATTTGACCCAATGCATCCTGAGCTTTCCTGGTAAGTAGCGGGGATAGCTGGAAGCTCCAGGACCTTCCAGGAATTTTAGCCTGAATACAAATTTTTTCAAAGGAATTTAAAAAGACATCCATATCATCACCCGCTTTAAATTCAACTATCAGTTTGGAATTCAGTTTGTAACCCAGTCTTGTAGTTCCAGTTAAACCCAAGCCACTTACCTGCTCTGGTGCTAGTGGTTGGAGTCATAACTTCTCCAGTTCATGTCGCCTCTGGCGGTCACGCTTCTAATGGTCTGCCTCTCGCTGTTCATGTTCAGCATCTCGCTGTTCTCCCTCCCTCTTCTCCTCTGCGGCTCGCTGTCACTCACGCACTTCACGGTCAGCCTCCCGCTGTTCCCAGTCAGCCTCTCACTGTTCTCGCTCCCTCTTCTCCTCCTCCTCTGTGGCTTGTTTCTCTCACTCACCATCTCTTTGGAACTCCAGCTACATTTTGCGCAACTCAGTCTGCAGCCTGATCGCTTCTGGCTCCAGAATGCTGGTGACCTTCCCCTGCTGCTTTGGCCTTTCACTGGCAGTCACCCTGCTGTCATCCTCACCAGATCTGGACACTGCACTGGCTGCTGGCTCTTCCACGCTCAAGGTTTGGTCCCTTACAGTCACAGTCAGTGACGCGATGCTCTGGGCATCTGCTGCCATCGGGGCATCCATGAGGTTCTGATTGGTAGCTCTCTCCTCATACAGGACTCCTCTGTCCTGGAACAACTGCCTCAAGTAGTCTATAGTGTGCCAGCTGTAGTTGTAAGCCATCTTCTTCCCTAACTATGGCTGCTGTCAGTTGCACTTTATAAAAAGAATAAAACAGGTAGGAACTTGACTGTAAGCAAAATGATATAGTTCTAGTTCCTTTGTAAAAATAAATCACTCCCTTTTTTTGTAAGTGAGCTGTACAGTATTAAGCTGACATACTGAACAGTTAAAGTTTGTGTTACCAAATTTATCTGCACTGCTGCCAACCAATCTGTCACAAACGCACTCAGCAGGTCAAGCCCTCTGCTCCCACAGTGAACAGGTAACAGACAGGGTAACTCTCCTGTCTGCTTGTGGGTCTGAAATCACCTTTGGTCTCAAGTTGTGGGGGGATTCAAACTGTGAACCTTATGCTAGCATATCCAAATGCACAGGCTCAGATAATCTGCTCTTCGGGGGGATGCCAGATGTCTTTCACCTAAGGGTACTTAACCAGGTATCCAAGATGAACCCTTAAAACTCTATAAAAGACCGTAAGTATATTCTTACCTTTTCCCAGTTTGGTAACACCATCAAGCACATTTGTGCAGTGTCAGTGGCTCAGTAGGTAGCGCACTTACCTCTAAGGCCGGGAGATCAGAGGGCTGTGGGTTCAGTTCCCATATCTGGCACTTGGGTTAATATCCCAGTACTGACACTGTAGTGCTACATGAGAGGGGTGCTGCACTTCTGAGGTGCCGTCCTTTGGATGAGATGTTAAACTGAGGTCCCATCTGCCTGGATTGGTGGTAGTTCAGGTGGATGTTAAAGATCCCATGACACTTATCGAAAAAGAGTAGGGGAAGTTTATTGAAAAAAAGAAACAAAACATCACAACAATAAAGAAAAATAACTGTCAATAATTAATCAATCATTAATTATAGTCAATAATTGGATATACAAGCTTCATAGATTTAGTACAGATCATTCAATATACATTTAGTGTCAGAAACTAGGAAAACATTTCCAGAAATTATCTAGTTTTTCTACAGAGTATTTACTAGCATCTTTTTCTTTAAGTTTAGACAGTTCTACCTCAACTTGTGAAATAATAACCAAATGTAAAACTTGCTGTTGTTGCAATACATACTGACATCTGGCCTGCCATAAGAAATACTGTAATAATGCAAAAAAAAACATTTAAAGTGCTTTTATGGTATTTATGCCACACCCCTGTATAATCCCCTAAAATCAAGGTACCATAAGAGAGTAAAGTTAAATATGGCATATTCCGGTGCAAAGCCGCTGTACTCCAAAATGCTTTACTCTCAATGCATTCTAATTAAAAATGAGACTGACTTTCTTCTAAGTTAATGCATGTGGGTCTAAGACAATATCTATCACTTTGTGGCTTATATTTTAAATTGCCCCTAACTCCTAATCTCCCTTGAGCTGAAATCCATACAATATCTCATGTCTGTACAGGTAATCTGAAATCTGTTAATGTATGTAATGCAAAAGGCATTTTAGTGGGTATACAGTATGGGAAAAGTAATGTTACCTGTTGAACTTTATATACTATATATGTATAAAAAGTTTTCTTATTTAAGGAAAGTAATTTTTGTAAAGATACTTTCCATTGATGCAGATTTTTTAAAAACGAGATCCCATAACCAGGAAGATTATCTGACCCCAATATTTTTGGAGGTAACAAAGACCATTTTGAAAAATACCTGTGCCATAAAAACTGTACCCAATGTTGCCATGGTAAACTAGCTGCAGACCATATAAAATTAAAAGAAGAAAATAAAAAAATAGAGTGAAAAAAAACAACAGGATTCACCATCTGCAATCATCCTTTTTTGAAAGGAAGATAAGTAATTTCCCTTTTAACTGGGTTCAACCTATTACCCCAGAGCATATGGAAAAAAATGCTATATAATCTTGTTTCTAAATAAAATGGTGGTGGATAAAGATGACTTAAAGAAATACCGGCAATAAAACATTTTTAATAATCAAAACCCGTTTTCTTTTTCAAAATTTCCAATGTTTCCATAGGTTAATTTTACTTTCCCCCATTAATAACTGCTGCTCCCAATTATAAATGGCCATATCTCCATATCCAAACCAGATACCTAAAATCTTTTGTGGCGACACTGAAAAGGGTTTTCTGAAGCATTCATTCAAATTAGGGTGCGTAGCATCTAATGATAAAGCAAAACTCTTATCTATATTGAGTTGTGCCCCAGAAAATTGTCCAAAAGAATTGAAAACATCTAATGCTTTCTTCAAAGATGTGACATCTGCTACCAAGAGAGTCACATCATCAGCATAAGCTGTGATTTTTTCTGTGTTTAACTGTGGAGCGGGAGAGAGTCCAATTATATTATTATGTCAAATGATTCTCCGAATGATAGGGTCTAATACAAATGTATATAATAGGGGGCTTAATGGGCATCCTTGCCTAACCCCTCTACCTTTTCTAATCTCATTTCCAGACAATCCATTTACTATGGGGATTGCAGCCACTTGACTGTACTGCAAAATGACCCATTGTACAAATTGCTTTGGAATGCCATATTGTAATAGTATATAATAGAGAAATGAAGAGAAAATTGGAGGGGAGGGTGGCCCTTCAGGGGGACCTGGAGGCTCTGGAAAGATGGTCTAGAAAGTGGAAGCTGAGGTTCAATGCAGGGAAATGCAAGGTACTCCACCTGGGGGCCAGAAACCCAGGCCAAGTGTACACCCTGGGGAAGGGAATACTCAAGTCTCAATGGCTGAGAGGGACCTGGGGTGGTGGTGGATGTCAAGATGAACAACTCTGAGACTTGTGGGAGGGCAGCAGCCAAGGCCAACAGGATGCTGGGATGCATTGCTGGGGGATCACCTCCAGAAGGAGGGAAGTGATACTCCTCTGTATAACTGCTTGGTGAGGCCGCACTCGAGTACTGCATGCAGTTTGAGGCCACACTAAAGAGGGACATTAACCTCCTGGAGGGTCCAGAGGAGGCAACCAAATGATTTGGGGCTTGGGGACAGGACCTATGAGGAGAGGCTCGAAGAGCTAAATATATACATTGGAAGAGAGAAGGACTGGGGGACATGATAGAGGTCTTCAGGTACATGAAGAGGGTAAATAGGGGAGGAACAGTCAGGTGCTCAAGGAAGGAGGAAGGGGCCACTAGAGGGCATGGGTGGAAGCTGAGGGGAAGATTCAGGAGAAAGGAGGAGGTGCTACTTCACTGAGAGGTGGTGTAGCCATGGAATGCACTACCTAGGGGCTGGTGGAGGCAGAGACAGTGGAGGGTTCAAGAAGGGGTGGGACAGGTACAGGGGAAGGGTTCAGGAAGCAAAATCCAATGCGGCAAGAATATCCGGAACTGGGAAGGGAGAAGCCAGAGAAGGCGAGGGGGACAGCAAGGTCAGCATCCAGGGTGGGGGCTGACCAAACGAACAGACATGAAAGACAGTTAGGCCTATTCTGCTGGCATTTTAGTATGTTAGTATGAATGACAGACTGTATCAAAGGCTTTAGTTTGATCTAAAGCTGCCACCAAACCTGGTCTAGTATTAATTTTATTACTTTCAAAAAGATCTCATAACAAAAACAGATTATTTTGAATTTTTCTAGCTGGGATGGCATACGTCTGGGCAGGATGAATTAGAGACTCTGCTACCTTTATTAAGCGATTATATAAGATTTTTGCTAAAATTTTATAATCACTATTCAGGAGACTAATCGGTCTCCAATTTGTCAATAGCTTCTTATCTCCCTTTTTATAAAAGAAAGTTAGGAGTGAAATAGTAAAATCCTTATAGGGAAAATCAGCTGTTAACATATAATTAAAAATTAGTGGTAAAAAATACCCCATATATGTCACACATACTTTATAAAAATCATTAGGTATACCATCTAAACCTGGAGATGTCCCTTTATTTAAATGTTTAATCACTTCTTCAACTTCCTGTGTAGATATAGGTTGAGTTAAAAGTTGTTTCATGCATTCCTCTACCTGTGGTAATGTACCTAAGGTCTGAATAGGAAAGCATCTGCTGAAAAGCTATTACTCTTATGAAAGGCTTCTTTAACATGTTGCTGCATCACTAGTAACATTTCTACATCTGTAGTAACAACATCCCCATTAGATTTATATAAACCTGACATCATTGTTTTCTCTAATCTTGATTTACAAGCCTGATAAGGGTCAGACATAGGTTGTTTATGTGTTCCAAATCTAAATTCCATTTCCAAAGACTTGGCCCTATCATATTGATATAATTTCATTTGTTTTTTTAATCTCTAAAATTTGAGAATTATATTTTGCGTGATCTTTTGGGGGAAAGGACATCAATTTATAAAGCTGATTTCTATACGTTAAATATTTTAAATAGTCAGAATTAGCTTTGTATTTTCCCCAACTAATAAACAAATTCTTTATTTCTTTTTTTGTATTTAACCACCAGTCATATATGTTATTAAACATATAAATAGTGGAATATTTTGCTGCAAAAAAAATCTCTAATTTCTGAAAAAATCTGGCCTCTCTAAGAAGGACATATTTAGCCTCCACCTTTGTATTGAAGACAACATCCTAGGCAGGATATCAGCTAAACTTAGATTACTAACAAGAATATGATGATCAGAAAATTCTGTAGGTTTGACCATACTAAAATGAGGTTTTATGTATTGGGAAACAAATATCATATCAATCCGAGTGGCATATGTGTGTCTATAATATGTTGCTCCTGAATGTAAATGCACACTTCTATATACATCTAAAAGCCCTGCATCTCCTACAATGTTTTTTCAGAGCATGTGTATCACAATACATTTTTCTGTAAGCACCCAGAATATTTTACATCTATCTCACAGTTAAAATCTCCTCCCCATATAATGTGCTTTTTAGTATAAAGGAATAGTTTAATTTCTTCAAACAATTCAATCCAGGCCAATTTACTTTGAGGTGCGTAGATATTAATAAAACAAAAAACAAAATCCCCTAATGAACAATCCAAAATCAAAGCACTTCCCGGCCTTATGTCTATTAACTTCGTAATTTTGAAGTTAGTATTTTTAAATAAAATCTCAATCCCATCAGCTAAATCTGGCCCAAAGGTCCAATAAGATGGCCCCCAAATCCAATGTTTTTTTAATTGTTCTACTTCAGAAAGAGTAGAAACCCTGGTTTCTTGTAAAAAGATAACATCTAGCTTCAAAAGATCTAAATAAGCTAAGATAGAAATCTGTTTTTTATATGCCTTTAGGCTACATACATTATAGGAAGCTAGTTTCAGCGTAGCCATGCATATGAGATTTAAATTCACGGTCCTCCTTTCTGACTAACTTTCCTTTTCTTTCCTTTTTTCCCTTTTTTCTCCTTTGCTAATTCCGTTGTTCTACTATCTTCATCTTCAGTGGCTAACTCCGACCTATTGGATGTATCAGATTCTAAGTCAGATTCCCCTGCCTCATCCTGCAAGGGTGCAAAAAAATTATCCGTGGGAATTGGCCCTATGGTAGAATGTCTAAGAGAGGCCCTAGTAAAACGCCTCCCTTTCACCATCTCAAAGGGAGGTGGCATGGATGTGGAAGGACCCTGTCTCCCTGAAACCAAGGGCCTGTTCAAATTTACAGCCCTCTCTACAGGTACTTGAGGTCTAGCTATGGCCACATTCACCTCCCTTATTTCTGTAGATTCAGCCACCATTGTGGGTTCTTGTTGGACTACATTAGTTTGTATAATTGGGGGGATACTTCCCATGGAGTTCCTTCTTTTTGTTTGGGCTTTATGTAATAAATCATCTTGATCCCAACCTTCAGAACGATTTTTTTTTTGCCCATGGACCTGATGGAAAGCGTGCCCCCTTTCATCACATAAATTACATTGAAATATATTTTCGCATAAATCCATGGAGTGTCCAAATCCCCCACATAAGGAACATTTCAACATGTCACAAGCACTACTTATGTGAGTTCACGCCCCACATTTATAGCAGGCTCATGGTTGACCTCTATAAAAACAAACCCCTCTATGTTTCCCCAAAAAGAAACTGTTGGGGAGATGGATAATATCAGCATTAACCTGAAATAGTTTCACCTTAAATTTCCAGCCACCCATCCGTATACCTTCCGTGTCAAGTAAAGCTTCAGGGGGGCCTAAAATGTCACATCTGTTCTGAAGCCAGTGATATATGTCACTCACATTCACTCCTTCATTATGAAACATTATAGTAACAAAACGAATCTGGGGTCTAGTGAGCGGAATGGCGAAAAAGGGGGTCCATAAAGTGGTATTTTTAAGCAGGGCATACTTCTCCCAAAATTTTTCCAGGTGAGCGTTAGCCTTGAAGCTGATATCGAAAGAGTCTTCTTCCGATACATGAATCAATGCATAAACATCAGCAGGAAAAAAAAACATTGAACTTTTTAAAAGTTGTTTAGAAACAGAATATCTATCAGGGTGCTCTATTAAACCTCCTTTATAACGTGACCTAACAGCATTTTGTTGTGGTGCCTGTTCTAATTTGTTCTTGAATAATTCTGACATTGGTATTTTCCTAGTTTGTTGTGGTTTAGACGTCTCACTATCAGAAGGTTTAGTACCTGCCTGCCCTTGCTCATATTCTGATTGTCCTTCCTTGGATGTGCCTGGCTTTGTAAAATCCAAAACACTGTCCCCTCCCACTGAAAGTACTTTGCTGGAAGGAGCCCTATCCAAAACAGAATAGTCATTACCTGAGCTCAGGGTTTTTTCCTCAGTGGCATGCTTCATTGATTCTGCACTGTTTGAAAGGGCTGTGTCCCAAGAGAAATCAGGAACCCATTTGCCAGAATCAGTATGCATCCAACCCAATTCAGAAAGTGCTGTAGTCTCTGACCAGTCCTTTAGAAAGCCATCCGTTTCCATTTGTGGAAGTTTAAACTGTTGTCGCAGTGTTTGTGACATAGATTAGGTGAATTTCATGGCGTTCTCCTCCACATTCAGTTCCTGTGTTGTAGCTGCCAAGAAAACACACTGAGCGTCAGCCGACTCCGAAGCACTCAAATCCGAAGCAATCGGAGCAGTACCCAAACGCTCACCATCCAACTCTTTAAAATTATCACCGTCAATCGTATGCACCTTTTCCGATGCTGGAACTCCGCCAGCCAACTCCGGTGAATTCGTCGAAACCTCAGGTGAATTGCCAATAAGTTCTTCAGTTTGCATCACTGAAAAATCCTTCAAAACGGCAGGTTCAGCTATACGCACACTCACAGCTTGTTCTCTACCATCCAACTCCAGACCAAGTTCCTCTGGATCTGCCATTCTGCAGACTGTTTTCAGCAGATCCCCCTACTGGCCACAAAGCAGCCGCAGAGTAGGGGAATTTCCCTGGTATCCTGGCCAAATTTCCCTCATTCACTAAAAATACCACCAACAGCTTAGTCTGGTTCAAGGTCAGTTGGCATTCATCTGTATCCCCCTCCCCCCCCCCGGGTCGTGCCTGAAAATAGGCAGGTTTGTCTAGTGCACTTACCCGGTCAACAAAAAAAAACTGAACTAAGCTCTGAACAGTTTTTGTCAGTCTTAATCTTCTGTACGTCACATGCAAAAAGAATTTCGAAGAAACACCCAGGCAGTCTTTCAAAATAATGTATTTACTAAAATAGATAAAAATATGTGAAATGTAAACACAGAACACTATATCACAAAGCATACAATCACTTAAAAGAAAAGAAAAGAAACTACAAACTCCTACCAACATACAGTTAGACTTCGTCTATCTAATGTATTACCTCTGTAGTGCTTATAGTTAGATCTTGTTTCTTAAGAGCCCAAACAGATATGTCCCTCAGTTGAAACACAGAATACAGTTTAACTGTGTCTCTCTCACACACCCCTTCTATGATGTCATCTAGCGCCTCCATTTAGAATATGAAAAATATAATTACAAACAATGATCTTCCTGTCAGGAGATATTTTAATTACTGTAACTTCAGCAAAAACTAATTTCCCAAACTATGACAGTCTTTAATCAAGCCTTTCCTTGATCTTGTGTGGTTTCCTGTTCCCAAAGCAGGTCAATGATTTTACAACCTTTCACACCAGGTTGGTATAAAATGTTTTTTGCTCTGAGACATCATAAATATTTCAAACAACATGAAGTCTTGCTATATTATGACTATCGCAGTTTGTCCCAGCCTTAGAACTGCTCCGGAGGTGATAGAGTTAACTTCCATGCAGAGCATGGAGCTTAGAGCGCGAGCTCTGTTCAGAAGCTCTGTTAGGCTGGTTTCAAACCGAAACCGTCAGATTCTTTACTCCGCCTCACTGAACAGTCGCTCCGGAGATTTCTCCTGTTGCTCGGTTCATTTCTTCGGTTTAAAGCGCTATTTCTCGGTTTAATTTAACCGCGATTTAATTATTTTAACCGCAAATCCGATCGGTTCAAGCTCTGTCTATGGTAATCGTAAGTAATAGATAGGGTTTTTTTCTGTGTGGAACTTGCAAAGTGTTATCGGTTCGGTTGAACTGATCGAATTGTATTAAAATTTAAGTTTAAAGCCTTTTAAGGCTTCTTAGAGTGCGGTTCCCGGTTCTTATCGGTTCTAAAAAAACCGGATTTCATTACGTTTTTTTCCACGACCTGTGACACGGTTTGGAACCGATAAGGGTGTCTTGCCTGGCACTGCCATTAAAAGGGCAAGTTTGTTGGTTAGGCTGGCATCATGTCTGAGAAACCCAAAAGAAAAACCGCCCACTGGGTTTCAGCACTGTAGTGTCTGTGGGGAAGTCTTTGCCAAGGCTGACCCACACATTACATGTGTCTATTGTTTGGGGTTTGACCACCTCAATTCAGACTGCCAGATTTGTAAAAATTTTCCTGCAGCCACCCTGGACAAGAGAGTGGGCAGGCTCAGGGAACGAGAGGCCAAAAAGTCCGCTGACCCGGATGGCCAGCCCGGTTCGGTGCCAACCGAACCTGAGGGAGTGCCCTCTGACCAGGGCGAGACTTCCTCGGGCAAACGAAAAGCTGGCTCTGAGGAGCCAGTTCCAGCAAAGAAAACTAAAAAATCAGCAGGTTTGGAGTCCAAAATTCCTTCTCCAACTGCTGCAGAGATAGCCAGGGAAATACAGATTGTCCAGTTCCTGTCCCCAGTTCCCTTCGAACCGCCACTGTCTGGCAAAAGGTCGGTTCGGTTGGTTCCAGTGGTTCAGGATTATGATATAGAAGAGTTCTATGAACCAGAGGAGGGGGATGAGGATTACGATCAGTGTGAATGTGACTTTGAAAGTCTGGATGTGCCCATTGAACCGGACATCTCCCCAGACAGACCTTCAGGTGAGTCTCCCCCTAGGCTTTCTGAGTCCCCTTCTCATTTTTTGTTTTATAAAAAAGTTGCTAAGACCCTCCAGCTTCCCTTAGAGGAGGTTTTGGATGAGCAAGAGGAGCCTGACTATGTGGAGATGATGGATATCCCAGAGTCCAGGAGGTTGTCCATCCTTTTACATAAATCTTTTAGAAAACAAACAATAAAATTTTAAAGCTCCTAATTCTGTGCCTCCTGTGGATAAAAGATGGACAGGAGGTACACTTTGTCAGGTCCTGATACAGATTTTCTTTCACAGCAATGCAGTCATGTTGGGGTAGTTCAGGCTGCAGCCTGTGATAAAGCTAATATTCCACTGGCTTCACATCCTCCTGACAAGGATTCCAGGAAGATTGATGCCATGGCCAAAAAACAATACATGGCAGCATCCTTGGGACTCAGACAAGCAAACTATATGGCTTATGTTGCAAGATACCAGAAATCTAGATGGGATACTGTCATGGCCTTGCTAAACAGGCCTCCTGGCAAGCTCGCAAAGGAGCTGGAACAGGTGGCTCTTGATCGTATTGAGGCATCTAAGGTGCAATTCCATGCTGCAGTGGATTCTAACGATGTATCCTCTAGAGTCATGGCTACATCTGTGGCTTTTCGGAGATTGGCCTGGCTCAGGTGTACTACTTTGTCACAGGATACCCAGTCTAAGGCTATGGATTTTCCTGTGGTGGGAAATTCTCTGTTTGGGGAGCAGACAGAGAATTATATGAAGAAAATGGATGAATATAGAACCACTTACAGGAGTGCACAAGCCAAGGAACGGCAAGCCACTCCTCAGAGGCAGCCCCCCAAGGGTAGGGGTAGGCCTTTTCACAGGCCTTTTTACCAGACCCAGGCCTCCTCCTCTTCAGCCTTTGTACAGAGGGGGTTCTTCAGAGGGAGAGGCAGACGGGGTTCGAGCAGGCCTGCTCCCACCCGTCAGCCTAAAGCCCCTGCCAAACAGGCACCCTGATGGGATGCCCAGGGTCAGCTCTCCACTACCTGTAGGGGGCAGGTTGGCTCACTTCATCCAGGACTGGCAGTCTTTAACTTCAGACAGGTGGGTCCTGGAAGTAGTGAGCCAGGGTCTGGTTCTCAGCTTCAAGAAATTTCCAAAGATGAGAGCCAGATCTTTTCCACCTACAAACCCTTAGAGACTCTTGCTTTGGAAACAGAAGTCTCATCCTCTTTGCTCTCAGAGCTGTAGAAAGGGTTTCTCCCTTCACCAGGGCAAGGGTCTGTACTCCAGGTACTTCCTTACCCCAAAAAAGACAGGAGAGTGGCGGCCTATCCTGGATCTAAGATATCGAAACAAGCACCTTTTAAAGCCAAAGTTCAGAATGGTGACACTGGGAATGATTTTACCTCCCTAAGGCCAAGGGACTGGCTAGCCTCCTGGACCTCAAGGATGCCTACTTTCATGTTCTTATCAGAAGCTCCCATCGAAAGTACCTCAGATTCAACTGCCCTCAGGCCATTATCAGTTCAAAGCAATGCCCTTCGCCTCACTTCTGCCCCAAGGGTGTTCACAAAATGTCTGGCAGTAGCAGTCGCTCATCTAAGAAGGCAAAGATTGCCATTTTCCCTACCTGGACGACTGGCTCATTGTGGGTCAGTCTCAGACCAGGTCAGTTCACACCTGCTAGTACCCAGCAGCTGCTTGCCTCTGGGATTTCTTCTCAATCTTCCAAAGTCAGTTTTGGAACCTGTCCAGGTACTCACCTTTATAGGCGCAGAACTGGACACAAAGCAGGCAAGCCTTCCTTCCCTTGGAAAGGTAAGGACCTTAGTGGCCCTGGCGCCTCCTTCACTCTGCAGGTCTCTTGACCAGCAAGGCATTTCCTGCAGCTCCTAGGGCACATGGCTGCCTCCACAGCTGTGGTGCAAGGAGCAAGATTTCAGATGAGGACATTCAGTTCCATTTGAGAGCTTTCTGGTCTCAAAGAAGAGATCCTCTATCCAAGTTAATCCCAGTGACTCGAACTCTGATCCAGGCCCTTCAGTGGTGGCAGGATCAGAGCAATCTAGAACAGGGGTGCCTTTCATCCCTCTGTCCCACTCCTTGACCCTTACTACAGATGCATCCCTCTTGGGATGGGGAGCTCACATGGGCGACCTCTCCACCCAGGGTTATGGTCCCCTCAGGAATCTCTGCTCCACAGCAATCTGTTGGAACTCAGAGCTGTTTTTCTAGCACTTAAGGTTTTCTGCATCTGTTCAGAACAAGGTGGTTCAGGTCAGAACAGACAACACCACTACAATGTGGTACATCAACAAACAAGGGGCACTCGGTCTTGGCCTTGTGCACAGCGATGAAGTTGTGGTCTCTGGCATTTCCTGAACACTTCCCTCATAGCAGTTCACCTCCCAGGCAAAGACAATGTCCTGGCAGATGCTCTCAGCAGGATTTCCCAGGGCCATCACGAATGGTCACTGGATCCCCTAGTACTGGGATAGTGTTTGCCAGATGGGGCACTCCTCAGATAGATCTTTTTGCAGCCCAGACAATCATCAACTTCCACTTTTTGTTGCAGGCCCCAGTGTTGGGCTCAATTCCCTGGATGCCTTTCTCCTCGATTGGGAAGGAAGTTTCTTTATGCCTTTCCCCCTTCCCTCTCCTGTTCAAAGTACTAGTCAAAATCAGGTCTCAGCCCTGCAAATGATCCTGATTGCTCCAGACTGGGCAGGCAGCCCTGGTACCTCTCCTTCTGTCCTTAGCAACCATCTTCCCTGAGTCTCCCAGGAACCGCAATCTGTTAACCTGTGCTCAGGAGAGTTTGGTATCCGAATCTCAAATCCCTCAACCTCAAGGCTTGGCTCTTGAGCAGTTAGAGTTGCTGATTTACAACTTTCTCAAAGTGTTCTCAAAATCCTGAAGGCTGCTAGAAGCCTTCCACCAGGGCTACCTATAACTCCAAGTGGAAAAGGTTTTCCATATGGTGTTCTGGAAGCATGTTTCCCGAATCTGCTGATCTACCCACTGCATTGGACTACATGGTCCATCTTAATTCTTTGGGACTGAGACCAGCCACCCTGAAAGTGCACTTGGCTGCTGTCTCTGCCTTCATTTCAACAGGAAAGCCCTCTTCTCTCTCTGCTCATCCTGTATTTTCCAAGTTTTTTTAAAGGATTGCTTCACACCAATCCCCCATTCAGGGACCCTGCCCCGGCTTGGGATCTTAATGTATGCATTGCTCAGCTAATGCAACCCCCCTTTGAGCCTCTGTCTTCGGCAGAGCTTAAGTATTTGACTTGGAAAACTGTATTTCTGGTAGCCATCACTTCTGCCAGGTGTATAAGTGAGTTACAGGCTTTATCAGTAGAAACTGACTTTATTTCTTTTCACAGGGATAAAGTAGTCCTCAGGACTAACAGGAAGTTTTTGCCTAAGGTGGTTTCAGATTTCCACCTTAACCAATCTATTTCGCTTCCAGTGTTCTTCACTGACCATTCCTCCTCTGGTGAGAGGAGGCTGCACAGCTTAGATGTTAAGAGGGCCCTAAGTTACTACATAGAGCGTACCAAGGGTCACAGGTTTGACTCCCTCCAACTGTTTCTCACTTATGGTGAGGTTGGGAAAGGGAGACCTGCCACTAAGAGATCCATTGCCAGGTGGATCGTTTCTTGTATCCAATTTTGCTATCAAAAGCTGGGTAAGGGTCCCCCCTCAGGCCTGAGGGCTCACTCTACCAGAGGTACAGCTGCATCTCTAGCTGCTGCTAGAGGCATCCCTATCTTGGAGATATGTCAGGCAGCTACTTGGAAGACAGTACACACTTTCACCAAGCATTACTCCCTGGATATTCAGGCCAGGAGGGATGCTCGGTTTGGCACAGCCGTGCTTCAGAGCCTATTCCTAAGCAGGTTCTGTCCCTCCTCCATGAAGGTACTGCTGTGAAGTTCAATAGTCATAATATAGCAAGACTTATGTTGTTTGAAGAAAAATTACTCACCTTAGTAATGTTGTTTCTTCTAATGAGTCTTGCTATATTATGACCTCCCCAGCCTGCCCCTCTCAGAACTTCTACTTTGGGTATGGGGTGGGTAGTCCTCTGTTGGCATTTATTGATGCCCTCTTTCATGTTTGGGTGTTGTGTTTATTTAGTTATTTTATCTTATTTTCTGGTCCACTGACTTGAGTCTTTGTGTTGGGACCAGGAAAATGTTAATATATTAGTGGCCAGTTGGCTAGTGTAGGTTACAACTTCCACACAGATCCTTAGTGAGTTTTTGCTCGTAAAGATCTGACGGTTTCGGTTTGAAACCAGCCTAACAGAGCTTCTGAACCGAGCTCGCGCTCTAAGCTCCGTGCTCTGCATGGAAGTTAACTCTTTCACCTCCGGAGCAGTTCTAAGGCTGGGACAAACTGCAATAGTCATAATATAGCAAGACTCCATTAGAAGAAACAACATTACTAAGGTGAGTAATTTTTTCTTACAAGCCCTATATCCTGGCAGCTGGGTCAGATCTAATTAAGACAGGAAAACAGGAGACCCTTAATTAAGTCACTCTAGTTGTTTAATTACCTCCTGGTTTCAGGATAATATATCCTGTTATTTTCACTAAAACCTGGGGGCACCCGTAGCACAGGATGTCTCATGTGAGGCACTCACATACCACATTCTATATTACAAATATTATAGAACAATCATAACCAGCTGGCCAAGCGTCACACTTACTACTACTACTACTACTACTACTACTACATTATCTCAGAGTACCCTAGAGAGTCCTTGGGCTTTCTAAACAACATAGAGAAGTCCCATTTCGAATCAACTCAGCTGTTGGAGTTCATTGGAGCAGAGCTAGACACATAGATGGGAAAATATCTGCTTCCTCTACACAGAGTGCACAACCTACAGACTCTGGCAAACTCGTTTGTCCTAGGGCAACCAAGAGCGGACAGTCACTTCCTCAGGCTCTTAGGGCACTTGGCCTTTACTACAGCAGTAGTTCCTGGTGCCAGGTTTCAGATGAGAGACATTCAGTACTAGCTGAGTTTTGAAGTATTGCAGTCCACAGGGTGTGCTGGGCTTGTTTTAACTGGGGTAAAACCTATTTACTTCAGTTTAATATCTTCTGGGAGCATTTGCAGGGTTTTTGACTAGCACTTTCACCTGCTTGTGAGATGAGGGGCACACTGAGCTGCTGCTGGCTAGATGTGGGTGGAGCTGGCCTTGCACGCTCTCGTGTTATATAATCTGTGGTTTTAACTGCAGATCATTAATTTAGCTAAGTTAACTTTGATATTTTAAAAGTAAACATCCTTGGAGTTGAAGAGGAAGTGAGTGAGGGGACACTTCTTGTCTGAAGCACATAAATCTGCTAGCCTCAGAGTGTAGGGTGAGTGGAACAGCTGAGTTTTAAAGTATTGCAGTCCACAGTGTGTGCTGGGCTTGTTTTTACCTGGGTGAAATCCATTTACTTCAATTTAATACCTTCTGGGCGCATTTGAAGGAATTTTTGACTGGCAATTTCATCTTTTGACCTGCTTGTGAGATGAGGGGCACCCTGAGCTACTGCAGCCTAGTTGTGGGTAGAGCTGCCCCTTGTGCAATCTTGTGATATATAATCTGTGGTTTTAACTGCAGATTACTATTTAAGATAAGCTAACTTTGATATTTTAAAAGTAAACATCCTTGGAGATGAACAGGAAGTGAGTGAGGGGATGCTTCCTGTCTGAAGCACATAAATCTGCTAGGCTCAGCGAGTGGAGGCGAGCACTTGGGCAGAGGCAACGCTGGCAGAGGAAAGCTGCGTCTGCTTGCATCCGCCAAGGTAGGCAAGGGAGGTGGCCATAGCCCCAGTCCCATATACAAAGATTATTGTGTGTGGAACACTTGATTACTTAGAGAGTAATTTATCTGTTTGTTGATAAAGTCAACCTTGAGTATAAACAGTATTATGGATTCAGTTAGTGAGAAACTTAAACAAATGAGCTCAGAAGGTTCCCTAGTTTAGTGTGGAAGATGCAAAATGTATGCAGAAAGGACAGCACCTACTGTATTCGGAAAGTTCTTGAATGTAGTAGGTGTCTGGAACATGACACTGATCAATGCAAATTAAATAATGCAGTGACCGAATTAAAGAATCTACGTGAGATATTAACCATTGAAGAGTTTGCTGCTAATCATGAACCTGTACCATTGAATATAGCTTTGGCAAATTCTAACAAAAGTAAGAAAAAGAGAGCAAGGGAGACTGGATCAGCAGAGGGTGAGTCAGCTAACACAGAAGACAACAGCAGTAAAAGGGGTAGAGAGACAGCACCTAATGCCACCACTGATCGGTGTCTAGTCAAACCAGGTACAGGCAACAAAAAAGATAGAAGGGCTATCTCTACTTTCAGTATGCAAACAGATTCAGTATCTTGCAGGACTCTAGTGCCAGTGAACCATATACAAACATGTAATAATGGTGAAGTTTCAGGAGATAGAGAAATGGTTGGTCTTACCTGTGTCAGTCTTCACCATTCATCACTGTTGGGTGACTGGACAGAGACAGGCACCCCGCGGGAGATTTATTTATTTTTTTTTGAGGGAGGAGCCGGCACTGCCCACTAGGCCGACACATTGCATGGCGCTCGTGGGTTGGCTAGTAATGGTCGTTGGATCCTCTTCCACCTCAGTTCTGCTTCTCCTGCCATTGAGACAGCACCCTCACTCAAGAGTTCTCTGTGCAGCTTAGTATCTGTCGATGATTCAAAGCATTCAACGCCATTCTTTCTCCACCATGACTTTGCCTCGATTCTGCTGCAAAAAAACTACTCAACGCCGTTCCAGGCCGGTAAAAACTTTCCTTTTTATTTTAAGGCGTCAAATCTTTTCTGGTTTGTTCTTTTTAAGTTGCTGTACGCATCATGTCTGGTCCTCAGGACAAGAAATGGTTGAAGAAAATGGGTCAGCCACCCATGCATCGGTGTCCTTGCGGCTGACAGATCTCCATTACCAACCAGCATGACGTTTACTTTTCCTGCCTTGGACCTCAACACGACATGGATTCCTGCAGCACCTGCTGTATGGACCACCGAGTTCTAGAGTACCACACATTAAAAGTTGTCAGGGCTTCGCTGACTTTCGGGGGGCATCGTCACTTGCGTCGGTCCAAGCGTAGCACACTCTGCCCTTCCTCCGGGTCCCTTCCCAGGCCTACATGGTCCGGTGAAGAGGGGGCCTCTTCTTCTTCATGCCTTGCAATAGAAGAGGTTCCTTCCGTGGTGCTGGAGGTCTGGTCCAGCTCCGTTCAGGGCTGGGCTGGGAGCACTGCTCTGGAAGTCACTTCTGTGGAGGCGCAGGCTCTCCTGTTGTCTGGGCCCACAGCTGTGGGTTCTGGCGTGGTGTGTTCCTCGCTGCTGCCTGATGGCACCGTCTCAGATCCTGGGGCTGTTTGCGGTGCCATTGATCAGGACGGTGCCACGAGGGGTGTGGGGCCTGGTCGAGGAACTCTCTGGGGCCAACGGTCTGGAGCACTTCTTGATTGTCTCCCCTTCAGAATCAGGTGATTCGGAGGCTGATCCGGACTGGAGGCCTAACTCTTCAGAATCAGAGGATTCCCCATGGCCTAGCACCCTTGTGCCTTCCCATGTGCCCCCTCCTACGGCATCAGTGACTGTGGCTCGTGCTGACTCCTGAGCCGATGGCAGGTTAGGGGATCAGCTTCGAGTTGGTGGTCCTGCTGCTGTGAGTGGGGTGATCGGGTTCCTGAGCGAGGGGGTAGCTGCCATCTCCGGTGCTGTCCCCCCTCTCAGAATCAAGATTTAGTCCCCCTTCTGCAACCTCCCTCGAGGGGATCATCTGAGTTGGGGAGGGGTTCTTTGGCACAGGGTGCAAGGAAGAGAGCTTCTTTTGAGTCGAATGGGTTGAGGGAACAGGGCGAAGGACATTAGCACACTCCCGTGGCCCTCCAGGGTCAGGGCAGGAGCAGTAGTGCTGAGCCCAGTCTCCTCCTTTCGTCCTGTTCTAGGGAGATGTCATTGGGTGGGGCTGGGGACTGCCCTTCTGGATCCATGTGTCCCAGGTCCTGTCATAGGGTAGCTCGCTCTACAGGGTTAAATCTCGACCGATTTGTGTTCCTTAACAGGTCAGTGAATTTACACACCTGTGGATTCCTGCTGATGCCAGGTTCTCCTGTAGATTCCCCTAGCCCTGGCAGAGACACGTTATGTCAGGTGGCAGGTTTACCCGTGCCTCTGCGACTAGCTCCCCTTCTCCCAGGACATGTGTCTCCTCTGGGGCCTTTGACCTGGAGCCAGTTCAGATCTTGGGCTGGGGCTTTTCCACAGTATGTTAGGGCCATGGGCAAGCAGGTCTTCTGACCAGTTCCCGCTTAGCAGCCAGAGTCTAAATCTACAAGTTCCTCGATCTCGTCTTCCTCCACAGGGGAAGAGGAGCCCTCTGTCCAACTGTCCTCAGACGGTGATCAGGCCCAGTAGCAGCGCTTCCTTTTGAGGCTGGTCAGGGATTTGCACATCTCTCGTTATGCCCAAGACAATACCGAGCGTGCGACGCAAGCCTTTCTAGGCGAATGAGGGGCAAATCATTTGGTGGTCCCTTCTTGGCCGGTTCCTTTCCGGCAGGTATCGAACAGCACCTGGCAGCTTCCATACTCCTCAGAACCAGCCCCTATGGACTGCCACAAGTGGTATTTTGCAACCCGGAGGTCTCCAGGCTCTTTACCTCATCCACCTTCTGGACTGACGCGTCTGGGCATGGACACCTGGTCTGCGACCATCCCCCTGATACAGACTGTCAGGAGTTTGATCAGCTGGGGCGGAGAGTTTTCTCCTCTGTGCAGATGATACTTGCTACCATCTCACATCAGGCGCACCACACTGCCTACAGGAGGCATCTGTGGTTGATGCTGGGCCAAGCACTAGCATCGCTGCCTGATTTGGAGGCTACCCGGCAAGCCATAGCCCTCTCTGCGATAGGTCTGGAGTTGGCGAGGCACCAGTCAAGGGTATCTTACGACACCAGTGAGGTCACTTCATGGCTTGCAGGGACAGCTATCTGCATTAGGCAGACAGCATGGCTTCGCCTTTTGAAGTTGCCATCTTTGACCTGGCACAGATTATTGGCCTTCTCCTTCCAGGGACCTGTCTCTTCTCCTGCAGGGCAAGACGGGAACTTCAGGGGCACCTTCCTTCCCCTAGGGTTCAGGGGACCCCGCCTTGTCCTGACCAGTCCCAGCCCTAACCGACTACCGGAGGGTCCCCCTCCCCCCATTCTTCCTCTCGTGGGGGACTGCGGGATGTTATCTGCTCAGGGTTTCGCCACTTTGGGGAGCTATCATTTCAACAGTGATGAATGGTGAAGGTTGACACAGGTAAGATATGAAAGTTATGTACCTACTGTAATGTTTGATCTTCCTGTGTATCTTCACCATTCATCACTGAGTCCCTCCCACCTTTCCTTCACAAGGCCTCAGTCCCTGAGCCACACCGCCTCCCTACTCGCTCCATCCCCATTTTGAATTATTCCCCTCCTTTCTGGCAGGCCACCAGTAGGCCCTTGAGGGAGTGTTGGAAAGGGGCGAGTGGGGCCCCTTTAGGTTTTTTTTTCCCTAGGGTCTTCTGGTGGGCCCCTTCTCCATCCTGAACTGCTTCGGATCCTCCCTTGAATCCATCTCTTAGTGATTTCCGATCAGCCCTTGTCCTGATAGGTCCTGGCCTCCCTCGCTTGTCCCACTCTCACTAAAACCTCTCTTTTTCTATCCCTTTCTCTCTTCTCCCTTCTTGCCTTTAGTCGTCCAGGGACTGGGGTCTTCTTGGCCCATAACCTACAGGTCCCTCTCCTTCTCTGTCCTCTCGTTGGCTTATTCTTTTTCAGTTGCTCCTTTTCCTTTTACTGTCTCTTGGGATCCCTTGCCCCGCCCTTATTTTCTCTATACCTTTTTTCCTTCTCTCTCCCTGGCGTGCAGAACCAAGGTGGAGGAGGAGGATCCAACAGCTGTTACTGGCCAACCCACGAGTGCCACGCAATGCGTCGGCCTCGTGGGCGGCGCCAATGATGCTGACTCCTCCCTCAAAAAAAAAAATCTCCCACGGGGTGCTTGTCTCTGGCCAGACACCCAACAATGATGAATGGTGAAGATACACAGGAAGATCAAGAATTACGGTAGGTACATCATTTTCATTTCTCACCCCAGGACTTCTTCTGTATGCTTAACTGTTGCAGTATGCCAGCTGGGTTCAGCTGTCCCAGAGGTGGAGTCAGCACTAATGAACCTGAGCATTGACTGGTCAGGACTCAGGAGTTTGCTGTGCTGCATGGTGCTCTTACTTTCACGTTAGATTCTTTTCTCCACAGCTTTGACAACACTGCCCCAGAGTGCTCTCTTCAAAACTTCTTTTTGAAGCAAATGTTCCATGTTCATAGTTTTTCTTCATATTGGTGCTGTTTCCGTATATTTTACAATATTTTATATATCTTTTGAAGTAAAATTCTGCAGATTTTGAATTTTTTTGTCATTTTTCTGTAGATTTGTTGTGTTTTTAGGCTCTTTTGCCTATTTTCACACATTTTGAAGTTTTCTCTTACTGGGACCCGCTTTTTCCGCAGTTCCCCAGCATACTGCCCGTTTCTTTTGAAGCTTGGCAGAGTTCTGACTGCTTCTTACTTTCAAGTCAAGACTTTTTTGGCTTTTCCATGATTATTTTTTCACTCAGCCTTGACTGAGGGTTGGCAGACTGCCACAGTTTATTTTTGGGACAGTCTTATGTTTTTGTGCACAGTTACTATTCAGCCTTCAGGCTGTTTACTTACTATGGCTTCACAGTCTGTTTCACCTTCCATGAAAAATACAGATGAGGGGTCTGCCTCTCATCAAAAGAATAAAGAAGAGTCCTTTAAGGATATAAATGAAAATAAACCTCACAAAAATAATAATGACAAGCCAAAAAAAATGGCAAAATGAGCAGGTTCCCTCAGGGCCTGTTAAAAAGTAATTTAAAGAAAAATCTATTACTGGCCCTCCCACTGAGATAAAAAGGGAGACTCCAGTGACTAATAAAGATATTCCCTCCTCAGAGGAAATAGCAAAGGCTTGGCAAATATATCAAACATTTCAGGCTATGCAGTCCCTTTTTGGGGCCCCTAATGAACCTAATTCTTCTGTCCACTCTGACCCTGGCCATGGCCAGGACAAATTCTTTGGAAGGGGATGTCACTTGGAAGAACCAGTAGATTCTTAGGATATTCCTGACCCAGAATTTGGTCCACATGGTCAGCAAGACTGTTCCTCTCATGTTACATTTGTCCAACATATGGTGGACACCCTTTGTTTCACTATTCAAGAGATGGTTGATGAGGAAGAGGAGGCAGACCTTTTTAGACATACTGGGTCTCCTTCCTTCAAAAATCTTGCTCTTGCCTGTTCATAAATCTCTCTGCATGGCAACTTTTAAACTTTTACAAAATCCCACCTCTATTCCTGTGGTTGAAAAGAAAATCGAGAGAAAATATCATTTGGAAAAATCAAATGCTGAGTACCAGTACTCTCACCCTAATCATGAGGGCATAGTACAGGCTACTGCTTGTGACAAAGCAAATGTGTCTCTTTACTCCCAACCCCCAGAAAAAGACTAAAATAAAACTGGATTCCATGGGTAAGAAATCTTACTCCACAGCCTCCTTGCTGCTGCGCCATTGTGCCTACATGGCGTACACAGCCCAGTACCAGAAAGCTCTCTGGAACTCTGTCCTGGCTATTAGCCATCAAGCTCCAGGGAACCTTACCCTGATTTGGGAGAAGTTATTAAAACTGCTTTGGAGGCCTCAGAGTATCAGTTTCATATGGCTGTTGATGTCAGTGATACTGCATCCAGAGCCTTGGCTCAGGCCATTTCACTCAGATGGTTTGCCTACCTCTCTAGATACCCAGCATAAAGCAATGGATTTCCCCTGTGAGGATGACTTCCCCTTTGGGGACAAAACTGAAGCCTTCATGAAAAAGAGAGAGGAGTACAAAACCTCCTATCAGAGCATTGCGGCTAAGGAAGGGCTCTCTATCTCTAACAAACCTCAAAAGGCAGGCAGAGGTAGAGGCTATTATCCCAGGGCTTTCTATCTCATGCCAATGCCAATCCCCTATGAGTATTGTCTTATGAGAGGCTTCTTTAGGGGAAGAGGAAGAAAGGCACAGAAGCAAGCTGACCCTTCTCCCTTTCCAAAAGCTCAATCTTAATCTTTCTGACTCAAAAGAGCAGGTCGCCTCCCCTCTATCAGTAGGGGGTTGCCTGTCTCACTACTTCCACCACTGGCAAGGCATAACCGCAGACCAGTTTGAGCTGGAGGTAGTGGGTTGAGGCTTTACCCTACAGTGCAGAAAGTTTCCCACTCAGTAGGGTCACAGATTTCCAAACACCTTAACCCCCACAGAGAAAATTCTGTTGGAGGAGTTAGAAGACCCTTTTGGCTTCAAATGCATTAAAAAGAATTAGAGGGGGAAAGGCCTCTATTCCAGGTACTTCCTCAGTCAAAAGAAAAATGAGAATTGGTGACCCGTTTTGGACCTCAGGTACCTAAACAAGTACCTCTTCAAGCAAATTCAAAATGATCACCCTGTCTGTGGTGATCCCCTCTCTGCAACAAGGAGACTGGCTGGTGCACCTAGATTTAAAGGATGCCTATTTTCACATATCAGTTGGACCATCCCACAGAAAATACCTCAGATTCGCGCTGCCCTCTGGTCACTACCAGTTTGCAGCTCTACCATTCAGCCTTTCTTCAGCCCCCAGAGTCTTCACAAAGTGCCTGTCAGTGGTTGCAGCGCGCCTCAGAAGACAGGGAGTGTCAGACTTCCCTTACTTGTGTAACCCCTAGGTGGCGCTATCCCAAGGGCTATGACCCCTGCCTGCTTAACTACTAACAGGGTGAGGGGCCTAGGTCCAATGGCGAGTGCCTCCACCCAGAGGTCAGGGTTTGCAGTAGTTAAACTAACTTGGTCACAGCCGTCTGGGACACTGTAACCCCCCTTTCTTCCCACTAGTGGCCCACACAATGCATTAGGAATATCTTCACAATGTACACTTACCCCCAGGACTGGCTCTGTCGACTGGACTCTGGGGACCCCCTGTAAAACAAGATGATACAATGCAAAAGCCACAGTACAATACTTTAACATAAACGAATACCTCAATCAGTGTAACTTTGCTGAAACAAACAGATCTGATTTATTTAAGTCTTCAGGTGAAGCTATCTCTGGCTGGAAGCTGCAACACCGGACTTAAGATTTGCAAGAAATTGATTTGTGCTCACAACAGAGGGAGGTGAACCTTACAATGTACAATTGTCTTTGGTTTGAAGCAGATTCCTTAGGAAAGTTAATATTCTTCAGGTGGAGGATACTTCTAACTGAAGGGTGAAATAAGGAACTTAGAATTATCAGAAAACATAGAAACATAGACTTTGATGGCAGATAAGGACTGCTTGGCCCATCTAGTCTGCCCATTTCCCTACCTACAGGATAGGCCGCAGATCCTAGTTAACCAACAGCCTATTTCTTCCTACCCCCCCCCCACAAGAATTGCCTTATGTCTGTCCCATGCATTCTGAATTCTCCCACAGTTTTAGACCCTATTAACCTCCTCAGGAAGGCTGTTCCATGCAGCCACTACTCTCTGTGAAATAATAGTTCCTCACATTGCCCCTGAACCGCCCCCCATCTTTAAATTGTGTCCCCTTGTTCTTGCACGTCTCTTTTTCTGAAAGATGCTACCCTCTTGGACTTTGTTGATTCCACTGAGGTACTTAAAAGTTTCTATCATGTCCCCCCTCTCCCTTCTTTCCTCAAGGGTATACATATTAAACTCCTTTAGTCTGTCCTCATATGGCTTCTTTTGCAGACCCTGCACCATTTTAGTTGCCCTCCTCTGGACTGCCTCTATCCTGTCTATGTCCTTGCAGAGATGGGGTCTCCAGAACTGGACACAGTACTCCAGATGTGGTCTCACCAACTGTCTGTACAGAGGGATAACAACTTCCTGTTTTCTGCTGCTGATGCCTCTCCCTATGCATCCTAGTATACCCCCAGCCCTCCCTACTGCCTTCTTACATTGCTTGCTAACCTTAAGGTCACCTGATATGATTACCCCCAGGTCCCTTTCCTTTTTTGTTGTTGTTATTACCCCCCCATTGTGTACTCTTCCCCTGGGTTCTTGTTTCACAAGTGCATTATTTTGCACTTCTTTGCATTGAATCCTAGCTGCCATACTTCTGACCATTCCTCCAACCTTGCCAAGTCCCTTCTCATCCTTTCCATGCCTCCTTGTGTATCAACCCTGTTGCAGATCTTTGTGTCATCTGCAAAGAGGCATAATTTTCCTTCCAGTCCCTCTGCAATGTCACTTATGAAGACATTAAAAAGGACTGGACCGAATACTGAACCCTGGGTACCCCACTAGTAACCCCTCTTTCTTCAGAGTGGACTCCATTTACAATTACCTTCTGTGTCCTGTTGTCCAGCCAATGTTTACCCAGGCTACCACCCTGGGACCCACTCAGGCGGGTTAATTTGACTATTAATCTTTGTGTGGGACTGTGTCAGATGCCTTGCTAAAGTCTAGAAGGCCATGTCCACAGCCCCTCCCTGGTCTACTACTTGGTCACCCAGTCAAAGAAATATATTAGATTCGTCTGACATGACCTTCCCGCTTTGAACCCATGCTGCCTTGGGTCCTGTGCCCCGCTGGCCTCTAGGTACTCAACTATTCTTTCCTTTAGAAGTGACTCCATCACTTTCCCTACCACAGAGGTCAGACTGACAGGTCTGTAGTTTCCTGCCTCTGTCTTGGTCCCACTTTTGTGAAAGGGAATCACATCCGCCTTCCTCCAGTCCTCGGGTACCACACCATCCTCCATGATTTATTAAAAGAGTTGCCAGTGGTTTCACTAGTTTCCCTTAATTTTTAGAATTCTGGGGTGAATTCCCTGAACCCCATTGCTTTGTCCACCTTCCAGTTTTAGGAGTTCTTGCAGAACCCTTTCTTCTGTGAAAGGACTGGGATCGACCCCCTATCAAGAGTGCTTCTGTTAATTGGATTAGGCACTTCCCCTCCTCTTTTGTGAATACTGAGCAGAAATATTCATTCAGTATCCTGCTTTTTCACTGTCCCTCTGCCCACCACCGTTCATTCTATTCAGCCTCACTATCCTCCCTTTGTCTTTCTATGCTCGCTGATGTACCTATAAAGGTTTTATCCCCTAACTGGAGTTGGCTATCTGTTCCTCAGTTTGGGCCTTTGCTATTCTGATTCCCTCCCTGCTTCCTTCTGCCTTAACTGGTACAGCTCTCTGTCCTGCTCTTTCTGTGTTTCCTTATACTTCCGGAATGCTATCTTTTTCTTCCTGACTTTCACAGCCACCTCTTTTGAGAACCATAGTAGCTTTTTCTTTCATTTTGATTTGTTTATTTGCTTTGCACAAAGGCTTGTTGCCTCTGTGATGGCAGTTTTGATGATTCCCCATTGTTGCTCCACACCTCCTTCTAGCCTGTTTGCTAGTGCTTTTCTGAGGCACTCTCCCATCTTGCCAAAGTCAGCCCTCCTGAAGTCCAGTACCCTCACTTTTGTATGGCTTGACTCTGTAGCTGAGTTTAACGTGAACCACACTGTTTGATGGTCACTTGTTCCCAGATGGCAACCCACTCCAGATCTGAGATCCTCTCACTGCCCCCGTTTGAGAGTACGAGGTCTAAGATTGCTCCCTCATGAGTGGGTTCCGAAACTAGCTGTCTGAGGCCTGCCACCTGTAGGGCATCAAGAATGGCCCTGCTCTTGGATGTGGCTGCAGCAAATGTGCTCCAGTTAACATCTGGCATAGTCAGGCAGTCTTTCAATCAACAGAGGGAGGTGCAGCTTGCTTTACTTTTGTTACAATTGTTAAGATTTTCAGTGCAGGAAGAGTTTCAACCCACAGGGGCTGAATACTGTTTTCTGTGTCTGCCCTTCTGCACAGCTGACGTGTTTTGGGGCTGACTGCTTTCAGAGCACAAGTCACCAGGCTGTTTTGGGGCTGGGGAGGTTTACCTGTGTCTGACTTGGATGTTTGGATTTTTCTCTGTTTGATTAGCAGGGTATTTTCTCTGTCAAATTGTTGTAGGGCATCTTGCTGACAGGAAGGCACTCATCGCAGCAGTAGGTCAGAGCTTTTAGCTGATTGTTTCGTGAGGGCACAGTAGGCCCAAACTCTTCCACCCTCACCCCACCCACCCCTGAAATAGTTCCTTTATACCTGGGGTTCTGACATCATTTCCTCAAGAGGGCAAGGTGCATATCACTGGCATATCCTCTCTAGCACACTGCACTGACAATATAAGCATACACATTATATAAATACATATATTTCTATATAACACACCAATCACTTTCACACACACACACACACACACACACAAAAACTAAACAAGGTAGACAGTTATGTGGGGAGTAGTGCAATGTAATGGCTGTGGGGCAGCAGTCTTCCAGGAGTCTTTCTGGAGGCTGAGATGCTGCCCTGTTTTCAGACAACTATGTGCCCTGAGGGAGGAAGTTGCCCATCTTCAGGCCGCACTGGACAGTAGCAAGGGAACCTCCCCCATCCAGGGAGCACCAGAGCCACCACCGCTACCTCAGAGGTTGCGAAGAAACCACAGCAGTTGGACCACAGTGGGCTCAGGGAGGGTAAGGGTGGTGTAACAGAGGCACACCCAGTCAGTTGTTCCACTCCACAATCCATACACCATTCTGGGGGAGCATAATTCCCCTATGGATGCACCCGCAGAGGAGACTAAGGAGGGTGCAGACAACTGTCACAAGGGAGGCCTTCAGGAAGGAGGTAGCGGGCACCACAGGGAAAGGAAGCAGCTCCTGGTGGGGGACACAATTATTAGGGGGATAGAACTGGGGAGCAGGGAAAACTGAAGTAAGGTGCCTGCCTGGTGCCATGGCTTGGAGGGACAGGAAGCGCATCCTTAGGATCACGAGAACAGTTGCACGGGAGTCTGAGCTGGACATCATTGCCCACCTAGGGACAAATGACTTGGCTCATCATGAGATAAGAGCAATGCAGAAGGACTTTATAGAGTTGGGGAGGGGCTTAAGACAAGTAGCACACACAGTATCTTTCTCAAAGGTGCTGCCTGTCAGTGGCATTTGTGAGGAGAGGGTACCTTGCACTATGCAGTTTAACAAATGGTTGAAAAAAATAGTGTGGAGCACAGGGGTTTGGCTTCATTGGGGCTGGGGTTCCACCTGGAGGGACACCAGCCTATACTGGCAGGATGGTCTGCATCTGTCCAGGAAGGGAACAAGTCTTTTGGGCAGTTGGTTTAAATGCTTCATTGGCAAGCTTTTAAACTAGTCAAGGGGGGAGGCACTGATAAGCAGCAGGAAAATCCCAGCCTTCCCCTACAAAACAGGGTACTAAATGAGAAAAAGACCAAGGTAGAAAGGTCAGTGGGGGATGCTGCTACAGAAGGTAAAGCCATCAAAAAAATGGAGAGCAATGAGTACCAATGCCTGTAGTGTGGGTAACAAGCTTCCTGAATTAGTGGCCTTGATGGAGGAGGAACATCTGGATATCGTGGCAGTCGCAGAAACATGGCACACACAGAACCATGACTGGGACGTAAACATACCAGGATACACTATCTACAGGAGGGACAGGGAGGGTAAAAGAGGAGGAGGAGTAGCTCTCTACATAAGAGAAGGAATCAAAGCAACAGAACAAAAGGGTAAACAGGGGAGGAGGAGAAGAAGCACTGTGGGTCAATTTGGAGGCAGGCAATGGCACCACAATCCGCACAGGGGTTGTATACAGACCCCCCTCTCAGGGGGAGGAAATGGACAAGGAAATGATAGAAAGTATACTTAGAATGGCAGATAAAGGGGGAGATATTGCTGATGGGTGATCTGAATATGCCAGATGTTAACTGGAGTGCAGTTGCAGCAGCCACTTCTAAGAGTGGAGTTATTCTAGATGCCCTACAGGGGACATGCCTTAGACAACTAGTATTGGAACCCACTCGAGAGGGAGCAATCTTAGACCTGGTCCTCTCAAATGGAGATGGAGAGAGGATCACAGATGTAGACGTGGGCAGCCATCTGGGAACTAGCGACCATCGAACAATATGGTTCACAATAAACACAGCAATAGAGTCAAGCCATACAAAGGTAAAAGTACTGGACTTCAGGAGGGCTGACTTTGCCAAGATGGGTGAGTGCCTAAGGAATGCACTAGCAAATGGGCAGGAAGGAGGGGTGGAAGAACAATGGGGAATAATAAAAACTGCCATCACAGAGGTAACAAGTCTTTGTGTGAAGCAGATAAACAAAACAAAACAATGTAAGAAACCACTGTGTTTCTCAAAGGAGGTGGCAGTGAAGGTTCAAGAGAAAAAGAAAGCATTCAGAAAGTACAAGGAATGACAGAAGGAGCAGGACAGAGAATTGTATCAGTTAAAGCAAAAGGAAGCTGGGAAGGCAGTCAGAACAGCAAAGGCCTGAACTGAGGAAAAGATAGCCAACTCAGTTAAGAAGGTGGATAAAACCTTTTTTAGATACATCAGGGAGCAAAGGAAGACTAAGGGAGGGATAGTGAGGCTTAATAAAGGGGAAGGAGGTGGGCAGATGGTGACGGTGAAAAGGCAGAGATACTAAACAAATATTTTTGCTCAATATTTACAAATGAAGAGGGGCAGGTACCTAAAACAAACAATAGAAATACTCTGGATACAGAAATTAATACCAGACCATTTACAGAAGAAAGGGTTCTGAAAGTACTCTTAAAACTGAAGGTGGACAAAGCAATGGGGCCTGATGGGATTCATCCCAGAATTCTAAAAGAACTAAGGGTAGAACTAGTGACACCACTGACTACCCTCTTTAAGAAATCATGGGAGGACGGGGTGGTACCTGAGGACTGGAGGAGGGCAGATGTGATTCCCCTTCACAAAAGAGGGAGTAGGGCAGAAGCAGGAAACTATAGACCTGTTAGTTTAACCTCAGTGATAGGGAAAATGATGGAATCACTTCTGAAGGAAAGAATTGTTGAGTACCTAGAGGCCAGAGGGACACAGGACCCAAGGCAGCATGGATTCACAGCAGGAAGGTCATGCCAGACAAATCTAATAGATCTCTTTGACTGGCTGACCAAAGTAGTAGATCAGGGAGGGGCTGTGGACATTGCCTACCTAGACTTCAGCAAGGCATTTGACTCAGTCCCACACAGAAGATTAATATACAAGTTAGCCAGCCTGGGAGTGGGTCCCAAGATGATAGCCTGGGTAAAGAACTGGCTGGAGAATAGGACACAGAGAGTAATAGTAAATGGAGTCCACTCTGAAGAACGGGAGGTTACTAGTGGGGTGCCGCAGGGTTCAGTATTAGGACCAGTCCTCTTCAGTGTCTTTGTAAGGGACATTGCAGAGTGACTGGAAGGAAAAGTATATCTCTTTACAGATGACACAAAGATCTGCAACAGAGTTGATGCACAAGGTGGGGTGGAAAGGATGAGAAGGGACTTGGCAAGGTTAGAGGAATGGTCAAATGTATGGCAGCTTAGATTTAATGCAAAGAAGTGCAAGGTAATACACCTGGGAAACAAAAACCCAGGGGAAGAGTACACAATGGGGGGTGAGATACTAACAACAGCAAAAATGGAAAGGGACCTGGGGGTAGTCATATCAGATGACTTAAAGGTGGGCAAGCAATGTGAGAGGGCAGTAAGGAGAGCTGGGGGATACTGGGATGCATAGGGAGAGGCATCACCAGTAGAAAACAGGGAAGTTGTTTTCCATATGTATAGACAGCTGGTGAGACCCCATCTGGAGTACTGTGTGCAGTTCTGGAGACCCAGTCTCTGCAAGGACATAGACAAGATGGAAGCTGTCCAGAGGAGGGCAACTAAAATGGTGCAGGGTCTGCACCGGAAGACACATGAAAAGAGACTAAAGGAGCTTAATATGTATAGCCTTGAGGAAAGGAGGGAGAGGGGGGACATGATAGAAACTTTCAAGTACCTCAAGGGAATCAACAAAGTCCAAGAGGGTAGCATCTTTCAAAAAAAGAGGTGTGCAAGAACAAGGGGGCACAATTTGGAGATGGGGGGCAGCTCAGAGGTAATGTAAGGAAGTATTTTTTCACAGAGAAGGGTTGTGGATGCATGGAACAGCCTTCTGGAGGAGGTTGTGGAGTCAAAAACAGAGGTTGAATTCAAGCATGCATGGGACAGCCATAAGGCAATTTTAGGGGGTGGGGTAGAAAGAAGTAGGCTGCTGGTTAACTAGGATCTGCAGCTTATCCATTAGGTAGGAAAATGGGCAGACTGGGTGGGCCAAGCGGTCCTTATCTGCCATCAAATTCTATGTTTCTATTAAGGAGCTGTAACAAGGACATGGGGAAATCAGGTTAATTAGGTTAAACACATTAATAATCACAGCACTGTGCGCATATTCAGAGTCCCAAATTGTCACTTTCACTGGGTACCCAGGATGGGGGGTCTAGCCAGGATTGGTGCAGCTTTGTTGGGGCCCTGTGATGGAAAAACACTTGCACAATACCCAATTGTAATCCAGAGCCGGATGGTTCAGTTCATGAAGAAATGAAAAAACAACAATTAGATGACACACTTGCAATTTAATAAACAGATGGCAGGAAGCTACCCTGCTTTGTACTCACAGACTCAGTGCTAGGAACCGGATGGAAGGCAGATTGTCCTGGATTGCCAGGAGGAGCAGAACCTGTGGAAAAGGTCCTTGTGACTGGACCCCACTGCAGTTTACAGCAATTGGATGTAGTCCGAATCAAGCTGGGGTTTACTACCAGCTTCAAGCACTCAATTCACTGTACAAGGGATTTGAAACGCGATTCCCCACAAGCACTACACACATTTATATGTAAAAGGAAAGTACTATACCAGGCAGGCTGCTTCTCAATCCCGACCGCAATTACTGCACGATACCCGGGAGAACACTTAGCAGCTTCAGTTCCTGACAGACCGAGCGTGATTCAGCAATTTCTCCAGTCTTCTACAGGGTGAGCCTGGTTTTTGCTCTTCAGATCTTCTTGATTCTACTCACAGGTCGGCCTCACCAGACCCTTTGCACTGAGCCTAACTACATTATCTTCCACAGGGATAAGGTAGTTCTCAGAACCAACAGGAAATGCTTGCCCAAAGTGGTGTCCGAATTTCACCTCAACCAGTCTTTTATGCCCCCTGTCTTTTTCACAGACAGTTCCACTCCTGGTGAGTGCAGGCTCCATAGTCTGTATGTAAAAAGGACTCTGACCTGCTTCTTAGAGTGTAACATGCAGCTCAGGTCCTCTCATACTCAGTTTTCCTCACGTATGGTGAAGTGAGCAAAGGCAGGCCAGCCTCTAAGAGAACTGTCTCTCACTGGATAGTCTCTTGAACATGAGAAAGAACTGCTCCCACCCCATAAGGTGAGGCATCACACACCAGTCTGATGCTCAGCTGTGGATTATAGTGAATGAGCACATCTTGAGAAACAAGCTGCTTTTTAGCCTCTTAAACGCACTCACAGTCCTTTGTCCAACACCAGGACTTCCTTGCACAGCAAGCCATTTAGTGGGTTGAGAATCATAGCCAGATTGGGAATAAACCTGCCATAATAATTTAACAGGCCCAAGAACGACCGTAACTGGCTCACATTTTCTGGTGCTGGGGCGTCCACAATCGCTTTTTCTTTCTCAGGCGATTTGTGTAAGCCCGCTGCATCTATGGGATGGCCCAAGTACTCCAATGAAGTCTTGAAAAATTCACACTTCTCCTTCTGGACACGCAAGCCAAAATCTTCCAATCGCTGCAGAACTGCATCCAGGTTCTTCAGGTGCTCTGCATCATTCCTTCTGGTCACCAGTATATCATCCAGGTAACAGTGAACATTTGGAAGACCTCGAAAAACCTGGTCCATAGCTCGCTGAAATATGGCTGGAGCTGATGCAATGCCAAAAGGTAGGCGATTATAGCAGAAAATACCCTTTTGGGTGGTTATTGTGAGATATTTCCTTGAGTTTTCATCTACTCTCATTTGCAGATAAGCATGTGACAGATCCAGCTTACTGAAGAGTTGGCCCTGTGCCAGCAATGCAAACAAGTCTTCGATGCGTGGAATCAGATACTGTTCCACACACAGAACTGGATTTATGGTTACTTTAAAGTCTCCACATATTCGCACGGACCCGTCTATCTTCCTGGACATAAGTCTCCACCACTCATTCACACTAGTGGGATTGGCGCCGGAGGCACCTAAGACCCATGAGCAAACTTTGCTGGAGGTCGG
Organism: Neoceratodus forsteri; assembly: GCA_016271365.2. Taxonomy (NCBI): domain Eukaryota; kingdom Metazoa; phylum Chordata; order Ceratodontiformes; family Ceratodontidae; genus Neoceratodus; species Neoceratodus forsteri. The sequence continues at coordinate 212,660,848 of CM028129.1, read as the reverse complement.
TAGCGAGGCAGTACCATGGTTCTGGCGCCATGAGCAGCGGCTCGGCGGTAATAGACCATCTCGGCGGCGACCTCCAACCGCTTTCAGTTCCTTTTTTTCTCCCTCCGAGTGCGCTTCAGTGACAACGTCGTCACTTGTCGGGAGTCAAACTTCAAACTAGCGCATAGTTTTCAGTTTGTTTTTTTGTAACATTATCACGATAGTAGTATCGCTTAGTTTTATTCTATTTTTCGTAAAATTTTTCTAATATTTAAATTTAACTTACTTAAAGAAGTCTCGGCCTACTGGACGGAGTCGACCATGAGCAGGTCAGGTGACGGTAGGGAGACTTCGTATGAAAGCTGTTCAGTCAGCCGGGCTGGGTCCGGTCAGCCTCCTTCTCCTCAGTGGGGTTCCGACTACGGTCAGTCCGATGCCCGGGGGGATGGGCGGTCCCCCCGCCGGCATAAAAATAAACGGTCGCATTCTCGGCGCCGTTCGGCCTCGAGCTCTTCTTCGGCCCACAGGTCAAAAAAGGCAGGTACACTCGAGGTACGCCTCTGGTATGTGTCGTGCGTCGGCGGTCGGTTATCGTTGCTGGTGCGGTCTCCTTCTTCGGAGTCGCCAACTTCCGAGACATCGTCGCCCTCGACATCGGAGCCCTCCCGCCTATAGGTAGGGCTCCAGATGAGCAGTTTCATCAGTGGGCGCTCTTATGGGCGATGGGCTCGGAGGTTGGTTCTTCTGCCTGGCTCGGTTACCCGGAGCCCTCGGCCTCCGGCGATCAGGTAGGCGGTTGGACCTTCCTAGTCGCTACGCGCCTTCTTCAGTGCTAGCGACTCGTGCTTAGGTGTTTCCCTGCACTGGTTGCGCAGGGGCCTCACCGATGCCCTTATCTCCTGGTATTTTCCTTCTCTTGTTTTCCAGGTCTCCCCGGCCCGCGCCTCTGCAGGGTTCCAGGCTGTCGGCGCTGCTGGGCCGCTGAGCTTGCGGGCGCCGCGGGCGGGCGCTCACAGGGTCTCGGGCGCTGGCCAGGCGCCACAGCATTCGCGCGCCGCCGGTGGTGCCATGGATCGGGCGGTGGCTCGTACGCGCGCCGCGCTCATGGCTATTCGCGCCGCTGCCCGCGGGCGCCGTCATGCCCGTCTGCGGGCGCTACGCGCCGCGCAGCGTTGGGTCTCGCGCGCCGCTGGGGCGCGGCGGGGTCAAGGTGCTCTTCGGGCGCTGCGGCGCCTCGGGTGCTGCCTTCAGTCTGCTTTTGCCGCCCCTGCGGCCGCAGCCTGGGGAATCTCCTTGTTTTTCTGCCATTTCCTCCTCTCCAATTTCTCACCTTCCTGGGTCCAAACAGTCCTTTCTGGACCATCAGGAGATGATGTTGAGCCTGACCAGACCTTCGGTTGGGTGATGAAGTGGAGGAAACAGGATCTTTCTTTGCTACAGAGCCTGTGGTCGAGGACCTGTCCTTTAAGTCTCTGTTGAAGAACCTGGGATCCACTCTTTCTCTCAGACTACAGACATCGATCCTGGGAAGATATTAAGACTCAGTATCTTCATGCTTGGAGATCCCTACGTTTGACTCCTCCGATTCAGCCTTCCTTCGAGACGCTGTCTCAAATGGTATGGAATAACCTGCTCTTATTCCCTCAGTGGCTAAATCCATTGATAAGAGTATTCAGCTCCCAAGGATCGTCCCATTTTGGCATCCCAAGCCTTTGCGGATCCTATTGTAGTCCTGGCAGAGAATGACAAGGTCGTTCTTCCTCAAACTACTACAGCTCGACCTATTAACAAAGAGTCTCGTAAGATTGATACATTAGGTAAGAGAGTCTTTGCTGCCTCCACTCTAAGTATGCGTATTGCCAGTTATCAAGGCTATTTTTCTAAGTATGAGTATATCCTGTGGCACTCTATGAAAAGAATGGTTGAGCTCTTCCAGATTCGGTTCCAAGTCAGAGCTTCTTCTGACCGTTATTAGAGTATTGAGTCCAATAACCAACAGGTCAAAGCCGCCATGGGACGCTTTCGACACTGCTTCTCGCTCAGCAGCCGCTGTTGTACTCGGCCATTCCTGGCTGCGCTTTGGCTTCATGAATGATGCTCAGCAGCAGGTGATGGCGCCTGCCTTTGATGGCTCCTTTCTTTTGGCCCTCAGGTGGAGCAAGCCTTAGAGGCCACTCAGAAGACTAGATCGCCATTAAGTTGGCCAGACCTCCTCGCCCCCTCTCGGGGCAGTGAACAGGCGTCAGTTTCATAGTCGTCAGTCCTTTCGAGGCAGAGGCAGGGAAGCTTCCATAAAAGCCAACCTGCCCAACCTCAAAAGAAGCGCAGCAGAAAGCGCGGGACCTAAAGCTCCCAGCGCTACCTTATGAGTCGTTGGCCCAAGTTCCATCCACTCTGCCCGAGGTGGAACTTTCTCCTCCGGTGGGAGGTCGTCTGATGTACTTCTACAACCAGTGGAAGTCCATAACCTCAGACAAATGGGTTCTTCGGATAATTCGCGAGGGTTACTCTCTCAATTTCTTGGAACCCCCCCCGAATTGTCCTCCCATACGACAACCCAGGTTGTCGGCCTCTCAATCAGATCTCCTCACCGCGGAGATCCAGGGCCTTCTGAACAACAGGGCAATAGAACTGGTGCCCCCGCATCTGCGAAACACAGGGTTCTACTCCCATTACTTTCTGGTTCCAAAGAAATCTGGGGGGATGCGCCCCATTCTAGACCTCAGAAAGTTAAACAAATTCCTCCCCAAGGAGAAATTCAAGATGATTTCCCTAGGTACCCTGTTACCCTTGCTGCATCAGCATGACTGGCTGGCCTCTCTGGATATGCAGGATGCTTACCAGCATATCCCCGTCCACCCGACCCACCGCAAATTCCTCAGGTTTGTAGCTTTGGGTCAGCATTATCAGTTCAGAGTCCTGCCCTTTGGGCTATCCTCGGCGCCGTGCGGTTTTACAAAGTGTTGTGCAGTTCTCGCGGCGCATCTCAGGAAAGTCGGACTCCGAGTGTTTCCCTACCTGGACGATTGGCTTCTAGCAAGCCCTTCCGGCCAAGGGACTTTGGAAGCCGTGCAAACGACTTCTCGTCTTCTCACGTCCATGGGAGTTCTGCTGAATTTGAAAAAATCTCAACTGCAACCCTCCCAGAGGCTCCTTTTCTTAGGGACGCTTCTAGACACCTCTTCAGCGAAGGCTTTCCTTCCAGAGGACAGAAGACTCGACATCCTTCAGTTGGCCCGTTACATCACGGAGAACCAATCGTTTACAGCTCTCTCGATGCAGCATGTTGGGTCTCATGGCGTCCTCGGTCTTCACTGTCCCTCTGGCCCGACTGCACATGAGAACCACCCAGTGGATGCTCCACTCAGTGGTCCCCGACCTCTCACCCCAGTCTTATCCCATCAAGGTGACGGGCCCTTGAAGGTCTCTCACCTGGTGGTCTCAAGAGAGCAATCTCCTGGAAGGATTCCCCTTTGCTCCCCGGATCATCAGATCTCCATCACCACAGATGCATCGCTAATGGGATGGGGAGCTCACTGTCTCTCCTCCACACTCAAGGTGTATGGACTCAGTTCAAACTCATCTCCCATAAATGTCCTGGAGATGAGAGCGGTCCTCTATGCAATCCGAGCTCTGAAGGATGTCCTTTGTCACAAGAACATTCTCCTTCAAGCGGACAACAAAGCAGTGATGTATTACATCAACAAGCAAGGCGGTGCTCATTCTTATCCCTTTGCAGGGAAGCAATGAGGGTGTGGGAGTGGTGCTTGGAGCACAAGTCTCTGATTCAAGCGGTTTATCTGCCAGGTATACAAAACGACCTAGCAGATCACCTCAGCAGAACGGAGGCAGACCCTCACGAGTGGTCTCTCGATCCAGCCGTAGCTCGGTCCCTGTTCAAAGAGTGGGGGACTCCAGACCTGGACCTTTTTGCATCCCCACTCAACGCAAAACTGCCTCTCTTCTGCTCCAGAAATCCAGGGCCTGGCATTTTCTGTCAGGATGCGTTCAGGCTGCGGTGGACAAAACGCTTTCTTTACGCCTTTCCACCACTTCCTCTAATCCAGAGAGTACTCCTCAAGTTCGAGTCTCAGGGGACCAAGATGATTCTCATTGCTCCTTCCTGGCCTCGGCAACTATGGTTTCCTCTACTCAACAGTATGTTGGCAGCCTCTCCGAGACCACTTCCTTTGCAAATCAGTCTTCTGACTCAGGGTTCGTTGGTCCATCCCAACCTGAAATCACTTCACCTTCATGCTTGGCTCCTGAAGAGATAGAAGTGAATCGGTTCAACGTCTCTGAGAGTCTCAGACATCCTTCTGGCTGCTGGAAGCCAGCCACCCGAACGTACGCTTCCAAATGGAAACGTTTTCTCTCTGCTGTCAAAATCCTCTTGAATCCCTTTCCTGTCCTCCTGGCAAGGTTCTGGAGTATCTTTGGACCTATCAAACTTAGGTCTTCAATACTCCACAGTTAAAGTTCACCTTAGTGCCATCTCAGCGTTCCATGAGCGGTTTCTTCCTTAACTCTGGCTCAGTTACCTATGGTGAAGAGATTTCTTAGGGATTCTCCATACCAGACCCCTGTTAAGCGTCCAGTTGCAGCCTGGGACATTAACCTGGTGCTGGACATGCTCACTCGAAGCCTTTTGAACCCTTAGCTACCTGTGAGCTAAAATTTCTTACCTGGAAGACTGCCTTCCTGGTGGCCATTACCTCAGCCCTGGGGTCTCTGAGATACATGCACTGGTTACGGACCCTCCGTATACTGTATTCCATAAGGACAAGGTAGTTCTCCATACTCATCCTAAATTTCTTCCCAAGGTTGTGTCAAATTCCATCTGAACCAACCTCTGGTACTCTCCGCTTAGCCGCTAATTTCCAAAATGAAGGGAACAGCTCTTCATTCCTTGGATGTTAAGAGAGCCTTGCGGTTCTATTTAGATAGAACCAAGGATATTCATAAGACTCAGCAACTATTACGTTTCTTTCAGCGACACCGGCTGGGTCAACCTGTAGCTATTAGATGTATCTCTTCATGGTTAGTGGCATGCCTTCGTCATTGCTATTCCATGGCTCAAGTTAAATTAGAAGGAATAGGTGTCGCTCACTCTACTAGAGAATGATCATGACATCCCTAGCGGAAGTCGCAATGTTCCAATTGCAGATATATAGCGCCGCTACCTGGAGCTCAGTGCATACTTTAAGCACTATGCACTGGATGTTCATGCAGGCGACATTCCGCATTCGGCAGAACTATCCTTAATGGGCTTCTATCTTAGAGCGTGAGCTCTGGCTTTCCTGCCGCCCTTTTGGGGATTATCAGCTTGGTACTCTCCACTAGTGTGAATGAGTGGTGGAGACTTATGTCAGGAAGATAGGAAAGTGCACTACCTACCGTAATTCTTGATCTTCTTGGACGAGTCTCCACCACTCATTCTACGCCCTCCCTCATCCCCGAGCTCACGCTGTATTGGTCTTCACTCCCTCAAATCTTTAGGGCCGTGAGGACTTCTTTGCTGACCCTTCTTACACGGGTCATACGGACTATCTTATGTCCGTTTTTAATGTTAGGTTTACCCTTTTCATTAGTTAGCTGCACCTCCTTGGTAAAAAAGGTACTGAGGCGGTTGGAGGGTGATGGCCGAGATGGTCATTACCGCTCGAGCCGCTGCTTTCAGGCGCCGTGTCTCGTGGCGCCGTCTCTCGCGCCGACCCTCCAGCAAAAAGTTTGCTCCCGATGGGTCTTAGTGCCTCCGGCGCTAATCCCACTAGTGTGAATGAGTGGTGGAGACTCGTCCAAGAAGATCAAGAATTACGGTAGAAACGTAATTTTCCTTTCTTTACCACTGGCACTACTGGCGTTGCCCAGTCACTACACTGTACAGGTGACAAGACTCCAGCTTCGGTTAGGCGAGTTAATTCGGCCTCCACTTTTGGTCTGAGTGTATAAGGTACTGGGCGAGGTTGACAAAACTTTGGTTTGTGCTGTGGCTTCAAAAACACTCTTGCCTCAATGCCCTTCATTGTTCTAGCTCCCCTTGAATAAAGGAGCATGTTTTGCAACACTGCTTCAGAGTGTTGTGGTCACCCGTATTAACAGTCCTTATCTCCTGCCAGTTGAGGCATATTTTCTTCAGCCATTCTCGGCCTAAGAGTGAAGGGTAGTTACCTTTAACCACGTACAGAGGCAGTAGTGCCGTTTGTTCATTCATTTTCACCTACACTTTGATGACACCTTCAGGTGAAATTGCCTCGCCAGTGTATGTCCTCAGTACAATATCCGTCGTTTGCAGGGGTAGATGTCTCAACATAGCTTCATACTTGTCTGTAGAAATCAATGAGACTGCAGCCCCTGTGGCCAATTCCATTTTCAGTGGTTTCCCTTCAATTTCAGGTGTTACACAGATGGTTGCCATTTCCCCTTTGTGTCAGCATGTGCAAAGCTAATTCAGTATCAGTGTCATCACTGCACGTTCCCTGTGTTTCCACACGATGTACTTCTCTTTTTCTACATTTCGCAAATTGCTTACCTTTGCTTCCATTGATTTCCCCTCCTTTCTTTTTCCCTCTGCACACTCGACCAATGTGGTCTTTCTTCCCACAGTTATGACATGTCTGTTCTTTAAACCAGCAGTCCTTATCACTGTGATTAGCCTTCCCACAGTGACCACATTTATTAGGCTTCCTGGGAGAAGAGAAGGATAAAGCATTTACTTTCAGGGAATCACTTAAGTGCTAAGCCTCCCGTGCAGCTGTTTCAATCAATACAGCGATCTCTATCGCTTTCTTGTATGTCAGTCCCGCCTCTGTTAAAAGACACTTCTGAGTCGCTTCACTTTTCAAACCGCATACAAATCTGTCCCGGAGGGCATCATCTAAATGGGTGCCAAACTCACAATGTTCAGCTAATTTCTTTAGAACAGCCACATACTGCGCAACAGACTCACCCTCTGCTTGATTTCGTTTGTGAAAGCGAAATCTTTCAGCAATCACCAGAGGCTTAGGAGAGAAATGTGTCTGTAAGACCTCCACAATACTGGCAAAAGTTTTCTCCCCGGGCTTTTCTGGCGCTATTAGACTTCTCAGCAAACTGTACGTTGCGCTGCCCATGACACTCAGTAACACAGCCACTTGTTTTTCATCACTTATATCATTTGCTGTGACAAAATGTCCAAATCTCTCAATATAAGTTGTCCATTGTTCCACATTTTCATCAGAGGCATCAATATGTCCTATAATCGCGGCCATCTTTATGTGTTTCTCGTGGGTTCACTCGTGGGTCCAAAAGTTACGTCTCAGGAAAACTCTCACAGCTGTAGTTCATTCTGGTAAGGTACCGGAGAGTAATTAAACACCTCGTCGCCAATTATGTTATGTTCTAACATTTATTCTGGTCTTGTTCAACAAACTCACACTGCAACAGGAGTAGAGCAGCTTTCATTTTTATTCAGGTGCCTCTCTGGTCTCAGCAACGACACTCTCTCCCTGCTCTCTTTCTAGCTTACACATATCGGAATGCTGCCCTCAAGTGGCAGAGTAACGCAATGCATTACCATTTCACATACATAACAGTACCAGGTGCCAGATTCCAAATGAGGAACATACAGTACCTCCTCAGAGCTCATTGGCCTCATAAGAGAGACTTGCTCTCAGAGTTAGTTCCAGTCACAAGACCACTTTTGCAGGCCTTAGACTGGTGCAGAGAGCCCTCCAGGATCCTCACCATAGATGCTTCTCTCTCTTAGGTTGGGGCTCCCATCTGGAGGGCCAGTCCATTAGCAGGGTCTGGTTTACCAGGGAGTCTATGTGCCACATAAATCTCCTGTAACTCAGAGATGTTCTCTTGGCCATCAAGGCCTTTGCTCCTCAGCTATAGGGTCAATCTGTCCAAGTAAGGACAGACAACACCACTGCGCTGTTTTATGTAAACAAACAGGGTGGCACGAGATCCAAGAATCTCTGCACAGAGGCAATGAAAATATGGTCTCTGGCTTACTCACTGGACATGCAGCTTTCAGCCATTTGTCTGCCAGGCAAGGACAATGTCCTTGCAGATTCTCTGAGCCGTATCAGTCAGGGCTGTCACGTGTGGACACTGAACAGAAAAGTACTGCCCACAGTGTTCAGGAGATGGGGCACCCCAGAGATAGACCTATTTTTTTTCCCTATATTTCCCTCTGGTTGCTGGTTTTTGAGGCATCCCCAGGTGATCCTGTCCTGTCTGAGATCCACCACACCTCACGTCCCTCCTGGAACCCCGACCTCGCACTACCTTAGATGCCCCCTGGCTTGTGCCCCCCAGGGTCAGGCAGATTTCTCTTTGCCTTCCCTCCCTTTCCTCTGATTCTAAGAGTCCTACTGAAATTCAGAGCTCAACCAGCAACCATGATTCTGGTGGCTGCAGACTGGGTGAGACAGTCATGGTACTCCCTGTTGCTCTCCCTGTCAATCAGGCGACCCATTCATCTCCCTCCAACTCAGTCTACTGACTCTGCCTCAGATGAAGGTAACATATCCCAGGATAGAGTCCCTTCACCTCAAAGCCTGGTACTTGAAGAGCTAGGATTTCCAGACTCTCAGTATTCTGAAAAAGTCCTGAGAATCCTTGGCTCTGCCAAGAAGCAAAGTACAAGAAGGACTTATGCTTCTAAATGAAAGAGATTCTCTCTCTCTCTCTCTGGTGCAAGGACAGGCACATTGACCTCCTCCAGGCTAGCCTGCCCTCTATTTTGGATTATTTAGTGCACTTGCAAACATCAGGCCTTAAGGCCTCATCCCTGAAAGTGCACCTGGCGGCTATTTCAGCATATGTCTCTGTTGGCAAGCACATATCACTAATTTCTCATGCCATTTTTAAGAAATTCTTTAAGGGCCTACTGCATCTTCAGCTTCCACTTAGGGAACCTGTCCCACCTTGGGATTTGAACCTGTGCATAGCTAAGCTCATAGAGTCCCCATTTGAACCCATGGTTACAGCTGACTTAACATATGTCACCTGAAAAACTGTTTTCTTAGTGGCAATTATTTCAGCCAGAAGAATTTCAGAATTGCAGGCCCTCCTTGTCTCTTGCATCCAGTTCTGTTACAGTAAGACTGGCAAACAACCCACTCCACTAGGGGCACTGCAGCATCAGTGGCGGCATCAAGAAACCTCTTTGCTTGACGTCTGCACACCTTCACAAAGCATTATTGCTTAGATGTACAGTCCAGATCTGATGCAAAATTTGGCACTGCAGTCCTGCAGAACCTGCTTCCTAAGTAGGTTCTGTACCTGCCTCCCAACTGCACTGTTTTGTAATCTGCAGTAGTTAAGCATACAGAAGACTTCCTGGAGTGACAAGAAAAAATTACTCAGCATAGTAATATTATTTCTTCTAAAGGATTTTTCTGTATGCTTAACCTCCCACGCAGCTTCCCCTCACATAACCTGGCTGAGAGTAGCTCTGCAGTCCCTCATAGGCCACATTTCTAACTGTAAACTAAGCAATCTAAAGTTCTGGCCATTGACTGCCTCTGTACATAGTTAGCTTATGGGCTTCTCTTTTATATTTTTTTACCATTATTTTTGTCAAATTTTTTTTTTGGTAAGTTCATTTTTACTATTTTGGGGTAGGGGGGTGGGTGGCCTTTTTGCCCTGCTAGCTTCAAAAAGAATCTAAAGTGAAAATAAGAGCACCACATACAGCACAGCTAACTCCTGAGTCCTGAATGGGCAATGCTGAGGTTCATTAGCATTGACTCCACTTCCAGGGCAGCTGAACCCAACTGGCATGATGCTGCAAAAGTTAAGCATACAGAAGAATCCCTTGGAAGAAATAATATTACTACAGTGAGTATTTTTTTCTTTTGGGAGATTCTATTATTAGGCTTTGTGACTCCATTTATTTGCAGCCCAAACAAACACAAACAAATGGTCACGTTTTCCAGGTGCAAAAATTAAAGACCTAAAGGCAGTAGCGCCAAGCATTTTGAATAGTTGTGGAAATAACCCAGTAGTAACAATCCATGCAGGAATAAACGATGTAGGTCATAATTACGAAAAGGATATATGTTTAGAATTATTGGATACAGCAAAGGATATCAAGAAAATGATAGCAGACATCTTTATCTCTGGATTGCTCCCTGTTCCAGGGGATGTGCATGAAAAAAAAACCCACCATCCAGAGAATAGTTTCATAGTTTAAATACAAGTCTAGAGGTCATGAGACCTATTGAGACTTGCCACAATATCAGTGGAAATGCCTACACCTTTCACCCATAAAACTATCCAACCTCCTCTTGAAAGTGTCCAAAGAGCCACAATTTACTACTTTTTTCAGTAAATTGTCCCATACTGACACCACCCTCTGACAAAACCAACCTCCCCTTTTATTGGTTTTGTAACTGGTCCCTTTGAGCTGTTTATGTGTTATAGTATTTACAGATCTATTACAGGATTCTAACCCTACTGCTGCCATTATGTATAAGTTATCGTAATTGCTATAGACATAACACATGTCCTCTTTAATTCTCCTATATTCGACTGAGAACAGCCCGAGCTCCTCCAATCTATCACTATATGGTTTATCCCCCATACCATTTGCCCTTCTCGTCTATCTTCTCTGTACCTTCTCCAGTACAGTCTTATCCGTTACCAGGTGTGAGGAGCTGAAGGGGGAACAGTAATCTAGGTGAGGTCTCACAAGGGCAGTGTACAGGGACATTAGTACACATGAGTCACGACTTCTAATATTCCTACATATGCATCCCATTATCCCATAGCACTTTTGAGCAGTGCCCATGGAGTGCATATGGAATGACAGGTTGTTACTAAAAGTTACCCCTAAATCCCTTTCCTGAATGGTTACTGGTATTATATATCTCTTTAGTCTATACTGAAACTATGGGTTATCATACCCTAGATGCATTGCCTTACATTTACTAATGTTAAAGTACAGTTTATTGGCATCGGCCCATGAGAAAAGCACATATAGATTTTCCTCTAATACAAGAGCATCGTGTGCATTGTTGACTGTTGAGCCAAGCTTGCTATTGTCAGCGTACTTACAAATCCAGGCATTATGTAATACCTGCATATCCCACATGTATGCGTTGAATAGTGTGGGCCCCAAGACTGACCCCTGGGGCACTTCGCTCGTGACAGTACCCCATTCTGAAAGATACCCTCTAACACTTACCCTTTGCCTTCTGTTTAACCATGAATTGATCAAAGAGATTAAATTAGTGTGCAGATTGAGGGCTACCAGTTTTTCCACTTATTCTCTGTGAGGCACAGAATCAAAGGCCCTAGAAAAATCCAGATATATAACGTCAACTCCTGTATTCTTGTCCAGTGCAGTGCTTACTGGTTCAAAAAGTGCAAGTAAGTTGGACAGGCATAATCTTCTTTTACTAAACCTGTGCTGGGTTGGGTCAATGAAGCCTTGCTCCTCCATATGAGAGATTACGCGATCTTTAATCAAACTCTCAAGGATCTTCCCTAACACCAACATGAGGCGTATCGGCCTATAGTTAGATAACATTTTTGCTGCCTCCTTTATAAATTGGATACACTATGGCCTCCTTCCATTCAGACAACACTCGTCCAATCCTCGGTGATTTGTTAAACAGGACCGCCAAAGGGCCTACCAATTCTTGGGCCAGATTCTTTAACAATAGGGGGTGTATCAGGTCTGGACCCATCGATTTATTTGTTTTAATATTTTATATGGAATTTAATACTTCTGTTTCAGATATCTCAATACCCATTATGTCTTGTTTCAGTAATTCCGTACAGTGATTACTGTTTTCCTTGTTCTGAAATTTAGACAAAAAGTAGGCATTAAATACACTAGCCATAGGGGGAGTAGAGGAGGCGGAGGGAACTGTGGAGGTGATTTGGGTCACCTTGGTAACAAGAGGGAGCAAGAGACTAAAAATAGGAGTGGTGTATAGACCCCCTGCGCTGGTGGAGGAGCTGGAGGAGAGTCTGGTGGCAGATGTTGGGAGACACTGCAGATTGGGCAGGGGAAGGGTGGTGGGGTTGGGGGACTTAAACATGCCAGGAACAGACTGGGAGACTATGACATCCTCAGTGGCCAGGGTACAGAGGTTGTTTGTTGGGTGTCTTTCAAGACACATTCCTAACTCAGTAGGTGGGGAAACCGACCAGGGAGGCGCGGGTACTGGATGTGGTCCTGGCAGACAGTGACCAGATTGGGGGCCTGGAGGTAAGGGACCCATTGGCAGGGAGTGACCATGCCATGGTCTGGTTCTGCCTGGACCTAAGAGGGGTAGAAGGCTGCACAAAGACGGAGGTAACTGACTTCAGGGGGTGGATTTTAAGGAAATGGGAAGGATCCTTAAGGAGCATTTGGATGTGATTGGGTCAGACATGGACGCTGACAGTAGGTGGGAAATCATCAGGAGAGGGGTGCAGGATGCTACCAGCACCTGTGCAAGAGTAAGACGAAAATGCGGTAGGGCCTGAAAACCCTGCTGGTGGACCAGGGAGGTCCAGGTGGTGCAGGGAAAGAAGGCAGCCTATAGGCAATTCAAGTGCTCAAGGAGTGAAAGAGATCGAGGGGAGTATGAGCTGATGGCTAGAAGGGCCACTAGGGTGGTGAGGGCGGCTAAGGCAAGGAAGGAGCAGAACCTGGCCAGCAAAATTAGGAGAGGGAACAAGGGGTTCTTTAGATACATTGGGGGAAAACGAAGGGTGAAGGGGCAGATTAGCAGGATTAAAACAGGGGAGAGATGGTTACAAGACCCAGGGGAGCAGACTGAGGTACTAAATGAGTATTTCACCTCAGTTTTCACCAAGGAAAATGGGGGTGCTGCATCATACATGGGAGGAAACAGTGATACTGAAATGGGGGGGACCCTTACCGATCGACAAGTCTGGGGAGAGGGAGAGGCATCACTGGCAGGAGGGGGGAAGGCTAAGCAGGGAGAAGAGGTAGTGGAAGTGGAAATCACAGCAGAGAGAGTGAGGGAAGCCCTCAGGTCCCTTAAGATGGAGAAAGCACCGGGCCGGATAACTTACATCCCAGTGTGCTGAAGGAACTTGCGGATGTCCTGACGAAACCCCTGGCAGAGCTTTTCACCATCTCTCTGAGGACAGGGTGGGTGCCCCAGGACTGGAAGGTGGCGCATATAATGTCTATCCACAAGGGGGGATCAAGGGAGGTGGCAGGGAACTACAGGTCTGTTAGCCTGACATCGGTGGTGGGCAAGGTGATGGAGGGCATTGTCAAGGAGAGGCTAGGGGGGACCTGAAAAAGTCAGGGTGCCTGGACGATAGGCAGCATGGATTCGTCCCGGGGAAATCGTGTCAGACAAACCTTGTGGAGTTCTATGACTGGGTGACGAGTGCCTTGGACCTGGGTAGACCAGAGGACATCCTCTTTCTAGACTTCAGCAAGGCATTTGACTCTGTTCCTCATGAGGGCCTGTTGGATAAGTTGGGAGAAATGGGGGCGGGGAACCAGATGATCAGATGTGTAGGCAATTGGCTTCAGGACCGGACCCAGAGGGTCGTAGTTGGTGGGATAGTCTCATCCCCAAGGAGGGTCATTAGTGGGGTCCCACAGGGATCAGTTCTTGGGCCCCTTCTGTTCAACGCCAATGTCTCTGACATAAGGACAAGTATCAGGAGTGAGATGCGTCTCTTTGCGGATGACTCAAAACTGGGGGCAGTGGTGGATGGGGAGGAGGGGAGGGTGGCCCTACAGGGGGACTTGGAGGCCCTGGAAAGATGGTCTAGAAAGTGGAAGCTGAGGTTCAGTGCAGGGAAATGCAAGGTACTGCACCTGGGGGCCAGAAACCCAGGCCAAGTGTACACCCTGGGGGGAGAAATGCTACAAGTCTCAATGGCTGAGAGGGACCTGGGGGTGGTGGTGGATGGCAAGATGAACAACTTGGAGACTTGTAGGAGGGCAGCAGCCAAGGCCAACAGGATGCTGAGATGCATCGCTAGGGGGATCACCTCCAGAAGGAGGGAAGTGATACTCCCTCTGTATAACTGCTTGGTGAGGCCGCACCTCGAGTACTGCATGCAGTTTTGGAGGCCACACTTAAAGAGGGACATTACACCCTGGAGAGGGTCCAGAGGAGGGCAACCAAAATGATTTGGGGCTTGGGGGACAGGACCTATGGGGAGAGGCTCAAAAAGCTAAATATGTACACATTGGAAGAGAGAAGGGACCGGGGGGACATGATAGAGGCCTTCAGGTACATGAAGGGGGTAAATAGAGGAGGAGCAGTCAGGGTGCTTCGAAGGAAGGAGGAGGGCAACTAGATGGCATGGGTGGAAGCTGGAGGGGGGAAGATTCAGGGGAGAAAGGAGGAGGTGCTAGTCCACTGAGAGGGTGGTGGAGCCATGGAATGCACTGCCCAGGGGGCTGGTGGAGGCAGAGACGGTGGAGGGGTTCAAGAGGAGGTGGGACAGGTACAGGGGCAGAGTTCTGGCAGTAAAATCCAATGCAGCGAGAATATCTGGAACTGGGAAGGGAGAAGCCAGAGAAGGCGAGGGGGGCAGCAAGGTCAGCTCCCAGGGTGGGGGCTGACCAAATGAGAAGACGCGAAAGACTGTTAGGCCTATTCTGCTGGCATTTTAGTATGTTAGTATGTTAGTATCAGGTCCTTCCTCTACTAGTACAGGCCCATTTACTTTCTGGTTACCTTTTAATGAGCTAATGTAATCATAAAATGTTTTAATGTTACCCTTTGTTGAGCATGCCAGTCTGTGTTTCACATTAACTATTGCCTTTCTAATAAGCCTTTTGCATTTGTTATTCAAACTTTTATATTTAGTTAAGTGCACTTACGTGCGGTACTTTTTGTTATTTATAGTATGCCTTCTTTTTCTGACTAATCACTTTTTTAATATTTTTATTTAACTAAGTTGGTAACCTCCCATTTTTATTGTATTTCGAAATAATTTCAGTCAGAACATATCTTGTTACACAATAATCAATCTTATTCTTCATTCTCCATTGAGTATCTAAATATTTATGCATCAAGTCTGCCTTCTAGTCACAGTCTGTAAGGTATGCAGTCATGCTATCATAATCTGCTTTATTAAAGCATTTATATTCAGTAGTCCCTGACACCTTAACCCATGTTAGATCAAAGGTACTCTGTACAACATTATGATCTGAGTTACCCAACGGTTCCTGTATTTGTACTTCTGTTAGCTGCTCCAGGAAGTTACAGAAGACCAAATGAAGTTTATTTTGTTCCCTAGTGTTACCTTGTACAATTTGTGTCCTGTTCTTACTTAGCATTATTTCAATCAGGGTCATTTCATGATGCGAGGTGTCCTGTAGCCCATTCTAGCCAATATCTGGATAGTTAAAGTCACCCAGTATCAACCAGCTACCATGTGGCTCCAGATCTTCAAGCTCTTTTAAGAAGCTAATGTGCTTGTCATTAATCAGACCTGGTGGTCTGTAACATACACCCACTGTCAGTTTGCTAGTGGAAAGGCGAACATCAGCCCTGGTAATCTCGTTATCGAGCTTCACCCCATTCTCTGTAACCAAAAGATCACTAGAAATGTATAGTACCACTCCCCCTCCAGATTTATTTATCTGATCCTTGTGAATCGAATTGTGTCCTGGGATATCTCGACCCCAGTCCCCCTTCCTAACCATGTTTCAGTTACTGCACAGATATGTATATTACCAGAAATTAGGCTGTATTGTAGTTCCTTAATTTTATTCTTTAAACTGCAGGCATTTATTAACATATAATTAAGTTTAGTATTTCATTTGTGATCTCCACCTATAGCACATTGTGCAGGTTCCCTACACCCCTAGGTCACAAGTTTAAAGATTGTTTTATGTAAGCCAAAAATTATGTCCCATACTGCTTGCTTCCCATTCTATTAAGGTGAAGGCCATCTCTGCAATATAGTTTTCTGTTGTTTACAAACGTCTCTCAGGATTTTATACACTTTATATTTTTAATCAGGCACCATTGTCTAATCCAGTTATTTAACCAACTTATTTTTTTATTAACATTAAAGTTGGCCCTTGGGATAGGCAGTATCTCAGAGATTATAACATTACAGTTCAGCAAGCCTAGCATATAGCTCCTTTAGCTCATTAAAAATATCCGCTATAGGATCTTTTTTTATAGTATTTGTACTGATGTGTACTAAAACCAGGGGTCTAATGTTCCTGTCAGCCTTTATTAGGGTAGGTACAATTTGTAATAAGTCTTCCACACCTGCCAGATTAAATAATTGGTGTGACCAAGAAAGTATCAGATTCATAAACTCCTTGGATCATTTTTATAGAAAAACAAACATGTAGACAGTAAGGATGGACAACACCTGAACAATAAAGGTGCATACATCATAGGGAACTTAATAAAAATACATATGGAAACATTTTGTTTTAACTGATACAGAAAGGGGGAGTAGGGAATTTACATAGTACAGATAGCCACACTAAAAAGAGTACCAAGGGAAACAGAAAGAAATACATCAGATTTATGCTTGCCAACACAAGAGGTTTAAATAATAAAATGGTAGAGTTACAAACTGTTTTACACACAGATAAAAATATTGACATAGCCATGGTAACAGAAACCTGGTGGTCAGAGAATGATGAGTGGGACAAGAATATCCCAGGTTATTCAATGTTAAGATTGGACAGAAAGAACAAAAAGGGAGGTGGTACTGTGATTTACGTTTCCAAATCAATACGAATAGCAGACATATAACATAAGATTAAAAATGCTATATCATATACTGACACACTCTGGTTCAAAATAAACTATGATTCCCCTGAGGGATTCATTATGGGCCTGTGCTACAGATCGCCTGATACTAGAGAAGTGACCAACCAAGAACTATTGGAAGAAGTAACAAGGACTATGGAAACAGAAAAAATTGTACTGGCTGGAGACTTCAACTACCTGGACATAAATTGTAATCGTAACACAGTGACCCTGAAACAAAGTGTTGCATTTTTAGATACATAGTCGTGGCCAAAAATATTGGCACCCTTGCAGTTTTTTCTAATAATGCACCATTCCTTCCAGAAAATTGTTGAAATTAAAAAATATTTTGGTATCCACATATGTATTTCTTTGGTTTGCAGTGGAATAAAACACAAAAAGCAGAAAAATTTACTAAGTCTTTTCTTATTCCACACAGAAATCCTTAAATGGCCTGGACAAAATTATTGGCACCTTTTAGGAGTAGTTAGAAATAATTAGATTTCAAGCAGGTGATTCTCCTTCACTTTGGAATTGAACTCACCTGTGGTGAGTTGCAGGTGCCTGCAATATAAAAATCACTCATTCAACCAGTTTGAATAGAGAAAAGGACTCATTCTCCTGTTTTGTGTCACTGTGTGTACCACAATGAGCATGGAGAAAAGAAAGACAGCCAGAGAATTGTCTGAGGAGGTCAGACAGAAGATTGTAGACAAGCATGGACAATCTCAAGGCAACAAATCAATCTCCAGAGACCTTGATGTTCCTGTTTCCACCGTATGTAATGTTATCAGGATGTTTAAGGCCCATGGTACTGTAGCCAACCTCCCTGGACGTGGCCACAAGAGAAAACTTGATCGAAGTTTGCAGCGCAGGATTGTTCGAATGGTGGAGAAAGCACCTCGATCAACTGCCAAACAGATTCAAGTTGACCTTCAGACACAAGGTACGACAGTTTCAACTCGCACCATCCGTCGCCAACTCAATGAAAGGGTGTTATATGGTAGGAGGCCCAGGAGGACCCCACTGCTGAGAGAGAGACATAAGAAAGCCCGACTGAGGTTTGCCAAAACTCACCTGAACAAGTCAAAATCGGGAGAATGTCCTGTGGACAGATGAGACCAAATTAGAGCTTTTTGGTAAAGCACATCATCTCTATGTTTACAGAAAACAAAATGAAGCTTTCAAAGAAAAGAACACCTTCATTACAGTCAAACATGGAGGAGGTTCAGTGATGTTTTGGGGTTGGTGTGCTGCCTCTGGCACTGGGTGCCTTGAACGTGTGCATGGCATCATGAAATCTGGAGATTACCAGGCCATTTTGGAGCGCAGTGTTGAACCCAGTGTCAGAAAGCTGGGTCTCCGTCGAAGGTCATGGGTCTTCCAGCAGGACAATGACCCCAAACACACTTCAGAAAGCACCCAGGAATGGTTCAAGACAAGACGCTGGACTGTTCAAGTGGCCAGCAATGAGTCCAGATCTAAATCCCATTGAAAACCTGTGGAGAGATCTGAAAACAGCAGTTGGGAGGCGGCACCCTTCAAATCTGGGAGAACTGGAGCAGTCTGCACAAGAAGATGGGCCAAACTGCCAGTAGAGAGGAGCAGGAAGCTCATCCATGGCTATAGGAAGTGGTTGATTGCAGTTATTTTGACCAAAGGCTGTGCTACCAAATATTAAGTCTAGGGTGTCAATAATTTTGTCAATGCCATTTCTTTTCATTTTCTGATTTAAAAGGATATATTAAATTCTGAATCAAAAACAAAGGTTCTGTATTATTAACAGAGAAATAAAGAATTGTGGAGACCAAATACTGTACTGTTGTTAATTTCAACTTATGTTTAGAGGAGATTGTGAGTTATTTGAAAAAGTGCAAGGGCGCCAGTATTTTTGGCCACGACTGTATATGGACAACAACCTGGTACAGCATGTCCAAACTCCTACAAGAGGAGGGAACACCCTAGATTTAGTAATTCGCTCAGAAGAAACTAATGTAACTAATTGTGAGGTCACTGCACGTTAGGCAACAGTGAACATGCATGTGTACTGTTCACTGTTGAGAA
Organism: Neoceratodus forsteri; assembly: GCA_016271365.2. Lineage (NCBI taxonomy): Eukaryota > Metazoa > Chordata > Ceratodontiformes > Ceratodontidae > Neoceratodus > Neoceratodus forsteri. The sequence continues at coordinate 212,642,096 of CM028129.1, read as the reverse complement.
TAATTCTAACTGCCAGAAAGGATGCACAGAGATATATAACTATGTATGCGGATGATACAGTCCTCTTCACGTCTAGCAAATCTCACAGTGATGCCCAGTCTGGACTGCAACAGGATCTCGGTAAGGTTCAGAAATGGTTCCAGTCGAACCAGCTGTTTCTAAACACTAAAAAGACAGTCTCCATGGCCTTCAGCACCAGACAGAGGCTGTCTACCCTTAAAACACCCCCAGCTTTCTATACGCTGGATGGTACTCTGATAGAGAATATTATTTCTTTCAGATACCTTGGGGTCTGGCTAGACCACCATTTGGACTTTTCAGCACATGTGGATGCAGTCCATAAGAACCTTCACCCCAAGCTTGATGCCTTATATAGAAACAAGGACTGCATTCCTCCATTAGCCCAAGGCTCTATTGTGCAGAAAAAGATCCTACCTACTGTACCTCTGACTATGCAGACTTAGCCTACAGTGTTACTCCCAAAACTACTGTGGCCAGACTGGAGACACTTTTCAATTCCTTCTGCTGCTTCATACTATCCTGCCCCCTCGCACTCACCACTGCGATCTTTATAGAGACACATCCTTCCCTTCACTGGAGTCCAGGCATTTGGCACACTCTGCTACTTTCATGACTAAATGCTGGTCTGGAAATCTCCCCTTCTATCTTTCTACTGTCATCTCTGCCTCTTCTCTGAGTTCCTATTCCTTTCGGAACACTGACTCTCGTTCGTTCACCATCCCCCACCGCTCCACTACTGTTGGCAAATCCACCTTTTCCTACCACTGTCCGAAAATCTGGAATGCCCTCCCCTTTAACATCTGAAATGCACCTTTTCCCAAAGCTCTCTCTTCCCTACTACAAGTGTGCACATCCCACTCTTGCTCATGCCAAACCTCCTGACCCTTTCTGAAGTTATGTACCACTTAAAGCAAGACTGCAACCTGTTCAAACAACATGAAGTCTTGCTATATTATGACATATGCAGTGAGTCCCAACCTTCGAACTGCCCCGGAGGTGAAAGAGTTAACTTTCCATGCCAGGCATGGAACGCTGAGCTCAAGCTCGGTTGAAACTCTGTCTGTTGTTCTTCAAACTCAAACCATCAGATTCTTTACTCTGCCTCACTGAACAGTCGCTCCGGAGATTTCTCCTTCTGCTCGGTTCATTTTGTCAGTTAAAGTATTGTTTTTCTAGGTTTTCGACCGAATTTAAACCACAACCTGTTGGTTCAAGCTCTGTCTGTGGTATTGTGAGTACTAGATAGGTTTTACATTAATTCTTCTGTGTGGAACTTGTAAACGGCTTATTGGTTCGGTTTGAACCGATCAGGTTATTTAAAAAATATTTTATTCTATCATTTAGAGTGTGGTTTCCGGTTCTTATCGGTTCTAAAAAAACCCGAATTTCTTATGGTTTTTTCTATGACCCGTGACACGGTTGGGAACCGATAAGAGGATCTTGCTTGGCGGATTGCCATAAACGGGCAAGTTTGGTAAGGACTGGCACTATGTCTGAAAAACCCAAAGAAAACCGGCCCACTGGGTTTCAACACTGCAGTGTGTGTGGGAAGTCTTTGCCAAGCTGACCCCACACCACCTGTGTTTATTGTCTGGGGTTTGACCACCTCAATGCAGACTGCCAGATTTGTAAAAATTTCCTGCAGCTACCCTGGAAAGAGAGTTGGTAGGCTCAGGGAAAGGGAGGCCAAGAAGTCCGCTGACCCGGATGGCCAGCCCGGTTCGGTTCCAACTGAACCGGAGGGAGTGCCCTCTGACCAGGGCGAGATTTCCTCGGGCAAAAGGAGAGCCGACTCTGAAGGGTCAGTTCCAGCAAAAAGGACTAGAAAATCAGCTGGTGTGGAGCCAAAACTTTCCTCTCCAACCGCTGAAGAGATAGCCAAAGCGATTCAGATTGTCCAGTCGCTTTCTCCGGTTCCGACCGAACCAGTGCCATCAGGTAAGCGCCCGGTTCGGCCAGTTCCACCGGTTCAAGACTACGATTTAGAGGAATATTATGAACCGGAGGAGGGGGAAGAGGAGTATGAGGAGAGTGAATGTGGATTTGAAAGTCTGGATGTGCCCATCGACCCGGACATCTCCCCAGACAGACCTTCAGGAGTGTCCCCTCCTAGGCTTTCTGAGTCCCCTTCTCATTTTATTTTCTATAAAAAAGTGGCTGAAACCCTCCAGCTCCCTATGGAGGAAGCTGTGGATGATCAAGAGGAGCCTGACTACGTGGAAATGATGGATATCCCAGAGTCTAGGAGACTGTCTATTCCCTTGCATAAATCTTTTGGGAAACAGACATTTAAAATACTAAAAACTCCTCACACTATACCTCCTGTGGATAAGAGAATGGACAAGAGGTACACATTGTCAGGCTCTGATATGGAGTTCCTTTCACAACAATGTAGCCATGTTGGGGTAGTGCAGGCTGCAGCCTGTGACAAGGCAAACATTCCCTTGGCTTCACACCCCCCGGACAAGGACTCCAGGAGGATTGATGCCATGGCAAAGGAACAGTACATGGCAGCATCCTTGGGACTCAGACAGGCACATTATATGGCTTATGTTGCTAGATATCAAAAATCCAGATGGGACACTGTTAGGGCTCTAGCAAAACAGGTCCCTGGCCAGCTTGCCAAGGAGCTGGAGCAGGTGGCTGCTGATGGTGTTGAGGCATCCAAGGTGCAATTCCATGCTGCAGTGGACTCTAATGATGTGTCATCAAGAGTCATGGCTACATCTGTGGCACTTCGCAGAATGGCTTGGCTCAGATGTACTAGCCTGTCATAGGATACCCAGACTAAAGCCATGGATTTTCCTGTTGTGGGTAATTCTCTGTTTGGGGAGCAGGCAGAGAATTACATGAAGAAAATGGATGAGTATAGCACCACCTATAGGAGTGCACAGGCCAAGGAAAGACAGGCCAGTCCCCAAAGGCAGCTTTCCAGGGGCAGAGGCAGGCCTTTTCATAGGCCTTTTTACCAAGCCCAGGCCTCCTCTTCTGCCTATGCCCAGAGGGGGTTCTTTAGAGGGAGAGGCAGACGGGGTACAAGCAGGTCTGCTTCCACCCCTCAGCCCAAAGCCTCTGCCAAACAGACACCCTGATGGGGTTGCCAGGGCTGATTCTCACCTACCTGTAGGGGGCAGGCTGGCTTACTTTGTCCAGGACTGGCAAGTGGGTCCTGGAAGTAGTAAGCCAGGGACTGGTTCTCAGCTTCAAAAAGTTTCCAAAGATGAGAACCAGATCCTTTCCACCTGCAAGTCCACCAGAGACACTTGCCGTAGAAGCAGAGGTCTCTTCCCTCCTGGCTCTCAGAGCTGTGGAAAGGGTTCCACCCCTACACCAGGGCAAAGGATTGTACTCCAGGTACTTCCTTACCCCAAAAATGAATGGCGGCCCATCCTGGATCTCAGATACCTAAACAAGCACCTTTTAAAACCAAAATTCAAAATGGTGACTCTGGGAATTATTCTACCCTCTCTAAGGCCAGGGGACTGGCTAGCATCCCTGGACCTCAAGGATGCCTACTTCCATATTCTCATCAGAACCTCCCATCGAAAGTACTTCAGGTTCAAGCTGCCCTCAGGCCATTACCAGTTCAGAGCAATGCCCTTTGGCCTCACCTCTGCTCCAAGGGTATTCACAAAATGCCTGGCAGTAGCAGGTGCTTCCCTAAGAAGGCAAAAAATTGCTATCTTCCCTTACCTGGACGATTGGCTCATAGTAGGCCAGTCCCCAGACCAGGTCAGGTTACATCTGCAGATAACTCAGCAACTGCTCACCTCTCTAGGTTTCCTTCTGAATCTTTCAAAGTCAGTTCTAGAGCCTGTACAGCTCCTCACCTTCATAGGCGCAGAGCTGAACACAAAGAAAGCCAGAGCCTTCCTTCCTCTGGACAGTGCAAGGACCCTGGTCTCTCTGGCCTCCTCATTCACCCTGCAGGTCTCACGACCAGCAAGGCATTTTCTACAGCTCCTAGGGCACATGGCTGCCTCTACAGCAGTAGTACAGGGAGCAAGATTTCAGATGAGGGACATCCAGTTCCATTTGAGAGCCTTTTGGTCTCAAAGGAAAGACCCTCTAACCAAATTGATCCCAGTTACTCGAACCTGATCCAGGCCCTACAGTGGTGGCAGGATCAGAGCAATCTGAGGCAAGGGTTCCTTTGTCACTCAGTCTCATTCCTTAATCCTTACTACAGATGCATCCCTCTTGGGGTGGGGAGCTCACATGGGCGACCTCACTACCCAGGGATTGTGGTCCCTTCAGGAATCTCTGCTCCACATCAATCTGTTGGAACTCAGAGCAGTTTTCTAGCACTTCAAGTTTTGCCAAATCTGTTCAGAACAAAGTTGTACAGGTCAGAACAGACAACACCACCACAATGTGGTACATCACAAGCAAGGGGCACTCGGTCTCACGGCCTTGTGCACGAAGCAATGAAGTTGTGGTCTCTGGCTTACTCCTGAACACCTCCCTTACAGCAGTTCACCTCCCAGGCAAGGACAATGTCCTGGCAGATGCTCTCAGCAGGTTTTCACAGGGCCATCACGAATAGTCACTGGACCCCCTGGTTTTGGAGGTGATCTTTGCCAGATGGGGCACCCCGCAGATAGATCTTTTTGCAGCCCCAGACAATCACCAACTTCCCCTTTTTTGTTGCAGGCCCCCAGTGTTGGGCTCAGTCCCTCTGGATGCCTTAGTCCTCAATTGGGAAGGGAAGTTTCTATATGCTTTTCCTCCCTTCCCTCTCCTGTTCAAAGTGCTAGTCAAAATCAGGTCTCAACCCTGCAAAGTGATCCTGATTGCTCCAGATTGGGCCAGACAGCCCTGGTAGCCACTCCTACTGTCCTTAGCAGTCCATCTTCCCCTGTGTCTTCCCAGCAAGCACAACCTGTTATCCTGTGTTCAGGGGAGGGTTTGGTACCCGAACCTCAAATCTCTCAATCTCAAGGCCTGGCTCTTGAAGAGTTAGAGTTTGCTGATCTACACCTCTCCCAAGGTGTAATGGATATCCTGAAGGCTTCTAGGAAACCTTCCACCAGGCTACTTATAATTCCAAATGGAAAAGGTTTTCCATATGGTGTTCTGGAAAGTATATTTCCCCAGAATCTGCTGACTTACCCACAGTCCTGGATTTTCAAACAACATGAAGTCTTGCTATATTATGACATATGCAGTGAGTCCCAACCTTCGAACTGCTCCGGAGGTGAAAGAGTTGACTTTCCATGCCAAGCATGGAACGCTGAGCTCGAGCTCGGTTGAAAACTCTGTCTGTTGTTCTTCAAACTCAAACTGTTTCTTTACTCCGCCTCACTGAACAGTCGCTCCAGAGATTTTCTCCTTCTGCTCGGTTCATTTTGTCGGTTAAAGTATTATTTCTCGTTTTTTTGACCGAATTTAAACCACAATCGTCGGTTCAAGCTCTGTCTGTGGTATTGTAAGTACTAGATAGCTTTTACATTTATTTCTTCTGTGTGGAACTTGTAAACAGTTATCTGTTCGGTTTGAACCGATCAGGTTGTTTTGAAATATATTAATCTGTCTTTTAGAGTGTGGTTACCGGTTCTTATCGGTTCTAAAAAAAATGGATTTTATTACGTTTTTTTCCACGACCCGTGACACGGTTGGGAACCGATAAGAGGGTCTTGCTTGGCGGATTGCCATAAATGGGCAAGTTGGTTAGGACTGGCACTATGTCTGAGAAACCCAAAAGAAAAACCGGGCCCACTGGGTTTCAACACTGCAGTGTCTGTGGGGAAGCCTTTGCCAAGGCTGACCTCCACACCACCTGTGTTTATTGTCTGGGGTTTGACCACCTCAATTCAGACTGCCAGATTTGCAAAAATTTTCCTGCAGCTACCCTGGATAAGAGAGTTGGTAGGCTCAGGGAAAGGGAGGCCAAGAAGTCCGCTGACCCGGATGGCCAGCCCAGTTCGGTTCCAACCGAACCGGAGGGAGTGCCCTCTGACCAGGGCGAGACTTCCTCGGGCAAAAGGAGAGCCGACTCGGAGGAGTCGGTTCCAGCAAAAAGGACAAGGAAATCAGCTGGTGTGGAGCCAAAACTTTCCTCTCCAACCGCTGAAGAAATAGCCAAAGTGATGAAAGTTGTCCAGTCACTTTCCCCGGTTCCAACCGAACCGGCACCATCAGATAAGCGTACGGTTCGGCCAGTTCCACTGGTTCAAGAGTATGATTTAGAGGAATTTTATGAACCGGAGGAGGGGGAAGAGGAGTATGAGGAGAGTGAATGTGGATTTGAAAGTCTGGATGTGCCCATTGAACCGGACATCTCCCCAGACTGACCTTCAGGAGTGTCTCCTCCTAGGCTTTCTGAGTCCCCTTCTCATTTTATTTTTTATAAAAAAGTGGCTGAAACCCTCCAGCTCCCTATGGAGGAAGCTGTGGATGATCAAGAGGAACCTGACTATGTGGAAATGGTGGATATCCCAGAGTCCAGGAGGCTGTCTATTCCTTTGCATAAATCTTTTGGGAAACAGACAGTAAAAATTCTAAAAACTCCTCACACTATATCTCCTGTTGATAAGAGAATGGACAAGAGGTACACATTGTCAGGCTCTGATATAGAGTTCCTTACATAACAATGCAGCCATGTTGGGATAGTGCAGGCTGCAGCCTGTGACAAGGCAAATATTCCCTTGGCCTCACACCCCCCTGACAAGGACTCCAGGAGGATTGATGCCATGGCAAAGAAACAGTACATGGCAACATCCTTGGGACTCAGACAGGCAAATTATATGGCTTATGTTGCTAGATACCAGAAATCCAGATGGGATACTGTTATGGCTCTAGCAAAACAGGTCCCTGGCCAGCTTGCCAAGGAGCTGGAGCAGGTGGCTGCTGATGGTATTGAGGCATCTAAGGTGCAATTCCATGCTGCAGTGGACTCTAGTGATGTGTCATCAAGAGTCATGGCTACATCTGTGGCACTCCGCAGAATGGCTTGGCTCAGATGTACTAGCCTGTCACAGGATACCCAGACTAAGCCATGGATTTTCCTGTTGTGGGCAATTCTCTGTTTGGGGAGCAGACAGAGAATTACATGAAAGAAAATGGATGAGTATAGGACCACCTATAGGGTGCACAGGCCAGGAAAGGCAGGCCACTCCTCAAAGGCAGCCTTCCAGGGGCAGGGGCAGGCCTTTTCTTGAGCCATTTACCAAGCCCAGGCCTCCTCTTCAGCTTCTGCAGGAGGGTTCTTTAGAGGGAGAGGCAGGCGGGGTACAAACGAGCCTGCTTCCACCCCTCAGCCTAAAGCCCCTGCCAAGCAGGCACCCTGATGGGGTGGCCAGGGCCAATTCTCCACTACCTGTAGGGGGAAGGCTGGCTTTCTTTGTCCAGGACTGGAAGTCTCTCACATCAGACAAGTGGATCCTGGAAGTAGTAAGCCAGGGACTGGTTCTCAGCTTCAGAAAGTTTCCAAAGATGAGAACCAGATCCTTTCCACCTACAAATCCATCAGAGGCACTTGCCCTAGAGGCAGAAGTCTCTACCCTCCTGGCTCTCAGAGCCGTGGAAAGGATTCCACCCCTACACCAGGGCAAAGGATTGTACTCCAGGTACTTTCTTACCCCCAAAAAGACAGGAGAATGGCGGCTCATCCTGGATCTCAGATACTTAAACAAGCACCTTTTAAAACCAAAATTCAAAATGGTGACTCTGGGAATTATTCTGCCCTCTCTAAGGCCAGGGGACTGGCTAGCGTCCCTGGACCTCAAGGATGCCTACTTCCATATTCTCATCAGAAGCTCCCATCGAAAGTACCTCAGATTCGAGCTGCCCTCAGGCCATTACCAGTTTAGAGCAATGCCCTTTGGCCTCACCTCTGCTCCAAGGGTATTCACAAAATGCCTGGCAGTAGCAGTTGCCCACCTAAGAAGGCAAAAAATTGCCATCTTCCCTTACCTGGACGACTGGCTTATAGTAGGCCAGTCTCCAGACCAAGTCAAGTTACATCTTCAGATAACTCATCAACTGCTTACCTCTCTAGGTTTCCTTCTGAGTCTTCCAAAGTCAGTTCTAGAGCCTGTCCAGCTCCTCACCTTCATAGGTGCAGAACTGAACAGAGAGGAAGCCAGAGCCTTCCTGCCTTTGGACAGGGCAAGGACCCTGGTCTCTCTGGCCTCCTCATTCACCCTGCAGGTCTCTCGACCAGCAAGGCATTTTCTACAGCTCCTAGGGCACATGGCTGCTTCTACAGCAGTAGTGCAAGGAGCCAGATTTCAGATGAGGGACATCCCGTTCCATTTGAGAGCCTTTTGGTCTCAAAGATAGGACCCTCTAACCCAGTTGATCCCAGTGACTCGAACCCTGATCCAAGCCCTACAATGGTGGCAGGATCAGAGCAATCTGAGACAGGGGGTTCCCTTTGTCACTCAGTCTCACTCTTTAATCCTTACTACAGATGCATCCCTCTTGGGGAGCTCACATGGGCGACCTCACTACCCAGGGACTGTGGTCCCCTCAGGAATCTCTGCTCCACATCAACCTTTTGGAGCTGAGAGCAGTTTTTCTAGCACTTCAAGCTTTTTCCAAATCTGTTCAGAACAAAGCTGTACAGGTCAGAACAGACAACACCACTACAATGTGGTACATCAACAAGCAAGGAGGCACTCAGTCTACGGCCTTGTGCACCGAAGCAATGAAGTTGTGGTCTCTGGATTATTCCCTGAACACCTCCCTTACGGCAGTTCACCTCCCAGGCAAGGACAATGTCCTGGCAGATGCCCTCAGCAGGATTTCCCAGGGCCATCACAAATGGTCACTGGATCCCCTGGTCCTGGAGGTAATATTTGCCAGGTGGGGCACCCCGCAGATAGATCTTTTTGCAGCCCCAGACAATCACCAACTTCCCCTTTTTTGCTGCAGGCCCCCAGTGTTGGGCTCAGTCCCTCTGGATGCCTTAGTTCTCAACTGGGAAGGAAAGTTTCTCTATGCTTTTCCCCCCTTCCCTCTCCTGTTCAAAGTGCTAGTCAAAATCAGATCTCAACCGTGCAAGATGATCCTGATTGCTCCAGATTGGGCCAGACAACCCTGGTATCCACTCCTACTGTCCTTAGCAGTCCATCTTCCCCTGTGTCTTCCCAGGAATCACAATCTGTTAACCTATGCTCAGGGAAGGGTAGGGTACCTGAACCTCAAATCTCTCAATCTCAAGGCCTGGCTCTTGAAGAGTTAGAATTTGCTGATCTACACCTCTCCCAGGGTGTAATGGATATACTGAAGGCTTCTAGGAAGCCTTCCACCAGGGCTACTTACAATTCCAAATGGAAGAGGTTTTCCATATGGTGCTCTGGGAAGCATGTTTCCCCAGAATCTGCTGATTTACCCACAGTCCTGGATTATATGGTCCATTTGAACACTTTTGGGGCTCAGACCAGCTACCCTAAAGGTGCATTTGGCAGCTGTGTCTGCTTTCATTTCATCAGATAAACCCTCTTCTCTTTCAGCTCATCCTGTATTCTCTAAGTTTTTTAAGGGATTGCTTCACACCAACCCTCCATTCAGGGACCCTGCCCCTGCCTGGGATCTTAATGTTTGCATTGCTCAGCTTATGCAACCTCCGTTTGATCCCTTGTCTTCAGCAGACCTCAAGTATTTGACTTGGAAGACTGTGTTTCTAGTAGCCATCACTTCTGCCAGACGCATAAGTGAATTAAAAGCTTTGTCAGTGGAGCCTGATTTTATCCCCTTTCATAGAGATAAGGTGGTCCTCAGGACTAACAGGAATTTCTTGCCTAAGGTGGTTTCAGATTTCCACTTTAATCAATCTGTTTCTCTTCCAGTGTACTTCACTGACCATTCCTCCTCTGGCAAGAGGAGGCTGCACATCTTAGATGTGAAGAGAGCCCTTAGTTACTACATTGAGCGTACCAAGGGCCACAGGTTTGAGTCCCTCCAACTGTTCCTCACTTATGGTGAGGTTGGTAAAGGGAAACCGGCCACTAAAAGATCCATTGCCAGGTGGATTGTCTCTTGTATCCAGTTCTGTTATGAAAAGCTGGGTAAGGTTCCTCCCTCAGGCCTGAGGGCTCACTCTACCAGAGGTACAGCTGCTTCCCTGGCTGCTGCCAGGGACATCTCCATTCTAGAGATTTGTCAAGCAACTACCTGGAAAACAGTTCACACTTTTACTAAGCATTACTCTCTGGACACCCAGGCTAGGAGTGATGCTCGGTTTGGCACAGCTGTGCTTCAGAGCCTATTTCCTAAGTAGGTTCTGTCCCTCCTCCATGGAGGTACTGCTGTGTAGTCTGCATATGTCATAATATAGCAAGACTTCATGTTGTTTGAAGAAAAAATTACTCACCTTAGTAATGTTGTTTCTTCTAATGGAGTCTTGCTATTATGACCTCCCCTGCCTACCCCTCTCAGAACCTCTGTTTTTGCGATGTGGGTGGGCAGTGCAGTGTTGGCACTTAGTAGATGCCCACCTTGTTTTTTCACCCCTCTCTTTTTCTGGGGTGACTGGGTGTTGTGTTTTTTCATTTGTTTGGGTCTCCTGACTTGAGTCTTTGTTTTGGGACCAAAAAATGTGTTGTTATATTTAGTAGCCAGTTGGCTAGTGTAGGTTTACTGCTTCCACACAGGACCTTAGTGAGTTTAGCTCATAAAGATCTGACAGTCTGAGTTTGAAGAACAACAGACAGAGTTTTCAACTGAGCTCGAGCGCAGCGTTCCATGCCTGGCATGGAAAGTTAACTCTTTCACCTCCGGAGCAGTTTGAAGGCTGGGACTCATTGCATATGTCATAATATAGCAAGACTCCATTAGAAAAAACAACATTACTAAGGTGAGTAATTTTTTCATATGGTCCATTTAAATACCTTGCGGCTGAGACCAACTACCCTAAAAGTGCATTTGGCAGCCATGTCTGCTTTTATTTCAGCAGGTAAGCTCTCTTCTTTTTCAGCTCATCCTGTATTCTCCAAGTTTTTTAAGGGATTGCTTCATTCCAACCCTCCATTCAGGGACCCTGCCCCTGCCTGGGATCTTAATGTTTGCATTGCTCATCTTATGCAACCCCCTCTTTGAGCCTTTGTCTTCAGCAGAACTTAAGTACTTGACTTTGAAGACTGTGTTTCTGGTAGCCATCACTTCTGCCAGACGTATAAGTGAATTGCAAGCATTGTCAGTGGGGCCTGATTTTATCTCCTTTCATAGAGATAAGGTGGTCCTCAGGACTAATAGGAAGTTTTTGCCTAAGGTGGTTTCAGATTACCACCTTAATCAATCCATATCCCTTCCAGTGTACTTCACTGACCATTCCTCCTCTGGTGAGAGGAGGCTGCACAGCTTAGATATGAAGAGAGCCCTTAGTTACTACATAGAGTGTACCAAGGGTCACAGGTTTGACTCCCTCCAACTGTTCCTCACTTATGGTGAGGTTGGTAAAGGGAAACCTGCCACTAAAAGATCCATTGCCAGGTGGATTGTCTCTGTATCCAATTTTGCTATGAAAACTGGGTAAGTTTCCCCTCAGGCCTGAGGGCTCACTCCACCAGAGGTACAGCTGCTTCCCTGGCTGCTGCCAGGACATCCCTATTTTAGAGATATGTCAAGCAGCTACCTGGAAAACAGTTCACACTTTACCAAGCATTACTCCCTGGACATCCAGGCTAGGAGTGATGCTCGGTTTGGCACAGCTGTGCTTCAGAGCCTATTTCCTAAGTAGGTTCTGTCCCTCCTCCATGGAGGTACTGCTTCGTAGTCTGCATATGTCATAATATAGCAAGACTTCATGTTGTTTGAAGAAAAAATTATTCACCTTAGTAATGTTGTTTCTTCTAATGGAGTCTTGCTATATTATGACCTCCCCCCGCCTGCCCCTCTCAGAACCTCTGTTTTTGGGATTTGGGTGGGCAGTGCATTGTTGGCACTCAGTAGGTGCCCACCTTTTTGTTTTCACCCCTCCTTTCTTGGGGTGCTTGGTGTTGTGTTTTTTCATTCTTGGGTCTCCTGACTTGAGTCTTTGTTTTGGGACCAAAAAATGTGTTCTTATGTTTTAGTAGCCAGTTGGCTAGTGTAGGTTTACAGCTTCCACACAGGACCTCAGTGAGTTTAGCTCGTAAAGATCTGACGGTTTGAGTTTGAAGAACAACAGACAGAGTTTCAACCGAGCTCGAGCTCAGCATTCCATGCCTGGCATGGAAAGTTAATTCTTTCACCTCCGAGGCAGTTCAAAGGCTGGGACTCACTGCATATGTCATAATATAGCAAGACTCCATTAGAAGAAACAACATTTCTAAGGTGAGTAATTTTTTCTTATTGTATCATATTATCTTTGTACCCTGGTATTGCAACCATTCATCACTGCTTGACTGTAACTGCTCATGTATTCTCCTGCTCACGTGTTTTTGTTCTCTGTAAATGGTACTCTCTATTGCACTTTACTGATCAATGTTCTCATACTGTATCTTGTAATTCAAACAACATGAAATCTTGCTGTATTCTGACATATGCAGTTAGCCCCAGCACTTGAACTGCCCCGGAGAGGAAAGAGTTAACTCTATGCATGAGTATAGAACGTTGAGCTCGAGCTCAGTTCAAACCTCTGTCTGCAGCACTTCAAAGTGTAACCATCAGATTCTTTACTCCGCCTAACTGAACAGTCGCTCCAGAGAGTGCTCCTTCACTTGCTCGGTTCAGTTAAATCAGTCGGTTTAGATACCATTTTTAATTTTTTCAGCTTCAAATCCCTGTCTGCGGTACAGTAAGTGTTGTATGTAGTGGACTTTAGTTGTATTGTGGTTAATTTCTGTGGAAATTGTAAAACTTGTTGATCGGTCCGGTTTGGAACTGATTATGTTAGGTTTATTTTATTTTCTTGTTTTCTAGTGTGAGGTGCTGGTTCCTATCGGTTTCAAAAAAACAGAATTTTAAATGTTTTTTTTCCACAGCCCGTAACACGGTTGGTAACCGATAGGTGGGTCTTACCTGTCTTTTCAGCTATAAAGGGTAAGTTTGTAGCCTGGCCATGTCTGAGAAACCCAAGAAAAAAATGGGCCCACTGGGTTTCAACACTGTAGTGAGTGTGGGGATGCCTTTGCTAAGGCAGACCATCACACCACCTGTGTTTATTGTCTGGGGTTTGACCACCTTGATTCAGATTGCCAAATCTGTAAAAATTTTCCGAAGACCACCCTGGATAAGAGATTGGGTAGGCTCAGGGAAAAGGAGGCCGAGAAGTCCGCTAATCCGGATGGCCAGCCCGGTTCGGTTCCGACCACACCTGAGGGAGTGCCCACTGACCTGGGTGATGCTCCCTCGGGCAAAAGGAGAGCCGATCCTGAGGGGACAGTTCTGTCAAAGAAAAAGAGGAAATCGGCTGGTTCGGATCCAGAACTGCAACGTCCAGCTGCCGAAGAGATAGCCAGGGTGATAAGCATTGTAGAATCGCTCCGGACGGTTCCGTCTGATCCAGCGCCTCTTGATAGGCGCTCGGTTCGGTCAGTTCCTCCGGTTCTGGAATATTGTCTGGATGAGTTTTATGAACCAGAATGGGAAGGGGAGGAAGAGGAGGACGACAACGATGGTGATGATGATGGTGGTGTGGAAGGTCTGGATGAGCCCATTGAACCGGATATCTCCCCAGACAGGCCTTCTAATGTTTCCCCTCCCAGGCTTTCTGAGTCCCTGTCCCACTGTTTGTTTTGCAAAAATGGGCAGAGACCCTCCAGCTCCCTCTGGTTGAAGCTGTTGAGGAACAAAGAGGAGCCTGATTTCGTAGAAATGATGGACATCCCAGAGTCCAAAATGCTGTCTTTTCCCCCTCCATAAATCTCTTGGGAAACAGACACAAAAAATTCTCCAAACACCAAATTCTTTACCTCCTGTGGATAAAAGAATGGACAGGAGGTATATGCTTTCAGGCTCAGGTACAGAGTTCTTGTTTCACCAATGCAGCCATGTTGGGGTAGTGCAGGCTACAGCCTGTGGCAAGGCTAATATACCTTTGGCTTTACACCCTCCAGATAAAGACTCTAGGAAGGTGGATGCTATGGCCAAGAAACAGTACTTGGCATCCTCCTTGGGACTCAGGCAGACAAATTATATGGCCTACACAGCCAGATACCGGAAGTCCAGATGGGATACTGTTCTGGAGCTGGCTAAACAGGCTTCCCCCCAGCTAGCCAAGGAGCTGGAGGAGGTGGCTGCTGATGTGATTGAGGCATATAAGATTCAGTTTCATGTTGCTGTGGACTCAAATGATGTGGAATCACAAGTCATGACTAAATCTGTGTCTCTTTGGAGATTTGCTTGGCTCAGATGTACTGGCCTCTCACAGGACACTCAGGCTAAGGCCATGGATTTCCCTGTGGTGGGTAATTCTCTGTTTGGGGAGCAGACAGAGAATTACATGGAAAAGATGGATGAATACTGGACCACCTACAGGAGTGCACAGGCCAAGGAAAGGCAGGCAACTCCTTAGAGGAAGCAGTCTAAGGGCAGGGGCAGGCCTTTTCGCAGGCCTTTCTACCAGGCACAGGCCTCCTCTCCTTTTCCTCAGAGGGGTTCTTCAGAGGGAGAGGCAGAAGGGGGATGAGCAGGGCTGCATCCTCTTCTCAGTCCAAGGCTCCTGCCAAGCAGACACCCTGATGTGTCAGCGCGGGTCGACTCCCCAATTCCAGTAGGAGGCAGGCTGGCTTACTACTTCCAGGCCTGTAAGTCTGTTACCTCAGACAAGTGGGTCTTGGAGATAGTAAGCCAGGGACTGGCCCTCAGCTTCAAAACATTTCCCAAACTGAGAGTCAGGTCTTTTCCACCTGCAAACATCTCTGAAACCATTGCTCTAGAGGCAGAGGTTTCCTCTCTGCTGGCTCTCAGAGCCGTAGAGAGAGTTTCTACTCTACACAGGGGCAAGGGTCTGTACTCGAGATACTTCCTTACCCCAAAAAAGACAGGGGAGTGGTGGCCCATCCTAGACCCAAGATACTTAAACAAGCACCTTGTCAAGTCAAGATTCAAAATGGTGACTCTGGAAGTAATTCTTCCCTCTCTGAGGCCAGGGGATTGGTTAGCCTTCCTGGACCTCAAGGATGCCTACTTTTACATCCCAGTCAGGTGCTCCCACAGAAAGTACCTCAGATTCGAGTTGCCTTCAGACCATTATCAGTTCACAGCAATGCCCTTCGGCTAACATCAGCTCCAAGGGTGTTCACAAAATGCCTAGCAGTAGTAGTGGCCTTTCTCAGGAGACAGAATATCTCCATTTTTCCATATCTGGACGACTGGCTCATTGTGGGACAGTCTCCAGACCAAGTCAAGTCAGACCTACAAGTAACACAACAGATCTTCCTGGACATAAAGTCTCCACCACTCATTCACACTGATGGGATCTACGCCGGAGGCGCTAAGACCCAGCGGGAGCAAACTTTTTTGCAAGAGGGTCAGAGCAGAGATGGAGCCACGCGCCTCAGCTCGTGCGGCAATGATTATCTCAGCGTCGACCCTCCAACCACCTCAGTTCCTTTTTTCCCGCCGTCGAGTGCACTACAGTGATGACGTCGCTCACCCGCCGGGAGTCAAACTTCAAACTAGCAGCATAGTTTTCAGTTTCTTATTTTGTAGTATTTCTTGAATAAGTACCGCTTACTTTAATTTATTTTTATTACAAGAAAGAAGTCTCAGCCTACATTGATGGAGTTGACCATGAGCGGGTCAGGTGACGGTAGGAAGACTTCGTATGAAAGCTGTTCAGCCAGCTGGGCTAGTTCTGGTTCACCGCCCTCTCAGGAGGGGGGGGTCAGACAATGGACAGTGCAATGCCCACAGGGAGGGGCAGTCCCCCTGGAAGCATAAAAGAAAACGGTCGCACTCTCGGCACTGTTCGGCCTCGAGCTCTTCTTCGACCCACAGGTCAAGAAAGAGAAGGCATCACTCGAGGTCGCCTTCTGGTATGTCTGCGCATTGACGGTCAGTCATTGGGGTCAGTTACCGGTCTCCTCCGGAGTCACCGGTTTCTGTTTCTGGTCTCCGACCTCTTCGACATCGGAGCCCTTCCCCGCCTTCTGGTAGGGCTTCAGATGAGCAGTTTCATCAGTGGGTCACTGTGATGGAGCAATGGGCTCGAAGGTTGGTCCAGCTGCCTGGCCCAGTCACTCAGGGGCCCTTGGACCCTTCGGGGGGTCGGGTAGGGCAGTTGGGCCTCCCTAGTCACGTGGCGCCTTCTTCGGTGCTGTCGAGTCTGTGCTCAGGTGTTTTCCCCCTCACATGGCTGTGGCACAGGGGGCCACACCGATGCCTCTATCTCCTGGTATTTTTCCTTCTTTATTCTCAAATCTTAGTTTTCGGGGCCCTGCGTTGGTTTTGGCGCTGTCGGCGTTCATGGGTTGCTCGACGCCATCCTCGGCATCGATGCCTCTGTTGGTGCCATCCTTGGCGCCGTTGGGATTATCAGCGCGCACGACCTTTTGGCGCCGTCCTCGGTGCCGTTGGGCTTGTTGGTGCTGCCCTTGGCACCGTGTGGCTTTTCGGCGCCATCCTCGGCATCGATGCATCTGTTGGTGCCATTCTCCGTGCCGTTAGGATTGTCGGCACCGCCCTCGGTGCCATCTGGCCTTTTGGCGCCGTCCTCGGTGCCGTTGGGCTTGTCGGCACTGCCCTTGGCACCATGTGGCTTTTCGGCACCATCCTCGGTGCCGGGGGCTCTGTCGGTGCCATGCGCGGTGCTGGATCAGGCGGCGCCATGCTCTTTTTGGTGCCGAGACTTGGTGTGACGTCTTCCAGTATTCAGGGCTCCTCAACGTCAAACCCTTTTCCCTCCTATTTTCCTTCTGATTTTCACTCCTTTCCTCTCCATACAGTCCCTCCTGGGCTGTCAGGAGAGGATATTGAGCCTGACCTAGACCTTAGGCTGGGTGATGATGTGGAAGGAACAGGATCTAATCCTGCTGCAGAGCCTGTGGTTGCAGACCTGTCATTTAAGTCTCTGCTGAAAAATTTGAATTCCACTCTTTCTCCCCAGACTATGGATATCGATCCTGGGAAGCTTTTAAGACTCCAGTACCTTCATGTCCCAGACATCCCTATGGATTTAACTCCCCCGGTACAGCCCTCTTTTGAGATGCTTTCTCAAATGGTATGGAATAATCCTGCTCTCATTCCTTCTGAGTCCATAGATAGGAAATATGCTACTCCCAAGGATCGACCCATTTTGGCCTCTCAAGCCTTTGCGGACCCTATTGTAGTCTTGGCAGAGAATGATAAGGTCATCCTTCTTCAGACTACTACAGCTCGACCTATAAGCAAAAAATCTCATAAAACAGATACTTTAGGTACAAGAGTCTTTGCTGCATCCACCCTGGGTATGCGTATTGCCAGCTACCAGGGCTATTTCTCTCAGTATGAGTATATTCTTTGGCATTCACTCAAACAAATGGTTGAAGCTCTACTGGAGTCGGACACTAATTCAGAGCTTCTTCAAACCATAACCAGGGGTATCGAGTCCAACAACCAACAGGTTAAAGTAGCTATGGATGCTTTTGATACTGCCTCCCAAGCAGCAGCGGTGGGCATTTGTACCCGCCGTCATTCCTGGCTGTGCACTTCAGGCTTCACGAATGATGCCCAGCAACAGGTCATACCGTTGCCCTTCGACAGTGTGTATCTCTTCGGTCCGAAAGTAAAACAAGCTCTAGAGGCCACACAAACGACCAGATCAGCCATTAAATTGGCTCGACCTGCTCCCACCCCTTCTCGGGGGGGGGGGCTGTTAATAAGCGCCAGTTTCACAACCGTCAGTCCTTTTGAGACAAAGGCAGGGGAGGTTTTAATAAAAACCAAGCCCCTTAGCCTCAAAAGAAAATGCAGCAGAAAGCACAAGGACCCAAAGCGCCCAGTGCCACCTTCTGAGTTTCTGGCCCAAGTCCCACCTCAGCTGCCTGAGGGGGACTCCTCTATAGTGGTGGGAGGTCATCTGACTCAATTCTACAACCAGTGGAGGTCCATAACATCGGACAAATGGGTCCTCCGGATAATCTGCAATGGGTATTCCCTCAATCTTTCAGAGACCCCTCCAGATTGTCCCCCCAAACGGCAGCCCAGGCTGTCAGTACTTTAGTCAGAACTTCTCGCCTCTGAGATACAAGGCCTTCTGAACAACAGGGCAGTAGAAATAGTTCTGCTGGATCAACGGAACACAGGGTTCTACTCCCATTACCTTCTAGTTCCAAAGAAAAATGGAGGCATGCACCCCATTTGGATCTCAGAAAACTGAACAAATTTCTTCCCAAGGAGAAGTTCAAAATCATATCGCTAGAAACCCTGTTACCTTTGCTTCATCAGCACGACTGGTTAGCCTCCTTGGACATGCAGGATGCTTATCGACATATTCCTATTCACCCAAGGCATCACAGATACCTAAGGTTCGAGGCTTTAGGCCAATATTATCAGTTCAGAGTCCTGCCCTTTGGGCTATCCTAGGCGCCACGAGTTTTTACAAAGTGTTGTGCAATTCTCGCAGCGTATCTCAGAAAGATCGGAATACAAGTGTTCCCATATCTGAACGACTGGCTTCTAGCAAGTCCTTCCAGGCAAGGAACTCTCAACGCCGTATCCACAGCCTCAGACTTTCTCACGTCCATGGGAGTTCTGCTAAATCTCAAGAAATGGCAGTTGCAGCCCTCCCAGAAGCTCCTTTTTATAGGAACTCTTCTGGACACCTCTTGTGCGAAAGCCTTTCTTCCAGAAGACAGAAGGAGCGATATCCTACAGATAGCCCGATACATCAGGGAGAACAGCTCGGTTCAAGCTATCTCGATGCAACAGATGCTGGGTCTCATGGCATCCTCGGTGTTTACTGTACCCCTAGCTCGTCTCCACATGAGAACCTCTCAATGGGTGCTCAGTACTCAGTGGTCCCCAACCACTCACCCTCAGTCCTTTCTCATCAAGGTGACAGAAACTTTGAAGAGGTCACTCACCTGGTGGTCACAAGAGGACAACCTTCTGGAAGGGTATCCGTTTGCTCCTCTGGATCACCAGATCTCCATTACCATCGACACGTCCCTGATGGGGTGGGGAGCCCACTACAAAGGTCTCCACACGCAAGGTACATGGATTCAAGACGAGTCCCAGCTTCATATAAATGTCCTAGAAATGAGAGCCGTCCTTTATGCAGTCCGGGCTTTGAAGGACATTCTCTGTCACAAGAACATTCTCCTTCAAATGGACAACAAAGCAGTGATGTATTACATCAACAAGCAGGGCAGTGCTCACTCTTACCCTTTATGCAGTGAAGCAATGAGAGTGTGGGAATGGTGCCTAGAGCACAAGGCTCTAATTCAGGCGGTCTACGTCCCAGGAGTGCAGAATGAACTGGCAGACCGTCTCAGCAGAACAGAGACAGATCCTCATGAATGGTCTCTCAACTCAACCGTAGTTCAGTCACTATTCGCAGAGTGGGGAACTCCAGACCTGGACCTCTTTGCATCCCCACTCAACACAAAACTGCCTCTCTTCTGCTCCAGAAATCCAGGGCCTGGCATTTTCTGTCAGGATGCGTTCAGGCTGCAGTGGACAAAACGCTTTCTGTACGCCTTTCCTCCTCTTCCTCTGATTCAGAGGGTACTTCTCAAGTTCGAGTCCCAGGGGAACAAAATGGTCCTCATTACTCCCTTCTGGTCTCGACAGATATGGTTTCCGTTACTCAGCAGTATGTCGAAAACCCTTCCGAAAGCACTTCCCCTTCAGATGAACCTTCTGACTCAGAGGCCTGTGGTCCATCCCAATCTGAGATCGCTTCACCTTCATGCTTGGCTCCTGAAGAGATGGAAGAGAACAGGTTCAATGTCTCTCACAGAGTTTCAGATATTCTTTTGGCTGCGCGCAAGCCAGCCACTAGAAAAACTTACACAGCCTAATGGAAGCGTTTTTCAAACAACATGAAGTCTTGCTATATTATGACATATGCAGTGAGTCCCAACCTTCGAACTGCTCCGGAGGTGAAAGAGTTAACTTTCCATGCCAGGCATGGAACCTTGAACGCTAGCTCGGTTGAAAACTCTGTCTGTTGTTCTTCAAACTGAAACTGTCAGATTCTTTACTCCGCCTCACTGAACAGTCGCTCCGGAGATTTCTCCTTCTGCTCGGTTCATTTAGTCAGTTAAAAGTATTATTTTTTCAGTTTTTTGATTGAAATTAAACCGAAATCGGTCGGTACAAGCTCTGTCTGTGGTATTGTAAGTAATAGATAGGCTTACATTCATTTTATTCCGTGTGGAACTTGTAACGCTTTTTCGTTCGGTTTGAACCGATCAGGTTATTTTTAAAACTTCACTAGTCCTTATTTAGAGTGCGGTTCCGGTTCTTATCGGTTCTAAAACGGATTTCATTACGGTTTTCCACGATCTGTGACACGGGTTGGGAACCGATAAGAGAGTCTTGTTTACGGATTGCCATAAACGGCAAGTTTGGTTAGGCTGGCACTATGTCTGGAGAAACCCAAAAGAAAACCGGGCCCACTGGTTTCCTAGCACTGTAGTGTTTGTGGGAAGCTCATAGGCTGACCCACACACCACCTGTGTTATTGTCTGGGGTTTGACCACCTCAATGCAGACTGCCAGATATGTAGTAATTTTCCTGCTGCCACCATAGAAAAGAGAGTTGGTAGGTTCAGGAAAGGGAGGCCAAAAAGTCCGCTGATCTGATGGCCAGCCGGTTCGGTTCCAACCGAACCAGAGGGAGTGCCCTCTGACCAGGGCGATACTTCCTCGGGCAAATGAAGAGCCAGCTCTGAGGAGCCGGTTCCAACAAAAAGGACTAGGAAGTCAGCTAGTGTGCCAAAAGTTTTTTCTCCAACCGCTGAGGAAGTAGCTAAAGCAATTCAAATTGTACAGTCACTTTCCCTGGTTCCGACCGAACCGACACCATCAGGGAAGAGCTCGGTTGGGCCGGTTCCACCGGTTCAAGATTATGATTGTGAGGATTTTTATGAACCGGAGGAGGGGGAGGAGGAAAGTCTGGATGTGCCCATTGAACCGGACATCTCTCCAGACAGACCGTCAGGGGTTTCTCCCCCTAGGCTATCTGAGTCCCCTTCTCATTTTATGTTCTATAAGAAAGTTGCTGAAACTCTCCAGCTCCCTGTTGAGGAAGCTGTTGATGACCAAGAGGAGCCTGATTATGTAGAAATTATGGATATTCCAGAGTCTAGGAGACTGTCTATTCCTCTGCATAAATCTTTTCGGAAACAGTAAAAATTCTAAAAACTCCTCACACTATACCTCCTGTTGATAAAAGAATGGACAAGAGGTATACATTATCAGGCTCAGATACAGAGTTCCTCACACAGCAATGCAGCCATGTGGGGGTAGTGCAGGCTGCAGCCTGTGACAAGGCAAATATTCCTCTAGCTTCTCATCCCCCTGAAAAGGACTCCAGGAGGATTGATGCCATGGCAAAGAAACAGTACATGGCAGCATCTTTGGGACTCAGACAGGCAAATTATATGGCTTATGCTGCTAGGTACCAGAAATCCAGATGGGATTCTGTGCTGGCCCTGGTAAAACAGGTCCCTGACCAGCTTGCCAGGGAGCTGGAACAGTTGGTCATGGATGGTATTGAGGCATCCAGTGCAATTTCATGCTGCAGTAGACTCTAATGATGTGTCATCTAGGGTCATGGCTACATCTGTGGCATTTTGCAGAATGGCTTGGCTCAGATGTACTACCCTGTCACAGGATACCCAGTCTAAGGCCATGGATTTTCCTGTGGTGGGCAATTCTCTGTTTGGGGAACAGATAGAGAATTACATGAAGAAAATGGATGAATATAGAACCACTTATAGGAGTGCTCAGGCCAAGGAAAGGCAGGCCACTCCTCAAAGGCAGCATCCCAGGGGCAGGGGCAGGCCTTTTCATAGGCCTTTTTACCAAGTCCAGGCCTCCTCCTCTTCTGCTTTTGCCCAGAGGGGGTTCTTTAGAGGGAGAGGCAGGCCGGGTACAAGCAAGCCCGCTTCCACCCCTCAGCCCAAAGCCCCTGCCAAGCAGGCACCCTAAAGGGGGGGGCAGGGCCAATTCTCCACTACCTGTAGGGGGCAGGCTGGCTTACTTTGTCCAGGACTGGAAGTCTTTAACATCAGACAAGTGGGTCCTGGAAGTAGTAAGCCAGGGACTGGTTCTCAGCTTCAAAAAATTTCCAAAGATGAGAACCAGGTCCTTTCCACCTGCAAATCTGTCAGAGGCACTTGCCCTAGAAACAGAAGTTTCTACCCTCCTGGCTCTCAGAGCTGTGGAAAGGGTTCCACCCCTTCATCAGGGCAAAGGGTTGTACTCCAGGTACTTCCTTACCCCAAAAAAGACAGGAGAATGGCGGCCCATCCTGGATCTCAGATATCTAAACAAGCACCTTTTAAAACCAAAATTCAAAATGGTGACTTTGGGAATTAGTTTACCCTCTAGGCCAGGGACTGGCTAGCGTCCCTGGACCTCAAGGATGCCTACTTCCATGTTCTTATCAGAAGCTCCCATCGAAAGTACCTCAGATTCGAACTGCCCTCAGGCCATTACCAGTTCAGAGCAATGCCCTTCGGCCTCACCGCTGCCCCAAGGGTGTTCATAAAATGCCTGGCAGTAGCAGTTGCTCACTTAAGAAGGCAAAAGATTGCCATCTTTCCTTACCTAGATGACAGGCTCATAGTAGGCCAGTCTCCAGAACAAGTCAAACTACACCTTCAGGTAACCCAGCAATTGCTCACATCTCTAGGTTTCCTTCTCAATCTTCCAAAGTCAGTTTTAGAGCCTGTCCAGCTTCTCACCTTCATAGGTGCAGAACTGAACACAAAAGAGGCCAGAGCCTTCCTTCCTCTGGAAAGAGCAAGGACCTTGGTCTCTCTGGCCTCCTCTTTCACCCTACAGGTCTCTCGACCAGCAAGGCATTTTCTGCAGCTCCTGGGGTACATGGCTGCTTCTACAGCAGTAGTGCAGGGAGCAAGATTTCAGATGAGGGCGTCAGTTCCATTTGAGAGCCTTTTGGTTTCAAAGGTGTGACCCTCTAACCAAATTGATCCCAGTGACTCGAACCCTGATCCAAGCCCTTTAGTGGTGGCAGGACCAGAGCAATCTGAGACAGGGGTCCTCTTCACCCCTCAGTCTCACTCCTTAATCCTTACTACAGATGCATCCCTCTTGGGGTGGGGAGCTCACATGGGTGACCTCACTGCCCAGGGATTGTGGTCCCCACAGGAATCTCTGCTCCACATCAACCTGTTGGAACTCAGAGCAGTTTTTCTAGCACTTCAAGTTTTCTCCACATCTGTTCAGAACAAAGTTGTACAGGTCAGAACAGACAACACCACTACAATGTGGTACATCAACAAGCAAGGGGGCACTCGGTCTACGGCCTTATGCACTGAAGCAATGAAGTTGTGGTCTCTGGCTTATTCCCTGAACACCTCCCTTACGGCAGTTCACCTCCCAGGCAAGGACAATGTCCTGGCAGATGCTCTCAGCAGGATTTCCCAGGGCCATCACGAATGGTCTCTGGATCCTCTAGTACTGGAGGTAATATTTGCCAGATGGGGCACCCCGCAGATAGATCTTTTTGCAGCCCCAGACAATCACCAACTTCCCCTTTTTTGCTGCAGGCCCCCAGTGTTGGGCTCAGTCCCTCTGGATGCCTTAGTTCTCAATTGGGAAGGGAAGTTTCTCATGCTTCCCCTTCCCTCTCCTGTTCAAAGTGCTAGTCAAAATCAGATCTCAACCCTGCAAGATGATCCTGATTGCTCCAGACTGGGCCAGACAGCCCTGGTATCCACTCCTTATGTCCTTAGCAGTCCATCTTCCCCTGTGTCTCCCCAGGAATCACAACCTGTTAACCTGTGCCCAGGGGAGAGTTTGGTATCCGAACCTCAAATCTCTCAATCTCAAGGCCTGGCTCTTGAAGAGTTAGAGTTTGCTGACCTACATCTCTCCCAAGGTGTATTGGATATCCTGAAGGCTTCTAGGAAGCCTTCTACCAGGGCTACTTATAATTCCGAATGGAAGAGATTTTCCATATGGTGCTCTGGCAGGCATATTTCCCCAGAAACTGCTGACTTACCCACAGTCCTGGATTATATGTTGCATTTGAATGCTTTGGGGCTGAGACCAGCTACCCTAAAAGTGTACCTGGCAGCTGTGTCTGCTTTTTTATCAGCAGGTAAACCCTCTTCTCTTTCAGCTCATCCTGTATTCTCCAAGTTTTTCAAGGGGTTGCTTCACACCAACCCTCCATTCAGGGACCTGCCCCTGCCTGGGATCTTAATATTTGCATTGCTCAGCTTATGCAACCCCCTTTTGAGCCCTTGTCCTCAGCAGAGCTTAAGTACTTGACTTGGAAAACTGTGTTTTTGGTAGCCATCACTTCTGCCAGGCGCATAAGTGAATTACAAGCATTGTCAGTGGAGTCCAATTTTATCTCCTTTCATAGAGATAAGGTGGTCCTCAGGACTAACAGAAAGTTCTTGCCTAAGGTGGTTTCAGACTTCCACCTTAATCAATCTGTGTCTCTCCCTTTGTACTTCACTGACCATTCCTCCTCTGGTGAGAGGAGACTGCACAGTTTAGATGTCAAAAGAGCCCTTAGCTACTACATAGAACGTACCAAGGGTCACAGGTTTGACTCCCTCCAACTGTTCCTCACTTATGGTGAGGTTGGTAAAGGAAGCCTGCCACTAAAAGATCCATTGCCAGGTGGATTGTCTCTTGTATCCAATTTTGCTATGAAAAACTGGGTAAGGTTCCCCTCAGGCCTGAGGGCTCACTCTACCAGAGGTACAGCTGCATCTCTGGCTGCTGCCAGGGACATCCCTATCCTAGAGATATGTCAGCAGCTACCTGGAAAACAGTTCACACTTTTACCAAGCATTACTCCCTGGACATCCAAGCTAGGAGTGATGCTCGGTTTCTAACACAGCTGTGCTTCAGAGCCTATTTCCTAAGTGAGTTCTGTCCCTCCTCCATGGAGGTACTGCTGTAGTCTGCATATGTCATAATATAGCAAGACTTCATGTTGTTTGAAGAAAAATTACTCACCTTAGTAATGTTGTTTTTCTAATGGAGTCTTGCTATATTATGACCTCCCCCTGCTGCCCCTCTCAGAACCTATACTCTCGGTGTGGGTGGGCAGGGCAGTGTTGGCACTTAGATGCCCACCTTATTTTTTTTTTTGTTTTCCACCCTTCCTTTTTTGGGGTGTTTGGCTGTTGTGTTTTAATCTTTTGGATCCCCTGACTTGCGTCTTTGTTTTGGGGACCAAGGAAAATGTGTTTTTATATTTAGTAGCCAGTTGGCTAGTGTAGGTTTACGGCTTCCACACAGAGCCTTGGCGAGTTTTGCTCATAAAGATCTGAAAGTTTCAGTTTGAAGAACAACAGACAGAGTTTTCAACCGAGCTCGCACTCAAGGTTCCATGCCTGGCATGGAAAGTTAACTCTTTCACCTCCGGAGCAGTTCGAAGGTTGGGACTCACTGCATATGTCATAATATAGCAAGACTCCATTAGAAGAAACGACATTACTAAGATGAGTAATTTTTTCTTCTCTCTGGTGTTCAAAATTCTCTTTGGATCCTTTTTCCTGCCCACTCACTAAAGTTCTAGAGTACCTTTTAGACCTCTCAAATTCAGGTCTACAATACTCTACAGTCAGAGTTCACCTTTGTGCCATTTCAGCTTATCATGAGCCAGTATTTTCCTTGTCACTGGCTCAGTTACCTATGGTTAAGAGGTTTCTTCAGGGAATTCTGCATACCAGACCTCCTATCAGATTTCCAGTCGCAGCCTGGGACATTAATCTTGTACTAGACATGCTCACTTGAAAGCCTTTTGAGTCTCTAGCTACCTGTGAGCTGAAATTTCTCACTTGGAAAATGGCTTTCCTGGTGGCCATTACCTCGGCCCACAGGGTCTCTGAAATACATACCTTGGTCACAGACCCTCCATATACTGTGTTTCATAAGGACAAGGTTGGTCTTAGGACCCATCCTAAGTTTCTCCCTAAGGTTGTTTCAGAATTCCATCTAAATCAACCTTTGGTCCTACCTACTTACTTTGCGAACTTCCAAAATGAAGGAGAGCGTGCTCTTCATTCTTTAGATGTCAAAAGAGCTCTGTGTTTCTATTTAGATAGAACAAAACAAATTTGCAAAGCTCAACAACTGTTTGTTTCCTTCAGAGAGACCCGGCTGGGTCAGCCTGCTGCTATCAGATGCATTTCAGCATGGCTGGTAGCATGCCTTCGCCACTGCTACTCCATGGCACAGGTTAAGCTGGAGGGCAGAGTGTACGCTCACGCTACTAGAGCTGTCGTGGCATCTCTGGCAGAAATCCGCAACGTGCCCACTGCAGACATTTGCAATGCGACTACCTGGAGCTCGGTGCATACTTTCATCAAGCACTATGCCCTGGATGTCCATGCCAGGCAATATCTTTCGTTTGGCAGGACCATCCTCAATGGACTTCTGTTTTAAATTTGTGAGCTCTTGGTCTCTCCTGCCGCCCTCCCGGGGGATTATTAGCTCGGTACTCTCCCATCAGTGTGAATGAGTGGTGGAGACTTTATGTCCAGGAAGATATGGAAATTACATACCTACCGTAGTTCTTGATCTTCTTGGATGAAGTCTCCACCACTCATTCACACGCCCACCCACCATCCCCCGAGTTCACCTCTGTTGTTATTCTTCACTCCCTCAATCTTCAGGCTGTGAAGACTTCTTTGTTGACCCTTCTTATAAGGGTCATCCGGACTATATTATGTCTGGTTTTTGTTAGGCTATCCTAGGTTAGTTACGCTGCACCTTCTCGGAAAAAAAGGTACTGAGGCGGTTGGAGGGTCGACGCTGAGATAGTCATTGCCGCATGAGCCAAGGCTCGTGGTGCCGTTCCTTGCGGCTCCATCTCTGGCGCCGACCCTCTTGCAAAAAAGTTTGCTCCCGCTGGGTCCTAGCGCCTCTGGCATAGATCCCATCAGTGTGAATGAATAGTGGAGACTTCGTCCAAGAAGATCAAGAATTACGGTAGGTACGTAATTTCCATTTACTCACTTCCCTACGGTTCCTTCTGAACCTACCAGAGTCAGTTCTCGAACCAGTACAACTCTTTACCTTCATAGGGGTAGAGTTGGATACTGTCCACGCAAAGGCTTTTCTTCCCTTGATAAGGGTGAAGGCCCTTACAGACCTTGATTCTTCCTTTTATCTTCAGGTGTCTCGACCAGCAAGACATTTTCTTCAGCTCCTGGGCCACATGGCAGCTTCCACTGCGGTGGTACAGGGAGCCAGATTTCAAATAAGGGACATTCAGTTCTATCTGAAGTCCTTTTGGTCCCAGAAAAAGATCTAACC
The DNA here is from genome assembly GCA_016271365.2 of Neoceratodus forsteri. Classification (NCBI taxonomy): domain Eukaryota; kingdom Metazoa; phylum Chordata; order Ceratodontiformes; family Ceratodontidae; genus Neoceratodus; species Neoceratodus forsteri. The sequence goes on along the minus strand of CM028129.1, from coordinate 212,614,746 downwards.
AAATTGATTCCAGTCACTCAGAGACTCTGGTCCAAGCTCTCCAATGGTGGTTGGATCAGGACAATCTCAGACAAGGAGTTCCATTCATCAGTCAGACTCATTCAGTGGTGTTAACCACAGATGCTTCTCTCCTGGGCTGGGGAGCTCACTTAGGAGCTCGCACAGCACAAGGGGTGTGGCCCTCTCAGGAGTCTCTTCTTCATATCAGTCTTCCGGACCTCAGGGCAGTATTCCTGGCTCTCTAAGCCTTCTCAGACTCAGTAAAGAACAAGGTGGTTTAGGTCAGGACTGACAATACCACCACCATGTGGTACATCAACAAGCAGGGAGGCACTCGGTCTACGGCCCTGTGCACGGAAGTCATGAAAATATAGTCTCTGGTTTATTCCCAGCAGGCATCTCTGGTAGCAGTCCATCTTCCAGGGAAGGACAATGTGCTAGCAGATGCTCGAAGCAGGATCTCTCAGGGCCATCACGAATGGTCCCTGGACCCCTTCATGTTGAAAGTAATATTCTCCAGGTGGGGCACTCCAGAGAAAGATCTCTTTGCAGCCCCAGACAATCATCAACTTCCTCTCTTCTGTTGCAGACCCCCAGTCATGGTCTAAGTTCCCCTGGATGCTCTGGTTCCAGTTTGGGGGCGGGGGGTGATTCCTGTATGCCTTTCCTCCCTTTCCTGTATTGTTCAAAGTTCTGGTCAAGATAAGGTCACAATCATGCAAGGTGATCCTGATTGCACCAGACTGAGCCAGACAGCCTTGGTATTCCCTATTGATGTCCCTAGCAGTCCCTCTTCCCTTGTTTCTTCCCAAGAAGCACAATCTGTTAACCTCCTCTTAGGGAAGGATATAGTACCCCAACCTTCGGTCTCTCAACCTCAAGGCTTGGCTCTCAAAGAGTTAGAGTACGCAAGTCTGCATCTGTCTCGGGGTTCTGGATATTCTTAAAGCCTCTCGTAAACCTGCCACAAGAAAAACTTATCATTCCAAATGGAAGAGATTTAGCATTTGGTGTTCCAATAGGGATGTCCTACCAGATACTGCTGATCTGGCTACAGTTCTGGATGGTATGGTTCATCCTAATGGCCTAGGCCTCAGGCCAGCCACTCTGAAAGTGCATTTAGCAGCTGTCTCTGCATTCCTATCAGTGGGGAAAGTTCCCTCCCTGGCATCTCATCCTGTCTTCTGTAAGTTTTTTAAAGGTTTGGTCCATACCAACCCTCCCTTTAGGGACCCTACCCCGGCCTGGGATCTTAATGTTTGCACTGCTCAGTTCATGCAACCTCCCTTTGAGCCTTTGGCTTCAGCAGAACTCAAGTACTGTACTTGACTTGGAAAACTGTATTCCTGGTAGCTATCACTTCTGCCAGGTGTATTAATGAATTTCAAGCTGTCAGTGGTGCCGGATTTTATCTCATTTTACAGAGATAAGGTTGTCCTTTGAACCAATAGGAGGTTCTTACCCAAAGTGGTCTCAGATTTTCATCTGAACCAGTCCATGTCTCTTCCTGTGTTTTTCACTGATCATTCTTCTTCAGGAGAAAAAAGATTACACAATTTGGATGTTAAGAGGGCACTTAGCTACTACATAGAACATACTAAGGTACTGAAGTTTGGCTGTCCTCAATTGTTTCCCACTTATGGTGAAGTAGAAAAGGGTAAACCTGCTACTAAGAGAACTATTGCCAGGTGGATTGTCTCTTGTATACAATTCTGCTATGGAAAGCTAGGCGAAATACTCCCCTCAGGCCTGAGGGCTCATTCGACCAGGGGTACTGCTGCTTCTCTTGCTGCTGCCAGGGGTATACCTTTATTGGAGATATGCAAAGTAGCCACCTGGAAAACTGTCCATACTTTCACCAAGCATTACTCTCTGGATATCCAGGCTAGGAGTGATGCTAGGTTTGGAACAGCAGTACTGCAGAGCCTAGTCCCAAAATAGGTTCGGTACCCCTCTCCATGGCAGTACTGCTTGCTAGTCTGCATATGTCAGAATACAGTAAGACTTCATGTTGTTTGAAGAAAAAATTACTCACCTTAGTAACTGTGTTTCTTCTAATGGAGTCTTGCTGTATTCTGACCCCCCCCCCGCCTTCCCTCTCAGAACCTGTTTTTGGGAAGTGAGCTGGCAGGTACAGTGTTGCACTTCAGGGGTGTACTTGGCTCTCTCCTTTTTAAAAAAGGGAGTGGGTTTATTGTTATGTTGTTTTTGGTAGCTATATGTTGGTTCACTAACTGGTTAATTTTTTGGGTTCTCGACTTGAGTCTTTTAGGGGACTCAAAAATGTATTGCCTGTTGGCTATCTTCTTTACAGTTTCCACTTAAGTAGAATAGTTAGTTAGTATTGCTCGTAAGAATCTGACGGTTACACTTTGAAGTGCTGCAGACAGAGGTTCGAACTGAGCTCAAGCTCAACATTCTATGCTCATGCATAGAGTTAACTCTTTCCTGCCAGGGCAGTTCAAGTGCTGGGGCTAACTACATATGTCAGAATACAGCAAGACTCCATTAGAAGAAACACAATTACTAAGGTGAGTAATTTTTTCTTCAAACAACATGAAGTCTTGCTGTATTCTGACATATGCAGTGATCTCCAACCCTTGAACTGCCCTGGAGAACAAAGAGTCAACTTTCTTTGCAGAGCATAGAATGCTGAGCTCGAGCTCGATTAGAGTCTCTGTCTGGAGTGTTTCAAACTCAAACCATCAGATTCCTTACTCCGCTTCACTGAACGGTCGCTTCAGAGATTTCTCCTTCAGCTTGGTTCAAAAGTCGGTTAAAGTCTCAGTTTTTCGTCAGTTTTTAAACTGAAGAAGTTATCCGCATACTCGGTTCAGTCTCTGTCTGTGATGCCGTGAGTACTAGATAGGAATTGTTCTGTTTCTGTGTGGAAATTGTAAAAGTGCAGGTCGGTTTGGCTGAACTGACCATTTGATAGTGAAATTTGCTGTTTTACGTAGTGTATGGTTACCGGTTCTTATCGGTTCTAAAAAAAAAACGCGTTTTGCTACGGTTTTTTCCAATACCTGTGACACGGTAAGGAACCGATAAGGGTGTCTTGCCTGGCGGTTGCCATAAAAAGGGTAAGTTGGTTAGGTTGCCCATGTCTGAGAAACCCAAGAAAAAAACTGGGCCCACTGGGTTTCAACACTGCAGTGAGTGCAGAGAGGTCTTTGCTAAGGCCGCCCCCCCCCCCACCTGTGTTTATTGTCTGGGGTTTGGCCACCTCGCTTCAGACTGCCAAATATGTAAATATTTACCCAAATTTACCCTTGAGAAGAGATTAGGTAGACTGTGGGAAAAGGAGGCCGAGAAGTCCGCTGACCCAGATGGCCAGCCTGGTTCGGTTCCGACCGAACCAGAAGGAGTGCCCTCTGACCAGGGTGATACTTCTTCGGGCAAAAGGAGAGCCGATTCCGAGGGATCAGTTCTGACAAAAAGAAAGTGCAAAGAAAAATCGTCCGGTTCGGATCCAGAGATTCATGTTCCGACCGCCAAAGAGATAACCAAAGCGATTTGGATTGTGGAATCACTTCACCAGGTTCCTTCTGATCCGGCACCTCCTGGCAGGGGTTTGGTTCGTTTGGTTTCCCCGGTTCAAGATTATACCCTTGAAAAGTTTTATGAACCGGAGTTTGAAGAGGAAGGGGAATTTGAGGATGATGATGGTGAAAGTGAGGGTCTGGATGTGCCTGTGGAACTGGACATCTCCCCAGACAGACCCTCAGGTGTTTCCCCTCCTAGGTTTTCTGAGTCCCCTTCTCACTTTATGTTTTACAGAAAAGTGGCTAAAACCCTCCAGCTTCCTATGGAGGAGGTATTGGAGGATCAAGAGGAGCCTGATTATGTAGAAATGACGGACATCCCAGAGATCAGGAGGCTGTCTATTCCCCTCCACAAATCCTTTGGGAAACAGACACAAAACATTCTGAAGTCTCCTAACACTATACCTCTTGTAGATAGAAGAATGGACAAGAGGTATACACTTTCAGGCTCAGACACGGAGTTCTTATACCAGCATTGGAGCCATGTTGGGGTAGTGCAGGCTACTGGCTGTGACAAGGCAAATATTCCCTTGGCTTCACACCCCCCAGACAAGGACTCCAGGAAGATTGATGCCATGGCAAAGAAACAGTACTTGGCATCTTCTTTGGGACTCAGGCAGGTGAAGTATATGGCCTATACAGCCAGGTACCAGAAGCCCAGGTGGGACACTGTACTGGCACTGGCTAAACAGGCCTCCCCCCAGCTAGCCAAGGAGCTGGAACAGGTGGCTGCAGATGGGATTGAGGCATCAAAAGTACAGTTTCATGCTGCTGTGGACTCCAATGGGGTGTCATCAAGAGTCATGGCTACATCTGTGGCTCTTCGGAAAATGGCTTGGCTCAGATGTACTAGCCACTCACAAGATACTCAGGCTAAGGCCATGGATTTTCCTGTAGTGGGTAATTCCCTGTTTGGGGAGCAGACAGAGAATTACATGAAGAAAATGGATGAGTACAGGACCACTTATATGAGTGCTCAGGCCAAGGAAAGGCAGGCAACTCCTCAAAGGCAGCAGTCTAGGGGCAGGGGCAGGCCTTTTCATAGGCCTTTTTACCAAGCACAAGCCTCTTCTCCTTTTTCGCAGAGGGGGTTCTTCAGAGGGAGAGGCAGAAGGTGGATGAGCAAGGCTGCATCCACTTCTCAGCCTAAGGCCCCTGCCAAGCAGACACCCTGATGTGTCTGCCGGGGTCGACTCTTCTATTCCAGTAGGGGGTTAGCTGGCTTACTTTGTCCAGGACTGGAGGTCTATTACATCAGACAAGTGGGTCCTGGAAGTAGTAAGCCAGAGACTGGTTCTCAGCTTCAAAAAATTTCCGAAGATGAGAGCCAGATCTTTCCCACCTGCAGGTCTCTCAGAAACCCTTGCCCTAGAGGCAGAGGTTTCATGTCTTCTGGCCTTAAGAGCCATAGAGAGAGTTCCTACCCTACACAGGGGCAAAGGTCTGTACTCCAGGTACTTCCTTACCCCAAAAAAGACAGGGGAGTGGCGACCCATCCTAGATCTAAGATACCTGAACAAACATCTTTTAAAACCAAAGTTCAAGATGGTAACTCTGGGAATAATTCTTCCCTCTCTAAGGCCAGGGGACTGGCTAGCCTGACTGGACCTCAAAGATGCCTATTTTCACATTCCCATCAGGTGCTCTCACAGAAAGTACCTCAGGTTCGAGTTGCCCTCAGGCCATTATCAGTTCAAGGCAATGCCCTTTGGTCTAACATCAGCCCCAAGGGTTTTCACAAAGTGCTTGGCAGTAGTTGTTGCCTTTCTAAGAAGGCAAAAGATTTCCATTTTTCCAAACCTGGATGACTGGCTCATAGTGGGCCAGTCTCCAGACCAAGTCAAGTCAGACCTGCAAGTGACCCAGCAAGTGCTCACTTCTCTAGGATTTCTTCTCAACCTTCCCAAGTCAGTTCTCGAGTCAGTGCAGCTCCTTAACTTTATTGGGGCAGAGCTGGATACTGTCAAAGCAAGAGCCTTTCTTCCCCTGGAAAGGGCAAGAGTTCTTACAGAACTGGCTTCTTCCTTCAGCCTTCAGGCATCTTGACCAGCAAGGCATTTCCTCCAGCTCTTGGGCCACATGGCAGCTTCTACAGCAGTGGTCCAATGGGCAAGATTCCAGATGAGGGATATTCAGTTCCATCTGAGGGCCTTTTGGTCCCAAAGGAAGAACTCCCTTACCAAACTGATTCCTGTGACTCGGACCCTGATCCAAGCCCTTCAATGGTGGCAGGATCAGAACAACTCAAGGCAAGGGGTTCCATTTGCCACTCAGTCTCATTCAGTGGTCCTTACCATGGATGCTTCTCTTCTGGGCTGGGAGCCCATCTGGGGCCCTCACTGCCCGGGACTGTGGTCCCTCAGGAATCCCTTCTCCATATCAATCTCCTAGAACTCAGGGCAGTTTTTCTGGCCCTGAAAGCTTTCTCTCAGTCAGTACAGAACAAGGTGGTTCAAGTCAGAACAGACAACACCACTACCATGTGGTACATCAACAAGCAGGGAGGCACTCGGTCTACAGCCTTATGCACAGAAGCCATGAAGTTGTGATCCCTGGCTTATTCCCTGCAGGCCTCTCTGATAGCAGTTCACCTCCCAGGGAAGGACAACGTGTTAACAGATGCACTGAGCAGGATCTCTCAGGGCCATCATGAATGGTCCCTGGACCCTCAGGTGTTGAAAGTGATTTTTTCAAGGTAGGGCACTCCAGAGATAGATCTCTTTGCAGCCCCAATCACCAACTTCCTCTCTTTTGTTGCAGACCCCCAGTCTTGGGCTCAGTCCCACTGGATGCTCTGATTCTGAATTGAGAAGGGAAATTTCTGTATGCCTTCCCTCCCTTCCCACTCCCGTTCAAGGTTCTAGTCAAGTTAAGGTCTCAACCTTGCAAAGTGATTCTAATTGCTCCAGATTGGGCCAGACAGCCTTGGTACCCCCCTGTTGTTGTCCCTAGCAGTCCATCTTCCCCTGTCTCTTCCCAGGAATTACAACCTGTTAACATCCTCTCGGGGCAGGATTTGGTACCCCAATCTTCAGTCTCTCAATCTCAAGGCATGGCTCTTGAAGAGTTAGTGTTTGCAGACTTGCATCTTTTTCAGGGGATTCTGGATATTCTCAAAGCAGCTCGAAAGCCCTCCACCAGAAAGACTTATAACTCCAAATGGAAAAGATTCAGCATTTGGTGTTCCAAGAAGCATATTTCTCCAGACACTGCTGAATTGCCTACGGTTCTGGATTATATGGTCCATCTTAATAGCCTTGGCCTTAGACCAGCTACTCCTCAAGGTACACTTGTCAGCGGTTTCTGCTTTTCTGTCAGTGGGAAAGTCTTCCTCACTATCATCTCATCCTGTATTCTGTAAGTTTTTAAAGGATTCTTCACACCAGTCCTCCCTTTGAGCCCTGCCCTGCCTGGGATTTGAATGTTTGCATTGCTCAGCTTATGCAACCTCCTTTTGAGCCTATGTCCTCAGCAGAGCTTAAGTACTTGACTTGGAAAACTGTGTTCTTGGTAGCCGTTACCTCTGCCAGGCGTATCAGTGAACTGCAGGCCCTGTCAGTGGAATCTGATTTTATCTCCATTCACAGGGATTAAGTGGTCCTTAGAACCAATAGAAGGTTCTTGCCCAAAGTGGTTTCAGACTTTCATTTGAATCAGTCTGTGTCTCTCCCTGTTTTCTTCACTGATCATTTTTCCTCAGGTGAGAGGAGACTTCACAGTTTAGATGTTAAAAGAGCCCTTAGTTACAATATAGAGCGTACCAAGGGTCACAGGTTTGACTCCCTCCAGTTGTTCCTCACTTATGGAGAAGTGGGAAAGGGCAAACCTGCCGCTAAGAGAACTATTGCCAGGTGGATTGTATCTTGTATACAATTCTGCTATGAAAAACTGGGAAAGATTCCTCCCTCAGGCCTGAGGGCTCACTCCATCAGAGGTACAGTTGCTTCCCTGGCTGCTGCCAGGGATATTCCTGTCTTTGAAATTTGTCAAGCAGCCACCTGGAAAACAGTCCATACCTTTACCAAGCATTACTCTCTGGATATCCAGGCTAGGAGTGATGCTTGGTTTGGCACAGCAGTACTTCAGAGCCTATTCCCAAAGTAGGTTCTGTCCCTCCTCCATGGAGGTACTGCTTGGTAATCTGCATATGTCAGAATACAGTAAGACTTCATGTTGTTTGAAGAAAAAAATTACTCACCTTAGTAATTGTGTTTCTTCTATTGGAGTCTTGCTGTATTCTGACCTCCCTCCCTGCCTCCCCTCTCAGAACCTGTTTTTGGGAAGTGGGTGGGCAGGTGCAGTGTTGTACCCCAGGGGTGCTCGTTGTTTACACCCTCTTCCTTTTGTTTGGGTGTTGATTATTATTGTTATTTGTATTAGATTGGGTTCTGGGTTTTGGGTTTCCTGACTTGAGTCTTCCTTTGGGAACCCAAAACTTTTTAATGCCAGTTGGCTAGTAGGAATTTTACAATTTCCACATAGAATTTTTAGTTAGTGGGCTCGTAAGAATCTAACAGTTTGAGTTTGAAACACTCCAGACAGAAACTCCAACCGAGCTCGAGCTCAGCATTCTATGCTCTGCATAGAAAGTTGACTCTTTGTTCTCTGGGGCAGTTCAAGGGTTAGAGATCACTGCATATGTCAGAATGCAGCAAGACTCCAATAGAAGAAACACAATTACTAAGGTGAGTAATTTTTTCTTTTGTACTATGTTACCACATTGTTAAAAATAACTCTGTTGTATTTTGCACTGCTGCACCTGTATCTCCTATTTCCCCTAACCCCCAGGACGTATCTGGAAATGAGCAATTTATTGCTTGACATACCTTCCTGGTGAAATGCTTGAATAAATAAATAAATACCTATATAAAGCAGCTAACACAGAAAAAATAAATGCTAACATATCAGAAATTGATTGGAACATGATCTTGAGAGACAACACAGTAGAAGATATCTGGGTTTATATAAAGAATATAATGTTCTCTTGTAATAAAAAAGCATGTCAGATGAATTAAGAAATATAATGGCAAATGATTAAAACTAAAATGGTTACATAAAGGAATATCAAAGCTAATCAAAAGGAAGAACAAGGCCTATGCCATATATAAAACAAGCATTGTCAATGCCGAATGTTGATTGCGTTGGTCTGTTGAGCATGCTCACTGGCCCTCTGTCACTCACTCAGTCTGTTTCTTCCGGTGCTGCGGGCTGCTCTTTTGTATTGGGCTCCTGCCTGAGTTGGCACCTTGTTCTGCCCACTAAGAAATCTGCAGCTGTCCCGACAGAGCTCCGTTGAGGTGGCTCACTCCTCGTCTCTCACTCGCTCATTCTGTTTCTCCTTGCGCTGCCCTTTTGTACTGGGCTCCTGCCTCTGTTGGTGGCTTTTTCTGCCTACAAAGAAATCTGCAGCAGTCCTGACACAGGTCTGTTGAGCCTGCTGACTCCCTTTCTCTCACTCACTCGTTCTGTTTCTGTCGGCGCTGCAGACTGGCCTTTTGTACTGGGCTCCTGCCTGTGTTGCCGCCTTTTTCTGCCAACAAAGAAATCCACAGCAGTCATGACAGAGCTCCATTGAGCTTGCTCACTCCCCCTCTCTCACTCGCTCGTTGTGTTTCTCCCATTGCTGCAGGCTGCCCTTTTGTACTGGGCTCCTGCCTGCATTGGCACCTTTTTCTGCCCACAAAGAAATCCACAGCTGTCCCAACAGAGCTCTGTAGAGGTTGCTCACTCCCCCTGTGTCACTCACTCACTCATTCTTTTTCTCCTGGTGCTGCAGGCTATCTTTTTGTACTGGGCTCCTGCCTCTGTTGGCGCCTTTGTCTGGCCACAAAGAAATCTGCAGCAGTCCCAACAAAGTTCCGTTGAGCTCGCTCACTCCCCTTCTCTCACTCGCTCATTCCATTTCTGCTGGCGCTGCAGGCTGCCCTTTTCTATTGGGCTCCTGCCTGCATTGCCGCCGCCTTCTGCCCACAAACAAATTTGCAGCAGTTACAATAGAGCTCCTCACACTATACCTCCTGTTGATAAAAGGATGGACAAGAGGTATACATTATCAGGCTCGGATACAGAGTTCCTCACACAGCAATGCAGCCATGTGGGGGTAGTGCAGGCTGCAGCCTGTGACAAGGCAAATATTCCTCTAGCTTCTCATCCCCCTGAAAAGGACTCCAGGAGGATTGATGCCATGGCAAAGAAACAGTACATGGCAGCATCTTTGGGACTCAGACAGGCAAATTATATGGCTTGTGCTGCTAGGTACCAGAAATCCAGATGGGATTCTGTGCTGGCCCTGGCAAAACAGGTCCCTGACCAGCTGGCCAGGGAGCTGGAACAGTTGGCTGTGGATGGTATTGAGGCATCCAAGGTGCAATTTCATGCGCAGTAGACTCTAATGATGTGTCATCTAGGGTCATGGCTACATCTGTGGCACTTTGCAGAATGGCTTGGCTCAGATGTACTACCCTGTCACAGGATACCTAGTCTAAGGCCATGGATTTTCCTGTGGTGGGCAATTCTCTGTTTGGGGAACAGATAGAGAATTGCATGAAGAAAATGGATGAATATAGAACCACTTATAGGAGTGCTCAGGCCAAGGAAAGGCAGGCCACTCCTCAAAGGCAGCATCCCAGGGGCAGGGGCAGGCCTTTTCATAGGCCTTTTTACCAAGTCCAGGCTTCCTCTTCTGCTTTTGCCTAGAGGGGGTTCTTTAGAGGGAGAGGCAGACGGGGTACAAGCAAGCCCGCTTCCACCCCTCAACCCAAAGCCCCTGCCAAGCAGGCACCCTGATGGGGTGGCCCGGGCGATTCTCCACTACCTGTAGGGGCAGGCTAGCTTACTTTGTCCAGGACTGGAAGTCTTTAACATCAGACAAGTGGGTCCTGGAAGTAGTAGCCAGGGACTGGTCTCAGCTGCAAAAATTTCCTCAAGATGAGAACCAGGTCCTTTCCACCTGCAAATCCATCAGAGGCACTTGCCCTAGAAACAGAAGTTTCTACCCTCCTGGCTCTCAGAGCTGTGGAAAGGGTTCCACCCTTTCATCAGGGCAAAGGGTTGTACTCCAGGTACTTCCTTACCCCAAAAAAGACAGGAGAATGGCGGCCCATCCTGGATCTCAGATATCTAAACAAGCACCTTTTAAAACCAAAATTCAAAATGGTGACTTTGGGAATTATTTTACCCTCTCTAAGGCCAGGGGACTGGCTAGCGTCCCTGGACCTCAAGGATGCCTACTCCATGTTCTTATCAGAAGCTCCCATCGAAGTACCTCAGATTCGAACTGCCCTCAGGCCATTACCAGTTCAGAGCAATGCCCTTGGCCTCACCTCTGCCCAGCGGTGTTCACAAAATGCCTGGCAGTAGCAGTTGCTCACTTAAGAAGGCAAAGATTGCCATCTTTCTCATATCCAGACGACTGGCTCATAGTAGGCCAGTCTCCAGAACAAGTCAAACTACACCTTCTGGTAACCCAGCAACTGCTCACATCTCTAGGTTTCCTTCTCAATCTTCCAAAGTCAGTTTTAGAGCCTGTCCAGCTTCTCACCTTCATAGGTGCAGAACTGAACACAAAAGAGGCCAGAGCCTTCCTTCCTCTGGAAAGAGCAAGGACCTTGGTCTCTCTGGCCTCCTCTTTCACCCTACAGGTCTCTCGACCAGCAAGGCATTTTCTGCAGCTCCTGGGGCACATGGCTGCTTCTACAGCAGTAGTGCAGGGAGCAAGATTTCAGATGAGGGACGTCCAATTCCATTTGAGAGCCTTTTGGTCTCAAAGGAGAGACCCTCTAACCAAATTGATCCCAGTGACTCGAACCCTGATCCAAGCCCTTCAGTGGTGGCAGGACCAGAGCAATCTGAGACAGGGGGTTCCCTTCACCCCTCAGTCTCATTCCTTAATCCTTACTACAGATGCATCCCTCTTGGGGGTTGGGAGCTCACATGGGCGATCTCACTACCCAGGGATTGTGGTCCCCACAGGAATCTCTGCTCCTCATCAATCTGTTGGAACTCAGAGCAGTTTTTCTAGCACTTCAAGTTTTTTCCACATCTGTTCAGAACAAAGTCGTACAGGTCAGAACAGACAACACCACTACAATGTGGTACATCAACAAGCAAGGAGGCACTCGGTCTACGGCCTTGTGCACTGAAGCAATGAAGTTGTGGTCCCTGGCTTATTTCCTGAACACCTCCCTGCGGCAGTTCACCTCCCAGGCAAGGACAATGTCCTGGCAGATGCTCTCAGCAGCATTTCCCAGGGCCATCACGAATGGTCACTGGATCCTCTAGTACTGGAGGTAGTATATGCCAGATGGGGCACCCCGCAGATAGATCTTTTTGCAGCCCCAGACAATCACCAACTTCCCCTTTTTTGCTGCAGGCCCCCAGTGTTGGGCTTAGTCCCTCTGGATGCCTTAGTTCTCATTTGGGAAGGGAAGGGAAGTTTCTCTATGCTTCCCCCCTTCCCTCTCCTGTTCAATGTGCTAATCAAAATCAGATCTCAACCCTACAAGATGATCCTGATTGCTCCAGACTGGGCCAGACAGCCCTGGTATCCACTCCTTATGTCCTTAGCAGTCCATCTTCCCCTGTGTCTCCCCAGGAATCACAACCTGTTTACCTGTGCCCAGGGGAGAGTTTGGTATCCGAACCTCAAATCTCTCAATCTCAAGGCCTGGCTCTTGAAGAGTTAGAGTTTGCTGACCTACATCTCTCCCAAGGTGTATTGGATATCCTGAAGGCTTCTAGGAAGCCTTCTACCAGGGCTACTTATAATTCCAAATGGAAGAGATTTTCCATATGGTGCTCTGGCAGGCATATTTCCCCAGAAACTGCTGACTTACCCACAGTCCTGGATTATATGGTGCATTTGAATGCTTTGGGGCTGAGACCAGCTACCCTAAAAGTGCACCTGGCAGCTGTGTCTGCTTTTTTATCAGCAGGTAAACCCTCTTCTCTTTCAGCTCATCCTTTATTCTCCAAGTTTTTCAAGGGTTGCTTCACACCAACCCTCCATTCAGGGACCTGCCCCTGCCTGGGATCTTAATATTTGCATTGCTCAGCTTATGCAACCCCCTTTTGAGCCCTTGTCCTCAGCAGAGCTTAAGTACTTGACTTGGAAAATTGTGTTTTTGGTAGCCAATCACTTCTGCCAGGCGCATAAGTGAATTACAAGCATTGTCAGTGGAGTCCGATTTTATCTCCTTTCATAGAGATAAGGTGGTCCTCAGGACTAACAGAAAGTTCTTGCCTAAGGTGGTTTCAGACTTCCACCTTAATCAATCTATGTCTCTCCCTGTTTACTTCACTGACCATTCCTCCTCTGGCAAGAGGAGACTGCACAGTTTAGATGTCAAAAGAGCCCTTAGCTACTACATAGAACGTACCAAGGGTCATAGGTTTGACTCCTCCAACTATTCCTCACTTATGGTGAGGTTGGTAAAGGGAAGCTTGCCACTAAAAGATCCATTGCCAGGTGGATTGTCTCTTGTATCCAATTTTGCTATGAAAAACTGGGTAAGGTTTCCCCCTCAGGCCTGAGGGCTCACTCTACCAGAGGTACAGCTGCATCTCTGGCTGCTGCCAGGGACATCCCTATCCTAGAGATATGTCAATCAGCTACCTGGAAAACAGTTCACACTTTTACCAAGCATTACTTCCTGGACACCCTGGCTGGGAGTGATGCTCGGTTTGGAACAGCTGTGCTTCAGAGCCTATTTCCTAAGTAGGTTCTGTCCCTCCTCCATGGAGGTACTGCTGTGTAGTCTGCATATGTCATAATATAGCAAGACTTCATGTTGTTTGAAGAAAAAATTACTCACCTTAGTAATGTTGTTTCTTCTAATGGAGTCTTGCTATATTATGACCTCCCCCCCTGCTTTCCCCTCTCAGAACCTATACTCTCGGGGTGTGGGTGGGCAGGGCAGTGTTGGCACTTAGATGCCCACCTTATTTTTTCACCCTTCTTTTTTGGGGTGTTTGGCTGTTGTGTTTTAATCTTTTGGATCCCCTGACTTGCGTCTTTGTTTTGGGGACCAAGGAAAATGTGTTTTTATATTTAGTAGCCAGTTGGCTAGTGTCGGTTTATGGCTTCCACACAGAGCCTTAGTGAGTTTTGCTCGTAAAGATCTGACAGTTTCAGTTTGAAGAACAACAGACAGAGTTTTCAACCGAGCTCGCGCTCAAGGTTCCATGCCTGGCATGGAAAGTTAACTCTTTCACCTCCGGAGCAGTTCGAAGGTTGGGACTCACTGCATATGTCATAATATAGCAAGACTCCATTAGAAGAAACAACATTACTAAGGTGAGTAATTTTTTCTTCTGGTTTCCCCGCCACTGCAGGCTGCCCATTTGTACTGGGTCCCTGCGTGCACTGCTGGCTTTTTCTGCCCACAAACAAATCTGCAGCAGTCCCAACAGAGCTCCGTTGAGCTCACTCACTCACTCCCCCTCCCTCACTCACTTGTTCTGTGTCTCCTGCCGCTGCAGGCTGCCCTTTTGTACTGGGCTCCTGCCTGCACTGGAGGCTTGTTCTGACCAGAAAGAAATCTGAAGCAGTCCCGACACAGCTGCATTGAGCTCTCTCACTCACTCATTCTGTTTCGGCTGGCGCTGCAAGCTGGCCTTTTGTACTGGGCTCCTGCTTGTGTTGCTGCATTTTCTGCCCACAAAGAAATCTGCAACAGTCACAATAGAGCTCCGTTGAGCTCGCTTACTACTGCTCTGTCACTCGATTATTCTGTTTCTCGTGGCGTTGCAGGCTGCGCTTGTGTATGGGGCTGGTGGCTGTGTTGGCACCTTTGTCTGTCCACAAAGAAATCCGCAGCTGTCCCAACAGAGCTCCGTTGAGGTCACTTAGTCTCCCTCTCTCATGCGCTCATTCTGTTTGTCCTGGCGCTGCAAGCGGCCCTTTTGTATGGGGCTCCTGCCTGCATTGGCGCCTTTTTCTGTCCACAAAGAAATCCACAGCTGTTCTGATAGAGCTCTGTTGAGGTCACTCAGTTTCCCTGTCTCAATCGCTCATACTGTTTCTCCAACGCTGCAGGCTGGCCTTTTGTACTGGGCCCTTGCCTGCATTGATGCCTTTTTTATGCCCACAAAAAAATCTGCAGCAGTCCTGACAGCACTCCGGTGAGTTCGCTCACTCCCCCTCCATCACTTGCTCTCTCGTTCTGTTTCTCCCAGTGCTGCAGGCTGCCCTTTTGTACTGGGCTCTTGCACTGGGGCCTTTTTCTGCCCACAAACAAATCTGCAGCAGTCCCGACAGAGCTCAGTTGAGCTTGTGGTCACTCTCCCCTCTCAGTTGTTTGATATTAATCTGTCTCAAACATTGATTTCCCGCAGCGACCTTGCTATTCTCCAGCAGGAGTGCAAAAACATATATTAGCCAGGATGTGAAAAATGGCAGCTGTACTGCTCATAAGGAGGTGTGGAAAAATGCCACTGTTGAAAATGTGGTGTGAAAATATCTCAAAATTGTGAAGTTACAAGGGTGCTTGGAAACAGTTCAATGCACGTTTGTAACACAGTCATGTTATGGAGTTTTGTCACCAAATTTTCAAGATAGGCATTTTAGGACCTCTGCTCATGAACAGTGCCACTGTCATTTTCTTAATCTGTCTCGAACAGTGATTTCCCACAGTGACTGCGTTATTCTGCGCCGGAACTGTGAAAACACATTAGGTCAGGATGTGAAAAATGACAGCTGTACTGCCCATAAGGAGCTGTTAAAAAATGCCACCGTTGAAAATCTGACGTGACAATATTACAAATTTGCAAAGTTACAAGGGTGCGTGGAAAGTGTGCAATGCACACTTGTAACACAGTCATTTGATGGGCTATCATCACCAAATTGTCAACACAGGCATTTTAGGACCTCTACTCATTAACAATGTCACTGTCATTTTCTTAATCTGTCCGAACACTGATTTCCCACAACAACCGCGCTATTCTGCGCTGGAAGTGCGAAAACACATTTCTGCCAGGATGTGAACAATGACAGCTGTACTATTCATAAGGAGGTGTGAAAAAATGTCAGTGTTGAAAATCTGGCATGAAAATATTGCAAATTCATGAATTTATGATCATGCGTAGCAACTGCGCAACACACGCTCATAAAACAGTCATTTTGGGGATTTTTTCCACCAAATTTGCAACATAGACTTTTTGAGAGCCCACCTCATGAACTCTGGCACTGTCGTTTTGTTACTAGGCACTGAAAGGTGATTTTGCACAATGACCACAAAATCACCTTTCCGGGCCGATTAACGCCATGACAGTTTGAGAATTCATGAGGAGGGGTCCCAAAAACCCCATGTTGAAAATTTGGTGCCAAAATTCCAAAAAATGACTGAGATATGCATTAAAGTTGAAAAAAACATATTTCTACCATTATACAGCTTACCGGCATTTCCTCAGTTCGCTGTTGGCTTTGAAGAGTGCAGATGTGTTCCCGGTCCACAGAAGATCATCGCGCTGGACTCCGGAGGTAAGTATGGGGTGAGGGGTGTGGGAGAGGCAGGGTTGCAGTGGGTGAGTGCGGGTGGTGGGAGGGGGGCCAGGAGACCGCGAGGACAGTTTTCTTATTTCACAGGTTTCAAAACAACAAAACAACCATCGCGGGACATTTTTTTCTTCACAGGGCATTAGGCACGCTGGGATGGGCTCCCAGCATGCCATCCGGCTATTTTTGGGGGGCAGTAGCCGGCGGGGAATAGGCACCTGTCAGCTACTACAAGTAAGGGGGTTCACGCCACCTGACTGCTTCTTTTAGGAGCCAGTAGCCCGGCGGGGTATTGAGGCACCCCATCGCACACAAGTAAAGGGGGTTCATATTATGCCAATGGGGATTGGGCACCCTCGGCACACCAATATTAGCGGGGTTTTGATATAATGCCGACGGGAGTCGGCTCCCCTCAGGCACAATCAACATTGCCAGTGAAGCCGACGGGGATTGGGGCCCCCATCGGCAACTAAACATGGTGGGGGGTTGTTATATTGTTTGTGAACACAGCGGCAAGCCGCCGCCATGTTCACAAACAATATCAGAGTTTTTACATCCCGCCTTGCAATAACGGGTCACTCCCTCATTGCAGCGGATGGCTGACGCTGCAATGACGAGGTGGCCCCTGATTGCAGCGGCTACTTTTTTAGAAGGTTGTGGCACGCTGGCTGAACTAGTGTCAGCAGCAGCGTGCCACGGCATTGGGAGAAGCGTGAGAAGCCTTTGCAGACTGTGGGGGCGTTGGCCACAACAGTGCCGCACCTCCACAACTTGCTTGTGCAGAAAGCTGCCGCAACAGGTTTCTTACGCATGCGCACAATCAACATAAAAACAGAACACAATGGAAAACTGGGAGACGTTCAAATCCATACAGAAGGTTTGTAAAAACAAAATAAATAAAACAAAACAGAATTATGAAAATAAACTTGCAAAAACAGCCAATAAAAACAATAGCAAACAATTTTACAGTAATATTAACTCACTCAAAAAACAGATACCACGCCGGCCCGGTGGCACTGAGGGTTGAGACGCTGGACATCACACCTCACGTCACGATAGCGACTCAGGTTCAGGAACGATCCTGGGCCACATGGGGTTGGCGAGGATTGCGCTTCCACAGGACTGCTCTCCTCTCCTGAGAGGGGGAAGGTACTGTCTTCCACACCACGAGCGTTCTCTGGTGGTGGTCGGGGATCACGAGCTGTGGAGACCAAGAATATGGGGTATGGGAGCCTCTACAGATGTCCTGTGGGCGGGTGCGGGAGTGCACCCATCACATGCTGGACATCATTGCACATCCGTGCTCCCAGGGAAACCAAGAAAAAGCAGAAAACAGCTGGCACCCAGGTAGGAAAAGGCCTGCTCACCAGACCCACCCATGCTCACTGTCAGGCATGCTCTATTCATCTGTGTTCCTCCATCCCCCGGTGGCAACTTTGACCCTTAAGATAGAGTGCCGGAAGGAGTTGGCGGCCCTTACCTGGGTGGGCTCAGAGCTGGGAAGTCAGTAGCCAGATAGGATTGGGGGGATGTGCCTGCTAGAGATAGGATGGTGGGGAGTCTCAGACAGAGCTGGATAATGGGTATGAAGTGAGCAGTGCTGGAGAGAGACCTAAGAACCAGTGTAGAGGAGTAAAGAAACTGTACAAAAAATACAAAAACAGATTAAGGAACATAATACACTGCTAACATAGACAGCTGAGCTAGCAAATAGTTTAAAGAAATAGTTTTGCTCAATTTACACGACACCTAAAGAGGGATATGTTATTTATTTTT
Source organism: Neoceratodus forsteri (assembly GCA_016271365.2). NCBI lineage: Eukaryota > Metazoa > Chordata > Ceratodontiformes > Ceratodontidae > Neoceratodus > Neoceratodus forsteri. The sequence goes on along the minus strand of CM028129.1, from coordinate 212,596,932 downwards.
ATTTATTTAGTTTTTGTTGACCAGGAAAGGAGGACTAGACAGTTCTGCCTATTTTCAGCCTCGTCCCGGGGGAGGGGGTACAGATGGATGCCAACTGACATTGAACCAGATTAAGCTGTTGGTGGTATTTTTTAGAGAATGGGGAAAATTTGGCCAGGACTCGGGGGAAATTCCCCTGCTCCTTTCGAGAAGTGCCATGGGATCTTTAACATCCACCTGAACTACCACCAGAACATGCAGATGTGATCTCGGTTTAATGTCTCATCTGAAAGACGGCACCTCAGGAGTGCAGCACCCCCCCTCATGACCCGAGTGCCTGGTGTGGAGACATTTAATAACACAAATGCCGAACCGGAGATTGGAAGGGACTCAAGACCCTCACCGACCTGCAAATGCGGATTGAACCTCCCTCAACTGCTGAATCCACCACATGTGGTGCAACCGCCTGTCAGCTCCTCTCCAATTTTAGGTATTCCTTGCCCAAAGGGGCTAAAGGCCCTCACCAACCCACAAACATGAATAGAACCTCCCTCAACTGCCGAGTCCACCACAAGCGGCACACCACCTGCCGGCTCCACTTTGATTTTAGGGGATTCCTTGCCCGAATGGGGCTCAAGACCCTCACTGAACCATAAACGCAGATCGAACCTCCCTCAGTTGCCGAATCCACCACAAGTAGCGCAACCGCCCACCGGTTCCACTCCAGTTTTAGGGGATTTCTTGCCCAAAGGGGCTCAAGACCCTCGCCGACCTGCAAATGTGGATCTAACCTCCCTCAACTACTGAATCCACCACAAGCGGTGCAACCTCCCACCGGCTCCACTCCAATTTTAGGTACAGAGCTTTTGGGCAGTCCACTTTAAATTTGGTGCCCAGTCCCAGCATGGGCTGCTCTTGGAGGCATACACTCTTGCTGCACTTCTCAGCCCATTTGGAAATGGAGCCTTGGACCTTTACTCTGAGCACAGCATAGCCAGGGCTCAGAGCTTGTTTATTGGGGGATTCCTTGCCCGAAGGGACTCAAGACCCTCACCGACCCGCAAACGTGGATTGAACCTCCCTCAACTGCCGAATCCACCACAAGCGGTGCAACCACCCACCAGCTCCACTCCAATTTTAGGTATGGTGCTTTCTAGCAGTCCAGTTTAAATTTGGCAGCCAATACCAGCCTGGGCTGCTCTTGGAGGCCTATGCTCTTGCTGTACTTCTCATCCCATTTGTAAATGGAGCCTTGGACCTTTACTCCAAGCACAGCATAGCCAGGGCTCAGAGCTTGTTTATTGAGAAGCCCTGCTGGCACTGTGCTCTGGCTCCACACCCACCCTATCTGGCCACTTTGATTTATAGTTACAGGCTGTCACATGACATGCCACTTTCAGTGAGTTACTAAGTGCCTAATTCCCCATTAGCAAGTTATTCTTTTTGGCCACCAGAGGGCCAGCTATCTACCGTGTACACGTTGCATTACTGTTATCTCATTTCCCAGTATCGAAGCTACCTAATACCTAGCTTTACACTTCTACCAATTTTTGGCTGAAAATGCACAACTCACTGGCTGCAGCCTACTCCTTCTTCACTATGCAAATCCCCCTCTCACTTCCTCACTCCCTCTTGCTCCATATTCTTACTTTTTCTACCCATCCTGCTCTTCACTCCTCCCATCCAAATAACAGTGCTACGCAACTTACTCCCTTCTTTCATCCCCTACTTTTATCCTCTCAATCTCTCCTTTGCCCCCTCTTGAAACATTGTCCCAGTTTTCTCAGCTCCCAGATGCCTCTATACTATCAGTGCCTAGCCACTTAGCCTTTCTTCGATTACTAATATCATAACCCCTTCTCACAGCTCATCCGCTTCCTCCCCAAAACCATCATCACTTCTTAAATGCCTCAAGCTCCACTACCTCATCATAGTCCTCCTCCTTCTTTCATCAGGGGATATTCACTCAGACCCCGGGCCAAATGCCCCAAGCACCATAATTACTGTCTTTTCTACAAATGACCCCTCTTGTGCCCTCTCAGCCCTCCCAAATGGGTTGAAATTCATATATCTAAATATCTGTAGTCTCCTACTTAAAATTGATCTTCTGCAAACCCTGGTGGTATCCCTTAATCCGGATATCCTAATCCTAACTGAAACCTGGCTCAGTGACAAGATACCAGATTATTCCATCACCACCCTCGGTTATGCCATCTCTAGGCAAGACAGAGTGAGTAGGGGTGGTGATGTGGCAATTTATATCTGGTCCTCACTACATTATACCACAATCCTATCTTCTTCCCTCCCAGCAACTTACAAAGCACTAGCTATTCGTATCGCACTGCCCTTCACCATCCCGATCTTCATAACTGGCGTCTCTTGCCATCCAGGCATCCAGCCCACAGTCACAATAGAGCCCATTACTCCCTTAACATCTCTCTCGCACTCAGGTGAAACATACATTCTAGGTGACTTCAACCTAAACTGGTTGTCTCCTTCTGCCACAAAGACACGTAATGAAGTTGCAGACCAAAATCTCACGCAACTCATCCTCGAACCTACCCACCCTAACCACAAGACCCAGAATCACTCCCTGCTAGACTGGGCACTCACTTTCCGCCCCCATACAGTCATCAAGTATGGTATCCTACCTGACGCCCTCAGTGACCATCACCCTATCTTCCTAATTAGAAAGGTCCACAGGCTCAAACCTCCGCACATAATCTTACAACTGCGATCCTTCAGATCTCTAGATCTTGACCCTCTCCTGCAAGATCTAGCCCTTTCTGACTGGTCACCTCTCTCCTCTGCCTTCTTGGTCGACCTCGCCCTTGCCTAATTTAAAGAAAAATTCTTAGAAATCTGGAATTCCTTTGTCCCTTTCAAATGCTCCAGAGTATGTGGTAACCACCTTCCCTGGATAACCCCTGAACTGCTGGCCTGTCTTATGGAAAGGGACCATGCCTGGAAGAAACACAAAGCATCTCAGTTACCCAGCGATTATGTCTTATACTGACAACTTCGAAACTCTTGCACCAAAGCTGCAAGATTAGCCAAGTCCAACTATTTCAGATCTGCTTTTCATACTAATATAAACACCCCCTCCAAATTCTGGAAAGTGGTCTGCGCCCTCTTTTCCCCCCTCCAAACCCCCTTCTCCAGTGCTCAAAATAAATAATTCCCTTGTAGCTGACCCTCACTCTGTAGCTGAGGAATTTAATTACTACTATACCTCATGTGCCTCAGCCCTTCTAAACTCACTTCCCACTCCCACCCCCATTCCCCCCCTCCTCTACCTCTGGGACCCCTCCCCCAACCTTCTCCTTTCCCCCAATACCCCTGTCGATACCCTAAATGCCCTTCTGTCTCTCAGCCCCTCAGAAGGCTCGTCACTTGATGACCTCAATCCTAAGCTTCTCTTCCTCTCAGCCGCTGCTGTTGCCTATCCCCTGTCCTTAATTCTAAATCTCTCCTTTACATCTGCCTCTGTTCCCTTGTCTTGGAAGCATGCTGTTGTCCTCCCACTTCCTAAAGGTGGTGACCTTACATCCCCTAGTAACTATCATCCCATTTCTCTCCTTCCCACCCTTGCTAAACTTCAAGAATACTTAATTCTCTCTCAGTTTACTTCCTTTCTCTCTGAGTCCTCCTTCTTCACACAGTTCCAATCTGTTTTTTGCAAAAATCACTCCACTACTATCTCCCTACTCAGCCTCACTGACTCCATCCTAACAGGGATGGATAATGGCCTTATCACTTTAGCCATCTTCGTCGACCTCGCAAAGGCTTTTGACACTGTCTCCCACACCCTTCTTCTTGACTCCCTTACCGCTGCTGGCCTGAATACAGCTGCCACTAATTGGTTCAGGACCTATCTCACTGGTAGAACTCAGTCTGTCAGGATCACGGATTCCATCTCCCCTCCCCTCCCTATCAGCACAGGAGTCCCTCAGTGCTTGGCCCCCTACTCTTTTCCATCTTCCTTAACAATCTCCCATCAGTTTGCTGTCCTTCCACCTCCATTCACATGTACACTGATGATGTGGTCTTGTATGCATCTGGCACATGTCCCTCTGAAGTAGAATCCAGTCTCCAGCATTATTTTGATCAAGTTCAGCTCTGGTTTGCCTCCCATCAGCTCTTCCTTAATGCCAAGAAGACAGTCTCCTTGACCTTTGGCACGAGACAGAGACTGTCTATGCTCCGTGGCCTGCCCTCTTTCCACACTCTGGACAGGACTCTCCTTGCGGACGCTACCTCTTTCTGCTACTGTGGGGTTTGACTGGACCAACACCTCAACTTTTTTTGACACATAGACGCCATTCTGAAATAACTGCACCTCAAGCTTGGTGCCTTGTTCAGGAACCATAGCTGCATACCTCTTATGGCTAGGTGTGAATTCGTCCAGAAGATGATACTCCTTATTTTTGAATACTGTGACATGGTCTGTGGTGCTGCTCCTAAGTCCTCCTTGACCAGACTGGATATGCTCTTTACCTCCTTCTGTCACTTTGCCCTAGACGCTCCCCCTCATACTCATCACTGCGATCTCTGTCATGCCCTGTCCTTCCCCCCACTGGCAAACAGACACCTCTCTCATTATTTATTTATTTATTTATTTATTTATTTAGACAGCAGTTTGGAAAACCTTTGAGCCATAGGCTCATTTACAAAGGTACCTTGTCACAGTAAGACAAACGAAAATACACAGTATAACAGTATAATAGTAACTTAAGACATAGATACAAACAAGCTGGTACAGGTAGGATTGATGCAAACAATACCAGAGTTATGTTGTCCTTAGCAGCTTAGTAGTAAGCTTTGTCATAAGTATTGAGTACAGCTTTGATTAGTGGCAATTACAGCTTCGGGTGTTAACAAGGTGGTTCCGTAAGAACGTTTTGAAGCACGATATAGTTGGAGCTTTGGAGATGGAGGGGGGCAGCGTGTTAAACCAGGAGGGGGCCCTAAAGCTGAAGGCTCTTTGGCCGTGAGAGGTCCTAGCTCTAGGGATAACAAGAGAGGTTTTCCCAGAGGTCCGAGTATGAACTAGTGGGACAGAGCGGCGGATGGTGGTGGTCAATCCTGGCAGGGATAGCCCAAGGAGGGTATTTTATGTAAGGGTACAGGTCAGATATTTGAGGCGCTCATCAAGATCAAGTACCAGCTTTAGCGTACAGTAGACAGGTGTGTGTTAGCCTAGGTGCCCCAGTAATTAACCTGCAGGCCTTATTCAGAGTAGTGCGAATTTTATGGAGTGCAGTCTGATCAGCAGCACCATACACCGGCAGTCCATAGTCCACTAGGGACAGGATAGAAGAGGTGACTGCAAGTCGAAGAGCCTCCAGGGGGAGGCAGTGTTTATACCGATGTAAGATGCCCAATCGGATATTAGTGGCAGTGGCTAGGGCGGTGATGTGTCCATGGAAGGAGAGGGAGGGGTCAAAATGGATCCCTAGGTATTTATAGGAGCAAACTTGTTCGAGTGGGAAGAGGACCCAGAGTGAATGAGGAGTTTGAAGTTGCAGGACTTGTTTTGAGGATGAGTGAAGAACATGGTTTGTGTTTTTAAGATTTATCACCAATCTATGTTCCTTGAACCAGCCCTCAGCTTCGTGAAGGACTTCTGCAACAAGTTCTGGAGGAGCAATAGGATTCTGACTTGAGGCAAAGATGACTGCATCATCAGCGTACAATAGAATGTTCCCGAGCAGAGCGTGGAGCAGTGTTAAGGTAAAGGGAGAATAGTAAGGGGCCCAGAATGGAGCCCTGGGGAACCCAGAAAGATGGGACAGATGTCTGAGTAGGTCCCATTAATTTGTCTACGCTGTGAGTGGTCAGACAGATAACTGGTGCACCAGGAGATAGGCCTAGCAGCAAAACCAGAGAGACTAAGGGCATCAAGAAGGAAGGGGTGGGAGACAGTGTCAAAAGCTTTAGAGAGGTCAATGAAGACCGCACCTGCCAGAGAACCAGTGTCTAAGGAGGAGTGGAGAAAGTTGGAGAACTCTAGGAGGGCTGTGTTGGTACTGTGGCCTGCTCGGAAGCCATGCTGCTCAGGACATAGGACATTGTAGGTGGAGAGGTAGTCAGAGATTTGAGAGGCCACCACTTTTTCCAAGGCCTTGGAGAGAGGAGAGAGAATGGAGATTGGCCGATAGTTTCCAGTCACAGTCCTATCACCACCTTTAAAGATAGGGGTGACAGTGGCGACTTTCCAGGCAGTTGGAACCTTCCCCAGGCAAAGAGAGTGGTTGATGAGGCACGTGATCGGGGTAAGGACTGTGTCTAAGACCAGCCGTGGGATACCGGGATCCAGGGGTGTCACTGCCCATACTATTACTCTTGAGGGCAGTGACAAGGTGCGGCCTAAGTTCTTGGGCAGAAACACTGGAGGAGAGAAAATATGGGGAGAAAGATTTATGGGAGGCGCTGGGGAGGAGGGTCAAAAATTTGTAGGAGGATAGGCTAAGGTCAGTGAATGAGGTGTTGAGGTGGTTGGCTATGAGGGCTGGGTCTGAGGAGATCACGCCATTAATGTTGATCTGGAAGGGTGGGGGGGAGTGTCCACTCCCATTTAACTGTTTAATGTTATCCCAGAAGGTTCTGGGGTTCCCCCATGAGGCAGTGAGTGAGGACCGATAGTGCTCAGACTTGGCCTTTCTGATGGCCAAGTGCACTTGTTTGGTGACAGCATATAACTGCTTGTCACTGGGCTGGCCAGTCTCAATGGCACGGTGCCATAGGTTGTCCCTATGTTTGAGTTGGTGGATCAAAGCTGTAGGTTACCCGGGGGCATTCTGCCTTTTAGAACGGCTGGTCGACATTGGGGAAAAGATATCACAGGCATTATTAAAAGTTCAGGTAAAGAAGGAGAGAGCTGTGTCGATGTCAGGAGTTGCCTGTATAGGAGACCAGTCAATTTGGGACAGAAGTTCCTTAAGTTTTATCAGTCCACCAGGTATTAGACGCCGCCGGCATGTGGACTGTGCTATGGGTTTGGGGACTGAGGATGACCAGTGGAATAGAATGGGGGAGTGATCACTGAGAGAGTCTGGGAGGACTTGTACATTGGCCAAACTGACCTCTGAATTCTGGCTTGGTGAACTCCCTCCCTACCTCACCTCATCTCATCCCTTGCCACTGCTCTCCCGCCCACCCTTTCCCTCAGATCCTATGATACATGCACTTTGATGGTCCCCCACTGCTCTACCCTCATCGGTAAGACTCGATTTGTCCACCACTACCTGGAACCCCCTTCCCCCTCAAATATGACACTCCTCCTCCTCCTCCTCCTCCTCCTCCTCACACTTCCTCAGCTCTGCCGTGCATAACTATTTCTCCTCTAGCTGTTCCTGTTATAATCCTCCCTAACTTCCTTCTTAAATCCTGCTCCTGTTTTTTTCCCCTCCACAACTTCACCATTCCTATGCTGTCCTTCCTTCTCCTCATACCCTTAATTCTCTCCCTCTTTACTTCCTCTCTCTCCACTTGCTAGCCTGATCCCAGTCCCCTTGCAGTTTCTCTGCATCCTGAAGGAATAGGGTAACTTCCTAATAACCCCACTCCCTCCTAATCTCCCCCTCACTTCTTCTCTCTTTACTTGTTTGCCTTCTCCTAGTCCCCTTTCAGGGTTCTCAGCATCCTGAAGGGGAATAAGTAGTGGCTTCCTATTTTACCCTCTACTATCCTCCTTCTCCACTGTTGCCTGCTCCCAGTCCCCCTTGCAGGGTTCTCAGCATTCTGAAGGGGTATAGGATGTGGCTTCCTATTCCTATCCTCTATTATCCTCCTCCACCAAGTAAATTCATCACAATACAGCATTTGCCCACCTTCCCCCCTACCCCGCACTTAATTATTTCACCTCTGACCTTCCACACTTGCCACTTTACTTTGTTGCACTCTGTTGTGTTATGTTCATTGATATGTCTGTATCACAAGTAAGTAGCCTGGCTACTCCCAACTGATGTAATGTTTCCTATTTTCACCAACTGGATTACCTGGTATCCTCGTCCCCTTTGCTCCCCCCACACACAATTTTCAACTGCATAATTATGCTGTCTACCTGCTAACTATCTGTTTCTAAATAAAATCCATAGATTCCTATATGACTGTATGTATTCTCAGTGTATCACTGCTTACTATTTGTATACCAAATGTAACTGTTGATCTTCCTGGACATAAAGTCTCCACCACTCATTCATGCTGATGGTACTACGCAGAGGCACTAGGACCCAGGGGGAGCCAACATTTTTCAGGAGGGACAGCGCTGAGGTAGGACCGCGAGGAGCGACACTGTGAGCCAGGCTCGTGCCATATAGACTATCTCAACATCGACCCTACAACCGCCTTAGTTCCTTTTTTCCTGCCATCAAGTGCGCTTTAGTGACGACGACACTTGCCTGCCGGGAGTCAGAACTTTCATGTCTAGATGACAGCAGCTTCAGTTTTATTAGTATTGATTAGTTTTATTATTGTCTAGAGAAAATAAGTACCAATTAAATTTTATTATTTCCTCAGAAGAAGTCTTCAGCCCTCCATTGATGGAGTCGACCATGAGTGGGGCAGGTGACGGTAGGGAGACTTTGCATGAAAGCTGTTTAGTCCCCCGGGCAGGGTCTGATCCACCTCCCTCTATGGGGGGGGGGGTCTGTCTACAGATGGTCTGGTGCTCAGGGGGATGGGCGATTTCCCCGAAAGTACAAAAAGAAGCGGTCCCATTCCCGGCACTGCTTGACCTTGAGCTCTTCTTCGGCCTCCCGGTTGAAAAAGAAGCAGCACCGTTCTAGGTCGCCCTCTGGTAGTCTGCACTTAGATCATCAGTTCCTAGGGGCAGAGGCCAGTCTCTGTCCTCTTCTGGAGTCCCCTCTGGTTTCTGTTCCTGGTGACCAGCATCCACGACTCCAGAGTCCTTCCTCAGCTGTTGGGGGGTCCTCCAATGAGCAGTTTCACCATTGGGCTGCTCTTATGGAAGAGTGGGTGCGGCGGTTGTCACAGCTGCCTGAGCTGGCTAGTCCATCACCAGGGCCTTCGGGCCTCTCGGTTTTGGACCTGCAGGCCGGACGATTGAGACTCCCGAGTCATGCGGCGCCCTCTCCAGTGTCGTCGACTCCACACCCTGATGTTTATCCCCCTCACATGGCTGCGGCGCAGGGGTCCACACCAATGCCTTTATCTCCTGCTGAATTTCTTCATTTTTCTTCCTCATATCAGACTTTACAGACTTCTGCCGCTGTGGTGCTGGCCTCTGCAGCACCGGTGCTGCGCTCGGTGCCAACTTCTCCGTGCAGCGTTTGCTGCACCACGTGCTGTGTCAGCACTGCAGTGCCGCAATCCTTGTCGGCACCACACACAGTGCTGCTTCCTATACCGGCGCCTCCTGTGTTCTTGGCGCTGCTTCCCATGGCGGTGCCGTGGGCTCTGATGGTGCCGCACAGGTATCAGAGGTTGTCGATGCTGATTCTTTCTGCTCCTCTTCCTACCTCTTCTTTTCATCCCTTTCTTGTCTATACAGTCCCTTCTGGACTGGCAGAATGACACTGAACCTGATCCTGACTTCGATTAGGAGATGACTTTGATGATGAATCCACCTTGGGGTGGGGAACAAACCTTCTACAGAGCCTTTGGTCAAGGTCCTTTCCTTTAAGTCTCTGCTCAGGAATTTAAATTCCAGTCCCTGTCTCCAGACCTCGGATATTGATTCTGGGAAGCTGCTGCATTTGCAGCATCTGCACGTTCCAGATAGCTCTATGAATTTAACCCCTCTCGTGCAGCCCTCTTTCAATACTCTAACCCAGATGGTGTGGGATAACCTGGCTCTTATTCCCTCTGTGGCTAAGTCCGTAGATAGGAAATGTGCCCCTCCCAAGGATCGTCCCATTCTGGCCTCTCAAGCTTTTGCTGATGCCATAGTGGTTCTGGCAGAGAATGACAAGGCTGTTCTTCCACAGGAAGCTACAGCACGTCCAATAAACAAAGAATCTCGCAAGATCGACACCTTGGGTTAGCGAATCTTTGCTGCTTCAGCCTTGGGCATGCGCATTGCCACCTATCAGGGTTTTTTTTCTCAGTACGAGTATACACTCTCGCAATCGCTCAAAACTACGGTAGAAGCTCTTCCCGATTCGGAGGTTAACGCAGAACTCCTACAGACCATTACCAGAGGCACTGAGTCCAATAATCAACAGTTTAAAGCTGTTCTGGATGCTTTTGACACTGCCTCCAGAGCAGCGGCGGTTGGTATTTGTACCTGTTGCCACTCTTGGTTGCATATCTTGGGCTTCACTAATGATGCCCAACAAAAGGTTATGGCCTTACCTTTTGACAGTATGTATCTGTTTGGGCCTTAGGTACAGCAGGCACTCGAGGCCACTCAGAAAACTAGGTCAGCCATCAAGACTGCTAGACACCCTTCCGCAGCCCCTCAAAGGGGTGGGAACAGGCATCCGTTTTGTAACCGTCAGTCCTTTCGTGGTAAGGGCAGAGGAGTCTTTAACATAAACCAAACTCCTCAGCCACAAAAGAAAGTACAGCAGAAGGCACAGGGCCCTAAAGCGCTCAGTGCCACCCTCTGAGATTCCGTCCCAGGTCTCACCTCAACTGTCCGAAGGGGGCTCTTCCTCGGCAGTAGGAGGGCGTCTGACTCAGTTTTATGACAGGTGGAAGTCGATAATATCAGACAAGTGGGTCCTTAGGATAACCCAAGAGGGGTACTCTCTCAATCTGTTGTAAACCCTTCTGGATCATCCACTCAAGCGACAGCCCAGGCTGTCTGCCTCTCATTCAGACCTTCATGCATCCAAGATTGTAGGCCTTCAGAACAACAAGACAGTAGAGGTAGTTCCACTGGACCAGTGGAACACAGGTTTCTACTCCCATTACTTTCTAGTTCCAAAGAAGACAGGTGGTATGTGCCCTATTCTTGACCTCAGAAAGTTAAACAAGCTTCCTTTCAAGGAGAAATTCAAGATGATATCACTCGGTTCCCTGATACCTCTGATTCATCAACATGATTGCTTAGCCTCCCTGGACATGCAGGACACCAACCAACACATTCTCATACACCCAAAGCACCACAAGTACCTAAGGTTTGTGGCATTGGGTCAGCTCTACCAATTCAGAGTCCTGCCCTTTGGGCTATCCTCAGCGCCTCGAGTTTTTACAAAGTGCTGTACAGTTCTCTAGCGCATCTGAGGAAAATCGGAATTCAAGTGTTCCCATAGCTGGACGACTGGCTCCTTGTGAGCCCCTCCCAACAAGAGACTCTAGAGGCCATGGCTATGGCCTCAAACTTCCTCACGCTCATGGGAGTTCTGCTAAACTTGAGAAAGCTGCAGTTACAGCCCTCCCAGAGGCTCCTCTTCATAGGAACCCTCCTGGACACCTCCTGTGCAAAAACCTTCCTTCTGGAGGACAGAAGGAGTGATATTCTCCAGATGGCCTGCTTCATCAGAGAAACACCTCAGTCTGAGCTCTCTCTCTTGATGCAGTGGATGCTGGGTCTCATGGCATCTTCAGTGTTCACTGTGCCTCTGGCTCGTCTTCACATGAGAACTTATCAGTGGATGCTCAGCACTCAGTGGTTGCTAAACACACATCCTCAGTCCTTTCACATCAGGGTGACAGAACTGCTGAGGTGGTCACTCACCTGTCGGTCTCAGGAGGACTACCTTCAGGAGGGTTATCCTTTCAACCCTCTGAATCCTCAGGTCTCCATCACCACGGATGCATCCCTGCTGGAATGGGGAGCTCACTGCCAGGATCTCCACACCTAGGGCAGATGGAGTCAGGACGAGTCCCAACTTCACATAAATGTTCTGGAAATGAGAGCCATCCTTTACGCAGTCTGGACCTTGAAGGAAATTTTCTGTCACAAGACCATTCTCCTTCAAATGAACAACAAGGCAGTGATGTACTACATCAACAAGCAGGACAGGCACACTCTTACCCCTTATGCAGGGAGGTGATGAGAGTGTGGGAATGGTGCCTAGAGCACAAAGCTCTAATTCAGGCAGTCCACCTGCCGGGAGAACAGAATGATCTGGTGGACTGTCTCAGCAGAACGGAGACAGATCCCCATGAGTGGTCTCTCGAAGCAACCATCATGCAATCACTCTTCGATGAATGGAGAACTCCGGACCTGGACCTTTTTGCATCCCCACTCAACACAAAACTGCCTCTCTTCTGCTCCAGAAATCCAGGACCTGGCATTTTTTGTCAGGATGCATTCAGATTGTGGTGGACAAAACACTTTCTGTACGCATTTCCTCCTCTTCCCTTAGTTGAGAGAGTGCTGCTCAAATTGGAGGCACGGGGGGGGGTGCAGAATGATTCTCATCGCCCCATTCTGGCCTCGTCAGATCTGGTTTCCGTTAATCAACATATTATCAGAAACCTCCCTGAAACCGCTTCCACTTCAGATGAACCTACTGACTAAGGGCCCTGTAGTTCATCCCAGCCTGAGTCCCTTCACCTCCATGCTTAGCTCCTGAAGAGACAGAGGTGAACAGGTTTAGCATTCATGTAGAGTTTCAGATATTCTATTAGCTGCACGCAAGCCAGCTACTCGAAAGACTTAGATGGCTAAGGTCAGGACAGTGGTAAATGGAAAAATAGACAAGGACAGTAAGAGCAGGGATGGGGGAAAAAGGATAAAGCCAACATTAAATGGAGGGCAATGAGTACCAATGCCCGTAGTCTGGGAAACAAGCTTCCTGAGCCAGTAGCCCTGATGAAAGATGAACAGTTGGATATTGTGGCAGTCACGGAAACATGGTACACCGAGAACCATGACTGGGACGTCAACATACCAGGGTACACAATCTACAGAAGGGACAGGGAAGGTAAAGAGGTGGAGTAGCTCTATACACAAGGAAGGAATCAAAGCTACGGAACTAAAAAGTAAGGGGAGGACAAAGAGGCACTCTGGGCCACCTTGGAGAACAGGGAATGGCATCACAATCCACACAGGGTTGTGTATACAGACCCCCGTCTCAAGGGAGGAAATGGACAACAAAATGATAGAGGACATTCTCAAAATGGCTGAAAAAGGGGAGATACTGTTGATGGGGGACCTGAATATGCCAGATGTTAACTGAATAACAGGTACTGCAGCCACATCCAAGAGCAGGGTCATTGTCAATGCCCTGCAGGGGGCAGGCCTTAGACAGCTTGTGTTGGAACCCACTCGGGAGGGAGCAGTATTAGACCTGGTACTCTCAAATGGAGAGAGGATCACAAATTTAGAAGTCAGTAGACATCTGGGAACAAGCGACCACTACACAGTGTGCTTCACAATGAGCACAACCATGGAGATAAGCCATACAAAAACAAGGATACTGGACTTTAGAAGAGCTGACTTTGGCAAAATGGGTGAATACCTGAAAAATGCACTAGCAAATGACCAAAAAGGAGGGGTGGAAGAACAATGGAGAAAAATCAAAACTGCCATCATAGAGGCAACAAGCCTTTGTGTGAAACAAATAAAGAAAACAAAGGAGTAAAAAACCACTATGGTTTCAAGCAGAGTGGCAGGAAGGTTAAGGAGAAAAAGGCTGCATTCAAAAGTATAAGGAATCACAGAAGGAGCATGACAGGGAACTGTATCAATTAAAGCAGAAAGAAGTGGGGAAGGCAGTCAGACTAGCAAAGGCCCAAACTGAAGAAAAAATAGCCAACTCAGTTAAGAAGGGGGATAAAACCTTTTATAGGTACATTAGGGAGCATAGAGAGGTTAAGGGAGGGATAGTGAAGATCAGTAAAGGAGAGGGGAGGTGGGCAGAGGGAGACAGTGAAAAGGCAGAGATACTTAATGGATACTTTTGCTCAGTATTCACAAAAGAAGATGAGGAGGAGTTACCTAAACCAGACAATAGAAGCACTCTGGGTAGGGGGGTTGACACCAGTCCATTCACAGAAGAAAGAGTCCTGAAAGAACTCTTCCTAAAACTCAAGGTGGACAAAGCAATGGGGCCTAACGAGATTCACCCCAGAATCCTAAAAGAACTAGGGAGGGACCTAGTGACACCACTGACCACGCTTTTAACAGATCATGGCGGGATGGGCGGTACCTGAGGGCTGGAGGGCAGATGTGATTCCCCTTCACAAAGGTGGGAGCAAGGCAGAAGCAGGAAACTACAGACCTGTAAGTTTGACCTCAGTGGTAGGGAAATGATGGAATCACTTCTGAAAGAAAGAATTGTTGGTACCAAAGGCCAGTGGGACACAGGACCCAAAGCAGCATGTATTTACAGCAGGGAAGATCATGTCAGGCAGATCTAATAGATTTCTTCGACTGGGTGACAAAGTAATAGACCAGGAGAGGAGCTGTGGATATGGCCTACCTAGACTTTAGCAAGGCATTTGACAAAGTCCCGCACAAAAGATTAATAATCAAGTTAGTCAGCCTGGAAGTGGGTCCCAGGGTGGTAGCCTCGGTGGCAAACTGGCTGCACAACAGGACACAGAAGGCAATAGTGAATGGAACACATTCCGAAGAAAGGGGGTTTACTAGGGGAGTACCTCAGGGCTCAGTACTGGGTCCAGTCCTCTTTAACATCTTTGTAGGTGACATTGCAGAGGGTCTGGAGGGAAAGGTATGCCTCTTTGCAGATGACACAAAGATCTGTAACAGAGTTGATGCACAAGAGGGGTAGAAAAGATGAGAAGGGACTTGGCAAGGTTGGAGGAATGGTCAGACATGTGGCAACTTAGATTCAATACAAAAGAACACAGCGTAATGCACATGGGAAACAAAAACCAGGAGAAGAGTACACAATAGCAGAGGAGGTACTAACAACAACAAAAATGGAAGGGACCTGGGGGTAGTCATATCAGATGACCTAAGGTGGGTAAGCAATGTGAAAAGTTGGTAAGGAGAGCCAGGGGATACTGGGATGCATAGGAAGGGCTCACAAGTAGAAAAAGAAGTGGTTATCCTCTGTACAGACAGTTGGTGAGACCCCATCTGGAGTACTCGTGCAGTTTGGAGACCTCATCTACGCAAGGACATAGACAGGATGGAAGTAGTCCAGGAGGAGGGCAACTAAAATGGTGCAGGGTCTGCAGCAAGCCATATGAAAAGAGACTGAGAGAGCTTAATATGTATACTCTTGATGAAAGGAGGGACAGGGGGACATGATAGAAACGTTCAAGTACCTCAAGGGAATCAACAAAGTCCAGGAGGGTAGCATCTTTCAGAAAAAGAGATGTGTAAGAACAAGGGGGCACAATTTAAAGATAGAGGGGGGACGGCTCAGGGGTAATGTGAGGAAATTTTTTTTCACAGAGAGAGTGGTGGATACATGGAACAACTTTCCTGAGGAGGTCGTTGGGTCTAAAACAGTGGGGGAATTCAAACATGCATGGGACAGACACAAGGCAATTATAGTTGGGGTTGCAGAAAGTAGGCTGTTGGTTAACTAGAATCTGCAGCTTATCCAGTAGGTAGGGAAATGGGCAGACTGGGTGGGCCAAGTGGTCCTTATCTGCCGTCAAAGTCTATGATCTTCCTGGACATAAGTCTCCACCACTCATTCACGCTATTGGGATCTGCGTCGGAGGCACTAGGACCCATCGGGAACAAACTTTTGCTTGAGGTCGACACCAGAGATGGCGCGCGAGGCCTGGCGCAGGAGACACTGCTTTCATGGCTGGCTTTCTCGGCGCCGACCCTCCAACTGCCTCCAGTTCCTTTTTCCCGCCGTCGAGTGCGCTTCAGTAACGACATCGCTCGCCTGACGGGAGTCAAACTTCAAACTAGCAGCATAGTTTTCAGTTTATTTTTTTGTAGTATTATCTCGATATAGTATCGCTTAAGTTTATTCTATTTTAATATACAATAAAGAAGTCTCGGCCTAGTTGACGGAGTCGACCATGAGCAGGTCAGGTGACGGTAGGGAGACTTCGTATGAAAGCTGTTCAGTCAGTCGGGCTGGGTCCGGTCCGCCTCCTTCTCCCGAAGGGGGGTCCGACAACGGTCAGTCCAATGCCCGGGGGGATGTGCGGTCCCCCCGAGGCATAAAAACAAACGGTCACATTCTTGGCACCGTTCGGCCTCGAGCTCTTCTTCGGCCCACAGGTCTAAAAAGAGAAGGCATCACTCGAGGTCACCCTCTGATATGTCTCTAGCGTTGGCTCTGTTATCGTAGCTGGTTGCGGTCTCCTCCTTGAGTCGCCAACTTCTGCTTCGGTAGCGCGGCGTCTTGACATCGAGTCCTACCCGCCTATAGGTAGGTCTTCAGATGAGCAGTTTCATCAGTGGGCGCTCTTATGGAGCAATGGGCTCGGAGGTTGGTTCTGCTACCTGGCTCGGTTGCCTGCGGGCCTTCGGGCTTGTCGGACGACCAGGTAGGGCGGTTGGACTTTCCTGGTCGTGCAGCACCTTCTTCGGTGCCGACGACTCTGCGCTTAGGTGTTTCCCCCCCTCACATGGCTGCGGCACAGGGGGCCACACTGATGCCCTTATCTCCTGCTATTTTCCCTTCTAACCATGTTTTTCAGGGTCCTGGGATGCTTTTGGTGCCTTTGGCGCAGTCCACGGTGCCGTCTGGCCTTTCGGCGCCATCTGCAGCATCGCAGGGCTTTTCGGCGTCATGGGGCTTGTCGGCGCCATCCGCAGTGTCGTGGAGCTTCTCGGCGCCTTCTGCGGCACTGTGTGCCTTCTCGGTGCCGTCCGCGGCGTCGCTGGGCTTCTCGGTGCCGTCTTCGGCACCAGGCGGCTTCTCGGCACTGTCCTGGTGCCGCCTTTGTTCGCGCGCCGTTTTGGGTCCCGCTTGCCTCCTCGGTGCGGGAGCTCTCGAGGAATCCTCTTTCCTCTCAATTCTTCCTTCCTCTCCTGTATTTCACTCCTTTCCTGTCCAAACAGTCCTCCCTGGACTATCAGGAGATGACGTTGAGCCTGACCCAGACCTTCGGTTGGGTGATGAAGTGGACGAAGCAGGATCTTTCACTGCTACAGAGCCTGTGGTCGAGGACCTGTCCTTTAAGTCTCTGTTGAAGAACCTGAGCTCCACTCTTTCTCTCCAGACTACAGACATTGATCCTGGGAAGCGGTTAAGACTCCAATATCGTCATGCTTCAGAGATCCCTACGGATTTGACTCCTCCGATTCAACCTTCCTTCGAGACGCTGTCTCAAATGGTATGGAATAATCCTGCTCTTACCCCTTCGGTGGCTAAATCCATTGATAGGAAATACTCAGCTCCCAAGGATCGTCCTTTCCTGGCATCCCAAGCCTTTGCGGATCCTATTGTAGTCCTGGCAGAGAATGACAAGGTCATTCTTCCTCAAACTACTACAGCTCGACCTATTAACAAAGAGTCTCGTAAGATTGATACATTAGGTAAGAGAGTCTTTGCTGCGTCCCACTCTAAATGCAGCGTATTGCCAGTTACCAGGGCTATTTTTCTCAGTATGAGTATATCCTGTGGCACTCTATCAAACAAATGGTTGAAGCTCTTCGGACTCGGACTCTAAGCCAGAGCTTCTTCTGACCATTACCAGAGGTATTGAATCTAATAACCAACAGGTCAAAGCAGCCATGGATGCTTTCGACACTACTTCTCATTCAGCAGCCGCTGGTATTTGTACTTGCCGTCACTCCTGGCTGCGTAATTCGGGCTTCACGAATGATGCACAGCAGCAGGTGATGGCGTTGCCCTTTGACGGCTCGTATCTTTTTGGTCCTCAGGTAGAGCAAGCTCTAGAGGCTACTCAGAAGACTAGGTCAGCCATTAAGCTGGCTCGACCCCCTCCTACCCCCTCTCGAGGGCATGTCGGTAAACGTCAGTTTCATAATCGTCAGTCCTTTCGAGGCAGGGGCAGAGGAAGTTTCCATAAGAACCAACCTGCCCAACCTCAAAAGAAGACGCAACAGAAAGCGCAAGGGCCCAAAGCGCCCAGTGCTACCTTATGAGTTGCCGGCCCAAGTTCCATCTCCACTGCCCGAGGTGGACTTTTTCTCTCCGGTGGGAGGTCGTCTGATGCACTTCTACAACCAGTGGAAGTCCATAACCTCAGACAAATGGGTCCTTCGGATAATTCGCGAGGGGTATTCTCTCAATTTTCTGGAGACCCCTCCGAATCGTCCTCCCAAACGACAACCCAGGCTGTCAATCCTTTAGTCAGACCTTCTCGCCGCCGAGATCCAGGGACTTCTGAACAACAGGGCAGTAGAACTGGTGCCTCCGCATCAGCGAAACACAGGGTTCTACTCCCACTACTTTCTGGTTCCATAGAAGTCTGGGGGTATGCGCCCCATTCTAGACCTCAGAAAGCTAAACAAATTTCTCCCCAGTGAGAAATTCAAAATGATTTCTCTAGGAACCCTGTTACCTTTGCTTCATCAACATGACTGGCTAGCCTCCCTGGACATGCAGGACGCTTACCAGCACATTCCTATTCACCCGAGGCATCACAAATTCCTGAGTTTTGTGGCTCTGGGTCAACACTATCAGTTCAGAGTCCTGCCCTTTGGGCTATCCTTGGCGCCGCGAGTCTTTACAAAGTGTTGTGCAGTTCTCGCAGCGCATCTCAGGAAGCTCGGAATCCGAGTGTTTTCCTACCTGGACGACTGGCTCCTAGCAAGTCCTTCCAGACAGGGGACCCTGGAAGCTGTCCAGATGGCCTCTCGCCTTCTTACGTCCATGGGAGTTTTGCTGAATCTAAAGAAGTCACAGTTGCAGCCCTCCCAGAGACTTCTTTTCATAGGGACTCTACTGGACACCTCTTGCGTGAAGGCTTTCCTTCCAGAGGACAGAAGGCTCGATATCCTTCAGATGGCCCGTTACATTGGGGAGAACAGATCAGTTACAGCTCTCTCAATGCAACGTATGTTAGGCCTCATGGCATCCTCAGTGTTCACTGTACCCTAGCTCGCACACATGAGAACCACCCAATGGATGCTCAGTGCCCAGTGGTCCCCAACCACTCACCCACAGTCTTATCCCATCAAGGTGACAGAACCCTTACAGAGGTCTCTCACCTGGTGGTCTCAAGAAGCAATCTCCTGGAAGGATTTCCTTTTGCTCCTCTGGATCATCAAATCTCCATCACCACAGACGCATCGCTAACGGGATGGGAGCTCATTGTCGCTCTCTCCACACTCAAGGTGTATGGACTCAACTCGAGGCCCAGCTTCACATAAATGTCCTAGAGATGAGAGCCGTCCTTTATGCGGTCTGGGCTTTGAAGGACATCCTCTGTCACAAGAACATTCTCCTTCAAACAGACAAGAAAGCTGTAATGTATTACATCAACAAGCAGGGCGGTGCTCACTCTTACCCCTTATGCAGGGAAGCAATGAGGGTGTGGGAATGGTGCTTGGAACACAAATCTCTAATTCAAGCGGTCTACCTGCCAGGTGTACAAAACGACTTGGCGGACTGTCTCAGCAGAACAGAGGCAGATCCTCACGAGTGGTCTCTCGACTCAACCATAGTTCAATCACTATTCGAAGAGTGGGGAACTCCAGACCTGGACCTTTTTGCATCCCCACTCAATGCAAAACTGCCTCTCTTCTGCTCCAGAAATCCAGGGCCTGGCATTTTCTGTCAGGATGCGTTCAGGCTGCGGTGGACAAAACGCTTTCTTTCTGCCTTTCCGCCTCTTCCTCTAATTCAGAGAGTGTTTCTCAAATTCGAGTCCCAGGGGACCAAGATGATTCTCATTGCTCCGTCTTGGCCTCGACAACCATGGTTTCCACTACTCAACAATATGTTGGCAGCCCCTTCGAGACCACTCCCCCTGCAGATGAACCTGTTGACTCAGGGTCTGGTGGTCCATCCCAACCTGAGATCGCTTCACCTTCACGCTTGGCTCCTGAAGAGGTAGAAGTGAACCGGTTCAATGTCTCTCGAAGAGTTTCAGATATTCTTCTGGCTGCTCGGAAGCCAGCTACTGAAAACTTACATCGCCTAAGTGGAAGCGTCATTTGGTGTGCAAAGTCCTTGGAATCCCTTTTTCCTGTTCACCAGACACGGTTTTGGAATACCTTTTGGACCTCTCAAATTCAGGTCTTCAGTACTCTACAGTCAAAGTTCACCTTAGTGCCATTTCAGCGTATCATGAGCCGGTTTCTTCTTTGTCTCTGGCTCAGTTACCTATGGTTAAGAGATTTCTTAAAGGAATTCTGCATACCAGACCCCCTATAAGATGTCCGGTTGCAGCCTGGGACATTAACCTTGTGCTAGACATGCTCACTCGGAAACCTTTCGAACCTCTGGCTACCTGTGAGCTAAAATTTCTCACCTGGAAGACTGCCTTCCTAGTGGCCATTACCTCAGCCCGCAGGGTCTCTGAGATACATGCCCTGGTTACGGACCCTCTGTATACTGTGTTCCATAAGGACAAAGTAGTTCTTCGCACTCATCCTAAATTGCTTCCCAAGGTTGTGTCGGAATTCCATCTAAACCAACCTTTGGTCCTTCCCTCTTACTTTGCGGACTTCCAAAATGAAGGGGAACGATCTCTTCATTCCTTGGATGTTAGGAGAGCCTTGCATTTCTATCTAGATAGAACCAAGGATTTTCGCAAAGCCCAACAACTGTTTGTTTCCTTCAGCGAGACCCGGCTGGGTCAACCTGTCGCTATCAGATGCATCTCATCGTGGCTAGTGGCATGTCTTCGACATTGCTATTCCATGGCACAGGTTAAATTGGAAGGTAGGGTTTACGCTCACTCTAGCAGGCGGTGTGACATCCCTAGCGGAAGTCGCAATGTGCGATTGCAGACATCTGCAGTGCCGCCACCTGGAGCTATTGCATACCTTCGTTAAGCATTATGCACTGGATGTTCATGCCAGACGACATTCCACCTTCGGCAGAACTATCCTTAATGGACTTCTGTCCTAGAAACATGAGCGCTTGGTCTTCCTGCCGCCCTCTCGGGGGATTATTAGCTCGGTACTCTCCCAATAGTGTGAATGAGTGGTGGAGACTTATGTCCAGGAAGATATGAAAATTATGTACCTACCGTAATCCTTGATCTTCTTGGACGAGTCTCCACCACTCATTCACACGCCCACCCTCCATCCCCCGAGCTCACCTTCTTGTTGGTCTTCACTCCCTCAAATCTTTAGGCCGTGAAGACTTCTTTGTTGATCCTTCTTACACAGGTCGCCCGGACTATCTTATGTCCGGTTTAAGGATAGTTTACTCTTTGCGTTAGTTGCGCTGCACCTCCTTGGTAAAAAGGTACTGAGCGGTTGGAGGGTCGATGCCGAGATAGTCATTGCCGAGCGAGCTAGTGCTCGCGGCGCCATGCCTCGCGGTGCCATCTCTGGTGTCGACCCTCCAGCAAAAGTTTGCTCCCGATGGGTCCTAGTACCTCCGGCGCAGATCCCAATAGTGTGAATGAGTGGTGGAGACTCATCCAAGAAGATCAAGAATTACGGTAGGTACGTAATTTTCATTTTCTATGTTTCTATGTTTTTCTATTTGGTGTGCGAAATCCTCCTGGAACCCATTTTCCTGCCCACCAAGCAAAGTCCTAGAGTATCTTCTGGACCTCTCTAACAGGTCTACAATACTCCCCTGTCAAAGTTAATCTTTGCACAATTTCTGCATACCAGGAGCCTGTACTCTCCATGTCTTTGGCTTAGTTACCCGTGGTTAAGAGTTTTCTTAGGGGCATTCTGCATATCAGACTGCCAATTAGACATCCAGTAGCAGCCTGGGACATTAACCTTGTGCTAGACATACTCACCAGTAAACCTTTCGAGCCTCTAGCTATTTGCAACTTGAAATTTCTGACTTGGAAGATAGCCTTCCTGGTGGCCATCACTTCCGCCCACAGAGTATTGGAAATACATGCTTTGGTCACAGACCCCCGTATACTGTATTTCACAAAGACAAAGTAGTTCTTTGGACTCACCCCAAGTTTCTTCCTAAGGTTGTCTCAGAATTCCATCTGAACCAGCCCTTGGTCCTTCCTGTCTACTTTGCAAACTTCCAGAATGAGAGACCTGGATGTAAAGAGAGCCTTGCGCTTCTACTTAGACAGGACCAAGGAAATCCACAAGTCTAAACAACTGTTCATCTCCTTCAGCACAGCCCGGCTGGGTCAACCTGTTGCTATCAGGTGTATTTCAGCGCAGCTAGTAGCATGCCTCTGCCACTGCTACTCCATGGCACAGGTCAAGCTAGAAAGCAGAGTATACACTCATTCTACCAGAGCAGTCACGGCATCTCTGGCTGAAATCCGTAATGTGCCCATTGTGGTCATCTGCAGTGCGACCACTTGGAGCTCCGTGCATACTTTTGTGAAGCACTATGCCTTGGATGTCCATGCCAGACAACATCAGTCCTTTGGCAGGGCAATCCTTAATGGGCTCCTGTCCTAGGTGAGCTCCTATCTTCTCCAGCCGCCCGTCTCAGGGGATGATTTTAGCTCAGCACTCTCCCATCAGTGTGAATGAGTGGTGGAGACTTTATACCCAGGAAGATATGGAAATTGTACCTACCTTAATTCTTGATCTTCTTGAACAGAGTCTCCACCACTTATTTACACGCCCACCCACCATCCCCCAAGCTCACTTCTCTGTTTGTGGTCTTCACTCCCTCAATGGCCGGGGTATGAAGATTCTGTTTTGTTGACCCTTCTTACACGGGTCATTCAGACTAACTTATGTCTGATATTAGGTTAGCCTTTCACTAGGTTAGTTACGCTGCACCTCCTCAGAAAAAAAGATACTGAGGCAGTTGGAGGGTCGACGCTGAGATAGTCTACATTGCGCAAGCCTGGCTCATGATGTCGCTCCTCGTGGCCCTACCTCGGCGCCGGCTCTCCTGAAGAATTTTGGCTCCCGCTGGGTCCTGGTGCCTCTGGCGTAGTCCCATCACTTGTGAATGAGTGGTGAAGACTCCGTCCAGTAAGATCAAGAATTACGGTAGGTAGGTAATTTCCATTTTCTAACCCCAGGTATTCTTCTGTATTCCTAACTCTCTGCAGTTAGCCTCCTAAGCAGAGCTGCCCAGAGACAATGGAACTTTATGCTAATGACAGAGCTATATTTGGCTTATACCACATATTCAAACTGCTGCCCTTATCAGCTGCAATGTTCCACCAACGTATCAGATTTCTTTCTCTGCCTGACAAGTCAAGACGCCCAGAAAACTTTTCTGTCAGTTGTTCCTTGTGGTTTTTCACCGAATATAAGTAGTTCTTATATTAGTATTCTTACTGCTGCCTTTATTTTCTGTTAATTACCTTAATGTTAGTTAGTTAGCTTTAGTAAAGTCTTAGTTTATTTCCTCGGTTCCTCACGGTTTGGTATAACCGTTGGGGAACCGGGTCTTAACACCCTTTCTGGAGCTTTGTTTAATAGCTCCGGTATTTAGTTCTACTGATTTTAATACATTGTTTTCGTGTTGTATTTGAAACCGCTAACCTGGTTTCTGTCAACCACCAGCCTGGTTCTGCTTTTACGGTTCTCAGTTCAGTATCATAAATTTCATCTGTTCCTGAATCGACCACATTAAAAAAAAAAATCTTTATTGATGTTCTGTTTTTCTTTATCGGTTTAATGATGGCAGAAAAACCTAAGAAAAAGACTGGACCCCCAGAGTTTTAAAACTGCCTTAAATGTTGGGACGTTTTTGCAAAGGCAGATGAACACGATTTGTGTGTAGTCTGCCTGGGGAATGAACATTTTTCAGCAGAATGTGATATTTGCAAATCATTTCCTCAGAAAACAGTCGAAAAGAGACTTGAAAGAGTTCAGAAAAAATTGGAGAAGGGCATTGCGGGTTGTGACCAACCCACACCCTCAAAACCTGCTGGGGAAACCCCGGGGTGAAACTGCTGTCTCTTCTTTAAACACCTCTGACAAGGGTTAAATAACTACTGGAAAAATGATGGGTGATCTGGCTGACTCTACGGTTCCCACTAAAAAACAAGAAAACAAAGCATGTTGATCCCCTGGCTGATAAACCAAAAGGGGTTTCATCTGTGCCTAACAGTCTGCCATCACCAGAGGAGATTGCCAAGGTCATGAAGGTCATGCAGGCTTTATAGGGTTTTATACCTACTCCAACCCTCCCATCACCGGTTCAAATCCTGGCTGGTCCCTCCTCTGACCCAAACCCATCTCAGGAGACAATGGAGTTTGAGGAATATGATTTTCCTGAAATGGATGAAGGTGAGCCTACTGAACCAGAGATCTCACCAGAGCAGGAATTCAGATCTCCTTCTAAGACCAGAGGATTTTTCCTCTCATTTTTCATTTGTAAGAAAAATAGTGGATGCCCTTGATCTGGCTGCAACAGAGGCCACAGAGGATGAGGAAGAGGCCGAATCTATGGAGATGATGTGGTTAACACCGACAAAGAAAATCTTACTCCCTATAAACAAGTTCTTTAAAAAAGACTTGTTTAAAATCCTGCAGACTCCAAATTCAATTCTGCCTTTGGACAAGAAAGCGGATAAAAAGTACCAGCTGGACAGACAAGGGGCTGAGTTCCTCTTTTCTCACCATGACCATCAGGGGATAGTCCAGCAAGCAGCCTGTGAGAAGTCGAGTGTACCTCTGGCGTCTCACCCACCTGAGAAGGACTCTCACAAGATAGACAGCATGGCAAAAAAGGCTACTTAAGTCAGAGTAAGACAGACTAACTGCCAAGCTTACTCAGCACAGTATCAAAAATCACTGGAAAAAGTTTCTAGCTGAGCATGTAGAGGCTTACACGTGACTGGTGGAGTGTCATGAATGCTACAAATAGTTTCTGCTTATAAACAAACAGTAAAAGTAA
The DNA here is from genome assembly GCA_016271365.2 of Neoceratodus forsteri. Lineage (NCBI taxonomy): Eukaryota > Metazoa > Chordata > Ceratodontiformes > Ceratodontidae > Neoceratodus > Neoceratodus forsteri. The sequence goes on along the minus strand of CM028129.1, from coordinate 212,572,207 downwards.
TGAGATTGTGTATTGGCTGCTGAAAAAGGGAAAAAGAAAATAATTGAGTACTTAGCGGCTTACAAGTGGCCGACGGAGGGTTGTGAACCTTATGACTAGCAACTACTTAAAAGTACCTGTTGATTCATTAAAGTAATGGTTTTGGAACAGAGAGCATTTTTGCATGTATACAAGAAATGGGATTTAAATATGCCAGTTGATTTTAAGTGAAATTAAGTAATTGTGGATGACCATTACACAGTGGTATAAATAATTTGAAATGATTACATTAAATTAATTAAAAGAAAACCAAAGTGTGCAGATGGTGATTGTCTTTTGAGGCAGTAGTAGAGTTTATATATATATACCCCTGCCATTTTTAGACGCACCTTTTACCTCTTCTCATTATAAGAGGAAGGAAGCACAACACTGTACAAAAAGGTTGTGAATTGGAAAACATTTTTAAATTGTCTTTACAGTTAAACATGCAGTTTCATGTGAGGGCACATTTTGGGGGGAAGGGGTTCAAATTATTTTAATCATGGGCACAGTACTTGGTAAATCTCAACTGTATTTTTTATTTTATTTTATCAGGGGTACTAGAAACAGGATGTTAACACATCAGTGAGCACTGATGTCATTTGTCTGTGTTGGTTGATTAACACCTGTGAATGAGTGGGGGGGGGGGTTCTAACATTCCTGGTAGTTTTATACTCCCTGGAACCTGCTATTCAGGTTTTTTTAATTGCATCTTGTCCCAGGCAATCTTTCCAGAGTGCAGTTTGCTCTATTGTTTAATAGCTCCATGTGGAGGCCAGTGTCTTGTTACATTTCTTTTGTTTCAAATTAACCATGGACATCATGGCAGCCAAAGGAGACATACTTTGAGTCTTATGGTATGTACAGCATAATTAATATGTTTTCTTTTGCATAATCTTTCCATTCATGTTATTGCTAGACATACTGTAGCTAGCTTGGCTTGAGGAAGGGTTAACACGGTCAGGACCCCTTAGCAACTGAGTTGCATGTGCAGCAAATAAGTCCAGATGTGCTAACTTACTCTACAACTCTTAATTGTCACAGTCTGCATTTTCTTCTTGAAATGGTTACTTTTGCATTTATGTTTATTTTAAGATATTTAATATTCTCACCATGTGGTTATGTCATGGACCATAACTGATCTCCAACCTTAACCTTCCCTCCCCCGTGCCCTAAGTTGCATAGAAGATAGTGTTTGTAGACAAATCTAATCATTTTGGTGCTGTGTTCTGGTGTGTGTGTGTGCGCTTTTGATTCAGTTGCTTGTGTCTTGCATGGAAAACTGTGCTTGTAGACAATCTAATCATTTTGCAGCTGTGTTCTGGTGTGTGTGTGTTCCTCTGAGGCTGTTCTTGCAACCTAGGAAAGGTACTTCCCCAGACATAGCAGCAGTACATGGCATAGCAGATATAAAATGTCAGCAAGTACGTCATGCAACAGATGTGCTGAGCAATTACTGAAGCAAGAAATGTACAGCTGTCATTTTTTACATCCTATTCAAAATGTGATCTTCCCTTGTCAGTCTTCACCATTCATTACTGCTTGGGTTAGTGCCAGAGGCGCGCACCCGCTACGGGAGTTTTTTTTTTTTTGAGTCGGCTCCAACGGCGCCGCCCTCAAGAGCGACGCACTGCGTCATGCGCGAGGGGCGGCCGTTAGGTGCCGTAGACTCCTCCTCTATCTCAGTTCTGGTAGCCGGAGAGACAAAAACAAAGGGAAGGAAAAAAGGGGCGAGGCAAGAGAGCCGAGGGACAGAAAAAGGAAAGGATATAAACTGAAAAAGGCATAAGCCGGTAGAAGACAGACAGAGGAGAGAGAATTCCTACCCTAAGGGACCGCAGGGCCTCCTTTCCGGGGTGGCTCTAAGGGAGGAACAGAGAGAGGGAAAGGGAAAGAAAAAGAAGAAAGAGAGGAAAAGAAAGCATGTTGAGAGGGAGAACAGTGCCCATCGAGCATTGGTTGAGAGACTTATAAGCTCGAGACTAAAAACAAGGGAGCAAGAATCCCTGCTGATAGGATTGGGAGAAGGCTCAACCCGAACCACCTGCACAGATCAGACACTAGGGCAGATTTTCTGATCTCTCAACATGCCAAGTCCCTACATCCTAGCTGAGGGCTTACAGACTGCCCGGACAGAATCTGTTCCGGAGAGAGCGCCCACCCAGGAAGGGGACTGTGTCCCTTAGTACCCTGTTAAGTGCTAACACAGCAGTGTACGGGGAAAGATTATGCCTTACTGAAGGTGGCTTTGTATGAAAGGATAGAGTGGGAACTCAATCAGACTCCCTAAGGCAGGGCAAGAGCAGTCGCTCAAGGCTGAGAAGTGCAAAGCACCAGCTAGAAAGAGCTGAGTAATAATAGCTGCCAGGGGGAATCTAAACTTCTGTTAAGGCCGAGCCAGGGCATGGCCTCTGAAGCTGTGAACTGCGTAACATGATCAGTGTACCCAGTGAGTGTAAAGTTTGAAAACCCCAAGGCACACCTCGACTCTTGTCTGTGTCTGCAGGGTAGGGTGAGGTGAAATGGCGTGAGCATTATGGGCAATGACTCAAAGGCACATCCCAATGCCTGTCGATGTCTGCGGGGTGCGGGTGGGGTTGACGTCACTTCAGTACTTCACTGCCATTTCTATTCTGCCTGTCTGTCTGTGTCTCTCTCTATATATCTATATGTCTATGTAATTATCTTTCTATTAATTGCATGTATCGTTATTTTTACCTATTTCTAAAACAAACATGCATATCACATTTGCCTGCACTCTGAGCACATATTTATGAAACTGTGCATATTTGTACTCCACTTCTGCGTAGACCTCATACTTTCCTAATATTTCTATTATCAGAAGCATAACTACCTTGCCCTTATGAAAAGTGACCCCCTCCGAAAGTGAATATCACATTTTCTCTAATAGTCCATCATCATTACACCTGACTTCCTGACATCAACACATTGCTTAAATATAACTTATATCACCTCATAGACAAAAACCCTGTTTCTCTTAAAAAAAACACAAAAAAAAACTGTAATTAATCCCAAGGCTTTAACATATGCCAACCATTACTTTTTCATGTACTGCCACCTTCTGTACCATCATGGGGATTTACATATGTTTCCCTTGATACTTTTCATTATTGGAATGTGTGCAATTGTGTTTTCTTTAAAATTTGGCTCTCTGGCTAATGTCATCTGGGATAATACATATATCAGTGGCATTTGCTCTGGGGTTCTTCTGAAAGCTTCCTGTTCCTTCTATTAAAATGTACACCTCCATATATTTTCCTAATAATGTGTATGCCTTCCTTAGCACAGAAACTAACGCAAATCTTACTACTTACAAATCATTGTGTTGTTTCTCCATACCTCCTTAACAAATCCACACAACTTCACTAACTTTATTATGCAGCCGTGGTGGATCTGACCAGAATTTGTTTTAATCAATTCTCCCTCACTTCAGGGCATGACATCCCTCCCCACCTTGCTTAAGCACTGTGACCTGCCCTACCCTTTCATCAGCACAGAATGTGATCTGGCAGTTCCTTGCTGCTACTACTCCCCCTTAGCTTCAGCTCATAACACATAAGTAAAGGGCTTGCAGCGTCCGGCCCCACCACACTTCAGTGAACAATGTGCTCCTGCTCTTCCTGTTTGTTTTTTTTCCTCAACAGCTGTCCTTTACCCGCCTGCCTCAGGTCATAACATGTGCTGAGAGGCTCTCTACTGCCACTGTGGCCAAGCGAGCAAATGCATTTTCATCTGGAAATGATGACATTTCCGAACTGAAAACTGCCTTACAGTAGCTCTGCAAATCATGGCTATATTGCCCTAGCCATGCCGAGAAAGTCGGGAGACGATCGCACTGGTCCAAGGTAGTTTGCAGTATGCCTCAGACCAGTAAAATAACATTAAGATCGACCCCTGTTATGGAAGGGGAGGCAGAGGAAGGACAGCCTACAGTAGGCCCTTTTACCAGGCACAGGCTGGCCCCAAGTATCAACAATACCCACAGCAGACTGGGTATTTCAGGGGCAGAGGTAGAAGGGGCTCTAGTAGAGTTTCCTAAACTACCCAAGCTCAGCCCCAAGCAAAGCATAACCCCTGGCTTAATGAACAAGGCCGCCTCCCCTCTACCAGCCTCACTGTTTCCAGGCTTGGCAATCCATCACCACAGACAAGTGGGTCTTGGAGGTAGTGAGGCAGGGTTTGTCCCTGAGTTTCAAGTCTTTTCCTCCCTTGAGAACAAGGGTGTTCAAATCACCTTCCCTCATGGAAAAAAACTCCTGGAGAAGGAGGTTCAAAGCCTCCTCCAACTAAAAGCAGTGGAAAGTGTTCCAGTGCATCAGAAAGGAAGAGGTTTCTACTCAAGATATTTCCTCATCAGAAAGAAAAAATGGGGAGTGATAGCCTATTCTAGACCTCAGACTACTGAACAGGGATTTAATAAAACCAAAGTTCAAAATGGTTACACTGGCAATGATCTTGCCAGTAATCCAACAGGGGGATTGGGTGGCATCTCTGGACGTAAAAGATGCCTACTTTCACATTCCAAAAAGGGAATCTTACAGAAAGTACCTCAGATTCAGACTTCCATCAGGACATTACCAGTTATCAGCTCTATCTTTCAGCCTCACTTCAGCACCCAGGGTGTTTACAAAGCGTCTGGCAGTGGTAGTAGCATACCTAAGAAGGTTAGGTATCAGTCTTCCCTTATCTCGACAACCAGCTAGTGGTGGGAAGTTCACCACAGCAAGTACAAGACTATCTAAATGTTACACTAAACCTGTTACAGTCTCTAGGATTTCTGGTAAATCAGGAAAAAAATCTGTCTTTACTCCAGTACAAGATCTTCCTGGACATAAGTCTCCACCACTCATTCACACTATTGGGATCTGCGCCGGAGGCACTAGGACCCATCGGGAGCAAACTTTTTGCTGGAGGGTCGGCGCCAGAGATGGAGCCGCGAGAGCAGCGCATGAGCCTCAGCTCGCCAGCAGTAATGACTATCTCGCGCTTCTAATTCTCCAACCGCCTCAGTTCTTTTTTCCAGCCGCCGGCGCGCTTCAGTGACGACGTCGCTCTCCTGCCGGGAGTCAAACTTCAAACTAGCAGCATAGTTTTCAGTTTTCTTATTTTGTAGTAATATCACGATAAGTATCGCTTAAGTCTATTCTTATTTAAAAATAAAAGAAGTCTCAGCCTACTTTGACGGAGTCGACCATAAGCAGGTCAGGTGATGGTAGGGAGACTTCATATGAAAGCTGTTCAGTCAGTTGGGCGGGTCCGGTCCTCTGCCTTCTCTGGAAGGGGGGTCTGACAACGGTCAGTCCAATGCCCGGGGGGGACGGGCGGTCCCCGCGCAAGCATAAAAATAAACAGTCGCATTCTCAGCACCGTTCGGCCTCAAGCTCTTCTTCAGCCCACAGTCAAAAAAGAGAAGGCATCACTCGAGGTCGCCCTCTGATATGTCTGCGTGTAGACGTTCGGTTATCAGGGCTAGTTGCGGTCTCCTCGCCGGAGTCGCCAACCTCTGCTTCTGGTAATAGCGGCTTTGACATCGAACCCTATCCGCCCGCGGTAGGTCTTCAGATGAGCATTTTTCATCAGTGGGCGCTCTTATGGAGCAATGGCCTCGGAGGTTGGTTCAGCTACCTGGCTCGGTCACTCGTGGGCCTTCGGGCTTACTGGGAGACCAGGTAGGGCGGTTGGACTTCCCTAGTCACACGGCACCTTCTTCGGTGCCGTCGACTCCACGCTTAGGTGTTTCCCCCCCTCACATGGCTACGGCGCAGGGGGCCACACCGATGCCCTTATCTCCTGCTCTTCTTCCTTCAAAGCCTGTTTTTCGGAGTCTTGGAGTGTTTTGGCACCCTCGGCATCGATGGCGCGCTCAGCGCCGTCCTCGGTGCCATGCGGCTCTTCGGCGCCGTCCTCGGTGCCATTCTCGGCGCCGTGCGGCTCCTCTGCGCCTTTTTCAGTGCTGCGTGGGTCCTCGGCGTCGTTCTCGGTGCCGTGCACCTCCGCAGCGCCGGGGGCTCTCAGGGCATCCTCCACTTTTCAGGACTTCCTCTTTTCACTCTTCTCCTTCTTCACTTTCCTCTGACTTTCATTCCTTTCCTCTCCATTCAGTCCCTCCTGGACTGTCAGGAGATGACATTGAGCCTGACCCAGACCTTCAGCTGGGTGATGAAGTGGAGGAAGCAGGATCCATTACTGCTACTGAGCCTGTGGTCGAGGACCTGTCCTTTAAGTCTCTGCTGAAAAATTTGATCTCCACTCTTTCTCTCCAGACTACAGACATCGATCCTGGGAAATTGTTAAGACTCCAATTTCTTCATGCCCCGGAGATCCCTATGGATTTGACTCCTCCGGTTCAGCCTTCCTTCGAGACCCTGTCTCAAATGGTATGGAATAATCCTGCTCTCACCCCTTCGGTGGCTAAATCTATAGATAGGAAATATTCAGCCCCCAAGGATCATCCCATTTTGGCATCTCAAGCCTTTGCGGATCCTATTGTAGTCCTGGTAGAGAATGATAAGGTCGTTCTTCCTCAAACTACTACAGCTCGACCTATTAACAAAGAATCTCGTAAGATAGACACCTTAGGTAAGAGAGTCTTTGCTGCTTCTACCCTAAGTATGCGTATTGCCAGCTACCAGGGCTATTTCTCCCAGTATGAGTATATCCTGTGGCACTCTATCAAGCAGATGGTTGAAGCTCTACCGGAATCGGATACAAAGCCAGAGCTTCTTCATACCATTACCAGAGGTATCGAATCTAATAACCATCAGGTTAAAGCAGCTATGGATGCTTTCGACACTGCTTCCCGTTCGGCAGCTGCTGGTATTTGTACCCGCCATCATTCCTGGCTGCGCACTTTGGGCTTCACGAATGACGCGCAGCAGCAGGTAATGGCGTTACCCTTCGATGGTGCATATCTTTTCGGTCCTCAGGTAGAACAAGCTCTAGAAGCTACACAAAAGACTAGGTCAGCCATTAAATTGGCTAGACCCCCTCCTGTTCCCTCTCGAGGGAGTGTCAATAAACGTCAGTTTCATAACCGTCAGTCCTTTCGAGGCAGAGGAGGTTTCCATAAAAACCAACCTGCCCAACCTCAAAAGAAGACACAACAGAAGGCGCAAGTGCCCAAAGTGCCCAGCGCCACCTTATGAGTTGCTGGCCCAAGTTCCATCTCAGCTGCCCGAGGTGGACTTTTCCTCTCCGGTGGGAGGTCGTCTGATGCACTTCTACAACCAATGGAAGTCCATAACCTCAGACAAATGGGTCCTTCAGAATAATTTGCGAGGGGTATTCACTCAATCTCGTGGAGACCCCTCCGGATTGTCCTCCCAAACAGCAGCCCAGGCTGTCAACCCTTCAGTCAGACCTTCTCGCCACCGAGATTCAGGGCCTTCTGAACAACAGGGCAGTAGAAGTAGTGCCGCTGCATCAATGGAACATGGGGTTCTACTCCCATTACTTTCTGGTTCCAAAGAAGTCCGGGGGCTTGCGCCCCATTCTAGATCTCAGAAAGCTAAACAAATTTCTCCCCAAGGAGAAATTCAAAATGATTTCTCTGGGAACCCTGTTACCCTTGCTTCATCAATATGACTGGCTAGCCTCCCTAGACATGCAGGATGCTTACCAGCACATTTCTATTCACCCGAGGCATCACAAATTCCTGAGGTTTGTGGCTCTGGGACAACATTATCAGTTCAGAGTCCTGCCCTTTGGGCTATCCTCAGTGCCGCGGGTTTTTACAAAGTGTTGTGCAGTTCTCGCAGCGCACCTCAGAAAGGTCGGAATACAGGTGTTCCCTTATCTGGATGATTGGCTTCTGGCAAGCCCTTCCAGGCAAGGGACTCTGGACGCCATAGAGACGGCCTCTCGCTTCCTTACGTCCATGGGAGTTCTGCTGAACCTCAAGAAATCGCAACTGCAGCCCTCCCAGAGGCTCCTTTTTATAGGGACTCTTCTGGACACCTCCTGTGCGAAGGCTTTTCTTCCAGAAGACAGAAGGAATGATATCCTTCAAATGGCCTGTCACATCGGGGAAAACAACTCAGTCCCAGCTCTCTCGATGCAATGGATGCTAGGCCTCATGGCATTCTCAGTGTTCACTGTACCCCTAGCATGTCTGCACATGAGAATCACTCAGTGGATGCTCAGTACTCAGTGGTCCCCAACCACTCACCCGCAGTCCTATCTCATCAAGGTGACAGAACCTTTAAAGAGGTCACTCACCTGGTGGTCTCAAGAGAGCAATCTCCTGGAAGGGTACCTCTTTGCTCCTCTGGGCCATCAGATCTCCATTACCACAGACGCGTCCCTAATGGGGTGGGGAGCTCACTGTAAGGTTCTCCACACTCAAAGTGCGTGGACTCAGGTCGAGTCCCAGCTTCACATAAATGTCCTAGAAATGAGAGCCGTCCTTTATGTGGTCCGAACGTTGAAGGACATTCTCTGTCACAAGAACATTCTCCTTCAAACGGACAACAAAGCAGTGATGTTCTACATCAGCAAACAGGGCGGTGCTCATTCTTACCCCTTATGCAGGGAAGCGATGAAGGTATGGGAATGGTGCTTGGAGCACAAGGCTCTAATTCAAGCAGTCTACCTACCAGGAATACAAAACGAGCTGGCAGACCGCCTCAGCAGAACAGAGACAGATCCTCACAAGTGGTCTCTCGACTCAACCATAGTTCAGTCTTTATTCAAAGAGTGGGGAACTCCAGACCTGGACCTTTTTGCATCCCCACTCAATGCAAAACTGCCTCTCTTCTGCTCCAGAAATCCAGAGCCTGGCATTTTCTGTCAGGATGCGTTCAGGCTGCAGTGGACAAAACGCTTTCTTTGCGCCTTTCCACCTCTTCCTCTAATTCAGAGGGTACTCCTCAAGTTCGAATCCAAGTGGGACAAGATGATACTCATTGCTCCCTTCTGGCCTCGGCAGCTGTGGTTTCCACTACTCAACAATATGTTAGCAGTTTCTCCGAGACCACTTCCCCTGCAGATGAACCTTTTGACTCAGGGACTGGTGGTCCATCCCAACCTGAGATCACTTCACCTTCACGCTTGGCTCCTGAAGAGGTAGAAGTAAACTGGTTTAATGTCTCTCGAAGGGTTTCAGATATTCTTCTGGCTGCACAGCAGCCAGACACTCGGAAAACTTACACAGCCAAGTGGAAGCGTTTTTCGTTCTGGTGTGCAAAGTCCTCTTTGAATCCTTTTTCCTGCCCTCCAGATAAGGTTTTGGAGTACCTCTTGGACCTCTCAAATTCAGGTCTGCAGTACTCTACAGTCAAAGTTCACCTTAGTGCCATTTCAGCGTATCATGAGTCGTTTTTTTCCTTAACACTGGCTCAGTTACCTGTGGTTAAGAGATTTCTTAAAGGAATTCTGTATACCAGACCTCCTACAAGATGTCCAGTTGCAGCCTGGGACATTAATCTTGTGCTAGACATGCTCACTCGGAAACCTTTCGAACCTCTGGCTACCTGTGAGCTAAAATTCCTCACCTGGAAGACTGCCTTCCTAGTGGCCATTACCTCAGCCCGCAGGGTCTCTGAGATACATGCCCTGGTCACAGACCCTCCGTATACTGTGTTCCATAAGGACAAAGTAGTCCTTCGGACTCATCATAAATTTCTTCCTAAGGTTGTGTCAGAATTTCATCTAAACCAACCTTTGGTCCTTCCCTCTTACTTTGCGGACTTCCAAAATGAAGGAGAATGATCTCTTCATTCTTTGGATGTTAAGAGAGCTTTGCGTTTCTATTTAGATAGAACCAAGGACTTTAGCAAAGCCCAGCAACTGTTTGTTTCCTTCAGCGAGACCCAGCTGGGTCAACCTGTCGCTATCAGATGTATCTCAGCATGGCTAGTGGCATGCCTTCGCCACTGCTATTCCATGGCGCAGGTTAAGTTGGAGGGTAGGGTTTACGCTCACTCTACTAGAGCGGTCGTGGCATCCCTAGTGAAAATTCGCAACGTGGCCATTGCTGATATTTGCAATGTAGCCACCTGGAGTTCAGTGCATACTTTCGTTAAACATTATGTACTGGGTGTCCATGCCAGACGACATTCTTCCTTTGGCAGAGCCATCCTTAATGGACTTTTGTCCTAGAAACGTGAGCTCTTGGTCTCTCCTGCCGCCCTCTCGGGGGATTATTAGCTCGGTACTCTCCCAATAGTGTGAATGAGTGGTGGAGACTTATGTCCAGGAAGATATGAAAATTACATACCTACCGTAATTCTTGCTCTTCTTGGATGAGTCTCCACCACTCATTCACATGCCTACCCTCCATCCCCCGAGCTCACCTCTGTTGTTGGTCTTCACTCCCTCAAATCTTTGGGCTGTGAAGACTTCTTTGTTGACCCTTCTTATACAGGTCGTCTGGACTATCTTATGTCTGGTTTTTACGTAAGGCTACCCTTCTAGGTTAGTTCGCTGACCTCCTTGGTAAAATAGGTACTGAGGCGGTTGGAGGGTGGGTCGCTGAGATAGTCATTACCGCTTGACTGAGGCTTATCAATGCTCCTCAGCTGGCCCATCTCTGGCGCCGACTCTTCCAGCAACAGTTTGTTTGTCCTATGACGTCAAGATCTCATTAGGTGAATGAGTGGTGGAGACTCGCCCAAGAAGATCATGACATTACGGTAGGTACGCACTTTCAATCTTCCTGGACATCAAGTCTCCCACCACTCATTCACACTATTGGGATCTGCGCCGAGGCACTAGAACCATTGGGAGCAAACTTTATGCTGGAGGGTCGCCTGAGATGGCGCCATGAGAATGGAGTATGAGCCCCAGCTCGTATGGTAATGACTATCTCGCCGCCGACCCTCCAACCATCTTCAGTTCCTTTTTTCCCGCCATCGAGTGCACTTCAGTGAGACGTCACTCGCCTGTCGGGAGTCAAACTTCAAACTAGCAGCATAGTTTTCAGTTTTTAATATTTTGTAGTATTATCTCGATACAGTATCGCTTAAATTTATTCTTATTTTTAAAATAAATGCAATAAAGAAGTCTCAGCCTACCTTGATGGAGTCGACCATGAGCAGGTCAGGTGACGGTAGGGAGACTTCATATGAAAGCTGTTCAGTCAGTCGGGCTGGGTCCGGTCCGCCGCCTTCTCCAGAGGGAGGGTCTGATGACGGTCAGTCCAATGCCCGGGGGGATGGGCGGTCCTCCCGGAAGCATAAAAATAAACGGTCGCACTCTCGGCACTGTTCGGCTTCGAGCTCTTCTTCGGCCCGCAGGTCTAAAAAGAGAAGTCATCACTCGAGGTCGCCCTCTGATATGTCTGCGCATAGACGCTCGGTTATCGGGGCTAGTTGCCGGTCTCCTCCTTCGGAGTCACCAACCTCTGCTTCTGGTAGCCGACGACTTCGACATCGGAACCCTACCCCGCCCACAGGTAGGTCTTCGGATGAGCAGTTTCATCAGTGGGCCGCTCTTATGGAGCAATGGGCTCGGAGGTTGGTTCGGCTACCTGGCTCTGTCGCTCGTGGGCCTTCGGGCTCTCTGGGCAACCTTGTAGGGTGGTTGGACCTTCCTGGTCACGCGGCACCTTCTTTGGTGCCGTCGACTCCGCGCTTAGGTGTTCCCCCCCTCACATGGCTGTGGCACGGGGGCCACACCGATGCCCTTATCTCCTGCTCTTCTTCCTTCAAAACCTGTTTTCAGAGTCTGGGAGTGTTTTGGTGCCCTCGGCATTGTGTGGCCAGCCTCGGTGCCGTCCCTTGGTGTTGATGGTGCGCTTGAGCTGCCCCGGTGCCATCCTCGGCACTGCAGGCTCGGGTGCCGCCGGGCACCGTATGGGTTTGGCACCGCCCTCGGTGTCAGGCTGCGCCGCTTTTGGCACCACGTGGCCTCACGGCATCGTTTCCGGTGCTGCTGCGCCTCCTCATACCGGCGGCTCTCAGGAGACCTCTTTTCACTTTGCTCTTCCTCTCCTCTTCTGAATTTCATTCCTTTCCTGTCCATACAGTCCCTCCTGGACTGTCAGGAGATGACGTTGAGCCTGACCCAGACCTTCTCGGTTGAGTGATGAAGTGGATGAAGCAGGATCTATTACTACAGAGCCTGTGGTCGAGGACCTATCCTTTAAGTCTCTGTTGAAAATCTGAGTTCCACACTTTCTCCAGACTACAGACATCGATCCTGGGAAATTGTTGAGACTCCAATATCTTCATGTCTCGGAGATCCTACATGTTGACTCCTCCGATTCAGCTTTCATTCGAGAGCACTGTCTTCAAATGGTATGGAATAACTTGCTCTTACCCTTTGGTGGCTAAATCCATTGATAGGAAATATTCAGCTCCTAAGGATCGTCCCATTTTGGCATTCTCAAGCCTTTGTGATCCTGTTGTAGTCCTGGCAGAGAATGATAAGGTCGTTCTTCCTCAGTTACTACAGCTCGACCTATTAACAAAGAATTTCATAAGATAGACACCTTAGGTAAGAGAGTCTTTGCTGCTTCTACTCTAAGTATGCGTACGCAGCTGGGCTATTTTTCTCGGCATGAGTATATCCTGTGGCATTCTATTAAACAGATGGTTGAAGCTCCTACTGAGTCGGATCCAAAGCCAGAGCTTCTTCAAACCATTACCAGAGGTATTGAATCTAATAATTGCGCAGGTTAAAGCAGCCATGATGCTTTTGACACTGCTTTCTCCTGGCTCAGCAGTTACTGGTATTTGCACCGGCGTCATTCCTGGCTGCTGCACTTCGGCTTTACGAGTGACGCGTTAGCAGCAGGTGATGGCATTGCCCTTTTTGGTGCATATCTTTTGGTCCTCAGGTAGAGCAAGCTCTAGAAGCTAGTCAAAGACCAGGTCAGCCATTAAGTTGGCTCTCGCCCCTCCTGCCCCCCCTCTCGAGGGCATGCCAGTAAATCCAGTTTTGATCATTGCCAGTCCTTTCTCAAGGCAGAGGCAGAGGAAGTTTTCATAAGAACCAACCTGCCCAACCTCAAAAAGAAGGTGCATCAGAAAGGCATAATGCCAAAGCGCCCAGCGCTACCTATGAATTGTTGGCCCAAGTTCCATCTCAGCTCCCCGAGGTGGACTTTTCCTCTCCGGTGGGAGGTCGTCTGATGCACTTCTACAACCAATGGAAGTCCATAACCTCAGACAAATGGGTCCTTCGGATAATTCGTGAGGGATATTCACTCAATCTTGTGGAGACCCCTCCTGATCATCCCCCCAAATGGCAGCCCAGGCTGTCAACCCTTCAGTCAGACCTTCTCGCCGCCGAGATTTAGGGCCTTCTGAACAATAGGGCAGTAGAAGTGGTGCCACGGCACCAGCGAAACATGGGGTTCTACTCCCATTACTTTCTGGTTCCAAAGAAGTCCGGTGGAATGTGCCCCATTCTAGATCTCAGAAAGCTAAACAAATTTCTCCTCAAGAGGAAATTCAAAATGCACATTCCCTGGTTCACCCGAGGCATCACAAATTCCTGAGGTTTGTGGCTCTGGGACAGCACTATCAGTTCAGAGTCCTGCCTCTTTGGGCTATCTTCAAGGCCATGGTAGCCAGAAGATGAATAAGAAAACATATTCAATTCAGTGCTTGTGAGTAACTGGTAACTGGTATTTTTCTTTAAACTTAGATTGTAGGCTTGTAGTGACACCATACTTTCTTTCTGTGTCGTCTTACTTATAATTGTTTTGGGCTGTTGAAAATTTAAAAATAGTGGTGATGTAATTCTGTGCTGTCTTTAATTGCTGCAAAATTTTATCTTGGCTTGTCTGACTGTCCTGTAGCTGGGTGAAGGGTGTTAATTGTCTGGCCTCGGACCAGCTACGTGATAACTGGAGGTGGGCTTAGTCACAGTTAAAGCAGCAAACAGAAGTTCATCTTCTCAGAAGAAGCCAGAAGGTGAAGGAAAGAAACATATTCAATTCAGTGCTTCAGAGTAACTGGTAACTGGTATTTTTCTTTTAAACTTAGATTGTAGGCTTGTAGTGACACTATACTTTCTTTCTGTGTTGTCTTTACTTATAATTGTTTTTGGGCTGTTGAAAATTTAAAAAATAGTGGTGGTGTAATTCTGTGCTGTCTTGAATTGCTGCAAATTTTATCCCCCCCCCCACCAACTCTTAATTATATGCCCTGATAAATCTGATTGACAGGAGCTAAACACAGGGTATAGTAAGAGGTGTGAAGTAGGAGGGGCACAAGGGGGAAGAAGACCACCCTCAGCACAAGTGTTTTGACTCATTTATTTATTTACTGGTTTCTTTTTCCTTAAAAAAATATATATCTGAGGATCAGTTATAGGATTTTTAGTCCTGTAAATAAATAAAAAGAGAACTAAGAGAGCTTCAGTAGCAGATAAGTAGTGGAATTGCAGTATAATGTGGGGAGTGGTGCAATGCAGTGGCTGTGGGGCAGCCATATTCAGGCAGACCTTCTGGACACTGAGGTGCTGCCCTATCTGCATGCATCTCTCGGACTGCGGGATGAGGTAGCCAGACTCAGAGCAGAAGTAAACTGGGTCAGGTACCATCACCCCTGTCCAGGAACCACGCAGTCCAATGAAGCTGCCTCAAGGATGCCGAGAACGAGGAGCACTTGGATGACAGTGGGCTCAGGGAGGGTTAGAGCAGTCAGCAGAGGCACATCCCAGATCCTATTCCACTCAAGAATTCTATGCCACACTGGCAAAGAGGACAACCAAATAAGTACCCAGGGAAGTGGAAGGAAAGGATGTGGAGGTTAGGCAAGGAGGTGACCTCAGTGGGGAAAGCAGTGGACCCCATAGGAGTAGAGCGAGAATCCTGGTGGGGACTCCATCATAGAGGATCCAGCTAGGAACACAGGAGGGGAGGACAGGGGGTGAGGTGCCTACCAGGTGCCACGGCATGGAGGGATGGAAGGAAGATACTGGGAATCACTGGGAAGGCAAGACAGGAGGGTGAGCTGGATATCATTATCCACCTAGGTACTAATGACTTGGCAAATGGGGACCAAAGGAAGTTCAGGAAGAGTTTAGGAAACTGGGGAGGGTCTCAAAAGTAGCTACTTCTGTCACTTTCTCAGAAGTACTACCTGTGAGAGGCAAGGGAGAGGATAAGTGCATGCACTAGGAACTTTAACTCATGGTTGAAGAACTGGTGCTGTGAGGAAGGGTTTGGATTCATTGGTGACTGGGGACCCATCTGGAGGGATGGAGGTTTGTTTAAACCCTGACGGCCTGCATCCATCCTGGAGGAATCAAGCACTCAATGATAAGTTTCAATGCTTTACATTGACAAGCATTTAAACTAAGCAAAGGGGTGGCAGGCCAGCAAGGATGGTACCTACTTGCTCACCCCCACAGCTAGTAATGGAACCAGTGAACCAGAGGAGTGGCTATCTCTGCAAAGCAGTGTGCAAAGTTGGAGATTAGTGTCCAAAGGTGGATAAGCAGAAAAGGGCAAAATTCAGCAGAAGGGCAGACAGCAAGGAGAACCAGGGATAAATGACAACCAAGGAAGGGGCTGGAGTAGAACAGTGAAGCAGTCTAGGGAGATCAAATCATGGAAAGCCATGTGTCAAATGCCAGGAGCCTTAGCAACAAGATGGAAGATCTGGAGGCTGTCATGGTACAGTCAGACCTGGACATTGTGGCCATCACTGAAACCTGGTGTAATGATAACCATGACTGGAGATGGCCATACCTGGCTACAACATATTCAGAAGAGACAGAGCAGGCAGGAAGGGAGGGAGGATGGCACTGTATGTGAAAAATGACATAGGGCCACACAGATCCAGGAGGAACAAAATGGGGGAGAGATACTGGGTTAAGCTGGAAAGGAAAATGGGGCCAGCCATCCGCTCAGGTGTGGTCTATAGACCACCAGCCCAGGAGGAAGAAACAGATAGGAGCTGATGCTAGCCATCCAAAGGATGGCAGAGAAGGGTGAGGAGTAGTACTGGTTGGAGACTTCAATATACCAGACGTGACTGGAGCATCCCAGCAGCAGCATCAACTAGGAGCAGATTTATCCTGTACTCCCTTCAGGGTGCCTTCCTCAAGCAACTGGTCATGGAACCAACTTGGCAGAAGGCAATACTGGACCTTGTGCTCACAAACAGGGACAGTGTGATGGGGCGTAACAGTGGGGAGCACCTGGGTAACAGTGACCACCAGTCATTGTGGTTTGAAATCACAGAAGAGCAGAAGCAAACCACACAAAAACACGTATCCTGGATTTTAGGGGGCAGACTTTGGGAAAATGGGGAGATGCTTGAAAGAGGCATTAAGGGGAATGGGACAGGAATCAGGGATTGAGAACAGTGGGCAGTATTTAAAATGGGGATTATAAGAACAACAGAATTATGCATTAAGCAGGTTAGCAAGAGGAAAAGAAAGAGGAGACCATTATGGTTTTCCAAAGAGGTAGCAAGAAAGTGAAAGCCAAAAGTTGCATTCAGGCAATACAAAAGACACAGGCAGAAGGGGATAGGGAGAAGTACCAGGAGAAACAAAGGAGGCAGGAAGTCAGTAAGGAAGCCAAAGCTCAGACAGAAGAACACATTGCAAAATCAGTGGTTAAAGGGGACAAAACCTTTACAGGTACATAATGAAAAAGAAGGACAAAGGGAGGGATAGTGAGACTGAAGGGGGAGGATGGGATCCGTGAGGATGACAACAGTAAAGCTGACATATTGAACAGGTATTTCTGCTCAGTCTTTACTAAGGAAGAGGGGGTAATGGGTCTGAAGGGAGTACAAGGGTGAGAATGGTACAGAAATGGACACAAGTCCCTTTACACGAGAAAGGGTCCTGAAGGAACTGGAAGTAATAAAAGCTGATAAAGCAATGGGGCAGATGGGGTGCACCCCAGGGTCCTAAAGAACTAAGAGAGGTGGTGGCTGAACCTCTGGCTATCCTGTTCAACCAATCACTGGAAACAGGGAGGTACCCAAGACTGGAGGACAGCAGATGTAGTCCCCTTATACAAGAAGTGGGAACAAGAGGAAGCAGGAACTACAGACCAGTCAGCCTCACCTCGGTAGTGGGAAAGATCATGGAAGCACTACTGAAGGAGAGATTGGTGGAACATCTGGTTGTCAATGGACTACAGGACCCAAGGCAGCATGGTTTCACCAGGGGAGGTCATGTCAGACCAACCTCATTGAATTTTTGACTGGGTGACTAGGGAGGTGGATCAGGAGGGCAGTGGACATGGCCTATCTGGACTTCAGCAAGGCCTTTGACACTGTGCTACATAGAAGACTATTACACAAACTGGGGAATATGGGTGTGGGCAGGACAGTAGTGTGGTGGGTAGGTAACTGGCTGGGTGGCAGGACACAGAGGGTGGTGGTAAGGCTGTCACTCCACAGAGGGAAGAGTGACCAGTGGGGTACCACAGGGATCAATGCTGGGAGCGGTCCTATTCAACATCTTCATCAGTGACATTGCACAGGATATAGAAGGCAGAATTTCACTGTTCGCTGATGACACAAAGCTCTGTAACAGAGTAGACACACCAGAGGGTGTAGACAGAATGAGAAGGACCTGCAGAAACTTGAAGAATGGTCAAGGGTTTGGCAGTTGAAATTCAATGCAAAGAAGTGCAAGATAATGCATATGGGGCACAAAAACCCTGGCACAATATATCAGTTGGGGGTGAGGATATAGCATGCACCAAGCAGGAAAGGGATCTTGGGGTTGTCATCTCTGATGACCTCAAGGTGAGGAAACAGTGTGACAAGGCATCAGGTAAAGCAAATAGGATGCTGGGATGTATAGGCAGGGGCATCACCAGCAGGAAAAGGAGGTCATAATTCCGCTATACAAGACACTAGTGAGGCCCCACCTGGGTACAGTGTACAGTTCTGGAGCCCATACCTACGTAGGGACATAGACAGGGTAGAGAAGGTTCAGAGGAGGGCAACAAAGATGGTGCATGGGTTGCATCACAAGTCCTATGAAGACAGGTTGAAGGAACTGAACATGTACTCCCTGGAGGAGAGGAGGAGAGAGGATATGATAGAGACATACAAGTATCTTACAGGGAGGAACAGGGTGCAGGAAAACACTATTTTAAGCGAAAAGATGTTTCAAGACTAGAGGACATGGGATGAAGTTGGAGGGAGGACGATTCAGAGGAAACATGAGAAAGAATTTCTTCACAGAACGGTGGTGGACAAGTGGAACACCCTGCCAGAGGAAGTGGTGGGGCTGAAACAATCACGGGATTTAAGAATGCATGGGATAGACATAAAGGAATTCTAGAGGTCAGGGTAAGGGAAATAGACTTCTGGAAAACAAACTGAACTTACAAGCTCAAATGGGCAGACTAGGTGGGCCATAGGCCCTTATCTGCCGACACTGTCTATGTATCTATGTATCTATGTTTTTACAAAATGTTGTGCAGTTCTCGCAGCGCACTTCAGAAAGGTCGGAATTCAGGTGTTTCCTTATCTGGACGATTGGCTTCTAGCAAGCCCTTCCAGGCAAGGGACTCTGGACGCCGTGGAGACGGCCTTGCGCTTCCTTACGTCCATGGGAGTTCTGCTCAATCTCTAGAAATCGCAACTGCAGCCCTCCCAGAGGCTCCTTTTCATAGGGACTCTTCTGGACACCTCCTGTGCGAAGGCTTTTCTTCCAGAAGACAGGAGGAACGATATCCTTCAGATGGCCCGTCACATCGGGGAAAGCAGCTCAGTCACAGCTCTCTCGATGCAACGGATGCTAGGCCTCATGGCATCCGCAGTGTTCACTGTACCCCTAGCACGTCTGCACATGAGAACCACCCAGTGGATGCTCAGTACTCAGTGGTCCCCAACCACTCACCCGCAGTCTTATCTCATCAGGGTGACACAACTTTTAAGGAGGTCACTCACCTGGTGGTCTCGAGCAATCTCCTGGAGGGGTATCCCTTTGCTCCTCTGGACCATCAGATCTCCATTACCACGGACGCATCTCTAATGGGGTGGGGAGCTCACTGTCAGGCTCTCCACACTCAAGGTGCAAGGACTCAAGTCGAGTCCCAGCTCCACATAAACGTCCTAGAAATGAGAGCCGTCCTTTATGCGGTCCGAGCTTTGAAGGACATTCTCTGTCACAAGAACATTCTCCTTCAAACGGACAACAAGGCAGTGATGTATTACATCAACAAGCAGGGCGGTGCTCACTCTTACCCCTTATGCAGAGAAGCAATGAGGGTGTGGTAATGGTGCTTGGAGCACGAGGCTCTAATTCAAGCGGTCTACCTGCCAGTTGTTCAGAACGATCTGGCAGACCGTCTCAGCAGAACAGAGACAGACCCTCACGAGTGGTCTCTCAACCGAACCATAGTTCAGTCACTATTCGAAGAGTAGGGAACTCCAGACCTGGACCTTTTTGCATCCCCACTCAACGCAAAACTGCCTCTCTTCTGCTCCAGAAATCCAGGGCCTGGCATTTTCTGTCAGGATGCGTTCAGGCTGCGGTGGACAAAACGCTTTCTTTCCGCCTTTCCGCCTCTTCCTCTAATTCAGAGGGTACTCCTCAAGTTCGAATCCCAGGAGGACAGAATGATTCTCATTGCTCCCTTTTGGCCTCGGCAGCTGTGGTTTTCACTGCTCAACAATATGTTGGCAGTTCCTCCGAGACCACTTCCCCTGCAGATGAACCTTTTGACTCAGGGACCGGTGGTCCATCCCAACCTGAGATCACTTCACCTTCACTTGGCTCCTGAAGGGTCGAAGTAAACCGTTCAATGTCTCTCAAGAGTTTCAGATATTCTTCTGGCTGCACGGAAGCCAGCCACTCGAAAAACTTACACAGCAATGGAGAAGCTGCTTCCTGGTGTGCAAAGTCCTCTTTGAATCCCTTTTCCTGTCCACCAGATAAGGTTTTGGAGTACCTTTTGAACCTCTCAAATTCGGGTCTGCAGTACTCTACAGTCAAAGTTCATCTTAGTGCCATTTCAGCGTATCATGAGCCTGTTATTTCCTTAATTCTAGCTCAGTTACCTATGGTTAAGAGGTTTCTTAAGGGGATTCTGCATACCAGACTTCCTACAAGACGTCCAGTCGCAGCCTGGGACATTAATCTTGTGCTAGACATGCTCACTCGGAAACCTTTCGAACCTCTGGCTACCTGTGAGCTAAAATTTCTCACCTGGAAGACTGCCTTCCTAGTGGCCATTACCTCAGCCCGCAGGGTCTCTGAGATACATGCCCTGGTCACAGACCCTCCGTATACTGTGTTCCATAAGGACAAAGTAGTTCTTCGTACTCATCCTAAATTTCTTCCTAAGGTTGTGTCAGAGTTTCATCTAAACCAACCTTTGGTCCTTCCCTCTTATTTTGCGGACTTTCAAAATGAAGGGGAACGTTCTCTTCATTCTTTGGATGTTAAGAGGGCCTTGCGTTTCTATCTAGATAGAACCAAGGATTTTCGCAAAGCTCAGCAACTGTTCGTTTCCTTCAGTGAGTCCCGGCTGGGTCAACCTGTTGCTATCAGATGTATCTCATCATGGCTAGTGGTGTGCCTTCATCACTGCTATTCCAAGGCGCAGGTTAAGTTGGAGGGTAGAGTCTACGCTCATTCTACCAGAGCGGTCGCGGCATCCCTAGCGGAAATCCGCAACGTGCCCATTGCAGACATCTGCAATGCGGCCACCTGGAGCTCAGTGCATACTTTCGTTAAACATTATGCACTAGATGTCCATGCCAGACGGCATTCTTCCTTTGGCAGAGCCATCCTCAATGGACTTCTGTCCTAGAAACGTGAGCTCTTGGTCTCTCCTGCCGCCCTCTCGGGGGATTATTAGCTCGGTACTCTCCCAATAGTGTGAATGAGTGGTGGAGACTTATGTCCAGGAAGATATGAAGATTACGTACCTACCGTAATTCTTGATCTTCTTGGACGAGTCTCCACCACTCATTCACACGCCCACCCTCCATCCCCTGAGCTCACTTCTTGTTGGTCTTCACTCCCTCAAATCTTTAGCCGTGAAGATTTCTTTATTGACCCTTCACACGGGTCACCGGACTATCTTATGTCCGTTTTTAGGTTAAGCTACCTTCTAGGTTAGTTACGCTGCACCTCCTTGGTAAAAAAGGTACTGAGGCGGTTGGAGGGTCGACGCCGAGATCGTCATTACCGCACGAGCTAGGGCTCGCGGCGCCATTCCTTGCAGCGCCATCTCTGGCGCCGACCCTCCAGCAAAAAGTTTGCTCCCGATGGGTCCTAGTGCCTCCGGCGCAGATCCCAATAGTGTGAATGAGTGGTGGAGACTCATCCAAGAAGATCAAGAATTACAGTAGGTATGTAATCTTCATTTTCTGCATTTCATAGGAGCAGAACTGAACACAGTACAGTACAGGGAAGCGCTTTCCTTCCTCAGGACAGGGTGCAAAGCATTCTGCAGATAGCTGCCTCATTCAAGCTGAACAAACCATGACCAGGAAGACAGTTTCTGAAGTTTTTGGGACATATGGCTGCAGCAACAGGCACAGTCCTGGAAGCCAGGTTCCGAATGAGAGATGTACAGTTTTATCTCAGAGCACACTGGTGCCAAAGAAAAGACAATCTGACAAAACCAGTTACAGTAACAAAAACTTTGCTGCAGGCCCTTCAGTGGTGGAAGAAGCAGACAACCTCAGGGAAGGGGTACCTTTCCAAAGGGAAACCCTATCAGTTACTCTTACAACTGACACCTCTTTGTTAGGATGGGATGTTCACTTAGGTGATCACACCACTCATGGAACATGGTCTGTCACAGATTCACTCCTGCATATAAATCTGCTGGAGTTTAGGGCAGTGTTCCTGGCCTTGAAAACATTTGCCCATCTGGTAAAAGGAAAAGTGGTGCAAGTCAGGACAGACAACACCACAACAATGTACCATATAAACAAGCAAGGGGAAACAAGGTCAGACCCTCTGTGCACAGAGGCAGTGAAGGTCTGGTGTCTGGTTTACTCTCTGAAGGCCTCACTACAGGCCATTCATGTGCCAGGAAAGGACAACACCCTAGCAGATGCCCTGAGCAGAATCAGTCAGGTGCATCATGAGTGGTCCATCAACAGGCAAGTGCTGAACTCAGTGTTCAGGAGATGGGGCACACCAGAGGTGGATCTCTTTGCATCCCAAGATAATCATCATCTGTCCCTCTTTTGTTGCAGCCAACTAACCAAGGGAACAATCCCATTGGATGCTCTAGCTCTGAATTGGTCAGGGAGATGTCTGTAAGCTTTTCCTACCTTCCCTCTCATTTTCAGAGTCCTGATTAAGCTCTGGTCACACCCTGCATCAATGATTCTGATAGCACCAGACTGGGCCAGGCAGCCATGGTGCAGTACCCTTTACTACTCTCCATATCTGTAGCCAAACCAATACACTTACCCAGGAGGCACAACCTGTTGACCTCCTACCAAGGCATGATCCTGTATCTGAATCTCAGGTCTCTCAGACTCAAGGCATGTCTCTTGAGGACTTAAAATATGGAAATCTAAATCT
Organism: Neoceratodus forsteri; assembly: GCA_016271365.2. NCBI lineage: Eukaryota > Metazoa > Chordata > Ceratodontiformes > Ceratodontidae > Neoceratodus > Neoceratodus forsteri. Next base: position 212,549,743 of record CM028129.1, on the reverse strand, counting down.
CTCTCAAAGCGTTCTGAATATCCTGAAAGGATATATAAAGACTTTGGCTAAGAAAACCTATGCATCAAAATGAAAGAGGTTTTCTATTTGGTGTGGCTCCAAGGAGATGTCTCCTACTCTAGTGGAGATCCCAGCTGTCCTGGATTATCTCATATACCTCCACTCTCAGGGGTTAAAGCATATATCCCAGAAAGTACATCCGGCATCAATTTCTGCCTACATTTCTGTTAGGGAGAGGGAGCTTCCTGACATCCAATCCCATTTTCAAGAAGTTCTTTAAAGGTCTGTGTCACTTGCGCCCACCTATTGGGGAACCAATCCCAGTATGGGACTGGAACATATGCATTGCTCAGCTCATGAAACCTCCTTTCAAACAACATGAAGTCTTGCTATATTATGACATATGCAGTATAACCCCCAGGTTAGAACTGCTCCGGAGGTGAAAGAGTTAACTTCCATGCAGGGCATGGAATCTTGACCGCGAGCTCGGTTGAACACTCTGTGTGTTGAAGCTCAAACTTAAACTGTCAGATTCTTTACTCCGCCTCACTGAACAGTCGCTCCGGAGATTCCTCCTGCTGCTCGGTTTGTTTGTTGGTTTTAAAGTGTAATTCTCGGTTTATTTTACCGAAATTTAACCGAAATCGTCGGTTCAAGCTCTGTCTGTGGTATTGTAAGTAATAGATAGGCTTACTTTTTTATTTTTCTTCTGTGTGGAACTTGTAAACGTCTTTTCCGGAGCAGTTCTAATGGTGGGACAAACTGCAATAGTCATAATATAGCAAGACTTCATGTTGTTTGAAAGGTTTATTTCTGTGTGGAACTTGTAAATGTTTATTGGTTCGGTTTGAACCAATCAGGTTGTGGTGAAACTTTATTCCGAAGCATTTAAAGGCTTTTTAGAGTGCGGTTCCCGGTTCTTATCGGTTCTAAAAAAAACGGATTTCATTACGTTTTTTTCCACGACCCGTTACATGGTTGGGAACCGATAAGGGTGTCTTGCCTGGCACTGCCGAAAAAAGGGCAAGTTTTTGGTTAGGCTGGCATTATGTCTGAGAAACCCAAAAGAAAAACCGGGCCCACTGGGTTTCAACACTGTAGTGTCTGTGGGGAAGCCTTTGCCAAGGCTGACCCACACACCACATGTGTTTATTGTCTGGAGTTTGACCACCTCAATGCAGACTGCCAGATTTGCAAGAATTTCCCTGCAGCTACCCTAGATAAGAGAGTTGGTAGGCTCAGGGAACGAGAGGCCAAAAAGTCCGCTGACCCGGATGGCCAGTCCGGTTCGGTGCCCTCTGACCAGGGCCAGACTTCCTCGGGCCAACGTAAAGCTGACTCTGAGGAGCCAGTTCCAGCAAAGAGAACTAGAAAGTCAGCAGGTGTGGAGTCAAAAATCCCTTCTCCAACTGCTGCAGAGATAGCCAGGGCAATCCAAATTGTCCAGTCACTTTCCCCGGTTCCGTCCGAACCGCCACTATCTGGCAAAAGGTCGGTTTGGCGTTCCACGGTTCAAGAATATGATATAGAGGATTTTATGAACCAGAGGAGGAGGATGATTATGAACAGTGTGAATGTGACTTTGAAAGTCTGGATGTGCCATTGACCGGACATCTCCGAGACAGACCTTAAGGAGAATCTCCCCTAGGCTTGCTGAGTCCCTTCTCATTTTCTGTTTTATAAAAGTTGCTGAAACCCTCCAGCTTCCTTTGGAGGAAGCTGTGGATGACAAGAGGAGCCTGACTTTGTAGAGATGATGGATATCCCAGAGTCCAGGAGATTGTCTATTCCTTTACATAAATCCTTTAGAAACAAACAATAAAAATTTTAAAAGCTCCTAATTCTGTGCCTCCTGTAGATAAAAAGATGGACAGGAGGTACACTTTCATGGTCCTGATACAGAATTTCTTTCACAGCAATGCAGCCATGTTGGGGTAGTTCAGGCTGCAGCCTGTGATAAGGCTAATATTCCCCTGGCTTCACATCCTCCTGACAAGAACTTCAGGAAGATTGATGCCATGGCTAAAAAACAATACATAGCAGCGTCCTTGGGACTCAGACAAGCAAATTATATGGCTTATGTTGCAAGATACCAAAAATCTAGATGGGATACTCATGGCTTTAGCCAAACAGGCCCCTTGCCAGCTTGCCAAGGAGCTGGAGCAGGTGGCTGCTGATGGTATTGAGGCATCTAAGGTGCAATTCCATGCTGCAGTGGATTCTAATGATGTATCCTCTAGAGTCATGGCTACATCTGTGGCTTTTCGTAGATTGGCTTGGCTCAGGTGTACTAGTTTGTCACAGGATACCCAGGCTAAGGCTATGGATTTTCCTGTGGTGGGAAATTCTCTGTTTCGGGAGCAGACAGAGAATTATATGAAGAAAATGGATGAATATAGAACCACTCATAGGAGTGCACAAGCCAAGGAACGGCAAGCCACTCCTCAGAGGCAGCCCCCCAGGGGTAGAGGCAGTCCTTTTCACAGGCCTTTTTACCAAACCTAGGCCTCCTCTTCAGCTTATGTTCAGAGGGGGTTCTTCAGAGGGAGAGGCAGACGGGGTACAAGCAGGCCTGCTCCCACCCCTCAGCCTAAAGCCCCTGCCAAACAGGCACCCTGATGGGATGCCCAGGGCCGGTTCTCCATTACCTGTAGGGGGAAGCTGGCTTACTTCGTCCAGGACTGGGAGTCTTTAACATCAGACAAGTGGGTCCTGGAAGTAGTAAGCCAGGGTCTGGTTCTCAGCTTCAAAAAATTTCCAAAGATGAGAATCAGATCTTTTCCACCTGCAAACCCTCTAGAGACTCTTGCTTTGGAAACAGAAGTCTCAACCCTCCTGGCTCTCAGAGCTGTAGAAAGGGTTTCTCCCCTACACCAGGGCAAGGGTCTGTACTCCAGGTACTTCCTTACCCCAAAAAAGACAGGAGAGTGGTGGCCCATCCTGGACCTAAGATATCTGAACAAGCACCTTTTAAAACCAAAATTCAAAATGGTGACTCTGGGAATGATTTTACCCTCCCTAAGGCCAGGGGACTGGCTAGCTTCCCTGGACCTCAAGGATGCCTACTTCCATGTTCTTATCAGAAGCTCCCACGAAAGTACCTCAGATTCGAACTGCCCTCAGGCCATTATCAGTTCAGAGCAATGCCCTTCGGCCTTACCTCTGCCCCAAGGGTATTCACAAAATGTCTGGCAGTAGCAGTTGCTCATTTAAGAAGGCAAAAGATTGCCATCTTTCCCTACCTGACGACTGGTTCATTGTGGGTCAGTCTCCAGACCAGGTCAAATCGCACCTGCAAGTTACCCAGCAGCTGCTTACCTCTCTGGGCTTTCTTCTCAATCTTCCAAAGTCAATTCTGGAACCTGTCCAGGTACTCACCTTTATAGGTGCAGAACTGGACACAAAGCAGGCCAGAGCCTTCCTTCCCCTAGAAAGGAGTAAGGACCCTGGTGGCCCTAGCCTCGTCCTTCACTCTGCAAGTTCTCTCGTCCAGCAAGGCATTTCCTACAGCTCCTAGGACACGTGGCTGCTTCCACAGCTGTAGTGCAAGGAGCAAGATTTCAGATGAGGGACATTCAGTTCCATTTGAGAGCCTTTTGGTCTCAAAGAAGAGATTCCCTATCCAAGTTGATCCCAGTGACTCGAACCCTGATCCAGGCCCTTCAGTGGTGGCAGGATCAGAGCAATCTGAGACAAGGGGTGTCCTTCATCCCTCTATCTCACTCCTTGACCCTTACTACAGATGCGTCCCTCTTGGGATGGGGAGCTCACTTGAGCGACCTCTCCACCCAGGGATTGTGGTCCCCTCAGGAATCTCTGCTCCACATCAATCTGTTGGAACTCAGAGCTGTTTTTCTAGCACTTCAGGTTTTTTCTGCATCTGTTCAGAACAAAGTTGTACAGGTCAGAACAGACAACACCACCACAATGTGGTACATCAACAAGCAAGGGGGCACTCGGTCTACGGCCTTGTGCACCGAAGCAATGAAACTGTGGTCTCTGGCTTACTCCCTGAACACCTCCCTTACAGCAGTTCACCTCCCAGGCAAGGACAATGTCCTGGCAGATGCTCTCAGCAGGATTTCCCAGGGCCATCACGAATGGTCACTGGATCCCCGAGATAGTTTTTGCCAGATGGGGCACCCCTCAGATAGATCTTTTTGCAGCCCCAGACAATCATCAACTTCCACTTTTTTGTTGCAGGCCCCCAGTGTTGGGCTCAGTCCCCCTGGATGCCTTTCTCCTCAGTTGGGAAGGGAAGTTTCTCTATTCCTTCCCCCTTCCCTCTCCTGTTCAAGGTGCTAGTCAAAATCAGATCTCAGCCCTGCAAGATGATCCTGATTGCTCCAGACTGGGCCAGGCAGCCCTGGTACCCACTCCTTCTGTCCTTAGCAGTCCATCTTCCTGTGTCTCCCCAGGAACCACAATCTGTTAACCTGTGCCCAGGGAGAGTCTGGTATCCGAATCCAAATCCCTCAACCTCAAGGCCTGGCTCTTGAGCAGTTAGAGTTGCTGATCTACAACTTTCTCAAGGTGTTCTCGAAATCTTGAAAGCTTCTAGGAAGCCTTCCACTAGGGCTACTTATAACTTCAGTGGAAAAGGTTTTCCATATGGTGTTCTGGGAAGCATATTTCCCCGGAATCTGCTGATTTGCCCACTGTTTTGGACTATATGGTCCATCTTAATTCTTTGGGACTGAGACCAGCTACCCTGAAAGTGCATTTGGCAGCTGTCTCTGCTTTTGTTTCAGCAGGGAAGCCCTCTTCTCTTTCTGCTCACCCTGTATTTTCCAAGTTTTTTAGGGGATTGCTTCATGCCAATCCACCATTCAGGGACCCTGCCCCTGCCTGGGATCTTAATGTTTGCATTGCTCAGCTGATGCAACCCCACTTTGAACCTCTGTCTTCGGCAGAGCTTAAGTACTTGACTTGGAAAACTGTATTTCTAGTAGCCATCACTTCTGCCAGGCGCATAAGTACAAGCTTTGTCAGTGGAGACTGACTTTATTTCCCTTTCACAGGGATAAGGTAGTCCTCAGGACTAACAGGGAAGTTTTGCCTAAAGTGGGTTTCAGATTTCCCACCTTAATCAATCTATTCACTTCCAGTGTTCTTCACTGACCATTCCTCCTCTGGTGAGAGGAGGTTCCACAACTTAGATGTTAAGAGGGCCCTAAGTTACTACATAGGCGTACTGCAAGGGTCACAGGTTTGTTCTCCTCCAACTATTTCTCCCTTATGGTGAGGTTGGGAAAGGAAACTTGCACCAGAGATCCATTGCCAGGTGGATTGTCTCTTGTATCCAATTTTGCTATCAAAAACTGGGTAAGGTTCCCCCTTCAGGACTGAAGGGCTCACTCTACCAGAGGTACAGCTGCGTCTCTAGCTGCTGCCAGAGACATCCTATCTTGAGAGATATGTCAAGCAGCTACTTGGAAAACAGTACACACTTTCACCAAGCATTACTCCCTGGATATCCAGGCCAGGAGGGATGCTCGGTTTAACACAACGTGCTGAAACCTATTCCTAAGTAGGTTCTGTCCCTCCTCCATGGAGGTACTGCTGTGTAATCTGCAATAGTCATAATATAGCAAGACTTCATGTTGTTTGAAGAAAAAATTACTCACCTTAGTAATGTTGTTTCTTCTAATGGAGTCTTCCTATATTATGACCTCCCCCCTAGCCTGCCCCTCTCAGAACTTCTACTTTGGGTATGGGGTGGGCAGTCCACTGTTGGCACTTATTGATGCCCCTTTTTATGTTTTCCACCCCTTCTTTTTTGGGTGTTTGGGTGTTGTGTTTTATTTTATCTTATCTATTTCTGGTCTCCTGACTTGAGTCTTGGTGTTGGAACCAGGAAAATGTGTTAATATTTTAATAGCCAGTTGGCTAGTGTAGGTTACAGCTTCCACACAGAACCTTAGTGAGTTTTGCTGGTAAAGATCTGACAGTTTCAGTTTGAAATATCCCAGACAGAGCTTTTCTAACCGAGCTCGCGCTCTAATGGTGGGACAAACTGCAATAGTCATAATATAGCAAGACTCCATTAGAAGAAACAACATTACTAAGGTGAGTAATTTTTTCTTCTAGCCCTTTAAGTCGGTTCCAGTTCTTATCGAGTTCAAAAAGCGGATTTTATTACGTTTTTCCACGACGTAATTACAGGTTGGGAACCGATAAGAAAGTCTTCTTGGTGGATTGCCGTTAATGGGCAAGTTTTGGTTAAGTTGGCACTATGTCTGAGAAACCCAAAAGAAAAACCGGACCCACTGGGTTTCAGCACTGTGGCCTCTGTGGGGAAGCCTTTGCCAAGACTGACCCACGCACCATATGTGTATATTGTCTGGGGTTTGACCACCTCAATGCAGACTGCCAGATTTGTAAAAATTTTCCTGCTGCCACCGTGGAAAAAAGAGTTGGTAGGCTCAGGGAAAGGGAGGCCTTAAAGTCCGCTGACCCGGATGGCCAGCCCGGTTCGGTTCCAACCGAACCTGAGGAATGCCCTCTGACCAGGCGTGCTTCCTCGGGCAAGCGAGAGCACAGCTCTGAGGGCGGTTTCAACTAAAAAGGACTAGAAGGTCAACTAGTTTGGGGCCAAAAGTTCTTTCTCCAACCGCTGAAAGTAGCCAAAGCTATTCAGATTGTCCAGTCTCTTTCCCCAGTTCCGTCCGAACCGCACCATTGGGTAGCGCCCAGTTCGGTCGGTTCCTCGGTTCAAGATTATGATTTTGAAGATTTTTATGAACCAGGGGAAGGGGAGGAGGGGTACTAGGAGAGTGAGTGTGATTTTGACAGTCTGGATGTGCCCATTGAACCGGACATCTCGCCAGACAGACCTTCAGGAGTATCCCCTCCCAGGCTATCTGAGTCCCCTTCTCATTTTTTGTTTTACAAGAAAGTTGCTGACACTCTGCAACTCCCTGTTGAGAAAGCTGTTGATGAACAAGAAGAGCCTGATTTTGTGGAAATAATGGATATTCCAGAGTCTAGGAGACTGTCTATTCCCTTGCATAAATCATTTAGGAAACAGACAGTAAAAATTCTGAAAACTCCTCATTCTATCCTCCCTGTGGATAAAAGGATGGACAAGAGGTATGCTTTATCAGGCTCTGATACGGAGTTTCTATCTCAGCAGTGCAGCCATGTGGGGGTTGTGCAGGCTGCAGCCTGTGACAAGGCTAATATTCCTCTAGCCTCTCACCCTTCTGAAAAGGATTCCAGGAGGATGGATGCCATGGCAAAAAAGCAGTACATGGCAGCATCTTTGGGACTCAGACAGGCAAATTATATGAAACTTCGCAGCTAGGTACGAGAAATCAGGTGGGATACTGTCCTGGCCCTAGCAAAACAGGCCCCTGAACAGCTTGCCAGGGGAGCTGGAGCAGGTGGCTGCGGATGGTATTGAGGCATCAGGTGCAATTTCATGCTGCTATAGACTCTAATGATGTTTCATCTAGAGTTATGGCTACATCTGTGTCTCTTCTCAGAATGGCCTGGCTCAGATGTACGGCCCTGTCACAGGATACCCAGTCTAAGGCTATGGATTTTCCTGTTGTGGGAAATTCTCTGTTTGGGGAGCAGACAGAGAATTATATTAAGAAAATGGATGAGTATAGGACCACCTATAGGAGTGCACAAGCCAAAGAAAGGCAAGTCACTCCTCAAAGGCAGCATGTCAGGGGCAGGCCTTTTCATAGGCCATTTTACCAAGCCCAGGCCTCCTCTTCTGCTTATGCCCAGAGGGGGTTCTTTAGAGGAAGGGGCAGAAGGGGTTCTAGTAAGTCTGCTTCTACCCCTCAACCCAAAGCCCCTGCAAAACAGGCTCCCTGATGGGGTAGCCAGGGCCGATTCTCCACTACCGGTAGGGGGCAGGCTGGCTTACTTTGTCCAGGACTGGAAGTCTTTAACATCAGACAAGTGGGTCCTGGAGGTAGAAGCCAGGGACTGGTTCAGCTTCAAAACATTTCCGAAGATGAGGCAGATCTTTCCACCTGCAAACCCATCAGAGGCTTGCCCTGGAAGCAGAAGTTTCTACCCTCCTGGCTCTCAGAGCCGTGGAAAGGTTCTACCCATACAACCAGGGCAAAGGGTTGTACTCCAGGTACTTCCTTACCCCAAAAAGACAGGAGAATGGCGGCCCATTCTGGATCTCAGGTATCTAAACAGCACCTTTTAAACCAAAGTTCAAAATGGTGACCCTGGGGATTATTTTACCCTCTCTAAGGCCAGGGGACTGGCTAGTCTCTGCTGGACCTCAGGATGCCTACTTCCATGTTCTCACCAGAAGCTCCCATCGAAAGTACCTCAGATTCGAACTGCCCTCAGGCCATTACCAGTTCAGAGCAATGCCCTTCGGCCTCTCCTCGGCTCCAAGGGTGTTCACAAAATGCCTGGCAGTAGCAGTTGCTCATTTAAGAAGGCAAAAAATTGCCATCTTCCCTTATCTGGACGACTGGCTCATTGTAGGCCAGTCTCCAGAACTGGTCAAACTTCATTTGCAAGTAACCCAGCAGCTGCTTACATCTCTAGGTTTCCTTCTCAATCTTCCAAAGTCAGTTCTGGAGCCTGTCCAGCTTCTCACCTTCATAGGCGCAGAACTGAACACAAAAAAAGCCAGAGCCTTCCTTCCTCTGGAGAGAGCAAGGACCCTGGTGTCTCTGGCCTCTCTTTCACCCTGCAGGTCTCGACCAGCAAGGCATTTCTACAGCTCCTGGGACACATGGCTGCTTCTACAGCAGTAGTGCAGGGGCGAGATTTCAGATGAGGGACATTCAGTTCCATTTGAGAGCCTTTGGTCTCAAAGGACAGATCCCCAACCAAATTGATTCCAGTGACTCGAACCCTGATCCAGGCCCTTCAGTGGTGGCAGGATCAGAACAATCTAAGACAGGGGTTCCCTTCACCCCAGTCTCATTCTTGACCCTACTACAGATGCATCCCTCCTGGGGTGGGAGCTCACATGGGCGACCTTTCCACCCAAGGGCTGTGGTCCCCTCAGGAATCCCTGCTCCACATCAATTTGCTGGAGCTCAGAGCAGTTTTCTAGCATTTCAGGTTTTCCACATCTGTCCAGAACAAGGTAGTTCAGGTCAGAACAGACAATACCACTACAATGTGGTACATCAACAAGCAAGGGGCACTCGGTCACGGCCTTGTGCAATCAAGCAATGAAGTTGTGGTCTCTGGCTTCTCCTCTGAGGCCGCCCTCACGGCAGTTCACCTCCCAGGCAAGGACAATGTCCTAGCGGATACTCTCAGCAGGATTCCCAGGCCATCACGAATGGGCACTGGATCCCTGGTACTGGAGGTAATATTTGCCAGATGGGGCACTCCACCAAATAGATCTCTTTGCAGCCCCAGACAATCACCAACTTCCCTTTTGCTGCAGGCCCCAGTGTTGGGCTCAGTCCCTCTGGATGCCTTCCTTCTCAGTTGGGAAGGAAGTTTCTCTATGCTTTTCCCCTTCCTCTTCTTTTCAAAGTGCTAGTCAGAATCAGATCTCAATCCCGCAAGATGATCCTGATTGCTCAATATTGGGCCAGGCAGCCCTGGTACCCACTCCTCATGTCCTTAGCAGTCCACCCTCCCCTATGCCTTCCCAGGAATCACAACCTGTTAACCTGTGCCCAGGGGAGAGTTTGGTATCTGAACCTCAAATCTCTCAATCTCAAGGCTTGGCTCTTGAAGAGTTAGAGTTTGCTGAGCTACACCTTTCTCAAGGTGTATTGGATATCTTGAAGGCCTCTAGGAAGCCTTCCACCAGGGCTACCTATAATTCAAAATGGAAAAGATTTTCCATATGGTGTGCTGGTAAACATATTTCCCCAGAATCTGCTGGTGTGCCCATGATCCTGGATTATTTAGTGCATTTGAATTCCTTGGGGCTGAGACCAGCTACCCTAAAAGTACACTTGGCAGCTGTGTCTGTCTTTTTGTCAGCAGGTAAGCCCTCTTCTTTATCAGCTCACCCTGTGTTCTCCAAGTTTTTTAAAGGGTTGCTTCACACCAATCCCCCGTTCAGGGACCCTGCGCCTACTTGGGACCTTAATGTTTGAATTGCTCAGTTTATGCAACCCCCTTTTGAGCCTTTCTCTTCAGCAGAGCTTAAGTACTTGACTTGGAAAACTGTGTTTCTGGTAGCCATCACCTCTGCCAGGCGCATAAGTGAGCTACAAGCCTTGTCAGTGGAGCCTGATTTCATCTCCTTTCATAGAGATAAGGTAGTCCTTAGGACTAACAGGAAGTTTTTGCCTAAGGTGGTTTCAGACTTACACCTTAATCAATCCATGTCTCTTCCTGTGTACTTCACTGACCATTCCTCCTCTGGTGAGAGGAGTTTGCACAGTTTAGATGTCAAAAGAGCCGTTAGTTACTATATAGAACGTACCAAGGTCACAGGTTCGAATCCCTCAATTGTTCCTCACCTATGGGAGGGTGGTAAAGGAAACCTGCCACTAAAGATCCATTGCCAGGTGGATTGTCTCTTGTATCCAATTCTGTTACGAAAAACTGGGTAGGTTCCTCCCTCAGGCCTGAGGGCTCACTCTACAGAGAGGTACAGCTGCATCTCTGGCTGCTGCCAGGGACATTCCTATCCTAGAGATATGTCAAGCAGCTACCTGGAGAAAACAGTTCACCTTTTACTAAGCATTGTTACTCCTTGGATATCAGGCTAGGGTGATGCTTTCGATTTAACACAACCCGTGCTTCAGAACCTATTTCCCAAGTAGGTTCTGTCCCTCCTCCATGGAGGGTACTGCTGTGTAGTCTGCATGTCATAATATAGCAAGACTTCATGTTGTTTGAAGAAAAAATTCCTCTCCTTAGTAATGTTGTTTCTTCTAATGGAGTCTTTTATATATGACCTCCCCACCTGCCCCTCTCAGAACCTCTGTTTTGGGATGTGGGTGGGCAGTGCAATGTTGGCACTTCTTTGATGCCCACTTCATTTCACCCTTCTAGGGTGCTTAGGCGTTATGCTTAAGTTTCTTCTTGAATCCCCCGACTTGAGTCTTTGTTTTGGGATCAAGATCAAAAGGTGTTTTTGTAGTTAATAGCCAGTGGCTAGTGTAGGTTTACGGCTTTCACACAGAACCTTAGTGAGTTTTTGCTCGTAAAGATCTGACAATTTAAGTTTGAGCTTCAACAGACAGTGTGTTCAACCGAGCTCGCGCTCAAGATTCCATGCCCTGCATGGAAGTTAACTCTTTCACCTCCGGAGCAGTTCTAACCTGGGGGTTATACTGCATATATCATAATATAGCAAGACTCCATTAGAAGAAACAACATTACTAAGGTGAGTAATTTTTTCTTTGAACCTATGTTCTCTGCACTTTTAAAATGTTACATGGAAAACTGTCTTTCTTGTTGCAGTTACTTCAGCTAGAAGAATCAGTGAACTCCAAGCCCTGTGTGTTGAGAAGGACTATCTTTCCTTCCATAACGACAAAGTGGTACTGAGAACAAATAGGAAATTCCTCCCCAAGGTGGATTCCGATTTTCACTTAAACCAGTCCTTTACATTGTCAGTTTTCTTCTCTGAACATCCTAGCTCAGGTGAGCGTATACTTCACAGTCTGTATGCAAGAGGGCATTAAGCTGCTATATGACCGACACTAGGGATCATAGACATGACAGACAACAGCTGTTCAAACAACATGAAGTCTTGCTGTATTCTGACAGTAGCAGTGAGTCCCAACCTTCGAACTGCCCCGGAGATGAAAGAGTTAACTTTCCATGCCAGGCATGGAATGCTGAGCTCGAGCTCGGTTGAGACTCTGTCTGTTGCTGTTTAAACTCAAACTGTCAGATTCTTTACTCCACCTCACTGAACAGTCGCTCCGGAGATTTCTCTTTCTGCTCGGTTCAATTTGTCAGTTAAAGTACCGTTTTTCTCGGTTTTTCGACCGAATTTAAACCGCAACCTGTCGGTTCAGTCTCTGTCTGTGGTATTCGTGAGTACTAGATAGGTTTTACATTAATCTTATTCTGTGTGGAACTTGTAAACGGTTTATCGGTTCGGTTTGAACCGATCAAGTTGTTTAAAAATCCTGAATTGTACTTTTAGAGTGTGGTTACCGGTTCTTATCGGTTCTAAAAAAAAAAGATTTTATTATGGTTTTTTCCACGACCCGTTACACGGTCAGGAACCGATAGGAGGGTCTTGCCTGGCGGATTGCCATTAAAAGGGTAAGTTTGGTTAGGACTGGCACAATGTCTGAGAAACCCAAAAGAAAAACCCGGCCCACTGGGTTTCAACACTGCAGTGTGTGTGGGGAAGTCTTTGCTAAGGCTGATCCCCACACCACCTGTGTTTATTGTCTGGGGTTTGACCTCCTCAATGCAGACTGCCAGATTTGTAAAAATGTTCCTGCAGCTACCCTAGAAAAGAGAGTTGGTAGGCTCAGGGAAAGGGAGGCCAAAAAGTCCGTTGAACCGGATGGCCAGCCCGGTTCGGTTCAAACCGAACCAGAAGGAGTGCCCTCTGACCAGGGCGAGACTTCTTCAGGCAAAAGGAGATCTGACTCTGAGGAGTCGGTTCTAGCAAAGAGGACTAGAAAATCAGCTGGCGTGGAGCCAAAACTTTCCTCTCCAACCGCTGAAAAAATATCCAAAGCGATCAAAATTGTCCAGTCGCTTTCCCCGGTTCCGACCGAACCGGCACCATCAGAGAGGCACTCATTTCGGCCGGTTCCACCGGTTCAACAGTATGATTTAGAGGAGTATTATGAACCAGAGGAGGGGGAAGAGGAGTATGAGGAGAGTGAATGTGGATTTGAAAGTCTGGATGTGCCCATTGACCCGGACATCTCCCTAGACAGACCTTCAGGAGTGTCTCCTCCTAGGCTTTCTGAGTCCCCTTCTCATTTTATGTTTTATAAAAAAGTGGCTGAAACCCTCCAGCTTCCTATGGAGGAAGCTGTGGATGACCAGGAGGAGACTGACTTTGTGGAAATGATGGATATCCCAGAATCTAGGAGGCTGTCTATTCCCTTGCATAAATCTTTTGAGAAACAGACATTTAAAATTTTAAAAACTCCTAACACTATATCTCCTGTGGATAAAAGAATGGACAAGGGTTATGCATTGTCAGGCTCTGATACAGAGTTCCTTACACAACAATGCAGCTATGTTGGGGTAGTGCAGGCTGCAGCCTGTGACAAGGCAAATATTCCCGTGGCTTCACACCCCCCAGACAAGGACTCCAGGAGGATTGATGCCATGGCAAAGAAACAGTACATGGCAGCATCCTTGGGACTCAGACAGGCGAATTATATGGCTTATGTTGCTAGATATCAGAAATCCAGATGGGACACTGTCATGGCTTTAGCAAAACAGGTCCCTGGCCAGCTTGCCAAGGAGCTGGAGCAGGTGGCTGCTGATGGTATTGAGGCATCCAAGGTGCAGTTCCATGCTGCAGTGGACTCAAGTGATGTGTCATCAAGAGTCATGGCTACATCTGTGGCACTTCGCAGAATGGCTTGGCTCAGATGTACTAGCCTGTCACAGGATACCCAGACTAAGGCCATGGATTTTCCTGTTGTTGGTAATTCTTTGTTTGGGGAGCAAACAGAGAATTACATGAAGAAAATGGACGAGTATAGGACCACCTACAGGAGTGCACAGGCCAAGGAAAGGCAGGCCACTCCTCAGAGGCAGCTTCCCAGGGGCAGGGGCAGGCCTTTTCATAGGCCTTTCTACCAAGCCCAGGCCTCCTTTTCTGCGTATGCTCAGAGGGGGTTCTTTAGAGGGAGAGGCAGAAGGGGTACCAGCAGACCTGCTTCCACCCCTCAGCCAAAACCCCCTGCCAAGCAGGCACCCTGATGGGTTTGCCAGGGCCGATTCTCCACCACCTGTAGGGGGCAGGCTGGCTTACTTTGTCCAGGACTGGAAGTCTATAACATCAGACAAGTGGGTCCTGGAAGTAGTAAGCCAGGGACTGGTTCTCAGCTTCAAAAGATTTCCAAAGCTGAGAACCAGATCCTTTCCACCTCCAAACCCCTCGGAGGCACTTGCCCTACAGGCAGAGGTCTCTTCCCTCCTAGCTCTCAGAGCTGTGGAAAGGGTTCCACCCCTACACCAGGGCAAAGGGTTGTACTCCAGGTACTTCCTTACCCCAAAAAAGACAGGAGAATGGCGGCCCATCCTGGATCTCAGATACTTAAACAAGCACCTGTTAAAACCAAAATTCAAAATGGTAACTCTGGGAATAATTCTACCCTCTCTAAGGCCAGGGGACTGGCTAGTATCCCTGGACCTCAAGGATGCCTACTTCCATATTCTCATCAGAAGCTCCCATTGAAAGTACCTCAGGTTCGAGCTGCCCTCAGGCCATTACCAGTTCAGAGCAATGCCCTTTGGACTAACCTCTGCTCCAAGGGTGTTCACAAAATGCCTGGCAGTAGTAGTTGCTTCTCTAAGAAGGCAAAGGATTGCCATCTTCCCTTACCTGGACCACTGGCTTATAGTGGGCCAGTCACTAGACCAAGTCAAGTCACACTTACAGGTAACTCAGCAACTGCTCACCTCGTTAGGTTTCCTCCTGAACCTTTCAAAGTCAGTTCTAGAGCCTGTCCAGCTCCTCACCTCCATAGGTGCAGAGCTAGACACAAGAAAGGCCAGAGCTTTCCTTCCCCTGGACAGGGCAAGGACCCTTATCTCTCTGGCCTCCTCTTTTACCCTGCAGGTATCCCGACCAGCAAGACATTTTCTACAGCTCCTGGGGCACATGGTTGCTTCCACAGCAGTGGTGCAGGGAGCAAGATTTCAGATGAGAGACATTCAGTTCCATTTGAGAGCCTTCTGGTCTCAAAGGAAGGACCCTCTGACCAAATTGATCCCAGTAACTCGAACCCTGATCCAGGCCCTACAGTGGTGGCAGGATCAGAGCAATCTGAGACAAGGAGTCCCCTTTGTCACTCAGTCCCACTCCTTAATCCTTACTACAGATGCCTCCCTCTTGGGGTGGGGGGCTCACTTAGGCGACCTGACCACCCAGGGGTTGTGGTCCCCTCAGGAGTCCCTGCTCCACATCAGTCTGTTGGAGCTCAGAGCAGTATTTCTAGCACTTCAAGTTTTTTCCAAGTCTGTTCAGAACAAAGTTATTCACATCAGAACAGACAATACCACCACAATGTGGTACATCAACAAGCAAGGAGGCACCGGTCTTGACCATGTGCACAGAAGCAATGAAGTTGTGGTCCCTGGCTTATTCTCTGAACACCTCCTCACAGCAGTATACCTCCCAGGTGAGGACAATGTCTCAGCAGATGCTCTTAGTAGGATATCTCGGGGCCATCACGAATGGTCCCTGGATCCCTTGGTCTTGGAGGTGATATTCTCCAGATGGGGCACCCCACAGATAGATCTTTTTGCAGCCCCAGACAATCACCAACTTCCTCTTTTTTGTTGCAGGCCCCCAGTCTTGGGCACAGTCCCCCTGGATGCCTTAGTTCTCAGTTGGGAAGGGAAGTTCCTGTATGCCTTTCCCCCCCCTTCCCTCTCTTGTTCAAAGTGCTAGTCAAAATCGGATCTCAACCCTGCAAGATGATTCTGATTGCTCCAGACTGGGCCAGACAGCCTTGGTATCCACTCCTTCTGTCCTTAACAGTCCATCTTCCCCTGTGTCTTCCCAGGAATCACAACCTGTTAACCTGTGCTCAGGGGAGGGTTTGGTACCCTAATCTCAAATCTCTCAATCTCGAGGCCTGGCTCTTGAAGAGTTAGAGTCTGCTGATTTACACCTCTCCCAAGGCGTGATGGACATTCTGAAGGCTTCTAGGAAACCTTCCACCAGGGCTACTTATAATTCCAAGTGGAAAAGATTTTCCATATGGTGCTCTGGAAAGCATACTTCCCCAGACTCTGCTGATCTGCCCACAGTCCTTGATTATTTGGTCCATTTAAATGGCTTAGGGCTTAGACCAGCTACACTGAAGGTGCATCTGGCAGCTGTCTCTGCTTTTATCTCAGCAGGTAAGCCCTCTTCTGTTTCAGCTCACCCTGTATTCTCCAAGTTTTTCAAGGGATTGCTTCACACCAACCCTCCTTTTAGGGACCCTGCGCCTACTTGGGACCTTAATGTTTGCATTGCTCAGTTTATGCAACCCTCTTTTGAGCCTTTGTCTTCAGCAGAGCTTAAGTACTTGACTTGGAAAACTGTGTTTCTGGTAGCCATCACCTCTGCCAGACGCATAAGTGAGTTACAAGCTTTGTCAGTGGAGCCTGATTTTATCTCCTTTCATAGAGATAAGGTGGTCCTCAGGACTAACAGGAAATTTTTGCCTAAGGTGGTTTCAGATTTCCACCTTAATCAATCTATGTCTCTTCCTGTGTACTTCACTGACCATTCCTCCTCTGGCGAGAGGAGGCTCCACAGTTTAGATCTGAAAAGAGCCCTTAGCTACTACATAGAGTGTACCAAGGGTCACAGGTTTGACTCCCTCCAACTGTTCCTCACTTATGGTGAGGTTGGTAAAGGGAAACCTGCCACTAAAAGATCCATTGCCAGGTGGATTGTCTCTTGTATCCAATTTTGTTATGGAAAACTGGGTAGGTTCCACCCTCAGGCCTGAGGGCTCACTCTACTGAGAGGTACAGCTGCATCCCTGGCTGCTGCCAGGATATTCCTATCTCTAGAGATATGTCAAGCAGCTACCTGGAAAACAGCTCACACTTTTACCAAGCATTACTCCTTGGATATTCAGGCTAGGAGTGATGCTCGGTTTGGCACAGCCTGTGCTTCAGAGCCTATTTCCTAAGTAGGTTCTGTCCATCTCCATGGAGGTACTGCTTGGTGTCTGTTACTGTCAGAATACAGCAAGACTTCATGTTGTTTGAAGAAAAAATTACTCACCTTAGTAATGTTGTTTCTTCTAATGGAGTCTTGCTGTATTCTGACCTCCCACTGCCCCTCTCAGACCTCTGTTTGGGATGTGGGTGGCAGTGGCAGTGTTGGCACTCAGTAGATGCCCACCTTGTTGTTTCACCCCTTTCTTGGGTGATTTTGTGTTGTGTTTTTCATTTTTTGGGTCTCCTGACTTGAGTCTTGTTTTGGGACCAAAAATTTGTTTTTTATGTTTAGTAGCCAGTTGGCTAGTGTAGGTTTACAGCTTCCACACAGAGCCTTAGTGAGTTTGCTCGTAAAGATCTGACGGTTTGAATTTAAACAGCAACAGACAGAGTCTCAACCGAGCTCAAGCTGAGCGTTCCATGCCTGGCATGGAAAGTTAACTCTTTCATCTCCGGGGCAGTTCGAAGGTTGGGACTCACTGCTACTGTCAGAATACAGCAAGACTCCATTAGAAGAAACAACATTACTAAGGTGAGTATTTTTTTCTTCCTTACCTATAGGGATGTAGTTAAGGCACTTCAGCTTCTAAGTAGTCAGTCTCTCGCTGGATAGTCCAATGCATTCAGTTTTGCTATTCGAAAGTTGGTAAAGGAATCCCCAGCAGGGCTGAGGGCTCATTCAGCCAGGGCACAGCTGCTACTATAGCAGCGTCCAGCAATATTTCTTTAGTGGAAATCTGTAAAGCAGCCACCTGGAGGACAGCTCACACATTTACTAAACACTACAGCTTGGACACACAGTCCAGAAGTGATGCCAGATTTGGCACAGCAGTCCTGCAGAGCTTCTTTCCTAAGTAGGTTCTCTGCCCACCTCCAAAGGTACTGCTTTGAAATCTGCAGAGAGTTAGGAATATAGAAGAATACCTGGGGTTAGAAGAAACAATTACTCACCTTAGTAATCTTGTTTATTCCAAGGTATTCTTCTGTATTCATAACTGTCCCAATCTGCCTCCTCTTCAAGAACCAGCGTCTCTGCACTCCTGACCAAGTTTTCTATGGAAAGTCCCAAACACTGGCATGCATAGTTTTTAGTCCAAGTGGGAAACATTTAATTCCCTTCTTTTCCAGGTGATTCTGGTATTCAGTGGGGTTTAAGATTACAATAATATTAAGAGTGCTTCATGCTGTCATAGACAGCTTAGTTGTGGTGCATTTAAATAAGTATATTAGATAATCTTAGTATAGGTTGCCTTTTAGGCTCCTTAGAAATCTGATACGTTGGTGGAACGTTGCAGCTGAT
Organism: Neoceratodus forsteri; assembly: GCA_016271365.2. Classification (NCBI taxonomy): domain Eukaryota; kingdom Metazoa; phylum Chordata; order Ceratodontiformes; family Ceratodontidae; genus Neoceratodus; species Neoceratodus forsteri. The sequence continues at coordinate 212,531,652 of CM028129.1, read as the reverse complement.
AAGGGCAGCAGTTTGACTATGTGGCACGAGCCAATGATATTTCTATCCTTGGCATAACATTCCATTATCTCCGGGCAGCTCTGCTTAGGAGGCTGACTGCAGAGAGTTATGAATATAGAAGAATACCTTGAAAGAAACAAGATTACTAAGGTGAGTAATTTCTTCTTTCTGTTAAAATGTATGAATCTCAGTTTTTCCATCCTGATTGTAGCCCCTCGCCCCAGGTTGCACCAGGAGATGAGCAACATGTTGTTCAGTGTGCCTTACTGGTGAAATATTTCAATAAATAAATATATGAAAACTATGAAATTAGTACAGAAGAAATTATAACAAAAATTGAGGGTCTAAAATTATACGGTGCCCTGGGTTTGGATAACATAACACCAAGGATGTTGAACCTCATGAAAAATAATATATCTCTTCCCTTTAAGCTTCTTTTTGAAAAGTCATTAAACACAGAAGAAATACCAAATGACTGGAGAACTGCTAAAATTACATCAGTTTATAAAAAGGGTTCCAAACAAGTTACAAGTGATTAAAGACCTATAAATCTGACGTCTGTGTCATGCAAAATACTAGGGTCCATTATTAAAGAAAAAATACAACGAAATATTGCTAACAGATCATATTTTGATGGGAACCAACACAGATTCACATGCGGCTGATCTTGTGCCATGAATCTGGTATGTTTTTACGAATATGGTACCTCCTATCTGGACAGGGGAGAACCTGTGGATGTGGTTTTACTGGACTTCAGGAGAGCATTTGACTGTGTGCCACACTGGGCAGTTGTTAATAAACTCACAAAATATGGCACTGACAAACACCTTGTTATATGGATAACCAATTGGTTATACAATAGGACACAAAGGGTATTGATTAAAGGTTATCCGCAGAAGGAAGGGTTACAAGTGGGGTACCCCAGGGGTCGGTTCTGGGCCCCATTCTATTTCTGCTATTTGTGGCAGACATTGAAGACAACATCCATAATCTTTTAGTTAAATATGCAGATGATGCAAAGCTATGCGGGCCATGTAGAAGCACAGAGCAAAGAAATAGAATTCAAAAAGATCTGGATACTATATCTAGTTGGGCAGATAAGTGGGGAATGTCACTAAATACTGATAAATGCTGCATTCTACATAGGGGGAGATATAATCCATTTAACGAATACGTCATAAACAATAGCATCTTAAAAACAAACAAAACTGAAAGAGATCTGGGTATAATAATTGACATGAAACTCGATTTTAAGGATCAGTGTACAAGTATAGTGTAACCCCCCCTGCAAATGGGGGTTCCCAAAAGACTTCCAGGAGCTTGCTTGAATGCTCCAAGCCTGAATGGTGTTTGGCGTTTAAGCCATTTATCAGTGAGTGTTTTTAGAACCTCTGGTACTGTCTCTTTAAGAGCTGTCTGCTTGCAGACATAATTAGTTTGTATGGGGGACTGTGTGTTTCTTTGATTGAGTACCACTTGAGCTGCTGCCAATTCACTCCATTTTGCAGTCACTAGGAGTGCAAAGGAACCTATCTGAAAGATGTAACTGTTTGCCAGAAACCATTTAGAGTAATAATGAAATTACAGTTTGTCTAACCTGCTTTCTTTGCAGTCAGAACTGTGTCTGCCTAGTTCCCCATTCTGGTTTTGAACTGCTGAACTGGACCAATCAGTGTGGGGTAAGCTAGCTCTAAAATGGTGCCTGGGACGAATCAGAACTTGGACTCATAATCTGAGCCAGCCACAAGAGGATTGTATGGGCAGTGACTCTGGGAGATGTAGTTTAGACTTGACGCCTTTTTGGACCAACAGGAGCAGTCATTGTAGTGACAGCCAATCCAGTCAAGAACTGGGAGGAACTCAAAGGAAGTGCCAGTTTTGTCTGTTGGAGTTTCAGTTGAGCTCTGGCAGTGAAGAAGGAAGGAGCCCTGTGCTTTTTCAGTGTGCAGTTTTAGTCGGGAAACGTGTGTAAGGCCCAGAGTTCTGGTCTGCAGCTTGTGTAACTGCTTGTTAGGATTGAATCTGTCCTGTGAAGAGAATCAAAGGATATCTGAAGAGTAGAAACCAGGCTCACCCTGCAGAAGACTGGAGAAATTACTGAATTGCACTCGGTCTGTCAGGAACTGAATCTGCTGTGTGTTCTCCCGGTATTGTGCAGTAATTGCGATCGGGATAGAGAAAGTCTGCCTGGTATAGTACTTCTGTTTTACCATATAAATGTGTGAAGAGGCTTGTGTACCTCAAGTGAATCCTGCTGCCATTAAAGGACTTTTGCCTGTTACTGTTCACCATATAAATGCGTGAGGAGGCTTGGTTAGCTCAAGTGAATCCTGCTGCCATTAAAGGACTTTTGCCTGTTGCAGTTTGCCATATAAATGTGTGAGGAGTCTCGTGGAGCTCAAGAGTAGCCCTGCTGACATTGAAGGACCCTATCTTGTTTGGAGGTCGTGAGTACTAATTCAGGGTCGCTCCCTGTTGAATTGCCACATTGAATCCAAATGGAATCACTGTACTGCTGACTGTTTAAACTAATTTTTCTTTCTCTGGGGGAAGGCCCCTACCAGCTGCCACGGTTTGGACTAGCCACTAGGGCTTGGGTACCAGGGACAGTAACTGGTAGGAGATAGCCTGTGCACAGAGCCACAGGTAGATGAGTAAAGTGATAAGCTAATTAACCTGATTTCCCCCTGTCCTTGTTATATTCCCCCTAAATAAATCAGAGCTGCTTGTTTCAGCAAAGTTATACTGCCTGAGGTATTTGTCTATGTTAAAGTATTGTACTGTGATTGTTGCACTGTATCTTATTTTACAGGAGGTCCCAGTGCCTGAACCAGCCCTGGGGGTAACTGTATACTGTGAAGGTAATTCTGATATATTGTGTGGGCCACTAGTGGGAAGAAAGGGGGGTTGCAGTGTCCCAGAGGGCTGTGACCAAGTAAGTTTAACTATTGCAAATCCTGACCTCTGGGTGGAGGCACCCGCCATTGGATCCAGGCCCCTCAACCTGTTAGTGGCAAATCAGGCAGGGGTAGTAGCCCCTGGGATAGCGCCATCTAGGGGTTACAATAGTATCAAAGGAGAACAGAACTCTAGGGGCAATTAAAAGAAATATCAAGAGCAGGACAGCAGAAGTACTTATGCCTCTGTACTTGTCTTATGTAAGATCACAGCTGGATTTTTGTAGCCAGATTTGGTGCCCTTACACAAGGGATAGAGTATAAAGGAGATTCACAAAATCCATTGGGGAGCTAAAATCTGTACCATATCCATCCAGACTGAAACAACTAGAATACATAGCCTGGAGATTTGAAGGAAACATGGTGACATGCTATTTTTTGATGACATTATGAATGACTCATACCTGATAAACAAACTAAATATTTAATTTACAGATATAAATTCAGTAACAAGGGGACACATAGAAACATAGACTTTGACGGCTGATAAGGACTGCTTGGCCCACCGAGTCTGCCCCTTTCCCTACCTATCGGATAAGCTGCAGATCCTAGTTTTACCAACAGCCTATGTCTTCATACCTTCCATTAGAATTCTCTTACAGGTTAAAATTAATCACTTTAAAACCAATAAAAGAAAGAAAGAAAGAAATTCTTCACAATAAGGGCTGCACGTTTATGGAATAAACTTCAAGAAAACATAATAATGAGCAAAAGCAAAGATATATTTAAAAGAAACATAGATAAATACATTACTGAGGGAGGGAATATGTGTTATTATGGAGTATTATAAAGGAGCTGATTATGAGCCTTAGCCTTTTTTTGCTCCTTCATGCATTAGTGACATAAGTGACATCTCAGATCTTACTGGTCTCAGAAGAGGGACTTCTTGCCAAAACTCATTCCAGTCACAAAGACCCTGTGCTAGGCTCTGGACTGGTGGAAGGACATACAAAACCTGAGAGAAGGAACTCCCTTCCAACAAAAGGAACCCTCCATAGTGCTAATTATGGATGCATCCCTCCTGTTGGGGGTCACACCTGGTGGATCAGTCCATAAGCGGGGTCTGGTCCACCAAGGAATCCAACTGTCACATAAATCTCCTAAAGCTCAGATCCATTTATCGGGTTACCAATGCTTCTTCTCCCCAGCTAAAGGGTAATTTTGTCCAAGTCAGTACAGACAACATCGCTGCTGTGTTCTACATCAACAAACAGGGTGGCACAAGACCCACAAACCTCTGCACAGAGGCTATGAAAATTTGGTCTCTGGCTTATTCTCTGGACATGCATTTCTCTGCTATCCATCTGCCAGGCAGGGGATAATGTGCTGGCAGACTCCATAAATTGCCTCAGTCAGGGCCACCACAAGTGGACCCTAAACAAACAAGTGCTGGCCACACTTTTCAGGAGGTGGGGCACCCCAGAGATCTCTTTGCTTCCAACCTCAATCATCAAATCCCACTGTTGCTGCTGCAGGCCCCAGGTCTGGCCTCAGTGCCGATGGATGCGCTCTCTTTGGACTGGACAGGAAGGCTCCTGTATGCCTTCCCTCCATTTCCCCAAATTCTCAGAGCTCTGCTCAAACTCAGGATCCGACCAGCAACAATGATTCTGACGGCCCCAGACCGGGCAACACAACCATGGTACTCCCTGCTTCTTGCCCTCTTGTGGAAGAGGCCCATTCATCTGCTCCAAATCACAGCCTTCTGACTCTTCCTCAGATGAGGTAACATACCCCAGCATAGAGTCTCTTCACCTCAAAGCTTGATTCTTTAGGAGTTAGAGTTCCCAGACACTCTGTATTCATACCTGGTCCTCAGAATTCTTTGGATGGCTAGAAAGCCAAGTACCAAAAAGACTTATGCTTCCAAATGGAAGAGGTCTGCTTTCTGGTGTAAAGACAGACACATCAGCCCACTGCATACTAGCCTGTCCTCTACTTTGGTTCATTTACAGGCATCAGGCCTTAAATCCTCATCTCTGAAAGTCTATCTAGCAGCCATTTTGGCCTACATTTCTACTAATAAAGAGAAGCCTGCAATTTCTCATTCCATCTTCAGGAAATTCTTTAAAGGTCTGCTGCACCTTCAACACCCACTCAGGAAACCTGTTTCCCCTGGGACTTGAACCTATGTATTCATTGCACAGTGTAGTGCTGCGATCAGCAAAGATAGGGTTGGTGCAACAACACAACGGGTGGCTAGCCCAAACAATCAAGTAGAGCAAAAGTCTGTAGTTGCACACAAACACCAAAAAGCAAGATGCAGGTCCAGCAAATAAACAATGAAACTTTTATATAGAATCAAAGGTCAGACCAATGGTTCACAGAAGGATATCTGATGTAGAGCCTTCTGTGGACTATTGGTCTGGCTTTGATTCTGAATAAAAATGTCATTATTTATTTGCTGGACCTGCATCTTGCTTTTTGGTCTTTGTGTGCAACTATAGACTTTTGCTCGACTTGAACCTGTGCATAGCCAAGCTTATGGAGGCCCCATTTGAGCCCATGGCTTCTGCAGATCTAAGTATGTCACATGGAAGACCAATTTCCTAGTAGCAATGACTTCTGACAGAAGGATTACGGAGCTGCAAGCTCTATGCACTGAACTGAACTACATTATTTCCCACAGAGACAAAGTAGTTCTCAGGACCAATGGGAAATTCCTCCCCAAGATGATGTCAGAGTTTCACATTAATCAATCTTTAACGCTCCCCGTCTTTTTCCCAGACAAATGCACTCCTGGTGAGTGCAGTCTTCACAGCCTAGATGTAAAAAGGGCTCTGACCTACTACTTGGAGCACACCAAGCAGCTCAGATCATCTTATACCCAACTCTTCCTCACCTGTGATGAAGTGGGTAAGGGCAGGCCAGCTTCTAAGAGGACTGTTTCCCACTGGATAGTCTCCTGTATCCAGTTCTGTTACAATAAGGGTGGCAAGCAGCCTCCCCAGGGCCTGTGGGCCCACTCCACTGGGGACACTGCAGCTTCAGTGGCAACAGCAAGGGACATACCTTTGCTTGACATATGCAAAGCAGCTACCTGGAAGACTGTACACGCCTTCATGAAACATTACTGCTTGGATGTACAGTCCAGAGCTGATGCCAAATTTGGCACTGAAGTCCTGCAGAGCCTGTTTCCACAGTAGGTTCCGTTCCCTCATTCCAACTGCACTGCTTTGCAGTTTGCACGAATCAATAATACTGAGTGATTCCTGGGGTGAGAAGAAAACATTACTTACCATAGTAATATTGTTTCTTCCAGGGGATCCCTCAGCATTCTTGATTTCCCACCCAGCCTCCCCTCACATAATCTGGCTGTATATAGTTTTGCAGTCCTTCCCTCAGGCCAAATTTCTGGCTGTAGAGCCTTGATAGATATAATGTTCCTCAGTGAAGCATGGTGTATATATTTCACCTACTGGTGGTTTATTCTTTGTCCTTTTCTTTTTTCTATAGCATTTAGGTTCATTTTCAGAGTTTGTGGCATTTTGCCCCTCAGGCTTCGAAATGAATCTGACTGGCTTTCAGCAGCAGCACACAGCTCTCTCTCTTACTTTCTTCTGATTGGCTATTTCTCCTGGCTTCATTAGCATAGTCTCCACCTCCGGGGCAGCTAAACCCAGCTGGCATACTACACTAGTTAAGGATGCTAAGTGATTCCCTGGAAGAAACAATATTACTATGGTAAGTAATTTTTTCTTTCCAGACATTAACCTACAGTATGCCTTTTAGAATGTTGCCAGCAATTCAGAATGCTCCATTTTGTGCCATTGTTTTATAATTAAGCAATAATACATAACAAGGTTTGCAGTATCATTGGATATCATCCTGCACTGGGTACATTGTGAGGCACAAGGCCATAGGCTGAGTGACTTCAACCACCTGAGAAGTGATGATATCTCATGATATCGTGCACCTCAGAGTGCATTACTATGATTATAAAATGAATTCAATTTGATTTTGTTTGGCTGATGGCATGACCTAATATCATCCCTGCTGAATGTGGCCACATTCAATTAGATTTTGAGGGTTTTGACCATCCACTGTATAATGTCAATAGTACTGTCTTGGAATTTTATCTCTTTATTGGATAATATGTCTCGGGAAAAGTGGTCCTGCATTTTTTTCTTTCACAATATATTTTCTTAGGGTAGCAAAACTATGATACAAGATCTCATTTTCAGTGGGGTCCTGCTTCTACCCATTGGTGCAGCTGAGTTGTCTGGTGTACAGCAAGGTTAAGTTCAAGGTGACACAGTGAGTTGCTATAGTGGGGTTTGAACCGCTGATCTCTTGGTTCCCAAGTCAGGGATCCAAGCATACTAGACCACTCTGCCCCATCAGCACCAAACTGTCTGCTAGGATTTTCCCCAAAGCTATTGGCACACTGTAGTACCTTCAGGAAGTCACATGAAAGTCACATGACCTTGATGTACTTCTGTCCTCTGAGCTGTGAGATGGGACAGAGGCTGAACTCTACTGAAAACAAGATGTTGCATCTACAGGGAGCTTCTCTAATTAAAAAAAATTGCTATGAAAAACTACTTGATGCATCTTTCCTTTGTTACACTGTAGTTTACTAAACTTCAGATTGATTATTATATCGCTAATTTTGCTTCTTCTGTGTTCCATTGCACTTTTTTTTTTATTTACTTCCTCCTGGTCTCGGCCCATAGGAATTCTTTCTTCCGGTCTTTTCAGCTGGGCCCCGGCGTAACGTGGACCCAGCATCATTCTGCACAATACCAGGAGATTTTTTGCCTTTGGTTTTTCCTGATTCATCCCTACCCCCTGAGGGCGCTGACATGAAGGACTTGCATCCAGATGGACGGCGTGCTTGCGCATGCCACTGTCAAGCGTCCACAGCACCCTCCCCATCTGCGACTCCTCGTACGGAGCCGTTGTGCCTTACAGCCTGTGCTTCCACAGGCAGCAATGCTTGTGGGCATCACTGCCCTGTAACCCGCCCCAGGAGGAGGAGACCATCCGTTGAACTCAATCCTACCTCCCCGGCTGACCCCCGGTGACTCGAGTCCTTTCCCAAAGCCGGGTCGCCGGCATAGCACGAGGTGTGACATCCAGTACCTCAACCTTCAGCGCCACCAAGCCGGCTCCATTGCACTTTTAAATGGGTCTTTGGACTCTCGGTGAGGTAACTGAAGAAATACATAAACCTGTGCTTGGATTATTGTATCCATTTCTGGTAAAAGATATGTCTGCTAGTAAATTAAAACATCTCACATAGGGTCATTGAAAATGATTCATAAAAAACAGCTCTGTCAAGGCTGTAACTACAGTATTTATGTGTGCTTTGTGTTTCAGAATTCCTCCTTGTTTCTTGGTCTTGAGTCTGGATTTGTTACTCTCTTTGATTTTCTGATAGAAAAGGAGCCTCATTTGCTACTGCCAACAGCCGAGAAAGAACAAGGTGAGATACATCACTTTTATTCAATTGTTTAAAACTGCTAACGGGGACATTTAGACTGAGCCAAAGCTCATTATTATGTGCGACTCGTGGGGAGGGGCACAGGATAAAAAATGTATACAGCAAAAATGATACTGGCTCAGAGAGGGCACTTAAAAACAAGTATGAATACCAGTAAATGATAACATGCGGACTGTCGGGTCAGAAGTATAAATAAAAGGTATAAGGTAAGATGCTAGGAAAAGAAAATCTGAATTAGAATTAGTGCAGTAATACATTGTTGGGACTGAAATAATACATAACATCCAGAGTACCAGGAATAAATCAGGAGGACCATAACAGAACAGCAGCAGGGTAAATGGGGAGCATTAAGCAAATGCAAGATAAACATTTTTGCAACATAAAGCTTTTAGGAAAGTAAATTAAAAGTATATGTTAAATACTATAGAATTTGTTTTATCTTGTCTTTGACACATTAAGGCCCCCCTATTCAGAGCCAGGTGTTAATGTCATAAAGACAGTAGCGCTGCGCAGCAAATACCGCATGGCATGCCTTCTGCAATATTCAGTGAGCGTACTCTAACCAGAACATGCGGATGGTCTCAATAAGGGGCCATGTCAGTGGAGCACATAGTGATCACTGATACAGCCCATGACTCAATATGGTCCACTGGCCAGCTCACTGGAGATAGAGCTGTCCAAACAGGATAGCACCAGGGCTCCGGGAGTCCATATTCAGCCCTACCAGGCTAATGAGCCCATTGAGCATACAAGGCCCCAAGGTGCCATTAACATGCCTGTTAGAGCACCTGTCCTGTGTAGGCTAGCAGATTCCATGGTGTTAGTGGAACCTACGTCCACCAATTACCTGATTTCTCCCCCCCCACAACTTTGTTTCCCTACGGTCACTGGCTGATGGGGCATCTCTGAGGTGGAGACCCACTCAGCCTTACCTCTACTGCCTGCCAGAACCTCTCCTCTGACTGAGGAATCGGGTGCTAGATTCCCCCCTCTCCAGTGGGCCTTATATGGGAGGAGACGGGGACCACGGACAATCAAGTTGGGCTGGGGCTGGCATTGGGTGTGTCGGTTCAGTCCTTGAGCTCTGCGTTGCCTCCCTGCCAGCCGGGGGTTTTCCACCTTGGTTGCCCCAATACGTGGATGTGCAGTGACATCTGTGCGAAGGGCATGATCCTGCCCCCTCTGCTGATGTCCACCATCACCTCACCCCCCCTCAGCGGATCACTCTAGTGGTACCCCCAGTCTACACTGGGAGCCACCGCAGAGCGATGCATCCCACAGTCCCACCCCAGGAGAGGAGAGCAGTCCTCCAGCCACTCAATCCTCTCTACCCCCGGCTCACAGAGTCTGCTCCTGAACTCTGGTCGCTGGTGTGGTGTCCAGTGCCTCAACCCTCAGCGTCACCGGGCTGGCTCGATTGCCTGATCTTACCTGTATCAGTCTTCACCATTCATCACTGGTAGGTCTAGCCAGAGGCATTAGGATCCTACAGGAGCTTGTAGCCTAGATCTTTTTCTCCTAGGAGGAGGAGGAGCTGATGCTGGGGACAGCGCCACCCTCAAGGGCGATGCATTGCGTGGTGCTCGTGGGTTGGGTAGTAACCGATGCCGGCCCCTCCACCACCTCAGTTCTCTTTTTCCCACTGTTGAGGTGGATCACCCTGCTGGAGCAGCCATTTCAAACAACATGAAGTCTTGCTGTATTCTGACATATGCAGTTAGCCTCAGCACTTGAACTGCCCCGGAGATGAAAAAGTTAACTCTATGCAGAAGCATAGAACACTGAGCTTGAGCTCAGATTTCAAACCTCTGTCTGTGGTGCTTCAGAGTGTAACCGTCAGATTACTCCGCCTAACTGTGAAGTCTCTCCGGAGATTGCTCCTTCACTCGGTTTGGTAAAGTTTCATAAAAAGTGTCGGTTTTAATAGATTTATTATTTTTCGGTTTTCAAGTCTCTGTCTACGGTACAGTAAGTGTGTAGATAGGTAGTGAACTGTTTTTTGTTTCATTCTGTGGAAACTGTAATTTCCTCGGTTCCCTAGCAGTCGATCCGGTTGGGAACCGGCTGTTTCTGTTTGAATTTTTTCCTTTAGAATTTGTAGTAGTGTGCCGGTTCCGACTGGTTCCAAAAAAACCTGACTTTTACTGGTTTCTTTCCACAACCCATAACACGGTTGGTTACCGATCGAAGAATATTACCTGGCATAACAGCAGTTAAGGGTAATTTTTGTTAGTCTAGCCATGTCTGAGAAACCCAAAAAGAAAACCGGGCCCACTGGGTTTCAACACTGTGGTGAGTGTGGGGAGGCTTTTGCTAAAGCTGATCCTCACCTCATCTGTGTTTATTGTCTGGGGTGTGACCACCTCAAAACAGATTGCCAAATCTGTAAACATTTTCCCAAAGCCACTATGGATAAAAGAATGAGTAGGCTAAAGGAAAGGGAGGCCAAGAAGTCCGCTGACCCGGATGGCCAGCCCAAAGGGAGGCCGAGAAGTTCACTGACCCGGATGGCCAGCCCGGTTTGGTTGCGGCTGAACCTGAGGAGGTGCCCACTGACCTGGGCGATACCTCCTTAGGTAAAAGGAGATCCGACTCAGAGGGGTCAGTTCCAATGAAAAGAAAAAGGAAATCAGCTGGTTCGGATCCAGAACTGCATACTCCAACCGCTGATGAGATAGCCAAAGCGATAAGTATTGTTCAGTCGCTTCGATTGGTTCCGTCTGAACCAACGCCTTTGGCCAGATGGTTGGGTCGGATGGATCCTACTCCATCAGATTACGATCCGGATGCGTATTATGAATTGGAGTGGGAGGGTGACAAAGACTATCCAGAACAAGATGATGAAGATGATAATGATTTAGAAGCTCTGGATGTGCTCATTGAATCGGACATCTCCCCAGACAGACCCTCCAATGTCTCCCATCCCAGGCTTTCTGAGTCCCCTTCCCGCTATTTGTTCTACAAAAAGGTGGCTGAAATTCTCCAGCCCCATATGGTAGAAGCTGCAGAAGAGGAAGAGGAGCCTGATTTTGTTGAGATAATGGACATCCCAGAGTCTAAGAGGCTGTCTATTCCCCTCTACAGATCTTTAGGGAAACAGACAAAAAAGATTATTCAGACACCAAACTCTTTACCTCCAGTGGACAAAAGAATGGACAGGAGGTATATGTTGTCAGGCTTAGGTACGGAGTTTTTGTACAATCATAGAGGCCATGTTGGGGTAGTGCAGGCTGCAGCCTGTGACAAGGCTAACATACCTTTGGCTTCACACTCCCCAGATAAAGACTCCCAGAAGGTAGATGCCATGGCCAAAAAACAATATTTTGCATCCTCCTTGGGACTCAGGCAGGCAAACTATATGACCTATGCAGCCAGGTACCAGAGGTCCAGGTGCGATACTGTTCCGGAACTGGCCAAGCAGGCCTCCCCCAGCTGGGAAAGAGCTGGAGGAGGTGGCTACTGATGGGATTGAGGCATCCAATGTACAATTCAATGCTGCTGTGGACTCAAATGATGTGACATCAAGAGTCATGGCTACATCTGTGTCTCTCAGGAGATTTGCTTGGCTCAGATGTACTAGCCTTTCGCAGGACACCCAGGCTAAGGCCATGGATTTTCCTGTAGCAGGTAATTCTGTGTTTGGGGAGCAGACCGAGGCTTGTATGAAGAAAATGGATGAATATAGGACTACTTACAGGAGTGCTCAAGCCAAGGAAAGGCAAGCCACTCCTCAGAGGCAGCAGTCTACGGGCAGGGGCAGGCCTTTTCACAGGCCTTTCTATTAAGCCCAGGCCTCCTCTCCCTTCCAACAGAGGGGGTTCTTCCGAGGGAGAGGCAGGAGGGGGATGAGCAGGGCTGCATCCTCGTCCCAGCCTAAGGCTCCTGCCAAGCAGACACACTGATATGTCAGCCCGGGTCGACTCCCCAATTCCAGTAGGAGGCAGGCTGGCTTACTACTTCCAGGCCTGAAAGTCTGTTACCTCTGACAGGTGGGTCCTGGAGGTAGTAAGCCAGGGATTTGCCCTCAGTTTCAAAAAATTTCCAAAAATGAGGGTCAGGTCTTTTCCACCTGCAAACATCTCCGAAACCATTGCTTTAGAAGCAGAGGTTTCCTCTTTGTTGGCTCTCAGAGCCGTAGAGAGAGTTCCTGCTCTACACAGAGGCAAAGGTCTATACTCCAGATACTTCCTTACCCCAAAAAAGACAGGGGAGTGGCGACCCATCCTAAACTTAAGGTATTTGAACAAGCACATTTTAAAACCAAAGTTCAAAATGGTGACTCTGGGAGTAATTCTTCCCTCTCTAAGGCCAGAAGACTGGTTAGCTTCCCTGGACCTCAAGGATGCCTATTTCCATATTCCCATCAGGTGCTCCCACAGAAAGTACCTCAGGTTCAAGTTTCCTTCAGGCCATTATCAGTTCAGAGCTATGCCTTTCAGTCTAACATCAGCTCCAAGGGTGTTTACAAAGTGTCTTGCAGTAGTATTGGCCTTCCTCATAAGACAGGGCATTTCCCTATTTCCATACCTGGATGACTGGCTCATTGTAGGGCAGTCTTCCAACCAGGTCAAGTCAGCTCTACAGGTCACTCAGGATCTGCTCAGTTCCTTGGAGTCCCTTCTCAACTTGCCAAAGTCAGTTCTCGAACCAGTACAGCTTCTCACTTTCCTAGGGATAGAGTTAGATACTGTTCAAGCAAAGGCATTCCTTCCACTAGCAAGATTTCAGGCCCTTACAGATCTTGGGCCCTTACAGATCTCGCTTCCTCTTTTCATCCTCTGGTTTCTTGTCCAGCAAGACATTTTCTTCAGCGCCTAGGCCACATGGCAGCTTTCACTGCAGTGGTGCAAAGGGCCAGGTTCCAGATGAGGGACGTTCAATTCCATCCTTTTGGTCTCACAGGAAAGACTCTCTTACCAAACTGATTCCAGTGACTCAGACTCTGGTCTAAGCTCTCCAGTGGTGGGTGGACCAAGACAATCTCAGGCAAGGTGTCCCATTTCTCAAGCAAACTCCTTCAGTGGTTCTCACCACAGATGCTTCTCTCCTGGGCAGGGGAGCCCACCTGGGAGCCCTCACAGCACAGGGGGTCTGGTCCCCAGTAGAGTCTCTCCTTCATATCAATCTTCTGGAATTCAGGGCAGTATTCTTGGCCCTTCAGTTCTTCTCGGACTCAGTGAGGAACAAGGTGGTTCAGGTCAGGACAGACAACACCACCACCATGTGGTACATCAACAAGCAAGGGGGCACTTGGTCTATAGCCTTGTGCACTGAGGCCATGAAAGTATGGTCTCTGGCCTACTCTCTTCAAACTTCCCTAATAGCAGTCCACCTCCCAGGGAAGGACAATGTGCTAGCAGATGCTCTGAGCAGAATCTCCCAGGGCCATCACGAATGGACCTTGGATCCTCTCATCCTGAAAGTAATCTTCACCAGGTGGGGCACTCCAGAGATAGATCTCTTCGCAGCCCCAGACAATCATCAGCTTCCCCACTTCTGCTGCAGACCTCCAGTCCTGGGGACTGTTTCCCTGGATGCTCTGATATTGGATTGGGAAGGCAAGTTTCTTTATGCCTTCCCCCCTTTCCCCTGTTGCTCAGGGTTCTAGTCAAGATCAGGTCACAACACTGCACAGTGATTCTAATTGCTCCAGACTGGGCCAGGCAACCTTGGTATCCTCTGTTGTTGTCCTTAGCATTCTCACTTCCGCTGTCTCTTCCCAAGAGACACAAGCTCTTAACCTCCTCTCGGGGAGGATCTGGTACCCCAATCTCCAATGTCTCAATCTCAAGGCCCGGCTCTTGAAGAGTCAGAGTACATAAGCCACCATCTCTCTCAGGGAGTTTTAGACATCCTCAAGGGTTCTCGGAAACCCTCTACCAGGAAAACTTATAACTCCAAATGGAAAAGATTCAGCATTTGGTGTTCACACAGGAACATCCTGCCAGATGCTGCAGGTATTGCCATAGTCTTAGATTATCTGGTTCACCTTAATGGTTTAGGTCTTAGGCCAGCCACTTTAAAAGTCCACCTAGCAGCTGTTTCTGCATTTCTGTCAGCAGAGAAGGGCTCTTCTCTGGCATCCCACCCTGTTTTTGGAAAGTTCTTTAAAGGTTTGACTCATATCAGCCCTCCTTTTAAAAAGCCTACCCCGGCTTGGGATCTCAATATCTTCATTGCTCAGCTTATGCAGCCACCCTTTGAACCCTTGGCTTCAGCTGAGCTTAAGTACTTGACCTGGAAAACTGTGTTTCTGGTAGCTGTCACTTCTGCCAGGCGAATTAGTGATTTACAGGCCCTGTCAGTTGAATCTGATTTTATCTCATTCCATAGAGATAAGCAGGGACCCTGGTTTTCCATTTTTACCGGTAACACCGGTAATAATCACGGAATCCTGCTTGGTTTGAGGATTTTGAATTCTTGTACTGGTGCCTCACGGAAATTGCATGTCACTGCACAGAATCTCTAAGATTTCAGCATGTTTTTAATTTTTTTTTTTATTTTCTCTTTCTATGTCCCCTTCTCACAGCATCAGTCTCCACTTTTCAGAGATTTCTAGGCTAGGTATCCCTTACCTTCACCCCCAGGTAATGCTCAGGCACTCCTGTGGTTCTACCCCATCCTGCCTGGGTTGTACCCCCCCCCCAGGAGGGAAGGGAGGGGACCCCAGGTCACCCCTCCACGCTCCCTTAGTGTGCGTCGGGCAGCTCAGTGGGTCCCTCATGGAGCCTGGTTATGAAGTCTGGGGCACCTAGGTCCCTTCTGCCAGTGGCCAATGTGGGGTGATTGTTCCTGGTTTTCTGGTCTCTGTCCCTGAGGGCACCGGCACTAGAGGAGATCCAAGGAGGTAGGTCACATAGAAACATGCCACTGCTCGAGATCCTGGATAGCGTCCTCCCCTCCTGATCACTCTGCAGCACCATTGCACCACCACCCATGGTCACACAGGTGGTGGTAAAGCAGCAGGACCTGCAGCCCACTCTCCCAGGAGGAGAGGAGCAGTCCCCCAGTTGCTCGATCCTACTACCTGGCCAGGACCTCCAGCAACCCAAGTTTGCTTCTGACCCTGGGTCACTGGCATTGCAAGCAATAGTGCTACCACAGCGCCAGCGGACCGACCCAAATTTCAGCATCTTAAAATGAATGCTGCTGTGCTCTGCATTCTTTCTGCTTTGCTGCATATAGAGTCAGTAAGGAAATCACCCACACTGTTTTGTTGTAATCAACCATTAAGTTTAACCGACCATGCCTAGTGGTTAGAGTAACAAACAGTGAATGAACTGGGTACATCCAGCAGACTTGGGTTTGATTCCCACAACCTCCACTTGCATACTGTGCGACTCCAAGCAAGTCATTTAACCTCCCCAGTGCTTCTAGGTCACTTCTGAAAACAGACCGTTCTGCCTAGTGGGCCTTACCTGCTTTACAAAGAATATAAAAAACAAATACCAATATATGTTTACTACATCATAGAATAGTAGTCAGGGTACCATGTAATTTACCTGAGTTTTACTTGGGCTGCAATGATTTTGTATAGGTAAAGATAAATGTTCAGATACATTTTATGTGTTTTATAAGCTTGTTTTTAGATTTTAGTCAGGTTTTTATTGTATTCTTTGCATATAAGCATCTAGGTTGTAGATTGCTACAACGAGGATCACTGTTACCAACTAGCTTATTCAAGTTTATAATCAGTAGAGGCCATCCAAAATCCTCAGTTGTTTGAATGAAAACTAGTCTGAATGAAAGTATGTTCACAAAGAAGAAACTGCCTTACTACTTATGAAAAGACTTGACAGTTAGTACCCCATTTAGGTGGATTGGATCATTTGCACCTTTTCTCCCACCGCTGTTTCAGCCTCTGTGACAACAAAAAGTTTTCGATAGACTGCTTCAACAAAAAGCAAATGTTAAGTATTTAAGTGTACTTATGTTTGGCCAGTGGATTTCGAAAGCACAGTCAATGACGTACAGAAGGTAAGATCCCAGGGGCTGTATGATGCTGGTGGGCAGAGTAGTGTTCAAGTCACATCTGAACAGACATGAAAACTGGGAGACATCCTTTTCATGGACACCAAGTATAAAAAAAAAAGCATCCACATGTCTGGGAGATGCATAAATCCACTTGAACGTCCTCCACTAATCACTTGTGGATTTTTTAGGTGAAGACACTTAATTTCAACTACTTCAACTACGTACTCTGCTACATATCATCAGAAAAATCAATTGAAATGTATGTCTGAGAAGGGGGACCTCAGTCTTTAGTGAGAAGTTTAAATGCTTCAGCAGCGAGCATTTAAACTGGCCGGGGGGGGGGGAGCCAGGAAGATCAGGAGGCTTAGGAACACCCCCCTCTGGGAGCATGTAAGAACATAAGTTGAAAACGGGAACAACTGAAGCAGGGAGGGGCAGGCAGGTGAGTCATGTATAAGGGAGGCTACAGAGTGGGCAAGAGCACATGGGAAGGGGAAATGGGGTGGGGGAAGGAGCATGAGAGCGAGAACAAGAGCAGAGTGGTGGCGAACTGTGAAACACAGGTCATATTAACAAATGCCCGCAGCCTGGGAAATAAGGTTCCAGACCTGGAGGCCTTTTTGGCAGATGCAGACTTCGACATAGCAGGAATAACAGAGACATGGTACTCTGCTAACCATGGCTGGGACGTCGGTGTACTGGATTATACACTGTCCAGGAAGCATAGGGAGGGTAAAAAGGGTGGTGGGGGGGTGGTCCTATACATCAGGGACGGTATAAAGGCTACAGAAGTTCAGGGAGGACAGGAGGAGGCTGAGACAATGTGGGTCACCCTTGAACCCGGTAATGGCACAGCAGTATGTACAGGGGTGATCTGCAGGCCTCCGGTACAGAGGGAGGAGGTAGATAGGGTACTAGTGGAGGACATACACCACATGGCAGCTAAGGTTGAAATCCTGCTACTGGGTTATTTCAGTATGCTGGACGTGGATTGGGCCACCCAGGTGGCTGCTTCAGCCAGAAGCACAGCCATCCTAGAATCCCTGCATGGGGTTGGTCTCAGACAACTGGTGCATGAACCAACCAGGGACAAGTCGATTCTGGATCTGGTATGGACCATTGGGAGCAGAGTTGAGGGAGTACAGGTGGAGGGGCAGCTGGGGTCAAGCGACCACCACATGGTGTGGTTTAGCATCGACACATGGACTGATTTAAGCCACACAAGGGTGAAAGTATTAGATTTCAGGAGGGCGGATTTCACTGAAATGAGTAGACGTATAAGAGCATTCGGGGGGGGGGTGGAGGAACAATGGGGGAAATTTAAAGGAGCCATACTGGAGGTAACAAACCAATGCATAAGGATAGTAACCAAAGGGAAAAGGAGGAAACCACTATGGTTCTCCAAAGAGGTGGAGGACAGTCAGGGCTAAAATACCAAGTTTCAGGAAATATCTGGCTATCCTGTCACACTGTTGTCCATAAAATGTTGTAATTTATTGTTTTGCCGTACTCTGTGCCCGCTATTTGTAATCTATTGTTTCCCCAAGCTCTGAATATTTGACTAATGTTGTTGTACTCCTTGTAATGTATGTCCAATTGTTCATATTTGTATAATGTGTATTCCAACGGCTTCATGATTCTCTGGAATTAACTCCGGGTCACCCCTGAAAAAGGGACCATCTGGTCTCAGTGGGCCTACCCGGTAACCAAAATTAAAATAAAATAGGGGACTTGAAGAGAGGAGGACAGGAGGTGTACCTTGAATATCTAAGGAGGCAGGGAAAGCTGTTAGGGCAAAGCGATACAGAGGAGGGCTTTCACGTCTGTGGGGAAAAAGGGGACAAGACTTTTTAGCTACATCAGTGAAAGAAGAAAACCGGGGTTGTGACTACAAAGGGAAGGAGGGGATCTAGACAATGCAGGAATACTGAGCAAGTACTTCTGCTCAGTATTCACTAAGAAGGAGGGCCAAGGACCGCGAGTTGGGGAACAGAGGCTATTGGGGGGTGTGGGAATGGATACAGTCCATTCACAGTGAGAGAGTTCTGGGAAGAACTCTCAAAGCTGAAGGATGTAAAGCTAAGGGGCTAGACGGTGTACACCCTAGGATATTAAAAGAGCTGGTAGTGCCTCTGGCAGCCCTGTTCAGAGTCTCCCTGAACATGGGCGTGGTCCCAGAGGACTGGAGGAGGGCACATGTAGTTCCACTACACAAAAGTGGCAGTAGAGAGGAGGTGGGGAACTACAGGCCAGTCAGCCTCACCTTAGTGGTAGGGAAGATCATGGAGACACTGCTAAAAGGAACGATAGTGGCACACCTGGAAGCCAGGGGTGCCCAGGATCGGAGGCAACACGGATTCACATCAGGAAAGTCATGTCAAACGAATGTGATGTTTTTGATTGGGTGACTAGGGAAGTTGACCAGGGAGGGGCGGTAGACATCGCCTACCTGGATTCCAGCAAGGCCTTCATCACCGTCCCACATAGTGGGCTGGTTAGGATGGGTAGCCTGAGCATGGGACAAAAGGTGATACACTGGGTTAATAACTGGCTGACAGGAGGCAGAGGGTGGTAGTGAATGGGATCCAATCCAGGGAGAGAGAGGTGACCAGTGGAGTACCACAGGGACCAGTACTGAGACCAGTCTTATTCACTGTCTTCATTAGTGACGTTGCAGAGGGGCTGGAAGGAAAGGTCTGCCTATTTGCAGGTGACACACAGATCTGCAACAGGGTGGATACTCCTGAAGGGTGCAGAAATGAAGAGGACCTGGAGCAGCTTGAGAGTTGGTCAGAGGTGTGGCAATGAGTTCAGTGCAAAGTGCAAGATAATGCACCTGGGAGGGAACCCTGGGAAAAGCTACAGAATTGGGGGGGGGAGTGCCGACTGTCCCCAAGGAGGAAAGGGACTTGGGAGTTATCATCTCTGATGAACTTAAGGTATTAAAGCAGTGTACAAAGGCGGCAGGGAGGGCCAGTGGCATGCGGGGATGCATAGGCAGGGGTATCACTAGCGGGAGGTAGTGATGCCATTGTATAAAACATTGGTAAGGTCTCACCTGGAGTACTTCATGCAGTTCTGGAGGCCACACCTGCACAGGGACATAAACAAGGTGGAGGCTTTCCAGAGAAGGACAACAAAGATGGTACAGGGCTTGCACCACAGAACATATGAGGAGAGACTAAGGGACCTCAGTATGTACTCACTGGAGGAAAGAAGAATGCGGGGGGATATGATAGAAACTTTCAAGTATCTCAAAGGCATAAACAGGGTGCAGGTGGGAGACCTGCTGCAATATAGAAAAAGTATTAGAATGAGGGGGCACGATATGAAACTGGACGGAGGGTAGATTAAGAGGTAATGTAAAAGCTTTTCTACACTGGATGGGTGGTCGACGCTTGGAATAGTCTCCCACAAGAGGTAGTGGGGGCAAGCACAGTATAAGGGTTTAAGCATGCCTGGGATAGGCACAAGGGAACCTTGAAGGGGGGGGAGAGTGCTGAAAAGACATTGATCACATAGGATCAGTGACCGCTTACAAAGTATAGGGCCTACGGGCAGACTGTTTGGACCTAGCTGTCCTTATCTGCTGACAATTTCTATCTTTCAAAGAAGCAAATTCAATCAGTTTATTTTTTGCTCCTCCTACCCCCTTGCTATTCACTCCTTCAGGCCTGCCAAGGCCCCCTACCACCGCTGCTGAGTCCCGACCACCATCCACTGCCCCTTACTGCTGTGCTACCAGGTAACCCAAAGTAACCCTTCATTGAGTGGGCCCCTACCCCTGTGGGAGGCTACCAGGTGATGAGAATTGCCCTAAAGAGCTTCCTGTGTACCCTGGGCATGGCAGGGGTCAGAACGGACTCATGTCTTGGGCTTCCGGCTTAGGGATGGACCAACAGCTGTCCTTCAGTTGGTCAGCGGGAGTTTTCCCCATTTTCTTGGGAGCGTGACAGGCCACATGATGTCAAGGCACAAGCCGACGTCTGTCACGCTCCATCCTGCCGTGAGGGCTGACATGTTTGTCATGCCTCTGGCCTCCACCAGGGGCCAGCAAATGCTGAGCCATGAACTCACCCTCCCTCCCAGGAGAAGGTGAGTGGTCGTTGGACATTTTAGCCTTCACCCACCAGCTGGCCCTCCAACACCCATCTGTTCCCTAACCCTGGTCAGCGGTGTCACAGGCAGAAATCCGATTCAGGCAGTTAAATTATAGATAGGAAAAAAACAAAGGTAGTCCACCTTAGTGGTGATGGTTCAGATTAATTCACATCTGAGTTCTAACAAGCAAAGAGACCAAGTAATTTGTAACTTGTGCTTGTGGGGTGTGGGTGTTGAAGAAAGGGGATCATAGTGCTGTCACTACTGCTATCACCCCAGAGGGATGTGTACTGCATTGTTGCTACTGCCATCACACCAAAGGGATGGGGGCTGTAGTGCTTCTGCCATCACCACTGGTGGATAGGGAATGTAGTACTGCTGCTGTCCCACCTGAAGGATGGGGGCCATAGTGCTGATACTGCCATTACACTTGAGGGATGGGGAATGTAGCACTGCTGCCATCACACCTGAGGGATGGGGACCATAGTGCTGCTGCTTCTGTCACACCTGAGGGAGGGAGGTCGTAGTGCTGTTGCTGCTGCCATCACACCAGAGGGATGGGGGCCATAGTGCTGATACTGCCAACACACCTGAGGAATGGTGAACGTAGTACTGCTGTCATCACACCTAAGGGATGGGGGCCACAGTGCTGCTGCTTCTGTCGCACCTGAGGGAGGGAGGTCATAGTGCTGTTGCTGCCGCCAGCACACCAGAGGGATGGGGACCATAGTGCTGTTGGTGCTGCCATTGCACCTGAGGGATGGGGCCATAGTGCTGCTTCCATCACACCTTAGGGATGGGGGCTGTAGTGTTGCTGCTGCCATCACATCTTGTACCTAAAATAACTTTAAATTGGTACAAGGATGGAAGGATGTGTAATAGTGGAGGTCAAAATTGCTAAAATGCACGTTAACAGAGTTAAAAATGTTAAATAAAGTACACAAAACCAAACACCAGTAAAACCGTATTTTGGCTTAGCAGACTCCGGTGACAATATCGTTTTTCACAATGTGCAAAACGGAGTATGCCCTTTCTCAATCCCGGTAAACCAGTGTCCCTGGAGATAAGGTGGTCCTCAGAACCAATAGGAGATTCTTACCCAAAGTGGTCTCAGATTTCCATCTGAACCAGTCCATGACTGTTTCTGTGTTTTTCACTGATCATTCCTCTTCAGGAGAAAGAAGGTTACACAGTTTGGATGTTAAAAGGGCATTTAGCTATTATGTAGAGCATACTAAGGCACATAGGGATGGCTGTCTTCAATTGTTCCTCACTTATGGTGAAGTGGGAAAAGGTAGGCCAGCTACTAAAAGAACTATTGCCAGATGGATTGTAGCCTGTATACAATTCTGTTCTACCAAACTAGGTAAAACACCTCCTTCAGGCCTGAGAGCCCACTCGACTAGGGGTACAGCAGCTTCCCTGACTGCTGCCAGAGATATACCTTTACTAGAGATATGCAAAGCAGCCACCTGGAAAACGGTCCATACTGTACATTCACCAAGCATTACTCTCTGGATATCCAGGCTGGGAGTGATGCTAGGTTTGGTAAAGCAGTACTGCAGAGCCTGTTCCCAAAATAGGCTCGGTACCCTCCTCCATGGCAGTATTGCTTGGTAGTCTGCATATGTCAGAATATAGCAAGACTTCATGTTGTTTATAGAAAAAATTACCTTAGTAATTATGTTTCTTCTAATGGAGTCTTGCTGTATTCTGACCTCCCCCCGCCTCCCCTCTCAGAACCTATTTTTTGGGATGTGGGCTGGCAGGTACAGTGTTGCACTTCAGGGGTGTGCCTTACACCCCTTCCCTTTGAGTGGGGTGGTTGTTGTTAATGATCTTCCTGGTCACAAGTCTCCACCACTCATTCACACTAGTGGGATTAGCGCCGGAGGCACTAGGACCCATCGGGAGCAAACTTTTTGCTGGAGGGTCGGCGCGAGAGATGGCGCCATGAGGCATGGTGCCCTTGACAGCGGTCGAGCGGCAATGACCATCTCAGTGACGACCCCTCCAACCGCCTCAGTTCTTTTTTCCCGCCTGCCGAAAGGCGCTTTCAGTGACGACGTTGCTTCATTGTCGGGAGTCAAACTTCAA
Organism: Neoceratodus forsteri; assembly: GCA_016271365.2. Taxonomy (NCBI): domain Eukaryota; kingdom Metazoa; phylum Chordata; order Ceratodontiformes; family Ceratodontidae; genus Neoceratodus; species Neoceratodus forsteri. The sequence goes on along the minus strand of CM028129.1, from coordinate 212,509,077 downwards.
ACTAGCGATAGTTTTCAGTTTATTTTTGTAACATTATCTCGATAGTAGTATTGCTTAATTTTATTCTATTTTCGTTAAATTTTTCTAATATTTTAAATTTAACTTACTTGAAGAAGTCTCGCCTACTGGACGGAGCGACCATATGAGCAGGTCAGGTGACGGTAGGGAGACTTGTGATGAAAGCTGTTCAGTCAGCCGGGCTGGGTCCGTCAGCCTCTCCTCAGCGGGTTCGACAACGGTCAGTCCGATGCCTGGGGATGGGCGGTCCCCGTCGGCATAAAATAAGCGTCGCATTCTCGGCACCGTTCGCCTCAACAGCTCTTCTTCGCCCACAGATCAAAAAAAGAGAAGGCATCACTCGAGGTCGCCCTCTGGTATGTCTGCGCGTCGACGGTCGGTTATCGTAGCTAGTTGCCGTTCTCCTTCTTCGGAGTCGCCAACTGCTGGTGACCGTCGTTCTCGACATCGGAGCCCCTCCCCGCCTGTAGGTAGGGCTCCAGATGAGCAGTTTCATCAGTGGGCCGCTCTTATGGAGCGATGGGCTCGGAGGTTGGTTCTCCTGCCTGGCTCGGTTGCCACGGAGCCCCCGGGCTCCTCCAGCGATCGGGTAGGGCGGTTGGACCTTCCTAGTCGCGCGGCGCCTTCTTCGGTGCCGGTGACTCCGTGCTTAGGTGTTTCCCCCCCTCACATGGCTGCGGCGCAGGGGGCCACACCGATGCCCTTATCTCCTGTTTTTTTTCCCTCTCTAGCTTTCCAGGTTCCTGGGGCGTTTCCGGCACCTTCCGCGGGGTCTGTTGGCTTTAGCCAGTTGCCGTTTTGGTCACCGGCGCAGCCTTGCTGGCGCCCGTCCAGCGGCGCCGCGAGGTCTTGCGGCGCCACCTGCGGCACCGTTGGTTCTGGCGGCGCCGTCGTCGCGCCACTTGGTTCGGCGGTGCCGCTGGCGGCGCCGCTTGTCCGCGGGCGCTGCGATGCCGCGTGCCTCTTCAGCGCTGTGCCCCTCTGCAGTGCCGTTTTCAACCCGTTTTGCCTTCTCGGCCCCGGGGGCCCTCGGGGACTCTCCTTGTTTCTCTGCTATTTCCTCCTCTCCTAATTTTCACTCCTTTCCTGTCCAATCAGTTCTTTCTGGACCATCAGGAGATGATGTTGAGCCTGACCCACACCTTCGGTTGGGTGATGAAGTGGAGGAAACAGGATCTTTCAAACACCATGAAGTCTTGCTATATTAGGACCATTGCAGTCATTCCCCACACTTGAACTGCCCCGGAGAGGAAACAGTTAACTCCAGAGTGATCTGGAGTTCCACAGCGCGAAGGCGCTGTTCAAAGCTCTATCTGGCTAGTTTCAAATGAAACTGTCAGATTCTTTACTCCGCTTCACTGAACAGTCGCTCCGGAGATCAGCTCCTTCAGCTCGGTTCATTTCTCGGTTCAATCGAGTATTTTCGGTTCATTGGAACCGGCAAAAAGTATTTATTTTACCGGATTTCGGTTAAAAGCTCTATCTGGTAAACCGTAAGTACAGAAATTAAGTCTGTGTGGAAATTCATTATCGGTTCGGTTTTGAACCGATCGCTTGTTAAAATATATGTATCAAACTGTTTGGTTGGCTTTTTAGAGTGCGGTTCGGTTCTTATCGGTTCTAAAAAACTAACTTTATTTGGGGTTTTCAAATACCGTGACACGGTTAGGACCCGATAAGGGTGTCTTGCCTGGCACGCCATCTAAAGGCAAGTTTTTGGTTAGGGCTGGCATTATGTCTGAGAAACCCAAAAGAAAACCGGCCTGACTGGGTTTCAACACTGTGATGTCTGTGGGGAAGCCTTTGCCAAGGCTGACCCACACACCACTTGTGTTTATTGTCTGGGGCTGACCACCTCCTGTCAGACTGCCAGGTGTGTAAAATTTCCTGCAGCCACCCTGGAAAGAGATTGGGCGGCTCAGGGGCGAAACCAAAGTCCGCTGACCCGGATGGCCAGCCGGTCCCAGTACCCACTGGACCAGAGGAGTGCCCTCTGACCGCTGAGACTTCCTCGGGCAAAGGAAGGCTGGTTCAGAGGAACCAGTCCCAGCAAAAGACAAAGAAATCAGCAGGTCTGGAGTACAAAATTGTCTCTCCAACTGCTGCAGAGATAGCTTAAAGCCATTCAGATTGTCCAATCTTTGTCTCAGGGATCTGTCGAACCCCCTGCATCTGGGAAAAGGGTGGCCTGTTCAGTCCCAGTGGTTCAGGATTATGATGTTGAGGATTTTTATGAACCACATGAGGGGGAGGAGGAATTTGAACAGTATGTTTGTGACTGGGAAGGTCTGGACGTGCCCATTGAACCGGACATTTCTCCAGATAGACCTTTAGAATCTCCCCCTATGCTGTCTGAGTCCCTCTCTTTTATGTTTTACAAAAGGTTGCAGAAACCCTCCAGCTTCCTTTAGAAGAGGCTGTGGATGAGCAAGAGGAGCCTGATTATGTTGAAATGATGGATATTCCAGAGTCTAGGAGGTTGTCTATTCCTTTGCATAAGTCATTTAGGAAGCAAACAACAAAGATTTTAAAATCTCATTCTGTCCTCCTGTAGATAAAAAATGGACAGAAGGTATACCTTATCAGGCCCTGATACAGACTTCTCTCTGAGCAGTGTAGTCATGTAGGTGTGGTGCAAGCTGCAGCCTGTGACAAGGCTAATATTCCCTGGCCTCACATCCTCCTGATAAGGATTCCAGGAAGATTGATGCCATGGCGAAAAAACAATATATGGCAGCTTCTTTGGGACTCAGGCAGGCTAATTATATGGCTTATGTGGCTAGATATCAGAAATCTAGATGGGACACTTTATTGCAGTTAGCCAAGCAGGCCCAGGGTCAGCTGGCTAGTGAGTTGGAACAAGTGGCTGCTGATGGCATTGAAGCCTCTAAGTTCAATTTCATACTGCTGTTGATGTTAATGATGTTTCCTCTAGGGTCATGGCCACTTCTGTAGCTTTCCAGAGGTTGGCATGGCTCAGATGCACTAATCTGTCCCAAGATACTCAGTCAAGGCTATGGATTTTCCTGTAACGGGAAATTCTCTGTTTGGTGATCAAACGGAAAATTATATGAAAAGATGGATGAATATAGAACTACCTACAAAAGTGCCCTAAGCTAAGGAGAGACATGCCACCCACAAAGGCATGCCCTCAGGGTAGGGGTAGCCTTTCCACAGGCCCTTTACCTAATCTCAAGCCTCCTCTGTTTTTCACAGAGGGTTTTTTCAGAGGCAGAGGTAGGCGGGGCATAGGTAGACAGTCGCCTCCCTCAGCCTAAAGCTGTTGCCAAGCAGGCACCCTGATGGTGCCCAGGGCCGATCTCCTGTACCAGTGGGGGCAGGTTGGTTTATTTCAGCCAGAACTGGCTGTCCCTAACTTCGACAGGTGGGTTCTGGAAGTAGTAAGCCAGGCCTGGTTCTCAGCTTCAAACAGTTCCCAAAGATGAGAGCCAGGCAATTTCACCTGCAAACTCTTCAGAAGCCCTTGCTTGGAAGCAGGAGGTTTCTTCCCTTCTGTATTGCAAAGCAGTGGAAGGGTCCCCCCTTGCCATCAGGGCAAGGGACTGTACTCAAGATATTTTCTTACCCCAAAAAAGACAGGAGAATGGCGGCCCATCTTAGACTTAAGGTACCTGAACAAACATCTATTGAAACCAAAGTTCAAAATGTTAACTCTAGCAATGATTTTGCCTTCCTTGAGGCCAGAGGACTGGTTAGCTTCCCTGGACCTCAGGGACGCCTATTTTCATGTCATGATCAGGCCTTCTCACCGAAAGTACCTCAGGTTCGAACTGCTCTCTGGCCACTACCAGTTCAGAGCAATGCCCTTCGGCCTCAACTCTCGGCCCCAAGGGTATTCACAAAATGTCTAGCTGTGGTAGTGGCTCATTTAAGAAGGCAAGGGATTGCTGTGTTTCACCTGGACGACTGGCTCATAGTGGGTCAGTCTCCAGATCAGGTAAATCCCACTTGCAAGTCACCCAGCAGCTCTCACTTCCTGGGATTCCTGCTGAACTTACCAAAGTCAGTTCTGGAACCTGTTCAGGTTCTAACTTTCATAGGTGCAGAATTGAACACAAAGTTAACCAGGGCATTTCTCCCTCGAAGAGTGGACAGGCTCATTGCCCTGGCATCCTCCTTTACCCTGCGGGTCTCGGCCAGCAAGGCACTTTCTGCAACTCCTAGGGCACATGGCTGCTTCACAGCTGTCGTGCAGGGAGCAAGATTTCAGATGAGGGACATCCAGTTCCACTTGAGGTCCTATTGGTCTCAAAGGAGGGACCCCTTACCAAATTAGTCCCGTGACCAAAACCCTGATCCTGGCCCTTCAGTGGTGGCAGGATCAAAGCAATCTTACTCAAGGGGTTCCTTTATACCCGCTTTCCCACTCCCTCACCCTCACCACGGATGCCTCCCTGTTAGGGTGGGGTCTACTTGGGCGACCTTTCCACTCAAGGAGTGTGGTCCCCAGGAATCTCTGCTCCACATCAATCTTTTGGAACTCAGAGCTGTTCTTTTAGCTCTTCAGGCTTTGCAACTGTTGTCCAGAACAAAGTAGTTCAAATCAGGACAGACAACACCACAACAATGTGGTACATAAACAAGCAAGGGGCACTCGGTCATCAGCCTTGTGCACCGAAGCAATGAAGTTGTGGTCTCTGGCTTACTCCCAAACACCCCCTGATCGCAATTCACCTTCCAGGAAAGGACAATGTCCTGGCGGATGCTCTCAACCAGGATTTCCCAGGGCCATCACAATGGTCTCTGAATCCTCAAGTATTGGGGTCGGTCTTTGCCAGATGGGGCACCCCTCAGATAGATCTCTTCAGCCCCAGACAACCATCAACTTCCTCTATTTTGTTGCAGGCCTCCAGTGCTGGGCTCAGTCCCTGGACGCCTTTCTGCTGGATTGGAAGGAAATTCCTATGCTTTTCCCCTTCCTCTCCTCTTCAGGGTATTGGTAAAATCAGAACTCAGCCCTGCAAAGTGGTTCTGATTGCTCCAGACTGGGCCAGACAGCCTGGTATCCTCTCCTCCTGTCCTTGACAATCCACCCTCCCTGACCTTGCCCAGGACCCACGACTTGCTGACCTGTGCACAGGGAGAGGTGGTACCCGACCTCAATCCCTCCACCTCAAGGCTTGGTTCTTGAGGAATTAGAATTGCTGATTTGCACCTTTCTCAAGGGGTCCTGGATATTTTAAAGGCTTCTAGGAAGCCTTCACTAGGGCTACTTACAATTCTAAGTGGAAGAGGTTTTCCTTCTGGTGTTCGGAGAAACAAATTGTGCCAGAATCTGCTGACTTGGCCACTTTACTGGACTATTTGGCCCATCTAAATTCCCTTAGGCCTTAGACCAGCTACCTTGAAGGTTCATCTGGCAGCTGTTTCTGCCTTTGTTTCCATGAGGAAGCCTGTTTCTCTTCCTCTCACCTGTGTTTTCAAGTTTTAAGGGTTACTTCACACTAACCTCCCTTTAGGAACCAGCCCCTGCCTGGGACCTGAATGTTTGCATTGCTCAGTTAATGCAACCTCCCTTTGAGCCCTTTCTTCTGCAGATCTCAAGTATTTAACATGGAAAACTGTTTTTCTAGTGGCTATCACTTCTGCCAGACGATAAGGAATTGCAAGCCCTTCAGTGGAAAAGGATTTTATTTTCACAGGGATAAGGTAGTCCTCAGACTAACAGAAAGTTTTACCAAAGTGGTTTCAGATTTTCATCTGAACCAGTCCATTTCTCCCAGTATTTTCACTGAGCATTCTTCCTCGGGTGAAAGGAGACTACACAGCTTGACGCCAAAAGAGCCCTAAGCTACTATGTGGAACGTACTAAGGGTCACAGGTTGTCAATCCTCCAACTCTTCCTCACTTGGAGAGGTTGGCAAAGGGAGACCTGCCACTAAGAGGACAATTGCAAGGTGGATTGTCTCTGTATCCAATTCTGTTACCAAAACTAGGTAGGAACCCTCAGGACTGAGGGCTCACTCCACCAGGGTATAGCTGCATCTCTAGCGGCTGCTAGAGATATTCCCATTTTGGAAATTTGTCAAGCTGCTACCTGGAAAAAGTTCACACCTTTACTAGCATTATTCCCTGGACGCTCCAGTCCAGGAGAGATGCCTGCTTGGCACAGCTGTACTTCAGAGCCTATTTCCTAAGTAGGTTCTGACCCTCCTCCATGGAGGTACTGCTGGGTATCTGCAATGGTCCTAATATAGCAAGACTTCATGGTGTTTGAAGAAAAATTACTCACCTTAGTAATTGCTTTTCTTCTCATGGAGTCTTGCTATATTAGGACAACCTCCCTCCTACCCCTCTCAGAACTCCTACTTGGTATGGGGTTGGCAAATTAGTGCAAGCACTGTGTCATGCCATTTTAGTCTCTAGTTTCCCACCTTGTTTCCTTTGGGTTAGGAACTAGGTATTTCTGTTTTGTTAATGGTAGATGGTCCCCTCTGGACTTGAGTCTTTGGGGAGAGGGGCCTATTAGTGCTTGTAAGGTGATCCTAGCAATAAATATTATTATTATTCTGTGATTGTTCTAATTCTACTAATGGTAGGTAGCCAATGGCTAGTGTAGAGCTTTCCACACAGACTTGCTATGTTAGTTTAGCTCGTAGAAGAACCTGACAGTTTCATTTGAAACTAGCCAGATAGAGTTTTGAACAGGCCCTGCGCTGTGGAACCCAGATCACTCCTGGAGTTAACTGTTTCCTCTCCGGGCAGTTCAAGTGTGGGGAATGACTGCAATGGTCCTAATATAGCAAGACTCCATGAGAAGAAAAGCAATTACTAAGGTGAGTAATTTTTTCTTCTTTGCTACAGAGCCTGTGGTCGAGGACCTGTCCTTTAAGTCTCTGTTGAAGAACCTGAGATCCACTCTTTCTCTCCAGACTACAGACATTGATCCTGGGAAGATATTAAGACTCCAGTACCTTCATGCTTCGGAGATCCCTACGGATTTGACTCCTCCGATCCAGCCTTCCTTCGAGACGCTGTCTCAAATGGTATGGAATAATCCTGCTCTTATTCCCTCAGTGGCTAAATCCATTGATAAGAAGTATTCAGCTCCCAAGGATCGTCCCATTTTGGCATCCCAAGCCTTTGTGGATCCTATTGTAGTCCTGGCAGAGAATGATAAAGATCGTTCTTCCTCAACTACTACACTCAACCTATTAACAAAGAGTCTCGTAAGATTGATACATTAGGTAAGAGAGTCTTTGCTGCCTCCACTCTAAGTATGCGATGCCAGTTATCAAGGCTATTTTTCTCAGTATGAGTATATCCTGTGGCACTCTTTGAAAAGAATGGTTGAAGCTCTTCCGGATTCGGACTCCAAGTCAGAGCTTCTTCTGACCGTTACTAGGAGTATTGAGTCCAATAACCAACAGGTCAAAGCCGCTATGGACGCTTTCGACACTGCTTCTCGCTCAGCAGCCGCAGGTATTTGTACTCGGCGCCATTCCTGGCTGCGTACTTCTGGCTTCACGAATGATGCTCAGCAGCAGGTAATGGCGCTGCCTTTGATGGCTCCTCTTTTCGGCCCTCAGGTGGAACAAGCCTTAGAGGCCACTCAGAAGACTAGGTCGGCCATTAGTTGGCCAGACCTCCACCTGCTCCTCTCGGGGCATGTGAACAGACGTCAGTTTCATAGTCGTCAGTCCTTTCGAGGCAGAGGCAGGGGAAGCTTCCATAAAAGCCAACCTGCCCAACCTCAAAAGAAAGCGCAGTAGAAAGCGCAGGGGCCTAAAGCCCCCAGCGCTACCTTATGAATTGCTGGCCCAAGTTCCATCCACATTGCCAGAGGTGGAACTTTCTCCTCCGGTGGGAGGTCGTTTGATGTACTTCTACAACCAGTGGAAGTCCATAACTTCGGACAAATGGGTCCTTCGGATAATTCGCGAGGGTTATTCTCTCAATTTTTTGGAAACCCCCCCGAATTGTCCTCCCAGACGACAACCCAGGTTGTCAGCCTCTCAGTCAGACCTCCTCACCACCGAGATCCAGGGCCTTCTAAGCAACAGGGCAATAGAACTGGTGCCCCCGCATCTGCGAGCACAGGGTTCTACTCCCATTACTTCCTGGTTCCAAAGAAGTCTGGGGGAATGCGCCCCATTCTAGACCTCAGAAAGTTAAACAAATTTCTCCCAGGAGAAATTCAAAATGATTTCCCTAGGTACCCTGTTACCCTTGCTGCATCAGCATGACTGGCTGGCCTCCCTGGATATGCAGGACGCTTACCAGCATATCCCCATCCACCCGACCCACCGCAAGTTCCTCAGGTTTGTAGCTCTGGGTCAGCATTATCAGTTCAGAGTCCTGCCTTTTGGGCTATCCTCGGCGCCGCGAGTCTTTACAAAATGTTGTGCAGTTCTCGCAGCGCCTCTCAGGAAGATCGGACTCCGAGTGTTTCCCTACCTGGACGATTGGCTTCTAGCAAGCCCTTCCAGCCAAGGGACTTTGGAAGCCGTGCAAACGACTTCTCGTCTTCTTACGTCTATGGGAATTCTGCTGAATTTGAAAAAATCACAACTGCAGCCTCCCAGAGGCTCCTTTTCATAGGGACGCTTCTAGACACCTCTTCCGGGAAGGCTTTCCTTCCAGAGGACAGAAGACTCGACATCCTTTGGATGGCCCGTTACATCGGGGAGAACCAATCGGTTACAGCTCTCTCGATGCAACGCATGTTAGGTCTCATATAGTCCTCGGTGTTCCTGTACCCCTATGTCCATTGCACATGAGAACCACCCAATGGATGCTCTCCACTCAGTGGTCTCCGACCTCTCACCCCAGTCTTATCCCATCAAGGTGACGGAGCCCCTTCGAAGGTCTCTCACCTGGTGGACTCAAGAGAGCAATCTCCTGGAAGGGTTCCCCTTTGCTCCCCCGGATCATCAGATCTCCATCACCGCAGACGCATCGCTAATGGGATGGGGAGCTCACTGTCGCTCCCTCCACACTCAAGGTGTATGGACTCAGTTCGAAACTCTTCTCCACATAAATGTCCTGGAGATGAGAGCGGTCCTCTACGCGATCCGAGCTCTGAAGGATATCCTTTGTCACAAGAACATTCTCCTTCAAACGGACAACAAAGCTGTGATGTATTACATCAACAAGCAAGGCGGTGCTCATTCTTACCCCCTTTGCAGGGAAGCAATGAGGGTGTGGGAGTGGTGCATGGAGCACAAGTCTCTGATTCAGGCGGTTTATCTGCCAGGTATACAAAACGATCTAGCAGATCGCCTCAGCAGAACGGAGGCAGACCTCACGAGTGGTCTCGATCCAGCCGTAGCTCGGTCACTATTCAAGAGTGGGGACTCCAGACCTGGGCCTTTTTGCATCCCCACTCAACGCAAAACTGCCTCTCTTCTGCTCCAGAAATCCAGGGCCTGGCATTTTCTGTCAGGATGCGTTCAGGCTGCGGTGGACAAAACGTTTTCTTTACGCCTTTCCACCGATCCCTCTAATCCAGAGAGTTCTCCTCAAGTTCGAGTCTCAGGGGACCAAAATGATTCTCATTGCTCCCTCCTGGCCTCGGCAACTATGGTTTCCTCTTCTCAACAGTATGTTGGCAGCCTCTCCAAGACCACTTCCCTTGCAAATCAACCTTTTGACTCTGGGTTCGTTGGTCCATCCCAACTTGAAATCACTTCACCTTCATGCTTGGCTCCTGAAGAGGTAGAAGTGAATCGATTCAACATCTCTCGTAGAGTCTCGGACATCCTTCTGGCTGCGTGGAAGCCAGCCACCTGAAAAACGTACGCTTCCAAATGGAAACGCTTTTCTCTCTGGTGTGCAAAGTCCTCTTGGAATCCCTTTTCCTGTCCTCCTGACAAGGTTCTGGAGTATCTTTTGGACCTATCAAACTCAGGTCTCCAGTACTCCACAGTTAAAGTTCACCTTAGTGCCATCTCAGCGTTCCATGAGCCGGTTTCTTCCTTGACTCTGGCTCAGCTTCCTATGGTGAAGAGATTTCTTAAGGGGATTCTTCATACCAGACCCTCTGTTAGGCGTCCAGTTGCAACCTGGGACATTAACCTGGTGCTGGACATGCTCACTGGAAGCCTTCTGAGCCCTTAGCTACCTGTGAGCTAAAATTTCTTACCTGGAAGACTGCCTTCCTGGTGGCCTTACCTCAGCCATGAGTCTCGGAGATTCATGCCTTGGTGACGGACCCTCCGTATACTGTATTCCATAAAGACAAAGGTAGTTCTCCGTACTCATCCTAAATTTCTTCCAAGGTTGTGTCAGAATTCCATCTAAACCAACCTCTGGTACTTCCTCTTACTTCGCTAATTTCCAAAATGAAGGGGACGATCTCTTCATTCCTTGGATGTTAAGAGAGCCTTATGTCTCCTATTTAGATAGAACCAAGAATTTTCGCAAGACTCAGCAACTGTTTGTTTCTTTCAGCGACACCCAGCTGGGTCAACCCGTCGCTATTAGATGCATCTCATCATGGTTAGTGGCATGCCTTCGACATTGCTACTCCATGGCTCAAGTTAAATTGGAGGGTAGAGTGTACGCTCACTCTACTAGGGCGGTCGCGGCATCTTTAGCGGAGATTCGCAATGTTCCAATTGCGGATATCTGCAACGCCGCCACCTGGAGCTCAGTGCATACCTTCGTTAAGCATTATGCACTGGATGTTCATGCCAGGCGACATTCCGCATTCGGCAGAACTATCCTTAATGGTCTTCTATCTTAGACGCGTGAGCTCTGGCTCTCCTGCCGCCCTTTTGGGGGATTATCAGTTTGGTACTCTCCCACTAGTGTGAATGAGTGGTGGAGACTTATGTCCAGGAAGATATGAAAATTACGTACCTACCGTAATTCTTGATCTTCTTGGACGAGTCTCCACCACTCATTCACACGCCCACCCTCCATCCCCCGAGCTCACCGCTGTGTTGGTCTTCACTCCCTCAAATCTTTAGGCCATGAGGACTTCTTTGCTGACCCTTCTTACACGGGTCGTACGGACTATCTTATGTCCGTTTTTTAAGGTTAGATTTACTCTTTACGTTAGTTGCGCTGCACCTCCTTGGTAAAAAAGGTACTGAGGCGGTTGGAGGGTCGTCGCCGAGATGGTCATTGCCGCTCGAGCCGCTGCTCGCGGCACCATGCCTCGTGGCGCCATCTCTCACGCCGACCCTCCAGCAAAAAGTTTGCTCCCGATGGGTCCTAGTGCCTCCGGTGCTAATCCCACTAGTGTGAATGAGTGGTGGAGACTCGTCCAAGAAGATCAAGAATTACGGTAGGTACGTAATTTTCATTTCTTGTTGATTTATATATTGTTATATATTTCTAGGAGCGTGGATATGTTGTTCACCCACACTTCTTGGCAGGTCCCTTTCCCTTTAAATCTTGCTGGAAGTCTTCAAGTTGGCTCTTCCCACCCACCCAGGTGGTAAATACCTCGGCTCTGCCCAATGACATTAGATCTTCCTTTCCGCTGGAAGATACAGGTTCCCTCGTGTTCTCGCAGCAATTCATAGGCCCTGGATTCAAAGCGTCCGTTTTTGCCGAAACTTACTTTAAAACTTGTTCGAGTTAGCGATTCCGATTTTACCACATCGGACATGGAGGAAAAATCTTCCCCCGGATTTCACCGGTGCCCCTGTGGCCAAAAGATGTCGTGCACCAATCCCCACCTAATATGTGTTTGTTGCCTAGGTGTCGGACATGACACCTCGTCATGATCTTTTTGCCTGGCCTTCCACCCTGACGTCCTGGACGACCGCCGGTGAAATCAAAAGAGGCGAGGTGGGCGGTTTCCGCAGCTGTGGGATCCACCGAGCAGCTGGAACAAATGAAGGGAGCCTCCCAGAGGGAGAAGAGCTCAGTCTACCTGCCATACTGCTGCATCGGTGGCTGCTTCCAGGGACATCCCTATCCAGGAAATCTGTTGGGCTGCTACCTGGAAGTCAGCAAACACCTTCATCACCCACTACCACATCGACCTTGAGTCACGCCGGGATGCTGGTTTTGGGGCCTCGGTTCTCCAATCTCTGTTCCCTAAGTAGGGGGTATGCGCCTTGCCTCCCTCCTCCCAGAGAACTGCTAGGAGTCTGCCAAGAAGTTTGGATGAACGACATATCCACACTCCTAGAAGAACAGGTTACTCACCTGTAACAGTAGTTCTAGGAGTGGTATATGTTGTTCATCCACACACACCCACCTCACCTCCCCTTCCCGGCTTTGGACGCACAACCTTGCTTTTAGTGGGCTAAGATCTGGTGTCATGGGGCGGAGCTGAGGTATTTACCACCCAGGTGGGTAGGAGGAGCCAGCTTGAAGACTTCCGGCAAGATTTAAAGGGAAAGGGACATGCCAAGAAGTGTGGATGAACAACATATACCACTCCTTGAACTACTGTTACAGGTGAGTAACCTGTTCATATTGTTCACTACCTGGGTTTTTCTATTTTGGGTTCTCGACTTGAGTCTTTTGGGACCCAAAATTTTACCTGTTAGTTTATTGTTTACAGTTTCCACACTAGGGGTGTAGTTAGTTAGTTGCTCATAAGAATCTGACAGTTACACTCTGAAGCACCACAGACAGGTTTTATGCTTCTGCATAGAGTTAACTCTTTCATCTCCGGGGCAGTTCAAGTGCTGAGGCTAACTGCATATGTCAGAATACAGCAAGACTCCATTAGAAGAAACACATTTACTAAGGTGAGTAATTTTTTCTTTCCGACTGCGTATCCGAGAAAGTTTGTGATCGATTACCAAAGTTCTACTGCTACCTCTGCCACTCAATGCTGTAGGAATCTTCCAAAACTGGTAAAAGCATTTTTTTTTTCTTTATTGTTTTTCTACAGCACCGAGTCTGTGCTTTAGTTTTAGTTTAATTTGTCCAAAACAATCATGTCTGGTTCGAGGCCTACTTTAAAATCCAAGGCGGGGCATGCCTCTATGCGTTGGTGCCACTGCATCAAGCCAATGACCATATCGGATCATCATGATCATTGCCTCTCTCCTGCCTCCCCATCACAATATGTACAACTGCGACACTTATTTCTCCATGGACCGCCAGATCCTTGAGGTGGACGCGATGTAGGTGGGTTGGGATCCTCCCACCTTCGGGGGTCATGTCGGTCCCAGGGCGCCAAGGCCAGGACGTTGGGCCCTTTTCCTGGGTCTCCCTCTGGTACTATACGTACTGAGGGGGAGTAGGCCTTGGCTGATTCCAGTCTCACTGAGACCAGAGGCCTGCGTGTAGGGTTGGGCGGACAGTCGGCCTCCTCCAGGGTGTTGGCTGGCACCCTTCACAGTCTGCCTCTTTCTCAGAAGTGCGGACACCCTCAGTGTCTTGGTCACAGCTATACGCTGGGCTCGAGCTGGTGGAGCCCTCTGTACCACCTGTTGGTGCCGCTTCAGCTCCTGCCTCCTCCTTTGAAGCCAGTGAGAGAGGTGGTGCTGCTTCTGGTGCTAGGTCCCCTTCCAGTGCTGCCAGCAGGAGTGGGAGGGTTTCGGGAGTGGCTTCTCTGGCAGTCTCCCTAATCTCCTCTTTAGAGGAGGATGATCAAGATGACCTGGAGTGGCTGCCCAACTCTCAGGAGTCCCATAGCCTGGTTAGGTCTAGCTATTCAGTCTCTGTAGTTCCAGATTTGGTCGCCACCCTCCCTGCCCTTGAAGCTGGCTCCTCTGTGTCCTCTGGCACTGCTTGCAGTGCCAGGGATGCCTCTGGCATATATTGCGCATCAGGGAGGGGGTCGGAAATGAGGCGGCACAATGCTGAAGGTTGGGACTGGGTCTGGTACCCGCACCACGCTCGGTGCCGGGCTGGATTCTGGTGCCGTCTCTGGTGCCGAATCTGGTTCTGGTGTCCTACGCAGTGCCAGGTTGGATTCTAGAACTGGAGTTAGCTCTGGGGAGGGTTCTGGTGCCTCTTATGCTGCTGGACCTATCTCAGAGCCTCAAATCTCAGACACTGGGGACCATCCAATGAGCAGGTCCCTTTCTGGGGAGCCTGAGGAGGTCAGGGGTGGCATTGTCATAGAGGCACAGGTCAGGAAGCATAGGAAAAACCAGGAGCAGTGGTAGAATTCACAAAAAATGTTAATTAGTACTAGCAGTAACAAAAAAAATAATCTTGTTCAGTATAAATATTCACAAAGGCAGCATAAACAAAGCAGATCCATCAGAATTTTTCTTCAATCTCTGTGTCTCATTCAAAACATTGTATCTCTGTCTTATAAGTCTTTGCAACCCCTCTTCTTAACAAGCATCCTATTTATTTCTAAAATGTTCTTGTATGTTTCAGGCAGTTGCAGCAAGAACACAATGTCCCAGAACTGAGTCCCCTTCTCCACAGCTTCTGAAACAGAGCTTAAAAACTGCTCTCAGGTTAACCCCTTGAATTCCCAATAGCTTTTTGCAATCATCTCAAACTATAATCATATACATTTCAATAGTAGCACTAAATCATTTCTAAACAAAGGGATCTCAATATCATTTACATTTCCACATAATGATTTGCATATATTTTTATATCAGCAGATATGCATGGGAGGAAAAGACAGAAAGAGCAAGGGAAGACTGAGAGACAGAAAGGCAGAGAACTGCAAGACTGTTGGGGTGATCAAGTCATAAGTCTCATGGGAAAATCTGGTTGCCCAACCAGAAAGACAAGAGACAGAAAAAGAAAGAACATAACAGATCCCTGCATTCAAACTCTCCATTACAACTGGGACAGGGTCCTATTCAACCCTGTCACATACACCCCCTCTCTTTAAGAGAGAACCTGTTTTATCAAACAGGTTTCCAAAACTTTCTATTAATTCTCTAACATTAGCTTCTAACTTTCAGAAATTAAACACACGCAGTATCCTTTTTTTCTATAACAGTACAGCAAACAGTAAAGTTTAAACTCATACATTTGTTTTTCAATCTTCAGAACCCGCAATTCCTGATCCATATCTTGACAGAAAATCATCATTGCTATTCTCTTTACCAGATTTGTGTATCACCTTGAATTTAAATGGCTGTAGTGCCAGGTACCACCTTGTGATTCTGGAATTTTTTATCTTTCATTTGGTTAAGCCAGCAGAGAGGGTTGTGATCTGTCACAAGTACAAAGTCAATTCCTAGCAAATAAAACTTAAAGATCAATTGCAGTGTTGTTTTTAAAATGCTTTTACCACATTTTATTTGCTCACCATGAGAACAACCACTCCGTATATATTGCAGGTAATGTGCAGGAACAGTCATTTCTTATGTCCAGATGCTATTTTACGTCCTGTCTTTTTTGAAGGTTTCACAGAAAATCCCTCATTTTCAGATCAACTGGCAGAATCTTGGGTTAGTGCTGATTCCATTCATGCAACAATGACATAATTTTCCTGAAGGTCCTGGGAGCTCAGTGCATCATATTTTGACATTCAAAAATCAGTCTTTACTTCCAGTTTTCTGGTGGTGGCCTGTATTAATCAAATTATTCCAGTAAAATACTAAGCTGATCAATACTTGGTGCTCAGTATCATCCCCCACCAAAAAAAAAACAAAAAAACATCAACGACATGACAGGCTCTTAACATGAAAATTTTTGTTTCCTTTGATCTTCCCTCGTCAGTCTTCACCATTCATTACTGTTGGGTGACAGCCGGAGGCACGCACCCACCACAGGAGTTTTTTTTTTGTCTTTTTTTTAGAGGAGTCTGCGTCGACGGCGCCACCCCCTGGAGTGACGCTCTGCGTGGAGCGCGAGGGGCAGCTGTTAGGCATCGCAGACTCCTCCTCTATCCCAGTTCTGTTTCTCCTGCCGTCGAGGCTGCACCTGCTGCACGGAGTTCCTAGTCATATTGCGTCATAGGCCACATTGTCGAAGTTTTCAAAGCTCCTTCATCCCAATGATTCTTGACGTCGTCGACAGGTAAGACCGTTCCTTTCTATATTTTTCGACGACGCCGTGCCTTTTCTGTGTTTTCCTTAATTATTTAGCATCATGTCTGGTTCGTGGGCAAAGCGTAAATCTAAGGCGGGCCGTGCCCCATGCGTTGGTGCTCCTGTGGCCGGCAGTTTTCCGTCACGGACCATCATGATGTTTGTCTCCAGTGCCTGGGACCCTACCATGATATGGATCATTGCGATGCCTGCTTCTCCATGGATCACCGTGTTTTAGAAGTCCGTGCATTTCGAGTCAGACGAGCTCCGCCGACTTTCAGAGGACGACGTCACCCTAGGGCTTCCCAGGCCAGATCTCTCGACCCTTCCTGCGGGTCCCCTCCCGGGTCTATACGGCCCGGTGAGGAGGAAGCCTCCTCCACTTCCAGCCTTGCTGAGGAGGAGGTTTCTTCTTTGGCGCTGGAGGAACGGTGTGATCCCTCCCGGGGTCGCGCCATTGGCGCCGTCCCGGCAGTCACCTCCTTGGATGTGCAGGCTCCCCCAGTGTCACGGCCTCCAGTTGTGGGGCCCGGCTCTGGTGGGCCCTCATTCCCGTCTGTCCTTGTCATGGAATCTGGCCCAGCTCGCAGCGCCGTTCTGGGTCTTGGTGCCATTTGTGGCGCCGGGGACTTGGACGGCACCACTGATGGTGTCACTCTGGGTCGTGGCACCATTCACGGTGCCGGGGATTTGAGCGGTGCCACACTGGGCCTTGGTGCCATTCACGGTGCCAGGGACTCCAGGGCGCCCGTGCGGATCTCGGCGGCGTCGTTGGTGGTGTCAGGGACTTGGCGGCACCGTTCGGCAGTTCGGCCAGGAGCCTGGCACCATCAGAAGTGGGATGACTCTGTGGAGCGTGGTAGTCGTCGCGGCCTACGGCGGCACCAGGTCTGGTGCCACCTCGGGGCAGATTCTTGCGGCGGTTGGAATGGAGTCTTCCCTTGTCGACCCCTCCTCGGAGGGAGACAATTCAGGTGAGGACCCAGACCAGCAGCTAGAGTCTTCTGGCTCTGAACCTCCTGTAGGCTGCAGGGCTAGACAGTCCAGTATTTCTCTTCCAGACTCCCCGGAGCTGGTTAGCCCGGATCACTCCATGGTTGGGGTGGCCTGGAGTCTTCCGTGGTGGACCCTTCGGATGCCCGAGAGAGGATTCCCTCTTCTCGCAGGTCCCAGGCAGCCGCCGTTCTTGGTGCTGCTCATGTCCTTCAGCAGAGGAAAGAGGACCCTGCTTCAGCGGGTGCCCTTCGGGGTCTTGCTCAGCAGGGACCTCCACCACTGGTTACGAGGAAGAGGGCTGCTTCAGAGTCTGAAGGATTGGGGGGTAGGGGTCAAGAGCAGTGACGAGCCCCCACCACCCTGCGGGGTGTGGGGAGGAGTCGTTGCGCTGATCCTCACCTCTCTCTGAAGGTCTCTAAAGCATCTTCAGGTGGCGGTTCTGAGGGTTGCCCTTCTGGACTCATGCAATCCCAGGTGCGCCACAGGTTAGATTCCCCATCAGGGCTCTTTCTGGAGTTGTCTCTTTCCCTCTCTACTACGCAACCCGGCATGATCCCAGGATCCCCAGTTTTGGCAGCATCGCTACCTGGATCCCAGAGCCCTGGCGGAGGTCGGGCACGTGCTATTATATGCCCTTCGCCCATCCCTCTGCAACCACCTCCCTCTCTCCCGAGCCATGTGGGGCCCACTGGGCCATTATCTTGCGAGACGTTCAGAGCTACTGCGGCGGCCTTCCCGTCCTATGTTAGGGCCATGGACGAACAGGTCTTTCACCTGCCCCCCCCCACCGCAGGAGTCTTCTGGGCATTCGAGCTCCACTTCCTCCTCGTTTTCCTCAACTGAGGAAGAGAAACCTTCTGTCCACCTTTCCTCTGATGCTGACTTCACCGACTGTCAGCGTTTCCTCTCGAGGATGGTGTCGGAGCTTCATATTTCCTACGTCCATAGGGACAATACTGAGCGGCAGACGCGTGCTTTTCTTAGTGAATTCAGCGCCCGCCATTTGGTGGTGCCTTCCTGGCTGATCCCCTTCCAGGAAGCGTCTATCCGCACCTGGCAGTCTCCAGCCACTCCTTCTCCAGCCCCAGGAGACTGCAGGAGATGGTATTGTGCCCCCCATGAGTATCTAGGTTCTCTAACTCACCCACCTTCAGGTTTGATGTCCCTGGATACTCCTTCCGGGCTTCGCCGCCTGGCGCACGACAGGCCTCCGGATTCGGATTCTGCTGAGTTCGACCAGTGGAGATGAAGAGTCTTCTCTTCTGGTCGTGCATTGTTGTGCATTTCTTCCCATCAAGCTCACCACACTGCTTACAACAGGCATCTGTGGTCGATGCTGGCTCAGGTCTTAGCTTTGCTTCCTGACTCAGAGCAGTCTAGACAAGCCATTGCCCTCTCTGCACAGGGTCTGGAGCTTGCAAGGCACCAAGCGAGGGCATCCTACAATGCCAACGAGGTGGCATCCAGACTAGTGGGGACAGCGATCTGCATTAGGCGGATGGCATGGCATGGCTTCGTCCCTCTCTCTCGACTGTCACCCATAGTCCGGCATAGGGTGACTGGCTCTGCCTTCCGGGGGACCCGCCTTTTTTCCCGTAAGGTGAGGAGGCATCTTCAGGGGCAGCCCCCCTTCCACAACCCCCGCGGGGGTGCCTCCTCCTCCTCCTCCTCACACACCTTAGACTCCTAGTCTATTGGTTAGGGTCTTCCCCTCTCTACTTGTCACCAGTAGGAGGCTGAGGGATCTGTTCTCTCAGGGTTTACTCTACCCCCCTCTTCGGGAGGGCTTGGTACCCACCCAGCAGTAATGAATGGTGAAGATTGACAAGGGAAGATATGAAAAATACGTACCTACAGTAATTCTTGATCTTCTCTTGTATCTTCACCATTCATTACTGAATCCCAACCATCATAACCTCAAGGGCCTCCTTCTTCGGCGTCTCCCTCTCCCTGCTCATTCAACCTGCGCGAGAGATTCGGTTGAGCCTTTCCCCGAAATTGCAAAATGGGATCCTTGCTCCCTTGTTTATGGTTCCATGCTTATAACCCTAAGCCAGTTTACCAACGGCAGAATTCTCCCCTCCTAGCACCCCCCCCCTTTTTTCTATCTTTTTCTCTTTCTTCTTTCTCTTCCCTATCTGTTCCTCCCTTAGAGCTGCCCAGAAGTGAGGCCCTTTGGTCCCTTAGGGTAGGCGGTTTTCTTTCTCTCCTTTCTGTCCTCTATTGGCTTATTCCTTTTTCAGTTTATATCCTTTCCTTTTTTCTATCCCTCGGCTCTCTTGCCTCACTCTCTTTTCTAATCCTTTTTTCGCCTCTCCGGATAACAGAATTGGGATGAGGAGGAGTCTGCGATGCCTAACGGCCGTCCTCACGCTCCACACAGAGCGTCACTCCAGGGGGTGGCGCCGTCGACGCTGACTCCTCTAAAAAAAAAAAACCTCCTCCCGTGGCGGGTGCACGCCTCCAGCTGTCCCCCAACAGTAATGAATGGTGACGATACAAGAGAAGATCAAGAGTTACGGTTGGTATGTAATTTTCATCTCTTCCTGCCCTGAATGAAGTCCCAACAGCTTCCTCTTTATTTTAAAGTATTGTCCCAAAAAATTACTGATTAATCTGTGAAAGAAACTAAATATTTATCTGTAATTCTGAATTGATTAAATTCAATAGGCAAATATCCTTAGACAATTGAAAGTAAACATAAGTTGTTGCCATTTTGCAATCTGATGTACATTTGTGTGTGTGTGTGTGTGTATCATAAGTTTCATAGGTAAGTCAAGCTAGTATGGAATTGTGTCCGTGATGCTTGCCAGTAGTTTTATTTAAGACAAAATTTAACATTGTCCCCAAGCGCTTGATCTAAGTTTAGTTTAAAGGAAGCTATATTTGGACTGTCTATATATATATATATATATATATATATATATGTATATATATTACAGATGCACGGATATCACTTTTAGACCAGATATTGGATCCGGATATCCTGTATCTAGTATCCAACCAGATCGGTTCAACATCGGATCAGATAGTAGTTAGTGGACTGACTGAGCCTGAACAGTGCAGCTCAGCGGAATAATAATAATAATTATTATTTTTTTCTTTTTCACAACTTTCACTGGCATAGATGGGTCTGAGAATGTTTGTGCTGTAAAATATATCATGAAGGCTTTGTTAAGTCTCACTCTCTATTTCCAATGACACCGGCATAGGACAAAAATATGCTGAATAACATTATGTCAGATATGCACAAGATCAAACCTATGATGAAACAGCCCATAAACAATATAAAGGATTTTCTTGCTGCAAGCGCTTTTACCAATCCCACCCCATTTTGTGAAATCCTTTTGTTGTAAGAGTGCCACAGAGATCGAGATGGTGTGTGTCTGAGTGAAACTAAAAGAGAGCGCTGGCATATTTAGTCTTTTAAACCCTATGCAAGAAGTTATGCAGAACCATGTAAGTAGTTGTACATTAGCTTTGTGGTTTTAGCAGACGAGTAGAGGATAACGAAATGACTGGACACGTAACTTTTTGCTGCACTGCTCATTTAATACTTTGGTGAAAAGCATGCTATAATAATTTGGAAAGTTTTACGTGATTTTTTTAAAACTTGCACTTTCAGCAGTATGTAGCAGCATTGAAAGAGTTAAACTTCCACTTGTGTAAACCAAAAAAAAAACATGGGAAAAGCTTTTCTGAAGGCTGAGTCAGAAGGGAATTGATGCCGACTTCCACCCGACCTGATTTAACACTATTATCCGATCAAGTTGGATATGGAGAAAAAGCCTGATATCCGACTGGATCGGATCTCCAGGTCGGATATCCGTGCATCACTTCTACCTGTTAATTGTGTGTTCTCTGTATTTGTTTACCCTCCACCCTATGTAACCGACATGGAGCCTTTGCAAAAGAGTCTGTGACTCAAAGGTTTGTAATTCCGATTATATTCAATACAATAAAAAATAAATAAATAAATATGTTTATGTATATTATGTGGGTGGGTGTGTACTGAGCTGCCAAGACACTGAGGAAAATGATGCCATTGTCTTTGCTCATCTTATATGTATTGGACCCAAACATGAATTAAAAAATAACTCCTAGAGTGGAGAATGGCTCTCTTTTTACTTTGTCCGACCAGGACTTTTCCTATCAAGTAGAAGAACTTGTATGTGCTCTAACTTCCCCTAGCCCGCTGCTTGTCTTTCACCTGCATCGGCATACAAGAATTCTCCTAGAGCCTGCCCACAGGGGTACACCACCTTCTGCATACTCCCCCCTACTCCTATTGACTGTCTTGGTCAGAGTATTATTGTATGCAACATCAGGCAAACTGGGTTCGCCTCAGAACTCCCTATACTGCCACAGACAAATCACGTAACCGAAAGAAGACTCAGCCACCCACACTTCTCCTAGGACTCTGCAGGAAACCTTGTTCCTGCTTTTACTATGCTCAGGAAATGTTGAGCTTAATCCAGGCCCTCTGGCACCCATGGAATCCCCAGCAGAGCTACAGAGCCTCAAGGGGCTTAGATTCTTGCATGTTAATGTATGTAGCCTATTAAAAAAAAATCACTTCAGTTCAGGCCTGGGTATGTCATACTGCTTCCAGATGTTCTGGTGATTATGAAGTCCTGGCTCCACCGCACCAGTAACAACGGTTAACATCCCCCTCCTCCTTTTGTTCAGAGCCGACAGGCAAACCAGAGGTGGTGGGGTAGCTATTTACATCAAGGATAAATTCCCTGCCTCATAATTGACTCAACCTCTGTCCCAAAAGAATTCGAAAGCTTGTCATTAAAGATTGAAATTGCTACCGGTGTCTCATTATGTATAATAGGATG
Organism: Neoceratodus forsteri; assembly: GCA_016271365.2. Taxonomy (NCBI): domain Eukaryota; kingdom Metazoa; phylum Chordata; order Ceratodontiformes; family Ceratodontidae; genus Neoceratodus; species Neoceratodus forsteri. Next base: position 212,487,332 of record CM028129.1, on the reverse strand, counting down.
CTACAGACCCCCATCAGCTGGACTACAGTTGTTAAAACATCTCGGAAACATCCTGGGTTCAGCATCTTCAGAGTACATCATACTAGGGGACTTCAACTTAGACTGGCTCTTCAGTGCATCCACCCCACTTAAAATGTTCTGTGATTCCCTTGGGTTGTCACAGCTAATAGACGAATCTACTTGTCCCTAACAAGCTCAACCCTAATAACAGTACTCTCTTGGATATTATTTTAGTTAACAAACCCCATTTATTCTCCCATGCTGGCATCTTTTTCTCTGATATTATTGACCACTGCTTCATCGCGTGTGTAAGATCCACTCTTAAATCCACAACTGCACCAAAATTCTCCTTTAAAAGGTGCATACGCAACTTTGATTTCCATGGGTATATATCAGAGCTAAGAGACCCCATGCCGATGGCAGGACTTCTATCTATCCAAGTCCTTGACTACGGCTTATGATATTTTCTCAGAAATTGTGCTAGGGACTCTCAGCAAGTATGTTCCCATAGTAAAAGTTTGTGCCAGAAACAAATCCTGTTGGTGGTTTACGGAAGACCTGAAAGATGCTTTGTGGAGTAGGGATGTACTCTGGAGAACTGCTAGGAAAACTAATTTAATAAATGACTGGAATACTTTCTGGAGGGCAAGGAACCTCTGCACCAAAATGGGCAGAGAAGCCAAAGCTAATTTCTACTGCTCACAGCTGGAGAGCTCCTCAAGAAATGCCTCCAAATTCTGGAGGACAATCAAAGACATTGAAGGTCACGCCACTGTTAATTCCCTACCTACTAAATTATTGATCGACAGTACTGTCATATCCGACAGACCGTCTATCCTTAACGCTCTCAATAATCATTTTGCCACTGCAGGGCTAGCCTTTGACTCCTCTCCCGCAAATATCCTCCACCAACAACTTGGATTGGATACACAAGAAAAACCCATCCCCAGTCCATCCTTATCTCTGCAGCCTACCTCCCTAAAAGAAGTCGAAGATCTTCTCCTTCAGTTGAACACTAGGAAAAGTGCTGGGGCCAACCTCATTGACCCGTACTTCTTAAAGGTTGGCTACTGTGTCCTCGCAGTCCCAATTACTCATCTCTTCAACTTATCCTTGTCCCAGGGTGACCTACCACCCATTTGGAAAAATGCACTTGTTCCTTCAAGTCAGGAGATCCTAGTGACCTCAATAACTACAGGCCAATCTCCCTTCTTCCAATCCTGTCAAAGATGCTGGGGAAAATAGTGAACTCCCAGCTTTGGAAGTACCTGGAATCAGAAAAATTGCTCAACCCATTACAGTCTGGTTTTAGAGCACAACACAGTACAATCTCTGCTCTACCAAGGTGACAAATGACTGGCAGCTTGAATTAGACAAAAAAAACTTTGCACAGTTTTCTTGGACCTAAGCAAGGCATTCAATACTGTTGATCACAGACTGCTTCTGTCGTCCCTCCGGAACATTGGTTTGGATTCCTTATCTCTTAAATAGTTCTCCAACTACCTCTCGGGACGACTTCAGCAAGTAAAGGCAGAAGGGGAAGTTTCTCCACCAAAACCCCTATTGAGGGGTGTACCGTAAGGCTCCATTCTTGGTCCCTTGCTCTTCACCATTTATATTAACAATGTAAATGCCCCCATCAAAGAAGCACAAATACACCTATTCGCGGATGATACGGTACTCTATGCTAGTAGCCCCACCCCTGATGCGGCCTGTAAAGCCCTTCAAAATGAATTTAATCTGCTGCAACATCAGCTTATAAACCAGAAACTGCTCTTAAATGCAAAAAAAACCAAAGCAATGTTCCTCTCGCCCCTTCACAATGCAATAAATCCTGCAATTGCTGGGATACTCCCGTCGATCACTACCATTCTAGGTGAGCGGTTGGACTACATACCAAAGTTCAAGTATCTAGGGGTCTGGTTAGACCATAGACTTACTTTCACAGATCACTTAGAAGAACTGGCAAAGAAACTTAGACAAAGACTTGGTCTGTTCTTTAGGATTAATAATCTCCTCACAAGAGACGCTTAAACTGAAACTGGTTCAAACTACCTTTCTTTCCCTATTGGATTACGAGATTTTCTATATAGTCAGGGACCTGCAGGTACCTTAGCCAAACTTGATACGCTTTATCACAGAGTCATAAGATTTATCACAGGTCTTCCTTACTCAACCCACCACTGTGCATTGTACACGGCAGTGGGATGGTCATCCCTTGCTTACAGATGGCAAAACAATGCTGTGGTTTGGACATACAAAGCTATCTCAAATAAACTGCCCCAGTATATCTCTGTCTGTTTACCTTTTTTCACTCTGGGGAAGTATGCCCTGAGAAGCACCTCATATATCTACCTTTATGTTTACAAAGCAAAATTTCGCATTGGCAGAGCAGCCATCAGCTTTGTGTTTCCTCAACTGTGGAACAAGCTGCAAAAAACTTTGAAATTAACTCACCCCATCAGCCTAGCAGCTTTTAAATCTCTATATCTACATCATAATAAGGGGTCCTGTGCCTGTCTACCCTAAATAGTGACTCCTGTAAGTCCAAGTACACTTTAATTACTACTGTTAAAAGACTGATCACATCTATAATCAACTCTTCCCTCCCCTTTTTCTGCCCCCCGTATCTGTCCCTTCCACATTCCTTTGACCCTGGTTCCAGATCTAAATTCTCCAAACCGTATCACTATATATCTTTTTATATTAGGTTTTATTTATGTTCGGTGCACCTGATATGTATATTTCTTTACTTATATGAAAAATTGTGTCCTACCCAAAACTAGCTGTATCTTCTGTTCCAAACATATACTACAGTCAATGCTACCTGCTGATACTTTGTATATGCTGTATTATTGTATCTCACGTTATTTTTATTATTATTATTTTCCTGTGTGTTGCATCCCCATGTATATTGTTCCTTGTTCCTTGTTGACAAACCCAGGTCCACCTCAAAAATTAGCTTGCTGAACGGTGATCGCCTGGTTAAATAAAGACTTTGATTGATTGATTGTTTCCTGAATGGAATGAGCACTCACCCAAGATTCCGCCAGCTGGTTTAAACATGTCTGAGGGATTTTCTGTGAACCCATCAAATAGGAGAACATTAAAATAATATCTGTACATGAAAATGGCAATTTCTTCATTTCATGTGTAATAAATAAGACCTGGTTGCCCTTATGTTAAGGAAAAGTAATAAAGTGTAAAATATGTTTGTAATATTTCTGCAGTTGATCTTTAAGGGACTCCATGGCCCACTTTGCTGCTGAACATTCCTTTTCAATGGTGGAGTACCTTTTCTCTCTGTCATGCAACTTCCTACAAATAGGATGTTCAAACAACATGAAGTCTTGCTGTATTCTGACATATGCAGTTAGGTCCTGCCTTTCAACTGCCCCGGAGAACAAAGAGTTAAACTTTCCATGGCCAGCATGGAATGTTCACCGCGAGCTTGGTTGAAGTCTCTGTCTGCTGTTGTTTAAACTCCAACTGTCAGATTCTTTATTCCGCCTCACTGAACAGTCACTCCAGAGATTTCTCCTTTGCTCGGTTCAAAAAAGTCGGTTAAAGTGTTGTTTTTCGCTCGGTTTCTGCCGAAGTGCTGCTACCGAACCTGTCGGTTTAAGTCTCTGTCTGTGGTACCATGAGTACTAGATAGGATTTCTGTTTTACACCTTAGAAGAATTTTATGTACCGGATGAGGAGGAGGGAGAGTAGGAGGATGATGATGGTGATTATGAAAGTCTGGATGTGCCTGTTGACCCGGACATCTTCCCAGACAGACCTTCAGGTGTTTCTCCTCCTAGGCATTCTGAGTCCCTTTCCCACTTTATGTTTTACAAAAAAGTGGCTGAAACCCTCCAGCTTCCTATGGTAGAAGCAGTAGAGGATCAGGAGGAGCCTGATTTTGTTGAAATGATGGACATCCCAGAGTCCAGGAGACTGTCTGTTCCACTCCATAAATCTTTTGGGAAACAGACAAATAAAATTCTTAAGACTCCTAACTCTATTCCTCCTGTGGACAGACGAATGGACAAGAGGTATACTCTTTCAGGCTCAGACATGGAGTTCCTTTCTCAGCAATGCAGCCATGTTGGAGTAGTGCAGGCTGCTGCCTGTGATAAGCAAATATCCCCTTGGCATCACACCCCCCAGATAAGGACTCCAGGAGGACTGATGACATGGCAAAGAAACAGTACATGGCAGCATCTTTGGGACTCAGGCAGGCTAACTATATGGCCTACACAGCTAGATACCACAAGTCCAGATGGGACACTGTGCTGGCTCTGGCTAAACAGGCCCGTGACCAGCTTGCCAAGGAGCTGGAGCAGGTGGCTGCAGATGGGATTGAGGCATCCAAGGTGCAATTTCATGCTTCTGTGGACTCCAATGATGTTTCATCAAGGGTCATGGCTACATCTGTGGCTCTTCGGAGGATGGCTTGGCTCAGATGTACTAGCCTATCACAGGATACCCAGGCTAAGGCCATGGATTTCCCTGTTATTGGTAATTCTCTGTTTGGGGAGCAGACAGAAAACTACGAAAAAGATGGGCAGTACAGGACCACTTGCGGAGTGCTCAGGCCAAAAGAAAGGCAAGCCACCTCAAAGGCAGCAGTCCAGGGCAGGGCAGGCCTTTCCAAAGGCCTTTACCAAGCTCAGGCCTCCTCTTCATTCTCAGAGGGGTTCTTCAGAGGGAGAGGCAGACGCGGGATGAGCAGGCCTGCTCCACCCCTCAGCCTAAGGCCCCTGCCAAGCAGACACCTGGTTGGTCTGCCCAGCCAGTCTCTAATACCAGTAGGGGCAGGTTGCTTACTTGTCCAGGACTGGAAGTCTCTGACATCAGACAAGTGGGTCCTAGGAAGTAGTAAGCCAGGGACTGGTTTCAGCTTCAAAAATTTCCCAAGATGAGAACCAGATCCTTTCCACCTGCAAATCCATCAGAGACCCTTGCCTTAGAGGCAGAGGTTTCTTCCCTCCTAGCTCTCAGAGCCATAGAGAGGGTTCCCACCCTACACAAGGGCAAAGAATTGTACTTCAGGTACTTCCTAACCCCCCAAAAGACAGGAGAATGGCGGCCCATCCTGGAACTAAGATATCTGAACAAACACCTTTTAAAACCAAAGTTCAAAATGGTGAGTCTGGGAATAATCCTTCTCTCTCTAAGGCCAGGGGACTGGCTAGCCTCCCTGGACCTCAAAGATGCCTATTTTCACATTCCCATCAGGTGCTCCCACAGAAAGTACCTCAGGTTTCGAGTTTCCCTCAGGCCACTATCAATTCAGAGCAATGCCCTTTGGACTAACATCGGCCCCAAGGGTTTTTACAAAATGCCTGGAGTAGTGGTTGCTTTCCTAAGGAGAAAAAAGATCTCCATCTTCCCATACTTGGACGACTGGCTCATAGTTGGTCAGTCTCCAGACCAAGTCAAGTCACATTTGCAAATAACTCAGCAAGTGCTCACCTCCTTAGGATTCCTTCTCAACCTTCCAAAGTCAGTCCTCGAGCCAGTACAGCTCCTCACCTTCATAGAAGCGGAGCTGGATACAGTAAGGGCAAGAGCCTTCCTTCCCCTGGACAGGGCAAGGATCCTTACAGAACTGGCCTCTTCATTCACCTTACAGGTGTCTCGACCAGCACGACATTTCCTTCAGCTTCTGGGCCACATGGCAGCTTCCACAGCAGTGATCCAGGGAGCAAGATTCCAGATGAGGGACATTCAGTTCCACTTAAAAGCCTTCTGGTCCTAAAGAAAGGATTCCCTTACCAAACTAGTCCCAGTGACTTGAACCCTGAGCCAGGCCTTGCAATGGTGGCAGGATCAGGACAATTTGAGACAAGGAGTTCCTTTTGTCACTCAGTCTTATTCAGTGATACTCACCACAGATGCTTCCCTGCTGGGCTGGGGAGCCATCTAGGGGATCTTACCACCCAAGGGCTGTGGTCGCCTCAGGAATCTCTGCTTCACATCAGTCTCTTGGAACTCAGAGCAGTGTTTCTGGCACTGCAAGCCTTTTCCAAATCTGTACGGTACAAGGTCGACCAGGTCAGAACAGACAACACCACCACCATGTGGTACATCAACAAGCAAGGAGGCACTCAGTCTATGGCCTTGTGCACAGAAGCAATGAAGTTGTGGTCCCTGGCCTATTCCCTGCAAACCTCTCTGATAGCAGTTCACCTCCCAGGGAAGGACAATGTCCTAGCAGGTGCTCTCAGCAGAATATCCCAGGGCCATCTCGAATGGACCCTAGATCCCCTAGTTTTGAAAGTGGTTTTCTCGAGATGGGGCACTCCACAGATAGATCATTTTGCAGCCCCAGACAATCACCAACTTCCTCTCTTTTGCAGACCCCCAGTCTTGGGCTCAGTCCCCCTGGATGCTCTGATCCTGAATTGGGAAGGGAAATTTCTGTATGCTTTTCCCCCCTTCCCTCTCTTGTTCAAGGTGTTAGTCAAGTTAAGGTCACAACCGTGCAAAGTGATTCTGATTGCTCCAGACTGGGCCAGACAGCCCTGGTACCCCCTGTTGCTGTCCTTAGCAGTCCACCTTCCCCTATCTCTTCTCAGGAATTACAACCTGTTGGGAGGATTTGTTACCCAAACCTCAGGTCTCTCAATCTCAAGGCATGGCTCTTGAAGAGCTAGAGTTTGCTGATCTGCATCTTTCCCAAGGGGTTTTGGATATCCTTAAGGCTTCTCAAAAGCCTTCCACCAGAAAGACTTACAATTCCAAATGGAAAAGGTTCACTATTTGGTGTTCTAATAGGAATATTTCTCCAGAGTCTGCTGGGTTGCCTACGGTTCTGGACTATATGGTCCATCTCAATGGCCTAGGCCTTAGGCCAGCTACACTTAAAGTGCATTTGGCAGCTGTTTCTGCTTTCCTGTCAGTAGGCAAGCCCTCTCCTCTGTCAGCCCATCCTGTGTTTTGTAAGTTCTTCAAGGGATTGCTGCACACCAATCCCCCCTTTAGGGACCCTGCTCCTGCTTGGGACCTTAATCTTTGCATTGCTCAGCTTATGCAACCCCCCTTTGAGCCTTTGTCCTCTGCAGAGTTTAAGTACTTGACTTGGAAAACTGTGTTTTTGGTAGCCATTACCTCTGCCAGGCGTATCAGTGAATTGCAAGCCCTGTCAGTGGACCCTGATTTCATCTCTTTCTATAGAGATAAAGTGGTCCTAAGAACTAACAGGAAGTTCTTGCCTAAGGTGGTTTCAGATTTCCACCTTAACCAGTCTATGTCTCTCCCTGTTTTCTTCACTGACCGTTCCTCCTCTGGAGAGAGGAGGCTGCACAGCTTGGATGTTAAAAGGGCCCTCAGGTACTACATAGAGCGCACCAAGGGTCACAGGTTTGAGTCCCTCCAATTGTTCCTCACATATGGAGAGGTTGGTAAGGGCAAACCTGCCACTAAGAGATCCAGTGCCAGGCGGATTGTTTCTTGTATACAATTCTGCTATGAAAAACTGGGTAGAACTCCACCCTCAGGCCTGAGGGCTCACTCTACTAAAGGTACAGCTGCATCCCTGGCTGAGGCCAGGGATATTCCTATCTTAGAAATTTGTCAAGCAGCCACCTGGAAACAGTCCATACATTCACCAAGCATTACTCTCTGGATATCCAGACTAAGAGTGATGCTCGGTTTGGCAGAGCAGTACTTCAGAGCCTGTTTCCAAAGTAGGTTCTGTCCCTCCTCCATGGAGGTACTGCTTGGTACTCTGCATATGTCAGAATACAGCAAGACTTCATGTTGTTTGAGGAAAAAAATTACTCACCATAGTAATGTTGTTTCTTCTAATGGAGTCGTGTATATTCTGACCTCCCCACCTCCCTCTCAGAACCTAGTTTTGGGATGTGGGTAGCAGAGCAGTGTTGGCCCTTAGGGTGTCCTTTTCACCCTCCTTTATTTTGGGTGAGTGTTGTGTTTTGGATGTGTTTTGTTTTTGGGTTTCCTGACTTGAGTCTTTGCTTTGAAACCAAAAACCTTTGATATACACTACGGTCAAAAGTTTTAGAACACCCCATTTTCCAGTTTTATTGAAATTTACGCAGGTTAATGTCTCAATGTACCTGAAATTAAAGCATAGAACAAATAAACAATTGGAGATAAAAAGAAATCATAGAATCATTTTAACAAAATTTAATCTAAATTTTTGACTCATCAAAGTAGCCACCTTTGCAGATATACTGTAACTTCAACACACTGTGGCATTCTTCCTATAATGGACATCAAACATTGTTCGGGAAGTTCTTCCCAACACTGTTGCAGAAGTTCCCACAAATGTGTTGTACTTGTAGGTTGCTTTGCTTTCACCCTTCTGTCCAGTTCATCCCAAACCAGCTCGATGGGTTAAAGTCTGGAGACTGTGCTGGCCATTCCATGATTTGAAGCCTACCATCTTGTTCTTTTCCTCGAGTAGTTCTGACATAGCCTGGAGGTATGTTTTGGGTCATTATCTTGCTGTAGGATGAACCCCTGACCAACTGAGGCGAGACCAGAGGGTATTGCATGGCGCTGCAAAATGCTGTGGTAGCCCTTTGGTTCAGGGGTGCCAGTCACTCTGTGCTGTTGTCCTGTGAGCCGCCTATCACGCTAGCTGTTGACTCTCAGAAACTTGTCTTCTGATTCTGTTGTGGCTTTGGGTCTGCCAGACCTCTTCCTGTCAGAGTTTCCTCCAGTTTCCAAGTGCCTTTTGATGGTGTAGGAAACTGTACTCACTGACACCTTGGCTTTCTTTGCAATTTCTCTACAGCAGTTTTGCTAACCTAAACTTTTTTAACCTCTAGCAGTTTACCGCTACCTTTGTACCATTTCAGGTTATTCACTGGACTTGAATTGCTTAAATTTCAATAAAACTGGAAAAATGGGGGTGTTATAAAACTTTTGACTGGTAGTGTAGATTTGGTGGCCAGTTGGCTAGTTTGAGTTTTACATTTTCCACGCAGAACTTCTAGTGAGTATTGCTCATAAAGATCTGATGGTTGGAGTTTAAGCAACAGCAGACAGGGGCTTCAACCGAGCTCGAGGTGAACATTCCATGCTGGCTATGGAAAGTTTAACTCTTTGTTCTCCGGGGCAGTTGAAAGGCAGGACCTAACTGCATATGTCAGAATACAGCAAGACTCCATTAGAAGAAACAACATTACTAAGGTGAGTAATTTTTTCTTTCATCCCATCTGTATTTTGACTATGGACTGCACCTAGACCTACCTCTGATGCATCCATCTGTTTGCAATAAAAATGATTTCTCAAAGTCTGGGCTTCCTAAAACAGGGGCTTAACATAATACAGCCTTAATGGCCTGCAAAGCTTCGTCACACTCTGGGGTCCCTTTCACATTATTTGGGAATAGTTTCTTTGTGAGTTCAGTGAGGGGAGTAGCTAACTCAGCAAAGTTGGGAACAAATCTCCAATAATAACCAGCCAGCCCTAAAAATGACCTGACATGTTTCTTGGTTTGGGGGACAGGGCTGTTAGCTACAGCTTCTATTTTAGAAATTTCTGGCTTAATTTCTCCATTTCCCAAAACATGGCCTAAATATCTGGTTTCCTGCATGCCCAGTGCACATTTGGTAGGATTCATAGTCAGGCCTGCCTTTTTGATAGCTTGGATAACTGCTCATAGGTGTTCCAGGAGGCTTTTTCCAGTCTGGACTGAACACCACAACATCATCCTGGAACGCAGTACAGTAACCAGTGTGAGGTGATAAAATGACATCCCTGTACCACTGGAATGTAGCTGGCGCACCATGTAAACCAAATGGCATGGTGGTGAACTGATAGAATTCAACAGGAGTGGTAAATGCAGTTTTCTCTCTGGATTCCTTAGCGGAAGGGATTTGCCAGTAACCCTTGGCGAAATCGAGGGTACTGATATACTTTGCACTCCCCGGTCTGTCCACCAAATCATCTATTCTGAGTATAGGATAACTGTCAAATTCTGACACTTGATTAAGTTTCCTAAAATCAAGGCAGATTTTAACAACCCCATCTTTTTTGTTTGCAGTTACCATTGGAGATGACCAAACAATCCTCGACTCTTCTATGATACCCAATTCTTTCATTTTTTTGTATTTCCTTAACCACATCAGCTCTTATCCGCTCTGGTAACCTGTATGTCTTTTGCCTAATAGGGCGAGCATTCCTTGGCGCTATTATATGCTGGACCCCTTTTGCTCGGCCTGGTACTGTGGTGAAAGTACTGTTAAATGTCTTTAGCTCATTATGAATTTCTGCAGTTTGTTCTGAGGTTAAGGAAACATTCACCTTTACAGCATCAGCATTTACAGTTTGTTCCAGTCTATCATAAGCTACATCAATATTTTCGTTATCAGTTTCTGGTAAAACTAGCAAAGCAGCTTTTGGCATTTTTTCTACCCATTTCATGAGGTTAGTATGGTATATCTTAGTAGGATTTTTCCTGTCAGGGGTCTCAATCTCATAGTTAACGGTGCCAGTACATCTAAGCACTCTATAAGGCCCTTGACACTTCATTAACAGTTTAATCTTCCCTTGTCAGTCTTCACCATTCATTACTGCTTGGGTTAAGGCGGAGGCGTGCACCGCTACGGGAGGTTTTTTTTTTTGTAGAGTCGGCCCAACGGGCGCTGCCTCGAGGACGACGCACCACGCTATGCGCGAGGGCGCCGTTAGTGCCGCAGACTCCTCAATCTCAGTTCTGTTTCTTCAGCCACGAGGTTGCACCTGCTATGTGGGGCGATAGTTTCTCGGTTTTTTCCACAGCTGAAGACTCCTCGTTTTTCTCAGACATCCACTCGATGCCGTATACCGGTAAGACCGTTCCTTTTTATTTCTATACTGCGGCGCCAAGTGCTTTATTACTTTTTTTTCCTTGTTTAGTTTGCATCATGTCCGGTTCGGGAGCAAGGCATAAGTAGAAGGTGGGCCGCGCCCCTATGCGTCGGTGCTCCTGTGGCCGGCATTTTTCCGTCTCAGACCGGCATGATGTCTGTCTCCGTTGCCTGGGACCCAACCACGACATGGACGCATGCGACGCTTGTTTCTCCATGGACCGTCGAGTCTTCGAAGTCCGCGCGTTCAAGCTCGGCAAGGCCCCGCCAAACTTCGGGGGACGGCATCGCTCCAGGGATTCCCAGGTAAGGTCTCTAGGCCTTCCCCCGGTCCTCCCGGGCCTATACGGTCCATGGAGGAGGAAGCCTCTTCTCTTGCCGAAGAGGAAGCTTCTCTCGTGTTGGGGAACATCGTGGGTCCCTTCTGGGCCGCGGACGGGACATCGCCGGCAGTCACCTCCTCGGAGGTGCAGGCCTCCCAGTGTCGAGGCCCACGATTTCTGGGCCTGGCACCGGTGGCACTGACGCCGCCCGGCGCTGTTTGGATCCGGCTGCTAGGATCGAGATGGCGCCGCAGGCGGCACCGCCTGGGCCTCGTGCCACTCAAGGGCGCCACGGGCCCGGGTCTGTGCCCCGCGGTACTGCTGGGTTCCGACGCGAGCAGCGCCTGCGGGCCTAACTGGTGCGGGGCAGGGGAGCCAGGACCGGCCCTGACTGTCGCGAGTGGGCGGGGGTCGTCCGGCGCCGTCCCTGGCACCGGCGCCATTCGGCGCGGCCGTTGCTCCAGGGATCCCTGGGGTTGCCAGCATTGAGGTTCTGCTGGTCTCGTCCTCTTCAGAGGCCGATGACACAGATGTGGACCCATCCTGGCACCCTGACTCTTCAGGGTCAGGGTCCCCGGTGGCACAGGGTGCTAGGCGGTGCAGCGGGCCCCTTCCACTGTCCCCTCTCCCGTCCTCCCCTGAGGGTCCTCGGGCTAGGGGTGGCCCTGGGTCCCAGGGGGGTGATGTGGTGGGGACTGAGGAGGAGGCTCCCCCTCCTAGGGGCCTGTGACAGCTGCCTCCTGGGTGCTGTTGCCTCTCTCGGGTGGTGGACACTGCAGTCGAGGAGGAGGCTCTCTCGAGTCTGAGGGGTCGAGGGCAGGGGACGGGTGCCCCGGTCTCGCCTGCCACCCTCGTGGAGTGGCTAGGAGCCAGAGCGCCAACCCCGCCTCCTCTTGGGCCCGGGGTTCCCTCCAGTGGTGTTGCTGTGGACCTGCCCTTCTGGACCCATGCAGTCCGGTTGGTCTGACAGGAGGTTCCCCTCCTGGGCTCTTCCAGGCATCGCATCCTCAGGGTCTCGCTCTTGCGGCCTGGTTTGTTGTCCGGGATCCTGCCAGCTTGGGCCTGCCTCGGATTTCAGAGCCCTGGCAGAGGTCAGTTGCTTCTTCGTAGGTGCCCTTCTCCAGTACCTCTGCATCCACCCCCGCTCTTCCAGGCCATGTCGATCTCTGGGTCCGTTATCCTGGGAGCAGTTCAGAGGTTCCTGCGGGCCTTCCCTCATCGTTAGATACATGCATGAGCGGGTCTTTCGACTCTCCCCACCGCCGCAGGAATCTTCTGGACATTCGAGCTCTCCATCATCCTCGTCTTCCTCCTCTGAGGGAGAGGAACCCCTTGCTTATCTTTCTTCCAACGCTGATTTCACTGAATATCAGCGATTCCTCTCGAGGATGGTGAGGTATCTTCGAATCTCTTATGTTAGGCAAGACAATACTGAACGGGAGACGCGTGAATTCCTTGGAGAATTCAGTGCCCAGCACCTGGTGGTACCTTCCTGGCCTATCCCCTTCCAGGAGGCATCTATCCATTCCTGGCAGTCGCCAGCCGCCCTTTCTCCAGCCCCGGCAGACTGTCGTCCGGGTGTATTGTGCCCCTCGAATCCTGGGTACCCTTCCCAACCCGTCCTTGGGTTTGGTGTACCTAGAGACTCCTTCCAGGCGCACTCACCGCCCACCAGATTCGATTCACCACACTGACTGGTGGGGGCGAAGAGTGTTCTCTTCTCGTATGTGGCTTGCATTGCATCACATCAGGCTCACCACGCTGCCTACAATCGGCATCTGTGGTCGATGCTCTCCCAGCTCCCAGCATCAATGCCTGATATGAAGCAAACCAGACAGGCTATCGCCCTCTCCGCTATAGGCCTGGAGCTGGCAAGACACCAAGCAAGGGCATCTTGTGACGCCGATGAGGTGGCTTCCAGCAGTGGGGGCAAAGAGTGGTGAAAGGATCTCAGATCTAGAAGTGGGTTGCCATCTGGGGACCAGTGACCATCAAACAGTGTGGTTCACATTAAACTCAGCTACAGAGTCAAGCCATACAAAAGTGAGGGTACTGAACTTTAGGAGGGCTGACTTTGGCAAGATAGGAGAGTGCCTCAGAAAAGCACTAGCAAACAGGCTAGAAGGAGGTGTGGAACAACAATGGGGAATTATCAAAACTGCCATCACAGAGGCAACAAGCCTTTGTGTGAAGCAAATGAACAAATCAAAACGAAAGAAAAGACACTATGGTTCTCAAAAGAGGTGGCTATGAAAGTCAGGAAGAAAAAGATAGCATTCCGGAAGTATAAGGAAACACAGAAGGAGCAGGACAGAGAGCTCTACCAGTTAAGGCAGAAAGAAGCAGGGAGGGAAGTCAGAATAGCAAAGGCCCAAACTGAGGAAAAGATAGCCAACTCAGTTAAGAAGGGGGATAAAACCTTTTATAGGTACATCAGCGAGCGTAGAAAGACAAAGGGAGGGATCGTGAGGCTGAATAGAATGAACAGTGGGTGGGCAGAGGGGGACAGTGAAAAAGTAGGAATACTGAATGAATATTTCTGCTCAGTATTCACAAAAGAGGAGGGGGAAGTGCCTAATCCAATTAACAGAAGCACTCTTGATAGGGGGGTCGATCCCAGTCCTTTCACAGAAGAAAGGGTTCTGCAAGAACTCCTAAAACTGAAGGTGGACAAAGCAATGGGTCCTGATGGAATTCACCCCAGAATTCTAAAAGAATTAAGGGAGGAACTAGTGAAACCACTGGCTACTCTTTTAATAAATCATGGGAGGATGGTGTGGTACCCGAGGACTGGAGGAAGGCGGATGTGATTCCCTTCACAAAGTGGGTCCAAGACAGAGGCAGAGAAACTACAGACCTGTCAGTCTGACCTCTGTGGTAGGGAAAGTGATGGAGTCACTTCTGAAGGAAAGAATAGTCGAGTACCTAGAGGCCAGTGGAGCACAGGACCCAAGGCAGCATGGGTTCACAGCGGGAAGGTCATGTCAGACGAATCTAATAGATTTATTTGACTGGGTGACCAAAGTAGTAGACCAGGGAGGGGCTGTGGACATGGCCTACCTAGACTTAGCAAGGCATTTGACACAGTCCCACACAAAAGATTAATAGTCAAATTAACCAGCCTGGGGAGTGGGACCCAGGGTGGTAGCCTGGGTAAAACATTGGCTGGACAACAGAACACAGAAGGTAATTGTAAATGGAGTCCATTCTGAAGAAAGGGGTTACTAGTGGGGTACCACAGGTTCAGTATTGGGTCCAGTCCTTTTTAATGTCTTCTTCAGTGACATTGCAGAGGACTGGAAGGAAAGATGCCTTTTGCAGATGACACAAAATCTGCAACAGGGTTGATACACAAGGAGGTGGAAAGGATGAAAAGGGACTTGGCAAGGTTGCAGGAATGGTCAGAAGTATGGCAGCTAGGATTCAATGCAAAGAAGTGCAAAATAATGCACCTGTGAAACAAGAACCCAGGGGAAGAATACACAATGGGTGGGGAGGTAGTAACAACAACAAAAGGAAAGGGACCTGGGGGTAATCATATCAGATGACCTTAAGGTTAGCAATCAATGTGAGAAGGCAGTAGGGAGGGCTGGGGATATACTGGGATGTATAGGGAGAGGCATCAGCAGCAGAAAACAGGAAGTTGTTATCCCTCTGTACAGACAGTTGGTGAGACCCCATCTGGAGTACTGTGTCCAGTTCTGGAGACCCCATCTCCGCAAGGACATAGACAGGATAGAGGCAGTCCAGAGGAGGGCAACTAAAATGGTGCAGGGTCTGCAAGAGAAGCCGTATGAGGAGAGACTAAAGGAGCTTAATATGTATACCCTTGAGGAAAGAAGGGAGAGGGGGACATGATAGAAACTTTTAAGTACCTCAGTGGAATCAACAAAGTCCAAGAGGGTAGCATTTTCAGAAAAAGAGACTTGCAAGAACAAGGGGACACAATTTAAAGATAGAAGGAGGGCGTGTTCAGGGGCAATGTGAGGAAGTATTATTTCAGAGAGGGTAGGTGGATGCATGGAACAGCCTTCCTGAGGAGGTTAGGGGTCTAAAATTGTCGGAGAATTCAAGAATGCATGGGACAGACATAAGGCAATTCTTGTGGGGGTAGGAAGAAATAGGCTGTTGGTTAACTAGGATCTGTGGCCTATCCTGTAGGTAGGGAAATGGGCAGACTAGATGGGCCTAGCGGTCCTTATCTGCCGTCAAAGTCTATGTTTCTATGTTTCTATGTTTCCAGGCTTGTGGGGACAGCGATCTGCATTAGGTGGACGGCATGGCTCCGTCTATCAAGGTTGTCACCCCTGGCCCGGCGTAGGGTGATGCGCTCCACTTTCCGGGGGACCCGTCTTTTTTCCTCCAAAGCTAGGAGACTTTTGCAGGGGCTTTCTCCATCTCCCCGTTCTCGGGGGGCACCTCCTAGCTCTTCTCCCACTTAGGCTTCTCTTGTGTTAGCCAGGGTCTTCCCCTTCTGTTCCTCACCAACAGGAGGCTGGGGGTCTTGTTCCCTCAGGGTTCTACCCCCTTTTTTTCTAAGGGGGGGGCTCGGTACTCACTCAAGCAGTAATGAATGGTGAAGATTGACAAGGGAAGATATGAAAATTACGTACCTACCGTAATTCTTGATCTTCTCTTGTATCTTCACCATTCATTACTGATACCCACCTTCCCCTCGGTGGCCTCCTTCTGTGGCGTCTCCCCCTCCCGTCTCGTTCCTCTCTCCCCTTGGCCTTTATGCCAAAAAAAAAATCTTTTTTTTTTCCCCATTCTTGTGAATGGATTCTCTTTTTTCCTCAAGGTAGAGAGGAACGAGTACGGTTGCAAATTTCTTTAATTCTGAGGGAACTCTTTCTGACTGCCCTATGGTGCGATTCCTTACCTTCTTCAGGTCATGTAGTTTCACAGCCTGGTGGCCATGCCCTGTCTTGGCCTCCTCAAAGTTTGGAATCCCCCTGGCAGGCATTATTTTTCAAAGCTTTTCCAGCTGCTGACTGAACTTGTCAGTTTCAAGCCTCTGTCTGCCTTGTCCTAGCAAGTCTGATTGAGTTCCTCTCTATTTTTCTTACAAAATGCCTCCGAGAAGGCATAGTTTTTCCCTTACTCTTCTGTGGTAGCACTTAACAAGGTGCTAAGGAACTTAGTCCTCTTCCTGGATGGGCGCTCTTCCGGAACAGGTTCTGCTTGGACAGTCTAGGAGCCCTCAACTAGGATGAAGGGACTTGGCATGTTGAGAGTTCAGAGAGTCTGCCCTCTCTTGGGTCTGTTCAGGAGGTTCGGTGGAACCTCTCCTCAGTCCTAGCAACTGGGATTCTTGCTCTCTTATTAGTTTCGAGCCTATAAGCCTCTCAACCAACAATGCTCGATGGGCACTGTTCTCCTTCTCAACATGCCTCTTTCTTTCTTTCTTTCTTTCTTTCTTTCTTTCTTTCTTTCTTTCTTTCTTCTTCTTCTTCTACTCCTCTCCCTCTCTCTGTTCCTCCTGTAGAGCCGCCCCGGAAAGGAGGCCCTGCGGTCCCTTAGGGTAGGAATTCTCTCTCCTCTGTCTATTCTCCATCGGCTTATTCCTTTTTCAGTTTATTTCCTTTCCTTTTTTCTATCCCTCGGCTCTCTTGCCTCACTTTCATTTTTCTTACACTTTATTTTCGCCTCTCCGGCTAACAGAACTGAGATGGAGGAGGAGTCTGCAGCACCTAACAGCCGCCCCTCACGCATGGCCTTGATACGTCGTCCTCAAAAGGGCGCGCGTTGAAGCTGACTCTAAAAATAAAAACTCCCGTAGCGGGTGCGCGCCTCCGGCTTAACCCAAGCAGTAATGAATGGTGAAGATACAAGAGAAGATCAAGAATTACGGTAGGTACGTAATTTTCATTTTTCTGTTGTAGGTAACAGTATCTAGCAAAACCTTTTCACCTGGCTCAAAAACCTTTTCTTTTATCCCATGGTCATACTATACTGTACCTTCTGCTGGTTTTGGGCCTCTTCCTGATTACTATGGGCAATTTCAACATGTTTTGCCAGCTTCTTTCTTAGGGCACACATATAAGACACTTTGGGCCAGATATTCAAAACTTTGCCCCGGGGCAAAATTAGCACTGCCCAGCGGGCAAACTTAGCCCGGAGCACAGAGCACGCTATATTCAAAAGGAATAGCCCAGGGCAAACAGCTTCCGAATATGGCATGGTAATGAGGCCATGCAAACTGGGCTGGGAGTGCAGGGCAAAAATAGCCCTGGAATAAGACAGCACTGAATAAAGCAACCAGGAAGTGCAACCCACAACAACAACACAGTACACAGCAACATGTGGGCAGGTACAGACGAACTACGTGGCCAATGTGTGTGCCAGCAAATGCATGAACTCAGTACAGCTGCAGGAAGCAGCAGATGTGAAAGAACAGTGATCAAAACTGTATAATCAAGTCCACTGTTTTTCGGTTTTTACCGGAAAATCCGGTAAAATTCCGGAATTAGGGCTGCCTGAAAACCGGTAAAAACAAAGATTTCATGGAATCTGACATTTTCTATCAGATCAGTAAATCTATAAAAAAGTATGTTTTTCGTTTAATTCCTTCCTGTACTATTTTCAGTTTGCTTTATTTAATGCTCTGTATATTAAGCCTTGTTTAATTCTGATTATTTATGCACATACTACAAGAATGATAACAGAATCCCGGTAAAATCCGGAAATTAGAGTAACAATCACCGGTGAAATTCAGGAATCTTAAGTCTTGAAAATGGAATTTAATTGTTTTAATCACCGTAAATCAGTGGCCTTGTGTATAATATTCCCCGTACGATTAGCGCCGCGCTAACACATTAGCGCGGCATTAGTGTGAGTTAAGAAAGAAATTGAGCAAACACGCTGTCTGGCCAAATGTGCCATATTCAAAAGTTATGCAAATGAGCCTACTTACGTAGTCTCTGGGCAAACAACCGGATTAGTATCTCATTATATCCTGATTTGCATGCAGTTTGCCCAGCGTTACTGCAGAGTCCCACAGAGCCACCTGTAGGCCAGTCTGGAATACAGGGCTGACCAGGTCCAACCGCAGCTCCACCTGTAGGTCAGTCTGGCAGTGCATGATGATAGCTGCAGGCTACATGTAAACAGTACAGCATAGCATAGCATATTATACCCAGGGGACAGGACACCATAGGCACAGGTGGTGGTGGTGCTGCTGCATGCAACTGTCACATTGTAGGGCATGCTACAGTGCACAGCAGAAACTACGTAGCAAGGGGCCAGTAGTGCGTGGACACAGCAATGCCTATGGTGTGTAGGGCAGTGATGATGACTGCACTATACACAGTGAGCGCCCAACCTGCAGATGTTTTCTGACACTGGACATTACTGTTACGCTGTTGTGTGACCCACAGATGCTGCACCTGTGGCATGGATGCTCACAGTGACATGTACATTTCTGGCTTTGTGTGCTATGGCAGTTGTACAGCTGTGAGGTATGTGGCCGGGGGGGGCATATATTATCCGAAGGCACACTGGTGTTGGGGTATTCCCAATACTGACCCATGTACACTGCATGATGTGTCCCAGCCTTGTGGCCACACCTGATCTGTAGCACAGCCTCGCCACCCATATATGCCCTCAACATCCTCCATGCCCACAGTGCTGCATGTGTGTGTGGCATCTGTTGGTGTCCACGGAAGTGTGGTCCACAGGTGTGTGCTGTATGGCCACACTGCCGTGCTTGTCCACTGGCGGCAGGGTCACCACTTACTGCCTGGCATGGCTGGGACTGGTGACAGATGATGGCATCATTGTGATGCCATCAGTTAGCAACATGCTTCCTCTATGTTTGGCTTTATCTATGTGTCATATTTATTTGTTAGGGTCGCGCAAACCAGCGCTAAACCCTGCATAAACACCGGCGCAAAGTCATAATGTCGGCGCAAAGCTGATTGCCCAGGATTAAGACCAGCTTTTCCTGGCGGTAATGTGCACTGCTGCTAAGTGTCGCGCTAAGTCACTTTAAACCACTTTAGCGCGGGCGCTTAGTCGCTGAATATAGTATTGCGCCTATTCATGTCAGTTTGCCCTTGCATACATTATAATTTTGCCCGGGCTAATGCAGTTTGCCGCGCTGGCGGCCTTTGAATATAGGCAGACCCGCGCTATCCCGAAGGCTAAACTCAGCGCAGAAATGGTTTTGCCCAGCGCAAAGTTTTGAATATCTGGCCCTTTAGGTTGTTTCTGAGTGGAGTTATCTTCCCACGTTTCTTTTATCGCATCCAGTGGACCTCTTGGCTGCCCACCATGCAGCATTTCAAATAGTAAAAACGCTGTTGATGCCCGTGGCACTTCTCTGTCAGCAAAAAGTAGGTAAGGCAAGTATTGGTCTCAGTCTTTCAAACAACATGAAGTCTTGCTGTATTCTGACAATATGCAGTTAGACCGACCGGTTCAACTGCCCCAGAGAACCAAGAGTTAAAGTCTGTGCAAATGCATAGAACGTTGAGCTCGAGCTCGGTTTTCAAACCACTGTCCTCGGTACGTTCTAGTAACTGATCAGATTCTTTACTCTGCTCACCAGTGAAGATGCCTCAGAGATTTCTCCTCACTGCTTTCAGTCTAGCATAGTTTCGACAGTTTATTTCAAACCGCTTTGTTGTTTTATTTCAGTAACGTTCTCAAACCGCTGTCTTCGGTATAGCTCACGTTTCCTAGGTTGGGTAAGTGTTCGGTTTCCGATCGGTTCTGCGACCGTGAGGGGGCCGAACTTCTAAATTTCTCTGTTTATCTAAATTTTCACTGTATTGGGATACCGGAGCAAAGTCCTGACCAGAACCGGGGGCTCTCGGTTCTATTTTTGGCTGGCACTAAACCGTTGGCCGGTTTGGACTTTGTCTTCTCTATTACCCGGCCTAACTAAGCCTTCAGGGGTAATTTTTCTCTCTTTCTTCTATTTCTTTATTCTGGCCTAACTAAGCCACTACGGATAAAGTAGGTATTTAATTCAAACAACATGAAGTCTTGCTATATTATGACATATGCAGTATAACCCCAGGTTAGAACTGCTCCGGAGGTGAAAGAGTTAACTTTCCATGCAGGGCATGGAACCTTGAGCGCGAGCTCGATTGAACACTCTGTCTGTTGTAGCTCAAACTTAAACTGTCAGATTCTTTACTCCGCCTCACTGAACAGTCGCTCCAGAGATTTCTCCTTCTGCTCGGTTTGTTTGTCGGTTAAAAAGTGTACTTCTCGGTTTATTTTACCGAAATTAACCGCAATCGGTCGGTTCAAGCTCTGTCTGTGGTATTGTAAGTAATAGATAGGCTTATTTTATTTTCTTCTGTGTGGAACTTGTAAACGTCTTTTTCGGTTCGGTTTGAACCGATCAGATGGGTTTTAAATTAACTTTCTAGCCCTTTAGATTGCGGTTTCCGGTTCTTATCGGTTCTAAAAAAAAACAGATTTTATTACGGTTTTTCCACGACCCGTGACACGGTTGGGAACCGATAAGAGAATCTTGCTTGGTGGATTGCCACTAACGGGCAAGTTTTGGTTAGGCTGGCACTATGTCTGAGAAACCCAAAAGAAAAACCCGACCCACTGGGTTTCAGCACTGTGGCCTCTGTGGGGAAGCCTTTGCTAGGCTGACCCACACACCACCTGTGTATATTGTCTGGGGTTTGACCACCTCAATGCAGACTGCCAGATTTGTAAGAATTTTCCTGCTGCCACCGTGGAAAAGAGAGTTGGTAGGCTCAGGGAAAGGGAGGCCAAAAAGTCTGCTGAGCTGGATGGCCAGCCCGGTTCGGTTCCAACCGAACCTGAGGGAGTGCCCTCTGACCAGGGCGATACTTCCTCGGGCCAACGAAGAGCCAGCTCTGAGGAGCCGGTTCCAACTAAAAGGGCTAGAAAGTCAGCTAGTATGGAGCCAAAAGTTTTTCTCCAACCGCTGAGGAAATAGCTAAAGCAATTCAAATTGTCCAGTCTCTTTCCCCGGTTCCGTCCAAACCGACACCATCAAGGAAGCACTCGGTTCGGATGGTCCCACCAGTTCAAGATTATGATTTTGAGGATTTTTATGAACCGGAGGAAGGGGAAGAGGGGTATGAGGAGAGTGAATGTGATTTTGAAAGTCTGGATGTGCCCATTGAACCGGACATCTCTCCAGACAGACCTTCAGGGGTTTCCCCCCCTAGGCTTTCTGAGTCCCCTTCTCATTTTATGTTCTATACGAAAGTTGATGAAACTCTCCAACTCCCTGTTGAGGAAGCTGTTGATGACCAAGAAGAGCCTGATTATGTAGAAATGATGGATATTCCAGAGTCTAGGAGACTGTCTATTCCCTTGCACAAATCCTTTAGGAAACAGACAGTGAAAATTCTATAAACTCCTCATTCTATCCTTCCTGTTGATAAAAGGATAGACAAAAGGTATACATTATCAGGCTCTGATACAGAGTTCCTCTCTCAGCAATGCAGCCATGTGGGGGTAGTGCAGGCTGCAGCCTGTGACAAGGCTAATATTCCTCTAGCCTCTCACCCTCCTGAAAAGGATTCCAGGAGGATGGATGCCATGGCAAAGAAACAGTACATGGCAGCATCTTTAGGACTCAGACAGGTGGATTTATGGCTTATGCAGCTAGGTACCAGAAATCCAGATGGGATACTGTGCTGGCACTAGCAAAACAGGCCCCTGACCAGCTTGCCAGGGAGCTGGAGCAGGTGGCTGCGGATGGTATTGAGGCATCCAAGGTGCAATTTCATGCTGCAGTAGACTCTAATGATGTTTCATCAAGAGTCATGGCTACATCTGTGTCTCTTCGCAGAATGGCCTGGCTCAGATGTACTGCTCTGTCACAGGATACCCAGTCTAAGGCTATGGATTTTCCTGTTGTGGGCAATTCTCTGTTTGGGGAGCAGACAGAGAATTATATGAAGAAAATGGATGAGTATAGGACCACCTATAGGAGTGCACAGGCCAAAGAAAGGCAAGCCACGCCTCAAAGGCAGCATGTCAGGGGCAGGGGCAGGCCTTTTCATAGGCCTTTTTACCAAGCCCAGGCCTCCTCTTCTGCTTATGCCCAGAGGGGGTTCTTTAGAGGAAGAGGCAGAAGGGGGTCTAGTAAGCCTGCTTCTACCCCTCAACCCAAAGCCCCTGCAAAACAGGCTCCCTGATGGGGTGGCCAGGGCCGATTCTCCACTACCGGTAGGGGGCAGGCTGGCTTACTTCATCCAGGACTGGAAGTCTGTAACATCGGACAAGTGGGTCCTGGAAGTAGTAAGCCAGGGACTGGTTCTCAGCTTCAAAAAATTTCCGAAGATGAGAACCAGGTCCTTTCCACCTGCAAATCCATCAGAGGCAGCCCTAGAAACAGAAGTTTCTTCCCTCCTGGCTCTCAGAGCTGTGGAAAGGGTTCCACCCCTACACCAGGGCAAAGGGTTGTACTCCAGGTACTTCCTTACCCCAAAAAAGACAGGAGAATGGCAGCCCATCCTGGATCTCAGGTATCTAAACAAGCACCTTTTAAAACCAAAGTTCAAAATGGTGACTCTGGGAATTATTCTACCCTCTCTAAGGTCAGGGGACTGGTTAGCCTCGCTGGACCTCAAGGATGCCTACTTTCATGTTCTCATCAGAAGCTCCCATCGAAAGTACCTCAGATTCGAACTGCCCTCAGGCCATTACCAGTTCAGAGCAATGCCCTCCGGCCTCACCTCGGCCCCGAGGGTGTTCACAAAATGCCTGGCAGTAGTAGTTGCCCACTTAAGAAGGCAAAAGATTGCCATCTTTCCTTATCTGGACGACTGGCTCATTGTAGGCCAGTCCCCAGACCAGGTCAAACTAGACCTACAAGTAACTCAGCAACTTCTTACATCTTTAGGTTTCCTTCTCAATCTTCCAAAGTCAGTTCTGGAGCCTGTCCAGCTCCTTACCTTCATAGGCGCAGAACTGAACACAAAAGAAGCCAGAGCCTTCCTCCCTCTGGAAAGAGCAAGGACTTTGGTCTCTCTGGCCTCTTCTTTCACCCTGCAGGTCTCTCGACCAGCAAGGCATTTTCAGCTCCTGGGGCACATGGCTGCTTCTACAGCAGTAGTGCAGGGAGCAAGGTTTCAGATGAGGGACATTCAGTTCCATTTGAGAGCCTTTTGGTCTCAAAGGACAGATCCTCTAACCAAATTGATCCCAGTGACTCGAACCCTGATCCAGGCCCTCCAGTGGTGGCAGGACCAGAGCAATTTGAGACAGGGGGTTCCCTTCATTCCCCAGTCTCATTCCTTGACCCTTACTACAGATGTATCCCTTTTGGGGTGGGGCGCTCACATGGGCAACCTTACCACCCAGGGGTTGTGGTCCCCTCAGGAATCGCTGCTCCACATCAATTTGTTGGAACTCAGAGCAGTTTTTCTAGCACTCCAGGTTTTTTCCACATCTGTTCAGAACAAGGTTGTTCAGGTTAGAACAGACAATACCACTACAATGTGGTACATCAACAAGCAAGGGGGCACTCGGTCTATGGCCTTGTGCACCGAAGCAATGAAGTTGTGGTCTCTGGCTTATTCTCTGAACGCCTTCCTTACGGCAGTTCACCTCCCAGGCAAGGACAATGTCCTAGCGGATGCTTTCAGCAGGATTTCCCAGGGCCATCACGAATGGACGCTGGATCCCCTAGTACTGGAGGTAGTATTTGCCAGATGGGGCACCCGTCAGATAGATCTCTTTGCAGCCCCAGACAATCACCAACTTCCCCTTTTTTGCTGCAGGCCCCCAGTGTTGGGCTCAGTCCCTCTGGATGCCTTCCTACTCAGTTGGGAAGGGAAGTTTCTCTATGCTTTTCCCCTTCCTCTTCTTTTCAAGGTGCTAGTAAAAATCAGGTCTCAACCCTGCAGGATGATCCTGATTGCTCCAGATTGGGCCAGGCAGCCCTGGTACCCACTCCTCATGTCCTTAGCAGTCCACCTTCCCCTGTGTCTTCCCAGGAATCACAACCTGTTAACCTGTGCCCAGGGAAGAGTTTGGTATCCGAACCTCAAATCTCTCAATCTCAAGGCTTGGCTCTTGAAGAGTTAGAGTTTGCTGACCTACACCTTTCCCAAGGCGTATTGGAAATTTTGAAGGCCTCTAGGAAGCCTTCCACCAGGGCTACTTGTAATTCAAAATGGAAAAGATTTTCCATATGGTGTGCTGGTAAGCATATTTCCCCAGAATCGGCTGACGTGCCCACGATTCTGGATTATTTAGTGCATTTGAATTCTTTGGGGCTAAGACCAGCTACCCTAAAAGTGCACTTGGCAGCTGTGTCTGTCTTTTTATCAGCAGGTAAGCCCTCTTCTTTTTCAGCTCACCCTGTGTTCTCCAAGTTTTTTAAAGGGTTGCTTCACACCAACCCTCCGTTCAGGGACCCTGCCCCTGCTTGGGATCTTAATATTTGCATTGCCCAGCTTATGCAACCCCCTTTGAGCCATTGTCTTCAGCAGAGCATAAGTACTTGACTTGGAAATCTGTGTTTCTGGTAGCCATCATTTCTGCCAGGCGCATAAGTGAGCTACAAGCGTTGTCAGTGGAGCCTGATTTTATCTCCTTTCACAGAGATAAGGTGGTCCTCAGGACTAACAGAAAGATTTTGCCTAAGGTGGTTTCAGACTTCCACCTTAATCAATCCATGTCTCTTCCTGTGTACTTCACTGACCATTCCTCCTCTGGCGAGAGGAGATTACACAGTTTAGATGTCAAAAGAGCCTTAGTTACTATATAGAACGTACCAAGGGTCATAGGTTTGAATCCCTCCAATTGTTCCTCACTTATGGTGAGGTTGGTAAAGGCAAACCTGCCACTAAAAGATCCATTGCCAGGTGGATTGTCTCTTGTATCCAATTTTGCTATGAAATACTGGGTAAGATTCCTCCCTCAGGCCTGAGGGCTCACTCTACCAGAGGTGCAGCTGCGTCCCTGTCTGCTGCCAGGGACATCCCTATCCTAGAGATATGTCAAGCAGCTACCTGGAAAACAGTTCACACTTTTACTAAGCATTACTCCCTGGATATCCAGGCTAGGAGTGATGCTCGTTTCAATACAGCTGTGCTTCAGAGCCTATTTCCTAAGTAGGTTCTGTCCCTCCTCCATGGAGGTACTGCTGTGTAATCTGCATATGTCATAATATAGCAAGACTTCATGTTGTTTGAAGAAAAAATTACTCACCTTAGTAATGTTGTTTCTTCTAATGGAGTCTTGCTATATTATGACCTCCCCCCCAGCCTGCCCCTCTCAGAACCTCTACTTTTGGGATGTGGGTGGGCAGTGCAATGTTGGCACTTCATAGATGCCCACTTTATTTTCACCCTTTCTTAGGGTGCTTAGGTGTTATGTTTTATTTTTCTTTCTTGAATCCCCTGACTTGAGTCTTTATTTTGGGATCAAGAACAGAAATGTGTTTTTGTAGTTAGTAGCCAGTGGGTTAGTGTAGGTTTACGGCTTCCACACAGAACCTTAGTGAGTTTTGCTCGTCAAGATCTGACAGTTTAAGTTTGAGCTACAACAGACAGAGTGTTCAACCGAGCTCACGCTCAAAGGTTCCATGCCCTGCATGGAAAGTTAACTCTTTCACCTCCGGAGCAGTTCTAACCTGGGGTTATACTGCATATGTCATAATATAGCAAGACTCCATTAGAAGAAACAACATTACTAAGGTGAGTAATTTTTTCTTCTTGCTTAACCGGCCTAACTAAGCCACTGGGTTAAGCTCCAAATTTTAGGGTTATGTCACAGAAACCCAAGAGAAAAACGGGTCCCACTCGGTTTCAGCGTTGTACTGTGTGTGGGGGAGCAATTTGCAAAAGCTGATCCACATTTGGTTTGTCTGTATTGTTTGGGTTTTAACCACTTACAGACAGACTGTGATATTTGTAAGAATTTCCCTCAGTCTGCTTTAGACAGGTGCCTCGGTAAACTGAAGGAAAGAATGGACAAGACTGCTGAGGCCGGTTCCGGTTCTACTGAATCTTCTGATCCGACGACCAACCTTTCAAGCCAGGGTGAACCGTTGATGGCTAAACGACACTCAGAGTCAGTTTCTGAACCCGCACTGTCGAAGAAAGCCAAACGCTTCGGTTCGGAACCGCGTAAGCAATCGGTCTCGGTTCCAACTGCGGATGAAATTGCAAAGGCCATCCAAATAGTGTAGTCTTTGCAATCTGGATTTGGCGAACCATCGCAGGTACCGTCTGGGCAGCCAACGGTTCTGGATACCGGTTCAACTCCTTCAGGACACCTTGATCCTGAGGAGTATTACTTTTCTGAATATGAGGAGGACGATGAGGAGCAGGATGAAGGGGAGCTCATTGACCCTGAAGTCTCCCCTGACCATCCTCAGTATGAATCCCCTCCTAGGCCTGTGTCTGAGGCTACCTCCCATTTTACTTTCATGAGGCAGGTGGCTGAGACCCTGCAGCTCTCTGTAAAAGAGGCCAGGCAGGAGGATGATGAAGAGGAGTATTACAAGGAGATGATGGATCTTCCTGTATCACAGGGACTTACGATTCCCATTCACAAGTCCCTAAAGAAGCAGACTTTAAAGATCCTCCAAACCCCTAGTTCTTTCCCTCCTTTAGATAAGAAGATGGACAGGGAGTACCTTCTGGCTGGCAATGGCACTGACTTTTTAGCTAGCCATTGTAGCCATGTAGGGGTAGTTCAAACTGCAGCCTGCGAGAAGGCTGGCATTCCCCTGGCCTCTCACCCCCTGACAAGGATTCCAGGAAGGTGGATTCTCTTGCCAAGAAAAGGTACCTGGCATCTTCCTTGGGTATCAGGCAAGCCTCCTATATGGCTTATGCCTCCAGGTATCAAAAGTCCCTTTGGGAGGCTGTTGAACAACTAGCTAAAAAGGCCCCTCCTGAATTTTCTGCTGACCTTCAGGAGTTGGTCAGTAAGGGGGTACAAGCATCTAAATCCCTGTTCCACATGGCTGTGGACTCCAAGGATGCAGCTTCTAGGGCTATGGCTTCTGAGGTATCCCTCAGGCAGTTTTCCTGGCTCAGGTGTACTAACCTGTCCCAGGACACACAGAATAATGCCATGGATTTTCCCCTTGTCCAGAACTCTCTGTTTGGGGAACAGACTGAAGCATATATGAAGAAAACGAATGAGTACAGAGTGGCATACAGGAGTGCTTCAGCAAAAGAGAAGGCTACCACTCCTCAGAAGCAGCAGGCCAGGGGCAGGGGCAGACCTTACCACGGGCCTTTTCACCAGGCCCAAGCTTTTCCCTCTTACCAGCATCCCAGGGGGTTCTTCAGAGGGAGAGGCAGGAGGGGTGCTGGCAGGGCCACCTCCACCCCCAGTCTGCTACCCCAGCCAAACAGACATCCTGAAAGCTCTGTTTGGACCGCCTCCCCGTATCCTGTTTGAGGCAGGCTGACCCACTGTCTCCAGGCTTGGCGTTCCATCACTTCAGACAAATGGGTCCTGGAGATAGTGGGTCAGGGACTTGCTCTCACTTTCAAGGTGCCCCCAAAACTGTCAGCAAGAATTTTCAGACCTTCCAGCACTGCAGAAACAGCCCAGCTGGAGGCAGAGGTTTCCATACTTCTTCAGTCAGGAGCAGTGGAACCTGTACCACATCAGTACAGGGGAAAAGGACTGTACTCAAGGTACTTCCTGGCACCAAAGAAAAATGGGGAGTGGCGGCCCATTCTGGATCTCAGATTCCTGAACAGGCATCTTACATAGCCAAAATTCAAAATGACAACCCTGGCTACCATTCTACCTACTCTCAAGCAAGGGGATTGGCTGGCATCCCTAGACCTAAAGGATGCTTACTTCCACATCCCCATCAGACAGTCTCACAGAAAATATCTCAGGTTTCAACTGCCCTCAGGCCACTACCAATTCAGAGCTATGCCCTTCGGCCTGACATCTGCACCAAGGGTGTTTACAAAATGTCTAGCAGTAGTGGTGGCATTCCTCAGAAGACAAGGGGTTTCACTTTACCCCTATCTAGACGACTGGCTGTTGGTGGGTCAATCCCCCCAGCAGGTCACAGAAGCCCTTAAACTCACTCAGGATACTCTTCGCTCCCTGGGGTTTTTGGTAAATCATCAGAAGTCTGTCTTAACCACAGTACAGAGACTAGACTTTATAGGGGCAGAGCTGGATACCATTCAGGCAAGAGCCTTTTTGCCTTCTGCAAGAGCGCAGGCCCTCATAGAGTTGGCAAAATCCTCTCAGGTTCTAGTTTCTCATCCGGCAAGGTACTTTTTACAGCTTCTAGGACACATGGCCTTCACCACAGCTGTGGTTCTGAGGGCCAGGTTTCAGATGAGGGACATTCAGTTCCACCTCAGATCCTTCTGGTCTCAAAAAAGGATTCTCTGTCCAAATTGATTCCAGTGTCTCACACCCTTCTGTTAGCTCTTCAGTGGTGGCAGGAGATGGACAACCTCAGAGTGGGGGTTCCTTTTCTCCCTCTGGTACCCTCTCTGGTGCTGACAATGGATGCTTCTCTCCTGGGCTGGGGTGCCCACCTGGGGGATCACACAGCACATGGTACATGGCTCCCTCAGGAGTCCCTCTTGCACATCAATCTTCTGGAACTCAGAGCAGTGCTCCTAGCTATTCAGGAGTTTGTCAGTCTGCTACAGGGCAAGGTGGTACAGGTCAGGACAGACAACACCACCACCATGTACTACATCAACAAGCAGGGGGGAACAAGATCCTCCCTGCTTTGCACAGAATCCATGAAGATCTGGAAGCTGGCATATTCTCTCAACATGTTACTGTTAGCAGTTCACTTGCCAGGCAAGGACAATGTACTGGTGGATGCTCTCAGCAGAATAAGCCAGGGCCATCACGAATGGACCTTGAACAAGCAGGTCCTTCTTTCAGTATTCAGAAGGTGGGGGGTTCCAGAGATAGATCTCTTTGCAGACCCGGACAATCACCAATTACCTCTGTATTGTTGCAGGCCTCCACTCCAGGGCTCAGTGCCACTGGATGCTCTCCTTCTGGACTGGTCAAACAGGTTCCTTTATGCTTGTCCACCCTTTCCTCTGATAGCCAGAGTCCTGGTCAAGTTGAGGTCCCAGTCTGCCACAATGATTCTCATAGCTCCAGACTGGGCCAGACAGCCATGGTATCTGATGCTGTTGTCACTGTCAGTGACCAAACCAATTTCTCTACCCAGGAGGTACAATCTGCTGACAATCTGCTGACATCCTCTCAGGGCAGGATAATGTACCCCAATCTTCAGTCCTTTCACCTCAGGGCTTGGTTCTTGAGGACCTGTTATACCTGTCTCAACCTGTCCTGGATATCCTGAAAGGGGCCAGAAAGCCTGCTACCAGAAAAACCTATTTCTCTAAATGGAAAAGATTTTCCATCTGGTGTGCACAGAAGGATCTGGATCCTCAGCAAGCTGCAGTTCTGCAGCTTCTGGACTATCTGGTCCACCTTCAGTCTCTGCATTTACAGCCATCTACCCTGAAGGTATACCTTTCTGCTGTCTCTGCTTATCTTTCAGCAGGGAAAGCATCTTCGCTAGCTGCAGACCCAATTTTCAAAAAGTTTTTCAAGGGGTTGTTGCATCTTCATCCCCCACATGGGGAACCTACCCCTGCATGGGACCTGAACATATGTATAGGTCAGCTTATGCAGCCTCCTTTCGAACCTATGTTTTCTTCAGAACTCAAGTTTTTCACTTGGAAAACTGTTTTTCTAGTGACTATCACTTCTTCTAGAAGAATCAGTGAGCTTCAAGCCTTATCTGTGGAGCCCAACTATATTTCACCTCACAGGGACAAGATTGTGCTCCAAACCAACAGAAAATGTCTCCCTAAGGTGGTTTCTGATTTTCATCTGAACCAGTCCATTACTTTGCCTGTATTTTTCTCAGATCACTCTAGTTCAGGTGAATGCAGGCTGCATAGCCTAGATGTTAAACGAGCTATTAGCTATTATATGGACAGGACAAAAGAGCTAAGGAAAGATTGTTCCCAGCATTTTCTAACTTATGGGGATGATGGCCAAGGCAGGCCAGCTACAAAAAGGACTATAGCCAGATGGACTGTGGCCTGTATCCAGTTCTGCTACAGTAAGCTAGGTAAGGACCCACCAGCAGGTCTTAGGGCCCACTCTACCAGAGGCACTGCGGCCTCCCTGGTGGCTGCCAGGGAAGTCCCCTTGCTTGAGATATGTAAGGCTGCCACCTGGAAGTCTGTCCATACATTTACTAAGCATTACAGCCTGGATATTCAGGCAAGGAGTGATGCCAGACTTGGCACAGCAGTACTGCAGAACCTATTCCCCAAATAGGTTTTGTGCCCACCTCCAGGGGGCACTGCTTTATAGTCTGCATATTGTCAGAATACAGCAAGACTTCATGTTGTTTGAAGAAAAAATTACTTACCGTAGTAATGTTGTTTCTTCTAATGGAGTCTTGCTGTATTCTGACCTCCCACCCTACATCCCCTTTAGAACCTGGGGAAGGGTGGCTCTTCTGCAGCAAGTTTGTGAAACCATCAGTGGTAATGGTTTTCTCTGGGCATCTGTGACTTGAGTCTTTTATATGCCCTTTGGTTTTGTTTCCTGATGTTGCCCCTGTTGGGGTCCTGGTTAGGCTTACATATTAAATTAGTTTGCTTCATAGAATCTGATCAGTTACTAAAACGTACCGAGGACAGTGGTTTGAAAACCGAGCTTAAGCTCAACGTTCTTTGCATTTGCATAGAGTTTAACTCTTGGTTCTCCAGAGCAGTTGAACCGGTCGGTCTAACTGCATATTGTCAGAATACAGCAAGACTCCATTAGAGGAAACAACATTACTATGGTAAGTCATTTTTTCTTCCCTTCCCCTTTTACAAACCTTTTTAACATGTGTTTTAGGGTTTGGTTAAAACGCTCAACAAGAACGTCTGTCTCAGGGTGATAGGGGAGGTTCTTATGGCAGTGATACCTAATAGTCTATACAGTACAGCTCCTTAAATAATGCAGCACCAAAATTACTACCTTGATCGGTAATACTTTCTTTAGGTATGCCCACTCTGCTGAAAATTTTTGCAAGCTCTGCTGCCACTTTTGAAGCTGTGACAGTACGCATTGGAACTGGTTCTGGGTATCGAGTAACATAGTCACATACTACCAGGATAAATCTATTACCCTTTTTACTTTTGTCTAAAGGGCCAACCACATCCACTGCAATTCTCTCAAAATGCACATCTATCAAGGTTAGGGGCACCAGGGGCACCTCGTCTTTTTTAGTCACTGGGGCTACTTTTTGACACTCAGCACAAGAACTGCAATAGCTAGCAGCATCTTCATGAATTCCAGGCCAGTAAAATCAGTACAGCAATCTAGCAAGGGTGCGATCCCTCCCTATCAGATGACCTTAAGGTTAGCAAGCAACGTGAGAAGGCAGTAGGGAGGGCTGGGGGGATACTGGGATGTATAGGGAGAGGCATCACCAGCAGGAAACAGGAAGTTGTTATCCCTCTGGACAGACAGTTGGTGAGACCCCATCTGGAGTACTGCGTCCAGTTCTGGAGACCCCATCTCCGCAAGGACACAGACAGGATAGAGGCAGTCCAAGGAGGGCAACTAAAATGGTGCAGGGTCTGCAAGAGAAGCCATACGAGGAGAGACTAAAGGAGCTTAATATGTATACCCTTGAGGAAAGGAGGGAGAGGGGGGACATGATAGAAACTTTTAAGTACCTCAGTGGAATCAACAAAGTCCAAGAGGGTAGCATCTTTCAGAAAAAGAGATGTGCAAGAACAAGGGGACACAATTTGAAGATGGGGGGTTCAGGAGCAATGTGAGGAAGTATTTTTTCACAGAGAGAGTGGTGGACACATGGCACAGCCTTCCTGAGGAGGTTGGAGGGTCTAAAACTGTGGGAGAATTCAAGAATGCATTGGACAGAAATAAAGCACTTTTTGTGGGGGTAGGAAGAAATAGGCTGTTGGTTAACTAGGATCTGCAGCTTATCCTGCAGGTAGGAAAATGGGCAGACTAGGTGGGCCAGTCAGTCCTTATCTGCCTTCAAAGTCTATGTTTCTATGAGTGACCAGCCATAGGACTATCATGTGGTTTCTGTAACAACTCTGTTCTGTACTTCAAACAACATGAAGTCTTGCTATATTATGACATATGCAGTATAACCCCAGGTTAGAACTGCTCCGGAGGTGAAAGAGTTAACTTCCATGCAGGGCATGGAATCTTGAGCGCGAGCTCGGTTGAACACTCTGTCTGTTGAAGCTCAAACTTAAACTGTCAAGATTCTTTACTCCGACTCACTGAACATTCGCTCCGGAGATTCCTCCTGCTGCTCAGTTTGTTTGTCGGTTTTAAAGTGTAATTTTCGGTTTATTTACCGAAATTTAACCGCAATCGTCGGTTCAAGCTCTGTCTGTGGTATTGTAAGTAATAGATAGGCTTACTTTTTTATTTGTCTTCTGTGTGGAACTTGTAAACGTCTTTTTCGGTTCTGTCTGGTCCTGTGTCTAAGGTTTAACCCATATTCTGTACAGTAACCCATGACATTTTTTAAACATAGGTTCACCCTGTTTTGGTTTCACCCCCAGCTGCTTAAAATAGCTCTGGAGAAAAACATTGCTAGCTTGTTCTGAAAGAAAATCACAATCAGTGATCAGTTTAGTTTCCGCATTTTCATATGTTAACCCCTTATGTACATCAGTCATTTGTTGCCACAGTTTCTACAGGCATTGTCTTTCTTTCCTGGATTTCCGGATCTTGGAGCTGTGCTCGAACAAGTCTGAATCAAAATCGGCGAAAGGAAAAGATTCCCCACCATCTGAAATTTTCTTTGCCTGAGCTGTTGTCACCACAGCTGCTGAAGCATCAGGATTTACTCCCTCTTTGATTAACTCAGTAAATCCTGGAAAGTCATTTCCAAGAATCACAGGTACAGGTAACTTGGGAACTACCTCCACTTTCATTTGGTGTGACACCCCAGTAATAGTGAGAGTCACTTGACTGGTGGGATAGTATCGAGTGTCCCCGTGGAAGCAGATGACACCTGTACCTGGTCCTTTTGCACAGTGTTTTCCCAGCACCTCCACATGCACTAGGGTCAGTCTGCTTCCTGAATCAAAGAGTCCCTTTACAGTCTTATCTCCCACCTTCACATCTGTTAAGTACTTGCCCCAATTTGCTAAGGACAAATCTGCTCCAGTGTCACTCTTACAGCAATTTCTTGCAATATGACCTGGCTTATTACAGTTATAGAAAATAATGTCTTTGGGCACAAATTTGTTACCCCAACCAGAGTTCTTATCAGACTTGGAGTTTAAATGGGAAAAAAAGAGTGTCTTACCAGTGCTTGGCTGTTACCTCACTGCTGTGGCATCTGTCTGGCCATTTGGTAGTCCTCAGCCAAAGAAATAGCCTTTTCCCCACATTCTGGTCGGTGTTCCTTCACCTAAAGCTGCAAATCTGTAGGCTGGATGTTGATGAATTGCTCCATTGCAAATGTGTTGATGATCTATGGGACTGTTTTGCCCTCTGGTTGGAGACATTTTATCAGGAATTCTCTGAGTCGAGTGAAGGCTTCTTAAGGATTGTCGACTGAGTTGTACTTCAGAGATCAAAATCTCTGCCTGTAGGTCTCTCCTGAGATGTCACTTTTCAGGATTTCACTTTTCACCAGGTCATAGTTTTCTGACAGTGCAGTGTCCATATTGCTGTAGGCAAGTTGGGCTTTCCCATTCAGATACCACTCTGATTGTCCATTGCTGCTTTGGCAATTGGCAGGCTGTGGCAGCTCTTTTAAAAGTTGTCAGGTATGCCTCGATATCATCCGAGGGACACAACTATGTAAGTTTAATGGCTTTTAAGTTACTTGTGTTTTGTTGCTGGTCTGGATCTGTGCCAGATCCTCTGCCTTTGATAGCTTGCAAGGCTTCCAGCCATCGCTGCTCCTGTCGCTTCATCTCTTCTCTCATCTGCTGCTTCTCTTTTCTCCTCTGCTGCTCCTGTCGCTGCATCTCTTCTCTCCTCTGTTTCTCAGTCTCTTTTTGTGTATAGCCCAGCATTTGAAAAAGGCAGTCAGGCTTTCAGGTTCTGTCACTGCCTGTTCTTTTTCCATAACTTGTGCTGGCTGTACAATCTCAGCTTGGACTTCTGTCTCTGCTAGTTTGGCTGCCATTCTCCTGGTAACCACTTCTGGACTTGCTGCTGAAGAATCCATACCTTTCTCTGTGTTTCCCTGGTACTAGGTCGAGTACCCAAGCACAACACTCCTGGCTTAGAGTATGCACAGCATAATCCCACTTAGGCTGACACCATCTGTTGTCGAGGCACAGGTCAGGAAGCTTAGGAATAACCAGGAGCAGTTGTAGAATTCGAAAAAAATGTTTATTAGTACTAGCAGTAACATAAAAACAATAAACTTGTTCAGGATAACTATTTACAAAGGCAGAATAAACAGAGAAGATCCATCTGAGTTTTTCTTCAATCTCTGTGTCTCCTTCAAAACACTGTAGCTCTGTCTTATAGGTCTTTGCAACACCCCTTCTTAGCAAGCATCCTGTTTTTTTTCTAAAATGTTCTTGTATGTTTCAGGCAGGTGCAGCAAGAACACAATGTCCCAGAACTGAGTCCCCTTCTCCACAGTTTCTGAAACAGGGCTTAAAACTGCTCTCAGGTTAACCCCTTGAGTTCTCAATAGCTTTTTGTAGTAATCTCAAACTATAATTATATACATTTCAACAGTAACACTATATCATTTCTAAACAAAGGGATCCCAATATCAGTTACATGTCCACATAATGATTTGCATATATTTTTATACCAGCAGATATGCAAGGGAGGAAAAGACAGAAACAGCAAGGGAAGACTGAGAGACAGAATTACAAGACTGTTGGGGTGATCAAGTCCTAGGTCTCACAGGAAAATCTGGTTGCACAACCAGACAGACAAGAGACAGGAAAAGAAAGAACAGAACAGATCCCTGCATTCAAACTCTACATAGCAACTGGGACAGAGTCCTATTCAACCCTGTCACGGCATGCAGGCCCTCTTCCAGAGCTGCTGGTGGCTCTGGGAGGAGTTGCAGTACTGACCCTTCTCTCCTTCACTTTCCGGACCAGGTAGGGTCTCCAGCAGGTCGGGCTAGGGGCCACCTGCAAGGGACAGACCGGCTCTAATTGCCCCATCATGGGGTCCTTTCCCTTGGGCACTACTTTGGCTGCCCCTGTTGTCTTGGGTGCCCTATAGTGGGTGTGTTGCACTGCCCCCTCCCTCGGAAGGGGTCCCCTGCACATTCCCATTGCCCTAGCAGAGGTCCTACTCTGGATCGTTAGGTTTCTCCTCCCCTTCAGGATCCTCTGCCTCCATCCTCTGCTCTACCAGGTCTCTCGGGCCCTTTGGGGCCTCTGACCCGGGATCAGTTCAGATCATCAGTGTCTGCTTTTGCCCACTACCTTAGAGCCCTGGACCAGGTAATTTTTAGACCTGAACCCCCAACAGCCCCTGAATCTGAGCCAGGCTCTTCTGCCTCCTCAACTTCCTCCCCAGAGGAAGAGGGTTCTTCTGTCCTCCTGTCCTCAGATGCTGATATCACCAGCTATCAGCGAATCCTGTCGGGGATGCTTGAGGAGCTCCACATATCCCACTTCTTGAGCAGCAATCCTGACCATGTGACATGTGCTTTCCTCTAAGAGTTCAGCGCAGAGAACATTGATCTTATCTGTGTCAGGCTTCACCATTCATCACAGATGGGGTACTGGCCGGAGATCAGGACCCGTGAGGGCTTTTTTTGAGTAGGCAGAGCCAGCCAGCATCGCGCCACCCTCGTGGCCTAGCTGTACACGTGGCGCCGAGATTGGCCGTTAGGCTGCATCGACTCCACCTGCCTACCAGTTCTTCATCTCCCGCCGTTGGAGGTCACCTCGGGGAAGTTGTTGAAGAAAAACTAGGCCTGTCAGCCTTATTGCGACTTTTAAGTCTGTTGGTCTTACTAGTTCTGGGTTTGCCTCTACTCGATGTCGCCAGTAAGATCTTAGGTTTCTCCTCCCCTTCAGGATCCTCTGCCTCCATCCTCTGCTCTACCAGGTCTCTCGGGCCCTTTGGGGCCTCTGACCCGGGATCAGTTCAGATCATCACCTGGAATCCATAGGGGCACAGGATCCAAGACAGCATGGGTTTACAAAAGGAAGGTCCTGTCAAACTAATCTCATAGATTTCTTTGACTGGGTAACCAGAGTGGTGGACCAAGGGGGAGCAGTTGATGTCGCCTACCTTGACTTCAGCAAAGCTTTTGACACTGTTCCACATAGAAGATTGATAAATAAGCTAGGTAGGCTCGGGGTGGGTCAGAAGTTGGTCAACTGGGTGGCAAACTGGTTGACTGGCAGAAAACAGAGAGTGGTGGTAAATGGTATACAGTCAGAAGAGATGCAAGTCACAAGTGGGTACTCAGGGATCAGTCCTGGGGCCAGTCCTATTCAACATCTTCATTAGTGACCTCGCAGATGGACTAGAGGGTAAGGCTTGTCTGTTTGCAGATGACACCAAGATCTGCAACAGAGTAGATGATCCAGATGGGGTGGGCAGAATGAGGAGATCTGGATAAACTAGCAGAATGGTCAGAAGAGTGGCAACTGGGATTTAATGCAAAGAAGTGCAAAATCATGCACATAGGGAAGAGAAACCCTGAAGCCACTTATAGGCTGGGAGGGGAGTTGCTAGCAGTCACAAAGGAAGAAAGAGACTTGGGCATCATCATCACTGATGACCTAAAATCATCCAAGCAGACCTCTAAAGCAGTAGGTAAGGCTAGGGGGTGTTAGGGTGTATTAGTAGGGGTATCACAAGTCGTAAGAGGAGGTAATAATCCTCTGTACAAGACATTGGTTAGGCCCATCTGGAGTACTGCGTGCAGTATTGGAGGCCACACCTTCACAAGGACATTAACCAAATTGAGGCAGTCCAGAGAAGGGCAACCAAAATGGTGCAGGGACTGCATCAGAAGACATATGAGGACAGATTAATGGAGCTCAATATGTATACCCTTGAGCAAAGGAGGAGAGAGGTGATATGATCGAGACATTTAAACACCTTAAGGGCATAAACAAGGTGAAAGAGTCTAACATGTTTAAATATAAGAAAAATAGCAGGACAAGAGGACACAGCATGAGATTAGAGGAGGCCGATTAAGGGGAATGTGAGGAATTCTTTCACAGAAAGGGTGGTAGATGCATGGAATGGCTTACCACAAGAAGTGGTGGCTATGAATACAGTGCAGGGCTTCAAACAGGCATGGGATAGGCATAAGGGAGCAATACAAATGACTATGAATAGATAGGTCACTGACAGAGCAAAGGCCGATGGCACATTTATAAGGTAGAAAAAGAAATGGGCAGACTGGATGGGCCTTGCGGTCCTTATCTGCCGTCAACTTCTATGTTTCTATGTTTCTATGTTTCCTTTTTATTTTAAAGTTTGCGACGTCGAGTCTGTTTTGGTGTTTTTTTCCGTAGGTCATGTCTCAGTCGGAGGGCAAGAAGTTTTCCAAGGCGGGTCGGCCCCCCATGCGTCGGTGGCCATGCGGCCGCAAGTATTCCGTTACTGACCAACATGACCGGTGTCTCGCATGTCTTGGCCCGCTTCACGACATGGATTCGTGCGACGCCTGCTTCTCCATGGACCGCCGTGTCCTCAAACAGCATGCGTGGAAAGTGGTGCGAGCTCCATCGACTTTCCGGGGTAGGGTTTGCACTCATCGGGCCAAGCCGTGCTCTCTCGGTCTTTCCTTCGGGTTCCCTCCCGGTTCTATACGGGCTGAGGAGGAGGGAGCCTTGGCTACTAGTAGCCTGGCCTTGATCGAGGCTCCTCCCACAGCGCAGGAGGCCCGTCCTGCTTCCCCCTGGGAGTGGGTGGGAGGCGCCGCTACGGCAATCGCCCCTTTGGTGTTGCTCCCGCGGTCCGGAAGGCCGGTCGGCGCCATCCTGGATGCCGTCCGTCGGTGCCGTGGGCCCCTGTCGGTGTCGGCGTCGGCGGCACTCGTCTCTTGGTGCCGTGGGCCCTGTCAGGCGCCGTTCGCGGTGCCGATGCTGCTCTCAGAGCAGTGACCCTGAATTGGCGTCACCTTTTGTCATGTCTCACCTCAGCGCCGTCCTCGGCGCTGAAGTTAGCTTCCCGACGCCGATGAGGACCTTGGCGTCGTCAGTTGTGCTGTCCTCGGCACCATTGAAATGCGCTGGTGCCGCTTCGCCGGCACCGGCGCCGCCTAGCTGTGTCGTGTTTGGTGGCAAGTCCCCTTTGAGCCGGCCGCGCCGCCGTCTCGGTGTCACCACGCCAGGGCCTGGCGGTGTCGTAGGCGCCGAGGTCATAGCTGGGGCTGCAGTCAGTGCCATCTCTGTCCCTGGTACCGCCCCCGGTGCCAGTGGACTTGACGGTGCCGCGGCTGGCCCTGGTTCTGGACCTTTGGCCCGAGCTGCCCTGGCACCTTCTGTCAGCCCTGCTTGCGGGGCTGTGGAGGGCATGGGTGCCTCCTCGGCCACTGCTCTGACTGCCGGGCCTTTTGGTAAGGTTGCCTTCCCCCGCCCTCCTACCGTTTGGCTTAGGGCCTCAGACTCTACCTCTTTGGAGTCGGAGTCGGGCTCGGAGTCGGACGGGCAGTCACACCCTTCGGGGTTGTCTGCGGAGGAGAGCAAGCCAGTGGTCTCCACGACGAGTCATAGCCAGCCCCCTTCTGAGGAGCGTCAGGTAGTTCCTGAGGTTAGGGTCAGTGGTACTGACCAGCAGGCTATGGTGCGTGCCACCATTGCCATGCAACCTGGCCTTGGGGGGTTCCTCAACCCCTCGGAGGTGGTACCCCCTCAGGTAGTGTGTCTCGATCGCCCAACTTTTGGGCCAATCGGGAAATCTGCAGGGGGGGAGGGTGCTGCTCCCTGGGTCTCCCCTTCGGGGGCAGCCCAGAGCTGCCAGCTACCTAGGCTGGCCCTCTTGAGGACCAGGACCCTCTCGGACTCTGAGGGGTCGAGGGGTGTGGGGTCGGCGCGTCGGCCTTTCTCTGGGGTCCACCCGGGCCCTGGACGAAGCCGCAGTGTGGACTTCCGCCCTTCCCCTTCTGGTTCCTTGAGGGGGTCCCATTCTTTGGAGGCAGGGGACCATCCTTCTGGACCTATACGGCCCCGGTCGCCTCACTGCGGGGATTTTTCTGGGTGCAGCCTTGGCAGTACCAACGTGGTTGTATAGCTGTCGGCTGTGGAGTCTTCCGGGACACCCTCCTCGGGTGTCCATGGTCCGCTCCCTAGCCCTGGCAGAGGTCAGCCGACTTCTTCTCTTGGCTCTGCCCCTATCCCTCTGCCACATTCTCCAGCGCTCCCAGGCATTCTTGGTCCTGGCGGCCCTCTCACCTGGGAGCAGTTCAGAGCGGTGGCTGCTCGGTTCCCAGCCTACGTTAGGGCTATGGACAGTCAGCTGTTCCAACCTCCCCCCGTGCAGCCACCCTCGGAACATTTGGTGACCTCCAGCTCCTCTTCCCCCTCTTCTGGAGGAGAGGAACCCTCTGTCCATATCTCTCCGGCCGCTGATCTCTCTGAGTATCAGCGTTTCCTCGTGAGGATGATGGAGGACCTTCACCTTTCTCCCCTGTCTGTGAGCAATCCTGAGCATGCGGCGCATGCCTTTCTAGGCGATTTTGGTGCGGCCACCCTTGTGGTGCCGCCCTGGCCTACTCCCTTTCGGGAGGCGTCCATGCGTTTCTGGCAGAGGCCCTTCTCCGGAGTTCCTGCCCCTAGGGACCTCTGCCAGAGGTATTGCTCTCCCCCAGAGTCTCCAGGTTCTATGCCTCATCCGCAGTCTGGATTGACGCACCTGGACACCCCTGACGGGCTTCGCGCCCTCCACCGTGATCGGCCCCCAGATCAAGACTCCTTGGATTTTGACTTCTGGGAGAGGAGGACCTTCTACTCGGCACGGTTGCTTCTCTCCATCTCTGCTCATCAGGCCCACTATGCAGCCTACAACAGGTTCTTGTGGTCTGCGCTAGGTCAGACCCTAGCTGCTTTGCCTGACTCTGAGCAAACCAGGCAAGCCATCGCGCTCTCTGCACGCGGCCTGGAGCTAGCAAGGCACCAAGCAAGGGCATCTTACGACGCCAATGAGGTAGCTACCAGGGTCGTAGGGACAGCGATCTGCACCAGGAGATAGGCATGGCTTCGTCTTTCCTGGTTGTCACCCTTGGCCCGGCGTAGGGTGATTTGCTCCACTCACCAGGGAACCTATCTCTTCTCCCGTAGGGCGAGACGACATTTGTCGGGGCAACTTCCTTCCCCCTCCGGGGGGGACCCCGTCTCGTTCTCCCCACTCTCGGGCCTCATCAGGCCCAGAAGGTTCCCCCCTTAGTGTGTCACCGACTGAGGGCTAAGGGGCTCTGTCCCTTAGGGTGCAATGAATTAATCCCCTTTGGGGGGGGCTTGGTACTCACCCATCTGTGATGAATGGTGAAGATTGACACAGATAAGATACAAAAATTACGTACCTACCGTAATTATGATCTTCAAACAACATGAAGTCTTGCTATATTATGACATATGCAGTATAACCCCAGGTTAGAACTGCTCCGGAGGTGAAAGAGTTAACTTTCCATGCAGGGCATGGAATCTTAAGCGCGAGCTCGGTTGAACACTCTGTCTGTTGTAGCTCAAACTTAAACTGTCAGATTCTTTACTCCGCCTCACTGAACAGTCGCTCCGGAGATTCCTCCTGCTGCTAGGTTCGTTTGTCGGTTTTAAAGTGTAATTCTCGGTTTATTTTACCGAAATTTAACCGCAATCGTCGGTTCAAGCTCTGTCTGTGGTATTGTAAGTAATAGATAGGCTTTTGTTTATTTTCCTCTGTGTGTAACTTGTAAACGTTTTTTCGGTTCGGTTTGAACCGATCAGATTGGGTTTAAAATTACTTTCTAGTCCTTTAGCGTGCGGTTCCCGGTTCTTATCGGTTCTAAAAACGGATTTTATTACGTTTTTTTCCACGACCCGTGACACGGTTGGGAACCGATAAGAGAGTCTTGCTTGGCGGATTGCCATTAACGGGCAAGTTTTGGTTAGGCTGGCACTATGTCTGAGAAACTCAAAAGAAAAACCGGACCCACTGGGTTTCAGCACTGTGGCTCTGTGGGGAAGCCTTTGCTACAATGACCCACACACCACTTGTGTATATTGTCTGGGGTTTGACCACCTCAATGCAGACTGCCAGATTTGTAAGAATTTTCCTGCTGCCACCGTGGAAAAGAGAGTTGGTAGGCTCAGGGAAAGGGAGGCCAAAAAGTCCGCTGACCCGGATGGCCAGCCCGGTTCGGTTCCAACCGAACCTGAGGGAGTGCCCTCTGACCAGGGCGATACTTCCTCGGGCAAACGAAGAGCCAGCTCTGAGGAGTCGGTTCCAACTAAAAGGACTAGAAGGTCAGCTAGTTTGGGGCCAAAAGTTCTTTCTCCAACCGCTGAGGAAATAGCCAAAGCTATTCAAATTGTCCAGTCTCTTTCCCCAGTTCCGTCCGAACCGACACCATTAGGGAAGCGCTCAGTTCGGGACGGTTCCCACGGTTCAAGATTATGATTTTGAGGATTTTTATGAACCGGAGGAAGGGGAGGAGGTATGAGGAGTGAGTGTGATTTTGAAAGTCTGGATGTGCCCATTGAACCGGACTCTCCAGACAGACCCTCAGGAGTGTCCCTCCCAGGCTATCTGAGTCCCTTCTCATTTTTGTTTTACAAGAAAGTTGTTGAGACTCTGCAACTCCCTGTTGAGGAAGCTGTTGATGATCAAGAAGAGCCTGATTTTGTGGAAATGATGGATATTCCAGAGTCTAGAGACTGTCTATTCCCTTGCACAAATCTTTTAGGAAACAGACAGTAAAAATTCTGAAAACTCCTCATTCTATCCTCCCTGTGGATAAAAGGATGGACAAGAGGTATGCTTTATCAGGCTCTGATACGGAGTTCCTATCCCAGCAGTGCAGCCATGTGGGGGTAGTGCAGGCTGCAGCCTGTGACAAGGCTAATATTCCTCTAGCCTCTCACCCTCCTGAAAAGGATTCCAGGAGGATGGATGCCATGGCAAAGAAACAGTACATGGCAGCATCTTTGGGACTCAGACAGGTGAATTATATGGCTTATGCAGCTAGGTACCAGAAATCCAGGTGGGATACTGTCCTGGCCCTAGCAAAACAGGCCCCTGACCAGCTTGCCAGGGAGCTGGAGCAGGTGGCTGCGGATGGTATTGAGGCATCCAAGGTGCAATTTCATGCTGCAGTAGACTCTAATGATGTTTCATCAAGAGTCATGGCTACGTCTGTGTCTCTTCGCAGAATGGCCTGGCTCAGATGTACGGCCCTGTTACAGGATACCCAGTCTAAGGCTATGGATTTTCCTGTTGTGGGAAATTCTCTGTTTGGGGAGCAGACAGAGAATTATATGAAGAAAATGGATGAGTATAGGACCACCTATAGGAGTGCACAGGCCAAAGAAAGGCAAGTCACTCCTCAAAGGCAGCATGTCAGGGGCAGGCCTTTTCATAGGCCTTTTTACCAAGCCCAGGCGTCCTCTTCTGCTTATGCCCAGAGGGGGTTCTTTAGAGGAAGAGGCAGAAGGGGTTCTAGTAAGCCTGCTTCTACCCTCAAGCCAAAGCCCCTGCCAAACAGGCTCCCTGATGGGGTGGCCAGGGCCGATTCTCCACTACCGTAGGGGCAGGCTGGCTTACTTTGTCCAGGACTGGAAGTCTTTAACATCAGACAAGTGGGTCCTGGAAGTAGTAAGTCAGGGACTGGTTCTCAGCTTCAAAAATTTCCGAAGATGAGAGCCAGGTCTTTCCACCTGCAAACCCATCAGAGGCACTTGCCCTGAAGAAGAAGTTTCTTCCCTCCTGGCTCTCAGAGCCGTGGAAAGGGTTCCACCCATACACCAGGGCAAAGGGTTGTATTCCAGGTACTTCCTTACCCCAAAAAAGACAGGAGAATGGCGGCCCATCCTGGATCTCAGGTATCTAAACAAGCACCTTTTAAAACCAAAGTTCAAAATGGTGACCATGGGGATTATTTTACCCTCTCTAAGGCCAGGGACTGGCTAGCCTCCCTGGACCTCAAGGATGCCTACTTCCATGTTCTCATCAGAAGCTCCCATCGAAAGTACCTCAGATTCGAACTGTCCTCAGGCCATTACCAGTTCAGAGCAATGCTCTTCGGCCTCACCTCGGCCCCAAGGGTGTTCACAAAATGCCTGGCAGTAGCAGTTGCTCATTTAAGAAGGCAAAAGATTGCCATGTTTTCTTATCTGGACGACTGGCTCATTGTAGGCCAGTCTCCAGAACAGGTCAAACTACACTTACAAGTAACCCAGCAACTGCTTACATCTCTAGGTTTCCTTCTCAATCTTCCAAAGTCAGTTCTGGAGCCTGTCCAGCTTCTCACCTTCATAGGCACAGAACTGAACACAAAAGAAGCCAGAGCCTTCCTTCCTCTGGAAAGAGCAAGGACCCTGGTGTCTCTGGCCTCTTCTTTCATCCTGCAGGTCTCTCGACCAGCAAGGCATTTTCTGCAGCTCCTGGGGCACATGGCTGCTTCTACAGCAGTAGTGCAGGGAGCGAGATTTCAGATGAGGGACATTCAGTTCCATTTGAGAGCCTTTTGGTCTCAAAGGACGGATCCCCTAACCAAATTGATTCCAGTGTCTCGAACCCTGATCCAGGCCCTTCAGTGGTGGCAGGATCAGAACAATCTGAGACAGGGGTTCCCTTCACTCCCAGTCTCATTCCTTGACCCTTACTACAGATGCATCCTCTTGGGGTGGGGAGCTCACATGGGCGACCTTTCCACCCAGGGGCTGTTGTCCCCTCAGGAATCTCTGCTCCACATTAATTTGCTGGAACTCAGAGCAGTTTTTCTAGCACTCCAGGTTTTTTCCACATCTGTCCAGAACAAGGTTGTTCAGGTCAGAACAGACAATACCACTACAATGTGGTACTTCAGCAAGCAAGGGGGCACTCGGTCTACGGCCTTGTGCACTGAAGCAATGAAGTTGTGGTCTCTGGCTTATTCTCTGAATGCCTCCCTTACGGCAGTTCACCTCCCAGGCAAGGACAATGTCCTAGTGGATGCTCTCAGCAGGATTTCCCAGGGCCATCATGAATGGGCACTGGACCCCCTAGTACTGGAGGTAGTATTTGCCAGATGGGGCACCCCACAAATAGATCTCTTTGCAGCCCCAGACAATCACCAACTTCCCCTTTTTTGCTGCAGGCCCCCAGTGTTGGGCTCAGTCCCTCTGGATGCCTTCCTCCTCAGTTGGGAAGGGAAGTTTCTCTATGCTTTTCCCCCTTACCCCTTCTTTTCAAAGTGCTAGTCAGAATCAGATCTCAATCCTGCAAGATGATCCTGATTGCTCCAGATTAGGCCAGGCAGCCCTGGTACCCACTCCTCATGTCCTTAGCAGTCCACCCTCCCCTATGTCTTCCCAGGAATCACAGCCTGTTAACCTGTGCCCAGGGGAGAGTTTGGTATCCGAACCTCAAATCTCTCAATCTCAAGGCATGGCTCTTGAAGAGTTAGAGTTTGCTGACCTACACCTTTCCCAAGGTGTATTGGATATATTGAAGGCCTCTAGGAAGCCTTCCACCAGGGCTACCTAAAATTCAAAATGGAAGAGATTTTCCATATGGTGTGCTGGTAAACATATTTCCCCAGAATCTGCTGGTGTGCCCAAGATCCTGGATTATTTGGTGCATTTGAATTCCTTGGGGCTGAGACCAGCTACCCTAAAAGTGCACTTGGCAGCTGTGTCTGTCTTCTTATCAGCAGGTAAGCCCTCTTCTTTATCAGCTCACCCTGTGTTCTCCAAGTTTTTTAAAGGGTTGCTTCACACCAACCCCCGTTCAGG
The DNA here is from genome assembly GCA_016271365.2 of Neoceratodus forsteri. Lineage (NCBI taxonomy): Eukaryota > Metazoa > Chordata > Ceratodontiformes > Ceratodontidae > Neoceratodus > Neoceratodus forsteri. The sequence continues at coordinate 212,442,338 of CM028129.1, read as the reverse complement.
GACCCTGCCCCTGCTTGGGATCTTAATATTTGCATCGCTCAGCTTATGCAACCCCCTTTGAGCCACTGTCTTCAGCAGAGCTTAAGTACTTGACTTGGAAAACTGTGTTTCTGGTAGCCATCACTCTGCCAGGTGCATAAGTGAGCTACAAGCGTTGTCAGTGGAGCCTGATTTTATCTCCTTTCATAGAGATAAGGTGGTCCTAGGACTAACAGGAAGTTTTTGCCTAAGGTGGTTTCAGACTTTCACCTTAATCAATCCATGTCTCTTCCTGTGTACTTCACTGACCATTCCTCCTCTGGTAAGAGGGAGATTGCACAGTTTAGATGTCAAAAGAGCCCTTAGTTACTATATAGAACGTACCAAGGGTCACAGGTTCGAATCCTCCAATTGTTCCTCACTTATGGTGAGGTTGGTAAAGAGAACTGCCACTAAAAGATCCATTGCCAGGTGGATTGTCTCTTGTATCCAGTTCTGCTATGAAAAACTGGGTAAGGTTCCTCCCTCAGGCCTGAGGGCTCACTATACCAGAGGTACAGCTGCGTCTCTGGCTGCTGCCAGGGACATCCCTATCCTAGAGATATGTCAAGCAGCTACCTGGAAAACAGTTCACACTTTTACTAAGCATTACTCCCTGGATATCCAGGCTAGGAGTGATGCTCGATTTGGCACAGCTGTGCTTCAGAGCCTATTTCCCAAGTAGGTTCTGTCCCTCCTCCATGGAAGTACTGCTGTGTAGTCTGCATATGTCATAATATAGCAAGACTTCATGTTGTTTGAAGAAAAAATTACTCACCTTAGTAATGTTGTTTCTTCTAATGGAGTCTTGCTATATTATGACCTCCCCCCAGCCTGCCCCTCTCAGAACCTCTATTTTTGGGATGTGGGTGGGCAGTGCAATGTTGGCATTTCATTGATGCCCACTTTATTTTCACCCTTTCTAGGGTGCTTAGGTGTTATGCTTATTTTTTCTTCCTTGAATCCCCCGACTTGAGTCTTTGTTTTGGGATCAAGAACAAAAAATGTGTTTTTGTAGTTAGTAGCCAGTGGCTAGTGTAGGTTTACGGCTTCCACACAGAACCTTAGTGAGTTTTTGCTCGTAAAGATCTGACAGTTTAAGTTTGAGCTACAACAGACAGAGTGTTCAACCGAGCTCATGCTCAAGATTCCATGCTCTGCATGGAAAGTTAACTCTTTCACCTCCGGAGCAGTTCTAACCTGGGGTTATACTGCATATGTCATAATATAGCAAGACTCCATTAGAAGAAACAACATTACTAAGGTGAGTAATTTTTCTTTCTGTGTATCTTCACCATTCATCACAATCCCGCCTCCATCCCCTGGGGCCTCAGTCTCTGGGTCCTCCTCCCTCTGTGCCTGCCCCTCTTCTTAAGCGGTAAAGTTGGGACACACAGGGGGTACTTTTCTCCCCAGTACAGCCCGAGTGGCACTCTCTCTACTATATATCTCACCCTACGGGTGGGAGCTGGTGGTTGCCCTCCTTCTGTTATCCATCTAACTGTAAAAAAAAAAAAAGATTTCCCCCTTTTTTTCACCCAATATCTTTCCAGAGAGAGTACTAAGTCCCTGTACCCTGTCCTTCTCCAGAATAGCCGACTCTGCTTTTGGAGTATTGCCAGTTATTCTGTGCCTTGAATTCTGGCAGAGAGCTTTGCTACTCCTTGCAGTTCCTATACAGTCTGGTGACAGACAAGGGTCTCGGATCCTTGTTACCTCTCACTCTCTCCTAAATTTTCTCCCCTCCCTTCCCTCCCTTCTTCCGCTTCCAGAGATTGGGGCCCCTACCCAATCCCCTTAGTCTTACTTCTTCTATGCTGTCCTCTCAGTCGTTATCTCTCCTTTTAATTCAGTTTTTCTTTTCCTTTTTCTGTCCCTTGGACTCTCTTGTCCCACCCTTCATCCCTTCCTCTTAGCTCTCCAGTGACTCAGAACTGGTAGGCCGGCAGAGTTGATGCAGCCTAACGGCTAATCCTCGTGCGCTACGTAGTACGTCGGCCTCGAGGGCGGCCCCGATGCTGCGTCGGCTCCGCCTATCCTTAAAAAAAAAAAAAAAAAGCTCCCGTGGGGTCCTGATCTCCGGCCAGTACCCCATCTGTGATGAATGGTGAAGATACACAGAAAGATCATAATTCTGGTATGTACGTAATTTTTATTTATCTCTTCATGGCCTGCCCCTTTCATGGAGGCATTGCATCAGGCCTGGCAGTGTCTCTCTGCCCCTTCTCCAGCCCCGGGGGACTGTCAGCACAGCTATTGTGCACCCCAAGGGTCTCCAGGTACTATGCCCTACCCCTCTTTGGGAACGGGGCATCATCACCCAAGGCATGACTGCCCTTAGAGTCTGACTCAGCTGAGTTTGACCGTGGGGGTAGGAGAGTCTTCTTGGCGGTGCACCTCCTTTTGTGCATCTCGGTGCACCAGGCACATCAGGCTGCCTACGCTAGGCACCTGTGAACGGTGCTGGGACAGCGCCTGGTGACCTTTCCTGATACAGAGGCAACTAAACAAGCCATTTGCCTTTCTGCTCGGGGTCTAGAACCAGCGAGACACCAAGTAAGGGCATCTTATGATGCCAGTGAGGTTGCTTCTAGGCTAGCAAGAATTGTAATCTGTATTAGGCAGATGGCATGGCTTTAACTTTCATGGTTATCTCCCCTAGCCCAGCATAGGCTGAATGTCTCTTCCTTCCAAGGGGCCCACTTCTTCTCCCCCAGGGTGAGGCAAGAATTGTTGGGGCGCCTTCTTTCTCCTAGGCAGCGGGAGCCTCTGCCTTGCCCTGACCAGTTTCAGGCCTTGCCAGGCCCGTGAGGGGCTCCTTCCTGATGTTGCACCACAGGAGGCTGAGGGAAGATTTTGTCCCTCAGGGAGGTGCCAGCACCACAGTTGTGGTGCTTGGTACTCGCCAGTGATGAATGGTGAAGATTGGTACAGGTAAGATATGAAAATTATGTACCTACTGTAATTCTTGTTCTTCCTGTATATCTTCACCATTCATCACTGCTTCCTGTCCACCAACCCCTCTTGGGCCCTAGTCTCCTGGGCAGTGCCTCCACCCTGCTTGCCTTCCTCCCAACTGAGGCCAGTTGCAAGTTCTATCCGGCTAGCACGACCGGGCTCCCTGAACCTTCTTTAAAGAATCGGGCCCATCTGTGGGGGAAGGTCAGGCAGGGGCTCTTGTCCTCTTTATCCTTGGGCTCCTCTAAGCCTCTCATGATTGTGGGGACTCTTGTGGAGGGCTGATCCTGAGGAGAACTCCTTCTAGGGGGAGTTCTTCTTCCTGCTGGACTTTTCAGGTCTTCTGTCTTCATCGATCCACTTCGTCAGTGAGGCTCCGGGGACCCCTTATCCTTCTTGGAGTTCTTTGCTCCACCCATATTTTCCTTGGGTGCCCTAATTTTGGGTTTTCGTGGGACAGGATTCTCTAGGTCCCTTGATCCTCTCAGAGATCGAAACCCTGCCTTCATCACTTGCAGCTCTAGGTATAGGGAACTTTCCCTCTCCAAGGTTCTGAGACCTCCCTGGTAACAGGGTCTTTCCGAGATCCTGCCCTGGGGTGGACTCTGTCCTCAACCCTGTTCTAATTGAGGAATGAGAGGGACAGATGTTGGCCTTCTCTGGTGGCCCAACAGTTCTACCCCTTGTTTCTTGTCTCTGGCATCAGTTGATGCTTCTCTATGCTGTAAACATTCAGGTGGCCATCTTGCCTTGACATCCTGTAGGTCTGCCACCTGGGACAATCTTGAGCCTGTGAGGTTCTCACTCTCTTCTTGGGGGCTCTGGCAGTTTCCACCCCACAAAAAAAGAAGAATTATACAGTGAGAGGGGACAGGCAAGGAAGGTCCTCTTTTCTCCACCAGAGGCTCCTTGGACCCCAGGGACAAGTTCATCACTCCCTCTCCTCTTTTTCTTTCTTCTTTGCTTTCTTTGCTTTCTTCCCCCTCCTCAAATTCTAACCCTCCATCTTTCTTGGCCTGCCTGGTGGGTGGAGGCCCCCCTTCCCCAGTCCTTCTAGTGCCCTACCCTTCCTCCTGTTGGCATATTCCTTTTTCAGTTCATAGCCTTTCCTTTCCTATCTGTTATGCTCCCTTGCCCCACTGTTTCTCCCTTTTTCCTCTGTCTTTGATTTCCTCTCTGGTGAATAGAACTGAGGTGGTGGAGGGGCCAGCGTTGGTTACTGGTCAACCCGCAAGTGCCATGCAATGCACTGGCCTCGAGGGTGGTGCCGTCCCCATGTCAGCTTCTCCTCCTAGGGAAAAAAGCTCTAATCTGTAAGCTTCCATGGGTTCCTAGCACCTCCAGCAAGACCCAACAGTGATGAATGGTGAAGATATACAGGAAGATCAAGAATTATGGTAGGTACATTATTTTCATTTCTCTGTCCCTTTGTTTAGGGACCAGTAGGCTATCCCTATTTAATGTTATGACCTTATCAAGTGCTTGGTTCAATACTGATTGTTTATAGCCTCTTTCTAAAGAGCTGGGTTGCTGGCAGGTTCAAGATCAGACCTGGGTTGTTTGTGGACTGGCCTGGGAGGGAGAATGCATATCTGCAGAACAGGGAGAGGAATCTAGGTGGCAGCACCATGAGACAGCATGGGAAAGGGCCCCACACCTGAATGCCTGAGTTGTCTCCATGAAGGCTAAGTAGTGCACACGTGTGGGCCCAATAGGGGAGAAAATAAGAGGTAAAGCCCTCTGACTGTAGCACAGTGATCCCCTCTAGCGTGCACCACGCCAGTGACTAGCATACTGTGTGCTGGTCATAGGTAAGAGACTTCCTGTACTAGGGAGCAATGCTTAGAAGCAGTGCATGAACACAGAAGAGGCACATGGCACCCATAAGAGCTGCATTCTGCATGCTGGTGAGAGGTAAGGGAAAGCCTGCATTGTGGAGTGATACTCAGAAGCACTGCATGAACACAGTGGAATGATATGGCATCCATCACAGTGGTGTACTGCGTGCTGGTTAAAGGTGAGGGACTGCCTGTACTGGAGAGCAATACCCAGAAGCACTGCATGAACAAAGTGGAGCATCATGACACCTGTCCCTGTTGTGTGTTGTGTGCTGGTGAAAAGTAAGGGACTGCCTGCACTGGGAAGAGATGCTCAGTAGTACTGCTTGAACACAGTGGAGCAACATGGCACCCATAAGAGCTGTGTACTGCGTGCTAGTGAAAGGTGAGGGACTGCCTGCCCTGTGGAGTGATACCCAGAAGGACTACATGAACACAGTGGGGCAAGATGACACTCATCACAGTTGTGTACTCCATGCTTGTAAAAGGTAAGGAAATGCGTGCACTTTGGAGTGAAGCTCAGAAACACTGCATAAATATAATGGTGGCGACATGGCACCTATCACCGTGGTGTACTGCATGCTGGTGAAAGGTAATGGACTGTCTGCGCTATGGAGTGATGCTCAGAAGCACTGAATGAACACAATCGGGTGATATGGCACCCATTACGGTGGTGTACTGTGTGCTGGTGAAAGGTGAGGGAGTGCTTGCACAGGGGAGTAATGACCATAAGCACTGCATGGACACAGTGGAGCGACATGGCACCCGTCACGGTGGTGTACTCCATGCTGGTGAAAGGTGAGGGAGTGCATGCACGGGGTGAGATGCTCAGAAGCACTGCATGAACACAGTGGGGCAACATGGTACCCATCATGGTGGTGTACTGTGTGCTGGTGAAAGATGAGGGACTGCCTACACAGGGGAGTGATGCTCAGAAGCACTGCTTGAACACAGTGGGGTACCACTGTCACCCATAAAAGCTGTATGCTGCGTGCTGGTGAAAGGTGAGGGACTGCTTGCCCTGTGGAGTGATACTCAGAAGGACTGCATGAACACAGTGAGGCAAGATGCCACTCATCATGGTTGTGTACTGTGTGCTGGTGAAAGGGAAAGGACTGCTTGCACTGTGGAGTGATGCTCAGAAGCACTGAATTTACACAGTGGGGTTATATGGCACACATTAGGGTGCTGGTGAAAGGTGAGGGAGTGCCTACATAGTGGAGTGATGCTCAGAAGCACTGCATGAACACAGTGGGGTGACATGGCACCCATCACAGTGGTGTACTGCATGCTGGTGAAAGGTAATTGACTGCCTGCACTATGGAGTGATGCTCAGAAGCACTGAATGAACACAGTCTGGTGATTTGGCACCCATTACAGTGGTGTACTGTGTGCTGGTTAAAGGTGAGGGACTGCCTGCACAGGGGAGTGATGATCATCAGCACTGCATGGACACAGTGGGGCGACATGGCACCCGTCACGGTTGTGTACTCCGTGCTGGTAAAAGGTGAGGGAGTGCCTACGTGGGGGAGGGATGCTCAGAAGCACTGCATGAACACAGTGGGGCAACATGGCACCCATCATGGTAGTGTACTATGTGCTGGTGAAAGGTGAGGGACTGCCTTCATGGAGGAGTGATGCTCAGAAGCACTGCATGGACAGAGTGGGGGACATGGCAGCCATTACGGTGGTGTACTGTGTGTTGGGGAAATATTAGGGACTGCCTGCACTGTGGAGTGATGTTCAGAAGCACTGCATGAACACAGTGGTGTGACATCACACCCATCACGGTGGTGTACTGCATGCTGGTGAAAGGTAAAGGACTTCCTGCACTGTGAAGTGATGCTCAGAAGCACAGCTTGAGCACAGTGGGGTGGCATTGCAACAATCATGGTAGTGTACTGTGTACTGATGAATTGTAAGGGACTGCCTGCACTGTGAGCAATGCTCAAAAGCACTGCATGAACACAGTGGGGTGACATGGCACCCATCACGGTGGTGTACTGCAAGCAGTTGAAAGGTGAGGGACTGCCTGCATGGAGGAGTGATCCTCAGTAGATGATTTTAAATGTGACTTATTTATTATTATTTTAGTTATTAATTTATTGGATGATGTATATGCCCTGTATGTTCTGTCTATCTAACCCTGCTTGCACCCAGAGCCCTTGGGATTGGCTACCATATACTGTAAATAAACACTTACTTACTTTTTAGGAATGCTTGGTACTCTGACCCACTAATGTGAATGAGTGGTGAAGACTGATTCCTGGAAGACATGAAAATTATGTTCTTAGTGTAATTGCTGATTTTCAAACACCAGAAATCTCCCAGTGTGATTAGACAGTCAACTCAGAATCTCTGACAGCCCCGGAGCTAGTGATGTAATGTGGAATGTATGCAAGTAATGGAACTAGAATGCTACATTCAAACTACTGCCTCTTGGTGTACTGTGTTCCATCTAACAGTCAGATTCATTTTCTCCGTTTAGACAACTAAATGCCCCTAGAACTTCTCTCAGCAACTTTGCTGCAAATTTGTTTAATTGTCAAAAAATGGTAGTTTCACTATTTTGCTAATTTCTCTGCCTCTACTAATTTTTTAATACAAATTTTAACTATTTTGGCTTGTTTTCTTGGTTCCTAGCAGTCCCTTCATGGTTCCCAGGAACCAAGAATCTTACCTTTGTCAGTCTTCACCATTTATCACTGGTGGGTTCAAACCAGAGGCGCTAGGACCCCGGGGGAAGCTTTTTAGCTTTAAAAAGCTTTCTCCCTATCTGGAGGAGAGGCCTATGTTGGGTACGGCACCGCCCTCGAGGCCAGTGTATTGTGCGATGCTCGCGGGTTGGCCAGTAACAGACACCAGCCCCTCCATCCCCTCAGTTCTGCTTTTCCCGCCATCAAGGTAGCATGACTTCATGGGACAGCGATCATCTACTGTGTCACTTCCAGAATTCGGTTCTGCTCATTGCTGATTTCATTCATTCGACGCCGATCAAGTCTGTCGCCATTTCCGGTACCATCTTTTGTTTAAAGCAGTTCGGCATGGAGTCTTTTTTCTTCCGTGTTATTGTTTTTGTGTGTGGCTGATCATGTCAGGTTTGTGGCAAAGACATTCTAAGGTGGGGACTACCACTATGCGTTGGTGCCGTTTTGGTAGTCGTTTCACTGTTATGGACCCACATGACCAGTGTTTCACCTGCCTAGGGTCAAACCACGACATGGATCATTGTGACGCCTGCATCTCCATGGACTATTGCATGTTGGAAATCCGTGTAGCGAGGTTGGGTCACGACCCCCCAGCCTTTGGTGGTCGGCATCATACGAGGACTGCTAAGGTAAGGTCCTTGGGTCCTTCTCCCAGGCCTCCCACGCTGCTATACGCACCGGGGGAGAGCAGGTCTCCACTGACTCAGGTCTAGCTGAGCCTGGTCGCCTGGGCGAGTGGTCAGAGGAACTGTCAGCCTCCTCCGGGGTGGTCATGGATCACTCATGGCCTTGTTCCCCTTCAGGGAACCAGCCAACTCCGGTGTCGAGGCCTCGGCTGTATGCAGAGCCTGCATCAGTGGTTCCTTTGGGGGCTTTGGGGGATGCAGCCTCAACTCCTGGCACCTACTCCGGTGCTGGTGAGCGAGGCAGTGCTGCCGTTGCCACTGAGTCTCCTCACAACACCACCCTCGGTGCCGGGATGTGTAAAGTGTCCAGGGTTGCCTCTCTGGGGGTGGCCATGGTCTCCTCCTTGGAATCGGAGGATGATCAGGATGACCTGGAATGGCAGCCTAGTTCCCCCAGAGCAATGGACGCTCCCCAGACTCAGCAGAAGATCTTCTTCTTTGGGGTCAGTTCCTAGGGTTGATACCATATGCAGCACCACCTTTTCATCTGTTGGTGCCATTCGTGGTGCCATTGAAAGTTCCAGTGCCATCTCTGGTGCTGTTTCAGATATTGGTGCCACTTGTGGTGCCACACTCAGTGAAGTTGCCGCAGTCGGTGCAGCACTTGGTGATGGTGCCGTGGTCTGTGCCGTATTGAGGTCTATGCCATGGTCGACGCTGTTTACAAAACAATGAAGCATTTGAGGTCGATGCCGTGGTTGGCACCGATGTTTATGTTGGTGTCACTTCTGATGATGGTGCTGATGTCGGTGCCATGGCCAGTTTTGGTACCACGGTCAGTGCTGCTTCGGGTGACGGCGCCACATTTGGGGCTGTCCCCATTGGGGATAACGTCTCCTGTGTTGCATCAGCTACTGGTGGTGACATGGAGTTTGAGGGGGAGTTAGAGGCTGACCCCAGTGCTGGCTTCTCTCTTCCCTTAAAGCGATCACCCAGGTGGGACCTCTCTCTCAAGGGGCAGGTCTTGGTCCTCTGGGTTGGGGGGAGTGGGGGCCTGATCAGCATCCTGTTCTGCCCCAGTGGCTGCAGCCACCCATGGGTGGAGTCGGACTGCTGGGCCGGGCACCCCCTCCTGATCTACGGGTCAGAGTCCTGCTGTGGGTGGGGACATGACCCACCCTACTGGGTCTGTACTGCTCCAGTCTCCTCACCAGGGGTTTTCTCCCCTAGGGCTTCACTCTGCTGGCTTGGGGAGGAATGAGCAGCAGGCAGTGACTGGGTACATCCCCCTCTGTACAAAGGGGTCCCATGCTTGTACTCACAGCCCGGGCAGAGGGGCTTTGGTCTCCCAAGACCATTCTTCCCACCCTTCTTCCTCTCTGCCTCCTCCCCCTCTTCTCCTAGGTCTTTCCAGTCCCTTGGGGCCCCTCACTTGTGAGCAGTATAGGGCGACGGCGAGTGCTTTCCCCCCATTATTTTAGGGCCATTGATGAGATGGTGTTTACATCTCCTACTTCGGCCTTGTCACACCCTTTGCATAGTCCTTCCACATCGTTGGTTTGCTCCTCCTAGGAAGAGGATTGCACCTCTTACCATTTCTCTGATGATGACTTCACGGATTATCAGCAGTTCCTGATGACGATGCTGGAGGACCTCAGCCTTTCCCCTTCCTCCCAACACAGTCCTGCGTGTGACTCTGGCATTCTTTGGGGAATACAGCCAAGAATTGGTGGTGATCCTTCCGTGGCCTTGTCCTTTCATGGAGGAGTCACACAGCGCCTGGCAGCTTCCCACTTCCTCTTCTCCAGCCCCTTGGGACTGTCAGCACAGGTGTTGCGCTCCCACCGGGTCACCAGGGTCTATGCTCCACCCCACATCAGGCTTGGAGTGGCTGGATACCCCTTCTGGGCATCTACGTCTGTCAAGAGACTGTTCTCCAGAGACGGACTCTGCGGAGTTCGATCACTGGGGCAGAAAAGTTTTCTCCTTGGTGCGCCTCTTACTGTCCACTGCAGCTCATCAGGCACACAGGGTGGCCTATGAAGGGTGTCTGTGGGCTATGCTGTGTTAGATCTTGGCAGCCATGCCTGATAGTGAGGCAACCAGGTGAGCCATTGCCATTTTCACATGAGACCTGGATCTAGTGGGACACCAAACGCGGGCATCTTATGATGCCAACGTGGTAGCCTCCAGGACTGTGGGATCAGCAGTCTACATTAGGCAGATAGCTTGGCTCTGTCTCACCCTGTTGTCACCCCTGGCCTGCCATAGGGTGACTACCTCGCCATTCTGGGGGGCCCGTTTTTTCACTTGCGGGGCAGGCGAGAACTGTCAGGGCGCCCTCTCTTTCCTTCAGGCCAGGAAGATCGACCTAACCCTGAACAGTAATAGGTTTGGCCAGACCCGTGATGGGCCTCCTCCTGTTGTGAGTCCCTCACAAGAGGCTGAAGGCTAAGCTTAGCCTTCAGGGAAGTGCCAGTGCCACTCCATGGTGTTTGGTACTCACCCACCAGTGATGAATGGTGAAGATTGGCACAGCTAAGATATGAAAATTATGTACCTACTGTAATTCTTGATCTTCCTTTGTATCTTCACCATTCATCACTGCTTTCCATCCTCTACCTCCTCTTGGGCCTCAGCCTCTGGGCAGTGCCACCTCCCTGCTTGCCTTTCCCTCAATTGAGACCAATTGTGTGTAAAGTCCTGCAGGCCAAGCATGCATGGGACAGTCATAAGGCAATTCTAGGGGGTTGGGGTAGGAAGAAGTAGGCTGCTGGTTAACTAGGATCTGCAGCTTATCCAATAGGTAGGGAAATGGGCAGACTGGGTGGGCCAAGCGGTCCTTATCTGCCATCAAAATCTGTGTTTCTATGTTTCTATACCTCTTTGTTCCCTGCCACTTCTTTGAAGCATCTGGGACCCACTTCTGAGGAGAGGGCAAGTAGATGCTCTTGCCCTTTCTTCCTAGGAGCTCCACAGGGCCCCACTTGGTGGTGATGGGGGTTACTCTGTTGAGGATTCTCTGGTCCAAGAAGATCCTGCCCTAACAGGCTTTTCTTAAAAAAAAAAAAAAGACTCCTTGATGGAGTTCCTTTCACCATCACAGAGGCTCCAGGGACCACCTCCTTCTCATGAAGCCCTAACCGTCTCTCTCTTACCCCCACATGAAACCCACGACTGGGTTCCAATGGGGCAGAATCCCCTCAGGGTTTTCTCGGAGGTCCTGAACCTCCTCTGAAGGTTATGTATCTTCCTGGACATGAAGTCTCCACCATTCATTCACACTAGTGGGACTACGCTGGACGTGCTAGGACCTAGCAGGAGTCAAAAATCTTCAGGAGGGCCGATGCCGAGGTAGGACCGTGCATGCGCATTGCCACGAGGCTGGCTTGTGCCATATAGGCTATCTCGGCGTCGACCCTCCAACTGCCTCAGTTCCTTTATTCTCGCCGTCAAGTGCGCTTCAGTGACAACATCGCTCGCCTGCCTGGAGTCAGATTTTCACGTCTATACGACAGCAGCACGTTCAGTATTGATTAGTTTTTAGTATATTTATTTATTTATTTATTTATTTTTAGTTTCTTTTTCATTTCAAGGATGAAGAAAAGAAGACTTCTTCAGCCCACCTTAGACAGAGAACCTCTGTGCGCAAACACTGAGGCAAGGGTTACCCCAAAGGGCATTTGGCTGGGAAGCCAAGTTTCAAGAAAATACAAAATCACACATGCCCCCACAATGCAAAGCATCATGGGCTGCATATGCAAATCACCACAGAATGTTATGCTGGTCCAACTTTAAGCAGAATTGCATGGTGCCAAAAGGCCTCTCACACAGTTTGCAAAGGGTGCTAACAGAAGACGTAGACATGTTTCGTCCTACCAGGACTCATCAGTATGCCTCATCTGTTTGACATCCCAGTGGAATGGACCAGCTACCCTTAAGGCAGTGTACCTTGGATATATTGTGGTGAATCCATTAAAATAAAAAACTATTTAAAAGACAAAGAACCTCTGTGCGTAAACACTGAGGCAAGGGTTACCCCAAAGAGCATTTGGCTGGGAAGCCAAGTTTCAAGAAAATACAAAATCACACATGCCCCCACAATGCAAAGCATCATGGGCTGCATATGCAATGCAATGGGTTCACCACAATATATCCAAGGTACACTGCCTTAAGGGGAGCTGGTCCATTCCACTGGGGTGTCAAACAGATGAGGCATACTGATGAGCCCTGGTAGGACGAAACACGTGTCTATGTCTTCTGTTAGCACCCTTTGCAAGCTGTGTGAGAGGCCTTTTGGCACCATGCAATCCTGCTTAAAGTTGGACCAGCATAACATTCTGTGGTGATTTGCATATGCAGCCCATGATGCTTTGCATTGTGGGGGCATGTGTGATTTTGTATTTTCACCTTAGACAGAGTCGACCATGAACAGGGTCGGTGATGGTAGGGAGACTTCACTTGAAAGCTGTTTTAGCAGCAGGGCTGGGTCCAGTCCACCGCCATCTTTTGGGGGGGTCTGACCATGGGCAGTCCGGTGCTTGGCAGGAAGAGCAGTCCTCCCAAAAGCACAAAAGGAAGCGAGCCCGTTCCCGATCAAGGTCGTGAACCTGGCACTGCTCAGCCTCGCGCTCTTCTTCATCCCACTGGTTGAAGAAGAAGCGGTGCCACTATTGGTCAACCTCTGGTGCGTTTGCATGGAGATCACTGGTAGCAGGGGACAGAAGGCCTACCCTGGCTCCAACGGGGTCACCTGCGGCCCCGGTCCCTAGTGGCCGCGATCCTCAGCTCTGGAGTTCCCCAGCCTCCTGGGGGGGTCTTCCGGTGGACAGTTTCTTTCATCATTGGGCTGCTCTTATGGAGCAATGGGTCCAGCGGTTGTCCCGTCTGCCCTTTCCTGCGGACCCAACTCTGGGGTCTTTGGGCCTAGGAGCCGTGGACTCATGGGTGAAGCAGTTGGGCCAGCCTGGTCGTGCGACACCTTCTTCGGTGCTGTCAGTGCCGCTCCATCGTGGTTCCCCCCTCACAGGGCTGTTGCACAGGGGCCACGATAGGTACTGTCTTCTCCTACTTCTTTCCATTCTTTTAGCTCTCCAGCTTTGGGTGTCCCGGTGTCGAGTTTGGGGTTCCCAGTCACCTGCCGGTGACGCCCTTGGCTCCAGCCTTTGCGGTACCGCTCCCGGTGCTGCACACTGTGTCGGTGCTGTTTTTTGCAACGGTGCGAGTGCTGGGATTATCGAGACCGATTTAGGGAGTGCTTCCTCCTGCTCTTCTTCCTCCCTTTCCCTTCTATACTATCCCTTCTGGGTTAGTAGGAGACTATATTGAGTCTGATCCTGACCTACATTTAGGGGAGGATCTGGATGAGGATTCATCCTTTGGAATGGAAAGTAAGCCCTCCACTTGAGCAGAGCCTTTGGTTGAAGACCTTTCTTTTAAGTCTCTTCTGAAGAACATGAATTCCACCCCGTCTTTCCAGACTTCTGAGTTGGATCCTGGGAAGCTTTTGTGCCTTCACTATCTGCATGTTCCTGAAATTCCTGTGGAATTGACACCTCCGGTGCAACCCTCTTTTGAGACTCTTACTCAAATGTTGTGGGAAGGTCCAGTGCTCATTCCTTCAGTAGCTAAGTCCATAGACAAGAAATACGCTCCCCCTAAGGATAGACCAATCCTTGCCTCTCAAACCTTTGCGGATGCCATACTGATCTTGGCTGAGAATGACAAAGCCATTCTTCCTCAGGAATCCACGGCTCATCCAGTGAATAAAGAATCCCATAAAACCGACATTCTGGGGAAGCGAGTATTTGCTGCTGCTACCCTAGGCATGCATATTGCTAGTTATCAGGTTTATTTCTCTCAGTATGAGTATACCCTCTGGCATTTGCTCAAAGAAACAGTGGAGGCTCTTCTGGAGTTGGACGTTAGATCGGAGCTTCTTTAGACCATTACTGGGGCATTGAGTCCAACAGTCAGCAACTTAAAGCTACTATGAATGCTTTTGACACTGCTTCTAGAGCAGCAGCGGCTGGGATATGCACCCAGCATCACTCATGGCTAAGGAATTTGGAATTCACTAATGACGCTCAGCAGACAGTCATGAATTTTCCATTTGATAGTGTTTATCTGTTTGGCCCACAGGTGGAGCAGGCACTGGAGACCACTCAGAAAACTAGGACTTCTAGTGGGGCAGAAACCACCGGCAGTTTCATAACTGACAGTCCTTTCGTAGTGAAGGCCGAGGGGCTTTTAATAAGATCCAAGCCCTTCTGCCACAAAAGAAAACACAGCAGAAGGCACAGGGCCCAGAGGTGCCCAGTGCCACCCTCTGAAGAACCAGCCTATGTCCCATCTCAACTGCCCGAGGGACACTACTCTTTGGCAGTAGGGAGGTGCCTGACTCAGTTTTACAACCTGTGGAAGTCCATCACAGTGGACAAATGGGTCCTCAGGTTAATTCGAGAGGGATACTCATGAAGTTCTGACGCAAGTTTGGTAGAGCCAGATAGCTGAGCTGGTGGACCAGGGAGGTCCAGGAGGTGGTGAGGGAGAAAATAACTGCTTATAGAAGATACAAGCACTCACATGGTGTCGTGGACAGGGCAGAGTACGATATGATTTCCAAAAAGGTAACCAGAGTGGTGAGATCGGCCAAGACAAGGATGGAGCAGAGGTTGGCACTGGGGATCAGAAGCAGGGAAAAAGGGTTACTTAGGTATATCAGGGAAAGAAGGAAAGTGAAGTGGCAGACTAGCAGACGTAGGTCAGGGATTGGGTGAGCCTAGGAGGACGGGGAGCAGGCGGATGAATACTTTGCCTCAGTTTTCACTAGAGACGAAGGAGGGTCAACACCTTATGGAGGGAGGTGGGCTAGGAATGAGGAAGGGGGTAGGTCATGGATGTTGAAATTCCTGTTGGTAGGGTGAGGGAAGCCCTTAAGTCCCTGAAAACGAATAAGGCACCGTGTCTGGATGGCCTTCATCCCATGGCGTTAAAGGAGATGGCAGAGTTCCTTGCTGCACCTCTGGTGGACCTTGTCAACTCCTCCCTTCAGACGGGGTGGGTGCCTTAGGATTGGAGGACGGCTCATGTCGTGCCTATCCACAAAAACAGCTCACGGGAGGAGCCAGGTAACTACAGGCCTCTCAGCCTGATGTCGGTGGTAGGCATAATGATGGAGGCCATACTGAAAGAGAGGCTGGAGGGGTTTCTGGAGAGACAGGGCCATCTGGATGATCACTAACATGGCTTCATTCAGGGCAGATCGTGTCAGACTAACCTTGTGGAGTTCTATGATTTGGTGACAAAGGCGCTGGACAAGGGCAGGCCAGTGGATGTCCTCTTTCCAGACTTCAACAAGGGGTTTGATTCGGTGCCACACCCTGGGTTGCTGGACAAACTGGGGAAAATAGGAGTGGGGGAAAGGATGGTTAAGTGGCTAGGAAACTGGCTAATTGAGCGGTTTCAGATGGTAGTGGTTGGGGGGGAGGTATCGTCTCCTAGAAGGGTCATCAGTGAGGTCCCACAATGGTCGGTGCTGGCTCCACTCCTGTTTAATGCTTACATCTCGGACATCGGGGATGGTATCAGGAGTGAGATGAGCCTCTTTGCTGATGACTTGAAGCTGGCAGGTGGTGGTGGTGAATGGGAAGGAGGGTAGAAGAGCCCTTCAGGGGGACCTGGAGACTCTGAAGAGGTGGTCACGCACCTAGAAATTGAAGTTTAATGCCAAGAAATGCAGTGTTCTCCACTTGGGGCATGGGAACCCAGCTCATGAGTACATTTTGGGTGGGGAGAAACTGCAGGATCTTCCTGGACATAAAGTCTCCACCACTCATTCACATGAATGGGAGTTCGCTGGAGGCGCTAGGACCCAGCGGGAGCAAACTCTTTCAGGAGGGCCGGCGCCTGAGATGTAGCCACGAACAAGGGCACTGTGAGCCTGGCGCATGCGGTAATGACTATCTTGACGTCAACCCTCCAACCGCCTTAGTTCCTTTTTTTCACCACCATCGAGTAGTTTCAGTGACGACTTTACACTTCGTCTGAGTCAAACTTCAAACTAGCAGCTTAGTTTTCAGTTTTATTATTTTGTATTTTATCACAATAAGTACCGATTATATTTTAATACAGTGTTTACTTGTACAAGAAATAAGTCTTCAGCCCTCCATTGGACGGAGTCGACCATGAGTGGGGCAGGTGACATTAGGGAGACTTTGTATGAAAGCTATTCAGTCAACCGGGCCGGGTCTGGTCGCTGCCCTCCGGAGGGGAGTCTGACAATGGATGGTCCAGTGCTCGGGGGATGGGCGGTTCCTCAACATAAAAAGCGGTCCCATTCACGACACCGTTCGACCTCGAGTTCTTCTTCGGCCCACTGGTCGAGAAAGAAACGGCATCACTCGAGATCGCCCTCTGATACATCTGCGTGTAGACGGTCAGTTATTAGGGCCAGGAGCCGGTCTCCACCTCTGTTGGAGTTGCCAGTTTCTGCCTCTGATGGCCGACCTCTTCGACACCGGAGCTTCTCTCTGCCTATTGGAGGAGCTTTTGATGTGCAGTTTCGCCAGTGGGCTGCTCTTATGGAGCAGTGGGCTCGGAGGTTGGCCCGATTGCCCTAACTGGCCAGTCCGACAGTAGGGCCTTCGGGCCCTTCGGTTCCGGAATGGCAGGCGGGGTGATTAGGTCTTCCTAGTCGTGCGGTGCTTTCTTCAGTACCGTCGACTCCGCACTCTGGTGTCTGTCCCCCTCACACGGCTGCGGCGCAGGGGTCTACACTGATGCCCTTATGTCCTGCCATTTTTCATCCTGTAACTTCAAATTGCAGTTCTTAGACTTCTGTGTCATTGCCGTTGTCTGCGGTGCTGACTTCTCTGTCACTGAGGCCCCTTACAGCACCGCCAGTGCTGTCGGCGCTGTCTGTGGTGCCGCGGGCTCTGTTGGCATTGGGGCTGGCAGCAGCGCCGGACGTGGTGGCACGCTATCCATCTGTGCCTCTGGCACCAGGGGTGGCGTTGGTGCCGGGTGCGGTGTCGCGCTCTTTGTCAGCGCCGTGTGCGATGCAGTTTTCTGGGAAGGCTCCTTCTTTGTTCTCGGCACCGTTTTCTTCGACGGTGCTGGAGATGGGTGCGGCGCCATCTAGTTTCCAGAGGTTTTCAACTCCAATTCTTTCTCCTTCTCTCCTTCCTCCTGGTTTTCACTCCATTCCTGTCTATGCAGTCCCCCCTGGACTGTCAGGAGATGATTTTGAGCCCGATCCAGATCTTAGACTAGGTGATAATGTTGATGCTGACACTGCCCTGGGGGCAGAGATCAGTCCCCCTGCAACGCCTGTTATTGAGGACCTTTCCTTTAAGTCTCTGCTTAAGAATTTAAATTCTACCCTTTCTTTCCAGACCACAGAAATCGATCCTGGGAAGCTTCTGCGTCTCCAATATCTTCATGTCCTGGAAATCCCTATGGATTTAACCCCTCCGGTACAGCCCTCTTTCGAGACCCTTTCACAGATGGTGTGGAAGAATCCGGCTTTTATTCCTTCTGTGGCCAAGTCCATAGACAGGAAATGTGCCACTCCCAAGGATCGCCCCATCTTGGCCTCACAAGCCTTTGCTGATGACATAGTGCTCCTGGCAGAGAATGACAAGACTGACCTCCCTCAGGAATCTACAGCCCATCCCATAAACAAAGAATCTTGTAAGATAGATACCTTAGGTAAGAGAGTCTTTGCTGCCTCAACCCTGAACATGTGCATTGCCAGCTACCAGGGCTAATTTTCTCAATATGAGTATGTTCTTTGGCATTCGCTCAAAGCAATGGTAGACGCTCTGCCTGAATCGGAGGTTAACTCAGGGCTACTTAAAACCATAACTAGGTGTATCGAGTCCAATAACCAACAGGTTAAAGCTGCAATGGACACCTTCGATACCACTTCCTGGTGGCGGCTGGCATTTGCACCCATCGCCACTCTTGGCTGCGTACTGCAGGCTTCACGAATGATGCCCAGCAGCAAGTCATGGCCTTACTGTTCGACGGTATGTATCTGTTCAGACCTCAGATGGAGCAGGCACTAGAGGCCACACAGAAGATTAGGTCTGCCATTAAGACAGCCAGGCCTACACCTACCCCCTCCTGAGGGGGTGGGAACAAGCGCCAGTTTCACAACCATCAGTCCTTTCAGGGCAAAGGCAGAGGCGGTTTTAACAAAAACCAGAACCCTCAGTCGCAAAAGAAAGTGCAACAGAAGGCACAAGGCCCAAAAGCGCCCAGTGCCACCTTTTGAGTTTCCGGCCCAGGTCCCACTCAGCTGCCCAAGGGGGACTCTTCCTCAACAGTGGGAAGACGTCTGACTCAGTTCTACAACCAGTGGAAATCTATAACATCAGACAAATGGGTACTCTCTCAAACTTTTGGAAACCCCCTCCGGATCATCCTCCCAAACGACAGCCCAGACTGTCGGCGGCACAGTCAGACCTTCTTGCTTCCGAGGCTCAAGGCCTTCTGAAGAACAGGGCAGTAGAAGTAGTTCCGCTGGATCAATGGAACACTGGTTTCTACTCCCATTACTTTCTGGTACCAAAGAAAACCGGCAGTATGCGCCCCATTCTGAATCTCAGAAAGTTAAACAAGTTCCTACACAAGGAGAAGTTCAAGATGATATTACTCGGTACCCTGCTACCTTTGGTTCATCAGCATAATTGGCTAGCCTCCCTGGACATGAAGGATGCCTACCAGCATGTTCTCATACACCCAAAGCACCACAAATACCTAAGGTTTGTGGCGTTGGGGCAACACTATCAGTTCAGAGTCCTGCCCTTTGGGCTATCCTTGGTGCCTTGAGTTTTTACAAAGTGTTGTGCAATTCTTGCGGTGCACCTCAGGAAAATCAGAATACAAGTGTTCCCATATCTGGACGACTGGCTTCTAGCAAGTCCCTCCAGGCAAGAGACTCTGGAGGCTGTGGCCACGGCCTCAGACTTCCTCACGTCCATGGGAGTTCTGCTGAACCTCAACAAGTTGCAGTTGCAGCCCTCCCAGAAGCTCCTCTTCATAGGAACTCTTTTGGACACCTCCCGTGTGAAGGCTTTTCTTCCAGAGGACAGAAGGAGCGATATCTTATAGATGGCTCGATACATCAGGGAACCCAGCTCAGCTCGAGCTATCTCGATTCAATGGATGCTGGGCCTCATGGCATCCTTGGTGTTCACTGTACCCTTGGCTCGTCTTCACATGAGAACCTCTCAGTGGATGCTCAGTGGTCCCCAACCACTCATCCTCAGTCCTTTCTCATCAAGGTGACGGAACCTCTGAAGAGGTCGCTCACCTGGTGGTCGCAGGAGGACAACCTTCTGGAAGGATATCCCTTCGCCCCTCTGGATCATCAGATCTCCATTACCACGGATGTGTCCCTGATGGGTTGGGAAGATCACTGCTGGGATCTCCACACCTAGGGTACGTGGACTCAGGACGAGTCTCAACTTCACATAAACGTCCTGGAAATGAGAGCCATCCTTTATGCAGTTCGAGCATTGAAGGTCATACTCTGTCACAAGAACATTCTCCTTCAAATGGACAACAAGGCAGTGATGTACTACATCGACAAACAGGGTGGTGCACACTCTTACCCGTTATGCAGGGAAGCAATGAGAGTGTGGGAATGGTGCCTGGAGCACAAGGCTCTGATTCAGGCAGCTTCTAACCCCAGGAATCACTCATTATGATTAAACTTGATGCAGTCAGCCTCCTGTGTTGAACTGCCCAGAGAGATGGAATTTTATGTAAATTATGGAACTCTCAGTTGGCTCATGCCACTTTCAAACTGCTGCCCTAGCAACTGCTGCACTCTGAGTGCTTTAGATTCTTTACTCCGCCTGCCTAGTAAGGACGTCCCGGAGGGCTCTCCTGGAACTGTCTCTGACTAAAGTTTATCTATAGATAAGTACTCATTTTCAGTTTATTTTTAAATTGCTGCCTTAGAAACATTGTTTAGTATAGAATTAGTGTTTTAGTAGTTTTTTATTTATATTCGCGGTTCCCTCACGGTTCCTTGGAACCAAAGGTTCTGCATCTATTTTAAATATTTCTTATCTCAAATTATTATTGTTTAGAGTGATTTAGCGATCGGTTCCCTGAACCGCTTTAGTTTTGTGCAAATTTAGTAATTTTCTCGGTTCCTTTTTCTTCAGGAACTGAATAGCGCTCGGTTCCAGGAACCGAATAGCGGTAGTTATTTTAGAGTAATCTCCGGTTCTGAGTTACTTTAAATAACGGTGTTTTGAAGTAATCTTTTTTGCCTAGCTTAAATGTCAGAGGTCCATTTGGATAAACCTAAAAAACGCACAGGACCCACAGGTTTTAAATGTTGTGACTCTTGTGGGCAACCTATAGCAAAAGCAAACAGACATTCTCTCTGTATTTCTTGTTTGGGTATAAGTCACATATTTGCCAGTTGTGATATTTGTAAGACCTTTTGCCCAAAAACATTAAAGAAAAGGTCTAAAATTTTAGAAGAAATGGCTTCTGCTTCTGGGGATAATTCTGCTTCTTCCTCCTCCCACAAAAAGGATGGAGGTAAAGCCAAGGATCCTGACAGCAGTTCAAATAAATCTGAACAAGGTAAAACAAAAAGGGCTGTGGAAACAGGCACTGAACCTGTTCCGTTAAAGAAAAATTGTAAAGAAAAACATGTTGCTGTGCCTCCGGCTGAGAAGGCTAAGGAGCTCCCAGCAGACAAGCATATTATGCCCTTGGCTGAGGACATTGCTAAGGCATTACAAGTATTACAAGCCCTACAGGGTGCAATCCCGGTTCCTACACCAACTGCCCCGGTTCCTCCTTCAGCCCCAGCAAGGCAAGAAGTGCTGGAAGTGTTTGGGGAGGAGGATGAATTTGAAGGGGAACCTATAGATCCAGAGGTTTCCCCTGATCAAGAGTTTGGATCTCCTCCCAGGGGTCCTGAGGAATACTCCTTCCACTATGCTTTTGTTAAGAACATGGTGGAAACCCTGAACCTTCCCCTTCAGGAAACAGAAGAAGATATGGAGGAGGCAGACTTTCTAGAAATGATGGGGTTAACCCCCATGAAGCGTTTACTTCTGCCCATGCATAAATCTTTAAAGAAGGCCGCAGTGCAGATTTTTAAAACTCCAACCTTTATTCCTGGTGTGGATAAGAAAGCTGACAAGAAATACCAGCTAGACAGAACTACTGCTGATTTTCTATTTACACATCCTGATCCTGAGGGAGTAGTCCAAGCTGTTGCCTGTGACAAGGCCAGGATCCCATTGGCTACCCATCCACCAGACAAAGATTCAAGAAAAATGGATGCTATGGGAAATAAAGGGTACATGGCTGCCTCTTTATTAGTTAGGCAGGCCAATTACATGGCATATTCAGTGCAGTACCAAAAAGTTCTATGGAACACTGTTCTAGCTTTGGCTGATAGGGTCCCAGATGAAGTGGCTGTGGACTTACAAGATACAGCAAGGGCTGCACTTGATGCTACCAGGTACCAATTTCATATGGCAGTGGATGCCAATGATACTGCATCCAGGTTAATTGCTTTGTCAGTTTCACTCAGAAGGTTTGCATGGCTTAGAGCCACCAACCTAACCTCAGACACCCAGGCCAAAACAATGGATTTCCCCCTGGAGAACAACTCCTTGTTTGAGGATAAAACTGAGGCATACATGAAAAAGGTGGAGGAATATAAATCCACCTATCGGAGCAATTCCAAGGATAGGCCCTTCACCTTTTATAGATCCCAGAGTAGGGGAGGTAGGGGCAGGGTTTTTTACCTTTCTTTCAGGCACATGCCTCCCAGCCTCAGCAGCAGGCTAGAGGTTATTTTAGAGGAAGGGGCAGGAGAGCCATGAGAAGAGCAGCTCCTGCACCACAGGTTCAAGAACAGCCTGCACAGAATCCCTGACGGGATAGTGCAGGTCGCATCCCCTATTACAGATCCACCAGTAGGTGGCAGACTGGCTCATTACCTTCACGCTTGGCAGTCCATCACCACAGACAAGTGGGTGCTGGAGGTAGTGAGCCAGGGCTTGGCACTCAGTTTCAAATCATTCCCAAAGCTGAGAACAAGAACCTTTGCTCCGGCAACAGCTGCACACAGGATTTTGTTGGAAGCAGAGGTAAAACATCTGCTAGCAATCAAAGCAGTAGAGGTAGTGCCTCTAATAAGCAGGGAAAAAGGTTTTTACTCCAGATACTTCCTCATAAGGAAGAAAAACGGGGATTGACGGCCTATTTTGGATCTAAGACTTCTGAGCAAGCACATTTTGAAACCAAAGTTCAAAATGGTCACTCTTGCCATAATCATTCCTTCCTTGCAAAAGGGAGATTGGCTAGCCTCCCTAGATCAAAGGGATGCTTATTTCCATATTCCCATCAGACCTTCTCACAGAAAATTCTTAAGATTCAGGCTGGCTTCAGGCCATTATCAGTTTACAACTCTCCCTTTTGGGCTAACTTCGGCACCAAGGGTTTTTACAAAGTGCCTATCAGTGGTGGTAGAGTTTTTGAGAAAACAAGGTATAACAGTCTTCCCCTACCTGGACGACTGGTTGATAGTAGAACAGTCTCTGCAGCATGCAGTTCAGTCACTGGCACTCACAAAATCCACACTAGAGTCCATGGGATTTCTGATAAACGAAGAAAAATCTCAACAGGTACCACTCCAGGTGCTGGAGTTTATTGGAGCAGAACTAAATACCAGACAGGGCAGAGCCTTCCTGCCGCAGGACAGGGGAACGAGCATTCTGCAAATTGCAAAGTCCTTTGTCTCTGGGAAACCCAGAACAGCCAGATAATTTCTCAGGTTACTAGGCCACATGGCATCTGCCATGGCAGTGGTAATGGGCTCCAGATTTCAAATGAGAGATATTCAGTTCCATCTCAGACAGTATTGGTCTCAAAGTATGGATCCTAAGTTCAAACTGGTTCCAGTCACAGAAAGCTTAGTCCAGGCCTTACAATGGTGTGTGGATGAGCACAACCTCAGGGTGGGTGTGCCTTTTATAAGGAAACAACCTTCAGTAATCCTCACAACAGATGCCTCTCTTCTATGCTGGGGGCACACATGTTAGAGCACACAGCAAGTGGCACATGGTCCCCCCAGGAGTCTCTGTTACACATAAATCTCTTGGAGCTCAGGGCTGTTTACCTGGCTTTGAAAACATTTGGTCCTTACCTGCAAAACAGGGTGGTGCAACTCAGAACAGACAACACCACAACCATGTATTACATCAACAAGCGAGGAGGTACCATGTCACATCTACTGTGCACAGAAGCAATGAGACTGTGGTCCCTAGTATACTCCATGGGAGTATCCCTGTCAGCCATACACCTTCCAGGGAAGGACAATGTGCTGGCAGACTCTTAAAGCAGGATAAGTTAGGACCACCACGAGTGGTGCCTGAATACTCAGGTACTCAGTACAATTTTCAGAAAATGGGGCACTCCAGAGGTGGATCTCTTCGCCTCCCCAGAAAACTGCCAGCTTCCAATGTACTGTTGCAGGCCTCCTCTAAGGGGCACAATCCCCCTGGATGCCTTGGCCCTGGATTGGACAGGGAAATTTCTGTATGCATTCCCTCCTTTCCCTATGATATTCAGGACCCTACTGAAATTGAGGTACCAGCCAGCAAAAATGATACTGGTGGCTCTGGATTGGGCGAGACAGCACTGGTACTCTCTTCTGCTGTCTCTGTCAGTGGTTTCCCCAATCCATCTGCCCAGGAGGCGCAACCTGTTAACCTCCTCTCAGGGCAGGATCCTGTACCCCAATCTCAAATCACTGAGGCTCAAAGCGTGGCTCTTGAGGACTTAGAGTTTGCTAACCTTAATCTATCAGAACAAGTGCTGACAGTGCTTAGGGGTTCCAGGAAGCCTTCTACTAAGAAGACATATGCTTCTAAGTGGAAAAGATTTACAATATGGTGTACAGGTAGAGGCCTGAGCCCTTTCCGGGCTGATTAGGCTATTCTTCTAAATTACCTTACACATTTACATTCCTTAGGCCTGAGGCCTTCCACCCTCAAGGTTTACTTAGCTTCAGTCTCTGCTTACCTGTTAGTAGGTAAGAAGAGTTCTATGGCTTCTCATCCAGTATTTAGAAAATATTTTAAAGGCCTCAATCTTCTGCACCCTCCCCTAAGGGAACTGGTTCAGGCCTGGAATCTAAATATTTGCATTGCTAAACTCATGGATGCACCATTCGAACCTATGGCAACCGCAGATTTGAAGTATGTCACTTGGAAAACTGTTTTCCTGGTTGCCATTACTTCAGCCAGAAGAATCAGTGAATTACAAGCCCTGTGCACAGATGTGGACTACATCTCATTCCACTGGGACAAGGTAGTCCTTAGGACTAACAGAAAATTCCTTCCCAAGGTGGTATCTGATTTTCACTTAAATCAGTCTATCACTCTACCTGTCTCCTTTACAGACAACTCCAGTTCTCCAGAAAGGAGACTTCACTCCCTTGATGTCAAGAGGGCTCTCAGCCACTACATTGACAGAACCAAATCTTACAGGACAAGTCAATCACAGCTCTTTCTCACATATGGTGAAGTTGGTAAGGGCAGAGCTGCAACAAAACGTACAATTGTGCGCTGGATAGTGGCATGTATACAGTTTTGTTATAGTAAGGTGGGTAAACAGGTACCTCTAGGCCTGAGAGCACACTCCACCAGGGGCACAGCTGCTTCACTGGCAGCTTCAAGAGACATTCTGCTACTGGAAATATGTAAAGCAACTACATGGAAAACAGTACACACCTTCACAAAGCAATACAGCCTGGATTTGCAATCCAGAGGTGATGCTAGGTTTGGTACAGCCGTACTGCAGAGCCTGTTTCCAAAATAGGTTTTCTGCCCAACCTCCAAAGGTATTGTTTGGTAGTCTGCATTAAGTTTAATCATAATGAGTGATTCCTGGGATTAGAAGAAAAAATTACTCACCATAGTAATCTTGTTTCTTCAAAGGGATCACTCATTATGATTAAAAGACCCTCCCTACCTCCCCTACTAGAACCTATAGAAGTTGCTCTGCATCCCTGCATTAGGTTTTTTTCTTTATCCTATTTAGGTTAAGATAGAGACTCACTTTGTTTAGCCAGTTGGTGTCCAGGTGGTCTCAAGTTTCTTAGGTTTGTTGGTTAAGGATGTTTTGACCTGAAAGGGCAAAAAATATTATTTTTAAGGTTTGTTAATTTTTAGCTAGTGGGTCTTTTACCTAGTTAGGCTCCGTAAGAATCTGAAGCACTCAGAGTGCAGCAGTTGCTAGGGCAGCAGTTTGAAAGTGGCATGAGCCAACTAAGAGTTCCATAATTTGCATAAAATTCCATCTCTCCAGGCAGTTCAACACAGGAGGCTGACTGCATTAAGTTTAATCATAATGAGAGTGATCCCTTTGAAGAAACAAGATTATTATGGTGAGTCATTTTTTCTTACCTGCCAGAAGTACAAAACGAACGGGCAGACCGTCTCAGCAGAATGAAGGCAGATCCTCACGAGTGTTCTATCGACTCAACTGTCGTTCAGTCACTCTTCAAAGACTGGGGAACTCCAGACCTGGACCTTTTTGCATCCCCACTCAATGCAAAACTGCCTCTCTTCTGCTCCAGAAATCCAGGACCTGGTGTTTTTTGTCAGGATGCGTTCAGGCTACGGTGGACAAAACGCTTTCTATACGCATTTCCTCCTCTTCCTCTAATTCAGAGGATACTGCTCAAATTGGAGTCCCAGGGGGGCAGAATGATTCTCATTGCCCCCTTCTGGACTAAGCAGATATGGTTCCTGCTGCTGAACAGGCTATCGGAAAACCCTTCGAAAATGTTTCCCCTTCAGATGAACTTTCTGACCCAGGTTCCTGTGGTCCATCCCAACTTGAGGTCGCTTCACCTTCACGCTTGGCTCCTGAAGAGACAGAGGTGAATAGGTTCAGTGTTTCTTGTAGAGTTTCAGATATTCTTTTGGTGGTGCGTAAGCCAGCCACTAGAAAAACCTATACAGCTGAATCTGTCTGGTGTGCAAAGTCCTCTTGGAATCCTTTTTCCTGCCCACCGAGTAAGGTTTTGGAGTATCTCTTAGACCTCGCAAACACAGGTCTGCAGTACTCCACAGTCAAAGTTCATCTTTGTGCCATTTTGGCATATCATGAGCCGGTATTTCCATGTCACTGGCTCAGTTGCCTGTGGTTAAGAGGTTTCTTAGAGGTATTCTGCATACTAGACCTCCTATTAGATATCCAGTTGCAGCCTGGGACATTAACATTGTGCTAGCTATGCTCACTTGTAAACCTTTCGAGCCATTAACTACTTGCGAGTTGAAGTTCCTCACTTGGAAAACGGCATTCCTGGTGGCCATGACTTCAGCCCGTAGAGTTTCTGAAATACACGCACTGGTTACAGACCCCCTTCCCCGTACACTGTATTTCATAAGGACAAAGTAGTTCTTAGGACTCATCCTAAGTTTCTCCCTAAGGTTGTCTCAGAATTCCATCTAAACTAACCTTTAGTCCTTCCTACCTACTTTGCAAACTTCCAGAATGAAGAGGAGCATACTCTTCATTTGCTGGATGCTAAGAGAGCATTGCGGTTCTATCTAGATAGAACAAAGGAAATTCACAAGGCTCAACAACTGTTTGTTTCCTTCAGTGCGACCCGGCTGGGTCAACCTGTTGCAATAAGGTGCATTTCAACGTGGCTGGTGGCATGCCTTTGCCACTGCTATTCTATGGCATAGGTCAAGCTGGAAGGCAGAGTGTACGCTCATTCTACCAGAGCAGTCGTGGCATCTCTGGCGGAAATCTGTAACGTGCCCATTGCAGATACTTGCAATGCGGCTACCTGGAGCTCCATGCATACATTCGTTAAGCACTACGCATTGGATGTCCATGCCAGATGACATCTGTCGGTTGGCAGGACCATTCTCAACGGACTTCTGTCCTAAGCACGTGAGCTCTTTATCTCCTGCCGCCCGTCTCAGGGGGATTATTTAGCTCGGTACTCTCCCATTCGTGTGAATGAGTAGTGGAGACTTTATGTCTAGGAAGAGGGTGTAGACAGAATGAGAAGGGACCTGCAGAAACTTGAAGAATGGTCAGGGGTTTGGCAGTTGAAATTCAATGCAAGCAAGTGCAAGATAATGCATATGGGGCACAAAAACCCTGGCACAATATATCAGTTGGGGGGTGAGGATATTGCATGCACCAAGCAGGAAAGGGATCTTGGGGTTATCATCTCTGATGACCTCAAGGTAGGGAAACAGTGTGACAAGGCAGCAGGTAAAGCAAATAGGTTGCTGGGATGTATAGACAGGGGAGTCACCAGCAGGAAAAGGGAGGTCATAATTCCGCTATACAAGACACTAGTGAGGCCCCACCTGGAGTACAGTGTACAGTTCTGGAGACCATACCTACGTAAGGACATAGACAGGGTAGAGAAGGTTCAGAGGAGGGCAACAAAAATGGTGCATGGATTGCATCACAAGTCCTATGAAGACAGGTTGAAGGAACTGAACATGTACTCCCTGGAGGAGAGGAGGGAGAGACGGGATATGATAGAGACATACAAGTATCTGACAGGGAGGAACAGGGTGCAGGAATACACTATTTTTAAGCGAAAAAGATGTTCCAGGACTAGAGGGCATGGGATGAAGCTGGAGGGAGGACAATTCAGAGGAAACATGAGGAAGAATTTCTTCACAGAACGGGTGGTGGACAAGTGGAACACCCTGCCAGAGGAAGTGGTGGGGGCTGAAACAATCGCGGGATTTAAGAATGCATGGGATAGACATAAAGGAATTCTGGAGGTCAGGGGTAAGGGGCAACAGACTTCTAGGAAAACATAAACTGAACTTACAAGCTCAAATGGGCAGACTGGGTGGGCCGTAGGCCCTTATCTGCCGACACTGTCTATGTATCTATGTATCTATGTAAGATATGGAAATTACGTACCTACTGAAATTATTGATCTTCTTGGACGAAGTCTCCACCACTCATTCATACGCCCACCCACCATCCTCCGTGCTCACTTCTCTGGTCTTCACTCCCTCAGTGGCTGAGCTGTGAAAACTTTGTTGTTGACCCTGCTTACATGGGTCATTCGGACTTCTTATGTTCAATTTTTAGGTTAGTCAAGCTGCACCTCCTCGGAAAAAAGGTACTGAGGCAGTTAGAGGGTCGACGCCGAGATAGTCATTACCGCACACTCTGGGCTCGCGTTGCCACTTCCTTGCAGCTCCATCTCAGGCGCCAGCCCTCCTGAAAAAGTTTGCTCCCGCTGGGTCCTAGTGCCTCCGGCAAACTCCCATTCATGTGAAAGAGTGGTGGAGACTTCGTCCAAGAAAATCAAGAATTATGGTAGGTACGCAATTTCCATTTTTGGGAGGGGAAAAGGACCTCTGAGCAGTGTAGGAGGGTTGCAGCTAAAGCAAATAAAATGCTTGGGTACATCGCCAGGGGGATAACCTCGAGGAGATGGGAGGTGCTTCTCCCTCTGTATAACTGCCTGGTTAGACCGCACCTAGAGTACTGCATGCAGTTTTGGCGCCCATACTTGAAAAAAGGACACTGCACTTCTTGAGAGGGTCCAGAGGTGACTGACCAGGATGATACAAGGTCTGGGGAAAGATCCTATGAGGAGAGACTTGAGGAGCTCAACTTGTACTCCCTGGAGGAGAGGAGGGACAGAGAGGATATGATCAAGGTCTTTAAATATCTAAAGGGAGTAAATAGGGTCAGCCTAAATAGGGTGTTTCTGCTGAGGGAGGAGGGAGCCACCAGGGGGCACTCCATGAGGCTGGTTGGCGGGAGGCTCAGGGGGGAGACTATGATACGCTACTTCACAGAGAAGGTGGGGGACCCCTGGAATGCACTGCCTGCAGAACTAGTGGCTGTTAATACAGTGGAGGGATTCAATAGGGGCTGGGACAGATATAAGGGGAAGGTAAAACTGAGTAATTACAGACCTGGAGGTGAAACTCCAATTGGGGATGGGGTCGGGGAGATTTATGGGGGAGGTGGGGAGGGCAGCAACCGTGTCCTGACTGGGTGCTGATTTTTGAGCAGACTCGATAGACCATTAGGCCTACTCTGCTGGCATCTGAGTATGTTAGTATACTCTCTAAATTTTTCAGAGACCCCTCGGATAGTCCACCCAGTCGACAGCCCAGACTGTCTACCACTCAGTCAGACCTCCTTGCTTCCAAAATTCAGGGTCTTCTGAACAACTGGGCAGTAGAAGTGGTTCTGCAAGTAGAACAGAACACAAGTTTCTACTCCCAGTACTTACTAGTTCCAAAGAAAACAGGCAGTATGCGCCCTATTCTAGATCCACCATAAAGAAGTTAAACAAATACCTGTTCAAAGAGAAATTCAAGATGATATTGCTAGGACTGCTCCTCCCTCTGATTCATCAAAAATATTGGCTGGCATCCCTGGACATGCAGGATGCCTACCAACACGTGCCAGTGCACCCAAGGCTCCACAAGTATCTATGCTTCGTGGCTCTG
Organism: Neoceratodus forsteri; assembly: GCA_016271365.2. Lineage (NCBI taxonomy): Eukaryota > Metazoa > Chordata > Ceratodontiformes > Ceratodontidae > Neoceratodus > Neoceratodus forsteri. The sequence continues at coordinate 212,412,669 of CM028129.1, read as the reverse complement.
TGCCAGCACTACCAATTCAGAGTCCTGTCCTTTGGGCTATCCTCAGCACCTTGAGTCTTTACAAAGTGCTTTGCAGTACTTGTGGCACATCTCAGAAAACTCAGAATTCAAGTGTTCCCATACTTGGACGATTGGCTCCTAGTGAGCTCCTCCAGACAGGGGATGCAGGAAGTGGTTGCCACAGCTTCCAAGTTCCTCACATCCATGGGAGTTCTCCTGAAACTGGGAAAATTGCAGCTTCAACCCTCCCAACAACTTCTCTTCATATAGCTCTCCTGGACACCTCCAGAGCAAGAGCCTTCCTCCCAAAGTACAGGAGAAACAACATTCTCCAGATCTCACGCTTCATCAAGGAGAACGGTTTGGTTCGAGCTCTCTCGTTGCAGCGGATGCTGGGTCTCATGGTGTCATCTGTGTTCACGGTGCCCCTGGCCCGCCTGCACATGAGAACCACACAATGGATGCTCAGCACTCAGCGGTCTCTGACTACGCATGCACAATCCTTCCACATCAAGGTGACAGAGCCTCTAGTGAGGTCACTCACTTGGTGGACTCAGGAGGACAACCTTATCCAAGATTTTCCCTTTCTCCCACTGGAGATGCAGATCACCATCACTACAGATGCATCCCTGTTCAGTTGGGGAGCTCATTGTCAGGATCTCCACACCCAGGGCCTGTGGGGTCAGGACGAGTCCCAATTGCACATAAATATCCTGGAGATGAGAACTGTCCTGTATGCTGTCCGAGCCCTGAAGGATGTCCTCTGTCACAAGGTAATTCTAATTCAGACGGACAACAAAGCGATGATGTACTACATCAACAAACCGGGTGGAGCACACTCTTACCCTCTGTGCAGGGAAGCCATGAGAGTGTGGGAATGGTGCCTCAAGCACAAAGCCCTGATCCAGGTGGACTACCTGCCAGGAATCCAAAACGATTTGGCGGACCACCTCAGCAGAACGCAGGCGGATCTTCACGAATGGTCTCTTGACTCAAACATTGTGCAATTGCTATTCAAAGAGTGGGGCACTCTGGACCTGGATCTTTTTGTGTCCCCACTCAACGTAAAACTGCCTCTGTTCTGCTCCAGAAATCCAGAACCTGACATTTTTTGTCAGGATGCATTCAGACTGCAGTGGACAAGATGCTTTCTGTATGCATTTCCTCCTCTTCCCTTAATTCAGAGGGTACTGCTCAAGATGGAGGCACTGGGGGGCAGCATGATTCTTATCACCCCATTCTGGCCTTGTCGGATATGGTTTCCATTAATCCACAGATTATCAGAGGTTCCACCAAGACAACTTCCACTTCAGACAGACCTCCTGACCCAAAATCCAGTGGTCCATCCCAACCTGCAGTCCCTTCATTTCTAAGCCTGGCTTCTGAGGAGATAGAAGTGGGCAGGTTCAACGTCTCTTGTAGAATCTCAGACATCCTCCTAGCAACACACAAGCCATCCTCTAGGAAGACCTACACGGCGAAGTGGAAACGATTTTCCATTTGGTGTGCAAAGTCCTCCCTGGACCCCTTTTCTTGCTCACCAAACAAAGTAAGAGTACCTTCTAGACCTGTCGAATGCAGGATTGCAATACTTAATGGTGACGGTGCATCTTTGTCCAATTTCGGCCTACCATGGGCCTATCCACAACTTGTCAGTGGCTCAGCTTCCCTTGATTAAGAGATTCCTTAAAGGTATCTTCCACACTAGACCACCAGTCAGGAGAATGATAGCCACTTGGGATATCAACCTTGTGCTAGACATGCTCACCCGTAAGCCTTTTGAGCTTCTAGCAACCTGAGACTTGAAGTTTCTGACCTGGAAGGCTGCCTTCCTTGTGGCCATTACTTCCACTTGCAGAGTCTCTGAAATACATGCCCTGGTGACAGACCCCGCCCCCCGCACACACAAACACATGTACACACACACACATGTACACACACACACACACACAGTATTTCACAAGGACAAGGTTCTCAGAAGTCACCCTAAATTCCTTCCTAAAGTAGTCTTGGAATTCTACCTGAACCAGCCCCTGGTCCTTACAACCTACTTCACAAACTTTCAGAATGAAGGGGAGTGTACCCTACATTCTTTGGATGTAAAGAGGGTTTTGCGATTCAACATTGACTGAACAAGAGCTTCACAAATCCAAGCAACTCTTTGTCTCTTTCAGCATGGCCTGGCTGGGTCAGCCTGTTGCCATCAGATGCATTTTAGCATGGCTGGTAGCATGTCTCCGCCATTGCTATTTGATCGCACAGGTCAAGCTGGAAGGCAGGGTTTGCGCCCACTCTACCAGAGCGGTCGAGGCAGCTCTGGCAGAGATTCGGAATGTGCCCATTGCAGACATTTGTAATGCGGCCACCTGGAGCTCTGTGCGCACTTTTGTGAAGCACTTCACCTTGGATGTCTATGCCAGACAGCATCCTTCCTTTGGCAGGACAATCCTTAATGGACTTCTGTCCTGAGTGAGCTCCTCTCTCTTGCCACCCTTCTCAGGGGATTATTTTTGCTTGGTACTCTCCCACTAGTGTGAATGAGTGGTGAAGACTTTATGTCCAGTAAGATATGTAAATTACGTAGCTACCGTAATTCTTGATCTTCTTGGATGAAGTCTCCACCACTCATTCACACACCCACCCACCATCCCCCAAGCTGACTTGCTCTGTTCTTGTCTTCACTCCCTCGTGGGCCTAGGCTATTGAGTTGACCCTTCTTACACGGGTCATATGGACTATCTTATGCCAGAAATAGGCTAGTTTTCCTAGGTTAGCTTATGCTGCACCTCCTCAGTAAAAAAGGTACTGATGCAGTTGGAGGATCGAGGCCGAGATGACCTACATGGCGTGAGCCAACCTCGTGGCGTCGCGCATGTGCAGTCCTACCTTGGCGCCGGCCCTCCTGAACATTTTGGGCTCCCGCTGGGTCCTAGTGCCTCTGGCGTAATCCCACTAGTGTGAATGAGTGGTGGAGAAGACTTCATCCAAGAAGATCAAGAATTATGATAGGTATGTAATTTTCATTTCAAACAACATGAAGTCTTGCTGTATTGTGGCTATATGCAGTTAGCCCCAGCACTTGAACTGCTCCGGAAAGGAAAGAGTTAACTCTATGCCAAGACATAGAACATTGAGCCTTGAGCTCGGTTTTCAAACTTCTGTCCCAGGTACTCTTCAGTGTAACCGTCAGATTCTTTACTCCGCTTTACTGTGAAGTCGCTCCGGAGATCCTCTCCTTCACTTCGGTTCAGTTGTGGTAAAATCGGTCAGTTTAGTAAACCGCTTCTTTATTTTTTCAGTCTTTACATCTCTGTCCCGGTACAGTAAGTGTATTAGTAGGTAGTAGAGTAGTTTAGCAAAAAATTGTTTTTGTTTTTCGGTTTCTTTCCGGTCCGTCTGGTTGGGAACCGAAGAGATTTGTTATTTCTGTTTTTTACAGGTATTTTAGTGTGGTTTTCCAGTATCTATCGGTTTCTGAAAAAAACGTTGACTTCTCCAGTTCTTTCATCCGACCCATGACATGGTTGGAACCGATAGATTTGGTAGTTGCCTGGCTTGAATGCTGGTATGGCTGACTTTGTATCTAAAGGCATGTCTGAGAAACCCAAAAAGAAAACCGGGCCCACTGGGTTTCAGCACTGCACTGAGTGTGGGGAGGCTTTTGCCAAGGCTGATTCCCACCTCATCTGTGTTTATTATCTGGGGTTTGATCACCTCAAAGAAGACTGCCAAATCTGCAGGAGCTTTCCTAAGGCCGCTGTGGATAAACGTTTAAGTAGGCTGAAGGAAAGGGAGGCCAAAAAATCCACTGACCCAGATGGCCAGCCCAGTTCGGTTCCGACTGAACCAGAGGGGGTGCCCACTGACCTGGGCGATACCCCCGTGGCAAGAGGAGAGCCAATTCTGTGGAATTGTTCCTACAAAAAGAAAGCCCAAGTCAGCTGGTTCAGATCTATGGTCCGACCGCTGACGAGATAGACGAAGTGATCGCTATTGTGCAGTCGCTTCGGCCGGTTCCGACCAAACCGACACAGAGACGGTCGTTCGGTCGGACTTGTCTGCTTCTGAATATGACCCTAAAGCATTTTATGAGAGCGAATGGGAAGGAGACAAAGATGATGAAGATGAGGATTATGAAGACCTAGATGAGCCTATTGAGCCTGACATCTCCCCAGACAGACCTTCTAATGTGTCTCCTCCCAGGCTTTCTGAGTCCCCCTCTCACTTCTTGTTTTACAAGAAGGTGGCTAAGACGCTCCAGCTTCCAGTGGAAGAAGCTGAACAGGATCAGAAGGAGCCTGACTATGTTGAGATGATGGATGTCCCAGAGTCAAAAACGGTGTCTATCCCTCTGCACAAGTCCCTGGGGAAACAGACCCAAAATATATTACAGTTTCCAACATCCATACCTCCTGTGGATAAGAAAATGGACAGGAAGTATGCTCTGTCAGGCCCTGGTATGGATTTCCTTATTAACCATTGCAGCCATGTTGGGGTAGTGCAAGCTGCAGCTTGTGACAAGGCTAATATTCCCCTGGCATCTCACCCCCCCAGATAAGGATTCCAGGAAAGTGGAAGCCATGGCATAGAAGCAGTACTTGGCATCCTCTTTGGGACTCAGGCAATCCAATTATATGGCATATACAGCCAGATACCAGAAGTCTAGGTGGGATATGGTTCTGGAGCTGGCTAAGAATGCCCCTCCCCAGCTGGCCAAGGAGCTGAAGCAGGTGGCTGTGGATGGCATCGAAGCTTCAAAGGTCCAGTTTCATGCTGCTGTGGACTCGAATGATGTTCATTCTAGGGTCATGGCTACATCTGTTTTCATGAGGAGATTTGGCTGGCTCAGGTGTAACAATTTATCTCAGGTTACCCAGACCAAGGCCATAGATTTTACTGTCACTGGTAATTCTCTGTTTGGGGAACAAACAGAGACGTACATGAAAAAGATGGACGAGTACAGGACCACATACAGGAGTGCTGCAGCTAAAGAAAAGCAGACCACTCCTCAGAGGCAGCAATCCAGGGATGGCAGGGGCAGTCCTTTTCACAGGCCTTTCTACCAGGCCCAGGCCTGTTCCTCTTTTCAGCAGAGGGGGTTCTTTAGGGGAAGAGGCAGAAGGGGGATGACAAGGGCTGCATCCTCCTCTCAGTCTAAGCCCCCTGCCAAACAGACACCCTAATGTGTCAGTCAGGGTCACCTCCCCAATTCCTGTAGGGGGCAGACTGGCTCACTTTTTCCAGGCCTGGAAGTCTGTCACTTCAGACAAGTGGGTCCTGGAAGTAGTGAGCCAGGGTCTTGCTCTCAACTTCAGCAGGTTCCCAAAGTTGAGAGCAAAGGCTTTCTGTCCTTTCTCGGAAGAGGAAACACAGGCCTTAGAAATAGAGGTTTCTTCTCTACTGCTTCTGCAGGCAGTGGAGAGGGTAACTGTCATTCACAGGGGAAAAGGATTGTACTCCAGGTACTTCCTTACCCTAAAAAAGACTGGGGAGTGGTGACCCATCCTGGATCTACGGTACCTAAACAAACACATACTAAAGCCAAAGTTCAAGACGGTGACTCTGGGAATTATTCTTCTCTCTCTGAGACCAGAAGACTGGCTAGCCTCCCTGGATATCAAGGATGCCTATTTCCATATACCTATCAGGCAGTCCCACAGAAAGTACCTCCGGTTCGAACTGCCCTTAGGCCATAACCAGTTCAGAGCAATGTCTTTCGGCCTAACATCTGCCCCAAGGGTATTCACCAAATGCCTAGCAGTAGTGGTGGCCTTCCTCAGAAAACAAGGCATCTTACTATTCCCTTACCTGAACCACTGGCTTATAGTAGGTCAGTCCCCAGACCAAGTCAGGTCAGCTCTAGGGATCACTCAAAATCTTCTACACTCATACTAACATACTATATGCCAGCAGATTAGGCCTTACGGTCTATCGAGTTTGCTCGAACCTCAGATCCCTAGTTGGGTGCCGAGGCCCCCCTTGTGTTCCAGAAACCCCTATCATCCATTCCCACCCCCCTGGGCCAGGCCATCATCTGATACATCCACTTTCTGTGTCTGTCCCACCCTCTCTTGAAGCCCTTCACTGTGGATCTCTGAACCAGCTCGCCAGGCAGTGTATTCCAAGGGTCCACCACCCTCTCAAGGAAAAACCTCCTCCTCTTTTCCCCCCTCACCCTTCCACCTTCCAACTTCAAACCATGCCCTCTGGTGATACCTCCCTGCTTTAGTCTAAAGATCCCCTCCATGCTTACCCTATTTATTCCCTTGAGGTACTTGAAGACCTCAATCAGGTCCCCCCTGTCTCTCCTCTCCTCCAATGAAAACAGGCAGAGCTCCCCAAGTCTGTCCTCATATGTCAAATCCCCTAGCCCTCGTATCATCTTAGTTGCCCTCCTCTGTACTCTCTCCAGGAGCTGTATGTCCCTCTTCGAGTGCGGTCTCCAGTACTGTACACAGTACTCAAGGAGTGGTCTAACCAGTCCATTGTACAGCGGCAGAATCACTTCCTTGCTCCTAGAGGTGATCCCCCTTACGATGCATCCCAACATCCTGTTTGCCTTGCTAGCTGCTCTCCTGCACTGCTCAGAGTTATTGATACATGCATCCACCATGACCCCTAGGTCTTTTTCCCCTATTGAGGCCTCCAGTGCCTCCCCTCCCAGGGTGTATCTGTGTTTAGGGTTTCCCACCCAAGATGCAACACCTTGCACTTGTGATATTGATATTTAATTTCCATGTGTGAGCCCAGCTTTCCAGGGTGTCCAGGTCCCCTTGCAGGGCCAACCTCCCCTCTTCTCTCTCAACTACTGCTCCCATCTTGGAGTCATCAGCGAAGAGACTCATTTCACACCCTATACCCTCCCTGATGTCCGATATGTATGTATTAAACAGGATCGGACCCAGGACCGAGCCCTGCGGTACCCCACTACCAACCTCTCTAGGGTTCAAGAGCTCCCCACAGACCACTACTCTCTGGGTGCGTCCATCTAGCCAGTTTTCAATCCATCTGACCATCAAAGGGTCTACTCCTAACCCCATCAGTTTCTCCACCAGACCATTCTGGGGGACAGCGTCAAACGCCTTGCTGAAGTCCAAGAATAATACATCCACAGGCTTTCCCCCATCCAGTTCTGATGTTACCCATTCGTAGAACTCCACAAGATTGTTTGACATGATCTACCTGGCACAAACCCATGTTCAAACAACATGAAGTCTTGCTGTATTATGACAATTGCAGTATGACCGCTGGTTAGAACTGCTCCAGAGGTGAAATAGTTAACTTTCCATGCAGGCATGGAACTTAGAGCGCGAGCTCAGTTGAAAACTCTTTCTGTTGTGCTTCAAAGGTAAACTGTCAGATTCTTTACTCCGCCTCACTGAACAGTCGCTCCGGAGATTTCTCCTTCTGCTCGGTTCATTTTGTTGGTTTGAAAGTATTATTTTTCGTTTTTTTAGCCGAAATTAAACCGCAACCGGTCGGTTCAAGATCTGTCTGTGGTATTGTAAGTAATAGATAGGCTTACATTTATTTTATTCTGTGTGGAACTTGTAATTTGTTATCGGTTTGGTCTAAACCGATCAGGTTGTATTGAAATCTACTAGCCCTTTTTTAGAGTGCAGTTCCCGGTTCTGATCGGTTCTAAAAAAAAATGGATTTCATTACGTTTTTTTCCACGACCCGTGACACGGTTGGGAACCGATAAGGGTGTCTTGTTTGGTGGATTGCCGTAAACAGGCAAGTTGGTTAGGCTGGTATTATGTCTGAGAAACCCAAAAGAAAAAACAGACCCACTGGGTTTCAACACTGTAGTGTTTGTGGGGAAGCTTTTGCTAAGGCTGACCCACACACCACATGTGTCTGGGGTTTGACCACCTCAATTCAGACTGCCAGATTTGTCACAATTTCCCTGCTTCCACCATAGATAAGAGAGTTGGTAGGCTCAGGGAAAGGGAGGCCAAAAAGTCTGCTGACCCGGATGGCCAGCCCGGTTCGGTGCCAACCGAACCGGAGGGAGTGCCCTCTGACCAGGGCGATACTTCCTCGGGGAAACGAAGAGCTGGTTCTGAGGAGCCGGTTCCATCAAAAAGGGCTAGAAAGTCAGCTGGTTTAGAGCCAGAATTCTTTCCCCAACTGCTGAGGAAATAGCTAAAGCAATTAAAATTGTTCAGTCTCTCTCTCCGGTTCCGACCGAACCGACACCTTCTGCTAAGCATTCGGTTCGGCCGGTTTCACCGGTTCAAGATTATGATTTTGAGAATTTTTATGAACCAGGGGAGGGGGAAGAGGAATATGAGGAGAGTGAATGTGGTTTTGAAGATCTGGATGTGCCCATTGATCCGGACACCTCTCCAGATAGACCCCTAGGGGTTTCTCCTCCAAGACTTTCTGAGCCCCCTTCTCATTTCATGTTTTATAAAAAAGTTGCTGAAACTCTCAGCTCCCTGTTGAGGAAGCTGTTGATGACCAGGAGGCCAGACTATGTAGAAATGATGGATATTCCAGAGTCTAGAGACTGTCTATTCCTTTGCATAAATCATTTAGGAAACAGTAAAAGTTTTAAAAACTCCTCACACTACACCTCCTGTGGATAAAAGGATGGACAAGAGGTATACCTTATCAGGCTCCACACTGATTTCCTCACCAACAATGCAGCCATGTGGGGGTAGTGCAGGCTGCAGCCTGTGACAAGGCTAATATTCCCTAGCTTCACACCCCTGAGAAGGACTCCAGGAAGATTGATGCTATGGCAAAGAAACAGTACATGGCAGCATCTTTGGGACTTAGACAAGCAAATTATATGGCTTATGCTGCTAGGTACCAGAAATCCAGATGGGATACTGTGCTAGCCCTAGCAAAACAAGTCCCTGACCAGCTTGCCAGGGAGCTGGAACAGGTGGCTATGGATGGTATTGAGGCATCCAAGGTTCAGTTTCATGCTGCAGTGGACTCTAATGATGTTTCATCAAGAGTCATGGCTACATCTGTGGCACTTCGCAGGATGGCTTGGCTCAGATGTACTGCCCTGTCTCAGGATACCTAGTCTAAGGCCATGGATTTTCCTGTTGTGGGAAATTCTCTGTTTGGGGAGCAAACGGAGAATTACATGAAGAAAATGGATGAATATAGGACCACCTATAGGAGTGCACAGGCTAAGGAAAGGCAGGCCACTCCTCAGAAGCAGCTACCTAGAGGCAGGGGCAGGCCTTTTCATAGGCGTTTTTACCAAGCCCAAGCTTCCTCCTCCGCCTATGCTCAGAGGGGATTCTTTAGAGGGAGAGGCAGACGGGGTACAAGCAGGTCTGCTTCCACCCCTCAGCCCAAAGCCCCTGCCAAACAGGCACCCTGATAGGATTGCCAGGGCCTATTCTCGTCTACCTGTAGGGGGCAGGCTGGCTTACTTTGTCCAGGACTGGAAGTCTTTAATATCAGACAAGTGGGTCCTGGAAGTGGTAAGCCAGGGACTGGTTCTCAGCTTCAAAAAATTTCCAAAGCTAAGAACCAGATCTTTTCCACCTGCAACTCCATCAGAGACATTTGCCCTAGAGGCAGAGGTCTCTACCCTCCTGGCTCTCAGAGCTGTGGAAAGGGTTCCTCCCCTACACCAGGGCAAAGGTTTGTACTCCAGGTACTTCCTTACCCCAAAAAAGACAGGAGAATGGCGGCCCATCCTGGATCTCAGATATTTAAACAAGCACCTTTTAAAGCCAAAGTTCAAAATGGTGACTCTGGGAATTATCCTACCCTCTCTAAGGCCAGGGAACTGGCTAGCTTCCCTGGACCTCAAGGATGCCTACTTGCATATTCCCATCAGAAGCTCCCATTGAAAGTACCTCAGGTTCGAGCTGCCCTCAGGCCACTACCAGTTCAGAGCAATGCCCTTCGGCCTCACTTCTGCCCCAAGGGTATTCACCAAATGCCTGGCAGTAGCAGTTGCCTACCTAAGAAGGCAAAAGATTGCCATCTTTCCTTACCTGGACGACTGGCTCATAGTAGGCCAGTCCCCAGACCAGGTCAGTTTACACCTTCAGATAACACAGCAACTGCTTACCTCTCTAGGTTTCCTTCTGAATCTCTCAAAGTCAGTTCTAGAGCCTGTCCAGCTTCTTACCTTCATAGGCGCAGAACTGAACACACAGGAAGCCAGGGCCTTCCTACCCTGGACAGGGCAAAGACCCTAGTCTCCTGGCCTCCTCATTTACCCTGCAGGTCTCCCGGCCAGCAAGGCATTTTCTGCAGCTCCTAGGACACATGGCTGCTTCCACAGCAGTTGTGCAAGGAGCAAGATTTCAGATGAGGACATCCAGTTCCATTTGAGAGCTTTTGGTCTCAAAGAAAGGATCCTCTACCAAGTTGATCCCAGTAACTCGAACCCTGATCCAAGCCCCTACAGTGGTGGCAGGATCAGAGCAACCTGAGACAAGGGGTTCCTTTTGTCCAATCAGTCTCATTCTTAATCCTTACTACAGATACGTCCCTCTTGGGCTGGGAGCTCACATGGGCGACCTCACCACTCAGGGTCTGTGGTCTCCCCAGGAATCTCTGCTCCACATCAACCTGTTGGAGCTCAGAGCAGTTTTTCTAGCACTTCAAGCTTTTTCCAAATCTGTTCAGAGCAAGAGTATTCAGGTCAGAACAGACAACACCACTACAATGTGGTACATCAACAAGCAAGGGGGCACTCGGTCTACAGCCTTGTGCACTGAAGCAATGAAGTTGTGGTCTCTGGCTTACTCCCTGAACACCTCCCTTACGGCAGTTGACCTCCCAGGCAAGGACAATGTCCTGGCAGATGCTATCAGCAGGATTTCCCAGGGCCACCATGAATGGTCACTGGATCCCCTGGTCTTGGGAGTAGTATTTCCAGATGGGGCACCCCGAAGATAGATCTTTTTGCAGCCCCAGACAATCACCAACTTCCTCTTTTTTGCTGCAGGCCCCCAGTGTTGGGCTCTCTCCCACTGGATGCCTTAGCCCTCAATTGGGAGGGAAGTTTCTCTATGCCTTCCCCTTTCCTCTCCTGTTCAAAGTGCTAGTCAAAATCAGATCCCAATCCTGCAAAGTCATTCTGATAGCTCCGGATTGGGCCAGACAGCCCTGGTATCCACTCCTGCTGTCCCTAGCAGTCCATCCTCCCCTGCGCCTTCCCAAGAATCACAATCTGTTAACCTGTGCCCAGGGAAGGGTCTGGTACCCGAATCTCTCAATCTCAAGGCTTGGTTCTTGAAGAGTTAGAGTTTGCTGATTTACACCTTTCCCAGGGTGTAATGGATATATTGAAGGCCTCAAGGAAGCCTTCCACCAGGGCTACTTACAATTCCAAATGGAAAAGATTTTCCATATGGTGTTTGGAAAAGCATATTTCCCCAGTCTCTGCTGATCTTCCCACAGTCCTGGATTATATGGTCCACCTGAATTCTTTGGTGCTGAGGCCAGCTACCCTCAAGGTGCACTTGGCAGCTGTGTCTGCTTTTATCTCAGCAGGTAAATCCTCTTCTCTTTCAGCTCATCCTGTATTTTCCAAGTTTTTTAAGGGGTTGTTGCACACCAACCCTCCATTCAGAGATCCTGCCCCTGCCTGGGATCTTAATGTTTGCATTGCTCAGCTTATGCAACCCCCTTTCGAGCCCTTGTCGTCAGCTGAGCTCAAGTACTTGACTTGGAAAACTGTGTTTCTGGTAGCCATCACCTCTGCCAGACGCATAAGTGAATTACAAGCATTGTCAGTGGAGCAGAAGTTTATCTCTTTTCACAGAGATAAGGTGGTCCTTCGGACTAACAGAAAGTTTCTTCCTAAGGTGGTTTCAGATTTCCACCTTAACCAATCTATTTCTCTTCCAGTGTACTTCACTGACCACTCCTCTTCTGGGGAGAGGAGGCTGCACAACCTAGATGTGAAGAGAGCCCTTAGTTACTACATAGAGCGTACCAAGGGTCATAGGTTTGACTCCCTTCCACTGTTCCTTACCTATGGCAAAGTTGGGAAAGGGAAGCCAGCCACTAAAAAATCCATTGCCAGGTGGATTGTCTCTTGTATCCAATTCTGCTACGAGAAGTTGGGTAAAGTTCCTCCTTCAGGCCTGAGGGCTCACTCTACCAGAGGTACAGCTGCTTCTCTGGCTGCTGCCAGAGACATTCCTATTCTAAAAATATGTCAAGCAGCTACCTGGAAAACAGTTCACACTTTTACCAAGCATTACTCCTTGGACATACAGGCTAGGAGTGATGCTCGGTTTGGCACAGCCGTGCTTCAGAGCCTATTTCCTAAGTAGGTTCTGTCCCTCCTCCATGAGGGTACTGCTGTGTAGTTGCAATTGTCATAATACCAAGACTTCATGTTGTTTGAAGAAAAATTACTCACCTTAGTAATGTTGTTTCTTCTAATGGAGTCTTGCTATATTATGACCTCCCTCCCTGCCTGCCCCTCTCAGAACCTCTGTTTTTGGGATGTGGGAGGGCAGTACAGGGTTGGCACTTTTTTATGCCCACCTTGTTGTTCTCACCTACCTTTTTGGTGAATTGGTGGTGTGTTTTTGCATTTTTTGGGTCTCCTGGATTGAGTCTTTGTTTTAGGCCAAAAAATTAGTGTTTATGTTAGTAGCCAGTTGGCTAGTGTAGGTTTACAGCTTCCACACAGAACCTTAGTGAGTTTTAGCTCGTAAAGATCTGACAGTTTACCTTTGAAGCACAACAGACAGAGTTTTCAACCGAGCTCGCGCTCTAAGTTCCATGCCTGCATGGAAAGTTAACTATTTCCCCTCTGGAGCAATTCTAACCAGCGGTCATACTGCAATTGTCATAATATAGCAAGACTCCACTAGAAGAAACAACATTACTAAGGTGAGTAATTTTTTCTTTTGGGATGTGGGTGGGCAGTACAGGAATGGCACTTTTTGATGCCCACCTTGTTGTTTTCACCTACCTTTTTTGTGAATTGGTGTTGTGTTTTTGCATTTTTTGGTCTCCTGACTTGAGTCTTTGTTTTAGGCAAAACAATGAGTGTTTATGTTAGTAGCCAGTTGGCTAGTGTAGGTTCACAGCTTCCACACATAACCTTAGTGAGTTTTAGCTCGTAAAGATCTGACAGTTTACCTTTGAAGCACAACAGACAGAGCTTCTACCCGAGCTCGCGCTCTAGGTTCCATGCCTGCATGGAAAGTTAACTATTTCACCTCCGGAGCAGTTCTAACCTGCGGTCATACTGCAATTGTCATAATATAGCAAGACTCCAATAGAAGAAACAACATTACTAAGGTGAGTAATTTTTTCTTCTCTGAGGTGCTGCCCATCTATGGCGTAGGAGAGGCTAGGGTGTTCCACACCATGGGATTCAATCACTGGTTGAAAAACTGGTGTGGAACTCAGGGATTTGGCTTCATTGGGGACTGGGGGTCCACCTGGAGTGATGCAAGCCTATACTGGCATGAGGGGCTGCATCTGTCCAGGAGGGGAACCAGGATCCTAGGTGATAGGTTTAAGTGCTTCATTGGCAAGCATTTAAACTAGCCAAGGGGGGAGGCACTGGAAAGAAGCAGGGAAATCCTAGCCCCCCCCCCACAAAAAATAACAGTAGTAAGTGCAGTAAATGCCAACATAGAGGTGTCGATAGAGAAAAGGGCAGGGGGTAAATAGAGAAAGGGACAAAGGCAAGAAGGACAGGGATGGGGCAAAAAGGAGTAAGGCCATCAGGAAATGGAGGGTAATGAGTACCAATGCCCGTAGTCTGGGCAACAAGCTCCCTGAGCTGGTGGCCTTGATGGAAGAGGGATGCCTGGATATCGTAACAGTCACAGAAACATGGTACACAGAGAACCATGACTGGGATGTTAACATACCAGGGTACATAACCTACAGGAGAGACAGGCAGGGGAGAAGAGGGAGGAGTAGCTCTCTATGTAAAGGAAGGATAAAAGCAACTGAACAAAAGAGTAAACAGGGAGGAGAGGAGGCACTGCGGTCACCTTGGAGACTGGAAAGGCACCACAATCCGCACAGGGTTGTGCACAGACCCCCATGTCAGGGGGAAGGAATGGACAAGGATATGATAGAAGGCATTCTTAGAATGGCAGAGAAAGGGGAGATACTGTTGATGGGAGACCTGAATATGCCAGATGTTAACTGAAGCACATTTGCTGCAGCCACATCCAAGAGCAGAGCCATTCTTGATGCCCTACAGGTGGCAGGCCTCAGGCAGTTAGTTTCGGAACCCACTCGTGAGGGAGCAATCTTAGACCTCGTACTCTCAAACGGGGGCAGTGAGAGGATCTCAGATCTAGAAATGGGTTGCCATCTGGGAACAAGTGACCATCAAACAGTGTGGTTCACGTTAAACTCAGCTACAGAGTCAAGCCATACAAAAGTGAGGGTACTGGACTTTAGGAGGGCTGACTTTGGCAAGATGGGAGAGTGCCTCAGAAAAGCACTGGCAAACAGGCTAGAAGGAGGTGTGGAGCAACAATGGGGAATCATCAAAACTGCCATCACAGAGGCAACAAGCCTTTGTGTGAAGCAAATAAACAAATCAAAACGAAAGAAAAAGCCACTATGGTTCTCAAAAGAGGTGGCTGTGAAAGTCAGGAAGAAAAGATAGCATTCTGGTATAGGAAACACAGAAGGAGCAGGACAGAGAGCTGTACCAGTTAAGGCAGAAGGAAGCAGGAGGAAGTCAGAATAGCAAAGGCCCAAACTGAGGAAAAGATAGCCAACTCGGTTAAGAAGGGGATAAAACATTTTATAGGTACATCAGCGAGCATAGAAAACAAAGGGAGGATAGTGAGGCTGAATAGAATGAACGGTGGGTGGGCAGAGGGGACAGTGAAAAGCAGGGATACTGAACGAATATTTCTGCTGAGTATTCACAAAGAGGAGGAAGTGCCTAATCCAATTAACAGAAGCACTCTTGATGGAAGTCGATCCCAGTCCTTTCACAGAAGAAAGGGTTCTGCAAGAACTCCTAAAACGAAGGTGGACAAAGCAATGGGGCCTGATGGAATTCACCCCAGAATTCTAAAAGAATTAAAGGGGAACTAGTGAAACCACTGGCTACTCTTTTAATAAATCATGGGAGGATGGGGTGGTACCGAGGACTGGAGGAAGGCGGATGTGATTCCCTTCACAAAGTGGGACCAAGAGAGCAGGAAACTACAGACCTGTCAGTTTGACCTCTGTGGTAGGGAAAGTGATGGAGTCACTTCTGAAGGAAAGAATAGTTGAGTACCTAGAGGCCAGTGGGGCACAGGACCCAAGGCAGCATGAGTTCACAGCGGAAGGTCATGTCAGACTAATCTAATAGATTTCTTTGACTGGGTGACCAAAGTAGTAGACCAGGAAGGGCTGTGGACATGGCCTACCTAGACTTTAGCAAGGCATTTGACACAGTCCCACACAAAAGATTAATAGTCAAATTAACCAGCCTGGGAGTGGGTTCCAGGGTGGTAGCCTGGGTAAAACATTGGCTGGACAACAGGACACAGAAGGTAATTGTAAATGGAGTCCATTCTGAAGAAAGAGGGGTTACTAGTGGGGTACCGCAGGGTTCAGTATTGGGTCCAGTCCTTTTTAATGTCTTCATAAGTGACATTGCAGAGGGACTGGAAGGAAAAGTATGCCTCTTTGCAGAAGACACAAAGATCTGCAACAGGGTTGATACACAAGAAGGCGTGGAAAGGATGATAAGGACTTGGCAAGGCTGGAGGAATGGTCAAAGTATGGCAGCTAGGATTCAATGCAAATAAATGCAAATAATGCACCTGGAAACAAGAACCCAGGGAAGAATACACAATGGGGGAGGTAGTAACAACGACAAAAGGAAAGGGACCTGGGGGTAATCATATCAGATGACCTTAAGGTTAGCAAGCAATGTGAGAAGGCAGTAGGGAGGGCTGGGGGTATACTGGGATGCATAGGGAGAGGCATCAGCAGCAGAAAACAGTAAGTTGTTATCCCTCTGTACAGACAGTTGGCGAGACCCCATCTGGAGTACTGCGTCCAGTTCTGGACACCCCATCTCTGCAAGGACATGGACAGCATAGAGGCAGTCCAGAGGAGGGCAACTAAAATGGTGCAGGGTCTGCAAGAGAAGCCGTATGAGGAGAGACTAAAGGAGCTTAATATGTATACCCTTGAGGAAAGAAGGGAGAGGGGGGACATGATAGAAACTTTTAAGTACCTCAGTGGAATCAACGAAGTCCAAGAGGGTAGCATCTTTCAGAAAAAGGGATGTGTAAGAACAAGGGGACACAATTTAAAGATGGGGCAGTTCAGGGGCAATGTGAGGAAGTATTATTTCACAGAGAGGGTAGTGGATGCATGGAACAGCCTTCCTGAGGAGGTTGTGGGGTCTCAAACTGTGGGAGAATTCAAGAATGCATGGGACAGACATAAGGCAATTCTTGTGGGGGGTAGGAAGAAATAGGCTGTTGGTTAACTAGGATCTGCGCCTATCCTGTAGGTAGGGAAATGGGCAGACTAGATGGGCCAAGTGGTCCTTATCTGCTGTCAAAGTCTATGTTGTCTGTTAGGTAGGGAAATAGGCAGACTAGGTGGGCTAAGCGGTCCTTATCTGCCATCAGATTCTATGTTTCTGTCTTCTGTAACCCACTCATCCCCTTTTTTAAGCCTGACAATGCCATTGTTTGTGTCCCTCTTTTCCTTTATGTAGAGAAAGAAGGCCTTCTCCCCTTTCTTTATTCCTTCTGGTATTTGGAGTTCCTTCTGCACTTTGGTCTGCTGTACTTCCCTTTTTGCTAATTTGGCTAGCCTCTGCTACTCTTCCTCACCCTCCCCTCTTGCCTTTTTTTTGAATTTCTTATAGGCTGCCCTCTTATCCCTTACTATTCTGGCCACTTCCTGGTTAAACCAGGCTGGTGGTCTCGCTCCTGCTTTCTTGTCTCTCATCTCTATGTAACTGCTTGTGGTCTTCTGAATGACCCACCTTACAGTGTCCCATATTTTATCCACCTCCTTGCCCTCTTCTTTGCTTCCGAGGTCCTCCTTAATCACTTCTCTCATCTTTTTGAAGTTTGCTCTCCTAAAATGTAATGCTCTGGACTTTGTCGGGATGTCTTCTTTACCCATGTCTAGACTGAACCACACTGTATCGTGGTCGCTCCCACCTAGAGATTCCCTAATATCTATCTCCTGTACGTGCTCCCCATTAGTGAGCACTAGGTTCAGGATTGCCTCCCTCCTGGTAGGACCTGTTACATGCTGTGTCATGAATCCATCCTGGATTGCATTAAGAATTTCCTGAGTTCTGGCACAGGATGTTGCACTTTGGGTACAGTAGGTTAAAGTCTTCCATCACTATTACCTCCTCCCTCCCTGCTGCTTTGCCCAACTGTGAGCAGAGTTCTCTGTCCATCTTCTTGACCTGGTTGGGTGGTCTGTATACAACCCCCAAACTAATCTTCCTTCCTCTGTTTTTCTGAAGTTGGAGCCACAGTATTTCAATGTTCCCCATATCTCTGTCTTCCTCTTTCGCACATACAATTCTTTCCCTGATGTATGCTGCTAACCCTCCCCCCCCCCCCCCCCTTGTGTGTCTCACTTTCCCTTCTGTATAGTTTGTAACCTGGGATTGAAAGATCACAGTCGTGGTGTTCTGTGGCCCAGGTCTCTGTGATGGCTGCAATATCCACTTTACCCTCTGCTAAGAGGGCATGCAGTTCTGCCGTCTTATTCCCAAGACTGCGTACATTTGGCGACACCACAATCCACACTGTATCTGCATTACCCTTGTTCTTTAGATTGTCTTGGCTTATCCCCCTACCCCCTTCTCTTCCCCCATTTCTTGGTTGGTCCCCTTTCTCCCTTCCCTTATCGATATCACTGCTTTTGTTGGTGGGGGGGAGTCTATTAGCCTCCTCTTTTCTGTCTCCCCCCTTAGCAGTTTAAGCCCGGTTCCCTTCTCATATACTCCCCCAGACTGTCTTTCAGTGTTACTTTTCCTTCCCAGCTAAGGTGTAGTCTATCCCGACTATAGAGCCCCTTGTTTGACCATGTGTCTCCCCATTTTCCTGTAAGAGTGTACCCCTCTTCATTACACCACTTCCCCCAGCCACTCGTTGAATCCCACTATTCTCCTTATATTAGCTGTGCTTGCCCTAGGGACTGGAATTATTTCCAAGAAGGCCAACAAGTTCACTGACTCTTTGCATGATCTTGCTATTTCCCTGAATCTATTTTGTACCTCCTCCTCCTCCTCCTCCCCCCCAGCCAAATCATTGATTCCAATGTGCAAAATCAAGTTGGATTTTTCCCCTGCCTCTCCTAACAGCTCCTTGGTTTTGAGTGATGCTTTCTCTGCCTCCATTCCTGGCATACAAGCTATTGTCGTTCTATTATGCGGGTCTTCTCTTCTTCCCCATTGTATACCTTTTATTACTGAATCCCCGAAGAGCACTATTTTTCTGTTTCTAGAGTGTCTATCCCTCGATTCCATTTCACCCCTTCTGTAACTGTAATTGTTCCTGCTTAATTCCTCCCTGCCCTGTACCATAGTTCCTCTGTGTTTCAGTAACTCCACCTCCTCTCTCTTCTCCTCCTGTGGAGGAGTATACAGCTGAGTAACTGAACTTTACCAATTTTGCACTTTTGGATTGGTTTAAGTGAATTTCCTGTAGACACACAATTGCCGATTGTTCTTTTTTAATTATGATGAACATTTTTTCCCTTTTAACCGGATTGTTAAACCTTTAACATTAACAGAGTATATTTTAAAGTTTGATCTAGTCATTTTTGTTAGAATGGACAAGAAGTCTGATTGCCTTTTCTTTACATACTGTATGAGACATAACAATATATCCCTGCCTCTCTCGTGGACTTCCCCTATCCTGTCTCCTTTGGACCCGCACACTGCTCCACTCTCTGTGTTTTACTGTACCATAGTCATGCTTACACAATTTACAAACACTGAAAATACAACATACAACTATTATTACTATATACATCTGGCTGGGTTTGCCCTTGTCTTCCAAGGTAGGAGTTCCATGGCTCACAGAACTTTGTGCCATTGAAAGGAGGTGACTCTCTTCTCCTTCAACAGCTGGGAGGTAGTGAAGCATAACTTCAGCCTCCAAGGAGCAGCAGCTCCTAAGGGGGATGGGGGAGTTGATTACTTGGAAAGGAATATGGGCTTTTAAGGGGGTGTGGGTTTTATGATGTCTCGGTTGTATGTAGTGCAAATAATCCAAGGGTACAGCTTGCAGTGGCAATGCCACCAGTCTGCATCCTGTCACACTTGCTATAAGCCTGACTAGATGGGTACTGATAATTTCTTTATGTAATTACCTGTAGTGTTAAAGACAGGGCGGCTAGTGATCTTCCATATGTTCCACCCACCAGATCCCAGAAGTGCTTCCCATTCCACTGTTGGCCCTGCAGGATACTTCATATCTGAAACAAAATCTCATGCTCTTTAATAGTAAGAGTAACTTGGGAGGGAACAGGAGAAGCAGAAGGTATGCTGTATGTATGAGGGCTCAAATCATGGTAGCCGCCATTTATATACAGATTTTCATCCGAGTCACCGAGTCTTATTTCACTATATGCTATACCTTAAGTGGCCACTTGAGGGGATCCCAGTTCTTTTTTGTGACTCTGATCTCTCTCCTGAGAGCACTTATTACTGCCCCTTGGTGTAGTGTAAAACTGTCAGCAAGCTGTCGTATATCTTGGGGGGAGTTTGCTCTTCACAGTTCCTTAGTTCTCAGCACTCATGTGCCATCCATTCAGAGCAATCTCGTTTAGTGGGTGTTTCATATTTTGTTAATGTGGATGGTATTTGTTTCCTTTATTCGGCATCATACTAATAACTAGCATACCAATGCAATTACTATGTTTAATTCTGCTGTAACAGGTAGCTTGCTTGGGGCTCTGACCATGCCTCTTTCTGTTCTGTGTAGGGATTTACATTCCCTGTTCTCTTTAAGTATTTTAACCTTGATAATCATTGTGGGTGGAGGTTTAAAACCACCGCCATTCTCTCATAGGGGTGTAAAGTGATAGCAGGTTATGATATACAGCCCCATAAGTGTGTGTGTGTATGTGTGTGGTTACCAAGGTCCCTACGTGGACTTTCTCTACCTTCCCCTATTTCCCCTACGGGGGGGGGGGGGCATGGATCAGTGCTCAATAAGTCACTGTAGCTTTCTCGTTTCCCACTCATGGATTGCCCCTTCCAAACAAAAGCCGACATTATTTCGGACATAGATTGTCACTGTCCACTGCAGAAGGGCACATTCCCCTTTTAACCTTTACTTTTAATGAGATGTGTCAAGGAGTAGTAACTCCACAGAGCCAAGAGGAGGGACAACCATACCCCATCCCTCTATTCCACTAAACTCCATGTTCTGTGAGATTGGACCCCTCACTTGACATCTGTGTGTGGGGGGGAGGGGTGAGTGGGGTACACTCGGAGCGACAGGTATCAACCTACTCCTTCAACTTGAGAGCCCTCCCACTAGGGGGTCCTTCTCATATTTTGTGGTCACCCCTTATCTGAAACTTTATATTTTCTTTCTGCAAGGAAGAGGGGAGATTTCTCCCCCTGAAAGGGGGGGGAGAGGATTGCTGGGGTTTGGCCTCTTCAGTGGGTGAGGCGGGACTAGAAGAATCCAGTGTGATCCTGCCTTAATGCCCGGATTACATTAGACGCTAATAGAGTGCAGTCAATTGCACTGCTCTGTCTTGTTAACATAACTCCATTATAATATTATTAATCTTAAGGAGAATTAATTCTCCTCGAACTTTTCACTCTAAAGAGGCTTTACAAAAAAAATCCTGAGCCTTAGATTCATGTGTCCTGCACTGTTTCGCTGCAGCGTGGCTTTGGCTGCACAGTGTTGTTGAGAACCATTTCACCATCGAGGTTTACAGTTTCGTGTTTCCATGAGGCACTGTTTGGTAATGGGAGCCCCACCCCCACCCCGCGACAAACCACCGCTGACTCCAGGGCTCACATTTTACTTCAGTTTCATGTAATATTGGTGACCGAAAGGCGAAAACCCAGGGGAATCCCTCTGTAATTTAGTGGTAAAAATAATAGCAGAGAAATCACAAAGGGAAATACAGACACACAAGGACCCTGCTTACTTCTACAGGAGGAAGACCGTTTATTCGTTTTGCTCTTCCCCTCCAAAAGCAGCTCCTGGGAGTTAATGATAGAGTTATAAACTGGTCCAAGGAGGGAAGAGACAAACACATTCATACATTGGAGGTCCAGTCTGTCTACCCACTTTACTCTGATCTCATCTTAGCTGAATAAACTGTAGGGCAAGTTCATATTCCTCTCCACCTGGGTCCCCCGGTCGCCATCCCCCCACCATGGTTCTGTCCACCTCAGATCCCATGTAAGGCACGGAGTCCAGGACAGACAGAAGGCATTCTCCTTTAGGAGATGGAATAATAACAATTCACATGTAGCATTCCTTGTGTTGAACAGGCTGAGTGGCCAAGGAGCAGCAGAGTATTAGGTGTCTCGAGGTAAGGACCCCCCCCCCAGCAGGCACTCACCACGAGCCCAAAGTTAGGACATTTCTGTTAAGTGTCCTCAGTTCCTTCAGGCAATGGATTGCTGTTCCAATTTCTTCTCTGTGGTTCTTGCATGATTTGAGCTGAGAAATTATGTTCTTTTTTGCAGCTTCAGCTGTTCGTCCCTGGACGTTCCTGCTTGTATCCACACAGTCTTCTTAATCTGCTCCGTCGGCATAGCCGAAGGTTGCTCAGCTGGAATAAGGCCACATGCTGATAAGTCCTTTCAAACAACATGAAGTCTAGCTATATTATGACATATGCAGCATAACCCCAGGTTAGAACTGCTCCAGAGGTGAAAGAGTTAACTTCCATGCAGGGCATGGAATCTTGAGCGCGAGCTCGGTTGAACACTCTGTCTGTTGAAGCTCAAACTTAAACTGTCAGATTCTTTACTCCGCCTCACTGAACAGTCGCTCCAGAGATTCCTCCTGCTGCTCAGTTTGTTTGTCGGTTTTAAAGTGTAATTTTCGGTTTATTTACCGAAATTTAACCGCAATCGTCGGTTCAAGCTCTGTCTGTGGTATTGTAAGTAATAGATAGGCTTACTTTTTTATTTTTCTTCTGTGTCCTTTAGAGTGCGGTTCCCGGTTCTTATCGGTTCTAAAAAAAATGGATTTTATTACGTTTTTTTCCACGACCCGTGACACGGTTGGGAACCGATAAGAGAGTCTTGCTTGGTGGATTGCCGTTAACGGGCAAGTTTTGGTTAGGCTGGCACTATGTCTGAGAAACCCAAAAGAAAAACCGGACCCACTGGGTTTCAGCACTGTGGCCTCTGTGGGGAAGCCTTTGCCAAGGCTGACCCACACACCATATGTGTATATTGTCTGGGGTTCTGGGCAGACTGCCAGATTTGTAAAAATTTTCCTGCTGCCACCGTGGAAAAAAGAGTTGGTAGGCTCAGGGAAAAGGAGGCCAAAAAGTCCGCTGACCCGGATGGCCCACCCGGTTCGGTTCCAACCGAACCTGAGGGAGTGCCCTCTGACCAGGGCGATGCTTCCTCGGGCAAACAAAGAGCCAGCTCTGAGGAGCCGGTTCCAACTAAAAGGGCTAGAAGGTCAGCTAGTTTGGGGCCAAAAGTTCTTTCTCCAACTGCTGAGGAAATAGCCAAAGCTATTCAGATTGTCCAGTCTCTTTCCCCAGTTCCGTCCGAACCGGCACCACTGGGTAAGCGCCCAGTTCGGTCGGTTCCCTCAGTTCAAGATTATGATTTTGAAGATTTTTATGAACCAAGGGAAGGGGAGGAGGGGTACGAGGAGAGTGAGTGTGATTTTGACAGTCTGGATGTGCCCATTGAACCGGACATCTCTCCAGACAGACCTTCAGGAGTATCCCCTCCCAGGCTATCTGAGTCCCCTTCTCATTTTTTGTTTTACAAGAAAGTTGCTGACACTCTGCAACTCCCTGTTGAGGAAGCTGTTGATGATCAAGAAGAGCCTGATTTTGTGGAAATGATGGATATTCCAGAGTCTAGGAGACTGTCTATTCCCTTGCATAAATCTTTTAGGAAACAGACAGTAAAAATTCTGAAAACTCCTCATTCTATCCTCCCTGTGGATAAAAGGATGGGCAAGAGGTATGCTTATCAGGCTCTGATACGGAGTTTCTATCTCAGCAGTGCAGCCATGTGGGGGTAGTGCAGGCTGCAGCCTGTGACAAGGCTAATATTCCTCTAGCCTCTCACCCTCCTGAAAAGGATTCCAGGAGGATGGATGCCATGGCAAAAAAAGCAGTACATGGCAGCATCTTTGGGACTCAGACAAGCAAATTATATGGCTTACGCAACTAGGTACCAGAAATCCAGGTGGGATACTGTCCTGGCCCTAGCAAAACAGGCCCCTGAACAGCTTGCCAGGGAGCTGGAGCAGGTGGCTGCTGATGGTATTGAGGCATCCAAGGTGCAATTTCATGCTGCTGTAGACTCTAATGATGTTTCATCTAGAGTTATGGCTACATCGGTGTCTCTTCGCAGAATGGCCTGGCTCAGATGTACTACCCTGTCACAGGATACCCAGTCTAAGGCTATGGATTTTCCTGTTGTGGGAAATTCTCTGTTTGGGGAGCAGACAGAGAATTATATGAAGAAAATGGATGAGTATAGGACCACCTATAGGAGTGCACAGGCCAAAGAAAGGCAAGTCACTCCTCAAAGGCAACATGTCAGGGGCAGGGGCAGGCCTTTTCATAGGCCATTTTACCAAGCCCAGGCCTCCTCTTCTGCTTATGCCCAGAGGGGGTTCTTTAGAGGAAGGGGCAGAAGGGGTTCTAGTAAGCCTGCTTCTACCCCTTAACCCAAAGCCCCTGCAAAACAGGCTCCCTGATGGGGTAGCCAGGGATGATTCTCCACTACCGGTAGGGGGCAGGCTGGCTTACTTTGTCCAGGACTGGAAGTCTTTAACATCAGACAAGTGGGTCCTGGAAGTAGTAAGCCAGGGACTGGTTCTCAGCTTCAAAAAATTTCTGAAGATGAGAGCCAGATCATTTCCACCTGCAAACCCATCAGAGGCACTTGCCCTGGAAGCAGAAGTTTCTGCCCTCCTGGCTCTCAGAGCCGTGGAAAGGGTTTTACCCATACACCAGGGCAAAGGGTTGTACTCCAGGTACTTCCCTACCCCAAAAAAGACAGGAGAATGGCAGCCCATTCTGGATCTCAGATATCTAAACAAGCACCTTTTAAAACCAAAGTTCAAAATGGTGACCCTGGAGATTATTTTACCCTCTCTAAGGCCAGGGGACTGGCTAGCCTCCCTGGACCTCAAGGATGCCTACTTTCATGTTCTCATCAGAAGCTCCCATCGAAAGTACCTCAGATTCGAACTGCCCTCAGGCCATTACCAGTTCAGAGCAATGCCCTTCGGCCTCTCCTCGGCTCCAAGGGTGTTCACAAAATGCCTGGCAGTAGCAGTTGCTCATTTAAGAAGGCAAAAGATTGCCATCTTCCCTTATCTGGACGACTGGCTCGTTGTAGGCCAGTCTCCAGAACAGGTCAAACTTCATTTGCAAGTAACCCAGCAGCTGCTTACATCTCTAGGTTTCCTTCTCAATCTTCCAAAGTCAGTTCTGTAGCCTGTCCAGCTTCTCACCTTCATAGGCGCAGAACTGAACACAAAAGAAGCCAGAGCCTTCCTTCCTCTGGAGAGAGCAAGGACCCTGGTGTCTCTGGCCTCCTCTTTCACCCTGCAGGTCTCTCGACCAGCAAGGCATTACAGCTCCTGGGGCACATGGCTGCTTCTACAGCAGTAGTGCAGGAGCGAGATTTCAGATGAGGGACATTCAGTTCCATTTGAGAGCCTTTTGGTCTCAAGGACGGATCCCCTAACCAAATTGATTCCAGTGACTCGAACCCTGATCCAGGCCCTTCAGTGGTGGCAGGATCAGAACAATCTGAGACAGGGGTTCCTTCACCCCCAGTCTCATTCCTTGACCCTTACTACAGATGCATCCCTCCTGGGGTGGGGAGCTCACATGGGCGACCTTTCCACCCAAGAGCTGTGGTCCCCTCAGGAATCCCTGCTCCACATCAATTTGCTGGAGCTCAGAGCAGTTTTTCTAGCACTCCAGGTTTTCTCCACATCTGTCCAGAACAAGGTAGTTCAGGTCAGAACAGACAATACCACTACAGTGTGGTACATCAAGAAGCAAGGGGGCACTCGGTCATTTTGAGCAATGAAGTTGCGGTCTCTGGCTTACTCTCTGAACGCCTCCCTTACGGTAGTTCACCTCCCAGGCAAGGACAATGTCCTAGCGGATGATCTCAGCAGGATTTCCCAGGGCCATCACGAATGGGCACTGGATCCCCTGGTACTGGAGGTAATATTTGCCAGATGGGGCACTCCGCAAATAGATCTCTTTGCAGCCCCAGACAATCACCAACTTCCCCTTTTTTGCTGCAGGCCCCCAGTGTTGGGCTCAGTCCCTCTGGATGCCTTCCTTCTCAGTTGGGAAGGGAAGTTTCTCTATGCTTTTCCCCCCTTTCCTCTTCTTTTCAAAGTGCTAGTCAGAATCAGATCTCAATCCCGCAAGATGATCCTGATTGCTCCAGATTGAGCCAGGTAGCCCTGGTACCCACTCCTCATGTCCTTAGCAGTCCACCCTCCCCTATGCCTTCCCAGGAATCACAACCTGTTAACCTGTGCCCAGGGGAGAGTTTGGTATCCGAACTTCAAATCTCTCAATCTCAGGGCTTGGCTCTTGTAGAATTAGGGTTGGCTGAGCTACACCTTTCTCAAGGTGTATTGGATATCTTCAAGGCCTCTAGGAAGCCTTCCACCAGGGCTACATATAATTCAAAATGGAAAAGATTTTCCATATGGTGTGCTGGTAAACATATTTTCCCAGAATCTGCTGGTGTGCCCATGATCCTGGATTATTTGGTGCATTTGAATTCCTTGGGGCTGAGACCAGCTACCCTAAAAGTGCTTGTGGCAGCTGTGTCTGTCTTCTTGTCAGCAGGTAAGCCCTCTTCTTTATCAGCTCACCCTGTGTTCTCCAAGTTTTTTAAAGGGTTGCTTCACACCAATCCCCCATTCAGGGATCCTGCCCCTGCTTGGGATCTTAATATTTGCATCGCTCAGCTTATGCAACCCCCTTTTGAGCCATTATCTTCAGCAGAGCTGAAGTACTTGACTTGGAAAACTGTGTTTCTGGTAGCCATCACCTCTGCCAGGCGCATAAGTGAGCTACAAGCCTTGTCAGTGGAGCCTGATTTCATCTCCTTTCATAGAGATAAGGTAGTCCTCAGGACTAACAGGAAGTTTTTGCCTAAGGTGGTTTCAGACTTTCACCTTAATCAATCCATGTCTCTCCCTGTATACTTCACTGACCATTCCTCCTCTAGTGAGAGGAGATTGCACAGTTTAGATGTCAAAAGAGCCCTTAGTTACTATATAGAACGTACCAAGGGTCACAGGTTCAAATCCCTCCAATTGTTCCTCACCTATGGTGAGGTTGATAAAGGGAAACCTGCCACTAAAAGATCCATTGCCAGGTGGATTGTCTCTCGTATCCAACTTTGTTACGAAAAACTGGGTAAGGTTCCTCCCTCAGGCCTGAGGGCTCACTCTACCAGAGGTACAGCTGCATCTCTGGCTGCTGCCAGGGACATTCCTATCCTAGAGATATGTCAAGCAGCTACCTGGAAAACAGTTCACACTTTTACTAAACATTACTCCTTGGATATCCAGGCTAGGAGTGATGCTCGATTTGGCACAGCTGTGCTTCAGAGCCTATTTCCCAAGTAGGTTCTGTCCCTCCTCCATGGAAGTACTGCTGTGTAGTCTGCATATGTCATAATATAGCAAGACTTCATGTTGTTTGAAGAAAAAATTACTCACCTTAGTAATGTTGTTTCTTCTAATGGAGTCTTGCTATATTATGACCTCCCCCCCAGCCTGCCCTCTCAGAACCTCTGTTTTTGGGATGTGGGTGGGCAGTGCAATGTTGGCACTTCTTTGATGCCCACTTCATTTCACCCTTCTTGGGTGCTTAGGTGTTATGCTTTAGTTTCTTCTTGAATCCCCCGACTTGAGTCTTTGTTTTGGGATCAAGATCAAAAAGGTGTTTTTGTAGTTAGTAGCCAGTGGCTAGTGTAGGTTTACGGCTTCCACACAGAACCTTAGTGAGTTTTTGCTCGTAAAGATCTGACAGTTTAAGTTTGAGCTTCAACAGACAGTGTTCAACCGAGCTCGCACTCAAGATTCCATGCCCTGCATGGAAGTTAACTCTTTCACCTCCGGAGCAGTTCTAACCTGGGGTTATACTGCATATGTCATAATATAGCAAGACTCCATTAGAAGAAACAACATTACTAAGGTGAGTAATTTTTTCTTCTTGCATCATCCACGGAGTTGTATGTGTGTCTACCATCTGGTAAGAAGGACACCAGTTTAGCTGGATACGGAGTTGTAAATTTAATTTGCTGTCTCTTAAGAGCATGCAGAATGGGTACATAGGCTCTGCGCTTCTTTTGGATGCTCATTGGGTAGTCGTTGTCAAATAGAATTTTGTGATTTTCAAAATACACCTGTTTCAGTCTCCAAGCTCTGATGATAATTTCCTCCTTTGTCTTATATTTATGAAAACGGAGAATGACAGAGC
This sequence comes from Neoceratodus forsteri, assembly GCA_016271365.2. Taxonomy (NCBI): domain Eukaryota; kingdom Metazoa; phylum Chordata; order Ceratodontiformes; family Ceratodontidae; genus Neoceratodus; species Neoceratodus forsteri. The sequence continues at coordinate 212,385,039 of CM028129.1, read as the reverse complement.
AGGATCGGGCTGTGTTGTCTTTTGACTTCGGACCTACAGTCTAATGTATTTGTTCAAATGCCAGTTGTGTTTGAGGGCCCAGTTGAAGTTATTCTTTTAAAAATTTCTGTGTAAATCCCTTGATGTCCTGTCCCTGTGCTTCCTCAGGCACTCAGTACAGATGTATGTTTTTTTGACAGCTCAAACTTTCTGCATCGTCCTGTCTCTCCAGTATAGTTGATTGTGTTTCAGCAATTTGTATTACCACTGCTTCCAGTAAATCTATGTGTTGATCTGTGATTGTAAGTTGGGGCTCTGTCTCATTGGCCTGTTTCTGCAGTGTTTTAAGTTTGGCTCCTATGTTGTCTAGTTTGGTGGAGATATCTGTTCTGGACTCATGGATTTCTATTAGTATCTGGTCCAGCTTTTTAGTCTTTTTATGAGGTGTGTAGGAACCCAATGCCTGGGACATCTGAGTTCCTGAGGCTGCAGATGTGGAGCTGTAAGGGTCTTCGTGATTGGGTCACCATTTAGTACCATCCCTGTGCTCCAATTGTAGTATTTGCTTATCAGACCTCTTTATGTTGATGTTGAGCACACCAGGCAAATTTTTTTCTAGTTGGTTTGTCAAATAAATAGCAGCAGTGGAGGCTTGGTGTAGTGAGATGCGAGATGCAGAAGTCACTGGACACAGTTTTCAGACATTGGGGCACTCCAGAAATAAATCTGTTTGTCTCAAAAGAAAACCATCGGATTTCTATTTATTGCTGCAGGGGGACTCCTTGGGTACAATACCCATGGAGGCATTAACACTGGACCAGACAGGGACATTTCTGTATGCTTTTACTCTATTTCCTCCGCTATTGGGAGTCCTACTCAAACTCAGGATTCAGTCTGCAACCATGATCTTGCTATGGTACCCTCTTTTACTCTCCCTGTCTACCAAGCAACCCATTTGTTTTCCCCAGAGATATAATCTCCTAACAGCTGTTTATGGTTTGATAGTATTCCTGAACCTTAAGACCCTTCACCTGAACGCCTTGATCTTCCTGGACATAAAGTCTCCACCACTTATTCACACTAGTGGAACTACACCAGAGGTGCTAGGACCCAGCAGGAGCCAAAAATCTTCAGGAGGGCCGGCACTGAGGTAGAACAGCACATGCACAGCGCCACGAGGCCAGCTCACACCATATAGGCTACCTCGGCCTTGGACCTCCAATAGCCTCAGTTCCTTTTTCACGCTGTTGAGTGCGCTTCAGTGACGACGTCGCTCGCCCACCGGGAGTCAAATCTTCATGTCTATACGACAGCAGCATAGTCGTTCAGTATTTGATTAGTTTTTAGTATATTTATGTTAAAAAAAAAAAAGTTTATTTCATTTTCTTTGACTAAGAGAAGAAGTCTTCTTCAGCCTGCCTTCGACAGAGTTGATCATGAACGGGGCCGGTGATGGCAGGGAGACTTCACTTGGAAGCTGTTTTAGCAGCAGGGCTGGGTTCGGTCCACTGCCGTCTTTGGAGGCAGGGTCTGACCATAGGCAGTCCGATGCTCAGGAGGAAGGGTGGTTCTCCTGAAAGCACAAAAGGAAGCGGGCCCATTCCCAACTGAGGTTGGGAACCCGGCACTGCTTGGCCTCGAGCTCTTCTTCGTCCAACCGGTAAAAGAATAAGCGGTACCACTTGAGGTCGCCTTCTGGTACGTCTGCATGGAGATCACTGGTAGCAGGGGACAGGGGGCTGACCCCAGCTCTGTCGGGGTCACCTGTGTCCCTGGATCCTAGCAGCTGCGATCCTCGGCTCTGGAGTCCCTTCCCGCCCCCCCGGGGGTTCTTCTGGTGAGCAGTTTCATCATTGGGCCTCTCTTATGGAGCAGTGGGTCCGGCGGTTGTCCCGACTACCCTTGCCTATGGACCCGACTCTGGGGTCTTCGGGCCTAGGAGCCATGGACTTGCGGGTGAAGCGGTTGGGCCAGCCTAGTCGTGCAATACCTTCTTCGGTGCCATCGATGCCACTCCCTTGTGCTTTTCCCCCTCACAGGGCTGCAGCGCAGGGGTCAGCATAGGTACTGTCTTCTCCTACTTCTTTTTATTCTTTCAGATCTCCAGCTTTGGGTGTCCTGATGTCGAGTTTGGGGACCCCCGGTCACTCTGCCGGTGCCACCCTTGGCACCAGCCTTGGCGGTGCCGCTCCCGGTGCTGTTTTCTGCGCTGGTGCGAGTGCTGGGATTTTCGACTCCGATTCAAGGAGTGCCTTCTCCTGCTCTTCTTCCTCCTCCCTTTCCCTTCTATGCTATTCCTTCTGGGTTAGTAGAAGACTATATTGAGCCTGATCCTGACCTACGATTCGGGGAGGATCTGGATGAGGATTCATCCTTTGGAGTGGAATGTAAGCCCTCCACTTCAGCAGAGCCTTTGGTTGAGGATCTTTCTTTTAAGTCTCTTCTGAAGAATATGAATTCCACCCTGTCTCTTCAGACTTCTGAAGTGGACCCTGGGAAGCTTTTGCACCTTCAGTATCTGCATGTTCCTGAAATTCCTGTGTAATTGACACCTCCGGTGCAACCCTCTTTCTAGACTCTTTCACAAATGGTGTGGGACAGACCAGTGCTCATTCCTTCTGTGGTTAAGTCCATAGACAGGAAATATGCTTCCCCTAAGGAGAGGCCAATCCTTGCTTCTCAAGCCTTTGCGGACACCATAGTGGTCTTGGCAGAGAATGACAAAGTCGCTGTTCCTCAGGAATCCTCGGCTCATCCAGTGAATAAAGAATCCCATAAAATTAACACTCTGGGGATGCGAGTGTTTGCTGCTGCTGCCCTAGGCATGCATATTGCTAGTTATCAGGGCTATTTCTCTCAGTACGAGTATACCCTCTGGCATTCACTCAGAGAAACTGTGGAGGCTGTTCCAGAGTCGGACATTAGCTTGGAGCTTCTTCAGACCATTACTAGAGGCATAGAGTCCAAAATCAACAACTTAAAGCTGCTGTTGATGCCTTTGACATTGCTTCTAGAGCAGCAGCAACTGGGATATGTACCCAGCATCACTCCTGGCTAAGCACTACAGGGTTCACAAATGATGCTCAACAGAGAGTCATGAACTTTCCATTTGATGGAGTTTATCTTTTTGGCCCACAGGTGGAGCAGACACTGGAGGCAACTCAGAAAACTAGGACTGCTATTAAGACAGCAAGGCCGGCCCCTGCTGCCCCTCAGTGGGGTGGAAACTGCCAGTAGTTTTATAACCAGCAGTCCCTTGCAAAAGAAAATGCAGCAGAAGGCACAGGGCCCGAAGGTACCTAATGCCACCCTCTGAAGACCCAGCCCATGTCCCACCTCAACTGCCCAAGAGGGACTCCCCTTCGGTGATAGGGGGGCATCTGACTCAGTTTTACAATCAATGGAAGTTCGTCATAACTGACAAATGGGTCCTCAGGATAATTCGAGAGGGATACTCTAAATTTTTCAGATACCCCTCTGGATCGTCCACCCAAACGACAGCCCAAACTGTCTACCACTTAGTCAGACCTCCTTGCTTCCAAGTTTCAAGGCCTTCTGAACAACAGGGCAGTAGAAGTGGTTGCACAAGCAGAGTGGAACACAGGTTTCTACTCCCACTACTTCCTTGTTCCAAAGAAAACAGGCAGTATGCGCCCTATTCTAGACCTAAGGAAGTTAAACAAATACCTTTTCAAAGAGAAATTCAAGATGATATCGCTAGGAATGCTCTTACCTCTGATTCTTCCAAATGATTGGTCGGCTTCTCTGGACATACAGGACACCTACCAACATGTCCCAGTGCACCCAATCCACCACAAGTACCTATGCTTTGTGCCCCTGGGCCAGCACTACCAGTTCAGAGTCCTACCCTTTGGGCTATCCTTGGCGCTGCTAGTCTTTATAAAGTGCTCTGCAGTGCTTGCAGTGCATCGAAGAAAATTCAGAATTCAAGTGTTTCCCTACCTGAACAATTGGCTCCTATTGAGCTCCTCCAGACAAGGGACACAGGAAGCGGTTGCCATGGCTTCCAAGTTCCTCACATCCATGGGAGTTCTCCTGATTCTGGAAAAATCACAGCTTCAGCCCTCCCAACAACTTCTCTTCATAGGAGCTGTCCAGGACACCTCCAGAGCAAGAGCTTTCCTACCAGAAGACAGGAGAATCGACATTCTCCAGATGGCTCGCTTCATCAAGGAGAACAACTCATTTAGAGCGCTCTCAATGCAGCGGATGCTGGGTCTCATGGCATTGTCTGTGCTCACGGTACACCTGGCCCGCTTGCACATGAGAACTGCGCAATGTATGCTCAGCACTCAGTGGTCTCCAACCACGCATGCGCAATCATTCCACATCAAGGTGATCTGAGACCCTAACGAGATCACTAACCTGGTGGACTCAGGAAGACAACCCGCTCCAAGATTTTCCCATTGCCCCTCTGGAGACACAGATCATCATCACCACAGGTGCATCTCTGACTGGTTGGGGAGCTCACTGTCAGGATCACCACACCCATGGTATGTGGAGTCAGGATGAGTCCCAGCTGCACATAAATGTCCCAGAGATAAGAGCTGTCCTGTACGCTGTCCAAGCCCTGAAGGATATCCTCTGTCACAAGGTAATTCTTCAAATGGACAGCAAGGTGGTGATGTATTACATCAACAAACAAGGTGGAGCACACTCTTACCCTCTGTGCAGTGAAGCTGTGAGAGTGTGTGAATGGTGTCTCGAGCACGAAACTCTGATATCAGCGGTCTACTTGCCAGGAATCCAGAGTGATCTGGTGGATTGCCTCAGCAGAACAGAGGCGGATACACACAAATGATCTCTTGACTCAAACGTTATGCACTTGCTATTCAAAGAGTGTGGCATTCCGGACCTGGCCATTTTTTCGTCCCCACTCAACGCAAAACTGCCTCTGTTCTGCTCCAGAAATCCAGAACCTGACGTTTTCTGTCAGGATACATTCAGACTGCAGTGGACAAGACACTTTCTGTATGCATTTCCTCCTCTTCCCTTAATTCAGAGGGTGCTGCTCAAGCTGGAGGCACGGGGGGGGGCACATGAATCTCATCACACCATACTGACCTCGTCAGATATAGTTTCTGTTAATCAACAGATTATCAGAGTTTCCACTGAGACAACTACCACTTCAAATGGACCTCCTGACCCAGGGTCCAGTGGTCCATCCCAACCTGTGGTCCTTTCATCTCCATGCCTAGCTCCTGAAGAGATCGAAGTGGGTAGATTCAACATCTCCCATAGAATTTCAGACATTCTCCTAGCAGCACACAAGCCATCCACTGGGAAGACCTACACAGCTAAGTGGAAACGATTCTTCATTTGGTGTGCAAAATCCTCCCTGGACCCCTTCATTTGCTCACCAAGCAAGGTGTTAGAGTACCTTCTAGACCTGTCAAATGCAGGACTGCAATACTCGGTGGTGAAGGTGCATCTTTGTGCAATTTCAGCCTACCATGAGCCTATCTACAATATGTCGGTGGCTCAGCTGACCTTGGTTAAGAGATTCCATAAAGGTATCCTCCATACTAGACCACCAGTCAGGAGACCGGTAGTAGCTTGGGATATCAACCTTGTACTAGACATGTTCACCCGTAAGCCATTTGAGCCTCTAGCAACCTGTGAGTTGAATTTCATGATCTGGAATTCTGTCTTCCTTGTGGCCATTACCTCTGCACGCAGGGTGTCTGAAATACATGCCCTGGTCACAGACTCACCATACATAGTATTTCACAAGGACAAGGTGGTTCTGAGAACTCACCCTAAATTTCTCCCCAAAGTAGTCTCTGAATGCCACCCAAACCATCCCTTGATCCTTTCGACCTACAGTACTTTGCAAACTTTCAGAATGAAGGGGAGCGTACCCTACATTCTCTGGATGTAAAGAGGGTTTTGCGATTCTACATTGACAGAACAAAAGAGATTCACAAATCCAAGCAACTCTTTGTCTCATTCAGCATGGCCCAGCTGCAGCAACCTGTTGCCATCAGGTGCATTTAGGCATGGCTGGTAGCATGTCTCTAATTGATGGCACAGGTCAAGCTTGTAGGCAGGGTGTACGCCCACTCTACCAGAGTGGTCATGGCATCTGTGGCAGAAATTCGAAACGTGCCCATTGCAGACATCTGCAGTGCGGCCCCTTGGAGCTCTATGCACATTTTTGTGAAGCACTACACCTCAGATGTCCATGGCAGACAGCATCCTTCCTTTGGCAGGACAATCCTTAATGGACTTCTGTCCTGAATGAGCTCCTCTCTCCTGCTGCCCTTCTCAGTGAACTATTTTGGCTCGGTTCTCTCTCACTATTGTGATTGAGTGGTGGAGACTTTATGTCCAGGAAGATATTAAAATTACGTACCTACCCGTAATTCCTGATCTTCTTGGGCTAAGTCTCCACTACTCATTCACATGCCCATCCACCATCCCCCAAGCTCACTCATCCTGTTTTTGGTCTTCACTCCCTCATTGACTGGGCTGTGAAGACACCGTTGAGTTGACCCTTCTTACACGGGTCATACGGACTATCTTATGTCCGAGATGGGTTTGTTTTACTAGGTTAGTTTACACTGCACCTCCTCTGTGAAAAAGGTGCTGAGCCAGTTGGAGAGTTGATGCCGAGGTAGCCTATATGGCGTGAGCCAGCCTTTTTGGCTCCGCTCATGCATGATCTTACCTTGGCGCCGGCCCTCCTGAAGATTTGTGGCTCCTGCTGGGTCCTTGCGCTTCCAGCGTAGTCCCACTAGTGTGAATAAGTGGTGGAGACTTAGTCCAAGAAGATCAAGAATTACAGTAGGTACATCATTTTAATTTCTTGAGGAGTTAGAATTTTCTGAATTTAATTTGTCAGAAGAGGTCCTTTAGATCCTGAAAGTTTCTAGGACAACTTCTACCAGAAAGTCTTATGCTTCAGAGTGGAAAAGATTTTCCATCTGGTGCAAGTCTAAGCAAGTCAGTCCCCTTAAGGCAAGCTTACCTACACTGCTTGACTGTCTGTTGCACCTGCAGGCTTTAGGCATGAGGCCTGCAACCCTCAGGGTTCGCTCAGCAGCAGTATATGTTTATTTGTCTGCAGGTGCTCAGAGGACAATAGCTTCACACCCTATTTTTAGGATTTTTTTCAAAGACTTGGCACACCTGATTCCTCCTGTTAGGGAACCAGTCCCTCCTTGGGACCTGAATGTGTGCATAGCCAAACTCATGGCACCTATGGCTACAGTTGGTTTGAAGTATGTCACTTGGAAAATTGTTTTCCTGGTGGCAATTACTTCAGCAAGAAGAGTGTGAGATCCAAGCTGTCTGCACTGATCCTAATTACATTATTTTCCATAAGGACAAGGTGGTCCTTAGGACTAACAGGAAATTCCTTCCCAAAGTGGTATTGGAGTTTCATTTGAACCAGTCCATCATCCTTCCTGTATTTTTCACATCCAAGTCCAGTTCTGGAGAATTGAAGCTTCATGGTTTGAATGTAAACTCTCAATTACTACATCAGCCGTACTAAGGACCTTAGGGATTTCCACTCACAACTGTTTATCATTTACATTGAGGTTGGGAAAGGCAAGCCTGTCTTAAAGAGATCAGTTACACGCTGGATAGTATCCTGCATACAGTTCTGTTGCAGTGAGACTGGGGAACAGCCACCACAGGGTGTCAGGGCACATTCCACTTCTGGAACTGCTGCCTCTGTGGCAGCTGCAAGGGACATTTCTTTGCTGGAAATCTGTAAAGCGACTGCCTGGAGTACAATACACACCTTCCCAAAAGCACTATAGCCTGGACGTTCAGTCCAGGAGTGATGCAAGGTTTGGCACTGCAGTATTACAGAACCTTTTTCCTAGATAGGTTCTGTAACCACCTCCCAAGGCTCTGCTTGGTAGTCTGCATATGTCTAATCCTACTGGGAGATTCCTGGTGTTTGAAGAAAAAAATTACTTACCATAGTAATATTGTTTCTTCCAGAGGATCTCCCAGTAGGATTAGACCTCCTACCTTACCTCCCCTTACATAATACTTTCATAGGGGTCCTTAATATTACCATTAATCATTGGCTTAACTTAATGTTTCAATGCACACAGGAATGACTAGGGGCCCTAGCTCTCCTTTTGTGTTCTTTTTTCATCCTGTTTGGAACCCATCCTCTTTACCATGGGGTGGGTATTCTTGTTATTGTTGTTTTAGGTTACAATCACTTAATTCAGATAGTCTAGTGTTTTTTCATCTACAAAAATGAATCTGACTGTTAGATGAAACACAGTCCACCTAGAGGGAGCAGTTTGAATGTAGCATTCTAGTTTCATTATTTGCATACATTCAGCATTACATCACTAGCTCCGGGGCAGTCAGAGATTCTGAGCTGACTGCATATGTCTAATCCTACTGGGAGATCCCCTGGAAGAAACAATATTACAGCTTGTGTGCTCATGATCGGGACCTGCCGAAAATGTGTACACAACCAAAAATGCACATAAACTGAAAAATGCGGTCTCGGGACATCATATATGACAGACCACAATAGCAAGCAATTTTGGGGCATGCACAGAAGAGCTTTATTGCAAACAATTATAAGATCATATAAAAAATGTAATAATAAAAAAATAAGTGCTAATAATGCCACTTTAAAAACTTGTACCATTTTAAAATTAAATAAAAAATTCCAGTAAACGAGTAAAAACAATTAGCCAACTCACAGACCAGTTGAACTGCAGTTATAAAATTCAGAAATGCTAGCTTGTCTGGCTGTTTGTGTGCTAAGTGATTCCATGTTTTTATCAAAATTATAAAACCAAGTGAAGTCTGATTGCTCTCTGCGATCATCATACAGTAGTGGTGGATTTGCCGCATCATGCGCCACACTTCTGCCATTGTGGGCACCTCAACCTCCGGTTCATCATCATCCTCATCATCAGGTGTGGTTTTGCTGGCACCAGGAACTGAAGCTCAAACGTCTGCATCGGTCAGTTCCCAGCTAGCAGACTCCTCACTATCAACTGACACAAATAATGTTGCTCAGATGGATCCGGACAAATCCGGATCCACAGGTATAGGTATCGGCCCTTTTGTGACAGGATAGTGGATCTGCCAGATACTTCCACTGTCTGCCTGTGGATCTGGCTGTCGGATCCCTGGTTGGATCCCATGTTATCCGATGGCCGGATCCAGGGATCCAGTACCAGATCCAGAGATCTGACACTGGATCCCTGGATCCAGCACCGGGATCCGGTACTAGATCCCTGGATCCGGTGCCAGATAGCGTGGGATCCAACCAGGGATCCGACCTCTGTATTTGGCTGGATCCCGGGACAGATCCAACTCGAATAATGTAGCCATTCGTCAGATTACTGGCAGATCCGCGGCGGCACTATCCAAGCAACTCTGGCCACAAAAGCATCAAAATGGGAAGCCAGCATTCCAAGTGGAGGAGGCACATTCTCTGTAGGCAGCTCACACTCTTGCCCTTGTCCTTGCTGTTGTCCGATGCCGGCTTTGCGAATACAGTTCAGTATAGTCTCAGGGCTCACCTCCTCCCACACTGCACGCAGGAAGTGTATGGCATCCAGGATTGTTACTGACTTGGCAATGCTGTTAAATTGAAAACTGTCCTGCGAAACCCAGCCCAGTAAAATCTTGTTCACAATGTTTTTTCTGTAATGCTGCTTGAGGGCATTGATAATGCCCTGATCCATGGGTTGGATCAGAACTGTGCAGTTCGGGGGCCAAAACACAACCTGAACATTATGAAGGCTCAGAGGCTTGTGTGCAGGGCAATTGTCAATGATCATGACAATTCTTCTTTGCTGACAGCTCATTTTTTTGTCTATAGACTTCAGCCAATCATGGAAAATGACAGATGTCATCCAAGCATTGGAGTTGGCACTGTACTGAACTGGTAAAGCATCCATATTTACCCTTTTAAAACAGCAGGGCTGTTTTGACTTTCCCACAAACAACAGTGGCAGTTTTTCACTACCAGTACTGTTTGCACACACCATCACTGACACCCTCTCTTTTGCCTTCTTACGCCTGGATACCATCTCTTTTTTAAACAAGAGGGTGCCATCTGGTGTAGCCCGAAAGAAGAGTGCAGTTTTGTTTGCATTAAAAAATGTCTCTGGGAGCGAATGATGTTGTTATGGTGGATAAAACTTCCTGGAGCCACCGCTCTGAGTTTTCAAAGTCACTCTCAGGCTTCTTGCCGTGCACCGGCTTATAACCAATGTTGTTTCATTCCTTCCAGCGAGATAACCACCCAGCCATGGTCTCAGATGCAGTGTCTATGCCAACAACAAGATTCTTGGCTTTTTTGACCAAGATTTGTCCAGATAGAGGGACTTGGTGGTCTTGGGCAGCAGTAAACCACCGCAGTAAAGCGTCTTCCACCTTGACATCCTTTCCCTCATGTTTTCTTTTGCAGTCTTTCTTTCTTTCTTTCCACCAGCATTCCACTATATCAGGATGTTGTCTTTATTTTTTAATATTCTCCCCACACAGGAAACATTGACACAAAACTCTACCGTGAGGTCCTTACAGGACATACTGGGCAGAAGAGCTGTGTCCAGTAGCTGAACCTTATGCTCTAGCATCAGCACATTTAGTTTAAGCTTAGGGTTCTCCATTGCTGATTTCGATCTGTTTGCTGAAGTAAGACACATGTTTTCAATACCCCTCAGCAACAGCAGCTACCAATTAGGCAGGTGATACCTGGTTCAGCACTCACAGCACCAGCCATCTCGCTATTGTTAGACTGTGACTGCAATTACTGGCTAATTCACACTAATTCATACTGCTGACAGCTCTTCTGGCAGCTCTCTTGAGAGCTTTGATGACAGCATTTACTCTTGAATTTGTGCACACAACTGAAAATCAGTGCACACACAACCGATTGACTTGACATTGCAGAGATAGGAAATGAAACAGGACTGGAAGCAGCTGTGCACATAACTGGAATGTGCACATATCTGGCACACAAATGGAATTGACTGTACTATGATAAGTAATTTTTTTCTTCCTGAATATCTTTACCATTCATTCACACGTCTACCCAACATTCCCTGCTCAAGTAAGAGCCAGAGCCTCTGTGCATGTCACCCTGTTGCACCTCTACACACTGGCTTTCTTCTTGCCACTCCCTCTTGGGAGATGTTTTTTTCCTCCTTTTTATGGCTGCGTAGCGAGAGCCATGTTGACGTATTGCTATTACATAATAGAAGACGTGGCTGTGAAGCACATGACTGGATACCTTGACTGTGTCCTTCCACAGTGGAGTTGAAACCATGCGTCTCTCTCCATTCACACAGTGCTGTTTCTTTGTCTCCCCGCCATCGCACTGTTTTCTTGCTCTATACTCACTTCTGGTTCCAATCATTACAATATGGCTACTTTTCAAAGTGGTTAATCAGTATGTTAATTTACAATAGTTGTGATCCTATGTTCTGCTTGGCATAATCAAAAGGCAGTTTTCTGGCTGAGGTTGTGGAGGGCAGTCAGCAGCTTTGGAGCTAGCAAGGATGTAGAATCGCAACTATTGTAAGTTAAAATACCAAATTACCACTTTGGAAAAGTAGCCCAATAGGAAAACTCTGAGGGCTCTGTTTGAAACTGTTTAAACGCATACTGCATCTGCTATGTATTATAATGGTGAGCCTAACCTACAGTATACTGTCTCTGTTGCTGCAAAAGGTATCTCTGAGTGATCCCAGCAAGTACATTTATGCAGCTTTTTTTGTCTGACAACACTGTTAAGTTGAGACTGGAGCCACTGTTGAAAGCGCAACCCGCTGCCCCAGAGTCATGCTGAATGAATGCCATGACTTCTGCCAAAAAATATTAAAATTAAACAAAAAACACTTTCACACTCTGGCACCTTGTTCCATATAACAAACATCACATATCAACACCGTCTTAGAAACACTCACATTGAAAATCTGCTTTTCTACATTTGGTATAGCTGTAAATTAATATTGTCAGGCAGCTGGTTTTAGTAAATGGGTATCATCAGCCTTCATCAGAGTCACCAATCATAACGAACATACTACTGATTTTATTTTGCCTTATTGGTCTCTCATCTGAAAACACTGTTTGTTATGGCTGGTAACGCTGATGAAACCTGATACCCATTTATTAAAACCTGCTTCCTGAAAATATTAATCTACAACTATCTCAGATGTAGAAAAGAAGATGTTCAGTGAGAGTGTTTCTAAAACTGTGTTGGTATCTGATGTTTGTTAGGTGGTATGCACAAACAGGGCACCCAAGTTTGAATGTGTTTTTTTGTTTAATTGTAACCATGTTCCACAGAAGTCATGGCATTCATTCAGCACAACAATGGGGCAGCGGATTGCATTTTCACTGACTGTGGTTCCTGTCTCAACAGTGTTGTCAGACAGAAAAGATCTGCATAAATGTACTTGTGTTTTAATACCTATTTTGGAGGGGTTAAGAAAAGTACATATCTCCAGCCAGCATCTCAGTTCCTGCAGGCCTGAAGAGGTAGTGCTGGGGTTGGAGACGATTGGGGCATAAGTTGAGGGGAGGGGGCTAGCAAGCAAGCATCAGTATCCCGGCTAATGCAGCTCCATGACTTAGTGTGGGTTTGGAGAGGGTTGGGGCACAGCAGGGGGGCAGGGTACTGCGTGATAACCTGTAATTTGTCCTACTGATTGGGCAGTAGCGAGATCTCAGTAGAGCCGGATGGAAGCAGAGCCAGAATTTTCTATGTGGGCATATTCTTTATTGATTTAGGCAAAGTCCTCATATCACTGCTCAGCAGTTTTAAACTTTCAATTGATTTGGGTGCTTAAAAAGAGTGATATGACTCCTGTTATGTCACTCATCCACAGGTTCCTCAACGGACATTGTGTTTCTCCTCACAGACAAAACTGCAGCTGTGGAACCAGTTTAAAAAAACAAAACATTATCATCAGAGTTCCGTTCAAGTGCCAAAATCAGTTGAAAGTTTAAAAGTACTGAACAGTGCTATGAAAACCTTGCCTAAATCAATAAACAACATTCTCTCATAGGAAATCCTGCTTTCATCTGGCTCCACTGAGATCCCACTACTGCCCAGTCAGTAGGACCAATTACAGGTGGACATGCAATCAGGTTCCTCTGTCACAGAGCACTGTTAGCGATGGCATTTGAACAGTGTTTAGCTTAGAAAAATGTAGCACTAAGTATTTCGTTTATGAAATGTGTCACCACTCATAACTGGTGCCACTTTTTACCCTGTGCACTGTGTTATTTTTTATTTTTATTTATTGAAATGTTTCACCAGGAAGGCTCGCTGAACAACAAGTTGCTCGTCTCCCAGTGCAACCTGGGGTGTAGGGGAATATGAGGATAGTATACAGAGATTTGGTACACAATATAGATATACGATTTGATTACATTCAATAAAGTGAGCAGACTATACAGAAGTACTGAAAAGGAGGAATGCTAACAGGTATGAACTAGATGGAATACAGTGCTTACAGTCTTGAACTAGATAGATACGATAGCACAAATATCTTTGATAAACACTGGGTGGGACATAACTTTGTAGTCAGAAAATGGCTGGACAGAATACAAAGAGGTTGAACTAAGGCAAGATTGTGAGAAAGACACAGATAGAACAAAATTTGCAAGGTGTAATAAAAGTGCAAGGTTGACTATTAGTGCATTAGAGATTAAGGGTTAGCCAATAACTACGGCTAGGAAGGAGGAGGAGAAAGGTGGGTGGGTGGGGGGCATAAAAGCAGAGAGCAGGGGGTGGAAAGGGAGGGATTTGGAGGATGGGAAGGCAAGGGGTGGAGGAGAAGGGTCTGCCGGGGCCTGAGCCCTCCAGAATGCTGGGGACTCTGCCTGCACCAGGTGGAGGTCAAGCATGAACAGAAGGGAAGCAGGTTGTAGACAGTAGGAGTTAGAGCACATCGGGAAGGAAGAGAGGGGGAAGAGAAGGGTGTGTTGGGGCTAGGCCCCTCCAGTATGCTGTGGACCCTGCCTGCACAAGGCAGAAGTAGAACACAACAGGAGGGAAGCAGGTTGTAGGCAGCAGAGGTAGAGCATGACAGGAGGAAGTAGGCAGCAATGGGGAGCAGGCTTCAGAAGGACTAAGAGAGATGGAGGTGGGAGAGAAGAGGGTATGAGACCCAGCCCTTTCAAGGAAAGAATGAGGTGGAAGTGGGAGTGGGAGTAAGAGGTGAGGAAGATGTTTGCCTAGGTTCTAGACCCCTCCAGGATGCAGAGAACCCTTCTAGGGGCCTAGGCCAAGCAACGGTGAGTGAGTAGTGAGGGTAAGCTGGTGTACAGAAGAGGGAATGGGGGGTGGAAGTAAGGTGGAAAGAAAGGGGTGCTGAGGGGAGGATTTTGCCGGAAAGAGGTGGGCGTGAGGTTGAAGCAGGCTCGTAGGGGAACAAGTTAAGGAGGATTGTAGCAGGAGCAGCTAGCAGAGAGAAAGTTATGTAAGGCAGAGGCAAGGGAGTGGGAGGAGGAGGAGGAGGAGTGTCGTATTTGAGGTGGGAGGAAGTTCCAGATTTTGGGGAAGTGACGGGAGAAGCCTGATTGGCCGATGAGGGTGATACAATGGAGGACTACCAGGGTGCGAGTGTCGGAGGATCTGAGGGAGTGGGAGGAAGGCGGTGGGGGGGAGGGAGCGAGCATGAGAGGTAAGAAGGAAGTACACCAAGCCAAAGTTTGGAAGTTAACTTAGCACAGTGAGCCAGACGTCTGTTAGCAAGTGGGGGGAAGGACAGGGCATGGTAAAGGTCACAATGATGGGTTCGAGATGGGGCATCAAGAACAAATCGACAGAAGGAGTTGAAAAGAGAGTCCAATCTGGTAAGGGAAGATATGGGAGCGGCACCATAGACTACATCACAGTAGTCAAAAATGGGGAGGATCATCTTCTGGACAAGTTCTCGCCGGGCCGTAGGAGGGATGCAACTATGGTTCCTGTAAAGGCTCCAAGCTTGGGGTGCAGTTTTTTGAGAATGCATGGTAGCACGGTTGCATACAGCCTCGACTCTTTGAACTGCTCTCTTGTTTTGGTAGATACAGCTTTCTTGCTCTCTCATCTCACTCAGTCCAACTCTGTAAAGCAGGATACATATTATTGACAAGGATGGCCCTTATCAAGTGACTGCATTAGCAACCGTAGTGACTTTGACCAGACCTTGTCTTAGCTGGAACATTCTGTTTCCAAGAAAATACCTAAAATGGGTTGATGGTCTCCATACTCTCATCCCAAACCCGAAAAAAAGAAAAAATCCTTTGGGAGTTTTTTCTCTCCCGTCTGCCTTATTAGTTCCTCCCGCTCTCTTTTAGGAATATCCTTGTTGTTGTTGCCTGCAACTTGGGCTTCACCTTGTCCACTTCGCAGCCATCTACCACGTGGATGATACTTGGCACTCAAGGCAAGGTGCAGCCCCTTTTTTCTGCTTCCTGTGTTGCAGAGAAAGGCAGGTGCCAGGATTTTCTGTGCTATAATCCTCTCTCTCTCTGTTGGAATGTGTTTTTCCTGTGCTTTACTCCCCAAATGGTTGGAGTTCACTTTGAATTATTTCCTTCTCCTTCTTGCTCTTTTGGAGTGGCAAGAAGATAGTGTATGTGTTCCCAGACTTTGTCCAGTCACACTTGTTGTCTTTCTCTGCGTGGGAGCTTGGGGTTTCTACCCCACCACATTATATTGTCCTCTTTCAAGCAAAAAGCTGGTTGTTCATTAAGTTGGCATGATGCCATCTTATTCACAAAGAGGTCCCTTTCTGGGCACCCATGTACAAGACACAGCTATATGCCAGGGCTGCTTCTCCCTCTCTCTTTTATCTCTGTGCTTCCTGTTGAGGTAGCTGATAATAGGCTCTGGCTCTTATACCCGCTACCCTTGTGCCACCCTGTAAGCCCAACCCTTAGTTCTTCTAAGATGGTAGTCGGGTTTTATTATTTTTATATTCTATATCCCTTTCCTATCCCTTTAGGCTAGGAGTCTATAGCACTCTCTCTTTCTCTCTCACTTGTTTTTCTTCTACTGGCAAACAAAACTGAGGAAGGGAGGGGGCTAGCATCAATTACTGACTGAATCACGTGCACGACATCAGTATGTCAATCTCATGTGTGGTGACAGCACCAATGATAGTCCCCTCCAAGCTGCAAAAGACCACTTCCATGGGGTCCTAGCACTTCCAGCAAAGTCCCATTAGTGTGAATGAATGGTGGAGATATTCTGGAAAATCAGAAAATATGGTGAGTGTGTAATTTTCATTTATTGATACCTTGAGCTTTTATTAATTGCTATTGCTTGTTTTTTGATTTGTAAATATGTTATATTTAATTAACATGTATTAGAATGTAATGTATTAAAAATGTTCAGTAAAAATATATGCAGAAACATTTTTACACATGCTTGTTCTGTGTTATCCAAATAAAATTATTTTAATCTGAAATGTATGTGTTTTTTTGTATAGGATGCAGTGCTAGGTTTTTGACCTAACCACTCATCATCATCATCATACTTTATTGTTCGACTGTTTAGTCATTACAAATATAAATTTTATAAAACATTTTAAAATTCATTTCATTACATACATACGTTCAATATTCACTATATAAACAATCTTAGTAAACATTTAGTTTTACATCATTGCTTTATACATATCTGCTTATTGCACATGGAATGCTCCTCTATATCCGTCATTGTTGTAATTTTTCTGCTTTGCACATTATGGCCTACCCATGTTCTCAGACTTATATTCACATAATTTTATCCACAGCCATATCAAATACTTAAATTGTTACTGTAGTTTGGAACATTTGTTTTGTAGTCCATTTTTCCCTAATTTTTGCAGTATTCACAAAGTAGTTTACCAAGCACTTTATCACATGTGGGTCCTCTGAACTGATCATAATCAGTGTCATTGTAGGTACATCTACACTTGCTAAATCGATAATGGAATAATTGCCAAATATTGAGTTCAGCATGTATTTACGGTTTTCATCATACCACTCACAATGCCAGAGGACATGCATTAAATCTTCCCTGCCCCCTTGTTTGCAATAACAGTGTTTTGTTTACCATATCTGGCATTAAGAACATTGCTTTCAAACAATTCAAACTTGTATCTGGTAAATGTGTTCCTTAGGTGTCAACGTGGCTTACTGGCATCCGAGTGCAGTATTGGGGGCTGCTGTACTGCTGGGGTGTGCCGTCCTTCGGATGAGATGTTAAACCGAGGTCCCTTTGCCCATCCTGGTGTTGTCCTGGTGGGTGTCCAGGTGGAAGTAAAAGAACCCAGGGTACTCTTCGTAAAGAGCAGGGAACATTCCCGGTGTCCTGGCCAACATTCCCTCTCCCATAAACCGGTTTATGCAATTATCCAGGCTATGTGTGGGTGATGATGTGCGATATGGCCGCCACCACCACACATTCAGTCACTTCACTACTAGTCAAGCATTGCTCGTAAAGCACTTTGGGATACTGTGTATGAAAAGCACTATATACTGTAAATGCTGATTCTTTTTCTTCTTCTTCTTAGTAACTGATCTGAAAGAGCTTCTAGGTAGTATTGAAACTTGTACATACAGTTACTACTTGCATACCAGTTTGAGTATTTGAAGCTGTTAATTTTTTGCAAATCAGAATTTATCCAATAGTTTTTAACCTTGTTCCTTATATACTTTGTGTACTGATAGCTTATAGTGATGCCCTTTTCGGTATATCTTAGGAGGAACTGTAGTTGATATTTCTCTAGAAGTTCAAGGATGTTGGTATACCATCTTGACTTAAGGCATCCCATCTTAGATCATTTGATTTTTTCTTCCAAGCAACTTCTCAGAAATCTGACTCATCCTAATCTTGTTGCCCAAAGCCAGTAGTTTTAACATTTTACTGTCGGTTAATGAATTGATTTAGTCCAGTCCAAGTTTCACCCTTATATATGATGCAGGACAAGAGGGCGTAAGTGCTAGGGTTTTTCTTAGTAGTTTGTAAATCAGACTCATTAGTTTGTCTTCATTTTTATAATGCCAGATTTCTGCATCATATATTGACTGGGGCATATACTTTGCTCGTATTGCTTTTACCAGTGGTTTTATTGTTAGACCCACATATTGGTAATTGAATTTTCCACGTGCTATTGCTGTCTTCTGGACATTAAGGAAAGTTTTATTTATGTGGTGGGTCCATAATCCTGAGTATGTATATCTTAGCCCCAAATACGTACAGGAATCCACTTTGTTTAATTTTATTTCCATGCCCCCCACACACACACTCACTTTTCCTTTACAGTGTAAGCCACTTACTGCGGACTGTTTTTGTGCCTTGTTTGAGTCTGCCGAAACTGATGTACGCAGTGAGCAGCATGCGTGATGTAATAATGTTTATTAAATCCACTGTACTGCATAGTGCTCAGGAGTCAACCGGAGGTGCCTAAATACTGTACCTGTAGTATATACAGTATTTGTTCGTGACTTAGGGGGCTTATATTTATGTTTAGTTGCCTTTATTGTTCAGGGCTTCTCAGTCAGTGCTTGGTATGAGGGGCGTGTCATGGTGTGGAGGTGTGGGTGATTTAAAAACATTGATTACTGTACTGTAACTCGAGCGATCACTTAAAAACAGGTAGGATATCTTGGTTCTGCAACATTGCCAGATGTAGCACATTTAAAGCCTGTCTCACATCACTGGCAGACACAGTCAGATTTTCTCTGTCCTCATCCAGGGTTGACGGCAAGAAGCTATGAGGGTTGAACGAGTGAAGCTAAGGGTGAGAATGGTTCAGAATGGCTGTTAATGGTGGTGACTGCAGTTATAAGTGCATCGTTAATTGCTTAGTTGTTTACAGCTTACAACTGAACAGCTTACCTGAAAGGCCAGTGAAAAAGCTGTATTTCAAGTCATTTTGTGTCCGCGGTAGGCAGCGAGCATAGTCCGTTTTAACAGTTGAAGTTTGCATTGTGCATATGTATTTTAGTTTCGGCAGACAGATTATGTACGCAGAAAGCGATTGTCCGGGTAAACCAAGTCCGCATAAAGTGAAGCCGATTGTACCAAAAACTATTGTTTCTGATGTGGTCTCATTAATTTTCAGATTCATATTCTTGGAGATTTGGTTTAATAAATTAATTTTTTTCTGGAGACCTTTTCTGGTAAGAGAAATTTTAAGTATAATATCATTGGCAAATGCTAAAACAGCACAGGTCTTGCTTAGTATTTCTAACCCCAGGAATCATTCATTATGATTAAACTGATGCAGTCAGCCTCCTGTGTTGAACTGCCTGGAGAGAGAATGGAATTTAGAATTATATGTAAATGATGGAACTCTCATTGGCTCATGCCAGTTTCAAACTGCTGCCCTAGCAACTGCTGCACTCCAGGTGCTCAGATTCTTTACTCCGCCTGCCAGTGAAGATGTCCTGGAGAGCTCTCCTTTAACTTCTAAAACCTTAATTTAGTCGATAAAAACTGTTTCAAACAACATAAACTGCTCTGGAGAGGAAATAGTTAACTCTATGCCAGAGCATAGAACGTTGAGCTTGAGCTTGGTTCAGACCTCTGTCTGCTGCACTTTGAAGTGTAACCGTCAGATTCTTTACTCCGCCTAACTGAACAGTCGCTCCGGAGATCTCTCCATCGTTTTTGGTTCGGTAACAGTAAAATGTCGGTTTTATACCGCTTATTTCTTATTTTACTTTGGTTCAGATCCCTGTCTGCGGTACAGTAAGTGCTTAGTAGACTGAGTGTTATTCTGTGTGTGGAAATTGTAAAAAAGGTTCTTCATTTGGTTCGGCTGAACCGATTGTCTGGTTTACTTTGTCTTTTTCACTGTTTAGTGTGAGGTACCGGTCCTTATCGGTTCTAAAAAAACATGTTTCTGACTTTTTTTTCCCAATACTCGTAACACGGTTAGGAACCGATAAGAGGGTCTTGCCTGGCTTTTACCGATTAAAGGGTAAGTGTTAGGATGGGTATGTCTGAGAAACCCAAAAGAAAAACCGGGCCCACTGGGTTTCAACACTGCAGTGAGTGTGGGGAGGCCTTTGCTAAGGCTGATCCCCACACTACCTGTATTTACTGTCTAGGTTTTTACCACCTTGATTAAGACTGCCAGATATGTAAAAATGTTCCTAAGGCCGCCCTTGATAAAAGATTGGGCAGGCTAAGGGAAAAGGAGGCCAAGAAGTCCGCTGACCTGGATGGCCAGCCTGGTTCGGTTCCAACCAAACCTGAGGGAGTGCCCTCTGACCAGGGCAAGACTCCCTCAGGCAAAAGGAAAGCTGATCCTGAGGGGCTGGTTCCGGCTAAGAAAAAGAGAAAGGAGAAATCGGTCAGTTCGGATCCAGAACCGCATTGTCCAACTGCTGAAGAAATTGCCAGGGCGATTAATATTGTTGAATCGCTCAGTCCGGTTCCGACCGATCCGGCACCTCTCGGTAGGCTCTTGGTTCGGTCGGTTCCTCTGGTTCCGGATTTTTCCCCAGAAGAGTATTATGAACTGGATCTGGAGGGGGATGAAGACTATAATGGTGATGGTATTGACGGTCTGGATGAGCCTATAGAACCGGACATCTCCCCAGACAGACCTCCTAGTGTTTCCCCTCCTAGGCTTTCTGAGTCCCTTTCCCACTTTTTGTTTTACAAAAAGGTGGCAGAAACCCTCCAGCTCCCTCTGGTTAAAGCTGCTGAAGAAGAAGAGGAGCCTGACTTTGTGGAAATGATGGACATCCCAGAGTCAAAAATATTGTCTATTCCCCTCCATAAATCCCTGGGAAACAGATACAAAGATTACTTAAAACAGCAAATTCTTTACCTCCTGTGGACAGACGAATGGACAAGAGGTACATGCTGTCAGGCTCAGGTATGGAGTTCTTGTACCAGCAATGCAGCCATGTTGGGGTTGTGCAGGCAGCAGCCTGTGATAAGGCTAACATACCCTTGGCTTCACACACCCCAGATAAAGACTCTAGGAAGCTGTATGCCATGGCTAAAAAACAGTACATGGCATCTTCCTTGGGACTCAGGCAGGCTAACTACATGGCCTACACACCCAGATACCAGAAGTCCAGATGGGATACTGTTCTGGAACTGGCTAAACAGGCTTCCCCCCAGCTGGCCAAAGAGCTGGAGGAGGGGCTGCTGATGGGATAGAGGCATCTAATATCCAGTTTTATGCTGCTGTAGACTCTAGTGATGTATCATCATGAGTCATGGCTACATCTGTGTCTCTTCGGAGACTGACTTGGCTCAGATGTACTAGCCTCTCACAGGGCACCCAGGCTATAGCCATGGATTACCTTGTGGTGGATAATTCTCTGTTTGGGAAGCAGACAGAAAATTACATGAAGAAAATGGACGAGTACAGGACCACCTACAGGAGTGCACAGGCCAAGGAAAGGCAGGCAACTCCTCAAAAGCAGCAATCTAGGGGCAGGAGCAGGCCTTTTCACAAGCCTTTCTATGAGGCACAGGCCTCCTCTCCTTTTCCACAGAGGGGGTTCTTCAGAGGGATAGGCAGAAGGGGATGAGCAGGGCTGCATCCTCCTCTCAGTCCAAGGCTCCTGCCAAGCAGACACCCTGAAGTGTCAGCCCGGGTCGACTCCCCCTTTCCAGTAGAGGGGCAGGCTGGCTTACTACTTCCAGGCCTGGAAGTCAGTTACCTCAGACAAGTGGGTCCTGGAGGTTGTAAGTCAGGGACTGGCCCTCAGCTTCACAAAAATCCCAAAGCTGAGGGTCAGGTCTTTTCCACCTGCAAATATCTCTTAAACCATTGCCCTAGAAGCAGAGGTTTCCTCTCTGCTGGCTCTCAGAGCTGTAGAGAGAGTTCAACTCAGCACAGAGGCAAAGGTATGTATTCCAGATACTTCCTTGCCCCCCCCAAAAATGGGAGTGGTGGCCCATCCTAGATCTAAGATACTTAAACAAGCACCTAATTAAGCCAAAATTCAAAATGGTGACTCTGGGAATAATTCTTCCCTCTCTAAGGCCAGGGGATTGGCTAGCCTCCCTGGACCTCAAGGATGCCTATTTTCACATTCCCATCAGGTGCTCCCACAGAAAGTACCTCAGGTTCGAACTGCCTTCAGGCCATTATCAGTTCAGGGCAATGCCCTTAGGCCTAACATCAGCACCAGTGGTGTTCACAAAATGCCTAGCAGTAGCAGTGGCCTTTCTAAGGAGACAAAATATTTCCATATCCCCATACCTGGATGACTGGCTCATTGTGGGACAGTCTCCAGACCAAGTCAAGTCCAACCTGCAAGTGATACAGCAATTGCTCACTTCTCTAGGATTCCTCCTCAATCTTCCAAAGTCAGATCTTCCTGGACATAAGTCTCCACCACTCATTCACACTATTGGGATCTGCGCCGGAGGCACTAGGACCCATCGGGAGCAAACTTTTTGCTGGAGGGTCGGCGCCAGAGATGGAGTCACGAGGAATGGCGCCACGAGCCTCAGCTCACGCAGTAATGACTGTCTCAGCGTCGCCCCTCCAACTGCCTCAGTTCCTTTTTTTCCGCCGTCGAGTGCGCTTCAGTGACGACGTCACTCGCCCACCGGGAGTCAAACTTCAAACTAGCAGCATAGTTTTCAGGTTTTTTTTTGTAGTATTATCTCGATAAAGTATCGCTTAGTTTATTCTTATTTTAAAAATTAAGAAGTCTCAGCCTACTTTGACGGAGTCGACCATGAGCAGGTCAGGTGACGGTAGGGAGACTTCGTATGAAAACTGTTCAGTCAGTCGGGCTGGGTCTGGTCTGCTGCCTTCTCCGGAAGGGGGGGTCTGACAATGGTCAGTCCAATGCCCTAGGGATGGGTGGTCCCCAGCGGAAGCATAAAATAGCGGTGGCATTGTTCTAAACTGTTGACCTCGAGCTCTTCTTCCGGCCCCACAGGTCTAAAGAGAAGGCATCACTGCGAGGTCGCCCTCTGATATGTCTGCGCATAGACATTTGGTTATCGGGGCTAGTTACCGGTCTCCTCCTTCGGAGTCGCCGACCTCTGCTTCTGGTAGCCAATGGCTTCGACATCGGAGCCCTTCCCTGCCCGCAGGTAGGTTTTCAGATGAGCAGTTTCATCAGTGGGCCGCTCTTATGGAGCAGTGGGCTTGGAGGTTGGTTCAGCTACCTGGCTCTGTCACTCGTGGGCCTACGGGCTTATTGGGAGACCAGGTAAGGTGGTTGGACTTTCCTGGTCATGCGGCACCTTCTTCGGTGCCGTCGACTCCGCGCTTAGGTGTCCCCCCCTCACATGGCTATGGCGCAGGGGGCCTCACCGATGCGCTTATCTCCTGCTCTTCTTCCTTCAAAACCTGTTTTCCGGAGTCTGGGGGGGGGTTTCGGCGCCCTCGGCCTCGATGGTGCGCTCGGCGCCGTGCAGATTCTCGGTGCCGTGCGGCTTCTCGGTGCCGTCCTCGGCGCTGTGTGGCTTCTTGGTGCTGTTTGCAGCACCACGTGGTTCCTCGGTGCCATTTTTGGTGCCGCGTTGCCTCTCAGCGTCGTTCTCGGTGCCGTGCACCTCCTTGGCGCTGGGGGTTCTCGGGGCTCCCTCTGCTTCTCAGGACTCCTCCTTTCACTCGTTTCCTTCTTTCCTCTCTTCTGATTTTCATTCCTTTCCTGTCCATACAGTCCCTTCTGGACTGTCAGCAGATGACATTGAGCCTGATCCAGACCTTTGGTTGGGTGACGAAGTGGACGAAGCAGGATCTATTACTGCTGCAGAGCCTGTGGTCAAGGACCTGTCCTTTAAGTCTCTGCTGAAAAATCTGAGTTCCACTCTTTCTCTCCAGACTACAGACATCGATCCTGGGAAATTGTTAAGACTCCAATACCTTCATGCCTCAGAGATCCCTACGGATTTGACTCCTCCGGTTCTGCCTTCCTTCGAGACGCTGTCTCAAATGGTATGGAATAATCCTGCTCGCACCCCTTCGGTGGCTAAATCCATAGATAGGAAATATTCAGCCCCTAAGGATCATCTCATTTTGGCATCTCAAGCCTCTGCGGATCCTATTGTAGTCCTGGCAGAGAATGATAAGGTCGTTCTTCCTCAGACTACTACAGCTTGACCTATTAACAAAGAATCTCATAAGATAGACACCTTAGGTAAGAGAGTCTTTGCTGCTTCTACCCTAAGTATGCATATTGCTAGTTACCAGGGCTATTTCTCCCAATATGAATATATCCTGTGGCATTCTATCAAGCAAATGGTTGAAGCTGTACCAGAGTCGGATACAAAGCCAGAGCTTCTTCAGACCGTTACCAGAGGTATCGAACCTAACAACCAGCAGGTTAAAGCAGCCATGGATGCTTTTGACACTGCTTCCTGTTCAGCGGCTGCTGGTATTTGCACCCGCCGTCATTCCTGGCTGCGCACTTTGGGCTTCACGAATGATGCGCAGCAGCAGGTAATGGCGTTGCCCTTTGATGGTGCATATCTTTTTGGTCCTCAGGTAGAGCAAGCTCTAGAAGCTACACAAAAGACTAGGTCAGCCATTAAGTTGGCTCGACCCCCTCCTGCCCTCTCTCGAGGGAATGTCAATAAATGTCAGTTTCATAACCGTCAGTCCTTTCGAGGCAGAGGCAGAGGAGGTTTTCATAAACACCAACCTGCCCAGCCTCAAAAGAAGACACAACAGAAAGCGCAAGGGCCCAAAGCGCCTAGCGCTACCCTTATGAATTGCTGGCCCAAGTCCCATCTCAGCTGCCCGAGATGGACTTTTCCTCTCTGGTGGGAGGTCATCTGATGCACTTCTACAACCAGTGGAAGTCCATAACCTCAGACAAATGGGTCCTTCAGATAATCGGCGAGGGGTATTCACTCAATCTTCTGGAGACCCCTCCGGATCGTCCTCCCAAACAGCAGCCCAGGCTGTCAACCCTTCAGTCAGACCTTCTCGCCGCCGAGATTCAGGGCCTTCTGAACAACAGGGCAGTAGAAGTGGTGCCGCTGCATCAATGGAACACGGGGTTCTACTCCCATTACTTTCTGGTTCCAAAGAAGTCTGGGGGAATGCGCCCCATTCTAGATCTCAGAAAGCTAAACAAATTTCTCCCCAAGGAGAAATTCAAAATAATTTCTCTGGGAACCATGTTACCTTTGCTTCATCAACACGACTGGCTAGCCTCCTTGGACATGCAGGATGCTTACCAGCACATTCCTATTCATCCGAGGCATCACAAATTCCTGAGGTTTGTGGCTCTGGGACAACATTATCAGTTCAGAGTCCTGTCCTTTGGGCTATCCTCGGCGCCGCGAGTTTTTACAAAGTGTTGTGCAGTTCTCGTAGCGCACCTCAGAAAGGTCGGGATACAGGTGTTCCCTTATCTGGACGATTGGCTTCTAGCAAGCCCTTCCAAGCAAGGGACTCTGGATGCTGTAGAGACGGCCTCTTGCCTCCTTACATCTATGGGAGTCCTGCTGAACCTCAAGAAATCGCAACTGCAGCCCTCCCAGGGGCTCCTTTTTATAGGGACTCTTCTGGACACCTCCTGTGCGAAGGCTTTTCTTCCAGAAGACAGAAGGAATGATATCCTTCAAATGGCCCATCACATCGGGGAGAACAGCTCAGTTACAGCTCTCTCGATGCAACGGATGCTAGGCCTCATGGCATCCTCAGTGTTTACTGTACCCCTAGCTCGTCTGCACATGAGAACCACTCAGTGGATGCTCAGTACTCAGTGGTCCCCAACCTCGCACCCGCAGTCCTATCTCATCAAGGTGACAGAACCTTTGAAGAGGTCACTCACCTGGTGGTTTCAAGAGAGCAATCTCCTGGACGTATATCCTTTTGCTCCTCTGGACGATCAAATCTCCATTACCACGGACGCATCCCTAATGGGGTGGGGAGCTCCATTGTCAGGCTCTCCACACTCAAGGTGTGTGGACTCAAGTCGAGTCCCAGCTTCACATAAACGTCCTAGAAATGAGAGCCGTCCTTTATGCGGTCCGAGCGTTGAAGGACATTCTCTGTCACAAGAACATTCTCCTTCAAACGGACAACAAAGCAGTGATGTATTACATCAACAAGCAGGGCGGTGCTCATTCTTACCCCTTATGCAGGGAAGCAATGAGGGTATGGGAATGGTGCTTAGAGCACAAAGCTCTAATTCAAGCGGTCTACCTACCGGGAATACAAAATGAGCTGGCAGACCGTCTCAGCAGAACAGAGACAGATCCTCACGAGTGGTCTCTCGACTCAACCATAGTTCAGTCACTATTCGAAGAGTGGGGAACTCCAGACCTGGACCTTTTTGCATCCCCACTCAATGCAAAACTTCCTCTCTTCTGCTCCACAAATCCAGGGGCTGGCATTTTCTGTCAGGATGCGTTCAGGCTGCAGTGGACAAAACGCTTTCTTTACGCCTTTACGCCTCTTCCTCTAATTCAGAGGGTGCTCCTTAAGTTCGAATCCCAGGGGGACAAGATGATTCTCATTGCTCCCTTCTGGCCTCGACAGCTGTGGTTTCCACTACTCAACAATATGTTGGCAGTTCCTCCAAGACCACTTCCCCTACAGATGAACCTTTTGACTCAGGGGCCGGTGGTCCATCCCAACCTGAGATCACTTCACCTTCACGCTTGGCTCCTGAAAGTAGAAGTAAACCGGTTCAATGTCTCTCGTGGGGTTTGGATATTCTTCTGGCTGCGGAAGCCAGCCACTCAAGCGTACACAGCTAAGTGGACGTTTTCAGCTCTGGTGTGCAAAGTCCTCTTTGAATCCCTTTTCCTGTCCTCCAGATAAGGTTCTGGAGTATCTCTTGGACCTCTCAAATTCAGGTCTGCAGTACTCTAAAGTCAAAGTTCACCTTAGTGCCATTTCAGCGTATCATGAGCCGTTTTTTCCTTAACGCTAGCTCAATTACCTGTGGTTAGAGATTTCTTAAAGGAATTCTGCATACCAGACCTCCTACAAGACGTCCAGTTGCAGCCTGGGACATTAATCTTGTGCTGAACATGCTCACTGGAAACCTTTGAACCTCTGGCCACCTGTGAGCTAAAATTTCTCACCGAAGCTGCCTTCCTAGTGGCCATTACCTCAGCTCACAGGGTCTCTGAGATACATGTCCTGGTCACAGATCCTCCGTACACTGTGTTCCATAAAGACAAAGTAGTCCTTCGGACCCATCCGAAATTTCTTCCTAAGGTTGTGTCAGAGTTTCATCTAAACCAGCCTCTAGTCCTTCCCTCTTACTTTGTGGACTTCCAAAATGAAGGGGAATGATCTCTTCATTCTTTGGATGTTAAGAGAGCTTTGCGTTTCTATCTAGTTAGAACCAAGGATTTTCGCAAAGCCCAGCAACTGTTTGTCTCCTTCAGTGAGACTCGCCTGGGTCAGCCTGTCGCTATCAGATGTATCTCAGCATGGTTAGTGGCATGCCTTCGCCACTGCTATTCCATGTCGCAGGTTAAGTTGGAGGGTAGGGTTTACGCTCACTCTACTAGAGCAGTCGAGGCATCCCTAGCGGAAATTGCCGTGCCCATTGCCGACATTTGCAACGCGGCCACCTGGAGCTCAGTGCACACTTTCGTTAAACATTATGCACTGGATGTCCATGCCAGATGACATTCTTCCTTTGGCAGAGCCATCCTTAATGGACTTCTGTCCTAGAAACGTGAGCTCTTGGTCTCTCCTGCAGCCCTCTCGGGGGATTATTAACTCTGTACTCTCCCAATAGTGCGGAATGAGTGGTGGAGACTTATGTCCAGGAAGACATGAAAATTACGTACCTACCGTAATTCTTGATCTTCTTGGACGAGTCTCCACCACTCATTCACACGCCCACCCTTCGTCCCCCGAGCTCATCTCTGTTGTTGGTCTTCACTCCCTCAAATCTTTAGGCTGTGACGGCTTCCTTGTTGACCCTTCTTATACGGGTCGGCCGGACTATCTTATGTCCAGTTTTTAGGTTAGGCTACCCTTCTAGGTTAGTTATGCTGCACCTCCTTGGTAAAAAAGGTACTGAGGCGGTTGGAGGGTCAGGACACATAGTCGATACCCAGCGAACTGAGGCTCAGCGCGCGTTCCTCGCGGCTCCATCTCTGGCGCCGACCGTCCAGCAAAACCTTTGTTCCTGATGGGTCCTAGTGCCTCCGGTGCAGATCCCAATAGTGTGAATGAGTGATGGAGACTCGTCCAAGAAGATCAAGAATTACGGTAGGTACGCAATTTTCATTTCTTGAACCAGTGCAAATCTTGACCTTCATGGGGTAGAACTGGATACTGTCCAAGCAAGAGCCTTTCTTCCTCTGGCAAAGGTGAAGGCCCTTACAGTCCTGGCTTCTTTCTTTTGCCTTCTGGTGTCTTGACCAGCAAGGCATTTTCTTCAACTCCTGAGCCACATGGCAGCTTCCATTGCAGTGGTACAAGGGGTCAGATTTCAGATGAGGGACATCCAGTTCCACTTGAGGGCTTTTTGGTCTCAGAAAAAAGATCCTCTAAACAAACTAATTCCAGTGATTTAGACTTTGATCCAGGCTCTCCAATGGTGGTTGGATTAGGACAGCCTCAGACAAGGAGTCCCATTCTTACCCCAGGAGTCCTTTAGCATCAGTAACTTTTTGCACTTAGCTGGCTAGGTGCAATTGCCCCGGAAGTGTGCCTTTAAGAGATTTTTTAAAGAGCGTAGGGCTAGCCAATCAAAAGACAGGAGGGTAGTGAACTGAGTAAAAGCTGTTGACTGCTTCAGAATTTTTTCTTCGTTGAACTGAGCATATTGCCTCTGAGGTGTCTCCCAACTTTCCTTGTTGGCAGCCTCCTAGTGCTTATCTGGGTAAAGTTTTCCTCATAAATCTTTTCCTTTAGTGTGCTGAGTGACAACTTTTACTTTCGCATTAGCGCTTCGCAAATTTTTTAATTTTTATTTAGACTTTATTTTTACCGCAGCTATTTACTTTAAAGCCTAATTTTATCGCGGGTGTTTATTTTCGATGTTTTCCTTCATTTTTGACTAATTTCTTGTGGGAACCGTCGAATTGGGGACAGTTGCCTTGTTTTTTACCTCAGACCTCACGGGGTTTACCGTGAGGCACCTGCAGTAGATTTCAAATTTAAACAGTGCCTGGGGGTATTCTCTCTAGATTGGCAATTACGAGGAAACATTTTTTGTTATATTACTGGACCTTGGTATCATCTGTGTCAGAACTGTTCGTAAGGGTCCAGCAGCCACCTGTGCGCAGTTGAGTATTACTGGTTTTCTAGTAAGATTGGCACTGGTATAGATCCCAGTTTTACAACCAAAAAGAAAGGCACTGTTAATAGACAGAGTTTATTAACTGGGGTAGGACTGGCTGGTGGCATTTTCACAGAAACCTGCACTCACTTTATAGGTCCAGAACTGGTTTGCTTTGCCTAAATTGGCGAACATAGCAGACAAACCTTTGATAATTATGGCGGAGGATAAATCAAAGGTTTCCGACGAGGAGCCATTCAAAAATACTAATACCAAAAGCAGAGGTGCTGAGGAACCCTCCAGATCCTAGTCAAAAAATAAAGCTTCCAAAGATGAAGTTCCTCACAAATTGAAAAATAATAAGGGTGACGAAAAAAGGAAGCTCGATCAAGCCTCTGATGAAGTGGCTAAAAAGAACCCGAGGAAACTCTGTCAAGACCGATATGCTTCCATTGCTCCTGGGAAAGCCAGTAGTGAGACAACAGGCAGCTTAAAGCATTCAGAAAAAACAAAGCACTTACAAACTGCGAAGGTTCTTCCGTCAGTGGAAGATATGGAAAAAGCATGGCAACTGTTTCAGACCCTTCAAAAGATGGGTCCTCTATTTACTGGGGCTGGCAAGCACTCTTCCGCAGTTCTCTGTTCTGTAGACTTTGAGGGTGATGCAGATGATGATCAATTCTGTGATGCCCCTGACATAGATTTTGAGGGCCTTGAGCCCCAGGAGTCCCCGGACCCTCGTCTTGGGGATCCCCCAGGTGGCCACGAGGATCCTTTCTCTATGTTTTCATTTATACAAAATATGCTGGATACCCTGGACCTCCCTACACAGGAGCCCAACCAGGATGTTGATGAAGACGGAGATTACAGGGAGATGAAGGGTCTTTCATCCTCAAACACCCTGGTCATCCCTATCTATAATGAATTTAAAATAAATACCATGAAGGTGTTTCAACACCCCTCTTCAGTACTAGGGGTTGATAAGCGGCTCGAGAAAAAATATAAATTGTCTAAAAATGGTACTGAGTTCCTATCAGCACACCCTAGCCACGAGAGTGTAGTGCAGCAGGCATCTTGTGAGAAAGCTGGTGTCTCCTTGTCTCCCTCTCCCCCTGACAAGGATTCCAAGAAAATTGACTTTATAGCAAAGACAATGTATGCCACAGTTTCCCTGCTTCTCATGCTTTCTTTTTACATGGCATTCACAGCCAAATATCAGAAAGCCCTTTGGAAATCTGTCCAGGCTATCACCCGCAACGGATCAGATTCTGTGGTTCAGGAGCTGGTGGATACGTCAAAAACTGCCTTGGAAGCTACTGTGTACCAATTCCACATGGCAGATGACAATAATGATGATGCAGCCTCTGGGGTGATGGCCCATGCCATATCTCTGAGACGCTTCACCTGGCTTAGAACAACCAGTCTGACCACAGACACTCAGAACAAGGCCATGGATTTTCCCTGTGATCAAAATATGTTGTTTGATTACAGAACCACTGACTACATGAAAAAGGTTGATGAGTACAAGGCCTCCTGGCAGAGCCATTCATCCAAGCCTAAACCCGCCAACCCTAAGAGATCTTGTCCCAGGGGTGGTAGGGGCAGAAGTTTTTTTCCCAGGCCTTACAGTCCCTATACCCAGTCTGATTTTAGCCAGTACAGGGGGTCTTTCAGAGGCAGGGGCAGAAGGGGCCAAAGAAGATCCACCTCTACCCAGCCACCTGCCTCTCAGTCTAAGTCCTGATGTGAGTGTCCAGGTCGCCTCCCTATTTCCGGTTGGAGGCAGACTCTCTCACTATCTTCAGCACTGGTCCCTCATCACGTTGGACAAGTGGGTGCTGGAGATATTGGAGAAAGGTCTGTCATTACAGTTCAAGCAGTTGCCAGACCTCAAACATACCCAGGTGTCAAGACCTCTGTTTCCATCACAGATACTGCTGTTAGAAATGGAGGTACAAAACCTTCTGGCTTTATGAGCAGTGGAGAGGGTCCCCACCCACGAGAAGGGCAAGGGCCTCTACTCCAGATATTTTCTGACACAAAAGAAAACTGGGGAGTGGCAACCTATCTTAGTTCTCAGATATTTAAACAAACATCTAAAGAAACCCAAATTCAAAATGATCACCATGTCACTGGTCATACAATCCTTACAGCAGGGCAACTGGCTAGCCTTCTTTGACTTAAAGGACGCCTACTTCCACATACCCATAAGGAGATCTCACAGGAAGTTTCTCAGGTTCAAACTTCCTTCAGGTCACTATCAGTTCACCGCAGTGCCCTTTGGTCTGTCCTCGGCCCCAAGAGTCTTTACCAAGTGTCTCGCAGTGGTAGCTGCACATCTCAGGAGACTGGATGTTGCTGTCTACCCCTATCTGGACGACTGGCTCATAGTAGGAAAGTCTCCTTGCCAAGTCAAGGAATCTCTTTTCCTCACAGAATGCACTCTGGAGTCTCTAGGTTTCCTGGTAAATCTCAAGAAGTCTCACCCAGAACCCACCCAGCTGCTCACCTTCATGGGGGCCCAGCTGGACACTCAGAAGGGATATGCTTTCCTCCCATAGGAAAGAATTCAGAGTTTCCTTTCAGTGGCAGATTCTTTCACCCAGGGACAGCCAAGACCAGGCAGACATTTCCTCAATCTTCTGGGACATATGGCCTCTATGACTGCAGTAGTCCCAGGGGTCAGGTACAGGATGAGACTCCTGCAAGCCTACCTCAGAGCTCGCTGGTCTCAGAAAAGCAACAAATTTTTAAAGTTAATACCGGTGTTGGAGTCATTCCTCCAAAATTTGCTATGGTGGAAGGACCCTGCAAATTTGCAGGCAGGGGTTCCATTTCAAGCTCCTCTTCCCACAAAGGTGATCACCACAGATGCCTCCCTGTTGGGCTGCCGAGCTCTTCTAGACTGTGCATCAGTAAGCGGCAACTGGACTCCCGAAGAGTAACAGTTGCACATAAATCTTTTAGAACTCAGAGCAGTCTTACTAGCTCTCAAAGCTTTCGCTCTCAGCATAGAAGGGCAGGCGGTTCAAATTCAAATGAACAGCACCACTGCAATGTTCTATATAAACAAGCAAGGTGGTACCAGATCAGGAATAGTCTGTTTAGAAGCTCTGAAGCTCTGGTGTCTAGCATTCTCCCAGGGAGTCAGTCTCTCAGCTATTCACCTCTCAGGCAAACTTAGTACTCTGGCGGATGCTCTAAGCCGCATCAGTCAAGGTCAGAGCGAATGGACACTGAACAAGCAAGTACAAGCCACAGTGTTCTGGCAGTGGGGCACACCAGACATGGATGTGTTTGCCTCTCCTCTCAATTTTCAACTTCCTCAGTACTGTTGCAGACCCCCAGTTCCGGGAACACTTCCTCTGGATGCCCTGATCCTGGACTGGTCAGGGAGGTTCCTATGCGCATTTCCTCCCTTTCCCCTGATATTCAGGGTTTTGCTGAAACTCTGGCAGCAGCCTGCATCCATGATCCTAGTGGCTCTGGACTGGCCCAGGCAAGCCTGGTACCCTCTCCTTCTCTCACTGTCCTGTGACAGGCCCATTCACCTGCCTCCAACTCGTTCCCTGCTGACCCTTCCTCAGACAGGAGTGCAGTATCCAGACATACACTCTCTTCATCTCAAGGCCTGGTTCTTGAGGAGTTCGAGTTTCCATCCTCACAGTATTCTGAACAGGTCCTTAAGATACTGAGGATGGCTAAAAAAATGAACACTAAGAAGACTTGTGCAGCCAAATGGAATAGGTTTTCCCTCTGGTGCAGAAGCGAAAAGGTTGAGCCCCTATCAGCTTCAGACTCTCAGCTGCTAGACTACCTGGTACACCTACAGGCATCAGGCTTGAAACCATCTTCGCTCAAGGTACACCTGGTGGCAATTTCAGCCTACCTTTCGGTGGGAAAGAAGAAATCAGTTTTTTCCCATGACATTTTTAAACAGTTTTTCAAAGGCCTCTTGCACCTGCAGCCTCCAACCAGGGAGCCTGTTCCTCCTTGGAGCCTGAACCTTTGCATAGATGGGCTCATGAATCCACCTTTCGAGCCTATGTCCACGGCCCACATCAAGTTTGTAACTTGGAAGACCATCTTCCTGGTAGCCATTACGTCTGCCTGGAGGATCTCAGAGCTATAGGCCCTGTGCACTGAGCCAAATTACATCATCCCCCACAATGATAAAGTTGAGCTCCGGACAAATAGGAACTTTCTGCCAAAGGTGGTTTCAGAGTTTAACTTGAACCAGTCCATTACTCTGCCTGTCTCCTTTTCTGAGCCATCTACTCCTGGTGAGCAAAAGCTCCACAGCTTGGATGTCAAAAGAGCCATCTTTCACTACCTAGAGCACACTAGACAGTCCAGAGGCTCTTCCATTCAGTTGTTCCTCACCAACGGGGATGTAGGCAGAGGAAGACCAGCTACCAAGAGAACTATTTCTCAGTAGAGGAGGAGAAGGATCTGGGTGTGCTCATTACAGGGTCAATGAACAACTTGGCACGATGTAGGAAGGCAGCTGCAAAGGCCAACAAAATGCTGGGTTGTATTGCAAGGGGTATATCCTCGAGGAGGGAGGAGGTGATTCTGCCACTGTATAGGTAATTAGTTAGACCACACCTGGAGTACTGCATGCAGTACTGGCGTCCGTATCTGAAGATGGACATTAAGTTACTGGATGGGGTTCAGCGCAGAGTGACAAAGATGATCAAGGGGCTGGGGGTCTTATCATACGAGAGGAGGTTGAAGGAGTTGAACATGTACTCACTGGAGGAGAGCAGAGACAGGGATGACATGATTGAAACCTTTAAATACATGAAAGGAATAAACAAGATGGGTACAGAGGGGCTGTTCAAAGTAAGGGAAGGGAGGGCCACCAGGGGCCATAATATGAGACTGGAGCGAGGAAGGTTCAGGAGGGAGATGAGGAGACACTTTTTTACAGAGTGGGTGGTAGCTGGGTGGAATGCGTTACCTGCTAAAGTGGTATGCAGTAGAACAGTGGACTGCTTCAAACGAGGATGGGACAGGACATGGGGGAGGGTTAATGAAAGGGAAGGGTGGAAGGAGGGGCAGCTACAGAATAAGGGGTGCTAGCTGCACATTCGAGCAGACTTGATAGACCTCTAGGCCTTTATCTGCTGGCAAATTTCGTATGTTTGTATGTTCATTGGTTGGTCTCTTGTATTAGATTCTGCTATGAGAAAGCTGGTCAACAACCTCCAGTGGGGCTCAGGGCCCATTCCACCAGGGGTACTGCAGCCTCCATTGCAGCAGCAAGGGACATTCCCCTGCTGGATGTCTGCAAAGCAGCTACCTGGAAATCTGTGCACACCTTTGTGAAACACTACAGTTTGGATGTGCAGACCAGATCTGATGCCAAATTTGGCAGGGAAGTTCTGCAGAGCCTCTCTCCTAAGTAGGTTCTCTGCCCACCTCCCACTTGGTACTGCTTGGTAGTCTGCAAAAAGTTACTAATGCTAAAGAACTCCTGGGGTAAGAAGAAAAAATTACTCACTGCAGTAATCTTCTTTCTTCCATGGGGTCCTTTAGCATCAGTAAGCTCCCACCCTTCCTCCCCGGTTCACCTGTCGGAGAAGGGCTCTTACGTCACCTTTTACCAAATTTGGCATTTGTTATTGATGAGTTTTTACTTCGTGTTGCTGTTTCTATTTCCACTTTTGAACATTTGCATGTTTTTTGAATCCTGTTAATTCTTTTTCCGGGGAATTTGCCCTCGTTTTTTCTTTAAAAAATTCTGAAGCAGTCAACAGCTTTCACTCAGTTCACTCCCCCTCCTGTCTTTTGATTGGCTAGCTCTTCACACTTTAAAAAATCTCTTAAAGGCACAGCTTCGGGGCAGTTGCACCTAGCCAGCTAAGTGCAGAAAGCTACTGATGCTAAAGGACCCCATGGAAGAAAGAAGATTACTGCGGTGAGTAATTTTTTCTTCATCACCCAGTCTCATTCTGTGGTACTAACTACAGATACTTCTCTCCTGGGGTGGGATGCTCACTTGGGAGTCCTCACAGCACAGGGAGTGTGGTCCCCTCAGGAGTTTCTACTTCACATTAATCTTCTGGAGCTCAGGGTAGTATACCTGGTTCTACAAACTTTTTTGGACTCAGTACAGAACAAGGTGGTTCAGGTCTGGCCAGACAACACCACCACCATATGGTACATCAACAAGCATGGAGGCACTCAGTCTACGGCCTTGTGCATGGAAGCCATGAAATTATGGTCCCTGGCTTATTCCCTACAGGCATCTCTAGTAGCAGTCCACCTTCCAAGGAAAGACAATGTGCTAGCAGATGCATTGAGCAGGATTTCTCAGGGCCATCATAAATGGTCCCTGGATCCCCTAGTGTTAAAAGTGATCTTTTCAAGGTGGGGCACTCCAGAGATAGATCTCTTTGCAGCCCCAGACAATGACCAACTTCCTCTCTTCTGTTGCAGACCCCCAGTCTTGGGCTCAGCCCCCCTGGATGCTCTACTTCTGGATTGGGAGGGGAAATTTCTGTATGCCTTTCCCCCCTTTCCTCTATTATTCAAAGTTCTGGTCAAGATAAGGTCACAATCTTGCAAAGTGAACCTGATTACTCCAGACTGGGCCAGGCAGCCTTGGTATCCTCTATTGCTGTCCCTGGCAATCCATCTTCCCCTGTCTCTTCCCAAGAATCACAATCTGTTAACCTCCTCTCAGGGGAGGATTTTGTACCCTAACCTTCGGTCTCTCAATCTCAAGGCATGGCTCTTGAAGAGCTAAAATATGCAAGCCTGCATCCGTCTCAGGGGGTTCTGGACATTCTCAAAGCCTCTCGAAAACCTGCCACCAGAAAAACCTTATAACTCCAAATGGAAAAGATTCAGCATTTGGTGTTCCAATAAGTACGTATCCCCAGATTCTGCTGACTTGGCTACAGTTCTGGATTATATGGTTCATCTTAGTGGCTTAGGCCTCAGACCAGCTACCCTGAAAGTACATTTGTCAGCTGTTTCTGCATTTCTGTCAGTGGGGAAGGCTTTCTCACTGGCATCTCATCTTGTTTTCTGTAAATTCGTTAAAGGATTGCTCCATACTAATCCTCCTTTTAAGGATCGTACTCCTGTTTGGGATCTTAATGTTTGCATTACTCAGCTTATGCAACCACTCTTTGAACCCTTGGCCTCAGCAGAACTTAAGTACTTGACTTGGAAAACTGTATTTGTGGTAGCTATTACCTGTGCCAGGCGTATCCGTGAATTACAAGCTCTGTCAGTGGAGCCTAATTTTATCTCATTCCATAGAGATAAGGTGGTCCTTAGAACCAACAGGAGGTTTTTACCCAAAGTAGTTTTAGATTTTCATCTGAACCAGTCTGTGTCTCTCCCTGTGTTCTTCACTGATCATTCTTCTTCTTCTTCAGGCGAGAGAAGATTACACAGTTTGGATGTTAAGAGGGCACTTAGCTACTTCATTAAGCGTACTAAGGCACTTAGGTTTGTCCTCAGTTGTTTGTCACTTATGGTGAAGTGGGAAAGGGCAAACCTGCTACTAAGAGAACTATTGCCAGGTGGATTGTCTCTTGTATACAATTCTGCTATGAAACACTAGGCACTATACCCCCCTCAGGCCTGAGGGCTCATTCGACTAGAGATAAAGCAGCCACCTGGAAAACAGTCCATACATTCACCAAGCATTACTCTCTGGATATCCACGCTAGAAGTGATGCTAGGTTTGGTACAGCAGTACTGCAGAGCCTATTCCCAAAATAGGTTTGGTACCCTCCTTCATGGAGGTACTGCTTGGTAGTCTGAATAATGTCAGAATACAGCAAGACTTCATGTTTGAAGAAAAAATTACTCACCTTAGTAATTGTGTTTCTTCTAATGGAGTCTTGCTGTATTCTGACCTCCCTCCCTGCCTCCCCTTTGAGAACCTGTTTTTTGTCAAGTGGGCTGGCAGGGGCCATGTTGCACCTCAGGGGTGCACTT
This sequence comes from Neoceratodus forsteri, assembly GCA_016271365.2. Taxonomy (NCBI): domain Eukaryota; kingdom Metazoa; phylum Chordata; order Ceratodontiformes; family Ceratodontidae; genus Neoceratodus; species Neoceratodus forsteri. Next base: position 212,347,947 of record CM028129.1, on the reverse strand, counting down.
GACACTCTCCCCTATATAGAGAGGAGGAGGAGTGGGTTATGTTCCATTGTTTTTTATAGTTATGTGTGTTCACTACCTAGTTTTTGGTTTGGAGTTCTCAGCTTGAGTCTTTTGGGGACCCAAAATATTTGGTTGTCTTTTGGCTAGTAGTTTTTACAATTTCCACTTAGCAGGTGCAGTTAGTTAGTATTAGCTCATAAGAATCTAATGGTTACACCTCTAAGTACAGCAGACAGAGGTCTGAACCGAGCTCGAGCTCAACGTTCTATGCTCTGGCACAGAGTTAATTCTTTCCTCTCTGGAGCAGTTCAAGTACTGGGGCTAACTGCATAATGTCAGAATACAGCAAGACCCCATTAGAAGAAACACAATTACTAAGGTGAGTAATTTTTTCTTCCAGGCTTGTTGGTGGATAAAAGTTATTTTCTGTATACACATGACCCCACATGCTTTGTAATGCTGCAGTGCTGCAATTTTACAATAAGTGTTCTAGTCCTGGAGTACTCTTTCCTTTAGTTTGTCCTGGTTTTGTAATTTCTCCAGGTCTGGTCTTTACTATCTGTAGTTTAGACTTGGTCACTTTTAAAAGATACAAAAAAGAAGCTTTTGCGTAGGGTACTTTGCTAGAGTACTTGATGTACACCACTGCCTCACAGGTGAGTGAAAATTCAAGCACTGTTTGCTTCTAATATTGAGTAACTACACAAACTATGGGAACCAGGTCTAAAAATCTTTGCATGGATAGTGTAGTATAATAAAGTATACTATAATATGTAGGCTAGCTTTTGGTATATCTTTTTTAAATCAGGCCTCAGGTCTCCTGGCCTCTTCAGCTCAAAGATCTACAGCTGGAATTCTGAGGGGCTCGATAACTGCACGGTGAGAGAGAGAGAGCCTCTCTGAAAACGATTCTAAGTTTCAGTGGACCATACTCCTTGCGGAGATGATGCACACGTTTAGCTGGCTGTTCTGATCCTTTGGAAAAAGAGCTGATACTATGATGGGTAACTTTTCACTTATAATCGTGGTTACCCTAGGTCATTGCTTCACCAAAACTTGGCTAAGACATTTGTTATTTTCAGAAAAAGTTTTAATTTAACTTTTGTTTAATAACAGGTGCTCCTCGGTTCCTGTACCATGTTTTTTTTATCTTTATTTCCAGGAATACCGGGGGAGGAGGGACACTGGCCCTCATAAAATGGGACATGTCGTTGAACATGAACATGGAAATACAAGCAGAGAATGCTGTGAAAGCTAATACCTTTGTGCAGTTTGATTTTGCTTCAAGATCATAAAAAAGTATGAATGTATTTTTTAAAGTCTGGGTTTACAGCACCTTCCATGCATGGGAAGCAGATATTCCTTGTGAGACAGAGCAGTTTTGAGGGGTAAAATGGGGAATCACCCTCATAGCACAGAACATCTGTGAACTATACTCAGTAGAGCCATCTCAAGTGAAAAGGCAGTAGGACTGGATTCATGTGAGATTCCAATGCAATCAAACAGTACTGTATGTTCTTAGTTTTTTTGTCATCAACACTGTGTTTACAAAAAAGAGAATACGTAAAACAAACCCAACTTTTAGATGTACTGGAAAAGGCAGTATACTCATAAAAAAATGTTTTTTTGATCTGCAGATGAAAATACAGACCCTGAGCTTGTCAGTCATTCCAAGAAGGATCACAAAGGGCCCGTCACAACTGTGGATGCCTGCAAGTGCAGTCGGCTCTTTCTGAGTTGTGGGTATGTGAGAAAAAAGTGAAGCATTATATGTAGATCTACTCTCCAGGCCATATGCAGACAAAGTTAATATTGCAGAGCTATATGCACTGTATTTCAAAAGTTTTTTTTATTTAAAGCACACCTGTATTATAATCATGGTAAGGTGCAAAATACAAAAACACAAACTTTAAAGGGGAAAGGGGGGGTGACTATTATCCTTCATAGTTTAAAAGCCTATATGTGAATACCTTATGCCGAATATTTGACCCAAACATTCTATTCAGGGGCCTAAATATTCAGTAATCCTTGTTTGTATTCAGCATAGGTGGGTGGGGGAAAAAAAGGCTACCCCCTTCCCCAGTGGTCAGGGCTGACCACCCTGCCTCCCCACTCCAAACTTTTCTCATCCACTTTCCCCTTCCGTGGAGTCGAACACAGCACAGAAAAATTATAGCCGGCCCCTGGCCCCTTGCCGGGAGTCAACAGTGCCTTTATGACACCTCCTTAGATTGCCTAACATCACTACTGATGCTGTTACCGCTCCCTGTTCCTCACGATCATTTGTGCCTTGTCCCGCTTCCACTCATTCTGTGGAAGACTTGACCCAAAGCAGCATGGGTTCATGGCTGGGCATTCATGTCTAATGAATATGATAGACTTCTTTGACTGGGTAGCCGGAACAGGAGACCAGGGTGGTGCAGTGGATGTAATTTACTTAAATTTTAGCAAAGCCTTTGACACTGTTCGCCACAGGAGATTAGCAAACAAACTGGAGCGCACAAGCATAGACCATAACATAGTCAGCTGGATTGAGAAATGGCTTCAAGCTAGGTCCTAGAGAGTCCTGATCAATGGGGCATTATCGGAGGAGGGCAGAGTTACTAGCGGCATTACACAGGGGTCAGTACTTGGCCCAATTATCTTCAACATATTCATCAGCAACATTGCTGAGTGGCTGAAGGGGACGGTCTGCCTGTTTGCGGATGACACAAAACTCTGCAACAGGGTAGACAGGGATGAAGGTGCCTCTGGGATGGAGGCCGATCTCAAGAAGTTAGAAGAGTTGTCAGGAATATGGCAGTTAAAATTGAACAACAAAAAGTGTAAGGCGATGCACATGGGTAAACGGAACCCAAAAAAGTCATACACACTGAATGGGCATCAGCTCGAAGAAGTGGAGTACCTCAGGGCTCAGTACTGGGTCCAGTCCTCTTTAACATCTTTATAGGTGGCATTGCAGAGGGTCTGGAGGGAAAGGTATGCCTCTTTGCAGATGACACAAAGATCTGTAACAGAGTTGATGCACAAGGGAAGTAGAAAGGATGAGAAGGGACTTGGCAAGGTTGGAGGAATGGTCAGACATATGGCAACTTAGATTCAATGCAAAGAAGTGCAAAGTAATGCACTTGGGAAACAAAAACCCAGGAGAAGAGTACACAATAGCAGGGGAGGTACTAACAACAACAAAAATGGAAAGGGACTTGGGGGTAGTCATATCAGATGACCTAAAGGTGGGTAAGCAATGTGAGAAGTCAGTAAGGAGAGCCAGGGGCATACTGGGATGCATAGGAAGGGGCATCACAAGTAGAAAAAGGGAAGTGGTCATCCATCTGTACAGACAGTTGGTGAGACCCCATCTGGAATACTGAGTGCAGTTTTGGAGACCCCATTTACGCAAGGACATAGACAGGATGGAAGCAGTCCAGAAGAGGGCAACTAAAATGTTGCAGGGTCTGCATCAGAAACCATATGAAGAGAAACTGAGAGAGCTTAATACGTATACTCTTGATGAAAGGAGGGACGGGGAGACATGATAGAAACTTTCAAGTACCTCAAGGGAATCAAAAAAGTCCAGGAGGGTAGCATCTTTCAGAAAAAGAGATGTGTAAGAACAAGGAGGCACAATTTAAAGATAGAAGGGGGACGGCTCAGGGGTAATGTGAGGAATTGTTTTTCACGGAGAGAGTGGTGGATGCATGGAACCGCCTTCCTGAGGAGGTTGTGGGGTCAAAAACAGTGGGGGAATTCAAGAATGCATGGGACAGACATAAGGCAATTGTAGTGGGGGGTGGAAGGAAGTAGGCTGTTGGTTAACTAGAATCTGCAGCTTATCCAATAGGAAGGGAAATGGGCAGGCTGGGTGGGTCAAGTGGTCCTTATCTGCCGTCAAAGTCTATGTTTCTCTGTTTCTAAACAAGGATGGAACAGAACCTTGGAGTAATTGTTTCCAATGATCTAAAAGTGGGGAAACAATGTGAAAAAGCAGCACAGAAGGCCAGCAGCATCCTTGGCTGCATAGGTAGAGGAATTACAAGTAGGAAACGCGAGGTAATCATCCAGCTATACAGGTCCTTGGTCAGGCCACACCTGGAGTACTGCGTGCAGTTCTGGAAGTCAAACTTAAAAATGGACCTAGATTGCTTAGAAAGGGTTCAGAGGAGGGCCACCAAGACAGTTCAGGGCCTGCATCAAAAACAGTATGAAATGAGACTCAGTGAATTAAACTTATAATCTTTAGAGCAGAGAAGAAATAGGGGGAACATGATAGAGACATTAAAATACATAAAAGGAATCAACACAGCCCAGATAGGAACTCTGTTCCAGGAGAACAAAACAAGGCATACTAGGAGTCACAATCTGCGCCTAGTGGGAGGCAGATTTAGAACCAATATAAGGAAATACTTTTTCACAGGGAGGGTGATAGAACCATGGAACAGCCTGCCCCAGGGTTTTATTTAACTCTAAAAATTGATTAGCGTTTTGCTCATAAAATTCTTAAAACATTGTGAAAATGCATAGCACTTGCCTCACTGTGTTTAACAAACATAACACTTCTAGAAAACCTATATAACTACTTTCTGTACAGTTAGTATTGTCCCAAGAAAAAAACTGCTAATCAATTATTTAAAACCCTGCTGCCCCCAGAAGTGGTAGCATTGAGGACAGTATGAGAATTTAAACTAGCATGGGACAGACAATGCAGTCACCTAAGGGGTAATTAAAACAGGTAAGGGGGTAGAAATGTCTTGGGCAGACTAGATGGATCATGCAGTTCCCATCTGCCATCTACTTCTTATGTTCTTATCAGCTGTAATAGTGAGCGGAGTAGGTTTGTGAGCATGATGGCAAGTGGGATTGGGGCGACTGAGACTAGCTTGGATGTTTGGCACTAGCCCATCCCCCCACTCAATGACTGTGCTTAGAGGAGGGGGTGGGTACAGGAATATAGCTAGCTGATTTTCCAAGAGTAAATCTTTACCATTTATTACCACTTCTGGGTCTGTGCCTGAGGCACTAGGACCCTGGAGAACCAAAGTTTTCAGAACTTAGAGCTAGGAGGCGGATGTCAGTGATGGTGCTGCCCACAAGACAGATGTATGACATAGCACTCGTGGGCTGGCCAGTAACTGGTGCTGGCCTCCTGCACACCTCAGTTCTATTTTTCCCACTGTAGATGTAACTTAGTAGGAGCTGCAGCTTTGAGCCATTTTAATTTAGAGGAGGCAGTATAGCATAGTGGTTTAAGGCTCTGAGCTACACACCTGGAGACCTGAGTTTGAATCCCACAGCCCCCACTTGCATATTGTATGACCCTGAGCAAGTCACTTAACTTCCTTTTGCTCCCAGGTCGCACCTGTAAACAAGCTTCAGCTTAGTGCATCTCTCCTGGTTAAAAAAAAATAATAATTACTGCGTCACACCTCTTGCCATCGTATTTTTCTGCTCTGTGCCATCTCTTCAGCCATTTTTTGGTGCTGCTTTTTCTCCTGTTTCTGTCCCTTCATTGCCGGGTGTCTTTTTTGCTTGTTTTTCATGATTTTCTGTTTTCAGTCATGTCCAACTCCCAAGGGTGTAAGAAGAAGGACAGCTCTCCCATACATCAGTGCCTCTGCTGGAGACCTTTTACCATCCAGGATTGACAAGACTACTGTTGGACTTGCCTTGGAGCTGACCACAACATGGGCCACTGTGACATCTGTGTCTCCATGGACTTCTGCACCCTAGAGATCCACACTACAGCTTACACTGGTGGACATCTTAGTGTTGTAGCCCAGCAGTGCCTCGGCTCCTGGCACTAAAGCTGGTGCCGGTGAGCAGGGTGATGCTGACCCAAGGTCAGGTCCACTTCCAACAACGCTTGTGGTGCTGGGAGAGAGAAAACATCCAGAGCTGGGACTTCTAGAAGTCCTGTGGAGTTGTTCTGGATTTTTTCCTCTGTGTGGTCCGATGACCTGGGGGCTGGGGACCAAGAGGGTCTCTTCTCCTTGCAGGACTCAGGTGATGAAGTAGGGTCTTCCTGAGCCCGGTTCTGGGCCTTTGGTTGGGTCAGTGTTGTCTCTGGGGGTTTCCCCTCTGCCTGATGCCACTGGTGGCACCACTCCCCAGTCATCTCCTGATGCTGTCTACAGTGCTGAAGGGGATTCTGGTGCCATTCATGGCACTAGTTCCCTTGCTCCCTTGGAGACTGATGCAAAGCCTATTCAGATGCCTAGCTCAAGCGGCATGACCCTGTCTGGTGAAGTGGGTGAAGGGCACCCTTGGTCAGCAGCTCAGTCCATGCCCAGGGTAGGTGGCAGCTAGGGCAGGAATTGAAATGCTGACTCAGGCCTCCTGGTCTTTCTGGGATTGTTGGGCCCTGTCACTGGTGGGGACTTGGGCCACCCTGTGGGATCTTCATGGCTCCACTCTCCCCGTGCCAGGAGTCTTCCCAACAAAGGCACCACCTTGATCGCTGCTCACCTGCTGAACGCTCTTTGGTGGATGATCTTGCCAGGTCCTCCCCCGGATGAGGCCTCCTATGCGTTCTCATGGGGCCCTTGACCTAGAAACAGTTCAAGACTTCAGTGGTTGCATTCCCTCCATACCTCAGGTCACTAGATTGGGCCATTTCTCAGCCTGAAACCCCAGCACTGCTGCCTTCTGACTGCAGCTCTTCTTCATCTTCCACTTCCTCCTCCTCTGAGGAAGGGGATACTTCCCTGCATCTGTCCTCCAACGCTTGGTACATTTTGTACCAGTAGTTCCTGGTGGGGATGATGAGGGAGCTAGGAATTTCCCATTTTGGAAGCCACAACCCTGCCCACCTAGTGCTGTCATTCCTCTAGGAATACAGCTGTGACTCGGCAGTCATCCCTTAGCCCTTTACAGAGGCATCTAGGGATGTCTGGCTCCATCCCGCTGCCCCTTCTTCAGCCCCAAGGGATGTCCAGTGCAGGTATTGCACACCCATGGGTCTCCAGGAGCCATGCCACATCCTTCCTTTGGGTTCTAGCTCCTGGACAACCCCTCTGAGCATACACACCCAGTGCATGACCTCCCCCGAGACTCAGAATCTGCAGAATATATGCCTGTGGTTATAGGGTGTTCTCGGCAGCATGCACTATGCTTTGTATTGCAGCACGTCAGGCAACATATTGCAGGCACCTGTGGGTGATGCTGGGTCAGCTCCTAGCATCCTTACGGATTGCAAGGCAACCTGATGGGCCATCTGCCTTTCTGCCCAGGGCCTGGAGTAGGCGAGGCAACAATCAAGGGCATCTTATGACACCAATAAGATAGCTTCTAGGCTGGTGGGAACAGCAATCTGCATTCAGTGGATTGCATGGTTTCATCTCTCCAGGTTGTCACCCTTCAGCCAGAATAGGGTGATTGCTTCGCGTTTCCAGTGGACCCACTTTTACTTATGTAGGGTCAGATGTGAGTTGGCATCAGACTTTGCGGTGGTTCTGATTTTTGAATGCAGGCTGTGTCAAAATTGGAATGCTTTGTGCCCAAGCCACCCTGCACCAACTTAGTGACAGAAGCATCAGAGTGCTGGTTACAAAGGGGCTTGTGCCACAGCAGGGCTGCAACATCCCCCTTTTTGCTATTTTGGAAGCTCCGCCATGGACACAACAAGGGACTCAACTTAGACCAGCCAGGAGATGGTCTAAGGGACTTCCACCAGTGCCACACACTGTAGCGAGGGGGGGGGTCTGACACTGGGAGGCCGGGGCAGAAGGGGCATGGGGAGTGTCTTATGGGGCATTGGGGAGACAGCAGGCATGACAGGGAGTGATGTGACACCCAGAGGGATGCCATTTGCATTGCCCTACAGCTGACTGGCTGTGATCGCTTCATGGAGGGTTGCCAGAGCCAAACAGTGACATGACCCCAGGTAGGCCCAGCCCTCACAGCTGCCCCATAGGTGCACACAGTCAGAACCCTGTAGTCGGGAAGCTAGAGCTGTGAATTGAGGGCTGCCAGTGGTGGTGGGGGGACCGTTCTCCAGACACTGCCACAGTTCCCTGGTACCCACCCTCCCACGATGTGGCAGGCTGCCTCCCACCTGTAGGGCTGTGCAAACAGCACTTCTACTGGGTGCCACATCACTCCCTGTCATGCCCGCTGTCTCCCTAATGCCCCTAGGACACCCTTGTGCCCCCGGCCCTTCCTGGCACGCAGATCCCCACCCCCAACCCTTGTGGTCACTCTAGTGTTGCACTGGGTGGGGAGGTGGGATCCCTGCAGCAATTCCTGCAGGCACGCCAAATGTTTGGCACTAGCCTGCAGCTGCAGCAACTCCTGAGTTTTTGGTGCAGGGGAACCCCCACCCTTTTATGAAATTGGGTGCAGGATCCCTGATGCACCCAGAGTTTGCCGCAGCCCTAGAGTGACACAAGTTGCATTACTGTGAGGGCTCTTTGAAAATCAAGCCCAGTATATCAGTTTCCATCTATACCGCCGCCCCCCCCCCCCATGAGGCTGAAGATAAATGGAAGGAAGGAAGGGAGGGAGGGAATGTTTTTGCCCAAAAATAGTGTTAGAAAGTTTGCAAGAACAATAAAATTGTACATTTCAAACAACATGAAGTTGTATTATATTATGACATATGCAGTGAGTCCCAACCTTTGAACTGCTCCGGAGGTGAAAGAGTTAACTTTCCATGCTAGGCATGGAACGCTGAGCTCGAGCCCGGTTGAAACTCTGTCTGTTGTTCTTCAAACTCAAACCGTCAGCTTCTTTACTCCGCCTCACTGAACAGTCGCTCCGGAGATTTCTCCTTCTGCTCGGTTCATTTTGTCGGTTCAGATGTACTAGCCTGTCACAGGATACCCAGACTAAGGCCATGGATTTTCCTGTTGTGGGTAATTCTCTGTTTGGGGAGCAGACAGAGAATTACATGAAGAAAATGGATCAGTATAGGACCACCTATAGGAGCGCACAGGCCAAGGAAAGGCAGGCCACTCGTCAAAGGCAGCTTTCCAGGGGCAGGGGCAGGCCTTTTCATAGGCCTTTTTACCAAGCCCAGGCCTCCTCTTCTGCCTATGCCCAGAGGGGGTTCTTTAGAGGGAGAGGCAGACGGGGTACAAGCAGGCCTGCTTCCACCCCTCAGCCCAAAGCCCCTGCCAAACAGGCACCCTGATGGGGTTGCCAGGGCCGATTCTCCACTACCTGTAGGGGGCAGGCTGGCTTACTTTGTCCAAGACTGGAAGTCTCTGACATCAGACAAGTGGGTCCTGGAAGTAGTAAGCCAAGGACTGGTTCTCAGCTTCAAAAAATTTCCAAAGATGAGAACCAGATCCTTTCCACCTGCAAACCCACCAGAGGCTCTTGCCTTAGAGGCAGAGGTCTCTTCCCTCCTGGCTCTCAGAGCTGTGGAAAGGGTTCCACTCCTACACCAGGGCAAAGGCTTGTACTCCAGGTACTTCCTTACCCCAAAAAAGACAGGAGAATGGCGGCCCATCCTGGATCTCAGATATTTAAACAAGCACCTTTTAAAACCAAATTTCAAAATTGTGACTCTGGGAATTATTCTACCCTTTCTAAGGCCAGGGGACTGGCTAGCGTCCCTGGACCTCAAGGATGCCTACTTCCATATCCTCATCAGAAGCTCCCATCGAAAGTACCTCAGGTTTGAGCTGCCCTCAGGCCATTACCAGTTCAGAGCAATGCTCTTTGGCCTCACCTCTGCTCCAAGGGTATTCACAAAATGCCTGGCAATAGCAGTTGCCCACCTAAGAAGGCAAAAAATTGCCATCTTTCCTTACCTGGATGACTGGCTCATAGTAGGCCAGTCCCCAGACCAAGTCAAGTTACATCTACAGATAACTCAGTAACTGCTCACCTCTCTAGGTTTCCTTCTGAATCTTTCAAAGTCAGTTCTAGAGCCTGTCTAGCTCCTCACCTTCATAGGCGCAGAGCTGAACACAGAGAAAGCCAGAGCCTTCCTCCCTTTAGACAGGGCAAGAACCCTGGTCTCTCTGGCCTCCTCATTCACCCTGCAGGTCTCTCAACCAGCAAGGCATTTTCTACAGCTCCTGGGGCACATGGCTGCTTCTACAGCAGTAGTACAGGGAGCAAGATTTCAGATGAGGACATCCAGTTCCATTTGAGGGCTTTTTGGTCTCAAAGGAAAGACCCTCTAACCAAGTTGATGCCAGTGGCTTGAACCCTGATCCAGGCCCTTCAGTGGTGGCAGGATCAGAGCAATCTGAGACAAGGGGTTCCCTTTGTCACTCAGTCTCACTCCTTAATCCTTTCTACAGATACATGCTTCTTGAGGTGGGGAGCTCACATGGGCGACCTCACTACCCAGGGATTGTGGTCCCCTCAGGAATCTCTGCTCCACATCAATCTGTTGGAACTCAGAGCAGTTTTTCTAGCACTTCAAGTTTTTTCCAGGTCTGTTCAGGACAAAGTTGTACAGATCAGGACAGACAACACCTCCACAATGTGGTACATCAGCAAGCAAGGGGGCACTCGGTCTACGGCCTTGTGCACCGAAGCAATGAAGTTGTGGACTCTGGCTTACTCTCTGAACACCTCCTTTACGGCAGTTCACCTCCCAGGCAAGGACAATGTCCTGGCAGATGCCTTCAGCAGGATTTCCCAGGGCCATCACGAATGTCACTGGACCCCCTGGTCTTGGAGGTGATATTTGCCAGATGGGGCACCCCAGATAGATCTTTTTGCAGCCCCAGACAATTACCAACTTCCCCTTTTTTGCTGCAGGCCCCCAGTGTTGGGCTCAGTCCCTCTGGATGCCTTGGTTCTCAATTGGGAAGGGAAGTTTCTCTATGCTTTCCCCCCTTCCCTCTCCTGTTCAAAGTGCTAGTCAAAATCAGATCTCAACCCTGCAAGATGATCCTGATTGCTCCAGATTGGGCCAGACAACCCTGATATCCACTCCTTCTGTCCTTAGCAGTACATCTTCCCCTGTGTCTTCCCAGGAATCACAACTTGTTAACCTGTGCTCAGGGGAGAGTTTGGTACCCGAAGCTCAAATCTCTCAATCTCAAGGCCTGGCTCTTGAAGAGTTAGAGTTTGCTGATCTACACCTCTCCCAAGATGTGATGGACATCCTGAAGGCTTCTAGGAAACCTTCCACCAGGGCTACTTATAATTCCAAATGGAAGAGGTTTTCCATATTGTGCTCTGGAAAACATATTTCCCCAGAATCTGCTGACTTGCCCACAGTCCTGGATTATATGGTCCATTTAAATACTTTGGGGCTGAGACCAGCTACCCTAAAAGTGCATCTGGCAGCTGTGTCTGCTTTTTTATCAGCAGGTAAGCCCTCTTCTCTTTCAGCTCATCCTGTATTCTCCAAGTTTTTCGAGGCATTGCTTCACACCAACCCTCCATTCAGGGACCCTGCCCCTGCCTGGGATCTTAATGTTTGCATTGCTCAGCTTATGCAACCCCCTTTGAGCCTTTGTCTTCAGCAGAGCTTAAGTACTTGACTTGGAAAACTGTGTTTCTGGTAGCCATCACTTCTGCCAGATGCATAAGTGAATTGCAAGCCTTGTCAGTGGAGCCTGATTTTATCTCCTTTCATAGAATAAGGTGGTCCTCAGGACTAACAGGAAGTTCTTGCCTAAGGTGGTTTCAGATTTCCACCTTAATCAATCTATATCTCTTCCAGTGTACTTCACTGACCATTCCTCCTCTGGCGAGAGGAGGCTGCACAGTTTAGATGTGAAAAGAGCCCTTAGTTACTACACAGAGCGTACCAAGGGTCACAGGTTTGACTCCCTCCAACTGTTCCTCACTTATGGTGAGGTGGGTAAAGGGAAACCTGCCACTAAAAGATCCATTGCCAGGTGGATTGTCTCTTGTATCCAGTTCTGTTATGAGAAGCTGGGTAAGGTTCCTCCCTCAGGCCTGAGGGCTCACTCTACCAGAGGTACAGCTGCTTCCCTGGCTGCTGCCAGGGACATCCCTATTCTAGAGATATGTCAAGCAGCAACCTGGAAAACAGTTCACACTTTTACCAAGCATTACTCCCTGGACATCCAGGCTAGGAGTGATGCTCGGTTTGGCACAGCTGTGCTTCAGAGCCTATTTCCTAAGTAGGTTCTGTCCCTCCTCCATGGAGGTACTGCTGTGTAGTCTGCATATGTCATAATATAGCAAGACGTCATGCTGTTTGAAGAAAAAATTACTCACCTTAGTAATGTTGTTTCTTCTAATGGAGTCTTGCTATATTATGACCTCCCCCCTGCCTCCCCCTCTCAGAACCTCTGTTTTGGGATGTGGGTGGGCAGTGCAGTGTTGACACTTAGTAGATGCCCACTTTGTTGTTTCACCCCTCTTTTTTGGGATGACTTGGTGTTGTGTTTTTCATTTTTGGGTCTCCTGACTTGAGTCTTTGTTTTGGGACCAAAACATGGGTTCTTATGTTTAGTAGCCGGTTGGCTAGTGTAGGTTTACAGCTTCCACACAGGACCTCAGTGAGTTTAGCTCGTAAAGATCTGACGGTTTGAGTTTGAATAACAACAGAGTTTCAACCGAGCTCGAGCTCAGCGTTCCATGCCTGGCATGGAAAGTTAACTCTTTCAGCTCTGGAGCAGTTCGAAGGTTGGGACTCACTGCATATGTCATAATGTAGCAAGACTCCATTAGAAGAAACAACATTACTGAGGTGAGTAATTTTTTCATGCGTGCCAGGCATTAGCTATAGCACTGAGACCAGCAGCATTAAGATTTGAACTATTAACTCTGAGGAAACCACCTGTTGTTGAAACAGTCTACTCCCCTGCTCACCATCAGCACCATTTCTGCTGTTTATTGGGCAGACAAGAGTAACACACAACAGTCTGACTGCAAACTTCAGCTGTGCACTGTGTACTGTAGACTGCCATTTAAAAAAAAATGTTCCTCTTTACCCCATATATTGCCGTGTGTCCTCATTTACTCTTTTTTACATTTGATGCACATGCAACAAACGTTTTATGATGAATGCAAGGGGAATTTTGGGAGTATCACTGCCGAGCCCATTGCAGTTCACAATACCATGGGCTTGGCAGTCTAGACCAATGACCATGCATTGTGGTCGTGCCATAACTCTCTGCCTTGTGGGCTGAAACTGCATGTACTTCAACGGACTGAAGCCGCTCCAATCAGAGAGGGCTTTGGTCCTTTGATTTGCATGAAGCCACATCAGCAAACAGCTGACTGACTTTCAGAACATTTACCAGCTGCACGCTGGATGTTTGTTACTGATGTCACCAGTGTGCAGCTGCTGTAAGCTCTAACACTGGTGCCCATAATGTAACTGTCCCCACCCGACCCTCCTCTCAGCACCCATGACCTCCCCCCCCAAACATAACACTGACACTGGGAATGCCCAATCCCCCAGTGTCCACCTCGTATTTTTTTTTTTTTTTATATATTGCCTGCAACAAAGAAAACCATCCATCGATGTCTCTTGCTGGTGCCCCTGTAACTGTTCCCTCCACCCAACCCTCCCTCTCAGCATCCACCACCACCTCCAAACATAACACTACACTGGGGGTGCCCAATCCCTCAGTGTTGCCACCTTGTATTTTTTTTTCATACATATTATTTAAAAAACTTGTAACAAAGGAAAGTGTCTATCGATGTCTGTTGCTGGCTCCCCTGGGCCTCTGTAACTGTTCCCCCCAACCCTCCATCTCAGCACCCACCACCCCACCCCATCCCAAACATAACACTGACACTGGGGGTGCCCAATCCCCAGTGTTGACACCATGTATTTTTTATATATATTATTTAAAAAAAAACTGTAACAAAGGAAACTGTCCATTGATGTCTGTTGCTGGCGCCCTTGGTCCCCTGTAACTGTTCCCCAACCCGACCCTCCCTCTCAGCTTCTACCACCCCACCCCCCAAACATAACACTGACAATGGGGTGCCAATCCCCAGTGTCATCACCGAAATACAGAAATCCGTTTTTTTTTTCATTAACCCTGTAAAACAAAAGTCCACTGATGTCTGTTGCACCATTAGTTCCCCACCGACCCTCCCTCATCACCCACCACCCCCTTCCAAGCCCTTACTTACCCATCTGGAATCTGATGCCATAATCTTCTCTGGATCACAGACACATCTTCACTCTTCAAAGTTGAACCGTGAACTGAGGAAATCAGGTATGCAGTTCAGTGTATTTTAATGGAGTTTTGAACTTAGTGACATAACTTGGCCATTTTTGAATATTTTTCCCCAGAGTTTTAGCATGCCTTTGTTTGGGACTCTACCTCATGAACAATTGCATTGAATTTATACAAATCTGTTCCAAAAGGTGATTTTGTGGTCGCTGTGTGAAATCACTTTTCAGGCAGGAGCTGAAATTTTGCTCTGCCTTTGTTCATGAGGTGGGTCATAAGAAGGCTATGTTGAAAATTTGGTATAAGAATATTTAAAAAAAAAAACAAAGTGATAAGCCTACATTGAAATTTGCAAATGCAGGCCTGTAACTTTGGTAATTTTCAATATATTGATTCCAAATTTTCAACATAGCCATATCTTACCTAGATCAGTCTTCACCATTCATTACTGGTGGATTCTAGCCAGAGGCGCCAGACCACGAGGGAGCTTATAACTTTATGAATTTTTAGAGGTGGGGAGCAGATGTTGGGGCGTTGCCATCCTTGAGCACGTATTGGAGCATAGGGCTTGTGGACTGGCCAGTAACCGTGCGTTGACTCCCCACCTCCTCAGTTCTATTCTTCCCACCATCAGGGGTGGATCGCGTAGGAGTGGAGCCGCTTCTCGGTAATTTCTACTGTGTTAGTTCTGTCGCTGCCAAATATTCTCTCGATGCCATTTTCCCCGTTCGACACAGAGGACATCTAGAATCCTGGTAAAAATACTCCCTTTATTTTCTGTGGTACAGTGTCGAGGGCTTTTTCTGTGTTTTGTTTTAGTTTACCGTTGCAGTCATGTCGGTTCGGGGCCTATTAAATCGAAGGCAGGCCATGCCCCCATGCGTTGGTGCCCCTGTGGCCAGTCGATTTCCGTAATGGACCATCATGACCATTGCCTGACCTGCTAGGGTCCTGATCCCGACATGGACAACTGTGATGCTTGTTTCTCTATGGACCACCAGATCCTCGAGTTGCACACATTAAAGGTAGGCCACAAGCCTCCGAACCTCGAAGGATGACGTTGCACTCGTGGCTCCAAACCCAGATCTTTGGGCCATTCCCCTGGGTCTCCCTCTGGTACTATACATGCTGAGGGGGAGCTGGCCTCTGGTCTACCTGGTCTCACCAAGATGGGAGGCCCGCATGAGGGGTCAGTGGAACAGTCTGCCTCATTGGGGGGGGGAGCTGGCTGAGGACCCCTCACAGTCCTTTGCCCCCTTTGGGGTCATAGACACCTCCGGTGTCACGGTCACAGCTATACGCTGGGCCCAAGCCAGTGGAGCCCTCGGTGCTGCCTACCGACATCACCTTGGCTTCCGCTGCCACCTCTGGTGTTGGTGAGCAGGGTGGTGCTGATATTAGTGCTGGGTCTCTCTCCGGTACTGTTTGCAGTGCTGAAGGAGTAAGAGTCTCAGGGGTGGGCCCTTTGACGATCTCCCTGAGCTCCTCTTCTTCAGAGGAGGAGGACCGTGATGATCCCAATTGGTTGCCGGACTCCCCAGAGCACTGAGATTCACCTCCGCCCAGTTCTGGGGTCTCCGCATCCCGGGAATCCTCTGTCAGGACTGGGGCCACCCTCAGTGCTGCCCCCTCTTCCTCTGGCACCGCTTGCAGTGCTGGAGTCACTGCCAGTGCAGTTTCTAGTGCCGGTTGGAGGTTGGCGCCGGGGACAGTGCTGGTCCTAAGTCCGGTGCTGGGTCCAATGTCGGCACCGTTGGTGGTGCTGTTTTGGGTTCCCACACCGTGACGGGGACTGAGGTGGTTTCCAGCACTGCTTCTGGTGCAAGGATGCCTCTGATCCTCAGACTTTGGGTTCAGAAGTTGTTCTGAGGGGCAGGTCTCTTTCTGGAGTGGTGGAGGTCAAGGGAGGCATGCAGGCTCTTTTCCAGATTGGCTGGTGGCTCTGGGAGGAGTCAAAGTGCTGACCCCTCCCTCCTCTCCTCTTCCACTTCGGGGAGGGGTCTGCAGTTGGTGGGGTCGGGCAAGCCTGCAAGGGCCAGTATGGCTCTGTTTGCCCCATTTGCAGAATTCTCCCCAGGGCATCACCATGGTCATCCCTGCCAGGTTGGGCGTCCTCTGGTGGGCGAGGTCAGCAACCCCTATCCCTTGGGAGGAGTCCCCTGCACGTTCTCACAGCCCTAGCAGAGGGCCATCTCTGTCCAGACAGAGACCTTCTTCTCCTCCTCCTCTCCCACTTCCACCTCCAGGCCTCTTTTGCCCTATGGGGCCCATGACCTGGGAGCAGTTTAGAGCATTGGCAGCTGCATTCCCCTGCTACATTAGAGCCCTGGATGAGACTGTCTTTTAATCTGAGTTGCCAGCTGCACCAATCTCTGAATCAGGCTCCTTGCCTTCCTAAGCTTCCTCCCTTGAGGAAGAGGATTCCTCCATCCCTCTCTCTTCCAACACTGATCTCACCAACTATCAGCAGTTCCTTTCAGAGATGCTGGAGGAGCACCACCTCCCCCAAATTTCTTCTCTCAATCCTGACCATGTGACACATGCCTTTCTTGGCAAATATAATGCCGACCATCTGGGGATTCCTCCATGGCCTGTCCCCTTTGTTGAGGTGTTGCACAAGATCTGGCAGCATCCCTCTGCCCCCTCTCCAGTCCCAAGGGACTGTCAGTGCAGGTATTGCGCACCTCTGGGGTCTCCAGGTGCTGTGCCTCACCCCTTCTTGGGAGTGGAGCCACTGGATACTCCCTCCAAGCATCGTGACCCAAGGCACAGCTGGCCCCCCGGAATCAGACTCAGCTGAGTTTGAACACTGGGGTGGTAGAGTCCTCTCTGCAGCGCAGCTCCTTCTGTGCGTTGCAGCACACCAGACCCATCAGACTGCCTGTGCCAGACATCTTTTGATGATGCGGGGGTACCTCCTGGCATCTATGCATGATTCAGAGGCAACCAGGCAGGGCATTAGCCTTTCTGCCCATGGTCTAGAGCTAGCAAGACACCAACCAAGGGCATCTTATGACACCAGTGAGGTGGTCTCCAGACTGGCAGGAACTGCAATCTGCATTCAGCAGACTGCGTGGCTTCACCTATCACAGTTATCACCCTTGGCCCGATGTAGGGTGATTGACTCCCCTTTCCAGGGGGCCCGCTTTTCTTCCACACAGTGAGACGGGAGTTAGCAGGCACCTTTCCTCTACCAGGCATCGGTAGTCCCCGTCTTGCCCTGACCAGTCGCGGGCCTCACCAGGCACATAAGGGGCCCCTGCCTCTCTGTGTTCTCCCCCACAGGAGGCTGAGGGATACTGTCCCTCAGGGAGGTGCCAGTGCCACTTTGTGGTGCTTGGTACTCACCACCAGTAATGAATGGTGAAGCTTGATCTAGGGAATATATGAAAATTATGTACCTACCATAATTTTTGATCTTCCTAGATCTCTTCACCATTCATTACTGCTTCCCACCCACCTTCTCCTCTTGGCCAGTCATCTGGGCAGTGCCTCCTTCCTGCTTGCTTTCTCCCTGCCTGAGGCCAGTTGTGAGTCTAATCTCGCTGGCAACTGCAGGCCCCCCTACTCCTCCATTGGAAGCCCTAGAGAGCCACCTCTAGAGAGAGAGAGAGAAGGCAAGCAGGGGCTCTGGCCCCCCTTCAGGGCAAAAAGGCTCAAATTGCCTAAGTTGTGGAAACTTCAGTCTTTGGGATTTGTACACCTCTGAGGATGCTTGTACACTCTCATTCGAACCTGAGCAGCCTATGCTCTACAGAACGAAGATAGTCTCTCTGTGAAAAGCCTTGCATTCACATTTCCTGGACTGGTGCCCCTTCCTGGACTTCTTGAGCTTTGAGGGATCTTCTGTCTTTACTACGTTATGGTTCTTTTCTTTTCTCATTTTCTTTTGTGGATAGTCTCCAAGTCTCTTACTACTAGGGACACCTTTCCCTTCATCTCTGTTGGATTTTGTTCCCAGCGATGTCGTAGTTTGAAACTTAAGTCCCTTCTGGCATATGGTTTATCCCTACACTAGTCATGCCTCTGGGCCCTTGGAGATGCCCCAGAGATTCTATCTCTCTCTCTTCTATCTCTCTCTCTCTCTCTCTCTCTCTTTCTCTCTCTCCCCTCTTCAAAGGGAGGAAGAGATCATCGCCTTCAAATTTTCTTGTCAGACTAAAAAAGGAAAAACTCAAGAGAAGGGAAGGGGTAAGAAGAAGGGTGTGTGCAATCTGAAAGAGACCTTGCAACAGGTGCAGTACTCTCTCCCTCTCCTGGCAGATGGGAGTTCGCCTATCCTTGGGCCCTTCACAATGGCCTTTTGCCACCCTGCTCCTCCTCTTGGACTGTTAAGGCCTTCATATCTGAATTCCACTCCTACATCCAGAATCTTCCTGTCTCTGCCCTAGGAAGATCTGATCTTCCCTTGTCAATCTTCACCATTCATTACTGCTTGGGTTAGTGCCGGAGGCGCGCACCCTTCTGGGGAGATTTTTTTTTTTTGGAGTCGGCTCCAATGGCGCCACCCTCGAGAGTGATGCACTGCGTCATGTGCGAGGGACGGACGTTAGGTGCCGCAGACTCCTCCTCCATCTCAGTTCTGTTTCTCCCGCTGTCGAGGCTGCACCTGCTGTGCGGTAGTTGAAGTTAGGCCTTCTGCGTCATTCAAGCCAGACTCCTTCTTGTACGTCTCATACTTCTCTCAACGCCGTCACCTGGTAAGACCGTTCTGTTTATTTTTACTTTCGACGGCGCCAAGAGCTTTTTGCTATTTTTAGTCTAACTTTTTTCACATCGTGTCCAGGTTTGAGGGCAAACGTAGAAGTCGGGCGGGCTGTGCCCCTGTGTCAGAATGCTCTGGCGGCATTTTTCCGTCACTGATCGGCATGATGTTTGTCTTCGTTGCCTGGGACCCAACCACGATATGGATGCGTGCGACGCCTGTTTCTCCATGGACCGTCGTGTCCTAGAAGTCCGCGTGTTCAAGATCGGCAAGGCCCCGATGACTTTCGGGGGAAGGCGTCGCTCCAGGGATTCCCAGGTAAGGTCTCTAGGCCCTTCCTCCGAGTTCCCTCTCAGGCCTATACGGTCCGTAGAGGAGGAGGCTTCCTCATCTTCTCTTGCCGAAGAGAAAGCTTCTTTTGCAGTGTCGGAGGAACGTCGAGGTCCCTCCCCAGGCCGTGGCGGGGACACCGCCTCAGCAGTCACCTCCTCGGAGGTGCAGGCTCCCCCAGTGTCAAGGCCCACGCCTGCTGGGCCCGGCATTGGTGGACCCTCGACGCCACTTTCCGGTGCTGTTTTGGATCCCGGCGCCACTCGCGGCAAAGATGGTGGTGCCGTTTTGGTTTTCAGCGCTGCTCGTGGCACCGCGGGCCCGGTTCACTCTCCTGGCAGTGCCAAGTGGGGTCCCGGTGCAGATGGCGGTGCCTTGGGTCTGGCCGGCGCCGTTGGGGAGCCGGGGCCGGGCTTAGCTGTCGCGGGGGGTCCGAGGTCGTCTGGCGCCACCTCCGGCACCGGCGCCGTTCATGGCGCCGTTTCACCGGGGACCCCTGGGGTTGCTAGTATTGTGGTCCAGCTGATCTCTTCCTTTTCGGAGGCTGATGATTCAGACATGGACCCATCCTGGCAACCTGACTCTTCAGAGTCAGGGTCCCTAGTGGCACGAGGTGCTAGGCGGCCCAGCGTGCCTATTCCTCTGTCCGCTGCTGTCCTCCCCTAGGGCCCACCAGGCTGGGGGTGGTCTGGGGTCCCTGGGGGGCGATGGAGCGGAGGTGGAGGGAGGGGCTCTCCCTCCTGGGGAGCTCGTGGCAGCTACCGACCCTGGTGCTGCTGCACCCCCTCGGGGTGGGAGGTCGCTGGGGTTGAGGAGGAGGGCGTTCTCAGAGTCCGAGGGGTTGAGGGGCAGGGTTCAGGCATCTCAGGCTCTGCCTGACACCCCTCGGGGTGTGGCTCAGAGCCGTAGCGCTGGGCCCTGTCTTCCCCTTTCGGACCCTGGGCTGCCCTTCTGGATCCATGCAGTCCCAGGTTCGCCATAGGGGAGGATCCCCTTCTGGGCTCTTCCAGGCTCCGCATCCCCAGGGTTCCGTTTTGCAACCTGGTCTGCTGTCCGGGATCCTGCCAGCTCGGGCTCCATTCCCCGGATTCCAGAGCCCTAGCAGAGGAAAGTTGCCTCTCCGTAGGTGCCCATCTCCCATTCCTCTGCAGCCACCCCCCGCTTTCCCAGGCCATGTCGGTCCCATGGGCCCATTATCCTGGGAGGCGTTCAGAGGTTCTGCAGCGGCCTTCCCCTCATATGTTAGATGTATGAATGAGCGGGTTTTTCACCTATCCCCACCGCCGCAAGAGTCCTCTGGACACTCAAGCTCTCCATCACCCTCGTCTCCCTCCTGTGAGGGAGAGGAACCCACTGCTCATCTCTCCTCCGATGCTGATTTCTCTAAATATCAGCGATTCCTTTCGAGGATGGTGTGGGATCTTCGAATTTCCTATGTTAGGTGAGACAATACTGAATGGGAGATGCGTGACTTCCTTGGCGAAGTCAATGCCCAGCACTTGGTGGTACTATCCTGGCCTATTCCCTTCCAGGAGGCGTCTATCCGTTCCTGGCAGTCGCCAGACGCCCTTTCTCCAGCCCCGGCAGACTGCCTACATAGGTATTGTGCCCCTTAGGAATCTCTAGGTACTCTCCCCAACCTACCCTCGGGTTTGGCATACCTAGAGACTCCTCAGGCCCGGCGCCGCATGGCTGGACCGATCCACGGACTCAGATTCTCTACAGTTCGACCGGTGGAGGCGAAGGGTTTTCTCTTCCTCTCGTGCGATGTCTTGCATTGCATCTCATCAGGCCCATCACGCTGCCTACAGTAGGCATTTGTGGTCGATGCTTTCCCAAATCTTAGCATCAATGTCTGATACGGAGCAAACCAGACAGGCTATTGCCCTCTCTGCTACAGGCCTGGAGCTGGCAAGACACCAAGCAAGGGCATCTTATGACACCAATGAGGTGGCTTCCAGGCTTGCAGGGACAGCGATCTGTATTAGACGGACAGCATGGCTTCATCTATCAAGGTTGTCACCCCTGGCCCGGCGTAGGGTGATTCACTCCGCTTTCTGGGGGACCCGTCTCTTTTCCTCCAGAGCTAGGAGACTTCTGCAGGGGCTTCCTCCGTCTCCCCGTCCTCGGGGGCACCTCCTAGCTCTTCTCCCCCATAGGCTTCTCTCTTGATTAGCCCAGGGTCTTCCCTTCTGTTCCTCACCAACAGGAGGCTGGGGTCTTGCTCCCTCAGGGTTTCTACCCCACCTTTTTTACGGAGGGCTTGGTACTCACCCAAGCAGTAATGAATGGTGAAGATTGACAAGGAAGATATGAAAATGCGTACCTGTAATTCTTGATCTTCTCTTGTATCTTCACCATTCATTACTATACCGCCCACCTTCCCCTCAGTGGCCTCCTTCTGTGGCGTCTCCCCCTTCCGTCTCGTTCCTCTCCCTTCCCCTCCCTTTGGCCTTTATGCCCAAAAAAAAAAAAAAATTTTTTTCTATTTTCTGTTCTTATGGAATGGATCTTTTTTCCTCAAGGTAAAGAGGAATGAGCAGGGCTGTGTTTCACTTATTCTGAGGGAACTCTTTCTGACTGCCCTTAGGGTGCGACCTCTGGGCACCTTAATCACGTTACGCAGTTCACAGTTAAGAGACTGTGCCTGGCTCGGCCTCAAGGAAATTTAGATTCCCCCTTGGCAGGTGTTATTATTATTATTCAGCTCATTCTGGCTGGTGCATTGCACTTCTTAGCCTTGAGCGGTTGCTCTTGTCTTGCCTTAAGGGAGACTGCTTGAGTTCCCACTCTATCCTTTCATGCAGAGCTGCCTTTTGTACGGCATATTCCTTCCCCATACACTTCTGTGTTAGCACTAAATAGGGTGCTAAGGGGCATATTCCCCTTCCTAGGTGGGCGCTCTCTTCCGGAACAGATTTTCTGCCCGGGCATTCTGTGAGCTCTCAGCTAGGATGTAGGGATTTGGCATGTTGAGAGATTAGAGAATCTGCCCTTTATGTCCGATCTGTGCAGGCGGTTCAGTCAAACCCTCTCTCAGTCCTATCAGCAGGGATTCTTGCTCCCTTGTTTTAGTCTCGAGCTTACGAGCCTCTCAACCAATGCCTCTATGGGCACTGTTCTCCCCTCTCAACATGTCTTCTTTTCTTCTCCTTATTCTTCTTCTTCTTCTGCTTTTCTCTTTCTCTTTCTCTTTATCTGTTCCTCCCCCTAGAGCCGCCTCAGAAAGGAGGCCCTGCGGTCCCTTAGGGTAGGAATTCTCTGTCCTCTACCGGCTTATTCCTTTTTCAGTTTATATCCTTTCCTTTTTCTGTCCCTCGGCTCTCTTGCCTCACTCTCCTTTTTTCCTTATCCTTTGTTTTCGCCTCTCCGGCTACCAGAACTGAGATGGAGGAGGAGTCTGCGGCACCTAACGGCCGTCCCTCGCGCATGATGCAGTGCGTCGCTCTCGAGGGCGGTGCCATTGAAGCTGACTCCAAAAAAAAAAAAAGACAACCTCCCGTAGCAGGTGCGTGCCTCCGGCACTAACCCAAGCAGTAATGAATGGTGAAGGTACAAGAGAAGATCAAGAATTACGGTAGGTACGTAATTTTCATTTATTGTCCATAGGATATTCCTCTCCCCTGTTAGGCAGCAAAACCTCATACTCCTTCTTTCTCTGTCTCTTTCCCTCTCTCTCTCTCTCTCTCTCTTCTTCTTCTTCTCTCTTTCCTGTTTCTTTCCACTTGGCCTGCTCAGGTCCTGGGCCTCCCTCTCCCAGATTCCTTGGAGCCCTTGTCTCTCAATATCCATTCAGCTTGCTGCTTCAATTTACATCCTTTCCTTTTTTCTGTCCCTTGGGCCTCTGCACCTCCCTCCCTCCTCCCTCTCTTTGAGGCACAGGTTAGGAAGCATAGGAAAACCAGGAGCAGGTATAAAATTTGCAAGTAGCATTTTATTTTTCTCAACAGCAAAATAAAAAATAAATATTATTCAGTATACCTATTTACAAAGGCAGTACAAACAGAGTAAACTAAGTCCTTCTGAAATTATCTCTTAATTCCAAGTTTTGGTCTCTCACTCTCCTTGTTGCAAAACACTGCAGCACTTTTTATAACAAAGCTTTGCAGGGAGCTCGTTAAGAGAATATTCTGCTTCTCACACAGTGTTCTTGTCAGTTTCCAATGCTCTTGCAGGTGTAGCAAAAAGAACATAATGACTCAGAATTGACCTCTTGTAGCCAGCTCTGCAGAGAGTTTGCATCCAGCATTCTCAGGTTAACTCCTTGAGTTCTAAATAGCTTTACAATCATTTCAACAGTATAACTATATTTATTTACTTATTGAAATTGTTTCACCGGGAAGTTTTAAACAAAGGGATCTCAGTATCACATACAGTTTTACACAGAGATTCACATATGTTTTTTGTAACTGCAGACATGCAAGGGGGAAGAAAAGACAGAACAGCAAGTGAAGGCAGAGAGAATTTGAGAGGCAGAGAATTGCAAAACTGTCGGTGTGATCAGTTCCTAGGTCTCACAAGAAAATTTGGTTGCGCAGCCAGACAGGCAAGAGACAGGAAGAAGTAGAAAGAATAGATCCTTGCATTTAAACTCTTTCTGCATAACAAATGGGGCAGGGCTTTATACCCTGTCACACTCCCTTCTCTGTTTCTTCTATTTCCTACTCTCCGGTGAGCAGAGCGGAGGAGGTGGGGGAGTCAACATGCGGTTACTGGCCAATCCATGAGCGCTACGTTCTATCACATGCTCGAGGATGGTGTCACCCCTTTGTCAGCTCCCCCACCTCTAAAAATTCTTAAAGCTATACACTTCTGTGGGGTCCTGCGCCTCCAGCTAGAACCCAGAAGTAATGAATGGTGAAGATATCTAGGAAGATCAAGAATTATGGTAGGTATATAATTTTCATAGCTACCTGGACATAAAGTCTGCACCACTCATTCACACTAATGGGGAGTACGCCAGAGGTGCTAGGACCCAGCAGGAGCCAAACTTTTTCACGAGGGCTGGTGCCGAGGTGGAGCCGTGAGGGAGTGGCACTGTGAGCTATGCTCACGTGGTATAGACTGCCTCTGCGTTGATCCTCCAACCGCCTCAATTCCTTTTTTCCTGCCATCAAGTGCGCTTCAGTAATGATGTCGCTCGCCCGCCGGGAGTCAAAACTTCAACTAGCAGCTAGTTTTCAGTTTTATTGTTTGGTAAGATTTCACAAAAGTACCAATTACATTTTAAAAGTATACTTTTATTATTCTACAAGAAAGAAGTCTTCAGCCCTCCATTGACGGAGTCGACCGTGAGTGGGGCAGGTGATGGTAGGGAGACTTTGCATGAAAGCTGTTCAGTCAACAGCGCTGGGTCTGGTCCGCCGCCCATTTTGGGGGGGGGGGGTCTGACAACAGATGGTCCAGTGATCGGGGAGAGGGGCGGTCTCCCCGGAAACACAAAAAGAAACAGTCCCATTCTTGGCACTGTTCGTCCTCAAACTTTTCTTCGGCCCACCTGTCGAGGTTGGCCTCTGGTATGTCTGTGTGTAGATGGTCAGTTGTTGGGGCCCGGAGCCGGTCTCTGCCTCTTTTGGAGTCTCCTCCAGCTTCTGTCTCTGACAACCAACATCTTTGACACTGGAGTCCCTCACCGGCCTGCTGGAGGGTTTTCCAGTGAGCAGTTTCACCATTGGGATGCTTTACAGAGCAGTGGGCGTGGAGGTTGTTCCAACTGGCTGAACTGGCTAGCGTGTTGCCGGGACCTTCGGGTCTGTCGGTTTCGGATCTGCAGGTGGGGCGGTTGAGACTGCCGAGTCATGCGGCGCCTCCTTTGGTGCCGTTGACTCTGAGTTCCAGTGTCTATCCCCTCACATGGCTGCAGTGCAGGGGTCCACACCGATGCCTTTATCTCCTGCTATTTTTCCTCCTTTACCTTCAAATCACAGTTTGCAGACTTGTGTTGCAGTGCCACTGTCTGCAGTGCTGACCTTCCCGGCAAAGCGATCGGAGCCGGCTTCTCTGGCGCTGAGTTTTCTCGCAGTGCCGCGTGAGGTATCGGTGCCATGTGCAGTGCCGCATCCTCTGCTGGCATAGTTTTCAGTGCCAGGTGTGATGTCAGTGTCACGCTCGGCACTGTGTTCAGTGCCGCTCTCTGTTGGTGCCGCCTCTGTACTCTGTGTCGTCCTTTATGGTGGCGCCGGGGCCATAGGTGGAGCCACTTGCATTTCAGAGTTTTTCGACTCTGATTCTGTTTTCCCCTCCTCTTCCTCCTGGTTTTCGCCCGTTTCTTGTCTACACAGTCCCTCCTGGACTGTCCAGAGATGACATTGAGCCTGATCCTGATCTTAGGCTGGGTGATGATTTTGATGCCAAGTCCGCCTTAGGGGCAGAGATCAGTCCTCCTGCAGAGCCTGTGTTTGAAGACCTTTCCTTTAAGTCTCTGCTCAAGAATTTTAATTCTACCCTTTCTCTTCAGACCACGGAAATTGATCCTGGGAAGCTTTTGTGTCTCCAGTATCTGCATGTTACGGAAATCCCTACCGATTAACCCCTCCGGTGCAGCCCTCTTTGAAGACCCTTTCCCAGATGGTGTGGAGCAACCCAGCTCTTATTCCCTCTGTGGCAAAGTCCATAGATAGGAAATATGCCCCTCCCAAGGAACGTCCCATCCTGGCCTCTCAAGCCTTTGCTGATGCCATACTGGTCCTGGCAGAGATTAACAAGGCTGTCCTTCCTCAGGATTCCACAGTTCGTCCTGTAAACAAAGAATTTTGCAAGATTGACACCTTGGGTAGGCGAGTCTTTGCTGCTTCAACCCTGGGCATGCGCACAGCTAGCGACCAGGATTTTATTTTCTCAATATGAGTATGTACTCTGGCATTCACTCAAAGCAACAGTAGAAGCTCTGCCTGAATCAGAAGTTAATTCAGAGCTACTACAAACCATTACTAGAGCTATCGGGTCCAGCAGTCAACAAATTAAAGGCTGCCATGGGCGGCTTCGATACTGCCTCCAAGTGGTGTGATTTGGTATTTACCCATCACTATTCTTTTTTTTTTGTATTTATATTGCCTTGCCATGTGGCCCGTCTCCCGGAATTACTGGTGCTACTGCCCAGCCTGGGGCGTGCCTGCGAGTCGGTCTTCATCCTGCTGCCCGGCATATTTTCCCCATCAGTTTTCTTCCAGGGCCCCCCGGGAGTAAGCACGCATGCTCGTGGAGGTGCACATGCACCATACAGCCCCGGTTCTGACCCCTTTCCCCCACCCCTTGGCCTAATGCCTAGGGACCCTTGGGCCCATGCCACCCCCAGCCTCCACTGAGAGTCGCCATCAGCTGAGGGATGCCAGACTTCCTCCACGGAGAGGAGAGCTTTCCTTCTGGCAGCTCTATCCAGCTACGCCCCCCCCCCCCCCGTGCTGACCTCCAATAGCCCGGGCTTGTTCCCGAACCTGGGTCGCCAGCGTGGATCGAGACCTGTTGCAATTCTTGGTTGTGCACTTTGGGCATCATGAATGACGCCCAGCAAAAGGTCATGACATCACCTTTCGACAGTATGTATCTGTTTGGACCTCAAGTGGAGCACGCACTAGAGGCCACTCAGAAAACTAGGTGCAATATTAGGACAGCTAGACCCCCCTCATGCTGCCTTTTGAGGAAGTGGGAATAAGCATCAGTTTCATAACCATAAGTTCTTTCATGGCAAAAGCAGAGGTGGTTTTAACAGAAACCAAACCCCTCAGCCGGAAAAGGCACAGGGCCCAAAAGCGCCCAGTGCCACTCACTGAGTTTCTGGCCCAGATCCCACCTCAGCTGTCTGAGGGGGACTCTTCCTCAGCAGTATGAGGACGTCTGAATCATTTCAAACAACATGAAGTCTTGCTATATTATGATAGTAGCATTTTGTCCCACCACTAGAACTGCTCCGGAGGTGAAATGGTTACTACCATTCCAAAATAGAACTTTGAGCACGAGCTCTAAGAAGCAGCTCTATCTGTGTAATTTCAAACCTGAACTGTCAGATTCTTTACTCCGCCTCAGTGAACAGTCGCTCCGGAGATTTCTCCTACTGCTCAGTTCATTCTCGGTTTAAACAGTGTTTTCTCGGTTCAGTTCAACGAGAATAGTTTTATTTTAACTCAAAACCGTTCGGTTCAAGCTCTGTCTGTGGTAATCGTAAGTAAATTAAAGGTTTTGTCTGTGTGGAACTTGTAAGTTTATCGGTTCGGTTTTGAACCGATCAGCTGGGTTTAAAACTTATTAACTTTAAAGTTTAACATTTTAGAGTGCGGTTCCCGGTTCTTATCGGTTCTAAAAAAGCAGTTTTAATGCGTTTTCCAATACCCGTGACCGGTTAGGAACCGATGGCGTGTCTTCTGCTTTTGCCGTTTAAAGACAGGATTTTTCTGGTTAGGCTGGCATTATGTCTGAGAACCCAAAAGGAAAACCGGCCCACTGGGTTTCAACGCTGTGATGTCTGTGGGAAGTCTTTGCCAAGGCTGACCCACACCACATGTGTCTATTGTCTGGGGTTTGACCACCTCCAGTCAGACTGCCAGATATGTAAGAATTTCCCTGCAGCCACCCTGGAAAGAGATTGGGCAGGCTCAGGGGCGAGAGGCTAAAAAGTCCGCTGACCGGATGGCCAGCCCGGTTCGGTGCCAACGCAACCGGAGGAATGCCCTCTGACCAGGCGAGACTTCTCGGGCAAAGAAAAGCTGGTTCTGAGGAACCAATTCCAGTAAAGAAAACAAGAAAGTCAGCAGGTTTGGAGTCCAAAACCCCTTCTCCAACTGCTGCAGAGATAGCAAAAGCCATACAGATTGTCCAGTCACTGTCTCAGGTTCCGTCTGAACCGCCACTATCTGGCAAAAGGTCGGTTCGTCCGGTTCCAGTGGTTCAGGAATATGATGTTGAGGAATTTTATGAACCAGAGGAGGGGGAGGATGATTATGAACAGTATGAATGTGGCTGGGGAGGTCTGGGTGTGCCCATTGAACCGGACATTTCCCCAGACAGACCTCTAGAATCTCCCCCTATGCTATCTGAGTCTCCATCTCATTTTATGTTTTACAAAAAAGTTGCTGAAACCCTCCAGCTTCCCTTGGAAGAAGCTGTGGATGAGCAAGAGGAGCCTGATTTTGTAGAAATGATGGATATTCCAGAGTCTAGGAGATTGTCTATTCCTTTGCATAAGTCTTTTAGGAAGCAAACAATAAAAATTTTAAAAGCTCCTAATTCTGTGCCTCCTGTAGATAAAAAGATGGACAGAAGGTACACATTGTCAGGTCCTGATACAGAATTCCTTTCTCAGCAATGCAGTCATGTTGGGGTAGTTCAGGCTGCAGCCTGTGATAAAGCTAATATCCCCTGGCTTCACATCCTCCTGACAAGGATTCCAGGAAGATTGATGCCATGGCGAAAAAACAGTATATGGCAGCCTCTTTGGGACTCAGGCAAGCAAATTATATGGCTTATGTAGCTAGGTATCAGAAATCTAGATGGGATACTGTTATGGAATTAGCCAAACAAGCCCATGGCCAGCTGGCTAGCGACCTAGAACAGGTGGCTGCTGATGGCATTGAGGCTTCTAAGGTACAGTTTCATGCTGCTGTGGATGTTAATGATGTTTCCTCTAGGGTCATGGCCACATCTGTAGCTTTTATAAGGTTGGCCTGGCTCAGGTGTACTAGTCTGTCACAGGATACCCAGACTAAGGCTATGGATTTTCCTGTGGTGGGAAATTCTCTGTTTGAGGAGCAGACAGAAATTACATGAAAAGATGGATGAATATAGGACTACTTACAAAAGTGCCCAGCTGGGCGGCAAGCCACTCCTCAGAGAGCCCCCAGGGGTAGGGGTAGGCCTTTTCACAGCCTTTTACCAGACTCAGGCCTCCTCTGCCTATGCTCAGAGGGCTTCTTCAGAGGCAGAGGCAGGCCGGGGTGGGCAGGCCTGCTCCCACCCCTCAGCCTAAAGCTCCTGCTAAGCAGGCACCCTGATGGGGTGCCCAGGCCATTCTCCTTTACCGGTGAGGGCAGGCTGGCTTACTTCAGTCAGAACTGGGCTTCTTTAACCTCAGACAAGTGGGTTCTGGAAGTAGTAAGCCAGGGTCTGGTTCTCAGCTTCAAAAAGTTTCCCAAGTTGAGAACCAGACTTTTTCTACCTGCAAGTGCTTCAGAGACCTTTGCTCTGGAAGCAGAGGTCTCAACCCTGTTGGCTCTCAGAGCAGTGGAAAGGGTTCCTCCCCTGCACCAGGGCAGGGGTCTGTATTCCAGATACTTCCTTACCCCAAAAAAGACAGGAGAATGGCGGCCCATATTAGACCTCAGATATCTGAACAAGCATCTTTTGAAACCAAAGTTCAAAATGGTAACTCTGGCAATGATTTTACCCTCCCTAAGGCCAGGGGACTGGTTAGCCTCCCTGGACCTCAAGGATGCCTATTTCCACGTCCTAATCAGAGCTCCCATCGAAAGTACCTCAGATTCAGACTACCCTCAGGTGATTACCAGTTCAGAGCAATGCCCTTGGCCTTACCTCTGCCCCAAGGGTATTCACAAAGTGTCTAGCAGTGGCAGTGGCTCACTTAAGGAGGCAAAGGATTGCTGTTTTTCCCTATCTAGACGATTGGCTCATTGTAGGCCAGTCCCCAGAACAGGTAAAATCTCACCTGCAAGTTACCCAGCAGCTTCTCACCTCCCTGGGCTTTCTGCTAAATCTACCAAAGTCGGTTCTGGAACCAGTCCAGGTACTCACCTTTATAGGGGCAGAGTTGGACACAAAGCTAGCCAGAGCTTTTCTTCCCTTAGATAGGGTGACGAATTTAGTGACTCTGGCCTCCTCCTTCACCCTGCAGGTCTCTCGACCAGCAAGACACTTTCTGCAGCTCCTGAGACACATGGCTGCATCCACAGCTGACGTGCAGGGAGCAAGATTTCAGATGAGAGACATTCAGTTTCACTTGAGAACCTATTGGTCTCAGAGAAGAGACCCCCTTTCCAAGTTGGTCCCAGTGACTCGAACCTTGATCCAGGCCCTCCAGTGGTGGCAGGATCAGAGCAATTTAAGATTGGGGTCCCTTCATTCCCCTGCTCACAATTTGACTCTCACTACAGATGCTTCCTTCTGGGTTGGGAGCCCACATGGGCGACCTTTCCACTCAGGAGTGTGGTCCCCCAGGAATCTCTGCTCCACATCAATTTGCTGGAACTCAGAGCTGTCTTTTAGCTCTTCAAGCATTTTCTGCATCTGTCCACAACAAGGTGATACAAGTCAGAACAGACAACACCACAACAATGTGGTACATCAACAAACAGGGGGGCACTCGGTCTTCGGCCTTGTGCACCGAGGCAGTGAAGTTGTGGTCTCTGGCCTATTCCGTGAACACTTCCCTCATAGCAGTTCATCTTCCAGGGAAGGACAATGTCCTAGCGGATGCTCTCAGCAGGATTTCCCAGGGCCATCATGAATGGTCCCTGGATCCTCAAGTGCTGGGGATAGTCTTTGCCAGATGGGGCACCCCTCAGATAGATCTTTTTGCAGCCCCAGACAATCACAAACTTCCTCTGTTCTGTTGCAGGCCTCCAGTGTTGGGCTCAATCCCCCTGGATGCCCTTCTCCTGGATTGGGAGGGGAAATTTCTTTATGCTTTCCCTCCCTTCCCTCTCCTATTCAGAGTATTAGTCAAAATCAGATCTCAGCCTTGCAGGATGATTCTGATTGCCCCGGATTGGGCCAGGCAGCCCTTGGTACCCACTCCTTCTGTCACTGACAATCCATCTTCCCCTTTGCCTCCCCAGGATTCACAACCTGTTAACTTGTGCCCAGGGAAGGGTTTGGTATCCGGACCTCAAATCCCTCAACCTCAAGGCCTGGCTCTTGAAGAGTTAGAGTTTGCTGATTGACACCTCTCTCAAGGTGTTCTTGAAATCCTAAAGGCTTCCAGAAAGCCTTCCACTAGGGCTACTTATAGTTCTAAATGGAAAAGGTTTTCCATTTGGTGTGCTGAGAAAAATATTTCCCCAGAATCTGCTGATTTGCCCATTGTATTAGATTACATGGTCCATCTTAATTCCTTGGGTCTCAGACCAGCTACCCTGAGAGTCCATTTGGCAGCTGTATCTGCTTTTGTGTTAGCAGGAAAGTCATCCCTCTTTCCACTCACCCTGTGTTTTCCAAGTTTTTAAGGTTACTCCATACTAATCCACCCTTTCGGGAACCGGCCCTGCCTGGGACCTTAATGTTTGTATTGCCCAGTTAATGCAACCCCCTTTTGAACCTCTGTTTTCTGCAGAGCTTAAGTATCTAACTTGGAAAACTGTTTTTCTGGTGGCTATCACTTCTGCTAGACGCATAAGTGAGTTGCAAGCCTTGTCAGTGGAAAGTGACTTTATTCCTTTCCACAGGGATAAGGTAGTCCTTAGGACTAATAGGAAGTTTTTACCTAAGGTGGTTTCAGATTTCCATCTTAACCAATCTGTCTCCCTTCCAGTATTTTTCACTGATCACTCCTTTTCTAGTGAGAGGAGGTTGCACAGCCTGGATGTTAAGAGAGCTCTTAGTCACTATATAGAGCGTACCAAAGGTCACAGGTTCGAATCCCTCCAACTTTTCCTTACCTATGGTGAAGTTGGGAAAGGCAAACCTGCCACTAAGAGATCAATTGCCAGGTGGATTGTTTCTTGTATCCAATTTTGTTATCAGAAACTGGGCAGAGATCCCCCCTCTGGCTTGGGGCTCATTCTACCAGGGCACAGCTGGTCTCTAGCTGCTGCCAGAGACATCCCTATATTAGAGATATGCCAGGCTGCTACTTGGAAAACGGTACACACTTTTACCAAGCATTACTCCCTGGATGTCCAGGCCAGGAGAGATGCTCGGTTTGGCACAGCTGTTCTTCAGAGCCTATTCCCTAAGTAGGTTCTGCCCTCCTCCATTGAGGTACTGCTGTGTAGTCTGCTACTGTCATGATATAGCAAGACTTCATGTTGTTTGAAGAAAAAGTTACTCACCTTAGTAATGTTGTTTCTTCTAATGGAGTCTTGCTATATTATGACCTCCCCCCCAGCCTGCCCCTCTCAGAACTTCTACTTGGGTGGGGTGCGGGCAACTTAGTGTGGGCACTATTTTATGCCCTTTTAGCGTTTCTCCTTTTTGGGAGTTTGGGTGTGTGTGTTTTATTATACTGTTGTTTTATTCTCATGTTGTTAGAATTGTGTTAGTAGTTCTGGTCCCTGACTTGAGTCTTGTGTGTTGGGACCAGCAATGGTTGTGAATATTTAGGTAGCCATTTGGCTAGTGTAGGTTACAGCTTCCACACAGACCTTAGTGAGTTTTTGCTCAGAAAGATCTGACAGTTCAGGTTTGAAATTACACAGATAGAGCTGCTTCTTAGAGCTCGTGCTCAAAGTTCTATTTTGGAATGGTATTAACCATTTCACCTCCGGAGCAGTTCTAGTGGTGGGACAAACTGCTACTGTCATAATATAGCAAAACTCCATTAGAAGAAACAACATTACTAAGGTGAGTAATTTTTTCTTCTGTGACCAGTGGAAGTCTAACATTGGACAAATGGGTCCTCAGGATAATCCGCGAGGGGTACTCTCTCAACCTGTCAGAAACCCCTCCAGATCATCCTCCCAAGTGGCAGCCCAAGCTGTCTGTTACGCAGTCACACCTTCTTGCTTCCGAGGTGCAAGGCCTTCTGAACAACACGGCAGTAGAAGTAGTCCCTCTGGATCAGTGAAACACAGGTTTCTACTCCCACTACTTTCTGGTGCCATAGAAAACAGGCTGTATGTGCCCTATTCGCGACCTCGGAAAGTTAAACAAGTTCCTTTATGAGGAAAAGTTCAAGATGATATCACTCAGTACCCTGTTACCCTTGATTCATCAACATGATTGGCTAGGCTCCCTGGACATACAGAACACCTACAGTACCAACACATTCTCATACACCCAAAGCACCACAAGTACCTAAGGTTCGTGGCATTGGGTCAGCACTCCCAATTCAGAGTCCTGCCCTTTGGGCTATCCTCGGTGCCGCGAGTCTTTACAAAGTGCTGTGCAGATCTTCCTGAACATAAAGTCTCCACCACTCATTCACACTAATGGGATCTATGCCGGAGGCACTAGGACCCAGCGAGAGCAAACCTTTTCAAGAGGGCCGGCGCCAGAGATGGAGCCGCAGGGAAGCGGCACCGTAAGCCCTGGCTCCTGCCGTAAAGCCTATCTCGGCACTAACTCTCCAACCACCTCAGTTCCTTTTTTCCCGCTGTCGAGTGCACTTCATTGACGACGTTGCTCGCCCCCCGGGAGTCAAATTTCAAACTAGCAGCCTAGTTTTCAGTTTATTGTTTTGTAATTTATCTTCAAAATAAGTACCAATTATATTTAATTTTACTTATTCACAATAGAAACATAGAAACATAGACTTTGACAGCAGATAAGGACCGCTTGGCCCACCTAGTCTGCCCATTTCCCTATCTAGAGGATGAGCTGCAGATCCTATTTAACCAACAGCCTATTTCTTCCTACCCCCCAACAAAAATTGCCTTACGTCTGTCCCATGCATTCTTGAATTCTCCCACAGTTTTAGACCCCACAACCTCCTCAGGAAGGCTGTTCCATGCGTCCACCACCCTATCTGTGAAAAAATACTTCCTCACATTGCCCCTGAGCCATCCCTCTATCTTCAAATTGTGTCCCCTTGTTCTTGCACATCTCTTTTTCTGAAAGATGCTACCCTCTTGGACTTAGTTGATTCCACTGAGGTACTTAAACGTTTCTATCATGTCCCCCTCCCTCCTTTCCTCAAGGGTATACATATTAAGCTCCTTTAGTCTCTCCTCGTATGACTTCTCTTGCAGACCCTGCACCATTTTAGTAGCCCTCCTCTGAACTGCCTCCATCCTGTCTATGTCCTTGCGGAGATGGGGTCTCCACAACTGGACGCAGTACTCCAGATGGGGTCTCACCAACTGTCTGTACAGGGGGATAACAACTTCCTGTTTTCTGCTGATGATACCTCTCCCTATACATCCCAGTATCCCCCCAGCCCTCCCTACCGACTTCTCGCATTGCTTGCCAACCTTAAGGTCATCTGATATGATTACCCCTAGGTCTTTTTCCATCTT
Source organism: Neoceratodus forsteri (assembly GCA_016271365.2). Taxonomy (NCBI): domain Eukaryota; kingdom Metazoa; phylum Chordata; order Ceratodontiformes; family Ceratodontidae; genus Neoceratodus; species Neoceratodus forsteri. The sequence goes on along the minus strand of CM028129.1, from coordinate 212,313,721 downwards.
TGTTGTTGTTACTACCTCCTCCCCATTGTGTAATCTTCCTCTGGGTTTTTGTTTCCCAGGTGCATTACTTTGTACTTCTTTGCATTGAATCCAAGCTGCCATACTTCTGACCATTCCTCCAACCTTGCCAAGTCCCTTCTCATCCTTTCCACGCCTCCTTGTGTATCAAGCCCTGTTGCAGATCTTTGTGTCTTCTGCAAAGAGGCATACCTTTCCTTCCAGTCCCTCTGCAATGTCACTTATAAAGACATTAAAAAGGACTGGACCCAGTACCCAACCCTGTGGTACCCCACTAGTAACCCCCTTCTCTTCAGAGTGAACTCCATTCACAGTTACCTTCTGTGTCCTGTTGTTCAGCCAATGTTTTACCCAGGCTACCACCTTGGGACCCACTCCCAGGCTGGTTAATTTGACTACTAATCTTTTGTGTGGGACTGTGTCAAATGCCTTGCTAAAGTCTAGGTAGGCCATGTCCACAGCCCCTCCCTGGTCCACTACTTTGGTCACCCAGTCAAAGAAATCAATTAGATTCGTCTGACATGACCTCAGCCCTCCATTGACAAAGTCAACCATGAGCAGGTCAGGTGACGGTAGGGAGACTTCATAGGAAAGCTGTTCAGTCAGCCGGGCTGGGTCCGGTCCGCCGCCCTCTCTGGGGGGGAGGCCTGAAAACAGATGGCCCAATGCTCGGGGAGATGGGCAGTCCCCCCGAAAGCATAAAAGGAAATGGTCTCATTTTCCGCACCGTCCATCCTCGAGCTGTTCTTCCGCCCACTAGTCGAAAAAGAGAAGGCATCACTCGAGGTCGCCTTCTGGTATGTCTGCGCATCGACGGTCGGTCACTGGGGCCTTGCACCAGTCTCCTCCTCTGTTGGAGTCACTGGTTTCTGTCTCCAGTGGCCGACCTCCTCAACATCGGAACCTGTCCCCGCCTCTTGGAGGGGCCTCCGATGAGCAGTTTCATCAGTGGGCTGCTCTTATGGAGTAATGGGCTCGGAGGTTGGTACAGCTGCCTGATCCGGTCACTCCGAGGCCGTCAGGCCATTTGAGAGAGCGGGTAAGGCAGCTGGACCTCCCTAGTCATGCAGCGCCTCCTTCGGTGTCGTCGACCCCATGCTCAGGTGTCCCCCCCCCCCACATGGCTACGGCACAGGGGGCCTCACCGATGCCTCTGTCTCCTGCCAGTTTTCTTCCTGTGTCTTCAAATCATAGTTTTCAGAACCTTGGGACACTCTCGGTGCTGTCCACAGTGTCAGGGAGTCTGTCAGCACCATCTTCGATGTCGGGGCTCTGCTGGCGCTGTCCTCGGCAGCGGGGGGGGGGGCTGTTGGCACTGTTCGCAGTTCCGCAGGCTCTGTCAGTGCCGACTGCGGCACCAGGGGCTCTGTTGGCACCATCTTCAGCGCCACAGTCTCTTTTGGTGCCGTGCCCTCTGTCGGCACCATGTGCTATGCTGTTTCCAATGGCGCTGGCTCCCTTGTCTTCGATGCCGTATGCCTCTTCGGCGTCCTGGATTCTCGACTCCGATTCCTTCCCTTCTACTTTTCCTACTGATTTTCACTCCTTTCCTGTCCATGCAGTCCCTCCTGGACTGTCAGGAGATGATTTTGAGCCTGACCCCGATCTCCGTCTGAGTGATGATATTGAAGAAGCAGGGATCAATCCTTCTGCATAGCCTGTGGTCGAAGACCTTTCATTTAAGTCTTTGCTAAAAAATTTAAATTCTACTCTTTCTCTCCAGACTACAGAAATCGATCCTGGGAAGCTTTTCAGACTCCAGTACCTACATGTCCCGGAAACCCCTATGGATTTAACTCCTCTGGTACAACCATCTTTCGAGACCCTCTCTCAGATGGTATGGAACAATCCCACTCTCATCCCTTACATGGCTAAGTCCATAGACATGAAGTATGCTCCTCCCAATGATCGACCCATATTGGCCTCACAGGCTTTTGCTGATCCCATTGTCATCTTAGCAGAGAATGATAAGGCCGTCCTTCCTCAGACATCTACAGCCTGGCCTATAAATAAAGAATCTTGCAAGATAGACACCTTAGGTAAGAGAGTCTTTGCTGCCTCCACCCTGGGTATGCGTATTGCCAGCTACCAGGGCTATTTTTCCCAATATGAGTATGTACTTTGGCATTCGCTCACACACATGGTAGAAGCTCTGCCTGAATCAGAGGCTAATTCAGAGCTACTTCAGATCATAACCAGGGGTATCAAGTCCAACAACCAGCAGGTTAAAGCAGCAATGAACGCTTTTGATACTGTTTCCCGGGCGGTGGCAGCAGGCATTTGCACCCGTCACCACTCTTGGCTACATACTTCAGGCCTCGCGAATGATGCCCACCAGCAGGTCATGGCATTACCCTTCGATGGTATGTATCTGTTTGGGCCTCAAGTAGAACAAGCTCTGGAGGCCACACAGAAGACTAGGTCTGCCATTAAGACAGCTCGATCTGTACCCGGCCCCTCACAGAGGGGTGTCAGTAAGCTTCAGTTTCACAACCATCAGTCCTTTTGGGGCAAAGGCAGAATAGGTTTTAACAAAAACCATAGCCCTCAGCTGCAGAAGAAAATACAGCAGAAAGCACAGGGCCTCAAAGCGCCCAGTGCCACCTTCTGAGTTTCTGGCCCAGGTCCCACCTCAGCTGTCTGAGGGTGACTCTTCCTCAGTGGTGGGAGGATGTCTGACTCAGTTTTACAACCAGTGGAAATCCATAACATCAGACAAATGGGTCCTCTGGATAAATCTGTGAGGGGTACTCGCTCAATTCTTCAGAAACCCCTCCAGATCATCCCCCAAATGACAGCCCTGGCTGTCAGCAGTGCAGTCAGACCTTCTTGCTTCCAAAGTACAAAGCCTTCTGAACAACAGGGTAGTAGAAGTAGTGCCGCTGGATCAACAAAACACAGGATCTTCCTGGACTAAGTCTCCATCACTCTTTCACACTAGTGGGATAGCACCGGAGGTGCTAGGACCAAGCAGGAGCCTAAAATTTTCGGAAGAGTTGGCGCCGAGAGAGGACCACGCATGCGTGGCACTGTGAACTAGCTGCGCACCTGTGTAGAGCTATCTCGATCGACCAACCAACCGCCTCAGTTCCTTTTCTCCCGCCGTCGAGTGCGCTTGGATGTCGACGTCGCTCGTCTGCCGGATTCGAAGTTTTCGTCTCTACGACAGCAGTTTTTAACATTTAATTTAATATTTTAAGTAATAATTTCTTATTTTACGAACAAAAAGAAGATTATGAAGAAGAAGAAAAAGAAATTCTTTCCTGCCATCAATGGAGTAGTCCTTAGATGGTAGCGGTGATGGTAGGAGGACTTTGTTTGAAAGTTTTTATGGCAGAGGGGCTGTGATCGGTCCACCGCCCTTAATTAATGGGGGAGGGTCTGACTATGGACAGTCCTGTGCTCGGGGGAGGGGAGAGACAGTCCTCTGCAGCACAAATCTAGCGGCTCTGGTCTGGCTCCGCTTAACTTCGAGCTCCTCTTCCTCGTTGGGGGAAGAGGAATCGGTGCCGCTTGAGGTTGCCCGTTGGTATGTCTGCATGAGGATTGTTCGTCGGGAGGGGCGATGAGCCTGAACCGACTTTCGTGGGTTCCTCTTGGCCCCGCTCCTAACGGCTGTATTCTTGACTCCTAGCTCCATCTCTGTCCTCGTTGGAGCTCTGGTGGGCAGTTTCACCTCTGGGCCGCTCCTGTGGAGCAGGGGGTTTGACTTTCCAGTTTTTCCTGGCTCTGTTCCTGATTTTGGGACCTCCGGGCCTCGGAGCCAGTGGACCGGAGCCGGGCCAATTGGATCATGAATGGCGAGGTGCCCTCTTGGTGACTTTGCCATTGTGTCAACCCCTCGTGCCTCCCCCCTCTCCCTTTTCCATGCAGGGGCCAGCACGAGCACCACCTTTTTCCTTCTCCCCTTCTCAGGATTTCCATTAGCATTTTCCTTCAGCACCGTGGCTCGGTGCCTTGGTCAGCACTGTGCCTCAGTGCCATGGTTCGGTGCCTTGTTTGGCGCCGTGCCTTGGTGCCTTGGTCGGCGCCGTGCCTTGGTTGGCGCCATGGCTCGGTGCCTTGGTTGCTTCATGCCTTGGAGCCATGGCGCGGTGCCTTGGTCAGCGCGGTGCCTTAGTCAGCGCTGTGGGTCAGCGCCATCGCTCTGTGCAGTGCTGTGGGTGCTCTTGTTGCTGCCGCTGGTTGTCGGCACTGTCAGTGGTGCTGCAGGTGTCAGGGTGGCGCCGTGCACCCGTGGGCAGCGCCGTGCACCTGTAGGTGGAGCTGAGCACCCAGGGGTGCTGTGGGTAGCACCCACTGGTACGTGGGTGGCACCCATGAGTGCCAGGGATGCCATGGGTGGCATTGGGAGCACCCGTGGGTGCCGCGGGTGGTGCTAGGAGCACCCTTGGGTACCATGGGTGCTACAGGTGCCATGGGTACCAGGGGTGGCATCGGGGGGAACCCATGTGTGCTGCAGGTGGCACCGCAGGTGCCCTCGGGTGCCATGGGGGCCACTGTTGCCCTTGGGTGCTATTCGTGACATGGGTGCCATGGTGCCATGGGTGTCGGAGGTGCCTTCAGGTGCCATTGCTACGTGGGTGCCGGGGGTGCCTGTGGATACTGCCGCGCAGCTGCCCTCGGGTATTGTCCAGGTTGGCATAGACACTGCTTGGTGCCCTTCTGTGCCACGAGTGGTGCTGGTCCCACAAGGGTGCTAGTAGGTGCTGAATGGCAGAATTTGTGACACATTTTTCCTCTTCAGACTTCTTTTCCACAGAACTTGTGGCGGGATGTTTATTGCAGAATTAACTCCTGTTCTGCGGATTATTTTTTACACACATCTTAGTGAGTGGTGGTCTATGTGGGATCTTGTGTCATCCAGCAGTTTTCTGCTGGTGGAACTCTGCTGTACTGCTCTGCCAGTAGAATCTCATTCTGCTCAGCACTTTCTCTGCGCCCTATGTTGTACCAAGCTCCTCGACATCCTTCCTGATGGCAGAGTCTCTAGTGGCTTTGACCTAGACCTCTCTTGGAGGTTCTTCTGGGGTAGAATGGCATCTAGATGGGTTTTTCCCTGTCCTTCTGGTCAGTAATACAGCAGATGACTCATTTTATATACTGAAGGGCACGTCCTCTCTATCATCAGAGTTCGTGATGGAAAATCTTTTCCATAGTTTCTCAGTAATGGGGTCCATTATAGTATTTCACACTGTGTCCGTGGACCATACACCTCTGTGTCTAGACTTTTTCAATCGTCAAGACAGTTACGCTCTGTGGAACATTCTAATTTAATGGTCGGGAGCCGCTCTGACTCCTCCGCTCATTTGATAAGGGTATATAGCCCCCTTGTGATATTGCCTCTTCGGTGGCTTCTTCAGCACAGGTGGGTAACATCTCTCCAGCTGTGATTGTTAGTCCAGTCATGATTTCAGTATGGACGCTCAGGCTCCTTCTGCACTCAGATGGAGAACATCTTCGTCTTTTTGTATCAAGACAATCCTTGCAAAATAGCAGCCTAAAAGCCTTGTTAGGCTCGGACTAAAAAAAAAAAAATATATATACTGTATTTTTATCACAGCACAGGGCCTAGCTGAAATTACCCGATAACCCCCAATTTGGATCTGGTCAGGTTCCGCCTCAGCCCCTGAGGAGCTTGTCTCAAATGCGGTAAGCGTTACCTGATTTCATCTTCCCCTAGGGGGAGTCCGATCCAGCGGCGGTATGGGTCATTTCTTTCTCTGAGAGATTTCTCTCATTCAGAGACATTTCCTAGACCTAGGCGACTGCCCAGTCTGTTAATTCCCCTTTCTTTTTATTGGACTCTCTTCTCTCGAGCAGAGCTTTGCAGCAGCAGCAGAAGCGACTCGCAACTGAGTCGGAACTTAGGTTCCTACTTCCTTGCTTGCTTAATTTAACAGGCAATTTTCTCCTTCTTGACGGAAGGTCAAGTAGGTCCTTTTTCTGAGGTAGCTTCTCAAATATTCATACCTTTGGTTTCTGCGCACTGGCCCATGCCAGTCACTCATGAAGCTATCCTCTTCAAGTGCGGGATGGAGTTGTGATGTTTGTTTTTCAGCAAACAAACTAGTATCCTTTTCTACTCCCTTCAGGGAAGCCAGAGTGGGTGGTGCCTCACCGCATTGAGTCACTGCCTCTTTCAGTCACTTCAACAAATGGGTTAGCCCTAACTTGGTCCTGCTGTGTCCCTCCTCTACGCACATCTGCCTCTATTTGCCTTAGAAATCCAGCCCCTGTTTTTTTTTTTCTGTTGGAATGTTTTTTTCCGCAGTGGACACGTCTTCTTGTACACTTTTTCCTTTCTTCCCTGAGTTCAGAGACTGCTGCTACAGTTGTACACACAGGGGCAGGATGATTCCTTTTGGAATATGCAGTGTGTAGGATCTGGTTCTACTAGGCCACCACGAGAGGCTTCTAAGTCGTGCTTGGCCTTCCATCGGGAAGATTCCTGTGACTAAGTGGAGACCATTCTCCTTGATGGGCTAACCCCACCTAGACCCCCTTAATCACCAAGTAAGGGGTTCAAGTGCTCCTGGACCCGTTGCTTACAGGTTAGCCATACTTGATAGTGGGGGTTTCCATCTGCACTTTCCAGTCTACCCTGAACCAGTAGACTTTACCTCCGACTCTTTCAGTTCCTGAGGTCCCTTTACGTTACATTAGTACATGTCTTTGACACTATTAATTTTGGTCCTAGACCAAATTGTGAGGCCAGGTTCTTGCTGCTCTCCTAGAGTGGTTTTGGCTTCCTGGCAGACTTTCATTTTGTGCTCATTGCAGTCATCTGCAAAGTGGCGAGTTACAACTCAAGCGCTTATCTTACAGGCACTATGTTCTAGATTCTCTTTACAAGACAGCTGTTTTTATTAGCAGGACAGTCCTTGACTGTCCTTTCTGAGTGAACCCTTTCTCCTACCACCCTACTCAGGGTTGTTGGTTTTACCTCGGTACTCTCCCACTAGTGTGAATGAGTGATGGAGACTTAGTCCAGGAAGATATGGAAATTACGTACTTACCGTAGTTATTGATCTTCTTGGACAGTCTCCATCACTCATTCACACACCCACCCACCATCCCCTGGGTTCACTCATTTTCTTTCCTGGTCTTATGGTTCAGACTGTGAGGACATTATTCTTTGACCTTTCTTGCAAAGGTCATCTGGGCCCTCTCAGGCCCAGAAACTCAGGATGAGTTATTCTCATTAGTTACGCTGCACCTCCTCAGTCGAAAAGGTACTGAGGCGGTTAGAGGGCCGATGCCGAGATAGCCTACCCAGGTGCGAGCTATTCTCGCAGTGCCATGCATGCATGGTCCTCTCTCAGCACTGACCCTTCAGAAAATTTTAGGCTTCCGCTTGGTCCTAGCGCCTCTGGCGCTATCCCACTAGTGTGAAGGAGTGATGGAGACTGTCCAAGAAGATCAATAATTACAGTAAGTATGTAATTTCCATTTTCTGCTCCTATTATTTCCTAGCCCCAAAGAAAACTGGTGACATATGCACCATTCTGGACCTCAGAAAGCTAAACAAGTTTCTTCTCAAGGGAAAGTTCACGATGATATCGCTAGGTACCCTGTTACCATTGCTTCATCAACACAATTTGCTAGCCTCCCTGGACATGCAGGATGCATACCAACACATTCCTATACACCCAAAGCACCACAGATACCTAAGACTTGTGGCGCTGGGTCAACATTATCAGTTCAGAGTCCTGCCCTTTGGGCTATCTTTGGCGTCATAAGTTTTTACAAAATGTTGTGCAATTCTCGCGGCGCATCTCAGGAAAATCAGAATTCAAGTGTTTTCATATCTGGACGACTGGCTCCTAGCAAGTCCCTCCAGACAAGAAACAGCTTCAGACTTCCTCACGTCCATGGGAGTCCTGCTAAATCTCAAAAAATCGCAGCTACAGCCCTCCCAGAAACTCCTCTTTATAGGAACTCTTCTGGACACCTACTGTGCGAAAGCTTTTCTTCCAGAGGACAAAAGGAGCAATATCTTACAGATGGTCCAATACATCAGAGAAAACAGCTCGGTTCAAGCTATATCGATGCAATGGATGCTGGGTCTCATGGCATCCTCAGTGTTTACTGTACCCCTAGCACGTCTACACACGAGAACCTCTCAGTGGATGCTCAGTACACAGTATTCCCCAACCCCTCACACTGAGTCCTTTCTCATCAAGGTGACAGAGCCTCTGAAGAGGTCACTCACCTGGTGATCACAGGAGGACAACCTTCTAGAAGGCTATCCCTTTGCTCCTCTGGATTATCAGATCTCTATTACCACAGACGCGTCCCTGATAGGGTGGGGAGCTCACTGTCAAAATCTCCACACCCAAGGTACGTGGACTCAGGACGAATCCCAACTTCACATAAATGTCCTAGAAATGAGAGCCATCCTCTATGCAGTCCGAGCTTTGAAGGACATACTCTGTCACAAGAGCATTCTCCTTCAAATGGACAACAAGGCAGCGATGTATTACAGCAGCAAGCAGGGCGGTGCACACTCTTACCCATTATGCAGGGAAGCTATGAAGGTGTGGGAACTGTGCCTGGAGCACAAGGCTCTGATGCACGCGGTTTACCTGCCAGGAGTGTAAAACAAGCTGGCAGACCATCTCAGCAGGACAGAGACAGATCCTCATGAGTGGTCTTGCGACTTCACTGTCATTCAGTCACTCTTCAAAGAGTGGGAAATTCCAGAACTCTTCCCTTTTGCATCCCCACTCAATGCAAAACTGCCTCTATTCTGCTCCAGGAATCCAGGACCTGATATTTTCCATCAGGGTGCGTTCAGGCTGCAGTGGAAAAATGCTTTCTATATATCTTTCCTCCTCTTCCCCTAATAGAGGGTACTTCTCAAATTCTAGTCTTGGGGACAAAATGATTCTCATTGCTCCCTTCTGGCCTCGACAGATATGGTTCCCGCTGCTCAACAGTCTGCCGGAAACCCCTCTGAAGGCACTTCCCCTTCAGACGAACCTTCTTTTTTTTTTTATTTAGTTGTTTAACCAGGTATAGCACACTAAGCTGAAAGCTTTTTTACAGGAGCGACCTGGGAGCACAAGGAGGTTAAGTGACTTGCTCAGGGTCACACAGTATGCAAGTGGAAGCTGTGGGATTCAAACCCAGGTCTGGTCTGCTGGATGTCACCAGATTTGCAGCTCAGAGCCTTAGACCACTGTGCTATACTGCCTCCTTCTGACCCAGGGTCCCTTGCTCCATCCAAGTCTGAGGTCACTTCACATTCACGCTTGGCTCCTGAAGAGACAGAGGTGAATAGGTTCAATGTCTCTCGTAGGGTTTAAGATATTCTTTTGATTGTGCATAAGCCAGACACCAGAAAACCCTACACAGCCAAATGGAAGCGTTTTTCTCTCTGGTTTGCAAAATTCTCTTCAAACCTTTTTTCCTGCCTATCAAATAAAGTTTTTGAGTACCTTTTAGACCTCTCAAATTCAGGTCTACAGTACTCTACAGTCAAAGTTCTCCTTTGTGCTATTTCAGCTTATCTTGAGCTGGTACTTTCCTTGTCACCAGCTCAATTACCTGTAATTGAGAGGTTTCTTAAAGGAATTCTGCATACCAGACCTCCTATCAGATGTCCAGTCGCAGCCTGGGACATTAACCTTGTGCTAGACATGCTCACTCGAAAGCCCTTTGAGCCTCTTAACTACCTGCGAGTTGAAATTCCTCACTTGGAAAACGGCCTTCCTAGTGGCCATCACCTCAGCCCGCAGAGTTTCTGAAATACATGCATTGGTCACAGACTTCTGTACACTGTATTTCACAAGGACAAAGTAGTTCTTAGAACACATCCTAAGCTTCTCCCTAAGGTTGTCTCAGAATTCCATCAAAACCAACCTTTAGTCCTGCCTACCTACCTACTGTGCGAACTTCCAGAGTGAAGGGGAATGTACTCGTCATTCCTTGGATGTTAAAAGAGCACTGCAGTTCTATCTAGATACAACAAAAGAAATTCGCAAGGCTCAACAACTGTGTGTTTCCTTCAGCAGGACCTGGCTGGGTCAACCTGTTGCTATTAGATGCATTTCAGCATGGCTGGTATCATGCCTTCGCCACTGCTATTCTATGGCACAGGTTAAACTGGAAGGCAGAGTGTACACTCACTCTACTAGAGCAGTCACAGCATCTCTGGCGGAAATACGCAACGTGCCCATTGCAGACATTTGTAATGTGGCTACCTGGAGCTCAGTGCATACTTTCGTTAAGCACTATGCCTTGGATGTCCATGCCAGACGACATCTTTCGTTTGGCAGAATTATACTTAACAGACTTCTGTCCTAAATATATGAGCTTTTAGTTTTCCTGCCGCCCATCTCGGGAGATTATTAGCTCGATACTCTCCCATTAGAGTGAATGAGTGGTGGAGACTTTATGTCCAGGAAGATATGGAAATTACGTACCTACCGTAATTCTTGATTTTCTTGGATGGAGTCTCCACCACTCATTCACATGCCCATCCACCATCCCCTGAGCTCACCTCTCTGTTTTTGGTCTTCACTCCCTCAATGGCTGGGCTGTGAAGACTTCATTGTTGACCCTTCTTATACGGGTCGTTCGGACTATCTTACGTCCAGTTTTATTAGGTTAGTCCTTCTAGGTTAGTTACGCTGCACCTCCTTGGAAAAAAGGTACTGAGGCGGTTGGAGGGTCAACACCAAGATAGTCTTTACCGCACGAGCCAGGGCTCGTGGTGCCGCTTCCTCACAGCTCCATATCTGACGCCAGCCCTCTTGAAAAGGTTTGCTCCTGCTGGGTCCTGGCACCTCCGGCATAGATCCCAATAGTGTGAATGAGTGGTGGAGACTCCGTCCTAGAAGATCAAGAATTACAGTAGGTATGTAATTTCTTGTGGTGCATCTAAGGAAAATCGGAATTCAAGTATTCCCATATCTGGATGACTGGCTTCAAGCAAGCGCCTCCAGACAAGAGACTCTAGAGGCCATGGCTACAGCCTTAGACTTCCTCACGTCAATGGGAGTTCTGCTCAACCTGAAAAAGTTGCAGCTGCAGCCCTACCAGAAGCTTCTCTTCATAGGAGCCCTTCTAGACTCCTCCTGCACAAAAGTCTTCCTTCTGGAAGACAGAAGGAGCGATATCCTACAGATGGCCTGCTTCATCAGAGAGAACAGCTCAGTTCGAGCTCTTTAGATGCAGCGGATGCTGAGTCTCATGGCATCCTCACTGTTCACTGTACCTCTGGCTGGTCTCCATAAGAGAACCTCTCAGTGGATGTTCAGTACTCAGTGGTCACCAACCACTTATCCTCAGTCTTTTCACATCAAGGCGACAGAACCGTTGAAACGGTCACTCACCTGGTGGTCTCAGGAGGACAGCCTTTTGGAAGGATATCCCTTCACCCCTCTAAATCCCTAGAGCTCCATTACCACTGATGCATCCTTACTGGGCTGGGGAGCTCACTGCCAGGATCTGCACACCCAGGGCACGTGGACCCAGGACGAGTCCCAACTCCACATAAACGTTCTGGAAATGAGGGCCGTCCTCTATGCAGTCCGAGCTTTAAAGGACATACTCTGTCACAAGAACATTCTCCTTCAAATGGACAACAAGGCAGTGATGTATTACATCAACAAGCAAGGCAGTGCACACTCTTACCCATTATGCAGGGAAGGAATGAGAGTGTGGGAATGGTGTTTGGAGCACAAGGCTCTGATTCAGGTGGTCTACCTGCCAGGAATACAAAATGAACTGGCAGACCGTCTCCGCAGAACAGAGACAGATCCTCACGAGTGGTCTCTCAGCTTAACCATTGTTCAGTCAGTCTTCAAAGAGTGGGGAACTCTGGACCTGGACCTCTTTGAGTCTCCACTCAGTGCAAAACTGCTTCTCTTCTGCTCCAAAAATCCAGGACCTGGCATTTTTTGTCAGGATGCATTCAGGCTGCAGTGAGCAAAACACTTTCTATACGCAATTCCTCCTCTTCCCCTAGTTGAGAGTGCTGCTCAAACTGGAGGCACGGGGGGCAGACTGATTCTCATTGCCCCATTTTGGCCTCGCCAGATCTGGTTTCCTCTAATCAACAGGATATCAGAAATCTCCCCGAAACCACTTCCACTCCAGATGAACCTTCTGACCCAGGGTCCTGTAGTTCATCCCAACCTAAGGTCCATTCACCTCCATGCCTGGCTTCTGAGGAGATAGAGGTGAACAGGTTTAACATTTCTCGTAGCGTTTCAGATAATCGTATTTCGAGAGGGTTCCTTCAGTAGATCATGACAAATATGACTGACGTTGCCTGACGTCGGGTCGCACGGCAGACTTTTCTAGCAATCCCTGATGGGGGAACCGCCCACCTGACATCACGTGACCGCCGTCAGTGTGACAGTATATAGTGGGTGGTCCCCACGCCCACCCTCCAGTTCTTTCCTGCCTTCGCCTCGTGTTAGTCACTTCGCGGACTTCCATCATCAATCGTTGGAAAGTTGTTTTCGAGTGGTTTTCAACTCGCTATTTTCTTCTCAAAAAAAATTACGTGTATTTCATGTCTTCTGTGAAGAAGAAGTGCTCCAAGTGTGGCACTCAGATGCCGCACAAAGTCGATCATTCCAAGTGCGTCATTTACCTAGGCCCAGACCATCCAGTCTCCTCTTGCCCCAACTGTCAGTCCTTCAACCAGGCAACCAAAAAGCGGAGACAGCAGGCTTTGGAGGCCATCTTCTCAAGGTCCGTTTACTTTCTCTTGAGAAGAAGATGGACAAGCTTAGGGACTCATCCAAAAAATCTTCCCCTAAAAATCATAAGGAGAAGACTGGGGAGCAGGCTCACTCCACGGACGATGTCAGGCCCTCTACCAGTTGGGCCCAGCCACCATCGAAGCACCCAGGTAAGGAGAAACTTCAGGTGGATAAGTCAGTCGCTGGCTCCTCCGGCGACCGCGCTGCACCAGCCAGTAAGCCAGCCTCTGGCTCCTCCGGAGACCGCCCGGCAGCCATTAAGTTGGTTCCCCCAGCTGGGGGCAGTCGCCCGGCCTCGGTCGCTAAGTCAGCCGGTCATCCTCCCCCTGACCACGCCCGCTAAGTTGGCCATCCCTGACGACCGCACGGGCTCAGTTCCCCCATCAGGGCCTAACGGCGCATCAACTGACATCTGGCGGGACCGAAGGGAGACAACCCTGCTCCCTCCTTTTCTTCCCTTGCCCGTGTCCTCGCATTCCACCATGGACACGTCCAGCGAGGCCAATGGGGATGCTGGTGAACCTGCCAATTTCAGGGGTTCCTTCCCATGCTCCCCTGCGGGGGACCAGGGTCAGGAAGCTCCTCCTCAGCTGGAAGACCTTTCTTTGGAGGCCCCTCCTCAGCCTGAGGGCAGACTACCGGCGCCTCCAACGCCGCCAGTCCCTACAACAATCCCGACACCGGGACAAGTGGTCAGGCCTATTCCGTCGGCCCCGACGCCAGACCTGAATCCTACATCTGAGACACTTTGTCCAGTGCTGACGCTGGCCCCTCCGACTCCAGATCCTCTTCCGGCACCGGATCGGGTGGTGCCAGTACCAACGTCGGTCCCGCGGATGTGAACTGTTCTGACGCCAGATCCTAACTTAATTTGTACAACTGCAGGTCCAACGTGGGTTCCCCCGATGTCAGGGCTGATGACGGGGTTTTATAACCGTCCCCTTACTGTCCCCCATTACCCACACGGGTATCCTGGGGATCCTTACCCAGAGGCTCCCACTCCTGGATGGAGTCCAATGAGACAGTTTTACCAGGGTTATTATCCCTATACCCATTACATGGGTCCGCATGGATATTACCCTCCTCCAATCGCTGTTCCCCCTCCTCCTCCTCCTTCTACCCCCCCAGCCTCAACCAGCTTCACCTCCACCCCTCTGCCTGTGCTGGATTTCAAGTCCTTCTTTCAGTCTTCATGACAGGGAGCGAGGTCAGAGTTGGTTTTGGACCTGGAAGCGAGGCTCCTACCTCCACCGCTTCCTAGGTCTCCTTTCCTGAGCAGTTCGGGTCCAATTGTCCACCTCTCGGTGGAAGTCTCGACTGGATGTTCCCCTTTCTCCCAATGAGGCAGCGACTCGCGGAGCACCTTGACTTAGAGTCCCTATCCCCTATCCCACTTCCTCTGTGGATGCCCCCCCCCACCAAGACCTCACCACCACCGTCTGGCAGATGCCTCACTCGATTCCAGTTGTTCCCAAGCGGGAGGACAGGCTTTACTGGGCGCCTAAGGGTGCTCCTTTTTTGAAGACCCATCCGTGGTCATTTCAGCGGCTCATGATCGCTCTGCTACCCCCAAGCACTTTAGCACTACTCCTCCAGATAAGGAGTTGATGCAGATGGACCAGTTTATTTATTTATTTATTTATTTAGTTAAACATCAGTTTAGAAACCTTTGAGCCAGAGGCTCATTTACAAAGGTACCTCGTCACAAAGAGGACATCAGAACAGTAGTACAAGGGACACAGTACTTACAAACCAAAAAGTTACAGTTCAATTACAATTTTGTTACAATAGAGTACAATCTCCAACGAGCAAAAGATAACAAAGGTGCAAAACTTATGGTCGGGGAGAGCTGGTGGGAGTAGAAGGAGGAGATAGGGGAGAGAATAAGTAGGAAAAGGAAAGGGAGCAGCAGTGAGCATTGTCAAACAGAGTATAAATATATATATATATATACTTTTTTTTTTTACACTAGGCTAGCGGCAGTTGCATTTTGAGAGCTAAGCAGGAAGTTTCTGAGCCTGGGCTTAAAGCAAGCTAAGGTTAGAGTTTGAGACACTGGCAGGAGGAGTTATACCAGTGGGGCGCACGGTGGGGAATGCCCTCTGACCTTGTGAGGTCCTGGCTCTCGGAGTAACTAGGGTAGCTCTTCGACGAGCTGTGCGTGATCTGGGCCGGTGCAGTACGGCGAATGAGTTGATAGGCTCTATGGGGATAGGCCATGCAGGGTTTTAAAGGTGAGCTGGCATGTCTGATACATGAGTCGCTCTTCCAGGTTGAGTAGGGTAGCCAGGGTGTACAGCTCACATGTGTGAGTGAGTCTGGGAGCACCAGTGATAAGTCTGCAGGCCTTATTTGCTGTGAGGCGAACCTTGTTGAGGGCAGTCTGATCTGCTGAGCCATAGACCGAAGGCCATAGTCAATGAGAGACATGACAGAGGAGGTGACAGCCAGGCGGAGGGCATCAGGAGGAGGCATTTCTTGTGCGCGTAAGAATGCCTAGCCATGAGTTGGCGACAGAATTTAGGGCAGATATATGTCCATGGAATGAAAGTGCAGGGTCAAAGGTTATACAAGATATTTATAGGATTGCACCTGGTCAATGACGAGATTGGGTGTGGAGTGGACAGCTAAGGAAACTTGCTCTACTTATTTTGGGGTGGGAGAAGAGCATCGTTTTGTTTTCTTAAGGTTGATAACAAGTCGGTGCCCAGTGAACCAGGTAGCTGCAGAGTCAAAGACTAGTTGGAGGGAGTTCTGTAGCAGCATGGGGTCATTGTGGGAGGCAACGAAACAGCATCATCAGCATAGAGAAGCATCTTACCCGTACAACTGCTGGGTAGGGAGTTAAGAAAGAGTGAGAATAGTAGGGTCCAGAATTGAGCCTCAGCACCCAAGCCGAATGGGGGCATGTTTCAGAGAGTACCGTTGACTTTCACACATTGGGAGCAGGCGGAGAGATAGCTGGTGCACCAGGAAACAGGTCCTGAGGCAAAGCCTATTAGGTCGAGGGTGGAGAGCAAAAGAGGATGCGAAACAGTATCGAATGCTTTAGACAGGTCAATGAATATAGCACCAGCCAGGGCACCAGAGTCCAAGGAGGCATGGAGGAAGTTGGAAAATTCCAGGAGTGCTGTATTGGTACTATGACCATTTGATATGACCGTTTGATATGACCGTATGATAGTTTGGCAAGAAAATCTACTCTTCTGCCACATGCGTGCTCCGCTCTCTCAGTTACGTGGCCCATATGGTGTTCCTCCAGAAAGCAACTATGGCCAGGTTGGAGACAAAGGTCCAGTCTATGGATCCTTCACCTCTCAATGAGGAACTCGCCAGGATCTCCACCTCTTCAAGACCTCTTGTAGGCATGCTTTACGGGCCACCTCCCGTTCAGTCGATTTTGTGGCCCGTACCTAGGCGACTGCCATTGCCCTGAAGTGGCACTCCTGGCTTCGCCTCTTGGGCCTCGCTAATGAGGTTCAGTCGGCGATTCAGGATGCCCCATTCCGGGGCTCGGTCCTTTTTGGAGGTGACACCAAGGACATCATTACAGAGCTACAGGACAAAGGTGTTGTCCTTAGATCTGTTTGGTCTATGTACCGATCGGGTGCTCCTCAGCAATGACAGCAGCAGCCCTTTCAGAGGTGGACCTGGAGACAGGGGAAATCCACTCAGGTGCATTGCCAGGGTAAGCGGAAGCCCACTGGTACCGTGACCCCTCCTGCCTCCAAGAATCTGCGACGTTCTGGGGTCCTCCCCCTGACCGCCCCACCACTTCTTGACTCCCTGGCCCCACTGCCTCCTCAGCCTCTTGGCGAGGAGCAGGTGGGGGGGGAGGTTCACTCTCCATGTGCAGGAGTGGAGGATGATTACCTCCAATGAGTGGGTCCTGCAACAAGTGGCCTTAGGTCACACCATAGAGTTACTGGAGCTTCCTCCGGGAAATGCTCCATTGAAGTCCTCATACACTCGGGATCAGGCTATCCTTGTTCAAGAGGAGATAAATTTGTTCTTGCTAAAACAAGCAATCAAGCAAGTCCCCTCAGGGCAAACAGGAAAAGGCTTCTACTCCCATTTTTTCCTGGTTCCAAAAAAGATCGGGGACTTCCGACCCATTCTAGATCTCAGTCAGCTGAACCATTATGTCGAGTACAAGAAGTTTCACATGCTGATGCTCCAGAGCCTTCTTCCACTCCTGTTGGAGAATCATTGGCCCTGCGCCCTGGATATGCATGATGCCTACCTACATATCCCTATTTCCCCCAGCCACCACCGGTTCCTGCGTTTCCTGTTCCAAGGGAGCACTTCCAGTTCTGATTGCTTCCCTTTGGGTTGTCTTCGGCACCTCGGGTTTTTACCAAGTGCCTAGCAGTGGTTGTGGCATTTTTATGCCACATGGGGGATTGCAGTGTTCCCTTACCTGGATGATTGGCTCCTAGCGGCCCTGTCCAGGGATGCGTTGATGGAAACTCTGTCGTTTACCCTGGACCTATTCAATCGACTCGGGATCACTGTCAACAAGCCCAAGTCATACCTTATTCTCACCCAGAAACTACAGTTGATTGGGGCGGTCCTCAACATGGTCCAGTGCAGAGCTTTCCTTCCTCTGGACAGAGTGGAGACTCTGGTCCACCAGGCCTCCAAGGTGGCATCTTGCAGGACCATCCCGGCCCGGGAAGTCCTTTGCCTGTTAGGCCTCATGGCAGCTTGCATTTGTATCATTCCCCTAGCCAGGCTTCACATGAGGATCACTCAGTGGTCCCTGAGGGTGCAATGGGACCAGCTTCTGGACGATCTGGACCATCTGGTCCTCATCTCTTCAGCGGTCCGGAAGGATCTTCTATGGTGGATGAATCCACACAATCTTTCCTTGGGGCTTCCATTTCGGAGCCCAGCACCCGTTGCCACTCTCACCATGTATGCCTTGAACATGGGGTGGGGTGCACACCTGGGGGAACTTCAAGCCCAGGGACTTTGGTCCGGCTTGGAGCTTTCTCTTCACATCAGTGTTCTGGAGCTCAGGGAGGTCCTGTATACCTTACAGGCCTTTTAACCCCTGTTGCCTGAGGGAACACTACTGATCCAAACGGACAATATGTTGGTGGTTTGGTACATCAACAAAGAAGGAGGAACCCGGTCGTACCCTCTTTGCAGAGAGGTGGCCAGGGTGTGGAACTGGGCAGTCCAGCACCACTTTTCCCTAGTGGCTGTGCACGTACCTGGAGTTCTAAATGTCGTGGTGGACAGTCTCATCAGATCGCAGACCCCTGCTCACGAGTGGGAACTTCATCAGGAAGTTGCGGAATCCATCTTCCAAAATTGGGGGCGGCCGGAACTCGACCTATTCGCCTCTCAACTCAATGCAAAACTTCCCAAATTTTGCTCGCTCGTTCCAGAGTCAGGTGCCTTCTGGAGCGATGCATTATCTCTATCCTGGACAGGGAAATATTTGCACGCCTTCTCTCCATTTCCCATTCTGCAGAGGGTTCTCCTCAAACTACAGGCGGAGAAGGCCAAGATGGTTCTCATCGCTTCTCTTTGGCCGAGACAGATTTGGTTCCTGCTGCTTCAACAGCTATCCAGGGATCCACTGGTTCCACTTCCATTGACACACGACTTCCTTACTCAGGATCAAGGCTGTCTGGTTCCTCCAGGGCTCAGGACCCTACATCTGCATGCATGGCTCCTGCAGACGTAGCCATCTCTTGCTTTGGGGTATCCTCTCGAGTGGCACAGGTCCTTGTCGAAGCCAGAAAACCTTCCACCCGTTCCACTTATGCTTTGAAGTGGAAGCAGTTTTCCATTTGGATGACCGCGAAGGGCTGGAACCCCTTTTCTTGCTCGGACCCACAAGTCATTGAATACCTCCTTCACCTATCGGACTCAGGTCTAGCCTACTCCTCTCTGAAAGGGCTCCTTTCCGCTATCTCGGCGTACCACGAGATGGTGGATGGTAAACCCGTGGCTCAGTTGGATATCTCACAGACCTTTTTGAAAGGGATTCTCCATCTGAAACCCCCCCATCCGCAGCCCAACACCACCATGGGACTTGAATTTCATCCTGGAAAAGCTCACCTTACCTCCTTTTGAGCCAGAAATGAGCTGTGACCTATGCTTCCTATCTTGGAAGGCGTTGTTTCTGGTTACTATTACTTCACCTCGAAGAATTTCGGAGTTTCATGCACTGGTTTGTAAGGAGCCTTACCTGATTTTTCACTGGGACAGGGCAGTTCTCAGAACATATCCAAGGTTCCTTCCAAAGGTGGTGTCGGAAGCTACTCTGAACCAATCAGTAGACCTTCCAGTATATTATCCGGCTCCTGTTAACAGGGGTGAGGCACTTCTCCATACGATGGATGTCCATCGGATTCTCCGGTGTTATACACACTGAACCAAAGATTTTCACTCTTGCGATCAATTGTTTGTCTCCTTCGCACAACGAACACGAGGCAAACCAGTTTCCATGTAGGGCCTCTCCAAATGGTTGGGCAACTGCATTAGATTCTGTTATCAAAAGTATGATAACCCCCTCCCGGGCTCTATGAGGGGTCATTCTACTAGGGGCATGGCCGCTTCTGCAGCCTTTCTTCGTAACATTTCTTCAGCGGACATTTGTGCTGCTGTTACTTGGAGTTCTGTCCATACCTTTATCAAGCATTATAGTTTAGACATTGCTTCTAGGCGGAGGGCTGGCTTTGGCCTAGCTGTCCTGCAGGGTCTGTTGTCTTAGGCTGGGTTCTTTTGGACTTCAGTCTTTTCTATTGATCTTGTTTTGCCCCTTCCTAGTTTCTCTCGGTCTCTCCTTAGAGGGACTGCTTGGGACTCAGTCCTATTTGTGATGACCTACTGAAGGAACCCTCTCGAAGTAAGACAGTACAGTTCGTGAGACTTACAGTGAACAGTAGATCTTCAGAGGTTCCTTCAGTAGGTCATATCCTCCCTTCCTCCTTCCCCTCATTTTATGTTTTACAGGGTCTCCAAATCCTGTTCGCTCCTGCTGTTAGGCCTCTTTCTGGCTCCAGCAGGTGAACTGGAGGACGGGTGTGGGTACCGCCCACTATATACCGTCCTGCTGATGTCGGTAACGTGACATCGGATGGGCAGTCCCCCGTCAGGGATTGCTAGAAAAGTCTGCTGTGGGGCCCGACCTCAGGTGACGTCAGTCCTATTTTTGATGACCTACTGAAGGAACCTCTCTCGAAGATCTACTGTTACGGTAAGTTCCTACGTAACTGTACTTTCTCCTAGCTGTGCGCAAGCCAGCTACTCGAAAAATGCACACAGCTAAGTGGAAGCTTTTCTCTATCTGGTGTGCGAAATCATCTTGGAATCCCTTTTCATGCCCACCGAGTAAAGTCCTGGAGTATCTCTTAGACCTCTCTAACACAGGTCTACAGTACTCTACAGTCAAAGTTCATCTTTGCATAATTTCCACATACCATGAGCCTGTACTTTGTATGTCATTGGCTCAGTTACCTGTAGTTAAATGGTTTCTTAAGGGCATTCTGTATACCAGACCGCTCATTAGATGTGTAGTTGCAGCATGGGACATTAACCTCGTGCTAGACATGCTCACTTGTAAACCCTTCGAGCCTCTAACCACTAGTGAGTTGAAATTTATAACTTGGAAGACAGCCTTCCTGGTGGCTATTACTTCCACCCGTAGAGTATCAGAAATACACGCTTTGGTCACAGACCCTCCGTACACTGTATTTCACAAAGACAAGGTAGTTCTTAGGACTCATTCTAAGTTCCTTCCTAAGGTTGTCTTGGAATTTCATTTGAATCAACCTTTAGTCCTTCCTTCCTACCTACTTTGCAAATTTCCAGAATGAGGGAGAGTATACCCTTCATTCTTTATATGTAAAGAGAGCTTTGTGGTTCTACCTGGACAGGAAAAAAGAGATCCGCAAGGCTCAACAGCTGTTTGTTTCCTTCAACATGACCTGGCTGGGTCAACCTGTTGCTGTCAGGTGCATTTCAGCATGGTTAGTAGAAATATAGAAACATAGAACCATACACTCTACCATCGAGCACTGAGGTTTATAACGGGACTCCCCTTCAACACGCATCACTGCACCCTATATGCGGCAGTGGGGTGGACATCACTAAAGTTCAGGTGCCACAGAAACGCCGCTCTCTGGACCTATAGAGCCATCTCTAATAAGCTGCCTTACTATATCTCCTGCTGTCTTACCCTGAGTATAATTGGGAAATACGCATTAAGAGTTACTCAGCTATTACATAAAGTACCCAAAGCAAAATCCCTCTTGACAGAGGTAGCCATAAACCGTGCTACCTTATGGAACAATCTACAAAAACCCTCAAATTAAGCACTCTAATCAGTATAAATGCCTTCAAGATGCTTTATTTCCATACAATCAGAGAAGTATGTAACTGCTTCAGCCACTCAGACCCAGTACCCGGTGTCTGCACTGGTATATAGCCACGCCTAGACCCAATTTTTAGTACTGACCCCCCAGCTTGCTCCTCACCAGCCTAATTGTTCTCTCTCTTATCCCCCTGTCTTATCAACACTAGGCCCATCCATCCCCTTATTCTTCCTTTCCCAACCTCGGAGCTCACTGCCCTGGGTTGTGACATCCTACCATGCCCCGTACTTTATGGCATTCAATCCCGGGGCTCACACATACTCCTTTTCTCCATCCACCTTCTCTACATCCCATTTTACCAACTCCTCTCTGTGCACCGTGCCCTCCTAGCCTTTCTCCCCCTACTTCCCTCCCTTCCCCTCTACCTTCACCTCTACCTGGTGTATATTTTTTTTTTTTTTCTTCCGTTAATTCCTCCTGCAACCTTAGATAATCTGCTTTATCTTCCTATAGACACTTCTATGTATGTAAATACCGTGTAATCTGTACAATATCTGTATAATTCTATGTACACATGAACTTCTTTTTCTTCCTCTCTGTAAAGAGTATTATCTGTATTGCCTTGTAAATACCTGTGTTGACCTGTATATACAAGTGTTCATGCTCCACCAAGGTCCATCTTGCAAATGAGCTTCTGCTCAACGATGAATGCCTGGTTAAATAAAGACTTAATTGATTGATAGAAACATAGAATTTGATGGCAGATAAGGACCGCTTTGCCCACCCATTCTGCCCATTTCCCTACCTAATGGATAAGCTGCAGTTCCTAGTTAACCAGCAGCCTACTTCATCCTACCCCCACCCCCTAGAATTGCCTTATGACTGTCCCATGTATGCTTGAATACCACCACTGTTTTTGACTCCACAACCTCCTCCGGAAGGCCGTTCCATGCATCCACAACCCTCTCTGTGAAAAATACTTCCTTAAATTACCTCTGAGCTGCCCCCCATCTTCAAATTGTGCTCCTTGTTCTTGCACACCTCTTTTTGAAAGATGCTACCTCTTGGACTTTGTTGATTCCCTTGAGGTACTTGAGAGTTTCTATCATGTCCCCCTCGCCTCCTTTCCTCGGGGCTATACATATTAAGCTCCTTAAGTCTGTCTTCATATGTCTTCTGCAGACCCTGCACCATTTTAGTCCTCCTCTGGACAGCTTCCATCCTGTCTATGTCTTTGCAGAGATTGGGTCTCCAGAACTGCATGCAGTACTCAGATGGGGTCTCACCAGCTGTCTGTACAGAGGATAATAACTTCCTGTTTTCTACTGGTGATGCCTCTCCCTATGCATCCCAGTATCCCCCCAGCCCTCGTTGCTGCCCTCTTACATTGCTTGCCCACCTTTAGGTCATCTGATATGACTACCCTCAGGTCCCTTTCCATTTTTGTTGTTGTTAGTATCTTACCCCCCATTGTGTACTCTTCCCCTGGGTTTTTGTTTCCCAGGTGCATTACCTTGCACTTCTTAGCATTGAATCTAAGCTGCCATACATCTGATTATTCCTCTAACCTTGCCAAGTCACTTCTCATCCTTTCCACTCCACCTTGTGCATCAACTCTGTTGCAGATCTTTGTGTCATCTACAAAGAGACATACTTTTCCTTCCAGTCCCTCTGCAATGTCGCTTATAAAGACATTGAAGAGATCCGGTCCTAATACTGAACTCTGTGGTACCCCACTAGTAACCCCCCTTTCTTCAGAGTGGACTCCATTTACTGTTACTGTCTGTGTCCTATTCTCCAGCCAATTCTTTACCCAGGCTGTCATCTTGGGACCCACTCTCAGGCTGGCTAACTTGTATATTAATCTTTTGTGTGGGACTGTGTCAAATGCCTTGCTAAGTCTAGGTAGGCCATGTCCACAGCCCCTTCCTGATCTACTACTTTGGTCACCCAGTCAAAGAAATCTATCAGATTTGTCTGGCATGACCTTCCGCTGTGAATCCATGCTGCCTTGGGCCCTGTGCCTCTGGCCTCTAGATACTGACAGTTCTTTCCTTCAGAAGTGATTCCATCATTTTCCTACCACTGAGATTAAACTAACAGGTCTATAGTTTCCTGCTTCTGCCTTGCTTCCACTTTTGTGAAGGAGATCACATCTGCCCTCCTCCAGTCCTCGGGAACCACCCCATCCTCCCATGATTTGTTAAAGAGGGTAGTCAGTGGTGTCACTAGTTCTACCCTTAGTTCTTTTAGAATTCTGGGATGAATCCCATAAGGCCCCATTGCTTTGTCTACCTTCAGTTTTAAGAGTTCTTTCAGAACCCTTTGGGCTGGCATTAACTTCTGTATCCAGAGTGTTTCTACTGTTTGTTTTAGGTACCTTCCCCTTTTCCTTTGTAAATACTGAGCAAGAATATTTGTTTAGTATCTCTGCCTTTTCACAGTCACCCTCTGCCCACCCTCCCTCTTATTAAGCCTCACTATCCCTCCCTTGGTCTTCCTTCACTCCCTGATGTACCTATAAAAGGTTTTATCCACCTTCTTAATTGAGTTGGCTGTCTTTTCCTCGGTTTGGGCCTTTGCTGTTCTGACTGCCTTCCCAGCTTCCTTTTGCTTTAACTGATACAGTTCTCTGTCTTGCTCTTTCTGTGATTCCTTGCACTTCCTGAATGCTTTCTTTTTCTCTTGAACCTTCACTGCCACTTCCTTTGAGAACCATAGTGGTTTCTTACAATGTTTCATTTTGTTTATTTGCTTCATACAAAGGCTTGTTACCTCTGTGATGGCAGTTTTTGTTATTCCCCATTGTTCTTCCACCCCTCCTTCCTGCCCATTTGCTAGTGCATTCCTTAGGCACTCACTCATTTTGGCAAAGTCAGCCCTCCTAAAGTCCAGTAATTTTGCCTTTGTATGTCTTGACTCTATTGCTGTGTTTATTGTGAACCATACTGTTCGATGATTGCTAGTTCCCAGATGGCTACCCACTTCTACATCTGTGATCCTCTCTTCATCTCCATTTGAGAGAACCGTGTCTAAGATTGCTCCCTCTCGAGTGGGCTCCAATACTAGTTGTCTAAGGCATGCCCTCTGTAGGGCATCTAGAATAACCCCACTCTTCGAAGTGGCTGCTACAACTGCACTCCAGTTAACATCTGGCATATTCAGATCACCCATCAGCAATATCTCCCCTTTTTCTGCCATTCTAATTATACTTTCTATCATTTCCTTGTCTAGTTCCTCTCCCTGAGAAGGGTGTCTGTATACAACCCCTGTGCAGATTGTGGTGCCATTTCCAGTCTCCAAATTTACCCACAGTGCTTTCGCCACTGCTACTTCATGGCACAGGTCAAGCTGGAAGGCAGAGTGTACGCTCACTCTACCAGAGCAGTCGCGGCATCTCTGGCAGAAATTCATAATGTTCCCATCGTAGACATTTGCAATGCGGCCACCTGGAGCTCTGTACACACTTTTGTCAAGAACTATGCCTTAGAGGTCCATGCCAGACAGCATCAGTCTTTTGGCAGGACAATTCTTAATGGACTTCTGTCCTAAGTGAGCTCCTCTCTCCTGCCGCCCGTCTCGGGGGGATTATTTTAGCTCAGTACTCTCCCATTAGGGTGAATGAGTGTTGGAGACTTTATGTCCATGAAGATGTAGAAATTACTTACCTACCGTAATTCTTGATCTTCTTGGACAGAGTCTCCACCCCTCATTCACATGCCCACCCACCATCCCCCGGGCTCACTTCTCTGTTAATGGTCTTCACTCCTTCAGTCATTGGGCTGTGAAGACTTTGTTCTTTGACCCTTCTTACACCGGTCATTTGGACTATCTTATGTCCGTTATTTAGGTTAGGCCTCTCTAGGTTAGTTACGCTGCACCTCCTTGGTTAAAAAGGTACTGAGGTGGTTGGAGGGTTGACGCCGAGGTAGTCTATACCATGCAAGCCTAGCTCGTGATGCCACTCCCTTGTGGCTCCACCTCAGCACTGGCCCTCCTGAAAAAGTTTGGCTCCCGCTGGGTCCGAGCGCCTCCGGTGTACTCCCCATTAGTGTGAATGAGTGGTGGAGACTCCGTCCAAGAAGATCAAGAATTACGGTAGGTATATGATTTCCATTTCTTTACAGTACCTCATGAATGTTACAGCTGTCATTTTTAAAATCCTGGCCAAAATGTGTTTCAAACAACATGAAGTCTTGCTGTATTCTATCTGCAGTTAGCTCCAGCCTTTAAACTACCCCGGAGAACATAGGGTTAATTGTCTATGCAGTGCATAGAAGGTTGAGCTTGAGCTTGGTTGAGGTCTCTGTCTGCAGCCCTTTGAAACCCAACCGTCAGATTCTTTACTCCGCCTCACTGAACAGTCGCTCTAGAGATTTCTCCTTCAGCTTGGTTCAAAAGTCGGTTAAAGTGTCAGTTAAAGTTGTCGGTTTTAAGCCGAATTTATTCCGCATAGTTGGTTCAGTCTCTGCCTGTGGTACCATGAGTACTAGATAGGTTTTTGTCTGAATTCTGTGTGGAAATTGTTAAGTTGTTTGATCGGTTCGGCTGAACCGATCACTTATAGTGAATTTTTGTATTTTACTTTAGAGTGAGGTTACCGGTCCTTATTGGTTCTAAAAAAAAAACGTGTTTTGAACGTCTTTTTAAAATACCAGTGACATGGTTAGGAACCGATAAGGGAGTCTTGCCTGGCGTTTGCCATAAAAAGGGTAAGTTCGGTTAGGTTGGCCATGTCTGAGAAACCCAAGAGGAAAACCGGGCCCACTGGGTTTCAGCACTGCAGTGAGTGTGGGGAGGTCTTTGCTAAGGCCGATCCCCACACCACCTGTGTTTATTGTCTGGGTTTTGACTACCTCGATACAGACTGCCAAATTTGTAAACATTTTCCTAGGTCTACCCTTGAGAAGAGATTAGGTTGACTTAGGGAAAGGGAGGTCGAGAAGTCTGCTGACCCGGATGGCCAGAAGGAGTGCCCTCTGACCAGGGCGATACTTCTTCGGGCAAGAGGAGAGCCGATCCTGAGGGGTCGGTTCCTACAAAAAGGAAATGCAAAGAGAAATCAACCAATTCAGATCCAGAGGTTCATGTTCCGGCCGCCGAGGAAATAGCCAGAGCGATTCAGATTGTGGAATCGCTTCACCTGGTTCCGACCGATCTGGCACCTTTTGGCAGGGGTTCGGTTCGGTCGGTTCCCCCGGTTCAAGATTATGCCTCTGAAGACTTTTATGAACTGGAGCTTGAGGAGGAGGGGAAGTTCGAAGATGATGGTGATGATGGTGAAAGTCTGGATGTGTCTGTGGAACCGGACATCTCCCCAGGCAGACCTTCTGGTGTTTCCCCTCCTAGGCTTTCTGAGTCCCCTCCTCACTATCTCTTTCACAGGAAAGTGGCTGATACCCTCCAGCTTCCTGTGGAGGAGGCAATGGAGGATCAAGAGGAGCCTGATTATGTGGAAATGATGGACATAGTCCAGGAGACTGTCTATTTCCCTTCACAAATCCTTTGGGAAGCAGACACAGAAAATCCTAAAGTCTCCCAATTCTGTACCTCCTGTTGACAGAAGGATGGACAAGAGGTATACACTATCAGGCTCAGATACAGAGTTTTTATACCAACAATGCAGCCATGTTGGAGTAGTGCAGGCTGCTGCCTGTGACAAGGCAAATATTCCCTTGGCTTCACACCCCGCAGACAAAGACTCCAGGAAGATGGATGCCTTGGCAAAGAAGCAGTACATGGCATCTTCTTTGGGACTCAGGCAGGCAAACTATGTGGCCTATACAGCCAGGCACCAGAAGTCCAGGTGGGACACTGTACTGGCACTGGCTAAACAGGCCTCCCCCCAGCTGGCCAAGGAGCAGGAGGAGGTGGCTGCTGATGGGACTGAGGCATCAAAGGTACAATTTCATGCTGCTGTGGACTCCAATGATGTATCATCAAGAGTCATGGCTACATCTGTGGCTCTTCGGAGGATGGCTTGGCTCAGATGTACTAGCCTCTCACAGGACACCCAGGCTAAGGCCATGGATTTTCCTGTGGTGGGTAATTCTCTGTTTGGGGAGCAGACAGACAATTACATGAAGAAAATGAATGAGTACAGGACCACTTATAGGAGTGCTCAGGCCAAGAAGAGGCACGCAACTCCTCAAAGGCAGCAATCTAGGCAGGGGGCAGGCCTTTTCATAGGCCTTTTTAACCAAGCACAGGCCTCTTTTCCCTTTTCGCAGAGGGGGTTCTTCAGAGGGAAAGGCAGAAGGGGGATGAGCAGGGCTGCATCCACTCCTCAGCCTAAGGCCCCTGCCAAGCAGACACCCTGATGGGTCTACCTGGGTCGACTCTCCTATGCCTGTAGGGGGGCAGGCAGGCTTACTTTGTCCAGGACTGGATGTCTGTTACCTCAGACAAGTGGGTCCTGGAAGTAGTAAGCCAGGGACTGGTTCTCAGCTTCAAAAAATTTCCAAAGATGAGAGCCAGATCTTTTCCACCTGCAGGTCTCTCCGAAACCCTTGCCCTAGAAGCAGAGGTTTCATCTCTTCTGGCCTTAAGAGCCATAGAGAGAGTTCCTACCCTACACTGGGGCAAAGGTCTGTACCTCCAGGTACTTCCTTACCCCAAAAAAGACAGGGGAATGACGATCCATCCTAGATCTAAGTTACCTGAACAAACATCTTTTAAAACCAAAGTTCAAGATGGTGACTCTGGGAATAATTATTCCCTCTCTAAGGCCAGGGGACTGGCTGGCCTCCGTGGACCTCAAAGATGCCTATTTTCACATTCCCATCAGAAGCTCCCATCGAAAATACCTCAGGTTCGAGCTGCCCTCAGGCCACTACCAATTCAGAGCATTGCCCTTCGGCCTAAGCTCTGCCCCAAGGGTGTTCACAAAATGCCTGGCAGTAGTAGTTGCCTTCCTAAGTGGTCCCACAGAAAGTACCTCAGGTTCAAGTTGCCCTCAGGCCTTTATCAGTTCAAAGCAATGCCCTTTGGTCTAACATCAGCTCCAAGGGTTTTCACAAAGTGCCCGGCAGTAGTTGTTGCCTTGTTAAGAAGGCAAAAGATTTCCATTTTTCCATATCTGGACAACTGGCTCATAGTGGGTCAGTCTCCAGGCCAAGTCAAGTCAGACCTGCAAGTGACCCAATAAGTGCTAACTTCTCTAGGATTTCTTCTCAACTTCCCAAGCCAGTTCTCAAACCAGTACAACTTCTTACCTTTATAGGGGCAGAGCTGGATACTGTCAAAGCAAGAGCCGTTCTTCCCCTGGAAAGGGCAAGTGTTCTTATAGAACTGGCTTCTTCCTTCAGCCTTCAGGTATCCTGACCAGCAAGGCATTTCCTTCAGCTCTTGGGCCACATGGCAGCTTCTACAGCAGTGGTCCAAGGGGCAAGGTTTCAGATGAGGGACATTCAGTTCCATCTGAGGGCCTTTGGGTCCCAAAGGAAGGATCCTCTTACCAAACTGATTCCAGTGACTCGGACTCTGATCCAAGTTCTTCAGTGGTGGCAGGATCAGGGTAATTTAAGGCAAGGGGTCCCATTTGTCACTCAGTCTCATTCGGTGATCCTTACCGTGGATGCTTCCCTTCTGGGCTGGGGAGCCCATCTGGGGGCTCTCACTGCCCAGGGACTGTGGTCCCCTCAGGAATCCCTTCTTCATATCAGTCTCCTGGAACTCAGGGTAGTTTTTCTGGCCCTGCAAGCGTTCTCTCAGTCAGTGCAGAACAAGGTGGTTCAGGTCAGAACAGACACCACCACCATGTGGTACATCAACAAGCAGGGAGGCACTCGGTCTATGGCCTTGTGCATGGAAGCCATAAAATTGTGGTCCCTGGCTTATTCCCTGCAGACCTCTCTGATAGCAGTCTACATTCCAGGGAAGGACAATGTGCTAGCAGATGCACTGAGCAGGATTTCCCTGGGCCATCACAAATGGTCCCTGGACCCTCGGGTGTTGAAAGTTATTTTTTCAAGGTGGGGCACTCCAGAAATAGATCTCTTTACAGCCCCAGATAATCACCAACTTCCTCTCTTTTTTGATTTTAAGTTTCCTGACTTGAGACTTCCTTGGGAATCCAAAACTCTTTGTTGCCAGTTGGCTAGTAAAAATTTTACAATTTCCACATAGTGTAGTTAGTGTGTTTTTTGCTCGTAAGAATCTGACGGTTGGGTTTCAAAGGGCTGCAGACAGAGACCTCAACCGAGCTCGAGCTCAACATTCTATGCACTGCATAGAAAATTAACCCCGTGTTCTCCGGGGCAGTTTAAAGGCTGGAGCTAACTGCAGATAGTCAGAATATAGCAAGACTCCATTAGAAGAAACACAGTTACTAAGGTGAGTAATTTTTTCTTTCACGCTGCGAAAGGTGATTTCACAGTTGCTGCATGAAATCACCTTTCTGGCAGGAGTTAAAAATTTTCTCTACACTTTTTAATGAGGTGGGATCATAAGAAAACTATATTGAAAATTTGGGGCAAAAATATTAAAAACAATAAAGTTAACAGCCTACATTGAAATGTATGGACACAGCTTTGTAACTTTGGTAATTTTCAAAATTCTGACCCCAGATTTTCAACATAGCCATTTCTTCACAGCATGTCATGAATGTTACAGGTGTCATTTTTCCAAATCCTGGCCAAAATGTGTTTTCATACCTGTGGCATGAAATTACACTTCAGTGGTGCGGAATGAAGTTTTGGCGGGAATTTGAAAATTTTCACCTACCGGGTTCATTAAGTAGTGTGATAAGAAGGCTATGCTGACAATTTGGTGTACAAATATGGTAAAATGCCCAGGTTATGACTGAACGTTACACTGTTTCAGCGTTCACTCATAAAATTGCTAATTTTCAATATTTTGACTCCAACCTTTCAGCATAGCCATTTTTCCACACAACCTCATAAAATTGACATGTGTCACTTTTAAAATCCTGAATGAGATGTGTTTTTGCAGCTCTGGTGCAAAATGACATTTTGGCCAATATACTGTAAATGGTACATGTCAAGTTTATGAGGCAAATCCTAAAACAAGTATCTTCAAAATTTGCAGTCAAAATTGCAAAAAAAAAATTATTTACTAAGCATCAAACATTCGGCATTGACAAATGCTTGTTTATTTCTGTGGCTGAAACTACATTATGGTTACAAAATATGTGTATAAGCAGCATCCTTTGAGAGCCATGCCAAACTTTCCTTGGGGGGGGGTGCTGTTTAGTGATATCCACTATCAGTGCCCCCCAATAGAACACCTCTCTTCTACAGTGTGTTAATTCTCCACTCACCTAGGGAGCAAGAGAATCCTGAGATATCAATACACTGTCTCCTTCTGAAGTTTTTCATTCTCTTTTCAGTGCTGATTACATGGTCAAAATATGGGACATTCATAAGACCCTTCTGACCGAAGTATTCTTCGACAACAGCCTCAGTACAGCCTCTTTCCTCAATGACCAAGGAGATCTCTTACTAGGCTTTAAAAGTCACCTCTTCCTCTTGCCTCTCATCAAGGTGCTTCCTGATGTTGTTGCTTTTCCAGACATTGCTTCTGAGATCTCAGTAACAGGTAACAAAGGGGAATCTGCTGTGCATTAATATATAGTACAACAACACACACACACGCACACACTATCAGGACAGCATAGAAATAATCTTTATCATTAAAGCAGCAGTGCAATGGTAGTTTACTCACCTGGTAAGGGTGATTGTGGGGGTATACATCTCTGAGGCACTCCGCATTCATGACATTATGGATTGTGTACACCTGATAGGTTGCTGATGCACATATGACTTAAAGTAAGTCCATCCCGCTTCTCTGGTGGTCAGCTCTCCTCTGGTCAGTTACATGTATTCCAAAGCTGTATCTGTAACAATAAACTAATACCTGTTGTCACGGAATGGAAATAATGTAAGGTCCCCTCATGTTGGTCTAGTAATGCTTTGTTTTATTATCTAGTAATATACTGTTCATATATGTCTTGTCGTGACTAGTGCGTTGACAGTTGATAATATATTTCTATTAGCATTATATTATAACCTTTCTTAAGCATATTGAACATCTTAGTTCTTTCCCACATCTTTTGGGTGGGTTCTGGAGTGCCTCAGAGATGTATACCCCCCACAATAATCTTTACTAGGCGAGTAAACTACCACTGTGGGGGATAATCTCTGAGGCACTCCACATTTTTAAGGCCTTCATGGGTCATTAATAAGCAGTGTTAGTCTGTTTGGGTGGGTTAGACGTGTTGTGTTGTCCTTTGTTTGTTCATGCTGTGGAGAGCACTGCTTGTGCAAAGTTTGTTTTATTGTCTTGTGATATGTCCATTCGATAGTGTCTTGTAAACGTGTGTATTGAGGACCATGTGGCAGCTGCGCATATTTCTTCTGCAGTAGCCATGTTTTTCTCTGCCCATGAAGTTGTGATTGCTCTTGTGGAATGGGCTTTCAGGTCTTTTGGTGCAATTTCTTTTATTTGCTTTGTATGCCTCTGTGATAGCTGTTTTGAGGTATGCAGCAATGGAAGCTTTTGAGGCTGGCTGACCCTTCCTCTTTCCTTGAAGAATGATGAATAGTCTGTCCATGTTGCGTATGTCCTTGGTCCTGGTCACATATGTTGTTAGTACTCTTCTCATTCCCAGTTGTTCTAGCTGGGGATCGTCTTGTATGTCCTCCTGGTTTAGCTCTGCCGGGATTTCTATTGTCTGGTTGAGGTGGAAGGTGGATGCTATCTTTGGTCTGAAGGATGGGCTAGTTCTGAGGGATAGTCTATCATTGTAGAATGTCAAATATGGTGGCTTGCATGATGGTGCTTGCAGCTCTCCTACTCATCTGGCGGATGCGATAGCCATTAAGAACACTGTCTTGAGTTGCATCCATTTTAGAGGTACTGATTCTAATGGTTTGAATGGTGCATTTGTCATGGCCTTCAGCACCAGTGTTAAGTCCCATGGGTCTATTGTGTTCTTGATTGCTGGTCTGATATTTGTGGCAGCTTTTAAGAATTTAACAATGTACTGATGGGAACCTGGGGTGGTTCCCTGTATCTGTCCCCTTGCTGCTCCAGTGGCTGCAACTTGTACTTTTAGTGGGGTGGGTGACAGTCCCAGATATAGGCCCTCTTGTAGGAAGAGTAGAATATCGGGTATGGTGCACGAATGTACAACTATGTTATGATGGTGGCACCATTTCTCGAATATATTCCAGTGATGTTGATATGTCATATTGGTGGATGGTTGTCTTGACATAGTCGCTGTATTAATGACCGTTGGGTGATAGCCTGCTTTCAACAGTCTCTCCCTTTCAGTAGCCAGGCTGTTAGTTGCAGGTGCTGTGGACTGGGGTGTAAGATTGGTCCCTGTGAAAGTAGGTCCAGTCTGTCTGGCAGTCTCCATGGATCGTCCAGTGACACTGACACTATGGTCACGAACCATGCTCTGTGTGGCCAGTGTGGTGCAATGAATATTTATCTGGCTGTGGATGTGCATACTTTCCTCAGTACCTGTGGGATCAGGGGAAGAGGTGGGAAGATGTATGCGATGTGAAACGTCCATAACGCTATCAGAGCATCCACTCCCATTGCTTTGTTCTCCTTGTATCTTGCCCCAAATTTCTGGCATTGATTGTTCTTGATTTTTTTTATTTTTTTTTATTTTAGTCTTTGGTAACCGGGTAAGGCCCGCTAGGCACAAGTGCCTGTTTTCAGGGGTGACCTGAGAGCACTGGATAGTTAAATGACTTGCTCAGAGTCACACAGTATGCAAGTGGAAGTTGTGAGAATCAAACCCAGATCTGGTCTGCTGGATGTACCAAGCTTGTTCACAGCTCGTTACTCTAACCTCTAGGCTATACTGCCAGCTTTATGCCATTAGGTCCTGTTCCACTGGTCCCCACCTCATGTTTATTTGTGCAAACACATGTGGATGTAGGTGGCATTCCCCTGCATGTACCAGCTGACAACTTAGCCAGTCTGCTGTGGTGTTTAATTTTCCTGCCAGATGTATTGCTGTTACTGACTTTAGATTCTTTTGTGCCCAGGGGATGAGTTTTGCTGTTTCTGCCATCATTGCCTTGCTTTTTGTTCCCCTTGTTTGTTTATGTATGATACTGTGACTTGGTTGTCTGATTTTATTCTGACATGCTTGTCTTTTGTTTGTTTTGGGAAGTGGAGTAGTGCTAGTCTTACCGCTCACATCCCGAGTACATTTATAGACAACCTTGTCTCTGTTAATGACCATTTTCCTTGTGCAGCTAGCATTCCCAGTACTGCTCCCCATCCCAATAGACTTGCATC
Source organism: Neoceratodus forsteri (assembly GCA_016271365.2). NCBI lineage: Eukaryota > Metazoa > Chordata > Ceratodontiformes > Ceratodontidae > Neoceratodus > Neoceratodus forsteri. Next base: position 212,280,366 of record CM028129.1, on the reverse strand, counting down.
TGTTTCTATTATTACCTCTTGTTGTGAGTCTAGAGGTATGCCTTGTGTTAGTTTGAGTTTGTTTGTCCACCATGATAAGCTTGCTCTTACTGTTGATGTTAAGAAGACCTTTTTCATCAGGTGTATATTGTATGTGGGGCTTTGTTTTATTAAGAATGCTATGAGGTGTCTCATATGCCATCTTGCCCAGGGAATGGTGTCAATGGTAGACGACATTAGTCCCAATACTTGTGAAATGGGAAGCAGTATAGGCTCCTTTGCATTTTGTAGTTGTCTTGTAAGCTGTATGATGGATGTCACCCTGTTGTGAGATGGGAACACCAGACCAATTTCTGTATCTATGATTGTGCCTAGATGCTCTATAGACTGACTGGGTGTAAGGCAGCTTTTGGTCTGGTTTATTACCCAGCCATGTTTTTGTAGGCAGTCGACTACTATCTTTGTCTCTCTGACGGACTGCTGTTGTGATCTTGGTCGGATAAGCCAGTCATCTAGGTAAGGTATCACCTGTATGCCTTGTTCCCTTAGTTTTGCAACTAGCACTATTGTCACCTTCGTGAAGACCCTTGGTGCTGATGCCAGGCTGAATGGTAGTATCTGGTGTCACAGATCCACTCAGCAGGTCAGCCCTCTACTCCCAAAGTGCCAACCTCTGAGCGTAGTCTTGTGAACAGTGAACAGAACAAGGTAGCCCTCTTGTCTGTTTTGTGGATTCGAGTCACCTTAGTCCCAAGTTCTGCAGGGATTCAAACTTGTTAACCTCTTGTTAGCATACCCAATTGTCAGGCTCAGATAATTCTGTCTTCGGGGGGGCCAGATATCTTTGCCTATGGGCACCTAACCAGATATTACAAAATGAACTCTTTTTTTTTTAACTCTATACAAGACCCAGAGAAACTCTTAAACTGTTTCCCAGTTTGGTACACCCATAAACTCATGCACCGTGTCAGTTTTATAACCATCTAATGTCACTTAAAACCAAAGAAATGTTTCAAGGCACCAGACAGTTTCTGTTTTTAAAATATATCTTTACTAAACAAAAGGTAAAATAGTAAACAATGATATACAGAACTCTTATCACAAAAACATACAAGTCATTAAACAAAAAGCTGTAACAGTGCCACTATATTTCTTATCCACAAAATAATTCAAACAGCATGAAGTCTTGCTATATTATGACATATGCAGTGAGTCCCAACCTTTGAACTGCTCCGGAGGTGAAAGAGTTAACTTTCCATGCCAGGCATAGAACTTTGAGCTCGAGCTCGGTTGAAAACTCTGTCTGTTGTTCTTCAAACTCAAATTGTCAGATTCTTTACTCCGCCTCACTGAACAGTCGCTTCGGAGATTTCTCCTTCTGCTCAGTTCATTTTGTCGGTTAAAGTATTATTTTCTCGTTTTTTTGGCCGAATTTAAACCGCAACCAGTCGGATCAAGCTCTGTCTGTGGTATTTGTAAGTACTAGATAGGTTTTACATTTACTTTTCTGTGTGGAACTTGTAAGCGGTTTATCGGTTCGGTTTGAACCGATCAGGTTGTTTAAAAAATATTAATCTGTCTTTTAGAGTGTGGTTACCGGTTCTTATCGGTTCTAAAAAAAAACGGATTTCATTACGTTTTTTTCCATGACCCGTGACACGGTTGGGAACCGATAAGAGAGTCTTGCTTGGCGGATTGCCATAAACGGGCAAGTTTGGTTAGGACTGGCACTATGTCTGAGAAACCCAAAAGAAAAACCGGGCCCACTAGGTTTCAACACTGCAGTGTCTGTGGGGAAGTCTTTGCTAAGGCTGACCCCACACCACATGTGTTTATTGTCTGGGGTTTAACCACCTCAATGCAGACTGCCAGATTTGTAAAAGTTTTCCTGCAGCTACCCTGGAAAAGAGAGTTGGTAAGCTCAGGGAAGGGAGGCCAAAAAGTCCACTGAACCGGATGGCCAGCCCGGTTCGGTTCCAACCGAACCAGAGGGAGTGCCCTCTGACCAGGGCGAGACTTCCTCGGGCAAAAGGAGATCCGACTCTGAGGAGCCAGGTCCAGCAAAAAGGACTAGAAGATCAGCTGGTGTGGAGCCAAAACTTTCCTCTCCAACCGCTGAAGAAATAGCCAAAGCGATTAAAATTGTCCAGTCACTTTCCCGGTTCTGACCGAACCGGCACCATTAAATGGCGTACAGTTCGTCGGTTCCACCGGTTCAAGAGTATGATTTAGAGGAATTTTATGAACCGGAGGAGGGGAAGAGGAGTATGAGGAGAGTGAATGTGGATTTGAAAGTCTGGATGTGCCCATTGAACCGGACATCTCCCCAGACAGACCTTCAGGAGTGTCTCCTCCTAGGCTTTCTGAGTCCCCTTCTTATTTTATGTTTTATAAAAAAGTGGCTGAAACCCTCCAGCTCCCTATGGAGGAAGCTGTGGATGATCAAGAGGAGCCTGACTATGTAGAAATGATGGATATCCCAGAGTCTAGGAGACTGTCTATTCCTTTGCATAAATCTTTTGGGAAACAGACAGTAAAAATTCTAAAAACTACTCACACTATACCTCCTGTGGATAAGAGAAATGGACAAGAGGTACACATTGTCAGGCTCTGATACGGAGTTCCTTGCACAACAATGCAGCCATGTTGGGGTAGTGCAGGCTGCAGCCTGTGACAAGGCAAATATTCCCTTGGCTTCACACCCCCCTGACAAGGACTCCAAGAGGATTGATGCCGTGGCAAAGAAACAGTACATGGCAGCATCCTTGGGACTCAGACAGGCAAATTATATGGCTTATGTTGCTAGATACCAGAAATCCAGATGGGATACTGTTATGGCTCTAGCAAAGCAGGTCCCTGGCCAGCTTGCCAAGGAGCTGGAGCAGGTGGCTGCTAATGGCATTGAGGCATCTAAGGTGCAGTTTCATGCTGCAGTGGACTCTAATGATGTGTCATCAAGAGTCATGGCTACATCTGTGGCTCTTTGCAGAATGGTTTGGCTCAGATGTACTAGCCTGTCAGAGGACACCCAGACTAAGGCCATGGATTTTCCTGTTGTGGGTAATTCTCTGTTTGGGGAGCAGACAGAGAATTACATGAAGAAAATGGATGAGTATAGGACCACCTATAGGAGTGCACAGGCCAAGGAAAGGCAGGCCACTCCTCAAAGGCAGCCCTCCAGGGGCAGGGGCAGGCCTTTTCATAGGCCTTTTTACCAAGCCCAGGCCTCCTCTTCAGCTTATGCCCAGAGGGGGTTCTTTAGAGGGAGAGGCAGATGGGGTACAAGCAGACCTGCTTCCACCCCTCAGCCTAAAGCCCCTGCCAAGCAGACACCCTGATGGGGTGGCCAGGGCCGATTCTCCTCTACCTGTAGGGGGCAGGCTGGCTTACTTTGTCCAGGACTGGAGGTCTCTAACATCAGACAAGTGGGTCCTGGAAGTAGTATGTCAGGGACTGGTTCTCAGCTTCAAAAAATTTCCAAAGATGAGAACCAGATCCTTTCCACCTGCAAATCCATCAGAGGCACTTGCCCTAGAGGCAGAAGTCTCTATCTTCCTGGCTCTCAGAGCCGTGGAAAGGGTTCCATCCCTATGCCAGGGCAAAGGATTGTACTCCAGGTGCTTCCTTACCCCAAAAAAGATAGGAGAATGGCGGCACATCCTGGATCTCAGATACCTGAACAAGCACCTTTTAAAACCAAAATTCAAAATGGTGACTCTGGGAATTATTTTACCCTCTCTAAGGCCAGGGGACTGGCTAGCATCCTTGGACCTCAAGGATGCCTACTTCCATATTCTCATCAGAAGCTCCCATCGAATGTACCTCAGGTTTGAGCTGCCCTCAGGCCATTACCAGTTCAGAGCAATGCCCTTTGGCCTCACCTCTGCTCCAAGGGTATTCACAAAATGCCTGGCAGTAGCAGTTGCCTACCTAAGAAGGCAAAAAATTGCTATCTTTCCTTACCTGGACGACAGGCTCATAGTAGGTCAGTCTCCAGACCAAGTCAAGTTACATCTTCAGATAACTCAGCAACTGCTTCCCTCTCTAGGTTTCCTTCTCAGTCTTCCAAAGTCAGTTCTAGAGCCTGTCCAGCTTCTCACCTTCATAGGCGCAGAACTGAACACAGAGGTAGCCAGAGCCTTCCTTCTTTTGGACAGGACAAGGACGCTGGTCTCTCTGGCCTCCTCATTCACCCTGCAGGTCTCTCGACCAGCAAGGCATTTTCTGCAGCTCCTGGGACACATGGCTGCTTCTAGCAGTGGTGCAAGGCCAGATTTCAGATGAGGGACATTCAGTTCCATTTGAGAGCCTTTTGGTCTCAAAGGAAGGACCCTCTAACCAAGTTGATCCCAGTAACTCGAACCCTGATCCAAGCCCTACAGTGGTGGCAGGATCAGAACAACCTGAGACAAGGGGTTAGCTTTGTCCTCAGTCTCCTCCTTAATCCTTACTACAGATGCATCCCTCTTGGGGTGGGGTGCTCACATGGGCGACCTCACTAGCCAGGGACTGTGGTCCCCTCAGGAATCTCTGTTCCACATCAACCTGTTGGAGCTCAGAGCAGTTTTTCTAGCACTTCAAGTTTCTTCCAAATCTGTTCAGAACAAAGTTGTACAGGTCAGAACAGACAACACCACTACAATGTGGTACATCAACAAGCAAGGAGGCACTCGGTCTATGGCCTTGTGCACCGAGGCAATGAAGTTGTGGTCTCTGGCTTACTCCCTGAACACCTCCCTTACGGCAGTTCACCTCCCAGGCAAGGACAATATCCTGGCAGATGCTCTCAGCAGGATTTCCCAGGGCCATCACGAATGGTCACTGGATCCCCTGGTCCTAGGGGTAATATTTGCCAGATGGGGCACCCTGCAGATAGATCTTTTTGCAGCCCCAGACAATCACCAACTTCCCCTATTTTGCTGCAGGCCCCCAATGTCGGGCTCAGTCCCTCTGGATGCCCTACTTCTCAATTGGGAAGGGAAGTTTCTCTATGCCCCCTCCCTCTCCTGTTCAAAGTGTTAGTCAAAATCAGATCTCAATCCTGCAAAGTGATTCTGATTGCTCCAGATTGGGCCAGACAACCCTGGTATCCACTCCTATTGTCCTTAGCAGTCCATCTTCCCCTGAGTCTTCCCAGGAATCACAATCTGTTAACCTGTGCTCAGGGAAGGGTTTGGTACCCAAACCCCAAATCTCTCAATCTCAAGGCCTGGCTCTTGAGGAGTTAGAGTTTGCTGATCTACACCTCTCCCAAGGTGTAATGGATATATTGAAGGCTTCTAGGAAGCCTTCCACCAGGGCTACCTACAATTCCAAATGGAAGAGGTTTTCCATGTGGTGCTCTGGGAAGCATATTTCCCCAGAATCTGCTGATTTACCCACAGTCCTGGATTACATGGTCCATTTAAACACTTTGGGGCTGAAACCAGCTACCCTAAAGGTGCATTTGGCAGCTGTGTCTGCTTTTATTTCAGCAGGTAAACCCTCTTCTCTTTCAGCTCATCCTGTATTCTCTAAGTTTTTTAAGGGATTGCTTCACACCAACCTTCCATTCAGGACCTCTGCCCCTGCCTGGGATCTTAATGTTTGCATTGCTCAGCTTATGCAACCTCCCTTTGAGCCCTTGTCTTCAGCAGAGCTTAAGTATTTGACTTGGAAGACTGTGTTTCTGGTAGCCATCACTTCTGCCAGACGCATAAGTGAATTACAAGCTTTGTCAGTGGAGCCTGATTTTATCTCCTTTCATAGAGATAAGGTGGTCCTCAGGACTAACAGGAAGTTCTTGTCTAAGGTGGTTTCAGATTTCCACCTTAATCAAGCTATCTCTCTTCCAGTGTACTTCACTGACCATTACTCCTCTGGCGAGAGGAGGTTGCACCTACCTACGTAAGGACGTAGACAGGGTAGAGAAGGTTCAGAGGAGGGCAACAAAGATGGTGCATGGATTGCATCACAAGTCCTATGAGGACAGGTTGAAGGCACTGAACATGTACTCCCTGGAGGAGAGGAGGGAGAGAGGGGATATGATAGAGACATACAAGTATCTTACAGGGAGGAACAGGGTGCAGGAATGCACTATTTTTAAGCGAAAAAGATGTTCCAGGACTAGAGGGCATGGGATGAAGTTGGAGGGAGGACGATTCAGAGGAAGCGTGAGGAAGAATTTCTTCACAGAGCAGGTGGTGGACAGTGGAACACCCTGCCAGAGGAAGTGGTGGGGGCTGAAACAATCACGGGATTTAAGAATGCATGGGATAGACACAAAGGAATTCTGGAGGTCAGGGGTAAGGGGCAACAGACTTCTTGGAAAACATAAACTGAACTTACAAACTTAAATGGGCAGACTGGGTGGGCCATAGGCCCTTATCTGCCGACACTGTCTATGTATCTATATATGCACAGCTTAGATGTAAAGAGAGCCCTTAGTTACTACATTGAGCGTACCAAGGGTCACAGGTTTGACTCCCTCCAACTGTTCCTCACTTATGGTGAGGTTGGTAAAGGGAAACCTGCCACTAAAAGATCCATTGCCAGGTGGATTGTCTCTTGTATCCAATTCTGTTATGAAAAGCTGGGTAGGTTCCTCCCTCAGGCCTGAGGGCTCACTCTACCAGAGGTACAGCTGCTTCCTGGCTTGCTGCCAGGACATCCCCATTCTAGAGATTTGTCATGCAGCTACCTGGAAAACAGTTCACACTTTACCAAGCATTACTCTCTGGACATCCAGGCTAGGAGTGATGCTCGATTTGCACAACTGTGCTTCAGAGCCTATTTCCTAAGTAGGTTCTGTCCTCCTCCATGGAGGTACTGCTGTAGTCTGCATATGTCATAATATAGCAAGACCTCATGTTGTTTGAAGAAAAAATTACTCACCTTAGTAATGTTGTTTCTTCTAATGGAGTCTTGCTATATTATGACCTACCCCCGCCTGTCCCTCTCAGAACCTCTGTTTTTGGGATGTGGGTGGGCAGTGCAGGGTTGGCACTTAGTAGATGCCCACCTTGTTTTTTCACCCCTCCTTTTTTGGGGTGACTGGGTGTTGTGTTTTTCATTTTTTGGGTCTCCTTTCTTGAGTCTTTGTTTTGGAACCAAAAAATGTGTTCTTATATTTGGTAGCCAGTTGGCTAGTGTAGGTTTACTGTTTCCACACAGGACCTTAGTGAGTTTAGCTTGTAAAGATCTGACAGTTTGAGTTTGAAGAACAACAGACAGTTTTCAACTGAGCTCGAGCTCAAAGTTCCATGCCTGGCATGGAAAGTTAACTCTTTCACCTCCGGAGCAGTTCGAAGGTTGGGACTCACTGCATATGTCATAATATAGCAAGACTCCATTAGAAGAAACAACATTACTAAGGTGAGTAATTTTTTCTTATCTTCTAAAGGCTTGGTGTTGCTGTTTCAAAGTCAGGTAAACAAGTCCATCTTTGAAACCAGAATCATAGTTTTAAAAGCTGCTTTATCCAGCCCTCTGGATGAGGTCACTGTACTTCCTCCCTGTCAGGATATTTTTACTAAAAATATATCTCTACAGGAAACAGGATCCTTATAAGGCAGTAAGATCCTGTTTTTCTCAGCATAACATCAATTCTCAAATGACACCTCTTTGATGAAAAAGAGTCTTCCTGATCTTCACAGTTATCACAGCTGTTTTAATTTCACAGAGAAGTGTCAGACCCTGCTTTCCTTTCCTGCAAATGTTGTAAAATGGATGTGTTCTTTCCTGCCAACTCGGCTACTGACAATTGAACTAGCTAAACAAGATGTCTCTGATTTTAGGTACCTTTTAGCCATGCAATTATCTTGGTCTTGCAGGTGTTAGTTTTTTTTTTTTTTTATCTAAGTTTCTATGTGTGTGGTTATCTCACATACTGAGATCTGTGGTGTGGGTGGGGTGAGTGAAGGAGGTCACTCCAAGTACACTGGCATTTGCCACAGACAAATTCAATACCACATTTCTGTTATTTTTAAGAAATAAAAAATGGTACAGCACTCAGAGCTGGCTGTCTATGTCACACCTGGTATTGGTAATGATTACCCAGAATGTGAAATCTGAGGAATCTGAAGTGACTTGGTCTCATCGGTATGGGTAAGTATGCGTCCTTTAGAGCTATGGAGGTGAGGAAGTCTCCTGGTCTGATTACCCTCAGGGTTGATCTGATGGTCTTCATCTTGAATGGGGTGTATCTTACTGATTTGTTTAGGTATTTGAGCTCTAATACCGGACAAAGTCCTCTTGTCTTTTTGGGCACCGTGAAGAATGTTGAGTATATTCCCTGCTCTTGTTCTTGTCTTGGGACTGGTGCTGTTGCGTTGTTTAGAAATAGGTCGCTCAGGACATTTCTCACTTGCTCTGGCAGTATCTTGTTTGGTGACATTGATGACTTTACTAGTCAATGTAGTTTTAGTATGTGGTCGAATTTGATGGCATATCCTTTTGTCACTATTTCCAGTACCCATTTGTCGCTGGTGGAAACTAGCCAGGTCTGTGCGAATTCTGGTAGTCTTGCTCCTACTGGGGGAGTGTGGTACTCTATGCAGCAGTGATAGTCATTGTTGCAACTGGCCTCTGCATGAGACATAGTTGCCTCTGCCCCTATGGGCTGTGCCCCTACCTTGATATTTGTTGTATTAGGTAGTGGGTGTATACTGGTGATGGCAGTTTGTACCTCTGTAATTGAAGTTTCTCCTTCTTTGGTCTCGAAAGGACTGGGATCTGAATCTATGTCTTGTAGGTAGGTATGTCTTTCTGGTCTGATCATTGCTCAGTGCCTTTCCTTTTGCTTTTCCCGTAAGATATTTCTCTAGGCCATCACCAAATAAAAGATTTCCTTTAAATGGCAGCTTTTGTAGTGTTCCCTTGGATTTTGCTCTACGAGCCCTGTTGGTGAGTACGGCTGATCTGGAATTGATTTTTAGGGAGTCAGCTGCCATGTCAGCCTGGTATTTTTTGGAGAGTATGGCATTTTCTATTAATTCTGCCTGTGTGGACTTTGGTGGTAGAGTTTTCATAACCTGTTGGAGCCATGTGAGTTGTGCTCTTGTGCAGTAAATGGCTGTTGAGGCCGCTCCAGTTCCCAGACCTGCTGGCTCTGCATTTTTCTTTAGAACATCCTCGTGTTTTCTATCAATTGGGTCTTTTAGACCTGAAGCAGATTCAGTGGGCAGAACTGTTTTTCTATTAAGTGATGCAATTTACATGTCAGTTGTGGGTGGAGTGCACCACAGGGTGAGTTTGTCAGCTTGTAAGGGATATATTTTATCCCATGACCTGCGTTCGGGAATACGGGCAGGTTCCATGGAGCCCCCATTCCTTTTTTCGATAGCTTCACATACTGGGAAGGAGTCTGCTTGTTTTGATTGCAGCTGTAGTAAACATAGAAACATAGAATTTGACGGCAGATAAGGACCGCTTGGCCCACCCAGCCTGCCCATTTCCCTACCTAATGGATAAGCTGCAGATCCTAGTTAACCAATAGCCTACTTCTTCCTACCCCCCCCCCACCAGAATTGCCTTATGACTGTCCCATGCATGCTTGAATTCCACCACTGTTTTTGGCTCCACAATCTTCTCTGGAAGGCTGTTCCACGCATCCACAACCCTCTCTGAGAAAAAAATACTTCCTTAAATTACCTCTGAGCCACCCCCCCATCTTCAAATTGTGCCCTCTTGTTCAAACAACATGAAGTCTTGCTATATTATGACATATGCAGCGAGTCCCAGCCTTCGAACTGCTCCGAAGGTGAAAGAGTTAACTTTCCATGCCAGGCATGGAACTTTGAGCTCGAGCTCGGTTGAAAACTCTATCTGTTGTTCTTCAAACTCAAACTGTCAGATTCTTTACTCTGCCTCACTGAACAGTCACTCCGGAGATTTCTCCTTCTGCTCGGTTCATTTTGTCGGTTAAAGTATTAAGTTTTCGGGGTTTTTTTGACCGAATTTAAACCGCAACCAGTCGGTTCAAGCTCTATCTGTGGTATTTGTAAGTACTAGATGGGTTTTACATTTACTTTCTGTGCGGAACTTGTAAACGGTTTTATCGATTCGGTTTGAACCGATCAAGTTGTTTTTAATACATTATCTATCTTTAGAAGTGCGGTTCCCAGTTCTTATTGGTTCTAAAAAAGACGGATTTCATTACGTTTTTTTCCACGACCCATGACACGGTTGGGAGCCGATAAGTGAGTCTTGCTTGGCGGATTGCCATAAATGGGCAAGTTTTTGGTTAGGCTGGCACTATGTCTGAGAAACCCAAAAGAAAAACCGGGCCCACTGGGTTTCAACACTGTAGTGTCTGTGGGGAAGCCTTTGCCAAGGCTGACCCCCACACCACATGTGTTTATTGTCTGGGGTTTGACCATCTCAATGCAGACTGCCAGATTTGTAAGAGTTTTCCTGCAGCTACCCTGGATAAAAGAGTTGGTAGGCTCAGGGAAAGGGAGGCCAAAAACTCCCGCTGAACCGGATGGCCAGCCCGGTTCGGTTGAAACCGAACCGGAGGGAGTGCTACTCTGACCAGGGCGATACTTCCTCGGGCAAAAGGAGAGCCGACTCTGAGGAGTCGGTTCCAGCAAAGAGAACTAGAAAATCAGCTGGTGTGGAGCCAAAACTTTCCTCTCCAACCGCTGAAGAAATAGCTAAAGCAATTAAAATTGTTCAGCCACTCTCCCCGGTTCCGACCGAACCGGCACCATCAGGTAAGCGTTTGGTTCGGTCAGTTCCACCGATTCAAGAATATGATTTAGAGGAATTTTATGAACCAGAGGAGGGGGAAGAGGACTATGAGGAGAGTGAATGTGGTTTTGAAAGTCTGGATGTGCCCATTGAACCGGACATCTCTCCAGACAGACCTTCAGGAGTGTCTCCCCCTAGGCTTTCTGAGTCCCCTTCTCATTTTATGTTTTATAAAAAAGTGGCTGAAACCCTCCAGCTCCCTATGGAGGAAGCTGTGGATGATCAAGAAGAGCCTGATTATGTAGAAATGATGGATATCCCAGAGTCTAGGAGACTGTCTATTCCTCTGCATAAATCTTTTTGGAAACAGACAGCAAAAATTCTAAAAACTCCTCACACTATACCTCCTGTTGATAAAAGAATAGACAAAAGGTATACATTATCAGGGTCTGATACGGAGTTCCTTACACAACAATGCAGCCATGTGGGGGTTGTGCAGGCTGCAGCCTGTGACAAGGCAAATATTCCCTTGGCCTCACACCCCCCCTGACAAGGACTCCAGAAGGGTTGATGCCATGGCAAAGAAACAGTACATGGCAGCATCCTTGGGACTCAGACAGGCATCTAAGGTGCAATTCCATGCTGCAGTGGGCTCTAGTGATGTATCATCTAGAGTCATGGCTACATCTGTGGTTCTCCGTAGAATGGCTTGGCTCAGATGTACTAGCCTGTCGCAGGATACCCAGACTAAGGCCATGGATTTCCCTGTTGTGGGCAACTCTCTGTTTGGGGAGCAAACAAAGAATTACATGAAGAAAATGGACGAATATAGGACCACCTATAGGAGTGCACAGGCCAAGGAAAGGCAGGTCACTCCCTAAAGGCAATCTCCCAGGGGCAGGGGCAGGCCTTTTCATAGGCCTTTTTACCAAGCCCAGGCCTCCTCTTCAGCTTATGCACAGAGGGGGTTCTTTAGAGGGAGAGGCAGACGGGGTGTAAGCAGACCTGCTTCCACCCCTCAGCCTAAAGCCCCTGCCAAGTAGGCACCCTGATGGGGTGCCCAGGGCCAATTCTCCACTTCGTGTAGGGGGCAGGCTGGCTTACTTTGTCCAGGACTGGGAGTCTCTAACATCAGACAGGTGGGTCCTGGAGGTAGTAAGCCAGGGACTGGTTCTCAGCTTCAAAAAATTTCCAAAGATGAGAACCAGATCCTTTCCACCTGCAAATCCTTCAGAGGCTCTTGCCCTAGAAGCAGAAGTCTCTACCCTCCTGGCTCTCAGAGCTGTGGAAAGGGTTCCACCACTACACCAGGGCAAAGGGTTGTACTCCAGGTACTTCCTTACCCCAAAAAAGACAGGAGAATGGCGGCCCATCCTGGATCTCAGGTATCTATACAAGCACCTTTTAAAACCAAAATTCAAAATGGTGACTCTGGGAATTATTTTACCCTGTTTAAGGCCAGGGGACTGGCTAGTGTCCCAGGACCTCAAGGATGCCTATTTTCATGTTCTCATCAGAAGCTCCCATCGAAAGTACCTCAGATTCGAACTGCCCTCAGGCCATTACCAGTTCAGAGCAATGCCCTTCGGCCTCACATCTGCCCCAAGGGTATTCACAAAATGCCTGGCAGTAGCAGTTGCCCATTTAAGAAGGCAAAAAATTGCCATCTTTCCTTACCTGGATGACTGGCTCATAGTAGGCCAGTCTCCAGACCAAGTCAGGTTACATCTTCAGGTAACTCAGCAACTGCTAACTTCTCTAGGTTTCCTTCTCAATCTTCCAAAGTCAGTCCTAGAACCTGTCCAGCTTCTCACCTTCATAGGTGCAGAACTGAACACAAAAGAAGCCAGAGGCTTCCTTCCTTTGGAAAGAGCAAGGACCCTGATTTCTCTGGCTTCCTCCCTCACCCTGCAGGTCTCTCGGCCAGCAAGGCACTTTCTCCAGCTCCTGGGACACATGGCTGCTTCGACAGCAGTAGTGCAGGGAGCCAGATTTCAGATGAGGGACATCCAGTTCCATTTGAGAGCCTTTTGGTCTCAAAGGAGGGACCCTCTAACCAAATTAATCCCAGTGACTCGAACCCTGATCCAGGCCCTTCAGTGGTGGCAGGACCAGGGCAATTTGAGACAGGGGGTCCCCTTCACCCCTCAGTCTCACTCCTTAATCCTTACTACAGATGCATCCCTCTTGGGGTGGGGAGCTCACATGGGCGACCTCACTACCCAGGGATTGTGGTCCCCTCAGGAATCTCTGCTCCACATCAATCTGTTGGAACTCAGAGCAGTTTTTCTAGCACTTCAAGTTTTTTCCAAATCTGTTCAGAACAAAGTTATTCAGGTCAGAACAGACAATACCACCACAATGTGGTACATCAACAAGCAAGGGGACACTCGGTCTACGGCCTTGTGCACCGAAGCAATGAAGTTGTGGTCTCTGGCTTACTCCCTGAACACCTCCCTTGTAGCAGTTCACCTCCCAGGCAAGGACAATATCCTGGCAGATGCTCTCAGCAGGATTTCCCAGGGCCATCACGAATGGGCTCTGGATCCCCTAGTACAGGAGGTGGTATTTGCCAGATGGGGCACACCCCAGATAGATCTTTTTGCAGCCCCAGACAATCACTAACTTCCCCTTTTTTGTTGCAGGCCCCCAGTTTTGGGCTCAGTCCCCCTGGATGCCTTCCTTCTCAGTTGGGAAGGGAAATTTCTCTATGCCTTCCCCCCCTTCTCTCTCCTGTTCAAAGTGCTACTCAAAATCAGATCTCAACCCTGCAAGATGATCCTGATTGCTCCAGACTGGGCCAGACAGCCCTGGTACCCACTCCTTATGTCCTTAGCAGTCCACCTTCCCCTGTTTCTTCCCAGGAATCACAATCTGTTATCCTGTGCTCAGGGAAGAGTTTGGTACCCGAACCTCAAATCTCTCAACCTCAAGGCCTGGCTCTTGAAGAGTTAGAGTTTGCTGACCTATACCTCTCCCAAGGTGTTTTGGATATCCTGAAGGCTTCGAGGAAGCCTTCCACCAGGGCTACTTATAATTCCAAATGGAAGAGATTTTCCATATGGTGCTCTGCAAAGCATATTCCCCCAGAATCTGCTGGTTTACCCACGGTCCTGGACTATATGGTCCATCTAAATACTTTGGGGCTGAGACCAGCTACCCTAAAGGTGCACCTGGCAGCCGTGTCTGCCTTCTTATCAGCAGGTAAGCCCTCTTCTCTTTCAGCCCATGCTGTTTTCTCCAAGTTTTTCAAGGGGTTGCTTCACACCAACCCCCCATTCAGGGATCCTGCCCCTGCCTGGGATCTTAATATTTGCATTGCCCAGCTTATGCAACCCCCTTTTGAGCCCTTGTCTTCAGCAGAGCTTAAGTACTTGACTTGGAAAACTGTGTTTTTGGTAGCCATCACTTCTGCCAGGCGCATAAGTGAGTTACAAGCATTGTCAGTGGAGCCTGATTTTATCTCTTTACATAGAGATAAGGTAGTCCTCAGGACTAACAGAAAGTTCTTGCCTAAGGTGGTCTCAGATTTCCACCTTAATCAATCTATGTCTCTCCCTGTGTACTTCACTGACTATTCCTCCTCTGGTGAGAGGAGGTTGCACAGTTTAGATGTCAAAAGATCCCTTAGCTACTACATAGATCGTACCAAGGGTCACAGGTTTGACTCCCACCAACTGTTCCTCACTTATGGTGAGGTTGGTAAAGGGAAACCTGCCACTAAAAGATCTATTGCCAGGTGGATCGTCTCTTGTATCCAATTCTGCTATGAAAAACTGGGTAAAGTTCCTCCCTCAGGCCTGAGGGCTCACTCTACCAGAGGTACAGCTGCGTCTCTGGCTGCTGTCAGGGACATCCCTATCCTAGAGCTATGTCAAGCAGCTACCTGGAAAACAGTTCACACTTTTATCAAACATTACTCCCTGGACATCCAGGCTAGGAGTGATGCTCGATTTGACACAGCTGTGCTTCAGAGCCTATTTCCTAAGTAGGTTCTGTCCCTCCTCCATGGAGGTACTGCTGTGTAGTCTGCATATGTCATAATATAGCAAGACTTCATGTTATTTGAAGAAAAAATTACTCACCTTAGTTATGTTGTTTCTTCTAATGGAGTCTTGCTATATTATGACCCCCTTCCCGCCTGCCCCTCTCAGAACCTTACTTTTGGGGATGTGGGTGGGCAGGGCAGTGCTGGCACTTTTTAGATGCCCACCTTGTTTTCACCCCTCCTTTTTGGGGTGATCTGTGTTGTGTTGGTCATTTTTTGGGTCTCCTGACTTGAGTCTTTGTTTTGGCACCAAAAAATGTGTTTATATAATTAGTAGCCAGTTGGCTAGTGTAGGTTTACAGCTTCCACACAGAGTCTTAGTGAGTTTTTGCTTGTAAAGATCTTACAGTTTGAGTTTGAAGAACAACAGACAGAGTTTTCAACCGAGCTCGAGCTCAAAGTTCCATGCCTGGCATGGAAAGTTAACTCTTTCACCTCCGGAGCAGTTCGAAGGTTGGGACTCACTGCATATGTCATAATATAGCAAGACTCCATTAGAAGAAACAACATTACTAAGGTGAGTAATTTTTTCTTCTTGAGCCCTGCGCATGCTAAGCATGTCTTTATTTTGGGGTTAAACACCCCAGAAATATGTTTTTGAAATCTTTGGGAGTCATAGTGTCACAAAGTACTGTCGCACCTGCGACACTTTTGTGATTTATTTTGCGAAAGTGTAAATCATGACACTACTTTGCAACTCTTTGGCTAAAATGACAGGAATTGTTTGCCACCCTGCTGCAAAAGAACGGTTTGGTCTTTTGGGCTGAAATTTGGAGGCAAGAAAGCCAACATCTCACAGGTTTGACTTTTGGTGGTTTGGTGAAAAAATGTTGCAGGGATGCATAGTTACTGTACTCTGAAGTTGACGCTTTTCCCCATAGACTAACATGGTGGTGTCCGTCGCGCCTTTTGGGGCACGTATCTCAGAAATGGTGCGAGATACGGACTTTTCATCGGAAAAATACTTAGCCCCCAAACAGGGGCTAAGGTATAAACCTAGCCAGGAAAGTAATAATTCATACGAATTTTTTTTTTTTGCGTCGTACGGTTCCTGAGATATAAGCAATTTAGTATTCCAACTCCAAGCGCTTGCGTTTGCCTTTCCGTTTCTGTTCCCTTTGGCGTTATTGTTGCTGTAACATTAAAATTTGCATTTACAATAGTGGTACTGTGACCGTGCGTGTTACCAGTTGTGTTTCTGTATGCACTTGCTTCTCCGTTTGCGTCACTGTTCGCTTTGGCGTCATTTTGCACTTGCGTTTCTATTAACGTTTGCGTTACCATTTACGTTTGCATCACCATGTACGTAACAGTTAGTGCTTGTGTTTGCATTGCAGTTACCCATACTGTGTCACAAGACATCACATGGTGGGAGCATGGGGCCCGAAGGGCCCATGCTTCCACCACCGCATTCTATTCACTATTTATAGTCCTCATTCTCAAAAAGAAGGGAAATTCATGGCAAAAAAATCAGTTTAATGCATCAGTTAGGATTGTTCCACAGCAACAAAAGCAAGGAAATTCTGTGTTAGGGTTGAAAGCCCCTTGCACTCCCCAGCCCACCCCAACCGGCATCAAGGTGTGCGTTGGGTCATCAGTCTAACTCTCACCCTATTCTTCTATACCTCAGCTTGTTTACATGTGGTGGGGTGAGTTGGGGCCAGCAAACTAACTCACCTGATGCCAGTGAGAGCTGTGAGAACAGGGGGCTTTCAACAACTCAATTCCTCATGTATGCATCATTGTTTTGGCATTTGTTATCTTAATATTCTTAACCCACTGGGCTCTTACCTGAAGTTCTGTAGGGTTTTTGTAGTTGTTTTGTAAAATAAAAGTACACTGGATTTCTAGTGTGCTGCAACCCATGTAGATGCACATATAGAACTGACCTGAGGAGAGCTGACTCCCAGAGAAGGGAGACGGACTTTCTTCAAGTCATATGTGCATCAACAACCTATCAGGTGTGCACAACCCATGATGTCATGAATGTGGAGTGCCTCAGAGATTATACCCCACAATGAAAGTGAGCTAAAATTTAACCCACCTTTTTCTTTTCCTAATTGATGCCAGATGTCTTCCAGTTTATTTTGGTGGTAAAAGTTTTCATTATTATTTAAGAATTTTATGAAAGTTTTAAAATAATGATGTCTCAAGAAAAAAAGATGGCCATCTCAGTTTTGCATAGAAATAATGTTGAGGACCTGAGGGGGGTAAGAATCCAAACAAAAATGCAAAAGTACAGTACATAGCACAGGAGCATTCAGAAGACCGAAATCAACAGTTCTGCCAATATTTTTCACAAACATAGTAGAAAATTAGCTTTTTGGAATAACTTTTTTTTCATTGCACTACTGCTGCTTTAAAGAATTTAAGATAATTTCTGAGTACCTGTTACAAAAAAATCTAGGAATTACAGGGTTCTGGAGGAGTCTGTGCAGTAGATGAATGACTGTACTGGTGCACTCTTTGATTCATAAGCATTTCTATGGGAGTCAAATGGTAAAGTAATCTTTTAAAAAGACTGGTATTTTATTTTGAAACTATTAGAAAACATGGCAGCAAGGGATGGGTTAGTGTCAGATTGTTATTTGGGGGTTTTATTTTAATTTTTTGTATTTATTTATTACTAGGATTACAAATACCTTTGAACCAAGAGTTCTTTTACAAAGGTTCCATGTCAGCAATGGGTGCAATCAAAACAGTGGTAAGATACAATACAAATACGAGGTGAGGAGGTTAACATAGAAGTAAGCAGAGGTAAGATACAAGACAGGTCAGGAGGTTAACTTAGTAGCAAAAGACAGTACATGAGTATAGACTAGCACAGTAGCAAACAGTCAGTGGCAAATAATGCACAATTAACAATATGGGTGTATATATAAAGGGGGGGTAGGCAGTCAAGGGTTTGACATTGTCGTAAGTGCAAGAACTGAAAGATAAGTGCTAGGTAGTCTGCGGGTGGAGCAACAAGAGATAGGGTGATAGGGAGGGGGAGACAGGAGGAGAGGATTGGGAGAGGGTAGAATGGTAGGTGGGAGGTGAGAGGGGGTAGAATGGTTGGTAGGGGTGGGAGAGAGAGACGGGGAGTAGCAGGGGATGGAGGGGCAGAGAGAAGTGGTGAGGTAGCAAGGGAGGAGAGAGGAGGGAAAGGTGAAACAAAGCCGCGCACCTAGGCAGAGCAGTCACAACTGCTGAGGTCAGTGAGGTGCTGGCGGAGTTTACGTTTGAATGGACCAAGCTTGTTTTCAGGTGCAGTTTCAGGGGGAAGGTTGTTTAGCAGCAGGCGGGCCCTGGTGTGGAAAGCATGTTGAGCCTGGTTGGTACAACAGAATGGAACAATAAATGTTGGTTTGAGGGAACTGCACTTAAAATGTGCAGTCACTGCTGGCAGTATTAAGGCATGAGTTGCAGGGGATGTGAGGTTAAAACAAATTTTCTTAGCCAGTAGGCAGGACTGGTAAGCAAGTCTACTATTTTGATTAAGCCAGTTGGATTGCTTGTAGAGATCATAGGTATGTGTATGCTTCCCTGCACCAGTGAGAAATCTACAGCATTTGTTAAGGGCTGTCTTGACCCATTTATAGAGTGGTATCAGCTGCAGCCCTGTAGAAGACAAGCCCGTAATCAATGACGGGTAGGATTGAGGCAGTTATGGCTGTGTGCATAGCTTCTTTGGTAAGACAGCGACGGTGGCAGTAGAGGACCTCAATTCTTGAGTTGACTGATTTTGAGATGTGTTAAACATGAGAGCTGAAAGACATTATGCAATCAAGGGTAATACCAAGGTATTTAATCTCCTGCATTTGCTCAAGTGGCTGTTCAAGTTCATTATGTATGGTGAAGTTTATGGATCTGTATTTGCTGTGAGAGGTATGGAACAGCATGGATTTTGATTTTTTGTAATTCATCAACAGCTTATGTTGGAGAAGCCAGGTTTCATCTAGGCTGAAGTTCATCTGTAGCACCTTGGAGAGCGAGATGGGGTCAGTAAGGGAGGAAAAGAGGACTGCATCATCGGCATAGAGTATTAAGTTATTATTGCAAGCTGCAGGAAGAGTATTCTAGAAAAGGCTGAAAAGTAGAGGGCCAAGGATGGAACCCTGGGGTACACCAGAGTGGACAGGAAAGGCACTTGAGAGATAGTCAACGATTTTGACTTTTTGGCTCCTTGCCAAGAGGTGGGGGGGGGGTGGTTACTGCCCCACTGTGAGGGTAGGGATGGTGTCTGACTGTGGAAGTGATGTTGGTGCCTGACTGCAAAGATAGGGATCAGTGCCTGGCTGTGAGGGATGGGTTAGTGCCTGACTGAGACTGGTGTCTGTAAGTTTGAGAGCAGTGCCTGACTGAGGGGGTTGAAAGAATGTGTGGCTGCAGGGCTGGGAGCAGTTCCCAACTACAGGAGTGAAAACAGTTTGTAACGGTGAGAGTGAGTTTGGTAATTTTATGATTAAGATTGGTTTCTGAAAACACATTACAGCTATTTTTCCTTCCTAGACTCTATTATTTATGAGGATCAAACGCTGAAGTACCATGAGCGACATGTACAACCTGAAGCTATTGACATGGAGTCCTATCTGGTATGTTTTTGCCAAAGAAAACTGGTCATTCTCTTAGAAAAGCAGCAGTAATGCACTGTCGCAAACAGTTTGCAGATTTCAGACAACTCCTAAATATCAACGTAGTTTTGTTTTGTTGTTGTGATTGATATGTATTTTTTATAAGATATCCGTTATCTTTAATTGTAGGAAAAGGTGCCATTCTTCCCCAAATTCTAGTTCCAACCCCAATCTAGGAAAGGTAGAGGAAAAACACTGCTGTCATTCAAACCCCAGGAATCTCTCATTTATGCTATCTATGCTTAACATCTGCAATCATTCACCTGGTATGAGCCGCCCCAGAGATTAGAATGTAATGCTAATTAAAGAAGGTTAGAATGAAATTCAAAACACTGCTGTGTGGTCACACTTACCCCAGCATTCTAATGACAGATTTATTTTGTTCGCCTCAAGAAAGCAGTTGCCCCCAAGTCTCCTCTTCCCTTCAACCAATTACAATTTATTATTGTGGGTATTTCTTGAAAAAGTTTAACCTTTACTTATATTCCTATAACTCAGCATTTGTTAGGATGTTTTGCTATATATTTATAAGTTCTGCAGTTCCACATCAGTTCCCAGGAACTGGAGAAGTCTGTTTTGTAGTGTGGTTCCACCTTCAGGGAACTGCTTGACTGTATTTATAAAGGGCCGGCCAGCTAGCTCAGCGGCAGAGTTACTGCTTGCCATCCAGATGACCCAGGTTTGTGCCCCGAGCCCAGAACTTATGGTGCAGGCTGGTAGGGCAGGGCTCAGGCATCGACTAGACGTCTCCCACCTCAGGGAGGGAGGGCACCTCCTTCCACTGCACGACTGCCCCCTGGTAACCCAGGAGGAGGGGGTTCTCATGTGGGATGGAACAAGTGGTCCCTTTGGGGTGGGTTTGCGTCGGCATGTAACCACTCATCTGCAGTGGACACAGAGGCATCACATGCCCAGAGTGGGGCTGGCAGGGGAGCACCAAAGGTGGAATGGGGCTCACCTACCCTTCTGATGGCCCCAATAGGCACTTGCAAAGGCCACCTCTCAGGACCACACCCTGGGATGAGAGGAGGAAAAGGGAATAAAATCCCCAGCAGCTCCAGGCAGATGGAGTTGCCACCCCCACACCAAGGCAGAGTTTCCTCGACTCCTCCCACACCTCACTGGCTCCACTCCATAGGCCCCGACTGTTGAGTGAAGTATGTTCCTCCAGGTTTGAGGGGGGACTGGGGGTCCCGCCCATGGGGGATAAGCCATGGGTTACAGTCGGGGTAGCCGGAAGGTTGTTGAGCAAAGGCTGGTGTTGGGCTGGATCATCTGGGACATCACATGGTGGGTGGAGGGCTTGGGCAGGAGGAATGAGGTCCTGGCAGCTGGCGAGGTGAAAATGGGGACAAAAACAAAAAGTAAAAAAAAAATGTATTTTTAAAAAAGGGTGTAAAGTGTTTAAAAATTGTACCACTATATATTATTTAGATTTTCTTTTCCTGGTTCCTTTTCTTTAGAATTGAGACAGTAACTGAGCTTTTTACATTTGGTTTTTGCGGTTCTGGTCTAAAAAAAACTAACCAAACCGCATTTCTCATTTTTTCTACTACCACTGTAATTTTTGGAAACAGGAATGTCTTCTTGGTTCGCCATTGTTTTGGCATGACTGACATGCCCAAAACAAAGATGGGACTCACAGGCATTAAAAATTGTAAAATCTGTTTCCAACTTTTGGCTAAGGCAGACTGCCATGAGCTGTGTTTGAGGAGCCTGGGTCCAGATCATGATTTTGTCAGTTATAAATTCTATATTAAGTTCTGTCCTAAAACACAGAAGAAAAAGGCTAAAAAGACTTCCAGTGATGTCACCATCCTGAATGGCTGCATAGGAGGGGAGCCCCAGCATAACCCACTTGATAAAACTCCCTAATCCAGCGAAGGAGGCTTGAAAGATACAAAGAGAATCTTGAAATAATGTCCAGGGGTGAAAATGTAGTGAAGTTGCGCTTGGGGAGGCACAGAGGGAGAGCAGATGCAATCAGATCCCAAAGACGGCCTACCTCCAGCCGCATTGTATCCCCAGCAAGCAGCATGGCCGGGGACCAAGACACAGATAGAGAAGGTGAAAGGCTCTCTCGATCTCGCTTCGAGACGCTTTTGGTGGAAATAAGGGCATTTTGGGCAGAAAACAAAAAATAATTTTCTGCTTTACAGACCAGGCTCACAGCGGTGGAGGAGAGATTGGCGCGCTCGGAGGAGGTAGCAGGAGAGATGGCAGAGGAGACCCAATGCCGTCACCAAGCTGTCGACTTTCTGGTGGATCAACAAGAAAAAATCCTAGATTTGGAGGCTCGGTCCAGAAGGGATAACCTTTGTATATATGGTCTCCCAGAGGAGAGTGAAATGGGCAGAATGGAGGATTTTCTAACAGATTTACTCCGGGATGTCCTGGATCTCCCCCCAACATTTCAATTTAGAATTGAGAAAGCACACAGAGCCTTGATGCGAAAACCCTCAGACCAAGCAGCCAGACCATGTTCAGTAGTTTTAAAATTTTCCAGCTATAGAGATAAAGAAATGATCCTGAGAGCAGCATGGTCTAAGAAATATGCCTCTTACAATTCATCCAGGCTGCTGTTCGATAATGATTACCCTACAGAAATCATGAAAAACAGGGCAGCATACGCACTGATCCTGAAGACCCTGAAAGAACATGGGATCTGCTTTTAGATGCCTTATCCTGCAAAGCTACATGTGTTCTGGGACACTGGCAATAAAGTATATGCGAACCTCGAGGAGGTTTTGCTGGAACTACAGAAGAGAGGATGGAGTTTCCAGTAGACTGGTCCTGCGCCTCAGGAAAAGCGTCCCCCCCGCCCCCGCTCACAATGGCAGAGTAATATAAACAGACGAGGAGGAGCAAACAAATGGAGGAAATCAGAGAATCCGTTAGGAAAGTATACAACTCTCCCAAGGAAGCAGATCTTCCTGGACATAAGTCTCCACCACTCATTCACACTATTGGGATCTGCGCCGGAGGCACTAGGACCCATTGGGAGCAAACTTTTTGCGGGAGGGTCGGCTCCAGAGATGGCGCCGCGAGGAACGGCACCGTGAGCCCTAGCTAGTGCGGTAATGACTATCTCGGCGTCGACCCTCCAACCGCCTCAGTTCCTTTTTTCCCGCCATCGAGTGCACTTCAGTGACGACGTCGCTCGCCTGTCGGGAGTCAAACTTCAAACTAGCAGCATAGTTTTCAGTTTTTATAATTTTGTAGTATTATCTCGATACAGTATCGCTTAAGTTTATTCTTATTTTTAAAATTAAAATAAAATAAAGAAGTCTCAGCCTACATTGACGGAGTCGACCATGAGCAGGTCAGGTGACGGTAGGGAGACTTCGTATGAAAGCTGTTCAGTCAGTTGGGATGGGTCCGGTCCGCCGCCTTCTCCGGAAGGGGGTCTGACAATGGTCAGTCCAATGCCAGAGAATGGGCGGTCCGCGAGGCATAAAAATAAGCGGTCGCATTCTGGCACCGTTCGACTCACTCTTCTTGACCCATAGGTCAAAAAGAAGGCATCATTCAGGTCCCCTCTGATATGTCTGCGCATAGACGTTCGGTTATCGGGGCTAGTTGCTGGTCTCCTCCTTCGGGGTCGCCAACCTCTGCTTCTGGTAGCCAACGGCTTCGACATCGGAGCCCTACCCCGCCCGCAGGTAGGTCTTCAGATGAGCAGTTTCGTCAGTGGGCCGCTCTTATGGAGCAATGGGCTCGAAGGTTGGTTCACCTGCCTGGCTCGGCCGCTCGTGGGCCTTCGGGCTCTTTGGGTGACTAGGTAGGGTGGTTGGGCTTTCCTGGTCGCGCGGCACCTTCTTCGGTGCTGTCGACTCCGTGCTTAGGTGTTTCCCCCCCTCACATGGCTGCGTCGCAGGGGGCCACACTGATGCCCTTATCTCCTGCTCTTTTTTCTTCAAAATCTGTTTTTCGGAGTCTGGGAGTGTTTTCGGTGCCCTTGGCGCCGTGTGGTCTCTCGGTGCCGTCCTCGGTGCCGATGGTGCGCTCGGCACCGTCCTCGGCGCCGTGTGGCTTGTCGGCGCCATCCTAGGTGCCATGCGGCTTGTCGGCGCCATCCTCGGTGCCATCGGCAACATCCTCGGCGCCGTTCTTGGTGCTGCGTGGTCCCTCGGCATCGTTCTCGGTGCCATGCGCCTCCTCGGCGCCGGGGGCTCTCGGGGCTCCCTCTGTTTTCCAAGATTCCTCCTTTCACTCATTTCCTTCTTCCTTCTCTTCTGATTTTCTTTCCTTTCCTGTCCATATAGTCCCTCCTGGACTATCAGGAGATGACGTTGAGCCTGACCCAGACCTTCAGTTGGGTGATGAAGTGGACGAAGCAGGATCGTTTACTGCTACAGAGCCTGTGGTCGAGGACCTGTCCTTTAAGTCTCTGTTGAAAAATCTGAGTTCCACACTTTCTCTCCAGACTACAGACATCGATCCTGGGAAATTGTTAAGACTCCAATACCTTCATGCCTCGGAGATCCCTACGGATTTGACTCCTCCGGTTCAGCCTTCCTTCAAGACGCTGTCTCAAATGGTATGGAATAATCCTGCTCTCACCCTTTCGGTGGCTAAATCCATTGATAGGAAATATTCAGCCCCCAAGGATCGTCCCATTTTGGCATCTCAAGCCTTTGCGGATCCTATTGTAGTCCTGGCAGAGAATGATAAGGTCATCCTTCCTCAATCTACTACAGCTCGACCTATTAACAAAGAATCTCGTAAGATAGACACCTTAGGTAAGAGAGTCTTTGCTGCTTCTACTCTAAGTATGCGTATTGCCAGTTACCAAGGCTATTTTTCCCAGTATGAATATATTCTGTGGCACTCTATCAAGCAAATGGTTGAAGCTCTTCCGGACTCGGATTCAAAGCCGGAGCTTCTTCAAACCATTACCAGAGGTATTGAATCTAACAACCAGCAGGTTAAAGCAGCCATGGATGCTTTCGATACTGCTTCCCATTCAGCAGCTGCTGGTGTTTGTACCCGCCGCCATTCCTGGCTGCGCACTTCAGGCTTCATGAATGATGCGCAGCAGCAGGTGATGCATTGCCCTTTGATGGTGCATATCTTTTTGGTCCTCAGGTGGAGCAAGCTCTAGAGGCTACACAAAAGACTAGGTCAGCCATTAAGCTGGCTCGACCCCCTCCTGTCCCCTCTCGAGGGCATGTCAGTAAACGTCAGTTTCATAATCGTCAGTCCTTTCGAGGCAGGGGCAGAGAAAGTTTCCATAAGAACCAACCTGCCCAACCTCAAAAGAAGGCGCAACAGAAAGCGCAAGGGCCTAAAGCGCCCAGCGCTACCTTATGAAGTGCTGGCCCAAGTCCCACCTCAGCTGCCCGAGGTGGACTTTTCCTCTCCGGTGGGAGGTCATCTGATGCACTTCTACAACCAGTGGAAGTCCGTAACCTCAGACAAATAAGTCCTTCGGATAATTCGCGAGGGGTATTCGCTCAATCTTGTGGAGACCCCTCCGGATTGTCCTCCCAAACGCCAACCCAAGCTGTCTTCACTCCAGTCAGACCTTCTCACCGCCGAGATTCAGGGCCTTCTGAACAACAGGGCAGTAGAACTGGTGCCACTGCATCAACGAAACACGGGGTTCTACTCCCATTACTTTCTGGTTCCAAAGAAGTCCGGGGGAATGCGCCCCATTCTAGATCTCAGAAAGCTAAACAAATTTCTCCCCAAGGAGAAATTCATAATGATTTCTCTGGGAACCCTGTTACCTTTGCTTCATCAACACGACTGGCTAGCCTCCCTAGACATGCAGGATGCTTTCCAGCACATTCCTATTCACCCGAGGCATCACAAATTCCTGAGGTTTGTGGCTCTGGGACAGCATTATCAGTTCAGAGTCCTGTCCTTTGGGCTATCCTCAGTGCTGCGAGTTTTTACAAAGTGTTGTGCAGTTCTCGCGGCGCACCTCAGAAAGGTTGGGATACAGGTGTTCCCTTATCTGGACGATTGGCTTCTAGCAAGCCCTTCCAGGCAAGGGACTATGGATGCCGTAGAGACGGCCTCTCGCCTCCTTACTTCCATGGGAGTTCTGCTAAATCTCAAGAAATCGCAACTGTAGCCCTCCCAGAGGCTCCTTTTTATAGGGACTCTTCTGGACACCTCCTGTGCGAAGGCATTTCTTCCAGAAGACAGAAGGAATGATATCCTTCAGATGGCCCGTCACATCGGGGAAAACGGATCAGTTACGGCTCTCTCAATGCAACGGATGCTAGGCCTCATGGCATCCTCAGTGTTCACTGTACCACTAGCACGTCTGCACATGAGAACCACCCAGTGGATGCTCAGTACTCAGTGGTCCCCAACCACTCATCCACAGTCCTATCTCATCAAGGTGACAGAACCTTTGAAGAGGTCACTCACCTGGTGGTCTCAAGAGAGCAATCTCCTGGAAGGATATCCCTTTGCTCCTCTGGACCATCAAATCTCCATTACCACAGGCGCATCCCTAATGGGGTGGGAGTTCACTGTCAGGCTGTCCACACTCAAGGTGTGTGGACTCAAGTCGAGTCCCAGCTTCACATAAATGTCCTAGAAATGAGAGCGCCCTTTATGCAGTCCGAGCTTTGAAGGACATTCTGTCACAAGAACATTCTCCTTCACACGGACAACAAAGCAGTGATGTATTACATTAACAAACAGGGCGGTGCTCATTCTTACCCCTTGTGCAGGGAAGCAATGAGGGTATGGGAATGGTGCTTGGAACACAAGGCTCTAATTCAAGCGGTCTACCTGCCAGGTGTACAGAACGACTTGGCAGACTGTCTCAGCAGAACAGAGACAGATCCTCACGAGTGGTCTCTCGACTCAACCATAGTTCAGTCACTATTCGAAGAGTGGGGAACTCCAGACCTGGACCTTTTTGCATCCCCACTCAACGAAAAACTGCCTCTCTTCTGCTCCAGAAATCCAGGGCCTGGCATTTTCTGTCAGGATGCGTTCAGGCTGCGGTGGACAAAACGCTTTCATCTTCCTGGACATAAGTCTCCACCACTCATTCACACTGTTGGGATCTCGCCGGAGGCACTAGGACCCATCGGGAGCAAACTTTTTGCTGGAGGGTCGGCTTCAGAGATGGCGCCGCAAGGAACGGTGCCGCGAGCCCTAGCTCGTGCGGTAATGACTATCTCGGCGTCGACCCTCCAACCACCTCAGTTCCTTTTTTCCCGCCATCGAGTGCGCTTCAGTGACGACGTCGCTCGCCTATCGGGAGTCAAACTTCAAACTAGCAACATAGTTTTCAGTTTTTATTATTTTGTAGTATTATCTTGATACAGTATCGCTTAAGTTTGTTCTTATTTTTAAATTAAAATAAAAATAAAGAAGTCTCAGCCTACATTGACGGAGTCGACCATGAGCAGGTCAGGTGATGGTAGGGAGACTTTGTATGAAAGCTGTTCAGTCAGTCGGG
The DNA here is from genome assembly GCA_016271365.2 of Neoceratodus forsteri. Taxonomy (NCBI): domain Eukaryota; kingdom Metazoa; phylum Chordata; order Ceratodontiformes; family Ceratodontidae; genus Neoceratodus; species Neoceratodus forsteri. The sequence goes on along the minus strand of CM028129.1, from coordinate 212,253,620 downwards.
CTGGGTCCGGTCCGCCGCCTTCTCCGGAAGGGGTCTGACAATGGTCAGTCAATGCCCAGGGGATGGGCGGTCCCTGCGGAGCTTATAAAAATAACGATTCGCATTCGGCACCGTTCGGCCTCGAGCTCTTCTTCGGCCCATAGGTCTAAAAAGAGAAGGCATTACTCGAGGTCGCCCTCTGATATGTCTGCGCGTAGACGTTAAGTTATCGGGGCTAGTTGCTGGTCTCCTCCTTTGGAGTTGCCAACCTCTGCTTCTGGTAGCCAACGGCTTCGACATCGGAGCCCTACCCCGCCCGCAGGTAGGTCTTCAGATGAGCAGTTTCGTCAGTGGGCCGCTCTAATGGAGCAATGGGCTCGGAGGTTGGTTCAGCCGCTTGGCTCGGTCACCCATGGGCTTTTGGGCTCTTTGGGCGACCAGGTAGGGCGGTTAGGCTTTCCTGGTCACGCAGCACCTTCTTCAGTGCCGTCGACTCCGTGCTTAGGTGTTCCCCCCCTCACATGGCTGTGGCGCAGGCGACCACACCGATGCCCTTATCTCCTGCTCTTTTTTCCTCAAAATCTGTTTTTAGGTCTGGGGTGTTTTGGCGCCCTCGGCGCCGTGGCAGATCTCGGTGCCCGTCCTCGGCGCTGATGGTGCGCTCGGCGCCGTCTTCGGCGCTGTGCGGCTTGTCGGCGCCGTGCGGATTGTCGCCACCATCCTCAGCATTGTGCGGCTTGTCGGTGCTGTCCTTGGCACTGTGCTGATTGTCGGCGCCGTCCTCGGCACCGTGCAGCTTCTCAGCGCCACGTGGTCTCTTGGCGTCGTTCTCGGTGCCGTGCGCCTCCTCGGCGCCGGGGGCGCTCGGGGCTCCCTCTATTTTCCAGGACTCCTCCTTTCACTCGTTTCCTTCTTCCTTCTCTTCTGATTTTCATCCCTTTCCTGTCCATATAGTCCCTCCTGGACTATCAGGAGATGACGTTGAGCCTGACCCAGACCTTCGGTTGGGTGATGAAGTGGACGAAGCAGGATCTTTTACTGCTACAGAGCCTGTGGTCGAGAACCTGTCCTTTAAGTCTCTGTTGAAAAATCTGAGTTTCACACTTTCTCTCCAGACTACAGACATCGATCCTGGGAAATTGTTAAGACTCCAATACCTTCATGCCTCGGAGATCCCTACGGATTTGACTCCTCCGGTTCAGCCTTCCTTCGAGATGCTGTCTCAAATGGTATGGAATACTCCTGCTCTCACCCTTTCGGTGGCTAAATCCATTGATAGGAAATATTCAGCCCCCAAGGATCATCCCATTTTGGCATCTCAAGCCTTTGCGGATCCTATTGTAGTCCTGGCAGAGAATGATAAGGTCGTCCTTCCTCAAACTACTACAGCTCGACCTATTAACAAAGAATCTCGTAAGATAGACACCTTAGGTAAGAGAGTCTTTGCTGCTTCTACTTTAAGTATGCGTGTGCCAGTTACCAAGGCTATTTTTCCCAGTATGAGTATATCCTGTGGCACTCTATCAAGCAAATGGTTGAAGCTCTTCCGGACTCGGATTCAAAGCCGGAGCTTCTTCAAACCATTACCAGAGGTATTGAATCTAACAACCAGCAAGTTAAAGCAGCCATGGATGCTTTCGATACTGCTTCCCGTTCAGCAGCTGCTGGTATTTGTACCCGCCATTCCTGGCTGTGCACTTCAGGCTTCACGAATGACGCGCAGCAGCAGGTGATGGCATTGCCCTTTGATGGTGCATATCTTTTTGGTCCTCAGGTGGAGCAAGCTCTAGAGGCTACACAAAAGACTAGGTCAGCTATTAAGTTGGCTCGACCCCCTCCTACCCCCTCTCGAGGGCATATCAGTAAACGTCAGTGTCATAATCGTCAGTCCTTTCGAGGCAGGGGCAGAGGAAGTTTCCATAAGAACCAACCTGCCCAACCTCAAAAGAAGGCGCAACAGAAAGCGCAAGGGCCCAAAGGGCCCAGCACTACCTTATGAATTGCTGGCCCAAGTCCCACCTCAGCTGCCCGAGGTGGACTTTTCCTCTCCGGTGGGAGGTCGTCTGATGCACTTCTACAACCAGTGGAAGTCCATAAATTCAGACAAATGGGTCCTCGGATATTCGCGTGGGGTACTGCAATCTTGTGGAGACCCTCCGGATTGTCTCCCAAACGGCAACCCAAGCTGCCTACCCTTCAGTCAGACCTTCTCGCCGCCAAGATTCAGGGCCTTCTGAACAACAGGGCAGTAGAACTGGTGCCACTGCATCAACGAAACACGGGGTTCTACTCCCATTACTTTCTGGTTCCAAAGACGTCCGGGGGAATGCGCCCCATTCTAGATCTCAGAAAGCTAAACAAATTTCTCCCCAAGGAGAAATTCAGAATGATTTCTCTGGGAACTCTGTTACCTTTGCTTCATCAACACGACTGGCTAGCCTCCCTAGACATGCAGGATGCTTACCAGCACATTCCTATTCACCCGAGGCATCACAAATTCCTGAGGTTTGTGGCTCTGGGACAGCATTATCAGTTCAGAGTCCTGCCCTTTGGGCTATCCTCAGCGCCGCTGGTTTTTACCAAGTGTTGTGCAGTTCTCGCGGCGCACCTCAGAAAGGTCGGGATACAGGTGTTCCCTTATCTGGACGATTGGCTTCTAGCAAGCCCTTCCAGGCAAGGGACTCTGGATGCCGTAGAGACGGCCTCTCACCTCCTTACTTCCATGGGAGTTCTGCTAAATCTCAAGAAATCGCAACTGCAGCCCTCCCAGAGGCTCCTTTTTATAGGGACTCTTCTGGACACCTCCTGTGCGAAGGCATTTCTTCCAGAAGACAGAAGGAACGATATCCTTCAGATGGCCCGTCACATCGGGGAAAACAGATCAGTTACGGCTCTCTCGATGCAACGGATGCTAGGCCTCATGGCATCCTCAGTGTTCACTGTACCTCTAGCACGTCTGCACATGAGAACCACCCAGTGGATGCTCAGTACTCAGTGGTCCCCAACCACTCATCCACAGTCCTATCTCATCAAGGTGACAGAACCTTTGAAGAGGTCACTCACCTGGTGGTCTCAAGAGAGCAATCTCCTGGAAGGATATCCCTTTGCTCCTCTGGACCATCAAATCTCCATTACCACAGACGCATCCCTAATGGGGTGGGGAGCTCACTGTCAGGCTCTCCACACTCAAGGTGTGTGGACTCAAGTCAAGTCCCAGATTCACATAAATGTCCTAGAAATGAGAGCTGTCCTTTATGCGGTCCGAGCTTTGAAGGACATTCTCTGTCACAAGAACATTCTCCTTCACACGGACAACAAAGCAGTGATGTATTACATCAACAAACAGGGCGGTGCTCATTCTTACCCCTTGTGCAGGGAAGCAATGAGGGTATGGGAATGGTGCTTGAAACACAAGGCTCTAATTCAAGCGGTCTACCTGCCAGGTGTACAGAACAACTTGGCAGACCGTCTCAGCAGAACAGAGACAGATCCTCACGAGTGGTCTCTCGACTCAACCATAGTTCAGTCACTATTCAAAGAGTGGGGAACTCCAGACCTGGACCTTTTTGCATCCCCACTCAATGCAAAACTGCCTCTCTTCTGCTCCAGAAATCCAGGGCCTGGCATTTTCTGTCAGGATGCGTTCAGGCTGCGGTGGACAAAACACTTTCTTTATGCCTTTCCTCCTCTTCCTCTAATTCAGAGAGTACTCCTCAAGTTCGAGGCCCAGGAGAGCAAGATGATTCTCATTGCTCCATTTTGGCCTCGGCAACTGTGGTTTCCACTACTCAACAATATGTTGGCAGTTCCTTCGAGACCACTTCCCCTGCAGATGAACCTTTTGACTCAGGGACCGGTGGTCCATCCCAACCTGAGATCGCTTCATCTTCACGCTTGGCTCTTGAAGAGGTTGAAGTAAACCGGTTCAATGTCTCTTGAAGAGTTTCAGATATTCTTCTGGCTGCACGGAAGCCAGCCACTCGGAAAACTTACACAGCCAAGTGGAAGCGTTTTTCACTCTGGTGTACAAAGTCCTCTTTGAATCCCTTTTCCTGCCCACCAGATAAAGTTTTGGAGTACCTCTAAGACCTCTCAAATTCAGGTCTACAGTACTCTATAGTCAAAGTTCACCTTAGTGCCATTGCTGCATATCATGAGCCGGTTCTTTCCTTAACACTGGCTCAGTTACCTATGGTTAAGAGATTCCTTAAAGGAATTCTGCATACCAGACCTCCTATAAGACGTCCAGTTGCACCCTGGGACATTAATCTTGTGCTAGACATGCTCACTCGGAAACCTTTCGAACCTCTGGCTACCTGTGAGCTAAAATTTCTCACCTGGATGACTGCATTCCTAGTGGCCATTACCTCAGCCCGCAGGGTCTCTGAGATATATGCCCTGGTCACAGACCCTCCGTATACTGTGTTCCATAAGGACAAAGTAGTTCTTCGTACTCATCCTAAATTTCTTCCTAAGGTTGTGTCAGAATTTCATCTAAACCAACCTTTGGTCCTTCCCTCTTATTTTGTGGACTTTCAGAATGAAGGGGAACGGTCTCTTCATTCTTTGGATGTTAAGAGGGCCTTGCGTTTCTATCTAGATAGAACCAAGAATTTTCGCAAAGCCCAGCAACTGTTCGTTTCCTTCAGTGAGACCCGGCTGGGTCAACCTGTCGCTATCAGATGTATCTCATCATGGCTAGTGGCTTGCCTTCGCCATTGCTATTCCATGGCACAGGTTAAGTTGGAGGGTAGAGTTTACGCTCACTCTACTAGAGCGGTCGCAGCATCCCTAGCGGAAATTCGCAACGTGTCCATTGCAGACATCTGCAATGCGGCCACCTGGAGCTCGGTGCATACTTTCGTTAAACATTATGCACTAGATGTTCATGCCAGACGACATTCTTCCTTTGGCAGAACCATCCTTAATGGACTTCTGTCCTAGAAACGTGAGCTCTTGGTCTCTCCTGCCGCCCTCTCGGGGGATTATTAGCTTGGTACTCTCCCAATAGTGTGAATGAGTGGTGGAGACTTATGTCCAGGAAGATATGAAAATTACGTACCTACCGGAATTCTTGATCTTCTTGGGCGAGTCTCCACCACTCGATCCTACTCCCTCTCCATCCCGAGCTCACCTCTGTTGTTGGTCTTCACTCCCTCAAATCTTTAGGCCGTGAGACTTCTTTTATTGACCCTTCTTACAGGTCGTCTGGACTATCTTATGTCCGGTCTTTAGGTTAGGCTACCCTTCTAGGTTAGTTACGCTGCACCTCCTTGGTAAAAAGGTACTGAGGCGGTGGTGGGTCGACGAGATAGTCATCACACGAGCTAGGCCGCGGGCACTGCCTTCATGGGTGTGCCATTCTGCACTCACCCTCCAGCAAAAAGTTTGCTCCCGATGGGTCCTAGTGCCTCCGGTGCAGATCCCAAGAGTGTGAATGAGTGGTGGAGACTCGTCCAAGAAGATCAAGAATTACGGTAGGTATGTAATTTTCATATCTGGAGGGTCACCAGCCGAATACCTGAACTGGACTAGCGATCTGCTTAAAATGTAGGTGACTGGTTATTTCTTACCCTGGTGTTAAGGGGGGTAGTCGGAGGTGCAGAAAAACATAGAGACATAGATTTCCTCACTGTAAGTATATAATTTTAGTTACGAAAGGAAAATAAAAGCAGCCTTTATTCACTTGCAGGTGTTGTTCTGCCCTCAACCACGTTGTTGGCTGCAGTTTATTACAGTGTATTTAACTTACTTGCTACTGTGAAAATGTTTTAAGTTGCGTACAGCCCCATAGCGCATTTAAGTTGATTTGCAAGAGTGGGTTGTGCTGGGAAAATGTTTCCTGTTTTCTTAACTGAATTCCTGCGCAGCTTTTTCAGTCTCTGCCCTCATGGGGCAGTCTTCAGGGAGAACAATCTTACTACTCTGCCTGATTGTTTTCCCACAACAGGTGACGTTCCCTTTGTTTGACTGCGTTGTTTGGAGGGGTCAGGGAGGCCTGACCAATTCTTGGGTCACAATTCCTCCCTCAGGGACCCAGCCCGAATTTAGGACTGTGGTTCCTCCTTCTAGAGGGTTAGTTTTTGTACCCTTTCCTTTTGGAAGTACTAATGTAAATAGGTTCTATGAGTTAAAACTTGTTATAGTTATTTTTTATGTTTATTTTGGAAATGTGCTCACGCTGATTTTCATTTTCTTAACTGGCTGTCTAGGGAATAAAGATCTACAATGTGAGATATGGTACAATGATGTAAGGAGACATAGAATGTTTGAATGTAGAAGGTGCTTCCCTGCCCTGGTAGTAATAGTACAAGCATGGACCCCTGTTATAGAATTTCAACTAATCCAGATCAGGTCCGCCCTACATAACACGCCTCCATTCAATGGCTAAAGTCCTCACAATTTTGGTATACTCACATAATGTTAATGGGTTAAATAACCCAATAAAAAGGTATGGATTTATTACCTCCCTTAAGAAGTTGAAACCCTCATTCCTGTTGATTGATTGATTGATTAAAAGTTTATTTTTTCACAGGAAATTCATTTGTTAGGACAAAGTCCCGTTTACAACAAAGTCCTGCATGTAGATTCTAATACAATTACCAATTAACAATTGACATTTAACATAACTAATACAAACAAACATAATTGCACTGTTATTTTAAACACATACTGGAGCACAGTGGGTGGATGCCTGGAGATTCCTTCATTCCAAAAAGAGAGAATATACGCATTTCTCAGGTCCCCATAAAGTGTATACCCGTATAGATTGTATGCATGTGTCTAAGTAACATTTATATAAAATACAAAGATGCACATAGACACCCATGGTATTGTCTGACCACTCAATCATAACCCTTAATATGACTTGGGAAAGGGAAAAAAATCAATACCTTGTGGAATTTCAATAATTTTCTTTTAAACATAAAGGACTTTAGAGAAGTGGTACAGCAGAAAATCAAACAGATTATCTTTGACAATAAGGTACAAGGGAAAAAGGAGGGAACCTTATGGGATACTCTTAAAGTGGTTTTGATGGGCGATATAATAAAATACACAGCTTACTATAAAAAATAGCATCAGCTGCCCCTAGATAAGCTTCAGCAACAGTTCCAAGATTTGCATGCCCAGCATGCCGCAGGAGATGAGGGGGTCTTGCCCCTTCTGCAAGCCACCAAAGAACAAATCCAGGTGATCTTAGATATACGTATGGAACAAGCCCTACAATGTATTAGACAAAAAATATTATGAAGGTGACCCTAGGGCTACTCGCTTATTAGCTCACAGACTTAGACAACACAAGACTCGATCTAATATAACTCAAGTTAGAGACCCGAATTCAAAGAAAATAGTTACTCTCCCCAAAGAGATAGACCAGGCTTTTCAGACTTTTTATAGTGCCCTATACAGATTGGGGGAGGAGGACACTTAGGGAATTGAGGCTTTCCTGGATGGTCTTAACCTCCCAGTGATATCAGAAGAACAGAAAAAGTTACTGGAAAAGCCAGTCTCAGCTATGGAGTTGAAACAAGCTATTTTGGCCCTAAAATCATATAAAAGCCCTGGTCCAGATGGATATACAGGTGATTTTTACAAGACATTCAGAAAAGATCTGTCCCCCACTCTATTAGAGGCCTTCAGAGGTGTCCAAACAGATGGAACAACCTCAGATTCCTGGCGGTATGCTTATATAACCAGCATACCAAAACCGGATAAAGATATAGAGGATAATGGCTGGGGATCGGGTGATAACCACGCTGTAATCACCTCGAGTCGTTGCTAGGGCAACATGGTAAACCTCGAGAGCGCAGCTCAAGAGGTTTACTGTAGCCCTAGCAACCACGAGAGGTGATTTCAGCATGGTTGTCACCTGACCTCAGCCATCATCTTTTATAGTGTATGGTCAAAAAAACACTGTTTGCATTCTATGTGAGAATTATGGAACTCTGGTGCATTCCTTTTTGTTATGCCACTGTTTGGAAGTTCCGAAGTGTGGTTAACTACTTTTAAAATTCTAAACAGTGCATAACAAAGTTGTGTGATTGCTGATTATGGTGGTTAATAGGCACTTACCATACATTATATCACATCTTGTTTCTCATGCAGACCAATCTCTGTACTCAATATAGATTATAAAATATTCACCTTCATAGTTTTGAAAAGGTTTGAAACCTTTTTACCACAGATAATAGACTTGGATCAGACTGGCTTTGTTGCAGACCGCCAAACACAGGATAATATTAAAAGAACACTGCACTTGTTGCAGCGGGCGAGGAACATGGGGTCTCCATTTCTTCTGCTTTCTCTGGACGCAGAGAAGGCGTTCGACCATGTCGAATGGCCTTTTCTGTGGACGGTGATGGGGAGTTTTGGAATACCACAATCGGTTACCAAAATGATAAAATTAATATATTCAGATCCCAAAGCTTATATTAGGATAAACGGTTCATTTTCCAGCCCTCTCTCACTGTCCCGTGGCACTAGACAGGGGTGTCCTTTGTCCCCCTTATTATTTGCAATATATTTAGAACTCTTGGCCCAGGCCTTAAGACAAGAAGTAAGATTAAGGGGGGGTGAAGGTTGAAACAGAAACTCATGAACTGGCCTTATACGCAGACGACCTCTTAATATACATGACTGACACTGAGACTTCCCTCCCCCACCTTTGGGACATATTAAAAAGATTTGGAGAGGTATCAGGATATAAAATTAATCTCTCTAAGACAGAAGTTCTGGCCTTAATTTATAACCCATCAGTGAAAATGAGAAGTAATTTCAGATTTCGATGGGACCTGAAACGTATTAAATACCTGGGAGTACAAATTGGGCTTTCAAATGCTGACCTTTTTTCTTTAAATTAAACCCCTTTCATGACTAAAACATGTGCCAAATTAGAAAAATGGAGAGCTCTCCCCCTGTCTCTACATCAGAGAATAGAATCTATCAGAATGGTGGTTCTTCTCCGTTTCCTCTATCTGGCTCAGACCCTTCCGATACAGATACCAGAAGCATTTTATAGGACACTGCAAAGAAAAATATCAGCCTATATTTGGGCAGACCAGAAGCCAAGGATTAGCCTTTCCACTTTACAGCTTTCTAAACAGCAAGGGGAAATGTCTTTACCTAACCTCAAGTTATATCACCTAGCTACTCAGATCGGAATACCTCTGTATTGGCTTGACATGAACTACACAGCCAGATGGAAGTCGATTGAGTGTCGGGAGAAAGAACTTGGGGATGTCTGCAATGCCTTACACATCTTCCCCCTCAGAAATAAAATCGGAGAGAGTAATTAACCCATATATTCAATCCACACTGAAGTGCTGGCAAAAAGTTCTAACATCCCAGGAACTTACAGGCTGGAGACCCGCCTTGCTCTCCTTGCCGTACATGGGCTCCTTTATACTGGCTAAGATAGATAAGGGATTTCTTAAGTGGCAAAGGAAAGGTCTGCATCTGGTATACCATTTTATGCCTCAGGGTGCAATTCTTCCACTAACAGATTTAGTCCAAAAATATGGCATTCCATATGCAGACAGATTTAGATATTTCCAGACTAGGGACTATCTTAGTACCCTTGGGGTGGTGAAATGGAGAGACTTTTCACTCCCTGGACTCCTGGAGATTTTCATAGGGGTGATAGATAATAGGCTGGTTCCCCCCTCATATAATTTTAGTTCTTTATAAGGGTCTGCGGTCCCTGACAGAAAACTCATTAAATAATACCAGGCTGGCATGGCAAAAAGATGTGGGGCTGGAAGTGTCACCACCACAGTGGGAAAGACATTTAAAGACAATGCAGAGGGGCGTTAGCTCTGGACATTGGAAGGAGTTCACCTGGAAATTTTCAGTAAAGTATTTTAGGGCTTCCGCAGTGGTTCAGAAATACAGCCCTTCTAAAGGAGTGGAATGTTGGAGGCAATGCGGATATACCCAAGCTACATTGAGCCATATATTTTGGACCTATAAGGTACTTCGACCTTTTCTTTCCCGCTTTCAAGAAGCCCTTCAACAAATAATTTTGCCCAACATAAATACTGACCCACATTTCTTTTTCTTTGGTGAGTACCAGGATGAGTTCAAAGATGCCCCGACAAAGAAATTTATTAATTTGGTTACCCTTGCAGCGAAAAAAAACATAACTAATAAATGGATGTCCCCTTTGCCTCCCACATTGGACCAATGGCATCAAATAATGATACATATTTATAAGATGGAGAGAATTATAGCTTTATTGAATAAATCCCAAACTGGCTTTGAGAATGTTTGGAGAAGATGGGTCATATACATATTGCACCTCTACAAGCAGATTTTGTACCATGAGATAGGTCTTTCTTATAGAGAAGGAGAACTTACTGATATGTTTAATATGTATCTTAGCATTGTCTTAGGCAACCAATGAAATAAGATAAAGTACATAGTGTATGTGCACTCTTTTTGCTTTAAAATATTTAGTTATTTTTTTCTTTCTTTTTCCAATTGTTAACATTAGCTAACTTTGTTTATGCATAAATATCACAATGTATATTGTCATGAAAAATAAAAACTGAAAGTTCAAAAAAGCAAAAGGCTAAAAAATTAGAAAACATTATGGCTTCTTAGTCTGCCTCCACATCATCTAAAGGCTCAGTTGAGGGTCCAGCCCCTCTAAGTAAGCAGCATAAAGAAAAGGCTGCAAGAGATGGTTCAGAGGTCAGGATATTTGAATGGGGGAACCCAAAATACAGTAAAAATAGACAGTGTCTGCGAAGAAAAAAACAAAAAGAAAAACATGTCACTGTCCCTTCTCTTGAAGAAGGAAAGGAGTCGCCAGGAGACACAAACAGAATGCCCTTAATAGCGATGACAAAGGCATGGCAGTTCCTCCAGGCTTTCCAGGCAATGGGGGATTTCAGGAATATTCCTGCCCCCCCACACCAGGCTAAAGATCCATTCCCAGTGCCTATGGAAGAGGAGGCTGAAATTTACTATGAGGAGGAGGAGGAGGAGGAGGAGGATGAAGGCGAGCACATAGAGCCTGATGGTTCTCCTGAACAAGAGTTTGGTTCCCCTCCTCATCCCCTGGATGACTATACCTCACACTATACTTTTGTGAGGCACATGGTGAACATCCTCAACTTCTCCTCGCATTAGACTGCTGAAGATGAGGACAAGGTAGAATTTATGGATAAGATGGGCCTAAGTCCAACAAAAAGGTTGCTATTGCCAATCCATAAATCCCTCAAGAAAGCCACTTATAAGACTATGCAAGTACCCACTTCAGCTGCTGGCACAGATAAGAAAATTGAGAAAAAGTAAGTGGACAGAGCTCTAAATACCTCTTTTCTCACTCTGATCATGAGGGAGTGGTGCAGACTGCCACCTGTGACAAGGCCAATGTGCCCCTTTCTTCTCAGACTTCTGAGAAAGACTCTGGGAAGCTGCATAGCATGGGCAAAAAGGTTTATACCTCGGCTTCCCTGATATTAAGATAGGCAACATACTTGGTCTACACAGCTCAGTACCAAAAAGCCCTCTGGAGTTCCATCTTAGCAATAAGTGAGAAAGCTACTGGTGCCCTGGCACAGGATTTGGCTGGCACAGCAAAGACTGCCATGGATGCCACTAAGTACCAGTTCCACATGGCAGTGGACACTAATGTCACTGCTTCTAGGTCATGGCACATGCAGTGTCACTAAAAAGGTTTGCCTGGCTTTAGAACACAGTTCTTTCCCAGGACACTCAAACAAAAGTAATGGATTTTCCTTATGAGGGACATTCGATGTTTGGTGACAAGACAGAAGTTTATGTGAAAAAGGTGGATGAATACAAGACGACCTACAAGATCAACACTGAGAAGGAAAGGCTTACACTTCCTGCGGGCTTTCAGAAGGGGACGTAGAGCTAGGGGGTGCTTCCACTGTGCTTATATTACTTAGGACTACTCCCAACAGAGGGGTTTCTTCAGGGTCAGGGGTAGAAGGAAACCCACGCATGCAGATGCAGTGCCAGCTCCCAGATCCCAAGCAAAGCAAAACCCCTTACAAACTTGCACAGGTCACCCAAACATTGCCATTTGGGGGTAGGCTTACTTACTTTTTTTCAGGAATGAGTAAAAATAACCACAGATAACTGGGTCCTGAAAATAGTGAATCATGGTCTGCCTTTGCAGTTCAAAAAATTCCCAAAATTGCAGAGCCACAAAACCTTCTGTCCTCACACTCTTGACAGAAATACTCTTGCTGGAGATAGAGGTAAGAAAATTACTTGCAGTGCAAAAAGTTCCTCCCTCACAGTGAGGAAAGGGACTTTACTGGAAATACTTACTAGCCCACAAGACAGATGGGGAGTGGTACCCATTTTAAATCTGACTTACTTGAACAAACATATAAAGAAGGAAAAATTCAAGATGTGAACACTGGGATCAGTGATTCCATCACTGCAAAAAGAAGATTGGCTGGGGTCACTGAATCTTAAAGATGCCTACTTTCACATATCAGTCAGGCCCAGCCACAGAATGCACCTCAGATTCTGGGTAGAGATTGCCACCGTACCTCAGATTCTGGGTCAAGATTGCCACTGCCAACTCACTGGCCTTCCCTTCCCTTTGGTCTGGCCGCAGCACCAAGGTTGTTTGCAAAGTACCTAGCCATGGTGGCAGCCCATTTGGGATGGCAAGGTGGTGGTGTTTTTTCCCCATCTGGATGGCTGGCTAGTCACAGGAAAATCATACCAGGAGGCTAACTCCTCCCTCCTTCTGACACAAGGCACCTTAGAGGACATGGGCTTCCTTATCAGTGTTCAAAAGTCACAAAAGAACCAATCCAGGTTCTGGACCGTACAGGTACAGAACTGGATACCCCACAAGGGAAGGCATTCTGTCCTGGGGAAAGGGTAGAAAGTCTTATCACAACTGAAAATTCCTTCAAGGCAGGTCAGCTTAGACCTGCAAGGGATTTTCATTGCATGCTAGGGCACGTTGCATCAGCCACCACAGTGGTTCAAGTGTTGCTAGCCTTGCTTGTAGAGCAGAAAGCAGCTAACTAAAAGAAGCTACATTTTCTTCTTAATTTAAAACGTATATCTTGGCAGGAGTCAGTGTCTGTTAAGATTAAGTAGACAGATAACTTTATTAGAAGTAGAAGGGGTCTTATTTAGGGTTAAAAAAAAGAAAAAAAGAAAGAAGGTCAGTGTGTATTCTGTACAGTGAAAGGTACTGTATCAGCTGACTTTGCTAAACTAGTAGGAGGAAAGAGAGCTTACCTGGGGGTGTGGTTTAGACACTATAAAAGCAGGTGAGTCAAATTACAACTTCCTGTTGCTAGCCTTGCCTGTAGAGCAGAAAGCAGCTAACTAAAAGAAGCATACCTCTCAACCTTTCTTCACCAAAATGTGTGACAAATGACCAAAATGTGTGACATATCATCAAACATTGCACTGCAAGCTCAGAACTCTATGGCTATCAGTGCACTAATGTTCTTAATGTTTGCTGATAACTGAACATAATAGAGTATTATGAATTTCTGCTTTAAAGTCTCAGTGGGAAATGTGGAATATCACCTTCCCCATGTGGGACAAAGAATTTCTGAGGGGAAAATGAGTGATGTACCTCGTAATGTGTGACACTTGAGAGGTATGAAAAGAAGTTACATTTTCTTCTTAATTTAAAATGTATATCTCAGCAGGAGTCAGTGTCTGTTAAGATTAAGTAGACAGATAACTTTATTAGAAGTAGAAGGGGTCTTATTTAGGGTTAAAAATAGAAAGAAAAGAAAGAAGGTCAGTGTGTATTCTGTGCAGTGAAAGGTACTGTATCAGCTGACTTTGCTAAACCAGTAGGAGGAAAGAGAGCTTACCTGGGGGTGTGGTTTAGACACTATAAAAGCAGGTGAGTCAAATTACAACTTCCTGTTGCTAACCTTGCTTGTAGAGCAGAAAGCAGCTAACTAAAAGAAGCTTCATTTTCTTAATTTAAAACGTGTATCTCAGCAGGAGTCAGTGTCTGTTAAGATAAAGTAGACAGATAACTTTATTAGAAGTAGAAGGGGACTTATATAGGGTTAAAAAAAAAAGAAAGAAGGTCAGTGTGTATTCTGTGCAGTGAAAGGTACTGTATCAGGTGACTTTGCTAACCAGTAGGCGGAAAGAGAGCTTACATGGGGGTGTGGTTTAGACACTATAAAAGCAGGTGAGTCAAATTACAACTTCCTGTTGCTAGCATTTTTTTCTTACTAATTGCCCTCCATCCCACCCACTCAAAGCCAGTGCTACTTTTATAGCCACTGAATTTGACTGTCAACAGGAACTTCCTGTTTGGCAGTAGGAAGGAAAGGATCATAGAGAAACATTGGTTCTGTCAACCCTAAAGTAGAAAAAGTAGCTCACTCTCCCCCGAGCTGCTGGTGGTCTGATATTGAGCAAGGAAGAAGGAGGCTACTGAAGAAGATACGAAGTTGCTGTCCCAGAAAAGGAAGGGTGAGAGTTGTAAGGAGAGGAGAGAATAAGCATCCAGAGAAACCGTAGAGGGGATACAAAATAAGACATGATAGGAGTGGTGCAGTGCAATGGCTTCTGGGGTGGCAGTGTTCCGGGAGACATTCTGGAGGCTGCGATGCTGCCCTATTTGCAGGCACATCTCTGGTCTGAGAGAGGAGGTTGCCCGTCTCCAGGCTGACCTGGCTAGGATTCGTGAAACCTCCTCCCCCACCCAGGGACCACTGGGGCCAATGCCACTACCTCAGAGGTTGCCAAGAAAGAGGAGAGGCTGGACCAGGGTGGGCTCAAGAAGGGAGAGGGTGGTGAAACAGAGTTGCATCCCTCCAGCTGTACCTCTCCATAGTTCATTCGCTCTTCTGGTGGATAGTGGTTCCTCTATGGAGGCACCTGCAGTGGAGACCAAGGAGGATGCTGGGAACCTTCACAAAGGAGACCCAAAGGAGGGTGGCATGGGACCCCACAGGGGAAGGAAACAACTCCTGGTGGGGGACTCAATCATTAGGGGGTAGAAATGGGGGAGGAAGGGAGAGGGAGGTAAGGTGCCTTCCTGGCACCACGGCTTGGAGGGACAGGAAGCGAATCCTCAGGATCGTGGGAGGAGCTGCACGAGGGAGGGAGCTGGATGTCATTGTCCACCTAGGGACAAATGGCCTGGCTAGGAATGGGATCAGAGCAGTGCAAGAGGAGTGTGTAGAGTTGGAAGGGCCTTAGACAAGTAGCGCATACGGTAACCTTCTCAGAGGTGCTGCCTGTCTATGGCAAGGGAGATGCTAGGGCACTTCTCACCAGGAAATTCAATGAGTGGTTGAAAAACTGGTGTGGAGCTCAGGGTTTTGGCTTCATTGGGGACTGGGGAGCCACCTGGAGGGATGCAGACCTATACTGGTGCGATGGTCTGCATCTGTCGGGGGAACCAGAATCCTAGGTGAGAGGTTTGAATGCTTCATTGGCAAGCATTTAAACTAGCCAAGGGGGGAGGCACTGAAAGAGCAGGAAATCCAGCCTCCCCGACAAAACATGGTGATTAGGAGGTAAACACCAAGGTACAGAAGTTATTAGGGAGCAGAACAGATTTAAATGTATAAAAAGGCAAAGGCAGTAAGGAGACAGAAATGGGGTCAAAAGGGTAAGGCTATCAAAAGTGGAGGGTGATGAGTACCAATGCCCGTAGTCTGTGTAACAAGCTCCCTGAACTAGTGGCCTTGATGGAAGAGGGTTGCCTGGATATTGTGGCAGTCACAGAAACATGGTACACAGAGAACCATGACTGGGATGTCAACATACCAGGATACACAATCTACAGGAGGGACAGGGAGGGTAAAAGAGGAGGAGGAGTAGCTCTCTATGTAAAGGAAGGGATCAAAGCAACAGAACTAAAGAGTAAACAGGGAGCAGATGAGGCACTTTGGGTCATCCTGGAGACAGGAAATGGCACCACAATCCACATGGGGTTGTATACAGACCCCCATCTCAGGGGAGGGAATGGACAAGGAAATGATAGAAGGCTTTCTTAGAATGGCAGAAAAAGGGGAGATATTGTTGATGGGGGACCTGAATATGCCAGATGTTAACTGGAGCACCTTTGCTGCAGGCACATCCAAGAGCAGGGTCATTCTTGATGCCCTACAGGGGGCATGCCTCAGACAGCTAGTATCAGAACCCACTCGGGAGGGAGCAATCTTAGACCTGGTACTTTCAAATGGGGATGGAGAAAGAATCTCAGATTTAGAAGTGGGTAGCCATCTGGGAACAAGCGACCACCAAACAGTGTGGTTCACGATAAACACAGCCATACAATCAAGCCATACAAAAGCAAGAGTACTAGACTTTAGGAGGGCTGACTTTGGGAAAATGAGAGAGTGCCTCAGAAAAGCACTAGCAAACAGGCAAGAAGGAGGGGTGGAGGAACAATGGGGAGTGATCAAAACAGCCATCACAGAGGCAACAAGCCTTTGTGTAAAGCAAATCAATAAAACACAACGAAGGAAAAAAACGCTATGGTTCACAAAAGAGGTGGCAGGGAAGGTTAAGGAGAAAAGGACAGCATTCAGGAAATATAAGGAAACACACAGAAGGAGCAGGACAGAGAACTTTATCAGTTAAAGCAGAAAGAGACTGGGAAGGCAGTCAGAATAGCAAAGGCCCAAACCGAGGAAAGGATAGCCAATTCTGTTAAGAAGGGGGATAAGACCTTTTATAGGTACATTAGAGAGTGAGAAGAAAGACCAAAGGAGGGATACTGAAGCTTAATAAAGGGGAGGGAATGTGGGTAGAGGGTGACAGTGAAAAAGCAGGGATACTGAACGAATATTTCTGCTCAGTATTCACAAAGGAAGAGGAGGAGGAGTTACCTAAACCAAACAAGAGAAACACTCTGAAGACGGGGGTCGATACCAGTCCATTTACAGAAGAAAGGGTTCTGAAAGAACTAATAAAATTGAAGGTGGACAAAGCAATGGGGCCTGATGGGATTCACCCAAGAATTCTAAAAGAACTAAGGGTAGAACTAGTGACACCGCTGACTACTCTCTTTAACAAATCATGGGAGGATGGGGTGGTACCCGAGGACTGGAGGAGGGCAGATGTGATTCCTCTTCACAAAAGTGGGAGCAGGACAGAGGCAGGAAACTACAGACCAGTTAGTTTGACCTCAGTGGTAGGGAAAATGATGGAATCACTTCTGAAGGAAAGAATTGTTGAGTACCTGGAGGCCAGTGGGGCACAGGACCCAAGGCAGCATGGATTCATGATGGGAAGGTCATGTCAGACGAATCTAATAGATTTCTTTGACTGGGTGACCAAAGTAGTAGACCAGGGAGGGGCTGTGGACATGGCCTACCTAGATTTTAGCAAGGCATTTGATACAGTCCACACAAAAGATTAATACACAAGTTAGCCAGCCTTGGAATGGGTCCCAAGGTGGTAGCCTGGATAAAAAAATTGGCTAGACAACAGGACGCAAAGAGTAGTAGTAAATGGAGTACACAGTGAAGAAGAAAAAATTACTCACCTTAGTAATGTTGTTTCTTCTAATGGAGTCTTGCTATATTATGACATATGCAGTGAGTCCCAACCTTCGAACTGCTCCGGAGGTGAAAGAGTTAACTTTCCATGCCAGGCATGGAACTTTGAGCTCGAGCTCGGTTGAAAACTCTGTCTGTTGTTCTTCAAACTCAAACTGTCAGATCTTTACAAGCAACACTCACTAAGGTTCTGTGTGGAAGCTGTAAACCTACACTAGCCAACTGGCTACTAAATATAAGAACACATTTTTTGGTCCCACAACAAAGACTCAAGTCAGGAGACCCAAAAAATCAAAAACACAACACCAGTCACCCCAAAAAGGAGGGGTGAAAAACAAAGGTGGGCATCTACTAAGTGCCAACACTACACTGCCACACATCCCAAAAGCAGAGGTTCTGAGAGGGGCAGGCAGGGGGGAGGTCATAATATAGCAAGACTCCATTAGAAGAAACAACATTACTAAGGTGAGTAATTTTTTCTTCAAACAACATGAAGTCTTGCTATATTATGACATATGCAGACTACACAGCAGTACCTCCATGGAGGAGGGACAGAACCTACTTAGGAAATAGGCTCTGAAGCACAGCTGTGCCAAACCGAGCATCACTCCTAGCCTGGATGTCCAGGGAGTAATGCTTGGTAAAAGTGTGAACTGTTTTCCAGGTAGCTGCTTGACATATCTCTAGGATAGGGATGTCCCTGGCAGCAGCCAGAGACAGCTGTACCTCTGGTAGAGTGAGCCCTCAGGCCTGAGGGAGGAACCTTACCCAGTTTTTCATAGCAAAATTGGATACAAGAGACAATCCACCTGGCAATGGATCTTTTAGTGGCAGGTTTCCCTTTACCAACCTCACCATAAGTGAGGAACAGTTGGAGGGAGTCAAACCTGTGACCCTTGGTACAATCTATGTAGTAACTAAGGGCTCTTTTGACATCTAAACTGTGCAATCTCCTCTCGCCAGAGGAGGAATGGTCAGTGAAGTACACAGGGAGAGACATAGATTGATTAAGGTGGAAATCTGAAACCACCTTAGGCAAGAACTTTCTGTTAGTCCTGAGGACCACCTTATCTCTATGAAGGAGATAAAATCAGGCTCCACTGACAATGCTTGTAATTCACTTATCGTCTCTGGCAGAAGTGATGGCTACCAAACACAGTTTTCCAATCAAGTACTTAAGCTCTGCTGAAGACAAGGGCTCAAAAAGGGGTTGCATAAGCTGGGCAATGCAAATATTAAGATCCCAGGCAGGGACAGGGTCCCTGAATGGAGGGTTGGTATGAAGCAACTGCTTGAAAAACTTGGAGAATACAGGATGAGCTGAAAGAGAAGAGAGTTTACCTGCTGATAAGAAAGCAGACACGGCTGCCAGGTGCACTTTTAGGGTAGCTGGTCTCAGCCCCAAAGTATTTAAATGGACCATATAATCCAGGACTGTGGGTAAATCAGCAGATTCTGGGGAAATATGTCTTCCAGAGCACCATATGGAAAATCTCTTCCATTTGGAATTATAAGTAGCCCTGGTGGAAGGCTTCCTAGAAGCCTTCAGGATATCCAATACACCTTGGGAGAGGTGTAGGTCAGCAAACTCTAACTCTTCAAGAGCCAGGCCTTGAGATTGAGTGATTTGAGGTTCAGGTACCAAACTCTCCCCTGTGCACAGGTTAACAGGTTGTGATTCCTGGGAAGACGCAGGGGAAGGTGGACTGCTAAGGACATAAGGAGTGGGTACCAGGGCTGTCTGGCCCAATCTGGAGCAATCAGGATCATCTTGCAGGGTTGAGATCTGATTTTGACTAGCACCTTGAACAGAAGAGAGAGGGGAGGAGAAACTTCCTTCCCAACTGAGAAGGAAGGCATCCAGAGGGACTGAGCCCAACACTGGGGCCTGCAGCAAAAAGGGAAGTTGGTGATTGCCTGGGGCTGCAAAAGATCTATCTGCGGGATGCCCCATCTGGCAAATACTACCTCCAGTACTAGGGGATCCAGTGACCATTCGTGATGGCCCTGAAATCCTGCTGAGAGCATCTGCCAGGACATTGTCCTTGCCTGGGAGGTGAACTGCCATAGGGAGGTGTTCAAGGTAAGCCAGAGACCACAACTTCATTGCTTCGGTGCACAAGGCCGTAGACTGAGTGCCCCCTTGCTTGTTGATGTACCACATTGTGGTGGTTTGTCTGTTCTGACCTGAATAACTTTGTTCTGAACAGATTTGGAAAAACTTGAAGTGCTAGAAAAACTGCTCTGAGTTCCAACAGATTGATGTGGAGCAGAGATTCCTGGGGACCACAATCCCTGGGTAGTGAGGTCGCCCATGTGAGCTCCCACCCCAAGAGGATGCATCTGTAGTAAGGATTAAGGAGTGAGACTGAGGGGCAAAGGGACCCCTGTCTCAGATTGCTCTGGTCCTGCCACCACTGAAGGGCTTGGACCAGGGTTCGAGTCACTGGGATCAATTCGGTTAGAGGGTCTCTCCTTTGAAACCAAAAGGCTCTCAAGTGGAACTGGATGTCCCTCATCTGAAATCTGGCTCCCTGCACTACTGCTGTCGAAGCAGCCATGTGTCCCAGGAGCTGAAGAAAATGCCTTGCTGGTTGAGAGACCTGCAGAGTGAAAGAGGAGGCCAGAGAGATCAGGGTCCTTGCTCTTTTCAAAGGAAGGAAGGCTCTGGCTTCTTTTGTGTTCAGTTCTGCACCTATAAAGGTGAGAAGCTGGTCAGGCTCTAGGACTGACTTTGGAAGACTGAGAAGGAAACCTAAAGAAGTAAGCAGTTGCTGAGTTACCTGAAGATGTAATTTGACTTGGTCTGGAGACTGGCCTACTATGAGCCAATCGTCCAGGTAAGGAAAGATGGCAATTTTTTGCCTTCTTAAGTGGGCAACTGCTACTGCCGGCATTTTGTGAATACCCTTGGGGCAGAGGTGATGCCGAAGGGCATTGCTCTGAACTGGTAATGGCCTGAGAGCAGTTCGAATCTGAGGTACTTTCGATAGGAGCCTCTGATGAGACCATGGAAGTAGGCATCCTTGAGGTCCAGGGACGCTAGCTAGTCCCCTGGCCTTAGAGAGGGTAAAATAATTCCCAGAGTCACCATTTTGAATTTTGGTTTTAAAAGGTGCTTGTTTAGGTATCTGAGATCCAGGATGGGCCGCCATTCTCCTATCTTTTTTGGGGTAAGGAAGTACCTGGAGTACAATCCTTTGCCCTGGTGTAGGGGTGGAACCCTTTCCACAGCTCTGAGAGCCAGGAGGGTAGAAACTTCTGCCTCTAGGGTAAGGGCCTCTGATGGATTTGCAGGTGGAAAGGATCTGGCTCTCATCTTTGGAAATTTTTTGGAGCTGAGAACCAGTCCCTGGCTTACTACTTCCAGGACCCACTTGTCTGATGTTAGAGATTTCCAGTCCTGGACAAAGTAAGCCAGCCTGCCCCCTACAGGTAGTGGAGAATCGACCTGGCCACCCCATCAGGGTGCCTGCTTGGCAGGGGCTTTAGGCTGAGGGGTGGAAGCAGGCCTGCTTGTACCCGTCTGCCTCTCCCTCTAAAGAACCCCTCTGGGCATAAGCTGAAGAGGAGGCCTGGGCTTGGTAAAAGCCTATGAAAGGCCTGCCCCTGCCCCTGGAAGGCTGCCTTTGAGGAGTGGCCTGCCTTTCCTTGGCCTGTGCACTCCTATAGGTGGTCCTATACTCATCCATTTTCTTCATGTAATTCTCTGTCTGCTCCCCAAACAGAGAGTTACCCACAACAGGAAAATCCATGGCCTTAGTCTGGGTATCCTGTGACAGGCTAGTATATCTGAGCCAAGCCATTCTGTGAAGAGCCACAGATGTAGCCATGACTCTTGATGACACATCATTAGAGTCCACTGCAGCATGAAATTGCACCTTAGATGCCTCAATACCATCAGCAGCCACCTGCTCCAGCTCCTTGGCTAGCTGGCCAGGGACCTGCTTTGCTAGAGCCATAACAGTGTCCCATCTGGATTTCTGGTATCTAGCAACATAAGCCATATAATTTGCCTGTCTGAGTCCCAAGGATGCTGCCATGTATTGTTTCTTTGCCATGGCATCAATCCTCCTGGAGTCCTTGTCAGGGGGGTGTAAGGCAAAGGGAATATTTGCCTTGTCACAGGCTGCAGCCTGCACTACTCCAACATGGCTGCATTGTTGTGTAAGGAACTCCGTATCAGAGCCTGACAATGTGTACCTCTTGTCCATTCTTTTATCCACAGGAGGTATAGTGTGAGGAGTTTTTAGAATTTGTACTGTCTGTTTCCCAAAAGATTTATGCAAAGGAATAGACAGTCTCCTAGACTCTGGGATATCCATAATTTCTAAATAGTCAGGTTCTTCTTGATCATCCACAGCTTCCTCCATAGGAAGCTGGAGGTTCAACCACTTTTTATAAAACATAAAATGAGAAGGGACTCAGAAGCCTAGGGGGACACTCCTGAAGGTCTGTCTGGGGAGATGTCCGGTTCAATGGGCACATCCAGACTTTCAAATCCACATTCACTCTCCTCATACTCCTCTTCCCCCTCCTCCGGTTCATAAAATTCCTCTAAATGATACTCTTGAACCGGTGGAACCGGCCGAACCAAGCGCCTACCTGATGGTGCCAGTTCGGTCGGAACCGGGAAAGCGACTGGACAATTTTAATCGCTTTGGCTATTTCTTCAGCGGTTGGAGAGGAAGTTTGGCTCCACACCAGCTGATTTTCTAGTCCTTTTTGCTGGAACCGACTCCTCCGAGTCGGCTCTCCTTTTGCCCGAGGAAGTCTCGCCCTGGTCAGAGGGCACTCCCTCCGGTTCGGTTTCAACCGAACTGGGCTGCCCATCCGGTTCAGCGGACTTTTTGGCCTCCCTTTCCCTGAGCCTACCAACTCTTTTCTCCAGGGTAGCTGCAGGAAGATTTTTACAAATCTGGCAGTCTGCATTGAGGTGGTCAAACCCCAGACAATAAACACAGGTGGTGTGGGGGTCAGCCTTAGCAAAGACTTCCCCACAGACACTGCAGTGTTGAAACCAAGTGGGCCCGGTTTTTCTTTTGGGTTTCTCAGACATAGTGCCAGCCTAACCAAAAACTTGCCCATTTATGGCAATCCGCCAAGCAAGACTCTCTTATTGGTTCCCAACCGTGTCACGGGTCGTGGAAAAAAATGTAATGAAATCCATTTTTTTTAGAACCGATAAGAACCGGGAACCACACTCTAAAAGACAGATAAATGTATTTAAAACAACCTGATCGGTTCAAACTGAACCGATAAACCGTTTACAAGTTCCACACAGAAAATAAATGTAAAACCTATCTAGTACTTACAAATACCACAGTGAACTGACCGGTTGCGGTTTAAATTCGGTTAAAAAAACCAAAAATTAATACTTTAACCGACAAAATGAGCCGAGCAGAAGGAGAAATCTCCGGAGCGACTGTTCAGTGAGGCGGAGTAAAGAATCTGACAGTTTGAGTTTGAAGAACAACAGGCAGAGTTTTCAACCGAGCTCGAGCTCAAAGTTCCATGCCTGGCATGGAAAGTTAACTCTTTCACCTCCGGAGCAGTTCGAAGGTTGGGACTCACTGCATATGTCATAATATAGCAAGACTTCATGTTGTTTGAAAGGAGGGTTACTAGCGGGGTACAGCAGGGTTTAGTACTGGGACCGGTCCGTTTTAATGTCTTTATACAGTAAGTGACATTGCAGAGGAACTGGAAGGAAAAGTATGTCTCTTTGCAGATGACACAAAGATCTGCAACAGGGTTGATACACAAGATGGAGTGGAAAGGATGAGAAGGAACTTGGCAAGGTTGAAGGAATGGTCAAATGTATGGCAGCTCAGATTCAATGCAAAGAAGTGCAAGGTAATGCACATGGGAAACATAAACCCAGGGGAAGCGTACACAATGTGGGTGAGATACTGACAACAGTAAAAATAAAAAGGGACCTGGGGGTAATTATATGAGATGACCTAAAGGTGGGCAAGCAATGTGAGAAGGCAGTAGGAAGGCTGGGGATACTGGGATGCATAGGAAGAGGCATCAATAGTAAAAACAGGAAGTTGTTATCCCTCTGTACAGACAGTTGGTGAGACCCCATCTGGAGTACTGTGTGCAGTTCTGGAGACCCCATCTCCATAAAGACATAGACAGAGTGGAGGCTGTCCAGAGGAGGAAACAAAATGGTGCAGGGTCTGCACCAGAAGACATCTGAAGAAAGACTAAAGGAGCTTAATATGTATACTCTTGAGGAAAGAAGGTAGAGAGGGGACATGATAGAAACTTTCAAGTGCCTCAGGGAATTAACAAAGTCCAAGAGGGTAGCATCTTCCAGAAAAAGAGATGTGCAAGAACAAGGAGGCACAATTTGAAGATAGAGGGGGAGCTCAGGGGTAATGTGAGGAAGTATTTTTTCACTGAGAGGGTTGTGGATGCATGGAACAGCCTCCCTGAGGAGGTCGTGGAGTCAAGATCAGTGGGGGACTTCAAGAATGCATGGGACAGGCATAAGGCAGTCCTAGGGGCCAGTAAGAGGAAGTAAGCTGTTGGTTAACTAGGATCTGCAGCTTATCTGCTAGGTAGGAAAATGGGCAGACTAGGTGGGCCAAACGGTCCTTATCTGCCATCAAATTCTATGTTTCTATGTTTCAAGGTACCAGGTTCCAAATGAGACACATCCACTACCACATAGGCAGCCATTAGTCTGACAGATGGCATCCTTTTTTCAAAACTAGTGCCGATCATAAATTGTCTGCTACTGGCACTGAAGTGGTGGAAGGAAAAATGCCACCTCGGAGGGGGGTTGCTTTTCTTTGGCAATCACCTACAGCTGTACTCAGATGCCTCCCTGCTGGGCTGGTGCAACCACCTGGAGGACCTCACTGTAAATGGTATTTCTGTAGCACTCCACATTGTCAATGGGTATTCATTACAACTGGGTATAGTGCACTCCTGCTAGGGGAAATGGCACAGCCTATAATTTTAAAATTCTGGGCATATAAGGATTCCAGACAGTAGCAACACTCCAGTCTTAGCTGTGCCATCAAAGGGGAAACATCTATCAAGCTTCTCTGCAGAACTTTCAGGCTTCTAGGCCTAGGTTAGGTTACCTGGTGACAGGGAGCACTCCTAAAATAAAATTGTGCCTGTTAAGCTGCAGTTTTCAAATTGGCTAACCTGCTCTCCCCATTTCCACTACTTCTGCTTGGATTGGGGGCAATGTCTGCCACTTAATTCAGGATGATCTTTCTGGACCTTATCTTCACCATTGATTCACACTGCTGGGTTCTCAGCCAGAGTCGCTTGGACCCTGAGTAAGCCAAAAACTTTCAGGAGGGCTGGCACCAAGGTAGGCTGCGCACATGCATGGCACTGCAAGACTAGCTCGCCCTACATAGCCTGTCTCGGCAATGGCACTCAACAGCATCAGTTCCTTTTTTCCCCACCATCAAGTGCACTTCAGTGACAATGTTGCTTGCCTGCTGGGAGTCAGATCTTCATGTCTGTACAGCCTTCATTTCGACTAGTTTCATTATTTAGTTAAAGTTTGCTATTTTTGTCAGTTTGAAAAAAAAATGAAAGAAAAGACTTTTCAAGTTTCTCAGCCCTATCAAAGAATGACATATGACTATGGACAGTGACGGTGATGGTAGGGACTCTCTCTCTTTGAATGCTGCTCTGGCAACAGGGCTGTGGATCTGGTCCACCTCCTTCTTTGGGGAGGGTTCTGACAACAGGCAGTCCTGTGTTTGGGAGGGAGGAGATTCCTCCTGCAAACACAAAAAGAAGTGGTCAGGACCTGGCACCGTTCGACCTTGGGTTCTTCCTCTTCCTGTCAGAAGGAGAACCTGCTGCTTGAGGTCACCCTCTGGTACATCTGCCAAGAGGCTTTTGTTCATGGACTTTCCAGATGTTGGGCCTGGAGCCCCTCTCTGTCCTCTTGTGGGGATTCTAGTGGGCAGTTTTACCACTGGGCAGCTCTTATGGAGCAGTAGGTACAGCGTCTGGCTCGTTTACCTCTTCCGTTAGATCTGGTCCAGGATCCTTCAGGCCTTGGCTCTTCGGACTTGCATCTGGGGCGTTCAAGCTGTGTAGAATGTTTGGCTCCATCAACGGATTTTAATCCCTTGCCAGAAACCAGGCTGCTGATTCCAGTTCCACTCGCTGTACCCCCTTGCAGTATCTTTCCACAGGGCCTGGCTCAGGTACCTTCTTGGGTCACTTCTGTGCTGGTTGAACCCTCTGGAATGGTGTTGGACTCAGTGCCAGTTTCAGGCTTTTTGGGGCCTGTTTCGGTTCCTCACTCAGCACCGCTTCTGGCTTCTCTTTCTTTGGGTACTACGGTGCTGGCTCCCTTAGTGGCAGTGCCAGTTCTGGTGCTGGTGCCCCCTCCAGTGCCAGTGTCACCCATTTATCCAGTTCCTAGACCCAACTAGGTGTTCTTGGTACACCTTCTTCCCAGCTCCTCTTTCTGAAGATGAGTTGGAAGGGAATAAGCCTGACCCCAACCTCATTCTTTTATGGGGTGGGGATGATGGCACTTTTTAAAGTCTGGAGAACAAAGTTCCAGTTCTTGCTCCACTCCCTTAGGAGGGTCTATCCTTTCAAACCCTTCTGAGAAACATGCAGGCAACTCTCGCTCTGGAGACTTCTGCTTCTGATCCAGGTAAGCAGTTTCGTCTGGAATGACTTGATGTTCCTAATATTCCTGTTAACCTCACACCTCCGGTTCCTCCAGCTTTTAAAACTTTTTCGGAGGCAGTGTGGGCGAGGCCTACTTCCATTCCTTCTGTCTCTAAACAGTTGGACCATAAGTATATTTCTCCCAAGGATAGACCTATTTTGGTTTCCCACCCTATTGCATATTCTCCCTCAGGAGGTTATGACTTGACCTATCAATAAGGAATCTCATAAGACTGACACCGTGAAAGAGGGTTTTCACAGCAGCCAATTTAAATATGCTAATAGCCAGTTATCAAGGACATTCCTCTGAGTATGAATATGTCCTCTGGACTTCCCTTGAGTCTCTTGCAGAGTCCTAGCAAGAGTCTGACACTAAACTAAAGATCCTACAGATCGTCACTCATGGTATAGAATCTAACAGTCATCAACTGAAGGCAGCCTTGGATGCATGTGACACTGCCTCCCATTCTGCCACTACTGGAATCTGCACGAGGAGACATTCCTGGCTTCAGACATCAGGGTTTTCCTCTGATGCCCTACAGCAAGTCATGAATGTCTCCTTTGATGGCACCTACTTGTTTGCCCAACAAGTGGAACAGTCTCTCGTGGCCTCTCAGAAGACTAGGACAGCTATCAAATCTGCTAGATCAGCTCCTTCACATCCACAAAGAGGGAAGGGCTGTCACTTCTTTTGCAACAGGCAGTCCTTTTGTGGAAGAGGCAGAGGAGCCCAAACCAAGCACCAATCTCCTCAGCCACAAAAGAAAATGCAACAGAAAGCATAGGCCCCGAAAGTGCCCAGTGCTCCCTCTGAAGCTCTGGTCCCAGCTCTGCCTCAGCTGCCCGAGGCAGACCTCTCCTACCCAGTGGGGGGACGTCTGACTCATTTTTACCATCAGTGGAAGTTCATCACCACAGACAAATGGGTTTTACAGATCATGCAAGAGGGTTATTTGCTGAACCTTTCAGAAATCCCCCCCGGACAATCTACCCGAAAGGCAGCATACTCCATCTGCTGCCACGCCAGGCCTTCTCATTATGGAGATAGCAGGCCTTCTGAAAAACTGGGGCTGTGGAAGTAATGTCTTTTGCAGAATGCAATACAGGCTTCCCCTGGCAGTTATAGGTTGATCTCTCTATTAGATAATGATTTGAAAATTTTAGCCAAGATCTAACGAATCGCCTTCAGTCAGTCTGGGACAGTTTGAGAGGTCCTACTCAGGTGGGATTTATGAAGGGCCATCTTTCCAGTGACCACCTCTGCAGGCTTCACCACTTGATATCGGCATCCGGGGAGAGCAAGACCCCTGCAGTCTTGGTCTCCCTGGATGCTGAAAAAGCTTTTGATAGAGTCTCCTGGCCATACCTTCTCCAGGTTCTAGAAAAATGTGTCTTTCCTCTGTAGTTTATTACTTGGATTAAAGTACTATACACCAATCCAATATCCCGAGTTTGGTGCAATGGTATACCGTCTGCCCCCTTTTCTCTGCAGAGGGGGACTCAGCAGGGATGTCCATTGTCACCCTTCTCTTTCAACCTACTGTATGTCTTGAACCCCTAATCTGTTATATGCAGGATAACCTGGCGATTCGTGGCATAGAGGTTGGAGGTAATCGATATAAACTCTGCATATGCAGATGATCTTCTGTTACATTTTGAGGAACCCTCCACGTCTATTCCAGTGTTTTTTTGTGAAATTCATCGATTTTACACCATTTCTGGATATAAATTAAGCACAGAAAAGACTAAAATTTTACCCGTCAATGTTTATGTTCAAATTGGAGTTTGTATTAATGTGGGAATCTAAGGGGCTGACCTACTTAGGCATCCATCTCACCTGGTTCCCCTCATCCCTTATTAAAGAAAATTTTAATCCTCATTTTTATCAGATTAAGTTGGATTTGCAGCGTTGGGCCTCTCTGCCTCTCTCACTTTGGGGGCGTGTCAGTATAGTAAACATGAATCTTCTACCCAATATTCTTTATCCTTTGAGTATGTTGTGCCTCTACTTGCCTAAAACATGGTTTTCTCAACTCCAACAGGTGATAAACTCCTTCCTTTGGAAAGGGAAAGCAATCTAGTGTGCCTACACTAAACTCACTATTCCTAAAGATAGGGGAGGATTGCATCTTCCTGATTTCTTTCTTTACTACGACGCCCTACATAGTAGTACATTTTTGAGGTGGGGCAGTCATTTCCCCGACATCTAACATCCCAAAGCCACAATTCTGACACTCGTTTGCCCAACATTCATGAAGTTGCCCACAGCAGAGTTCTTTTCATGTTGTGGGGGGGCATTGCCCCCCCGCACACCCCGTATTTAGAATTACAAACTCCACCACAGGCAAAATTGGAATCTCAGGCAAATGGGTGTTGGGATTGTGGCTTCAGGATGTTGGGTGTTGGGGAAATGACTGTTGGGATATAGTAATACTCTTGGGGCAGGGATTGGTCATTAATTAGTGCTGACACCTATGTCCCAGTCTGACTCCAGATTGAAAAATTCTTGTGTCAGCAGACTGGGATTCAGCTTAAAAGTCTTTTATTTCTCGAACCAGCCTCTATACCCAAACAATTAAAACTAACACCAATACTGTGGTCACTCAAAGCTGTGCGACACCTCTCTGCCTATATGGGCTCTGATTGGACAAAAGCACGTGTCCAACCAGTGCTGGGAACTCAAAATGTTTGTACAGCACATTGCCCAATCCCAATCAATTGCTGCCTCCAGCTCCAGACTGTTACTGTTGGTGACCTACTGTGGGAGAGCAGCTTTCTATCATTTTAAACTATTAGGGAGCATTATCTTTTACTCCGAACATTTGTGTTTAAATATTTCCAACTTAAACATGCAATTGCCTCTTTTCTGAGCCCTAATCCATGGTCCTTATAAGCTCAGCTACTATCCCTGCCTTTATTTCCATGGCTGAACAACCCCATTCAGTATCCAAGTTGCATGGGTACTATCAGGATAAGGATCCCACCATCCCCATGGGCATCTGTTATTATTGGACATAGGCTTTGAACTTGCCTACAGAATCTAGACCATGGCAGAACATGTGGCGATATCTATTCAAATTTCTCAAGCAAGATAGATACTGAATGACTCAGTTTCAGATTTTGCAGAATTTATATTATACTCCTTCGTGGTTGTATAAAATGGGGCAGCTCCCTTCGCTGACATGCACCAGATGTGGGATGGAAGAGGGTTGTCTTAAGCATCTTCTTTGGGAGTGTATTACAGTAATTCCTTTTTGGAACTCTATTAAAAATTCATTGGACCCTTTTCTGTGCTTGGATGATTTTTTCTCGCCTGACATTTGCCTCGTTGTTTTTTATCCGGATGATCATTTTGGCCCACAAAAAGCATATATGGCTGTGATAGCAGTTACAGCTAAGTTAATTATTTTGCAACATTGGTTAGATAGATGATACTATCCCAACATATAAAAATGGCATCACAAAATTATCCGTGCCCTTGAGGTTGAGAAACAGGTTGCTTATAACCAAGGCAAGATGGAAGGATACCGTTCTCGTTGGGAGCTGCTCCATGCCTTACTGTCCATTGCTACAATTTAGAGAAGAGAAGATGTAGTTACAATGTCCCAATTTTGTTATGGTATTATTTCTTCCTTTCCTTGTGGTGCCCCGATGGCATAATTATTCTAATTTCTGGTTATTATTGCTGTGCTTAGGGTTCTGGAACCTCTTTTTATGTATAACTATGAGATTTGGTCTTGGGGAGGATGGGGGGGTTTGGGTAGTATTTTTCTTTTCTTACTGTACTTTTGTGATTGTGTGACTGGTCATTTATTGTTTATGGTATTTCTTTTGTGAAAAATTCAATAAAGTATAGTTCATTTAAAAAAAGAGAATACACTACGGGTTTCAAACCCCAAGAAATCTTACAATAGTGACAATTGCAGTATGGTCTCACCATAGGACTGCCCCGGAGCCGAAATGGTTAATAGAACCTATGCTAATGATGAAATGTTAGGCTCGAGCTCGGTTTTCAAATCACTGTCCCTGGTTGCACTTCCTGCAATCGTCAGATTCTTTACTCCGCTTGCCTCAGTAAGATGTCTCCAGAGAGCTCTCCTTCACTTCATCTGAAGAAGTTATTTTCTTGGTTTAAATTGTAGTCCGTTTTATTTTCATTGATTTTTGAAGCACTGTCCTTGGTTCACAGGTAGAATTAGTTAGATAGTGTTGGTTTGGTAAGTTTTATCATTTCCTCTCGAGTTCTCCCTAACCAGGAAGGAACCTATGCTTTGATTTGGTTTGAATTTATTTATTTTCATTTTGGGACCATCCGGTAAGGCGTTTATTTATTTTAAACTTTTTGATAATATTTACTGAGGTGATTCTTGGTTCACTTTGGTTCTAACCAACTGATAAATGTCACAGCCTAAGAAACGATCGGGCCCCTCAGGTTTCCAACATTGTACAGAGTGGGGGGAACCGTTCGCTAAAGCAGATACTCATTTAATTTGTGTTATTTGTTTGGGGTTTGATTGCCTCAAGGAGGACTGTGAAATTTGTAAAAATTTCCCTCAGTCGGCGCTTGATAGGCGACTTAAATGACTGCAGGAGAAAATGTCTGAGAAAACCGCTGACCCGCTAGCAGACACTTATAAGGAACCGGGGGACCAGCCCTCTGACAAGGGTGACTCCTCATTTACTAAAAGAAGATCTGCCAAACCGGACATTGACCCAGTGCATTCAGGCAAAGGAAAAAAAGAAATAAAAACACACAGCGGTTGAACTGCAACCGAAGGCATCGGTTCCAACCGCTGAAGAGATAGCGAATGCAATTTGCATAATTCAGTCCTTGCAGACCAATCCAATCCCAGTTGAAAAACAACTGTGTTTGGCTACTGCAGGCTCTGCTTCAGTTTCTGGTTCAGGGGAACCCGAAGTGGAGGTTTGTGTAGAGGAATATTATGAAGATGATGACCATGAGGAAGAAGAGGACTATGGGGAGCCCATTGAACCAGATATCTCCCCAGATCCTCACAAACCTGACTCCCGTGATAAGGGAACTGAGGATTATACATCTAATTTTCAGTTTGTTAGGCAGGTGGCTCTGTCTTTGCACCTTCCCACTCAAGAATCCACTGATGAGGAGGAAGAACAACATTACAAAAAGATGATGGATGTGCCAACTTCTAAAAGGGTTTTGTTACCTATCCATAAATCCCTAAAGAAACAGGTCCTGAAAGTACTGCATACCCCAACTTCCATTCCACCCCTGGAAAGAAAAGTGGATAAAAAGTACTGGCTGGCTAAGGGTGGAGCAGAGTTCTTGTTTGGACACGCTACCCATGATGGAGTGGTGCAGGCTGCAGCCTGTGATAAGACTGGCATTCCTTTAGCTTCACATCCTCCTGATAAAGACTCCAGGAGGAGAGATTCCATTGCCAAAAAACAGTACCTGGGGTCTTCTCTTGTAGTAAGGCAGGCATCTAATATGGCCTATGTTGCAAGGTTCCAGAGGACTTTGTGGAACACTGTGATGGAAATCACAAAGTCAGGGCCAGCCCCCATGGCAGCGGATTTGGAGGAAGCTGCAAAAGGGGCATAGAGGCATCTAAAGCGCAATTTCGTATGGCAGTAGACAGTAATGATACCACTGCCAGACAAATGGCCTCTTCTGTATCTCTAAGAAGGTTTGCCTGGCTCAGGACAACTAATCTGACTCAGGACACCCAGTCCAAAGTAATGGATTTCCCTGTGATCCTCTGTCTCTGTTTGGTGAGCAGACAGAGGCTTACATGAAGAAAATGGATGAGTACAAGACAGGCTATCAAAGTGCTGCTGTTAAAAATAAGTCCTCTACACCCCATAAGCAGCAAGGCAGGGGTCCCAGAGGCAGGCCTTATAGGCCATTCTTTCAGCCCCAAGCTTACCCCCAGTACCAGCAGCAGAGGGGCTACTTTAGAGGCAGGGGCAGAAGGGGTGGCAACCAGATAACCTCTAGCACTCAGCCAGCTTCCCAACCTAAGCAGACACCCTGAGGGGTCTGCTCGGATTGCCTCCCTGGTACCAGTAGGAGGCAGGTTGGCCCATTACCTCCAGGAATGGAAATCCATTACTACAGACAAGTGGGTCCTGGAGGTAGTGGGCCAAGGTCTAGCCCTCAGTTTCAAATTAAAACCAAGGCTGAGGGAAAAATTTTTTCAACCTTCCTCCCCAGCAGAGTCTCTGTTGCTAGAGAAGGAAGTATTAAATCTCCTATCCCTAGGGGCAATAGAGCCAGTTCCCCTGCAGCGGAAAGGGAAAGGCCTCTATTCAAGGTACTTCCTCACTATCAAGAAAACAGGGGAGTGGCGACCCATATTGGATCTCAGACATCTGAACAAGCATTTACTGAAACCAGAATTCAAAATGGTCACTCTGTCTACAATTCTGTCCATTTTAAAGCAATGGGATTGGTTTGCATCCCTAGACCTCAAGGATGCATACTTCCACATCCCAGTAAGGCAGTCACACAGAAAATTGCACAGGTTCAAACTGCCTTCAGGTCATTACCAGTTCAGGGCAATGCCTTTTGGTCTCACTTCTGCTCCAAGGGTGTTCACAAAATGTCTGGCTGTAGTTGTGGCACACCTAAGGAGACAAGGAGTGGCAGTATTTCTAACCCCAGGAATCACTCATTATGATTAAACTAAATGAAGTCAGCCTCCTGTGTTGAACTACCCAGAGAGATGGAATTATATGCAAATTATGGAACTCTCATGTGGCTCATGCTACTTTCAAACTGCTGCCTTAGCAACTGCTGCACTCTAAGTGCTTCAGATTCTTTACTCCGCCTGCCTAGTAAGGACGTCCCGGAGAGCTCTCCTTGAATTGTCTTCAGAATTCATTATATATGTGGATAAGTACTCATTTTGAGTTTTATTTCAGATTGCTGCCTTAGAAGTTTAGTTTTTAATAATTGTAATGTAGTTTTAGTCTTTTAGCGGTTCCCTCGCGGTCCCCTGGAACCAAGGGTTCCGCTCACTCTGTCTAGATTTTCATTAGTTTTTGTGTTTTAACTTCCTATTTGCGGTCGGTTCCTTTGACTGCTTTATTTTATTAAACTTTTAAGTTAATTTCGGTTCCATTTTTCTTAAGGAACCGAATAGCACTCGGTTCCAGGAACTGTTAGCGTTTGTTTATATTTAAAAACCCCGATTCCTAGATATACTGTTGTCGTGAGATTGGTATTTTTTCCGCTTATTCAATGTCAGAAACCCACTTAGATAAGCCTAAGAAACGCACAGGACCCACTGAGTTTAAATATTGTGAGTCCTGTGGTCTGATTATAGCAAAGGCAGATAGACATTCTCTTTGTATTTCCTGTTTGGGCACCAGTCATATTTTTGCTAATTGTGAGGTTTGCAAGTCTTTCTGTCCAAAAACGTTAAGAAAGAAGGCTAAAAAGCTAGAGGAAATGGCTTCTGCTTCAGCTGCTGATACTAGTGCATCTACCTCTATCCCTAAAAAGGATGGAGGCAAAGCTAAAGACACAGACAAAAGTTCAGAGAAACCTGACTAAGGTAAGTCAAAGAGGACTGTGGAGACAGTGGCTGAGGCTGTCCGTCTTAAGAAAAAGTGCAAAGAGAAGCATATCGCTA
Organism: Neoceratodus forsteri; assembly: GCA_016271365.2. Lineage (NCBI taxonomy): Eukaryota > Metazoa > Chordata > Ceratodontiformes > Ceratodontidae > Neoceratodus > Neoceratodus forsteri. The sequence continues at coordinate 212,219,851 of CM028129.1, read as the reverse complement.
CGCCTCCGGCTGAGAAGGCTAAAGAGCATCCAGCAGACAAACATAATATGCCCTTGGCTAAGGACATTGCTAAGGCATTATAGGTCCCACAAGCCCTGCAGGTTACGGCCCCGGTCCCTACACCAGCTGCATTGGTTCCTCCTTCGGTTCCTGTTTCACAGGAACCTCAAGTTACTTATGGTGAGGAGGATGATGAGGATTTTGAAGGGGAACCGATATACCCGGAAGTTTCCCCTGAGCAGGAGTTCGGGTCCCCTCCTAGGGGCCCAGAAGAGTACTCCTCCCATTATGCTTTTGTAAAAAGCATGGTGGAGACCCTTAATCTCCCTCTTCAGAAGACTGAAGAGGATGTGGAGGAAGCAGAGTTCCTCAATATGATGGGTTTAACTCCAGCAAAACGACTTCTTTTGCCAATGCATAAGCCCTTACAAAAGTAAGTAAGTAAATTTTAATTTTTAAGCGCTTTTCAAAACCAAAGCGCTGCACAATTTAGCAAACATTAAGATTTACAAATTATGACAAGAATAACAATAAATAACAATAAAAATCACAGTAAAATTCACAATAAAATCACAATAAAATCACTCTCCATATGCTTTTTGGAATAAATAGGTTTTTTAACTCCGACTTAAAACTCTCGACGGTCAGGCAGCTACGTATCCGATGAGGTAGAGAATTCCACAGGGTCGGGGCAGAGTAAGAAAATGCACGTGCCCCAGATGTTTTTAAACGTACCCTGGGAATCTCTAGCAATCCCTCATCGGCGGATCGGAGTGAGCGAGAGGGACAGTAGGGAATGAGGAGATCTTGCAGGTACCGCGGTCCCTGTTCATGTAGGGCTTTACAGGCCAGTAAACCGACCTTGAAGGTGATCCGCCACTGAACTGGCAGCCAGTGCAGTCCGCGCAGCACAGGCGTAATATGACTGTTTCTAGATGTCCTTAGTCAAAAGCCTGGCTGCTGTGTTCTGCCCCAGCTGCAAGCGGCAGATATCAACCCTCGGTAGCCCTAGGTATAGGGCATTGCAGTAATCAAGGCGAGAGGTCACAAAGGCATGGACCAATATAGGAAGGTCAGCCAGAGGAACTAGATGTTTCACCCGGGTGATATTCCTAAGATGGTAAAAGGAAGATATGACAACGGATGACACCTGCGATTTTAGGGTCAAACCGTCGTCAATAATAACGCCCAGATTACGCACCCGGTCTGAGGTTGAGAGTTGGGCACCATCAATCCATATGCCCGAAGGAAGCCCAGCCCTACAACCTACCTCAAGGTGACCTGGGTCCACCGCCGACACTTCAGTCTTATCCGGGTTTAACCTCAACCAGCTGGCACTCATCCAGTCCTTGATCTCGGATAGACAGCTGTTAAGTATAGAGACTGCATCTTCCTGTCTGGGACTAAAGGACAAATACAGCTGGGTATCATCTGCATAGCAGTGAAAACCCAGACTGTATCGCCTAATAATGTCTCCCAATGGCAGCATATAAACAGCGAACAACATGGGTGCCAAAATGGAACCCTGCGGTACCCCACAGGACAGGAAGATGGTATCAGAGGAATAAATTCTGGTGATAATCCTCTGTCTCCGACCCGTGGGGAAAGATCGAAACCAATGCAGAACTGTACCAGACAGACTGCAATAAAGCTGCAGGCATTCCAAAAGCACACCATGGTCCACAGTATCAAATGCTGCAGAGAGATCAAGAAGGACTAGAATAGTACGAGCCTTTCGATCTCTCGCAATCAGGAGATCATTTAGAACCCAAACAAGAGCAGTCTCAGTACTATGTCTTTTCCTAAATCCAGATTGAAGAGTATCATAGATATTGTGATCTGTAAGATGGTCATCCAGTTGTAGCGTAACCACCTTTTCAATAACCTTGCCCACAAAGGGCAGGTTAGAGACAGGTCTGTAGTTAGCTGGACAATCTGGATTCAGTGAAGGCTTTTTTAGGAGTGGTCGAACGACCGCCTCCTTTAGGGGATCAGGAAAGACCCCCTGCTCCAAAGATTTCCAGATAATTTCAGCAAGGATCGGGCAGATAGTATCTACGTAACCTAATAATAGTGACGTAGGGCCTGGATCCAAACTACAGCTGGTTGGACGTACAGTCTGGACAGTCCTCACAATATCCATGAATTCTGGCCTACCAAAGTCACACCAGGTGACACAGGTGTTTGTTTCCCTTTGCCGATCACCGCAAACCCTTAAAGAGTGAGCCTGGCCGATATCCGACCTAATGCCGGCAATCTTATCTGTGAAAAATCGAGCAATCTCATCACACTTTATTTGTGAAAAATCTCTTCCAGACTGTAGACAGAGTGGATTGCACAGTCTGTCGACAGTCCAAAAGAGTTGAGCTGGTCGGTTTCGCCCAGCAGCAATCTCCCTGGACAGGAATTCTGCCTTCTTACAGGTGATTGCTGATTGATAGGTATCATAATGATCCATCAACCTAAGTTTGTCAGCATCCAGGCCGGATTTCCGCCAGGCCCTCTCTAGCCTTCGCCTCACTCTTCTCAGTTCCTTCAAAGACTCATCAAACCATAGAGTCTTAGGGCGCTGAGTGAGTGGGCGAACACTGACAGGAGCAACTAGGTCCAAGGCCTCGCTCACCGCCTTGTTATAGGCAAGAACAAGGTCTCCTGGACCCATGCTCTCACCTGAAATACCCGATAGGTCCAGTACCGCTAATAGACCCTCTGGGGTAACTCCCCTTAAAGGGCGATACTGAACCATCTCCGTAGAGGCAGGCCTATTAGGGGGTGCCCCAAAGCTGAATCTTATGGTGTGATGGTCTGTCCACATTCGGTTCCACCCCAAATTCGTGATATCCAAATCCAGTAGGAACACTAGATCCAATGAGTGACCTCCTATATGGGTAGCAGAGGTAACTACCTGTGACAGGCCATCATAGTCATAAGTTGGAGGAAGTTCTTTCCAAAGTGCGAGTTCATCAGCGACCAGGCATGAAGTCACCCAGTATTAACCATCTGGGCGACTCCAATGCCACGTCGACGATGAAGTCCGCGAACTCCTTCAGGAATTCTCCACCATCACCGGGTGGATGGTAGATGAGGAGAATCCTAAACCCTGCACCTGCTGCCTGGATACACTCAAAGGATCTAGTGTTACCCACCAGTACATCCACAAGATTCAGATCGGTTCTAAAAAAGATGGCTACTCCCCCGCCCCTACGATCCAATCTCGGGCAATGCATCACCGAGAACCCAGCCGGAGCAGTAGAATCTAATATAGGACCTGTGTTCTCATCCAGCCGGGTCTCGGTGATATATGCCAGGTCAGATGTTGCAACAAGGTCTGCAATAATTGCAGCTTTGTTCCTAATAGACCTGGCATTACATAACACCGCCCGGGTTGGATGGGTTTTCGGAGAGGAGCGCAGTACCTGCCCACAATCTGTGGAGCCCTTGGGTATGGGAATCAGGCAGGGAGGACCCCTCTCCTGATCCCATTTCGCCCCAGGGCATCTCCTCATCCTAACTACCCCTATCTGCCCACTCCTTTCCAATCTCCCACTCTGTCCAGTCCAGCCATCCCTCAAGTGCCTTCTCGCTATCCCCGCTGCACGACACTTATTAAAGATATCAGCAGACAGATGGGGACAGTGAAAAGGATGGCGGCTCCAGAGCAGAGTGGGAGAATAGCGCCTAACCGTCGTAAGGGCCATCCAACACATCTTAAATAACCAATATCTAACAAAACCAACTTAACTTAAGACAAACCTATCTTAAATAAGCAAGTAATGTTATACTAAACAAACAAAACCTGTAATAAAGCTAAAATAATAAATTATATTTAGAGTTTAAGCTATTAAACCCACTACAAAACCAAAGAATGTAAATTTTTTAAACTCAGCAAAATAGTGTAAGAGTAGATACAAGCAGTCACGGTCTTTTAAACCCCATAACTCTCACTACGAAGAGAGATAGGGCATATTCAAAGTCAGAGCACAAAAACTAAAAGCATCCATTATTCCAGGTTTAGAAACTCCAGTCTATCTAAAACCCAGGTGATCAAAGTCAGGCTGACTTGTAAGCAGGATAAAACTTTAGGCAGTTCTAGTCCAGGAGCATCAGTATCGCAGCAATCTTGTGAGGGAGAATAGCTACCCCCAAAGTGGACCACTGACCCAGGCTGGACCCAAACGATGACCCCAGAACAGTGTCCACCCACCGGTAGACCCCCTTCAGTAAGTCCAGGAGACCCCGGCAACTAACATCCGCCCTTCAGCAGGTCAAAGCTGGCGTCACTCGCCCCGAGCCCAGCCAGCATCAACCACACCAGGCAACTATCCCACAGCACATCTCCAAACTCCAATCACCATAAAATCCACAGGCACAAAAGGCAGCATTGCAGATACTGCAGACCCCAACTTCTATCTCTGGGGTAGATAAAAAAGCTGACAAAAAGTATCAGCTAGACTGATCGACTGCTGATTTTTTGTTTCACCATCCTGACACCGAAGGGGTGGTTCAGGCTGCTGCCTGTGACAAAGTCAGAATACCACTGGCTACCAACCCTCCGGATAAGGACTCACGAAAAATGGATGCCATGGGGAAAAAGGGTTACATGGCTGCTTCCTTGTTAATCAGGCAAGCCAACTACATGGCATATGGAGTATAGTACCAAAAGGCACTCTAGAACACAGTTTTAGCCCTTGCTGACAAGGTTCCAGGTGAAGTAGCAGTGGATCTGCAAGAAACAGCAAGGGCTGCACTTGATGCCACTAAATATCAATTCTATATGGCAGTGGACACCAATGACACAGCTGCCAGGCTAATGGCATTAGTTATCTCCCTTAGGAGATTTGCGTGGCTCAGGGCCACCAGCCTTACCACACATACACAGGCCAAGGCAATGGATTTCCCTGTGGAGGATAAATCATTGTTTAGTGTTAAAACTGAAGCATACGTGAAAAAAAGTAGAGGAATACAAGTCTACTTTTCATGGCAGCTCGAAGGACAGACCTTCTACTTTCTATAGATCCCAGAATAGGGGAGGCAGGGGTAGGGTTTTTTCTCCCAAACCCTTTTTCCAGACACAGGCCTCTCAGCCGCAACAGCAAGCGAGAGGCTATTTCAGAGGAAGGGGCAGGAGAGCAATGAGAAGAGCTTCTCCCTCTCCTCAGCTTCAGACACAACCCTCACAGAACCCCTGATGGGCTGCTTCAGGTCGCATCTCCCCCTCTGTGGAACCACCAGTGGGTGGCAGATTGGCTCACTACCTCCAGGTGTGACATACTATCACCACAGATGGGTCCTGGAGGTAATGAGCCAGGGTCTGCACTCAACTTCATTTCATTTCATTTCCCAAGTTGGGAACAAGAAATTTCACACCAGTCACCTCTGCAGACAGAATCTTACTGGATGCAGAGGTCAAACACCTTTGGACAATCAAGGCAGTGGAACCAGTGCCCCTAAACCAAAGGGGCAGAGGGTTTTATCCACATATTTCTTCACAAGGAACCTATTCTGGATCTCAGAATGTTAAACAGACACATTTGTGAAGCCAAAACTTCAGAATGTCACTCTGGCTTTAATCATTCCCACAGGCTTTTGGCAACACTTATTTAGCCTAATCTCTGCTTCAAGGCCTTCAAAAAAAAAATTATAAATTTTTTGGCCTACCTGGACAACTGGTTGATAGTGGGTCAGTCCCTGCAACATGCAGAGTACTTCCTGGCTCTAACAAAATCCCTGTTTTCCCATAAATGACCAGAAGTCCCAGCAAAAACAACAGTACAAGTACGGGAGTTTATTGGAGCAGAACTGAATAACACCCTAGGCAAAGCTTTTCTGCCACAGGACACAGTAAACAATATTCTGCAAATAGCAAACTTGTTGTACCAGAAAAACCCAAATCGGCCAGAGAATTCCTCAGGCTACTGGGCACAGGGTAGCTGCCCCCCATGGTGGCTCTGGGTGCCAGATTTCGTAGGAGAAACATCCAGTTCTACCTAGGACAGTACTGTCATAAAGGACAGATTCTGTCCAGGATGGTTCCAGTCACCCACATCCTCGTACAAGTACTGCAGCGGTGGCTGGACAAACAAAACCTTAGAATAGGGGTGTTTTTTTTTCATAAGGGAACACCTTTCCTTAATTTTCACATCAGATGCTTCACTTTTAGATTGGGAAGCACACAAGTTTGACCATGCAGCAAGTGGCGCATGATCTCCCCAAGAGTTCCTATTACACATAAACCTCTTAGAGCTCAGGACAGTCTACCTAACTCTTCAGGTATTTGCCTCACATCTTCAAAACAGGGTGGTGCAAGTCAGAATGGGCAACACCACAATTATGTACTACATAAACAGGTAGGAACCAGGTCAGCCCCACTGTGCACAGGAGCATTGGGGCTGTGATCCGTGGCATACTCTATGGGAGTATCCTAATCAGCCATGCACCTGCAGGAAAAGACAATGTATTGTCAGCTCCCTCAGCAGGGTAAATCAGGACCACCACTAGTGGTGACTGAACACTCAGATGCTCAGTACAATCTTCAGGGGGTGGGGCACCCCAGAGGTGGATCTTTTTGCCTTGGTGGAAAACCACCAGTGATCAATGTACTGTTGTAGGCCCCTTCTCAGGGTCACATTCCTCCTGGAGGCATTGGCCCTTGATTGGACGGGGGAGTTTTCTATATGCCTTCCCTTCTTTCCCATTGATATTCAGGACCCTGCTGAAATTGAGATACCAACCAGCAACAATGATATTAGTTTCACTGGCTTGGCTGAGACAGCACGGGTACTCACTTCTCTTAACTCTGTCAGTAGTTCCTCCAAGTCACTTGCCTAGGAGGCACAATTTGCTGACCTCCTCTCAAGGCAGGATCCTGTGTTCCAACCTCCAATCACTGAGGCTCAAAGCCTGGCTCTTGAGGAATTAGAATTTGTTAACCTTAAACTGTCAGAGCCGGTATTGCCAGTGCTTAGGGGTTCCAAGAAACTTTTCATCAAGAAAACATATTCTTCTAAGTGGAAGGTTTTCTTTGTGTATAGGTTGCAGGTAAGGGTATTGACCCCTTCAAGGCTGGCTTGGTTTTTTGCCCAGACTGCCTGACACACTTACATTCTTTAGGACTGAGGCCTTCGACTCTAAACGGTCACTTGGCTTCAGTCTCTGCTTACTTTTCTGCTGGTAAAGAGAGAGCCATGGCCTCTCATCTGGTCTTCAGAAAACATTTAAAGGCCTCAGCCTTCATCACCCTCCACTGAGGGAACCAGTTTTGGCCTGAAATCTGAATATCTGTACTGCCAAGCTCATGGACACACCATTCGAGCCCAGGGGAAACTGCAGATTTGAAATATGTCACTTGTAAATCTCTGTTTCTGCTGGCTATTACTTTACCCAGAAGGATCAGTGACTTACAGGTCCTGTGCACAGATGAACACTACATCTTGTTCCACAGGGATAAGATGGTCCTCAGGAACAATAGAAAATTCCTTCCTAAAGTGATATCTCATTTTTTCCATTTAAATCAGTCTATCACCCTACCTTTTTTCTTTTCAGAGAACTCAGTTCTCCAGAAATAAAGCTTCACTCACTGGAGGTCAAAAGGGCACTTAGCCATTATATTGACAGAACCAAGTCTTGCAGGTCACATCAGTTGCAACTATTCCTTACCTGTGGTGAAGTAGGTAAAGGTAGGCCTGCCACAAAATGTATTATCGCTCACTGGAGAGTGGCATATATACAACTTTGCTATACTAAGCTGGATAAACAGGCACCCCTGGGCTTTGAGGGCACATTCCACCAGGGGCACAGCTGCGTCAATAGCAGCTTCAAGAGAAATTCCACTACTGGAAATCTGCAAAGTAGCTACATGGAAAACAGTACACAACTTCACAAACCATTACAACCTGTACATTGAATCCAGAAGTATGCTCAATTTGGTACAGCAGTGCTGCAGAACCTGTTTTTAAGATAGGTTCTCAGCCCAACCTCCAAAGGTACTGCTTGGTAGTCTGCATTTAGTTTAATCATAATGAGTGATTCCTGGGTTTAGAAGAAAAATTACTCACCATAGTAATCTTGTTTCTTCAAAGGGATCACTCATTATGATTAAAGCTCCCTCCCTGCCTCCCCTACTAAAACCTATAACGGGTTATTCTGCTTCCCTGCTGTAGAGAGTTTTTGCCTATAGGGCTTAAGTTAGAGACTCACTATTGTGCTTTACCAGTTGGTTTCCTTGTGGTCTCCAGTTTCTTAGATTTGTTTATTGGGGCATTTTTGACCTGAGAGGGCAAAAAACGTTATTTTACTTTATTTTATTTTATTAGAATTTTAGTTGTTAATTAGTGGGCCTTTTACCCAGTTAGGCTATGTAAGAATCTAAAGCACTCAGAGTGCAGCAGTTGCTAAGGCAGCAGTTTGAAAGTGGCATGAGCCACATGAGAGTTCCATAATTTGCATATAATTCCATCTCTCCGAGCAGTTCAACACAGGAGGCTGACTGCATTTAGTTTAATCAAAATGAGTGGTCCCTTTGAAGAAACAAGATTACTATGGTGAGTAATTTTTTCTTCCCTACCTAGATGACTGGTTAGTCGTAGGGCAAACTCCTCAACAGGTCAAGCAGCCCCTGGTGCTCACACAGGATCTCCTGCAGTCCCTAGGATTGTTGATAAATCAAGCAAAGCCAGGACTGCAACCAGTGCAGCTCCTAGAATTCATAGGGGCTCAACTGGATTCAGTGAAAGAAAAAGCTTTTCTTCTGTAGGAAAGGGCATGCAACTTGGTACAGTTGGCAAGTTCTTTCAAACCTGGCAGCCTCAGGCCTGCCAGGCACTTCCTACAGTTGTTGGGCCATATGGCAGCATCGACAGCTACAGTGCTATGAGCAAGGTTTCAGATGAGAGATATTCAATATCATCTAAGACAATACTGGCTCCGAAAGAAAGATTCACTGTCAAAGCTGGTCCCAGTAACCCTAACTTTCATGCAGGCTCTGCAGTGGTGGCTAGAAGAAAAGAACCTCAGGCAGGGAGTTCCTTTCCTACAGGTACAACCCTCCAGGGTGCTTACCATGGATGCATCCCTCCTGGGGTGGGGAGCACACCTAGAGGAGAATACTGTCCACGGTTCGTGGTCCAAACAAGAGTCCCTGCTTCACATCAGTTTATTTATTTATGACTTTGATAACCGGGTAAGTGCACTGATCCCAGGTACCATTTTCAGGCACGACCTGGGCCATAACACATGGCACAGGGTGACAGTGGAGTACAAGGTAATAGTAATACACATGAAACAGATCTGATACAAGCAACAATAGTAGACACAATATACAGGTTTGATGCATAGGTCCATTTGAGAACAGTGAATAAAGGTTTCAATATCAGACATGAGAAGACTTGGTACAAACAAACAAATCGTAGGCACAGTGTACAATGTGAGACTGCATCATCCAGTGAGCAAGTAATACACAGAATACTCAGTAAAAAAAAATGTATATACAACATGTACAGGCAAGGAAGTCAAATATTATTGTGAAAAATGCAATATAACAGTTGTAAGCAAGAGAGTTGACTAGTGTGGGTAGGTGGGTAGCCCCTGGGCTGGGGAGTTGACTAGTGTGGGTTGGTGTGAGACCCCTGGGAGCATCGGCAGGATGAGTTTTCCAAGAACCAAACTTTAAGGTGGGACTTGAAACTGGAGTGTGTGTCAATGGAATGGAGTTCAGCCAGTAGTTTGTTCCACTGCAAGGGGGCAGCTGCAGACCAATCTGCTGAAACTCAGGGCACTCTTGTTAGGATTGCAGGAATTTGCCAGCATGCTTCAGGGGAAGGTGGTACAGGTCAGTATAGACAACACAACCACAATGTACTACATCAACAAACAAGGAGGCACAAGGTCCACTCCTCTATGCACAGAGGCCATGAAGATATGGACCCTGGCTTATTCACTAAATATCCAGTTGTCAGCTGTTCATCTGCCAGGCAAAGACAATGTCTTGGCAGATGCACTGAGCAGAATACATCAGAGCCACCACAAATGGTCCCTGAACAGTCTGGTACTGCAAGTGGTATTCAAAAGGTGGGGAACCCTAGAGATAGACTTCTTCGCCTCACCAGAAAATCACCAGCTTCCAAGATTTTGTTGCAGGCCCCCAGTGACAGGTTCAGTGCCACTGGATGCACTAGTTCTGGACTGGACTGGGAAGTTTCTGTATGCCTTCCCTCCATTTCCCTTGTTACTATAGGTTCTGAGCAAACTCAGATCCCAGTCTGCCACAATGATTCTGATTGCTCCAGATTGGGCCAGGGAACCTTGGTACTCCATGGCACTGGATCTATCAATAGCCATGCCAGTCAGCCTCCCCAGGAGGCACAACCTATTGACTTCATCTCACGGAGGATCCTGTATCCGAGCCTTTGGTCCCTCAGGCTCAAGGCCTGGCTCTTGAGGACCTAGAGTATGCCAATTTGCATCTTTTCAGAAAGTGTCAGGGTTTCTACAAAACCTTCTGCCAGAAAGATTTGTGGAAAAGATTTTCTATTTGATGTCAGAATAAAAACCTGAACCATAATCAGGCAGGATTGCCTGAGGTTTTGGATTACCTTACCCACTTTCACTCTCTAGGCTTAATGCTATCCACATTGAAGGTGCATTTGGCTGCAGTTTCCGCTTACTTGTCAGCAGGTAAGACATCTTCCTTGGCATCTAACCCTGTGTTCAGGAGTTTATTTAAAGGACTGATGCACTTGCACCCACCTCACAGAATTCCCATTCCAGTATGGGATCTTAATATTTGCATAGCACAGCTTATGCTGCTGCAACCACCCTTGGAAGACTGTGTTCCTGGTTGCCATTACCTCTGTCAGGAGGATCGGTGAACTCCAGGCCTTGTCCATGGAGCCTGATTATGTGGTATTCCATAGGGACAAGGTGGTCCTTAGGACAAATAATAAGTTCCTTCCAAGGGTGGTTTCAGATTTTTACATTAATCAATCCATCACACTTCCAGTCTTCTTTACTGACTATTCTACTTCAGGTGAACATAGACTGCATAGCTTAGATGTTAAAAGAGCTATCAGTTACTACCTGGAACATACAAAAAGTCATAGAGGGGGTTAAACCCAACTCTGTTTGACTTATGTGGAAGTGGGAAAAGGCAAGCCTTCCACTAAGAGATCCATAGCAAGATGGATTGTGGCATGTATCCAGTTCTGTTATAGCAAAATGGGCAAACAGCCCCCTCAGGGGCTCAGGACCCATTCTACAAGGGGGACAGCTGCGTCTATAGCAGCTCTAAGAGATATTCCTTTATTGGAAATCTGTAAAGCAGCTACCTGGAAAACAGTCTACACATTCACTAAACATTACTGTTTGGATACCCAGGCTAGGAGTGATGCCAGGTTTGGCACAGCAGTTTTGCAGAACTTGTTTCCTAAATAGGTCCTCTACCCACCTCCAAAGGCACTGCTTGGGTAGTCTGCAATTGTCAGACTACAGTAAGATTTCCTGTGGTTTGAAGAAAACATTACTTACCATAGTAATCTTGTTTCTTCTAAGGGAATCTTACTGTATTCTGAGCTCCCACCCGTCCTTCCCTGCTAGGACCTACAGGACACTGCACACTGCCTGTTACTGATGTTGGAAACCTGTGGGTACCTATTAGTTTCTTGGGTATCTGTTGACTTGAGTCTTAGTTATGCCCTTTGTTAGTTGAAGGTGTTTTTTTTCCTATCCTAGTCAGGGTATTTAGTATTGGTTAAGTTTGCTTAGTATTTTAGCTTCTGCATGTTTCATAAGAATCTGGCGGTTGCAGGAAGTGCAACCAGGGACAGTGATTTGAAAACCGAACTCGAGCCAAACATTCCATCATTAGCATAGGTTCTATTAATCATTTCGGCTCCGGGGCAGTCCCATGGTGAGACCATACTGCAATTGTCAGAATACAGTAGGATTCCCTTAGAAGAAACAAGATTACTATGGTAAGTAATGTTTTCTTCTACTCCCATTACTTCATTGTCCCAAAGAAGACTGGGGACATGCATCCCATTCTCGACTTCAGAAAACAAAACAAGTTTCTGTATCGCAAGAAGTTCAAGATGGGTTCCCTAGGAACCCTTTATGTCTAAGGACAGGTTAAGAAACACAGGGAAAATGAGAAGCAGTTGTAGAATTTGCAAAAAGTATTTGTACTAGCAGTAACAAAAAAATAAACTTGTTCTGTATAACTATTTACAAAGGCAGAATAAACAGAGAAGATCCATTGGAGTTTTCCTTCAATATCTGTTTCTCTTAAAACATTATAGCGGTGTCTCTCTTATAAGTCTTTGCAACCCCTGTTCTTAACAAGCATCCTGTTTATTTTCTAAAATGATCTTCCGGAACATAAAGTCTCCACCACGCATTCACACTGATGGGAGTACGCCGGAGGTGCTAGGACCCAGCGGGAGCCAGACTTTTTCATGAGGGCTGGCTCTAGCGTTACCACCTGTCCTGATTTTCTCAGGACTGTCCTGATTTGGGCAGCTCTGTCCTGCAAAAAAACATGAAAAATACTAAATGTCCTGACATTATAGTAGAAAAAATATTTTCAGATTTTCTTCTAAATATTGCAAAAAACTATAATACCTTACCTAAAAGATCTTAAAATGATAAGAAACACTAGAAACAACTAAAAAAACTACAACATATAGCCTTAATTCTGATTATTTAGAGAAAACAAATCTGATGCATTGGTCGAGGTTACATATTGTCCTGCGAAAAATCATATTTCAGTAAGAAATGTCCCACTTTGGGCTTCCTAAAAGGTGGTAACCCTAGCCGACACCGAGATGGAGTCACGAGGAAGTGGCACTGAGAGCCAGGCTCCTGCAGTATAGACTATCTTGGCATTGACTCTCCAACTGCCTCAGTTCCTTTTTTCCCCACGTTGAGTGCTCTTCAGTGAAGAGGTCGCTCGCCTGTGGGGAGTCAAACCTTCAACTAGCAACTTAGTTTTCAGTTTAATATTTTGTATTTTATCATGAAAGTACCGATTGTATTTTAATAAATTTCTTACTTGTACAAGAAAGAAGTCTTCAGCCCTCCATTGACGGAGTCGACCATGAGTGGGGCAGGTAACAGTAGGGAGACTTCGTATGAAAGCTTTTCAGTCAGCCGGGCCAGGTCTGGTCCACCGCCCTCTCCGGAGGGGGGTCTGACAACGGCTGGTTCAGTACTCAGTGGGTTAGGGGGTTCCCTTGAAAGCATAAAAAGAAACAGTCCCATTCACGGCACAGTTCGACCTCGAGTTCTTCTTCGGCGCACCGGTCAAAGGAGAAACAACATCGCTCGAGGTCGCCCTCTGGTACGTCTACGCATAGAGGGTCAGGAGCCGGTCTCCGCTTCTTTCGGAGTCACCGGTTTCTGTCTCTTGTAGCTGGCCTCTTTGACACCAGAGCTCCTCTCCACCTATTGGAGGCACTTTCAATAAGCAGTTTCACCACTGGACTGCTCTTATGGAGCAGTGGGCTCGGAAGTTGGCCGACTGCCTGAACTGGCCAGTCCTTTGCCAGGGCCTTCGGGCCTGTCGGTTTCTAATTGGCAGGCAGGGCGGTTAGGACTTCCTAGTCACGCGGTACCTTCTTCGGTGCTGTCAACTCCGCACTCTGGTGTCTATCCCCCTTACATGGCTGCGGCACTGGGGTCCACACCGATGCCTTTATCTCCTGCCATTTTTCATACTTTACCTTCTAATTGCAGTTCTCAGAATTCTGCGATGGTGCAGTCATCTGTGATGCCGACCCCTCCAGCGCCGAGGTCCATTGCGGCACCGCATACCCTTTTGGTGCCATCCTCGGTGCCAGGGTTGGTGTCAGTGCCATGTGCTGTGCCACGCTACCTGTTGGTGCCCTCCTCGGCACCAAGGGTGGCATTGGTGCCATGTGCAGTGTTGCGCTTCCTGTCAGCACCATGCACAACACCGTTTTCTGTGTCAGCGCCATCTCTGTACTCAGCACCATTCTCTTCGACGGCGCCGAGGATCTGTATGATGCTGTCTAGTTTCCAGAGGTTTTCAACTCTGAATTTTTCTGCTTCTCTTCTTCCTCCTGGTTTTCATTCCGTTCCTGTCTATACAGTCCCCCCTAGGCTGTCAGGAGATGATTTTGAGCCCAGTCCAGATCTTCGGCTGGGTAATGATGTTGATGCTGATTCTGCCCTGGGCACAGGGATCAATCCTCCTGCAGAGCCTGTTGTTGAAGACCTTTCTTTTAAGTCTCTACTCAAGAATTTAAATTCTACTCTTTCTCTCCAGACCACAGAAATCGATCCTGGGAAGCTTCTGCGTCTCCAGTATCTTCATGTTCCAGAAATCCCTATGGATTTAACCCCTCCGGTACAGCCCTCTTTCAAGACTCTTTCCCAGATGGTGTGGAATAATCCGTCTCTTATTCCTTCTGTGGCCAAGTCCATAGATAGGAAATATGCCTCTCCCAAGCATCACCCCATCTTGGCCTCACAAGCCTTTTCTGATACCACTGTGGTCCTGGCAGAGAATGATAAGGCTGTCCGCTCTCAGGAATCTACAGCCTGTCCTATAAACAAAGAATCTCGCAAGATAGACACCTTAGGTAAGAGAGTCTTTGCTGCCTCAACTCTGGGCATGCGCATCGCCAGCTACCAGGGCTATTTTTTTCAATATGAGTATGTTCTTTGGCACTCAAAGCAACGGTATAAGCTCTGCCCGAGTCGAAGGTTAACTCAGAGCTACTACAGATCATAACTAGAGGTATCAAGTCCAACAATCAACAAATTAAACCTGCAATGGATGGTTTTGATACTGCTTCCCAGGCGACGGCAGCTGGCATTTGCACCCATCGCCATTCCTGGCTGTGAACTTCAGGCTTTGTGAATGATCCCCAACAGAAAATCATGGCCTTACCTTTCGAAGGTATGTATCTGTCTGGGCCTCAGGTGGAACAAGCACTAGAGGCCACACAGAAGACTAGGTCTGCCATTAAGACAGCTAGACCTCCGCCTGCTCCCTCTCAAGGAGGTGGGAACAAGTGTCAGTTTCACAACTGTCAGTCCTTTTGTGGCAAAGGCAGAGGAGACTTTAACAGAAACCAAACCCCTCAGCTGCAAAATAAAACACAGCAGAAGGCACAAGGCCCAAAAGCGCCCAGTGCCACCTTCTGAGTTTCCGGCCCAGATCCCACCTCAGCTGCCCGAGCAGGACTCTTCCTCAAAGAAGCTGTAAGGACCACATAGTAAGGATTAGGAAGGAGGGGGGGTTGGGTGGAAGCAGGGCGTGATAGGGCGGAAGCACTAAATGAGTACTTCTGCTCAGTATTTACTAAAGAGAAGAGGGGGTGACACCCAAGGTGGGAGAAATGGCAAAGCAGGGGGAAGTGGTGACAGATGGGAAATCATGGAGAGCAGAGTTTGAGAGGGTTTGAAGCAATTGAGGGTGGACAAGCGCCAGGCCCAGATGGCATCCACCCCAGGGTACTGAAGGAGCTGGCAGAGGTCCTTGCAGGACCTTTGGCAGACCTATTTAATGCCTCACTACATTCAGGGTGTGTACCTCAGGACTGGAGGATGGCTCATGTGGTGCCCCTCTACAAGAGTGGCCCCAAGGATGAACCGGGGAAACTACAGACCAGTGAGCCTCACATCCATCGTGGGTAAGCTAATGGAGACTATCCTGAAGGAGAGGCTGGTGGCCCTCCTAGAAGCCAAAGGACTACAGGACAGCAGACAGCATGGCTTCATACGTGGCAGATCCTGCCAAACCAACCTGGTCGAGTTCTATGACTGCGTAACTAGGCAACTGGACAGGGGCCATGCAGTGGATGTCCTGTATCTGGACTTCAGTAGGGCACTCGACTCAGTGCCACATGGAAGGCTGGGAAGGAAGTTAGTAGGCACAGGGGCGGGTGCAAAGCTAGTGAGATGGGTAGGAAACTGGCTGCAGGGGAAGGCAACAGAGGGTGGTGGTAGGTAGGGAGCTCTCACACCCAAGGGCAGTGATGAGCGGTGTTCCACAGGGCTCAGTGTTGGGACAAGTGTTGTTTAGGATATTCATTGCAGACATATCATGGGACATCAAGAGCAAGATCAGTCTGTTTGCTGATGATACCAAGGTAGGCGCGGTGGTGGATGACCTAGGGGGATGGCAGGGGTTGCAAGATGATCTGGCAAGCTTGAAACCTGGTCAGACACCTGGCAACTGGGCTTTAATGCCAAAAGTGCAAGGTGCTGCATTTGGGATGAAGAACCCAAGGAGGAGTTACCAGCTAGGGAAGTGCAGCTAGCCCAGACAGAGGAGGAGAAGGATCTGGGTGTGCTCATTACAGGGTCAATGAACAACTTGGCACAATGTAGGAAGGCAGCTGCAAAGGCCAACAAAATGCTGGGTTGTATTGCAGGGGTATATCCTCGAGGAGGGAGGGGTGATTCTGCCACTGTATGGGTCATTAGTTGAGACCACACCTGGAGTACTGGTGCAGTACTGTGCCCATATCTGAAGAGGGACATTAAGTTACTGGAGGGGGTGCAGAGCGACTAAGGTGATCAAGGAGCTGGGGGACTTATCATACGAGAGGAGGTTGAAGGAGTTGAACATGTACTCACTGGAGGAGAGGAGAGACAGGGGTGACATGATTGAAACCTTTAAATACATGAAAGGAATAAACAAGACGGGTACAGAGGGCTGTTCAAAGTAAGAGGAGGGCCACCAGAGGCATGATATGAGACTGGAGCGAGGAAGGTTCAGGAGGAGATGAGGAGACACTTTTTACAGAGAGGGTGGTGGCTGGGTGGAATGCATTACCTGCTGAAGTGGTATGCAGTAGAACAGTGGACTGCTTCAAACGAGGATGGACAGGACAAGGGGAAGGGTAATGAAAGGGAAGGGAGGGAGGGGGCAGCTGCAGAATAAGGGGTGCTAGCTGCACATTCGAGCAGACTTGATAGACCGCTAGGCCTTTATCTGCTGGCAAATTTCGTATGTTCGTACGTATGTTTGTAAATGGGCCCTAAGGATAATCAGCGAGGGCTACTCTCTCAATCTGTCAGAAACCCCTCTGGATCATTCTCCCAAGCAGCAACCTAGGTTGTCTGTGGCACAGTCAGACCTTCTTGCTTCTGAGGTACAAGGCCTTCTGAACAACAGGGCAGTAGAAGTAGTTCCACTGGATCAAAGAAACACAGGTTTCTACTCCCATTACTTTCTGGTCCCAAAGAAAACTGGTGGAATGTGCCCAATTCTGGATCTCACAAAGTTAAACAAATTCCTGCACAATGAAAAGTTCAAGATGATATCACTCAGTACCCTGCTACCTTTGATTAATCAACACGATTGGCTAGCCTCCCTGGACTTTCAGGACGCCTACCAGCACATTCTCATACACCCAAATCACCACAGATACCTAAGGTTCGTGGCTTTGGGTCAACACTGTCAATTCAGAGTCCTGCTCTTTGGGCTATCCTCGGCGCCTTGTATTTTTACAAAGTGCTGTGCAGTTCTCGCGGCGCATCAAAGGAAAATCGGAATCCAGGTGTTCCCATATCTGGACGACTGGCTTCTAGAAAGCCCCTCCAGGCAGGAGACTCTGGAGGCCGTGGCCACGGCCTCAGACATCTTCACATCCATGGGAGTCCTGCGGAACCTCAAAAAGTCACAGTTGCAGCCCTCCCAGAAGCTCCTTTTCATAGGAACCCTTCTGGACACTTCCTGTGTGAAAGCTTTTCTTCCGGAGGACAGAAGGAGCGATATCTTACAGATGGCCCGCTTCGTCAGAGAACACAACTCAGTGCGAGCTGTCTTGATTCAATGGATCTCATGGTATTCTCGGTGTTCACTGTACCTTTGGCTCGTCTCCAAATGAGAACCTCTCAGTGGATGCTCTGTACTCAGTGGTCCCCAACCACTCACCCTCAGTCCTTTCTCATCAAGGTGACAGAACCTCTGAAGAGGTCACTCACCTGGTGGTCTCAGGAGGACAACCTTCTGGAAGGATATCCCTTTCCTCCTTTGGATCATCAGATCTCCATTGCCATGAATGAATTCCTGATGGGTTGGGGAGCTCACTGCCGGGATCTCCACACCCAGGGTACGTGAACTCAGGATGAGTCTCAACTTCACACAAATGTCCTGGAAATGAGAGCTGTCCTCTATGCAGTCCGAGCTTTGAAGGACATACTCTGTCACAAGAACATACTCCTTCAAACAGACAACAAGGCAGTGATGTATTACATTAATAAACATGTTGACGCACAGTCTTACCCATTATGCAGGGAAGTAATGAGAATGTGGGAATGGTATCTGGAGCACAAGGCTCTGATTCCGGCAGTTTTCCTGCCAGGAGTACAAAACGAGCTGGCAGACCATCTCAGCAGAACAGAGACAGATCCTCATGAATGGTCTCTCGACTTAACCGTCGTTCAGTCACTCTTCGAAGAGTCGGGAACTCCGGAACTGGACCTTTTTGCATCCCCATTCAACGCAAAACTGCCTCTCTTCTGCTCCAGAAATCTGGGACCTGACATTTTTTGTCAGGATGCATTTCCTCCTTTTCCCCTAATTCAGAGGTTATTGCTCAAACTGGAGGCACGGGGGGGGGCAGAATGATTCTCATTGTCCCATTCTGGTCTCATCAGATCTGGTTCCCCTAATCAACAGACTATCGGAAACCTCTCCGAAACCGCTTCCCCTTTAGATGAACCTTCTGAGCCAGGGTCCTGTAGTCCATCCCAACCTGAGGTCTCTTCACCTCCACACTTGGCTCCTGAGGAGCTGGAGGTGAATAAGTTAAATGTTTCTCGTAGGGTTTTGGATATTCTTTTAGCTGCATGCAAGCCAGCCACCAGAAAAACCTACACAGCTAAATGGAAGCGTGTGCAAAATCCTCTTGGAATCCTTTTTCCTGCCAACTGAATAAAGTCTTGGAGTATCTCTTAGACCTCTCAAACACAGGTCTGCAATACTCCACAGTCAGAGTTTGTCTTTGTGCAGTTTCGGCATATCATGAGCCAGTACTCCCCATGTCGCTGGCTCAGCAGCCTGTAGTTAAAAGGTTTCTTAATGGGATTCTGCATACCAGACCTCCTATTTGACATACAGCTGCAGCCTGGGACATAAACCTTGTGCTAGACATGCTCATTCGAAAACCTTTCGCGCCTTTAGCTACTTGCGAGCTGAAATTCCTCACTTGGAAGATGGCCTTCCTGGTGACCATTACTTCTGCTCATAAAGTATCTGAAATACATGCCTTGGTCACAGACCCCCCCGTATACTGAATTTCACAAGGACAAAATAGTTCTTAGGACTCATCCTAAGGTCCTTCCTAAGGTTGTCTCAGAATTCCATCTGAATCAATCTTTAGTTCTTCCTATCTACTTTGCAAACTTCCAGAATGGAGGAGAGCATACCCTACATTTCCTAGATGTGAAAAGAGCCTTGTGGTTCTATCTGGATAGAACGAAGGAAATTTGCAAGACTTAACAACTGTTTGTTTCCTTCAGCATGACCTGACTGGGTCAACCTGTTGCTATCAGGTGCATTTCATTGTTATTCCATGGCACAGGTCAAGCTGGATGGCAGAGTGTATGCTCACTCTACCAGAGCAGCCACGGCATCTCTGGTAGACATTTGTAATGTCCCCATTGCAGATATTTGCAATGCAACTACCTGGAGCTCCATGCATACTTTTGTTAAGCACTAAACCTTGAAAGTCCATGCCAGACAACATCAGTCATTTGGCAGGACAATCCTTAACAGACTTCTGTTCTAAAAATTGAGCTCCTCTCTCTCCTCCTGCCCATCTCAGGATTATTTAGCTCGGTACTCTCCCATTAGTGTGAATGAGTGGTGGAGACTTTATGTCCAGGAAGATATGGAAATGACGTACCTACTGTAATTCTTGATCTTCTTGGACAAAGTCTCCACCACTCATTCACACACCCACCCACCATCCCCCGAACTCACTTTTCTGTTTCTGGTCTTCACTCCCTCAGTGGTTAGACTGTGAAGACTTTGTTTTTGACCCTTCTTACACGGGTCATTTGGACTATCTTATGTCCGATTTTTAGGTTAGTCCTCTCTAAGTTAGTTACACTGCATCTCCTCGGAAAAAGAAAGGTACTGAGGCAGTTGGAGGGTTGATGCCGAGATAGTGTATACTGCAAGAGCCTGGCTCACAGTGCCACTTCCTCGCAACTCCATCTCGGTGCCGGCCCTCATGAAAAGTTTGACTCCCGCTGGGTCCTAGCACCACCGGCGTACTTCCATCAGTGTGAATGAGTGGTGGAGACTTCGTCCAAGAAGATAAAGAATTACGGTGGGTACGTAATTTCCATTTCTTGTATATTTCAGGCAGGTGCAGCAAGAACACAGTGTCCCAGAACTGAGGCCCCTTCTCCACAGCTTTCGTAAAAGGCTTAAAAATTGCATTTCAGGTTAACCCCTTAAGTTCCCAATAGCTGTTTGCAATCATCTCAATCTATAATTATATACATTTCAACAGTAACACTATATAATATCTAAACGAAGGGATCCCGGTATCAGTTACATTTCCACATAATGTTTTGTATATATTTTTATATCAGCAGATATGCAAGGGAGGAAAAGACAGAAACAGCAAGTGAAGGTTGAGAGACAGTGAGAGGCAGAGAATTGCGATACTGTCGGGGTGATTCCTAGGTCTCACAGGAAAATTTGGTTGCTCAGCCAGACAGACAAGAGACAGGAACGGAAAGGAAAGGAAAGGACTGAATGGATCTCTGCCTTCAAACTCTCCATAACAACTGGGACAGGGCCCTATTCAACCCTGTCACACCCTTCTCCCTCTTCTCAAGCCCCAAGACTGGTTGGCATCCCTGGACATGCAAGACGCCTACCAGCACATCCCGGTACATCCCAGCCAACACACGTTCCTACACTTTGTGACTTTGGGTCAGCACTACCAATTTTGAGTCCTGCCCTTTGGGCTTTCTTTGATACTTCAAGTCTTTACAGTTCTTGCAGCACACCTCAGAAAGCTCGGGCTACAGGTCTTCTGGTACAGTACCTGGACGACTGGCTCTTGGTGAGCCCATCCAGACAGAGCACAGAAGATGCAGTGCTCACAGCATCTCAGTTCCTAACCTCCATGGCAGTCCTGATGAATCTAGAAAAATCACAGCTTCAGCCTGTGCAGCAGCTCCTCTTCATAGGAGCCCTCTTGGACACCACCAGGGTAAGGGTATTCCTTCTGGAGACAGGAGGAAAACCATTCTTCAGGTGGCACACCTCATTATGGAGAATCCGTCCATGTGGGCTCACTCCATGCAGTGTATGTTTGGCCTCATGGCCTTCTCAGTCCTCACAGTGCCTCTGGCAAGACTGCACATGAGGACAGCTCAGTGGATGCTCTGCACACAATGGTCTCCTATAACGCATCCCCAGTCTTACCCTATCAGAGTGACAAAGCCCCTGCTTTGATCGCTTGCGAGGTGGACACAGGAGGATAACCTTTCTTGAAGGTCTCCCCTTTTCTCCACCAGACGCAGATAACCCTTACCACAGATGCATCTGTCCTGCGGTGGGGAGCCCACTGTTAGGGTAACCACACCCCAGCAATTTGGACTCAGATGGAATCACATTTTCACATCAATGTGTTGGGGATGAGAGCAGTCCTTTACACCTTTCGAGCCTTAGTGGACTTTGTACGTCACAAGATAATTCTCCTTCAGACAGATGACTAGTCAGTCATATACTACATTAACAAGCAGGGAGGAGCACACTCTTGCCCTCTTTGCAGAGAAGCGATGAGGGTGTGGGAGTGGTGTCTAAAGCAGAATGCTCTGATTCAGTCAGTTTACTTGCCAGTGGTTCAGAACAAATTGGCAGACCAAGTCAGTCAGACATAAGTAGATCCTCATGACTAGTCATTAGCACCAGATGTCTTACAGTGTTCCTTCGATGACTGGGGAACTCCAGAGCGGGACCTTTTTGCATCCCCACTCAGCACAAAACTGCCTCAGTTCTGCTCCAGAAATCCAGAACCTGGCATTTTTTGTCAGGATGTATTCAGGATGCAGTGAACAAATTGCTTTTTGTATGCATTTCCTCCTCTTTTACTAGTTCAGTATGTGCTGCTCAGGTTGGAGACTGACAGGGGTGAAATGATTCTGATTGCCTCATTTTGGCCACAGCAGACTGTTTTCCATTGATCAGCAAGTTGTCAGTGGCTCCTCTGAAGTCTCTACCTGTACAAATGGACCTTCTGACACAGGGGTCTCTGGTCCATCCCAGCTTATGCTCCCGTCATCTTCATGCCTGGTTCCTTAGGGTATAGAAGTGAGCAGGTTTAAGGTCTCTCAAAGGGTCTATGAGATTCTCCTGGCTGCCTGTAAGGCTTCTACCAGAAAGACTTACACAGCCAAGTGGAAGTGTTTCTCTGAATGGTTTGCAGAATCCCGTATGGATCCATTCCACTGTCCACCGGACAAGATTTTAGAGTACTTACTGGACCTTTCTGATGCTGGATTACAATACTTCTCTGTCAAGGTTCATCTATGCGCTGTCTCTGCCTATCACAGACTAGTCCAGAACCTTACTCTGGCTCAACTGCCTCTCTTCAAGAGGTTTTTGAAAGGTATTTATTTATTTTATTTAAAAGTTCGTAACAAGGAAAAGCACACTGAGTTAAGGCTCATTTTCAGATGCAACCCTGTGGGGATAAACAGGGAGAAAATACAACAAAAGTAAATGCGTTTTCAGATCATAACAATAGATGGTGAGATCAAGTTAACATGACAAATGTGAGTTACACATTGAGAGACAGTAAGTGCATAGGACCCCATACAGTGGGGTCACAGACATGTAGGAGATAGCCATGAGATTTTACATAAGTGGCAGGAGGCTGGTGGGGAGAGGAGGGAGACAAAGGAGGAGGACAAAAGAGGAGGAATGGCATTGGCATTTTGCACCTGGGGGAGACGTAGAAGGGATTTGTAGGAGGGGATCAAAGTGGAATGTCTAATGTCCCAGGGAAGTAGACTCCAGAGGAAAGGGAGGCAGTAGGAGAAGGCAGACTGGCCTGCTCTAGTGTGAGGGCGGGGTAGGGAGAAATAGCAAGAGTCACAGGAACAAGGGGAATAGAAGGGCTTGCCAATGATATACAGGAGGAGAGGTAGGAGGGGAATGTCCTGAATCAGTATTTGGCAATGAAGAATAGGCACTGGACATCATGCCTGTGGGATAGAGGCTTGATGGAGAGGGAGGAGTAGAGGAGACAGTGGTGAATAAAGGGCCGGGAGGTAGGGAAATAACAGAATGAATTAAGGAGCATGTCAAGTTTTGAGAGAGAAGTTGCGAGGGCAGAGCTGTGGACAACGTCAGCGTAATCAATAACAGGTTAAATTGTTTTCCTGACTAGGTCACGACGGGTAGGTAGAGAGAGGCAGTTCTTATGACGGTAGAGGATTCCAAATCTGTGCTGGATTTTAGCACAGATGGCATCTGTATAGGATCAGAAATCTAGATTGCTGTCCAGCCAGACCCTGAGGTATTTAAAAGTGTGGACCATGTCTAAGGGAAGCCGTCCAGGGTGACAGATGCGGGGGTGGACTGGAGTTTAGACAGCCTCTTCCTGGAACCAAAGTTCATTGAGATGGTTTTCTTGGTGTTAAGTTTAGCTGGTTGTCCTGGAACCAGGGATGAACTTTATCAAACTCAAGCTGTATGGTGGTAAGTACATCAGTGGCAGAGGAGCCTGAAGTGTTGATCACGGTGTTGTCTGCATACATATGAATTTGGGAGGAATAGCAAATGGAAGAAAGGTCATTTATAAAGACTGAAAAAAGAACAGGACCAAGTATGGATCCTTGGGGGACTCCAGCTGGGATAGAGTGGGGTGAGGATAGGGCATTTCCAGCTAGGACCGATTGCTGTCTGTTGTGTAAAAAGGAGTTGAACCAATTGACTGCTGATGGTGCCAGCCCAGACAAATGAAGTTTATGGAGCAGATGGTGGTGGGAAACAGAATCAAAGGCCTTAGCCAGGTCAACAAAAATTAGGGATGGGAGAACCTCAAGAGGTTCTGAGATTCCAAACGGTTCTGATATGCAGAAAAAGGTTTGGAAGCTTAGGTTTCGATGCTTATCTGAACCTTATCCAAACCTTTTATGACTGTAGCGAGGGTGTTATGTTATTGTACTTAAATTATCAATTACAAATGAGACGAACAGAGATGAGGCTGATGGCGGAAGAATTTAATGATTATAACAATAATCACAGTGAGAGATTACAAGTGGTACATCCTTCATTCTTCATTCTTCAAACTAACAGTAAATGCAGGCTTGCTTATATAGTGGAAGGCAGTATCATTATTTCCTATGGTTGTCTATGATTGGTACAAAACAAGTACAAACATTAACTTAAAAGGCAATTCTCTTTTTAGTATATGTATGAGCTCATCTTTAGTCAGCACAAATGTATAGATAGTGTAAATTATATTACTATATATGGTTAGTAATAGTTGTCACTACCAGTTACCAAGGTCTAGGAGGAAGAAATAGATTTGGACTTAAGAATGTGCACACAGGCATTTTGGCCTGTCCTAATAATAATAGTCAAAAGGGTAACTTGAACTCTATCCCTGTATTTCTGTCTGTGCAGACACTTAAGACACCTGTTTTCTATTACTCACATGGTCAGTACAAATATCAAAAGGCACTTTAATATTGCAACTTGTGGCTCAGTTAAACTTGTAGCTTTACAAGTTTTATATAATTCAATTATAGGCCAATATTTGTTACACAAACACATTGGCCCAGATATTCAAACTGCGCCATTCTGAGGCAAGCCTGCGCTGCTGTTCAAAATAGTTGCAGAGGGAGTGTCAAGTGATATATCTGCTGAGTTGCGCTATTGAGCAACCCTTTGAATATCACCCCCAGCCACAGCACTTGGCAAGATGAGCGGAGTGGAACTTGCGCCACCGCAGTTGCCAGAGTTGAGCATTGAACTTATGGTGGCGCAAGTACCATTGCGCCATGCTCAAATTTCCGATATTCAAAGGTGACATGCAAATGGGGCCATAATTTATGCAGGCGCGGGGGGCCATTTGCATCTATTTATGGTCTTCATTTGCATGCCATTAGCATGTAGGTGTGCCGATCCCGAGGACTTAGCCTGGCACGCCCTGCCAGGCCAGCAGCCGTCGGGGACCGACGCACCCTGCAGCCTGATCGCGGGCAGTATCTCTGTAAGTCTACATTCCCCCCCCACACACATCTCCCGAAGCCCGATCGCGGGCATTACAGTTAAGAACCCCCCCACCACATCTCCCACAGCCGATCGCGGGCAGAGCGTATATGAACCCCTCCCCAGTGCCCGATCACGGGCAGAATGTTATCCCAACCGAATATCTCCCTGGTGGTCCAGTGGACGTAAAGCCCGATCGGCGGGCAGAATGTCCGTTACAACCCCAAACATCTCCCTGGTGTCTGAGTGTCCCCCACCCACGAAGCCTCACCGCTCCCCGCGGCGGCGGGTGGCAGCATCCACCGCCTGCCGCCCTGCCGCCCGCCGACTGACTGTCGGTGAGGGCTGCACACCATTGGTGCAGAGCACCGCAGCTAATGGCGTGCAGCCCGCCCGTACAACATTCACAAAGCTGGACTGTAGGTATGCGGTGCTGGGCGCTGCCGCCCATTAACAACTCTGCACCAATAACGTCTGCTTCTGTCGGGCTCGAATCAGCGGCGAGCGACGGAGTGGGATACTACGCCGCCCGACTGCGGGGGCAGAGGGAAGCACCGTGGAGTGGGTGGGGGGACACTGAGTACACCAGGAGATGTTTGGGGGTTGTAATGTGACATTCTGCCCGCGATCGGGCTTTTACGGTCCACTAGACCACCAGGAGATATTCGGTTGGGGGTTATATCTGCCCGCGATCGGGCACTGGGGAGGGGTTCATATACGCTCTGCCCGCGATCGGGCTTCAGGAGATGTGGGGCGGGAGGTTCATGTAACTGTATGCCCGCGATCGGGCTGTGGAGATGTGTGGGCGGGGGTTCATGTTACATTATGACCACGATCGGGCTGGTGGGGGCATAGGGACCGGTGCTGGGGGCCAGCTTAGGTGGCAGCTGCTGTGTTGCTCCCTGCAATACAACAGCTCACCTGTGGTGGCCTCAACTGATCCTTTTTTTTTGGCTCAAGGTTGTGCAGGCGCAGGTTGGGGTTGCGCATTAATTTCTGCACAACCCGACTGAATATCGGGTTGCAGGTTATGCATGGTTCCTCCCCTCCTGTTGAGCATGCATTCATTTGCATTGCTCTTTTGCGCAACCTGTTGTCAGTGGAGCAACTGCCTCCTGCTGAATATCGCAGAATGGCGGAATGGAGATTTCTATGCGCGCAACCCTTGCTGCGCATGGAGCAACCTTTGAATATCTGGGCCATTATGTTTTAGACCAAAATGAGGTTAGCCTGAAATATTGGGACACACTTCTTTATCCCTTGTTACAAGCCCCCCTTGGCCCAATATTGCCTAATTATTATTTGTGCAACAGTGCAGCTCCTCGGAGCATGTACATCACACTATGTACTTCACGAATAGTGAGTCTTAAGCGACACAGGCCTATAATTACCAAGAACACTAAGATCACTTGCAACACAAGTAAAACTTTAAAAGACAGGACTCCTAAGGGTCCCCCCTGCATAGCTATAAATTAAGTGCTCATTATCACTCTCACTGAGCAATTCATTTACAACTACTTGTGCCTTATGAATTTGTATCAAGTGAGTATCTTTTTGATTTAAAAATGACTGTACATTAAGAAACAGGAGAGCTATCACAGCTCCAAATGATGGCACTTAACATGTCAATTAACATAGTGGCATAAAACTTTGACACACCAGTATCTGCACAACTATTGTTAACATTTATATTCCAACCAGAGAAAATCTAGATTTATATGTACTCTACTGTACTTCATATTATTCACAAGCATTTGATCCATAGGTGTTGATGTAAGTCCACTCTCTGGCCCTGTTGTCACATTTGGTTGGTGTTACAGTTAAGTATATGGCATCTGAGACTACAAAACATAATGAGTTGTTTAAACCAGCATAGTTACAAACACTATTATCACCCCAAAGACAGTAGAACAGAGTTAACACATAAACACCATTGTCCTTTGGTGTGGCTCTGTTTATAACAAGAAACCCATTTGTCTATTTTTAGTCCATGTAGCTTTGCTGTGATCCAGTCTTGAGCTCTGAGGCACAGCTAGACCAGCTGTTAAGTATGTCCACACACCAATTTAGAAAAGTTCAGTGTTTATATTGCTGGCTGCTGGATGGCTGATTAGCAGACACACTGCACTGGTCAGGGGTGCATTAGATTGTGCATTGAGTAGCCACACACACACTGGCATGGCATTTGTGTTGTGGTAGTTGATTACACCCTGGCACACATATTAACAGTCCATAAAAAAACAATAGTTCTGCATAAAGTACCAGCCATGTATGGAACAAACAGCAGTGAAGAAAATGGATGTCTTGCTTGAAGATCAATTGAAGAAGAATCTTCTTGCTGAAGTTAGGGGATTGCCCCTACCCCAGACTTAACTTTATAGTAAGTAGAAACAATAAGCTTGATTGCAGAGTTTAAACTGACTGGGCCTTTTTCAGTTGATTTAAAGTTTCACAAATAGATGTAATTTTGCTAAAAACATTACACTTGCAGAAGTAATAATGACTTGATTTATGCAACAGTCCTTATGTGGAACCAATTAGGAAACATAGGCATTTTTGCAATAGAACAATTTTAGTATTGAGCATAATGCATAAAATACATTTTAAACACGAAACAAATATAGCTTGTAAACGGGCTAAGAAAGCTGAAAAGACAATCAAAAGAATGAATATGTGGAAATACATACACAACTCCCACTCCAGCTTAACTGATTCCTGAAGCATATGTTTTTGAAGAAGAATCAAATACACATTTTTTGGTATTTACCCCTATGGGGAAATGGCAATGTACCTTGCAACCTTTGTGGACATTACACTGGAAGGAAGGAAGGGTAGCTTACACCCTCCCCCTGAGCTTCTACTGGCGGAAGAGACAGCTCAACTACTGTAAAACAAGATTATTTCCATAGGATAAAAGAAGCCAAGCGTCCCTGGGTTCCCTTATCCTAAGCATGACAAAATGTCAGCTGAGTTTATAAAAGATCCGGATTGATGGTAATACCATACATACGTATTTTTTAGAATGCATTTAAAAAAAATGATTACACCATGGTCACACATAAAAACAAAAGCCATTGTTTTTTAATTGTAGATGGTAAACTCTCAAAAACAGCTGTAATAGTTTTTTTTTAAAAGTGTACTGTATACATATATAAAAAAGTAAAAAAGTATGGGGAGGTGATGAATAATTCTCCCCGTCCAGCTGGATTGCCTTGCATAGTATAGGAATCACGTGATATTATTCAGAAACAAAGAAGTTTTGCTTACAGTTAAATGTTGATTGACTGTGTTTGCTGCAACACAAGAAGGTCAAATAAAATGCAAAAGGTCACATGGTGTACATGCAAGGGTCGCTCAAACCCAGTTAATTTTGTAGTGTCCTTGAACATTACTGATATTAAAATATCTTTAAATAATAATAGAGCATGAAATGAAACTGCTGGCCAAGACAGTACCCACACATATACATACACCACAAGAAATACTTAACATAAAATAAAACGGACATTATTTGACACCAATTAGCTGAGGTAATGCCCATAGTTTTATTACAAAACTGTACTTGTTTTAAATATATGATGCTGAAAATATTACAGCCATGGGCATTTAGAATCAGGGTTGTCCCCTTCCCCATCAAATGTGAAGTGGGTTTTTCTACCGGAATGTTGCTGTATGGTAGCAACATTGTTTATAATATTGCAGCTTAAGGTATTAATGCACTGCATAGGAAAGGCAGTATGTTTAGACTTCTTGGCTAATGTTACATTGCACAGGAAATGAAAACAACTTTTTATGTAATTAACTTAAACATTTTTTTATCCAAGGACACTTGAATACCATATTTAAAAGTATGCCAATATCATTTTTAATGAGAATCTTTTGTCCTTCAGAAATGCTAGTGTTACTGATAACATTATTAATCATGCCAAACAACTCCGGGTGGTTTGTTTGGTTATGGTAGCAATCACAGAAGAACAAGTAGCTAGCCTTTGCTCTAGTCCACCCCACAGCATACTGAGAGTATTTAGAATCAAACTTTTTAACATTAGAAGAGGCAAGGTCTTTGGGCATTAAGTTAGTATGCCTTGCCAATACTGCTGACTAACGGTGCAAGTTTGCCATATCTGACTTTTTACTCCTACATTTTAACTGCTCAGATACAGGAGTTAGCACTCTGTAAAGTGCTTGTTTTTAGATTTTAAGACATTTACATCTTACAAACATGCTGTTTATTAACAGAAGCTGTGTTATAGTTTATATTGCAATCAATAAAAGAGAATTATCCCTATCTAAAAGACAAAGGTCTCCCTGTACCTTTACTAACTATAACTTTAGTTGTTAGTTTTTCTCTTGCAGGGATTTTGGCTCTTGACTTATTTGCATTTCTAAACTATCTATCTCTGACTGTAGCTGGATTATTACATCTTGCTGCTCATGCAGTTTCCTTTTTTTTTTTTAAAGTCTCATGTGTTAACGAATTACCACCTGGCTATATTATCACAGACTTTGTACAGTATTTGCTTGTTTCTCTTTTTTTAATTTTTAATTAAAATACTGCTGTGCCTGTTGATCATGGTTTGTATGCTCCCCCCTTTAGGTGTTTCCCTAAGAAACAACCTATTAATGTTTTCATACTCATTTTTCATCTTTGTGCCTGCGTAGCCTTTACAGCCGGGTGCACTCGTGCACTGGTGCCCTGGTCCATCTGGCTATGTCTTATGGCTCCCCTGTGAGGTCTGGCCTGCAAGTCCCAGCACCTTCACTTACCTACTCTGCCCCATGAGTTCCTACAGAGTTAAGCATTACTTATCATTTTAAGAAATTGGAAAGCATACATCACCTGATTAGCAAGTGGCTAAAACTGTCTGTGTGCACCTTTTTCTCTCGCTTAAAGCCATCAGCACCACGTCTCCGAGCGTCGTCACCTTCTTATTGGGACCCGCAGACTAACCAACCAGTAGTTAGGCAGCCTCCTCAGCATGCAGCACCAGCGATCCGAGTCTTTAAGGCACCAATTGTAGCGAGGTGTTATGTTATTGTACTTAAATTATCAATTACAAATGAGACGAACAGAGATGAGGCTGATGGTGGAAGAATTTAATGATTATAACAATAATCACAGCGAGAGATTTCAAGTGGTACATCCTTCATTCTTCAAACTAACAGTAAATGCAGGCTTGCTTATACAGCGGAAGACAGTATCATTATTTCCTATGGTTGTCTATGATTGGTACAAAACAAGTACAAACATTAACTTAAAAGGCAATTCTCTTTTTAGTATATGTATGAGCTCATCTTTAGTCAGCACAAATGTATAGATAGTGTAAATTATATTACTATATATGGTTAGTAATAGTTGTCACTACCAGTTACCAAGGTCTAGGAGGAAGAAATAGATTTGGACTTAAGAATGTGCACACAGGCATTTTGGCCTGTCCTAATAATAATAGTCAAAAGGGTAACTTGAACTCTATCCCTGTATTTCTGTCTGTGCAGACACTTAAGACACCTGTTTTCTATTACTCACATGGTCAGTACAAATATCAAAAGGCACTTTAATATTGCAACTTGTGGCTCAGTTAAACTTGTAGCTTTACAAGTTTTATATAATTCAATTATATAGGCCAACATTTGTTACACAAACACATTATGTTTTAGACCAAAATGAGGTTAGCCTGAAATATTGAGACACACTTCTTTATCCCTTGTTACAATGACCTTTATTGCTTTATTTAAAAAAAATCATTTTGGAGCCGGGCCGGTGGTGCTGAGTGTTAAGGTGCTGGACACCACACCTCGCTCCACACTGGCAACCAGGGGTCAGCCAGGGAAGAGAAGGCTTGAGCGTCTGCTGACAGCTCGCATTCTCCTGGGGAAGGAGTTTTTCAGGACTCGGCACTCGAGTCCCTGGTGGGGAGGCAATGCGCTGCAGCCTGCATGCAAGTGGGATGGTGGCACACGGCAGACATCAGCAGGAGCATGCTCGGGGCGTCTGTGTCCCAAGGCATCATTGCCGTCGTGCTGCAGGGGTGGAATCAACATAAAGTGGTGGTAGGCGACAGTGCACCCTGGTCCATGCCCACCACTGAACCCCGCCCACCTGGGTCCTGGTCTGCTGCGTGCCTCCACTGCCTGGATGATAGTGGATGTCTAGGGCACCTGTAGAAGTGGTGGCCCCACCCTGGGGGCTAAGCCAGGGAGGTCTCTCTCCAGGCAGGGGTAGGCATTGGTGGGGGACCCAGAGTGGGGTGGTGGGGTGTCCGGTTGGGTGGGAGGCAACTGGTAGAACGCTTGAGAGAGGCCACCTCTCCTTTGACCAGAGGGAAAAAGAATCAAGGAGGGGAATAATTTCAAACAGCTCAACATATCTGTACAAAGAAAAGCAATTAAGCCACTGTTAAGTAGTAATGAACAGCATGATTAATGAAATGAGATGAGGAGTGAATGACACAGTACTGTACTTTTCTTTCAGTGGATTATTTATTTTTATTATTTATTCCACGTGACAGAATGCCCACTGAGCTAAAGCTTATAGATTTACCCCATGGAAGACAGGGAGGAGGAGATGAGAGCTGACTGACTTGTTTGGGGGGGGGTGTCACACAGACAGTATGCAAGAAGTGGCACTGGTGGCTGGCTGTCAGATTTTATTTCACACACATTCTGTTGTACACACACAAACACACTAGTTCACACACTGGACCTAGGCTATAAGGGCTGATGCTGCAGGGACTGCTACTCACAGAGAGTCAGGGACCTGGCCTAACCCTCTATGGCATGGTATTACTTTACTTTTCTTTCAAGGATTTTTTTTTTTTTATTTATTCCACATGATGGAATGCCCACTGAGCAAACACTTGTAGATTTATCCCATGAGCACAGGGAGGACAGGGAGGAGGAGGAGATGAGAGCTGACTGACTTGTTTTGGGGAGGGGGTCACACAGACAGTATGCAAGAAGTGGCACTGGTAGCTGGCTGTCAGATTTTATTTCACGCACGTCTGTCATACACGTACTACTTCACACACTGGACCGAGGCTGTAAGGGCTGATGCTACAGCTGCTACCCACAGAGATTCAGGGACCTGGCCTAACCCTCTCTGACACAGTAATTTACTTTTCCTTTAGGGATTATTTATTTGTATTATTTATTCCATGTGGTGGAATGCCCACTGAGCCAAAGCTTATAGGTTTTCTGTAATGGAGCACACAGTGAGGAGATGAGAGCTGACTAACTTGTGTGTGTGTGTGTGTGTGGGGGGGTGCAGGTCACACAGACAGTATGCAAGAAGTGGCACTGATCGGCGGTGGCTGGCTGTCAGATTTTATTTCACACACACACACACACACACACACACACAAACAGTAGTTCACACACTGAACCTAGGCTATGATGGCTGATGCTGCAAGTGCTGCTACCCACAGAGATTCAGGGACCTGTCCTAACCTTCTCTGTCACAGTAAATTAAATTACTTTTCCTTCAAGGAGTAATTATTTTTATTATTTATTCCATGTGATGGAATACCCTGCCCACTGAGCCAAAGCTTGTAGATTAACCCCACAAAGCACAGGGAGGAAGAGACAAGAGCTCACTGACTTTTTGGGGGGTGGGGGTGGGTCCCCACAGGCAGTATGCAAGAAGTGGCACTGGTGGCTGGCTGTCAGATTTTATTTACATACTAGCATACTAAAATGCCAGCAGAATAGGCCTAACGGTCTTTCGAGTCTGCTCGATTGGTCAGCCCCCACCCTGGGAACTGACCTTGCTGCCCCCCTCGCCTTCTCTGGCTTCTCCCTTGCCAGTTCCGGATATTCTTGCTGCATTGGATTTTGCTTCCAGAACTCTTCCCTGTACCTGTCCCAGCCCTCTTGAACCCTCCACTGTCTCTGCCTCCACCAGCCCCCTAGGCAGTGCATTCCATGGCGCCACCACCTCTCAGTGAAGTAGCACCTCCTCCTTTCTCCCCTGAATGTCCCCTCAGCTTCCACCCATGCCCTCTAGTGGCCCCCTCCTCCTTCCTTCGAAGCACCCTGACTGTTCCTCCTCTATTTACCCTCTTCATGTACCTGAAGACCTCTATCATGTCCCCCCGGTCCCTTCTCTCTTCCAATGTGTACATATTTAGCTCTTCGAGCCTCTCCTCATAGGTCCTGTCCCCCAAGCCCCAAATCATTTGGTTGCCCTCCTCTGGACCCTCTCCAGGAGTTTAATGTCCCTCTTTAAGTGTGGCCTCCAAACTGCACACAGTACTCAAGGTGTGGCCTCACCAAGCAGTTATACAGAGGAGCATCACTCCCTCCTTCTGGAGGTGATCCCCCTAGCGATGCATCCCAGCATCCTGTTGGCCTTGGCTGCTGCCTTCCTACAAGTCTCCGAGTTGTTCATTTTGACATCCTCCACCACCCCCAGCTCCCTCTCAGCCATCGAGACTTGTAGCATTCCCCCACCAGGGTGTACACTTGGCCCGGGTTTCTGGCCCCCAGGTGGAGTACCTTGCATTTCCCTGCATTGAACCTCAGCTTCCACTTTCTAGACCATCTTTCCAGAGCCTCCAGGTCCCCCTGTAGGGCCACCCTCCCCTCCTCCCCATCCACTAGCGCCCCCAGTTTTGAGTCATCTGCAAAGAGACTCATCTCACTCCTGAATCCTGTTCTTATGTCAGAGACGTAGGCGTTGAACAGGAGGGGCCCAAAGACTGATCCCTGTGGGACCCCACTAATGACCCTCTTTGGGGGTGAGACTATCCCGCCAACTACGACCCTCTGGGTCCGGTCCTGGAGCCAATTGCCTATCCATCTGATCATCTGGTTCCCCACCCCCATTTCTCCCAGCTTATCCAACAGGCCCATGTGAGGAACAGAGTCAAATGCCTTGCTGAAGTCTAGAAAGAGGACGTCCACTGGTCTACCAAGGTCCAAGGCACTTGTCACCCAGTCATAGAACTCCACAAGGTTTGTCTGACACAATTTCCCAGAGACAAATCCATGCTGTCTATCGTCCAGGCACCCTGACTCTTCCAGGTCCCCCCCTAGCCTCTCCTTGACAATGCCCTCCATCACCTTGCCCACCACCGATGTCAGGCTGACAGGCCTGTAGTTCTCTGCCACCTCCCTTGATCCCCCCTTGTGAATAGGCACTATATGTGCTACCTTCCAGTCCTGGGGCACCCACCCTGTCCTCAGAGAGATGGTGAAAAGCTCCGCCAGGAGTTTCGCCAGGACATCCGCAAGTTCCTTCAGCACTCTGGGATGTAATTTATCCGGCCCCGGTGCTTTCTCTGTCTTAAGGGACCTGAGGGCTTCCCTCACTCTCTCTGCTGTGATTTCCACTTCCAGTACTTCTTCTCCTGCTTAGCCCTGCCCCTCCTGCCAGTGATGCCTCCCCTCCCCAGACCCGCCGATCGGTAGGGGTCCCCCTCCTCAGTATTCTGTTCCTCCCATGTATGATGCAGCACCCAATTTTTCTTGGTGAAACTGAGGTGAAGTACTCATTTAGTACCTCAGCCTGCTCCCCGGGTCTTGTGCCCATCTCCCCTGATTTAATCCTGCTAATCTGCCCCTTCACCCTTCATTTTTCCCCAATGTATCTAAAGAACCCTTGTTCCTCTCCTGATTTCCTGGCCAGGTTCTGCTCCTTCCTTGCCTTAGCCGCCCTCACCACCCTAGTGGCCCTTCTAGCCATCAGCTCATACTCCCCTCGATCTCTTTCACTCCTTGAGCACTTGAATTGCCTATAGGCTGCCTTCTTTCCCTGCACCACCTCCTGGACCTCCCTGGTCCACCAGCAGGGTTTTCGGGCCCTACCGCATTTTCGTCTTACTCTTGCACAGGTGCTGGTAGCATCTTGCGCCCCTCTCCTGATGATTTCCCACCTACTATCAGCGTCCATGTCTGACCCAATCCCATCCAAATGCTCCTTAAGGATCCTTCCCATTTCCTTAAAATCCGTTCCCCTGAAGTCAGCTTACCTCCGCTTTTGTGCAGCTTAGCCTCCTAGGTCCAGGCAGAACCAGACGCGGGCATGGTCACTCCCGCCAGCGGTCCCTTACCTCCAGGCCCCTAATCTGGTCACTGTCTGCCAGGACCACATCCAGTACCCGCGCCTCCTGGTCGGTTCCCCACCTGCTGAGTTAGGACGCGCCTTGAAAGACATCCAACAACCTCTGTTCCTGGTCACAGAAGATGTCATAGTCTCCCAGTCTGTTCCTGGCATGTTTAAGTCCCCCAACACCATCACCGTTCCTCTGCCCAGTCTGCAGTGTCTCCCAACATCTGCCACCAGACTCTCCTCCAGCTTCTCTGCCAGGGCAGGGGGTCTATACACCACTCCTATTTTTACTCTCTTGCTCCCCCTTGTTATCAAGGTGACCCAAATTGCTTCCATGGTTCCCTCCACCTCCTCTACTCCCCCTATGCCAATGCAGTTTTTGACTATCATTGCTACCCCTCCTCCCCCTTCCTCCCCCTTGTCCTTCCTGAACATAGTGTAACCCTCCAGGTTCAGGTCCCAGTCGTGTCCTGCAGTGGCCCAGGTCTCAGTGACCGCAGCCACATCTACTGCTCCTCAGCTAGCATCGCCTGGAGCTCAGGCATTTATTCCCAAGCTTCTGGCATTTAGCAGGACTACCTTCCACCCTTCCCTATGCTTCCATTTCCCTGCCTGTGTTCCCATGGGATTCTGTTTTCCCTGGTCTGTACCCTTTACCAGTCGGCCTTTTCCGCAATCCTCCAGCTCCCCAGGGGTGGAGACAGAGTCCTCCTTATCGGCACCTCTTGACAGCCTTTTCTCCCATCCCTCCCTTCACAAGTTTAAACCCCACTTTCACCAATAAACCCTCTATTTTCAACTTAAGGATTCCCTCCTCCAAATTGAGATGGAGTCTATCTCAGCATACAGCTCCTTATCCTCCCAGGTCTCCCCAATCCCCAATCAACTCATACCCTCTGGCCTCACACCACCCCTGAGCCACTGGTTTATCTCCCTAATCTTCCTTTGTGCTCCCCACTAGCCCTTGGCACTGGCAGGATTTCGAGAAGGAAACTGTGCATCCTATGTCATGACAGACCCTGGCAAGCTCCCTGAATCTTGCCTGTATCTCTAGCTCACTATTTCCTCAATGTCAGTTGTACCCAGGTGGACCAGTATGTCCGGGAACCCCACAATCCTTTGCCAGCTGATATACCTCGTGCTTAGCCCTGTGCACTGTTAGTCCAGGAAGCATTTTGTTCTAACTGGCCAGGCTTCTCCTCCCTATCCCATTTGATACCCTGATCATAGAATCCCCCAACAGGAGCACTCTGACCACTCCTTTCCTCCATTCCCCTTCCATGTCCCTCATCCTTTCTACCGGCCCCTCCACCCAGCCGGTTCCTTGCTCCTCCCTCTATCTGGGTGCCATACACCTCCTTATTTACCCTGACCACCCCTCCCTCCAATCCTGTGCCTCCTCCTCCTGAGTATCCTTCTGTACCTTGCTAACTCCTCTTCACTGCTCGCAACTGGTCCTTCTCCCCCA
Organism: Neoceratodus forsteri; assembly: GCA_016271365.2. Lineage (NCBI taxonomy): Eukaryota > Metazoa > Chordata > Ceratodontiformes > Ceratodontidae > Neoceratodus > Neoceratodus forsteri. Next base: position 212,183,119 of record CM028129.1, on the reverse strand, counting down.
TCTGCTAAACTAGCCTGGCTCTCCTCCCTTCCTTGCTGTCTCCATTTAGTCCCTCCCTGCTTGTTGTGCCCCTGGCCTAAACCCTCAGCTCCTTTACTAAATCCTCCTTGTACTTCTGGTCCTTCTCCTTACCTTCCTCCCAACTGGTTCTTCTCCTTGCACTTTCCTCCCTCTTCCCTGCCCCTCCTGCTCTGATTCACTGCTCCCCCCATTTTCCTGCATTCCAGGTTCCCCCCATTCTTCCTGCTATCTGGCCCCTGCCTCCTGCCTCCCACTCCCTTTCCATCTCTAACCACCCCTGTCATGGCTACATCACCCCCCTCATCCTCGAGCCGAAGAAGAGAATTGAAGCGGTTACTGAGTGTAAGATCTGATCCACCTCCCCGCCTTGCTTCCTTCTGTCCAGCCCTGGCCATCTGCCTTCTTCCCTGAGAATGTTGTCCCTCTGTCCCTCCTTTGTGAGGGTCCCCAGTTACCTGCCTGCTTCCTTGGTAGTGTCCTTTTGGACCCCCTCTGCCAGGGTCCCTATGTGAACCCTGAGTAGTCTCCTGCACTCCTTTCCTATGCCGCTGCCCCCAGTGCTTGGTGCAACCCTGTGGGAGATCCCTGCCCCTCTCCCCAACCATACCTCCCTTCCCCAGCTGTCTCCTAATCCCCACGACCTCCTCCTAAGCTGTGCCAGCTGGTAGCACACTGGGCAACCACCAAACTTCCAAGCCCAGTCCAGTATCATGGCTGCTCCACACCCTGTGCACCCCACCACCCTCCCAAAGATGCCGGCACTAATGCCATGTGGTTCCATCCCCTTCCAAGTAGGTTTCCTTGGATGAGCCACCAGGTTCCCCCCAGTCCAAGATACACCCCTACTGCCTAATCAGGTCACCCACTAATCTTAGATACAGTCCCATAGTACATCGGTAACCCTGTTACTAGGTGCAGTACAACACAGTAAACTTATAAGGAAATGAACAACTCCCAAGCTCCTCTCTCTCCCGGCCTTAAATCCAACCCCCAGCGGCTAGAATCACATGAGCTGCACCTGCAGCCTTTCTCCAATTGCAGGCAGGTGTTCCCTATAAATTAGCAGAACTCTGGGAGGGAGGTGGGGGGGTGGATCTTGGGCAGACACCGACTCGAGAGAGAGAGAGTGTATCAGCCCTGTGTCTCTCCTCCAAGCCCAGCAGCCAAATACCCAGGCCCAAGCAAATCCCACCAAATAGGTTTTAAATCAGAAGAAATAGGCCTCCACCAGCGCAGCCTGTTACACAGTGAAACATCCAACAAATGAGCCCACTTACAGCCACCAAACCAGTTTTCAAACTTCCAGCCCCCACAACAATACCCTGCTAGCCCCTTAGAAGTAAGAAAGCAAAGAAATAACCTTCTACCAAGTAAAATCCACATAAACCCTGTAAAAACAAGAAGCAGCAGCTACTGTCCTGGAACACAACTGATCCTGTCCCCTTCCAGTTCCTTCTGAGGAGACAAAGCAGCCAACACCACAAACCTGATTCAGCTCTGCCTCCAGTCAATTAGCTGAGTGAGACCTGGCCAAACCATTAACACCCTTCCCCACTATGCAGTTATCTTACACTTTGCAGCTACTGAAGTCAGCAACAATTAATCAAAATTCAACTCAAAGCTCCCAAAATATGTTTGCTGCCAAAGGAAACAGGTCTCCAATTCAATCAGCTTCACTAAAACACATCAAAATAGGCTTGAAATTAACAGATATAGGTCTCCAATTCAAATACCCAGGCCCAAGCAAATCCCACCAAATAGGTTTTAAATCAGAAGAAATAGGTCTCCACCAGCTTGCCTGTTACACAGTGAAACATCCAACAAATGAGCCCACTTACAGCCACCAAACCAGTTTTCAAACTTCCAACAGCCCCCACAACAATACCCTGCTAGCCCCTTAGAAGTAAGAAAGCAAAGAAATAACCTTCTACCAAGTAAAATCCACAAGAACCCTGTAAAAACAACAAGCAGCAGCTACTGTCCTGGAACACAACTGATCCTGTCCCCTTCCAGTTCCTATTTCACACATTGCACCGAGGCTGTAAGGAGTGATACTGCTGGCGCTGCTACCCACAGAGATTCAGGGACCTGGTTTAACCCTCTCTGACATAATAATTTACTTTTCCTTCAAGGATATTTATTTTTATTTAATGTATTCCACGTGACGGAATGCCCTGCCCACTGAAACATAGAAACATAGACTATGACAGCAGATAAGCTGCAGATCCTAGTTAACCAACAGCCTACTTCTTCTTAACCCCCACCAGAATTGCCTTGTGTCTGTCCCATGCATTCTTGAATTTCCCCACTGTTTTTGACCCCATGATCTCCTCAGGAAGGCCGTTCCATGTGTCCACCACCCTCTCCATGAAAAAATACTTCCTCACATTACCCCATAGTTGTCACCCCTATATCTTCAAATTGTCCCTCCCTGATCTTCCTGGACTAAAAGTCTCCACCACTCATTCATACTAATGGGACTATCCTGGAGACACTAGGACCCTGCGGGAGCCAAAAATCTTCAGGAGGGCCAGCGCCGGGATAGGTCCGAGCATGTGTGGCGCCAAAAGACTAGCCTGTGCTGTATAGGCTATCGCAGCATTGACCCTCCAACCACCTAAGTTCTTTTTCTCCTGCCAGTGAGTGCACTTCGATGACGACGTCGCTTGCCTGCCAGGAGTCAAGTCTTCGTCTATACAACAGCAGCAATAGCCATTCAGTATTCGTTTAATTTGCCATTTTTCGTGTTCTTTTCTTATTTTAAAAAAAAAAGAAGAAGAAATTCTCAGCTTGCCATCAACGGAGTCGACCTTAGATGGTAGCGGTGAAGGTAGGGAGACTTTGTTTAAAAGCTGAGATTGCAGTGCAGCTGTGTCCAGTCTGCCACCCATTGCGGGGGGGGGGGTCCAACCATGGGCAGTCCAGTGCTCGGAGGGGGAGAACAGTTTGCCCGAAGCACAAAAGTAGTGGTCCCAGGATCTGGCTTCACTTGACCTCCAGCTCTTCTTCCTCCTGTCGGTGAAAGAAGAATTGTTACCGCTCGAGGTTGCCCTCTGGTACGTCTGCACGGGGATCGCGGTGGTGGAGAGCACTCAGAGTGGGATATTTCTGAACCGACTCTGATAGATTTCTCTGTGGCTCTGCTCTTATCGGCTGTGATCTTAGACATCGGATCCCGTCTCTGTCCTCCATGGGGTTCCGGTGAGCAGTTTCACCTCTGGGACGCTCTTTTAAGGCAGGGGGTACGGCGTCTGCCCAGGTGTCCTGGCCAGTGGACCCGGTTCTTGGGCCTTCAGGCCTCAGAGCCGCTGGGCCATGGCCGGGTTGGTCGGGCCAGGATATGTGAGATACCCTCTCCAGTGCCAGTGCCATCGACACTGACTTCTCGTGCTTACCCCCTCTCCTTTTTCCCTGTAGGGGCCAGCACGGGTACCACTTTCTTTCTCTCCCTTTTCTTCAGGTGTAGGTCCAGCAGTGGTTCTGGTGCTGTATTGGTGCCAGCACCATATTGATGTGGTGCTGGTGCCGGGTGTGGTCCGGTGCCAGCACCATATGTGGTGCCGTGTGTGACTCCGTGTGGTGCTGGCACCATGGGTGATGCTGGGTCTGGCGCTGAGTCTGGCGCCAGATCTGGAGCCAGGTCTGGTGCTGTGTGTGGCACCATAGGTGGTAGCGGCACTGCGGATGGCGCTGAACACTTTGCTGATCCAGGTGGTAGCGTCTCCCGTGTTCCTGGTCAAGACCTGCCTTTTGGAGGTTATTCTGGGGTAGAAGTGGATGAGTCTCTTCCTATTCTGTTTTGTTGAAAACACAGCAGATAACTCATTTTATGGGTTGGAATGCAAGCCTTCTGTATCTGTAATGGAAGATCTTCTTTCCAGTTTTTTCCCTCAGGGATATGGGGTTCACCATAACATTTAAGTCTTCATCTGTGGACCAAAGCAGACTTCTACGTTTTGAGTTTCTACATTCCTCAGTACGAGTACACTCTGTGGAACACACTCAATGCAATGGTCAAGAGTCTCCTAGAGTCTAACGCTCCATTGCTAAGGGCTTATAGCCCAATAATCAGCTGAAAGCTTTTATGGATGCCTACAACTCTGCCTCTAGGGCAGCTGCTGCTGGCAGCAGGTGGTTAACGTCTCCTTGACTGTGCTTATCTGTTCGGCCCTCAAGTTAAGCTCTGGAGGCCACTCAGAACAATACAGCTGCCATTTAAACAACAGGTGACACCTGCTGCCTCTCAGAGGGATGGGAACCATTGACATCCTTGTAACAGGCAGTCCTTTCAAGGTAGAGGCCTAGGTGCCTTTTTCAGGAACTAACCCAGTAAAGGGCATAGGGCCCCAAAGCTCCCTGTACCAACTTCTGAGAATCCAGCCCAAGTCCCACCTCAGCTGTTTGAGAGGGACGCCTCTTGGCAGTAGGAGAGGCATCTAATTTAGTTTTACAACCAGTGGAAGTCCATTACAGCGGACATATGGGTCATCAGGATTGTCCGAGAGGAATACTCTCCCAGTTTTGCAGATTTCCCCAGAACTTCCACCCAGACAGGAGCCCAGTCTGTCCGCCTCTCAGTCACACTCTCTTGCTTCTGAGATCTAGAGCCTCTGCGGGAACTGGGCAATAGAAGTTGTTCCACAGCAGAGTGGCACAGGTTCCTATTTCCATTGCTTCTGGTTTCAAGTTAACAGGCGGCATATGCCCATTTGTCAACCTTGGAAGGTTAAGCAAGTACTTGTTCAGGGAGGAGTTCACTAAAATCTTGACGTTCAAGTCTTCACTTCCTGGACATTTGGCTCCTATCCAGCCCATCTGAGCAAGAGACACAGGAAGCAGTCACCACAGCTTCTCAGTTGTTCTCTCCAGACAGTTCTATGATTTGGGGAAGGTGCTAGTTTCATCTTCCCAGCAGCTCCTCTTCTTAGGGATACCTCCAGGGCATCAGTTTTTATTCCAGAGGATGGGAGAAATGTCATTTTCAGATGGCTCATTGCATCACGGAAAACAATTCTATTTGGGCCCCTTTTGGTTGAGCAGATGCTGGGACTCACGGCATCCTCCACAGCAAGCAGTGGTCTCCGGCCATGCATCTGCAATCCTCTGTACAAAATGACAGAGCCTCGGACAAAATCTCTCCTGGGGGGCTCACTGTCAAGACCTCCACACTCAGGTTTGGAGCCAGGAGGAACCTCATCTTGTCATAAATATCTTAGAGATGAGAGTTATCTTATAAGCAAAGTCCTGGAGGATGCCCTCTGCTATGAAGTAATCCTACTTAGGATGGATGACAAATCTGTGATGTACTACATCAGCAAGCAAAGTGGGGTGACCCCCTACCCTCTCTGCAGTAAGGCCGCGAGGTTGTGAGAGTGGTACCTCAAGCATGATTCATCAGTTCAGATTTCATGCAGTCACTTTTGATGAGTGGGGCAGTTCGGACCTGGTCCTTTTTGCGTCTCCTCTCAATGCAAAAGTGCCACTATCCTACTTCAGAAATCCAGACTCTGGTGTTTTCTGTCAGGATGCATTCACTACAGTAGACAAGATGCACCCCATACATTTTCTTCCTCTTTCCTTAATTCAGAGTGTGCTACTCAAGTTGTAGGCACAGGGGGTAGGATGATTCTCATCATCCCAAACTGGCCTTGGCTGATATGATTTGCATTGATCTACAGTCTGTCAAAAACTCCCCTGAGGTGACTACCTCTATGAGCGGAGTCTCTGACACAGGGACTTTAGTCCATCCTAGCCTGCACTCCCTTCTTCTCCATGCCGGGCTCCGGAGGAAATGGAAATGGACAAGCTTTAGGTTTCCCAGACCATCACAGACATCTTGTAAGCCATGCACAGGCCTTCCACCTGGAGGTCTTACGTGGCTAGGTGGAAACCCTTCTCCATCTGGTGTGCAAGTCCCATCTGGACCCTTCAGTTGCCCACCAAGTAAGGTGTTGGGGTGTAAATCAAAAGAGAGACACTGCAAACAGCCACTTCCAACCCGCGCTGCTCTGACAGAGGTAGCTTGCCTCTACAAAAACATACAAATCCAAATAGACAATGCGCGCTTCAAGAAAGTTCAAATGCTAACATGTATGCAGAAATTTTTTTTTTTTTATTTTAGTCTTTGGTAACCAGGTAAGGCCCACTAGGCACAGGTGCCTGTTTTCAGGGACTACCTGGGAGCACTGGGCGGTTAAGTGACTTGCTCAGAGTCACACACTATGCAAGTGGAGGTTGTGAGAATCAAACTCGGGTCTGGTCTGCTCGATGTACCAAGCTTGTTCACACCTCGTTCCTCTAACCTGTAGGCTATACTGCCAGCCAAAGTTCACTCTCACAACAAAGTTGTAAAATGCAGTGTTTACTTGATTTTCTTCATGCTGCAAATTTTAAACAGAACAAGCAAGTACATCCAATACCCCTAGCGCCTTGACTCCCACGAGTCTTCAGAGGGGGTGCTGCTAGTAGGGAACACATGTACATTTTAAACATATATCATGAATAATTAATTAGTCTATGCGATTACATCATTTTAAAAAAAGGTTTTTTCAAAGTTTCTTTCCAAGATTTTTTCTTTATTTCTTTTGAAGTTTTTTTATCTCTTTATAAAGTGTGCAAATGTGTAAATACTCAAAATTACCACCTTAAATCCCCACACAGTGCATAATATTTTCCTAATCAAACAAATTCATCATATTCACAAAAAGATATATAAAAAAAAAAAAACTTAGACAAGGAACTGAAGTCAGAAGGTCCTGGAAGGCTGATACCAGTACAGCCAAGTTCACTCCAATGTATTTTTATCCGGGTAGGGTGGAGTGCCAGGATCAAGCATGACATCAAAGCCAAGGAACCTAGAAAAGCAGAAAGAAAAAATATGAATCCATTTATACTTTTTTTACTATTTCTATCTTAAAGCACTGCTTTTAAATTAATCACATAGGTTAAACATTAATCCTGTGTCAGGGACAATTTTTTACATCACCATTACGACAAATAAAGGAGAGTGTTATAAAATGCTCAGATAATATTCTGTAGAAAGGTTTCATTTGTATTCATAATGCTCACATTGCAGTCACCCCTTTCATTTTTTTAGAAAAGGTTTCAGATCCCATTTTTCATTTAAACACGACAGTTTGACGCTTTTGAGTTTAAAGATCCACATACTCTCTTGCTGAAGTAACCTGTTCGGCCTGTCACCACCTAGATTCAACGGAGGTACCTATTCTGTGCCCATATATTTCAAGTTTTCTGGTGACGAGTCATGGTACTGTGAAAAGTGCATGCCTACAGGGGTATCCTGTCTACTGTTTGAAATGAAGCGCGCATTGTCTATTTGGATTTGAAGGTGTTAGGGTGCATCTTGGACCTGTCATTCAAAGGTCTGTAAAACTTGGCAGTGAAGGTACAGTACACCTCTGCACATTTTCGGTCTATTTTGAACCAGTAGACAACATGTCACGGGCTCAGTTACTGTTAGTCAAGTTTTGCTTCATTAACTTCAGAAGGAAGGAGAGCACTCCCTTCATTTCTCTGGATGTTAATACAGGTTCTGCGATTCTGCTTTGACAGAACGAGGAGATACGCATCTGAACAACTGTTCTATTTTTCAGCTTGCCTCGGCTGGGTCAACCTGTTGCCATGAGATGTTTTCTGCTTGGTTAGTAGCATGTCTTCAGCACTACTAGTCCATGACACAGGCCAAGTTGGAAGGCTAGGTTTACACCACTCTGTCTGAGCAGTTGTGGCTACCTGGCGGAGATTCGTAATGTACCCATTGCAGACATCTGCAAGGCGGTGAGTTGGAGCTCAGTGCATCCCTTTATAAAGCACTATGTTTCTGGATGTGTATGCCAGACAGCTCTCTTTCTTCGGCAGGACAGTCCTTATGGGCTTCAGTCCTGAGTGAACTCTGTCTCCTACCGCCCTACTCAGGTGGGGGGGGGGGGTGATTTTTAGCTTGATACTTTCCCATTAGTGTGAATGAGTGGCAGAGACTTTTAGTCCAGGAAGATATGGAAATTTTGTACCGTAATTCTTGATCTTCTTGGATGAAGTCTCCACCATTCATTCACATGCCCACCCACCATCCCCCAAGCTTACTCATTCTGTTTTGGTCTTCACTTCCTTGTCGTTTGGGCTGTAAAAACATTGTTGAATTGACCCTTCTTACATGGGTCATCCGAGCCGTCACATGCCCGGAAGTTAGGGTGAGGTTTTCTTTTGTTAGTTTATGCTGCACCTCCTCAGTCGAAAAGGTATTGAGGCGGTTGGAGGGTCGACACTGAGATAGCCTATACAGTGACTGCTAGTCTTGTGGCACCATGTATGCACAATCCTATCCCAGTGCCAGCCCTCCTGAAGATGTTTGGCTCCCGAGGGGTCCTAGTACCTCCAGCGTAGTCCCATTAGTGTGAATGAGTGGTGGAGACTTCATCCAAGAAGATCAAGAATTACGGTAAGTACGTAATTTCCATTTCTTTTTTTTTTCCCTCCTACATCCCTAATGACCCCCACTCCTTTGGGCCGCCATGTTCCTGACTCACCCCAGCTGTCCCCTCTTGAGCTGCTCCTCAGTTCCACATCGTAGCTGACCCTGAAGTATCCCAGCGTAACCCTTGTGCCGGATGGATCCCCCTCCTCCAAGGGGAAGGCACTGGGGACAGGCATACCAGTGCACTCCAGTTAAGTCCAGGGTGCTGCTGAGACTGAGGGAGGGCTCCCTGGAGGACTCCGGTGGTAATGGAGAACAGTAGCTGTCATCCGGTGGCCATTTGAGCTGTTTCCATTTTCTGGTACTTAATAGTGCCCCCAAGCTCCACCGGGGGCCACTACAGAGTGAGGCTTGCCACCCAACCCACCCCAGAAGAGGAGAGCAGTCCTCCAGACACTCAATCCTCTCCTTCCCCTGCCAACCCCCAGCACCCCGAGTCCATTCCCAAACCTGGGTCACTGGTGTGGCTCGAGGTGTGGCATCCAGCTCCTTAACCCTCTGTGCCTCCGGGCCAGCCGTAATTTCCATTTCAAACAACATGAAGTCTTCCTGTATTCTGACAGTCTGCAGTTAGCCTCAGCACTTGAACTGCCCTGGAGAGGAAATGGTTAACTCTATGCCAAAGCATAGAACGTTGAGCTTGAGCTTGGTTTTCAAACCTCTGTCCCTGGTATATTTCAGTGTAACCGTCAGATTCTTTACTCTGCCCTACTGTGAAGATGCTCCAGAGAGTTTCTCCTCGCTGCTTCGGTTCGGTACAGTAATTTATTTAGTAAATCTTAACAGATTTATTTCTTTTCTGTCATTGGATCTCTGTCCACGGTACAGTATAGTGTTTAATGGTAGACAATGATTTTTTGATTGTAAAAGAAATTGTTTTTGATTCTTTTGGTTCCTTTCCAGTCAGTCTGGTTGGGAACTGACTTAATTCTTCATTTTTATTTATTTTCGCTTTGCTGTGGTGTCCGTTATCTTTTAGCCTCAAAAAAAACGAGAGTTTATTCCATTTTTTTTCCACAAAGTTTTGGTGGTTGTCTGGCTTAAATGCTTTTGCGGGTAACTTTAGTAATTGTGGCTATGTCTGAGAAACCTAAAAAGAAAAACAGTCCCACTGGGTTTCAACACTGCACTGAGTGTGGGGAGACTTTTGCTAAAGCTGATCCCCACCTTGTCTGTGTTTAGTGTCTGGGGCTTCGCCACCTCAAAACCGACTGCCAAATATGTCAGAATTTCCCTTAAGCCACGCTTGAGAAGAGACTAGCTTGGCTTAAGGAAAGAGAGGCCGAAAAATCCGGTGACCCAGATGGCCAGCTCGGTTTGGTTCCGACTGAACCTGAAGAAGTGCCTGCTGACACGAGCGATGCTTCCTCAGGCAAAAGAAAGTCCGATTCAGAGAGATCAGTTTCTGCATAGCGTAGAAAGAAGTTGGTTGGTTCGGACCCGAGTCCCCAGATCCCAGCCACTGAGGAAATTGCGAGAGTGATTAGTGTAGTTTGGTCGCTCCGTGCTACTCCGACCAAACCAACTTCTGAAAGACAGTCAGTTCTGTCTGTTCCAGCCCAGTTGGATTATGATCCGGAGGCTTTCTATGAGGTTGATTGGGAAGGAGATCCAGAGTATGAAGGTGATGATGATGATGATGACGATTTTGGAGGCCTAGATGAGCCAGTAGAGCCTGACATCTCCCCATACAGGCCTACCAGTATTTCTCCTCCCAGGCTTTCTGAGGCCCCCCTCACACTTTTTATGTTATAAAAAGTTGGCAGAAACTCTCCAGCTCCCAACTGTGGTAGCTTCGGATGAGGAAGAAGAGCTTGACTTTGTGGAGATGATGGATGTCCCAGAGTCAAAGAGACTGTCCATTCCCCTCCATAAGTCCTTGGGGAAACAGATTAGAAATATCTTACAGGTTCCCACTTCTGTACCTCCTGGGGATAAAAAGATAGACAGGAGGTATATGCTGTCAGGCTCAGGGATGGAATTCTTTTATAATCATTGCAGCCATGTTGAGGTAGTGCTGGCTGCAGCCTGTGACAAGGCTGACATACCCTTGGCTTCACACCCCCCAGATAAGGATTCTAGGAAAGTCACTCAATCAATCAATCAAAATCTTTATTTATCCAGACGGGCACCATTGAGCAAGGCTCATTTGCAAGGTGGACCTGGTCATGAATACATCAAAGTACAGTACAGAAGCAGGAGAAAAAGTGTATACAGTGTATACAGTACAGTACAAGGTTGAAATAAATAAAAAAAACAGCATTATTTTACAATTAAAGAAGTCAGCAGATGTACAATCAACCATAGGCATACAGGGATGATAAGCAGAGATCTTTTGAGTGAGGCAGCCGGCAACTACACATATAGGGGAAAGAGGCTGTGTATGGGGTGGCAGGTTAGAGAGGTAAAGAAGTGGATGCCATGGCTAAAAAACAGTACTTGGCATCCTCTTTGGGACTCAGGCAGGCCTCTTATATGGCCTGTGTGGCTAGGTACTAGAACTAGAGGTGGGATACAATTCTGGAGCTGGCCAAGAATGCCCCTCCCCAACTAGCTAAGGAACTTGAGCCGATGGCTGCAGATGGCATCGAAGCATTTAAAGTTCAGTTCCATGCTGCTGTGGATTCGGATTATGTGTCTTCAAGGGTCATGGCTACATCTGTCTCCCTAAGGAGGTTCACCTGGCTCAGATGTACTAGCCTCTCACAGGAACACCCAAGCTAAGGCCATGGATTTTTCTGTCACTCAGAACTCTCTGTTTGGGGAACAAACAGAAGAGTACATGAAGAAAATGGAGTATAGGACCACATATAGGAGTGCAGTGGCCAAAGAAAGGTAAGCCGCTCCTTAAAAGCAGCAGTCTAGGGCTGGCAGGGGCAGGCCTTTTCACAGGCCTTTCTACCAGGCTCAGGCTTCCTCTACCTTTCAGCAGAGGGGGTTCTTTAGAAGGAGAGGTAGAAGGGGGATGAGCAGGGCTGCATGCACCTCTCAAGCTAGGACCCCTGCCAAGCAGACACTCTGATGTGTCAGACCAGGTCGCCTCCTTAGTTCCAGTGGGGGGCAAGCTGGCTTACTTCTTCCAGTGGTGGAGCCAGGTTTGGGAGCATTTGGGAGCCGGGGGGGGCCATTCAGTCAATCATGGGCTCCACAACGGGCACTGCACAGTGAATAAAGATGGTTGTGGGGCACCGGTATTCACACTGGGGCAGCCAGGAAGGACGACTGCCACCCCAGCCCCCCCTAGCTCCGCCGGTGACTTCTTCCAGGAGTGGAAGTCTGTTACAACAGACAAATGGGTCCTGGAAGTGGTGAGCCAAGGACTTTTTCTCAGTTTCAAGAGATTTCTCAAAGTAAGGGCAAGGTCCTTCAAGCTTTCCTCACCACTGGAAACAGCTGTTCTAGAGGCAGAAGTTTCGGCCTTGCTGCTTCTAAAAGCAGTGGAGAAGGAGTTCCCTTCCTTCACCAGGTTCCTTTGGTTGTTCTCACAATGGATGCATCTCTCTTGGGGTGTGGAGCTCATTTGGGGAACCTCACTGCACAGTGCATTTGGTCTCAGCAGGAGTCTCTTCTCCACATCAGTCTCCTGGAACTCATGGCTGTGCTTCTGGCCCTTTAAGCATTCTTGGACTCAGTTCAAGGGAAAGTGGTGCAGGTCAAGACAGACAACACCACTGCCATGTGGTACATAAACAAGGGGGCACTGGTTCCACGGCCTTGTGCACGGAAGCCATGAAGGAATGGTCATTGCTGGCATACTCCCTTCAGACCCTTCTGGTAGCAGTGCATCTGTCAGGGAAGGACAATGTGCTGGCAAATGCCTTCAGCAGGATCTCCACGAGTGAGTCCTGAACTTTCAGGTCCTATAGATCATTTTTCAGAGATGGGGCACTCCAGAGACATATCATTTTGCAGCCCCAGACAATCATCAGCTCCCTCTTTTCTGTTGCAGACCACCAATCTTGGGGTCTGTTCCTCAGGATGCTCTCCTGTTGGATTGGACAAACAGGTTTCTGTATGCCTTTCCTCCCTTTCCCCTGATTTTCAGAGTACTGATAAAGATCAGGTCTCAACCCTGCACAGTGATACTAGTAGCTCCAGATTGGGTCAGGCAAACCTGGTACCCTCTGTTGCTGTCCCTGGCAGTGACAATTCCTCTCTGTCTTCCCAGGAGGCACAACCTCCTGTCATCCTCTCAGGGGAGGATCTGGTATCCCAATCTTCAGTCTCGCAGACTCAAAGCTTGGCTCTTGAAAAGTTAGAGTATGCAGGATTGCACCTCTCACAATGAGTTTTGGATATTCTGAAGGTTTCTAAGAAACCTTCTACCAGAAAAACTCACAACTCTGAGTGGAAGAGATTTAGCATCTGGTGCTCTCAGAGGAATTTACAGCCAGATTCTGTTGGCATTTCCACAGCACTGGACTATTTAGTCCATTTGAATAGCTTAGGCCTCAGGCCTGCCAATCTTAAATTTCGCCTAGCAACTGTCTCTGCCTTTTTTTCAGCAGGGAAGGGATCTTCCTTTGCTTCTCATCCTGTGTTCAGTATGTTTTTCAAAGGTTTGGTTCATCTCAGCCCTCCCTATAGGGAGCCAGCTCCGACTTGGGATCTGAATATCTGCACTGCACATCTTATGCAGCCCCCCTTTGAATCTTTGTCTTCAGCTGAGCTAAAGTACTTGACTTGGAAGACTGTATTCCTGGTAACCATTACCTCCACCAGAAGAATCAGTGAGTTACAGGCTCTGTCAGTAGAACCTGACTTTATTTCCTTCCACAAGGATAAGGTGGTACTCAGGACAAAGAGAAAATTTCATCCTAAAGTGGTTTCAGATTTCCATCTTAACCAGTCCATGTCTCTGCCTGTGTTTTTCACTTACCATTCTTCAGGTGAGCAAAGGTTGCACAGTCTGGATATAAAAAGGGCATTAACTCATTGTCTCCACAGGAACTCTCTGAAGTTGTAGCACGTGTCTCCAGTATACTGTTAACAGTGACTCCTTGACCTTTCTAAGCAAAATCAAACCATAATTGGCATGCCGCAAACAAATGCTAATAACACAAAAACCGTAAGTTCTAGACAGAAAGTATGAGTGGCAAAATTATTTGGCATAAAATTACCTTTCCAATGGTGGTATGCAAGGAATGATAGGTAATTTAGTTTTATTTCTGTGCTGGTCGAAACAGCAAAACAAAATATTTTTTTCACTAAAAAATGCACCATAAGCCCTTTTTTGTTGGGAAATATGTAACATATTAACACCAAATTAAGCATCCAGACATTAGATGTCGTTTTAATAATTTGTTTGTAAAAAAACAGCTATTCAAACAACATGAAGTCTTGCTGTATTCTGACAAATTGCAGTGAGGTCCAACCTTCGAACTGCCATGGAGATGAAAGAGTTAACTTTCCATGCCAGGCATGGAACGCTGAGCTCGAGCTCAGTTGAGACTCTGTCTGTTGCTGTTTGAACTCAAACTGTCAGATTCTTTACTCTGCCTCACTGAACAGTCGCTCCGGAGATTTCTCCTTTGCTCGGTTCAGTTTGTCGATTAAAGTACCGTTTTTCTCGGTTTTGACCGAATTTAAACCGTAACCTATCGGTTCAGTCTCTGTCTGTGGTATTCGTGAGTACTAGATAGGTTTATTTTTGTTATTTTTCTGTGTGGAACTTGTAAACGTGGGATCGGTTCGGTTTGAACCGATTAGGTTGTTTTAAAATCTTTATTTCTGCATTTAGGTTGTGGTTACCGGTTCTTATTGGTTCTAAAAAAATGGATTTATTACGTTTTTTTCCACGACCTGTAACATGGTCAGGAACCGATAAGGGTGTCTTGCCTGGCGGATTGCCATAAAATGGGCACATTTTTGGTTAGGACTGGCCATGTCTGAGAAACCCAAAAGAAAAACCGGGCCCACTGGGTTTCAACACTATAGTGTGTGTGGGGAAGTCTTTGCTAAGGCTGATCCCCACACCACCTGTGTTTATTGTCTGGGGTTTGACCACCTCGATTCAGACCGCCAGATTTGTAAAAATTTTCCTGCAGCTACCCTGGAAAAAAGAGTTGATAGGCTCGGGGAAAGGGAGGCAAAAAAGTCCGCTGACCCAGATGGCCAGCCCGGTTCGGTTCCAACCGAACCAGAAGGAGTGCCCTCTGACCAGGGCGAAACTTCTTCGGGCAAAAGGAGAACTGATTTCGAGGAGTCGGTTCTGGTTAAGAGAACAAGAAGGGATAAATCAGCCGGTGCACATCCAAAAGTTCTTTCTCCGACCGCTGATGAAATAGCAAAAGCGATAAAAATTGTTCAGTCGCTATCCCCGGTTCTGACCGAACTGGCACCATTAGGGAGGCGCTCGGTTCGGTCGGTTCCACTGGTTCCGGATTATGTTTTAGAGGGAATTTTATGAACTGGAGGAGGAGGAAGGAGAGTATGAGGAAAGTGAATGTGATTATGAAAGTCTGGATGTGCCCATTGACCCGGACATCTCCCCAGACAGACCTTCAGGAGTGTCTCCTCCTAGGCTTTCTGAGTCCCCTTCCCATTTCATGTTTTACAAGAAAGTAGCTGAAACTCTTCAGCTGCTTATGGAAGAAGCTGTGGATGACCAGGAGGAGCCAGACTATGTTGAAATGATGGATATCCCAGAGTCCAGGAGGCTGTCTATTCCCCTTCATAAGTCCTTTGGGAAACAGCCATTAAAGATTTTAAAGACTCCTAATTCTATACCTCATGTGGATAAGAGAATGGACAAGAGGTATACTCTGTCAGGCTCAGATATGGAGTTCCTTACCCAGCAATGCAGCCATGTTGGGGTAGTGCAGGCTGCAGCCTGTGATAAGGCAAATATACCCTTGGTCTCACACCCCCCAGACAAGGACTCCAGGAGGATTGATGCCATGGCAAAGAAACAGTACATGGCAGCATCCTTGGGACTTAGGCAGGCCAATTATATGGCCTATACAGCTAGATATCAGAAATCTAGATGGGACACTGTAATGGCCTTAGCTAAACAGGTCCCTGGCCAGCTTGCCAAGGAGCTGGAGCAGGTAGCTACGGATGGTATTGAGGCATCCAAGGTGCAATTCCATGCTACAGTGGACTCCAATGATATGTCATCTAGAGTCATGGCTACATCTGTGGCCCTTCGTAGGATGGCTTGGCTCAGATGTGCTAGCCTGTCTCAGGATACCCAGACCAAGGCCATGGATGTTCTTGTTGTGGGTAATTCTCTGTTTGGGGAGCAAACAGAGAACTACATAAAGAAAATGGATGAGTACAGGACCACCTATAGGAGTGCTCAGGCCAAGGAAAGGCAAGCCACTCCTCAGAGGCAGCATTCCAGAGGCAGGGCAGGCCTTTTCATAGGCCTTTCTACCAAGCCCAGGCCTCCTCTTCTGCTTATGCTCATAGGGGGTTCTTTAGAGGGAGAGGCAGACGCGGTACAAGCAGGCCTGTTTCCACCCCTTAGCCTAAACCCCCTGCCAAACAGGCACCCTGATGGGTTTGCCAGGGCCGATTCTCCACTACCAGTAGGAGACAGACTGGCTTACTTTGTCCAGGACTGGATGTCTTTAACATCAGACAAATGGGTCCTGGAAGTAGTAAGCCAGGGACTGGTTCTCAGCTTCAAAAAATTTCCAAAGATGAGAGCCAGATCCTTTCCACCTGCAACTCCTTCAGAGGCACTTGCCCTAGAGGCAGAGGTCTCTTCCCTCTTGGCTCTCAGAGCTATAGAAAGGGTTCCACCCCTACACAAAGGGAAAGGATTGTACTCCAGGTACTTCCTCACCCCCATAAAGACAGGAGAATGGCGGCCCATCCTGGATCTCAGATATCTAAACAAGCACCTTTTAAAGCCAAAGTTCAAAATGGTGACTCTGGGAATAATTCTACCCTCTCTAAGGCCAGGGGACTGGCTAGTCTCCCTGGACCTCAAGGATGCCTATTTCCATATTCTCATCAGAAGCTCCCATCGAAAATACCTCAGGTTCAAGCTGCCCTCAGGCCACTACCAATTCAGAGCAATGCCCTTCGGCCTAACCTCTGCTCCAAGGGTGTTCACAAAATGCCTGGCAGTAGTAGTTGCCTTCCTGAGAAGGGAAAGGATTTCCATCTTCCCATACCTGGACAACTGGCTCATAGTAGGCCAGTCCCCTGGCCAAGTCAAGTTACACTTACAGATAACTCAGCAACTGCTTACTTCTCTAGGATTCCTTCCGAATCTTTCAAAGTCAGTTTTAGAGCCTGTATAGCTCCTCACCTTCATAGGTGCAGAGCTAGATACAGTAAAGGCAAGAGCCTTCCTTCCCCTGGACAGGACAAGGACCCTTATTTCACTAGCCTTTTCGTTTACCCTCCAGGTGTCTTGACCAGCAAGGCATTTTCTACAGCTCCTGGGGCACATGGCTGCTTCCACAGCAGTGGTAGAGGGATCAAGATTTCAGATGAGGGACATTCAGTTCCATTTGAGAGCCTTTTGGTCTCAGAAAAAGGATCCTCTGACCAAACTGATCCCAGTGACTTGAACTCTGATCCAGGCATTACAGTGGTGGCAGGTTCAGGACAATCTAAGACAGGGAGTTACTTTTGTCACTCAGTCTCACTCTCTAATCCTTACTACAGATGCCTCCCTCTTGGGGTGGGGGGCTCACTTGGGGGACCTGACCACCCAAGGGTTATGTTCTCCTCAGGAATCTCTTCTTCACATCAATCTATTAGAACTCAGAGCAGTGTCTCTAGCACTTCAGGCTTTTTCCAAGTCTGTTCAGAACAAGTCAGTTCAGATCAGGACAGACAATACCACCACAATGGGGTATATCAACAAGCAAGGGGGCACTCGGTCTACAGCCTTGTGCACAGAAGCAATGAAGTTATGGTCTCTGGCCTATTCCCTGAACACCTCTCTTACAGCAGTACACCTCCCAGGCAAGGACAATGCCCTGGCAGATGCTCTCAGCAGAATATCTCAGGGCCATCACGAATGGTCCCTGGATCCTCTGGTTTTGAAGTTGATCTTCTCCAGATGGGGCACCCCACAGATAGATATTTTTGCAGCCCCAGACAATCACCAACTTCCCCTTTTTTGCTGCAGTCCCCCTGGATGCCCTAGTTCTCAATTGGGAAAGGAAGTTCCTGTATGCTTTCCCCCCTTCCCTCTCCTGTTCAAGGTGTTAGTCAAAATCAGGTCTCAACCCTGCAAGGTGATTCTGATTGCTCCAGACTGGGCCAGACAGCCCTGGTACCCTCTCCTGTTGTCCTTAGCAGTCCACCTTCCCCTGTTTCTTTCCAGGAATTACAACCTGTTAACCTGTGCTCGGGGGAAGGTTTGGTATCCAAATCTCAAATCTCTCAATCTCAAGGCCTAGCTCTTGAAGAGTTAGAATTTGCTGACTTACACCTCTCTCAAGGTGTTATGGATATCCTAAAGGCTTCTCGGAAGCCTTCCACCAGAAGCACTTACAACTTCAAATGGAAAAGATTCTCTGTATGGTACTCTGGGATGCATATTTCCCCAGAGTCTGCTGGCCTGCCCACAGTCCTTGACTATGTGGTCCATCTTAATAACTTGGGACTCAGACCAGCTACACTAGGAGTGCATCTGGCAGCTGTTTCTGCTTTCCTTTCAGCAGGTAAGCCTTCTTCCCTTTCAGCTCATCCTGTATTCTCTAAGTTTTTCATGGGATTGCTTCATACCAAGCTGCCTTTCAGGAACCCTGCCCCTGTTTGGGACCTTAATGTTTGCATTGCTCAGCTCATGCAACCCCCTTTTGAGCCTTTGTCATCAGCAGAGCTTAAGTACTTGACTTGGAAAACTGTTTTCTTGGTGGCCATTACTTCTGCCAGGCGCATAAGCGAGTTACAAGCCCTGTCAGTGGAGCCTGACTTTATCTCTTTCCATAGAGATAAGGTGGTCCTCAGGACTAACAGGAAGTTTTTACCCAAGGTGGTTTCAGACTTCCACCTTAACCAGTCTATGTCTCTTCCTGTTTTCTTCACTGACCATTCCTCCTCTGGTGAGAGGAGGCTGCACAGTTTGGATGTGAAAAGGGCCCTTAGCTACTACATAGAGTGTACCAAGGGTCATAGGTTTGACTCCCTCCAACTGTTCCTCACTTATGGTGAGGTTGGTAAGGGAAAACCTGCCACTAAGAGATCCATTGCTAGGTGGATTGTCTCTTGCATTCAATTTTGTTATGAAAAACTAGGCTGGACTCCACCCTCAGACCTGAGGGCTCACTCTACCAGTGGTACAGCTGCTTCCCTGGCTGCTGCCAGGGATATTCCTATCTTAGAGATATGTCAAGCAGCTACCTGGAAGACAGTTCACACTTTTACCAAGCATTACTCTCTGGACATCCAGGCTAGGAGTGATGCTCGGTTTGGCACAGCAGTGCTTCACAGCCTATTTCCTAGGTAGGTAGGTTCTGTCCCTCCTCCATGGAGGTACTGCTTGGTAGTCTGCATTTCATCAGAATACAGCAAGACGTCATGTTGTTTGAAAAAAAAAATACTCATCTTAGTAATGTTGTTTCTTCTAATGGAGTCTTGCTGTATTCTGACCTCCCCCCTGCCTTCCCCTCTCAGAACCTTTGTTTTGGGATGTGGGTGGGCAGTACCAGTGTTGGCACTCTAGTGGTGCCCCACCTTTTATTATCACCCCTTTTCTTTGGGTGAGTGGGTGTTGTGTTTGTTTCATTTTTTGGGTTTCCTGACTTGAGTCTTTGTTTTGGGACAAAAAAATCTGTTTATTATATTTAGTAGCCAATTGGCTAGTGTAAGTTTACAGCTTCCACACAGGACACTCAGTGAGTTTAGCTCGTAAAGATCTGACGGTTTGAGTTCAAACAGCAACAGACAGAGTCTCAACCGAGCTCGAGTTCAGTGTTCCATGCCTGGCATGGAAAGTTAACTTTCATCTCCGGGGCAGTTCGAAGTTTGGACCTCACTGCAATTTGTCAGAATACAGCAAGACTCCATTAGAAGAAACAACATTACTAAGGTAAGTAATTTTTTCTTCTGTAGTATTAAACCTAATTTTTCACAATTTGAGTCAAGGTGTGCTGGTGAGGTTTGAGGGACAAATCTGAACCATACACACCATACCATAAACAAATGCATATAACTTCTAAAGTGTACATGATACACACAATGTATCAACGGCAAAGTTGTTCCACACAAAATTGCCTTTCCAACGGTGCTATGCAATCAACTGTGCTCAATTTGGTTTTTGTTTTATACTGGCTGAGATATCCAGAATGTGTGTTTTCTTCAAAGTGCTTAGGTGGTTTTAGATGGACAACATGTCATAAACAAATGTGAATAACTACTAAAGTGAACATGATACACACAGTGTCAGTGGCAAAGTTGTTCAGCACAACATTACCTTTCTAATGGTACTATGCAGTCAATTCTAATCAATTCGGGCTGGCAAGTAATATTAAAATATGTGAGTGACATCTTCAGACGTTACTAGGGCACACAGGAAGTCTGTAGGTGACTTCTGTAGTTGTTCTGGGACACACTGCAGTGGATTTGCTGACGCCTACAGGCGTTTCTAAGAGGCAATGAGTTAA
Source organism: Neoceratodus forsteri (assembly GCA_016271365.2). Classification (NCBI taxonomy): domain Eukaryota; kingdom Metazoa; phylum Chordata; order Ceratodontiformes; family Ceratodontidae; genus Neoceratodus; species Neoceratodus forsteri. The sequence goes on along the minus strand of CM028129.1, from coordinate 212,163,028 downwards.
GTTATTATATTGACCATACCAAGGCCCATAGGGGTGGCTGTTCTCAGCTGTTTCTCACTTATGGTGAAGTGGGCAAGGGTAAACCTGACACTAAGAGAACTAAAGTCAGATGGATTCTTTCTTATATTCAGTTCTGCAACACTAAATTGGGCAAAGAGCCTCCCTTAAACCCGAGGGCACACTCTCCCAGGGGTACTGCTGCCTCCTTGGCAGCAGCTAGGGACATTCCCCTCCTCAAAATCTGTAAAGCAGCCACCTGGAAAACTGTTCACACATTCACCAAGCATTATTGTCTGGATACCCAAACCAGTAGTGATGCTAGGTTTGGCACTGCAGTGCTGCAGAGCCTCTTACATAGATACATAGATACATAGACAGTGTCGGCAGATAAGGGCCTATGGCCCACCCAGTCTGCCCATTTGAGCTTGTAAGTTCAGTTTATGTTTTCCTAGAAGTCTGTTGCCCCTTACCCCTGACCTCCAGAATTTCTTTATGTCTATCCCATGCATTCTTAAATCCCGTGATTGTTTCAGCCCCCACCACTTCCTCTGGCAGGGTGTTCCACTTGTCCACCACCCGTTCTGTGAAGAAATTCTTCCTCATGTTTCCTCTGAATCGTCCTCCCTCCAACTTCATCCCATTCCCTCTAGTCCTGGAACATCTTTTTCGCTTAAAAATAGTGTATTCCTGCACCCTGTTCCTCCCTGTGAGATACTTGTATGTCTCTATCATATCCCCTCTCTCCCTCCTCTCCTCCAGGGAGTACATGTTCAGTTCCTTCAACCTGTCTTCATAGGACTTGTGATGCAATCCATCCACCATCTTTGTTGCCCTCCTCTGAACCTTCTCTACCCTGTCTATGTCCTTACGTAGGTATGGTCTCCAGAACTGTACAGTGTACTCCAGGTGGGGCCTCACTAGTGTCTTGTATAGCGGAATTATGAACTCCCTTTTCCTGCTGGTGATGCCCTGCCTATACATCCCAGCATCCTATTTGCTTTACCTGCTGCCTTGTCACCGTTTCCACCTTGAGGTCATCAGAGATGATAACCCCAAGATCCCTTTCCTGCTTGGTGCATGCTATATCCTCACCCCCAACTGATATATTGTGCCAGGGTTTTGTGCCCTATATGCATTATCTTGCACTTCTTTGCATTGAATTTCAACTGCCAAACCTGACCATTCTTCAAGTTTCTTCAGGTCCCTTCTCATTCTGTCTACACCCCTATAGTGCGTCTACTCTGTTACAGAGCTTTGTGTCATCAGCGAACAGTGAAATTCTGCCTTCTAGGTCCTGTGCAATGTCACTGATGAAGATGTTAGATAGGTGATCCCAGCACTGATCCTGTGGTACCCCACTGGTCACTCTTCCCTCTGTGGAGTGACAGCCATTTACCACCACCCTCTGTGTCCTGCCACCCAGCCAGTTACCTACCCACCACACTACTGTCCTGCCCACACCCATATTCCCAGTTTGTGTAATAGTCTTCTATGTGGCACAGTGTCAAAGGCCTTGCTGAAGTCCAGATAGGCCATGTCCACTGCTCTCCCTGATCCACCTCCCTAGTCACCCAGTAAAAAATTCAATGAGGTTGGTCTGACATGACCTCCCCTGGTGAAACCATGCTGCCTTGGGTCCTGTAGTCCATTGACAACCAGATGTTCCACCAATCTCTCCTTCAGTAGTGCTTCCATGATCTTCCCCACTACTGAGGTGAGGCTGACTGGTCTGTAGTTTCCTGCTTCCTCTTTGTTCCGCTTTTGTATAAGGGGACTACATCTGCTGTCCTCCAGTCTTTGGGTACCTCCCTGTTTCCAGTGATCGGCTAAACAGGATAGCCAGAGGTTCAGCCACCCCTCTTAGTTCTTTAAGGACCTGGGGCACCCATCTGGCCCCATTGCTTTATCAACTCTTATTACTTCCAGTTCCTTCAGGACCCTTTCTCGTGTAAAGGACTTGTGTCCATTTCTGCACCATTCTCACCCCTTGTACTCCCTTCAGACCCATTACCCTCCTCTTCCTCAGTAAAGACTGAGCAGAAATACCTGTTCAGTATGTCAGCTTTACTGTTGTCATCCTCCACGCGGTTCCCATCCTCCCCCTTCAGTCTCACTGTCCCTCCCTTTGTCTTTCTTTTTTCACTTCTGTACCTGTAAAAGGTTTTGTCCCCTCTACCCACTGATTTTGCAATGTGTTCTTCTGTCTGAGCTTTCACTTCCCTTACTGACCTCCCTGCCTCCCTTTGCTTCTCCTGGTACTTCTCCCTATCCCCTTCTGCCTGTGTCTTTTTGTATTGCCTGAATGCAAGTCTTTTTGGCTTTCACTTTCTTTGCTACCTCTTTGGAAAACCATAATGGTGTCCTCTTCCTTTTCCTTTTGCTAACCTGCTTAATGCATAATTCTGTTGTTCTTGTAATCCCCATTTTAAATACTGCCCTGTTCCTCAACCCCTGATTCTGTCCCATTCCCTTAATGCCTCTTTCAAGTATCTCCCATTTTCCCAAAGTCCCCCCCTAAAATCCAGTATACTTGTTTTGTGTGGTTGGTTCTGCTCTTTCTGTGATTTCAAACCACAATGACTGGTGGTCACTGTTCCCCAGGTGCTTCCCCACTGTTACCCCCATCACACTGTCCCTGTTTGTGAGCACAAGGTCAGTATTGCCTTCTGCCAAGTTGGTTCCATGACCAGTTGCTTGAGAAGGCACCCTGAAGGAGTCCTGGATAAATCTGCTCCTAGTTGATGCTGCTGCTGGGATGCTCCAGTCCACGTCTGGAATATTGAAGTCTCAACCAGTACTACCTCACCCTTGTCTGCCATCATTTGGATGGCTAGCATCAACTTTCTATCTGTTTCTTCCTCCTGAGCTGGTGGTCTATAGACCACATCTGTGTGGATGGCTGTTCCCATTTTCCTTTCCAGCTTAACCCACAGTATCTCTCCCCATTTTGTTCCTCCTGGATCTCTGTGGCCCTTATGTCATTTTTTCACATACAGTGCCCCTCCTCCCTTCCTGCCTGCTCTGTCTCTTCTGAATATGTTGTAGCCAGGTATGGCCATCTCCCAGTCGTGGTTATCATTACACCAGGTTTCAGTGATGGCCACAATGTCCAGGTCTGACTGCACCATGACAGCCTCCAGATCTTCCATCTTGTTGCTAAGGCTCCTGACATTTGCACACATGGCTTTCCATGATTTGACCTCCGTAGACTGTTTCACTGTTCTACTCCAGCCCCTTCCTTGGTTGTCCTTTATCCCTGGTTCTCCTTGCTGTCTGCCCTTCTGCTGAATTTTGGCCCTTTTCTGCCTATCCACCTCTTGGGCACTAATCTCCATCTTTTGCACACTGCTTTGCAGAGATAGCCACTCCTCTGGTTCACTGGTTCCACTGCTAGCTGTGGGGGTGAGCAAGTAGGTACCCTCCTTGCTGGCCTGCTACCCCCCTTTGCTAGTTTAAATGCTTGTCAATGTAGCATTTAAACTTATCATTGAGTGCTTGGATTTCCCTCCAGGATGGATGCAGGCCATCAGGCTTGAACAAACCTCCATCCCTCCAGGTGGGTCCCCAGTCACCAATGAATCCAAACCCTTCCTCACAGCACCAGTTCTTCAACCATGAGTTAAAGTTCCTGGTGCATGCACTCCTATCGCTCCTTGCCTCTATGAGTAGTACTTCTGAAAGTGACAGAGTAGCTACTTGCTTGAGACCCTCCCAATTTCCTAAACTCTTCCTGAACTTCCTTTGGCTCCCCATTTTCCAGGTCATTAGTACCTAGGTGGATAATGACATCCAGCTCACCCTCCGTCTTGCCTTTCCAGTGATCCCCAGGATCTTCCTTCCATCCCTCTATGCTGTGGCACCTGGTAGGCACCTCACCTCCCTGTCCTCCCCCTCCTGTGTTCCTAGCTGGATCCCTCTTATGATGGAGTCCCCCACCAGGATTCACTTCCTCCTCCTCCTCTGGGGTCCACTGCTTTCCCCGCTGAGGTCACCTCCTTGGCTAACCTCCACATCCTTTCCTTCCACTTCTCTGAGTACCTCTATTTGGTTGTCCTCGTTTGCCAGTGTGGCATATGAGTTCTTGAGTGGAATAGGATCTGAGATGTGCCTCTGCCTCTGCCTGACCGCTCTAACCCTCCCTGAGCCCACTGTTATCCAAGTGCTCCTCGGTCTCGGCATCCTTTGAGGCAGTTACATTGGACTGGGTGGTCTCTGGATAGGGGTGATGGTACTCCTGACCCAGTTTATTTCCACTCTGAGTCTGGCTACCTCATCCCGCAGTCCAGAGAGATGCATGCAGATAGGGCAGCACCTCAGTGTCCAGAAGGTCTGCCTGAATATGGCTGCTCCACAGCCACTGCATTGCACCACTCCCCACATTATACTGCAGTTCCACTACTTGTCTGCTACTGAAGCTCTCCTAGTTCCCTTTTTATTAATTTACTGCCCTAAAAATCCTGCCACTGATCCTCAGATAAGTTTCTTTAAAAAAAATAAATAAATAAATAAATAAATAAATGAGTCAAAACACTTGTCGTGCTGAGGGTGGGCTTCTTTCCTCGTATGCCCCTCCTACTTCACACCCCTTACTATACCTTGTGTTTAGCTCCTGTCAATCAGATTTAACAGGGCATATAATTCCTAAGTAGGTTCTGTAGTTCCCTCCTCCTTGGAGGTACTGCTTGGTAGTCTGCAGACTGTCAAAATACAGCAAGACTTCACGTTGTTTGAAGAAAAAAATACTCACTATAGTAATGCTGTTTCTTTTAATGAAGTCTTGCTGTATTCTGACCCCCCTCTCTCTGCCTCCCCTCTCAGAACCTCTGTGTATTTGGGATGTGGGTAGGCAGGTGTAGTGTTGCACTCTAGTGGTGTACATTTTGGAACCCCTTCTGGCCAGATTGTTTTTTTTTTTCTTATTTTTAGTATATGTTTACCTTTCATCACTATCTACATAAAGTTTTCTTTTTGGGGTTCTTGACCTGTCTTTCAGATCCCATTTGTTGTTGCCTTTGGCTTTTAAAAATGTTTATGAAAACAATTTCTGGTTCTAATGAGTTAGTATTAGTGCTTGTAAGAATCTGACAGTTAGATTGAGATGTACCGGGGACAGAGGTTTGAAAACTGAGCTCGAGCTCAACTTTCTATGCTTTGGCATAGAGTTTACCCTTTCCTCTCCGGGGCAGTTGAAGTGCTGAGGCTAACTGCAGACTGTCAGAATACAGAAAGATTCCATTAGAAGAAACAACATTACTATAGTGAGTGTTTTTTTCTTCTTGATCCTCATCTAATAAGTAAAACCTACTAGAGATCGAGTTAATCAGTTTAGTTCAGCTTTATTTGACCAATCAAGATACAAGAAAAACCAAGATTTTTACAATACGACAGTTAGACATGAGTATTAACATAACATATGTAAATTACAAAAAGATATTAAAAACTTGTATGATAAAAAATACAAGTATTCAAACTATTAAATATAAAGTGCATCGTCATTTCAGATATAATGTGATTAGAGGAAATAAGGGTTTGTTTGGGAGAGCTGGAGGTGACTTGACAACCTGAGTCTACAAATTTTATTTAGCATCCTATAGTTTTTCTTTTTGTATTTGATAACAGAGCCCAAGAATCTGGCAATTAAGTCAGCCTCTTTATAGATTTGTGGACGTAACAAAATGAAAACCAGATCATAATTTAGATGTGCATATATTTTTAAGGGCTCCAGCAGGTGTTGATCTCTTACCTTTTTGTATAGGGGGCATATCATAATTATGTGTTTTAAAGTTTCTGTGAATCCCCTATTACAGTACATGGGCAGGGATTTTTAACCAGATTCAAATTGTTACTGTCACTGTTAGCTCTTGTGTTGTAATACGTATATTTTTAATTTAATTAGCCAAAATCTTGGCCATGTAATTATTTTCCTCTGATCTGGAGTCAAGGGAAGTATCAAGTAAATTTCCATTGAATGATCTGTTTTGTTTTCCTTAATCCAATTGGCACATTTTCGAATTATACTAGATGTCATATCAGTAGATTTCCCTAAATATATTAATTTTTTTTTTATTCTGTCTCTATACTGGGGTAAAATTAAGATTTCTTTTTTGTAATCTCTCCATAAATGTCCCATATTTATGTTATTTAGATTTTTCCTTAGAGCATTAAGCCATAAGGAAGGGAGGCCTTATTCTAGCCATTTCATCTTTTCCAATAAACATGTCTTGGAAATCATATTTTTGCTTGTATTTATTATTCTGATCCAGTAGGAGATATGTATAAGATCTTTCAAAAAATGGATAGGGATTCTTCCCAATTCTGCCCTAACTATAGCATTTGATGTTGAACTGGGCACTTTAAGCAATGATTTATAATAATATGACAGTTTTTTTTTCTAAATCCTCTTTATTTACATATCCCCAGACTTTGGATCCATATAATAATAAGTGTTGAATTTTAGCCTCCCCTGCTTTAAGTGTTGGAATAACTGAGTTTTCACCATAGTCATAATTAAATGTCAAAGAGCCTTGGCTGCTAATTTTACTTTAATAATTTGATTAGTAATGTGTTTAGACCAAGTAAATGATTATACTAGTTTTATTCCCAAATAACAATATTCTTTTACAAGTTCAATCCTTTCTGACCCAATTATGAATTTAATTTTTTTGTAATTAAGATTATTATTCCCGAAAATAAGTACTTTTGTTTTTTTAAATATTTACCCACAGTTCTAGATAATTACATTTCTGATAAAGATTATTGATTTTTTCCTGCAACCCAGATTTTGTAAGCGAAAACATGATCAAGTCATCTCCATATGCCAATGAGTATACAGGCTTATCATTAATTTGTTGGGGATCTGATAAATTGCTATCAAGATAATCAAGCAAACCATTAATGTAAATGTTAAAAAGAGTTGGAGCAAGGAGACATCCTTGTTTTACCCCTCAATTTGAGTCAAAAAATTGTGTCAGTGTACCATTATTGTCATATCTGATAGCTGTAATAGTACCAGAATAAAACTTTTTGATTAATTTAAGCAAGGAATAATCCAGATCCTTTGAGTATAATAACTCCCATAGTTTACCTCTATTAATAGAATTGAACACCGATGCAAAATCTATAAATACTAAAAATAATTTGGATTTTGTAAGGTGAACGTACTTCTCTATTAAGTGAGTCAAGCAAAATATGTTCTCCGTGGTAGAGAAACCCTCTCGGAATTTGGCCTGGAATGGGGAAATCTGAAAAGTGGATTCTGCTTAATGAGTAAGCCTGTTTAATAATAATCTAGAAAATATTTTTGAACTAATGTCCAGCAAACTTATAGGACGAAAATTATTCAGTTCATATACTGATCCTTTTTTGTGTATAGGTACAATTATGTTGCAAGTCCAAGATATAGGAATATAATTTTGTGTTGAACATAAGTTAAAGAATATAGTCAGGACTGGAATCCAAAAGTCTTTATGCTCTTTGTAAACTGCCAGAAGAATAAAATCGGGACCTGGGACCTTATTATTTTTTAAGGCTGTTATAGGCACTTCCACTTCCTCTGTGGAGACGATAATGGCAGGCCCTTGCTCCAATATATTATTTAGTAATGTAAAATTATGTGATTCAATCAAAGGAATTTGACAGAAAATATCTTTGAAGTGTTTAATCCAAGCCTCCTTCGGAACATATACTAATAAGGCAGGCTGATATTGATTAGTTCCTTTAACCACCATATTCCAGAATGCTTTAATATCTTTTCTTATTATGATTTGGTACATCTCATCCCATAACATATGTTGATAGCTTAATCTTTTCATTTGCAAACCTGCATTATATTGCTTTCTAGCCTTATTTAACAGGAGTAATTCTTTCTTATTGGGTATTTCTTGGTCCAAACAATTAATTTTCTGAGGTTCCTTTTTTCATTTTTACATTCATGATCAAACCATGATTTTATTTCTGCAGGTAATCCTTTTTTTAAAGGGAGTATAAATATTTTTCCTTATTTCTTGATTCAATTGTACTTCAAGCCATTTTACATCATGCAGCAATAGGTCTCCCCTCATATTTTCAAAATCATACAGTAACATTCCAGCCTCTCCTCCATTGATTAAATTATATTTCAGGCATTGTCTACCTTCAGAACTTAGTTGTGCTAAGGGAGGACTAAAATCTTCTATTATAATTTCATTTTCAAATTTAGTTTCAGTTTGCAGACTCATTGTGACATGATCACTTTCCATTCTCATTTGTATCTTAAGTGAAGCAAACTTCTCATAGCTTTCTGGACTGATCATCAGATAATCAATTGTACTCTGTCCGGACCCTAAAAAGAAAGTAATTTACCCCTTCCTATCTCCCTCAGTTCTACCATTCAATATAAGAAAAGCATTTTCCTCAGTGAATTTCATAAACATTCGTCCCCATTCATTCACCCCCTGATTCTTGCTATGTCTAATATTGTAATCTTTAAGGCTTAGCTGATTCTCAAGTTCAGGTAAATTGTCATGTTTGGAGATATGAGCATTAAAATCTCCAGTGATTAAAAATATGCCTTGAGGGTATTTCTTAAAGGCAAGATCAATATCTGCAGCCAGTGTGTCCCAGATCTTCTTGGGGACATGTGGACTACTGTTTGGGGGAATATATACATTAACAAGAATCACCAACACTTGGTCCATAGAAATTATCATTATTATATAGTTTTGTGAATTTTTGAAGACTTCTACAATAGAAAACGTGGGTTCAATTTTATTATAAATTGCCAACCCACCTTTAGGTTTGCCAGTTTTTTCATTTTGGTTGCAGAGTTTGAGGTCACCTGATACCCATTAATATTTACAACTTCCACAGCCCAGGTTTCTAGTAGAGAAAAAAGTATCATATGAGGTTAAAAACTGTAAACACTCTTAATCTACTACCTTAATGCATAATCCTGCAATATTCCAAGACAGGAAATTAACATAATCACAACTAAACCCAATATCACCATGACTTTCTATCATATTATCAGACTCTGAGTTCAGTCATTGTCCTACATCAGGCTCTTGTGTCCCTTTCTCCTGTAGATTATACAAATCCACCACTAGAATACCTGCCTTGTCAAACATCCCAGTGTTACTTTTTATTTGATGGAATATTTCAGGAGCAGAGCTACCCTGGCCCTCTGTGGAGAATCTCTCAACATAATTTATACATTTTATTCCTGGAGTCAATTTCGAATGGGAGATTATTAAAGATTTAACATAGAACCTTAAAATATCTTCTTTTTCACCAAGGAACCTATCCACCCCCAAAAGTGAGAGTACATAAGATTTCTCCTTCGTACCATTTGAGTCAAAGTGTTTAAATTCCCATTTCAATTTAAACAAACTTTCCTTAAAAATATTTTGACTCAGTTGGACTCCAGTGCTCTCCCCCTGCTGGACTTGGGAGACAATAATTTTCCAGGTAATAGGGGTCCATAGGGTTAAGCCTGGGTAAGATAGCCTGCTGCAGTCTTTCTCCAGATAAGCTTGGCCAGATTCATGTCAAGAACAAGGGCATACACTGGTTTCTAATCATGGTTAGCACCTCTGCATGTCATAATGATATTTCCCTTAGATTGGGGAATACCAAGTTCTGCTATTATTAAGTATTCAGTAAGATCCATGAGAGACTCTACAGAGTCTTCATTTTTCTGGAAAATACCATCAAACCTTAGACATACTTCATTTCCAGGAGGAGACCATTTTTTCCCCTCAACCATTAAACCTATATTAGTATTGACTATATTTCCTATATTGATGTCCCCTTTTATCATAACTTTACATGGCTCTTCTTTTTGTTATAACTTTTGTACAGATATTTCAGCCTCCTGATTTTCTTTTGTATTATGACTGGGACTTTTCCCTTTTGCCATCTGGCTTGTTATAACTATGTTTTTACATTAACTTGAGTCTTGTTCCTCTTTTTTTCCCCCCTTTTCCTCTTTTTCTGATTCTGAGGTCATTTCCATTTCCCATTTCCTTTTTGAGGGGTCTCAGGGATATAAACAGAGGAGAATTAAAGTTTTTTTCTGTTTTTATTTCTTTTATAATATTATCCATTTTGTTCTCTAGTTGTTGAATTTTTGCAAAAATAGAATTAATGGAGCCTTCCATATTAGTTCTTAATTCTTTAAGGGCTTCCAGTAATACCACATTTGCCATTATTGGATGTGCCAATGCCTTAATAGTGTATTTAGACATAGTATCAGTGCAGTGGGCCGACAGGTCCCCGTCTATCACTATTTGTCCTACCTCCTTGTCCAATTTTGGAAATACTGCGGAAGGTGAACCTGCCAATATTGATAAATTATCTTTCTCTGGCAGTGATCCTGGAGATAATTCTTGTTCCATAAGTTCAGAAAGTCTGGAGGAGATTTCAAGGGGGCTAAAAAGCTCCAACCTAGTCTCCTGAAAGTTGCCGGGAGGGGCCAGATTACCTTCTGTTTTCTCTTCTAAAAAAAAGGTCACACGACTCTAAATTTTTCTAATCATTATTCTTTTTCATTTCATGCTTTGGTGGAAAAAATTCAGTGCTATTTTTCTGTGCTGTTTGTTGGAAATCATCTCTTACACCATTAGCTTCACTCTTACCCCCCTTTTTCTTTTTTTTTCCCTGGAAAAAAGTTCCCTGTGAATTTTTGTTGTCTACATTTCCTCTATCCAAATTGTCCAACTTATCTGATATTTCTTTAACTTCACATATACTATACTTTTGGTAAGGCCCATCAACCATATCAGAGGCCACTTTAACTGTATTTTTCAAGGCCTCAGTATAAGAAAATATTTTTTGCATTATGTGTAGAAGTAGTGGTATGTAATGTATCATTAAAAACACTTTCATTATTTTTTCCCCATTAGTTTTGTCCCCTTTTACAGTTAACATTTTCCCACTTCTACTATACAGTAAAAAAGTGAAAAAAGGAGAACAAATGAATAAAACAGTTAACTGCAGTTAACTGCACAGTGCCTTTGATAGTCCTTTTGAAATCCTCAGAAACTGTTATTCTATACGATCCAAAGTTCATTCACTTTTTCCTGAAGTCTATACAGTGAAGACCATTCAACTCACTGTACCCCAAATAGTATGAAAAGTAGTGGGAGATTAGAACCATCAGCTGATATATGTCCCTTATAAAGGAAGTGGCAAAAAAGTGGCAAAAGGTCCTTATGTGTTAGCAGCATTCTTCTCTTCCCCTTTATCCGGCTATATGTGGAAAGCACTAAACCCAAAACCAAAAAAGAACAGAAAAAAAACTCAGCGTCTAGGATAGTGCAGGTTCTTAGTAAGCCCAATTAGCTTAAAAAAGGGGGTGGGGTCTTAAAGTCCTTACACTCAAATTGATACTTAAAAAACACTTACTTGTGTTCCTCTCCCTCTCCTTCAAGTATTTTAGAGTATTGCCCTGTTTTCGGTTACGGGTAAGAGACCAGGGTGTTTTCTGCAATTTTCTGCACCTGAACAGTCATTCACTCACTGCAAGGTTAAAATGTTACTTTAAAAAGAAAAACAAGCTGACCCAGTGGCACTGAGGGTTGAGGCACTGGACGCCACACCTCACGCTACACCACCGACCCGGGTTCGGGAGCGAGCCCGGGTGCAGGGGGTTGGCAGGGGAGGGAGATGGATTGAGCATCTGCAGGACAGCTCTCCTCTCCCTGGGGAGGGTTCCAGGGGTCTTCCCAGCGCAGTAGTGACTCCTGGTGGAGACCGGGGTACTACTTGCGTGGGAACAAGAATCGGGGATGAGCGCGGCGGGCGTCTATGGGGCAATGCCAGCATGCTGACGTCATTGCACGACTGCGCTCAGGGGGAAAACTCTACAAGAAAAGGCCTCCTAGACCACCGGTGAGATGATGAGCCCAGATGTGCCCGGATCTCTCCATGGCCGACCCACTGGCCGCAGGTAAGGCACCTCATACTTAGGAGTTGACCGCTAGGGGAGGGCAGAACCAGGCCCAGAGGTGATAGCGGGGGTCGGGCCTGCCTGGGGTCATTCGGGGGAGAGATCCTGGGAGATGCAGGGTTTCAGGCTGGGAGTTAGGGTTGTTTCTGAGTGGGCATTCCTGAAGGATGCCCGGGGGTTCAGGAGTATAAACAGAATAAAAAAAAAAAAGAAAAACAAATGAAATTGGTCAGAAACAAAGACCACATGGACAATGCTCCTAACATCAAAAACAAATTAACATAAAAGATAAAAAGCTCCAAAACGACTCATGTCTTGTACCGAAAGATATCAGTATCCCCCAAAACTAGTTATAAAACGAGATATAAAACACAAAGCTAAAAAATCAACTAACTTACTTAGCCAGACAGGACTCTAGTAAAAATCTTCACCCAATCATCCACAACAGGGCACGATTTCAACTTAAATAAAATAAAGAGAAATATATCTCTGAAGTATATCTTTGAGTATTATCAGTTGGCAGGGACCGAACCTGTCCACAATGCTGCATCAGAATGGTGCTACATGACCAGAAAGACGCATGCTGTAAAAACCTTGCTGGGGAGAGTCTATGACAGTTTTATAATTAATTAACTAATTAAGCCCCTTAATGTCTATAAATATCTATAAATCTATCAATATCTGTAAATCTTTATAGCTGTGCGATAAGGGAGATTCCATAATACCCCACAAACCCTTCACAGGGAACACTACGGAGGCACACTTCCCAAAAGAGACAAAAAAGATGCTGTGAGGAAAAAAAATTTACATAAACCAAGCCAAGACTGTATTTACTCGAAACAGGTTTCTGTCAAACCTTCCCACCTTCAAAGCACTATTTATTTAAAAATACGGTGCAGAATCTCCGCTCTCAGGTCTTTTGTTCGCAATGCAGCACGGCTCGGCTTGGTTTCGTTATGGTTAAAGTAGAAAATAAAGCAAGCCAGCCAGCCAGCACTTTCACTTAAATTTCAGTGCATTTGACCCAAGCAGTTCATTGACGAGTTGTAGCACCACAGTCTCCAGTCTCCAGTAAAACACAGTAACAGACAGGGAGAAGGAAATATTGATTAGCTCTTTCATTCACTCCTTCATTAATCTGCTGATTCCAAGAGTTCTTCGGTCCAGTCCGCATGGCTAAAGGGTGTATGCTGATCCGCAATGACCCTCTTCAGGTAGCTGTCTAAACCACAGCTACAGGGGCTCTTCCACTGCCAAGACTCCACTCTTTCACGGCTGTACGGAAACAAAAACAAAGGACAGCAAACATGCATCCGGACCAAGTGGCAGCATAATAAAGTCTGGAAAGTGTTGCGAAAGCTGCAATTAAGGCAATGGTGGCATACCTGTTAAAAATTTCAGCAAAGCCTTTCACAACCCCTGCTAGTGCAGTTGCTTCTCAGCAAGCACGGCGTGCAGCAGCCATCTTGGGTTTCCCCTCTATTAAAGTTATAACATAAAAAAAAAAAAAGTTAATCAGTGATCTTCCTAGACATAAAGTCTCCACCACTCATTTACACTAATGGGAGTATGCCGGGGGCGCTAGGACCCAGCGAGGACAAACTTTTTCAGGCGGGCCGGCGACTGAGATGGAGCTGCGAGGAAGTGGCCCAGTGAGCCCAGCACATACAATAATGACTATCGTGGCGTCAACCCTCCAACCGCCTCAGTTCCTTTTTTCCAGCCATCGAGTGCACTTCAGTGATGATGATGCTTGCCCGCCAGGAGTCAGACTTCAAACTAGTAGCTTAGTTTTCAGTTTCTTGTTTTGTAGTTTATCTTTGAAAAGTACTGATTATATTTAATATAGTGTACTTATACCAGAGAGAAGTCTTCAGTCCTCCATTGACCGAGTCAACCATGAGTGGGGCAGGTGATGGTAGGGAGACTTTGTATGAAAGCTGTTCAGTCAGCGGGGCCGGGACTGGTCCACCGCCCTCCCTGGGGGAAGTCTGCCAATGGATGCTCCAATACTCAGGGAGATGGGCGGTCTCCCCAAAAGCATAAAAAGAAATGGTCCCATTCTTGGTACCATTCGGCCTTGAGTTCTTCTTCGGCACACAGGTCGAAGAAAAAACGGCATCACTCGAGGTCGTCTTCTGGTATGTCTGTGCATAGACCGTCGGTTATTAGGGCTAGGCGCCGGTCTCCACCTCTGTTGGAGTCATTGGTTTCTGTTTCTGATGGCTGACCTCTTCGACACTGGAGCCCCTCCCCACCTGTTGGAGGAGCTTCTGATGAGCAGTTTCACCAGTGGGCTGCTCTTATGGAGCAGTGGGCTCAGAGGTTGGCCCGATTGCCCAAACCGGCCAGTCCGCCACTGGGGCCCTCGGGCCCTTCGGTTCTGGAATGGCAGGTGGGGCTGTTAGGTCTTCCTTGTCATACAGCACCTTCTTCAAACAACATGAAGTCTTGCTGTATTCTGACAATAGCAGTGAGTCCCAACCTTCGAACTGCCTCGGAGATGAAAGAGTTAACTTTCCATGCCAGGCATGGAACGCTGAGCTCGAGCTTGGTTGATACTCTGTCTGTTGCTGTTTGAACTCAGACCGTCAGATTCTTTACTCCGCCTCACTGAACAGTCACTTCGGAGATTTCTCCTTCTGCTCAGTTCAATTTGTCGGTTAAAGTACCGTTTTTCTCGGTTTTTGACCGAATTTAAACTGCAACCTGTCGGTTCAGTCTCTGTCTGTGGTATTTGTGAGTACTAGATAGGTTTATATTATTTTCTGTTCTGTGTGGAACTTGTAAACGGTTCATCGGTTCGGTTTGAACCGATCAAGTTGCTAAAAAATCTTTATCTGAACTTTTAGAGTGTGGTTACCAGTTCTTATCGGTTCTAAAAAACACGGGTTTTAATACGGTTTTTTCCACGACCCGTGACACGGTCAGGAACCGATAGAAAGGTCTTGCCTGGCGGATTGCCATTAAAAGGGTAAATTTGGTTAGGACTGGCACAATGTCTGAGAAACCCAAAAGAAAAACTGGGCCCACTGGGTTTCAACACTGCAGTGTGTGTGGGGAAGTCTTTGCTAGGGCTGATCCCCACACCGCCTGTGTTTATTGTCGGGGGTTTGACCACCTCAATGCAGACTACCAGATTTGTAAAAATTTTCCTGCAGCTACCCTAGAAAAAAGAGTTGGTAGGCTCAGGGGAAAAGGAGGCCAAAAAGTCCGCTGAACCAGATGGCCAGCCCGGTTCGGTTTAAGCCGAACTAGGAGGAGTGCCCTCTGACCAGGGCGAGACTTCTTCAGGCAAAAGGAGATCCGATTATGAGGAGTCAATTCCAGCTAAGAGAACACGAAAGGAAAAATCAGCTGGTGTGGATCCAAAACTTTCTTCTCCAACCGCTGAAGAAATAGCCAAAGTGATAAAAATTGTCCAGTCGCTTTCCCCGGTTCCTATCGAACCGGCACCATCAAGGAGGTGCTTGGTTCGGCCAGTTCCACCGGTTCAAGATTATGATTTAGAGGAATATTATGAACCGGAGGAGGAGGAAGAGGAGTATGAGGAAAGTGAATGTGGTTTTGACCCAGACATCTCCCCAGACAGACGTTCAGGAGTGTCTTCTCCTAGGCTTTCTGAGTCCCCCTTCCATTTCATGTTTTATAAAAACGTGGCTGAAACCCTCCAGCTTCCTATGGAAGAAGCTGTGAATGACCAGGAGGAGCCTGACTATGTGGAAATGATGGATATCCCAGAGTCTGGGAGGCTGTCTGTTCCCTTACACAAATCTTTTGGGAAACAGACATTTAAGATTTTAAAGACTCCTAACACCATACCTCCTGGGGACAAAAGAATGGACAAGGCAGTATACATTGTCAGGCTCAGATATGGAGTTCCTTACACAACAATGCAGCCATGCTGGGGTAGTGCAGGCTGTAGCCTGTGATAAGGCAAATATTCCTTGACTTCCCCCCCCCAGACAAGGACTCCAGGAGGATTGATGCCATGGCAAAGAAACAGTACATGGCAGCATCCTTGGGACTCAGACAGGCCAACTATATGGCCTATACTGCTAGGTATCAGAAATCCAGATGGGACACTGTCATGGCTTTAGCAAAACAGGTCCCTGGCCAGCTGCCAAGGAGCTGGAGCAGGTGGCTGCTGATGGTATGAGGCATCAGGTGCAATTCCATGCTGCAGTGGACTCCAATGATGTGTCATCTAGAGTCATGGCTACATCTCTGGCACTTCAGTAGAATGGCTTGGCTCAGATGTGACTAGCCTGTCTGGATACCCAGACTAAGGCCATGGATTTTCCTGTTGTGGGTAATTCTCTGTTTGGGGAGCAAACAGAGAATTACATGAAGAAAATGGATGAAAATGGACGAATATAGGACCACCTATATGAGTGCCCAGGCCAAGGAAAGGCAGGCAACTCCTCAAAGGCAGCATACCAAGCCCAGGCCTCCTCTTCTGCCTATGCTCAGAGGGGGTTCTTTAGAGGGAGAGGCAGATGGGGTACAAGCAGACCTGCTTCCACCCCTCAGCCAATACCCCCTGCCAAACAGGCACCCTGATGGGTTTGCCAGGGCGATTCTCCACCACCTGTAGGGGCAGGCTGGCTTACTTTGTCCAGGACTGAAGTCTCTAACATCAGACAAGTGGGTCCTGGAAGTAGTAAGCTAGGGACTGGTTCTCAGCTTCAAAAATTTCCAAAGCTGAGAACCAGATCTTTCCACCTGCAAATCCCTCAGAGGCACTTGCCCTAGAGGCAGAGGTCTCCTCCTCCTGGCTCTCAGAGCTGTGGAGCAGGTTCCACCCCTACACAGAGGCAAAGGATTGTACTCAGGTACTTCCTTACCCCAAAAGACAGGAGAATGGTGGCCCATCCTGGATCTCAGATATTTAAACAACCACCTTTTAAAGCCAAAATTCAAAATGGTGACTCTGGGAATAATTCTACCCTCTCTAAGGCCAGGGGACTGGCTAGATCTTCCTGGACATAAGTCTCCACCACTCATTCACACTATTGGGATCTGCGCCGGAGGCACTAGGATCCATCGGGAGCAAACTTTTTGCTGGGGAGTTGACGCCAGAGATGGCGCCGTGAGGAACGGCGCTGCGAGCCTAGCTCGGCGGCAATGACTATCTCGCGCGACTCCCCAACGGCCTCAGTTCCTTTTTTTCCGCCGACGAAAGGCGCTCAGTGACGACGTCACCATCGGAAGTCAAACTTCAAACTAGCAGTAGTTTCAGTTGTTATTATTTTTAGTATTATCTCGATACAGTATTGCTTAAGTTATTCTTATTTTTAATAAAATTGATAAAGAAGTCTCAGTCTACTCTGCAGGTCGACCATGAGCAGGTCAGGTGATGGTAGGGAGACTTCGTATGAAGCTATTCAGCCAGTCGGGCTGGGTCAGTCCGCCACCTTCTCCGGAAGGGGTCTGACAACGAGTCAGTCCAATGCCGGGGATGCGGCGGTCCAGCAGGCTTATAAAGCCAAGCGGTCGCATTCTTGGCACGTTGGCCTCGACTCTTCTTCAGCCCACAGGTCTAAAAAGAGAAGGCATCACCGAGGTCGCCTCTCGATATGTCTGCGCGTAGACGCTCGGTTATCGGGGCTAGTTGCCGGTCTCCTCCTTCGGAGTCGCCAACAGCGGCTTCTGGTAGCTGAAGTCTCTTGACATCGAGTCCCACCCGCCCGCAGGTAGGTCTTCAGATGAGCAGTTTCATCAGTGGGCGCTCTTTTGGAGCAATGGGCTCGGAGGTTGGTTAAGCTTCGGCTCGATGGGTTACGTGGGCCTTCAGGCTCTCTGGGCGACCAGGTAGAATTGGACTTTCCTGGTCGCGCGTACCTTCTTCGGTGCCGTCGACTCCGTGTAAGTGTCCCCCCACATGGCTTCGGCGCGAGGGGCCACCGATGCCCTTATCTCCTGCTCTTTTCCTTCAAACCTGTTTTGGTCTCTGGGAGTGCCTTGGCCCGTGTAGCCTTGCGGCGCCGTCCTCGGCACCAGCGGCTTGCGTGTGGCGTGGCATTGCTTGCGGTGCCTTGCAGCCGTTCGGCGCCATGTGGCGCCGTGGCGTCGTCCTCGGCGCTGTGCGGCTTCTCGGCGCCGCATGGTTCCTCGGCGTCGTTCTCGGCGCCGTGCGCCTCCTTGGTGCCAGGGGCTCCCGGAGACTTTCCTTTTGTCTCTTTTCCTCCTTCTTCTTCTGGCTTTCATCCCTTTCCTGTCCATACAGTCCCTCCTGAACTATCAGGAGATGACGTTGAGCCTGACCCAGACCTTCGGCTGGGCGATGAGGTGGACGAAGCAGGATCTTTTACTGCTGCAGAGCCTGTGGTCGAGGACCTGTCATTTAAGTCTCTGCTGAAGAATATGATTTCCACACTTTCTCTCCAGACTACAGACATCGATCCTGGGAAATTGCTAAGACTCCAGTACCTTCATGCCTCGGAGATCCCTTCGGATTTGACTTCTCCGATTCAGCCTTCCTTCGAGACGCTGTCTCAAATGGTATGGAATAATCCTGCTCTCTCTTCATCGGTGGCTAAATCCATTGATAGAAAATATTCAGCCCCCAAGGATCGTCCCATTTTGGCATCCCAAGCCTTTGCGGATCCTATTGTAGTCCTGGCAGAGAATGAGAAGGTCGTCCTTCCCCAAACCACTACAGCTCGACCTATTAACAAGGAATCTCGTAAGATAGACACCTTAGGTAAGAGAGTCTTTGCTGCTTCTACCCTAAGTATGCGTATTGCTAGTTATCAGGGCTATTTTTCTCAGTACGAGTATATCCTGTGGCACTCTCTCAAGCAAATGGTTGAAGCTCTTCCGGACTCGGATTCAAAACCAGAGCTCTCCAAACCATTACCAGGGTATTGAATCTAACAACCAACAGGTTAAAGCAGCCATGGACACTTTACTCCAGCTTCCCGTTCAGCAGCTGCTGGTATTTGCACCGCCGCCATTCCTGGCTGCGCACTTCGAAACTTCACCAATGATGCGCAACAGCAGGTAATGGCATTGCCCTTCTGATGGTGCATATCTTTTTGGTCCTCAGGTCAAGCAAGCTCTAGAAGCTACATAAAAGACTAGGTCAGCCATTAAGTTGGCTAGACCCCTCTAGGAGGCATGCTAGTAGGCGTCAGTTTCATAACCGTCAGTCCTTTCAAGGCAGAGGCAGAGGTAGTTTCCATAAGAACCAACCTGCCCAACCTCAAAAGAAGGCGCGGCAAGCGCAAGGGCCCAAAATGCCAGCGCTACTTTAGCGTGCTGGCCCAAGTCCCACCTCAACTGCCGAGGTGGACTTTTCCTCTCCGGTGGGAGGTCGGCTGATGCACTTCTACAGCCAATGAAGTCCATAACCTCAGACAAATGGGTCCGCCCGCATAATCCATGAAGGTACTCACTCAATTTGTGGAAACTCCTCCGGATTGTCCTCCCAAAGCAGCAGCCCAGGCTGTCGGCCCTTCAGTCGAACCTTCTCACCGCCGAGATTCAGGGCCTTCTAAACAACAGGGCAGTAGAACTTGTGCCGCTGCATCAATGAAACATGGGGTTCTACTCTCATTACTTTCTGGTTCCAAAGAAGTCTGGCGGAATGTGCCCCATTCTGGATCTCAGAAAGCTAAACAAATTTCTCCCCAAGGAGAAATTCAAAATGATTTCTCTAGGAACCCTGCTACCCTTGCTTCATCAGCACGACTGGTTAGCTTCCCTAGACATGCAGGATGCTTACCAGCACATTCCCATTCACCCAAGACATCACAAATTCCTGAGGTTTGTGGCTCTGGGACAACATTACCAGTTCAGAGTCCTGCCCTTTGGGCTATCCTCGGCGCCGCGAGTTTTTACAAAGTGTTATGCAGTTCTCACAGCACACCTCAGAAAACTCGGAATACAGGTGTTCCCTTATCTGGACGATTGGCTTCTGGCAACTCCTTCCAGGCAAGGGACTCTGGACACCGTAGAGACGGCCTCTCACCTCCTTACATCCATGGGAGTCCTGCTGAACCTCAAGAAATCACTGCTGCAGCCCTCCCAGAGGCTCCTTTTCATAGGGACCCTTCTGGACACATCCTGTGTGAAGGCTTTTCTCCCAGAGGACAGAAGGAACGATATCCTTCTGATGGCCCGTTACATCGGAGAGAACAAGTCAGTTACAGCGCTCTCGATGCAACAGATGCTGGGCCTCATGGCATCCTCAGTGTTCACTGTACCTCTGGCCCGTCTGCACATGAGAACCACCCAGTGGATGCTCAGTACTCAGTGGTCTCCAACCACTCACCCGCAGTCCTATCTCATCAAGGTGACAGAACCCCTACGGAGGTCTCTCACCTGGTGGTCATCAAGAGGACAATCTCCTGCAAGGATACCCCTTTGCCCCTCTGGACTATCAGATCTCCATTACCACAGACGCCTCACTTATGGGGTGGGGAGCTCACTGTCAGACTCTCCACACTCAGGGTCTGTGGACTGAACTCGAGTCTCAGCTTCACATAAATGCCCTAGAAATGAGAGCCGTCCTTTATGCGGTCCGAGCTTTGAAGGACATTCTTTGTCACAAGAATATTCTCCTCCAAACGGACAACAAAGCAGTGATGTATTACATCAACAAGCAGGGCGGTGCTCATTCTTACCCCTTATGCAGAGAAGCGATGAGGGTCTGGGAATGGTGCTTGGAGCACAAGGCTCTAATTCAAGCAATCTACTTGCCAGGTGTACAGAACGACTTGGCAGACCATCTCAGCAGAACAGAGGCAGATCCTCACGAGTGGTCTCTCGACTCAACCATAGTTCAGTCACTATTCGAAGAGTGGGGAACTCCGGACCTGGACCTTTTTGCGTCCCCACTCAACGCAAAACTGCCTCTCTTCTGCTCCAGAAATCCAGGGCCTGGCATTTTTTGTCAGGATGCATTCAGGCTGCGGTGGACAAAACGCTTTCTTTACGCCTTTCCGCCTCTTCTCTAATTCAGAAGTACTCTCAAGTTCGAGTCTCAGGGAGACAAGATGATTCTCATTGCTCCCTTTTGGCCTCGACAACTGTGGTTTCCACTTCTCAACAGTATGTTGGCAGTTCCTCCGAGACCACTTCCCCTGCAGATGAACCTTTTAACTCAGGGACCGGTGGTCCATCCCAATCTGAGATCTCTTCACCTTCACGCTTGGCTCCTGAAGAGGTAGAAGTAAATCGGTTCATTGTCTCTCGAAGAGTTTCGGATATCCTTCTGGCTGCGCGGAAACCAGCCACTCAGAAAACTTACACGGCTAAGTGGAAGCATTTTTCCCTCTGGTGTGCAAAGTCCTCTTTGAATCCTTTTTCCTGCCCTCCGGATAAAGTTTTAGAGTACCTTTTGGACCTCTCAAATTCAGGTCTCCAGTACTCTACAGTTAAGGTTCAATTTAGTGCCATTTCAGCGTATCATGAGCCGGTTTTTTCTCTTTCACTGGCTCAGTTACCTATGGTTAAGAGATTTCTTAAGGGCATTCTGCACACCAGACCCCCTACAAGACATCCGGTTGCAGCCTGGGACATTAATCTTGTGCTAGACATGCTCACCCGGAAACCCTTTGAGCCTCTAGCTACCTGTGAACTAAAGTTCCTCACCTGGAAGACTGCCTTCCTAGTGGCCATTACCTCAGCTCGTAGGGTCTCTGAGATACATGCCCTGGTTACAGACCCTCCGTTTACTGTGTTCCATAAGGACAAAGTAGTCCTTCGTACTCATCCTAAATTTCTTCCTAAGGTTGTGTCAGAATTTCATCTTAACCAACCTTTGGTCCTTCCCTCTTATTTTGCGGACTTCCAAAATGAAGGGGAGCTCTCTTCATTCTCTGGATGTTAAGAGGGCCTAGCGTTTCTACTTAGATAGAACCAAGGATTTTCATAAAGCCCAGCAACTGTTCGTTTCCTTCAGTGAGGCCCGGCTGG
This sequence comes from Neoceratodus forsteri, assembly GCA_016271365.2. Lineage (NCBI taxonomy): Eukaryota > Metazoa > Chordata > Ceratodontiformes > Ceratodontidae > Neoceratodus > Neoceratodus forsteri. The sequence goes on along the minus strand of CM028129.1, from coordinate 212,141,178 downwards.
GTCAACCTGTCGCTATTAGATGTATCTCAACATGGCTAGTGGCATGCCTTCGTCACTGCTATTCCATGGCGCAGGTTAAGTTGGAGGGTAGAGTTTACGCTCACTCTACCAGAGCGGTAGTGGCATCCCTAGCGGAAATCCGCAACGTGCCCATTGCAGACATCTGCAATGCAGCCACCTAGAGCTCAGTGCATACTTTCGTTAAGCATTATGCACTCGATGTCCATGCCAGACGACATTCTTCCTTTGGTAGAGCCGTCCTTAATGGACTTCTGTCTTAAGAAACGTGAGCTCTTGGTTTCTCCTGCTGCCCTCTCAGGGGATTATTAGCTCGGTACTCTCCCAATAGTGTGAATGAGTGGTGGAGACTTATGTCAGGAAGATATGAAAAGTATGTAATACCGTAATTCTTGATCTTCTTGGACGAGTCTCCACTCATTCTACCTCCCCTCCATCCCGAGCTCACCTCTCTTTGCTGGTCTTCACTCCCTCAAATCTTTAGGCCTTGAAGACTTCTTTGTCGACCCTTCTTACACGGGTCGTACGGACTATCTTATGTCCGGTTTTTAGGTTAGGCTACCCTTCTAGGTTAGTTACGCTGCACCTCCTTGGTAAAAAAGGTACTGAGGCTGTTGGGGAGTCGACGCCGAGATAGTCATTGCCGCACGAGCTGGGGCTCGCGGCGCCATCTCTGGCGTCGACTTCCCAGCAAAAAGTTTGCTCCCGATGGGTCCTAGTGCCTCCGGTGCAGATCCCAATAGTGTGAATGAGTGGTGGAGACTCGTCCAAGAAGATCAAGAATTACGGTAGGTACGTAATTTTCATTTCCCTGGACCTCAAGGATGCCTATTTCCATATTCTCATCAGAAGCTCCCATCAAAAGTACCTCAGGTTCGAGCTGCCCTCAGGTCATTACCAGTTCAGAGCAATGCCCTTGGTCTAACCTCTGCTCCAAGGGTGTTCACAAAATGCCTGGCAGTAGTAGTTGCTTCTCTAAGAAGGCAAAGGATTGCCATTTTCCCATACTTGGACGACTGGCTTATAGTAGGCCAGTCCCCAGACCAAGTCAAGTTACACCTACAAATAACTCAGCAACTGCTCACCTCTCTGGGTTTCCTTCTGAATCTCTCAAAGTCAGTTCTAGAGCCTGTTCAGCTCCTCACCTTCATGGGTGCAAAGCTAGATACAGAAAGGGCCAGAGCCTTCCTTCCCCTGGACAGCGCAAGGACCCTTATCACTCTGGCCTCCTCATTCACCCTACAGATGTCTCAACCAGCAAGGCATTTTCTGCAGCTCCTGGGGCACATGGCTGCTTCTAGAGCAGTGGTGCAAGGAGCAAGATTTCAGGTGAGGGACATTCAGTTCCATTTGAGAGCCTTCTGGTGTCAGAAAAAGGACCCTCTGACCAAACTGATCCCAGTGACTCGAACCCTGATCCAGGCCTTGCAGTGGTGGCTGGATCAGAACAATCTGAGACAAGGAGTTCCCTTTGTCACTCAGTCTCACTCTTTAATCCTCACTACAGATGCCTCCCTCTTGGGGTGGGGGGCTCACTTGGGCGACCTGACCACCCAGGGGTTGTGGTCCCGTCAGGAATCTCTGCTTCACATTAATCTGTTGGAACTCAGAGCAGTATTTCTAGCACTTCAAGTTTTTTCCAAGTCTGTTCAGAACAAAGTTATTCAGATTAGAACAGACAATACCACCACAATGTGGTAAACAAGCAAGGAGGCACTCGGTCACGGCCTTGTGCACAGAAACAATGAAGCTGTGGGTCTCTGGCTTATTCCCTGAACACCTCCCTCACAGCAGTACACCTCCCAGGCAAGGACAATATCCTGGCAGATGCTCTCAGCAGGATATCTCAGGGCCATCACAAATGGTCACTGGATCCCCTGGTCTAGGGTGATATTCTCCAGATGGGGTACCCACAGATAGATCTTTTTGCAGCCCCAGACAATCACCAACTTCCCCTTTTTTGCTGCAGGCCCCCAGTGTTGGGCTCAGTCCCCCTGGATGCCTTAGTTCTCAATTGGAAAGGGAAGTCCTGTATGCTTCCCCCCCTTCCCTCTCCTGTTCAAAGTGCTAGTCAAAATCAGGTCTCAACCCTGCAAAGTGATCCTGATTGCTCCAGACTTGGCCAGACAGCCCTGGTATCTTCTCATAGAAACATAGAATTTGATGGCAGATAAGGACCGCTTGGCCCACCCAGTCTGCCCATTTCCCTGCCTACTGGCTAAGCTGCAGATCCTAGTTAACCAGCAGCCTACTTCTGGTTAACTAGGATCTGCAGCTTAGCCTAATCCTATTGTCCTTAACAGTCCATTTTTCCCTGCCTCTTCCCAGGAATTACAACCTGTTAACCTGTGCTCAGGGGAGGGTTTGGTACCTGAATCTCAAATCTCTCAATCTCAAGGCCTGGCTCTTGAAGAGTTAGAGTTTGCTGATTTACACCTCTCCCAATGTGTTATGGATATTCTAAAGGCTTCTAGGAAGCCTTCCACCAGAACTACTTATAATTCCAAGTGGAAAAGGTTTTCCATATGGTGCTCTGGGAAGCATATTTCCCCCAGAGTCTGCTGATCTGCCCACAGTCCTTGACTATATGGTCCATCTGAATAGCTTGGGACTCAGACCAGCTACACTAAGGGTGCATCTGGCAGCTGTTTCTGCTTTCATTTCAGCAGGTAAGCCCTCTTCTCTTTCAGCTCACCCTGTTTTCTCCAAGTTTTTCAAGAGATTGCTTCATACCAATCCTCCATTCAGGGATTCTGCCCCTGCTTGGGATCTTAACGTTTGCATTGCTTAGCTTATGCAACCCTCTTTTGAGCCTTTGTCCTCAGCAGAGTTTAAGTATTTGACTTGGGAAAACTGTGTTTCTGGTGGCCATCACTTCTGCCAGGCGCATAAGTGAGCTACAATCCCTGTCAGTGGAGCCTAGCTTTCAAACAACATGAAGTCTTGCTGTATTATGACTATTGCAGTTTGCCCCAGCCTTAGAACTGCTCCGAAGGTGAAAGAGTTAACTTCCATGCAGAGCATGGAGCTTAGAGAGCGAGCTCGGTTCAGAAGCTCTGTTTGGCTGGTTTCAAACCGAAACCGTCAGATTCTTTACTCCGCCTCACTGAACAGTCGCTCCGGAGATTCCTCCTGTTGCTCGGTTCATTTCTTCGGTTTAAAGCGCTATTTCTCGGTTTATTTTAACCGCGATTTCATTATTTTAACCGCAAAACCAATCGGTTCAGGCTTTGTTTATGGTTATCGTAAGTAATAGATAGGTTTTTTTCTGTGTGGAACTTGTAAAGTATTATCGGTTCGGTCGAACCGATCGAGTTGTATTTAAATATAAGTTTAAAGCCTTTTAAGGCTTTTTAGAGTGCGGTTCCCGGTTCTTATCGGTTCTAAAAAAACCGGATTTCATTACGGTTTTTTCCACGACCTGTGACACGGTTTGGAACTGATAAGGGTGTCTTGCCTGGCACTGCTAAGGTTACCACCTACTCGGTTTTTGACCAAATGATTCGGTTTTCTAGGTCCAGATTCGGTCTTCCTGTTTTCACCATTGCAAATTCGATTTTTATGGTGGGTCAAGCAGCACCTGTGAGATTCCCCACTAACTGTTTCATTTTCTTCTCATCTGACTGTAAGCAAGTGTCTGACATTTCAGTGTGCTTGCTTGCTTGCAGTGCATACTAATCAGGAAGTGCCTTTAAGAGCAGGGCACTTAATGAGCCAATGTGTCCCTGTCTGCTCAGTTGTCACCTCTAACTTCACACCAGCAAATTGGAAGATTATTCATGGGAAGGGTAAACAATACCACCTTAATTAACACCTTCATTTTTCTGAAACCAGACAGGCACCACATTAGGGTAGCTTCCTGTCTCAGTATGGACTGTACAATGTGTTTCAGAAACTTTACCTACTAATGCAGTTTTATTCAGAGGTAGTACTTGTTCAGTCATTTTGAATGCTCACATGCTTGTAAAACAGATTCTGTTATATCCTTCACCATTTTACTTGCATGGTCAGATTACAAACAAATTCTGATGTCATGCAGACCTTTGTTTGTATATCAGTCAGTCTGAGAGGTGTAAAGTAGGGCTGTTAAGACCATTAGCAGCTAATCAAACGAATCCTTTCCAGGCTGCATTGTGAGTATGGTCTTTGACTACTGTGATAAGGAATACTTTTATACCTTTAAATGTTCACCATTTTTTCTTTTAGGGTCTGTCCTATATTTTAATATTTGTTACCCCTTTTGTTGTTAAATTAATAATCAATATTTTATTTCATTTCTAGCAATACTATGTCTCTCTCCTCAGTAGTAATTGTTGTCAGTTTTCATACTACTTGGATATTCCAGGAAGACCAATCCAGGCCTTTCAGATGAACAGCACAGAATAATGCGGCTAATGTCATGCTAAGCTACAGAAATGAGAAAAGGAAGAGAGAGAGCAGTAGCTGATGAGATAACAGGAACACAATCTAGATTTGATGGCACTGCAAATTTAGGCAATTTATCAAACATTTTTCAAAACATTATTTTTTTTACCAGAAGAGACACACTAAGCTAAACCTTGTTTACATGTGCAACCTGAGAGCACAAGGGAATTGAGTGATTTGTGTAGGGTCACAAAGTATGCGAGTTTGGGCTGTAGGATTCAAACCCTGGTCTCCAGAATTGCAGCTCAGAGCTTTAAACCACCACGCTATACTACCTCCACGCTACATATCACATATCATGCTATCTGCTATGTATAAAAGACAAAGAACCTCTGTGCGCAAACACTGAGGCAAGGGTTACCCCAAAGGGCATTTGGCTGGGAAGCCAAGTTTCAACAAAACAGAAAATCACACATGCCCACACAATGCAAAGCATCATGGGCTGCATATGCAAATCACCACAGAATGTTACGCTGGTTCAACTTTAAGCAGAATTGCATGGTGCCGAAAGGCCTCTCACACAATTTGCAAAGGGTCCTACCACTTTTAAAAACTTCTCTGACATTACAAATAACTTCAGAGTAGGAACAATGGGAGGGACAGTAGCACATCTTAAAATGGCAGATGATATTTGTAATTACATCTCGTCCACCATTACTGGTGTAGTTTATTTATTTATTGAAAGAGTTTTACCAGAAAAGGCCACCTGATCCAAACTAGCCAGTTGTCAGAGGTGTCCTTGTAGTCACTTGATTTGTCAGCTAAGCTGTGTACACAGGATGGAAAGTCCCCTGAACCCCCCCTCTCTATCCCCACCAAATGTTAACACACACAGAAATTTAAAATATTTAAATCTAAATCAAATAAACCAAAAATAATAATCATGATGTAATTTAAAGAAGTTGTACATGATGTTATATCAGCAGCAATTCTGAATAAATCAAGTGAATCAGAGTCCAAGCGATGCCCTCACTAGTCACAAAAGGGGCGGGGTTAGAGGTGGAGTTTGAGGGTGTGGTTTAGTATTCTGTTTTCATCTCATCCAAAGGTGGCAACCCTAGGCACTGCCATCAAAAGGGCAAGTTGGTTGGTTAGGCTGGCATCATGTCTGAGAAACCCAAAAGAAAAACCTGGCCCACTGGGTTTCAACACTGTAGTGTCTGTGGGGAAGCCTTTGCCAAGGCTGACCCACACACTACATGTGTCTATTGTCTGGGGTTTGACCACCTCAGTTCAGACTGCCAGATTTGTAAAAATTTCCTTGCAGCCACCCTGGACAAGAGAGTGGGCAGGCTCAGGGAACGAGAGGCCAAAAAGTCCGCTGACCCAGATGGCCAGCCCGGTTCGGTGCCAACCGAACCAGAGGGAGTGCCCTCTGACCAGGGCGAGACTTCCTCGGGCCAATGAAAAGCTGGCTCTGAGGAGCCAGTTCCAGCAAAGAAATCTAAAAAATCAGCAGGTTTGGAGTCCAAAATTCCTTCTCCAACTGCTGCTGAGATAGGGCAATACAGATTGTCCAGTCCCTGTCCCCGGTTCCCTCCGAACTGCCACTGTCTAGCAAAAGGTCGGTTCGGTCGGTTCCAGTGGTTCAGGATTATGATATAGAAGAATTCTATGAACCAGAGGAGGGGGATGAGGATTATGATTATGATCAGTGTGAATGTGACTTTGAAAGTCTGGATGTGCCCATTGAACCGGACATCTCCCCAGACAGACCTTCAGGTGAGTCTCCCCCTAGGCTTTCTGAGTCCCCTTCTCATTTTTTGTTTTATAAAAAAGTTGCTGAGACCCTACAGCTTCCCTTAGAGGAGGCTTTGGATGAGCAAGAGGAGCCTGACTATGTGGAGATGATGGATATCCCAGAGTCCAGGAGGTTGTCCATCCTTTACATAAATCTTTTAGAAAACAAACAATAAAAATTTTAAAAGCTCCTAATTCTGTGCCTCCTGTGGATAAAAGATGGACAGGAGGTACACTTTGTCAGGTCCTGATACAGATTTTCTTTCACAGCAATGCAGTCATGTTAGGAGTAGTTCAGGCTGCAGCCTGTGATAAAGCTAATATTCCACTGGCTTCACATCCTCTGACAAGGATTCAGGAAGATTGATGCCATGGCCAAAAACAATACATGGCAGCATCCTTGGGACTCAGACAAGCTAACTATAAGGCTTATGTTGCAAGATACCAGAAATCTAGATGGGATACTGTCATGGCCTTAGCAAACAGGTCCCTGGCCAGCTCGCAAAGGAGCTGGAGCAGGTGCTCTTGATGGTATTGAGGCATCTAAGGTGCAATTCCATGCTGCAGTGGATTCTAACGATGTATCCTCTAGAGTCATGGCTACATCTGTGGCTTTTCGCAATTGGCCTGGCTCAGGTGTACTACTTTGTCACAGGATACCCAGTCTAAGGCTATGGATTTTCCTGTAGTGGAAATTCTCTGTTTGGGAGCAGACAGAGAATTATATGAAGAAAATGGATGAATATAGAACCACTTACAGGAGTGCACAAGCCAAGGAACGGCAAGCCACTCCTCAGAGGCAGCCCCCCAGGGGTAGGGGGGCCTTTTACCAGACTCAGGCCCCCTCCTCTTCAGCCTATGTACAGAGGGGGTTCTTCAGAGGGAGAGGCAGACGGTGTTTGAGCAGGCCTGCTCCCATCCCTCAGCCTAAAGCCCCTGCCAAACAGGCACCCTGATGGGATGCCCAGGGTCGGCTCTCCACTACCTGTAGGGGGCAGGTTGGCTCACTTCGTCCAGAACTGGCAGTCTTTAACTTCAGACAGGTGGGTCCTGGAAGTAGTGAGCCAGGGTCTGGTTCTCAGCTTCAAGAAATTTCCAAAGATGAGAGCCAGATCTTTTCCACCTACAAACCCTTTAGAGACTGTTGCTTTGGAAACAGAAGTCTCAACCCTCCTGGCTCTCAGAGCTGTAGAAAAGGTTTCTCCCCTTCACCAGGGCAAGGGTCTGTACTCCAGGTACTTCCTTACCCCAAAAAAGACAGGAGAGTGGCGGCCTATCCTGGATCTAAGATATCTAAACAAGCAGCTTTTAAAGCCAAAGTTCAAAATGGTGACACTGGGAATGATTTTACCCTCCCTAAGGCTAGGGGACTGGCTAGCCTCCCTGGACCTCAAAGATGCCTATCAGAAGCTCCTATCGAAAGTACCTCAGATTCGAACTGCCCTCAGGCCATTATCAGTTCAGAGCAATGCCCTTCGGCCTCACTTCTGCCCCAAGGGTGTTCACAAAGTGTCTGGCAGTAGCAGTCGCTCACCTAAGAAGGCAAAAGATTGCCATTTTTCCCTACCTGGACAACTGGCTCATTGTGGGTCAGTCTCCAGACCAGGTCAAATCACACTGCTAGTTACCCAGCAGCTGCTTACCTCTCTGGGATTTCTTCTCAGTCTTCCAAAGTCAGTTTTGGAACCTGTCCAGGTACTCACCTTTATAGGTGCAGAACTGGATACAAAGCAGGCCAGAGCCTTCCTTCCCTTGGAAAGGGTAAGGACCTTAGTGGCCCTGGCTGCCTCCTTCACTCTGCAGGTCTCTTGACCAGCAAGGCATTTCCTGCAGCTCCTAGGGCACATGGCTGCCTCCACAGCTGTGGTGCAAGGAGCAAGATTTCAGATGAGGGACATTCAGTTCCATTTGAGAGCTTTCTGGTCTCAAAGAAGAGATCCTCTATCCAAGTTAATCCCAGTGACTCGAACCCTGATCCAGGCCCTTCAGTGGTGGCAGGATCAGAGCAATCTGAGACAGGGGGTGCCTTTCATCCCTCTGTCCCATTCCTTGACCCTTACTACAGATGCATCCCTCTTGGGATGGGGAGCTCACATGGGCGACCTCTCCACTCAGGGATTATGGTCCCCTCAGGAATCTCTGCTCCACATCAATCTGTTGGAACTCAGAGCTGTTTTTCTAGCACTTCAGGTTTTCTCTGCATCTGTTCAGAACAAGGTGGTACAGGTCAGAACAGACAACACCACTACAATGTGGTACATCAACAAACAAGGGGCACTCGGTCTTCGGCCTTGTGCACCGAGGCGATGAAGTTGTGGTCTCTGGCTTACTCCCTGAACACTTCCCTCATAGCAGTTCACCTCCCAGGCAAGGACAATGTCCTGGCAGATGCCCTCAGCAGGATTTCCCAGGGCCATCACGAATGGTCACTGGATTCCCTAGTACTGGGGATAGTGTTTGCCAGATGGGGCACTCCTCAGATAGATCTTTTCGCAGCCCCAGACAATTATCAACTTCCACTGTTTTGTTGCAGGCCCCCAGTGTTGGGCTCAGTTCCCTGGATGCCTTTCTCCTCATTGGGAAGGAAGTTTCTTTATGCCTTTCCCCCTTTCCTCTCCTGTTCAAAGTACTAGTCAAATCAGGTCTCAGCCCTGCAAAATGAGCCTGATTGCTCCAGACTGGGCCAGGCAGCCCTGGTACCCACTCCTTCTGTCCTTAGCAGTCCATCTTCCCTGTGTCTCCCGGAACCACAATCTGTTAACCTGTGCTCAGGGGAGAGTTTGGTATCCAGATCTCAAATCCCTCAACCTCAAGGCTTGGCTCTTGAGCAGTTAGAGTTGCTGATTTGTAACTTTCTCAAAGTGTTCTCGAAATCCTGAAGGCTGCTAGGAAGCCTTCCACCAGGGCTACCTATAACTCCAAGTGGAAAAGGTTTTCCATATGGTGTTCTGGGAAGCATGTTTCCCCAGAATCTGCTGATCTACCCACTGTATTGGACTATATGGTCCATCTTAATTCTTTGGGACTGAGACCAGCCACCCTGAAAGTGCACTTGGCTGCTGTCTCTGCCTTCATTTCAGCAGGGAAGCCCTCTTCTCTTTCTGCTCATCCTGTATTTTCCAAGTTTTTAAAGATTGCTTCACACCAATCCTCCATTCAGGGACCCTGCCCGGCTTGGGATCTTAATGTATGCATTGCTCAGCTAATGCAACCCCCTTTGAGCCTCTGTCTTGCCAGAGCTTAAGTATTGACTTGGAAAACTGTATTTCTGGTAGCCATCACTTCTGCCAGGCGTATAAGTGAGTTACAGGCTTTATCAGTAGAAACTGACTTTATTTCCTTTCACAGGGATAAAGTGGTCCTCAGGACTAACAGGAAGTTTTTGGCTAAGGTGGTTTCAGATTTCCACCTTAACCAATCTGTTTCACTTCAGTGTTCTTCACTGGCCATTCCTCCTCTGGTGAGAGAGGCTGCACAACTAGATGTTAAGAGGGCCTAAGTTACTACATAGAGCGTACCAAGGGTCACAGGTTTGACTCCTCAACTGTTTCTCACTTATGGTGAGGTTGGAAAAGGAGACCTGCCACTAAAGATCCATTGCCAGGTGGATCGTTTCTTGTATCCAATTTTGCTGTCAAAAGCTGGGTAAGGTTCCCCTCAGGCCTGAGGCTCACTCTACCAGAGGTACAGCTGCATCTCTAGCTGCTGCTAGAGACATCCCTATCTTGGAGATATGTCAGGCAGCTACTTGGAAGACAGTACACACTTTCACCAAGCATTACTCCCTGGATATTCAGGCCAGGAGGGATGCTCGGTTTAACTCAACCGTGCTTCAGAGCCTATTCCTAAGTAGGTTCTGTCCCTCCTCCATGGAGGTACTGCTGTGTAGTCTGCAATAGTCATAATATAGCAAGACTTCATGTTGTTTGAAGAAAAAATTACTCACCTTAGTAATGTTGTTTCTTCTAATGGAGTCTAACTATATTATGACCTCCCCCCAGCCTGCCCCTCTCAGAACTCCTACTTTGGGGTATGGGGTGGGTAGTCCTCTGTTGGCATTTATTGATGCCCTCTTTCATGTTTGGGTGTTGTGTTTATTTAGTTATTTTATCTTAATTTTCTGGTCCACTGACTTGAGTCTTTGTGTTGGGACCAGCAAAAATGTGTTAATATATTAGTAGCCAGTTGGCTAGTGTAGGTTACAGCTTCCACACAGAACCTTAGTGAGTTTTTGCTCGTAAAGATCTGACGGTTTCAGTTTGAAACCAGCCAAACAGAGCTTCTGAACCGAGCTCGCGCTCTAAGCTCCATGCTCTGCATGGAAGTTAACTCTTTCACCTCCGGAGCAGTTCTAAGGCTGGGGCAAACTGCAATAGTCATAATATAGCAAGACTCCATTAGAAGAAACAACATTACTAAGGTGAGTAATTTTTTCTTATTTCCTTCCATAGGGATATGGTGGTCCTCAGGACTAACAGGAAGTTTTTACCTAAGGAGGTTTCAGACTTCCACCTTAACCAATCTATGTTTCTTCCTGTGTACTTCACTGACCATTCCTCCTCTGGTGAGAGGGGGCTGCACAGTCTAGATGTGAAAAGAGCCCTTAGCTACTATATAGAACGTACCAAGGATCATAGGTTTGACTCCCTCCAACTGTTCCTCACTTATGGTGAGGTTGGCAAAGGAAAACCTGCCACTAAAAGATCCAGTGCCAGGTGAATTGTCTCTTGCATCCAATTTTGCTATGAAAAATTAGGTAAGGTTCCACCCTCAGGCCTGAGAGCTCACTCTACCAGAGGTACAGCTGCTTCCCTGGCTGCTGCCAGGGATATACCTATCTTAGAGACATGTCAAGCAGCTACCTGGAAAACAGTTCACACTTTTACCAAGCATTACTCCCTGGATATCCAGGCTAGGAGTGATGCTCGGTTTGGCACAGCTGTGCTTCAGAGCCTATTTCCTAAGTAGGTTCTGTCCCTTCTCCATGGAGGTACTGCTTGGCAGTCTGCTATTGTCAGAATACAGCAAGACTTCATGTTGTTTGAAGAAAAAATTACTCACCTTAGTAATGTTGTTTCTTCTAATAGAGTCTTGCTGTATTCTGACTTCCCCCCTGCCTTCCCCTCTCAGAACCTTTGTTTTTTGGGATGTGGGTGGGCATTGGCAGTGTTGGCACTCAGGAGGTGCCCCAACTTTTTTTGTTATCACCCTTTCTTTGGGTGAGTGGGTGTTGTGTTATGTCATTTTTTGGGTCTCCTGACTTGAGTCTTTGTTTTGGGACCAAAACATTTGTTATTATGTTAGTAGCCAGTTGGCTACTGTAGGTTTACAGCTTCCACACAGGACCTCAGTGAGTTTAGCTCGTAAAGATCTGATGGTTTGAGTTCAGACAGCTACAGACAGAGTCTCAACTGAGCTCGAGCTCAGCGTTCCATGCCTGGCATGGAAAGTTAACTCTTTCATCTCCGGGGCAGTTCGAAGGTTGGGTCTCACTGCTATTGTCAGAATACAGCAAGACTCCATTAGAAGAAACAACACTACTAAGGTGAGTAATTTTTTCTTTGGTGCCACCAACTCCACACTCTGGTGTCTGTCCCCCACACAAGGCTGTTTCACAGGGGTCTACACCAATGCCTTTATCTCCTGCCATTTTTCATCCTGTAACTTCTGTAACTTTGCCGTTGTCTGCGGTGCTGACTTCTCCGTTGCCAGGGTCCCTAGCGGCACCGCGAGTCCTGTTGGCACTATCAGTGGCACAGCGGGTTCTCTCTGTGCCGTCCTCTGTGTCGGGGCTGATGGCGGTGCCAGGTATGGTGCAGCACTACTGTGTCTGTCAGCGCCTCTGGCACTGGGTGCGGTGCTGTGCTCATTGTTGGTGCCATGTGTGATGCCATTTTCTGTGACGGCTCCTTTTTTGTTCTCGGCGCCATTTTCTTCAATGGCGCCGGGGATGGGTGTGGTGCTGTCTAGTTTTCCGAGGTTTTTGAGTCCAATTCTTTCTCCTTCTCTTCTTCCTCCTGGTTTTCACTCTGTTCCTGTCTATGCAGTCCCCTCTGGACTGTCAGGAGATGATTTTGAACCCGATCCAGATCTTAGACTGGGTGATGATGTTGATGCTGACTCTGCCCTGGGGACAGGGATCAATCCTCCTGCAGAACCTGTTATTGAGGACCTTTCCTTTAAATCTCTGCTCAAGAATTTAAATTTTACCCTTTCTCTCCAGACCATAGAAATCGATCCTGGGAAGCTTCTGCGTCTCCAATATCTTCATGTCCCAGAAATCCCTATGGATTTAACCCCTCTGGTACAGCCCTCTTTCAAGACCCTTTCACAGATGGTGTGGAAGAATCTGGCTCTTATTCCTTCTGTGGCCAAGTCCATAGACAGGAAATATGCCCCTCCCAAGGATCGTCCCGTCTTGGCCTCTCAAGACTTTGCTGATGCCATAGTGGTCCTGGCAGAGAATGATAAGGCTGTCCTCCCTCAGGAATCTACTGCCCATACTATAAACAAAGAATCTCGCAAGATAGACACCTTAGGTAAGAGAATCTTTGCCGCCTCAACCCTGGGCATGTGCATTACCAGCTACAGTAGCAGCCACAGACAGTGCCAGCTATTTCCCAAAATTTTTGTGATAGTTACAGATATATCTAATGCTTTCTCCATTTCTACGGTAGGGGCAACAGAGAGCAACTCTTTAGAAATTTTGTGAAATACCTGGAAATAGCTGGCAATGTCTGTGGCTACTACTGTACCAGGGCTGTTTTTCCTCAATATGAGTAGGTTCTTTGGCATTCACTCAAAGCAATGGTAGAAGCTCTGCCTGAATCAGAGGTTAACTCAGAGCTACTTCAAACCATAACTAGGGCTATCAAGTCCAATAACCAACATGTTAAAGCTGCAATGGATGCCTTTGATACCACTTCCTGAGCGGTGACAGCTGGCATCTGCACCCTTCGCCACTCTTGACTGCATACTTTGGGCTTCACGAATGATGCCCAGCAGCAAGTCATTGCCTTACCTTTCGACGGTATGTATCTGTTCGGACCGCAGTTGGAGCAAGCACTAGAGGCCACACGGTAGACTAGGTCTGCCATTAAGACAGCCAGACTGACATCCGGCCCTCCTGAGGGGGTGGGAACAAGCGGCAGTTTCACAACTATCAGTCCTTTTGGGGCAAAGGCAGAGGAGGTTTTAACAGAAACCAGAACCCTCAGCTGCAAAAGAAAGCGCAGCAGAAGGCACAAGGACCAAAAGTGCCCAGTGCCACCTTCTGAGTTTCCGACCCAGGTCCCACCTCAGCTGCCCCAGAGGGACTCCTCCTCAGCAGTGGGAGGATGTCTGACTTAGTTCTACAACCAGTGGAAATCTGTTACATCAGACAAATGAATCCTCAGGATAATCCGTGAGAGGTACTCTCTTAATCTTTCGGAAACCCCTCTAGATCATCCTCCCAAGCGGCAGCCCAGGCTATCGGCGGTTCAGTCAGACCTTCTTGCTTCCGAGGTACAAGGCCTTCTGAACAATAGGGCAGTAGAAGTAGTTCCGCTGGATCAACATGTAACCCCCAGGGGCTGCTACCCTTAGGGCTACTACCCCTGTCTGCCCCCACGGAGGCAGGGTGAGGGGCCCAGATCCGTTGACGGGTGCCTCCACCCAGAGGTCGGGGTAGTACAGTCAAGACTACCTCGGTTACAACCCTCTGGGCTACTGCAACCCCCCTTTCATCCCACTAGTGACTCATACGGGGTGCCAACAATTCTTTTCACCAGTACACTTACCCCACGGATAATATATTCCAGCTCACTTCGGGGACCCTCTGTAAAGTAAGGTACAGTTATATCACAGTCACCCTGCAGCAGCTCATCAGAAAAGTACAAACCAGCCAGGGTGTAGTTATAACACAGCAATCTGATTTATTAGAAGGGCAGATAACAAGGAAAAGGGGGAAAATCAGGTTGATTGGCTTACACTATTCCTATATACTTAAGGCTCTGTGCACAGGCCTAACCCTACGTTTTACTGTCCCTGGGTACCCAAGTCCTAATGGCTAGTCCAAAACGTGGCAACTGGTAGGGGCCCTTCACACAGAGAAGAAAGAAAAGTTTAATTAAGCAGTCAGCAGTATAGCAATGCCATTTGGAACCACTGTTGCACATTTAGCAGGGAGCTACCCTGATTCAGTACTCACAACCTCCAGACAAGACAGAGTCCTTCAACACCAGCAGGGCTGAGCCTGAACTCCACAAGCCTCCTCACACATTTATATGGCAAACTTCAACAGCAATAGCAGAGGGGTACCACACCAGGTAGCTGCTTCTAGGCTCTCCAGTTTTCACAGTCACTAAAGTACTGCAATGGCAGCTGTTTCACTCCTCCCACTGACCGAGCGCGGTTTAGCAGATTCTCCAGTCCTCCAAACAGGTCGAGCCTGGTGGGTAGCTATGCTGGACACAGCCTCCTCTGACCGCTCGCCGACGGATTCAGTTCGCTGGAACCGAGAGAAAAACACAACGGCCGCTCCAGGCCTTCCTGCGCTTCCCGCGCGAACACTCTCCAGCGCAGAAGCACACAGCTTCTCTCTTCTCCTCAGCCACTACGACTCTGCCCCCTCACAGCTTGGGGCATTCCTCTCATTCAGGCGCTACCCGATCCAATTGGCTGGTTGAGCCTGCCAGTCACTTCCTTCAGCTCTCAGTGGTGCAGAAAAAGCGCCATAGCCCATAATACCTTTCTCAAATACAAACAGCTCCTCTATTGGTCAGCCAGCTCTGTAGGGTCCCAGGGTACTGATTGGTCCAATTCAATAGTTCTGGACCAAAATGGAGGAGGCAATCAAAACCATCTGTGCTGCAAAGCAAGGCAGGTTAGAACAACTACACTATCATTATTATTTTACAATATGGTAAGCAAACATTCACATCCTCTATCAGAACTCCCTGTGCACCACTAGCGATGGCAGCTGGGAGCGCTTACCCAGCAGCCCGGGTGGGATTCAAGCATAGCAACACTTAAACCCCCTCCCATTTCAACTAATTATGACTGCACCAGGCAGCTCTTAAAGGGACAGTATACGGAGGCCTCAAAAGAGCACTCAACGGATCCCCATTTAAGCGGCTTCATGCCGATCACCAACCAGGCATAAGGCACATTAGGAACCCCCATTTGCAAGGGGGTTACACCCTCCCTGGGCCAGAAAATCTTGGCGTCTGCATCAAGCAATTACCCTTGAGGCCATTTAGGCGAACATCCCAATTAACATTATATCACATTTTACCTTACATACATGAATATCAGATTCACAGTGTACTATAGTTTATACACATTATACATATAAAGTCTTGTTCCTCTTTCACTCAGGTCATGGGTTCCTGCTCGTGACACCGGGACTAAGGGAATCCCTCTTCTCCTAGTTACTAACGGGTCCCCCGAGGCAGGGACGCCACACTCGAAGGGCATTACTAACAATTTGGAGTTATCCCCCAAGGCTAACTTAGGCAAAGAACTCGGGGACACATGTACCCCCTTATGAACCACATTTAAGGGCAGGTCCACTGGCTGACCCAGAGATTCATAGCTCAGCTTTATTACTGGCCGTATTTGTCGGCCGGATCGTCTAGGGGTCTCGGGGGATCCTAAACCAGGCCCTGACTCCACTTCAGTATCAGTGACATTAGCAACGGGAATCTCCTCAATGGGAACAGGTTCAGTGCTCATAATACTATTAGGGGCCTGACCTTCTATCCCTGAACCCACCCCACTGGGCTCATCTGGGGGCGGTTTAGGTACTAGAGGGGAACCATCAGGGCATTCAAAATATTCTTCCGATTCGGGCATATCACTGGCTTGTTCCCCCATCTCACTCTCTTCTTCTGAAAAGTCAGATAATTCAGACAGTTCAGCCAGGCCTAAGTACTCAGCCCCTTGAGCTTGTCTGCTACCCCATTCATCTTCTGGAGGCATTGCCTCCGGGGACAAAGTAGAGGGCTCAATCAGTATAGATTGGCCACTTTCAGTTCCTGAGTTAACAAGGGGATTGCCCCAAAACAATTGACTCAGTTCATAGGAGGAATAGTATTCAATATCACCTTCGCTATCTTCCGACACTGAGTGTTGATCATCTCCTTCTGCAGGAGGGGTGGGACAAGGCTCCCTTGGTGGACTTGTTGAAGGCTCCACAGGCTTGGTTCTTCTCTTAGCAACAGATCTAGTCACAGGCCGGGAAGGAGTGGCAGTGGAAGGTTCAGCTTCAATCAAGATCTGCCCAATCGGCAGCAAATGATTTCTGTGTATGGTTTTCACATTTTTCGAATTGTTTTCAGGCCGCACTTTATATACTGGTAGGTCTGCCAGCTGTCCCACAACAATATGAGGGAGGTGATGCCATCTGTCGGCAATCTTGTGTTTGCCATGCAGTCCCAGATTTCTTAACAGCACTCTATCCCCTTCTCTCAACTCTACTGTTTTCACTTTTTTGTCATATCTCTCCTTGTTAGCCAGATTTCGTTTAGCAGCCATGGTCTGGGCCAGTTGGTAGGCATGGTTTAATTGGGCCTTTAATCTCTGTACATGCTGTAGATGGTTTTCTGCTCGCACCTCATCGGGGGAAACCCCAAAACACACATCCACTGGCAATCTAGCCTCTTTCCCAAACATCAGTCGATAGGGGGAAAACCCTGTGGCATCACTTTTCGTGCAATTGTAGGCATGAACTAAAGTGCTGATCTGTTGGCTCCATCTCGATTTATCTTTTGATTGTAAGGTGCCCAGCATGTCAAACAATGTACGATTAAACCTTTCAGGCTGAGGGTCTCCCTGCGGATGATAGGGGGTGGTTCGTGATTTTCGTACCCCCCACAAAGATAGCATCTCTTTAATCAAACGACTCTCAAAGTCCCTTCCCTGGTCGGAATGAATCCGATGCGGGGCCCCATAGTGGACGAAAAAGTTCTCAACAAGTATCATAGCCACTGTGGTTGCTCTCTGATCCTTAGTCGGGAAAGCCTGTGCGTAGCGGGTAAAATGATCAGTGACCACCAATATGTTGCTGACATGTTTCAGATCAGGCTCTAAACTCAGGAAATCAATACAGACCAGTTCCATAGGAGCACTAGTGGTAATGTTAACCAGGGAAGCAGCTCTCCGGGGTAACGCTTTTCTTTGCAAACAACGACCACAGGTCTTGACATACTGTTCCACATCCGCACTCATCTTCGGCCAATAGAATTGAGCCCATACCAGGTCAAGTGTTCGATCTATACCCAGGTGCCCCATTTGATTATGCAATGACCTTAGGACTAGTTCTCTGAAGGCTGATGGCAGCACCAGTTGTTGTCGGTGTACCCAGCCCTCCTTATTCACAGTCTCTCTAGATAGTAGTTGGTTGATCAGCTTTAATTTGGGCCCTTCTTTATACAACAAGGTAGTCCGTAAGTCAGTGGAGCGTAGTTTAGATACATCCCTTCCGGCCGCAAAACCTCTACGGCCGCTTCTATCATAGGATCACAGGATTGAGCCTGTTGGAGATCATCATTGTTGAGTTGCGGCAGGGAGCTGGTATCCAATGCAGAGAAATGACAGTAAGTGGCAGGTATACAGTTTTCTGGCGGCCCCAAACAATCTACCACACAGTCCACCGTGTCAGGAGACACCTGTTCTTCTTTATCAAATTTCTGGCAGAGGGCTCTTATGTCAGGTTCAGACAACCGGACCCATTCAGTCTGGGGTGCAGGCCTCCGAGAGAGAGCGTCCGCATCTATATGGTTTAGGCCCGCCCGGTATTCTACAGCGTAATCGTAGGTGGCCAAGGCAGACAGCCACCTATGCCCAGTAGCATCCAATTTGGCAGAGGTCTGTACATAGGTCAGGGGGTTGTTATCAGTCTTTACTAATATCTTGGCACCATACAAATAGTCATGAAACTGATCAACAATGGCCCACTTTAAAGCCAAAAACTCTAGTTTGTGCATGGGATAATTTTTCTCTGAAGGCATCAGACTTCTACTGGCAAACACTACAGGTCCCAGCCCATTCGAGTGCTCCTGGTATAACACAGCCCCCAATCCTTGTAGACTGGCATCAGTATGAAGAGTGTAGGGCTTGACTGGGTCAGCATAGGCCAGTACTGGAGCGTGGGTAAGTTGATATATGATGTCGTGAAAAGCTTCCTCACACTCAGCAGTCCATCGATCCCCGAACATATCGTTTGGCCGAAAATACTTCTTTTCTATATCAGTGTGCACACCCTTCTTATACTTTTTGTGAGTAGGCGGATACCCCTGAGTGAGATTAAGGAGGGGGCGAATCACTCGTGAATAGTCTCTAACAAACCGCCTATAGTATTCACAAAACCCCAGGAATTGTTGCAGCTCTTTTAAATTCCTAGGTTGAGGCCAAGTGGTCAATGCCTCTACCTTGCCAGGGTCAGTCTCTATGCCCTCAGTGGACACTATATGGCCCACATATTTCATGGAAGTCTGGAAGAATTGACACTTGTCGATAGACAACTTAAGGCCGAAATCCTCCAACCGATCCAGGACTTTGAATAATTGTTGCTCGTGTTCTTCCAATGATCGGCCAAACACTATAATGTCATCTGAATAAACCAAACACTCGAGTAGGTTCATGTCCCCTACAGCTCGTTCCATCAAGCGCTGAAAAGTGGCTGGGGCACCCGAAATTCCTTGAGGCATCCGAACAAACTCATAGAAGCCTAAGGGGCAAATGAAAGCAGTCTTCTCCCGGTCGTCTGGGGCCATCGGGATCTGGTAGTATCCGCTCCGAAGATCCAGCACAGAGAACCACTTACTACCATTCAAACAATCCAAGGTGTCTTGTATGCGTGGCATGGTATATTGATCCGGAATGGTCAGCCTATTCAAAGTGCGATAGTCTACACACATCCGAACTGCCCCATTTTTTTTTCTTACTACTACGATGGGGGAGGCATAGGTGCTCCTAGACTCTTGAATTACACCAGCTGCCAACATTTCTTGCAGATGCCGCCTTACATCATCTATGTCAGCGGGAGCCAGACATCGGGATCTCTCTCGGAAAGGTCTTTCATCGTGCAGTCGAATGTGATGCTCAGCCCCTTGTACACATCCTACATCCCACTCCTTCAGGGAAAAAACCTGGTCCCTCTTGGCAAGCCTCTAACTGACCCTTCGTTTCCAGTCGGCGAGCAGCGGGGAGTCATCGAAGTCAAACAGATCAGGAGTAACTCTGTCACCCGTCCGGGGACTCTTTCTATTTGGTAGCACAGCAGTATCTGCACAATGAATGCTAGCCAAGATACACCCTCTTCTTATTTGAATCTCTTTATCAGACACATTGTGCACTTGAACCATCACCCTCTTAACATAAGCATGGGCTCTAGCCGGCAGAATGCTGGGTTTGAGCAACAACCCCTCAGGTAATCCTCCCTCCACAGGCGCATCCAGCATCAACAACTTATTCTTGACATCTGTTTTAGTCGTACCTCTCCATGCAGAACACATTGTGCATTTGGGGCAAGTACCACGGGGGCCGGATCCTTTTTCCCCACCACCCCCACAGGGCCTTCGGGTTCCTCCAGACTACCCTTCTTCTAAGTGGCCCTGACCCTTTGAATCACAGCAGGTACGCTCAAAGCTCGCCCAGTCTGGAATGCTCGCTTCTCTGAGCTCAATTGGGCCAATCGTCCAAACATGTGTACATTTGTCCCAATCAACAAGGGCACCCCCATCGTACAGTCCAGTGGGTGGGAAAACTAAAACTAAGGTTTCCACTTGCTCATCTATTCCATTCACTGTGGCAGGGAAGGATAACCAGACATGGATGTACCCCAAATACGGATAGGCCTTGTCGCTCAACCCCCATACATGTAGACCAGTTAGAGGCTGCAGGGGCACCTCAGATAAGTGTGCTTGATACCAGTCCTGAAACATGATGGTCACCTGGGAGCCACTGTCCAGTACAGCTCGAGTGGGAATTCCATTTACCCGCACCCGGGTCTCCATAGACGGCCCGACCACATCAGACCAGTTGGGGGTAACAGCATTGGTAGTCCGGCTGGCATGGGCCTGAGTCACAAAACTTTTCTTAGGGGCCCGTGACTGGGCCTGGCGGTGTCGGGCGATCAGTCTGCTGTTAACTTTCCTTAAATTCCCCGGCCTCTGACACTCAAGCTGGAAATGCCCATCTTCCCCACAGTGGTAACAAAACTTGGGGTCCCGGGGATCACTATTCTGAGGGGGGCCCTGAGGGGAGTGAGAAAACTCTCTAGGGCTAGGGTTCGGGGCTCTACATGACTCAGGGGTCCCGGGCCGAGTAGGGTACACAGTAGACTGCTTTAAGTCCCTCACCAATTCCCGTAAATTCCTGATCTCAGCCCTCAACTCACACTCCACGTAGGGGTCAGAGGAAACAACTCGCATTCCCACAGTACCTGGAAAATCTGGGGACCCCTCGGACCCTCCAGGCGAGCCAGTCTCCTCGGGGGTGTTAGACTCAGGGGTCCCACTAGGGTTCACTGCCCCCACACAAGGTTCCCACCCCTCTTCATCAGTCTCCACTTCCAATTTCCCTCATCAATTGACAATATTCAGGCGGGGTGGCCGCCCGATCATGCAACCTGAGTTTCAGCAGTTACACTAGAGAATCGGGCAGACTTTAAAACATGTTCTAACCGAACCTGATTCAGGGCTGTAGCAGTGATCCCCCCTTTTTCTATAAGCCTTCTTCAATGCCCGCTCCACTCTAGTAACAAAAGCGGACAGTTTTTCATTTCTCCACTGCTTAGCAGACCTGAATTTCCATAGTAAATCTTCACCAGTGTCTGTACTCCCAAAAACCCCTTCTAAAGCAGAGAGATACTCTGCAGCGGTGGCTTCCGGACGGGTGGCCCGGAAGAATCTAATGGCTTCTAAGGCAGGACCCTGCAAACTCTCCATCAGCCTCTTCCTTTTCTCCCCCTCAGAGCATTGCCACTCCTGGACTAAAGGGGTGGCATAGTCCATCCAAGCCTCCAGGTCATCCTCCCCGGAAGGCACTGGTACCGTGCCAGAGAAAAGTTTTAACTTACGGTAGGAATCGAGCTGTATGGATGGGACTGCCAGGGCAAAGAAGCCAGCACGGAACTTTTGGGCGGGCAAGGGGAGGTGCCCGAGGAACCCCGAGGGGTAGTATCACTGGACAAATCCAAGGCTTGCAACAACTCCTGGGTAGTCCTCCCCTCCACAGCTAACAATTTAAGCAGTTTGTCTTTAAAACTGTTCATCTGGGGAGACCCCCCAAGGGTGACTGACCCACTTCGGACATGAATTAGCCTCCACCCCTGGGACGCACCCTCCGGGTAAATCACAGGAGGTACCTTCTCAGGGTCGATGGCCATACTGCATAGGAGTAACACCTGCAGTGTCTGGTCAAGCAGATCAGCCATACGCCCTTTCACTTCAACCTTGCCCAAACACTTTACTCGCTTGGCAACAGAGACAATATCAACAGTTGAGGTACCCAGGGGCACATCTAACAATAATACAATCTTCTGGGAGTCTAGCTCTTCGGCTTCACCCCAACCCATCAGCCTGTGTACCATGGTTTTAATGGGTCCCAGTTTAATTTTTTCCAACATATCCCCTTCCAATTTTTCCATTTCTGAGGTATTTCCTCACTGAGCCACTGGGGGACACAAATCGCAGCGGTGCCTCCAATTTGTAACCCCCAGAGGGCGCTACCCTTAGGGCTACTACCCCTGTCTGCCCCCATGGAGGCAGGGTGAGGGGCCCAGATCCGTTGACGGGTGCCTCCACCCAGAGGTCGAGGTTAGTACAGTCAAGACTACCTCGGTTACAGCCCTCTGGGCTACTGCAACCCCCCTTTCGTCCCACTAGTGACTCATACGGGGTGCCAACAATTCTTTTCACCAGTACACTTACCCCACGGATAATATGCTCCAGCTCACTTCGGGGACCCCCTGTAAAGTAAGGTACAGTTATATCACAGTCACCCTGCAGCAGCTCATCAGAAAAGTACAAACCAGCCAGGGTGTAGTTATAACACAGCAATCTGATTTATTAGAAGGGCAGATAACAAGGAAAAGGGGGAAAATCAGGTTGATTGGCTTACACTATTCCTATATATTTAAGGCTCTGTGCACAGGCCTAACCCTACGTTTTACTGTCCCAGGGTACCCAAGCCCTAACGGCTAGTCCAAAACGTGGCAGCTGGTAGGGGCCCTTCACACAGAGAAGAAAGAAAAGTTTAATTAAGCAGTCAGCAGTATAGCAATGCCATTTGGAACCACTGTTGCACATTTAGCAGGGAGCTACCCTGATTCAGTACTCACAACCTCCAGACAAGACAGAGTCCTTCAACACCAGCAGGGCTGAGCCTGAACTCCACGAGCCTCCTCACACATTTATATGGCAAACTTCAACAGCAATAGCAGAGGGGGTACCACACCAGGCAGCTGCTCCTAGGCTCTCCAGTTTTCACAGTCACTAAAGCACTGCAATGGCAGCTTTTTCACTCCTCCCGCGGACCGAGTGCGGTTTAGCAGATTCTCCAGTCCTCCAAACAGGTCGAGCCTGGTGGGTAGCTGTGCTGGACACAGCCTCCCCTGACCGCTCGCCGACGGATTCAGTTCGCTGGAACCGAGAGAAAAACACAACGGCCGCTCCAGGCCTTCCCGCGCTTCCCGCGCGAACACTCTCCAGCGCAGAAGCACACAGCTCCTCTCTTCTCCTCAGCCACTATGACTCTGCCCCCTCACAGCTTGGGGCATTCCTCTCATTCGGGCGCTACCCGATCCGATTGGCTGGTTGAGCCTGCCAGTCACTTCCTTCAGCTCTCAGTGGTGCAGAAAAAGCGCCATAGCCGATAATACCTTTCTCAAATACAAACAGCTCCTCTATTGGTCAGTCAGCTCTGTAGGGTCCCAGGGTACTGATTGGTCCAATTCAATAGTTCTGGATCAAAATGGAGGAGGCAATCGAAACCATCTGTGCTGCAAAGCAACGCAGGTTAGAACAACTACACTATCATTATTATTTTACAATATGGTAAGCAAACATTCACATCCTCTATCAGAACTCCCTGTGCACCACTAGCGATGGCAGCTGGGAGCACTTACCCGGCAGCCCGGGCGGGATTCAAGCATAGCAACACTTAAACCCCCTCCCATTTCAACTAATTATGACTGCACCAGGCAGCTCTTAAAGGGACAGTATACGGAGGCCTCAAAAGAGCACTCAACGGATCCCCATTTAAGCGGCTTCATGCCGATCACCAACCAGGCATAAGGCACATTAGGAACCCCCATTTGCAAGGGGGTTACAAACAGAACACAGGATCTTACTTCAAGAGGGTTCCTGCAGTAGGTCTTCACATATAGGACTGTGCCCCCTGGTGTCAGGTTGCAATAGCAAACTTGTAGATAGCAATCATCAGCGGGGACTCACCCCGACGACAGGCGATGCAATGTCAGCCCGGCTATAAAGGCGGTCCCGTGCCCGCCACCCAGTTCTTTCCCACCGTCGCTTCAGTTCATTCGGTTCACGAGTTAGAACAGTGATCTAACGCCCATGCATCAGTCAAAGTTTTTTCTCATACTTTTCGACATTTGATGTCGACTCACCCAAAGAAGTAGTGCTCTAAGTGCGGAGCCCAAATCCCGCATGGGGACGACCATTCCCGCTGCCTCTTGTGTCTAGGCCTCAAGTACAACACTGATGAGTGTGCTATCTGCCAGGCCTTCAACCAAGCCACCAGGACCAGATGCAAGCAGACTCTCGAGGCACACCTCCTTACCTGATGACAGGCATCAATGGAAAAAGGAGCTCCAGGAGTTGAAGGAAAGGTCGTTGTCGCTGGCCCCGAGGAAAAAGAAGAGCAAGGAGAAGTGCCAGGACAG
Source organism: Neoceratodus forsteri (assembly GCA_016271365.2). NCBI lineage: Eukaryota > Metazoa > Chordata > Ceratodontiformes > Ceratodontidae > Neoceratodus > Neoceratodus forsteri. The sequence continues at coordinate 212,117,102 of CM028129.1, read as the reverse complement.
GAGTCCGTCACCACATGGGAGTCCTCCAGAAACTGTAAGTACTACTTCTGGTACCCCGTCCGCCTCTTTGGGCTGGGCACCTTCTCCCCCTCCTGCCGAGGTGAGCAGACAGCTGGGGGTCTCCTCTCTTGAGGTTACAGTTCAGTCTCCTCTCAGCTTGGCCGATAAAGTCACCCCTCAACTCTGTCGACAGGCACACGGCTCCTACCGATAAGTCTAGTGGCGGTCTTCCATCCTCCTCTAGCCCGGTTAGGTCCGATCAGTCGGATGATGGAACATCCGTCACCCGCCCGCATCCTTCCACTCTTCCATTGGGCTCCAGTTTGGCCCCCAGTGTTGGACAGAGTGCGCTGCAGAGTGACTCTTCATCCCTCTGGGTTCTTCGCCTCAGGGATTCGCCTCCTGTCTTCTCCCTCCCATCAGGATCATTCATCGACCTTTCGTTGGGGTCCCTCCGAGAACTACCCCCTTCACCTGGTCTTTTGCCGACTCCAGACAGGAGTCCATCACCGGCTGGGGATCCCTCCATGGAGCCTCTTCTCTCGGGATCTTCAGGGGCCCTTCTGGAACCCATGCCACCTAGTGGCCCTTTGGCACCTCTCTGGGTAGGTCTAGAACCTCCAGGCAGTTTCCTGGGGCCAGACCCCCTTGTTCCGCTGCCAGGCGGCCTGTGGTCAGCTCCTCAGTACCTGACGCCAGGCCACATGCCTTCGACACTGGGATACCCGACGCCGGGATACCCTGGGTACTCTTAGTATAGTCCAGGATTTCCAGGCTACCAGTACCTGTCTTGGCAATACCCGCAGTACCCAGGCTACCTGTGCTTTCAGCCTCCTCCACCTACACCTCTGGTGCCAGATCGCAAGTCAGCACCTTCGTGGTGGCAGGATGCCAGAACCCAGCTCCTCACGGAGATTAGGCAGTCTGTTGGGGACATTCCCCTGCCTAGGGCCCCCCCCTCCACCGCTTCCCTCTGGATGGGCATTGGGTGCTCTGTCTGTAGGCGCATCTGGGGCAGACCATTCCATCCCCAGCGGCTCTGAGTCCTCCGACGCAGACTCTAATTCCAATCCTTCAGACCCTCAGTTGCCTGTTGAGGTACCTCCCAAGGAGTCCCCAAAATATCCTCCAGAGGATCCTTTCTTTGGGGACCTCTTATGTACCATTCAGGCAGCAGGAGGCTGGTCTTCTAAAGAAGTGGATCCCCAGTGTAAGAGACAGGTGGAACACCTTGATTTAGCCACGACAGATCCTCTACCCATCCCCCCTTCTAGATGGGTCCTCACGAAGATCTGGTGACCACGGTATGGCAGCAGCTGTCATCTATCCCAGCGGTCTCCAGAAAGGCAGATCATACCTACTATCCCCTGGAAGGGATCCAACATCTCACCAATCATCCTAAGGCTGACTCCATGGTTATTACTGCCGCTCATGACCGTTTAGCTCAACCAAAACATTTGAGTTCCTCACCTCCTGTCAAGGACTCTAAGCAGTTGGATCATTTTGGCCAGAAGATTTATTCCTCTTTCTCTTGTGCCATCCAGTCCCTCAACTATGTCTCACATATGGTTGCATTCCAGAAGGCCTCTCTCTCCGATCTGGAAAGGGACCTTCAGGAGGACCAGGATGAGACACTCTGTAAAAAATTACTGGACAAGGTAAGAATGAGTAAGTCCTCTTGCCATCATGCTTTGCATGCAACGTATGATTCAGTGGACTCAGTGGCTAGAGCGGCAGCCACAGGGATCTGCCTCCGTTGCCTGTCTTGGCTCAGGATAGCAGGTGTGGCACAAGATGTCCAGTCCTCCCTTTTGGGCACCCCTTTTAGGGGTTCTGTCCTCTTTGGTGGTGACGCCAAAGATATTATTACCGGGCTGCAGGAGAGCGGACGCTCCCTTCAGGATGTATGCTCAGTGTACCGGACGGGCTTGAGAAAGCAGCCTTTTCATCACCAAAGGAGATGGACTAAAAACCAGGGTAAACATCAGGGCAAACGATGAGCCCCTGGTTCGGGAGCCCAAACCCTCCAGGCCAAGTTCCCTAAGCCGGCCTCCAGGGCAAAAGCTCCCCTCCCCTCAGCATCCTGACTCCTTTCCCCCCCTTCCATTACCTCCACTAGTCAAGGAGGAACTGGTGGGAGGGAGGTTCGGCTTCAACCTGGAGGGGTGGAGGTTCATCACCACAGAATCTTGAGTGTTACAACTCATCCAGCAAAGTCACTCGATAGAGTTTTCCAAGATTCCCGCCCGTCACCCTCTGGGATGGTCTTTGTATCCACAGGATCAGATTCCCATAGTCTTCCAAGAAATTCAGGCCCTTCTGTTAAAAGAGGCCATAGAACCCGTCCCTCAAGACCAGCTAAGAAGAGGATTTTACTCCCACTTCTTCCTAGTTCCAAAGAAGTCAGGCAATCTGAGACTGATACTGGACCTCAGCATGCTGAACCTCTACATCGAGTACAAGAGCTTTTGCATGTTGACCCTTTGGGGCTTCTTCCCCTGCTCCAGACAAATTCTTGGCTGTGCTCCCTGGATATGCAGGATGCTTACCTGCACATCCCTATCTTCCCAGCCCACTGCCACTTTCTCCGTTACTTTTCAGGAGAACCATTTTCAGTTCAGAGCACTCCCCTTTGGCCTTTCCTTGGCCCCTCGGGTGTTCACAAAGTGTTTAGCAGTGGTTGCGGCTTTCCTTCGCCACCAGGGCATTTACGTTTTCCTGTACCTGGATGACTGGCTCCTCACAGTACCCTTTTCATACAGCCTGAAAGAGTCTCTCTCTTTCACTCTGAGCTTGCTTACTCTTCTGTGTATTACGGTCAACTTGCCCAAATCCCAACTAGTGCCATCTCAATGGCTCCAATTTATTGGAGCAGTACTAGACACAGTTCAGAACAATGCTTTTCTGCCATTGGATCGAGCCGAGACCCTAGTTGCTCAAGCCACCCTGTGCCCCAGGCTCGGTGGATCCCAGCACATGCCATGCTTCGTCTTTTGGGACTGATGGCAGCAGCCATTTCCACAGTGCCCCTGGCCAGACTTCACATGAGGGTCACCCAATGGTCTCTTCAAGTCCAGTGGGATCAGAGGATGGACGACATGAATCAGGAGGTCATGATCTCCAACAGCCTACAGAAAGATCTTCACTGGTGGCAAGATCTTTCCAACCTTTCAAGGGAAGCCCCCTTCCATTATCCTGTTCCAACCCAAATCCTAACCACAGACACCTCATACTCAGGCTAGGGAGCCCATCTGGGGGTGCACAAGACACAGGGGTCTTGGTCCGATCAGGAGCTTCTGCTCCACATCAACGTTCTGAAGACCCTGGCAGTTCTGTATGCCCTACAGGCATTCCAGTCACTTCTGGTACTGGGATCACTTCTTGTCCAGACGGACAACATGTCCACTGCCTGGTACATCAACAAACAGGGAGGAACTCGCTCGTACCCTCTCTGCAGAAAAGCAATGAGGGTCTGGTACTGGGCAATTCAGTACAGCCTTTTCTTGACAGCAGTTCACGTTCCAGGTGTAAGCAACGTTCTGGCTGACAGTCTCAACCAATCAGTAGCCAGGGCTCATGAGTGGGAATTAAAGCTAGAGGTGGTCGAAGACCTCTTTCTTCGATGGGGTCGACCAGAGATAGATCTGTTTGCCTCCCCATTCAACGCAAAACTACCCAGCTTCTGCTCTCTCATTCCCGGGCATGGTGCTTTTTGGCAAGACGAACTGTCTCTCTCCTGGACAGGGAGGTTTCTTTATGCTTTTCCTCCCTTTCCTCTCATTCAGAAGGTTCTGGTAAAACTTCAGGAGGAAGGAGCACATTTGATTCTAATTGCTCCTTTCTGGCCACGCCAGATTTGGTACCCTCTCTTGCAACAACTGGCACTGGAACCTCTGGTTCCCTTGCCATTATCCCACGACCTTCTGACTCAGGAGCAGGGCACCCTGGTGCATCCGAGCCTTCAGTCTCTCCACCTTCATGCGTGGCACCTGTGGACATAGCGGCTTCTCGCTATGGTGTCTCTTCACAGGTTGAAAATATCTTGGTTGAAGCCAGGAAACTTTCTACCAGATCCACTTATGCCATGAAGTGGAAAAGACTCTCAATCTGGGCCCTAGCAAAAAGCTGGGATCCCTTTTCGTACTCGGCTGCCCAGATGTTAGAGTACCTCACACATTTATCAGAGACGGGCCTTAGTTACTCCTCCATTAAGGTCCATCTCTCTGTGGTGTCGGCCTGCCACCTCCCGGTGGAGGGCAAAACCTTAGCTTAATTGGAGGTTGCCAAAACCTTTCTGAAAGGCATCCTCCACTTAAAACCTCCAATACAAATTCCATGTCCCCCCGGGACCTGAATTTTATGCTAGAAAAGCTAACTTTACCTCCATTTGAAACAGCATCTAGCTGTGACATGCGATTCCTTTCCTGGAAGCTTTGTTTCTAGTCACAGTCACTTCTGCCAGAAGGGTTTCCGAACTTCAGGCATTTGTCTGTAAGGAACCCTATTTGATTTTTCATAGGGGCAGAGTTGTCCTTCGGACTAACCCTTCATTTCTCCCTGAGGTAGTTTCAGAGACCACTCTTAATCAGTGTGTAGAACTGCCTGTCTACTATCCACAGCATTCTAATAGGGGGAATACCTGTTGCACACTGTTGATGTGCGCAGGGTTCTGAGGTACTACACAAACCGGACTAAAGAGGTTCGTAAATCCAATCAGCTCTTTGTAGCATTTGCTCCCCAGTACCAGGGCAAAGCTATTTCCAAACAGACCATTTCTCAGTGGCTAGCTAACTGCATCCACTTCACTTACCAAAAACATGGCAAGTCCCTTCCGGGGGCAGTAAAGGGTCACTCCACTAGGAGTGTTGCAACTTCTACTGCCTTTTTCAGGAATGTGTCTACTGCAGAAATCCGTGCAGTGGCCACGTAGTCGTCTGTTTACACTTTCACTAAGCATTACTGCTGGACATTGCCTCTAGGCGCAGAACTGGCACTGGCCTTGCAGTTCTACAAGGTCTCCTGTCTTAACTTCCTGTTGGCAACTTCTTCTCCTCCCGGGCGTACCTCCATATGGTTTCTTTTGGGACTGCTTGGTATTCAGTCCTGTATTTATTTTATTTATTTATTTGTTTTTGTTTACCAGGTAAGCACACTAGACAACAAGTGCCTATTTTCAGGTGCAACCCGGGAGGTTACAGAGTATATGAGAAACATTATACAGTGTCAGAGTAACATACAGGCCCACGTACAAGTGGTTCCAGAGTATGTGCGAAAACATAATACAGTCAGGGTAACATACAGGCCCACGTACAAGTGGGTGGGACAGCAAACAGTATACATGGCATTTTACAGTAAAGTAGGCAGTACATCAACAGGATACTTAGCAGCATGGAGAGGTAAAAATCAATAGGTAACATCAAGGCAGAGAGTTGTCAGTACGTCAGCAAGATGCATAATAGTATTGAGAGGCAGAATAACAGCAGGAGACATTGTGGCCGTATCAACCTCCACGAAAAAGAAAGTACAGACATGCATTTGCATAACCTGAGGGCATATCATGGGAAAGTAGGGGCATGAGGGCATATCATGGGAAAGTGGGGGCATCAAAGTGCAGCTAGTGTGGGTGCTAATAAGTCAGGGAGTGCCTCTCCAGTGGACGGGTGGAAAGTGCTTAAGGCAGGATTTCAACAGAGAGAAACAGTGGCTGGTGAGTCAGCTTACCAACTCCCAGGGTGGAGAGGGGTCGGAGGTGAGGGAGAGACTACTCTGGGTCTTTCAAACAACATGAAGTCTTGCTATATTATGACATATGCAGTGAGTCTCAACCTTCGAACTGCTCTGGAGGTGAAAGAGTTAACTTTCCATGCCAGGCATGGAACTTTGAGCTCGAGCTCGGTTGAAAGCTCTATCTGTTGTTCTTCAAACTCAAACTGTCAGATTCTTTACTCTGCCTCACTGAACAGTCGCTCCGGAGATTTCTCCTTCTGCTCGGTTCATTTTGTCAGTTAAAGTATTAAGTTTTCGTTTTTTTAACCGAATTTAAACTGCAACCAGTCGGTTCAAGCTCTGTCTGTGGTATTTGTAAGTACTAGATAGGTTTTACATTTACTTTCTGTGTGGAACTTGTAAACGGTTTTATCAGTTCGGTTTGAACCGATCAGGTTGTTTTTAAATACATTATCTGTTTTTTAGAAGTGCGGTTCCCGGTTCTTATCGGTTCTAAAAAAAACGGATTTCATTACGGTTTTTTCCACGATCCGTGACACAGTTGGGAACCAATAAGGGAGTCTTCCTTGGCGGATTGCCATAAACGGGCAAGTTTTGGTTAGGCTGGCACTATGTCTGAGAAACCCAAAAGAAAAACCGGGCCCACTGGGTTTCAACACTGCAGTGTCTGTGGGGAAGTCTTTGCCAAGGCTGACCCCCACACCACCTGTGTTTATTGTCTGGGGTTTGACCACCTCAATGCAGACTGCCAGATTTGTAAAAGTTTTCCTGCAGCTACCTTGGATAAAAGAGTTGGTAGGCTCAGGGAAAGGGAGGCCAAAAAGTCAGCTGAACCGGATGGCCAGCCCGGTTCGGTTGAAACCGAACCGGAGGGAGTGCCCTCTGACCAGGGCGAGACTTTCTCGGGCCAAAGGAGAGCCGACTCTGAGGAGTCGGTTCCAGCAAAAAGGACTAGAAAATCAGCTGGTGTGGAGCCAAAACTTCCTCTCCAACCGCTGAAGAAATAGCCAAAGCAATTAAAATTGTCCAGTCGCTGTCCCCGGTTCCGACTGAACCGGCACCATCAGGTAAGCGTACAGTTCGGTCGGTTCTTCCGGTTCAAGAGTATGATTTAGAGGAATTTTATGAACCAGAGGAGGGGGAAGAGGAGTATGAGGAGAGTGAATGTGGATTTGAAAGTCTGGATGTGCCCCTTGAACCGGACATCTCTCCAGACAGACCTTCAGGAGTGTTTCCCCCTAGGCTTTCTGAGTCCCCTTCTCATTTTATGTTTTATAAAAATGTGGCTGAAACCCTCCAGCTCCCTATGGAGGAAGCTGTGGATGATCAAGAAGAGCCTGATTATGTAGAAGTGATGGATATCCCAGAGTCTATGAGACTGTCTATTCCATTGCATAAATCTTTTGGGAAGCAGACAGTAAAAATTCTAAAAACTCCTCACACTATACCTCCTGTTGATAAAAGAATGGACAAAAGGTACACATTGTCAGGCTCTGATATGGAGTTCCTTACACAACAATGCAGCCATGTGGGGGTTGTGCAGGCTGCAGCCTGTGACAAGGCAAATATTCCCTTGCCCTCACACCCCCCTGACAAGGACTCCAGAAGGATTGATGCCATGGCAAAGAAACAGTACATGGCAGCATCCTTGGGACTCAGACAGGCAAATTATATGGCTTATATTGCTAGATACCAGAAATCCAGATGGGATACTGTTTTGGCTCTAGGAAAGCAGGTCCCTGGCCAGCTTGCCAAGGAGCTGGAGCAGGTGGCTGCTGATGGTATTGAGGCATCTAAGGTGCAATTCCATGCTGCAGTGGACTCTAATGATATGTCATCTAGAGTCATGGCTACATCTGTGGCTCTCCGCAGAATGGCTTGGCTCAGATGTACTAGCCTGTCACAGGATACCCAGACTAAGGCCATGGATTTTCCTGTTGTAGGTAACTCTCTGTTTGGGGAGCAGACAGAGAATTACATGAAGAAAATGGATGAATATAGGACCACCTATAGGAGTGCACAGGCCAAGGAAAGGGAGGCCACTCCTCAAAGGCAGCCTTCCAGAGGCAGGGGAGGCCTTTTCATAGGCCTTTTTACCAAGCCCAGGCCTTCTCTTCAGCTTATGCCCAGAGGGGGTTCTTTAGAGGGAGAGGCAGACGGGGTACAAGCAGACCTGCTTCCACTCCTCAGCCTAAAGCCCCTGCCAAGCAGGCACCCTGATGTGGTGTCCAGGGTCGATTCTCCACTACTGGTAGGGGGCAGGCTGGCTTACTTTGTCCAGGACTGGAAGTCTCTAACATCAGACAAGTGGGTCCTGGAAGTAGTAAGCCAGGGACAGGTTCTCAGCTTCAAAAAATTTCCGAAGATGAGAGCCAGATCCTTTCCACCTGCAAATCCATCAGAGGCTCTTGCCCTAGAGGCCGAAGTTTCTACCCTCCTGGCTCTCAGAGCTGTGAAAAGGGTTCCACCCCTACTCCAAGGCAAAGGATTGTACTCCAGGTACTTCCTTACCCCAAAAAAGACAGGAGAATGGCGGCCCATCCTGGATCTCAGGTACCTAAACAAGCATCTTTTAAAACCAAAATTCAGAATGGTGACTCTGGGAATTATTTTACCCTCTCTAAGGCCAGGGGACTGGCTAGTGTCCCTGGACCTCAAGGATGCCTACTTTCAAGTTCTTATCAGAAGCTCCCATCGAAAGTACCTCAGATTCGAACTGCCCTCAGGCCATTACCAGTTCAGAGCAATGCCCTTCAGCCTCACGTCTGCCCCAAGGGTATTCACAAAATGCCTGGCAGTAGCAGTTACGCACTTAAGAAGGCAAAAAATTGCCATCTTTCCTTACCTGGACAATTGGCTCATAGTAGGCCAGTCTCCAGACCAAGTCAGATTACATCTTCAAGTAACTCAGCAACTGCTTACTTCTCTAGGTTTCCTTCTCAATCTTCCAAAGTCAGTCCTGGAGCCTGTCCAGCTTCTCACCTTTATAGGTGCGGAACTGAACACAAAAGAAGCTGGAGCCTTCCTTCCTCTGGAAAGAGCAAGGACCCTGATCTCTCTGGCCTCCTCTTTCACCCTGCAGGTCTCTCGACCAGCAAGGCATTTTCTTCAGCTCCTGGGACACATGGCTGCTTCCACAGCAGTAGTGCAGGGAGCCAGATTTCAGATGAGGGACATCCAGTTCCATTTGAGAGCCTTTTGGTCTCAAAGGAGGGACCCTCTAACCAAATTGATCCCAGTGACTCGAACCCTGATCCAAGCCCTTCAGTGGTGGCAGGACCAGAGCAATCTGAGACAGGGGGTCCCTTTCACCCCTCAGTCTCACTCCTTAATCCTTACTACAGATGCATCCCTCTTGGGGTGGGGAGCTCACATGGGCGACCTCACTACCCAGGGATTGTGGTCCCCTCAGGAATCTCTGCTCCACATCAATCTGTTGGAACTCAGAGCAGTTTTTCTAGCACTTCAAGTTTTTTCCAAATCTGTTCAGAACAAAGTTATTCAGGTCAGAACAGACAATACCACCACAATGTGGTACATCAACAAGCAAGGGGGCACTCGGTCTAGGGCCTTGTGCACCGAAGCAATGAAGTTGTGGTCTCTGGCTTACTCTCTGAACACCTCCCTTATAGCAGTTCACCTCCCAGGCAAGGACAATGTCCTGGCAGATGCTCTCAGCAGGATTTCCCAGGGCCATCACGAATGGGCACTGGATCACCTAGTACTGGAGGTGGTATTTGCCAGATGGGGCACCCCGCAGATAGAGCTTTTTGCAGCCCCAGACAATCACCAACTTCCCCTTTTTTGCTGCAGGCCCCCAGTGTTGGGCTCAGTCCCTCTGGATGCCTTCCTTCTCAGTTGGGAGGGGAAGTTCCTCGATGCCTTCCCCCTTCCCTCTCCTGTTCAAGGTGCTAGTCAGAATCAGATTTCAACCCTGCAAGATGATTCTGATTGCTCCAGATTGGGCCAGACAGCCCTAGTACCCACTCCTTATGTCCTTAGCAGTCCACCTTCCCCTGTGTCTTCCCAGGAATCACAACCTGTTAACCTGTGCTCAGGGGAGAGTTGGGTACCCGAACCTCAAATCTCTCAATCTCAAGGCCTGGCTCTTGAAGAGTTAGAGTTTGCTGACCTACACCTCTCCCAAGGTGTATTGGATATCCTGAAGGCTTCTAGGAAGCCTTCCACCAGGGCTACTTATAATTCCAAATGGAAGAGATTTTCCATAAGGTGCTCTGGAAAGCGTATTTCCCCAGAATCTGCTGACTTGTTCACTGTCCTGGATTATATGGTCCATTTAAATACTTTGAGGCTGAGACCAGCTACCCTAAAAGTGCACCTGGCAGCCGTGTCTGCTTTCTTATCAGCAGGTAAACCCTCTTCAAACAACATGAAGTCTTGCTATATTATGACATATGCAGTGAGTCCCAACCTTTGAACTGCTCCGGAGGTGAGAAAGTTAACTTTCCATGCCAGGCATGGAACTTTGAGCTCGAGCTCGGTTGAAAACTCTATCTGTTGTTCTTCAAACTCAAACTGTCAAATTCTTTACTCCGCCTCACTGAACAGTCGCTCCGGAGATTTCTCCTTCTGCACGGTTCATTTTGTCGGTTAAAGTATTAAGTTTTCGGTTTTTTAACCGAATTTAAACCGCAACCGGTCGGTTCAAGCTCTATCTGTGGTATCTGTAAGTACTAGATATGTTTTACATTTACTTTCTCTGTGGAACTTGTAAACGGTTTTATCGGTTCGGTTTGAACCGATCAGGTTGTTTCTAATACATTATCTATCTTTAGAAGTGCGGTTCCCGGTTCTTATCGGTTCTAAAAAAAACGGATTTCATTATGTTTTTTTCCACGACCCGTGACACGGTTGGGAACCTATAAGGGAGTCTTGCTTGGCGGATTGCCATAAACGGGCAAGTTTTGGATAGGCTGGCACTATGTCTGAGAAACCCAAAAGAAAAACCGGGCCCACTGGGTTTCAACACTGTAGTGTCTGTGGGGAAGCCTTTGCCAAGGCTGACCCCCACACTACCTGTGTTTATTGACTGGGGTTTGACCACCTCAAGGCAGACTGCCAGATTTGTAAAAGTTTTCCTGCAGCTACCCTGGATAAAAGAGTTGGTAGGCTCAGGGAAAGGGAGGCCAAAAAGTCTGCTGAATCGGATGGCCAGCCTGGTTCGGTTGAAACCGAACTGGAGGGAGTGCCCTCTGACCAGGGCGATACTTCCTCGGGCCAAAGGAGAGCCGACTCTGAGGAGTCGGTTCCAGCAAAGAGAACTAGAAAATCAGCTGGTGTGGAGCCAAAACTTCCCTCTCCAACCGCTGAAGAAATAGCTAAAGCAATCAAAATTGTTCAGTCACTCTCCCCGGTTCCGACCGAACCGGCACCATCAGGTAAGCGTACGGTTCGGTTGGTTCCACCGGTTCAAGAGTATGATTTAGAGGAATTTTATGAACCAGAGGAGGGGGAAGAGGAGTATGAGGAGAGTGAATGTGGATTTGAAAGTCTAGATGTGCCCATTGAACTGGACATCCCTCCAGACAGACCTTCAGGAGTGTCTCCCCCTAGGCTTTCTGAGTCCCCTTCTCATTTTATGTTTGATAAAAAAGTGGCTGAAACCCTCCAGCTCCCTATGGAGGAAGCTGTGGATGATCAAGAAGAGCCTGATTATGTAGAAATGATGGATATCCCAGAGTCTAGGAGACTGTCTATTCCTCTGCATAAATCTTTTTGGAAACAAACAGTAAAAATTCTAAAAGCTCCTCACACTATACCTCCTGTTGATAAAAGAATGGACAAAAGGTACACATTATCAGGCTCTGATACGGAGTTCCTTAAACAACAATGCAGCCATGTGGGGGTTGTGCAGGCTGCAGCCTGTGACAAGGCAAATATTCCCTTGGCTTCACACCCCCCAGACAAGGACTCCAGAAGGGTTGATGCCATGGCAAAGAAACAGTACATGGCAGCATCCTTGGGACTCAGACAGGCAAATTATATGGCTTATGTTGCTAGATACCAGAAATCCAGATGGGATACTATTTTGGCTCTAGCAAAGCAGGTCCCTGGCCAGCTTGCCAGGAGCTGGAGCAGGTGGCCGCTGATGGTATTGAGGCATCTAAAGTGCAATTCCATGCTGCAGTGGACTCTAATGATGTATCATCTAGAGTCATGGCTACATCTGTGGCTCTCCGTAGAATGGCTTGGCTCAGATGTACTAGCCTGTCACAGGATACCCAGACTAAGGCCATGGATTTTCCTGTTGTGGGCAACTCTCTGTTTGGGGAGCAAACAGAGAATTACATGAAGAAAATGGATGAATATAGGACCATCTATAGGAGTGCACAGGCCAAGGAAAGGGAGGCCACTCCTCAAAGGCAGCCTTCCAGGGGCAGGGGCAGGCCTTTTCATAGGCCTTTTTACCAAGCCCAGGCCTCCTCTTCGGCTTATGCCCAGAGGGGGTTCTTTAGAGGGAGAGGCAGACGGGGTACAAGCAGACCTGCTTCCACTCCTCAGCCTAAAGCCCCTGCCAAGCAGGCACCCTGATGGGGTGTCCAGGGTCGATTCTCCACTACTGGTAGGGGGCAGGCTGGCTTACTTTGTCCAGGACTGGAAGTCTCTAACATCAGACAAGTGGGTCCTGGAAGTAGTAAGCCAGGGACAGGTTCTCAGCTTCAAAAAATTTCCGAAGATGAGAGCCAGATCCTTTCCACCTGCAAATCCATCAGAGGCTCTTGCCCTAGAGGCAGAAGTTTCTACCCTCCTGGCTCTCAGAGCTGTGAAAAGGGTTCCACCCCTACTCCAAGGCAAAGGATTGTACTCCAGGTACTTCCTTACCCCAAAAAAGACAGGAGAATGGCAGCCCATCCTGGATCTCAGGTAACTAAACAAGCACCTTTTAAAACCAAAATTCAAAATGGTGACTCTGGGAATTATTTTACCCTCTCTAAGGCCAGGGGACTGGCTAGTGTCCCTGGACCTCAAGGATGCCTACTTTCATGTTCTTATCAGAAGCTCCCATCGAAAGTACCTCAGATTCGAACTGCCCTCAGGCTATTACCAGTTCAGAGCAATGCCCTTCGGCCTCACGTCTGCCCCAAGGGTATTCACAAAATGCCTGGCAGTAGCAGTTGCCCACTTAAGAAGGCAAAAAATTGCCATCTTTCCTTACCTGGACAATTGGCTCGTAGTAGGCCAGTCTCCAGACCAAGTCAGATTACATCTTCAAGTAACTCAGCAACTGCTTACTTCTCTAGGTTTCCTTCTCAATCTTCCAAAGTCAGTCCTGGAGCCTGTCCAGCTTCTCACCTTTATAGATGTGGAACTGAACACAAAAGAAGCTAGGGCCTTCCTTCCTCTGGAAAGAGCAAGGACCCTGATCTCTCTGGCCTCCTCTTTCACCCTGCAGGTCTCTCGACCAGCAAGGCATTTTCTTCAGCTCCTGGGACACATGGCTGCTTCCACAGCAGTAGTGCAGGGAGCCAGATTTCAGATGAGGGACATCCAGTTCCATTTGAGAGCCTTTTGGTCTCAAAGGAGGGACCCTCTAACCAAATTGATCCCAGTGACTCAAACCCTGATCCAAGCCCTTCAGTGGTGGCAGGACCAGAGCAATCTGAGACAGGGGGTCCCTTTCACCCCTCAGTCTCACTCCTTAATCCTTACTACAGATGCATCCCTCTTGGGGTGGGGAGCTCACATGGGCGACCTCACTACCCAGGGATTGTGGTCCCCTCAGGAATCTCTGCTCCACATCAATCTGTTGGAACTCAGAGCAGTTTTTCTAGCACTTCAAGTTTTTTCCAAATCTGTTCAGAACAAAGTTATTCAGGTAAGAACAGACAATACCACCACAATGTGGTACATCAACAAGCAAGGGGGCACTCGGTCTAGGGCCTTGTGCACCGAAGCAATGAAGTTGTGGTCTCTGGCTTACTCTCTGAACACCTCCCTTATGGCAGTTCACCTCCCAGGCAAGGACAATGTCCTGGCAGATGCTCTCAGCAGGATTTCCCAGGGCCATCACGAATGGGCACTGGATCCCCTAGTACTGGAGGTGGTATTTGCCAGATGGGGCACCCCGCAGATAGACCTTTTTGCAGCCCCAGACAGTCAACAACTTCCCCTTTTTTTCTGCAGGCCCCCAGTGTTGGGCTCAGTCCCTCTGGATGCCTGCCTTCTCAGTTGGGAGGGGAAGTTCCTCTATGCCTTCCCCCTTCCCTCTCCTGTTCAAGGTGCTAGTCAGAATCAGATTTCAACCCTGCAAGATGATTCTGATTGCTCCAGATTGGGTCAGACAGCCCTAGTACCCACTCCTTATGTCCTTAGCAGTCCACCTTCCCCTGTGTCTTCCCAGGAATCACAACCTGTTAACCTGTGCTCAGGGGAGGTTGGGTACCCGAACCTCAAATCTCTCAATCTCAAGGCCTGGCTCTTGAAGAGTTAGGTTGCTGACCTACACCTCTCCCAAGGTGTATTGATATCCCTGAAGGCTTCTAGGAAGGCCTTCCACCAAGGCTTCTTATAATTCCAAATGGAAGAGATTTTCCATAAGGTGCTCTGGAAGCGTATTTCCCCAGAATCTGCTGACTTGTTCACTGTCCTGGATTATATGGTCCATTTAAATACTTTGAGGCTGAGACCAGCTACCCTAAAAGTGCACCTGGCAGCCGTGTCTGCTTTCTTATCAGCAGGTAAACCCTCTTCAAACAACATGAAGTCTTGCTATATTATGACATATGCAGTGAGTCCCAACCTTTGAACTGCTCCGGAGGTGAGAAAGTTAACTTTCCATGCCAGGCATGGAACTTTGAGCTCGAGCTCGGTTGAAAACTCTATCTGTTGTTCTTCAAACTCAAACTGTCAAATTCTTTACTCCGCCTCACTGAACAGTCGCTCCGGAAATTTCTCCTTCTGCATGGTTCATTTTGTCGGTTAAAGTATTAAGTTTTCGGTTTTTTAACCGAATTTAAACCGCAACCGGTCGGTTCAAGCTCTATCTGTGGTATCTGTAAGTACTAGATATGTTTTACATTTACTTTCTCTGTGGAGACTTGTAACAGTTTATCGGTTCAGTTTGAACCCGATCAGGTTATTTCTAATACATTATCTATCTTTAGAAGTGCGGTTCCCAGTTCTTATCGGTTCTAAAAAAGCAGTTTCATTATGTTTTTTCCACGACCCGTGACGACGTTGGGAACCTATAAAGAGTCTTGCTTGACGGATTGCCATAAGCGGGCAAGTTTTGGATAGGCTGGCACTATGTCTGAGAAACCCAAAAGAAAAACCGGGCCCACTGGGTTTCAACACTGTAGTGTCTGTGGGGAAGCCTTTGCCAAGGCTGAGCCCCACACTACCTGTGTTTATTGTCTGGGGTTTGACCACCTCAAGGCAGACTGCCAGATTTGTAAAGTTTTCCTGCAGCTACCCCTGGATAAAAGAGTTGGTAGGCTCAGAAAGGGAGGCCAAAAAAAGTCTGCTGAACCGATGGCGCAGCCCGTTCGGTTGAAACCGAACTGAGGGAGTGCCCTCTCTGACCAGGGCGATACTGGCCAAAAGGGAGAGCCGACTCTGAGGAGTCAGTTCCAGCAAAGAGAACTAGAAAATCAGCTGGTGTGGAGCCAAAACTTCCCTCTCCAACCGCTGAAGAATAGATAAAGCAATTAAAATTGTTCAGTCACTCTCCCCGGTTCCGACCGAACCGGCACCATCAGAGTAAGCGTCACAGTTCGGTTGGTTCCACCAATTCAAGAGTATGATTTAGAGGAATTTTATAGAACCAGAGGAGGAAGAGGAGTATGAGGAGAGTGAATGTGGATTTGAAAGTCTGGATGTGCCCATTGAACGGACATCCCTCCAGACCAGACCTTCAGAGTGTCTCCCCTAGGCTTTCTGGTCCCCTTCTCATTTATGTTTGATAAAAGTGGCTGAAACCCTCCAGCTCCCTATGGAGGAAGCTGTGGATGATCAAGAGCCTGATTATGTAGAAATGATGGATATCCCAGAGTCTAGGGAGACTGTCTATTCCTCTGCATAAATCTTTTGAAACAAACAGTAAAAATTAAAAGCTCCTCACACTATACCTCCTGTTGATAAAAGAATGGACAAAAGGTACACATTATCAGGCTCTGATACGGAGTTCCTTAAACAACAATGCAGCCATGTGGGGGTTGTGCAGGCTGCAGCCTGTGACAAGGCAAATATTCCCTGGCCACACCCCCAGACAAGGACTCCAGAAGGGTTGATGCCATAGCAAAGAAACAGTACATGGCAGCATCCTTGGGACTCAGACAGGCAAATTATATGAACTTATGTTGCTAGATACCAGAAATCCAGATGGGATACTATTTTGGCTCTAGCAAAAGAGGTCTCCTGGCCAGCTTGCCAAGGAGCTGGAGCAGGTGGCGCTGATGGTATTGAGGCATCTAAAGTGCAATTCCATGCTGCAGTGGACTCTAATGATGTATCATCTAGAGTCATGGCTACATCTGTGGCTCTCCGTCAGAATGGCTTGGCTCAGATGTACTAGCCTGTCAGGATACCCAGACTAAGGCCATGGATTTTTCCTGTTGTAGGCAACTCTCTGTTTGGGGAGCAAACAGAGAATTACATGAAGAAAATGGATGAATATAGGACCACCTATAGAAGTGCACAGGCCAAGGAAAGGGAGGCCACTCCTCAAAGGCAGCCTTCCAGGGGCAGGGGCAGGCCTTTTCATAGAGCCTTTTACCAAGCCCAGGCCTCCTCTTCAGCTTATGCCCAGAGGGGTTCTTTAGAGGAGAGGCAGGCAGGGGTACAGCAGACTGCTTCCACTCCTCAGCCTAAAGCCCCTGCCAAGCAGGCACCCTGATGGGGTGTCCAGGGTCGATTCTCCACTACTGGTAGGGGGCAGGCTGGCTTACTTTGTCCAGGACTGGAAGTCTCTAACATCAGACAAGTGGGTCCTGAAGTAGTAAGCCAGGGACAGGTTCTCAGCTTCAAAAAATTTCCGAAGATGAGAGCCAGATCCTTTCCACCTGCAAATCCATCAGAGGCTCTTGCCCTAGAGGCAGAAGTTTCTACCCTCCTGGCTCTCAGAGCTGTGAAAAGGGTTCCACCCCTACTCCAAGGCAAAGGATTGTACTCCAGGTACTTCCTTACCCCAAAAAAGACAGGAGAATGGCAGCCCATCCTGGATCTCAGGTAACTAAACAAGCACCCTTTAAACCAAATTCAAAATGGTGACTCTGGGAATTATTTTACCCTCTCTAAGGCCAGGGGACTGGCTAGTGTCCCTGGACCTCAA
Source organism: Neoceratodus forsteri (assembly GCA_016271365.2). NCBI lineage: Eukaryota > Metazoa > Chordata > Ceratodontiformes > Ceratodontidae > Neoceratodus > Neoceratodus forsteri. Next base: position 212,100,085 of record CM028129.1, on the reverse strand, counting down.
GGATGCCTACTTTCATGTTCTTATCAGAAGCTCCCATCGAAGTACCTCAGATTCGAACTGCCCTCAGGCCATTACCAGTTCAGAGCAATGCCTTGACCACACGTCTGCCCAAGGGTATTCACAAAATGCTCATGATAGCAGTTGACTTAAGAAGGCAAAAATTGCCATCTTTCCTTACTCTGGACAATTGGCCTAGTAGGCCAGTCTCCAGACCAAGTCAGATTACATCTTCAAGTAACTCAGCAACTGCTTACTTCTCTAGGTTTCTTCTCAATCTTCCAAAGTCAGTCCTGGAGCCTGTCCAGCTTCTCATCTTTATAGATATGGAACTGAACAAAATAAGCTAGGGCCTTCCTTCCTCTGGAAAGAGCAGGACCCTAATCTCTGGCCTCCTCTTTCACCCTGCAGGTCTCTCGACCCAGCAAGGCATTTTCTTCAGCTCCTGGGACACATGGCTGCTTCCACAGCAGTAGTGCAGGGAGCCAGATTTCAGATGAGGGACATCCAGTTCCATTTGAGCCTTTTTGGTCTCAAAGGAGGACCCTCTGACAAACCTGATCCCAGTGACTCAAACCCCTGATCCAGCCTTCAGTGGTGGCAGGACCAGAGTAAATCTGAGACAGGGGTCCCTTTCACCCCTCAGTCTCACTCTAATCCTTACTACAGATGCATCCCCTCTTGGGGTGGGGAGCTCATGGGCGACCTCACTACCCAGGGATTGTGGTCCCCTCAGGAATCTCTCGCTCCACATCAATCTGTTGGAACTCAGAGCAGTTTTTCTAGCACTTCAAGCTTTTTCCAAATCTGTTCAGAACAAAGTTATTCAGGTCAGAACAGACAATACCACCACAATGTGGTACATCAACAAGCAAGGGGGCACTCGGTCTACGGCCTTGTGCACCGAAGCAATGAAGTTGTGGTCTCTGGCTTACTCTCTGAACACCTCCCTTATGGCAGTTCACCTCCCAGGCAAGGACAATGTCCTAGCAGATGCTCTCAGCAGGATTTCCCAGGGCCATCACGAATGGGCACTGGATCCCTAGTACTGGAGGTGGTATTTGCCAGATGGGGCACCCACCAGATAGACCTTTTGCAGCCCCAGACGAGTCAACAACCCTTTTCCTTGCAGGCCCCAGTGTTGAAACAGTCCCTCTGGATGCCTGCCTTCTCGAGTGGGGAGTTCCTTCATGCCTTCCCCTTCCCTCTCCTGTTCAAGGTGCTAGTCAGAATCAGATTTCAACCTCTGCAGATGATCTCTGATTGCTCCAGATGAGGTCGAGACAGCCCTAGTACCCACTCTTATGTCATAAGCAGTCCACCTTCCCTGTGTCTTCCCAGGAATCACAACCTGTTCAACCTGTGCTCAGGGGAGGTTGGGTACGACCTCAAATCTCTCAATCTCAAGGCCTGGCTCTTGAAGAGTTAGAGGTTGCTGACCTACACCTCTCCCAAGGTGTATGGATATCCTGAAGGCTTCTAGAAGCCTTCACCAGAACTACTTATAATTCCAAATGGAAGAGATTTTCCATAAGGTGCTCGGAAACATATTCCCCAGAATCTGCTGACTTGTTCACTGTCCTGGATTATATGGTCCATTTAAATACTTCGAGGCTGAGACTACAGCTACCTAAAGTACCTGGCAGCTGTCTGCTTTCTTATCAACGATAAACCTCTTCAAACAACATGAAGTCTTGCTATATTATGACATATGCAGTGGTCCCAACTTGAACTGCTCCGGTGAAAAATTAACTTTCAGCCAGGCATGGAACTTTGAAACTCAAATCAGTTGAAAACTCTATCTGTTGTTCAAACTCAAACGTCAAATTCTTTACTCAGACTCACTGAACAGTCACTCGAATTTCTCCTTCAAGTTCATTTTATCAGTTAAAATATTAAGTTTTGATTTTAACAATTTAAACATAACAGTCGGTTCAAACTCTATCTGTATGGTCTGTAAGTATAGATATGTTTACATTTACTTTCTATGGAACTTAGAAGCGGTTTTATCGGTTCGTTTAACTGATCAGGTTGTTTCTAATACATTATCTATCTTTTAAGTCGGTTCAGTTCTTATCAGTTCTAAAAAGCAGTTTCATTATGTTTTCCCGACCGATGCAGGTTGGGAACCTATAAGTCTTGCTTGGCGGATTGCCATAAGCGGGCAAGTTTTGGATGGCTGGCACTGTCTGAAAACCAAAGCCGGGCCCAGGTTTCAACACTGTAGTGTGTGGAAGCCTTGCAAGGCGGACCCCCTGTGTTGTGTCTGAGTTTGACACCTCAAGGCAGACTGCCAATTTGCAAAGTTTCCTGCAGCTACCCTGGATAAAGAGTTGGTGGCTCGAGAAAGGCCAAAAGTCTGCTGAACGGATGGCCAGCCAGTTGGTTGAAACGAACTGGAGGGTGCCCTCTGACCAGAGGCGATACTTCCTCGGGCCAGAGAGAGCTCTAGGGTCATTCCAGCAAAGAGACTAAATCAGCCAATTGGAACCAAACTTCCTCTCCAACCATGAAGAAATAGCTAAAAATTAAAATTGTTCAGTCACTCCCGGTTCCGACGAACCGGCACCATCAGATAGCATACGGTTGGTTAGATACGGTTCAAGTATGATTAGAAATTTTATGACAGAAGGAGGAAGAGGAGTGAGGAAAATGAATTAGCTGAAAGTCTGGATGTGCCCATTGAACGGACATCCTCAGACAGACCTTCAAGTGTCTCTAAACTTTCTGAGTCCCTTCTCATTTATGTTTGATAAAAGTGGCTGAAACCCTCAGCTCCCGAGGAAGCTGTGGATGATCGAAGAGCCTGATTATGTAGAAATATGGATATCCCAGAGTCTAGGAACTGTCTATTCCTCTCATAAATCTTTTGGAAACAAACGAAAAATTCTAAAGCTCCACTATACTCCTGTTGATAAAAGAATGGACAAAATACACATTATCAGGCTCTGATCGGATTCAGCAAACAACAATGCAACCATGTGGGGTTGTACAGGCTGCAGCCTGTGACAAAACAAATATTCCCTTGCTTCCACCCCCAGACAAGGACTCCAGGGTTGATGCCATAGCAAAGAAACGTACAGCAGCATCATGGGACTCAGACAGGCAAATTATGAAACATGTTGTAATACAGAAATCCAATGGGATACTATTTTGGCTCTAGCAAGGGTCCTAATAACAGGAGGCTGGAGAGTGGCCGCTGATAGTAATGAGGCATCTAAAGTGCAATTCATGCTGCGTGGACTCATGATGTATCATCTGAGTCATAGCTACATCTGTAGCTCTCCGTAGATAGCAGCTCAGATGTAATAACCTGTCCAGGATACCCAGACTAAGGCCATGGATTTTCCTGTTGTGGGCAACTCTCTGTTTGAGGAGCAAGCAGAGAATTACATAAATGGATGAATAGGACCATCTATGGGAGGCAGGAAAGAAGGCCACTCTCAGGCAACCTTCAAGGGCGGGGCAGGCCTTTCACAAACCTTTTATGCCCACTCCTCTTCAGCTTATGCCCAGAGGGGTTCTTTGAGAGGCAGGCAGGTACAAGCAGACCTGCCCTCCTCAGCCTAAAGCCCTGCCAAGCAGGCACCTGATGGGGTGTCAGGTCAGTCTCCACTACTAGGAGGCAGGCTAGCTTACTTTGTCCAGGACTGAAGTCTCTAACATCAGACAAGTGGTCCTGGAAGTAGTAAGCCAGGGACAGGTTCTCCTTCAAAAAATTTCGAAGATGAGAGCCAGATCCCCCTGCAAATCATCGAGGCTCTTGCCTAGAAGAAGTTTCTACCCTCTGGCTCTCAGAGCTGTGAAGGTTCCACCCTACTCAAGGCAAGTTGCACTCCAGGTACTTCCTTACCCAAAAAGACAGGAGAATGGCAGCCATCCTGGATCTCAGGTAACTAAACAAGCACCTTTAAAACCAAAATTCAAAATGGTGACTCTAGAATTATTTACCCTCTCTAAGGCCAGGGGACAGCATAGTGTCCCTGGACCTCAGGATGCCTACTTTCATGTTCTTATCAAGCTCCCAGAAGTACCTCAATTCGAACTGCCTCAGGCCATTACCAGTTCAAACAATGCCCCCCAGCCTCACGTCTGCTAAGGGTGCTACAAAATGCCTGGTAACCGTTGCCCACTTAAGAGGCAAAAAATTGCCATCTTTCCTTACCTGGACAATTGGCTCGTAGTAGGCAGTCTCAACCAAGTCAGATTACATCTTCAAGTAACTCAGCAACTGCTTACTTCTCTAGGTTTCCTTCTCAATCTTCCAAAAAGTCCTGAGCCTGTCAGCTTCTCCTGTATAGATATGGAACTGAACACAAAAGCTAGAACAGCCCTTCCTCTGGAAGAGCAGGACCTGATCTCTCGGCCTCCTCTTTCACCTGCAGGTCTCGACCAACAGGCATTTCTTCAGCTCCTGGGACATGACCACACAGCAGTAGTGCAGAGCCAGACTTCAATGAGGACATCAGTTCCATTTGAAACGGTCTCAAGGAGGACCCTCTAACAAATTGATCAGTGACTCAAGCCTGATCAAGCCCTTCGGTGGTAGGGACCGAGCAATCTGAGACAGGGTCACTTTCACCCTCAGTCTCACTCCTTAATCCTTACTACAGATGCATCCCTCTTGGGGGGGAGCTCATGGGCGACCTCACTGCAGGATTGTGGTCCCCTCAGGAATCTCTGCTCCACATCAATCTGTTGGAACTAGACATTTCTAGCACTTCAGTTTTCCAAATCTGTTCAGAACAAAGTTATTCAGGCAGAACAGACAATACCACCACAATGTGGTACATCAACAACAAGGGGCATGGTCACAAGGGCCTTGTGCCAAGCAATGAAGTTGTGGTCTCAGGCACTCTCTGAACACCTCCTTATGGATCCCTCCCAGGCGGACAATGTCTGGCAGATGCTCTCAACAGGATTTCCAGGGCCATCACCAGATGGGCACTGGTCCTAGTACTGGAGGTGTTTTGCCGGATGGGCACCCACAGATAGACCTTTTGCAGCCCCAGACAGTCAACAACCCTTTTTCTGCAGGCCCCAGTGTTGGGCTCAGTCCCCTGGATGCCTGCCTTCTCAATGAGGAAGTTACTCTGCCTTCCCCTTCCTCTCCTGTTCAAGGTCCTAATCAGATCAATTTCAACCTGCAAGATGATTCTAGTTAGAATAAGGTCGAACAGCCTAGTACCCACTCATATGTCCTTAACAGTCACCTTCCTGTGTCTTCCAGATCACAACCTGTTAACCTGTGCTCGGGAGGTTAGACCAGACTCAATCTCTCAATCTCAAGGCCTGGCTCTTGAAGGTTAGGTTGTGACCTACACCTCTCCCAAGGTGTGTGGATATCTGAAGCTTCAGGAAGCCTTCACCGAAACTTCCCCATATTCAAATGGAAGAATTTTCATAAGATGCTCCGGAAGCGTATTCAAGTCTGCGACTTGTTCACTGTCCTGGATTATATGGTCCATTTAAACTGAGGCTGAGACCAGCTACCTAAAGTGCACCTGGCAGCGTGTCTGCTTTCTTATCAACAGGTAACCCTCTTCAAACAACATGATCTTGCTATATTATGACAATATGAGTAACAACCTTTGAACTGCTCGGTGAAAGTTAACTTTCATGCCAGGCATGGAACGACTCGAGCTCGGTTGAAACTCTATCTGTTCTTCAAACTCAAACTGTCAAATTCTTTACGCATCACTGAACAGTCACTCCGAATTTCCTTCTGCAGTTCATTTGTCGATTCAAGTAAAGTTTTCGGTTTTAACAATTTAAACCCATGACGGGTTCAGCTCTATCTGGTATCTGTAAGTACTAGATATGTTTAACATTTACCTCTCATGGACATAAACGGTTTTATCGGTTCGGTTGAACTGATCAGTTGTTTCTAATACATTATCTATCTTTAAGTCGGTTCGGTTCTTATAGTTCAAAATGTTCATTATGTTTTTCCACGACCCGTAACCGGTTAGGAACACAAAGGAATCTTGGCGGTTGCCATAAGCAGGCAAGTTTTGGATGGCTGGCACTATGTCAGAAACCAAAAGAAAAACCGGGCCTCAACACTGTAGTGTCTGTAGAAGCCATAGAGCTGACCCCACCTGTGTTTGTGTCTGGTTGACCACCTAAGGCAGACTGCCAGATTTGTAAAGTTTTCCTGCAGCTACCTGGATAAAGAGTTGGTAGGCTCAGGAAAGGGAGGCAAAAGTCTGCTGAACGGATGGCCAGCGGTTCAGTTGAAACCGAACTGGAGGAGTGCCCCCTGACCAGGCGTACTTCCCACAGACCAGGAGGCCGACTCAGATCAGTTCCAGCAAAGAGAACTAGAAAATCAGCTGGTGTAAGCCAAACTTCCTCTCAACAGCTGAAGAAATAACTAAAGCAATTAAATTGTTCAATCACTCTCCCGGTTCGACCGACAAACATCAGGTAAGCTTGATTCAGTTGGTTCACGGTTCGAAATACAATTTAGAAATTTATGACCAGAGGAGGGAAGGAGTATGAGAGTGAATGTGGTTGAAAGTCTGGATAGCCTTAATGAACCGGACATCCTCGACAGACCTTCAGTGTCTCTAGGCTTTCTGAGTCCCTTCTCATTATGTTTGATAAAAAGTGACGAAACCCTCAGCTCCTATGGAGGAAGCTGGATGATCAGAGAACCTGATTATGTAGAAATGATGGATCTCCAGAGTCTGGAGACTGTCTATTCCTCATAAATCTTTTGAAACAAACAGTAAAATTCTAAAAACTCTCCCTCCTCCTGTTGATAAAGAATGGACAAAAGTACACATTATCAGGCTCGATACGGGTTCATAAAACAATACAGATGTGGGGGTTGTGCAGGCTGCAGCCTGTGACAAAGCAAATATTCCTTGACTACACCCCCAGACAAGGACTCCAGAAGGGTTGATGCCATAGCAAAGAAACAATACATGGCAGCATCCTTGGGACTCAGACAGGCAAATTATATGGCTTATGTTGCTAGATACCAGAAATCCAGATGGGATACTATTTTGCGCTCTATCAAAGCAGGTCCTGGCCAGCTTGCCAGGAGCTGGAGCAGGTGGCCAGCTGATGGTATTGAGGCATCTAAGGGTGCAATTCCAGGCTGCAGTGGACTCTAATGATGTATCATCTAGGTCATGGCTACATCTGTGGCTCCGTAGAATGGCTTGGCTCAGATGTACTAGCCTGTCACAGGATACCCAGACTAAAACCATGGATTTTCCTGTTGTGGGCAACTCTCTGTTTGGGAGCAAACAGAGATTACATGAAGAAAATGGATGAACATAGGACCACTATAGAGTGCACAGGCCAAGGAAAGAGGCCCTCCTCAGGCAGCCTTCCAAGGGCAGGGCAGGCACTTTTCATGAGCCTTTTACCAAGCACGGCCTCCTCTTCAGCTTATGCCCAGAGGGGTTCTTTAGAGGAGAGGCAGGCAGGGGTGCAAGCAGACCTGCTTCCACTCCTCAGCCTAGGCCCTGCCAAGCAGGCACCCTGATGGGGTGTCCAGGGTCGATTCTCCACTAACGGCAGGGGCAGGCTGGCTTACTTTGTCCAGGACTGAGTCTCTAACATCAGACAAGTGGGTCCTGAAAGTAGTAAGCGGGACCAGTTCTCAACTTCAAAAATTTCAAGAAGATGAGCCAGATCCTTTCCACCTGCAAATCCATCAGAGGCTCTTGCCCAGAGGCAGAAGTTTCTACCCTCCTGGCTCTCAGAGCTGTGAAAAGGGTTACCCTACTCCAAGGCAAAAGATTGTACTCCAGGTACTTCCTTGCCCCAAAAAGACAGGAGATACAGCCATCCTGGATCTCAGGTAACTAAACAAGCACCTTTTAAAACCAAAATTCAAAATGGTGACTCTGGGAATTATTTTACCCTCTCTAAGGCCAGGGGACTGGCTAGTGTCCCTGGACCTCAAGGATGCCTACTTTCATGTTCTTATCAGAAGCTCCCATCGAAAGTACCTCAGATTCGAACTGCCCTCAGGCCATTACCAGTTCAGAGCAATGCCCTTCGGCCTCACGTCTGCCCCAAGGGTATTCACAAAATGCCTGGCAGTAACAGTTGCCCATAAGAAAAAATTGCCATCTTTCCTTACCTGAACAATTGGCTCAGAGTAGGCCAGTCTCCAGACCAAGTCAGATTACATCTTCAAATAACTCAACAACTGCTTGCTTCTCTAGGTTTCCATTCTCAATCTTCCAAGTCAGTCCTGGAGCCTGTCCAGCTTCTCACCTTTATAGATGTAGAACTGAACACAAAAGAAGCTAGAGCCTTCCTTCCTCTGGAAAGAGCAAGGACCCTGATCTCCTCCGCCTCTTTTCACCCTGCAGGTCTCCCGACCAGCAAGGCATTTTCTTCAGCTCCTGGGACACACATGGCTGCTTAACAGCAGTAGTGCAGCCAGATTTCAGATGAGGGACATCCAGTTCCATTTGAGAGCCTTTTGGTCTCAAGGAGGACCCTCTAACCAAATTGATCCCAGTGACTCGAACCCTGATCCAAGCCCTTCGGTGGTGGCAGGACCAGAGCAATCTGAGACAGGGGATCCCTTTCACCCTCAGTCTCACTCCTTAATCCTTACTACAGATGCATCCCTCTTGGGGTGGGGAGCTCACATGGGCGACCTCACTACCCAGGGATTGTGGTCCCCTCAGGAATCTCTGCTCCACATCAATCTGTTGGAACTCAGGCAGTTTTTCTAGCACTTCAAGTTTTCAAATCTGTTCAGAACAAAGTTATTCAGGTCAGAACAGACAATACCACTCCCAATGTGGTACATCAACAAGCAGGGGCATCGGTCCTACAGGCCCTGTGCACGAAGCAATGAAGCTGTGGTCTCTGGCTTACTCTCTGAACACCTCATATGGCAGTTCACCTCCCAGGCAAGGACAATGTCCCAGCAGATGCTCTCAGCAAGGATTTCCCAGGGCCATCACACATGGGCCTGGATCCCAACTAATGGAGGTGGTATTGCCAGATGGGGCACCATAGATAGACCTTTTTGCAGCCCCAGACAGTCAACAACTTCACTTGCACTGCAGGCCCCAGAAATGTTGGGCTCAGTCCCTCTGGACATGCCTTCTCAGGCTGGGAGGAAGTTCCTCTATGCCTTCCCTCCCTCTCCTGTTCAAGTGCTAGATCAGAATCAGATTTCAACCTGCAGAGATGATTCTGAGTTATCAGATGGAGTCAGACAGCTCCTACCCACTCATATGTCCCCAGCAACCACCTTCCCTGTGCCTTCCAGGAATCACAACCCGTTAACCTGTGCTCAGGGAGTTGGGCACCGAACCAAATCTCTCAATCTCAAGACCAGCTCTTGAAGGTTAGAGTTTGTATTCTCTCCCAAGATTATTGGATATCCTGAAGGCTGAAGGCCTTCACCAGGCCACTTATAATTCCAAATGGAAGATTTTCATAAGATGCTCTGGAAGCGTATTTCCCCAGAATCTGCTGACTTGTTCACTGTCCTGGATTATATGATCCATTTAAATATGAGCTGAGACCAGCTACCTAAGTGCCTGGCAGCGTGTCTGCTTTCTTATCAACAGGTAAACCCTCTTCAAACAACATGAAGTCTTGCTATATTATGACATATACAGTAGTCCCAACCCTGTGAACACTCGGAGGTGAGATAACTTTCCATACCAGGCATGGAACTTTGAGCTTCGAGCTCGGTTGAAAACTCTATCTGTTGTTCTTCAAACTCAAACTGTCAAATTCTTTACTCAACCTCACTGAACAGTCGCTCGATTTCTCCTTCTGCAGTTCATTTGTGAGTAAAGGATACCCAGACTAAGGCCATGGATTTTCCTGTTGTGGGCAACTCTCTCTGTGGGAGAACAAACAGAGAATTACACATAATGGATGAATATAGGACCACCTAGGAGTGCACAGGCCAAGAAGGAGGCCTCCCTCAAGGCAGCGCCCCAGGGGCAGAGAGGAGCCCTTTTCAGGTACTTTACCAAGCCAGGCCTCCTCTTCAGCACTTATGCCCAGGGGGTTCTTTAGAGGAGAGGCAGACAGGGTACAAGCAGACCTGCTTCCTCCCCTCAGCCAAAGCACACCAAGCAGGCACCCTGATGGGGTGTCCAGAGTCGATTCTCCACTACTGGTAGGGGGCAGGCTGACACTTTGTCCAGGACTGGAAGTCTCTAACATCAGACAAGTAGGTCCTGAAGTAGTAAGCCAGGACAGAGTTCTCAGCTTCAAAAATTTCCGAAGATGAGCCAGATCCTTTCCACTGAAATCCATCAGAGCTCTTGCCCTAGAGCGAAGTTTCTACCCTCCTGGCTCTCCAGAGCTGTGAAAAGGTTCCACCTACTCCAAGGCAAAGTTGTACTCCAGGTACTTCCCTTACCCAAAAAGACAAGAGAATGGCAGACATCCTGGATCTCAGGTAACTAAACAAGCACCTTTTAAAACCAAAATTCAAAATGGTGACTCACAGATTATTTTACCCTCTCTAAGGCCAGGGGACTGGCTGGTCCCTGGACCTCAAGGATACCTACTTTCTATTTCTTATCAGAAGCTCCCATCGAAAGTACCTCAGATTGAACTGCCCTCAGGCCATTGCAATTCAGAGCAAGTACCCTCGACCTCACGTCTGCCCAAATTCACAAAATGCCTAACAAGGTAGCAGTTGCCCACTTAAGAAGGCAAAAATTGCCATCTTTCATACCTGGACAATTGACTCGTAGTAGGCCAGTCTCAGACCAGAATCAGATTACATCTTCAAGTAACTCAACAACTGCTTACTTCTCTAGGTTTTCCTTCTCAATCTTCCAAAGTCAGTCCAAGGCATGCCAATTCTCTCAGCCACCTTTATAGATGTGGAACTGAACACAAAAAGCTAGGGCCTTCCTTCCTCTGGAAGAGCAAGGACCTAATCTCTAGGCCTCCTCTTTCCCCTGCAGGTCTCTCGACCAGCAAGGCATTTCTTCAGCTCATGGGACACATGGCTGCTTCCACAGCAGTAGTGCAGGAGCCAGATTTCAGATGAAGACATCCAGTTCCATTTGAAACCTTTTGGTCTCAAGGAGGACCCTCTAACAAATTGATCAGTGACTCAAACCTAGTCCAAGCCCTTCAGTGGTGGCAGGACACAGCAATCTGAGACAAGGGTCCCTTTCACCCTCAGTCTCCTCCGTAATCTTACTACAGATGCATCCCTCTTGGGGTGGGGAGCTCATAGGAGACCTCACTACCCAGGGATTGTGGTCCCCTCAAGAATCTTTGCTCACATCAATCTGTTGGAACTCAGAGCAGTTTTCTAGCACTTCAAGTTTTTCCAAATCTGTTCAGAACAAAGTTATTCAGGTAAGAACGAAAACACCACCACAATGTGGTACATCAACAAACAAGGAAGCACTCGGTCTAGGGCATGTGCAAGCAATGAAGTTATGATCTCTCACACTCTCTGAACACCTCCTTATGAAGTTCACCTCCCAGGCAGGACAATGTCCGGTAGTCTCTCAGCAAGATTTCCCAGGGCCATCACAATGGGCACTGGATCCCCAAATACTGGAGGGTAGTATTTGCCAGAATCCCAGGGCACCCATGAATAGACCTTTTGCAGCCCGACAGTCCAACAACTTCCCTTTTTTCTACCCAGGCCCCAGTGTTGGGCTCAGTCCCTCTGGATGCCTGCCTCTACTCAGTTGGAGGAAATTCCTCTATGCCTTCCCCCTTCCCTCTCCTGTTCAAGGTGCTAGTCAGAATCAGATTTCAACCTGCAAGATGATTCACAATTGCTCCCAGATGAGATCGAGACAGCCCTAGTTACCCCTCCTTATATCCTGTAGCGTCCACCTTCCTGTGTCTTCCAGGAATCACAACCTGTTAACCTGTGCTCAGGGGAGAGTTGGGTACCAGACCTCAAATCTCTCAATCTCAAGGCCTGGCTCTTGAAGAGTTAAAGGTTGCTGACCTACACCTCTCCCAAGGTGTATTGGATATCCTGAGGCTACTAGGAAGCCTTCCACCAAGGCTACTTATAATTCCAAATGGAAGAGATTTTCCATAAGGTGCTCTAGAAGCGTATTTCCCAGAATCTGTGACTTGTTCACTGTCCTGGTTATATGGTCCATTTAAAATACTTGAGGCTGAGACCAGCTACCTAAAAGTGCACCTGGCAGCGTGTCTGCTTTCTTATCAACAGGTAAACCCTCTTCAAACAACATGAAGTCTTGCTATATTATGACATATGCAGTGAGTCCCAACCTTTGAACTGCTCGGAGGTGAAAAGTTAACTTTCCATGCCAGGCATGGAACTTTGAAACTCGAGCTCAGTTGAAAACTCTATCTGTTGTTCTTCAAACTCCAAACAGTAAATTCTTCTCCCATCTCACTGAACAGTCGCTCAGAGATTTCTTCTACTGCAGTTCATTTTGTGATTAAAGTATTAAGTTTTCGAGTTTTAACCGAATTTAAACCATAACAATCGGTTCAAAGCTCTATCTATGGTATCTGTAAATTACTAGATATATTTTACATTTACTTTCTCTGTGGAACTTATAGCAGTTTTATCGGTTGGTTTGAACCGATCAGGTTATTCCTAATACATTATCTATCTTTAGAGATACGGTTCAGGTTCTTATCGGTTCTAAAAAGCGGATTTCAGTATGTTTTTCCACGACCACGTATTACAGTTGGGAACCTATAAGGAGTCTTGCTTGGCGGATTGCCATAAGCGGGCAAGTTTTGGATAGGCTGGCACTATGTCTGAAACCCAAAAGAAAAACTGGACCCACTGGGTTTCAACACTGTAGTGTCTGTGGGAAGCCTTTACCAAGGAAATGACCCCACCACCTGTGTTTATTGTCTGGGTTTGACACCTCAAGGCAGACTGCCAGATTTGAAAAGTTTTCCTGCAGCTACCCTGGATAAAAAAGGTTGGTGAGGCTCCAGGAAAGGGAGGCCAAAAGTCTGCTGAACGGATGGCCAGCCCGGTTCGGTTGAAACCGAACTGGAGGGCGCCCTCTGACCAAGGCGATACTTCCTCGGGCCAAAGGAACCGACTCTGAGGAGTCAGTTCAAAAAGAGAACTAGAAAATCAGCTGGTGTGGGCCAAACTTCCCTCTCCAACCGCTGAAGGAAATAGCTAAAGCAATTAAAATTGTTCAGTCACTCTCCCGGTTCCGACCGAACCCGGCACCATCAAATGGTAAGCCTTCTTGATTCGGTTGGTTCCACCAGTTCAAGAGTATGATTTAGAGGATTATATGAACAGAGGGAGGGGAAGAGGGTATGAGGAGAGTGAATGTGGTTTGAAAGTCTGGATGTGCCCATTGAACCCGGACATCCCAGACGAGACCTTCAGGAGTGTCTCCCCTAGGCTTTCTGAGTCCCCTTCTCATTTTATGTTTGATAAAAGTGGCTGAAACCCTCCAGCTCCTATGGAGGAAGCTGTGGATGATCAGAAGAGCCTGATTGTATGTAAATGATGGATATCCCAGAGTCTGAGGAGACTGTCTATTCCTCTGCATAAATCTTTTGGAAACAAACAGCAAAATTCTAAAAAGCTCCTCACTATACCTCCTATTGATAAAAGAATGGACAAAAGGTACACATTATCAGGCTCTGATCGGGTTCAATAAACAACAATGCAGCCATGTGGGGTTGTGCAGGCTGCAGCTGTGACAAGAAGCTATTCCCTTGGCTTCACACCCCCAGACAAGGACTCCAGAAGGTTGATGCCATGGCAAGAAACAGTACATGGCAGCATCCTTGGGACTCAGACAGGCAAATTATATGCTGTTGCTAGATACCAGAAATCCAGATGGGATACTATTTTGGCTCTGGCAAAGCAGGTCCTGGCCAGCTTGCCAAGGAGCTGGAGCAGGTGGCCGCTGATGGTATTGAGGCATCTAAGTGCAATTCCATGCTGCAGTGGACTCTAATGATGTATCATCTAGAGTCATGGCTACATCTGTGGCTCTCCGTGAATAGCTTGGCTCAGATGTACTAGCCTGTCTGGGATACCCAGACTAAGGCCATGGATTTTTCCTGTTGTGGGCAACTCTCTGTTTGGGGAGCAAACAGAAAATTACATGAAAATGAATATAGGACCACCTATAGGGTGCACAGGCCAAGGAAGAGCCACTCCTCAAAGGCAGCCTTCCGGGGCAGGGGCAGGCCTTTTCATGAGAGCCTTTACCAAGCCCAGGCCTCCTCTTCAGCTTATGCCCAGAGGGGTTCTTTAGAGGAGAGGCAGGCGAGGGTACAAGCAGACCTGCTTCCACTCCTCAGCCTAAAGCCCCTGCCAAGCAGGCACCTGATGGGGTGTCAGGTCGATTCTCCACTACTGGTAGGGGCAGGCTGGCTTACTTTGTCCAGGACTGGAAGTCTCTAACATCAGACAAGTGGGTCCCTGGAAGTAGTAAGCCAGGGACAGGTTCTCAGCTTCAAAATTTCCGAAGATGAGAGCCAGATCCTTCCACCTGCAAATCCATCAGAGGCTCTTGCCTAGAGGCAGAAGTTTCTACCCTCCTGGCTCTCAGAGCTGTGAAGGGTTCACCCTACTCCAAGGCAAGATTGTACTCCAGGTGCTCCTTACCCCAAAAAACAGGAGAATGGCAGCCCATCCTGGATCTCAGGTAACTAAACAAGCACCTTTTAAAACCAAAATTCAAAATGGTGACTCTGGGAATTATTTACCCTCTCTAAGGCCAGGGGACTGGCTGGTGTCCCTGGACCTCAAGGATACCTACTTTCATAGTTCTTATCAGAAGCTCCCATCGAAAGTACCTCAGATTCGAACTGCCCTCAGGCCATTACCAAGTTCAGAGCATGTCCCTTGACCTCACGTCTGCCCCAAGGGTATCACAAAATGCTGGCAGTAGCAGTTGCCCACTAGAAGGCAAAAAACTCATCTTTCCTTACCTGGACAATTGGCTCGTAGTAGGCCAGTCTCAGACCAAGTCAGATTACATCTTCAAGTAACTCAGCAACTGCTTACTTCTCAGGTTTCCTTCTCAATCTTCCAAAGTCAGTCCTGGAGCCTGTCCAGCTTCTCACCTTTATAGATGTGGAACTGACACAAAAGAAGCTAGGGCCTTCCTTCCTCTGGAAGAGCAAGGACCCTGATCTCTCTGGCCTCCTCTTTCACCTGCAGGTCTCTCGACCAGCAAGGCATTTTCTTCAGCTCCTGGGACACATGGCTGCTTCCACAGCAGTAGTGCAGGGGCCAGATTTCAGATGAGGACATCCAGTTTCCATTTGAGAGCCTTTTGGTCTCAAGGAGGACCCTCTAACCAAATTGATCCCAGTGACTCAAACCTGATCCAAGCCCTTCAGTGGTGGCAGGACCAGAGCAATCTGAGACAGGGGTCCCTTACCCCTCAGTCTCACTCCTTAATCCTTACTACAGATGCATCCCTCTTGGGTGGGGAGCTCACATGGGCGACCTCACTACCAAGGGATTGTGGTCCCCTCAGGAATCTCTGCTCCACATCAATCTGTTGGAACTCAGAGCAGTTTTCTAGCACTTCAAGTTTTTCCAAATCTGTTCAGAACAAAGTTATTCAGGTCAGAACAGACAATACCACCACAATATGGTACATCAACAAGCAAGGGGCACTCGGTCCTGGGGCCTTGTGCACCGCAGTAATGAGCTGTGGTCTCCAGCTTACTCTCTGAACACCTCCCTTATGGCAGTTCACCTCCCAGGCAAGGACAATGTCCTGGCAGATGCTCTCAGCAGGATTCCCAGGGCCATCACGAATGGGCACTGGATCCCCTAGTACTGGAGGTGGTATTTGCCAGATGGGGCACCCATGAATAGACCTTTTGCAGCCCCAGACAGTCAACAACTTCCCTGCGAGGCCCCAGTGTTGGGCTCAGTCCTCTGGATGCCTGCCTTCTCAATGTGGAGGGAAGTTCCTCTACCTTCCCCTTCCCTCTCCTGTTCAAGGTGCTAGTCAGAATCAGATTTCAACCCTGCAAGATGATTCTGATTGCTCAGATGAGGTCAGACAGCCTAGTACCCCTCCTTATGTCCTTAGCAGTCCACCTTCCCTGTGTCTTCCAGGAATCACAACCTGTTAACCTGTGCTCAGGGAGAGTTGGGTACCAGACCTCAAATCTCTCAATCTCAAGGCCTGGCTCTTGAAGAGTTAGAGTTTGCTGACTACACCTCTCCCAAGGTGTATTGGATATCCTGAAGGCTTCTAGAAGCCTTCCACCAGAAACTACTTATAATTCCAAATGGAAGAGATTTTCCATAAGGTGCTCTGGAAGCGTATTTCCCAGAATCTGCTGACTTGTTCACTGTCCTGGATTATATGGTCCATTTAAATACTTGAGGCTGAGACCAGCTACCCTTAAAGTGCACCTGGCAGCCGTGTCTGCTTTCTTATCAGCAGGTAAACCCTCTTCAAACAACATGAAGTCTTGCTATATTATGACATATGCAGTGAGTCCCAACCTTTGAACTGCTCCGGAGGTGAGAAAGTTAACTTTCCATGCCAGGCATGGAACTTTGAGCTCGAGCTCGGTTGAAAACTCTATCTGTTGTTCTTCAAACTCAAACTGTCAAATTCTTTACTCCGCCTCACTGAACAGTCGCTCCGGAAATTTCTCCTTCTGCACGGTTCATTTTGTCGGTTAAAGTATTAAGTTTTCGATTTTTAACAATTTAAACACATAACCAGTCGGTTCAAGCTCTATCTGTGGTATCTGTAAGTACTAGATATGTTTTACATTTACTTTCTCTGTGGAACTTGTAAGCGGTTTTATCGGTTCGGTTTGAACCGATCAGTTTTTCTAATACATTATCTATCTTTAGAAGTCGGTTCCGGTTCTTATCGGTTCTAAAAAGCAGTTTCATTATGTTTTCACGACCCGTACACGGTTGGGAACCTATAAGAGTCTTGCTTGGCGGATTGCCATAAGCGGGCAAGTTTTGGATAGGCTGGCACTATGTCTGAGAAACCCAAAGAAAACCGGGCCACTGGGTTTCAACACTGTAGTGTCTGTGGGAAGCCTTTGCCAAGGCTGACCCCACACACCTGTGTTTATTGTCTGAGGTTTGACCACCTCAAGGCAGACTGCCAGATTTGTAAAAGTTTTCCTGCAGCTACCCTGGATAAAAGGGTTGGTAGGCTCAGGGAAAGGGAGGCCAAAAAGTCTGCTGAACCGGATGGCCAGCCCGGTTCGGTTGAAACCGAACTGGAGGGAGTGCCCTCTGACCAGGGCGATACTTCCTCGGGCCAAAGGAGAGCCGACTCTGAGGAGTCAGTTCCAGCAAAGAGAACTAGAAAATCAGCTGGTGTGGAGCCAAAACTTCCCTCTCCAACCGCTGAAGAAATAGATAAAGCAATTAAAATTGTTCAGTCACTCTCCCCGGTTCCGACCGAACCGGCACCATCAGGTAAGCGTACGGTTCGGTTGGTTCCACCGGTTCAAGAGTATGATTTAGAGAATTTTATGAACCAGAGAGGGAAGAGAGTATGAGGAAGTGAATGTGGATTTGAAAGTCTGGATGTGCCCATTGAACCGGACATCCCTCCAGACAGACCTTCAGGAGTGTCTCCCCCTAGGCTTTCTGAGTCCCCTTCTCATTTTATGTTTGATAAAAAAGTGGCTGAAACCCTCCAGCTCCCTATGGAGGAAGCTGTGGATGATCAAGAAGAGCCTGATTATGTAGAAATGATGGATATCCCAGAGTCTAGGAGACTGTCTATTCCTCTGCATAAATCTTTTTGGAAACAGACAGTAAAAATTCTAAAAGCTCCTCACACTATACCTCCTGTTGATAAAAGAATGGACAAAAGGTATAATTATCAGGCTCTGATACGGAGTTCCTTACATAACAATGTAGCCATGTGGGGGTTGTGCAGGCTGCTGCCTGTGATAAAGCTAATATTCCCTTGGCTTCACATCCTCCTGACAAGGGTTCCAGGAAGATTGATGCCATGGCAAAAAAAACAGTATGGCAGCCTCTCTGGGACTCAGGCAAGCAAATTATATAGCTTATGTAGCTAGGTATCAGAAATCTAGATGGGATACTGTTATACAATTGGCCAAGCAGGCCCATGGCCAGCTGGCTAGTGAACTAGAACAGGTGGCTGCTGATGGCATTGAGCCTCTAAGGTTCAGTTTCATGCTGCTGTGGATGTTAATGATGTTTCCTCTGGGTCATGGCCACATCTGTAGCTTTTCGTAGGTTGGCCTGGCTCAGGTGTACTAGTTTGTCACAGGATACCCAGACTAAGGCTATGGATTTTCCTGTGGTGGGAAATTCTCTGTTTGGAGAGCAGACAGAGAATTACATGAAAGATGGATGAATATGGACTACTTACAAAAGTGCCCAGGCTAAGGAGGCGGCAAGCCACTCCTCAAGGCGTGCCCCAGGGGTGGGGTAGGCCTTTCACAGGCCTTTCTACCAGACTCAGGCCTCCTCTGCCTATGCTCAGAGGGCTTCTTCAGAGCAGGGGCAGGCGAGGGTGGAGCAGACCTGCTCCCACCCCAGCCTAAAGCTCCTGCAAAACAGGCACCCTGATGGGGTGCCCAGGACCGATTCTCCTGTACCAGTGGGGGCAGGCTGGCTTACTTCAGTCAGGGTGGGCTGCTTTAACCTCAGACAAGTGGGTTCTGGAAGTAGTAAGCCAGGGGTCTGGTTCTCAGCTTCAAAAAGTTTCCCAAGTTGAGAAGCAGACTTTTTCTACCTGCAAGTGCTTCAGAGACCCTCGCTCTGGAAACAGAGGTCTCATCCCTGTTAGCTCTCAGTGCAGTAGAAAGGGTTCCTCCCCTGCATCAGGGCAAGGGTCTGTATTCCAGAGACTTCCTTACCCCAAAAAAGACAGGAGAATGGCAGCCCATTTTAGATCTCAGATATCTGAACAAGCATCTTCTGAAACCAAAGTTCAAAATGGTAACTCTGGCAATGATTTTACCTTCCCTAAGGCCAGGGGACTGGCTAGCCTCCCTGGACCTCAAGGATGCCTATTTCCATGTCTTAATCAGAAGATCCCATCGAAAGTACCTCAGATTCGAACTGCCCTCAGGTCATTACCAGTTCAGAGCAATGCCCTTGGCCTTACCTCTGCTCCAGGGTATTCACAAAGTGTCTACTAGAGTGGCAGTGGCCCACTTAAGAGAGCGGAAGGGATTGCTGTTTTCCTATCTAGACGACTGGCTCATTGTGAGCCAGTCCCCAGAACAGGTAAAATCTCACCTGCAGGTCACCAGCAGCTTCTCACCTCCCTGGGTTTCTGCTAAACCTACCAAAGTCGGTTCTGGAACCAGTCCAGGTACTCACTTTGTAGGGGCAGGATTGGACACAAAGCTAGCCAGAGTCTTTCTTCCCCAGAAAGGGTAAGGAATTTAGTGGCTCTGGCCTCTTCCTTCACTCTGCAGGTCTCGACCAGCAAGACACTTCTGCAGCTCCTGGGACACATGGCTGCATCCACAGCTGTTGTGCAGGGGCCAGATTTCAGATGAGAGACATTCAGTTTCACTTGAGAACCTTTTGGTCTCAAAGAAGACCCCTTTCCAAGTTGGTCCCAGTGACTCAAACCTTGATCCTAGCTCTCCAGTGGTGGCAGGATCAGAGCAATTTAAGAGCGGGGGTCCCCTTCATTTCCCCTTCTCATGACTTGACTCTCACTACAGATGCTTCCCTTCTGGGTTGGGGAGCCCACATGGGCGACCTTTCCACTCAGGGAGTTTGGTCCCCCCAGGAATCTCTGCTCCACATCAATTTGCTGGAACTCAGAGCTGTCTTTTTAGCTCTTCAAGCTTTTCTGCATCTGTCACGACAAGGTGATACAAGTCAGAACAGACAACACCACAACAATGTGGTACATCAACAAACAGGGGGCACTCGGTCTTGACCTTGTGCACCGAGGCAATAAGTTGTGGTCTCTGGCCTATTCCTGTACACTTCCTGATAGCAGTTCATCTTCCAGGGAAGGAATATCCTAGCGGATGCCCTCAGCAGGATTTCCCAGGGCCATCACGAATGGTCCCTGGATCCTCAAGTGCTGGGGATAGTTTTTGCCAGGTGGGGCATCCCTCAGATAGATCTTTTGCAGCCCCAGACAATCACAAACTTCCTCTGTTCTGTTGCAGGCCTCCAGTGCTGGGCTCAGTTCCCTGGATGCCATTCTTCTGGATTGGGAGGAAGTTCCTCTATGCTTTCCCCCTTTCCTCTCCTATTCAAAGTACTAGTCAAAATCAGATCTCAGCCTTGCAGGGTGATTCTGATTGCCCAGATTAGGCCAGGCAGCCCTGGTACCCAATTCTTCTGTCTCTGACAGTCCATCTTCCCCTTGCCTCCCAGGAATCACAATCTGTTGACTTGTGCCCAGGGAAGGGTTTGGTATCGGACCTCAAATCCCTCAACCTCAAGGCCTGGCTCTTGAGGAGTTAGGGTTGCTGATTTACACCTCTCTCTCAGGGTGTTCTTGAGATCCTAAGGCTTCCAGAAGCCTTCCACTAGGGCTACTTATAGTTCTAAATGGAAAAGGTTTTCAATTTGGTGTGCTGGGAAAATATTTCCCAGAATCTGCTGAATTGCCCATTTTGTTAGATTACATGGTACATCTTAATTCCTTGGGTCTCAGACCAGCTACCCTGAGAGTTCATTTGGCAGCTGTGTGTCTGCTTTTGTGTCAACAGGAAAGTCATCCCCTCTTTCCTCTCATCCTGTGTTTTCCAAGTTTTTAAGGGATTACTCCATACTAATCCTCCCTTTCAGGAATCGGCCCTGCTTGGGACCTTAATGTTTGCATTGCCCAGTTAATGCAACCCCTTTTGAACCTCTGTCTTCTGCAGAGCTTAAGTACCTAACTTGGAAAACTGTTTTCTAGTAGCTATCACTTCTGCCAGACGCATAAGTGAGTTGCAAGCCTTGTCAGTGGAGACTGACTTTATTTCTTTCCACAGGGATAAGGTAGTCCTTAGGACTAATAGGAGATTTTGCCTAAGGTGGTTTCAGATTTCCATCTTAATCAATCTGTCTCCCTTCCAGTATTTTTCACTGATCACTCCTCTTGGTGAGAGGAGGTTGCACGCCCTGGATGTTAAGAGAGCTCTTAGTTATTATATAGGCGTACCAAAGGTCTGAGTTGAATCCTCCAACTTTTCCTTACCTATGGTGAAGTTGGGAAAGACAACCTGCCACTAAGAGATCAATAGCCAGGTGGATTGTCTCTTGTATCCAATTTTGTTATCAGAAAGTCTTAGAGCCCCGGTTTGAGGGCTCATTCTAGGGTACAGCTGCGTCTCTGGCTGCTGCCAGAATATCCCTTTATTAGAGATTTGCCAGCTGCTACTTGGAAAGCGGTACACACTTTTATCAAGCATTACTCCCTGGATGTCCAGGCCAGGAGAGATGCTCGGTTTACTGGCTGTTCTTCAGAGCCTATTCCTAAGTAGGTTCTGCCCCTCCTCCATGGAGGTACTGCTGTGTATTCTGCTAATGTCTATAATATAGCAAGACTTCATGTTGTTTGAAGAAAAATTACTCACCTTAGTAATGTTGTTTCTTCTAATGGAGTCTTGCTATATTATCGACCTCTCCCAACCTGCCTCTCAGAACCTCTGCTTGGTAGGGTCCGGGCAGCTTAGTGTGGGCATTACTTATGTCCTGTTAGCATTTTGTCCCTTTGGGACTTTGGGGGTGTGTATGTGCAGCGTGTGTGTGTTTTATTATACTTATGTTCTATTTTCATATTATTAGAATGGTGTTAGTATTTCTGGTCCCCTGACTTGAGTCTTGGGTGTTGGGACCATCAATGGTTGTTATTATTTTGGTAGCCATTTGGCTAGTGTAGGTTACAGCTTCCACACAGACCTTAGTGAGTTTGGCTCATAAAGATCTGACAGTTCAAGTTTGAAATGACACAGATAGAGCTGCTCTCGTGCCAAAATTCTATTTTGGAATGGTTTTAACCATTTCACTCCGGGGCAGTTATAGAGCTGGATCAAACTGCTAATGTCTATAATATAGCAAGACTCCATTAGAAGAAACAACATTACTAAGGTGAGTAATTTTTTCTTCTGTTTCTGTCGTGGGCCCCCTTGGGCTCAGAGTGGTCCTGGACAAAAGACTCTGCCTCCTGGGACAGTGGCATGTGCCAGGGTTTTCCCTCCATCACTTAGATGGGTAACCATTGGCTGTCCGTCATGCCAAACGCCCATGTACATCTGATTGAACATTTCAGGCATTGCCTCGTGGTGCCCTTGAGTCCCTGTGCTTTGGCTTCTCAAGACCTGGGGACCCTCATGTCCTATCCTCTCTTTGAATGGAGCCTTTTGGCCCCGTACTTGTTTTCCTTTTTGCAGTAACCCAGTTCTGGGTTACTTACATGACAAGGTCCCCATGGACCCCCTGTTCAGGGATTCCTTACCCCCTTCTCTTGAAGGGAATATGTTTCTCTTTACACCCCCCATCACTTTGCCTGTGGTGGGTCTAAGGGGTTGTGCCTTGTAGTTTGGAGGCATACTAGATAACTTAAGCTAGGTGAGCCTCCTTATCTATGGGGATCTTGCCCCGGGGTGTTTTTCCCCCGCCCCTCTGCAGGGAGGGGGGAGAGGGGAACTTTTGGAGACCTTTTACTGTGTTGACCCCCCCCAAAAAAGTGGCAACCTTGGAAATGGAAAAGACAGGGATCGTCTGTACTTCTGCCTAGCAGATAACCATCTCTTGCTTGTCTCCCTAAAATCTGTATCTTAGAGGCTACGGTGATTTTTCCTTTGCAGCTACTTAAGGTCCTACCTCTGCTAGACTGGCCTTAGGCCCATATCTCTCCTGGAGCAGGTCATTTCTTCTCTTGGTCCACAGGAAACCTTTTCTACCACCCTTATAGGGATGTTTTTCCCTTCTGGGGTCCAGATTTGGTTCCTCCCCCTCTCCCTCTCCCCCCTTCTTTTCTCTCTCTCTCTCTCTCTCTCTCTCTCTCTTTCCTTCTCATCCTCCCTTCCCTGTCTCTCTCTCTCTCTCTCTCCCTCTTCTTTCTCAACCTCTAGGCCTGCCCAGTGGTTGAAGTCTCCCCTGCTCAGAAACACCCTAGATCCCTTACCTCTTCACCTGTGGTCTGCCTTAGAGTTTCAATTAATATCCCTTCCTTTTTCTAGCCCTTGGGCTCCCTTGCCCCACCCACCCTTCTTTTTTCTCTTTACCTTGTTTTCTCTTCGGTGAGCAAAATTGAGGAGGGTGGGAGGCCAGCGCTGGTTACTGGCCAGTCTGAGAGCGTCACATAATATGTTGGCCTTGAGGGTGGCGTCGGCCCTGATGCCAGCCCCTCTTTCAGAGAAAAGCTTAAAACTGTTAGCTCCCATGGGGTCTGGCACCTCGGCTGATACCCACCAGTAATGAATGGTGAAGATATCTAGGAAGATCAAGACTTACAGTGAGTACGAAATTTTCATTTGTATCCCTTGGACAACCTTGCCCCATGCATTCTTTAACTTTGTTTCCTCTCCTGGTGAACAGCACTAAGAGCAGGGGGCTGGCATCAGTTACTGGCCAGCCTGCGAGCGCCACATCATGCATCTGCCTCGTGGGTGGTGCTGTCCCTGATGTTGGTCCTGTAGCTCAAGAATTTTAAAGCTGTATGCTCCCGTGGGGTCCTAGTGCCTCTGGCACAGCCCATGAAGTAATGAATGCTAAAGATATTCTGGAAGATCAAGAATGATGGTGAGTACATAATTTTCATTTACTCCTTAAAGTCCTAGGTGTTGCCTCTTCTGTTGGAGCACCTTTTGCTGATAACAAATTTCCTACTGGGAGCCCGTGGATCTCCATAGCACTTTTTGTCTTATAAATATTTTTCTATTCCCGTCCAATTTGCTCTGGTCATTATTATAACCTGTTACCTAGGCCATTCCTCCCACCTTCTTGTTCCTCTTCTCCGGTAGTGGGGTTTTATTGTTTTGTTCTTTTTCTATCCTGTACCCTTTGTTCTATCCCTTGAGCAATCTTGCCCCACCCTTTTCTCTTTATTGTTACACTTGGTTTCCTCTCCTGGTGAGTAGAACTGAGATGAGCAGGGGACCAATATCCGTTACTGGCCAGTTCATGAGTGCCATGTCATATGTCAGTCTCTTGGGTGGCTCTTTCCATGACATTGGTCCCCTAGCTCTAAACTTTTAAAGCTGTGTGCTCTCGCGGGGTCCTAGTGCCTCCAGCATAGACCCATCCATTAATAAATGGTAAAGATATTCTGGAAGATCAAGAATTATGGTGAGTTGTAATTTTCAATCTTCCCTTGTCAATCTTCACCATTTATTACAATACTATAAGTGCCAGGCTGACACCCATAGCGGGAGTTTTTCTTGAGGGGAGGTTGGCACCGACAGTGCGCCCACAGAAGGCTGACACATTGTGTAGTGCATGAGGATTGGCAGTTAGGTGCCGTAGACTCCTCCTCTACCCCAGTTCTTTTTCTCCCGCCATTGAGGTTGCACCTGCTGCACGGGTGTCAGTAGTTTCTCAACCGCATCATTATCGGGCCTACCTCCTGTTTTTCAACACCATTCTTCTCCATCCTGGTTCAAACAACATGAAGTCTTGCTGTATTCTGACTATATGCAGTTAGCCCCAGCACTTGAACTGCTCCGGAGAGGAAAGTGTTAACTCTATACAGAAGCATAGAATGTTGAGCTTGAGCTCGGTTTTCAAACGTCTGTCTCTGGTACTCTGCAGTGTAACTTTCAGATTTCTTACCTGCACTTCGGTTCAGTATAGTTTGAATCAGTCGTTTTTTTCAATCGCAATTCTTTACTGTTTGGTGTTCTTACCTCTGTCTCGGTAACAGTAAGTGGTAGTAGTAGGTAGTATTATTTTTATTGGAAATTGTTTTGCCTTTGGTTCTTTACCGGTCGGTCCGGTTCATAACCCAAATCTATTGTGTTTGTGTTTTTTTTCTTCAGTTATATTGTGGTTTTCCGGTACTTATCGGTTCCTAAAAAAATCCGATATTTGCAGATTTTTTTTAACCAACCCGTGACATGGTTGGAACTAATAAGTTTTTAGTTGCCTGACTTAAATGCTGACAAGGGTAACTTTTTGAATTTCGGCATGTCTGAGAAACCCAAAAAGAAACCCGGGCCCACTGGGTTTCAGCACTGTACTGAGTGTAAGAAGGCCTTTGCTAAGGCTGATCCTTACCTTGTCTGTGTGGACTGTCTGGGGTTTGACCACCTCAAAGAAGACTGCCAGATCTGCAAGAACTTTCCCAAAGCCACTCTGGAAAAAACATTTGAGTAGGCTGAGGGAGAGGGGTGCTGAGAAGTCCATTGACCCGGATGGCCAGCCCGGTTTGGTTGCGACCGAACCTGAGGAGGTGCCCACTGACCTGGGTGATACCTCCTCAGGCGAAAGGAGAACTGATTCTGTGGAATCGGTTCCGAGCAAAAGAAAGAGAAATTCAGCTAGTTCGGATCCGACTTCTCATGTTCCGACCGCTGATGAGATAGCGAAAGCGATTTCCATAGTGCAATTGCTTTGCCCGGTTCCGGCCAAACTGGCTATGCTTCAAATGCAGCCGATTCGGCCGGAAGTGGTTGCCTTAGATGTTGACCCAGAGGCATACTATGAGGGCGATTGGGAGGAGGAGGAAGGTTATGATGAAGAGGAAGGCCTAGATGAGCCAGTAGAGCCTGGCATCTTCCCAGACAGGCCTTCCAGTGTTTCTCCTCCCAGGCATTTTATGTTTCATGTTTTACAAGAAGGTGGCTGAGACTCTTCAGCTTCCTATGGAAGAAGCTGATCAGGGTCAGGAGTAACCTGATTATGTGGAGATGATGGATGTTCCGGAGTCAAAGAGAGTGTCTATTCCTCTGCATAAATCCCTGGGGAAACAGACACAGAAACTTTTGCAATTTCCCACATCCATACCTCCTGTGGAAAAAAGAATGGACAGGAGGTATGCTTTATCAGATCCTGGTACGGAATTCCTTTCAGTGCATAGCAGGCATGTTGGGGTAGTGCAAGCTGCAGCCTGTGACAAGGCTAATATTCCCTTGGCATCTCACCCCCAGATAAGGATTCCAGGAAATTGGATGCCGTGGCCAAGAAACAGTACTTGGCATCCTCTGTGGGGCTCAGGCAATCAAAGTACATGGCATATACAGCCAGGTATCAGAAGTCTATGTGGGATATGGGTCTGGAGCTGGCTAAGAATGCCCCACCCCAGCTAGCCAAGGAGCTGGAGCAGGTGGCTGTGAATGGTATCGAGGCATCCAAAGAGCAATTTCATTCTGCTGTGGACTCGAATTATGTCATTCTAGAGTCATGGCTACATCTATCTCTATGAGGTTTGCTTGGCTTAGATGGCCTTTCGAAGGATACCCAGACTAAGGCCATGCATTTTCCTGTTACTGGTAATTCTCTGTTTGGGGAACAAACAGAGAACTATATGAAGAAGATGGATGAGTATAGGACCACCTATATGAGTGCTGCTGCTAAGGAAAAGCAGACTACTCCTCAGAGGCAGCATTTTAGGGCTGGCAGGGGCAGGCCTTTTCAAAGGCCTTTCTACCAGGCTCAGGCATCCTCCTCTGCTTTCCAGCAGAGGGGGTTCTTTAGGGGAAGAGGCAGGTATGGGATGACTAGGACCCCATCATCCACGCAGTCTAAGCCCCGTGCCAAACAGACACCCTGAGGTGTCGGTCAGGGTTACCTCCCAAGTTCCAGTAGGGTGCAGACTGGCTCACTACTCCCAGGCCTGGGAGTCTGTTACTTCAGACAAATGGGCCCTGGAAGTAGTGAGCCAGGGACTTGTTCTCAGTTTCAAAATGTTCCCAAAAATGAGAACAAGGTCCTTCAGTCCCCTCTCTCCCTTGGAGACAAAGGCCTTAGAGGCAGAAGTCTCCTCTCTTCTGCTTCTGCAAGCAGTAGAGAAGGTACCTCTTTGTCACAGGGGAAAAGGACTGTATTCCAGATACTTCCTTACCCCAAAAAAGACAGGGGAGTGACGACCCATCCTAGATTTAAGGTACCTGAACAAACATTTAACAATACCAGAATTCAAGATGGTGACTCTGGGAGTAATTCTTCCCTCTCTGAGACCAGGAGACTGGCTAGCCTCTCTGGATCTCAAGTCTGCCTACTTCCACATACCTATCAGACATTCCCACAGAAAGTACCTCAGGTTCGAGTTGTCCTCAGGACATTACCAATTCAGAGCTATGCCTTTCGGCCTAACATCTGCTCCAAGAGTGTTCACCAAGTGCCTTGCAGTAGTGGTGGCATTTCTCAGGAGACAGGGTGTCCTTCTGTTCCCATATCTGGACGACTGGCTCCTAGTAGGCCAGTCCTCAGACCAAATCAAGTCAGCCTTAGAGGTCATTCAAAGACTTCTGGAGTCCTTGGGCTTCATTCTGAACCTAGAAATGTCAGTTCTGGAACCAGCTCAGCTTCTCACCTTCATAGGGGTGGAAATAGACACTATTCAGGCAAGAGCATTTCTCCCTTTCACAAGGGTTCAGTCCCTCATCACTCTGGCTTCCTCTTTTCGTCCTCTAGTTTCTCATCCAGCCAGACACTTTCTGCAGTTACTGGGCCACATGGCAGCATCCACAGCCGTTGTCCAGGGAGCAAGGTTTCAGATGAGAGATATTCAGTTTCGTTTCAGATCTTATTGGTCTCATAAAAAAGACCCTCTCTCCAAATTGGTTCTAGTGTCTCAAACTCTGGTTCAGGCCCTCCAGTGGTGGCTGGAGGAGGACAATCTATGACAAGATGTTCCTTTCCTCAGTTAGGCTCCTTCAGTGATTCTTACCACAGATGCCTCTTTACTGGATTGGGGGGGGGGCTCATCTAGATCAGCTTACAGCTCAGGGGACCTGGTCTCACTAGGAGTCCCTTCTAGACATAAATCTTCTCGAATTGAGAGCTGTCTTTCTAGCAATTCGGACATTCTCAACTGCTGTTCAAGGGAAAGTAGTGTAGATCAGGACAGACAATACCACAACCATGTGGTACATCAACAAATAGGGAAACACTCGGTCCTCGGCCTTGTGCACAGAGGCCATGAAGAGATGGTCTCTGGCTTATGCCCTTCAGGCTTCTCTGATGGCTGTGCATCTTCCAGGGGAGGACAACATTTTAGCAGATGCTCTCAACAGGATTTCTCAGGGTCATCACGAATGGACCCTGAATCCTCTGATTCTTCATGTCATTTTCAAGAGGTGGGGTACTCCAGAGATAGATCTCTTCGCAGCCCCAGACAATCACCAACTTCCTGTCTTTTGTTGCAGGCCTCCTCTTCTGGGCTCTGTCCATCAGGATGCTCTGTTGTTGAATTGGACAAGCAGGTTCCTGTATGCATTTCCTCATTTTCCTCTGATATTCAGGGTCCTGATCAATATCAGGTCTCAGCCTTGCAGGGTGATTCTAGTGGCTCCAGACTGGGCCAGACAGCCTTGGTATCCTTTTCTGTTGTCACTGTCAGTAACAGTGCCTCTGTATCTTCCCAGACAGTTCAATCTTCTTACCTCCTCTCAGGGGAGGATCCTTTACACCAGTCTTTAGACTCTCAGGCTCAGTGCCTGGCTATTGAAGAGTTAGAATATGCAAGCCTACACCTTTCTCAGTTGGTCTTGGAAATTTTAAAAGTTAGCAGAAAACCTGCTACCAGAAAGACCTACAACTCCAAATGGAAAAGTTTTGGATTTTGGTGTTCTCAGAAACAGGTTCTGCCAGAATTGGCTGATATTGCCACTGTACTTGACTATCTGGTGTATCTTAACAGTTTAGGCCGCCGGCCTACTACTCTCAAGGTACATTTGGCAGCTGTGTCTGCCTTTCTTTCTGCTGGTAAGGGCGCTTCCCTAGCTTCTTATCCAGTTTTCAAGAAGTTTTTCAAAGGTTTAGTACATGTTAATCCTCCTTTTAGGGAGCCTACCCCTTCTTGGGATCTGAATATCTGTATTGCACAGCTTATGCAGCCCCCTTTTGAGCCTTTATCTTCAGCAGAGCTGAAATACTTGACTTGAAAAACTGTTTTCCTGGTAGCCATTACCTCTGCCAGGAGAATCAGTGAATTACAGGCTTTAGCAGTGAAACCTGATTTCATTTCATTTCACACGGATAAGGTGGCCCTACAAACCAACAGAAAGTTTCTTCCCAAGGTGGTATCAGACTTTAATCTGAATCAGTCTGTGTCATTGCCTGTATTTTTCACTGACCATATCTTCCTCTGGGGAAGGAACATTACACAGTCTTGGTATAAAGAGGGCTCTTAGTTACTATGTGGAGCATACCAAGGCCCATAGGAATGGCTGTTCCCAGTTGTTTCTCACCTATGGAGAAGAGGGAAACGGCAAACCAGCCACCAGGAGAATTATTGCCAGACGGATTTTCTCCTGTATCCAGTTCTGCTATTCGAAGTTTGGGAAGGAGCTTCCTTCAGGTCTGAGGGCTCATTCTACCAGAGGTACAGCTGCTTCGGTCGCAGCAGCTAGAGATATACCTTTAGTGGAAATCTGTAAAGCAGCCACCTGGAAAACTGTTCTCACATTTACCAAGCATTACTCTTTGGACATTCAGTCACAAAGTGATGATAGGTTTGGCACAGCTGTGCTGCAGAGCTGGTTCCCAAACTAGGTTCTGTGACTCCCTCCTCCAAGGGGGTACTGCTTGGTAGTCTGCATATAGTCAGAATACAGCAAGACTTCATGTTGTTTGAAGAAAAAATTACTCGCCATAGTAATGCTGTTTCTTCTAATGGAGTCTTGCTGTATTCTGACCTCCCTCCCTGCCTCCCCTCCTGGAACCTAGTAGTTTTGGTTGTGGGTGGGCAGGCACGGTGCTGCATCTCAGAGGTGTACTCGACATGCGCTTTATCTTATTAAGGGTTTTATTATGAATGTTTTTGCTTGTTTCACTATCTACTTATTTTCTTTTTGGGGTTCTCGACTTGAGTCTTTTGAATCTAAAAATCTGTTATTGCCATTTGGCACAAAAATTTTAGAAACAATTTCTACCTGTTAAATTAGTTAGTTTAGTGCTCTTAAGAATCTGACGGTTACACTGCAGAGTTCCAGAGACAGAGGTTTGAAAACCAAGCTCTATCTCAACATTCTATGATTTTGCATAGAGTTAACTCTTTCCTCTCCGAAGCAGTTCAAGTGCTGGGGCTAACTGCATATAGTCAGAATACAGCAAGACTCCATTAGAAGAAACAACATTACTGTGGTGAGTATTTTTTTCTTCTGGTTCACTGTTGAATACTGGTTAGACTGTTTAATTTGTTCTTCTAGACAGTGTAGGGTCTTTTTCTTGTAATTTGCTGTTAGTTT
This sequence comes from Neoceratodus forsteri, assembly GCA_016271365.2. NCBI lineage: Eukaryota > Metazoa > Chordata > Ceratodontiformes > Ceratodontidae > Neoceratodus > Neoceratodus forsteri. The sequence goes on along the minus strand of CM028129.1, from coordinate 212,069,827 downwards.
CATGTCATGTCTGGTTCAGGGGCTAAGAAGAGATCCAGAGCGGGCTGTGGCTCCATGCGTCGGTGCCCCTGTGGCCAGCAATTTTCCATTTCGGATCGACATGATGTCTGCCTGCAATGTCTGGGTCTCAATCACAATGTGGACAACGGCAACGCCTGCTTCTCCATGGACCGCCGCATCTTGGAAATCTGCACGTTCAAAGTTGGCAGGGCTTCGCCAACTTTTGGAGGGTGGTGTCACTCGCGGGACGCCATGGCCTGATATCTTGACCCCACCTCTGGGTCCCCCTCAGGTCTATATGGCCCGATGAGGAGGAAACCTCCTCAGATTCTAGCCTTGCCATCGAAGAGGTTTCTTCCGCGATGCCAGATGAACAGCTCGGTTCCCTCTGGAGCCGAGTTGTGTGTACCACCACGTCAGTCACCTCCTCGGAGGTGCAGGCTCCCCCGGTGTTGTGGCCCATGGTTGCTGGGCCTGGCACTGGCAGACCCTCGGTACTGCCTGCTGGCACCATCTCAGATCCCGGTGCCATTTGCGGCACCAGTGACTGGGATGGCACTGTGGGCAGTGCCCTGTCCCATGGTGGCACTGCAAGTGATGCCATCACCAGGAGCTCTCCCGGGGTCGCTAGATTGGTGGTCTGCCTGGTCTCTTCCTCTTCAGAGTAGGATGGCCCGCTGGCCAATCCAGACTGGCACCCAGACTCCTCAGAGTCAGAGAGCCCTCTGGGACACTGCACCAGATGGCCCAGCATTCATATCAGAGACTCCCTGGAGTCTGTAGTCCTGGCAACCCCTCACGCTGATGCCCGCATTGGGGGGGGCTGGCTCTGGACAGCAGCCTGGGGGTGCCTGGTGCGGTGGCCTCTCCTGTGGAGAGTGTGGCAGCTGTCATCTCTGCTGCTGCCATGACCTCCTTGGTGGGGACGGGGACACCCTCTTCTGCGGCCTCCTTCGGGGGGCCTGTGGGATTGGGGGGCCCTGTATCGCTGGGTATGAGGAAGAGGGTTGCTTCAGAGTTCGAGGGGTTAAGAGGCCAACGTGAGCTGCCATTGCCCTGTGAGTAGTGGGGAGAAGCTGGAGCGCTGAACCCCGCCTCTTCTTTGAGGCTTTTGGGGCACCCCTAGTTGGCAGCGTGGATAGTTGCCATTCTGGAACCATGCAACCCCAGTTGCACCACAGGGGAGTTTCTCCCTCAGGGTTTGTTTTCACATTTACAGCAACCACTACCCAGATCAACCCTTGGGTCCCCCCGCTTGGGAGAACCTATGGCTGGGTCTCAGAGCCTGGGCACTTTCTGTCAGATGCCACTCCCCAGTCTCTCTGCAAACACCTCCCCTTCTCCCAGGCCAAGTGGATCCTATGGGTCCCTTAACCTGGGAGATGTTCTGGGCCACTGCGGCGGCCTACCCTAGGTATTTAAGAGCTATGTACGAGCAGGTCCTTCGCCTGTCTCCACTGCCACAGGAAGACCTGGAACACTTGAGCTCCTTTACGTCCTCAACTTCCTTCTCTGAGGAAGAGGAACGTTCTGTCCACCTTTCCTCCAATGGTGATTTCACTGAATATCATTGGTTCCTCTCGAGGCTAGTTCAGGAGCTTATCTTCCATGTCATAAGGAGCAATACCGAGTGGGAGATGTGCTCATTTTTGAGTGAGTTTAGTACTCACCACTTGGTGGTACCTTCCTGGCTTGTCCCTTTCCAGGAAGCATCTGTCTGCACCTGGCAATGTCCAGCTGCCTCACCACCAGCCCCAGTGGACTGCAGGAGGAGATATTGCACTCCCCAGGAGTCTCTGGGTTCTCTACCTCACCCACCTTCAGGGCTGACATCTTTAGATACTTACTCTGGGCTTCAGCGCCTGGCTCCCAACCAACCCCCAGATCTGGATTCCACCAAGTTTGACCGGTGGGGTAGAAGAGTTTTCTCTTCAACTCGTGCGTTGCTTTGCATCGGATCTCATCAGGCTCAACACGCTGCCTACAGCACGCATCTGTGGTCAATGACAGCACAGGTGTTAGCATCTTTGCCTGATTTGGAGGAATCTAGACAAGCCATCACCCTCTTTGCGCAGGGTCTGGAGCTTGCAAGGCACCAGGCAAGGGCATCTTATGATGCCAGTGAAGTGGCATCCAGACTAGCAGGGACAGCGATCTGCATCAGGGGGACGGCGTGGCTTCATCCATCCAGGTTGTCACCCATTGCCTGGCGTAGAGTGATCTCTTCTGCTTTGCGGGGAACCTGCCTTTTCTCCCGTAGGGCAAGGAGGACCTTACAGGGGCGCCTCCCATCCCCCCAGCCATGAGGGACACCTGCTCATCCTGACTAGCCTTACACCGTACACTGTCTAGTAGGGCTATGGGGTCTGCCCCTCCTGCGCCTCACCTGAAGGAGGCTGAGGGAATCTGTTCCCTCAGGGCTGTGCCAGCTCCCCTCTGGGGGGTTTGGTACTCACCCAGCAGTAATGAATGGTGAAAATTGACAAGGGAAGATATGACAATTACGTACCTACCGTAATTCTTGATCTTCTCTTGTATCTTCACCATTAATTGCTGATTCCAGCCCACCTTCCTTCATGGGCCTCAGTTCTTGGGCGTAGCCTCCACCCTGCTCGCCTTCCCCCTCTTCAAGGTCAGTTGGGGGCTGAGTCCCCCTGGTACCTCAAGGCTCTCTGTTTCCTTCTCTGAAGTCATAGAGTGCTCAGCTTGGAGGATGGCGAGTAGGATCTTCGCCCTGATCTCGGAGGGAACTCCCTGAGATTCTTATCACGACGCACTGGGGTGTTTCTCTTTTGGGCCTGGGTACTCCTCTTGGTAATTCTCATCTTCTTGCAGTCTGAACTGCATCAGTGCATTCCTAGGAGAGTCCATGGGATTTTCCTCCCCCTTTCTCTGTTTTCCCTTATGGCTTGGATGTCCTGTGGTTCTCGTCTCCTGAAGTGGGGACTACGTTAGTACTCTCAAAGGGAAACCTGTAGTTGTTTTTCCCACCTCCTTCTCCTCCATTTTTTTTTTTTGCACTTGCCCGGCTCCCACGGCTTTTGGAGGAGGCCTCGTACCCCCTCCTACTCCGTCCGCCTGGGCTATTCAAGGCTGCCTCTACCCCTGGCATCATTATGCTCAGGGGCTGGGGGTGTATCTGATTTTCTCCCCATTTTCTCCCTTTAACCCCGAGGACACTGGCGCGAAGGATGCACATCCAGGCAGATGATGAGCTGACGGACATCGTTGCCAAGCACCCAGAGTGTCCTCCCCTTCCCGACTCCAGAGAACCGCCATTGCCCCTGTAGGCCCGTGCTTCCACCGGCCCCTAGAAATTTGGGTGTGTGTAAGACATGCCCTGGTACCCCTCCCCTGGAGGAGGAGAGCATCCATTGGGACACTTAATCCTCCATCCCCCCGCCACTCCCCGACAACCACGAGTCTGTTCCTGAACCCGGGTCGCCAGCGTAGCACTAGGTGTGGCATCCAGTGCCTCAACCCTCATCACCATCGGGCCAGACCCTTCTCCTCCATTTTAAGGTCAGTCTGGACAGTCTCCCCTTCTATTTAGGGGCTGTTCCCCTTACCCAAGGGGCAGCCTATGGAGAACCATGCTCCAAGATTTTTAAAAAACGGTGGAGAAGGGGTGGGAAGAGGGGTCAGTCTCCGCCAATGCTTAACCCTTAGGCTGCCGACAGAATTAGAACGTATAGGAATTTTGGACTGATATATCAAGCCTCAGCCCTGCAAGGGTTATTTATTTATTTATTGAAATGTTTGACCAGGAGGGCATACTGAACAACAAGTTGCTCGTCTCACAGTGCAACCTGGGGGGAAGGGTTACATAGAGATGTGAAGCATGATCAGTTACAATAGTTTGTAGGTAGTACAAACAATACAACACTGTAAGATTGTGCAACAGTTGGAACACAAGATATTGTGCAATAAACAGTAGTGGAACATTAGGTAAATTACAATACTTGTCCAAAATCATACAAAAGAACATATGAACATACAAAACAGTAATAATGATATAGAACCATTTATAGTTCATGAGTGTACCAGGAGCAGGCTTGAGGTAGTACACAGGCGGTGTTGGAGTAAAAAGGATGGGGTTAAGTTGTGCACACTGGTGACCCAGAAGGGCAGGTGGGGGGGGGAGAGGCAAGAACTGAATATGAGGAGAAGGGATAGCCATTTCTGAATTCCCTTCAGGATGTCGAGAACCCGCTTGGGGGCATGGTAGGAAGGCAGAAACTGGGGACAGGTACTGTATTAAGGTGGGTTAAAGTAGGAACAGCTGAGGGAAAGGTAATTGTGCAGGGTAGAGGTAAGGGAGTAGTTGGAGTAGGTGTGTCGTATTTCGTGGGGAGGGAATTCCAGATTTTAGGGAAACGATGGGCAAAACCAGTCTGACCGATGAGGGTGGAGCGGCAAGGGACTATCAAGGTGCGGGCATCATTTGATTTGAGAGAGTGGGTGGGGATAGGTGGAGTTGACAGAGAGGATGAGAGATAGGAGGGGAGCCCCGCAGACTAGAATTTGAAGGTTAGTTTGGCACAGTGAGAGATGCATCTGTGAGATAGTGGAAGGAAGGTTAGAGAGCGATAGAGTTCACAGTGGTGGGAGCAGGAAGGGAAGTCGATAGCAAAGCAGCAGAAGGAGTTAAAGAGAGTGTCCAACTTGGTCAGGGAAAATTTGGGAGGAGTACTATAGACTACATTGCAGTAGTCAAAATGGGGAGTATCATCTTCTGGACAATTTCGTACCTCGCAGTCAGCGGGATGCAACTAAGATTCCTGTACAGAGCACTAAGCTTGGGGCACAATTTCTTCAGGATGGCATTGATATGTACAGAGAAGTTGAGGTGCTGGTCCAGTCAGACTCCCAGATACCGAAATGAGGATGTGTCCTCCAAGATGGCCCCATCAAGGGCGTGGAAGGTGGGTAGGGCCGGGAGCCTAGAGAGTCTCTGCCTGGTACCAAAGGTCATTGAGACTGTCTTCTTGGCATTTAGAAAAAGCTGGTGAGAAGCAAACCAGAACTGAACTTACATAGAAACATAGAATTTGACGGCAGATAAGGACCGCTTGGCCCACCCAGTCTGCCCATTTCCCTACCTACTGGATAAGCTGCAGATCCTAGTTAACCAGCAGCCTACTTCTTCCTACCCCCACCCCCTAGAATGGCCTTATGACTGTCCCATGCATGCTTGAATTCCACCACTGATTTTGACTCCACAACCTCCTCCGAAAGCCGTTCCATGCATCCACAACCCTCTCTGTGAAAAAATACTTCCTTAAATTACCTCTGAGCCGCCCCCCATCTTCAAATTGTGCCCTCTTGTTCTTGCACACCTCTTTTTTTGAAAGATGCTACCCTCTTGGACTTTGTTGATTCCCTTGAGGTACTTGAACGTTTCTATCATGTCCCCCCTCTCCCTCCTTTCCTCGAGGCTATACATATTAAGCTCCTCGTCTCTCTTCATATGTCTTCTGGTGCAGACCCTGCACCATTTTAGTTGCCCTCCTCTGGACAGCTTCCATCCTGTCTATGTCTTTGCAGAGATTGGGTCTCCAGAACTGCACACAGTACTCCAGATGGGGTCTCACCAGCTGTCTGTATAGAGGGATAATAACTTCCTGTTTTCTACTGGTGATGCCTCTCTATGCATCCCAGTATCCCCTAACCCTCCTTGCTGCCCTCTCACATTGCTTGCCCACCTTTAGGTCATCTGATATGACTACCCCTGGTCCCTTTCCATTTTGTTGTTGTTAGTATTTCACCCCCATTGTGTACTCTTTCCTGGTTTTTGTTTCCCAGGTGCATTACCTTGCACTTCATAGCATTGAATCTAAGCTGCCTTACATTTGACCATTCCTCTAACCTTGCCAAGTCCCTTCTCATCCTTTCCACCCCACCCTGTGCATCAACTCTGTTGCAGATCTTTGTGTCATCTGCAAAGAGACATACTTTTCCTTCAGTCACTCTGCAGTGTAAGCTTATAAAGACATTGAAGAGGACCGGTCCTAATACTAAACCCTCGGTACCCACTAGTAACCCTCCTTTCTTCTGAGTGGACTCCATTTACTATTAGTCTCTGTGTCCTATTCTCCAGCCACTTTACCCAGGCTGTCATCTTGGGACCCACTCCCAGGCTGGCTAACTTGTATATTAATCTTTGTGTGGGACTGTGTCAAAATGCCTTGCTAAAGTCTAGGTAGGCCATGTCCGCAGCCCTCCCTGATCTACTACTTTGGTCACCCAGTCAAAGAAATCTATCAGATTCGTCTGGCATGACCTTCCGCTGTGAATCCATGCTGCCTTGGGTCCTGTGCCCTCTGGCCTCTAGATACTTGACAGTTCTTCCTTCAGAAGTGATTCCATCATTTTCCCTATCACTGAGGTTAAACTAACAGGTCTGTAGTTTCCTGCTTCTGCCTTGCTCCCACTTTGTGAAGGGGAATCACATCTGCCCTCCTCCAGTCCTCGGGTACCACCCCATCCTCCCATGATTTGTTAAAAAGGGTAGTCAGTGGTGTCACTAGTTCTACCCTTAGTTCTTTTAGAATTCTGGGATGAATCCCATCAGGCCCCATTGCTTTGTCCACCTTTAGTTTTAAGAGTTCTTTCAGGGACTTCCGGTGACGTCAGAGACCTAATGGCGGCGTAGTTTCGGAGCTCCGTCTTCCCCCCGAATATAATCCTCGTTAATCACCCAATTAAGAAATGTCCTCGCCTATAAAGGGGAAAAGAAACAAAGCAGGAAGGTTACCGTCAACTCCGTCGAAGAAATTAAAAGATATGATGCGTAGAGAAACGCAACCAGATAAACAGGAGAGGGAGAGGGAGACGGTGGAGGGCCTACTGAGCTCGGAGTCCTTGGGTGAGGAGGCCGCTATGAGCTTGAGAGAAACAATAATACAGACTGCTCGTACAGTAGCTAAAATTGATCAAACGCTGGGTGAACTAAAAGCGGACCTGACTAAGGTAGATCACAAAACGGAACAACTGGAATTGTGCACCAACCAACTCGTGGAGCAATCCGATCGTCAGGACAGACTTCTGCTGTATCTTCTAGCCAGGATCGTGAGCTGACACGCAAATTGGACGATCTGAAAGCAGGAATAGAAGGCACAATATAAGGCTTTATGGGATCCCTGAGAGGGCGGAAAGCAAGCATCAGAGTACAGACTTGTTCTTACAGGACCTATTAAAACAATTACTGCCCCAGTCTCGAGACCTGGATCTCACAATGGATCGAGCGCACAGATCCCTAGTCCCACGTCCCAAGGACCTGAACGCTAGACCCCGGTCTATTGTAGCCAGATTTGTAAACTACCAGGCAAAGGAGGAGGTACTGAAACAAGCGTGGAAACAGGGCGCATTGATGTATAACGACCGCCGAATATACCTAGACAATGACTACACAACCATGACTCAGGAGGCTAGAAAGCATTGGCCAATAATAATGAAACAGCTGCGATCTCGAAATATAAAAGCCCAGATACTGTTTCAGCCAGGCTGAAAATTGTTACAGACAAAGGCCCAAAAGTTTACCCGGACTTAGTATCAGCTGCGCCGTTTCTGGAAACACTCGGTCTGGCGGTGCCCCCCCTCCTCAAGGAAAGGCTAGAGAAAGACCTTATTTCGTTGGCCTGGTCTGTGGCTCAGGGAGCCCCTCCGTGCCAGAGAGTGATTCGAGGTGCCCAGAAGCTGAATCTCCGAGCGGACATCTCTACACTGGTAACCCAGCTGGGAGACTCAAGACACTCAACAAAAGGCTGTGCACCTCCACGTGGAAGATGGAGATTCAGAGCTTCGCGAGAGACTGTATTAGGGGACACAACCTGATCTAGAGGGCGTGACCAAGGTTTCCATACAATGTTCTTTCTGGCGTCTCGAGCTCACCTCTTACCTCGATTTACACCTCTCTCCTGCCAGGTGCCACGCTGAGGTGTATGATTAATTTCTCCTTCCCCATGAGGCTTCTTATGCCTAACCCTTCTGCACCTTCACGACGATCCCTAGCTGGCATAAACAGGGACGCTGGAGTAATTTTACTGCCTATTGCAATCTGGGTTTTGCAGAAAGGAGGGGAGAAGCCTCCAGGCTCTGTTGCCTACGGTGTTTACCTGCATATTCTAGCCCTGGGAAGGGTTAGAAATCTCATTATCTGTTGCCAAAGAGGGATTTTCCGGGTCAGAAGGAATAACTATGGCGTGACGAGACGGGCCAGACGGAGACCAGACTGCGAACAGAAATACGTTCAAACTGTTTAATTGGTTGAACTCATAGTGATGAAACGTTACTCTTTAAACCAGTTTGACCTATATCCCCCCTTTTTTTTTTTCTCTCTCTCTCTTCTTCTCTCTCCTCTCTCCCTCCTCTATGTTTCTGGCTGCACAGCTGGTTTACTTTGAATACTTGAATACTGATAATGGGTGAATTATTATATTAAAATAAATCCTCATAGATTTTGGTGGGGGTGGGATTTTGGCTCCCGAATGCCACCCTCTGACAATAAAGCAACCCGGATCGGGATCCCCTGGGAAGAGGATTTGTCCTTCGCCAGACGGAGCCTTCTTCTAATTTTGTGATACGCATTTGCCTTACGGCCGGACTATCAGCACCAGCCTTCCTAGAAGTCATTTTGTAACTAATCCAATGGGGCTAGAATGGGCATATGAAAGCCCAATAACCTCTAATCTAACGTGGCTTGGGCCCTCAACAGAGGTTAGTCCCGAGCCTTTACTCCTGATAATTAATCAGGTCTATGTTGCTCTGTTTGTGAGTTTGGAGTTTAAACTGTTAATTCATTTGTTCAGGTACTTTGTTTTGCACAAATGTTATTTTTCTCAGGCAGGATCAGACCCCCACTTGTCCCTCATATTGATAATCAGAACTTGTATACTGTATACCAATGTCACAGCATAACATAAAGGTCTTATCTTATAATATCAACGCTGCTCCAGCCGGTGAAGAGGAAACAACCAGAAATACATCACTAAAGAAGGGTGTGAGATGAATTTTCTGCAGGAGACACCCTAACCCCTGCAGAAGTCTTAAAGCTGAAAACTAAATCTCACCCGCAGTTGTTTTCTCCTTCACTGAGAGACAGGACGAAAAAGAGGGGTAGCAATTCTGCTATCAGAGTCTTTTCCGTTTGAGCTTGAGGACACTGTGACAGATTCCGGGGCCAGATATCTTATGTTGGTGGGGAGAGTACAGGACACCCCAGTCACATTAGTTAACGTTTATGCTCCTCCGAGCTCCCCAATTCAATTTTACACCTCTCTGGCCCAATTAGTTACCGAAAGATCTAGGGGCCTCCTGATTATGGGGGGAGACTGGAACTTAGTCTGGGATAGAAAGTTAGATACCACCTCGGATATCCAGAGTCCGGACCACCGTAGGGCAAGGGTAATAGGGAAAACCCTGAACCAAATGGGCCTGGTTGACATCTGGAGAGATATCCCAAGTCAAAGAGTACGTGCTACTCGCCTAGATATAAAGTGTACTCCCGACTAGATACATTTTTACATTTAAGGATAGGGTAGACACCTTCCTCGATGTGGGTGGAGTCTCCACCATATCAGATCATAGCCCAGTCTCTCTGGAGGTCGCCATTACCCTTCCCAAGAAAGTGACGATTGAGACTGAATACGTCCCCTGCTTCAAGATAAACAGACAGTGGACAAAGTTAAACAGCACATTGTAGAGTTTATGGCTGAAAACCCACACCAGGATGGTACGCAGATTGTGTGGGGACGTGCTCAAAACAACAATCCGGGGTCAATTAATATCCATAGCAACACGGAAAAAGAGGGACCGCTTATCAAAACAACAAGAATTACACAAAAAGCTAAAAGAACTGGAGACCTCACAGAAATTAAGATGGGATAAGCAGAGAGACACTGAACTAAAGTCCTTGAAAGCTGAGATCCAAAAGCTCCAACAGGTGGAGATAGAGAGGAATCTCTTTTATCTCAGGCAAAGGTATTATGAAGGAGGCCCTAGAGGTACTAAAACACTAGCAGCCCGTTTGAGACAACTCAAAGCCAGGGCCACAATAACTAAAATCGTCTCCCCAGGTACTGAACATTTAACACATAAATCTGAACAGATAACAGAGGCCTTTGTATCATACTACCGTAAATTATATGCACCTCAAGAGCCTATACCAATGCAAGAAACCTAAACTATTTGCAGAATCTGCCCTCACTGTCCTTTCCCAAGAAAAAGCCTGTTTTTAACCAGACCAATTTCACGAACCAAATCTTGAAGACCATTAAGAACTTGAAGGGAGGGAAGTGCCCGGCCCAGACGGCTTCGGAGCCTAATTCTACAAGACATTCATGACAGAAATAACACTGCTATTAGAGGGTGTCTTTTCGAGGTCTGGCAGGAGACTAACCTAGTTCCTCCTTCAGGGTAGTATGCTACGATTTCGCTTATACCGAAAGAGAATAAAGACCCAGCAAAATGTGAATCCTACCGCCCAATTTCCCTTTTAAATTCAGACTATAAGATTTTCACATCTATTCTAGCATCTAGACTGAATCCCATTCTTCCGGAACTAATTAATCCAGATCAAGCAGGCTTCGTGTTAGGCAGACAGGCCCCTGACAGTGTTCGCTCAGCTGTCAACATAATTGACGCTATACACCGCACCCGCCTCCCCGCCTGCCTTATGAGCTTAGACGCCGAAAAGGCCTTTGATAAAGTTTCATGGTCATTTCTATTTCTGGTTTTAAAGCGAATGGGCTTTCCCTGTTTATTCGTTGATTGTATTAAAACATTATATTTGGGCCCGCAAGCCTATATCAGGGTAAATGGTGGACTTTCGGGTAGATTCAACCTGGGAGGGGCACTGACAGGATGCCCTCTGTCTCCTCTTCTTTTTGCTCTTTACATAGAGCCATTGGTCAAGCAGTTCGGACATCCCAGATAGTCCATGGTATTGAGGTGGGGGCAACAACGTAAGATTTGTTGCATGTCGGACGATGTGTTGCTTTGTTTGTCCCGCCGGAGACGCCCATACCCACAATATGGTCAATCCTGACAGAATTCGGTAGACACTCAGGTTATACTTTAAACAAAACCAAAACAGAGGTCTTAACATTTAAGTATACCCTCCCAGGAAGTAAAGGAATTGCTTCCTTGGAATGGTCTGCATCCAAGATGTCTTACTTGGGTATCTGGCTTACTAGACAGTACCCAACTCTTTAAAGCCAACTACATGCCACTTCTCAAACAAATGGAAAGGGACATAGACAGGTGGTTGTTGTTAAATCTCCCATTACACTCCAGGCTACAAACAGTAACACTGAATATCCTTCCCAAATACTTATATCTCTTTCAGTGCCTTCCAACCTATATTCCCAAGGCACAATTCCAGAGTTGGCAAAGAATAATTTTGAAATTTATCTGGAATAACAAGAAACCTAGAATAAAGGCCCAGATACTTCAGATGAGTAAGACTAGGGGAGGTAGAGCACTTCCCGACCTTGAAGATTATTATCTGGCTTCACAGATTAGGAGAGCACTCCAATGGTCTATCCCTACATACTCTGCTAATTGGAAGGATATGGAGAGGTTGGAGGAGGAGGATCATGGACCTCCACTGGTGTCCGCTATACAAGCAAGACCTCTCGGGCTTTCCCTTCCAACCCTGGGATCTGCCAGGATACATTGAGTAGCGAATCCATAGAGCATGGCAGAAATATAAGATAACAAACCCCTTTGGCCTTTGCATAGACCCTCTTATGATGTTGATTTTGTCCCACCGATTAGACCACACCTTTAAAGCATGGAAGGATTGGGCCTTGTTTATATTAAACAATACATGTCTGAGGGGGAGGTTGAGGATTTCCAGACCCTGAAAAGTAAATACGGGCTACAGAGAATGGATTTTTTCTGTTACCTTCAAATTAGAGACTATATACAATTTCGCTGTAAGGCAGCCCCCCAATCGAATGAAATGGGCCTCTTTGTTGAGACCATCTCCACGATTTTGACTTCCCAGAAGACCTCAGGTCTCATCTCTATAATATATAAAGCCCTTGCAGGGCTTAAAAAAGATCACCTGGAGAAGTTCAAGAGCAGATGGAGAGAAGAGGGGGGGGTCGACCTCAGAGAGATTAATTGGGATTTGGTATTTAAATGGGCATCCAAAACCACTAACTCTCCCTTCTGGCAGGAGTTTAGCTGGAAGGTGAGGATACGTGCTTCCTCTCTCCCTTCAATGAATAGGAGAAGCCCTGACAGAAGTGCGGCCCTGCTGGAGGGGTGTGGAGGAAAGGGCAGACTATTTACACATCCTTGGCTTGCACGCCTGGGCATTTACTGGCGAGGTATCTCCGAGGCTCTAACCGGGATGTTTGGGTTGGAGTCCCCTTTGGATTGGCCATGCCTCATTCTTGGGGAACCACCCCAGAACCTGGTTGGGACGGACTTATTATACTTATGGACCCTCCTTCTGGCGGCAGCCCACAAGGCCATAACCAGATTGTGGTTGAAGCCTGATACTCCCACTCTGGTCAGCTGGACGCTTTTAGTCCAAGGAATCGCAGAAATGGAAGAGCTGACGTATAAAATAAACAACAGAACTCGGACATATGCCCGGAGGTGGGCCAGATGGGAGCTCTGGAAGGAAGCAAACACTGTTTGCGACGCCCCAGCTACCGTTGAGACTCCCTCCCTATGGTAAGGGGATGAAGGGGAAGAGAGGGTTTTCTCCCACACACATTATTGTGGACCCCATATGAACCATGGTCCTTGTTTGGCTGCCTGCCGGAGGGAGGTTTCTTGAGGTGGAGGCATGATAGGGAGGAGATGCCTCTAAAGATATGGGACAGGGGCCACTGATATGCTTGGTTCACTTCTCTGTTCTTATTATTTTTATGCTGATTGATTAATTGGGAAAAATCGATGTGAGGGAAATTATTGATTATACAAGAATATTTAGATAAACTTTATGTAGGTAATTATGAACTGCCTGACCTGCCTGTACCAGATGTACCTGTTGATTGTTAATAAACTTGAATTAAAAAAAAAAAGAGTTCTTTCAGAACCCTTTCTTCTGTAAATGGGCTGGTATCAACTTCTGTATCCAGAGTGTTTCTACTGTTTGTTTTATGTACCCCCCCCTCTTCATTTGTAAATACTGAGCAAAAATATTTGTTTATTATCTCTGCCTTTTCACAGTCTCCTCTGCCCACCCTCCCTCCCTTTATTAAGCCTCACTATCCCTCCCTTGGTCTTCCTTGCTCCCTGATGTACCTATAAAAGGTTTTATCCCTTCTTAACTGAGTTGGCTGTCTTTTCCTCGTTTGGGCCTTTGCTGTTCTGACTGCTTTCCCAGCCTCTTTTGCTTTAACTGATACAGTTCTCTGTCCTGCTCCTTCATGTGATTCCTTGTACTTCCTGAATGCTTTTTTTCTCTTGAACCTTCACTGTCACTTCCTTTGAGAACCATAGTGGTTTCTTACATCGCTTTTGATTTGTTTATTTGCTTCACACAAAGGCTCGTTACCTCTGTGATGGCAGTTTTTATTATTCCCCATTGTTCTTCCACCCCTCCTTCCTGCCCATTTGCTAGTGCATTCCTTAGGCACTCACCCATTTTGGCAAAGTCAGCCCTCCTAAAGTCCAGTATTTTTGCCTTTGTATAGCTTGACTGTATTGCTGTGTTTATTGTGAACCATACTGTTCGATGGTCGCTAGTTCCCAGATGGCTACCCACCTACTTCTACATCTGTGATCCTCTCTCCATCTCCATTTGAGAGAATCGGGTTTAATATTGCTCCCTCTCGAGTGGGCTTCAATACTAGTTGTCTAAGGCATGCCCCCTGTAGGGCATCTAGAATAACTCCACTCTTCGAAGTGGCTGCTGCAACTGCACTCCAGTTAACATCTGGCATATTCAGATCACCGATCAGCAATATCTCCCCTTTTTCTGCCATTCTAAGTATACTTTCTATCATTTCCTTGTCCATTTCCTCCCCCTGAGAAGGAGGTCTGTATACAACCCCTCTGAGGATTGTGGTGCCATTGCCTGTCTCCAAATTTACCCACAGTGCTTCTTCTCCTCCCTGTTTACCCTTTTGTTCTGTTGCTTTTATTCCTTCCCTTATGTAAAGAGCTACTCCTCCTCCTCTTTTAACCTCCCTGTCCCTCCTGTAGATAGTGTATCCTGGTATGTTTACGTCCCAGTCATGGTTTTGTGTGTACCATGTTTCTGTGACTGCCACGATATCCAGATGTTCCTCCTCCATCAAGGCCACTAATTCAGGAAGCTTGTTACCCAGACTACGGGCATTGGTACTCATTGCTCTCCATTTTTTGATGGCTTTACCTTCTGTTGCAGCATCCCCCACTGACCTTTCTACCTTGGTCTTTTTCTCATTTAGTATTCTGTTTTGTAGGGAGAGGCTGGGATTTTCCTGCTGCTTATCAGTGCCTCCCCCTTTGACTAGCTTAAAAGCTTGCCAATGAAGCATTTAAACCGATTGCTCAAAAGACTTGTTCCCTTCCTGGACAGATGCAGACCATCCTGCCAGTATAGGCTGGTGTCCCTCCAGGTGGAACCCCAGTCCCCAGTGAAGCCAAACCCCTGTGCTCCACACCATGTTTTCAACCATTCATTAAACTGCATGGTGCAATTACCTCACCTCCCCATGCCATTGACAGGCAGCACCTCTGAGAAGGATACTGTGTGTGCTACTTGTCTTAGGCCCCTCCCAACTCTGCAATGTCCTCCTGCACTGCTCTAATCTCATGATGAGCCAAGTCATTTGTCCCTAGGTGGACAATTACGTCCAGCTCAGACTCCTTGCAGCTGTTCTCATGATCCTGAGGATGCTTCCTATCCCTCCAAGCCATGGCACCAGGCAGGCACCTTTACTTCAGTTTTCCCAGCTCCCCCCAGTTCTCTCCCTAATAATTGAGTCCCCCACCAGGAGCTGCTTCCTTTCCCTGTGGTGTCCTCTGCCTCCTTCCTGTGGGCCTCCCTTGTGACAGTTGTCATCAGTCTTTTCTGCGGGTGCATCCATAGGGGAGCTATGCTCCCCCAGAATGGTGTATGGATTGTGGAGTGGAACAATTGACTGGGTGTGCCTCTGTTCCACCATCCTAACCCTCCCTGAGCCCACTGTGGTCCAATTGCTGTGCTTTCTTTACAACCTCTGAGATAGTGGTGGTGGCGCTAGTGCTCCCTGGATGGGGGAGGTCCCCTTCCTACTGTCCAGTGTGGCCTGGGGGAAGGTTTCCTTACTACTGTCCAGTGCAGCCTGAAGACGGGCAACTTCCTCCCTCTGGGCAGAGAGTTGTCTGCAAATAGGGCAGCATCTCAGCCTCCAGAAAGACTCCTGGAAGACTGCTGCCCCACAGCCATTACATTGCACTACTCCCCATGTTTATCTACTTTTTTTGTTTGTTTTGTCTATGTGTGTGTGCATGTGTGATTGGTTTGTTATATAGAAATATATATATTATACAATGTGTATGCTTATATTGTCAGTGCAGTGTGCTAGAGAGGATATGACAGTGATATGCACTTGCACTCTTGAGGAAATGATGTCAGAACCAGGTATAAAGGAACTATTTCCAGGGGTGGGTGGGGTGAGGTGGGAAGGGGTTGGGCCTAAACTGTGCCCTCACAAAACAATCAGCTAAAAGCTGTCACCCACCGCTGATGAGTGCCTTCCTGTCAGCAAGATGCCCTACCCAACAATTTGACAGAGAAAATACCCTGCTAATCAAACAGAGAAAAATCCAGACATCCAAGTCAGACACAGGTAAACCTCTCCAGCCCCAAAACAGCCTGGTGGTTTGTTAGCCACAAAGGAAAATCAAATATGCAGTTATTTCAGCCCTTCTGAAGATGTTGACAAGATAAGCAGTTTTGAAAACCCCCTTCCTGAATTAAAAACTAAAATAATTAAACACAAAGCAATACCAATGTAAAAGTAAGGAAAAATTCTCTCATATGTAAGCAAGAGAGAGAGAGAGAGAGATTAGTTACAGATATCTAGTCCAATATAGTATAACTTGGTTGAAGTCATGCTGTAAGCTGGTTTGCACAGCAGCAGCAGGGTTTTTGCCGGAACTGTACAAAACAGTATCATCAGCGTACATGTGGAAAGAAGAGGATGAGCAGGTTGTGGGAAGATCATTAAGGAAAATGGAGAAGAGTAGGGGACCAAGCACTGAACCCTGAGGGACACCAGTGTTGATAGGGAGTGGAGGGGAGATGGAATCAAGGATTCTCACTGACTGGGTCCTGCTAATGAGGTAGGATTTAAACCAGTTGGTGGCTGATGGAGCAAGGCCAGCTGAGAAGAGTGAATCAAGAAGCAGGGGATGGGAAACAGTGTCAAAAGCTTTGGCTAGGTCAACAGATGGCTGAGGTGATCAGGCCATCGTCCATCCCTCATCCCTGAAAGAATGGAGTCAGTAAGCCTGAGGAGGGAGGTGGCTGTTGAGTGGTTCTTCTGAAAATCAGATTGGAAGGGGGTGAAGAAGGAGGAATCAGAGAGGAATGGTGATAGCTGAGAGAGAACTAAATGTTCTTGAAGTTTGGCAAGGGTAGAAAGGAGGGAAATGGGGCGATAGTTGCTAGGAGTGGATGTGTCACCACCCTTGGGGAGAGGAAGGACTACAGCATGTTTCCAGGATGAGGGTACTTGGGCAGTAATAAAGAACAGGTTAAGGATTAGGGAGATAGGATATGCAGAAAGGTAGAGAAGTTTAGAATCAATCTCATCTGGTGAGGAGCCTTTAAAGGGGTTGAGGGATAGGAGAGCATTAAGTTAATCCAAGGCCATCCCAAATTCCCCTTCAAGCCTTAGTTCAGTAGTCTATTGCTCCCTTGTTTTCATTACCTCGGGGTTTTTGAAGCTATTGCAAGTCAGTGGTCTTCCAAATTAACATGGTGGAGAGCCCTCCTTCCCCTCCCTTTGTCCTTTACGCATGCCTCCTTTTTCTTCTCTTTCCCTCTCTCTTCTTTCCTGTGTGACCGCCCAAGGATTGGGGCCCTATAGCCTCTTAGAGCAAGAAGCTCGATCCCTCTGTCCTTGGTTGGCTTATATCTTTTTCAGTTTATATCCCTTCCTTTTCCTATCCCTTGGCTCTCTTGCCTTGCCTTATTTTTCTCTATCTCCTGTTTGATCCTCTCCGGCTAAACAGAACTGGGGTGGAGGAGGAGTTTACGGTGCCTAACGACCAACCCTCATGCTTCACACAATGCATCGGCCTCGTGGGTGGTGCCATTGGCGCTCCCCAAAAAACACTCCCTTGCAGGTGCGTGCCTCTGGCACTTACCCAGCAGTAATGAATAGTGAAGATACAAGAGAAGATCAAGAATTATGGTAGGTACGTAATTTTCATTTTCTGTTCCCTTTGCTGAAATCTGCAATGTGGTCACCTGGGCATTCATCTGCATTTTTATTTCCCTCTACAGTGTGACTCTCCAGTCCCATAGGGATACAAACTTTTTTTTGTTTATTCCTTGGTAACTAGGTAAGGCCCACTAGACACAAGTGCCTGTTTTCAGGGGTGACCCAGGAGCACTGGGGAGGTTAAATGACTTACTCAGATTCGCACAGTTTGCAAGTGGAGATTGTGGGAATCAAACCCAGGTCTGGGGATGTACCAATATCATTCACAGCTCATTACTGTAACCTCTAGGCTATACTACCAGCCCGACTTTGGTTCTGTGCTGAAGAGCTTATTTCCAAAATATGTCCGGTACTCCCTCCTCCAAGTAATACTGCTTGTGCTGTAGTTGATATAATGTGTGTGACTATGGAAGAATCCTCATTATTAGAAGAAAAAATTGCTCAACCATATCTGTTTCTTCTATTTATCTAGGGCCACACAGAGCCCTCTCATCTTTCCTCGTCTGGGCTATTCGGGTTTGGTGTACTGTTGTGGTGTATTAATTTTATCTACTTACAGGTGCTTCTCCTGAAAGATCTGGCCATTGGGAACTGTGTGCAAGAAGTGGAGAGGGTCGTGTTGTTAAAGTTTAAATCTGATTGGATGATTCCAAGTCCCGGCTCCTTGAGCTGGGAATGGTGCAATGTGTGTAGCTATGGATATGAATATCTCTAGAAGAAAGTTACAGATGAGTAACTTTTATTACTTTACAACACATTTTTCTGTTTTAATTCAACCCTCTGTTTTGTGGTTTCAACAGGTGCCTTACAAAGGTTTTGATTTTACTGATGTGTTTAAGTCAGAACTTAATGGATTCCCAGTGCCGACAGAAGGGTCCGGAACTGAGGAGGTAAGGATTGTTGATCTGTTTATTCTCTACCATCCCTTACCAACTGCAACACAACGGCAACACCATGGCACCACAATGGCAACACAGTGGTGAGCTACAGAATGTGCAGTGGTACTACCCAGTGGTACTGTGGTTGTACTATGGTAGTTTACATTTTGATTATTTTTGGTACAAGGGTAGGACAGTGGTGCAATGGTATCACAATGGAATTGAAACAAACCACTGTGATACCATGAAAACCTTAATGGTAGTACAGTGGTAATCACAGTGATATTGCAATGGCAAACACGTGTTACAGTGGTATTCCAAAGAACTTTTTGTAAGGGATAAAGTCACTCTGTGCTTTGATTGTTGGTTTGTGTAAGATTCTCTTTAAAGGTAATATCACACCAGGACTCATTAGCTGACAAAATAAGTGAAAGGAACTCCTATTTGCTCAGTAACTAGATCTTCATTTATTTTATTTTTTTTGTGGTCACAACTAAACTGATCAGAATTGAGCAAACACCAACTTTGTTGGACACATGGGCATGACAGCCCCTTCAGAGCCGGACACACTTATTTTCTGTATAACTGCAATCCCTATGAGGGTTTAAAAATTTGGAACCTGGTGACTCTCGATTTCTATGTATGACAGTAGAGCCCTAAATGGCTCTAACCAAGTGTTATATCCAGTTCATAAAGGTTCTGCACTTCAGAGCTGCCTTCACCATAGAGCACATACTGTATGAGTGGTCATTAGTCCCTGGCTACTGGAGTTCTTACCCACCGCATTGGAGAGCATTGCTGATTACTGTCGCATTCATAGGCTGGGCAGTGATTTGAGCTGCTGTCTGAATTCCATTAGTATGCCTTCTTTCAATAACTTGTCATCACTTGGTCACATTCAATGGTTGTGTCCTCAGCCCTGATAGAATCACCGTGTCCTAGCACCTGGTGTCCTGGATGCGCAGTCATTGTAGTGCTGATGCTGCTTCTCCGAACTGCATTCAGAGATACTAGAAAAACTAGCTAGGTTCTTCGAGAATATTGCCTGCTTAGAGCCTGTCTCTTTTGACTGGTGCCACCAGCTGGAACATTAGAACACTTAGTTGCCCATACTGAAGTATGACCCCATGTGTGCTGATGTATTGATGGCATGGACATGTCAAAGTGCATCAGTTCCCTTTTACGCATCATCAAGTAACGTCAGACTCCATGGTCAATCCACGTTTTGTCATCAAAAATGTTTGGTGCTTCACTGTTTAGTTTTACTCAGTCAAGAATATTTTTGTTGTTCTTTTGATGTTACATAGTTCGCAGTAAAGATTTTTTAATCAGTTCCATTTTTCATATCAAAAAATGGTGTCATGATTGCCATCAATTTCCCACCCTCTGCCATCTTGGAAATGTAAGACCTTATCTATGTCACCCTTCACCATTCATCACTGGTGGGTTCTGTTTGGAGGAGCAGAACCCTGTGGAAGAATTTTTTTTTTGTAAAAAGGGGAGGAGTCAGTGCCGTGGGTGGCACCACCCTCGAGGCCAACGCACTGCGAGGTGCTCGCAGGTTGGCCAGTAACCGATGCCGACTCCTCCTCCATCCCAGTTCTGCTTCTCCCACCATCAAATGAGCATGATCTCATGAGAAGAGCATTTTTGGTACTGCAACATCAGGCCTAGTCCATGAACCGTCTTTCAACTGTCCTAGTTCTGCAGGAGCCATTGCGATCTTATCTTCACCATTCATCACTATGTGGGTACTGTGCCAGAGCTAGGACCCTGTGGGAGATTTATTTATTTTTTCTATGGGTGGAGTCGACGCAGGGGCAGCGCTGCCCTCGAGGCCGATGTTCCACGTGGTGCTTGCAGGCTGGCCGTTAACTGCTGTCAAGTCCGCCCCAGCCTCAGTTCTTCTTCTCCTGCCATCGAGTGTAGACCATGTGTGGAGACTGCAAACAAGTGCGTATTCTTCTTGTGGATTCATGGCCTAGTTTCGCCCGGTTTAGTTCTCGGTTCTGTTTCACCCTGCTCGACATCACTTCCAGTGCCGGTAAGACTGTTTGAATTTATTTTAAAGTGGCATTGAGTACTATTTACTGTTGTTTTACCACGCGGTCATGTCTCATCCTGGGGGCAAGAAGTTGTCGAAGGCAGGGTGACCACCAAAGCGTCGGTGCCCCTGTGGTCACCTTTATTCTGTGATGGACCAGCATGACTGTTGTCTTTCCTGCCTCAGCCCGGCCCACGACATGGACAACTGCGATGCCTGCTTCTCTGTGGACTGTCGAGTTCTTGAGTTGCACACGTTTAAAGTCAGACATGCGCCTCTGACTTTCATGGGCAGGGTTCACAGTCAGTGGGCCAAGGCAACACTCTTGACCCTTCCTCTGGGTCCCCTCCTGGTCATATATGGCCCATAGAGGAGGGGGCCTCCTCCTCTTCTAGATTTGCCGTGGTGGGGGCTCCTTACGCAGTGCAGGAGGCCCAGTGTACTCCTCTCGGGGGGGGGGTGAGCGGGAGGCACCGTCTTGGCAGTCATCTCTTTGGAGGCAAAGGCTCCCTCTGTGTTGCATCCTGGGGCCTGCGGGCCCAGGCCGACACTGTCCTTAGCGCCGTCTGTCAGTTCCACCCTTGACTCCAGCATCGGAGGCCTGGGAGGCGCCGTAGCAGGTGCCAGGCCATCCCTTGGTACCGCTTTCACTCCTGGCACCATTCGCAGTGCCCGGGGATGAGGGCAATACCATGTGAGGCATGGATTCTGTTTCTGGGATCGTTTCTGATCTCAGCGCCAGGACTGGAGTCAGTGCCACCAGTGTTCTCGGTGCCCTTCGCTGCGCCGAGGGCGGTGCCACGGTCTGCACCACTTCTGACTCTGGTTTGGCACAGTGGCCCATCCCTGGGACCTGTCCAGGTTCTGGAAGGAGCTGTAGTGCAGACCCTTGCCCTTCCCTGGAACACTCCTCGAGAGGAACCTCAACTTTGGAGGTCAGGGGCTGTCCTTCTGGACTCACACTGTCCTGGTCACCTCATGGGAGGATTTCTTCCCTTGGGCACAGCTCTAGCTGTTCTGAACCGGTTGAACTGTTATTAGCTGCTGGTACCTCCGGGTCTCCCTCTCAGTTAGGAGCTTCCCCTAGGCCCCCCTGCCCAGGCAGAGGCTGTTCTCCTACTGCTAAGAGCTTGGTCCCCGTGCCTCTGCCTCCATCTCCTGCTATTCCAGGTCCTAGGGACCTTTGACCTGGGAACAGTTCAGAGGTTCAGCTACACATTTCCCTACCTACCTTAGTGCCATCAACCAGCAGGTGTTTCACCATGCTTCCGTGCAGCCTGACCCTGAATCACCGGGCTCATCAGCTTCCTCATCCCCCTTCCCGGAGGGAGAGGAACTATCTGTCCATATTTCCCCAGTGTCTGATCTTTCCTTGTATCAGTGCTTCCTCACAAGGATGCTTGACAAGCTCCTTCTTAACCCGTCCCCTGAGAACAATCCCGAGCATGAGACGTGCGCCTTCTTGGGTGAGTACAGTGCGGCCAACCTGGCAGTTCCCGCCTGGCCTGTCCCCTTCCGGGAGGCATCACATCAACTTTGGCAGTGTCCCTTTTCCACTGCTACAGCTCCAAGGGACCTACGCCAATGGTATTGCACCCCTCCCAGGTCTCCAGGTACCATGCCTCATTCCCCTTCAGGTTTGACATGCCTGGACACCCCCTGTGGGCCTCACGTCCCACACCGTGACTCACCCCCCGACTCTTGACTCTGCGGATTTTGATTTCTGGGGGAAAAGGACCTTCTATTCAACACAAATCCTTCTTGGCCTAGCTGCACATAAGACACAGTATGCATCCTGTGACAGTTTCTTGTGGTCCAGGCTAGGACAACTCCTAGCCTTAGTGCCTGACACAAAGGAAAGCAAGCAAGCCATCGCCTTGTCTGCTCAGGGCCTGGAGCTAGCAAGGCACCAAGCAAGGGCATCTTATGACACCAACAAGGTAGCCTCCAGAGTTATAGGGGCAGTGATCTGCACTAGGTGGATGGCATGGCTTCACTTATCCCAGTTGTCACCCTTGGCCTGGCTTAGGGTGATTTCCTCTACCTACTGGAGAACCCACCTTTTCTCCCATAGGGTGAGACGGCAGCTTTTGGGGTGCCTTCCCTCTCCCACTGGGAGTTCCCCGTCTCACCCGGACCAGTCCCAGGCCTCCTCAGGCCTGTAAGGGTTCTCCCCTCCAGTGTCTCCCCTACTGGAGGCTAGGACTTAGTCCTGTAGGGGCGTGTGGAGAAAGCACTTTAGTGGGGCTCGATGTCACCCATTATGAGGATGAATGGTAAGATTGACACAGATAAGATATGAAAATTACGTACCTACCATAATTCTTGATCTTTCTGCGTATCTTCACCATTCATCACTAAATCCCACCCACCTTCCCTCTGGGGCCCCAGTCTCTGGGCTCCCCCTCTCCCTGTGTGTCTCCCTGTTGTTACAACTCCTCTCTGTCCTTTCCCTTGTGGTCAGGAGGCAGGGGACAATGGAGACATGCAGGGAGCAGTTATTTCCTGTAGTTTTTTTTTTTGGGTGGGGGAGGTGCTCCTCTCTTTCGCTCGCCTTTTGGCTGTTCTCCCGCTCCCTTATTTCTAGGGTGGGTGGACCCTAATCCCCCATTCTCAAAACGTTTTTCCTCATTTTGATGTCCTTTGACCAATCCCTCCTTACCTTTTTAGGGTTCTCCCTTTATTGGGGTGGAGGGGAGGGATGCGCACTTGTCTACCCAGAACTCCTCCTTTCCCTAAATGTTTTTAGCTCCTCTTGGGGCTACTGCTGCTTTCAACTGCAAGCTTCGCCTTCTTGGCAGCTTCTCTCTTAAATAGGCAAGACTGGGTGGTCCAGGCAGTCCTTGTCTGTCATCAACTCGCTCAAATACTAGGGGTCCAGGTCTGGCTTGTGCAGTCCTCTCCCCTTCTTTCCTCTTCTTCTTCCTTCCCATCCCTACTTTCTTTCCAGAGATTGGGGCCCCCTTTCTCCCAATCCTCTGAATCTAGTCTTCTCCTTTCTGTCCTCTATGTCATTTATTTCTCCTTTTGGTTTTTATATCCTTTCCTTTTATCTATCTCTTGGGCTCCCTTGCTCCACCCCTCTATCACTTTTCTTGCACTCTCCAGCATCTCAGAACTCAGGCTGGGGGGGAGTCGATGGCAGTTAATGGCCAACCCACAAGTGCCACGTGGAACATCAGCCTTGAGGGCAGTACCACCCATGCATTGACTCCACCCACAGAAGAAAAAATAAATCTCCCGCAGGGTCCTAGCTCCAGCACAGTACCCACATAGTGATGAATGGTGAAGATACACAAAAAGATCAAGAATTACGGTAGGTGCGTAATTTTCATTTCTCGGTGCCGTCGACTCCAGTAAGATCTTTCCTTCTTTTTCGTTGGCACCGAGACCCTTTTGTTGATTTATATTTGTTTTTCTGTCCGATCATGTCTCGTCCTGGGGACAAGAAAAAGAAATTTCTAAAGGCTCCAATGTGGTGGTGTCCCTGTGGCTGGCTTTATTATGTCTTGTACCGGCATGATTGTTGCCTGACATGCCTGGGCCCTAACCACGATATGGACCGTTGCAACACCTGTTTTTCCATGAACCGCAGAGTACTGGAACACCGTGTATTTAAAGTTGGCTGTACGCCACCAACTTTCGGAGGATAGACGCGCAATAGGGATGCCAGACATAGATCTCTTGACCCTTCCTCCGGGTCCCCTCCCAGATCTGTATGGGGTGCAAAGGAGGGGGCTTCCACCCTTTCTAGCCTCAACATGGTGCAGGCCCCTCTCACGGTGCCAGAGGCCTGGTCTGATTCCTCCGGTGGTCGGGCCGGAGGCACCGTTTTGGCAGTAACCTCGGCGGAGGAGAAGGCTCCACTGGCATCATGGCCTGTGTCTGCCACGTCCGGCCAAGTGGTTTCCTCGGTGCTGTGTGTCAACGCCACCCTAGATCCCAGTGCCTTGCACAGTGTCGGTGATCAGGGTGGTGCCGTGGGCAGTGCTGGGCCGACTTGCGGTGCCACTTGCAGTGCCGGGAGCAGGAGATCCATTCCTCCTTGGGAGACGATGATGATTCTGAGGTGGATCCGGACTGGCTTCCGGATTCTTCGCAGTCTTCGGACTCTCGCCCATCCAGCACATCGGCATCTGTCCAACTCCCTCCTTCAGAACCGATGGTTTCTACTGGAGCCAGTGTCAGAGCTGCTTGAGGCACCGATCGATCTTCCAGTGCTGGGGGCAACACTGGACAGTCCATCACAGCCAGTGGGACCTCTGGACTCAGAGGAAGTGAGCCCCCCCATTTTAGGTGTCCAGTCTGGGCCAGCTTTTGGACCTGCTAGCACGTCTGAGATGGGGGCGAAGGTTCCCTCATCTGCTACTTCTCGGAGGTTAGCGGCTGAGGTTGAGCCTCCTCGGTTGATCCTGAGGAAGAGGTCTCTTTCCAAGTCTGAAGGGTTAAGGGGACAGCGTCAGGAGTAGCGTCCTTCCCTGGTAGCCCGCAAGGGCTCAGGTAGGAGCAGCAGGGCCGGCCCTGTCTTCTCCTCTGATGTCTCCCTGGGGAGGGATCTCATCTCTTGAGGCTAGGGTCTGCCCTTCTGGATCCACGCAGCCCCGGTTGCCTCGTAGGAGGAATCCCCTTCAGGGCTCAGTCCTTGACCATTTCAGAATGGTTGAACGGCCAGTGACTGCCTCGACTTATGGATCCTTCCAGGGTGTTGTTTTGCCTGTTCAATACCTGAGCCCTGACAGAAGTAGTTTTCTTCCTCAGAAGTGTTTGGCTCCTTTACCTCTGCCTTCCTCTCCTCCCTTCTCCCAGACCACTCTGGCCCTATGGAGCCTCTAACCTTGGAGCAGTTTAGAGCCATAGCTGCCCACTTCCCAGCCTACTTTAGATGTGTTTCACCACTCACCCCTGAGGCAGCCGGACTCTGACTCCCTGGACTTGTTGGCATCCTCATCTTCCTCACATGAGGGAGAGGATCCTTCTGTCCACCTATCCTTGGATGCTGACCAGACCTCCTATCAGCATTTCTTTTTGAGGTTGGTTGATGAGCTCCACATATTGAGATTGGCAAGACACAATTCTGAGAGGGTGATGTGTGCTTTTTTTAAGCTAGTACAGTGCAGACATCCTGGTGGTACCCACCTGGCCCTCTTCCTTTTGGGAGGCATTGTACTGTGCTTGGCAACATTCATAAGTCCCCTCCCCAGCCCCAATGGACTGCCAGCACAGGTATTGTGCACCCTAGGGATCTCTGGGAGGCCTTCCTCGCCCCTCTTCGGGCGTGACACTCTTGGACACTCCCTCCTGGCATAGACACCCAAGACATGACCAACCCCCAGATGCGGACTCCGCAGACTTCGACTCCTGGGGGAAGAGAGTTTTTTTTCCTTGTTGTGCCTCTCTCTTTCCATTGCAGTGCATCAGGACCATCATGCTGCCTACAACAGGCACTTATGGTCTTTGCTAGGACAAATCTTAGCATCTATGCCTGATACAGAGGCAGCCAGACAAGCCATTGCCCTCTCTGCACGTGGCCTGGAGCTTGCGAGGCACCAAGCAAGAGCATTATATGATGCCAATGAGGTGGCATCCAGGCTAGTGGGGACAGCGATCTGAGTCAGACAGATGGCATTGCTTTGTCTTTCCCAGTTAACACCCATGGCCTGTGAAGGGTGATTCCCTCCTTCTTCCAAGGAATCCACCTTTTTTCCCACAGGGTGAGGCGGAAACTTCGGGGTGACTTCCTTCTCTCAGTCAGAGGGAGATCCTGTCTCACCTTGACAAGTCCCAGGCGTAACTTGGCCTGTAAGGGTTTGCCTCTGTCAAACAACCTGAAGTCTTGCTGTATTCTGACTAAATGCAGTTAGCCCCAGCACTTGAACTGCCCCAGAGAGTAAAGTGTTAATTCTATGTAAAGGCATAGAATGTTGAGCTCGAGCTCGGTTTTCAAACCTCTGTCTGTGGTACTCTGAAGCGTAACCATCTGATTTCTTACTCCGCCTAACTGTGAAGTTGCTTCGGAGAGCTCTCCTGCACTTTGGTTCGGTAAAAGTTCAAATCTGTCGGTTCTGCCAACCCGTTTGATAGTAAATTGGTATTCAAACAACATGAAGTCTTGCAGTATTCTGACAGTAGCAGTGAGTCCCAACCTTCGAACTGCCCCGGAGATGAAAGAGTTAACTTTCCATGCTAGGCATGGAACGCTGAGCTCAAGCTCGGTTGAGATTCTGTCTGTTTGCTGTTTAAACTCAAACCGTCAGATTCTTTACTCCGCCTCACTGAACAGTCGCTCCGGAGATTTCTCCTTCTGCTCGGTTCAATTTGTCGGTTAAAGTACCATTTTTCTTGGTTTTCGACCTAATTTAAACCGCAACCTGTCGGTTCAGTCTCTGTCTGTGGTATTTGTGAGTACTAGATAGGTTATATATTAATTCTTTTCTGTGTGGAACTTGTAAACGGCTTATCGGTTCGGTTTGAACCAGTCAAGTTGTTAGAAAATCTTAAATTGTACTTTTAGAGTGTGGTTACCGGTTCTTATCAGTTCTAAAAAAAACGGATTTTATTACGTTTTTTCCACGACCCGTGACACGGTCAGGAACTGATAAGAGGGTCTTGCCTGGCAGATTGCCATTAAAAGGGTAAGTTTGGTTAGGACTGGCACAATGTCTGAGAAACCCAAAAGAAAAAACCGGCCCACTGGGTTTCAACACTGTAGTGTGTGTGGGGAAGTCTTTGCTAAGGCTGACCCCCACACCACCTGTGTTTATTGTCTGGGGTTAGACCACCTCAATGCAGACTGCCAGATTTGTAAAAATTTTCCTGCAGCTACCCTAGAAAAGAGAGTTGGTAGGCTCAGGGAAAGGGAGGCCAAAAAGTCCGCTGAACCGGATGGCCAGCCCGGTTTGGTTTAAACCGAACCAGAAGGAGTGCCATCTGACCAGGGCGAGACTTCTTCGGGCAAAAGGAGATCCGATTCTGAGGAGTCGGTTCCAGCAAAGAGAACTAGAAAGGAAAAATCAGCTGGTGTGGAGCCAAAACTTTCCTCTCCAACCGCTGAAGAAATAGCCAAAGTGATCAAAATTGTCCAGTCGCTTTCCCCGCTTCCGACCGAACCGGCACCATCAGGGAGGCGCTCGGTTTGGTCGGTTCCACCGGTTCAAGATTATGATTTAGAGGAGCATTATGAACCGGAGGAGGAGGAAGAGGAGTATGAGGAAAGTGAATGTGGATTTGAAAGTCTGGATTTGCCCATTGACCCGGACATCTCCCCAGACAGACCTTCAGGAGTGTCTCCTCCTAGGCTTTCTGAGTCCCCCTCTCATTTCATGTTTTATAAAAAAGTGGCTGAAACCCTCGAGCTTCCTATGGAAGAAGCTGTGGACGACCAAGAGGAGCCTGACTTTGTGGAAATGATGGATATCCCAGAGTCTAGTAGACTGTCTATTCCCTTGCACACATCTTTTGGGAAACAGACATTTAAAATTTTAAAGACTTCTAATACTGTACCTCCTGTGGATAAGAGAATGGACAAGAGGTATGCATTGTCAGGCTCAGACACGGAGTTCCTTACACAACAATGCAGCCATGTTGGGGTAGTGCAGGCTGCAGCCTGTAACAAGGCAAATATTCCCTTGGCTTCACACACCCCAGACAAGGACTCCAGGAGGATTGATGCCATGGCAAAGAAACAGTATGTGGCAGCATCCTTGGGACTCAGACAGGCCAATTATATGCCTTATGTTGCTAGGTATCAGAAATCCAGATGGGACACTGTCATGGCTTTAGCAAAACAGGTCCCTGGCCAGCTTGCCAAGGAGCTGGAGCAGGTGGCTGCTGATGGTATTGAGGCATCCAAGGTGCAATTCCATGCTGCATTGGACTCAAATGATGTGTCATCAAGAGTCATGGCTACATCTGTGGCACTTCGCAGAATGGCTTGGCTCAGATGTACTAGCCTGTCACAGGATACCCAGTCTAAGGCCATGGATTTTCCTGTTGTGGGTAATTCTCTGTTTGGGGGGCAGACAGAGAATTACATGAAGAAAATGGATGCGTATAGGACCACCTGGTAGCCATTACCTCAGCTAGGAGGATCAGTTAGCTACAGGCCTCATCAGTGGAACCTGATTTAATTTCCTTTCATAGGGATAAGGTGATCCTTCACACCAATAGAAAATTCCTTCCCAAGGTGGCGTCAGACATTCATCTGAACCAGTCTATGTCTCTGCTTGTGTTTTTCACTGATTATTCTTCCTCTGGAGAGAGGAAGTTACACAGTCTGGATGTGGAAAGGGCTCTCAGTTATTATATTGAGCATACTAAGGCCCATAAGAGGGATTGTTCTCAATTGTTTCTCACTTATGGTGAGGTGAGAAAGGGCAAGCCTGCTACCAAAAGGTCTGTTGCCAGGTGGATTGCCTCTTGTATTCTGTTTTGCTTCTGCAAACTTGGGAAGTAGCCTCCCTCTGGCCTGAGGGCTCATTCTACCAGAGGTACAGCTGCTTCGATTGCAGCAGCTAGAGATATACCTTTAGTGGATATACCTAAAGCAACTACCTGGAAATCTGTTCACACTTTCACCAAGCATTACTCTTTGGACATTCTGTCACAAAGTGATGCTAGGTTTGGCACAGCTATGCTGCAGAGCCTGTTCCCAAAACAGGTTCTGTAACTCCGTCCTCCTAGGGGGTACTGCTTGATGGTCTGCATTTAGGCAGAATACAGCAAGACTTCATGTTGTTTGAATAAAAAATTACTTACCATAGTAATGATGTTTCTTCTAATGGAGTCTTGCTGTATTCTGACCTCCCTCCCTGCCTTCCCTCCAGGAACCTAGTAGTTTTGGGATGAGGTGGAGCAGGCACAACGCTGCACCCCAGAGGTGTACTGGTCATGCCTCCATCTCTTAGGGGGTCTCTGTTTGTTTATTACTAAGCATTTTGGTAAACCACTACCTGTTGTGCTGTGTTCTTTTTGGGTGTTCTCGACTTGACTCTTCTGACCCTAAA
Source organism: Neoceratodus forsteri (assembly GCA_016271365.2). Lineage (NCBI taxonomy): Eukaryota > Metazoa > Chordata > Ceratodontiformes > Ceratodontidae > Neoceratodus > Neoceratodus forsteri. Next base: position 212,040,519 of record CM028129.1, on the reverse strand, counting down.
GCTTTGTTTTGCCATTTGGCACAAAATTTTGGAAACAATTGCTTACTTTGAGTTAGTTTAGTGCTTGTAAGAATCTGATGGTTATGCTTCAGAGTACCACAGACAGAGGTTTGAAAACCAAGCTCAAGCTCAGTGTTCTATGCCGTTGCATAGAGTTAACCCGTTACTGTCGGGGGCAGTTCAAGTGCTGGGGCTAACTGCATTTTATTCAGAATACAGCAAGACTCCATTAGAAGAAACATTACTATGGTGAGTAATTTTTTCTTCTGTGTCTCCCCCACAGGAGACTGAGGGACATGTTTCCCTCAAGGAGGTACCAGGTCCCCTTTCGGGAGGCTTGGTAATCACCCACCAGTGATGAATGGTAAAGATTGACACTGATAAGATATGAAAATTTTGTACCTACTGTAATTATTGATCTTTCTGTGTATCTTCACCATTCATCACTGCTTCCCACCCTCCTTCCCCTCTTGGGCCTCAGACTCTGGGCAGTGCCTCCTCCCTGCTTGCTTTTCCCCAATTGGGGCAAGTTGTGGGCCTGGTCCTGCTGGCACCTCTGAGCTCTCTGCTCCTTCTGGTGGAAGCGACAAAGGTTCACTGTTGGGGGAGGGCAAGCAAGGGTGCTTTTCCCTTCATATGAGGGCTCAGCTGGGCCCTTTCTTGCATTTCTGATGAGGACCCCTCCTCCAGCTTGATCTAGACCTTCTGAGGGTTTGATTCGCCAGTTCTGGTCTCTCGACCCTTGGGTTCCTCCTCTGGACTGTAGAAGTTGGGAGGGCTCTGGTGACCCCTAGAACCCTTCCTTTCAGGAGCTGTGGCTCCTTTTTCTGCCCCACTGGTTCCAGCTGACTTTTTCTTATGCAGGGTTCCCCTCTGGATTGTAATATTATGCCTTAAGGGAGGTTCTCCTCCTGGCATCCTTTTCTCCCCCTTCTGTTTCAGGGTGTGCGTCATCTCTGGATCCTCTCTGAGAGGATTCCTTCTACAGGGGGACCCTGCAACGGTGTGGGTCCTGTCCCTACCCCAGGATATTTTTAAAGACAGGAGTGGGAGATGCTTGCCCCCCTTTCCATCTCTTTTGGGCTGGCGGAGAGGGCACCTTGAAGTCTGATGCACTGACTTGCTTCTGTCTTATGGGCTTTTGCCCAGTTAGCCCTTCCCCCTTAGTTTTTCCTCACACCTGGGGGTATTGTCTCCAGCTCCACTTCGGGGAGACATGAAAAAGCTCAGATATGGCTGAAGACAGCTGTGCCCTTCTTCCAGAGCCACAGAGAGTCCACTGGACCTCTGCAGGAGTGGCACAGTGTCTCCTTTTCCTCTCTTCCTTATCTTCCTTCTTTCTTATCCTCTTACTCGCCCTTCCTTACTCTGTTCCTCCCATGCCTGCTCAGAGGTTTTGGGCCCCCTGTCCCAGACCCCTAGGTTCACCCTTCTGTCCTCTTGACCGGCTTTATCTCTTCTTCTGTTTATATCCTTTCCTTTTCCTATCTCTCAAGCTCCCTTGCCCCGCTCTCCTTCTTTCTCTTTTCCTAACATCACTCGTGCAGAACTGGGATGGAGGAGGAGTCAACGTTGGTTCTAACCCCAGTAATGCTCAGTATATTCATAATTTTATGCATTAAGCCTGAGGGGTTGGACTGCCCAGAGAGATGGAGCACACACAAATGAGTAGAATTCTTTGCACGTGAGCATCTTTCAGACACTGCCTCTACCAACTGTAGTGTTCTAACCTCTTCAGATTTTTTTCTGTGCCTGAAAGTCTGGTCGGTCGGAGTTTTGTCATCCTCTTTCACATGAAGGAAGGTGCAAACTTATAAAAATAAGTATATTTTCCTTTTCTTATACTGCCTCTACTAATTGTTAGTTAAATTATTTAGTTGTGGTTAAAAATTTTTATTTTCCTGGTTCCTCTCAGTTCGGGATAACCGTGAGGGAACCAGGCTAATTTTAGTCAAACCAGGGGGGTTCTCTGATTAATAACCATATATTTGTGTTTTTTTACATTTAGTTTTAAGTATTTTGTAACCGTTTTTTCTCAGTTACTGAACTGCTGAACCGGTTCTTAGATCATCTCCTCAGTTCGGTTCCATCTGTTCCTGTCAGTTCCGGAACCAACCGCAAGTAAAAAAAAAAAAAAAGTATTTTTTCATAAATGGTTGGTGTTTTCTCCATTCCTGAGTATTATATCGAAGAAACCTAAGAAGAAGACTGGGGAACCCGGCTTTAAAAGTATTAAGTGTGGAGATGTTTTTGGAAAAGCTGACAAGCACACTTTATGTGTGACTTGTTTGGGGTTTGAACACCTTGATGGGGAATGTGACATATGTAAGTCATTCCTGGATAAAACAGTGGAAAAATGCCTTGAAAGGCTAAAAAAAAAGTTACTAGGAGTCCCTCGGGCTCTGACCTGCTGACACCCCGATCTGTTTTGGCTGAACCCACAAATGTGACTACCCCTGCCCCTGATACAGGCGAAAAAGGGGCAAAAAGAGGGAATGAACCGTCTGACTCTCCGGTTCCCTCAAAGAAAGCAAAAAAGCTTAAAAGCTTAAGCATGCAGAACCCTCCCCTGCTAAACTAGGGACTTCTGCACAGGGTCCTACTATGCCTTTGGCCCAGGAGATTGCCCAGGCATTTAAAATAATTCAAACCCTGCAAAGCATCATCCCTCCTCAACAGCCTCCTGCCCCTCCTCAGGGTCCCCAGGCTGGCAGTAATGTGCTTCCCAGGGCCCAAAGCAACTTGGGTTCACAGTGGGAAGGTCATGTCAGATGAATCTAATAGATTTCTTTGACTGGGTGACCAAAGTAGTTGACCAGGGAGGGGCTGTGGACATGGCCTACCTAGACTTTAGCAAAGCATTTGACACAGTCCCACACAAAAGATTAATTGTCAAATTAACCAGCCTGGGAGTGGGTCCCAGGGTGGTAGGCTGGGTAAAACATTGGCTGGACAACAGGACACAGAAGGTAATTGTAAATGGAGTCCACTCTGAAGAAAGAGGGGTTACTAGTGGGGCACCACAGTGTTCAGTACTGGGTCCAGTCCTTTTTAATGTCTTTATAAGTGACATTGAAGAGGGACTGGAAGGAAAAGTATGCCTCTTTGCAGATGACACAAAGATCTGCAACAGGGTTGATACACAAGGAGGCGTGGAAAGGATGAGAAGGGACTTGGCAAAGCTGGAGGAATGGTCAGAAGTATGGCAGCTTGGATTCAATGCAAAGAAGTGTAAAATAATGTACCTGGGAAACAAAAACCCAGGGGAAGATTACACAATGGGGGGAGGTAGTAACAACAACAAAAATGGAAAGAGACCTGGGGATAATCATATCAGATGACCTTAAGGTTAGCAAGCAATGTGAGAAGGCAGTAGGGAGGGCTGGGAATATACTGGGATGTATAGGGAGAGGCATCACCAGCAGAAAACAGGAAATTGTTATCCCTCTGTACAGACAGTTGGTGAGACCCCATCTGGAGTACTGTGTCTAGTTCTGGAGACTTCATCTCCGCAAGGACATAGACAGGATAGAGGCAGTCCAGAGGAGGGCAACTAAAATGGCGCAGGATCTGCAAGAGAAGCAATATGAAAAGAGACTAGAGGAGCTTAATATGTATACCATTGAGGAAAGGAGGGAGAGCGGGACATGATAGAAACTTTTAAGTACCTCAGTGGAATCAACAAAGTCCAAGAGGGTAGCATCTTTCAGAAAAAGAGATGTGCAAGAACAAGGGGACACAATTTAAAGATGGGGGGGCGGCTCAGGGGCAATGTGAGGAAGTATTTTTTCACAGAGAGGGTGGTGGACGCATGGAACAGCCTTCCTGAGGAGGTTGTGGGGTCTAAAACTGGAAGAATTCAAGAATATATGGGACAGACATAAGGCAATTCTTGTGGGGGGTAAGAAGAAATAGGCTGTTGGTTAACTAGGATCTGCAGCTTTTCCTGTAGGTAGGGAAATGGGCAGATTAGGTGGACCAAGCAGTCCTTATCTGCCATCAAAGTCTATGTTTCTATGTTTCTCCTTACCAGACGTCTCTAGGTGCAGCGCAGCAAGTACCACACACTGCAATAGCTACTCTCTCCAACTCCGAGGCTAGGATTGCCCTTTTGCAGGCCGCACGCACTCGAGGGGAACTGCTCTGGGAGGGATACCATCTCTCCTTCTTCCCCAATCTATCTGCGCAAACCCAGGCCCATAAAAAAGAATTGCAGATTATTTAAAAAAATCTCCTTCAGAATGGCATCAAATTGCGACTTAACTTCCCGGAGAGGCTTTTAATTAAACACGCCTCAAAGTCCCATGTGTTTGTGGATCAGGCGGCAGCCTTAACATTCGCTGAAAAGCTTATTGAAAGTCAAAAGCCTGCAGTCGACTCTTCGGACAAGGAAGGATGAAGTCACTGTGGACTTATTGCTCTTTCTGTTTGAAACCTTAACACTTGAAAAGGTGACTTTAATCTGATAATAGTGATAGGACAATAACGTAGATTCATTCATTAATCTTACTACTTGTTTCCGTATTATATAAAATAGGGGTTCTTTGGCCATTATGAACCCTGCACCTTAGTTGTTGCTCCAAATACAGCACTCTTTAATCAAATGATGTTAGTTCCTACTGGCCATAACTGTAATTGATGTATGTTTAGTGAATGGTGCACTTCTCAGTTTGTTAACTGTATTGAGATTCGTTTTTCCTTTAATCTGTTTCCCTCTAGTGCAGCTTGTTATGCCTTGCAAGGATCTAGAGGGCTGTAATTCAACTTAATTGAGCCCAGACAGTATGGTTGCAAATGTTTGTTTACAGTATATGTCATCCCCCACACCTACAAGTTCTTCAGGAAACTGGCTCCTTGGTTTAATAATTACATTTTCTATTTCGGGGTGAGAGGATCATTGCTCTCAAAGTTGTTCAGTTTGGACTTTACTCCTGTAATCCTACCTGGAGGCCTCTTTTATGCATGGACTCATAATCTTCTTAAAATGTATATGGTTCTCTTGATTGTACATCTGATGCAAGGGTCTGTGTACCTCAGTTTCTTATTGTTTATGAGATACAGCTGATTGTAATAATCATAAAACTCTATAAATAAAAAGTTAAACAAAATGAAATGATGGCGTCAACACCCACAAAAACCCTCCTTCCAGTCTACAGATTCTTCAAAAAAGATGCTTTGAAGCTCTTGCAGACCCCTAACGCCATCCCTCCAATTGACAAGAGGATGGACAAAAAATATCAACTGGACAGGGAAGGAGATGAATTTCTCTTTTCCCATCCAGACCATCAAGTGGTAATACAACAAGCAGCCTGTGATAAGCTAGGGTCCTTCTGTCCTCCCACCTTCCAGACAAGGACTCTAGAAAGGTGGACAGTATGGTCAAGGAAGGTTATTTGTCAGCTTCCTTGGCTACTACACAGGCAAATTTCCAGGCTTATGCTGCCCAGTATTAACAAGCATTTGTCAGTGCCAAATGTTGCTTGCTTCTATGTGCTGTTTAGGTATTTGGAAGTAATTGGGGTGCAAATATTGAAAATTTGCGAACTTACGAGCGTGCGTAGGAACTGCGCAATGCACGCTCGTAAAACAGTCATTTTTAAGAATTTTTTCACCAAATTTTCAACATAGCCATTTTAAGACCTCTGCTCATGAACAGTGTCACTGTGATTTTGTTAATGTGTCCCATACATTGAGTTTGCACCGACTGCGCCATTGGCTAATATAGCTACATGAAAGTGAGCTGCGTTTTGGGCAGGATGTGAAAAGGACAGCTGTACTACTCATAAGAAGGTGTGGTAAAATAGCAATGTTGAAAATCTGGGTGAAAATATTGAAATTTAGAACTACGAGCCTGCGTAGAAGACATAGCGCATGCTCGTAAAACAGTCATTTTTGGAATTTTTGCACCAAATTTTCAACATGGGGTTTTGGGACCCCTTCTCATGAATGATGTCACTGTCATGGCGGTATTGGGCCGAAGGGTGATTTCCATGATCACTGCGGCGAAATCACCCGCCGAGAACCCAGTCATCTCTGAGGGTCCCAAAACCATGTTATTGTGCAAAAATCCCAAAATACCTGAGATATGCAACAAAGTTGAAACCCCTATCTAGGCCATTATACAGCTTACCGGCATTTCCTCAGTTCGCGGTCGGCTTTGAAGAGTGCAGGCGGTTCCTGGTCCACGAAGATCGTCGGCGCCAGAGTCCGGAGGTAAGTATGGGGTGAGGGGGCGTGGGGAGGCTGGGTGCGCAGTGGGTGGGTGCGGGTTGTGGGAGGGTCAGAGGCGCTCCATGGGACTGTCTTTCGTTTTTAGGTTCAAAATAAAAAGAAACATTGTGGGATTAAGCCTCCACGCTGGGTGGCCTCAGCGCGGCACAAGGACGTTAGCGCTCAGCCGACGGGGATTGGGCACCCCGCTGCCTATGGACTGGATTGCCATGCTGGGGTGGGTTCAGCGTGGCACCTACAACTGGGGGGAGAAACGCAGCTCAGCTGGCGGGGATTGGGCACCCGTCGGCTACACAGTGCATGTGAGGCGCGCGCCTGCGTGTTGGGGAGCTACGCTTCTTATCTCTGCTCACTGAAGCGTAGCTCCCCCTTTCAACTGTATGCCACTGCATTTTGGAGTGTGTCATAGACAGCTCCAAAATGCATTGGCTCACAGGGGCCGCGCTTGCCAGCTCACTGACTGAATTGGAGGAGGAAGTGACACACCTCCGAAATCTCCGATGATGGCACTATGTTTCTTGCACATGCGTGCAAGCAACATAATAATCACCTTGGCAGTCTTTACTAGCCATACCTCAAAAAGCCTCCTCACCTTTTTCAGAAGACCTGGCTGAAACCGCCAGGTTTGGGCTGGAGGTGGCAAAATATCAGTTCCAAATGGCTGCTGGCACCAGTGACACTGCAGACAGATGGATGGCTAACACAGTGGCACAGAGGTTTGCTTGGCTTAGTGCCACAAGCCTCACTCAGGATACACAGTCCAAGGCACTGGATTTTGCCCTGGAGGGAAATTCTCTTTTTGGGGAATCCACTGTTGCCTATATGAAAAAGGTGGATGAGTATAAGGCCCCCCACAGATAAGCAACTCTGCTAAAGAGATAGCTTCCTCATCCACCAGGCCCTATGGGGGGGGGGTGAGACAGGGGCAGGTCCTTTTTTTACCAGGCCCTTCTTCCAGCCAGTAGCTTTGCCCCAATATCAGCAGTACCCACAGCAGGGATACTCCAGGAGTAGGGGCAGAAGGGGCTCCAGGCGGGGGTCTCAGGCCCAACCTCAGCCCCAATCAAAGCAGAACCCGTGAGGCTCAGGCCTCTTCCTCTCCCCCTGTCAGAGGCAAACTGTCCCACTTCCTCCAGGCTTGGCTAAGCATCGCCACAGAAAAGTGGGTTCTGGAGGTAGTGGGTCAGGGTCTGTCTCTGGATTTCAAATCCTTTCCTCCTCAGAAGACCAGGGTTTTCAGTTGACCTTCTCCTGCAGAAAAAATCACTGCTAGAAGAAGAGATTCAAAATCTGCTACAACTCAGAGCAGTAGAATCAGTTCCTACCACCCTGAGAGGAAGGTTTTTTTACTCCAGATGCTTCCTAACGATAAAGAAAGATGGGGAGTGGCGGCCAATATTGGATCTCAGAGCTTTAAACAAGCAGCTGAAAAAAACAAAGTTCAAAATGGTAACTTTAGCCTGGATATTGCAAACAATCCAAAAAAGAGACTGGCTGGCATCACTGACCCTGAAAGACACCTATTTCCACATCCCTATAAAGGAATCTTACAGAAAATATCTAAGATTCAGACTCCCATCGGGCCATTACCAGTTTTCAGCCCTGCCCTTTGGCCTTTCTTCGGCCCCAACGGTATTCACAAAGTGCCAAGCAGCTGTGGTGGCACATCTTCGAAGGCAAGGAGTAACTGTTTTTCCGTATCTGGATGACTAGCTGGTGGTGCGCAAATCACCAGATCAAGTCAAAACTTCTCTGAAAGTCACCCAAGACCTTTTAGAGTCTCTGGGTTTCATCATCAACCAGAAAAAAATCTGTCCTAATTCCTGCACAAGTATTGAAGTTCATGGGGCAGAGATCAACACTCTGCAGGACAGAGCCTTCCTGCCTCTGGACAGGGTAAAAAATCTTAAATCAAAAGCAAATTCCTTCAGACTGCACAAGCCAAGAACTGCAAGGCAGTTCCTACAGCTACTGGGCCACATGGCTGCATCCACTGGCACAGTGCAGGGCTTCAGGTTTCACATGAGAGACATCCGGTTTCATCTCAGGGCACACTGGAGTCAAAAGAAAGATCCCTTTTCAAAGCTCATTCCAGTAACAAGGTCACTGTTACAAGCCCTCCTGTGGTGGAAAATGGATTCCAACTTAAGACAAGGAATTCTTCCTCAGAAAGAGAATCTCTCAATGGTTCTAACAACAAATGCATCCCTTCTGGGCTGGGGCACCCACTTATGATATCACACAACCCATGGCACCTGGTCAGCAGCAGAGTCCCTTCAGCACATAAACTTGCCGGAACTCAGAGCAGTGTTGCTAGCTGTAAAAGCTTTCTCTTCTCTGGTGATGGGCAAGGTGGTACTAATCAGAACAGACAATAACACCACAGTGTATTATATAAACAAGCAGGGAGGTACCAGGTCAGGTCTCCTCTGTACAGAAGCCATGAAAATTTGGACTCTGGCATACTTCTTGCAGGCCATCCACTTGCCAGGAAAGGACAACACTCCGGCAGATGAACTGAGTCAAATCAACCAGGCCCATCATGAATGGACCCTGAACAAACAGATGGTACAAGTTATTTTCAGGAGGTGGGGCACTCCAGAGATAGACTTGTTCACATCACACCAGAACCACCACCTGCCACATTACTGTTGCAGACCACCAGTTCAGGGCACACTTCCCCTGGATGCTCTGACTCTAGACTGGTCAGGGAAGTACCTGTATGCCTTCCCTCCCTTCCCTCTGGTATTCAGTGTGTTAATGAAGTTCAGATCCCACTCAGCTTTTCTGATCTTGATAGCTCCAGATTGGCCCAGGCAGCCATAGTACTCTCTTCTGCTCTCCATATTTGTCACCAAACCAATACATTTACCTCAGAGGCACAATCTCCTGACCTCCAGTCAGGGAACACTGTTGTATCCAAATCTCAAGTCCCTCAGTCTTAAGGCCTGGCTCTTGAGGAACTAGAGTATGCTGATTTAAACCTCTCTGAAGCTGTGTTAAATATATTAAAAGGTTACAGAAAACCTTCTACCAAGAAAACCTATTCTTCCAAATGAAAGCAATTTTCTCTCTGGTGCTCAGCTAGAGATTTAGTGCCAGTTCAGGCTGGAGTATCTATAGTCTTAGACTATCTTACTCATTTATATTCTCAGGGTTTACAACCCAGTTCTTTAAAAGTCCATTTTGCAGCAGTGTTTGCTTACCTCTCTGCGGGTACAAGGGTGACAATGGCATCAGAACCCATTTTCAGAAGGTTCTTTAAAGGCTTGGCGCGCTTGCATCCCCCTCACAGGGCGCCAGTGCCAGCATGGGACCTCAGTGTGTGTATAGCTAAATTCATGGGCCCTCCCTTTGAGCCCATGGCTACAGCTCATTTAAAATATGTTACATGGAAAACAGTTTTTCTAGTAGCCGTCACCTCTGCAAGAAGAATTAGTGATCTCCAGGCTCTCTGTATCGATCAGGACTATATCTCATTTCATAGAGACAAGGTAGTCCTCAGAACAAACAGAAAGTTTCTCCCTAAAGTGGTCTCAGATTTTCATCTGAACCAATCCATCACTCTTCCTGTCTTTTTCACAGAACAATTCAGCTCTGGCAAAAGAAGACTTCATATTCTGGATGTAAAAAGGGCTCTCAGCTATTACATGACAGCCACTCAAGGCTATAGGCAGGATAGGAAACAGCTATTCCTGACATATGGGAATGTAGGAAAGGGCAATCCAGCCTCAAAAAGATCCATCTGTTGATGGATAGTCCAGTGTATTCAATTCTGCTACACTAAAGCAAATAGGGAGCCCCCAAATGGGTTGAGGGCACACTCTACAAGAGGAACAGCTGCTACCCTAGCAGCTGCTAGGGAGGTTCCATTAGTGGATATCTGAAAAACAGCTACCTGGAAAACAGTACACACCTTTACAAAGCACTACAATCTGGATATTTTATCCAGAAGTGATGCTAGGTTTGGCACAGCAGTCCTGCAAAATCTGTTTCCAAAGTAAGTTCTGTGCCCACCTCCTGTGGTACTGCTTGGTAGTCTGCATAAAGTTATGAATATACTGAGCATTACTGGGGTTAGAAGAAAAAATTGCTTACCATAGTAATCTTGTTCAAACAACATGAAGTCTTGCTATATTATGACATATGCAGTGAGTCCCAACCTTCGAACTGCTCCAGAGGTGAAAGAGTTAACTTTCCATGCCAGGCATGGAACGTTGAGCTCGCGCTCGGTTGAAACTCTGTCTGTTGTTCTTCAAACTCAAACCGTCAGATTCTGTACTCCGCCTCACTGAACAGTCGCTCCGGAGATTTCTCCTTCTGCTTGGTACATTTTGTCGGTTGAAGTATTATTTTTCTCGGTTTTCAACTGAATTTAAACCACAACTGATCAGTTCAGACTCTGTCTGTGGTATTGTGAGTACTAGATAGGTTTTACATTTGTTTCTATTCTGTGTGGAACTAGTAAACGGTTTATCGGTTCGGTTTGAACCGATCAAGTTGATTAAAATATCTTAATCTATCTTTTAGTGTGTGGTTACCGGTTCTTATCGGTCCTAAAAAAACTGATTTTATTACGTTTTTTTCCACGACCCGTGACACGGTTGGGAACCGATAAGAGGGTCTTACATGGCGGATTGCCATAAACGGGTAAGTTTGGTTAGGCTGGCACTATGTCTGAGAAACCCAAAAGAAAAACCGGGCCCACTGGGTTTCAACACTGCAGTGTGTGTGGGGAAGTCTTTGCCAAGGCTGATCCCCACACCACCTGTGTTTATTGTCTGGGGTTGACCACCTCAATGCAGACTGCCAGATTTGTAAAAGTTTTCCTGCAGCTACCCTGGAAAAGAGAGTTGGTAGGCTCAGGGAAAGGGAGGCCAAAAAGTCTGCTGATGGCCAGCCCGGTTCGGTTCCAACCGAACCGGAGGGAGTGCCCTCTGACCAGGGCGAGACTTCCTCGGGCCAAAGGAGATCCGACTCTGAGGAGCCGGGTCCAGCAAAAAGGACTAGAAAATCAGCTGGTGTGGAGCCAAAACTTTCCTCTCCAACTACTGAAGAGATAGCCAAAGCGATAAAAATTGTCCAGTCGCTTTCCCCGGTTCCGACCAAACCGGGACCATCGGGCAAGCGCCCGGTTCGGCCGGTTCCACCGGTTCAAGAGTATGAGTTAGAGGAGTATTATGAACCGGAGGAGGGGGAAGAGGAGTATGAGGAGAGTGAATGTGGATTTGAAAGTCTAGATGTGCCCATTGACCCGGACATCTCCCCAGACAGACCTTCAGGAGTGTCTCCTCCTAGGCTACTGAGTCCCCTTCTCATTTTATGTTTTATAAAAAAGTGGCTGAAACCCTCCAGCTCCCTATGGAGGAAGCTGTGGATGATCAAGAGGAGCATGACTATGTGGAAATGATGGATATCCCAGAGTCTAGGAGACTGTCTATTCCCTTGCATAAATCTTTTGGGAAACAGACTTTTAAAATTTTAAAAGCTCCTCACACTATACCTCCTGTGGATAAGAGAATGGACAAGAGGTACACATTGTCAGGCTCTGATACGGAGTTCCTCACACAACAGTGCAGCCATGTTGAGGTAGTGCAGGCTGCAGCCTGTGACAAGGCTAATATTCCCTTGGATTCACACCCCCCGGATAAGGACTCCAGGAGGATTGATGCCATGGCAAAGAAACAATACATGGCAGCATCCTTGGGACTCAGACAGGCAAATTATATGGCATGTTGCTAGATACCAGAAATCCAGATGGGATACTGTTATGGCTGTAGCAAAGCAGGGTCCCTGGCCAGCTTGCCAGGAGCTGGAGCAGGTGGCTGCTGATGGTACTGAGGCATCCAAGGTGCAATTCCATGCTGCAGTGGACTCTAATGATGTGTCATCAGGAGTCATGGCTACATCTGTGGCACTTCGCAGAATGACTTGGCTCAGATGTACTAGCCTATCACAGGATACCCAGACATGGATTTTCCTGTTGTGGGTAATTCTCTGTTTGGGGGAGCAGACAGAAATTACATGAAAAAATGGATGAGTATAGGACCACCTCTAGAGTGCACAGGCCAAGAACGGCAGGCCACTCCTCAAGGCAACTCCCAGGGGCAGGGGCAGGCCTTTCATGAGCCTTTTACCAAGCCAGGCCTCCTCTTCAGCCTATGCCCAGAGGGGTTCTTTAGAGGAGGCAGATGGGGTACAAGCAGGCCTGCTTCACCCCTCAGCCCCAAAGCCCTGCCAAACAGGCACCCTGATGGGGTTGCCAGGGCGATTCTCAGCTACCTGTGAGGGGCAGGTTGGCTTACTTTGTCCAGGACTGGAAGTCTCTGACATCAGACAAGTGGGTCCTGGAAGTAGTAAGCCAGGGACTGGTTCTCAGCGTCAAAATTTCGAAGATGAGAACCAGATCCTTTCCACCTGCAAATCCTTCAGAGCTCTTGCCTTAGAGGCAGAGGTCTCTTCCTCCTAGCTCTCAGAGCTGTGAAAGGTTCCACCCTACACCAGGGCAAAGGCTTGTACTCCAGGTACTTCCTTACCCACAAAGACAGGAGAATGGCGCCCATCCTGGATCTCAGATACTTAAACAAGCACCTTTTAAAACCAAAATTCAAAATGGTGACTCTGGGAATTATTCTACCCTCTCTAAGGCCAGGGGACTGGCTAGTGTCCCTGGACCTCAAGGATGCCTATTTCCATATTCTCATCAGAAGCTCCCATCGAAAGTACCTCAGGTTCGAGCTGCCCTCAGGGCATTACCAGTTCAGGGCAGTGCCCTTTGGCCTCATCTCTGCTCCAAGAGTATTCACAAAAGGCCTGGCAGTAGCAGTTGCCCACCTAAGAAGGCAAAAGATTGCCATCTTCCCTTACCTGGACGACTGGCTCATAGTAGGCCAGTCTCCAGACCAAGTCAAGTTACATCTACAGATAACTCAGCAACTGCTCACTTCTCTAGGTTTCTTTCTGAATCTTCCAAAGTCAGTTCTAGAGCCTGTCCAACTCCTCACCTTCATAGGCGCGGAGCTGAACACAGAGCAGGCCAGAGCCTTCCTTCCTCTGGACAGAGCAAGGATCCTGGTCTCTCTGGCCTCCTCATTCACCCTGCAGGTCTCTCAACCAGCAAGGCACTTTCTACAGCTCCTGGGGCACATGGCTGCTTCTACAGCAGTAGTGCAGGGAGCAAGATTTCAGATGAGGGACATCCAGTTCCATTTGAGAGCCTTTTGGTCTCAAAGGAAAGACCCTCTAACCAAGTTGATCCCAGTGACTCGAACCCTGATCCAGGCCCTACAGTGTTGGCAGGACCAGAGCAATCTGAGACAGCGGGTTCCTTTTGCCCCTCAGTCTCACTCCTTAATCCTTACTACAGATGCATCCCTCTTGGAGTGGGGAGCTCACATGGGCGACCTCACTACCCAGGGATTGTGGTCCCCTCAGGAATCTCTGCTCCACAGCAATCTGTTGGAACTCAGAGCAGTTTTTCTAGCACTTCAGGCTTTCTCCAAATCTGTTCAGAACAAAGTTATTCAGGTCAGAACAGACAACACCACTATAATGTGGTACATCAACAAACAAGGGGGCACTCGGTCTACGGCCTTGTGCACTGAAGCAAAGAAGTTGCGGTCTCTGGCTTACTCACTGAACACCTCCCTTATGGCAGTTCACCTCCCAGGCAAGGACAATGTCCTGGCAGATGCTCTCAGCAGGATTTCCCAGGGCCATCACGAATGGTCACTGAACCCCCTAGTCCTGGAGGTGGTATTTGCCGGATGGGGCACCCCGCAGATAGATCTTTTTGCAGCCCCAGACAATCACCAACTTCCTTCTTTTGCTGCAGGCCCCAGTGTTGGGCTCAGTCCTCTGGATGCCTTCCTTCAGTTGGGAAGGAAGTTTCTCTTCTTCCCCTTTCCTCTCCTATTCAAGTGCTAGTCAAAATCGGATCTCAACCTGCAAGGTGATCCTGATTGCTCCAGACTGGGCCAGACAGCCTTGGTACCACTCCTACTGTCCTTAGCAGTCCAACTTCCTGTGTCTTCCAGGAATCACAACCTGTTAACCTGTGCTCAGGGAGAGTTTGGTACCGAACCTCAAATCTCTCAATCTCAAGGCCTGGCTCTTGAAGGTTAGAGTTTGCTGACCTACACCTCTCCCAAGATGTAATGGATATCCTGAAGGCTTCTAGGAAGCCTTCCACAGACTACTTATAATTCCAAATGGAAAGATTTTCCATATGGTGCTCTGCAAATATTTCCCCAGAATCTGCTGATTTACCCACAGTCCTGGATTATATGGTCCATTTAAAAAGCTGAGGCTGAGACCAGCTACCTGAAAGTGCATTTGGCAGCTGTGTCTGATTTTTTCAGCAGGTAAATTCTCTTCTCTTTCAGCTCATCATGTATTCTCGAAGTTTTTTAAGGGATTGCTTCACACTAACCCTCCATTCAGGGACCCTGCCCCTGCCTGGGATCTTAATATTTGAAATGCTCAGCTTATGCAACCTCCCTTTGAGCCTTTGTCTTCAGCAGAGCTTAAGTACTTGACTTGGAAGACTGTGTTTCTGGTAGCCATCACTTCTGCCAGATGCATAAGTGAATTACAAGCTTTGTCAGTGGAGCCTGATTTTATCTCCTTTCATAGGGATAAGGTGGTCCTCAGGACTAACAGGAAGTTATTGCCAAAGGTGGTTTCAGATTTCCACCTTAATCAATCTATGTCTCTTCAATGTACTTCACTGACCATTCCACCTCTGGCGGAGAGGCTACACAGCTTAGATGTGAAGAGCCCTTAGCTACTACATAGGCGTACCAAGGGTCACAGGTTTGACTCCTCAACTGTTCCTCACTTATGGTGAGGTTGGCAAAGAAACCTGCCACTAAAGATCCATTGCCAGGTGGATTGTCTCTTGTATCAATTTTGTTATGAAAAACTGGTAAGGTTCCTCCTCAGGTCTGGAGAGGTCTGAGGGCTCACTCTCGAGGTACAGCTGCTTCCTGGCTGCATGAGAGACATCCCTATCCTAGAGATATGTCAAGCAGCTACCTGGAAAACAGTTCACACTTTTACCAAGCATTACTCCCTGGATATCCAGGCTAGGAGTGATGCTCGGTTTGGCACAGCTGTGCTTCAGAGCCTATTCCCTAAGTAGGTTCTGTCCCTCCTCCATGGAGGTACTGCTGTGCAGTCTACATATGTCATAATATAGCAAGACTTCAAGTTGTTTGAAGAAAAAATTACTCACTTTAGTAATGTTGTTTCTTCTAATGGAGTCTTGCTATATTATAACCTCCCCCCTCCGTTTTGGGGATGTGGGTGGGCAGTGCAGTGTTGGCACTAGTAGATGCCACCTTGTTGTTTCACCCCTCTTTTTTGAGGTGACTGGGTGTTGTGTTTTTCATTTTTTGGGTCTCCTGACTTGAGTCTTTGTTTTGGGACCAAAACATATGTTCTTGTATTTAGTAGCCAGTTGGCTAGTGTAGGTTTACAGCTTCCACACAGGACCTCAGTGAGTTTAGCTCGTAAAGAACTAATGGTTTGAGTTTGAAGAACAACAGACAGAGTTTCAACCGAGCTCGAGCTCAGCGTTCCATGCCTGGCATGGAAAGTTAACTCTTTCACCTCCGGAGCAGTTCGAAGGTTGGGACTCACTGCATATGTCATAATATAGCAAGACTCCATTAGAAGAAACAACATTACTAAGGTGAGTAATTTTTTCTTTCTTCCCAGTGATGCTCAGATATTCATAACTTCAAACAACATAAAATCTTGCTGTATTCTGACATTTGCAGTTAGGTCCTGCCTTTCAACTGCCCCGGAGAACAAAGAGTTAAACTTTCCATGGCCAGCATGGAATGTTCACCATGAGCTCGGTTGAAGCCCCTGTCTGCTGTTCTTTAAACTGCAACCGTCAGATTCTTTACTCCGCCTCACTGAACAGTCGCTCTGGAGATTTCTCTTTTGCTCGGTTCAAAAAAGTCGGTTGAAGTGTCGTTTTTTTTTTGGTCGGTTTCTACCGAATTGCTGTTACCGCTCAGTCAGTTCAAGTCTCTGTCTGTGGTACTGTGAGTACTAGATAGGTTTTCTGTTTAGTTTCTGTGTGGAACTTGTAAATTGTGGATCGGTTCGGCTGAGCCGATCAGTTTGAGGTAAAAAAAGTTTGTGCTTTATTTATAGTGTGGTAACCTGTCCATATCAGTTCTAAAAAAACAGATTTTATTACGTTTTTTTCCAAGACCCGTGACACGGTCAGGAACCGATAGGGGAGTCTTGCCTGGCGGATTGTCAAAAAAAGGGTACGTTTTGGATAGGATTGGCTATGTCTGAGAAACCCAAGAAAAAAACTGGTCCCACTGGGTTTCAACACTGCAGTGTGTGTGGGGAAGTCTTTGCCAAGGCTGATCCCCACACCACCTGTGTTTATTGTCTGGAGTTTGATGACCTTGATTCAGACTGCCAGATATGTAAGAATTTTCCCAAATCTACCCTGGAAAAGGGATTAGGTAGACTGAGGGAAAGGGAGGCCGAGAAGTCCGCTGACCCGGATGGCCAGCCCGGTTCGGTTCTGACCGAACCAGAAGAAGTTCCCGCTGACCAGGGCAAAACTTCTTCGGGCAAAAGGAGAGACGATTCTGAGGAGTCTGTTCTGGTGAAAAGGAAGAGAAAGAATAATCGTCCGGTTCAGACCCAGAAATTCATACTCCGACCGCCAATGAGATAGCCAAGGCGATAAGGACAGTGTAATCGCTTACTTCGGTTCCGACTGAACCGACACCATCTGGCAGGGGTTCGGTTTGGTCGGTTCCCCCAGTTCCGGATTACACTTTGGAAGAATTTTATGAACCGGAGGAGGAGGAAGGAGAGTATGAGGATGGTTATGGTGATTATGAAAGTCTGGATGTGCCTATTGACCCAGACATCTCCTCGGACAGACCTTCAGGTGTTTCTCCTCCTAGGCTTTCGGAGTCCCCTTCTCACTATATGTTTTACAAAAAAGTGGCTGAGACCCTCTAGCTTCTTGTGGAGGAAGCAGTAGAGGATCAGGAGGAGCCTGATTTTGTTGAGATGATGGACATCCCAGAGTCCAGGAGACTGTCTATTCCCCTCCACAACTCCTTTCGGAAAGAGACGCACAAAATTCTTAAGTCTCCTAATTCTATACCTCCTGTGGATAGACGAATGGACAAGAGGTACACTCTCTCAGGCTCAGACACGGAGTTCCTTTTCCAGCAATGCAGCCATGTTGGGGTAGTGCAGGCTGCTGCCTGTGATAAGGCAAATATCCCCTTGGCATCACACCCCCCAGACAAGGACTCCAGGAAGATTGATGCCATGGCAAAGAAACAATACATGGCAGCATCTTTGGGACTCAGGCAGGCTAACTATGTGGCCTATACAGCTAGATACCAGAAGTCCAGGTGGGACACTGTGCTGGCTCTGGCTAAATGGGCCCCTGACCAGCTTGCCAAGGAGCTGGAGCAGCTGGCTGCAGATGGGATTGAGGCATCTAAGGTACAGTTTCATGCTGCTGTGGACTCCAATGATTTTTGATCAAGAGTCATGGCTACATCTGTGGCTCTTCGGAGGATGGCTTGGCTCAGATGTACTAGCCTCTCACAGGATACCCAGGCTAAGGCCATGGATTTCCCTGTTATTGCTAATTCTCTGTTTGGGGAGCAGACGGACAACTACATGAAAAAGATGGATGAGTACAGGACCACGTACAGGAGTGCTCAGGCCAAAAAAAAGCAAGCAACTCCTCAGAGGCAGCAATCCAGGGACAGGGGCAGGCCTTTTTACCAAGCTCGGGCCTCCTCTTCTTACTCTCAGAAGGGTTTTTTAGAGGGAGAGGCAGACAGGGGATGAGCAGGCCTGCATCCACCCCTCAGCCTAAAGCCCCTGCCAAGCAGACACCCTGATGGGTCTGCCCGGGCCGATTCCCCCATACCAGTAGTGGGCAGGCTGGCTTACTTTGTCCAGGACTGGAAGTCTCTAACAACAGACAAGTGAGTCCTGGAAGTAGTAAGCCAGGGGCTGGTTCTCAGCTTCAAAAAATTTCCCAAGATGAGAACCAGATCCTTTCCACCTGCAAATCTATCAGAGACCCTTGCCTTAGAGGCAGAGGTTTCTTCCCTCCTAGCTCTCAGAGCTATAGAGAGGGTTCCCACCCTACATAAGGGCAAATGATTGTACTCCAGGTACTTCCTAACCCCCAAAAAGACATGAGAACGGCGGCCCATCCTGGACCTAAGATATCTGAACAAACACCTTTTAAAGCCAAAGTTCAAAATGGTGACTCTGGGAATAATTCTTCACTCTCTAAGGCCAGGGGGCTGGCTAGCCTCCCTGGACCTCAAAGATGCTATTTTCACATTCGTATCAGGTGCTCCCACAGAAAGTACCTCAGGTTCGAGTTGCCCTCAGGCCACTATCAATTCAGAGCAATGCCCTTTGGCCTAACATCAGCCCCAAGGGTTTTCACAAGGTGCCTGGCGGTAGTGGTTGCTTTCCTAAGAAGAAAAAAGATCTCCATCTAGTAGGTCATAGTAGGTCAGTCTCCAGACCAAGTCAAATCACATTTGCAAGTGACCCAGCAAGTGCTCACTTCCTTAGGATTCCTTCTCAACCTTCCAAAGTCAGTTCTCGAACCAGTACAGCTCCTCACCTTGATGGGGCAGAGCTGGATACAGTAAAGGCAAGAGCCTTCCTTCCCCTGGAAAGGGCAAGGATCCTCATGGAACTGGCCTCTTCATTCACCCTTCAGGTGTCTCGACCAGCAAGGCATTTCCTTCAGCTTCTGGACCACATGGCAGCTTCCACAGCAGTGGTCCAAGGAGCAAGATTCCAGATGTGGGACATTCAGTTCCACTTAAGAGCCTTCTGGTGCCAAAGAAAGGATTCCCTTACCAAACTAGTCCCAGTGACTCAAACCCTGATCCAGGCCTTGCAATGGTGGCAGGATGAAGACAATTTGAGACAAGGGGTTCCTTTTGTCATTCAGTCTCATTCAGTGATACTCACCACAGATGCTTCCCTGCTGGGCTGGGGAGCTCATCTGGGGGATCTTACCACCCAAGGACGGTGGTCACCCCAGGAATCTCTGCTTCACATCAATCTCTTGAAACTCAGAGCAGTGTTTCTGGCACTGCAAGCTTTTTCCAAATCTGTGCAGAACAAGGTGGTCCACGTCAGGACAGACACCACCACCACCATGTGGTACATCAACAAGCAGGGAGGCACTCTGTCTACAGCCTTGTGCACAGAAGCAATAAAGTTGTGGTCCCTGGCCTATTCCGTGCAAACCTCTCTGATAGCAGTTCACCTCCCAGGAAAGGACAATGTCCTAGCAGATGCTCTGAGCAGAATTTCCCAGGGCCATCACGAATGGACCCTAGATCCTCTAGTTTTGGAAGTGATTTTCTCGAGATGGGGCACTCCACAGATATATCTTTTTGCAGCCTCAGACAATCACCAACTTCCTCTCTTTTGTTGCAGACCCCCAGTCTTGGGCTCAGTCCCCTGGATGCACTGATTCTGAATTGGAAGGAAATTCCTGTATGCTTCCCCGTTCAAAGTGTTAGTCAAGATAAGGTCACAACCATGCAAAGTGATTCTGATTGCTCCAGACTGGACCAGACAGCCCTAGTATCCCCTGTTGTTACCCCTAGAAGTCCACCTTCCCCTGTCACTTCCCAGGAATTACAACCTGTTGACATCCTCTCAGGGGAGGATTTGGTACCCCAATCTTCAGTCTCTCAATCTCAAGGCATGGCTCTTGAAGACATAGAGTTTGCAGATCTGCATCTTTCCCAGGGGGTTCTGGATATCCTTAAGGCTTCTCGAAAGCCTTCCACCAGAAAGACTTACAACTCCAAATGGAAAAGATTCAGCATTTGGTGTTCTAAGAAAAATATTTCTCCAGATTCTGCTGGATTGCCTACGGTTCTGGACTATATGGTCCATCTTAATGGCCTAGGCCTCAGGCCAGCTACCCTTAAAGTACATTCGGCAGCTGTTTCTGCTTTCTTGTCAGTACGCAAGCCTTCCCCTCTATCATCCCATCCTGTGTTTTGTAAGTTTTTTAAGGGATTGCTTCACACCAATCCCCCTTTTAGGAATCCTGCTCCTGCTTGGGACCTTAATGTTTGCATTGCTCAGCTTATGCAACCCCCCTTTGTCCTCTGCAGAGCTTAAGTACTTGACTTGGAAAACTGTGTTTTTGGTGGCCATTACTTCTTCCAGGTGTATCAATGAACTGCAAGTCCTGTCAGTGGAACCTGATTTCATCTCTTTCCATAGAGATAAAGTGGTCCTAAGAACTAACAGAAAGTTTTTGCCTAAAGTGGTTTCAGATTTCCACCTCAACCAGTCCATGTCTCTCCCTGTTTTCTTCACAGGCCATTCCTCCTCTGAAGAAAGGAGGCTACACAGCTTAGTTGTTAAAAGGGCCCTGAGCTACTACATAGAGCGCACCAAGGGTCACAGGTTTGAATCCCTCCAGTTGTTCCTCACATATGGAGAGGTTGGTAAGGGCAAACCTGCCACTAAGAGATCTATTGCCAGGTGGATTGTTTCTTGTATACAATTCTGCTATGAAAAACTGGGTAGAACTCCACCCTCAGGCCTGAGGGCTCATTCCACTAGAGGTACAGCTGCTTCCCTGGCTGCTGCCAGGGATATTTCTCTCTCAGAAATGTGTCAAGCAGCCACCTGGAAAACAATCCATACATTCACCAAGCATTACTCTCTGGATATCCAGGCTAGGAGTGATGCTCAGTTTGGCACAGCAGTACTTCAGAGCCTGTTTCCAAAGTAGGTTCTGTCCCTCCTCCATGGAGGTAGTGCTTGGTAGTCTGCATATGTCAGAATACAGCAAGACTTCATGTTGTTTGAAGAAAAAATTACTCATCTTAGTAATGTTGTTTCTTCTAATGGAGTCTTGCTGTATTCTGACCTCCCCCCTGCCTCTCTCAGAACCTAGTTTTTGGGATGTGGGTAGGCAGGAGCAGTGTTGGCACGCTTGGGGTGTCCTTTTTCACTCTCTTTTATTTTGAGTGAGTGATTGTGTTTTGGATGTGTTTTGTTTTTGGGTTTCCTGACTTGAGTCTTCTTTTTGAAACCAAAAAACCCTTTTTATAGATGTAGTTGCCAGTTGGCTAGTTTTGAGTTTTACAGTTTCCAGACAGAACCTCTAGTGAGTATTGCTTGTAAAGATCTGACGGTTGGAGTTTAAACAACAGCAGACAGGGTCTTCAACCGAGCTCGTGGTGAACATTCCATGCTGGCCATGGAAAGTTTAACTCTTTGTTCTCGGGGGCAGTTGAAAGGCAGGACCTAACTGCATATGTCAGAATACAGCAAGACTCCATTAGAAGAAACAGCATCATTAAGGTGAGTAATCTTTTCTTCCCTTCCTTCCTCCCCTTCCAGAACTTCAGCCTCTGCACTCCAAATGCCGGTGCCACCAAGCCATAATATATTTTATAGCGCATATCCTGTGCACTTAGTCACAGTTTTAAACAGAGTTTCATGTGTTTTCTCTTTAGAGTTTCTCTGATGTTGTTTTATGGTTAATATGTTCCTCCCTTTGGAGGTTTACTTTAATACCATACTTTAATAAGGGATAACCCCAATTTTATTATTATTAATGATTAGGCTAATTTCCTATGGCCTGACTTCCAGGCTTCGTACAAATCTGAAGAGGTTAGATCACTATAGTTGGTGGAGGCAGTGTTTGAAAGATGCTTGCATGCAAATAATTCTACTCATTTGCATGTGTTCCATCTCTCCGAGCAGTCCAACCCTTCCGACTTACTGCATAAAGTTATGAATATCTGAGCATCACTGGGAAGAAACAAGATTACTATGGTAAGTAATCTTTTTCTTACTGGCCGACCCGCAAGCGCCATGCAGTGCATCAGCCTCGAGGGCGGCGGCGCCCATGGCACCGACTCCTCCCCCTTTTACAAAAATAAATAAATACACCCGTGGGGTCCTGCTCCTCTAGTCAGAACCCACCAGTGATGACTGGTGAAGATGCATGGAAAGATCAAGAATTATGGTAGGTACATAATTTTCATTTTTGAAATAAAATCTCTAACAAGGACATTCACAATTGATGTTTTTATTTTCTGGAAGTTGACCATGACTTGCCAGGTTCAGAGACTGTTAGAGAGTTACTAATAGTTGCAGCAGTGTGCATCTTTATGGAACACATAGAAACAGAAGAGAGAAAGAAGTAAGTGCTTTGTATGTGTTCCATAAATATGTATACCGCACTCTTGTGATTGAATTTGTAATTTTCTATGCAGCACCAGATGGGATGGCCCAGTTTCCAGTTGCCTTGGTGACACAGCTGGTAGTACAAACACAATGGTGTTCTGAGTGGCCTGTTTTCGAGTCCCAGCAGAGGCACTTACTTCTTTCTCGCTTCTGTTTGTATGTGTTCCATAAATATGGACACCACACTCTTGTGATTGAAAATGTAATGATCTATGCAGCACAGTTGTGCATTAGAGAAAGTGTAATTTACCCTGGGATAGCCCAGTTTCCAGTTGCCTTGGTGGTGTAGCTGGTAGCACAACCAGAACAGTATTCTGGGTGGCCTGGGTTCAAATACAAATAGAACTGCATACATTCGAAAATGACTATTTTTAAGATTTTTGCATTTGCTATAATGTTAGCAGATGTTCTATAATACTCCGTAGTCTCACTCTCAGAAAGTCTTTAATGTTAAAGAACCACTGATGCCTTGATAAGAACTTTAAAAAAACATAATATTCAGATAAAAAGTAACTTTTATTTCTCATTAGCTCCCGTATTTTTTATCCAGTTCATTTATTATTGAGGGCATTTTTGCACACTGTGAAAACAGGATAGTTTTCCTTGAGGGTTCATCAGCTCCTCTTGCTTCTTATTGTCATTTTTATGTTGCTTGCACGCATGTGCAAGAAACATAGTGCCATCATCGGAGATTTCGGAGGTGTGTCACCTCCTCCTCCAATTCAGTCAGTGAGCTGGCAGGCGTGGCCCCTGTAAGCCAATGCATTTTGGAGCTGTCTATGACATGCTCTAAAATGCAGTGGCATACAGTTGAAAGGGGGAGCTACGCTTCAGTGAACACCGATAAGTGTAGCTCCCCACACGCGGGTGTGCACGCCCCCGCACGTCCTGTGTAGCCGACGGGATGCCCAATCCCCACCGGCTGAGCTGCTGTCGTCCCTCCCGTGAGCTTGTGCCACGTGGGAGCCCACCCCAGCATGGCAGTCAGTTGTTGGCCGACAGGGTGCCCAATCCCCGTCGGCTGAAACGCCCCGCTCCTTGTGCCATGCTGAGCCCACCCCAGCGTGGCAAGCGATCCCTCGTAGTCTTTTTAAATTGTTTGGCCGATGGGGTGCCCAATCCCCATCGCTGAAACCCATCCTTGTGCCACACTGGGAGCCCACCCCAGCGTGGCAAGCGTCCCTAAATGATCTTTTTTTTTTTTAAACCTGTAAAAAAAAAACAGTCCCTTGACATCTCTCGACCCCTCTCCACAACCCGCACCCACCCACTCGCACCCAGCCTCCCCACACCACCCACCCCATACTTACTCCGGACTCCAGCGCGACGGTCTTCGGTGGACCGGGAACACGTCTGCACTCTTCAAAGCCGACCGCGAACTGAGGAAATGCCGGTAAGCTATATAATGGGCTAGATAGGAGGGTTCAACTTTATTGCATATCTCAGGAATTTTTGGGAATTTTTGCACCAAATTTTCAATATGGGGTTTTTAGGACCCCTTCTCATGAGTGATGTCACTGTCATGGCGTTATTCGGGCCCGAAGGGTGATTTCGCGCAGTGACTGCGAAATCACCCTTCGGGCCCAAATACCACCATGACATTGACACCATTCATGAGAAGGGGTCCCAAAAACCCCATGTTGAAAATTTGGTCCAAAAATTCCAAAAAATGACTGTTTTACGGGCGTGCGTTGCGCAGTTCCTACGCAGGCTCGTAAGTTTAAATTTCAATATTTTCACTCCAGATTTTCAACATTGCCATTTTAACACACCTTCTTATGAGCAGTACAGCTGTCATTTTTCACATCTCACCCAAAATGTGTTTCCGCCCTTGTAGCGCAGAATGGCGCAGTTGATGTGCAAAATCAATGTACGGGACAAATTAAGAAAATCACAGTGACACTGTTCATGAGCAGAGGTCTTAAAATGGCTATGTTGAAAATTTGGTGAAAAAATTCCTAAAAATGACTGTTTTACCAGCGTGCGTTGCGAAGTTCCTACGCAGGCTCGTAAGTTCACAAATTTTCAATATTTTCACTCCAGATTTTCAACATTGCCATTTTACCACAACTCCTCATGAGCAGTACAGCTGTCATTTTTCACATCCTGCTCAAAACATGTTTCCGCCCATGTAGCGCACAATGGCGCAGTCGGTGTGCGAACTCAGTGTATGGGACACATTAAGAAAATCACAGTGTCACTGTTCATGAGCAGAGATCTTAAAATGGCAATGTTGAAAATTTGGTGAAAGAATTCCTTAAAATGACTGTTTTACGAGTGTGCGTTGCGCAGTTCCCACGCACACTCATAGGTTTGCGAATTTTCAATAGTTCCACTCCAGATTTTCAACATTGCCATTTTACCACACCTCCTTATGAGCAGTACAGCTGCCATTTTTCACATCCTGCCCAAAGCGTGTTTCGCCCAGTAGCGCACAATGGGCTGGTCGGTTAATGCAAACTCAATGTATGGGACACATTAACAAAATCACACTGACACTGTTTCATGACCAGAGGTCTTAAAATGGCTATGTTGAACATTTCGTGAAAAATTTCGTAACAATGACTGTTTTACGAGCGTGCGTTGCGCAGTTCCTACGCACGCTCGTAAGTTCGCAATTTTTCAAAATTTGCACTCCAATGACTTCCAAATACCTAAACAGCACATAGAAGCAAGCAACATTCGGCATTGACAAATGCTTGTTATTTATTTATTGAAATGTTTCACCAGGAAGGCATACTGAACAACAAGTTGCTCGTCTCCTGGTGCGACCGGGGGGGTACAATTGGATGAAGAATTAGACATACAGTTTAACATTTAACATATCCCAGAAAATTAAACATTCAATTACATTTGTAACATTTGCTTGATACCCCAGGCAAGGCAAATTTACGAAGGAGCTCAACTTTTTACGCTTGCAGTAGGCAGACCCTGCAGACGTTTTGCATGTACAAAAGGAGTGATGTCATGTTTCAAACAACATGAAGTCTTGCTATATTATGACAATTGCAGTGAGTCCCCATCTTCGAACTGCTCCGGAGGTGAAATAGTTAACTTTCCATGCAGGCATGGAACTCAGAGCGCGAGCTCGGTTGAAAACTCTGTCTGTTGTTCTTCAAACGCTAACTGTCAGATTCTTTACTCCGCCTCACTGAACAGTCGCTCCAGAGATTTCTCCTTCTGCTTGGTTCATTTTATCGGTTTAAAAGTATTATTTTGTCGGTTTTTCTATTGAAATTAAACCGAAATTAAACCGCAACCGGTCGGTTCAAGCTCTGTCTGTGGTAATGTAAGTAATAGATAGGTTTAGTTTTTCTGTGTGGAACTTGTAATCATTATCGGTTCGGTTTGAACCGATTAGGTTGTTTTTAAAGCTACTAGTCCTTGTTTAGAGTGCGGTTCCCGGTTCTTATTGGTTCTAAAAAAAACTGATTTCATTACGGTTTTTTCCACGACCCGTAACACGGTTGGGAACCGATAAGGGTGTCTTGCTTGGCGGATTGCAATAAACGGGCAAGTTTGGTTAGGCTGGCATTATGTCTGAGAAACCCAAAAGAAAAACTGGGCCCACTAGGTTTCAACACTGTAGTGTTTGTGGGGAAGCCTTTGCCAAGGCTGACCCACACACCACATGTGTCTATTGTCTGGGGTTTGACCACTTCAATGCAGACTGCCAGATTTGTGAGAATTTCCCTGCTGCCACCATAGAGAAGAGAGTTGGTAGGCTCAGGGAAAGGGAGGCCAAAAAGTCCGCTGACCCGGATGGCCAGCCCGGTTCGGGTCCAACCGAACCGGAGGGAGTGCCCTCTGACCAGGGCGAGACTTCCTCGGGCAAACGAAGAGCCGGCTCTGAGGAGCCGGTTCCAGCAAAAAGGACTAGAAATTCAGCTAGTGTAGAGCCAAAAGTTGTGTCGCCAACCGCTGAGGAGATAGCTAAAGCAATCCAAATTGTCCAGTCTCTTTCCCCGGTTCCGACTGAACCGACACCATCAGAGAGGCGCTCGGTTCGACCGGTTCCACTGGTTCAAGATTTTGATTTTGAGGAATTTTATGAACCGGAGGAGGGGGAAGAGGAATACGAGGAGAGTGAATATGAGTTTGAAGATCTGGATGTGCCCGTTGAACCGGACATCTCTCCAGATAGACCTTTAGGGGTTTCGCCTCCCAGGCTTTCTGAGTCCCCTTCTCATTTTATGTTTTATAAAAAAAGTTGCTGAAACTCTCCAACTCCATGTTGAGGAAGCTGTTGATGACCAAGAGGAGCCTGATTATGTAGAAATGATAGATATTCCAGAGTCTAGGGGACTGTCTATTCCTTTGCATAAATCCTTTCGGAAACAGACAGTAAAAATTTTAAAAACTCCTCACACTATACCTCCTGTAGATAAAAGGATGGACAAGAGGTATACTTTATCAGGCTCTGATACTGATTTCCTCACTCAGCAATGTAGCCATGTGGGGGTAGTGCAGGCTGCAGCCTGTGACAAGGCTAATATTCCCCTTGCTTCACACCCTCCTGAAAAGGATTCCAGGAAGGTTGATGCTATGGAAAACAGTACATGGCAGCATCTTTGGGACTCAGACAGGCAAATTATGTGGCTTATACTGCTGGGTACCAGAAATCCAGATGGGATACTGTGCTAGCTCTAGCAAAACAAGTCCCTGACCAGCTGGCCAGGGAGCTGGAACAGGTGGCTATGGATGGTATTGAGGCATCCAAGGTGCAATTTCATGCTGCAGTGGACTCTAATGATGTTTCATCAAGAGTCATGGCTACATCTGTGGCACTTGCAGAATGGCTTGGCTCAGATGTACTACCCTGTCTCAGGATCACGCAGTCTAAGGCCATGGATTTTCCTGTTGTGGGCAATTCTCTGTTTGGGAGCAAACAGAGAAATTACATGAAAAAATGGATGAATATAGGACACCACCTATAGGAGTGCACAGGCCAAGGAAAGGCAGGCCACTCCTCAAAGCAGCTTGCTATGGCAGGGGCAGGCCTTTTCATAGGCCTTTTTACCAAACCCAGGCTTCCTCTTCCGCCTATGCCCAGAGGGGGTTCTTTAGAGGGAGAGGCAGACGGGGTACAAGCAGGCCTGCTTCCACCCCTCAGCCCAAAGCCCCTGCCAAGCAGGCACCCTGATGGGGTGGCCAGGGCCGATTCTTCTCTACCTGTAGGGGGCAGGCTGGCTTACTTTGTCCAGGACTGGAAGTCTTTAATGTCAGACAAGTGGGTCCTGGAAGTAGTAAGCCAGGGACTGGTTCTCAGCTTCAAAAAATTTCCAAAGCTGAGAACGAGATCCTTTCCACCTGCAACTCCGTCAGAGGCACTCGCCCTAGAGGCAGAGATCTCTACCCTCCTAGCTCTCAGAGCCATGGAAAGGGTTCCTTCCCTACACCAGGGCAAAGGTTTGTACTCCAGGTACTTCCTTACCCCAAAAAAGACAGGAGAATGGCGGCCCATCCTGGATCTCAGATATTATACAAGCACCTTTTAAACCAAAGTTCAAAATGGTGACTCTGGGAATTATTCTACCCTCTCTAAGGCCAGGGGACTGGCTAGCGTCCCTGGACCTCAAGGATGCCTACTTCCATATTCTCATCAGAAGCTCCCATCGAAAGTACCTCAGGTTCGAGCTGCCCTCAGGCCACTACCAGTTCAGAGCAATGCCATTCGGTCTCACCTCTGCTCCAAGGGTATTCACCAAATGCCTGGCAGTAGCAGTTGCCTACCTAAGAAGGCAAAAAATTGCCATCTTCCCTTACCTGGACGATTGGTTCATAGTAGGCCAGTCTCCGGACCAGGTCAAGTTACATCTTCAGTTAATGCAGCAACTGCTTACCTCCTTAGGTTTTCTTCTGAATATCCCAAAGTCAGTTCTAGAACCTGTCCAGCTTCTTACCTTCATAGGCGCAGAACTGAACACACAGGAAGCCAGGGCCTTCCTTCCTCTGGACAGGGCAAAGACCCTAGTCTCCCTGGCCTCCTCTTTCACCCTGCAGGTCTCTCGACCAGCAAGGCATTTTCTGCAGCTCCTAGGACACATGGCTGCTTCCACAGCAGTTGTGCAGGGAGCAAGATTTCAGATGAGGACATCCAGTTCCATTTGAGAGCATTTTGGTCTCAAAGAAAGGATCCTCTTACCAAATTGATCCCAGTAACTCGAACCCTGATCCAAGCCCTACAGTGGTGGCAAGATCAGAGCAACCTGAGACAAGGGGTTCCTTTTGTCACTCAGTCTCATTCCTTAATCCTTACTACAGATGCATCCCTCTTGGGGTGGGGAGCTCACATGGCGACCTCACCACCCAGGGTCTGTGGTCTCCCCAAGAATCTCTGTTCCACATCAACCTGTTGGAGCTCAGAGCAGTTTTTCTAGCACTTCAAGTTTTTTCCAAATCTGTTCAGAACAAGCTTGTACAGGTCAGAACAGACAACACCACTACAATGTGGTACATCAGCAAGCAAGGGGGCACTCAGTCTACGGCCTTGTGCACCGAAGCAATGAAGTTGTGGTCTCTGGCCTACTCCCTGAACACATCCCTTACAGCAGTTCACCTCCCAGGCAAGGACAATGTCCTGGCAGATGCTCTCAGCAGGATCTCTCAGGGCCACCACGAGTGGTCTCTGGATCCCCTGGTCCTGGGAGTGGTATTTGCCAGATGGGGCACCCCACAGATAGATCTTTTTGCAGCCCCAGACAATCACCAACTTCCTCTTTTTTGCTGCAGGCCCCCAGTGTTGGGCTCAGTCCCTCTGGATGCCTTAGTCCTCAGTTGGGAAGGGAAGTTCCTCTATGCCTTCCCTCCCTTCCGTCTCCTGTTCAAAGTGCTAGTCAAGATCAGATCCCAATCCTGCAAAGTCGTTTTGATTGCTCCAGATTGGGCCAGACAACCCTGGTATCCTCCTTCTGTCCTGCAGTCCATCCTCCCTGTGCCTTCCAGGAATCACAATCTGTTAACCTGTGCCCAGGGGAGGGTTTGGTATCCGAATCTCAAATCTCTCAATCTCAAGGCCTGGTTCTTGAAGAGTTAGAGTTTGCGGATCTTCATCTTTCCAAAAGTGTTATGGATATATTGAAGGCCTCTAGGAAGCCTTCCACCAGGGCTACTTACAATTCCAAATGGAAAAGGTTTTCCATATGGTGCTCAGAAAAGCATATTTCCTCAGATTCTGCTGATTTACCCACAGTCTTGGATTATATGGTCCATCTGAACACTTTGGGGCTGAGACCAGCTACCCTGAAGGTGCATTTGGCAGCTGTGTCTGCTTTTATTTCAGCAGGTAAATCCTTCTCTCTTTCAGCTCATCCTGTATTTTCCAAGTTTTTTAAAGGGTTGCTTCACACCAACCCTCCATTCAGAGATCCTGCCCCCGCCTGGGATCTTAATGTTTGCATTGCTCAGCTTATGCAACCCCCCTTCGAGCCCTTGTCCTCAGCTGAGCTTAAGTACTTGACTTGGAAGACTGTGTTTCTAGTAGCCATTACCTCTGCCAGACGCATAAGTGAATTACAAGCATTGTCAGTGGAGCCAGATTTTATCTCCTTTCACAGAGATAAGGTGGCCCTCCGGACTAACAGGAAGTTCCTACCTAAGGTGGTTTCAGATATCCACTTTAATCAATCTATTTCTCTTCCAGTGTACTTTACTGACCATTCCTCCTCTGGTGAGAGGAGGCTGCACAGCCTAGATATGAAGAGAGCCCTTAGTTACTACATAGAGTGTACCACGGGTCACAGGTTTGACTCCCTCCAACTGTTCCTCACTTATGGCGAGGTTGGTAAAGGGAAGCCAGCCACTAAAAGATCCATTGCCAGATGGATTGTCTCTTGTATCCAATTTTGCTACGAGAAGTTGGGTAAAGTTCCCCCCTCAGGCCTGAGTGCTCACTCTACCAGAGGTACAGCTGCTTCTCTGGCTGCTGCCAGTGACATTCCTATTCTAGAAATATGTCAAGCAGCTACCTGGAAAACAGTTCACACTTTTACCAAGCACTACTCCCTGGACATCCAGGCTAGGAGTGATGCTCGGTTTGGCACAGCTGTGCTTCAGAACCTATTCCCTAAGTAGGTTCTGTCCCTCCTCCATGGAGGTACTGCTGTGTAGTCTGCAATTGTCATAATATAGCAAGACTTCATGTTGTTTGAAGAAAAAATTACTCACCTTAGTAATGTTGTTTCTTCTAACGGAGTCTTGCTATATTATGACCTCCCTCCCTCCCTGCCTGCCCCTCTTAGAACCTCTGTTTTGGTATGTGGGTGGACAGTACAGTGTTTGCACTTTTTTGATGCCCACCTTGTTATTTTTTCACCCTACTTTTTGGGTGAATTGGTGTTGTGTTTTTTCATTTTTTGCGTCTCTGACTTGAGTCTTTGTTTGAGGCCAAAAAATGGGCGTTTATGTTGGTAGCCAGTTGGCTAGTGTAGGTTCACAGCTTCCACACAGAGCCTTAGTGAGTTTTAGCTCGTAAAGATCTGACAGTTTGCGTTTGAAGAACAACAGACAGAGTTTTCAGCCGAGCTCGCACTCTGAGTTCCATGCCTGCATGAAAAGTTAACTATTTCACCTCCGGAGCAGTTCGAAGATGGGGACTCACTGCAATTGTCATAATATAGGAAGACTCCATTAGAAGAAACAACATTACTAAGGTGAGTAATTTTTTCTTTCCGTCCATGGAACTGACTTGAGGGTTTAAATAGTCTCCTCCGCCTTACCCTCCTCCAAGAAATGTTTTCCGCCCTCAAATAAATACGCTTTCATGTTAGTCAATTGTTGCAGGGTACTGTTTGCTTTCTTAAATGGGCAGTACAAGAACTGGAATCTGAGTAGTGGGAGGTAGCATTGTTTTTTTGGGGGGGGGAGTCAGATCTACCCCCCCACCTCCACCCGAGGAGCTCCTAAAGATCCACCCCCCCTTTTTTTTGATTCATGTGAGAGGGGCATGAGGTGGATCTGTCCTGTTGAAACAAGACACACTAGTTTGGGACCTGGACCAAGGAACAGAACAAGTCTGTGGAGTGATCGAGTTGTGGAGCCCGTGCATTTTATTAAGGACTAGGAGAACAGAAGAACCTTAATGCCTTCAAATTGACTTAAAAACCCTTGAAACAAATGATTATCAGAGCCACCTAGTGTCTCAGAAGGAAAAAGTAATTAAGAAGTGTCTGAAACTACAGCTCCCAAGGAAAACAATAGACATAGTGTTCTGATTTCAGTTGAAAAAGCCACAGTTTTTTCTTAAACATGTATATACTAAAAATATAAAGTTCAGCTTTTGGGATTAACAATATTTGTTTACCGTATTTTATATATATATATATATATATATATATATATAAGGCAGAAACCTCTGTTTAATGCATTAGGGTTGTTCCACAGTGACAAAAGTGAGGAAATTCGGTGTTAGGGTTGAAACCCCCACCCGCCAACTGGCATTGGGGTGCGCATTGGGATCATCAGCCTAGCTCTCACCCCATTACATGTGTAAAGCAGCAGAAGTATGGAGAATGGGGTGAGAGTTGGGACCGGCGATCTCAATGCGCACCTCTGTAGTGCTGGCGGGTGGGGCGGGGAGGTCCAAGGGGGTTTTCAACCCTAACACCGAATTTCCTCACTTTTGTCGCTGTGGAACAACCCTAACTAATGCATTAAACAGAGTTTTTTACCTCTAATTTCCCTTCTTTTTGAGAATGATAACGAGAAATAGTGAATGTAATGCAGCGGCAGGAGTGCAGGGCCCTCTGGGCCCCGCGCTCCCGCCACGTGATGTCTTGTGGCATAGTAACAGGAACAGCAACGCAAACAGAAGTGCTAACAGTGGCGCACATGGTAACGCAAGCATGAATGAGAACAGAAAGGGTAACGCACACGGTGGTGTAGACGGGAACGGTCTGCCACGTGATTTGTTGTCACATAGTAACATGGTGCCTGTAAACGGAAATGACAATGGGCATGGTGACACAAAGTGAAACAGAAAGAGAAACAGTACTGTAGACACAAATGGCAAAAAATAACAGAAACACAAGCGCAAATGAAAATGCAAAGAATAGCACATGGTGGCGTAAGCGTCAACGTAAGTGAAACGGGTACAGAACCGCAAGCGTAAAGGGCAACGGTAACAGTAATGTAAGGGCACAGGCTGGTTTTCCCCAAAAGCTGCATAGAGAAAGACAGTGAGTACAAAGAATGTATGCATAATAATGGATATCGGAGCAGAAAATGAGGACTTGGAATACTAAATTGGTTATATCTCAGGAACCGTACGACGTAGAAAAAAAATTTAAAAGTCATATAATTTACGACTGTCCTGGCTAGTTTTGTACTTAGCTGCCATTAGGGGGCTAAGCATTTTTCTGACGAAAAGTCTGTATCTCACACCGTTTCCGAGATACGGGCCCTGAAAGGCGCGGCGAATGCTGTAATGTTATCCTAGGGTAAAAGAGAAGTTCGGAGTGCCATAACTTTGCGTCCCTGTAATATTTTTTCACCAAACCACTGAAAGGCACATCTGTGGGCTGTTTGCTGTGTTCCTCAAATTAATTTCAGGAAAAAGACCAAACCGTTATTTTGCAGCAGGGTGCCAAAGGATTCCTGTATCGTCGGGCGCCGTAATGTTATCCTATGGGAAAAAACGTCAACTTTGGAGTGCCGTAACTTTGCCTCCATGTAATATTTTTTCAATACAACACTGAAAGGCACATCTGTGAGATTTCGGCTGCATTCCCTCTAAATTTCAGCCCAAAACTCCCAACCATTCTTTTGCAGCGGAGTGCCAAAGAATTACCGTTATTTGGGGCATAGTGTCGCAAAGTAGTGTCGCAATTTGTGAAAGCTTTCGAAAATATTTGAGACACTTTCATGAGTGCGACACTACTTTGTGAAAGTACTTTTTCCAGAAATCTGAAAAACATATTTCTGGGGTGTTTTACCCCAAAATAAAGACATGGCTAGCATCCTCAGGGCCCGACTAGGTGAATACAAAAGAATTAGGTTGCTAGAGGGTCTCAATTTTAAATACCAAGCATTTTCTGATCACTAACTGAAAACAAAATGGCGGATTGCGACAGTAACAGGGCTATTGCGACAGTAAAAAGTGCATTTGCGACACTGTCGAACTTTTTGTTAACTTTTCCCATTGACTTATAATGGGAAATTGTTTTTGGAATAACTTTTGAACCGTTTAATATTTTTTCACGAAATCTTCGAAAGGCACATCAGGGACCCTGGCCGCACATTCTCTGAAGATTTCGGGCAGGTCGCACAAACCGTGCAACCTGTAGGCACAACAGCAGAATTCCAGAAAAAGCGTAAATGCACACGCAGATCATGCTTAATAACTCCGCAGCCGTACATCTGACCAGTACAAAACTTGGCAGATCCCAAGGCCGATGGTTCTTGATCATGTATGCCAAATTTCAGGTAAATCCGTCAAACGGTTGCAAAGTTATTAAGGTGCAAAATTTTGGGTTTAACCTAGAAATGGCTCCTCAACCCTAACTATGGTAGCACTAACGTGCTACCATAATATATATATATTCAATGTTAGGGTTGAAACCCCCTTTGCTCCCCTCCAGCCCACCTCCCCAACTGGAATTGGGGTGCGCATTGGGGTCATCGGCCCTAAGTGTCACCCCATCACATGTGGAAAGAAGCTGAGGAATAGGAGAATGGGGTGACAGTTGGGACCAATGGCCCCAATGCACACCCTGATTCCAGTTGGGGGGTGGGCTGGAGGGGTGCAAAGGGGGTTTCAACCCTAACATCGAATTTCCTCGCTTTTGTCGCTGTGGAACAACCCTAACTTATGCATTAAATGGAGCTTTTTGCCACTAATTTCCTTCTTTTTGAGAATGATAATGAGAAATAGTGAATGTAATGCAGCAGCGGGAGCGCGGGGGTGATGTCTTGTGGCATTGTAACATTGTGCCGACCAACGCAAATCGTAATGCGCATGGTGATGCAAAGCGAAACAGAAAGAGGAACAGTACTGTAGACAGAAATGTTAAAAACAAGTAGGCAACGCAAGCAAAGAAAAGCATAAAGGGTAATGCACATGGTGGCGTAAACGGAACGGTAAGTGAAATGGGTAATGGAACCGCAAGCAGAAATGTAATGGTAAGAGTAATGTTATGACAGGCTGGTTTTCCACAAAGTGTATAGAAAGACAGCGAGTAGAAAGAATGTATGCAAAATAATGACTCTCGGAACACAAAATCAGTAGTTGTAATAGTAAATTGCTTATATCTCAGTAACCGTCGACATAGAAAAAAATTAAAAGTCATATGTATTACCACTTTCTTGGCTAGTTATATGCGGAGGGCTATAATTTTAGACAAAACTCCATTATTTACGCACGTTTCGGATCGGCTGCCTCAAAGCGTGACGCCGTAATGTTATCTATGAAAAAAAAACAGAAGTTCGGACTGCCATAACTTTTGAACCGTTTAATATTTTTCACGAAATCTTCAAAGGCACATAGGGACCCTGCCGCCCCGCGTTCCCTAGAAAGATTTCGGGCAGGTCGCGCAAACCATACGACCTGTAGGCGCGACCGTAGAATTCCAGAAAAAGCATAAATGCGCGCACAGATCATGCTTAATAACTCCACAGCTGTATATCCAACTGGTACGAAACTTGGCAGATCCCAAGGCCTATGGTTCTTGATCCTGTATTCCAAATTTCAGGCAAATCCATCAAACAGTTGCAAAGTTATTAAGGTGCAAAGTTTTGGGGTTTAACATAGAAATGGCTCCTAACCTAACTATGGTAGCACTACCGTGCTACCATTATATATATATATATATATATATATAGTTTGTTTTTTTAGTAGTTTCAAAACTTTAAAAGCATTGGTGTTAGTAATGCATTTAGAAATATATTTTTTTAATTGTCTTTACAGTTAAACATGCAGTTTCATGTGAGAACGCTTTTTTGGGGGACGAGGTTCAAATTATTTTAATCATGGGCACAGTACTTGGTAAAGACACACCTTTGATGATAAAGTGTATTTTTTCTTTTAAGTTTGAGAAGTGGAGTTGCGTTGCACATGTTAAAAATACCAGCTGCAATTAACAACTAGTTGTAGAAGCAAAAGGCTGGGCATTTTTTTTATCCTACTTTCTTTTTACTGATATTATAAACTGAGCCAGGAAAAAAGTAAGACTGAACAGATCAGAGCTGACATTAACAAGCATTTGTCAATGCCGAATGTTTGCTTGCTGGCATTAGCAGTGGAAGTGCAGGAGTTAGACAGATGCAGTATAGGAATTGCAGTGATGTACTGAACTGACACTAACTCCACCCACACCTTGCAGAGATGGACAGGCATTGGGGTGTGTCTTTGGGTCGTCACCCATAACTGTCACGAAATTTCACCTCACCCTACCCTGTACACACTGACAAGTGCCAAGGTGTGCCTTGGGGTGTTTAGGCTTTACACTCACCTCATTCTATAAGGAAATACACTGAAATGGGTGCAGTATAGGAGAATGGTGTGAACTCAGAAGCCAAAGAGTCCAAGGTGCACCTCGATGCCTGTCACTAGCTGCAGGGGGGGTAGCGTGGGGGTGGACTGGCATGAGCATTACTGTCGACAATCCCAAGTTACACCCCTGATGCCTGTCAGTCCCTACAGGGTATGGCGGACGCCTGTCAGACCCTACAGTGTAGGGTTTATGGTCAGAAACCCTGATGCCCTGGGTGTTTCTTGGTATTTTTACTCCAAGTTTTCAATATGGGCTTTTTGTGACCCCACCGCATGAACAGTGACACTATCAGTTTGTTAGCCGGAAGGTGATTTTGCACAGTGACTGCGCCATTAACGCCACAGATGCGAAAACACATTTCCAACAAGATGTGAAAAATGACAGCTGTACTGTTCATAAGGAGGTGTAAAAAAATGGTAATGTTGAAAATCTGGAATGGAAATATAAAAAAAATGCTGAAGTCACGAACTTGCATAGAAACTGCACAACACATACCCGTAATGCAATTATTTGTGGGATTTTTTTCACCAGATTTTCAATATAGGCATTTTGGGACCTCCACTCATGAACAGTGTTACTGTGATTTTCTTAATCTGTCCAAACACTGATTTCCCATAGTGACCATGCTATTCTGCACCGGAAGCATGAAAACTCATTTCAACCAGGTTGTGAAAAATGACAGCTGTACTGTTCATAAGTAGGTGTGAAAAAATGGCAATGTTGAAAATCTGGAGTGAAAATATTACAGATTCACGAATTTGTGAGTGTGTGTGGAAACTGTGCAACACACGCTCGTAACACAGTCATTTTTTGGAATGTTTTCACCAAATTTGCAGCGTAGGCTTTTTGAGAGCCCACCTCATGAACAGTGACACTGTCGTTTCATTAATCGGTCCCGAAAGGTGATTCTGCACAGTGACTGCGAAATCACCTTTCGGGACTGAATAACCAAATGACAGTCACTGAATTCATGAGGTGGGATCTCAAGAACCCCATGTTGAACATTTGGTGCAAAAATTTGAAAAAATAACCGAGATATGCACCAAAGTTGAAAAAAAACTATTTATGCCATTTTATAGCTTACCAGCATTTCTTCAGTTCGCGGTTGGCTTTGAAGAGTGCAGATGTGTTCCCACTCCACTGAAGATCATCATGCCGGCCTCCGGAGGTAAGTATGGGGTGAAGGTGTGTGTATGGGGAGGTGGGGTATGCAGAGGGTGGGCGCAGGTTGCTGGGGGGGGCAAGAGAGTTAACAAGGGGCCATTTCTTTTGTTACAGGATTTTTTATTGTTTCACGTGGATAACATGGGACTTTTGCCACTGGGGTGGGCTCCGCGTGGCATCTGAAGGCACATTGGGGGCAGTGGAGCCAGGGGGATTAGGCACCCCCATTGGCCATACAGTGTGGGGGAAGGATATATGAGTACGCTGGACTTCTACCACGGCCGGGTGGGCTCCCAGCATGACAGCTGGAAGTTTGTTCAGTTAGGGAGGGGGACACTGGAGCCAACAGGGATTGGGCACCCCCCGTCAGACATACAGTGTGCTGGGGGGGAGTGTGCATGAGCTGAGGGGGATTGGGCACCCCCTCGGCACACAGCAAAGCGGGGGGTGCATGCATACAACCACTGCTACAATCAGCGGTGGTGATATGGAGGCAGTTTGCATACTGCTGACGGCAGGGCAGTATGCAAATTGCCTACATGTTACCACCGCTGATTGTAGCGGTCATTTACTTTCAACTGTACACCACTGCAATCTGAACTGCTGTCATAGACAGCTGGGGTATTCACTGGTGCAATGCGGCTGCGTCTGCAAAAATGCTGAGGGCATTGGAAGCGGGGGTGCCACACCTACGAAAACTCGTATGGTGGCACTATGTTTCTTGCACATGCGTGCAAGCAAACACAAAGAAATGTGATGTTCCTAAGGTCTGTTGCATGCACTATGCTTTCATTTTCGTGGGAGGGGCATGAGGTGGATGTATCATGTTGGAACAACTATCAGAGCTGCCATCCCCCTGGACATGCCATTTGTCACTCATTTAAAATAACACAAATGTAGTTTCACATTTTTACTATGAGGGAAGCAAGAAGATGAACCAGCATGGTTAACAAATACACTGATTGACACCTGTGAATGAGTGGGGAGGGGGAGTTTTTTTCTAACATTCCTGGTGGTTTTATACTCCCTGGAACCTGCTATTCAGTTTTTTTTTTATTACATCTTGTCCCAGAGTGCAGGTTGCTCTATTGATTAATAGCTCCGGTGGAGGCCAGTGTCTTGTTACATTGTCTTTTGCTTCAAATTAATTACAGACTTTACGGCAGCCAAAGGAGACACACTTTGAGTCTTAGGGTATGTATAGCATAATTAATAAGTTTTCATATGCATAATCTTTCCATTCATGTTATTGCTAGACATACTGCAGCTGGCTTGGCTTGAGGAAGGGTGAACATGGTCAGGACCTCGTAGCAATTGAGATGCATATGCAGCAAATAAATCCAGATGCACTCACTGCCTGCTGAATATGGAAGGGTTGCAGGAACCCATGGAATGATTACGGGGGTTGGGGGAGGCTGATGGTCATCAAAATGGAAAGGGATTTTGGGGTAATCATATTGGATGACCTAAAGGTGGCTAAACAATGTACCAAAGCTGTGAGGAGAGCCAGTGGAATGTCGTGGTGCATAGGGAGAGGTATTACCAGCAGAAGGAAGGAGGTGGTGATGCTACTGTGTAGATCACTGGTAAGGCCTCATTTGGAATATGGTGTCCAGTTCTGGAAGCCGCATTTCTGTCATGCAACTTTAAATCACAAATGGGTTAAATGGTTCTATTTTAGATTTCTATCCCTTTCCCCTACTTCTCCCACTGGTTATGCATAATCTTTCCATTCATGTTATTGCTAGACATACTGCAGCTAGCTTGGCTTGATGAAGGGTGATCATGGTCAGGACTCCTTAGCAATTGAGATGCATATGCAGCAAATAAGTCAGATCGCCCCAACTTCCTGCTGAATATGGAAGGGTTGCAGGAACCCAGGGAATGATTACAGGGGGCTGATATTCATCAAAATGGAAAGGGATTTTGGGGTAATCATATTGGATGAACTAAAGATGGCTAAACAATGTACCAAAGCTGTGAGGAGAGCCAGTGGAATGCTGTGGTACATATGGAGAGGTATTGCCAGCAGAAGGAAGGAGGTGGTGATGCTACTGCGTAGATCACCTTTCCCCTACTTCTCCCACTGGATAGCCTTTTGGAACACAACCAGAACATGGCTAGCATGATGAATGCACCTACACAAGCTGCTTCTCAGTCTACAGCACTGTCTTTTTAAAATGCTAACTTCTTATTAAAATATGGCATCATTTTTCCATCCATGTTATTGCTAGACATAGTGTAGCTAGCTTGGCCTGAGGAAGGGTGAACATGGTGAGGACCCTTTAGCAATTGAGATGCATATGCAGCAAATAAGTCCCAATGTGCTAACTTACCCTATAACTGTTAAGTGTCACAGTTTGCATTTTCTTCTTGAAATGGTTACTTTTACATTTATGTTTATTTTAAAATATTTAATTTTCTGACCATGTGGTTATGTCATGGACCATAACTGATCTCCAGCCTTAATCCCCCCACCCCCCATGCTCCAGCTTGCATAGAAGATAGTGCTTGTAGACAAATCTAATCATTTTGCCTCTGTGTTCTGGTGTGTGTGTGTGTGTGTGTGTGTGTGTGTGTGCTTTTAATTCAATTGCTTGAGTCTTGCATAGAAAACAGTGCTTGTAGACAATCTAATCATTTTGCAGCTGTGTTCTGCTGTGTGTGTGTGTGTGTGTGTGTGTGTGTGTGTGTGTGTGTGTGTTCCTCTGAGGCTGTTATTACAACCTAGGAAAGGTACTTCCCCAGACATAGCAGCAGTACATTGTACAGCAGATATAAAATGTCAATAAGCAGGTCATGCAACAGATGTGCTGAGGAGTTACTGAAGCATGACATGTACAGCTGTCATTTTTCACATCCTGTTCAAAATGTGTTTTTGGACCTGTGGTGCCAAATGGCACAGTCGCTGTGCAAAATCTCCTTTTGGCTAATGAACTGATAGTGTCACTGTTCATGCGGTGGGGTCACAAAAAGCCCATGCTGAAAACGTGGAGTGAAAATACCAAGAAACACCTAAGGCATTAGTGTTCAAACAACATGAAGTCTTGCTATATTATGACAGTAGCAGTTTGTCCCACCACTAGAACTGCTCCGGAGGTGAAATGGTTAATACCATTCCAAAATAGAACTTTGAGCACAAGCTCAAGAAGCAGCTCTATCTGTGTAATTTCAAACCTGAACTGTCAGATTCTTTACTCCGCCTCAGTGAACAGTCGCTCCGGAGATTTCTCCTACTGCTCGGTTCATTTCTCGGTTTAAACAGTGTTTTCTCGGTTCGATTCAACCGAGAATAGTTTTATTTTAACCGCAAAACCGTTGGTTCAAGCTCTGTCTGTGGTAATCGTAAGTAAATTAAAGGTTTTGTCTGTGTGGAACTTGTAAGTTTATCGGTTCGGTTTTGAACCAATCAGCTGGGTTTAAAACTTATTAACTTTAAAGTTTAACATTTTAGAGTGCGGTTCCCGGTTCTTATCGGTTCTAAAAAAAACGGATTTTATTACGGTTTTGTTCCAATACCCGTGACACGGTTAGGAACCGATAAGGGTGTCTTGCCTGGCACTGCCGTTTAAAGGGCAAGTTTTTCTGGGTAGGCTGGCATTATGTCTGAGAAACCCAAAAGGAAAACCCGGCCCACTGGGTTTCAACACTGTGATGTCTGTGGGGAAGTCTTTGCCAAGGCTGACCCACACACCACATGTGTCTATTGTCTGGGGTTTGACCACCTCCAGTCAGACTGCCAGATATGTAAGAATTTCCCTGCAGCCACCCTGGAAAAGAGATTGGGCAGGCTCAGGGAACGAGAGGCCAAAAAGTCAGCTGACCCGGATGGCCAGCCCGGTTCGGTGCCAACCGAACCGGAGGGAGTGCCCTCTGACCAGGGCGAGACTTCCTCGGGCCAAAGAAAAGCTGGTTCTGAGGAACCAATTCCAGTAAAGAAAACAAGAAAGTCAGCAGGTTTGAGTCAAAACCCTTCTCCAACTGTTGCAGAGATAGCAAAAGCCATACAGATTGTCCAGTCACTGTCTCAGGTTCCATCCGAACCGCCACTATCTGGCAAAAGGTCGGTTCGTCCGGTTCCAGTGGTTCAGGAATATGATGTTGAGGAATTTTATGAACCAGAGGAGGGGGAGGATGATTATGAACAGTATGAATGTGGCTGGGAAGGTCTGGGTGTGCCCATTGAACCGGACATTTCCCCAGACAGATCTCTAGAATCTCCCCCTATGCTATCTGAGTCCCCATCTCATTTTATGTTTTACAAAAAAGTTGCTGAAACCCTCCAGCTTCCCTTGGAAGAAGCTGTGGATGAGCAAGAGGAGCCTGATTTTGTAGAAATGATGGATATTCCAGAGTCTAGGAGATTGTCTATTTCTTTGCATAAGTCTTTTAGGAAGCAAACAATAAAATTTTAAAGCTCCTAATTCTGTGCCTCCTGTAGATAAAAGATGGACAGAAGGTACACATTGTCAGGTCCTGATACAGAATTCCTTTCTCAGCAATGCAGTCATGTTGGGGTAGTTCAGGCTGCAGCCTGTGATAAAGCTAATATCCCCCTGGCTTCACATCCTCCTGACAAGGATTCCAGGAAGATTGATGCCATGGCGAAAAAACAGTATATGACAGCCTCTCTGGGACTCAGGCAAGCAAATTATATGGCTTATGTAGCTAGGTATCAGAAATCTAGATGGGATACTGTTATGGAATTAGCCAAGCAAGCCCATGGCCAGCTGGCTAGCGAACTAGAACAGGTGGCTGCTGATGGCATTGAGGCTTCTAAGGTACAGTTTCATGCTGCTGTGGATGTTAATGATGTTTCCTGTAGGGTCATGGCCACATCTATAGCTTTTCGTAGGTTGGCCTGGCTCAGGTGTACTAGTCTGTCACAGGATACCCAGACTAAGGCTATGGATTTTCCTGTGGTGGGAAATTCTCTGTTTGGGAGCAGACAGAGAATTACATGAAAAGATGGATGAATATGGGACTACTTACAAAGTGCCCAAGCTAAGCGGCAAGCCACTCCTCAGAGGCATACCCCAGGGGTAGGGGTAGGCCTTTTCACAGGCCTTTTTACCAGACTCAGGCCTCCTCTGCCTATGCTCAGAGGGGCTTCTTCAGAGGCAGAGGCAGACGAGGGGTGGGCAGGCCTGCTCCCACCCCTCAGCCTAAAGCTCCTGCTAAGCAGGCACCCTGATGGGGTGCCCAGGGCCGATTCTCCTTTACCGGTAGGGGGCAGGCTGGCTTACTTCAGTCAGAACTGGGCTTCTTTAACCTCAGACAAGTGGGTTCTGGAAGTAGTAAGCAGGGTCTGGTTCTC
Organism: Neoceratodus forsteri; assembly: GCA_016271365.2. NCBI lineage: Eukaryota > Metazoa > Chordata > Ceratodontiformes > Ceratodontidae > Neoceratodus > Neoceratodus forsteri. The sequence goes on along the minus strand of CM028129.1, from coordinate 211,998,048 downwards.
AGCTTCAAAAGTTTCCCAAGTTGAGAACCAGACTTTTCTACCTGCAAGTGCTTAGAGACCTTGCTCTGAAGCAGAGGTCTCAACCCTGTTGGCTCTCAGAGCAGTGGAAGGGTTCCTCCCCTGCACCAGGGCAGGGGTCTGTATTCCAGATACTTCCTTACCCCAAAAAAGACAGGAGAATGGCGGCCCATATTAGACCTCAGATATCTGAACAAGCATCTTTTGAAACCAAAGTTCAAAACGGTAACTCTGGCAATGATTTTACCCTCCCTAAGGCCAGGGGACTGGTTAGCCTCCCTGGACCTCAAGGATGCCTATTTCCACGTCCTAATCAGAAGCTCCCATCGAAAGTACCTCAGATTCGAACTACCCTCAGGTCATTACCAGTTCAGAACAATGCCCCTCGGCCTTACCTCTGCCCCAAGGGTATTCACAAAGTGTCTAGCAGTGGCAGTGGCTCACTTAAGGAGGCAAAGGATTGCTGTTTTCCCTATCTAGACGATTGGCTCATTGTAGGCCAGTCCCCAGAACATGTAAATCTCACTGCAAGTTACCAGCAGCTTCTCACCTCCTGGGCTTTCTGCTAAATCTACAAAGTCGGTTCTGGAACCAGTCCAGGTACTCACCTTTATAGGGGCAGAGTTGGACACAAAGCTAGCCAGAGCTTTTCTTCCCTTAGAAAGGGTGACAATTTAGTGACTCTGGCCTCCTCCTTCACCCTGCAGGGTCTCGGCCAGCAAGACACTTTCTGCAGCTCCTGGGACACATGGCTGCATCCACAGCTGTTGTGCAGGGAGCAAGATTTCAGATGAGAGACATTCAGTTTCACTTGAGAACCTATTGGTCTCAGAGAAGAGACCCCCTTTCCAAGTTGGTCCCAGTGACTCGAAACTTGATCCAGGCCCTCCAGTGGTGGCAGGATCAGAGCAATTTAAGATTGGGGTCCCTTCATTCCCCCTGCTCACAATTTGACTCTCACTACAGATGCTTCCCTTCTGGGTTGGGGAGCCCACATGGGCGACCTTTCCACTCAGGGAGTGTGGTCCCCCCAGGAATCTCTGCTCCACATCAATTTGCTGGAACTCAGAGCTGTCTTTTTAGCTCTTCAAGCATTTTCTGCATCTGTCCACAACAAGGTGATACAAGTCAGAACAGACAACACCACAACAATGTGGTACATCAACAAACAGGGGGGCACTCGGTCTTCGGCCTTGTGCACCGAGGCAATGAAGTTGTGGTCTCTGGCCTATTCCCTGAACACTTCCCTCACAGCAGTTCATCTTCCAGGGAAGGACAATGTCCTAGCGGATGCTCTCAGCAGGATTTCCCAGGGCCATCACGAATGGTCCCTGGATCCTCAAGTGCTGGGGATAGTCTTTGCCAGATGGGGCACCCCTCAGATAGATCTTTTGCAGCCCCAGACAATCACAAACTTCCTCTGTTCTGTTGCAGGCCTCCAGTGTTGGGCTCAGTCCCCTGGATGCCCTTCTCCTGGATTGGGAGGAGGAAGTTTCTTTATGCTTTCCTCCTTCCTCTCCTATTCAAAGTATCAGTCAAAATCAGATCTCAGCCTTGCAGGGTGATTCTGATTGCCCAGGATGAGCCAGGCAGCCCTGGTACCACTCCTTCTGTCACTGACAATCCATCTTCCCTTGCCTCCCAGGATTCACAACCTGTTAACTTGTGCCCAGGGAAGGGTTTGGTATCGGACCTCAAATCCCTCAACCTCAAGGCCTGGCTCTTGAGGAGTTAGAGTTGCTGATTTACACCTCTCTCAAGGTGTTCTTGAAATCCTAAAGGCTTCAGAAAGCCTTCCACTAGAACTACTTATAGTTCTAAATGGAAAAGGTTTTCCATTTGGTGTGCTAGAAAAATATTTCCCCAGAATCTGCTGATTTGCCCATTGTATTAGATTACATGGTCCATCTTAATTCCTTGGGTCTCAGACCAGCTACCCTGAGAGTCCATTTGGCAGCTGTATCTGCTTTTGTGTCAGCAGGAAAGTCATCCCTCTTTCCACTCACCCTGTGTTTTCCAAGTTTTTAAGGGATTACTCCATACTAATCCACCCTTCGGACACCGGCCCTGCCTGGGACCTTAATGTTTGTATTGCCCAGTTAATGCAACCCCTTTGAACCTCTGTTTTCTGCAGAGCTTAAGTATCTAACTTGGAAAACTGTTTTCTGGTGGCTATCACTTCTGCTAGAGCGTAAGTGAGTTGCAAGCCTTGTCAGTGGAAACTGACTTTATTTCTTTCCACAGGGATAAGGTAGTCCTTAGGACTAATAGGAGATTTTACCTAAGGTGGTTTCAGATTTCCATCTTAACCAATCTATCTCCCTTCCAGTATTTTCACTGATCACTCCTCTTCTGGTGAGAGGAGGTTGCACAACCTGGATGTTAAGAGCTCTTAGTTACTATATAGGCGTACCAAGGTCTCAGTTCGAATCCTCAACTTTTCCTTACCTATGGTGAAGTTGGAAAAGCAAACCTGCCACTAAGAGATCAATTGCCAGGTGGATTGTCTCTTGTATCCAATTTGTTATCAGAAACTGGGCAGAGATCCCCCTCTGGCTTGAGGCTCATTCTACCAGGGTACAGCTGCGTCTCTAGCTGCTGCCAGAGCATCCTATATTAGAGATATGCCAGGCTGCTACTTGGACAACGGTACACACTTTACCAAGCATTACTCCTGGATGTCCAGGCCAGGAGAGATGCTCGGGTTTAGCACAGCTGTTCTTCAGAGCCTATTCCTAAGTAGGTTCTGCCCTCCTCCATGGAGGTACTGCTGTGTAGTCTGCTACTGTCATAATATAGCAAGACTTCATGTTGTTTGAAGAAAAAATTACTCACCTTAGTAATGTTGTTTCTTCTAATGGAGTCTTGCTATATTATGACCTCCCCCCCAGCCTGCCCCTCTCAGAACTTCTACTTGGGTGGGGTGCGGGCAACTTAGTGTGGGCACTATTTTATGCCCTTTTAGCGTTTCTCCCCTTTTGGGAGTTTGGGGTGTGTGTGTTTTATTATACTGTTGTTTTATTCTCATGTTGTTAGAATTGTGTTAGTAGTTCTGGTCCCTGACTTGAGTCTTGGGTGTTGGGACCAGCAATGGTGTAATATTTAGGTAGCCATTTGGCTAGTGTAGGTTACAGCTTCCACACAGACCTTAGTGAGTTTTTGCTCGTAAAGATCTGACAGTTCAGGTTTGAAATTACACAGATAGAGCTGTTTCTTAGAGCTCGTGCTCAAAGTTCTATTTTGGAATGGTATTAACCATTTCACCTCCGGAGCAGTTCTAGTGGTGGGACAAACTGCTACTGTCATAATATAGCAAGACTCCATTAGAAGAAACAACATTACTAAGGTGAGTAATTTTTTCTTTCTGACCATAACACCCTGTACTGTAGGGACTGACAGACGCCAGGGGTGTGACTTGGGATTGTCAACAGTAATGCTCATGCCATTCCACCCCATCCTCACCCTGCAGCCAGTGACAGGTATTGAGGTGTGCCTTTGACTCTTCAGCCCCAAAGTTCACTCCATTCAAACAACATGAAGTCTTGCTGTATTCTGACTGTTGCAGTTAGGTCCTGCCTTTCAGCTACCCCGGAGAACAAAGAGTTAACTTTCCATGGCTAGCATGGAACGTTCAGTGCGAGCTCAGTTGAAGCCCCTGTCTGCTGTTGTTTAAACTCCAACTATCAGATTCTTTACTCCGCCTCACTGAACAGTTGCTCCGGAGATTTCTCTTTTCCTCGGTTCAAAAAAGTCGGTTAAAGTGTAATTTTTGGCTCAGTTTCTACTATATTTCTGCTTCCGAATCTGTCGGTTTAAGTCTCTGTCTGTGGTACCATGAGTACTAGATAGGTTTTACATTTAGTTTCTGTGTGGAACTTGTAAATTTCGGATCAGTTCGGCTGAACCAATCAGTTTAGTTTAAAAAAGTTTGTGAATTTACTTAGAGCGTGGTAACCGGTCCGTATCGGTTCTAAAAAAACAGATTTTATTATGTTTTTTTCCAAGACCCTATAACACGGTCAGGAACCGATAGGGGAGTCTTGCCTGGCGGATTGCGAAAAAAGGGTAAGTTTTGGATAGGATTGGCCATGTCTGAAACCTAAGAAAAAAGCGGGCCACTGGGTTTCAACACTGCAGTGTGTGTGGGAAGCCTTTGCTAAGGCTGATCCCCACCACTCGTGTTGTGTCTGGGTTTGACCACCTCGATTCAGACTGCCAAATTTGTAAAATTTTCCCAAAGCTACCCTGGATAAGAGAGTAGGCAGACTGAGGGAAAGGGAGGCCGAGAAGTCCGCTGACCCGGATGGCCAGCCCGGTTCAGTTCCGACCAAACCAGATGGAGTGCCCTCTGACCAGGGCAAAACTTCTTCAGGCAAAAGGAGAGCCGATTCTGAGGAGTCGGTTCCGGTTAAAAGGAAGAGAAGAGATAAATCATCCGGTTCGGGTCCAGAAATTCAAACTCCGACCGCTGATGAGCTAGCCAAGGCAATAAGAATAGTGCAGTTACTAACTTCGGTTCCGGCCGAACCGGCACCATTTGGCAGGGGCTCGGTTCGGTCGGTTCCCCCGGTTCCGGATTACACTTCAGAAGAATTTTATGAACCAGAGGAGGAGGAGGAGGGAGAGTATGAGGATGATGGTGATTATGAAAGTCTGGATGTACCTATTGACCCGGACATCTCCACAGACAGACCTTCAGGTGCTTCTCCCCCTAGGCTTTCTGAGTCCCCTTCCCACTTTATGTTTTACAAAACAGTGGCTGAAATCCTCCCGCTTCCAATGGAGGAAGCAGTAGAGGATCAGGAGGAGCATGATTTTGTTGAAATGATGCACATCCCAGAGTCCAGGAGACTGTCTATTCCCCTCCATAAATCTTTTGGGAAACAGGCAATTAAAATTCTAAAGACTCTTAACTCCATACCTCATGTGGACAGACGAATGGACAAGAGGTACACCCTTTCAGGCTCGGACACGGAGTTCTTTTCTCTGCAATGCAGCCATGTTGGGGCAGTGCAGGCTGCTGCCTGTGATAAGGCAAATATTCCCTTGGCATCACACCCCCCAGATAAGGACTCCAGGAGGATTGATGCCATGGCAAAGAAGCAGTACATGACAGCATCTTTGGGACTCAGGCAGGCTAACTATATGGCCTACACAGCTAGATACCAGAAGTCCAGATGGACACTGTGCTGGCTCTGGCTAAACAGGCCCCTGACCAGCTTGTCAAGGAGCTGGAGCAGGTGGCTGCAGATGGGATTGAGGCATCCAAAGTGCAATTTCATGCTGCTGTGGACTCCAGTGATGTTTCATCTAGAGTCATGGCTACATTTGTGGCCCTTCAGAGGATGGCTTGGTTCACATGTACTAGCCTATCACAGGATACCCAGGCTAAGGCCATGGATATCCCTGTCATTAGTAATTCTCTGTTTGGGGAGCAGACAGAGAACTACATGAAAAAGATGGACGAGTGCAGGACCACCTACAGGAGTGCTCAGGCCAAAGAAAGGCAAGCCACTCCTCAAAGGCAGCAGTCCAGGGGCAGGGGCAGGCCTTTTCAAAGGCCTTTTTACCAAGACCAGTCACTCCTCTTCTTCCAATGCTCAGAGGAGGTTCTTCAGAGGGAGAGGCAGACAGGGAATGAGCAGGCCTGCTTCCACCCCTCAGCCTAAAGCCCCTGCCAAGCAGATACCCTGATGGGTCTGCCTGGGCTGATTCTCCAATACCTGTAGGGGGCAGGCTGGCTTACATTGTCCAGGACTGGGAGTCTCTGACATCAGACAAGTGGGTCCTAGAAGTTGTAAGCCAGGGACTGGTTCTCAGCTTCAAAAAATTTCCCAAGATGAGAACCAGATCCTTTCCACCTGCAAATCCATCAGAGACCCTTGCCCTAGAGGCAGAGGTTTCTTCCCTCCTGGCTCTCAGAGCCATAGAGAGGGTTCCTACCCTACACAAGGGCAAAGGATTATACTCCAGGTACTTCCTAACCCCCCAAAAAACAGAAGAATGGCGGCCCATCCTGGATCTAAGATATCTGAACAAGCACCTTTTAAAACCAAAGTTCAAAATGGTGATTCTGGGAATAATTCTGCCCTTTCTAAGGCCAGGGGACTGGCTAGCCTCCCTGGACCTCAAAGATGCCTATTTTCACATTCCCATTAGGTGCTCCCACAGAAAGTACCTCAGGTTCGAGTTGCCCTCAGGCCACTATCAGTTCAGAGCAATGCTTTTTGGCCTAACATCTGCCCCAAGGGTGTTCACAAAGTGCCTGGCAGTAGTGGTTGCTTTCCTAAGGAGAAAAAAGATCTCCATCTTTCCATACTTGGACGACTGGCTCATAGTGGGTCAGTCTCCAGACCAAGTCAAGTCACATCTGCAAATAACTCAGCAAGTGCTCACTTCCTTAGGATTCCTCCTCAACCTTCCAAAGTCAGTTCTCGAGCCAGTACAGCTCCTCACCTTCATAGGGGCAGAGCTGGATACAATAAGGGCAAGAGCCTTCCTTCCCCTGGATAGGGTAAGGACCCTTATGGAACTGGCCTCTTCATTCACCCTTCAGGTGTCTCGACCAGCAAGACATTTCCTGCAGCTTCTGGGCCACATGGCAGCCTCTACAGCAGTGGTCCAGGGAGCAAGATTTCAGATGAGGGACATTCAGTTCCACTTAAGGGTCTTCTGGTCCCAAAGAAAAGACTCCCTTATCAAACTAGTCCCAGTGACTCGAACCCTGATCCAGGCTTTGCAATGGTGGCAGGATCAGGACAATTTGAGACAAGGAGTTTCTTTTGTCACTCAGTCTCATTCAGTGATACCACAGATGCCTCCCTGCTGGGCTGGGGAGCCCACCTGGGGGATCTTACCACCCAAGGGCTGTGGTCACCTCAAGAATCTCTGCTTCACATCAGTCTCTTGGAACTCAGAGCAGTGTTTATGGCACTGCAAGCCTTTTCCAAATCTGTACAGAACAAGGTGGTCCAGATCAGAACAGACAATACCACCACAATGTGGTACAGCAACAAGCAAGGAGGCACTCAGTCTACGGCCTTGTGCACAGAAGCAATGAAGTTGTGGTCCCTGGCCTATTCCCTGCAAACCTCTCTGATAGCAGTTCACCTCCCAGGGAAGGACAATTTCCTAGCAGAGGCTCTCAGCAGGATATCCCAGGGCCATCACGAATGGACCCTAGATCCCCTAGTTTTGAAAGTGATTTTCTCGAGATGGGGCACTCCACAAATCGATCTTTTTGCAGCCCCAGACAATCACCAACTTCCTCTCTTTTGTTGCAGGCCCCCAGTCTTGGGCTCAGTCCCCCTGGATGCTTTGATTCTGAATTGGGAAAGGAAATTCCTGTATGCTTTTCCCCCCTTCCCTCTCCTGTTCAAAGTGTTAGTCAAGATCAGGTCACAACCATGCAAAGTGTTTCTGATTGCACACCAATCCCCGCTTTAGGGACCCTGCTCCTGCTTGGGACCTTAATGCGGGCATTGCTCAGCTTATGCAACCCCCCTTTGAGCCTTTGTCCTCTGCAGAGCTTAAGTACTTGACTTGGAAAACTGTGTTTTTGGTGGCCATTACTTCTTCCAGGCATATCAGTGAATTGCAAGCCCTGTCAGTGGAGCCTGATTTCATCTCTTTCCATTGAGATAAAGTGGTCCTAAGATTTCCACCTTAATCAGTCTGTGTCTCTCCCTGTTTTCTTCACTGACCATTCCTCCTCTGGAGAGAGGAGGCTGCACAGCTTGGATGTTAAAAGGGCTCTCAGCTACTACATAGAGCGCACCAAGGGTCACAGGTTTGAGTCCCTCCAGTTCCTCACATATGGAGAGGTCAGTAAGGGCAAACCTGCCACTAAGAGATCTATTGCCAGGTGGATTATCTCTTGTATACAATTCTGCTATGAAAAACTGGGTAGAACCCCGCCCTCAGGCCTGAGGGCTCACTCTACCAGAGGTACAGCTGCTTCCCTGGCTGCTGCCAAGGATATTCCTATCTTAGAAATTTGTCATGCAGCCACCTGGAAAACAGTCCATACTTTCACCAAGCATTACTCTCTGGATATCCAGGCTAGGAGTGATGCTCGGTTTGGCACAGCAGTCTTCAGAGCCTATTCCCAAAGTAGGTTCTGTCCCTCCTCCATGGAGGTACTGCTTAGTAGTCTGTAATAGTCAGAATACAGCAAGACTTCATGTTGTTTGAAGAAAAATTACTCACCTTAGTAATGTTGTTTCTTCTAATGGAATCTTGCTGTATTCTGTCCCCTCCCCCCCCTCCCCTCTCAGAACCTGGTTTTTGGGATGTGGGTGGGCAGGAGCAGTGTTGGCACCCTAGGGGTGCCCCTTTTTCACCCTCCTTTACTTTGGTGTGTGTGTTGTGTTTTGTTTTTTTGGGTTTCCTGACTTGAGTCTTTGCTTTGAAACCAAAAAACCCTTTTTAATAAACTTAGTTGCCAGTTGGCTAGTGTGAGTTTTACAGTTTCCATACAGAATGTCTAGTGAGTATTGCTCGTAAAGATCTGACGGTTGGAGTTTAAACAACAGCAGACAGGGGCTTCAACCAAGCTCACGCTGAATGTTCCATGCTGGCCATGGAAAGTTACTGTAACTCTTTGTTCTCTGGGGCAGTTGAAAGGCAGGACCTAACTGCAATAGTCAGAATACAGCAAGATTCCATTAGAAGAAACATTACTAAGGTGAGTAATTTTTTCTTCTCTTATACTGTACCAATTTCCGTGTATTTCCTTATGGAATGGGGTGAGTGTAAAGTTTGAAAACCCCAAGACACACCTCGACTCTTGTCTGTGTCTGCAGGGTAGGGTGAGGTGAAATGGCATGAGCGTTATGAGCAATGACTCAAAGGCACACCGCAATGCCTGTCCATGTCTGCGGGGTGGGGGTGGGGTTGGCGTCACTTCAGTACCTCACTGCCATTCCTATTCTGCCTGTCTGTCTGTGTGTGTGTCTCTCTCTCTCTATGTCTGTGTAATTATCTATATTTCTAGTAATTGCATGTATCACTATTTTTACCTATTTCTAAAACAAATCTGCATATCACATTTGCCTGCACTCTGAGCACATACCTATGAAACTGTGAATATTTATACTCCACTTCTACGTAGACCTCATACTTTCCTAATATTCCCATTATCACAAGCATGACTGCCTTGCCCTTATCGAAAGCGACCCCCTCTGAAAGTTAATATCACATTTTCTCTAACAGTCCACCATCATTACACCTGACTTCTTGACATCAACACAGTGCTTAAATATAACTTACATCACCTCATGGACAAAAATCCTGTTTCTCTTAAAAAAATAAATAAAACATTTTTCATGTACTGCCACCTTCAAACAACATGAAGTCTTTCTGTATTCTGACAGTAGCAGTGAGTCCCAACCTTCAAACTGCCCTGGAGATGAAAGAGTTAACTTTCCACGCCAGGCATGGAACGCTGAGCTCGAGCTCGGTTGAGACTCTGTCTGCTGCTGTTTAAACTCAAACCGTCAGATTCTTTACTCCGCCTCACTGAACAGTCGCTCCGGAGATTTCTCCTTCTGCTCAGTTCAATTTGCCGGTTAAAATACTGTTTTTCTCGGTTTTCGACCGAATTTAAATCACAACCTGTTGGTTCAGTCTCTGTCTGTGGTATTTGTGAGTACTAGATAGGTTATATATTATTTCTATTCTGTGTGGAACTTGTAAACAGTTTATCGGTTCGATTTTAAGCGATCAAGTTGTCAGAAAATCTTAAATTGTACTTTTAGAGTGTGGTTACCGGTTCTTATCAGTTCTAAAAAAAACCAGATTTTATTACGGTTTTTTCCACGACCCGTGACACGGTCAGGAACCAATAAGAGGGTCTTGCCTGGCGGATTGCCATAAACGGGCAAGTTTGGTTAGGACTGGCACTATGTCTGAGAAACCCAAAAGAAAAACTGGGCCCACTGGGTTTCAACACTGCAGTGTCTGTGGGGAAGTCTTTGCTAAGGCTGACCCCCACACCACCTGTGTTTATTGTCTGGGGTTTAACCATCTCAATGCAGACTGCCAGATTTTTAAAAAGTTTCCTGCAGCTATCCTAGAAAAGAGAGTTGGTAGGCTTAGGGAAAGGGAGGCCAAAAAGTCCACTGACCTGGATGGCCAGCCTGATTCGGTTGCAACCGAACCGGAGGGAGTGCCCTCTGGCCAGGGCGAGACTTCCTCGGGCCAAAGGAGAGCCGACTCGGAGGAGTCAGTTCCAGCAAAAAGGACTAGAAAATCAGCTGGTGTGGAGCCAAAACTTTCCTCTCCAACCGCTGAAGAAATAGCGAAAGCAATTAAAATTGTCCAGTCGCTTTCCCCGGTTCCGACCGAACCGGCACCACAGGTAAGTGTACGGTTTGGTCGGTTCCACCAGTTCAAGAGTATGATTTAGAGGAATTTTATGAACCGGAGTAAGGGGAAGAGGAGTATGAGGAGAGTGAATGTGGATTTGAAAGTCTGGATGTGCCCATTGAACCGGACCTCTCCCCAGACAGACCTTCAGGAGTGTCTCCTCCTAGGCTTTCTGAGTCCCCTTCTCATTTTATGTTTTATAAAAAAGTGGCTGAAGCCCTCCAGCTCCCTATGGAGGAGGCTGTGGATGATCAAGAGGAGCCTGACTATGTAGAAATGATGGATATCCCAGAGTCTAGGAGACTGTCTATTCCTTTGCATAAATCTTTTGGGAAACAGACAGTAAAAATTCTAAAAACTCCTCACACTATACCTCCTGTGGATAAAAAAATGCACAAAAGGTACACATTGTTAGGCCCTGATACGGAGTTCCTTTCACAACAATGCAGCCATGTTGGGGTAATGCAGGCTGCAGCCTGTGATAAAGCAAATATTCCCTTGGCTTCACACCCCCCTGACAAGGACTCCAGGAGGATTGATGCCATGGCAAAGAAACAGTACATGGCAGCATCCTTGGGACTCAGACAGGCAAATTATATGGCTTATGTTGCTAGATACCAGAAATCCAGATGGGATACTGTTATGGCTCTAGCAAAGCAGGTCCCTGGTCAGCTTGCCAAGAAGCTGGAGCAGGTGGCTGCTGATGGTATTGAGGCATCTAAGGTGCAATTTCATGCTGCAGTGGACTCTAATGATGTGTCCTCAAGAGTCATGGCTACATCTGTGGCTCTTCGCAGAATGGCTTGGCTCAGAAGTACTAGCCTGTCACAGGATACCCAGACTAAGGCCATGGATTTTCTTGTTTTGGGTAATTCTCTATTTGGGGAGCAGACAGAGAATTACATGAAGAAAATGGATGAGTATAGGACCACCTATAGGAGTGCACAGGCCAAGGAAAGGCAGGCCACTCCTCAAAGGCAGCCCTCCAGGGGCAGGGGCAGGCCTTTTCATAGGCCTTTTTACCAAGCCCAGGCCTCCTCTTCAGCTTATGCCCAGAGGGGGTTCTTTAGAGGGAGAGGCAGACGGGGTACAAGCAGGCCTGCTTCCACCCCTCAGCCTAAAGCCCCAGCCAAGCAGGCACCCTGATGGGGTGGCCAGGGCCGATTCTCCACTACCTGGGGCAGGCTGGCTTACTTTGTCCAGGACTGAAGTCTCTAACATCAGACAAGTGGGTCCTGGAAGTAGAAGCCAGGGACTGGTTCTCAACTTCAAAAATTTCCAAAGATGAGAACCAGATCCTTTCCCCTGCAAATCCATCAGAGGCACTTGCTCTAGAGGCAGAAGTCTCTACCCTCCTGGCTCTCAGAGCCATGGAAAGGGTTTCACCCCTATGCCAGGGCAAAGGATTGTACTCCAGGTACTTCCTTACCCCAGAAAAGACAGGAGAATGGCGGCCCATCCTGGATCTCAGGTACCTAAACAAGCACTTTTTAAAACCAAAATTCAAAATGGTGACTCTGGGAATTATTTCACCCTCTCTAAGGCCAGGGGACTGGCTAGCGTCCCTGGACCTCAATTATGCCTACTTCCATATTCTCATCAGAAGCTCCCATCGAAAGTACCTCAGGTTAGAGCTGCCCTCAGGCCATTACCAGTTCTGAGCAATGCCTTTGGCCTCACCTCTGCTCAAGGGTATTCACAAATGCCTGGCAGTAGCAGTTCGCGATACCTAAGAAGGCAAAAATTGCCATATTTCCTTACCTGGACGACTGGCTCATAGTAGGCCAGTCTCAGACCAAGTCAAGTTACATCTTCAGATAACTCAGCAACTGCTTACCTCTCTAGGTTTCCTTCTCAATCTTCCAAAGTCAGTTCTAGAGCCTGTCCAGCTTCTCACCTTCATAGGCAGAACTGAACAGAAGGTAAGCCAGAGCCTTCCTTCCTTTGGACAGGGCAAGGACCCTGGTCTCTCTGGCCTCCTCATTCACCCTGCAGGTCTCTCGACCAGCAAGGCATTTTCTGCAGCTCCTGGGACACATGGCTGCTTCTACAGCAGTAGTGCAAGGAGCCAGATTTCAGATGAGGGACATTCAGTTCCATTTGAGAGCCTTTTGGTCTCAAAGGAAGGACCCTCTAACCAAGTTGATCCCAGTAACTCTAACCCTGATCCAAGCCCTACAGTGGTGGCAGGATCAGAACAACCTGAGACAAGGGGTTCCCTTTGTCACTCAGTCTCACTCTTTAATCCTTACTACAGATGCATCCCTCTTGGGGTGGGGAGCTCACATGGGCGACCTCACTACGCAGGGACTGTGGTCCCCTCAGGAATCTCTGCTCACATCAACCTGTTGGAACTCAGAGCAGTTTTCTAGCACTTTAAGTTTTTCCAAATCTGTTCAGAACAAAGTTGTACAGGTCAGAACAGACAACACCACTACAATGTGGTACATCAACAAGCAAGGAGGCACTCGGTCTACGGCCCTAGTGCACCGAGGCAATGAAGTTGTGGTCTCTGGCTCACTCCCTGAACACCTCCCTTACAGCAGTTCACCTCCCAGGCAAGGACAATGTCCTGGCAGATGCTCTCAGCAGGATTTCCCAGGGCCATCACAAATGGTCACTGGATCCCCTGGTCCTGGGGGTAATATTTGCCAGATGGGGCACCCGCAGATAGATCTTTTTGCAGCCCCAGACAATCACCAACTTCCCCTTTTTTGCTGCAGGCCCCCAGTGTTGGGCTCAGTCCCTCTGGATGCCTTACTTCTCAATTGGGAAGGGAAGTTTCAAACACCATGAAGTCTTGCTGTGATTAGGACTATAGCAGTCAGCCTCAGCCTCTGAACTGCCCCGGAGAGGAAAGGGTTAACTCCAGAGAAGTCTGGAGTTCCGAAGCACGAGGGCGCTGTTCAAAGCTCTATCTGTGCAGTTTGAAGTCAAACTGCCAGATTCTTCTCCGCTTCACTGAACAGTCGCTCCGGAGATCAGCTCCTTCAGCTCGGTTCACTCACGCGGTTTAGTCAGTTCCTTCGGTTCAGAAAACCGGCAAAAGTCTCAAAATTACAGGTTTTGGCTAAGCTCTATCTGGTAACCGTAAGTAAAACGAAAATTTAGTCTGTGTGGAAATAATTATCGGTTCAGTCTGAACCGATCGTTTCTTGTATTTTGATGAATTTTTAGACGTGAGGTACCCGGTTCTTATCGGTTCTAAAAAAACCCTCGTTTTTAATAGGGTTTTTTCCAATACCCGTGACACGGTTAGGAACCGATAAGGGTGTCTTGCTCTGGCACGGCCTGAAGAAAAGGGCAAGTTTTGGTTAGGCTGGCACTATGTCTGAGAAACCCAAAAGAAAAACCGGGCCCACGGGGTTTCAACACTGTGATGTTTGTGGGGAAGCCTTTGCCAAGGCTGACCCACACACCACTTGTGTTTATTGTCTGGGGGCTGACCACCTCCTTTCAGACTGCCAGATATGTAAAAATTTCCCTGCAGCCACCCTGGAGAAGAGATTGGGCGGCTCAGGGCAGAGAGGCCAAAAAGTCCGCTGACCGGATGGCCAGCCCGGTCCAGTGCCCACTGGACCAGAGGAGATGCCCTCTGACCAGGGCATTACTTCCTCGGGCAAGAGAAAGGCTGGTTCAGAGGAACCAGCACCAGCAAAAGACAAAAAATCAGCAGGTTCGGAGTCTAAGATAGTTTCTCCAACTGTTGCAGAAATAGCAAAAGCCATACAGATTGTTCAGTCTTTGTCAGGGGACTTGGAGAGCCCTCCACAAGTGGCAGAGGGTGGCTCGCCCAGGTCCAGTGGTTCAGATTATGTTATTGAGGTTTTATGAACCACAGGAGGGAGGAGAATTTGATCAGTGCATTTGTGACTGGGAAGGTCTGGACGTGCCCATTGAACGGGCATTTCTCCAGACAGACCCTTAGAGTCTCCCCTCTGTTGTCTGAGTCCCTTCTCATTTTGTGTTTTATAAAATGGTGGCAGAAACCCTCCAGCTCCCTTTAGAGGAGGCTGTGGATGAGCAAGAGAGCCTGATTTTGTTGAAATGATGGATATTCCAGAGTCTAGAAGGTTGTCTATTCCTTTGCATAAATCATTTAGGAAGCAAACAACAAAGATTTTAAAAAATCCTCATTCTGTCCCTCCTGTAGACAAAAAAAATGGACAGAAGGTATACTTTATCAGGCCCAGATACAGACTTCCTCACTGAGCAGTGTAGTCATGTAGGTGTTGTTCAAGCTGCAGCCTGCGACAAGGCTAATATTCCCTTGGCATCACATCCCCTGATAAAGATTCCAGGAAGATTGATACCATGGCAAAAAGCAATATATGGCAGCTTCTTTGGGACTCAGGCAGGCTAATTACTATGGCTTATGTGGCTAGATATCAAAAAGTCTAGATGGGACACTATTTTGCAGTTAGCCAAGCAGGCCCAGGGTCAGCTGGCTAGTGAGTTGGAACAGGTGGCTGCTGATGGCATTGAGGCCTCTAAAGTTCAATTTCATACTGCTGTTGATGTTAATGATGTTTCTTCTAGGGTCATGGCCACTTCTGTAGCTCTCCGTGAGGTTGGCATGGCTCAGATGCACTAATTTGTCCCAAGACACTCAGGCAAAGGCTATGGATTTCCCTGTAGTAGGTAACTCTCTGTTTGGTGATCAGACAGAAAATTACATGAAAAAATGGATGAATACAGAACTACCTACAAAAGTGCCCAAGCTAAGAGAGGCATGCCCCCCAAAGGCATGCCCCCAGGGGTGAGGTGGCCTTACCACAGGCCCTTTTATCAAGCTCAAGCTCTTCAGCCTTTGTTCAGAGGGTTTCTTCAGAGGCAGGGGCAGGCGGGGCTCTGGCAGACAGTCCCTTCTTCCCAGCCAAAAAGCAGCTGCCAAGCAGGCACCCTGATGGGGTGCCCAGGGCCGAATCTCCTGTACGGTGGGGGCAGGTTGGCTTATTTCAGCCAGAACTGGTTGTCCCTAACTTCGGACAAGTGGGTTCTGGAGGTGGTAAGCCAAGGTCTGAGTCCTCAGTTTCAAACAGTTCCCAAAGATGAGGGCCAGACATTTCCCACCTGCAATCCTTTGGAAGCCTTGCTTTGGAAACAGAGGTTTCTTCTCTGCTGGGATGCAAAGCAGTAGAGAGGTTCCCCTTGCCATCAGGGCAAGGGTCTTTATTCAAAGTATTTCCTTACCCCAAAAAGACAGGAGAATGGCGGCCCATCTTAGATTTAAGGTTCCTGAACAAGCATCTTCTGAAACCAAAGTTCAAAATGTTAACTCTGGCAATGATTTTGCCCTCCCTGAGACCAGGAGACTGGCTAGCTTCCTTGGACCTCAAGGGCGCCTATTTTCATTTCTTGATCAGGCCTTCTCACAGAAAGTACCTCAGGTTGAACTACCTTCTGGCCACTATCAGTTCAAAGCAATGCCCTTGACCTTACCTCTGCCCCAAGGGTTTTCACAAAATGTCTGGCTGTGATAGTGGCTCATCTGAGAGAAGAAGGTGGCCGTTTTCCCTACCTGGACGACTGGCTCATAGTGGGTCAGTCTCCAGATCACGTAAATCTCACTTGTTGGTCACCCAGCAGCTTCTCACCTCTCTGGGATTCCTGTTGAATCTTCCAAAGTCAGTTCTCGAACCAGTTCAGGTACTAACTTTCATAGGTGCAGAGTTGAACACAAAGTCTGCCAGGGCATATCTCCCCTCGAGAGAGTGGACAGACTCATTGCCCTGGCATCTTCCTTCACCATCGCGGTCTCTCGACCAGCAAGGCACTTCCTGCAACTCCTAGGACACATGGCTGCGTCCACAGCTGTCGTGCAGGGAGCAAGATTCCAGATGAGAGACATCCAATTCCACCTGAGATCTTTTGGTCCCAAAGAAGGACCCCTCACCAAATTAGTCCCAGTGACAAGGTCTCTGATCCTGGCCCTTCAGTGGTGGCAGGACCAGAGCAATCTAACTCAAGGGGTCCCCTTCCCCATTCCTCACTCCTCACACTTACCACAGATGCCTCCCTCCTGGGATGGGGGGCTCACTTGAGGCGACCTTTCCACTCAGGAGTGTGGTCTCCTCAGGAATCTCTGCTCCACATCAACCTTCTGGAGCTCAGGGCTGTCCTCTTAGCTCTCCAGGCCTTTTCAGCTTCTGTCCAGAACAAGGTAGTTCAAGTCAGGACAGACAATACCACAACAATGTGGTACATCAACAAGCAAGGGGCACTCGGTCTTCAGCCTTGTGCACGAAGCAATGAAGCTGTGGTCTCTGGCTTACTCCTGAACACCTCCCTGATAGCAGTTCACCTTCCAGGGAAGGACAATGTCCTAGCGGATGCCCTCAGCAGGATTTCTCAGGGCCACCACAGATGGGCCCTGAATCCTCTAGTGCTGGGGTCAGTCTTTTGCCAGATGGGGCACCCTCAGATAGATCTTTCGCAGCCCCAGACAACCACCAACTTCCTCTGTTTTGTTGCAGACCTCCAGTGTTGGGATCAGTCCCACTGGCGCCTTCCAGTTGGATTGGGAGGAAATATCTATATGCCTTCCTCCCTTCCCTCTCCTTTTCAGGGTACTAGTGAGGATCAGAACTCAGTCCTGCAAGGTGATTCTGATTGCTCCAGATTGGGCCAGACAGCCCTGGTACCCTCTCCTTCTGTCCCTGTTGTCCACCCTCCCTGAGCTTGCCCAGGACCCACGACCTGTTGACCTGTGCACAGGGAGAGTGTGGTATCCGAACCTCAGTTCCCTCCACCTCAAGGCTTGGTTCTTGAGAGCTAGAGATCATGATCTACACCTCTCTCAAGGTGTCTTGGATATTTTGAAGGCGTCAGGAGGCCTTCTACTAGGGCCACCTATAATTCTAAGTGGAAGAGGTTTTCCATTTGGTGCTCTGGGAAGCAAATCTCCCAGAATCTGCTGATTTGACTGTTTTATTGGACTATCTGGTCCTTAAATTCTCTAGGCCTTAAGCCAGCTACCTTAAGGGTTCATCTGGCAGCAGTCTCGCTTATGTGTCAGCAGGTAAACCTGCTTCCATCTCTTCTCACCCTGTAATTTCCAAGTTTTTAAGGGTTACTTCACACTAACCCTCCTTTGGGAACCAGCTCCTGCTTGGGACCTGAATGTTTGCATTGCTCAGCTAATGCAACCCCCTTTGAGCCCCTGTCTTTGGCAGACCTCAAGTTTTAACTTGGAAGACTGTTTTCTAGTGGCCATCACTTCTGCTAGGCGTATAAGTGAGATGCAAGCCTTGTCAGTGGAAGAAGATTTCATTTCTTTTCATAGGGACAAGGTAGTCCTTAGGACTAATAGAAGGTTTTACCAAAGGTGGTCTCAGTTTTCATCTCAACCAATCCATCTCTCCCAGTATTTTCACTGAGCATTCCTCTTCAGGGAGAGGAGATTGCACAGTCTGGACGTCAAAAGAGCCTAAGCTACTATTTGGAACGCACCAAGGGTCATAGGTTTGAATCCTCCAGCTCTTCTTACCTATGGGAAGTCGGCAAGGGAGACCTGCCACTAAGAGGACAATTGCAAGGTGGATTGTCTTGTATCCAATTCTGTTACAAAACTGGGTAAGAGACCCCCTCAGGATTGAGGGCTCATTCTCCAAGGTACAGCTGCATCTCTAGCGGCTGCTAGAGATATTCCCATTTGGAGATCTGTCAAGCTGCTACCTGGAAAACAGTTCACACCTTTACCAAACATTACTCCTTGGATGTTCAATCCAGGAGGATGCCCGTTTTAGCACAGCTGTGCTTCAGAGCCTATTCCCAAGTAGGTTCTGACCCTCCTCCATGGAGGTACTGCTGTGTAATCTGCTATAGTCCTAATACAGCAAGACTTCATGGTGTTTGAAGAAAAAATTACTCACCTTAGTAATTGCTTTTCTTCTCATGGAGTCTTGCTGTATTAGAACAACCCTCCCTCCTACCCGCTCAGAACTTCTCCTTGGGTATGGGTTGGCAAATTAGTGCAAGCACTGTGTCATGCCTTTTTCTTGCTTATTGGGTTTAGGAACTAGGTAATTCTGTTGTTTTGGTGGTAGGTGCCCCTCCTGGACTTGAGTCTTTTTGGGAGAGGGGTCTGTTAATGCTTCTTTCAGTAATGCTAACAATATTTAATAATTTTGTTGCTATTCTGTGATTGTTGTGTGTTTTGTAATTCTACTACTGGTAGGTAGCCAATGGCTAGTGTAGGGTTTTTCCACACAGACTTGCTATATTAGTTTACCGTAAAGAATCTGGCAGTTTGACTTCAAACTGCACAGATAAACTTTGAACAGCGCCCTCAGGCTGGAACTCAGACTTCTCTGGAGTTAACCCTTTCCTCTCCGGGCAGTTCAGAGGCTGAGGCTGACTGCTATAGTCCTAATACAGCAAGACTCCATGAGAGAAAAGCAATTACTAAGGTGAGTAATTTTTTCTTCTATGCTTCCCCTTCCTCTCCTGTTCAAAGTGTTAGTCAAAATCAGGTCTCAATCCTGCAAAGTGATTCTGATTGCTCCAGATTAGGCCAGACAACCTGGTATCCACTCCTACTGTCCTTAGCAGTCCATCTTCCCTGTGTCTTCCAGGAATCACAATCTGTTAACCTGTGCTCAGGGAAGGGTTTGTACCGATACTCAAATCTCCAATCTCAAGGCCTGGCTCTTGAAGGTTAGAAGTTGCTAGATCTACCTCTCCCCAAGGTGTAATGGATATAATGAGGCTTCTAGGAAGCCTTCCACCAGGAACTACCTACAATTCCAAATGGAAGACATTTTCCATATGGTGCTCTGGGAAACATGTTTCCCAAGAATCTGCTGGGTTACCCACAGTCCTGGATTTATGATCCATTTAAACACTTTGGGGCTGAGACCAGCTACCCTAAAGGTGCATTTGGCAGCTGTGTCTGCTTTTTTTATTTCAACAGGTAAACCCTCTTCTCTTTCAGCTCATCCTGTATTCTCTAAGTTTTTTAAGGGATTGCTTCACACCAACCCTCCATTCAGGGTCCCTGCCCCTGCCTGGAATCTTAATGTTTGCATTGCTCAGCTTCTGCAACCTCCCTTCGAGCCCTTGTCTTCAGCAGAGCTTACGTGTTTGACTTGGAAGACTGTGTTTCTGGTAGCCATCACTTCTGCCAGACGCATAAGTGAATTACAAGCTTTGTCAGTGGAGCCTGATTTTATCTCCTTTCATAGAGATAAGGTGGTCCTCAGGACTAACAGGAAGTTCTTGCCTAAGGTGGTTTCAGATTTCACCTATAATCAATCTATTTTCTTCCAGTGTACTCACTGACCATTTCCTCCTCTGGCGAGGAGGTTGCACAACAGATGTAAAGAGATCCCATAGATTACTACATTGAGGCGTACCAAGGGTCACAGGTTTGACTCCCTCAACTGTTTCTCACTTATGATGAGGGTTGGTGAGAAACCTGCCACTAAAGATCCATTGCCAGGTGGACTGTCTCTTGTATCCAATTCTGTTATGAAAACTGGGTAAGGTTCCTCCCTCAGGCCTGAGGGCTCACTCTACCAGAGGTACAGCTGCTTCCCTGGCTGCTGCCAGGGACATCCCCATTCTAGAGATTTGTCAAGCAGCTACCTGGAAAACAGTTCACACTTTTACAAAGCATTACTCTCTGGACATCCAGGCTAGGAGTGATGCTCGGTTTGGCACAGCTGTGCTTCACAGCCTATTTCCTAAGTAGGTTCTGTCCTCCTCCATGGAGGTACTGTTGGTGTAGTCTGCATATGTAACATAATATAGCAAGACTTCATGTTGTTTGAAGAAAAATTACTCACCTTAGTAATGTTGTTTCTTCTAATGGAGTCTTGCTATATTATGACCTCCCTACTGCCCTCTCAGAACCTCTGTTTTGGGATGTGGGTGGGCAGTGCAATGTTGGCACTTAGTAGATGCCCACCTTGTTTTTCACCCCTCCTTTTTTGGGGGTGACTGGGTGTTGTGTTTTTTTTTTTCATTTTGGGTCTCTTGACTTGAGTCTTTGTTTTTGGGACCAAAAATGTGTTCTTATATTTGTAGCCAGTTGGCTAGTGTAGGTTTACAGCTTCCACACAGGACCTTAGTGAGTTTAGCTCATAAAGATCTGACAGTTTGAGTTTGAAGAACAACAGACAGAGTTTTCAACCGAGCTCGAGCTCAAAGTTCCATGCCTGGCAAGGAAAGTTAACTCTTTCACCTCCGGAGCAGTTCGAAGGTTGGGACTCACTGCATATGTCATAATATAGCAAGACTCCATTAGAAGAAACAACATTACTAAGGTGAGTAATTTTTTCTTACAGCTTCAGGTATTGATGCACTGCATAGGAAAAGCAATTAGTTTAGTTTAGTCTTCTCTGGGGAAGCGGATGTTAAATTGCATAGGAAATGAAAGCAACCTTTCATGTAATTAACTGCAATGTGTTCTTTATCCAAGGCTATGCTAATAAAGCCAACATTAACAGCATTAGATGTTTCTTTAGCATCAGACGCTGACTTTATGACAGATTGCATATCAACCTTATTCAAAAGTACATCAACATCATTTTTAATGAGAATCTTTTGTCCCTCAGAAACACTAGTGTTACTGATAACATTATTAATCATGCCAAACAACTCCGGGTTGTTTTGTTTGGTTATGGCAGCAATCACAGGTCACTGTGACTGCAAGATCAAACCTCCGTGAGATGGTGTTCGGCCATTTTGGATTACCTCATGGGCATTATGGGTTACTGTGTCATGACCATCGTCACATGACCATGAGTGACCATCTTGGGGATGGTATGGGGATGCAACCTGATCACATGTGTATCCACCATTTTGAGACTCTAACAATTCTCCATTTTGTGAATCACAGAAAAACAAGTGGCTAGTCTTTCCTCTAGTCCACCCCACAGCATACTGTGAGTGTTCAAAACCAAACTCTTTAACATGAGAAGAGGCAAGGTCTGTGGGCATTAAGTTAGTATGCCCTGCCAATACCTCTGGCTGATGGCGCAAGTTCGCCATATCTGAATTTTTACTCCTACATTCTAACTTAGGTACAGGAGTTAGCACGCTATTAAGTGCCTTGCTTTCAGATTTCAAGACATTCCCATCTTGTAAAACATGCTTATTATTGACAGAAGCTGTGTCATAGTTTATATTGAAAACCTTCATTTCAAACACCATGAAGTCTTGCTATATTATAACAATAGCAGTCAGCCACTGCAGCTGAACTGCCCCGGAGTGGAAGGAGTTAACTCCAGAGGATCTGGAGTTCTACAGCGCGAGGGCGCTGTGCCCAAAGCTCTATCTGGCAGTTTCAAATGAAACTGTCAGATTCTTTACTCCGCTTCACTGAACAGTCGCTCGGAGATCAGCTCCTTCAGCTCGGTTCATTCTCGGTTCAATAGTATTTTCGTTCATTTGAACCGCAAAAGTCATTATTTTTACCGCAATTGGTTTTAAAGCTCTATCTGGTAACGTAAGTACTAAAATTTAAGTCTGTGTGGAAAATTAATTATCGGTTCGGTTTTGAACGATCGGTTGTGTTTTCTGCATTTTAAAAGTGTACAGTTGGGTTTTAGAGTGCGGTTCCCGGTTCTTATCGGTTCTAAAAAAAACGGAATTATAACGTTTTTTCAAATACCCGTGACACGGTTAGGAACCGATAAGGGTGTCTTGCCTGGCACTGCCATCAAAAGGGCAAGTTTTGGTTAGGCTGGCATTATGTCTGAGAAACCAAAAGAAAAACCGCCCACTGGGTTTCAACACTGTGATGTCTGTAGGGACGCCTTTGCCAAGGCTGACCCACACACCACTTGTGTTTATTGTCTGGGGTTGACCACCTCCTGTCAGACTGCCAGGTGTGTAAAATTTCCTGCAGCCACCCTGGAGAAGAGATTGGCGGCTCAGGAACGAGAGGCCAAGAAGTCCGCTGACCCGATGGCCAGCCCGGTCCAGTACCCACTGGACCAGAGGAGTGCCCTCTGACCAGGCGAGACTTCTCGGCAAAGGAAGGCTGGTTCAGAGGAACCAGTCCCAAGTAAAAAGACAAGGAAATCAGGTCTGGAGTCCAAAATTGTGTCTCCAACTGCTGCAGAGATAGCTAAAGCCATTCAGATTGTCCAGTCACTGTCTCAGGGACCTGTAGAACCACCAACAGTTGGTAAAAGGTTGGTTCGTTCAGTCCCAGTGGTTCAGGATTTTGAAGTTGAGGATTTTTATGAACCACAGGAGGGGGAGGAGGAATTTGATCAATATATGTGTAGCTGGGAGGGTCTGGACGTGCCCATTGAACCGGACGTTTCTCCAGACAGACCTTTAGAATCTCCTCCTATTCTGTCTGAGTCCCCTTCTTTCTTTATTTTTTACAAAAATGTTGCAGAAACCCTCCAGCTTCCTTTAGAGGAGGCTGTGGATGACAAGAGGAGCCTGATTATGTGGAAATGATGGATATTCCAGAGTCTAGGAGGTTGTCTATTCCTTTGCATAAGTCATTTAGGAAGCAAACAACAAAGATTTTAAAAAATCCTCATTCTGTCCCTCCTGTAGATAAAAAAAATGGACAGAAGGTATACTTTGTCAGGCTCGGATACAGACTTCCTTACTGAGCAGTGTAGTCATGTAGGTGTGGTACAAGCTGCAGCCTGTGACAAGGCTAATATTCCTCTGGCCTCACATCCTCCTGATAAGGATTCCAGGAAGATTGATGCCATGGCGAAGAATCAGTATATGGCAGCTTCTTTGGGACTCAGGCAGGCAAATTATATGGCTTATGTGGCTAGATATCAGAAATCTAGGTGGGACACAGTATTGCAGTTAGCCAAGCAGGCCCATGGCCAGCTGGCTAGTGAGTTGGAACAGGTGGCTGCTGATGGCATTGAAGCCTCTAAAGTTCAATTTCATACTGCTGTTGATGTTAATGATGTTTCCTCTAGGGTCATGGCCACTTCTGTAGCTTTCTGTAGGTTGGCATGGCTCAGATGCACTAATCTGTCCCAAGATACCCAGTCAAAGGCTATGGATTTTCCTGTAGTGGGAAATTCTCTGTTTGGGGAGCAAACAGAAAACTATATGAAAAAGATGGATGAATACAGAACTACCTACAAAAGTGCCCAGGCTAAGGAGAAGCATGCCATGCCACAAAGGCATACTCCCAGAGGTAGGGGCAGGCCCTTTTACCAATTTCAAGCCTCCTCTGCTGTCTCGCAGAGGGGTTTCTTCAGAGGCAGGGGTAGACGAGGCACAAGTAGACCGTCCCCCTTCCCTCAGCCTAAGGCTGCTGCTAAGCAGGCACCCTGATGGGGTGCCCAGGGCCGATTCTCCTGTACCAGTGGGGGGCAGGTTGGCCTATTTCAGCCGGAACTGGCTGTCCCTAACTTCGGACAGATGGGTTCTGGAGGTAATAGGCCAGGGTCTGGTTCTCAGCTTCAAACACTTTCCAAAGATGAGAGCCAGGCATTTTCCACCTGCAAATCCTTCAGAAGCCCTTGCTTTGGAAGCAGAAATTTCTTCTCTTCTGGACTGCAAAGCTGTGGAAAGGGTTCCTCCTTGCCATCAGGGCAAGGGGCTTTATTCAAGATACTTTCTTACCCCAAAAAAGACAGGAGAAGGGCGGCCCATTCTAGATTTAAGATACTTGAACAAGCATCTGTTGAAACCAAAGTTCAAAATGTTGACTCTGGCAATGATATTGCCTTCCCTAAGGCCAGGGGACTGGCTAGCTTCCCTGGACCTCAAGGATGCCTATTTTCATGTTCTGATCAGACCTTCTCACCGAAAGTACCTCAGGTTCGAACTGCCCTCAGGCCACTACCAGTTCAGGGCAATGCCCTTCGGCCTTACCTCTGCGCCAAGGGTATTCACAAAATGTCTCGCTGTAGTAGTGGCTCACTTAAGAAGGCAAGGGGTTGCTGTGTTTCCCTACCTGGACGACTGGCTCATTGTGGGTCAGTCTCCAGGTCAGGTGAAATCCCACTTGCAAGTCACCCAGCAGCTTCTCACTTCCTGGGATTCCTGCTAAACTTACCAAAGTCAGTTCTGGAACCAGTTCAGGTCCTAACTTTCATAGGCGCAGAATTGAACACAAGGTTAGCCAGGGCTTTTCTTCCCTCGAAAGGATGGACAGACTCATAGCCTGGCATCCTCCTTTACCCTCGGGTCTCTCGACCAGCAAGGCATTTTCTGCAACTCCTCAGGCACATGGCTGCTTCCACAGCTGTCGTGCAGGGAGTAAGATTCCAGATGAGGACATTCAGTTCCATTTGAGGGCCTATTGGTCTCAAAGGAAGGACCCCTACCAAGTTGGTCCCAGTTACTCAAACTCTGATCCTAGCCCTCCACTGGTGGCAGGTCTAGAGCAATTTAAGATAGGGGGTCCCCTTCATTCCCATTTCTCCTCCTCTCACCTCACCACGGATGCCTCCCTGTTAGGGTGGGGGGCTCACCTGGGCGACCTTGCCACTCAGGGGGTGTGGTCTCCTCAGGAATCTCTGCTCCACATCAATCTTTTGGAACTCAGAGCTGTCTTTTTAGCTCTTCGGGTGTTTTCAGATTCTGTCCAGAACAAAGTGGTTCAAGTCAGGACAGACAATACCACCACAATGTGGTACATCAACAAGCAAGGGGGCACTCGGTCTTCAGCCTTGTGCACCGAAGCAATGAAGTTGTGGTCTCTGGCTTACTCCCTGAACACCTCCCTGACAGCGTTTCATCTCCCAGGGAAGGACAATGTCCTGGCGGACGCCCTCAGCAGAATTTCTCAGGGCCATCACGAATGGGCTCTGAATCCACAAGTGCTGGGGTCTGTCTTGGCCAGATGGGGCACTCCTCAGATAGATCTTTTCGCAGCCCCAGACAACCACCAACTTCCTCTTTTCTGTTGCAGGCCTCCAGTACTGGGCTCAGTCCCTCTGGACGCCTTTCTGTTGGACTGGAAAGGGAAGTTTCTGTATGCCTTTCCCCCCTTTCCTCTCCTTTTCAGGGTACTAGTAAAAATCAGATCTCAACCTTGCAGAGTGATTCTGATTGCCCCAGACTGGGCCAGATAGCCCTGGTACCCTCTGCTCCTGTCCTTGGCAGTTCACCCTGCCCTGAGCCTGCCCAGAGTCCACGACTTACTGGCCTGTGCACAGGGGAGAGTGTGGTATCCGGACCTCAAATCCCTCCACCTCAAGGCTTGGCTCTTGAGGAGCTAGAATTGGCTGACTTACACCTTTCTCAAGGTGTCATGGATATTTTAAAGGCTTCAAGGAAGCCTTCCACTAGGACCACTTATAATTCTAAGTGGAAGAGGTTTTCCATCTGGTGCTCTGAGAGGCAGATTATCCCAGAATCTGCTGATCTTCCCATTCTTCTGGACTATTTGGTCCATCTGAATTCCCTAGGCCTTAGACCAGCTACCCTGAAGGTTCATCTGGCAGCTGTCTCTGCTTTTGTGTCAGCAGGAAGCCTGCCTCCTTTCTTCTCACCCTGTGTTCTCCAAGTTTTTAAAGGGTTACTTCATACTAACCCTCCTTTTTGGGAACCAGCTCCGCCTGGGACCTGAATATTTGCATTGCTCAGTTAATGCAACCCCTTTGAGCCTCTGTCTTCAGCAGAGCTCAAGTATTTAACTTGGAAACCGTTTTCCTAGTAGCTATCACCTCTGCCAGACGACAAGTGAGTTACAGGCCCTGTCAGTGGAAGAAGATTTTATCTCTTTCCACAGAGATAAGGTAGTCCTTAGGACTAATAGAAAGTTTTTGCCTAAGGTGGTTTCTGATTTCCACCTGAATCAATCTATCTCTCTCCCAGTATTTTTCACTGAGCATTCTTCCTCAGGTGAGAGGAGACTGCACAGCTTGGATGTCAAAAGAGCCTTAAGCTACTATTTAGGCGCACAGAGGTCATAGGTTGAATCCTCCAACTCTTTCTTACCTATGGCGAGGTTGGCAAAGGGAAACCTGCCACTAAGAGAACAATTGCAAGGTGGATTGTTTCTTGTATCCAATTCTGTTATCAGAAACTGGGTAGAGTACCCCCCTCAGGATTGAGGGCCCACTCCACCAGGGGTACAGCTGCGTCTCTAGCGGCTGCTAGAGACATCCCCATTCTGGAGATTTGTCAAGCTGCTACCTGGAAGACAGTTCACACCTTTACCAAGCATTATTCCCTGGATGTCCAGTCCAGGAGAGATGCTCGGTTTGGCACAGCTGTGCTTCAGAGCCTATTTCCTAAGTAGGTTCTGACCTCCTCCATGGAGGTACTGCTGTGTAATCTGCTATTGTTATAATATAGCAAGACTTCATGGTGTTTGAAGAAAAAATTACTCACCTTAGTAATTGCTTTTCTTCTCATGGAGTCTTGCTATATTATAACCACCCTCCCTCCTGCCCCTCTCAGAACTTCTACTTGGGTAGGGGTGGCGAATTGGTGCAAGCACTGTGTCATGCCATTGTAGTTATCCCCTTACCCTCTTTTCCTTTGGGTTAGGGATCTAGATTGTTTCATTTAGGTTATTTATACTGCCCCCTTCCTGGACTTGAGTCTTGGGGGGAAGGGGGGGTTCATATGTGCTTGTCAAGGGTGGTAAAACGAACCATAATACCATCAACTTTTGTTATTATGGCTCTGGGTGTTTCTTTGTTGTTTATATTGTTGTTATCACTACTAGTAGGTAGCCATGGGCTAGTGTAGTTTTTCCACACAGACTTTCCGTCCTTTGATGTTAGCTTCGTAAAGATCTGACAGTTTCATTTGAAACTGCCAGATAGAGCTTTGGGCACAGCGCCCTCGTGCTGTAGAACTCCAGATCCTCTGGAGTTAACTCCTTCCTCTCCGGGGCAGTTCAGCTGCAGTGGCTGACTGCTATTGTTATAATATAGCAAGACTCCATGAGAAGAAAAGCAATTACTAAGGTGAGTAATTTTTTCTTCAAGTCTGCTGTAATTAAAACATACTGAATCATGCTGTACCATCAAGGTCTGGTGTTGAAATACCAGCTCGTTAACTTTTTCAGTAATTACTTTAGACTTATCATCCCAAAGTTTCTTGTTTTCAAAATGTAAGGAATCAGTGTTACTAGCCAGAACACCACTCGTTTGAAAAACATTTTTTTTTTAAGTTTTGCTTTTTTAGCGTTATCTCTTAAGGCATGCAGGTCATGGTTGCTTCTCTCATTAAATAGAGACTCATTTTCTAGACGGACAGATTGTAGCTGGGTTATTATATCTTGCTGCTCATGCAGCTTTTTTTTTTTAAAAGGCTCATGTGTTGATGAGTTACCTCCTGGTTGTATTGCCACAGACCTTGTACAGCATTTGCTAGCTTCTCTTTTTCATTTTTGGTTGCTGGATTACAATTCAGCACTAGCCTTTAAAATACTCTGGACTGACTTGCTCTCTGAAGGGCATCATATGCCCTAACACATCTTTTCCCAGATACTGTGTATCTCTACCTCTATTGCTAACTATATTGCGTTGCGTTTCCAGATTAATTCTGTGAGATACTATCCCCACGGTTCAATACTTATCCGTCTGCTGACTCTGACAAAGTATCACCCCTTTGTGCTTTTATTTGCTGTGTTCTAAAGTCAACACACTGTTGTTCTAACTCTTGATGTTTGTCTGTTGGGATGCTATCTTTATACTTCGATGTTAATTCTTTTAGTTGTTGTTGCAACTTAGCATTTTGATCCCTTTAGTCCCTAAACTGAGCTGCTTCTTTATTTTGGCGACACACAATAGTCTGATTATACTGCCACAGCCCTTGCAATGCATTTGCAAAAATTTCCTTTTTCATTTTTTACTCCCCCATTACGGAGGGACACTTGCTGAGTAAAATACAGTTGTGCCTGTTGATCATCAGGCACTGGTTTGTATGCTTCCCCTTATAGATGTTTTCCTAGAAAACGTCCTATTATTGTTTCCATACTCATTTTTGTCTTATTTGCCTGCCTAGCCTTTAAAGCCAGGCTCACCCTGCACTGGTGCCCCGGTCCGTTTGGCTACGTCTTACGGCTCCCTTGTGAGGTCCGCCAAAGTTCCAGCACCTTCACTTACCTACTCTGCCCCCATGAGTTCCTACAGAGTTAAGTATTACTTTTATTTCAAGTAAGTTGAGAAGCATACATCACCTGATTGTCAAGTGGTTGTGGCCGCCTGTGTGTACCTTTCTTCCTCGCTTATTAGCCAGCAGCACCATGTCTTCGAAGCCGTCACCTGCAATGGGGCTCACAACCCAACCGACCAGCAGTTAGGCGGCCTCCTCAGCATGCAGCACCAATGATCCAAGTCTTAAGGCACCAATTGTAACGTTGTGAAAAAACTATAGTTAGTAAATTATTAATTACAGATACTTAGAAAGGAGACGAACGGAGACGAGACTGATGGTGGAAGAATTTAATGATTATAATAATCACAGCGAGGAATTACAAGTGGTACATTCTTCAAAATAACAGGATGTGCAGGCTTGCTTATATAGAGAAAAACAGTGCGTCTATTTTTATAACCTTTATGATTGGTTCAAAACAGCACAAACATCAACTTATAAGGTAATAAGGTACTTTCTCTTGGTATGTGTAGTCTCACCTTGGTCAGCACAAATACAGATAGTGTACATTCCATTACCACCTACGCTAGCAACAACTGTTACTACAGTCACCCAAAGTCCAGGAGGAGGAGATAAGCTTTAGCTTATGAATGCTAACAAGCATTCTGGACTGTCCATATACGGACAAGCACTAAAGTTAATTAAAAGGGGATTTGACACTGTCCTGTGTTCCTACTTGCAGTCACGTAGGCCAAATATGTGCTATTACTCACATCTACAAAATTACAATGTTAGAAGACACATTAGTATTGCAATTGTGGCTTAGCTCTTTTCATGGCTTTATAAGCTTCATATAACCTAGCTCTATAGGCCAGCATTTGTTATACATGCACAGAATGTTTTCAGACCAAAATGAGGTTAGGCTGCAATATGGGGACAAACTTCTTTGCCCCTTGTTACAGGAAGGAACTCGCTCATACCCTCTCTGCAGAGAAGCAACGAGGGTTTGGTACTGAGCAATTCAGCACAGACTTTTCTTGACAGCAGTCCATGTTCCAGGCATAAGCAATGTCCTGGCAGACAGTCTCAGTCGATCAGTATCCAGGGCTCACAAGTGGGAGTTAAAGCTAGAGGTGGCCAAAGATCTCTTTCTTCAATGGAGTCGGCCAGAGATAGATCTGTTTGCCTCCCCATTCAATGCAAAACAACCCAACTTTTGCTCGCTCGTTCCCGGGCATGGTGCTTTTTGGCAAGATGCACTGCCTCTCTCTTGGACAGGGAGGTTTCTTTACACTTTTCCTCCCTTTTCTCTCATTTAGAAGGTTCTGGTGAAACTTCAGGAGGAAGGGGCACATTTGATTCTGATTGCTCCTCTCTGGCCACACCAGATTTGGTTTCCTCTCTTGCAGCATCTGGTGCTAGAACTTCCGGTTCCTCTGCCAGTATCCCATGACCTTCTGACTCAGGAACTGGGCACCCTGGTGCGTCCAAGCCTTCAGTCTCTCCACCTTCATGTGTGGCACCTGTGGACATAGTGGTCTCTTGCTATAGTGTTTCTTCCCTGGTTGCTCATATCTTGGTGAAAGCCAGAAAACCTACCAGATCCAGCTACACCATGAAGTGGAAAAGATTCTTGATCTGGTCCCTAGCTAGGAGCTGGGATCCCTTTTCGTGTTCGGCTGCTCAGGTGTTAGAGTACCTCTCACATTTATCAGAGATGGGCCTTAGTCATTCCTCCATTAAGGCCCACCTCTCTGTGGTATTGGCCTACCACCTCCCAGTGGAGGGCAAATCTTTGGCTCAACTGGAGGTCGCCAAAACATTTCTGAAAGGCATCCTCCACTTGAAACCTCCGGTCCGTAATCCTTGTCCCCCCTGCAACCTGAATTTTGTGTTAGAAAAGCTGACCTTGCCTTCTTTTGAACCAGCCTCTAGCTGTGACATGCACTTCCTTTCTTGGAAGACTGTTTTTAGTTGCAGTCACTTCCGCCAGAAAGGTTTCAGAACTTCAGGTGTTTGTCTGTAAGGAACCCTATTTGCTTTTCCATAGGGACAGAGCAGTCCTTCCTTCCTTCCAAAGGTAGTTTCAGAAACCACTCTCAACCAGAGTGTCGAACAGCCGGTCTATTAGCCACAGCATTCTAACAGGGTGGAATACCTTCTGTACACTCTTGATGTGCACTGGATTCTGAGGTATTACACAAACCGGACTAAAGAGGTCCATAAGACAAATCTGCTCTTTGTGACCCTTGTTCCCCAGTGCCAGGGCAAGGCGATTTCCAAACAGACCATTTCCAGGTAGTTAGCTAACTGCATCCACTTCACTTACCAAAAACATGGAAAATCCCTTCCGTCAGGCAGTCAAGGGTCACTCCACTATGAGTGTTGCTACGTCTGCCGCCTTTTTCAGGAATGTGTCCACTGCAGAGATCTGCGAAGCGGCCATGTGGTCATCTGTCCACAACTTCACTAAGCATTACAGTCTGGACATTGCCTCTAGGTGCAGAACTGGCTTTGGTCTTGCAGTTCTGCAAGGCCTCCTGTCATAATTCTCAGTTGGCAACTTCTCCTCCTCCCGGATGTATCTCCTTATTATTTGTTTTGGTCTGCTTGGTATTCAGTCCTATATGTGAAGACCTACTGCAGGAACCCTCTCAAAGTAAGATATTGCAGTTACATAAGAACTTACCATAACAGTAGCTCTTCGAGAGAGGTTCTTGCAGTAGGTCTAGTTTCCAATCCACCTTCCCGCTACTCCTGGAACGTTTCCTTTATTTTCATCGTGCCTAGCCCTTGGGTCTAGAGAGGAAGCATGGTCCTAGGAGTCTTCACTCCTATCTTTCTACTTGCCTTTTTTTTTTAGGTCTCCAATGGAAAAGAACAGAAGGGCGGGCACAGGACCACCCCTTTTATAGTCTGGCTGATGTTGCATCACCTGACATTGGGGGCGGTCGCCGCTGATGATTGCTAGCTACAAGTTTGCCATTGGAACCTGTCACCAGGGGGTGCAGTCCTTTATGTGAAGACCTACTGCAGGAACATCTCTCGAAGATCTACTGTTACGGTAAGTTCTTACGTAACTGCAATTTTCACAGCTAATTAGGACAGACAGGTCATTATCGAGAGGGCAATAGATAGAAGCAGGCAGGAGCAGACTGAAACAATGAAAACAATAGGCAGGAAGCCAACATTTGGCACCTAAAAAATGGCATTAAAAAGTAGAACAGCAGTGGTATACATCCAAACGAGTTAACATGCACAGAATAGGGTGAAAATCGGGACCTGAGATACAAACCAAAATGACATACATCTGAATGGCATGCAAGTGAAAAGTACTGTATAAGCACTTGGAAAGAAATTTATTGCTGACATTCTTTTGGTATTCCTGTGGGGAGGGGGGGTTGCTGGAAACAGTTCATTTTTAGCTGTATGGAGTGTTTCTTGGGGGATCAAACCACTTAGTAAGGCAGTCATACCATGGCAACATTGTGGTCCTCAGGCCTGTTATCTCAAGGGCACTCAGCCCTCAACAGCGGCTCCAAGTGCCACACCAAGGTAAACCGTCTTGAATGAAAGGCTAAACCTGGTGATGGTATAGCTCATGAGGCGTCCAGCTGTCATGGATCTCTCATGCCACTGGATCAGCGCTCTGAAGACGACAGAGTGAATTTGGATCAGCACAATCCCTTGCGTCACTTAAGTCTTTGTCACATGTAGGCAGCTCTAAGAGGAGGAGTATTACCCATGGATAGAGTAAAGTCCTGTGGCAACAGGCAAGGGGCAAAAGCGGCAGGTGCTGATGTCACTAGCAGTCGTAGTCCCGAACCTGCACACAGGCAGCCCAAATTTAGATGGTTGTCTTGTCAGTGAACTGAAGGCAGTGTTGCAACCAGGCAGCTATCTGGGTGACAAGATAGCAACAAGAATAACGGTGCTAAATTCTGGCAGATCTTGAATGATGCAGAAGGACATAAATTGTCCTCCTCATTTCCATCCAAAATCATCTCTGGAGATACTACCTGCATCAACAAATATGACATCTTAGAAGCCCTCAATAACCACTTTGCCACTGCTGTCCTAGCCTTTGATACCTCTCCCATAGGCAAATTGCTGAACCAGCAAACCGACATCGCCACACGTTGGACCCCTTCCAGCACTTCCACGTGCTCTACCAAATTTAGTTTCACTCCTGCCTCACTCAAGCAAGTTGATGACCTCCTAACCCACCTTGATATTAAAAAAAGCATAGGGGCTGACCAAATTGCCTCTCTCTCTTTCTGAAACTAGGCTAGTATCATCTAGCCCCGTGAATCACTCACCTCTTCAATATGTCACTCCTTCAAGGGGCACTCCCTCCAGTGTGGAAAACAGCCCATGTCATCCCTCTGCTCAAATCTAGTGAACCGAGTGAGTTGAACAACTACAGACCCATCTCTCTTCTTCCTATTCTGTCAAAACTTTTTGAAAAGCTGGTAAACTATCAACTAAGGGAATTTTTGGAGAATCACAGCCTACTAAACCCTCTACAGTCTGGCTTTAGGCCAAGTAACAGCACAGTTTCTACATTAGCCAAGGTTACTAATGATTGGCAAATTGCACTTGACTTGAGGAATCATGTCGCTATGCTTTTCCTTGACTTAAGCTAAGCATTTGATGTGGTGGATCACGATCTGCTACTGACCCTGTTACGTCACATGAGGTTGGACGATAATGCCCTAAAATGGTTTTCATGCTACCTTGTTGGAAGGCAGTAACAGGTGAAGGTGCAGGGCGACCTTTCTCCCTGCAAAATCCTTCCGAAAGGGGTACCTCAAAGTTCAGTCTTGGGCCCTTTATTATTCGCAATATACATAAACAATATTGACCACAATACTATGTCTGCCAGTATTCACCTATTTGCAGATGATACTGTACTTTATGTCTCTCGTCCTACCATTGAATCTGCTTACAGGGATTTACAGCAAGAATTTAATATCCTACAGCAAAATCTGCTACATTTGAAACGTCTACTCAATGCCAAAAAGACAAAAGTCATGTCCTTCTCCCCATCAACTAATGCATCTTCCAGATCACATCGGCCTGCCAATATGCATATAGTATCTATGCAGGGTGAAACCCTGGAAAGAGTGGACACATTTAAGTATTTAGGCTTCTGGTTGGACTGTAAGCACTCGTATATCCCTCTTGTTGAAGAACTCTCCAAAAAGCTAAAACAAAGGCTGGGATTATTCTTCTGTATCAAACATTTGCTTACCTATGAAGCAAAACTACGATTAGTCAAAACAACATTCCTTCCACTAACTGACTATGCTGACTTTCTTTACAGTCATTGCCCCAAAACTGTTCTTACTAAGCTGGACATCCTGTACCACAGGGCCTTAAGATTTGTGACCGACTCTCCATTCCAAACACACCACTGTTCACTTCATAGCCAACTCGGCTGGACTTCTTATCTACCAAAAGATGGCATAATGCCTCCATCTGGACCTTCAAAGCCCTCACTAACAAACTCCCTCTTTACATATCCAGCCTCTTTAAATCAACACCTTGCACATTCTCACTTAGGAAATATGATTATATCTCACTTGATACCCCCCGGGTAAAATCTTGTGTGTTGGTGATCATATCCATTTGCCAGCTTTACCAACCTTAGGAACTCCCTCCAAATTACTTCTAAAACTGACTGCCTTGTTAGACTATCTCCTTAAATCTCTTCTGAAACCTCTGTTGAAGGAAAACTGCCAGTGCTATGCCTAGGGTCCCCCCTTTTGATATTTCATATGGCACTTACCACTATATTTGCCCCGGCTCTGCCTGCTCCCCTTCTTTCTTTTGTTTTGCACTCCTGTCTGTCTATGCCCTGCTACTCCCTGAGCCTCTCTCCCTTACACCTTCCCCTCATCCTACTTCTCTTCGACGATTCCTACCTCACTTTATGGATCATGCTCTACCTTCCCCCTTACTTACTTCCATTCCAGTCGTATTATGCAGTTACAGTAGCTACTTGCACTTATGTAGATATGTAAAAATCTGAGTAATCTGACTGCACCTTATGTATTACCCACTGTATTATGTGAACTACTGTATAAATCTGTAGTGTTTTCCTTTTATGTATACTATGTGTGTCCCCCCAGGACCACCTTGCAAATGAGTATCTCAATGGTGTATTTCCTGGTTAAAAATAAAATTGAATTGAATTGAATTGACTGAGCAGCCCTGTCTAGAGAAAGCACTGCTCACCCCACATGGGGAGGGGACTAGAAAAGTGTCCTAAAAATTGCTTGCCTTCACAACCCAATTCAGCCTACCACAGCTGAAGGTACATCACACACATGTGAGTGACATTCAACAAATAGAAAAAACAACCAGACCATTAAAACTTGGGGCCTGGAATATCAGGACTCTTATGGACAGGAAACATAAAGCTTACGATGTAGACTTCAGGCCAGAAAGAAGACTTGCTCTGGTTTTTAGAGAACTTGCACATTATAACATCAACATCGTCGCTCTCAGCGAAACACAACTTGTTGATGAAGGAGAGTTGGGAGAAAGCACTGGTGGTTACACCTTCTACTAGAAAGGCAAGCCACACACTAACAAGAGAGAATCAAGTGTCCGGCTTTGCAGTCAGAATATGCCTAGTACAGCACCTCCACGGTCACCCATTTGGCATCAGTGACAGAATCATGACCTTGAGGTTACAACTAGACAAAGGCCGATATGCAACACTTATCAATGTCTTTGTGCCCACAATGACAAATAACAAAATAGTCATTGAGACCTTCTGTGCCAAACTGAACAAGCTACTGGCAGACATTCCAACAGATAACAATCTCTTTTTACTCAGTGACTTCAATGCTCAAGTGGGAAGTGACCACATTGCCTGGAAAGGAGTGATCGGGAAAACACAACAGCAGTGTCCTTGGTTTTGTTCAACGCATGTGCAGCCCATCAGTTCATTATCACAAACATGTTGATCTTATCTGTGTCAATCTTCGTCATTCATCACTGGTGGGTTCTGGCCAGTAGAGCAGGACCCCGCAGGTGCATTTTTTTTTGTAAGGGGAGGAGTCAGTGCCGTGAGCGGCGCTGCCCTCGAGGTGGACACATTGCATGGCGCTCGCAGGTTGGCCAGTAACTGATGCCGACTCCTCCTCTGTCCCAGTTCTGCTTCTACCACCATCGAGTGAGCACGACCTTGTGAGTGGAGCGTTTTACTACTGCAACATTGTGGCCTAGTCTGTTGAATCCATCGGTCTAAATCATCCTAGTTCTGCAGGAGCCATTGTGTTCTCGGGGCTGTCGACCCAGTAACACTTTCCCTTTTATTTTTTGACAATGCCAAGACCTTTTTTGCTGTTATTTTTTCCATCCGGTCTTGTCTCTTCCAGGGGACAAAAAGAAGTCGTCGAAGGCGGGCGGGCCCCCAATGCGGCGGCGGTGTCCCTGTGGCTGGCATTATTCCATCTTGGACCAGCAGGATCAGTGTTTGACCTGCCTGGGCCCTAACCATGATATAGACCATTGTGACACCTGTTTTGCTATGGATTGCAGAGTTCTTGAAATCCACACAGCCGTATGCCGCCAACTTTCGGAGGACAGGTGAGCATTAGGGATGCCAGACGTAGGTCCCTTGACCCTTCCTCTGGGTCCTCTCCTGGTTCAATATGGACCGAGGAGGAGGAGGGGGTTTTCACCCGTTCTGGCCTCGCCTCGGTGGAAACCCCTGTCATGGTGCAGGAGGCCTGGGCTGATTCCCCCAGGAGTCAGGCTGGAGGCACCGTTTTGGCAATCACTTCTTCAGAGGTTAAGGCTCCCCCGGCGTCATGGCCTGTGTCTGCCAGGTCTGGCCCGGTGGTTTCCTCAGTGCCTGGATCCCAGCACCGTACGCCGCACCGGTGATTGGGGCAGTGCTGTGGGCAATGCAGGGCCAGATCTCGGCACCGTTTGTGGTGCTGTAAGCGGCGGAGTTCATAAAGTTATCTGGGTCCCTGCCTCCTCTGGGGAGGATGATGATTCGGAGGTGGACCCGGACTGGCCTCCAGATTCTTCAGAGTCCTCGAACTCTTCCCCCACCCAGCACTTCGGTATTCATCCAACCACCTCCTTCGGGACCATTGGTTTCTGTCAGCCAACGGTTCTTCTGGTGGCAGCACCAGGGAGCCCACCAGAGCCGATGGTACCTCTGGACTTGGAGGAGGCGATCCCCATGTTTTAGGTATCTAGGCTGGGCCCATTTCTGGACCTGCTGGGGCATCTGAGATGGGGGAGAATGTTCATGTTCCCTCGTCTGCTACCTCTCAGGAGATGGCAGGTGAGGCTGAACGTCCTTGGTTGGTCCTGAGGAAGAGGTCCATCTCTGAGACTGAGGGGTTGAGGGGGCAACATCAGGAGCAATGCCCTTCCCTGGTAGCCCACAGGGGCTCGGGTAGGAGCAGCAGTGATAGCCATGTCTTCTCCACTGAAGTTTCCCCAGGGGATCTCGTCTTTCGA
Organism: Neoceratodus forsteri; assembly: GCA_016271365.2. Classification (NCBI taxonomy): domain Eukaryota; kingdom Metazoa; phylum Chordata; order Ceratodontiformes; family Ceratodontidae; genus Neoceratodus; species Neoceratodus forsteri. The sequence goes on along the minus strand of CM028129.1, from coordinate 211,961,169 downwards.
GGTTGGGGCCACCCTTCTTTACCCAAGCGGCCCCAGTCACCTCACAGTCTTAACCATTTCAGAATAGTTGAATGGCCGCTGACTGCTTTGACCAATGGATCCTCCCAGACTGTTGGTTCACCTGTTCAGTCCCTGAGCCCTGGTGGAGGTCGTTCTCTTCCTCAGAGACATCTGACCCCTCTACCTCTGCCAACCCCTCCCCTCCCCTTCTCCCGGGCCTCCCTGGTCTTATGGGGCCTCTAGCCTGGGAACAGTTTAGAGCCACGGCTGCCCTATTCCTTGCATACGTTAGGTACATGGACAACTCGTCTTCCTCACATGAGGGAGAGGATTCTTCTGTCTACCTTTCCTCGGATGCTGATCAGACCAACTATCAGCATTTTCTTTCCGGGTTAGTCGATGAGCTCCACATAACTAGGCTGGCAAGTCGCAATCCTGAACAGGCGGCACGCCTTTTTAGATGAATAAGGTGTGGACAATCTGGTGGTTCCCACCTGGCCCTTCCCCTTTAGGGAGGTGTTGCATCGAGCTTTGCAACGTCCATCATTCCCCCCTCTAGCTCCAGTGGACTGCCGGCATAGGTAGTGCACACCTCTTGGATCTCCAAGAGCTGTACCTCACCCCTCTTCATGTGTGACACTCCTGGACACGCCTTCCGGGCATAGAAGCCCAAGACTTGACTAACCCCCGGATGCAGACTCCACGGAATTCGACTTCTGGGCAGGAGAGTGTTTTCTTCGGTACGTCTTTCTCTTTCTATAGCAGCACATCAGCCCCATCATGCTGCCTACAACAGGCACTTATGGTCTTTGCTAGGGCAAATCCTAGCATCTATGCCTGATATGGAGTCAACCAGACAAGCCGTTGCCCTCTCTACACGTGACCTGGAGCTTGCGAAGTACGAAGCAAGGGCATCGTATGATGCCAGTGAGGTGGTGTCCAGGTTAGCGGGGACAGTGATCTGTGTAAGGTGGATGACATGGCTTCATCTATCCCGGTCATCACCCGTGTTCCAGCGAAAGGTAATTGCCTCCTCCTCCTTCTAGAGATCCCAACTTTTTTCCCCATCGGGTGAGGAGGGGAACTTCAGGGGCGAATTCCTTCTGCCAGCCAGGAAGAGACCCCATCTCACCCAGATTAGTCCTAGGCCTAGTTAGACCTGTTTGGAGTGCCCCCCTTCTGTGTCTCCCCCACGGGAGGCCGAGGGATTCTCTTCCCTCAGGGAGGTACCAGGCTCCCTTTGCGGGGCTTGGTAATCACCCAACAGTGATGAATGGTGAAGACTGACACAGATAAGATATGAAAATTATGTACCCACCGTAATTCGTGATCTTTCTTTGTATCTTCACTATTCATCACTGCTTCCCACCCTCTTGGGCCTCAGTCTGTGGGCATGCCCCCTTCCTGCTTGTTTTTTCACCAAGTTGAGACCTTTGTGGACCTTGTCCTACTGGTACCACTTGGCTGCACTCCTCTTCTGAGGGACACAAGGGTTCTCTTTTTGGAAAGGCAAGCAGGGCCCACCAGGGCCTCTTCTGTCGTCCCCGATGAGATCCCCATCTTCCAGTTCATATGAACTGCCTTTAGGGTTCGACCTGTCAGCTTGGTCTCTCGACCCATATGGATCCTCTTCAGGACAATATTTTGGAAGGGCCCTGGTGACCCCCAGTCTCTGTTCAGGAGCTGTGACTTCTCCTTTTTTCTGACCGCTGGTTCCGGCTGTCTCTCCGATCCAGGGTCCCCTTCTGGATGGTAAAAATCATGTCCTCTAGGGAGATCCACTACTGGCATCATCCCCTCCTTGATTTCAGGAGCGTGACATCTCTGGATCTCCGGTGAAGAACTTTTTTATCAGGAGAACCCTGCAGCGGGGAGGGTCCTGTCCCTACCCCAGGATTTTCTTAAGACAGGAGTTGGAGACACTGGCCTCCTGCTCCACCTCTTGGATTGACGGGGAAGGCACTTCACGTTTGGTGCCTTGGCATGCCTTTGTCTTCTGGACTGTTCCTCAGTTAGTCATCCCTCTCTGGTAATCCTTAAACTTGAGGTTGTTGTTTTTTCCCGCTCCCCTTGGCTGAGAGATAAAATGTGGCTTAAGGCAGTGGTGTCCTCCCCAGTCCGAAGAGAGTCCTCTGGACTTCTGCAAGTGGGGTGCAGTGTATCCCTTCTTCCTCTCTTCTCACTTTCTTTTCTGTCCTCTTTCTTCCTCTCTCCCTTACTTTGTACCTCCCTTGCCTGCCCAAAGGTTGGGGCCCCCTGTCCAAGACCCCTAGGTTCTCTCTCTTTTCTGTCCTCTTGGCCAGCATTATTCCTTCCTTTGTTTATATCCTTTCCTTTTCCTATCTCTTGGGCTCCCTTGCCCTGCCCTCTTTCTTTCTTTCTTTCTTTCTTTCTTTCTTTCTTTCTTTCTTTCTTTCTTTCTTTCTTTCTTTCTTTCTCTTTTCTTGACTTCACTCTCCGTGTGCAGAATTGGGATAGAGGAGGAGTTGGCGTCTGGTTACTAGCCAACCCGGTGAGCACCATATAATCAAATAGACCATGAGGTGGCACCATCCATGGCAACGACTCTTCCCTTACAAAAAAAATGCTCCCTCAGGGTCCTGCTCCTCCAGCCAGAACCCACCAGTGATGAATGGTGAAGTTACACAGAAATATCAAGAATAATGGTAGGTACGTAATTTTCATTTCTGTCTCTGAGACAAATACAAAATATCTTGGATACATCCACGATCAAGTCACTGGCACCTGCTTGACTATGTGATCACAAGAATGTGAGACCGGAATGATGTCCAAATTACAAGAGCCATGCAAGGTGCTGAATGCTGGACTGACCACAAACTTAGTTGGACCAAGTTGTCTATCATCATTAAGTCAAAAGTCAGCAAAACTAAATTGAGCCCTCCAAAGCGTTTCAACATCAGAAGACACCAGGAAAATCAAGCTCTACAAAACTAACTGAATCAGAAGCTCACTTAGTCACATCTGGATGACAAGCAGACATTTCAAGATGTTGAATCTCACTGACAAGCACTCAAAGGGGGTATGCTGCATTCTGTTGAAAAGATACTTGGGTTTATAAAGCAATGCCACAAACACTGGTTTGATGAAAGTTATGCGAGATTATAGATCTGCTGGCCAAGAAAAAAACTGCATATGCTGCTTGGCTGGCAGACTCAAAACCAGATGCAAAACACACCACTTTTATCAAGTTACATTGAATAACTCAAGTCCAGCTAAGAAGGGTTCAGAACAACTGGTGGATCAAGACAGCTGATGAGCACCAGTGGTTTGCTAACAAACATGATAGCAGAAACTTTTTGTGATGCATTAAAAGAAGTTTATGGCCCTAAATGTTCAACTACAGCACCACTGAAGAGTGCAGATGGCAGGCAGCTCTTGAAAGATGCAGACTCCAGTCTCAAGTGCTGACGTGAACATTTCAACACACTGCTTAATTGACCATCAGCTGTATAGCCAGGCGTCATTGATGGTCTGCGACAAGCAAGTGTTGTCACTGAAATGGACAGTCCTCCAGATCTTTCCAAGATCAGCAAAGCCATACGCCAGACAAAATCTGGGAAGGCGCCCGGCCCAGATGGAATACCACCAGAAATTTATAAAGTTACTGAACCAGTCCTGGTGAGCAGGCTTGACTAACTGTCTGAGTGCACATGGGACATCAGAATGCTGCCACATGACTTCAAGGATGCTCAGATCACCTGCATCTACAAGATTACCCTTAATGCTAGGAGCCTACAAGGTTACCCTTAATGCTAGGAGCCTTGGGAGGAAAACTGCAGAGTTACAGGTTCTCATAGCAGAGGGAGAGGTAGACATTGCAGCCATCACGGAAACATGGGCCACCCAATACAATGACTGGGACCTGTCTGTACCAGGGTACAGGTTATTTCATAGGGACAGGGTGATTGGGAAAGGAGGGGGGGTGGCACTATATGTGAAGGAAGGACTGAAGTGTGTAAGGGAGGAAGGGGAGGAGGATAGTACGGAGTCACTTTGGATGCAAATCCAGGATTCCAAGAATAGGATTCTTAGAATGGGAGTGGTGTACAGGCCACCATCTCAGACGGAGGAGTTAGACAGGGAACTAGCGGGACAGATCAGGAGGACCTGCGAGAAGGGTAGTGTGGTGATTGTGGGGGACTTCAACATGCCAGGAGTGGACTGGAGCACTCCAACAACCAGGAACAGAAGGGAGCAGGTACTGCTAGATGCCTTCCAGGACAGTTTCCTGCTGCAAATGGTCAGTGAACCAACCAGGTTAGGGAATACTTTTGACCTTGTGCTGGCAAATGGGGACTTTGTGAGAGAACTTATAGTGGAGGAACCGCTGTCAGGGAGTGACCACCACTCAGTATGGCTCACACTGGATACGGGCAAGGAAGAAGTGGAATCTGGCACAAGAGTGCTGGACTTAAGGAGGGCCGACTTTGGAAGGATGGGGGAAGTGGTAAAAGGGTACCTGGCCAGAATTCAAGCTAGTATGGACACTAACCAGAGGTGGGAGCTCATAAAGCTGGGGATAATGGAGGCAACCAAAACCTGCTGCAAAGCCCAGAGCAAGAAGGCTAGGGCTAATAAACTGAGCTGGTTGAGCAAGGAGGTCATGGAAAAGGTAAGGAGGAAAAGAGCTGCCTTTAGGAAGTACAAGAAAACAGGGAAGGGGGAGGACAGGGAGGAGTACTTGACAGAATCGAAGAAGGTGACAAGGGCAGTAAAGGGGAGCCATCTCTCACAGAACTCAGGCTGGCACAAAGGCATTAAGAAGGGGAGAAGGACTTCTTTAAGTACATCAGGGAGAAAAGGAGCTGTAAGGACCACATAGTAAGGATTAGGAAGGAGGGGGGTTGGGTGGAAGCAGGGTGCGATAAGGCGGAAGCACTAAATGAGTACTTCTGCTCAGTATTTACTAAAGAGAAGAGGGGGGTTACACCCAAGGTGGGAGAAATGGCAGCGAGGGGGAAGTGGTGACAGATGGGGAAATCTTGGAGAGCAGAGTTCGAGAGGGTTTGAAGGCACTGAGGGTGGACAAGGCGCCAGGCCCAGATGGCATCCACCCCAGGGTACTGAAGGAGCTGGCAGAGGTCCTTGCAGGACCTTTGGCAGACCTGTTTAATGCCTCACTACATTTGGGGTGTGTACCTCAGGACTGGAGGATGGCTCATGTGGTGCCCCTCCACAAGAGTGGCCCCAAGGATGAACCGGGAAACTACAGACCAGTAAGCCTCACATCCATCGTGGGTAAGCTAATGGAGACTATCCTGAAGGAGAGGCTGGTGGCACTCCTAGAGGCCAAAGGACTACAGGACAGCAGACAGCATGGCTTAATAACGTGGCAGATCCTGCCAAACCAACCTGGTCGAGTGCTATGACTGGGTAACTAGGCAACTGGACATGGACCATGCAGTGGATGTCCTGTATCTGGACTTCAGTAAGGCATTCGACTCAGTGCCACATGGAAGGCTGGGAAGGAAGTTAGTAGGCACAGGGGTAAGTGCAAAGCTGGTGAGATGGGTAGGAAACTGGCTGCAGGGAAGGCAACAGAGGGTGGTGGTGGGTGGAGAGCTCTCACACCCAAGGGCAGTGATGAGCGGTGTTCCACAGGGCTTGGTGTTGGGACCATTGTTGTTTGGGGTATTCATTGCAGACATATCATGGGACATCAAGAGCAAGATCAGTCTGTTTGCTGATGATACCAAGGTAGGCGCGGTGGTGGATGACCTAGGGTGATGGCAGGGGTTGCAGGATGATCTGGCAAAGCTTGAAACCTGGTCAGACACCTGGCAACTGGGGTTTAATGCCAAAAAGTGCAAGGTGCTGCATTTTGGGATGAAGAATCCAAGGAGGAGTTACCAGCTAGGGGGAGTGCAGCTAGCCCAGACAGAGGAGGAGAAGGATCTGGGTGTGCTCATTACAGGGTCAATGAACAACTCTGCACAATGTAGGAAGGCAGCTGCAAAGGCCAACAAAATGCTGGGTTGTATTGCAAGGGGTATATCCTCGAGGAGGGAGGAGGTGATTCTGCCACTGTATAGGTCATTAGTTGGACCACACCTGGAGTACTGCGTGCAGTACTGGCGTCCGTATCTGAAGAGGACATTAAGTTACTGGAGGGTGCAGCGAGGGACAAAGATGATCAAGGGGCTGGGGACTTATCATCACGAGAGGAGGTTGAAGGAGTTTAACATGTACTCACTGGAGGGAGAAGAGACGGGTGACATGATTGAAACCTTTAAATACATGAAAGGAATAAACAAAGACGGGTACAGAGGGGCTATTCAAAGTAAGGAGGGAGGGCCACGGGCCATGATATGAGACTGGAGCGAGGAAGGTTCAGGAGGGAGATGAGGAGACACTTTTTTACACAGAACGGTGGTGGCTGGGTGGAATGCGTTACCTGCAGAAGTGGTATGCAGTAGAACAGTGGACTGCTTCAAACGAGGATGGGACAGGACAATGGGGAGGGTTAATGAAGGGGAAGGGTGGAAAGGAGGGGCAGCTGCAGAATAAGGGGTGCTAGCTGCACATTCGTGCAGACTTGATAGACCTCTAGGCCTTTATCTGCTGGCAAATTTTGTATGTTGGTATGTTCGTATGAAACAAGATCAGTCTGACTGCAGCAGTTATTGTGGAATCTGACTCTTGGCAATTCCAAGGAAAACTGTGGCTAGAATTCTTCTTAACAGATTGGTCAAGAATATTGCTGTCAATCTTTCAGAGTCACAGGCAGGATTTAGGCCAATTCAAGGAATAACCAACTGCATTTTCACAGCAAGGCTAATCCAAGAAAAGTATTGTGAGCAAAACGTACATCAGTTTGCTGTCTTCTTCAACCTTACTAAAGCTTTTGATTCTGTGAACAAATCTGCACTTTGGGCTTTGCTGACAAAACTAGGATGTCCAACCAGATTTATCAACATAGTGTGAGTATTCTATGGTGGCATGTGAAGTACAGTGTCAGTGGCTGGTCCAGTTTCCGACTCTTTTGCAACAGCAAATGGCTTAAAGCAGGGATGCATTCTGACACCACTACTGTTCATCATTTTCTATGCTGCTGTGCTTAAGGAAGCCATGTCAAAGACTCAGGCCAGGGTCTACATTCGTTTCTGCACATCAGGCAAACTATTCAGTCTGCGCCAACTACAAGTGAGTACCCTAGTAATGGAAGCACTAATTCAAGAACTTCTTTATGTCGATGACTGTGCTATATTCATGTACACAGAGAGTAACCTCCAGGAAATGTCCGATTGCTTTTCTGCAGTAGCAACAGCATTTGACCTGTCGATCAACCTCAGCTACCCAATACCGAAGTCCTGCATTGAGCTCAAACAATCAGTCTTGAAGTGCAACTTACCAAGGCTCAGCTTAGATGGACAGATCTTATACTCAGTATGGATTACACAAGGCTGCCAAAACTTATCCTTAATGGAGAGCTGAAGTTGGGTAAATACTCTGTGGACAGACAGAGGAAGCACCACAGGGACACACTGAAACATTCACTGACCAAATGCAACATCAACATCAATGACTGGAAGGTAATGGCTCAAGACAGATCACTATGGAGACTCACTGTTCATGACGGAGTCACAGCATTTGAAAGCCAACAGGTGACAGCAGCCGAAGAGAACAGAAAAGCAAGGAAAGCTGCATTTCAACATCAAGAAGCAGCTAAATTAGTCCTCACCTGCCCTGTATGTGGATGTATATGCACAGCATGCATTGAACTTATCAGCCACATGTGAACACACAACTTAACCAACTAACTCAACCTCCTCCAGGGTAGTCATCGTCGACCCCGACACGACAGCCAATAGCTGATACCCACAGGACAACTGTCCTAATTTCTGCTTGGCATATTACCAGTCTAGATGATGACAGTCTGTGCAGTTCTTAGCAATATGCACATTCATTTAATCACTCAATGAACCCACAGCCCCCCATAAAACCTCCCTCCCAGTCCTTTTAGTCTTTTGCCAAAGATGAGACATTAGCGGGGGAGTTTATTTGGCATGGGATTACAGTCATTGACAAACACTTATTATTACCTGGTTTATGGGATGGGAGAGTGATGCTCGCTGCATTTTTTCCCTCAGTGGTCCGATCTCACGTCCGATCTAGTGTAGATGTTTGGAGCTGATGGGAGTCTTGTTCCTGAATGACTTGTCGCTTCATGATTTTGAGGCATGATAGATGGCACAGGATTCTACATGTTGTTGCCTTTCTCCTGGTGAGTTGCTGTAGAAAAACTTGTTGCTTCAGACCCGATTGAATACCTCAACATTGCTAAACAGCAGCATCATTCCCCTGGAATGAGCTGCCCCAGATCTCAGAATTGTATGCTAGTTAGAAAACTTAGAATGAAATTCAAAACTCTGCTGTGGTCACGCTCTCCCCTGCCCTCTAACGACAGATTTATTTCTCGGCCTGAGAGGAAGTATTACCCTAAAGTCGTGCTTTATGGTGCTGACAGAATGCTCTTTACAGTGCTGCAGAACAGAATGCTCTTCATAGTGCTGCAAAATGCTGATGGAATTGAACTACACAAGAGCGAGGATCCTGGACTTTAGGAGGGCAGATTTTAAAAAGATGGGTAAATGCCTCAAGGATGACCTAGCAGGGGTAGGTGACCTGGGTGGGGTGGAGGAACAGCGGGCAAAGATAAAATGTAGCATAGTAAAAGCAACAAACCTCTGCATCAAGCAAGTGAGCAAAAGCAAAAGGAAAAAGAGACCACTATGGTTCTCGAAAGAGGTGGTTGAAAGGTAAAAGCTAAAAGGATGGCATTGAGAAGGTATAAGGAAACATAAAGGGAGGAGGATAGGGTGGTGTATTGGGGAAAACGGAAGCAGGGAAAGCAGTAAAGAATGCAAAGGCACAAACTGAAGAGAGAATAGCCCAGGAGGTAACAAAAGGGAACAAATACATTTTTTAGATATGATCGTGAAAAGAGAAAGACCAGGGGTGGGATTGTAAGGTTAAAAAGGGAAGGGGGGACTGTGTAAAGGGGGACCAGGAAAAGGCAGACAACCTGAACAAATGCTTTTGTTCATTGTTCACAGAGGAAGAAGGGGAGAGACAACTAAAAAAAATGATGAAAGTTTTGGAGGGAGGGTGGTGAACACTAGTCCTTTTTTGGAGGCAAGAATCCTGAAGGGACTTGCTAATCTGAAGGTGGACATAGCAATGGAGCCAGATGGGGTGCATCCAAAGGTACTGAGGGAGTTCAGGGAAATAGAGTGCTCCCTTGCAGCAAATTCCCGCATATAACGAATGTGGGTGATGGCTCCTGATGCAGTTGAGCTAATTAACAGGCAATTCAGCAATTAACATGCACACTTAACAAGATACTGCCTATAAAAACACTGACAGCATCATGCAGCTGTATGGCATGCAAAATGAAGCGATCCGGCTACACAGTAGAAACTAAGCTGCCAATTCTGGACCACCTGAAAGGTGGTGAAAGCCTGGCTAAGTTGTCTCTAGAGACAGAGCACTCAAAATCCACAATATGTACCTGGCGGAAACAGGAGGATGCACTCTGAGCATTTGCTGATGAGTGCTCAGAGACCCAGGGGATGACTTGAAAAAAGTTAAGGCATCCTGACGAGGGCGAAATTGACCAGGCAACCCAGCTGTGGTTTGGGCAGCAGCGTGCAGATGTGGTGCCAATGTCCGGCTCCATTGTGAAGAGCAAAGCAGAGCAATTCGCCAAAGAAGTTCATAGTGAGGAGTATAAATTCAAATCCTCATTTGGCTGGCTATGGCGATTCCAGCGGAAGCATGGAATTCGCCATGTATGCGTTACAGGGGATGCTAGGTCTTGTGATGACGCTGTAGTCCAGGCATTTTTACCAAAGTTGAAAGACATTTTGGTTCTGGGTGGGTATGCTCCAGAACAGGCCAGTCTCGTCATAGTTGTACACCTGTTCTGGAGTTGCCTCCCTGATGTGACACTGGCTAGTAAAAAAGAAATCAATGTGTCCAAGGGGTTCAAGGTTGCTAAGGACAGGGTGACCTACATGTTCTGCATGAATGCAACAGGAACCCACAAACTGCTGCCCTTGTGTATAGGGAAATATACCAGCCCAAGATGTTTCCATCACGTCTCGATGGCATCCCTGCCTGTGACCTACATGCATAGTCGTAATGCTTGGATGACTTCAGACATCTTCCGCAAGTGGTTTGCGGAGTCATTTGTACCATCTGTTCGAAGTCATTTGTGAAAAAAAAATCTCAAAAGCAAAGCACTCCTGCTGCTGGATCAGTGCCCAGCTCACCCCCCAAATCAGAAATGAAGTAAAGAGATGGGAGACTAAAACCGTTGTTCCTCCCAGAGAACACCACCTCTAGAATTCAGTCCTTAGATGATGGGATTATAGCAACGTTTAAAACACATTATCGTAAGCGATTGCTTATTGATTTGGTTGCTGAGGGTACTGAAATGTGTGCATACTTAAAAAACCTGAACCTAAGAGACGTAACAATTGCTGGTGAAGCATGGGGAAAAGTCACACCCACAACCATTACCCACTGCTGGCAAGCCACACTGGGGTCAGCATTTGGAGAACAGCTTTGCACCCCTGAAACCACCCAAGAAGATGCTGAAGATGACACACCTGAGATAGCAGCTCTTGCAACAGAGTTGAGCTTGCTGGACACACTGGATCCATCTGCTACCATCGATGACTGATTGTCCATCGACGATGAGGTGCAGACATCAGAGTCGACTGCAGACTCTGAGACTGTAAGTGCGGTGAAGCAAGTTGAGCACCAGACTGATGATCAATCTGAGGATGAAGACACAGAAGAAGTGAATGTCCTGAGTTATACAGAGGTGATATGGGGAATGGAAGCTGGACTCTTCTATTTGCAGTCACAGGACAGTGGCCCAATTAAGGTACTACAGCTGAGAATCGTCATATCACATACCAGAGACATTGCGATCAGAAAATGTAAACAAGCTCTAAGATTACTGGTTTTCTAAAACTGGCAGCTAACAGCTCAGAGTAAAATAAACTTTACTGAATCTGCATCTAATTATTTTAACCACTGTAGTTATTAAATTGAATTAAAGTGAATTAACAAAAGTTAAGTGGTGTCATGACTGTTTTATACACGTAGTTCCTGCAGCAGGTCTTCACATATAGGACTGCGCCCCCTGGCGTCAGATCCGCACGTCAAACTTGTAGCTAGCAATCATTAGCGGTGACCGCCCTCCCGTCGTCAGGTGACACTATGTCAGCGCAACTATAAAAGGGGGCAGTCCTGCACCCGCCCTCCAATCCTTTCCTGCCATCACGTTAGTTCACCCGGCAGACGCGGTAGAACAGCGATCAGTTGCCCACTTTAATTCAATGTTTTTATTGTCTTTTTCTGCTGTTAATTTTTTCTCCATCACCTGCGGTGTATATCGTCTCGTTTAAAGAAAAAGTGCACCAAGTGCGGCACCCTAATCCCACATGGGGATGACTACTCCTGCTGCCTCCTCTGCCTGGGGCCCAAGCACAACTCGGCTGAGTGTGCTATTTGTCAGGGCTTTAACCAGGCTACCTGGATCCGTCGAAAGCGAACCCTCAAGGTCCACCTTCTTACTCAGCGGCTCGCTTCGATGGAAAAGGAGCTTCAGGAACTTGGAGAGAGGTTGTCTTCACTGGTCCCCAGAAAAGAAGAAAAAGAAGAACAAGGAGAAGTGCTGGGAGAGAAGTCTGTCTCCTCGGGGTAAAACCAACCTTCCCTCGGTTGACAACCAGAGTGCAACCAGAGTTCCTTTAAAATCGTGAATACCACCCTTCCTGGGCCTTTGTCCACTCCAGCAAGTCAGATGCCCTCTCCCCCTCCTGCCAAGGTGAGTGGGCAGCTGGGGGTCGCCTCTTTAGAGGTCCTTGTGTGTTCTCCCACTAGCAGCACTTCCGATAAGCCGCCCCCGACTCCAGCACTGGGCACCTGGCCCTAACCCATCAGCCTGACCACTGTCTTCCTACCGCTGCCAGCCCGGTCATGACTGATAAGTTGACTGACAGTACCCCCGTCAACCGCACAGCCACTTCTACTCTCCTGTCGGGTGCCCTTGTGGACCCCAACTCTAGGATGAGTGTGCTCGTAGAGGAACCCTCATCCCTGCCGGTTTCCACCCCAAGGGATTCGCCACCCATTCCGCACCTTTCTCTTCCTCTGGGAATGCTTCTAGACCTGTCATTGGGGTCCCTCCCGGAGCTCCCCCTTTCATCAGGCTCTATCCCGCCGCCGGAGTCCCTACTTCCTGGGACCCATTGTCAGACCTAAACCGTACAGGCTTGGACCCTCCTCCTTCGGGACCCTCGGGCTTTTCTCATGATCCTTTGCCGCTGCCCTTTGGTGCCTCCCCCGGCCAGGCCTTCAGCTCCTCCTCCTTCTGGCCCCTCTGGCGGTTTCCCGGGGCCTGATCCCCACTTTCCTCTGCCAGGTGACCCACTGCCAGACCCATCTCTTCCAATGTCAGGCCTTGTGTTGCCGACGCCGGGTTACCTGCATACTTCGGGTTACCCACCGACGCCGGGCTACCCTACACTGGGTTACCTGATGCTGGGCTATCCACTGTTTGGATACCTGATGCCTGGATACCCTTCGCTGGGGTTCTCGGGTTACCAGTATCAGTACCCATACTGGCATCCCTCCCAGCTACCCATCGTACCCTGGGTATCCCGGGTTTCAGCCTCCTCCACCACCTCCACTGACTGACTGTGATGCCGTCTCGGTGTGGTAGCAGGATGCAACTCCGGACTGAGCTAAAACAGTCCTAGCCTCAAGGGAGCACCCACCTTCCAGGGGCCCAGCCCCCCCAGTCCAGTGCCCTCTGGCCGCATCTTGGGCTCACTCCCAGTGGGTGAATTGGAGTAGATCCTTCAAACAACATGAAGTCTTGCTATATTATAGACCTTAGCAGTTTGATCCAGCTCTAGAACTGCCCCGGAGTGAAATGGTTAAAACCATTCCAAAATAGAATTTTGGCACGAGAGCAGCTCTATCTGTGTCATTTCAAACTTGAACTGTCAGATTCTTTACTCCGCCTCAGTGAACAGTCGCTCCGGAGATTTCTCCTTCTGCTCGGTTCATTTCTCGGTTTAAAAGTGTTTTCTCGGTTGGATTTAACGAGAATAGTTTTATTTTAACCATAAAACCGTTCGGTTCAAGCTCTATCTGTGGTAACCGTAAGTAAATGAAGGTTTTGTCTGTGTGGAACTTGTAAGTTATCGGTTCGGTTTTGAACCGATCAGTGGGTTTAAAACTCATTTAAAACTAAAAGTTACTATTTTAGAGTGCGGTTCGGTTCTTATCGGTTCTAAAAAAAAGCAATTTATTACGTTTTCCAATACTAAATGACACGGTTAGGAACCGATAAGGGTGTCTTGCCTGGCACTGCCGTTAAAGGGCAAGTTTTGGTTAGGCTGGCATTACGCCTGAGAAACCCAAAAGAAAACCGTGTCACTGAGTTTCAACACTGTGATGTTTGTGGGAAGTTTTTGCCAAGGCTGACCCACACACCATATGTGTTTATTGTCTGGGGTTTGACCACCTCCAGTCAGACTGCCAGGTATGTAAGAATTTCCTGCAGCCACCCTGGAAAAAGATTGGGCAGGCTCAGGGAACGAGAGACAAAAGTCCAGCTGACCACGATGGCCAGCCCGGTTCGGTGCCAACCGAACCAGAGGAAGTGCCCTCTGACCAGGGCCAGACTTCCTCGGGCAAAGAAAAGCTGGTTCTGAGGAACCAATTCCAGTAAAGAAAACAAAAAAAAAAAATCAGCAGGTCTGGAGTCCAAAATTCCTTATCCAACTGCTGCAGAGAAAAGCCATACAGATTGTCCAGTCACTGTCTCAGGGTCCGTCCAAACCACCACTGTCTGGTAAAAGGTCGGTTCGTCCGGTCCCAGTGGTTCAGGATTATGATATTGAGGAATTTTATGAACCAGAGGAGGGGGAGGAGGATTATGAACAGTATGAATGTGGCTGGGAAGGTCTGGGTGTGCCCATTGAACGGACATCTCCCAGACAGACCTTTAGAATCTCCCCTATGTCTGAGTCCCCATCTCATTTTATGTTTTATAAAAAAGTTGCTGAAACCCTCCAGCTTCCTTTAGAAGAGGCTGTGGATGAGCAAGAGGAGCCTGATTTTGTAGAAATGATGGATATTCCAGAGTCTAGGAGATTGTCTATTCCTTTACATAAGTCTTTTAGGAAACAAACAATTAAAATTTTAAAAGCTCCTAATTCTGTGCCTCCTGTAGATAAAAAGATGGATAGAAGGTATACATTGTCAGGCCCTGATACAGAATTCCTTTCTCAGCAATGCAGTCATGTTGGGGTAGTTCAGGCTGCTGCCTGTGATAAAGCTAATATTCCTTGGCTTCACATCCTCCTGAAAAGGATTCCAGGAAGATTGATGCCATGGCAAAAAAACAGTATATGGCAGCCTCTCTGGGACTGAGGCAAACAAATTATATGGCTTATGTAGCTAGGTATCAGAAATCTAGATGGGATACTGTTATGCAATTGGCCAATCAGGCCCATGGCCAGCTGGCTAGTGAACTAGAACAGGTGGCTGCTGATGGCATTGAAGCCTCTAAGGTCAGTTTCATGCTGCTGTGGATGTTAATGATGTTTCCTCTAGGGTTCGTGCCACATCTGTAGCTTTTCGTAGGTTGGCCTGGCTCAGGTGTACTAGTTTGTCACAGGATACCCAGACTAAGGCTATGGATTTTCCTGTGGTGGGAAATTCTCTGTTTGGAGAGCAGACAGAGAACTACATGAAGAAGATGGATGAATATAGGACTACCTACAAGAGTGCCCAGGCTAAGGAGCGGCAAGCCACTCCTCAAAGGCATGCCCCCAGGGGTAGGGGTAGGCCTTTTCACAGGCCTTTCTACCAGACTCAGGCCTCCTCTGCCTATACTCAGAGGGCCTTCTTCAGAGGCAGGGGCAGACGAGGGGTGGGCAGACCTGCTCCCACCCCCCAGCCTAAGGCTCCTGTGAAACAGGTACCCTGATGGGGTGCCCAGGGCCGATTCTCCTGTACCAGTGGGGGGCAGGCTGGCTTACTTCAGTCAGAATTGGGCCTTTAACCTCAGACAAGTGGGTTCTGGAAGTAGTAAGCCAGGGTCTGGTTCTCAGCTTCAAAAGTTTCCCAAGTTGAGAAGCAGACTTTTCTACCTGCAAGTGCTTCAGAGACCTCGCTCTGGAAACAGAGGTCTCATCCCTGTTAGCTCTCAGAGCAGTAGAAAGGGTTCCTTCCCTGCATCAGGGCAGGGGTCTGTATTCCAGATACTTCCTTACCCCAAAAAAGACAGGAGAGTGGCGGCCCATTTTAGATCTCAGATATCTGAACAAGCATCTTTTGAAACCAAAGTTCAAAATGGTAACTCTGGCAATGATTTTACCTTCCCTAAGGCCAGGGGACTGGCTAGCCTCCCTGGACCTCAAGGATGCCTATTTCCATGTCCTAATCAGAAGATCCCATCGAAAGTACCTCAGATTCGAACTGCCCTCAGGTCATTACCAGTTCAGAGCAATGCCCTTCGGCCTTACCTCTGCTCCAAGGGTATTCACAAAGTGTCTAGCAGTGGCAGTGGCCCACTTAAGGAGGCAGAGGATTGCTGTTTTCCCTATCTAGACGACTGGCTCATTGTAGGCCAGTCCCTAGAACAGGTAAATCTCACCTGCAGGTCACCAGCAGCTTCTCACCTCCCTGGTTTTCTGCCAAACCTACCAAAGTCGGTTCTGGAACCAGTCCAGGTACTCACCTTTATAGGGGCAGAATTGGACACAAAGCTAGCCAGAGCCTTTCTTCCCCAGAAAGGGTAAGGAATTTAGTGGCTCTGGCCTCTTCCTTCACTCTGCAGGCTCTCACCAGCAAGACACTTTCTGCAGCTCTTGGGGCACATGGCTGCATCCACAGCTGTTGTGCAGGGAGCCAGATTTCAGATGAGAGACATTCAGTTTCACTTGAGAACCTTTTGGTCTCAGAGAAGAGACCCCCTTTCCAAGTTGGTCCCAGTGACTCGAACCTTGATCCTAGCTCTCCAGTGGTGGCGGGATCAGAGCAATTTAAGAGCGGGGGTCCCATCATTTCCCCTTCTCACGACTTGACTCTCACTATAGATGCTTCCCTTCTGGGTTGGGGAGCCCACATGGGCGACCTTTCCACTCAGGGAGTTTGGTCCCCCCAGGAATCTCTGCTCCACATCAATTTGCTGGATCTCAGAGCTGTCTTTTTAGCTCTTCAAGCTTTTTCTGCATCTGTCCACGACAAGGTGATACAAGTCAGAACAGACAACACCACAACAATGTGGTACATCAACAAATAGGGGGGCACTCGGTCTTGACCTTGTGCACCGAGGCAATGAAGTTGTGGTCTCTGGCCTATTCCTGAACACTTCCCTGATAGCAGTTCATCTTCCAGGGAAGGACAATGTCCTAGCGGATGCCCTCAGCAGGATTTCCCAGGGCCATCACGAATGGTCCCTGGATCCTCAAGTGCTGGGGATAGTTTTTGCCAGGTGGGGCATCCTCAGATAGATCTTTTGCAGCCCAGACAATCACAAACTTCCTCTGTTCTGTTGCAGGCCTCCAGTGCTGGGCTCAGTTCCCTGGATGCCCTTCTTCTGGATTGGGAGGAAGTTCCTCTGTCTTCCCCCTTTCCTCTCCTATTCAAGTACTAGTCAAAATCAGATCTCAGCCTTGCAGGGTGATTCTGATTGCCCGGATTGGAGCCAGGCAGCCCTGGTACCCACTCCTTCTGTCTCTGACAGTCCATCTTCCCTGTGCCTCCCAGGAATCACAATCTGTTGACTTGTGCCCAGGGAAGGGTTTGGTATCGGACCTCAAATCCTCAACCTCAAGGCCTGGCTCTTGAGGGTTAGAGTTGCTGATTTACACCTCTCTCAGGGTGTTCTTGAGATCCTAAAGGCTTCCAGAAAGCCTTCCACTAGAACTACTTATAGTTCTAAATGGAAAAGGTTTTCCATTTGGTGTGCTGGAAAAATATTTCCCAGAATCTGCTGAATTGCCCATTTTGTTAGATTACATGGTACATCTTAATTCCTTGGGTCTCAGACCAGCTACCCTGAGAGTTCATTTGGCAGCTGTGTCTGCTTTTGTGTCAGCAGGAAAGTCATCCCCTTTCCTCTCATCCTGTGTTTTCCAAGTTTTTAAGGGATTACTCCATACTAATCCTCCCTTTAGGAACTGGCCCTGCTTGGGACCTTAATGTTTGCATTGCCCAGTTAATACAACCCCTTTAGAACCTCTGTCTTCTGCAGAGCTTAAGTACCTAACTTGGAAAACTGTTTTCTAGTGGCTATCACTTCTGCCAGGCGCATAAGTGAATTGCAAGCCTTGCCAGTGGAGACTGACTTTATTTCTTTCCACAGGGATAAGGTAGTCCTTAGGACTAATAGGAAGTTTTGCCTAAGGTGGTTTCAGATTTCCATCTTAATCAATCTATCTCCTTCCAGTATTTTCACTGATCACTCCTCTTGGGTGAGAGGAGGTTGCACAGCCTGGATGTTAAGAGAGCTCTTAGTTATTTTATAGAGCGTACAAAGGTCACCAGGTTTGAATCCCTCCAACTTTTCCTTACCTATGGTGAAGTTGGGAAAGGCAAACCTGCCACTAGAAGATCAATAGCCAGGTGGATTGTCTCTTGTATCCAATTTTGTTATCAGAAAGTGGGCAGAGCCCCGGTTTGAGGCTCATTCTACCAGGGTACAGCTGCGTCTCTAGCTGCTGCCAGAGATATCCCTTTATTAGAGATTTGCCAGGCTGCTACTTGGAAAACGGTACACACTTTTACCAAGCATTATTCCCTGGATGTCCAGGCCAGGAGAGATGCTCGGTTTGGCACAGCTATTCTTCAGAGCCTATTCTCTAAGTAGGTTCTGCCCCTCCTCCATGGAGGTACTGCTGTGTATTCTGCTAATGTCTATAATATAGCAAGACTTCATGTTGTTTGAAGAAAAAATTACTCACCTTAGTAATGTTGTTTCTTCTAATGGAGTCTTGTTATATTATAGACCTCCAACCTGCCCCTCTCAGAACCTCTACTTGGTGGGGTGCGGGCAACTTAGTGTGGGCACTACTTATGTCCTGTTAGCATTTTGTCCCCTTTGGGACTTAGGAGTGTGTATGTATGCATGTGTGTGTTTTATTATACTTATGTTCCATTTTCATATTATTAGAATGGTGTTAGTATTTCTGGTCCCCTGACTTGAGTCTTGGGTGTTGGGACCATCAATGGTTGTTATTATTTAGGTAGCCATTTGGCTAGTGTAGGTTACAGCTTCCACACAGACCTTAGTGAGTTTGGCTCGTAAAGATCTGACAGTTCAAGTTTGAAATGACACAGATAGAGCTGCTCTCGTGCCAAAATTCTATTTTGGAATGGTTTTAACCATTTCACTCCGGGGCAGTTCTAGAGCTGGATCAAACTGCTAAGGTCTATAATATAGCAAGACTCCACTAGAAGAAACAACATTACTAAGGTGAGTAATTTTTTCTTCTCTAGCCAGCAGACTGGAATCCTCCGAGCCAGATGAGTACTCAGACAGTAATCAGTCAGAACCCCATTCTCCTGCTGAGCCTTAACCTAAAGAGTCCACTAAATCCCCCCCAGAGGACCCTTCTTTCAGGGAGCTCTTATGGACTATTCCAAAGATTTGGGCTGGCCGTCTAAGGAACTAGATACTCAATGTAAAAGACTAGCTGAGCATCTAGACCTTGCCAATGTGGCCCCTCTCCCTATTCCTCCATGAATGGGTCCACATGAGGATCTTGCGTCTAGTGTATGGCAGCAGCCGTCTTCTATCCCTGCAGTCTCAAGAAAAGTGGATAGAATCTACTTTCCCCTGGAAGGGATCTCCCACCTCACTTTGCAAGCTAAAGCTAAGTCCATGGTCATCACAGCTGCCCATGACCACTCAGCCCAACCAAAACATCTCAGCTCCTCTCCTCTGGACAAGGACTCAAAACAGCTGGACCAATATGGTAGAAAGATTTATGCCTTGACCACCTGTGCTATTCGGTCACTTAATTACATCTTGCACATGGTGGCATTCCAGAAGTCCTCTCTTTCTGAACTGGAGAAGGATCTTCAGGACATTCCTGATGAGCAGCTCAGGGCCAAGTTACTGGAGAAAGTGCGGATGAATAAGTCATCCTGCCGGCACGCACTTTGAGCCACATATGATTCAGTGGACTCTGTGGCTCGGGCTGCGGCCTTGGGATCTGCCTTAGGTGTCTAGCCTGGCTGCACCTGGCTGGTCTGGCACAGGACATACAGTCCACTCTTTTGGACATGCCTTTCAGGGGTCCTGTTCTCTTTGGTGGCGATGTGAAATATATCATTACTGGGCTGCAGGAGAGTGGTAGGTCCTTAAGAGACATACGCTTCATGTACCGGTCAGGTCAGAAGAAGCAGCCTTTTCATCACAAAAGAAGCTGGAACAAAAATCAGAACCAGAGTAATTGTTAAGTCAAACGTCGTGCCGCTAGCTCAGGAGCATAACTTCCTTAGGCCAAATTTGCCAAGTCGGCCTCAGGAGCTAAGGCTCCCCTCCACGTCCTGACTCACTTCCCCTCCTCCCACTCCCTCCATCCCCCACGGAGGAACCAGTAGGAGGGAGGTTCGGCCTACACCTGGCAGGGTGGAAGGCTGTCACCGCAGACGTGTGGGTGTTACAGCTCATACAAAGAGGTCACGCCATCGAGTTCCTGGAGATTCCTCCAGCAAATCCTCTGAGAAGGTCTTACTACCCGTCGGGTCAGATCCCCATCATCTATCAAGAAATTTGGGCTGTACTCCTAAAAGCTGCCCTAGAACTCATTCCACTGGATCAAATTGGAAGGGGATTTTACTCCCACTTCTTCCTAGTTCCAAAAAAAGATGGGGGACCTGAGACCGATCCTAGACCTCAGCATGCTAAACCACTTTGTGGAGTTCAAGCAGTTTCGCATGCTGACTCTCCAGGGACTCCTGCAACTACTCCTATCAAACACCTGGCTGTGCTCCCTGGATATGCAGGATGCCTGCCTTCATATCCCTATCCTTCCAGCCCACCATCGCTTTCTCCAGTTTTCCTTTCTGGAGAACCATTTCCAATTCAAGGCACTCCCATTTGGCCCATCCTTAGCCCCCCGAGTTTTCACTAAGTGCCTAGCGGTGGTAGCGGCATTCCTGCACCGCAGGGGCATATATGTGTTCCCTTTTGGGAATTTCGGTCAGCCTACCCAAATCCCAGTTAGTACCCTCCCAGCACCTCCAATTTATTGGTGCAGTGCTGGATACAGTCCAAAGCAAAGCCTTCCTACCACTAGACCAAGTGGAGACTCTGGTCTCACAGGCCACCTTGGTGGCCAAGTCTCGGTGGACCCCAGCTCGCTCTGTGAATCGTCTCTTGGGTCTTATGGCTGCTGCCATTCCAACTGTCCCCGTGGCCAGACTGCACATGAGGGTCACCCAGTGGTCTCTTTGGGTCCAGTGGGATCAACGATTGGACAACATGGACCAGTTGGTCATGATCTCCAACAGCCTACAGAAAGATTTTCTCTGGTGGCAGGATCTCACCAACTTGTTGGTGGGGGCCCCGTTTCCACTTGCAGGCTCCTTCCCAAACCCTTACTTCAGATGCTTCCAATACGGGTTGGGGAGCTCATCTGGGGGATCACAAAATGCAAGGTTCTTGGTGTCCAGTGGAGGAGAATCTTCACATCAGTATCCTGGAGACCAGAGTAGTCCTCTGTGCTCCCCAGACCTCCCAGTCATTACTTCATCTGGGAGCACTTCTCATCCAGACAGACAGCATGGCCACTTTCTGGTATCTGAATAAACAGGGAGGTACCCAATTGTACCCTCTTTGCAGAGAAGCTATGAGGGCATGGTACTGGGCAATTCAGCACAGCCTGACCTTGACAGCAGTCCACATGCTGGGAGTTCACAATACCCTGGTGGACAGTCTCAGCTGATCAGTAGCCAGGGTTCACGAGTGGGAAGTAAAGCAGGAAGTAGTAGAAGACTTGTTCCTTCTATGGGGCCGACCAGACCTAGATCTGTTCGCCTCCCCATCCAACGTAAAACTACCCAGCTTTTTCTCGCTCATTCCTGGGCATGGTGCTTTTTGGTGAGATGAGCTGTCTCTCTTTTGGACAGGGAGGTTTCTGTATGAGTTTCCTTCCTTTCCTCTCATTCAGAAGGTTCTTTTGAAACTTCCGGCAGAGGGGGCTCACATGATCCTGATTGCCCCTCTGTGGCCCAGCAGATTTGGTCCCCACTGTTGCAGAACTAGTTCTAGAACCACCAGTTCCTCTGCCACTCTCTCATGACCTTCTGTCCCAGGAGCAGGGCACCCTGGTACAGCCGCATCTCAAGTCTCTTCATCTCCATATGTGGCAACTATGGACATAGTGATTTCTCGCTATGGAGTGTCCTTCCAGGTTGCTCAGGTCTTGGTGGAGGCCAGAAAACCCTCTACCAGATCCACTTATGCCATGAAGTGGAAGAGATTTTCTATTTGGGCCACAGCCAAGTGCTTGGGCCCCTTTTCTTGTTCTGCCTCCCAGGTGTTAAGAGTACCTCTTACATCTTTCAGAGTTGGGCCTTAGTTACTTCTCTCTTAAGGTTCATCTCTCTCTGCAATGTTAGCCTACTACCATCCGGTGGAAGGCAAAACCCTAGCACAGCTAGAGGTTTCCAAGACTTTCTTGAAGGGGATTCTTCATCTCAAACCTCCAGTCCAGAACCTGTGTCCTCCCTGGGATCTTAATTTTATGTTGGAAAAACTTACTTTGCCCCCTTTTGAACCAGCAGCAAGCTGCAAAATGTGCTTCCTAGCTTGGAAGACTCTGTTTTTGGTTGCAATTATTTCTGCTCAAAGGGTTTCAGAGCTTCAGGCCTTTGTTTGGCAGGGAGGCAGTATAGCGCAGTGGTTTAAATCTCTGAGCTGCAAACCTGGAGACCTGGGTTTGAATCCCACAGCCCCCACTTGCATACTGTGTGACCCTGAGCAAGTCACTTAACTTTCCTGTGCTCCCAGGTTGCACCTGTAAACAAGCTTTCAGCTTAGTGTGTCTCACCTGGTAAAACAAAAAAGATAAGGTAAGGTAAGGTAAAGGTTTGGAGAGAGCCTTATTTGATTTTTCACAAGGACCGGGTGGTCCTACAGACTAATCCTTCTTTTCTTCTGAAGGTTGTTTCAGAGATGACTCTCAATCAGAGTGTTGAACTGGCGGTTTGTTTTTCTCAGCATTCCAACACGGGGGGATTATCTTTTGCACACCCTCGATGTGCACAGGATTTTGAAGTACTATACCTTACGGACTAAGGAGGTTCGAAATTCGAACCAGCTCTTTGTGGCCTTTGCCTCCCAGTGCCAGGGCAAGGTTAGCCGGATGGCTGGCTAACTGTATCCATTACGCTTACCAAAGATACGGGAAAACACTTCCTGGGGTGGTCAAAAGCCACTCCGCCAAAAGCGTGGCCACTTCTACTGCCTTTTTCAGGAACGTGTCCACTGCAGACATCTGTACAGCGGTCGCTTGGTCTTCCATCCACACCTTCACTAAACAGTAATCTGGACATTGTCTCTAGGCATCAAGCTGGTTTCGGCCTTGCAGTTTTGCAAGGTCTCCTGTCTTAAGGCAGACCCTTAGTTGGCAGACATCTTCCTCCTCCCGGAACCTCGTCTCAGACTCCTTCTTTTTTTAGACTTCTTGGAATTCAGTCCTGTATGTGAAGGCCTAATCCAGGAACCCTCTCAAAGTAAGATATAGCAGTTACGTAAGAACTTACAGTGTAACCCCTAGATGGCGCTATCCCAGGGGCTACTACCCCTGCCTGATTTGCCACTAACAGGTTGAGGGGCCTGGATCCAATGGCGGGTGCCTCCACCCAGAGGTCAGGGTTTGCAATAGTTAAACTTACTTGGTCACAGCCCTCTGGGACACTGCAACCCCCCTTTCTTCCCACTAGTGGCCCACACAATATATCAGAATTACCTTCACAGTATACACTTACCCCCAGGGCTGGTTCAGGCACTGGGACCTCCTGTAAAACAAGATACAGTGCAACAATCAGAGTACAATACTTTAACATAGACAAATACCTCAGGCAGTATAACTTTGCTGAAACAAGCAGCTCTGATTTATTTAGGGGGAATATAACAAGGACACGGGGAAATCAGGTTAATTAGCTTATCACTTTACTCATCTACCTATGGCTCTGTGCACAGGCCTATCCCTACCAGTTACTGTCCCTGGGTACCCAAGCCCTAGTGGCTAGTCCAAACTGTGGCAGCTGGTAGGGGCCCTTTCACAGGGAAAAGAAAAATTAGTTAAACAGTCAGCAGTACAGTTATTCCATTTGGATTCAATGTGGCAATTCAACAGGGAGCGACCCTGAATTAGTACTCACGACCTCCAAACAAGATAGGGTCCTTCAATGTCAGCAGGGCTACTCTTGAGCTCCACGAGACTCCTCACACATTTATATGGCAAAAAGAAAGTACTATACCAGGCAGGCTGCTTCTCTGTCCCGATCGCAATTACTGCACAATACCCGGGAGAACACACAGCAGATTCAGTTCCTGACAGACCGAGTGCAATTCAACAATTTCTCCAGTCTTCTACAGGGTGAGCCTGGTTTCTACTCTTCAGATATCTTTTGATTCTCTTCACAGGACAGATTCAGTCCTAATAAGCAGTTACACAAGCTGCAGACCGGAACTCTGGACCTTACACATGTTTTTTGACTAAAACTGTGCACTGAAGGAGCACAGGGTTTCTTTCCTCTTTACTCCCAGAGCTAACTGAAACTCCAACAGACAAAACCGGGCACTTCCTTTGAGTTCCTCACAGTTCTTGACTGGATTGGCTGTCACTCACAATAGACTGCTGCTGTTGGTCCAAAAGCGCCGAAGTCTAAACTACATCTCCCAGAGTCACTGCCCATACAATCCTCTTGTGGCTGGCTCAGATTATGAGTCCAAGTTCTGATTCGTCCAAGGCACCATTTTAGAGCTAGCTTACCCCACACTGATTGGTCCAGTTCAGCAGTCCAAAACCAGAATGGGGAACTAGGCAGACACAGCTCTGACTACAAAGAAAGCAGGCCAGACAAACCGTAACTTCACCATTACTCTAAATGATTTCTGGCAAACAGTTACATCCTTCGGATAGGTTCCCCCTGCACTCCTAGTGACTGCAAAAATGGAGTGAATTGGCAGCAGTTTGAGTGGTACCCAAGCAGAGAAGCACACTGTCCCCCCATACAAACTAATTATGTCTGCAAGCAGACAGCTCTTAAAGAGACAGTACCAGAGGCTCTAAAAATACTCACTGATAAATGGCTTAAACGCCAAACACCATTCAGGCTTGGAGCATTCAAGCAAGCTCCTGGAAGTCTTTTGGGAACCCCCATTTGCAGGGGGGTTACATACCGTAACAGTAGATTTTCGAGAGAGGTTTCTGCAGTAGGTCTAGTTTCCCATCCACCTACCCCCCAGCTCCTGGAGTCATTTCCTTTCTTTTGTCTAGTCCTCTGGTTCACCCAGGGCACAGGGTCCCAGGATTTGTTGCTCTTTTGTTCTGTTTCCTATTTCTAGATCTCCGGTGGAAAAGAACTGGAAGGCAGGCATGGGATTGCCTCCTTTTATAGTCGAGCTGACGTTGCGTCACCTGATGATGGGGGGTGGTCCCCGCTAATTATTGCTAGCTACAAGTTTGCCATGAAGACCTGACACCAGGGGGCGCAGTCCTATATGGGAAGACCTACTACAGTAACCTCTCTCGAAGATCTACTTTTACGGTAAGTTCTTACGTAACTGCTATTTTCCCTATACCCTAGGATATGAAGACAGTCTTGGGAAGAAGATGTCTTACATTAGTTTATATAGTAAATTAATCACTGTGTAAAGTAGTTTTTGATGCATAAATTAGCTTTACAAAATAGGTCCTATTGGCCAAATGTTAGGTGGCTCCACAGTGTGTCCAACGATATACAAAATGTGTAAAGTCAGCTAAAAGTGAATACAAAGGATTCTCACAAACTCCAGAAAGATAAGACAAATAAGTGCAGTGTTACATAAATCCACATGATGGCAGTGCAGGCTGTATTATACAGTACATGACTTAGCTTACATAGTGTTAGACAAAGAATACAAAATGCATTCCTGGTACGTTACTTATGTTTTCAATAATCACACTAATAATGTCCTTAATACCTTACTCTTATATGGCAGGTATTTGTGCCCTGTAGGTTAGTAATGATTATATCTCATTGGAGATGCAGTTAGGTAATATTGTAGATACTGTCAGCGGTGTCCAGTGGGTTTCCCAATATGAGTGAGGGGGCCAAGTGTATCATTCCCCCCTTGTTGTCTTACTGAAAAGGCAACGACTAATGGGTAAGTTGTGGGTGATAGCATTGATACAGACCAGCTGCACGAGCCTTGTGAAAAAAATTGAAGTTGTTTGAAAGTACACCTGAGACAGCAGAGGGGTAGTATTAAGAAAAATACCCCCCCCCCCCAAAAAAAAAACTTGTATATTATCACAAAACCTTTGAAAGTTAGTTCTAACCAGGTATTGGAGAGTGCGGTGCTGAGGCCACCATCATGAAATAAATCAGTAAGGGAATCTCCTGCCTTGGAGATAGTATTGGACATTGATCATAAATAGTCAGGGGCATGTGCTATATAATGAGGTGTTGGCATAGGAACAGGGATAAAAAGCATATAGTAAATAACAGTGCTTTCAAGTGTGAGAAAGCAAAAGTTAGGTGTTACCATAGAAATCACAGTTTATATAGATAATAATGGATGGGGAAGGGTTTGGTATGAGAATTTAATGCACACCCGAGTTGTGGGATGCTACATAAACCCCGAGGGCGAAGTCCGAGGGATTTATCAAAGCATCCCACAACGAGGGTGTGCATTAAATTCTCGTATGAAACACCCTCCCCGTGTTTTATTTTTTATAATAACAGACCAGCAATTTTTCTCCAGCAGTTTGTGAGGCTGTGTGGCCCCCCCCCATACAGAATGTTGGCCAATGAGGCAGCAGCATAGTTTGACTGGCTTGGCTCATGAATGTCATAACAATCAGCAGGTTGTTATGGAAAATATCAACCTGGTCAGTACATTGAGAGAAACTGCTTACCAGTTATTATAATTGATTACGACACAGTACTAAAACTGGTGTAAAGCATGCAGATAGTCAGGGCAACTGTGAAAGAAGTCATATTTCAGAGCTGGTACAGGGTAAGCACAGATGGACCAAGAACGTAATGGTGTATATATAAATCACAAAACAGAAGCTAGGTATGTCAACACCACAGTTGATATGTGTGTGAGAAAGGGTATTGATGTTTGTAACCATATAACATGATTTGTAAGAACAGTATTGAATACATTGTTCAAGATAAAAGGATACACCATTGTCCACTGATGATGAAGATTCCACTTTGAGAGTGGATAAGGCATGTGTCGGCGGCGTACATATTGCCTGATTGAAGAATCTGTTGATAATGTCTCTTGGCAGATGGGTGATTACGAACCTTGAACCATATGTGCCCAGTCCATAAAGTTCAGGTGAGTAACTACAAATTGGTGTAGTTACATGTGAAATGTAATCTGCAGAAAGGTTGTAACCCCACAAGCCATATGGGGTTACACAGCCATTGAGTTAAAGATGAAACACCAGCAAGGTAAAAAAGTCAATGTTCATGTTGCCGGCTGCTGGATGGCTGGATTTGCAGAGACCTTGCCAGGAGGTGCATGAGATTGTGCATTGAATCCTTCAATGGAATAGCCACACACACTGACATAGCGTTTGTGTTCTGGAAACTGATCACACCCCTGCACAAGTATTGACAGTCTATAATAGAATAATCAGTTTGTGTATGACACTAGTCAGACTTGGAAAACACTAGCAGTGAAGAAAAGTTTAATGAGTTGCTTGAAGCTCTTATGCATGTCACTCTGTTGAAACCTGTAAACTTGTAAAAGTTTGTTAGAAACACAGTTAGTGAAACACATAAGAAAAAATTACTCACCTTAGTAATGTTGTTTCTTCTAATGGAGTCTTGCTATATTCTGACAGTAGCAGTGAGTCTCAACCTTCGAACTGCCCCAGAGATGAAAGAGTTAACTTTCCATGCCAGGCATGGAAGGCTGAGCTTGAGCTCGGTTGAGACTCTGTCTGTTGTTCTTCAAACTCAAACCGTCAGTCCTTTACGAGCTAAACTCACTAAGGTCCTGTGTGGAAGCTGTAAACCTACACTGGCCAACTGGCTACTAAACATAAAACACATTTTTTGGTCCCAAAACAAAGACTCAAGTCAGGAGACCCAAAAATGAAAACACAACACCCACTCACCCCAAAAAGAAGGGGTGAAACAAAAGGGTGGGCACCTACTAAGTGCCAACACTGCACTGCCCACCCACATCCCAAAAACAGAGGTTCTGAGAGGGGCAGGCAGGGGGGAGGTCAGAATATAGCAAGACTCCATTAGAAGAAACAACATTACTAAGGTGAGTAATTTTTTCTTCAAACAACATGAAGTCTTGCTATATTCTGACATATGCAGACTACAAAGCAGTACCTCCATGGAGGAGGGACAGAACCTACTTAGGAAATAGGCTCTGAAGCACAGCTGTGCCAAACCGAGCATCACTCCTAGCCTGGATATCCAGGGAGTAATGCTTGGTAAAAGTGTGAACTGTTTTTCAGGTAGCTGCTTGACATATCTCTAGAATAGGGATGTCCCTGGCAGCAGCCAGGGAAGCAGCTGTACCTCTGGTAGAGTGAGCCCTCAGGCCTGAGGGAGGAACCTTACACAGTTTTTCATAGCAAAATTGGATACAGGAGACAATCCACCTGGCAGTGGATCTTTTAGTGGCAGGTTTCCCTTTGCCAACCTCACCATAAGTGAGGAACAGTTGGAGGGAGTCAAACCTGTGACCCTTGGTACGCTCTATGTAGTAACTAAGGGCTCTCTTCACATCTAAGTTATGCAACCTCTTCTCGCCAGAGGAGGAATGGTCAGTGAAGTACACTGGAAGAGATATTGATTAAGGTGGAAATCTGAAACCACCTTAGGCAAGAACTTCCTGTTAGTCCTGAGGACCACCTTATCTCTATGAAAGGAGATAAAATCAGGCTCCACTGACAAAGCTTGTAATTCACTTATGCGTCTGGCAGAAGTGATGGCTACCAGAAACACAGTCTTCCAAGTCAAGTACTTAAGCTCTGCTGAAGATAAAGGCTCAAAAGCGGGTTGCATAAGCTGAGCAATGCAAACATCGAGGTCCCAGGTAGGGGCAGGGTCCCTGAATGGAGGGTTGGTGTGAAGCAATCCCTTGAAAAACTTGGAGAAAACAGGGTGAGCAGACACAGCTGCCAGATGCACTTTCAGTGTAGCTGGTCTCAGACCCAAGCTATTTAAGTGAACCATATAATCAAGGACTGTGGGCAGATCAGCAGATTCTGGGGAAATATGCTTCCCAGAGCACCATATGGAAAATCTTTTCCATTTAGAATTATAAGTAGCCCTGGTGGAAGGTTTTCTAGAAGCCTTCAGGATATCCATTACACCCTGGGAGAGGTGCAAGTCAGCAAACTCTTAACTCTTCAAGAACCAGGCCTTGAGATTGAGAGATTTGAGGTTCGGGTACCAAACCCTCCCCTGAGCACAGGTTAACAGGTTGTAATTCCTGGGAAGGCACAGGGGAAGATGGACTGCTAAGGACAGTAGGAGTGGATACCAGGGCTGTCTGGCCCAGTCTGGAGCAATCAGGATCATCTTGCAGGGTTGAGATCTGATTTTGACTAGCACTTTGAACAGGAGAGGGAAGGGGGAAAAGCATAGAGAAACTTCCCTTCCCAATTGAGAACTAAGGCATCCAGGGGGACTGAGCCCAACACTGGGGGTCTGCAGCAAAAAAGGGGAAGTCGGTGATTGTCTGGGACTGCAAAAAGATCTATCTGCGGGGTGCCCCATCCGGAAAAAATCACTTCCAAGACCAAGGGGTCCAGTGACCATTCGTGATGGCCCTGGGAAATCCTGCTGAGAGCATCTGCCAGGACATTGTCCTTTCCTGGTAGGTGAACTGCCGTAAGGGAGGTGTTCAGGGAGTAAGCCAGAGACCACAACTTCATTGCTTCGGTGCACAAGGCCGTAGACTGTGTGCCTCCTTGCTTGTTGATGTACCACATTGTGTTGGTGTTGTCTGTTCTGACCTGTACAACTTTGTTCTGAACAGATTTGGAAAAAGCTTGAAGTGCTAGAAATACTGCTCTGAGTTCCAACAGATTGATATGGAGCAGAGATTCCTAAGGGGACCACAACCCCTGGGTGGTGAGGTCGCCCATGTGAGCCCCCCACCCCAAGAGGGAGGCATCTGTAGTAAGGATTAAAGAGTGAAACTGGGTGACAAAGGCAACCTCTTGTCTCAAATTGTCCTGATCCTGCCACCACTGTAGGGCCTGGATCAGGGTTCAAGTTACTGGGATCAGTTTGGTCAGAGGGTCCTTCCTTTGAGACCAGAAGGCTCTCAGATGGAACTGAATGTCCCTCATCTGAAATCTTGCTCCCTGCACTACTGCTGTAGAAGCAGGCATGTGCCCCAGGAGCTGTAGAAAATGCCTTGCTGGTCAAGATACCTGCAGGGTGAATGAGGCGGCCAGAGAGACCAGGGTCCTTGCCCTGTCCAGGGAAGGAAGGCTCTGGCCTTCTCTGTGTCTAGCTCTGCACCTATGCAGGTAAGGAGCTGGATGTGCTCTAGAACTGACTTTGAAAGATTTAGGAGGAAACCCAAAGAAGTGAGCAGTTGCTGAGTTATTTGTAAGTGTAACTTGACTTGGTCTGGGGACTGGCCTACTATGAGCCAGTTGTCCAGGTAAGGGAAAATGGCAATTTTCTGCCTTCTTAGAGAAGCAACTACTACTGCCAGGCATTTTGTGAATACCCTTGGAGCAGAGGTGAGGCCAAAGGGCATTGCTCTGAACTGGTAATGGCCTGAGGGCAGCTTGAACCTGAAGTACTTTCGATGGGAGCTTCTGATGAGAATATGGAAGTAGGCATCCTTGAGGTCCAGGGACACTAGCCAGTCCCCTGGCCTTAGAGAGGGTAGAATAATTCCCAGAATGACCATTTTGAATTTTGGTTTTAAAAGGTGCTTGTTTAGGTATCTGAGGTCCAGGATGGGCCGCCATTCTCCTGTCTTTTTTGGGGTAAGGAAATACCTGGAATACAATCCTTTGCCCTGGTGTAGGGGTGGAACCCTTTCCACAGCTATGAGAGCTAGGAGGGAAGAGACATCTGCCTCTAAGGCAAGTGCCTCCGATGGATTTGCAGGTGGAAAGGATCTGGTTCTCATCTTTGGAAACTTTTTGAAGCTGAAAACCAGTCCCTGGCTTACTACTTCCAGAACCCATTTGTCTGATGTCAGAGACTCCCAGTCCTGGACGAAGTAAGCCAGCCTGCCCCCTACAGGTAGGTGAGAATTGGCCCTGGCAACCCCATCAGGGTGCCTGTAGCTGGGGCTTTAGGCTGAGGGTGGAAGCAGGCCTGCTTGTAGCCCGTCTGCCTCTCCCTCTAAAGAACCCCCTCTGGGCATAAGCAGAAGAGGAGGCTTGGGGGTTAAAAGGCCTATGAAAAGGCCTGCACCTGCCCCTGGGAAGCTGCCTTTGAGGAGTGGCCTGTCTTTCCTTGGCCTGTGCACTCCTATAGGTGGTCCTATACTCATTCATTTTCTTCATGTAATTCTCTGTCTGCTCCCCAAATAGAGAATTACCCAAAACAGGAAAATCCATGGCCTTAGTCTGGGTATCCTGTGACAGGCTAGTACATCTGAGCCAAGCCATTCTTCAAAGTGCCACAGATGTAGCCATGACTCTTGATGACACATCATTTGAGTCCACTGCAGCCTGGAATTGCACCTTGGATGCCTCAATACCATCAGCAGCCACCTGCTCCAGCTCCTTGGCAAGCTGGCCAGGGACTTGTTTTACTAGAGCCATGACAGTGTCCCATCTGGATTTTTGATATCTAGCAACATAAGCCATATAATTCGCCTGTCTGAGTCCCAAGGATGCTGCCATGTACTGTTTCTTTGCCATGGCATCAATCCTCCTGGAGTCCTTGTCTGGGGGGTATGAAGCCAAGGGAATATTTGCCTTGTCACAGGCTGCAGCCTGCACTACTAACATGGCTGCATTGTTGTGTAAGGAACTCCATATCAGAGCCAACAATGTGTACCTCTTGTCCATTCTCTTATCCACAGGAGGTATAGTGTGAGGAGTTTTAGAATTTTAAATGTCTGTTTCCCAAAAGATTTATGCAAGGGAATAGACAGTCTCTAGACTCTGGGATATCCATCATTTCTACATAGTCAGGCTCCTCTTGATCATCCACAGCTTCTTCCATAGGGAGCTGGAGGGTTTCAGCCACTTTTTTATAAAACATAAAATGAGAAGGGGACTCAGAAAGCCTAGGAGGTGACACTCCTGAAGGTCTGTCTGGGGAGATGTCCGGGTCAATGGGCACATCCAGACTTTCAAATCCACATTCACTCTCCTCATACTCCTCTTCCCCCTCCTCCGGTTCATAATATTCCTCTAAATCATACTCTTGAACTGGTGGAACCGGCCGAACTGAGCGCCTACCTGACGGTGCTGGTTCGGTCGGAACCAGAGAAAGTGACTGGACAATTTTGAACGCTTTGGCTATTTCTTCAGCGGTTGGAGAGGAAAGTTTTGGCTCCACACCAGCTGATTTTCTAGTCCTTTTTGCTGGAACCGACTCCTCAGAGTCGGATCTCCTTTCGCCCGAAGAAGTCTCGCCCTGGTCAGAGGGCACTCCTTCTGGTTCGGTTTCAACTGAACCGGGCTGACCATCCGATTCAGCGGACTTTTTTGGCCTCCCTTTCCCTGAGCCTACCAACTCTCTTTTCCAGGGTAGCTGCAGGAAAATTTTTGCAAATCTGGCAGTCTGCATTGAGGTGGTCAAACCCCAGACAATAAACACAGGTGGTGTGGGGGTCAGCCTTAGCAAAGACTTCCCCACACACACTACAGTGTTGAAACCCAGTGGGTCCAGTTTTTCTTTTGGGTTTCTCAGACATAGTGCCAGTCCTATCCAAACTTACCCGTTTATGGCAATCCGCCAGGTAAGACCCTCTTATCGGTTCCCAACCGTGTCACGGGTCGTGGAAAAAAACGTAATAAAATCCGTTTTTTTTAGAACCAATAAGAACCGGTAACCACACTCTAAATCACAGATTACGATTTTTTAAACAACATGATCGGTTCAAACCGAACCGATAAACTATTTTACAAGTTCCACACAGAATAGAATTAATGTAAAACCTATCTAGTACTCACAAATACCACAGACAGAGACTGAACCGACAGGTTGCGTTTTAAATTCGGTCAAAAACCGAGAAAAATGGTACTTTAACCGACAAAATGAATCGAGCTCAAGCTCAGCGTTCCATGCCTGGCATGGAAAGTTAACTCTTTCATCTCCAGGGCAGTTCGAAGGTTCGAAGGTTGGGACTCACTGCTACTGTCAGAATATAGCAAGACTTCATGTTGTTTGAACTATTTGGATGGAAAAATGACAAGGTTATTAGCAGTGTCTTTGATTAAGGTGTGGTGTGACAGAACCTAAATTCCTGGCAATTGTAAAAGAAGAAGTAATGGCGTCGGTCATGGACTCGGAGGTCCACTAAGGACGGTAATACCATTTGGTCATCTGTGAACACACCCTGTCTCCAGGTCTTAGAAGAGGTTGTGATAGTAATTAAACGTGTTGCTGTTTGGCCCAGTTTAGGCCTGTCTTATGAAATGAAAGGTCAGTATTATACCTACTAGATGCAGTTTTAACCTTTATGGCTGTATGCCATTTACACCATGTACCATTGGGGTAAATACATTTTTGGCCTATACCAACTGGTGACAGCAGTTGTGACATTTGAAAGGGGCCTCTCTTAGGTCTCTTTTCCTTTTGTTTCCTGGGACGGGATGATCCTAGGTATTCAGTAGTGTGGGCCCTGCTAATGGGTCTTGAGTACGTGTCTGGTATGCTTCATGGAGGTCTAGTAACATGGCACTATGAAACCTAGAAGTATTGGTACAGGAGCAGAATATGAATTCTGCTATATTGTAGTTGGGTAGGTGTAAAAGGGTACCTGGGAGTGATGATGCAACCAGACCACTAGTTGGTCCGGGTTGCTGCACTGGACATTGGGCAGAGTTTTCCTTTGTTGGGAGAACAACAGTTGGAAACATGGCAGTGTTAGCAATGGAATGAAGTGCACAATACTGTGTAGTAGTATCATCTTCCCTGTGTCAGCCTTCACCATTCATCACTGGTAGGTGTCAGCTGGTGGTGCAGCACCCTGCGGGAGTTGTTTTTTTTTTTTGTGTGCATTCGCTTCAAGGGTGAGGAATCAGCACCATGGTGCTGCCCACAAGGCGGATGCACAGTGTCACGCTTGCAGGTTGGCCATAACTGGCGCCAGCTCCTCCCCACCTCAGTTCTGCTTCTTCTGCCGTTGCAAGTGCAGCACCTCACCAGGTCTCCAGCTCATGCTTAAGTGCATCATCGCGGCCTAGTGTGGCCTGTTTTTTGATGCTGAACTTTAACACCGTCCTTCGATGCTGCCATCTCAGTTCTGCTATCTACCAAGCTACTCTGCACCATTTTTTAGGATTACCGGTAAGATCTTTCCTTTTATTTTAAAGTGGTGCAGAGTCTTTTCTGTGTTTTGCTGCCGTTGGTCATGTCGGGTCCATCCAGGGACAAGAAGAAACTTTCCTAAGCGAGTCAGGCCCCTATGCACCAGTGTCCCTGCAGCCAACAGATGTCCGCTATGGATTGACATGACCATTGCCTAACCTGCCTGGGTCTACAGCATGATATGGATCTGTATGACATGTGCTTCTTGATGGACCGAAGAGTTTTAGAATACCGCGCATTTAAGGTTGGCCGCCCGACGACGACTTTTGGAAGATGCCGTTGCACCAGGGACACCAGGCGCAGGTTCCTTCGCCCTTCCTCCGGGTCCCCTCCCGGCTCTATATGGGTCGCAGAAGAGGGGCCTCCAACCTTTCTAGCCTTACCAGAGTGGGGGCTCCTTCTGCGGTGCCAGAGGGTGGTCTGGTTCTGTTTGGGGCTGGGCCGAGAGCACCACATTGGCAGTCGTCTCCTTGGAGGCAAAGGCTGTACTGGTATCATGGCCCACGACTGCTGGGCCTGGCACTGGTGGCTCCTCAGTGCTGCCTGCCAGTGCTGTCTCAGATTCTGGCACTGTTTCCAGTGCCATTGATCAGGATGGCACCATGAGTGGCACCGGGCCTGCCGAGTGGCACTGTGGGTGGGGGGGCCTCTGGGGTTGCCAGGGTGGAGGTCTACTTCATCTCAAGCTCTCCAGAGTTAGATGATTCGGAGGCAGACTCCAACTGGCAGCTGGACTCTTCGGGGTCTGAGGGCCGTCCTGTGCTCTGTGCCACAGCACCCTCCCAGGTCCCCCCTGTTCGCCCCGGCTGTTGCAGTTGGTTCCGGGGCTGGCACAGGGGTAGGTGCCAGGTCCCCAGGGGCTGACGATGACTCTTGGACTGTAGTGGTGGTGGTCCTGGCCTTGAAGTCCCAGATGGATGCCGACCCTGGTGTTTGGAGCTGCCTGGGGTCCTGAGGTAGGGACAAAGACAGGGGTCTCCTCTCTCTCGGTCCCCGTCAGGGGGCCTGAGGGGTTGGAAGTGCCCCCATCTCTGGGAGTGAGGAAGAGGTAGGCCTTGGAGTTGACAGGGTTGAGGGAACAGGGTGTGGGGCGACGGTTCCCCCGAGGGGCCTTTCGGGGTTCGAAGCTGAGCCAAAACCTTGAGCCCAGTTTCTCTCCCTCGGGGGAGACCTCATTGGGTGGGGCTAGGGCCAGCCCTTCTGGACCTATGTGCCCCCAGTCTCCTCACAGGAGAGCTTCCCTTTCAGTGCTCAGCCCTGACTGCTTCGAGATAGTTGGGCAGTCGGTGGCTGCGCAGACACGTAGACCTCCAAGAGGTGTGAGGTCACCTGTTAGGTCTCCAAGCCCTGGCAGAAGCTGTGTGTAGAGATGCCTTTCCCCCTTGCCTGTGCATCCTCCCTCTCATCTCCCAGATCACGTTGGTCCTATGGGGCCTTTAACTTGGGAACAGTTCAGGGCCACTGCTTCTGCCTTTCCTTATTATGTTTAGGCCATGGACGAGAGGGTCTTCCACCTTTCTACCCTGCAGCAGTCTGATTCTGAATCCTTGTGCTTATCTGCCTCCTTGCCTTCCTCCCATGAGGAACGGGAATCTACAGTACATCTGTCCTCTGACTCTGACCAGATGGGGTATCAGCGCTTCCTCACGAGGCTGGTGGATGAGCTTCACCTATCCCACCTGGCAAGATGCAATCCGGAACAGGCGACTTGAGCATTCCTTAGTGAATTCGGCGTGGAGCACCTCGTGGTCCTCTCTTGGCTGGTGCCTTTCTGGGAAGAGTCGTTCTATACCTGGCAGTGTCCCTCCTCCCCAAATCCTGCCCCCAGGTGTTGTGCACCCCAGGAATCTTCAGGAGTTGTCTCGCCCTGCTTCAGAGGTTGAGATCCTGGACACTCCCTCTGGGCATAGACACCCAATGCATGATGGACCCCCAGATGTGGACTCTGCGGAGTCTGACTGCTGAGGATGGAAAGTTTTCTCCTCAGTGCAAATTATGCTGTGCATCTTCTCTCATCAAGCACAACACACTGCCTATAACAGGCATTTGTGGTCTCTGCTCGGCCAGGTGCTGCCGCAGCTGCCTGATTTGGAGGCAACCAGGCAAGCCATTGCCCTCTCTGCTCAGGGTCTGGAGTTTGCAAGGCACCAGGTAAGGGCGTCTTACAACACCAGTGAGGTAGCCTCCAGACTTGCAGGGACAGCGAGCTGCATTAGGCAGATGATGCAAATTCGTCTGTCATGGTTGTCACCCTTGGCCGGGCGTAGGGTGCTTGCCTCCACTTTCCAGGGGGACCCACCTGTTTTCCCACGGGTAGAGGTGGGCACTTCAGGGGTGCCTTCCTTCTCCCAGCCATCAGGAGACCCCTTCTCACCCTGACCAGTCACAGGCCTATTGGGAGCTGAGAGATTCATGTCCCTCAGGGAAATGCTGGGCCCCCTTCAGGGGGACTTGGTACTCACCCATCAGTGATGAATGGCGAAGATTGACACAGGGTAGATTTGAAAATTATGTTCCTACCACAATTCTTGATCTTCCTGTGGATCTTCAACATTCATCACTGAATCCTTCCCTCCTACCCCCTCAAGGCCTCAGTCCCTGGGCAGTCCTCCTCCCCACTTCCCCTCCTTCCATTTGCTAGGTGGGGCTCTTCTTCTCAGTTTGGACCCTTCCAGAAAGCTGAAGGGCTCATGCTGGGAGGAGGGCAAGTGAGGTCTGTGCCCTGGCCTTGGGGGGGTCTCCCCCTGTAACCCCTACTCCCCCTTTGCCCCTGCCTCATGGCGGGGTCTCCTTCCCTCCCTTACCCTGGCTTGGCCTGGATCCACTGGATTCAGGCAAACCCCTTGGGGGAGGGAGCTCTGCTGGAGCAGATGGGGGGTGCATGGTGATTCCTCCCTTTCCTTTCTGTCCTCCCCAAGGGGGACGAAGACGTGGTCTGTTGGATAGGGCACCCACCTCTTTCTCCCTTGAGTCTTGGGAGAGTTGGCAACCGGTGAGTGGAGCCCTGTCCAAGGATGTCTTCTCCTTAGCATTAAGGGAGGAGAGGGGACCATGGCCGTGCCTTAAACTTGTGGTCCAGCGGCAGCTGTTCTCTTGTCTGGCGCTCCAAAAGGGTCTGAGGCTCATACCACTGGTGTGGTGGGGCCAGGTTCTCGCTGTCAGACAACTTACCCTGGATCTCCTTGGCTCCCCCATACAGAGGGCACTGTGGTGGGCCCCCCTTGACTCCTCCCTTTTTTCTCTTATTCTTCTTCTGTCTTTTCTCTTCAAACAACATGAAGTCTTGCTGTATTCTGACATTATGCAGTTATCCCCAGCACTTGAACTGCTCCAGAGAGGAAAGAGTTAACTCTATGCCAGAGCATAGAATGTTGAGCTCAAGCTCGGTTCAAACCTCTGTCTGCTGCACTTTCAAGTGTAACCGTCAGATTCTTTACTCTGCCTAACTGAACAGTCACTCTGGAGAAATCTCCTTCACTTGTCGGTTCGGTCTCAGTAAAATGTCAGTTTTAAACCGTCAATTATATTGTTTTATCAGTTCAGATCCCTGTCTGCGGTACAGTAAATGTTGTAGGTAGTGGACATTAGTTTTATTTTATCTGTGTGGAAATTGTAAACATTTTTTAATCGGTCCGGCTGGAACTGATTGGTTTTTCTTTCTTTATTCTGTAAAATCTTTGGTTATTTGTATTCGTGTGAGGTACCGGTCCTTATCAGTTTCAAAAAACGTATTTTTTAATGTTTTTTTTCCACAGCCCGTAACACAGTTGGTAACTGATAAAGGGGGTCTTGCCTGGCTTAAAGCTGCTAAAGGGTAAGTGGATAGGATGGCTACGTCTGAGAAACCCAGAAGAATAACTGGGCCCACTGGGTTTCAGCACTGTAGTGAGTGTGGGGATGCCCTTGCTAAGGCAGACCCTCACACCACCTGAGTGTATTGTCTGGGGTTTGACCACCTCGATTAATACTGCCAAATATGCAGGAATTTCCCGAAGGCCATCCTGGACAAGAGATTGGGTAGGCTTAGGGAAAACGAGGCAGAGAAGTCCGCTGATCTGGATGGCCAGCCCAGTTTGATTCCGACCGAACCTGAGGGAGTGCATACTGACATGGGCGATACTTCCTTGGGCAAAAGGAGAGCCGATCCTGAGGGGTCAGTTCCATCTAAAAGAAAAAAGAAATTGGTCCGTTTGGATCCAGAACCGTCACGTCCAACCACCGAAGAAATTGCCAGGGCGATTAGCATAGTAGAATCGCTCCGTTCGGTTCCGGACAATCCGGCGCCTCTGGGTAGGTGCTTGGTTCAGTCGGTTCTTCCGGTTCCGGAATATTTTCTGGATGATTACCATGAACCAGATTTTGAGGGGGAAGAAGAGTTCAGTGGTGATGATGATGGTGTGGAAGGCCTGGATGAGCCCATTGAACTGGACATCTCCCCAGACAGGCCTTCCAGTGTTTCCCCTCCCAGGCTTTCTGAGTCCCCTTCCCACTATTTGTTTTACCAAAAACTGGCAGAGACCCTCTAGCTCCCTCTGGTCGAAGCTGTTGAGGAACAAGAAGAGGCTGACTATGTAGAGATGATGGACATCCCAGAGTCCAAAAGGCTGTCTATTCCTCTCCATAAATCTTTTGGGAAACAGACACAAAGAATCCTTCAGACACCAAATTCATTACCTCCTGTGGACAAGAGAATGGACAGGAGGTATATGCTGTCAGGCTCAGGTACAGAATACTTGTTTCAACAGTGCAGCCATGTTGGGGTCATGCAGGCTGCAGCCTGTGACAAGGCTAATATACCTTTGGCTTCACCCCCCCCCGATAAAGACTCTAGGAAGGTGGATGCTATGGCCATGAAACAGTACTTGGCATCCTCCTTGGGACTCAGGCAGGCAGAGTATATGGCCTTCACAGCCAGATACCAGAAGTCCAGGTGGGACACTGTTCTAGAGCTGACTAAACAGGCTTCCCCCCAGCTAGCCAAAGAGCTGGAGGAGGTGGTTGCTGATGGGACTGAGGCATCCAAAGTCCATTTCATGCTGCTGTGGATTCTAATGATGTTTCATCACGAGTCATGGCTACATCTTTGTCTCTTAGGAGATTTGCTTGGCTCAGATGTACTAGCCTCTCACAGGACACCCGGGCTAAGGCCATGGATTTCCCTGTAGTGGGTAATTCTTTGTTTCAAACAACATGAAGTCTTGCTATTTTATGACATATGCAGTGAGTCCCAACCTTCGAACTGCTCCGGAGGTGAAAGAGTTAACTTTCCATGCCAGGCATGGAACTTTGAGCTCGAGCTTGGTTGAAAACTCTGTCTGTTGTTCTTCAAACTCAGACTGTCAGATTCTTTACTCCGCCTCACTGAACAGTCGCTCCGGAGATTTCTCCTTCTGCTCGGTTCATTTTGTCGGTTAAAGTATTAATTTTTCGGTTTTTAACCGAATTTAAACCGCAACCGGACGGTTCAAGCTCTGTCTGTGGTATTTGTAAGTACTAGATAGGTTTTACATTTACTTTCTGTGTGGAACTTGTAAACGGTTTTATCAGTTCGGTTTGAACCGATCAGGTTGTTTTAAATACATTATCTGTCTTTTAGAAGTGCGGTTCCCGGTTCTTATCAGTTCTAAAAAAAACGGGTTTCATTACGGTTTTTTCCATGACCCGTGACACGGTTGGGAACCGATAAGAGAGTCTTGCTTGGCGGATTGCCATAAACGGGCAAGTTTTTGGTTAGGCTGGCACTATGTCTGAGAAACCCAAAAGAAAAACCGGGCCCACTGGGTTTCAACACTGCAGTGTCTGTGGGGAAGTCTTTGCTAAGGCTGACCCCCACACCACCTGTGTTTATTGTCTGGGGTTTGACCACCTCAATGCAGACTGCCAGATTTGTAAAAATTTTCCTGCAGCTACCCTGGAGAAAAGAGTCGGTAGGCTCAGGGAAAGGGAGGCCAAAAAGTCCGCTGAATCGGATGGCCAGCCCGGTTCAGTTGAAACCGAACCGGAGGGAGTGCCCTCTGACCAAGGCGAGACTTCCTCGGGCAAAAGGAGAGCCGACTCGGAGGAGTCGGTTCCAGTAAAAAGGACTGGAAAATCAGCTGGTGTGGAGCCAAAACTTCCCTCTCCAACCTCTGAAGAAATAGCCAAAGCGATTAAAATTGTCCAGTCGCTTTCCCCGGTTCCGACCGAACCGGCACCATCAGGTAAGCGTACGGTTTGGTCGGTTCCACCGGTTCAAGAGTATGATTTAGAGGAATTTTAAGAACTGGAGAAGGGGAAAGAGGAGTATGAGGAGAGTGATTGTGGATTTGAAAGTCTGGATGTGCCCATTGAACCGGACATCTCCCCAGACAGACCTTCAGGAGTGTCTCGCCCTAGGCTTTCTGAGTCCCCTTCTCATTTTATGTTTTATAAAAAAGTGGCTGAAACCCTCCAGCTCCCTATGGAGGAAGCTGTGGATGATCAAGAAGAGCCTGACTATGTAGAAATGATGGATATCCCAGAGTCTAGGAGACTGTCTATTCCTTTGCATAAATCTTTTGGGAAACAGACAGTAAAAATTCTAAAAACTCCTCACACTATACCTCCTGTGGATAAAAGAATGGACAAGAGGTACACATTGTCAGGCTATGATACGGAGTTCCTTATACAACAATGCAGCCATGTTGGGGTAGTGCAGGCTGCAGCCTGTGACAAGGCAAATATTCCCTTGGCCTCACACCCCCCTGACAAGGACTCCAGGAGGATTGATGCCATGGCAAAGAAACAGTACATGGCAGCATCCTTGGGACTCAGACAGGCAAATTATATGGCTTATGTTGCTAGATACCAGAAATCCAGATGGGACACTGTTATGGCTCTAGCAAAGCAGGTCCCTGGCCAGCTTGCCAAGGAGCTGGAGCAGGTGGCTGCTGATGGTATTGAGGCATCTAAGGTGCAATTTCATGCAGTGGACTCTAATGATGTGTCATCAAGAGTCATGGCTACATCTGTGGCTCTCCATAGAATGGCTTGGCTCAGATGTATTAGCCTGTCAGGGATACCCAGACTAAGGCCATGGATTTTCCTGTTGTGGGTAACTCTCTGTTTGGGGAGCAGACAGAGAATTACATGAAGAAAATGGATGAGTATAGGACCACCTATAGGAGTGCACAGGCCAAGGAAAGGCAGGCCACTCCTCAAAGGCAGCTTTCCAGGGGCAGGGGCAGGCCTTTTCATAGGCCTTTTTACCAAGCCCAGGCCTCTTCTTCAGCTTATGCCCAGAGGGTGTTCTTTAGAGGGAGAGGCAGACGGAGTATAAGCAGACCTGCTTCCACTCCTCAGCCTAAAGCCCCTGCCAAGCGGCACCCTGATGGGGTGGCCAGGGTCGATTCTCCACTACCGGTAGGGGGCAGGCTGGCTTACTTTGTCCAGGACTGGAAGTCTCTAACATCAGACAAGTGGGTCCTGGAAGTAGT
Organism: Neoceratodus forsteri; assembly: GCA_016271365.2. Lineage (NCBI taxonomy): Eukaryota > Metazoa > Chordata > Ceratodontiformes > Ceratodontidae > Neoceratodus > Neoceratodus forsteri. Next base: position 211,919,932 of record CM028129.1, on the reverse strand, counting down.
AAGCCAAGGACTGGTTCTCAGCTTCAAAAAATTTCCGAAGATGAGAACCAGATCCTTTCCACCTGCAAATCCATCAGAGGCTCTTGCCCTAGAGGCAGAAGTTTCTACCCTCCTGGCTCTCAGAGCTGTGGAAAGGGTTCCACCTCTACACCAGGGCAAAGGATTGTACTCCAGGTACTTCCTTACCCCAAAAAAGACAGGAGAATGGCGGCCCATCCTGGATCTCAGATACCTAAACAAGCACCTTTTAAAACCAAAATTCAAAATGGTGACTCTGGGAATTATTTTACCCTCTCTAAGGCCAGTGAACTGGCTAGCGTCCCTGGACCTCAAGGATGCCTACTTCCATGTTCTCATCAGAAGCTCCCATCGAAAGTACCTCAGATTCGAACTGCCCTTAGGCCATTACCAGTTCAGAGCAATGCCCTTCAGCCTCACCTCTGCCCCAAGGGTATTCACGAAATGCCTGGCAGTAGCAGTTGCCCACTTAAGAAGGCAAAAAATTGCCATCTTTCCTTACCTGGACGATTGGCTCATAGTAGGCCAGTCTCCAGACCAAGTCAGATTACATCTTCAGGTAACTCAGCAACTGCTTACTTCTCTAGGTTTCCTTCTCAATCTTCCAAAGTCAGTCCTAGAGCCTGTCCAGCTTCTCACCTTTATAAGTGCAGAACTGAACACAAAAGAAGCCAGAGCCTTCCTTCCTCTGGAAAGAGCAAGGACCCTGATCTCTCTGGCCTCCTCTTTCACCCTGCAGGTCTCTCGACCAGCAAGGCATTTTCTTCAGCTCCTGGGACACATGGCTGCTTCCACAGCAGTAGTGCAGGGAGCCAGATTTCAGATGAGGGACATCCAGTTCCATCTGAGAGCTTTTTGGTCTCAAAGGAGAGACCCTCTAACCAAATTGTTCCCAGTGACTCGAACCCTGATCCAAGCCCTTCAGTGGTGGCAGGACCAGAGCAATCTGAGACAGGGGGTTCCCTTCACCCCTCAGTCTCACTCCTTAATCCTTACTACAGATGCATCCCTCTTGGGATGGGGAGCTCACATGGGCGACCTTACTACCCAGGGATTGTGGTCCCCTCAGGAATCTCTGCTCCACATCAATCTGTTGGAACTCAGAGCAGTTTTTCTAGCACTTCAAGCTTTTTCCAAATCTGTTCAGAACAAAGTTATTCAGGTCAGAACAGACAATACCACTACAATGTGGTACATCTACAAGCAAGGGGGCACTCGGTCTACGGCCTTGTGCACCGAAGCAATGAAGTTGTGGTCTCTGGCTTACTCTCTGAATACCTCCCTTATGGCAGTTCACCTCCCAGGCAAGGACAATGTCCTAGCAGATGCTCTCAGCAGGATTTCCCAGGGCCATCACGAATGGTCACTGGATCCCCTAGTACTGGAGGTAGTATTTGCCAGATGGGGCACCCTGCAGATAGATCTTTTTGCAGCCCCAGACAATCACCAACTTCCCCTTTTTTGCTGCAGGCCCCCAGTGTTGGGCTCAGTCCCTCTGGATGCCTTCCTTCTCAGTTGGGAAGGAAGTTCCTCTATGCCTTCCCCCTTCCCTCTTCTGTTCAAGGTGCTAGTCAAAATCAGATCTCAACCCTGCAAGATGATCCTGATTGCTCCAGATTGGGTCAGACAGCCCTGGTACCCACTCCTTATGTCCTTAGCAGTCCACCTTCCCCTGTGTCTTCCCAGGAATCACAACCTGTTAACCTGTGCTCAGGGGAGAGTTTGGTACCCGAACCTAAAATCTCTCAATCTCAAGGCCTGGCTCTTGAAGAGTTAGAGTTTGCTGACCTACACCTCTCCCAAGGTGTATTGGATAAGGGCTACTTATAATTCCAAATGGAAGAGATTTTCCATATGGTGCTCTGGAAAGCATATTTCCCCAGAATCTGCTGATTTACCCACAGTCCTGGATTATATGGTCCATCTAAATACTTTGGGGCTGAGACCAGCTACCCTAAAAGTGCACATGGCAGCCGTGTCTGCTTTCTTATCAGCAGGTAAACTCTCTTCTCTTTCAGCTCATCCTGTATTCTCCAAGGTTTTCAAGGGGTTGCTTCATACCAACCCTCCATTCCGGGATCCTGCCCCTGCCTGGGATCCTAATATTTGCATTGCCCAGCTTATGCAGCCCCTTTTGAGCCCTTGTCTTCAGCAGAGCTTAAGTACTTGACTTGGAAAACTGTGTTTTGGTAGCCATCACTTCTGCCAGACGCATAAGTGAATTATAAGCAGTGTCAGTGGACCCTGATTTTATCTCCTTTCACAGAGATAAGGTGGTCCTCAGGACTAACAGGAAGTTCTTGCCTAAGGTGGTTTCAGATTTCCACCTTAATCAATCTGTGTCTCTCCCTGTGTACTTCACTGACCATTCCTCCTCTGCTGAGAGGAGATTGCACAGTTTAGATGTCAAAAGATCCCTTAGCTACTACATAGATCATACCAAGGGTCACAGGTTTGACTCCCTCCAACTGTTCCTCACTTATGGTGAGGTTGGCAAAGGGAAACCTGCCACTAAAAGATCCATTGCCAGGTGGATTGTCTCTTGTATCCAATTTTGCTATGAAAAACTGGGTAAGGTTCCTCCCTCAGGCCTGAGGGCTCACTCTACCAGAGGTACAGCTGCGTTTCTGGCTGCTGCCAGGGACATCCCTATCCTAGAGATATGTCAAGCAGCTACCTGGAAAACAGTTCACACTTTTACCAAGCATTACTCCCTGGACATCCAGGCTAGGAGTGATGCTCGGTTTAGCACAGCTGTGCTTCAGAGCCTATTTCTAAGTAGGTTCTGTCACTCCTCCATGGAGGTACTGCTGTGTAGTCTGCATATGTTATAATATAGCAAGAGTTCATGTTGTTTGAAGAAAAAATTACTCACCTTAGTAATGTTGTTTCTTCTAATGGAGTCTTGCTATATTATGACCTCCCCCCCTGCCTGCCCCTCTAGTAACCTCTACTTTTGGGATGTGGGTGGGCAGTGCAGTGTTGACACTTAGTAGATGCCCACCTTGTTTTTCACCCCTCCCTTTTGGGGTGACTGGTGTTGTGTTTTTCATTTTTTGGGTTTCCTGACTTGAGTCTTTGTTTTGGCACCAAAAAATGTGTTCTTATATTTAGTAGCCAGTTGGCTAGTGTAGGTTTACAGCTTCCACACAGAACCTTAGTGAGTTTTGCTTGTAAAGATCTGACAGTTTGAGTTTGAAGAACAACAGACAGAGTTTTCAACCGAGCTCGAGCTCAAAGTTCCATGCCTGTCATGGAAAGTTAACTCTTTCACCTCCGGAGCAGTTCGAAGGTTGGGACTCACTGCATATGTCATAATATAGCAAGACTCCATTAGAAGAAACAACATTACTAAGGTGAGTAATTTTTTCTTGGGGAGCAGACAGAGAATTACATGAAAAAGATGGACGAGTATAGAACCACATACAGGAGTGCACAGGCCAAGGAAAGGCAGGCAACTCCTCAGAAGCAGCAATCTGGGGGTAGGGGCAGGCATTTTTCACAGGCCTTTCTACCAGGCACAGGCCTCCTCTCCTTTTCCTCAGAGGGGGTTCTTCAGAGGGAGAGGTAGAAGGGGGATGAGCAGGGCTGCATCCTCCTCTCAGTCCAAGGCTCCTGCCAAGCAGACACCCTGATGTGTCAGCCCGGGTCGACTCCCCCTTTCCAGTAGGAGGCAGGCTGGCTTACTACTGCCAGGCTTTGGAAGCCTGTTACCTCAGACAAGTGGGTCCTGGGGGTAGTAAGCCAGGGACTGGCTTTCAGCTTCAAAAAATTTCTAAAGCTGAGGGTAGGGTCTTTTCCACCTGCAAACATCTCTGAAACCATTGCCCTAGAGGCAGAGGTTTCCTCTCTGCTGGCTCTCAGAGCCATAGGCTACTACACACAGGGCAAATGTCTGTACTCCAGATACTTCCTTAACCTGAAAAAGACAGGGGAGTGACGGCCCATCCTAAATCTAAGATACTTAAGCAAGCACTTAGTCAAGCCAAATTTCAAGATGGTGACTCTGGGAATAATTCTTCCCTCTCTGAGGCCAGGGGATTGGTTAGCCTCCCTGTACCTCAAGGATGCCTATTTTCACCTTCCCATCAGGTGCTCCCACAGGTTCGAACTGCCTTCAGGCCATTATCAGTTCAGAGCAATACCCTTCAGACTAACATCAGACCGAGGGTGTTCACAAAATACCTAGCATTAGTAATGGCCTTTCTAAGGAGACAAAACATTTCCATATTTCCATACCTGGATGACTGGCTCATTGTGGGGAAGTCTCCAGACCAAGTCAAGTCAAACCTGCAAGTGACCCAACAATTGCTCACCTCTCCGGAATTCCTCCTCAATCTCCCAAAGTCAGTTCTCGAACCAGTGCAACTCCTGACCTTCATAGGGGTAGACTTGGACACTGTCCAAGCAAAGGCTTTTCTTCCTCTGGCAAGGGTAAAGGCCCTTACAGATCCAGCTTTTTCTTTTCTCCTTCTGGTGTCTCGACCAGCAAGGCATTTTCTTAAACTCCTGGGCCACATGGCAGCTTCCACTGCAGTGGTACAAGGGGCCAGATTTCAGATGAGGGACATCCAGTTCACTTGAGGGCTTTTTGGTCTCAGAAAAAAGATCCTCTAACCAAACTGATTCCAGTGACTCAGACTCTGATCCAGGCTCTCCAATGGTGGTTGGATCAGGACAACCTCAGACAAGGAGTCCCATTCATCACACAGACTCATTCTGTGGTACTAACCACAGATGCTTCTCTCCTGGGGTTGGGAGCTCACTTGGGAGTTCTCACAGCACAGGGAGTGTGCTCCCTCAGGAGTCTTTACTTCATATCAATCTTCTGGAGCTCAGGGCAGTGTACCTGGCTCTACAAGCTTTCTCGGACTCAGTACAGATCAAGGTGGTTCAGGTCAGGACAGACAACACCACCACCATGTGGTGCATCAACAAACAGGGAGGCACTCGGTCTATGGCCCTGTGTACAAAGCCATGAAATTATGGTCTCTGGCTTATTCTCTACTGACATCTCTGGTAGCAGTCCACCTTCCAGGGAAGGACAATGTGCTAGCAGATGCTCTGAGCAGGATATCTCAGGGCCATCACGAGTGGTCCCTGGATCCCCTAGTGTTGAAAGTGATTTTTTTTTAAGATGGGGCACTCCAGAGATAGATCTCTTTGCAGCCCCAGACAATCAACAACTTCCTCTCTTCTGTTGCAGACCCCCCAGTCTTGGGCTCAGTCCCCCTGAATGCTGTACTTCTGGATTGGGAGGGGAGATTTCTGTATGCCTTTCCTCCCTTTCCTCTGTTGTCCAAAATTCTGGTCAAGATAAGGTCACAATCTTGAAAAGTGATCCTGATTGCTCCAGACTGGGCCAGGCAGCCTTGGTATCCTCTGTTGCTGTCCCTAGCAATCCATCTTCCCCTATCTCTTCCCAAGAATCACAATCTGTTAACCTCCTCTCAGGAAAGGATTTGGTACCCCAGCCTTCCGTCTCTCAACCTCAAGACGTGGCTCTTGAAGAGTCAGAATATGCAAGGCTGCATCTTTCTCGGTGGGGGGAAGGGGGTTCTGGATATTCTCAAAGCCTCTCAAAAACTTTCCACCAGAAAAACTTATAATTCCAAATGTAAAAGATTCAGCATTTGGTGTTCCAATAAGCAAATATCTCCAGACACTGCTGATCTGGCTACAGTTCTGGATTATATGGTTCATCTTAATGGCATAGGCCTCAGACCAGCTACCCTGAAAGTACACTTGGCAGCTGTTCCTGCATTTCTGTTAGTGGGGAAGGCTTCCTCACTGGCATCTCATCCTGTTTTCTGTAAATTCTTTAAAGGATTGCTCCATACCAATCCTCTTTTTAAGGATCCTACTCCTGCTTGGGATCTAAATGTTTGTATTGCTCAGCTTATGCAACCCCCATTTTGAGCCTTTGGCCTCAGCAGAAGTTAAGTACTTGATTGGAAAACTGTATTCCTGGTAGCTATTACCTTTGCCAGGCATATCAGTGAATTACAATCTCTCAGTGGAGCCTGATTTTATCTCATTCCATTGAGATAAGGTGGTCCTTAGAACTAACAGGAGGTTCTTACCCAAAGTGGTTTCAGATTTTCATCTGAACAAGTCCATGTCTCTTCCTGTCTTCGTCAATGATCATTCTTCTTCAAGGGAGAGAAGGTTACACAGCTTGGATGTTAAGAGGGCACTTAGCTACCACACTGAGCGCACTAAGGCACTTAGGTTTGACTGTCCTCAGTTGTTTCTCACTTATGGTGAAGTGGAAAAGGGTAAACCGGCTACTAAGAGGACTGTTGCCAGGTGGATTGTCTTTTGTATACAATTCTGCTATGAGAAGCTAGGCAACATACCCCCTTCAGGCCTGAGGGCTCATTCGACTAGAGGTACAGCGGCTTCTCTGGCTACTGCCAGAGATATACCAATATTAGAAATATGCAAAGCAGCCACCTGGAAAACAGTCCATACATTCACCAAGCATTGCATTACTCCCTGGATACCCAGGCTAGGAGTGATGCTAGGTTTGGTACAGCAGTAGTGCAGAGCCTATTCCTAAAATAGGTTCATCCCTCTTCAGTGGAGATACTGGTTTGTAGTCTGCACAATGTCAGAGTACAGCAAGATTTCTTGATGTTTGAAGAAAAAATTACTCACCTTAGTAATCGTGTTTCTTCTAATGGAGTCTTGCTGTATTCTGACCTCCCTCCCCTCTCAGAACCTGTTTTTTGGAAGTGGGCTGGCAGGTGCAGTGTTGCACCCCAGGGGTACATTTGGGCATTCCCTCTTATTAGAGAGGGGGAGTGGGTTATGTTTGTTAATTTAATAATCTTCAGTTGTTCACTACCTGGTTTTTGGATTTCTCGACTTGAATCTTTTGGGGATCCAAAATATTTGGTTGCCATTTTGGCTAGTAAAAATTTTACAATTTCCACATAGTAGTTAGTTAATATTAGCTCGTAAAAATCTGACGGTTACACTTCAAAGTGCAGCAGACAGAAGTTTGAACTGAGTTCGAGCTCAACGTTTTATGCTCTGCATAGAATTTAACTCTCTACTCTCTGGGGCAGTTCAAGTGCTGGGGCTAACTGCAATAGTCAGAATAAAGCAAGACTCCATTAGAAGAAACATAATTACTAAGGTGAGTAATTTTTTCTTCCCTCCCACCGTCCCCTCTTGGCCAGACTGCTGGGCAGTGCCACCTCCCTGCTAACCTTCTCCCTCTGGGAGGCCTCTCTTTTGCAACTCCTTGTCATAGGCTGTGGGTGTATTGATGGACATGGACACAGTGATGAGAAGGCAAGGCTTTAGACTGCCAAGCCAAGAAGTTTGTTCATTAAATCAAAACAAAATAAGTAGCTTTACGGCAGACTTTAAACGAGAAAGAAATCAAAAAGGTATAAGCAAAATACACTAAGCACTCTTGTTTCCAAAGGCAATGCAAGCAGAAGCCACCCTAAAACCAAACAGAGTCCATGCAGGTCTGAAAAGATGCAGACCTTCTCACTTCGGATCAGTACCTAGCTGATCCCACAACAAATATGAAGGGGTTACCAGAATGAGCTCCCTTTTATACCTGGGAACCATCAGCTGACCACCTTTAGCTTCGCCCCTAAACGCCCTGCATAAGCAAAACCTTTACAACACACATTTATTTACTTTTACATAAAGGGAAAGTCTATATATCTTTATTCAAGTACATACATATCCCTGAAATGCAATAATTCCCAATATTAACACAAAAACAGCTTATTGCCTTAGTTAGCCCCTTCCCTTACCTGTCTAGAGTATTTCTAGGGTGAACAGTGGGCCGGCTGCCTCCTAAGGACATAGCTGGAGCAGCAGGAACACTGAGCACCACAGAGAACTTTCCAGAATGGGGAACAGTTAAGGTAAACCTTTGGCCTTTACAAAATTCCTGGCTTTCTATTGTAACTGAGGCACAGGTATACCAAAAGGAAATGAAACACTGTTTGGAACTGGTAGAAATTCTAAAATTGTGTACACCTTGTCTAGCAGTTCCTCATGAATTTTATTTCAGTATTTCCTGCTTTGCAACCTTTCTGCTCAGTGCTCAGCATAGCAAGTCATCGTGTAGCACAGATGCACTTGAACAAACAAACTTCTGCAATTCTTCCTTGCTACACTTAGGAACACTAAGCCTTTTTATAAACCCATAAAATAAATATAACTGTTAGTCAAACACAATAACTGGGTATGTTTGTAGGTCTTAGTCCCTAAATAAGACGGTCCAGAATTGGGCCACAGTTTCCATAGTGTTTACTCTTTTTCCTGTTTTGGCAATACCTGAAAACTGCTTAAATATTGTATGTTTATAAAAATGCACTGTGAGGGTTTTCTACCTCTCGCTAGTGCAATTCTGATGCCCCTGCCTTTACAAACCTACAGTATTCAAGCACAAAGGCAGACTCAAGCTAACAGAGATTCTAGCTTCTCTGTTCCAGCTTACAAACATTACCCTCTTTTGGAGGGGGCGGGGTCGAGTACTGGATCTCCGAGTGCCTGCCCAAGGTATGGAAATAAGAATAAAGGGATAGCGGAGACCTATTTCCCAGGAGGCCTGCCTGGAAAAAGGGGAAATGAAAGGATGGAGAAAGGAAAGGATAGAAATGAGAGACAAAAAGCTACTGCAGTAGGCTTAATACAGTAGAATTGGGAAGGATTTCGGGGGGGGGGGTACACAGCAATCTTTCACACTCCTGACACCCTGAACATTGCTCTGAGGACATCTGGGGAGAAGGTGAGAGGGGATGCTCTCCCTTCTGTCATAGGCCCCCTGGGGCTCCAAGCGGTTTTGGAAAAAGGACTCTGCCTCCTGGTACAGTGTCATGTGCCGAGGTTTTTTCCCTCCATCTTAATGGGCAACCATCGGCTGTCCCTAATACCAGACTCCCATGCACATCCAATTGAGCATTTCAGAGGTTGCCTCTGGTGTCCTTGAGTCCCTGTCCTTGTGCATCACGAGCCCGGGGGGCCCTCATGTCCTATACTGTCCTTTGAGTGGAGTCTTTTGACCCTTTCTTCTCTTCTTTTTTGTGGTAACCCAGCTCTGGGTTACCCACAGGACAAGGTCCCCAGGGACCCACCTATTCAGGGATTCCTTGCCCCTTCTCTTGAAGGGAATAGGTTTCTCTTTCCACTCCCATCACTTTGCCTGTGGTGGTAGGTCCAAGGGGTTGCACATTTTAATTTGGAGGCATACTGGTTAACTTAGCCAGGTGACGCTCCTTGTCCATGGGGATCTTGCCCAGGGTTGTCCCCCCCAACCCCGCAGGGAGGAGGGAGAGGGGAACTCTAGGAGTCTTGTTCCTGTGTTGACAAGAAAACAAAAAAAAATGGCAACCTGGGAAGTGAAAAGGACAGGAATCTTCTGTACCTCTGCCTGATGTATAACCATCTCTTGACTGACTCCATCAGATCTCTCTGTTAAGAGGCTACATGTATTTTTCCTATGCCACTCCTTAAGGTCCTACCTCTGCTTGGCTGGACCTGGGCCCATGCCTTTCCTGGAGTTGGTCATTCCTCTCTCTTGGTCCACAGGAAACCTTCTCTACCACCCTTATAGGGATGTTTCCCTTCTGAGGTCCAGATTTAGTTCCCCCCCCCCTCTCTCTTTCTGTCCCCCTTCTTTTCTCTCTTTCTTTCCTTCCTTTCTCTTCCTCCTTTCCTTCTCTCTCCCCCTCTTCTTTCTCTACCTCTTGGCCGTCTCAGTGGTTGGAGTCTCCCCTGCCCAGACACCCTAGAGCCCTTACCTCTTTTCCTGTTGTCAGCTTTATATTTTCAGTTTATATCCTTTCCTTATTGTATCCCTTGGGCTCCCTTGCCCCACCCTCTCTCCTTTTGTTCTCTTTACCTTGTTTCCTTTCCGGTGAGCAGAACTGAGGAGGTTGGGGGGCCAGCATCGGTTACTGGCCAACCCACGAGCACCATGTAGTACTTCGGCCTCAAGGCAGCTGCATCTCTGACTTCAGTCCCTCCTCCAAAGGAAAGCTTGAGGCTATAAGCTCCCCTGGGGTCTTGCTCCTCTGGCTAATACCCACCAGCAATGAATGGTAAAGATATGATGGTGAGTACGTAATTTTCATTTTCTTCCTAAAGTGGTTTCAGAATTCACCTCAACCAATCTATCACACTCCCTGTATTCTTTACTGAAAAACCCACACCAGGGGAGCAGAGGCTCATAGTCTGAATGTTAAAAGAGCTTTAAGCTACTACTCGAACCGAACAAAGGATGTTAGGTCCACAGCCACGCAACTGTTTATCACCAAAGGGGACATAGGCCAAGAAAAGACAGCATCCAGGAGGACCGTTGCTTGCTGGATAGTGGGATGCATTACTAACACAACCTGGAGATCACACAGGGATGGGGTGCTTTAAGATAAATCATAGTATGTACAGTAGATACAACAAAATCTAGTGCTCACCACCTCCGTATCAAATAAGATGCTGCTCTCATTTACAGGTTCAAAAAAGTGCCAGTTTTATTAAGGTGCAAGAGATAAAAAAAAGCAAACCTTGAGGTATTTCTGACAGACTCCTTTATCAAAAGATATGTCCGTCAACTAATTGGATTGCCTTATATACGTCAAGCATGATGTCACAGTCAGGTGTCACAACCAGTAATAAAAACAATTATAACGACAGTCCAGCTGTGTGCTGTAAAAGGTGAAAAAAGTGCAGAAACACAATTAAATACATATATAATAACAAACTACAAGTGTGATACAACATAATAATACAATATCAACTTCATTTTAAAATATTTTGGCCACACTGGTGACCCGGGTTTGCGCCCCGAGCCCGGGTGCCAGGAGTAGAGACCGGCAGGGAGGGGTTCCATAGCGTCCATTGGGCGCTTCCTCTCTGAGGTGGGTTCTGCCTGGAGACCTGCGGGCAGATTGGTGGCATGCTTGGGGATGTGCTGCCTTGACATGCCCCCTGTATACCCCAGGATGCCCTCGCACTCACGCAAGACTGAGAACTGCAGTGGGCGAGGCACAGAAAATAGGAAAAAATGCCGCCAACCGACCGGATGATGAGTGCCCTGGCCCCGCCACCCGAAGCCAGCCCGGATCCAGACCCGCAGCACCTGAGATGCGACGATGGCCGCTTATGCCATTTACTCCTGGAGGAGAGGGACCCTCCCGGCAGAGGGATATGCCGGGCTACTCAAGGTAGGCTGCAATGGGGAGCTGGTAGAAGTGGCAGGAGGTCAGAGGGTAGTAAGATGGCGCTGGTGCTTCGAAGGAGTGGCTGGTCAGGGATGTGTGGGAGACGCATAAAAAATATATATATATATATGTCTGCAAACTTGTTACACTTCGTAATTGGTTCTATACTATTGTTTCAAAGTACTGAGAACAAAGCTGCTATATGAAGACTAATACCATATGACATATGAAAATTGCTTTAGAAAGAAAGAAAAACAGCTGCAGATAAAGATTAAAGTGTAGTCACCACTGACAGGAGTAGATCTTCCTGGACATAAAGTCTCCACCACTCATTCACACTGATTGGATCTACGTCGGAGGCACTAGGACCCAGCGGGAGCAAACTTTTTGCAGGAGGGTTGGTACTAGAGAGGGAGCCGTGAGGAGTGGTGCCACGAGCCTTGGCTCATGCAGCAATGACTGTCTCGGCGTCGCCCCTCCAACCACCTCAGTTCCTTTTTTCCTGCCGTCGAGTGCGCTACAGTGACAACATCGCTCGCCCGCTGGGAGTTAAACTTTAAACTAGCAGCATAGTTTTCAGTTTTTTATTTTGTAGTATTTCTTGAAATAAAGTACCGCTTGCTATAATTTATTATAAGAAAAAAGTCTCAGCCTACGTTGATGGAGTCGACCATGAGCGGGTCAGGTGACGGTAGGGAGACTTCGTATGAAAGTTGTTCAGTCAGCTGGGCTAGGTCTGGTCAGCCACCCTCTCCGGAGGGAGGGTCTGACAATGGACAGTCCAGTGCCCTGGGGGAGGGGTGGTCCCCCCGGAAGCATAAAAGAAAACGATCACACTTCCGGCACCGTTCGGCCTCGAGCTCTCCTTCGACCCATAGGTCCAGAAAGAGAAGGTATCACTCGAGGTCACCTTCTGGTATGTCTGCGTGTCGACGACCGGTCATTGGGGCCAGTTGCTGGTCTCCTCTGGAGTCGCCGGGTTCTGTCTCTGGTCTCTGACCTCTTCAACATCGGAGCCCTTCCCTGCCTTCTGGTAGGGCTTCAGATGAGCAGTTTCATCAGTGGGCCACTCTGACGGAGCATTGGGCTCGGAGGCTGGTCCAGCTGCCTATTCCGGTCACACGGGGCTCTCAGACCCTTTGGGTGATCAGATAGGGTGGTTGGGCTCCCTAGTCACGCGGCATCTTCTTCAGTGCCATTGACTCCGCGCTCAGGGTCCCCCCCCCCTCACATGGCTGCGGCACAGGGGGCCATACCGATGCCTCTTTCTCCTGCTTCTTTTCCTTCTTTTGCCTCAAATCTTGGTTTTCGGGGCCCTGCATTGGTTTCAGCGCCATCGGCGTCAGTGGGTTGCTCGGCACCGGCCTCGGCATCAGTGCATCTGTTGGCACCATCTTCTGCGCCGTTGAGGTTGCCGGCGCCGTCCTCAGTGCCATGCGGCTTGTCGGCGCCGTGCTGAGCCAGGTGGCGCCATGCTCTTCTTTGCTGCTGAGACTTGGTGTGATGTCTTCCAGTCTCTAGGGCTCCTCGACTCCAAACCCCCTTTCCCTCGTATTTTTCTTCTGATTTTCACTCCTTTCTTGTCCATACAGTCCCTCCTGGGCTGTCAGGAGATGATATTGAGCCTGACCCAGACCTTAGGCTGGGTGATGATGTGAAAGGAGCAGGATCTAATCCTGCTACAGAGCCTTTGGTTGAGGACCTGTCATTTAAATCTCTGCTGAAAAATTTGAATTCCACTGTTTCTGTCCAGACTATGGATATCGATCCTGGGAAGCTTTTAAGACTCCAGTACCTTCATGTTCCGGACATCCCTATGGATTTATCTCCCCCGATACAGCCCTCCTTTGAGACACTTTCTCAAATGGTGGGGAGTAATCCTGCTCTCATTCCTTCTGTGGCTAAGTCCATAGATAGGAAGTATGCTGCTCCCAAGGATCGAGCCATTTTGGCCTCCCAAGCCTTTGCAGACCCTAGTGTAGTCTTGGCAGAGAATGATAACGTCGTCCTTCCTCGGACTACTATGGCTCGACCTATAAACAAAGAATCTCGTAAGATAGATACTTTAGGTAAGAGAGTCTTTGCTGCATCCACCCTGGGTATGCGTATTGCCAGCTACCAGGGCTATTTCTCTCAATATGAGTAGATTCTTTGGCATTCACTTAAACAAATGGTTGAAGCTCTACCGGAGTCCAACACTAATTCAGAGCTTCTTCAAACCATAACCAGGGGTATTGAGTCAAACAACCAACAGGTTAAAGCAGCTATGAACGCTTTCGATACTGCCTCCCGAGTGGTGACAGCGGGCATTTGTACTCGCCGTCATTCCTGGCTGTGCACTTCAGGCTTCATAAATGATGCCCAGCAACAGGTAATGGTGTTGCCCTTCGACGGTGTGTATCTTTTTGGTCCTCAAGTAGAATAAGCTCTAGAGGCCACACAAAAGACCAGATTGGCCATTAAATTAGCTCGACCTGCTCCTGCCCCTTCTCGGGGTGGTGTTAATAAGTGCCAGTTTCACAACCGTCAGTCCTTTCGAGGCAAAGGCAGAGGAGGTTTTAATAAAAACCAAGCCCCTCAGCCTCAAAAGAAAATGCAACAGAAAAGCACAAGGGCCCAAAGTGCCCAGTGCCGCCTTCTGAGTTTCTGGCCCAAGTCCCACCTCAGCTGCCCGAGGGGGACTCCTTCTTAGCAGTGGGAGGTCGTCTGACTCAATTCTACAACCAGTGGAAGTCCATAACATCGGACAAGTGGGTCCTTCGGGTAATCCGCAAGGGATATTCTCTCAGTTTTTCAGAGAACCCTCTCTGGATTGTCCCCCCAAACGACAGCCAAAGCTGTCAATACTTCAGTCAGAACTTCTTGCCTCCGAGATACAAGGACTTCTGAATAACAGGACAGTAGAAGTAGTTCTGCTGGATCAACGGAACACAGGGTTCTACTCCCACTACTTTCTAGTTCCAAAGAAAACTGGGGGGCATGCGCCCCATTTTGGACCTCAGAAAATTGAACAAATTTCTTCCCAAAGAGAAATGAAAAATGATATCGCTAGGAACCCTGTTACCTTTGCTTCATCAACACGACTGGTTAGCCTCCCTGGACATGCAGGATGCTTACCAACATATTCCTATTCACCTAAGACATCACAAATACCTAAGGTTCATGGCTTTGGGCCAGCATTATCAGTTCAGAGTCCTGCCCTTTGGGCTGTCCTCGGCGCCGCGAGTTTCTACAAAGTGTTGTGCAATTCTTGCAGTGCACCTCAGAAAGAACGGAATACAAGTGTTCCTGTATCTGGACGACTGGCTTCTAGCAAGCCCTTCCAGGCAAGGAACTCTCAACGCCATAGCCATGGCTTCAGACATTCTCACGTCCACGGGGAGTCCTGCTAAACCTCAAGAAATCACAATTGCAGCCCTCCCAGAAGCTCTTTTTCACAGGAACTCTTCTGGACACCTGCTGTGTGAAGGCTTTTCTACCACAAGACAGAAGGCGTGATATCCTACAGATGGCCCGATACATCTGAGAGAACAGCTCGGTTCAAGCTATCTCAGTGCAGCGTTTGCTGGGTCTCATGGCATCCTTGGTGTTCACTGTACCCCTAGCATGCCTCCACATGAGAACCTCTCAGTGGATGCTCAATACTCAGTGGTCCCCAACCACTCACCCTCAGTCCTTTCTCATCAAGGTGACAGAACTTCTGAAGAGCTCACTCACCTGGTGGTCGCAAGAGGACAACCTTCTGGAAGGGTATCCCTTTGCTCCCCTGAATCATCAGATTTCCATTACCACGGATGCATCCCTGATGGGATGGGGAGTTCACTGTCAAAATCTCCACACCCAAGGTACCTGGACTCAGGACAAGTCCCACCTTCACATAAATGTCTTAGAAATGAGAGCCATTCTGTATGCAGTCCGGGCTTTGAAGGACATTCTCTGTCACAAAATGGACAACAAAGCAGTGATGTATTACATCAACAAGCAGGGCTGTCCTCACTCTTACCCTTTATGCAGGGAAGCAATGAGAGTGTGGGAATGGTGCTTGGAGCACAAGGCTCTAATTGAAGCAGTCTACCTGCCGGGAGTGCAAAAACGAACTGGCAGACCATCTCAACAGAACAGAGACAGATCCTCACGAATGGTCTCTCGACTCAACTGTAGTTCAGTCATTATTTGCAGAGTGGGGAACTCTAGACCTGGACCCTTTTGCATCCCCACTCAACACAAAACTGCCTCTTTTCTGCTCCAGAAATCCAGAGCCTGTCATTTTCTGTCAGGATGCGTTCAGGCTGCATTGGACAAAACACTTTCTGTATGCCTTTCCGCCTCTTCCTCTAATTCAGAGAGTACTTCTCAAGTTCGAGTCCCAGGGGGACAAAATGATCCTCATTGTTCCAATCTGGCCTTGACAGATATGGTTTGGTTACTCAGCAGTATGTTGAAAACCCCTCTGAAAGTGCTTCCCCTTCAGATGAACCTTCTGACTCAGGGGCCTATGGTCCATCCCAATCTGAGATCGCTTCACCTTCATGCTTGGCTCCTGAAGAGATAGAGGTGAACAGGTTCGATGTCTCTCACAGAGTTTCAGATATTCTTCTGGCTGCACATAAGCCAGCCACTAGAAAGATTTATACAGCCAAATGGAAGCGTTTCTCTCTCTGGTGTGAAAAATTCTCTTTGAATCCTTTTTCCTGCCCAACCGATAAAGTTCTAGAATACCTTTTAGACCTCTCAAATTCAGGTCTGCAATACTCTACAGTCAAAGTTCACCTTTGGGCCATTTCAGCTTATCATGAGCCAGTACTTTCCTTGTCACTGGCTCAGTTACCTGTGGTTAAGAGGTTTTTAAGGGAATTCTGCTTACCAGACCTCCTATCAGACATCCAGTCACAGCCTGGGACATTAATCTTGTACTAGACATGCTCACTCGAAAGCCTTTCGAGCCTCTAGCTTCCTGCGAGCTGAAATTTCTCACTTGGAAAACAGCCTTCCTGGTGGCCATTACCTTGGCCCGCAGGGTATCTGAGATACATGCCTTGGTCACAGACCCGCCGTATAGTGTTTCATAGAGACAAAGTAGTTCTTAAGACCCATCCTAAGGTTGTTTCAGAATTCCATCTAAACCAACCTTTGGTCCTACCTACTTACTTTGCGAACTTCCAGAATGAAGGAGAGTGTACCTTTCATTCTCTGGACATCAAAAGAGCTCTGTGTTTCTACTTAGATAGAACAAAACAAATTTGCAAAGCTCAACAACTGTTTGATCTTATCTGTGTCAATCTTCACCATTCATCACATATGGGTGCTGGCCAGAGATCAGGACCCTGCGGGAGCTTTTTTTTTTTTTTAAAAAGGGTAGACGGAGCCGACACAGCATCGGCACCGCCCTCGAGGCCGACGTATTGTGTGGCGTTCGAGGGTTGGCCGTTAGGCTGTGTCGACTCCGCCTGCCTACCAGTTCTTCATCTCCCGCCATCGAGGTCGCCTCGTGGGAAGCTGTCTGAGAAAAAAATTAGGCCTTTCAGCCTTTCATTCGACGTTTCAGTCCGTCGGTTGCTTACTAGTTCTGGGTTCTGCCTCCACTCGACGTCGCCAGTAAGATCTTTCCTTTTATTTGAAGTTTTTGCAACATCGAGTCTGCTTTGGTGTTTATTTTTTCCGTAGGTCATGTCTCGGTCGGAGGGCAAGAAGTTTTCTAAAGCAGGTCGGCCCCCTATGCATCGGCGCCCATGTGGCCGAAAATATTCCGTTACCGACCAGCATGACCGGTGTCTCGTGTGTCTTGGCCCGCTTCACGACATGGATTCGTGTGACACCTGCTTCTCCATGGACCACCGCATCCTCGAACAGCGTGCATTGAAAGTGGGAAGCGAGAGCTCTGCCGACTTTCGAGGTAGGGTTAGTTTTCGTCGGGCCAAGCCGCGCCTCTTGGCCTTTCCTCGGGTCTCCTCCGGTTCTATATAGCCCGAGGAGGAGGGAGCCTTGGCTACCTGTAGCCTGGCCATTGCGAGGCTCCTCCCGCAGCGCCAGGAGACCCGTCCGCTTCCTCCGGGAGGCGGGCGGGAATGCTGCCACGGCAATCGCCCTTTCGGGGTAGCTCCCGGTGTCGCTCCGTGGCTCGGAAGGCCCGGGTCCGACACCGTCCTCGCGCCATCAGTCGGTGCCGTCCGGGCTTTCCAGTGCCGTTCACGTCGGTGTGGGCCCTGTCGAAGGCGCCCAGGCCTGACCATCATAGGCCCGGTCGGGCGCTGACTGGGCGCCATGGGGCTGGATCGGTGTCGCCTTCGCCATGTCTCCACGGAGGTTGAGCACGGCGCTGTGTGCCTGCGGTTGATGTCGTGGGGCCTTCAGCGTCGGCAGTCGGTGCCGTGCTCGGTGCCGTCGGTGCTCTCAGTGCCGCTCACGGCACCAAGGGGCCTGACAGTGTTGCATTCGGTGCCGAGTCCGCCCTCGTGGCCGTCGGTGCTGCTTCGGTCCTCAGTGCCGCTCGCGGCGCCGAGGAGCCTGGTGGGGTCGTAGGTGCTGAGGTTGTTGCTGGGGCTGCCGTCAGCGCCGTCTCTGTCCCTGGTACCGCCCTCGGTGCTAGTGGACTTGACGGCGCCGCAGCTGGCCCTGGCTCTGGACCTTTGGCCCGAGCTGCCCTGGCACCTTCTGTGAGCCCCGCCCGCGGGGTTGCGGAGGGCATGGGTGCCGCCTCGGGCACTGCTCTGGCTGCTGGGCCCTCTGGCAAGGTTGTTTTCTCCCGCCCTCCTACTGTTTGGCTCAGAGCCTCGAACTCTACCTCTTTGGAATCGGGCTCGGAGTCAGGCGAGCAGTCACACCCTTCAGGGTTGTCTGTGGAGGAGAGCGATCCAGTGGTCTCGTCGACGAGTCAGAGCCAGCCCCCTTTTGAGGAGCGTCAGGTAGTCCCCAAGGTTAGGGTCAGTGGTGCTGACCAGCAGGCAGTGGTGCGTGCCACCATTGCTCTGCAACCTGGCCTTGGGGGTTTTCTCGACCCCTCGGTGGTGGTACCCCCTCCAGTAGTGTGTCTTGATCGCCCAACTTTGGGGCCCATCGAGAAGCCTACAGGAGGGGAGGGTGCTGTTCCCTGGGTCTCCCCTTCGGGGGCAGCCCAGCGTTGCCAGCTACCTAGGCTGGCCCTCTCGAGGAGGAGGACTCTCTCGGACTCTGAGGGGTCGAGGGGTGTGGGGTCAGTGCATCGGCCTTTCTCTGGGGTCCACCCGGGTCCTGGGCGAAGCCGAAATGTGGATTTCCACCCTTCCCCTTCTGGTTCCTTGAGGGGGTCCCATTCTTTTGAGGCAGGGGACCGTCCTTCTGGACTTTTACGGCCCCGGTCGCCTCACTGGGGGGATTCCTCTGGGCGCAGCCAAGGCAGTACCAACGTGGTTGTACAGCTGTCGGCTGTGGAGTCTTCCGGAACACCCTCCTCAGGTGCTCATGGTCTGCTTCCTAGCCCTGGTAGAGGTCAGCCGACTTCTTTTCTCGGCTCTGCCCCTATCCTTCTGCCACATTCTTCAGTGCTCCCAGGCATTCTTGGTCCTAGCGGCCCTCTCACCTGGGAGCAGTTCAGAGCGGTGGCTGCTCAGTTCCCTGCCTACGTTAGGGCTATGGACAGCCAGATTTTTCAACCTCCCCCCCGTGCAGCCACCCTTGGAACGTATGGTGACCTCCAGCTCCTCATCCCCCTGTTCTGGGGGAGAGGAACCATCTGTCCACATCTCTCCAGCTGCTGATCTTTCCGAGTACCAGCGCTTCCTCGTGAGGATGCTGGAAGACTTGCACCTTTCTCCCTCTACTGTTAGCAATCCTGAGCATGCAACGCGCGCCTTTCTAGGCAATTTTGGTGAGGCCACCCCTGTGGTGCCGCCCCATGCGCTTTCCTTTGGGAGGCGTCCCTGCGTTTCTGGCAGAGGCCCTTCTCCGGAGTTCCTGCCCCTAGGGACCTCAGCCAGAGGTATTGCTCCCCGGGTCTCCAGGTTCTATGCCTCATCCATGATCGGCTTGGCAGCATCTGGACACCCTGATGGGCTTCATGCCTCCACCCTGACCGGTCCCCAGATCAAGACTCCTCAGTTTTGATTTTTGGGGGGAGGACCTTCTACTCAACGGTTGCTCCTTTCTATTCCACTCACCAGGCCCACTATGCAGCCTACAACAGGTTCTTGTGGTCCACGCTAGGTCAGATCCTAGCTGCTTTGCCTGACTCGGAGCAAACCAGACAAGCCATCGCGCTCCCTGCACATGGCCTGGAGCTAGCAAGGCACCAAGCGAGGGCATCTCATGATGCCAACGAGGTAGCTACCAGGGTCATAGGGACAGTGATCTGCACTAGGAGATCAGCGTGGCTTCGTCTTTCCCGGTTGTTACCCTTGGCCCGGCGTAGGGTGATTTGCTCCGCTCACCAGGGAACCTACCTCTTCTCCCGTAGGGCGAGACAGCGTTTGTCGGGGCAACCTCCTTCCCCCTCCGGGGGGGTTCCGTCTCGCTCTCCCCACTCTCGGGCCTCCTCAGGCCCAGAAGGTTCCCCCCATAGGTGTGTCACCCACTGAGGGGCTGAGGGACTCTGTCCCTTAGGGTGTAATTAATCAACCCCCTTGGGGCTTGGTACTCACCCATATGTGATGAATGGTGAAGATTGACACAGATAAGATATGAAAATTACGTACCTACCGTAATTCTGATCTTTCTTTGTATCTTCACCATTCATCATAACCCCGTCCACCATCCCCCTGGGGCCTCAGTCTCTGGGTCCCCCTCCCTCTGTGGCTCCCCCTCTCTTTGGAGCAGGGTAAAGTAGGGACACACAGTGGGGTATTCTCCTTTGAGGAGTACAGCTCGAGCAGCACTCCTTCTCTACTGCATGTCTCCACCCCTATGGGGTGGGAGTTGGTGGTTGCCCTCCTCCTGTTCTCCTTCTGGTTTCCATCCAACTGTTAAAAAAAAACAAAAAAAAACTCTTTTTTTCACCAAACATCTTTCCTGAGAGAGTATTAAGTCCCTGTACCCTGTCCTTCTCCAGAATAGCCGACTCTGCTTCTGGGGTATTTGCCAGTTATTCTGTGCCTTGAATTCTGGCAGAGAGCTTTGCTACACCTTGCAGTTCCTGTATAAACTGGTGACGGACATGGGTCTCGGATACCTTGTTACCTCTCACTCTCTCCTAAATTTTCTCCCCTTCCTTCCCTCCCTTCTTCTGCTTCCAGAGATTGGGGCCCCTACCCAATCCCCTTAGTCTCTTCTCTTCGTTCCTGTCCTCTCAGTCGTTATTTCTCCTTTTAGTTCAGTTTTCCTTTCCTTTTTCCTTTCCTTTCTGTCCTTGGACTCTCTTGTCCCACCCTCCATCCCTTCCTCTTACCTCTCCGTGACTCAGAACTGGTAGGCAGGTGGAGTCGACACAGCCTAACGGCCAACCCTTGGCGCCATGCAATGCGTCGGTCTCGAGGGCAAGCGCAGAAATAACGCCAAGCTCCGCTACCACCTAAAGCTCCCGCTGGGTCCTGATCTCCGCCAGTACCCATATGTGATGAATGGTGAAGATACACAGAAAGATCAGAATTACGGTAGGTACGTAATTTTCATTTTCCTTCGGCGTAACCCGGCTGGGTCAACCTGTCGCTATCAGATGCATTTCAACATGGCTGGTAGCGTGCCTTCGCCACTGTTATTCCATGGCACAGGTTAAGCTGGAGGGCAGAGTGTACGCTTACTCTACTAGAGCGGTCGCGGCATCCCTGGTGGAAATCCACAATGTGCCCATTGCAGATATTTGCAATGCGGCTACCTGGAGCTCAGTGCATACTTTCGAAAAGCACTATGCCCTGGATGTCCATGCCAGGCAACATATTTCGTTTGGGAGAACCATCCTTAATGGACTTCTGTCCTAAATTTGTGAGCTCTTGGTCTCTCCTGCCACCCTCTCGAGGGATTATTAGCTCAGTACTCTCCTATCAGTGTGAATGACTGGTGGAGACATTATGTCCAGGAAGATATGGAAATTATGTACCTACCGTAATTCTTGCTCTTCTTGGATGAAGTCTCCACCACTCATTCACACGCCCACCCACCATCCCCTGAGCTCACCTCTGTTATTGGTCTTCACTCCCTTAATCTTTAGGCTGTGAAGACTCCTTTCTTGACCCTTCTTATACAGGTCTTCCAGACTATCTTATGTACGGTTTTTGTTAGACTATTCTTCTAGATTAGTTACGCTGCACCTTCTTGGAAAAAAGGAACTGAGGCGGTTGGAGGGTCGACGCCAAGATAGTCTTTGCCGCACGAGCCGAGGCTCGTGGCACCACTCCTTCAAACAACATGAAGTCTTGCTATATTATGACATATGCAGTGAGTCCCAATCTTCGAACTGCTCCGGAGGTGAAAGAGTTAACTTTCCATGCCAGGCATGGAATGCTGAGCTCAAGCTCGGTTGAAACTCTGTCTGTTGTTCTTCAAACTCAAACCGTCAGATTCTTTACTCCGCCTCACTGAACAGTCGCTCCGGAGATTTCTCCTTCTGCTCGGTTCTTTTTGTCGGTTAAAGTATTGTTTTTCTCGGTTTTCTACCGAATTTAAACCACAACTGGTCGGTTCAGACTCTGTCTGTGGTATTGTGAGTACTAGATAGGTTTTACATTTATTTCTATTCTGTGTGGAACTTGTAAACGGTTTATCGGTTCGGTTTGAACCAATCAAGTTGTTTAAAATATCTAAATCTGTCTCTTAGTGTGTGGTTACCGGTTCTTATCGGTTCTAAAAAAAAAGGATTTTATTACATTTTTTTCCATGACCCGTGACACAGTTGGGAACCAATAAGAGGGTCTTACCTGGCGGATTGCCATAAATGGGTAAGTTTGGTTAGGACTGGCACTATGTCTGAGAAACCCAAAAGAAAAACCGGGCCCACTGGGTTTCAACACTGTAGTGTGTGTGGGGAAGTCTTTGCCAAGGCTGATCCCCACACCACCTGTGTTTATTGTTTGGGGTTTGACCACCTCAATGCAGACTGCCAGATTTGTAAAAGTTTTCCTGCAGCTAACCTGGAAAAGAGAGTTGGTAGGCTCAGGGAAAGGGAGGCCAAAAAGTCCGCTGAACCGGATGACCAGCCCGGTTCGGTTCCAACCGAACCGGAGGGAGTGCCCTCTGACCAGGGCGAGACTTCCTCGGGCAAAAGGAGATCCAACTCTGAGGAGCCGGGTCCAGCAAAAAGGACTAAAAAATCAGCTGGTGTGGAGCCAAAACTTTCCTCTCCAACCGCTGAAGAAATAGCCAAAGCAGTAAAATTGTCCAGTCGCTTTCCCCGGTTCCGTCCGAACCGGTACCATCGGATACGTGCCGGTTCGGCCGGTTCCACCGGTTCAAGGGTATGAGTTAGAGGAGTATTATGAACCGGAGGAGGGGGAAAAGGAGTATGAGGAGGGTGAATGTGGATTTGAAAGTCTGGATATGCCCATTGACCCGGACATCTCCCCAGACAGACCTTCAGGAGTGTCTCCTCCTAGGCTTTTATGAGTCCCCTTCTCATTTTACGTTTTATAAAAAAGTGGCTGAAACCCTTCAGCTCCCTGTGCAGGAAGCTGTGGATGATCAAGAGGAGCCTGACTATGTGGAAATGATGGATATCCCAGAGTCTAGGAGACTGTCTATTCCCTCGCATAAATCTTTTGGGAAACAGACTTCTAAAATTTTAAAAGCTCCTCACACTATACCTCCTGTGGATAAGAGAATGGACAAGAGGTACACATTGTCAGGCTCTGATATGGAGTTCCTCACACAACAATGCAGCCATGTAGGGGGTAGTGTAGGCTGCATCCTGTGACAAGGCTAATATTCCCTTGGCTTCACACCCCCCGGATAAGGACTCCAGGAGGATTGATACCATGGCAAAGAAACAGTACATGGCAGCACCCTTGGGACTCAGACAGGCAAATTATATGGCTTATGTTGCTAGATACCAGAAAACCAGATGGTATACTGTTATGGCTCTAGCAAAGCAGGTCCCTGGCCAGCTTGCCAAGGAGCTGGAGCAGGTGGCTGCTGATGGTATTGAGGCATCCAAGGTGCAATTCCATGCTGCAGTGGACTCTAATGATGTGTCATCAAGAGTCATGGCTACATCTGTGGCACTTTGCAGAATGGCTTGGCTCAGATGTACTAGCCTGTCACAGGATACCCAGACTAAGGCCATGGATTTTCCTGTTGTGGGTAATTCTCTGTTTGTGGAGCAGACAGAGAATTACATGAAGAAAATGGATGAGTATAGGACCACCTATAGGAGTGCACAGGCCAAAGAAAGGCAGGCCTCCTCAAAAGCAGCTTCCAGGGGCAGGGCAGGCCTTTATCAAGCCCAGGCCTCCTCTTCTGCCTATGCCCAGAGGGGTTCTTTAGAGGAGAGGCAGACGGTACAAGCAGGCCTGTTTCCACCCTCAGCCCAAAGCCCCTGCAAACAGGCACCCTGATGGGGTTGCCAGGGCCGATTCTCAGCTACCTGTAGGGGCAGGCTGGCTTACTTTGTCCAGGACTGGAAGTCTCTGACATCAGACAAATGGGTCCTGGAAGTAGTAAGCCAGGGACTGGTTCTCAGCTTCAAAAAATTTCCAAAGATGAGAACCAGATCCTTTCCACCTGCAAATCCTCCAGAGGCTCTTGCCTTAGAGGCAGAGGTCTTTTCCCTCCTAGCTCTCAGAGCTGTGGAAAGGGTTCCACCCCTACACCAGGGCAAAGGCTTATACTCCAGGTACTTCCTTACCCCAAAAAAGACAGGAGAATGGCGGCCCATCCTGGATCTCAGATACTTAAGCAAGCACCTTTTAAAACCAAAATTCAAAAATGGTGACTCTGGGAATTATTCTACCCTCTCTAAGGCCAGGGGACTGGCTAGCGTCCCTGGACCTCAAGGATGCCTATTTCCATATTCTCATCAGAAGCTTCCATTGAAAGTACCTCAGGTTCGAGCTGCCCTCAGGCCATTACCAATTCAGAGCAATGCCCTTCAGCCTCACCTCTGCTCCAAGGGTATTCACAAAATGCCTGGCAGTAGCAGTTGCCCACCTAAGAAGGCAAAAAATTGCCATCTTCCCTTACCTGAACGACTGGCTCATAGTAGGCCAGTCTCAAGACCAAGTCAAGTTACATCTACAGATAACTCAGCAACTGCTCACTTTCAGGCTTCCTTCTGAATCTTCCAAAGTCAGTTCTAGAACCTGTCCAGCTCCTCACCTTCATAGGCGCAGAGCTGAACACAGAGAAGGCCAGAGCCTTCCTTCCTCTGGACAGGGCAAGGACCCTGGTCTCTCTGGCCTCCTCATTCACCTTGCAGGTCTCTCGACCAGCAAGGCACTTTCTACAGCTCCTGGGGCACATGGCTGCTTCTACAGCAGTAGTGCAGGGAGCAAGATTTCAGATGAGGGACATCCAGTTCCATTTGAGAGCCTTTTGGTCTCAAAGGAAAGACCCTCTAACCAAATTGATCCCAGTGACTCGAACCCTGATCTTGGCCCTACAGTGGTGGCAGGACCAGAGCAGTCTGAGACAGGGGGTTCCTTTGCCCCTCAGTCTCACTCCTTAATCCTTACTACAGATGCATCCCTCTTGGGGTGGGGAGCTCACATGGGCGACCTCACTACCCAGGGATTGTGGTCCCCTCAGGAATCTCTGCTCCACATCAATCTGTTGGAACTCAGAGCAGTTTTTCTAGCACT
Source organism: Neoceratodus forsteri (assembly GCA_016271365.2). Classification (NCBI taxonomy): domain Eukaryota; kingdom Metazoa; phylum Chordata; order Ceratodontiformes; family Ceratodontidae; genus Neoceratodus; species Neoceratodus forsteri. The sequence goes on along the minus strand of CM028129.1, from coordinate 211,895,025 downwards.
TCAAGCTTTTTCCAAATCTGTTCAGAACAAAATTATTCAGGTCAGAACAGACAACACCACCACAATGTAGTACATCAACAAGCAAGGGGGCACTCGGTCTACGGTCTAGTGCACCGAAGCAATGAAGTTGTGGTCTCTGGCTTACTCACTGAACACCTCCCTTATGGCAGTTCACCTCCCAGGCAAGGACAATGTCCTGGCAGATGCTCTCAGCAGGATTTCCCAGGGCCATCACGAATGGTCACTGGACCCCCTGGTCTTGTAGGTGGTATTTGCCAGATGGGGCACCCCGCAGATAGATCTTTTTGCAGCCCCAGACAATCACCAACTTCCCCTTTTTTGCTGCAGGCCCCCAGTGTTGGGCTCAGTCCCTCTGGATGCCTTCCTTCTCAGTTGGGAAGGGAAGTTTTTCTATGCTTTCCCCCCCTTCCCTCTCCTGTTCAGAGTGCTAGTCAAAATCAGATCTCAACCCTGCAAGATGATCTTGATTGCTCCAGACTGGGCCAGACAGCCTTGGTACCCACTCCTACTGTCCTTAGCAGTCCACCTTCCCCTGTGTCTTCCCAGGAATCACAACCTGTTAACCTGTGCTCAGGGGAGAGTTTGGTAACCAAACCTCAAATCTCTCAATCTCAAGGCCTGGCTCTTGAAGAGTTAGAGTTTGCTGACCTACACCTCTCCCAAGGTGTAATGGATATCCTGAAGGCTTCTAGGAAGCCTTCCACCAGGGCTACTTATAATTCCAAATGGAAGAGGTTTTTCATATGGTGCTCTGTAAAGCATATTTCTCCAGAATCTGCTGACTTACCCACAGTCCTAGATTATATGGTCCACTTAAATACCTTGGGGCTGAGACCAGCTACCCTAAAAGTGCATCTGGCAGCTGTGTCTGCTTTCTTATCAGCAGGTAAGCCCTCTTCTCTTTCAGCTCATCCTGTATTTTCCAAGTTTTTCAAGGGGTTGCTTCACACCAACCCTCCATTCAGGGACCCTGCCCCTGCCTGGGATCTTAATGTTTGCATTGCTCAGCTTATGCAACCCCCCTTTGAGCCTTTGTCTTCAGCAGAGCTTAAGTACTTGACTTGGAAAACTGTGTTTTTGGTAGCCATCACTTCTGCCAGACGCATAAGTGAATTACAAGCCTTGTCGGTGGAGCCTGATTTTATCTCCTTTCATAGAGATAAGGTGGTCCTCAGGACTAACAGGAAGTTCTTGCCTAAGGTGGTTTCAGATTTCCACCTTAATCAATCTATGTCTCTTCCTGTGTAGTTCACTGACCATTCCTCCTCTGGCAAGAGGAGACTGCACAGTTTAGATGTCAAAAGAGCCCTTAGTTACTACATAGAACGTACCAAGGGTCACAGGTTTGACTCCCTCCTACTGTTCCTCACTTATGGTGAGGTTAGTAAAGGGAAATCTGCCACTAAAAGACCTATTGCCAGGTAGATTGTCTCTTGTATCCAATTTTGCTATGAAAAACTGGGTAAGGTTCCTCCCTCAGGCCTGAGGGCTCACTCTACCAGAGGTACAGCTGCTTCCCTGGCTCCTGCCAGAGGACATCCTATCCTAGAGATATGTCAAGCAGCTAACTGGAAAACAGTTCACACTTTTACCAAGCATTACTCCTGGACATCCAGGCTAGGAGTGATGCTCTTTCTTTGCACAGTGTGCTTCAAAGCCTATTTCCTAAGTAGGTTCTGTCCCTCCTCCATGGAGGTACTGCTGTGTAGTCTGCATATGTTATAATATAGCAAGACTTCATGTTGTTTGAAGAAAAAATTACTCACCTTAGCAATGTTGTTTCTTCTAATGGAGTCTTGCTATATTATGACCTCCGTCCCTGCCTGCCCCTCTCAGAACCTCTATTTTTGGGATGTGGGTGGGCAGTGCAGTGTTGGCACTTAGTAGATGCCCACCTTGTTCTTTTCACCCCTCCTTTTTTGGGATGACTTGGTGTTGTGTTTTCATTTTTTGGGTCTCCTAACTTGAGACTTTGTTTTGGGACCAAAGAATGTGTTCTTATGTTTAGTAGCTAGTTGGCTAGTGTAGGTTTATAGCTTCCACACAGGACCTCAGTGAGTTTAGCTCGTAAAGATCTGACGCTTTGAGTTTGAAGAACAACAGACAGAGTTTCAACCGAGCTCGAGCTCAGCGTTCCATGCCTGGCATGGAAAGTTAACTCTTTCACCTCCGGAGCAGTTCGAAGGTTGGGACTCACTGCATATGTCATAATATAGCAAGACTCCATTAGAAGAAACAACATTACTAAGGTGAGTAATTTTTTCTCGTAGCTCCATCTCTGGCGCCGACCCTCCTGCAAAAAGTTTGCTCCCGTTGGGTCCTAGCACCTCCGGCGTAGATCCCTTCAGTGTGAATGAGTGGTGGAGATTTCGTTCAAGAAGATCAAGAATTACGTAGGTACATTATTTCCATTTCTTATTCCTGGTGCAAACCCAGTTTGTGAATACAGAAAAAAGATAGGATTCATGTTAGAACAATTTAAAAACAAGTATTTGTCAATGCTGGATATTCGTTACTTGTATAGAAGGCCTGGGGTACTAGATGCTTTGTGATGCACTTTGTGGCTTATGTTGAAGCTAAATAACATCTCTGAGCAGTCCTGGTTAGAGGAAATCATTGTATTCCAGTTCTCACACATTCCCAGACTATTAATCTTTAATAATGGTTTACAAATAATGACCCACCAAGCCTAAAAATATTATAATAAAAGATGTTCATAATGTATGTTGCAGCTGTAACCCTGTCTCAGTACTTGCACCTGCACATACACGCTGAACCTTTAACTTGCAAATATTATGGAGTCTTGCTTGTACACATTTTTACTATATATTTACACAGGATACAGCAGATGAGTTGCAATATCTCATTTTCAGGGGTGTCCTGCTTTGACACATTGTTAGACTGTAATTACCCAGGATAGTGCAGCTGAGAGGCAATATCTATTTTTAAGTGTGCTCCTACATTTTGGCCCCAAATATCCAAGAATCTTTTTATCACCTGATGTTATGATCAAGATAGGAGGAATTTTTAAAATCCTTTCCGAAAGGTGATTTCATTGTGCAGTTGTGGCAAGAAGTTTCATTGGAGATTTGAAAAAAATGGCACCTGTCATGTTTAGGAGGTGAGGGAACACAAGGGATATGTTGAGCACTAGGGGCCAAAATCTGCAAAAAATAAGGTTATGAGTAAATTTTGGAGCAGTTCGTTTCCTCATAACTTAGTTGATTTTTCACAGTTGTACCCCAAATTTTCAACATAATATTTTAATGACCACTCCTTCTGAGCATGACTAGTGTCATTTATAAAACAATGGCTGAAATGTCATTTGTGTGCCACATGTGTTAAAACACATTTGAGGCAGGATTTGAGAAATGACAGGTTTCACATTCATGAGGTGGTGTCAAAAAATGGCTGTGTGTAAAAGTTGGGGTCAAAATATTGAAAACTACCACAGTTACGAGCATGCATGGAAAAACTGCAGTGTAGACTCATAACTTTGTTGTTCAAACAACATGAAGTCTTGCTGTATTCTGACAAATGCAGTATGACCCACTGGTTCAGCTGCCCTGGAGAACAAAGAGTTAAACTCCATGCAAATGCATAGAACGTTGAGCTCGAGCTCGCTTTTCAAACCACCATCCTCGGTTCATTCTAGTAACTGATCAGATTCTTTATTCCGCCTGCTAGTGAAGACGCCTCCGAGATTGCTCCTCTTCTTCTCAGTTCAAGAGTGAAATCATTGGTCTTTCATCCATCTGTTTATTTATAGTGTTTTCAAACCGCTGTCCTCGGTATAGCGACAGTTTCCCGGTTGGGTAAGTGGTTCAGTTTCTAATCAGTCCCGCCGACCATGAGGAGACTAAACATTTATTTTCTTCTTTTTAACTAGGTGTTTCTACTTTGTCTTTATTTTGGGTACTGGTGTGAGGTCCTGACTAAACCAATTTTTTTCCTGTTTTTTTCAACCGGCGCTGAACTGCAGGTCATCAGGCCTTGTCCTCTCTTACCCGGCCTAACTAAGGCACCAGGAATAAATAGTTTTTCCACCTTATCCGGGCGTAACTAAGCCAATTCGGATAATAATTTCTGTTTGGGCATAGCTTAACCAGCCTAAATAAACCACTGGGTTAAGCATTGAATTTGAAGGGTTATGTCACAGAAACCCAAGAGAAAAACTGGTCCCACTGGGTTTCAGCATTGCACCGAGTGTGGTGAGCAATTTGCTAAAGCTGACCCACACTTAATTTGTCTGTACTGCTTGGGTTTTGGCCGCTTGCAAGCTGACTGTGAAATATGCAACAGTTTTCCCCAATCTACCCTAGATAGAAGACTGGGTAAATTATGGGAAAGGATGGAGAAATCATCCCAAGATGCCGGTTCCGGCAAACTGGCCAGTCTGGTTACAGAATCTACTGACCAGGGCGAGTCTTCGTCCATTAAAAGACGGTCAGACTCAACCCCCGATACTGTACTGTCCAAAAAATCCAAGAAGTCTGGTTCAGAACCACATACTCGGTCGAGGTTCCAACCACTGAGGAAATCACTAAAGCGATTCGGATTGTCCAGTCTCTGCAGCCCAGTTTCGGTGAACCGACTCAGCGACCAGTTGATCAGTCACTGGTTCAGGTGCCTGCTGGTTCAAATCTTTTTGGTCCCTTGGACCCTGAGGAGTATTATGAATATGATGCTGAAGATGAGGATGAAGGGGAACCTATTGAACCTGATGTTTCCCCTGATCATCCTGAGTATGAGTCTCCTCCTCAGCCCTCTTCAGAGGCTACCTCCCATTTTGCCTTTATGAGGCAGGTAGAAGAGATCCTGCAGCTCTCTGTCCAGGAGGCTAGACAGGAGGAAGATGAGGAGGAAGACTACAGGGAAATGATGGACCTCCCTGTTTCTCAGGGCCTTTCCATACCTATCCATAAATCAGTGAAAAGAGAAACCCTCAGGGTTCTCCAGGCCCCTTTCTTCATCCCTCCCTTGGATAAGAATATGGACAGAAATTACGTCCTGGCTGGCAACGGCACTGAGTTTCTCTCCTCCCATTGCAGCCATGTGGGACTTGTACAGACTACAGCCTGTGAGAAGGCTGGTATTCCCCTGGCTTCCCATCTTACGGACAGGGATTCCAGGAAAATTGATTCCCTGGCCAAGAAAACCCACTTGGCCTTCTCCCTAGGTATATGGCAGGCCTCCTATATGGCCTATACTTCCAGATACCAAAAGTCACTGTGGGAATCTGTCCAACAGTTGGCTCAAAAAGCTTCTCCTGAACTGGCAGCTGACCTTCAGGAGGTGGTTTCTAAGGGTATCCAAGCATCCAAGTCCCAGTTTCATATGGCTGTGAACTCTAATGATGCAGCCTCTCGGGCTAACTACCTTTTTTTTTTTTCTCTCTTTTAAATATTTCCTGAAGAAGACCTAAGGTCGAAACATAGATTTTTAACTCTATTTTCTATTTTCAGCGTGCATTTAATATAACCATTTTGTTTAGCCTCTCGGGCTATGGCATTTGCCATTTCCCTCAGGCGGTTTTCCTGGTTGAGATGTACCAACCTCTCCCAGGATACCCAGAACAATGCTCTGGATTTTTCCTTAACAGAAAATTCTTTGTTTGGGGAGCAGACAGAAGCATACATGAAGAAGATGAATGACTACAGGGTGGCATACAGGAGTGCTTCTGTGAAAGAGAAGTCTGCCACCCCTCAGAGGCAACAGTCCAGAGGGGGCAGGGGCAGACCTTACCCTAGGCCCTTCCATCAGGCTCAAGCTTTCCCTTCTTCTTAACAACCCAGGGGGTTCTTCAGGGGATGAAGAAGGAGGAGGAGGAGGAGTGCAGGCCGAGCTGCCTCCACCTCATACCCCTCTACTCCTGCCAAGCAGACACTATGAGGGGACTGCTCGGGCCGCCTCCCCTACCCCTGTAGGGGCAGGCTGACCCACTATCTCCAGGCCTGGCAATCCATCACTTCAGACAAGTGGGCCCTGGAGATAGTGGGTCAGGGACTTGCACTCCACTTCAAGTCCTTCCCCAGGTTGGGAGCAAGATCCTTCAAGCCTCCCAACCCTTCAGAAACAGCCCTGCTGGAGGCAGAGGTTTCCTTCCTCCTTCTCTCAAAGGCAGTGGAGCCTGTGCCTTCTCAGCACAGGGGAAAGGGGTTGTACTCCATATACTTCCTCGCCTTAAAGAAAAATATGGAGTGACGGCCCATCCTAGATCTTGGATACTTGAACAGGCATCTTTCAAAGCCAAAGTTCAAGATGACAGCCTTGGCTAAGTCCTACCCATCTCAAGACAAGGGGACTGGCTGGCATCTCTAGACCTCAAGGATGCTTACTTTCACATACCAATCAGAAAGTACCTCAGATTTCAGCTACCTTCAGGACACTACCAATTCAGGGCCATGCCCTTTGGACTGACCTCTGCCCCAAGGGTGTTCACAAAGTGCCTAGCAGTGGTAGAGGCATTTCTCAGAAAGCAGGGGGTTTCTATCTACCCCTACCTGGACGACTGGCTGCTAGTAGGCCAGTCCTCCCAGCAAGTAAAACAATCTCTGGATCTTGCTCAGGTAACTCTCCAGTCCCTGGGTTTCTTAATAAACCTCAAAAAGTCAGTGCTGACTTCTGTCCAGGTCCTGAACTTCAAGGGGGCAGAGCTGGACACTATCCTGGCAAAGGCCTTCCTGCCTCCAGGAAGAGCTCAGGCACTCATTCAGCTGGCAGGGTCCTTCCAACTTTGAGTTCCCCGCCCAGCAAAGCATTTCCTGCACCTCCTGAGTCACATGGCCTCTATCACAATGGTGGTCCCAGGATCAAGGTTTCTGATAAGGACATTCAGTTCCATCTGAGGTCCTTTTGGTCCCAAAGAAAGGATTCCCCGTCCAAGCTAATCCCTATATCCTCCACCCTCCTGCAAGCCATCCAGTGGTGGCAGGGTATGGACAATCTCAGAGTGGGAGTACCTTTTATTCAAAAGGTACCCTCACTGGTATTGACAACAGATGCTTCCCTGTTGGGTTGGGGTGCACACCTGGGGGAGCACACCGCTCATGTGACCTGGCTACCTCAGGAGTCTCTGTTGCAGATCAAGTTCCTGGAGCTCAGGACAGTGTTCCTAGCCATTCAGGAATTTGCCAATCATCTGCAGGGGAAGGTGGTTCAAGTCAGAACAGACAATACTACCGCAATGTACTACATCAGCAAGCAGTGGGGTACAAGGTCCTCTCTCCTCTGCACAGAATCCATGAAGATTTGGAGTCTGGCCTACTCCTTGGACATCTTCCTGTTGGCAGTCCACTTACCAGGGAAGGACAATGTCCTAGCAGATGCTCTCAGCAGGATCAGCCAGGGCCATCACGAGTGGGCCCTGAACAGACAAGTCCTCCTGTCAGTATTCAGGAGGTGAGGGGTTCCAGAAATAGACCTCTTTGCAGCCCCAGATAATCATCAGTTGCCTCTGTACCATTGCAGGCCTCCTGTTTGGGGCTCAGTGGCCCTAGAGGCTTTACTTCTGGATTGGACAAGCAGATTTCTGTATGCTTTTCCTCCCTTTTTCCCTGATCCTCAGGGTCCTAGTCAAGCTCAGGTCTCAGCCTGTGACCATGATCCTGATAGCCCCAGACTGGACCAGACAGCCATGGTATCCAGTGCTCCTGTCCCTGTCATTGGCCAGCCCCATTTATCTCCCCAGGAGACACAACCTGCTGACATAAGCTCAGGGGAGGAGCCTCTACCCCCAAACTCAGTTCCCTCCAGCTCAGGGCTTGGCTCTTGAAGACCAAGAGTATGCAGGCCTGCATCTCTCGGAAAGTGTCGTGGATGTACTAAGGGTGTCCAGAAAGCCCTCCACTAGGAAAACCTGTTCCTCTAAATGGAAAAGGTTCTCCACCTGGTGCTCCCAGAAGGGCCTGGAACCACAGCAGTCTGGGCTTCCAGTGCTGCTGGACTATCTGGTACACCTGCAGTCTCTTTGCAGCCTTCTACATTAAAGGTACATTTGGCAGCTGTCTCTGCATGCTTATCAGCAGGGAAGGGCCTTTCTCTAGCTGCTCATCCAATCTTCAAGAAGTTCTTTAATGGGTTGTTACATCTCCACCCCCCTCACAGAGAGCCCACTCCAGCCTGGGATCTCAATATTTGCATAGGTCAGTTTATGCAGCCTCCCTTTGAGCCCATACCTTCAGAAGAACTCAAGTTTCTGACCAGAAGACTGTATTTTTAGTGCCCATCATGTCTGCCAGGAGGATCAGTGAGCTCCAAGCCCTGTCAGTGGAGCCCAACTCCTCATAGAGACAAGATTGTCCTTCGGACTAATAGGAAGTTTCTTCCCAAGGTAGTTTCTGATTTTCACCTTACTCTTATCACACTACCTGTGTTCTTCACAGACCATTCCAGCTCAGGTGAATGTAGGCTGCACAGTCAGGATGTAAAAGGGCCATCAGCTAGTACATGGACAGGACTAAGGAACATAGACAGGATTGCACCCAGCTGTTCCTTACCTATGGAGAAGTAGGCAATGGCAAGCCTGCCACGAAGAGAACCATAGCCAGATGGATTGTGGCTTGCATTCAGTTCTGCTGTGGCAAACTAGGGAAGGACCCTCCTTCGGGTCTTAGGACCCATTCCACTAGAGGTAGCAGCCAGAGATATCCCGTTGCTGGACATATGTAAAGCAACCACCTGGAAAACTGTTCACACATTCACTAAGTACTACTTCCTGGATACTTGGGCTAAGAGTGAGGTCAGGTTCGGCACAGCAGTGTTGCAGAGCCTATTTCCCAAGTAGGTTCTGTGCCCACCTCCCAAGGGCATTGCTTGGTAGTCTGCATTTGTTAGAATACAGCAAGACTTCATGTTGTTTTAAGAAAAAATTACTTACCATAGTAATATTGTTTCTTCTAATGGAGTCTTGCTGTATTCTGAACTCCCACCCAGCCTCTCGTACAGAACCTAGGGGATTAAATGCCAGTTTCTGGTATTTCAGAAAAGTCTTCACCCACCAGTGGGTAGGTGTTTTTCATGGGCACCAGTGACCTGAGTCTTCTACCTGCCCAGTTTACTTGTGTTTGCCCCTGGTGGCATTTAGGTTTGGTTAGTAGTTTTTAAAATGTTTTGTTATTATTTGCTTTGTAAGAATCTGATTAGTTATTAGAACGTACCAAGGATGGTGGTTTGAAAACCGAGCTCGAGCTCAACGTTCTTTGCATTTGCATAGAGTTTAACTCTTTGTTCTCCGGGGCAGCTGAAACGGTCGGTCATACTGCATTTGTCAGAATACAGCAAGACTTCATTAGAAGAAACAATATTATTATGGTAAGTATTTTTTCAAACAACATGAAGTCTTGCTATATTATGACAGATGCAGTTTGTCCCACCATTAGAACTGCTCCGGAGGTGAAAGAGTTAACTTCCATGCAGAGCATGGAACTTAGAGCGCGAGCTTGGTTAAAGAAGCTCTGTTAGGGTGGTTTCAAACCGAAACAGTCAGATTCTTTACTCCGCCTCACTGAACAGTCACTCCGGAGATTCCTCCTGCTGCTCGGTTAATTTCCTTGGTTTAAAACGTCTTTTCTCGGTTGAATTTAACCGCGATATTATTTATTTTAACCGCAAACCGATCGGTTCAAGCTCTGTCTATGGTATTGTAAGTAATAGATAGGTTTTCTGTGTGGAACTTGTAAATGTTTATCGGTCAGGGCAATACAGATTGTCCAGTCACTGTCCCCGGTTCCCTCCGAACCGCCACTATCTGGCAAAAAGTCGGTTTGGTCGGTTCCAACGGTTCAAGAATATGATATAGAAGAGTTTTATGAACCAGAGGAGGGGGAGGATGATTATGATCAGTGTGAATGTGACTTTGAAAGTGGATGTGCCCATTGAACCGGACATCTCTCCAGACAGACCTTTAGGTGAATCTCCCCCTAGGCTTTCTGTCCCCTTCTCATTTTTTGTTTTATAAAAAAGTTGCTGAGACCCTCCAGCTTCCCTTAGAGGAGGCTTTGGATGAGCAAGAGGAGCCTGACTATGTAGAGATGATGGATATCCCAGAGTCCAGGAGATTGTCCATCCCTTTACATAAATCTTTTAGGAACAAACAATAAAAATTTTAAGCTCCTAATTCTGTGCCTCCTGTAGATAAAAAGATGGACAGGAGGTACATTTGTCAGGTCCTGATACAGATTTTCTTTCACAGCAATGCAGTCATGTTGGGGTAGTTCAGGCTGCAGCCTGTGATAAAGCTAATATTCCCCTGGCTTCACATCCTCCTGACAAGGACTCCAGCAAGATTGATGCCATGGCCAAAAAACAATACATGGCAGCATCTTTGAGACTCAGACAAGCAAACTATATGGCTTATGTTGTGAGATACCAGAAATCTAGATGGGATACTGTCATGGCCTTAGCCAAACAGGTCCTAGCCAGCTTGCAAAGGAGCTGGAGCAGGTGGCTCTTGATGGTATGAGGCATCTAAGGTGCAATTCCATGCTGCAGTGGATTCTAATGATGTATCCTCTAGAGTCATGGCTACATCTGTGGCTTTTCGTAGATTGGCCTGGCTCAGGTGTACTACTTTGTCACAGGATACCCAGTCTAAGGCTATGGATTTTCCTGTGGTGGGAAATTCTCTGTTTGGGGAGCAGACAGAGAATTATATGAAGAAAATGGATGAATATAGAACCACTTATAAGAGTGCACAAGCCAAGGAACAGCAAGCCACTCCTCAGAGGCAGCACCCCAGGGGTAGGGGCAGACCTTTTCACAGGCCTTTTTACCAGACCCAGGCCTCCTCCTCTTCAGCCTATGCTCAGAGGGGTTCTTCAGAGGAGAGGCAGGCCGAGAGTGCAAACAGGCCTGCTCCCACCCCTCAGCCTAAAGCCCCTGCCAAACAGGCACCCTGATGGGGTGCCCAGGGTCGGCTCTCCATTACCTGTAGAGGGCAGGCTGGCTTACTTCGTCCAGGACTGGGAGTCTTTAACATCAGACAGGTGGGTCCTGGAAGTAGTGAGCCAGGGTCTGGTTCTCAGCTTCAAAAAATTTCCAAAGATGAGAGCCAGATCTTTTCCACCTGCAAACCCTCTAGAGACTCTTGCTTTGGAAACAGAAGTCTCAACCCTCCTGGCTCTCAGAGCTGTAGAAAGGGTTTCTCCCTCACACCAGGGCAAGGGTCTGCACTCCAGGTACTTCCTTACCCCAAAAAAGACAGGAGAGTGGCGGCCTATCCTGGATCTAAGATATCTAAACAAGCACCTTTTAAAACCAAAATTCAAAATGGTGACTCTGGGAATGATTTTACCCTCCCTAAAGCCAGAGGACTGGCTAGCTTCCCTGGACCTCAAGGATGCCTACTTCCATGTTCTTATCAGAAGCTCCCATCGAAAGTACCTCAGTTTCGAACTGCCCTCAGGCCATTATCAGTTCAGAGCAATGCCCTTCGGCCTCACCTCTGCCCCAAGGGTGTTCACAAAATGTCTGGCAGTAGCAGTTGCTCATCTAAGAAGGCAAAAGATTGCCATTTTTCCCTACCTGGACAACTGGCTCATTGTGGGTCAGTCTCCAGACCAGGTCATATCACACCTGCTAGTTACCCAGCACCTGCTTACCTCTCTGGGCTTTCTTCTCAATCTTCCAAAGTCAGTTTTGGAACCTGTCCAGGTACTCACCTTTATAGGCGCAGAACTGGACACAAAGCAGGCCAGAGCCTTCCTTCCCCTGGAAAGGGTAAGGACCTTGGTGGCCCTGGCCTCGTCCTTCACTCTGCAGGTCTCTCGACCAGCAAGGCATTTCCTGCAGCTCCTAGGACACATGGCTGCTTCCACAGCTGTAGTGCAGGAGCAAGATTTCAGATGAGGACATTCAGTTCCATTTGAGAGCTTTCTCTCAAAGAAGAGATCCTATCCAAGTTAATCCCAGTGACTCGAACCCTGATCCAGGCCCTTCAGTGGTGGCAGGATCAGAGCAATCTGAGACAAGGGTGCCTTTCATCCCTCTGTCCCTCCTTGACCCTTACTACAGATGCATCCCTCTTGGGATGGGAAGCTCACATGGCGACCTCTCCACCCAGGGTTATGGTCCCTCAGGAATCTCTGCTCCACATCAATCTGTTGGAACTCAGAGCTGTTTTTCTAGCACTTCAGGTTTTTTCACATCTGTTCAGAACAAGGTGGTACAGGTCAGAACAGACAACACCACTACAATGTGGTACATCAACAAACAAGGGGCACTCGGTCTTGCCTTGTGCACTGAGGCAATGAAGTTGTGGTCTCTGGCTTATTCCTAGAACACTTCCCTCATAGCAGTTCACCTCCCAGGCAAGGACAATGTCCTGGCAGATGCTCTCAGCAGGATTTCCAGGGCCATCACGAATGGTCACTGGATCCCCTAGTACTAGGGATAGTTTTGCCAGATGGGGCACTCCTCAGATAGATCTTTTTGCAGCCCCAGACAATCATCAACTTCCACTTTTTTGTTGCAGGCCCCCAGTGTTGGGCTCAGTCCCCCTGGATGCCTTTCTCCTCGATTGGGAAGGGAAGTTCCTTTATGCCTTTCCCCCCTTCCCTCTCCTGTTCAAAGTACTAGTCAAAATCAGGTCTCAGCCCTGCAAGATGGTCCTGATTGCTCCAGACTGGGCCAGGCAGCCCTGGTACCCATTCCTTCTGTCCTTAGCGGTCCATCTTCCCCTGTGTCTCCCCAGGAACCACAATCTGTTAACCTGTGCTCAGGGGAGAGTTTGGTATCTGAATCTCAAATCCCTCAACCTCAAGGCTTGGCTCTTGAGCAGTTAGAGTTTGCTGATCTACAACTTTCTCAAAGTGTTCTCGAAATCCTGAAAGCTGCTAGGAAGCCTTCCATCAGGGCTACCTATAACTCCAAGTGGAAAAGGTTTTCCATATGGTGTTCTGGGAAGCATATTTCCCCGGAATCTGCTGATTAACCCACTGTATTGGATTATATGGTCCATCTTAATTCTTTGGGACTGAGACCAGCTACCCTGAAAGTGCACTTGGCAGCTGTCTCTGCCTTCATTTCAGCAGGGAAGCCCTCTTCTCTTTCTGCTCACCCTGTATTTTCCAAGTTTTTTTAAGGGATTGCTTCATACCAATCCTCCATTCAGGGACCCTGCCCCTGCTTGGGATCTTAGTGTTTGCATTGCTCAGCTGATGCAACCCCCCTTTGAGCCTCTGTCTTCGGCAGAGCTTAAGTATTTGACTTGGAAAATTTCTAGTAGCCATCACTTCTGCCAGGCGCATAAGTGAGTTACAGGCTTTATCAGTGGAGACTGACTTTATTTCCTTTCACAGGGATAAGGTAGTCCTCAGGACTAACAGGAAGTTTTGCCTAAGGTGGTTTCAGTTCCACCTTAACCAATCTATTTCACTTCCAGTGTTCTTCACTGTGATTCCTCCTCTGGTGAGAGGAGGCTGCACAGCTTAGATGTAAGAGGCCCTAAGTTACTACATAGAGCGTACCAAGGGTCACAGGTTTGACTCCTCCAACTATTTCTCACTTATGGTGAGGTTGGGAAAGGAGACCTGCCACTAAGAGATCCATTGCCAGGTGGATCATCTCTTGTATCAATTTTGCTATCAAAAGCTGGGTAAGGTTCCCCCTCAGGCCTGAGGGCTCACTCTACCAGAGGTACAGCTGCATCTCTAGCTGCTGCTAGAGACATCCCTATCTTAGAGATATGTCAAGCAGCTACTTGGAAAACAGTACACACTTTCAGCAAGCATTACTCCCTGGATATCCAGGCCAGGAGGGATGCTCAGTTTGGCACAGCCGTGCTTCAGAGCCTATTCCCTAAGTAGGTTCTGTCCCTCCTCCATGGAGGTACTGCTGTTAGTCTGCATCTGTCATAATATAGCAAGACTTCATGTTGTTTGAAGAAAAATGACTCACCTTAGTAATGTTGTTTCTTCTAATGAGTCTTGCTATATTCTAACCTCCCCCAACCTGCCCTCTCAGAACTTCTACTCGGGTGCAGGGTGGGCAGTCCACTGTTGGCATTTATTGATGCCCTCTTTTATGTTTGGGTGTTGTGTTTTATTTAGTTATTTTATCTTATTTTCCTGGTCCCCTGACTTGAATCTTGGTGTTGGGACCAGGAAAATGTGTGAATATTTTAGTAGCCAGTTGGCTAGTGTAGGTTACAGCTTCCACACAGAGCCTTAGTGAGTTTTGCTCGTAAAGATCTGACGGTTTCGGTTTGAAACCACCCTAACAGAGCTTCTTTAACCGAGCTCGCGCTCTAAGTTCCATGCTCTGCATGGAAGTTAACTCTTTCACCTCCGGAGCAGTTCTAATGGTGGGACAAACTGCATCTGTCATAATATAGCAAGACTCCATTAGAAGAAACAACATTACTAAGGTGAGTAATTTTTTCTTTCTTTTCTCACATTTGTAGTGCAAATTTTCAGCATAGCCTTCGTATGACCCAACATAGCCTATTTATGAGCCCATCTCATGAGCAAAGGTGGAGAACATTTCCAAATCCAGCCCAAAATGTGATTTTGCACCACAAGTGCCAAAACACATTTTGGCCGGGATTTGAAAAATTACAGCTATCACATTCATGAGGTGCTGTGAAGAAATGGCTATGTTGAAAATTTGGGGTCAAAATATTGAAAATTACTAAAGTTACGTGTCTGTGTTCATAAATTTCAACGTAGGCTCATACCTTTGTTGCTTTTTAATATTTTGGCCCCAAATTTTCAGCATGGCCTTCTTATGACCCCACCTCATGAACAAGTGCAGAGAAAATGTTCAACTCCTGCCTGAAAGGTGATTTCATACAGGAACTGCAAAATCACCTTTTGGGATGCAAAAACATGTTTTGGCCAGGATTTGAAAAATGACAGCTGTCACATTCATGAGGTGCAGTGAAGAAATGGCTATGTTCAAAATTTGGGATCAAAATATTGAAAACTACCAAAATTACGAGCCTGCATTTGTCAGTTTTAACATAGGCTCATAACTTTGTTTTTTTTTTATATTTTTGCCTCAAATTTTCAACATAGCCTTCTTATTAAACCACCCCATGAACAAGTGCAGAGAAAATGTTCAACTCCTGCTTGAAAGTTTATTTTGCATAGGGACTGTGAAATCACTTTTCGAGGTGAAAAAACACATTTTGGCCAGGATCTGAAAAAATGACAGCTATCACATTCACGAGGTGCTGTGATGAAATTGCTATGTTAAAAATTTGAGGTCAAAATACTGAAAATTACCAAAGTTACGAGGCTGCGGTCACATATTTCAGCGTAGGCTCATAACTACTTTTCAGGACAGTTAAGCTTAATTTCACTGCAATGGTACATGAGGTGGGGATCCCAAAAAAGGCATGTTGAAAATCTGGGGCAAAAATATTCAAAAATGGCAAAGCTATGCCACTAACTTCAAAACCCCATTGAAATACATTGAACCGCATGCCTGATTTTACACACATACAC
Organism: Neoceratodus forsteri; assembly: GCA_016271365.2. NCBI lineage: Eukaryota > Metazoa > Chordata > Ceratodontiformes > Ceratodontidae > Neoceratodus > Neoceratodus forsteri. The sequence goes on along the minus strand of CM028129.1, from coordinate 211,879,558 downwards.
ACACACACACACACACATGCTTTCCAAATTGAAACACCTGTGAACTGTGTGGCTCAGTCTCCCCAATGCTGGTTGCATCAATGGCTCTGGTGGGGCTTGCGCCTTGCAGTCCCAGTTGCTGCTGTGTGGCTCCAGCCGCCTGGATCCTGGTGCCTCCGCTTTTGGCAGGCAGGCCGAGCGCCGGGTTCTTGCTTCCTTGCCACTGGGTGCATTTGTGGTCCTGAGTCCGGCTGTCTGAGGTGCCGGGCTTGTGACCCTGGGAGAGACAGGGAGACAATAATTGTAAATAGTTCTTTGGTGGTCTGCACTATCGAGCATGCGTGGCCACCACAGGAGAAAATTTAAAGGAGTGGCTGCTCCATTTCTAAGGAGTAGGGCTCACATTGTAAATAGTTCAGGACTACAAGCCCTGTGGGGCTGTGGGTTGGCTGGTGGTTTTGGTGCTCAGGGGAGAGTTAAAAAGGGGTGAGAGAGTGGGAAAGGGGATTCAAAGAGAGAGAGAGAGTTGAGAGAGAGGACTAAGTTGGGGTGATTGCCTGCTCAACCAGTGGGCCTTCTGTTTGTTTTTGGCAGCAGTCAAGCTCTTCTGGGGATATAGGATATGGCGGTGGCTCCTAGGTTCGACTGAAGACCTCTGGGGCTCGCTCTTTTGCATTTTCGGCCCCGACCCGTCGAATTCTCTTCCTCATTGGATTAGGGTGTGCCTGATCATCGAGTGTTTCCAATCTGCCCTAAAAACCTATCTGTTCACCTTAGCATTCCCTGATGCTGATATTGGTTAGTCTACTGCTGTCTCTCATCTTATTTCAGGATTAATGTTTTAGGATTTTAAATATGCAGATTTTATTGATTGTATTGCTTTATTGTGTATAGCACTATGGTATTATGGAATAGCACTTAATAAATAAAGAGTTGATTGATTGCTTGATTGACAGTGTTTAGTAGGGCACTAAAGGGACTATTGGACTGTGGGGTTGTTGTAAATAAAAAACGTTTCTCCTGGCTGCACCAGAACTGTATTTGTGGGAACATTGCATAGATTGCTGGAGGAACTGTGTGTAAGCAGCCATATTACGCTCCTTTGACCCCCTATGGACAGCCAAACAGTTAACAGGATGCCTAAAACTGTTTGAAAGGGCTGATGGGAGAAGATGTGTACTGATTTTAGGTGCCAAGAGACTTCTCCAGTCATCAGTGAAAGAGGGCTTGTGAATGTGATTGATGACTGAAACCAGCTAGGATTTTCAGAGAGCGATCTGAGAGATTTTGGGCAGTTGAGTCAGTCTGTTCTTGGCTCTGATCGAGACAAGAGGGCTCAGTGCTGTGTGTGAATAAATTCTAAGGCCTTTCACAGGATTTTCATTGGAGTTTGTCAGAGGAATAAAGGAGAAGAATTCCTTTCTGTTCAGAGGAACTATGCATCTGTGATAATCATTCTAGGCATTTTGTTGGAGTTTGCTGGTTTGGAGGAGTCTTCTGCTACAGCCACCCTGCACCAGTTTGGGACTGAGAGAATGCCTTTTGAGCTGGGAAAGAGATTTGCTAGAAACTGTGTGTAAGCCAGAGAAATAGTGGATACTGATTTGAATCAGAGAGGTTGTAAGTGAGAAAAGGTGAGCAGGTGCCCTGTGCTTCAGGGACCTGTGGCTGTTGTTGGAATCCAGCTGAGGAGTGGAACTGTTGATCTGGAGTTGGAGTTTGGAATCTGTTGCCCAAAGGTGCTGGAGAGCAGGAACGTTGGAGAAACTGTTCTGGCTGCAGAGTGGAGCTGTTTTCAGTTGAGAGGAAAGAGAAACCAGAAAATTCCCAGGTTAACTCAGAGCTAGGTGGGGAACATGCTAACCCCCACCAAGAGGGATCTGCTAGTTAAAAGTGGTCCAGCAGTGCATGCTGGGGGAGCTAGGGCACCTGTGACCTGTGAGGGAGCCGGGATGTGGAGCCACTTCTAGGTCTGGGTCCTCTGTAGTTTGGTGGGCCTTGCGTGGGAGCTCTGCAATGGGCCTGAATAGGCTGAAGGTGACAAGCTGCAAGATCTTCAATCAAGAGGATAAGCGGCTAGACCTTCAATCAAGCTCAAGTCTTCAGAATTCTTACTTCTGCCCCGGTGTTCTGCCCTTCCTGAACTGAACTCCCCAGAGACTGAACTGGTGAAGGCCCTCTGCTCCTGGAACATCTCCGATATTCAGGACCGTGAGTACCCAGGGCTTGCCCTGGCAATCAAGGAGAATAAAGGTTTAACTGTTAACTGTCAGCTTACATTGTTCCTAGGGCCCCAACACCAGCCAACCCACGGCACTGAGCAGGCCTGCAGAAACCTTGGGTACTCAGTTAGGACAGAAGGACAGTCACTGGTACCAGTGGGGATGGGCTCCGGAATGGTCTGGCCTATGGGACTTATTGTTATTTAAGCAATATACCCCGACATGGAGTGGGTATATGGGTGGATTTACCATGCCTGGTGTGGTTCGGTCACGAGACACAACTGAGTGACTTAACCACACCAGAAGTGGTAAATCCACCCATGTACCCACTCCCTGGAGGGGTATATTGCTATTATGCAGTGGACCAGGTTTTTTTTTTTAAGATACCAAAAAAAAATGAGTGGCTTTTTTGGTGTTTTTGTTTTATTTTTTTATATTTGTTAGTGCGCTAGGAAAAATAGTACCTGGTTACAGGTGCACTGTGTGGAGTGGTGATACTCTGAGCCTGAAAACAGTGGTACGGGACAAAATCTTAGTGGAGCCGGCTGTAGCGAGCTGTGGTCAAAAGTTTCTGGTTTCAGGTTTACAACGTGGACATGGCCGGAGGGTTGAATTTATTGTTTTTGATTTTTTTTTTTTTTAGTGCTGAGATTTAAAGGTGAAGAATGGGATTGTACAGAAAATGTATTGGAGCAAGGGTGGATTTGTTGGAGAGTGAGCAAGCGACAGCTGAGTGGAGAAGGGTATGAGAGGGAGATGTGAAGCAGTGAGGAAGTCAGCGATGTTTTCAGGTGGAAGTTAGTTTAAAAAAAACTACTAGGAGGAGATGGGTGAGTGTTGTGTGAAGATTTTTTGGTTTTACAATTGTTTGGGCAAGGGTGATCGCTGTTGTTTGGTGAGGATGGAATGTGGTGGTTTGTGTAGAGACAACTCGCTGTCCGTCGCAATGTTTGCCACTCTCGGGCTGCTGATGGTCAGAGTGATTCAAGGGATAGTTTTTTTATGTAGCAGAGTGGTGGCAGGCACCTTTTCCAGTGAGTACACTGGAGGATTTACCACGTTGAAAAGGTGCCAGCCAACCAATCAGGATGCAGGATTTGGCATATTTTATTTACCCCATTGTATAATAATTGTTTCTAACCATTTCTAACCATCAAATCACACAGAAGAAGGCAGACTTCTCCAAAATATGCTATCAAACTTGTAAGCATATACCAGTATATAAACAGATGCACTTTACTGGGACACTTGTAGTTGAATTGAACACTCTTCTCAATCCAAAGACAGGTAAATCAAGGTCAGCACTCCATAGCACTTTACAAGTATTTTTTACTCACTCAGTGTAATTTTACAAACAAAGGCAGCAGCATTCAGCAGATTTAAGCGATGATGATGAAGGCGTCAGTAATGGACGCTGAAACGTAAACGAGTATGTGACCAGCAGCGTCTTGGTAGTTGGAGTTCACAGGATATAGAAATCTTTACTAAGTTGTAAAATATAGCCACTTTATGGACCAGCCATTTATCTACCGACGTTCGCTTAAATCTGCTGAATGCTGCTGCCTTTATCTTCCCTTGTCAATCTTCACCATTCATTACTGATTGGGTTAGTGCCAGAGGCACGCACCCGCTACGTGAGTTTGTTTTTGAGTCGGCTCCAACGGGCGCCGAGCGCCGACGCACCGCGCTACGCGAGGGGCAGCCATAGGCGCTGGCTAACCACTCCTCCCATCTCAGTTCTGTTTCTCCCGCCATCGAGGCTGCACCTGCTGCGCGGGTAGTTCCAGTGTTTTTGCGTCAAGACTCCTCATTTCCCTCCAGTGACTCTCGCTCTACGCCGTCTCCCGGTAAGACCGTTCCTTTATTTTCTGTCGACGGCACCAAGTGCTTTATTACTGTTTTTTGCCTTATTTAGTTCACATCATGTCAGGTTCGGGGGCAAAACATAAGTCAAAGGCGGGCCGTGCCCCTATGCGTCGGTGCTCCTGTGGCCGGCATTTCTCTATCTCGGACCATCATGATGTCTGTCTCCGTTGCCTGGGACCCAACCACGATATGGACGCGTGCGATGCCTGTTTCTCCATGGACCGTTGTGTCCTCGAAGTCCGAGCGTTCAAGATTGGCAAGGCCCCGCTGACTTCGGGGGACGGCGTCGCTCCAGGGATTCCCAGGTAAGGTCTCTAGGCCCTTCCTCTGGGTCCCCTCTCGGGCCTATACGGTCCATGGAAAGGAGACTTCCTCCTCTTCTCTTGCCGAAGAGGAAGCTTCTTTTGCGGTGTCGGAGGAACGTCGTGGTCCCTCCCGGGGCCGGGGTGGGGACACCGCATCGGCAGTCACCTCCTCAGAGGTGCAGGCTCCCCCAGTGTCGAGGCCCGCTTCAAGCTGGGCCTGGCACCGCAGACTCGACGCCGCCCGGCGCCATTTTCGATCCCGCACCGCTATGCACTGGTGATCGAGACACGCCGCTGGGCGGCCAGCTCTGGCCTTCACTGGTTCGCTCTCCGGCGGCGCCAGGTTGGGTTCAACGCCGGGGTGGCGCCGTGGGCCTTACCCGGTGCGGCTGGGGCGCGGGCGGGCTAGCAGGTGCAGGTGGGTCAGGGTCATCTGGCGCCGCCTCTGGCATCAGCGCCGTTCGTGGCGCCATTTCTCTGGGGACCCCCGAGGTTGCTAGTATTGTGGTCCAGCTGGTCTCTTCCTCTTCGGAGGTCGATGACTCAGACATGGATCCGTCCTGGCAACCTGACTCTTGATTGGGGTCCCCGGTGGCAGCTGCCATAGGTGCTAAGCGGCTGTGAGCCTCTCCGCTGTCCCGCTGCTGTCCTCCCTGAGGCCCTCAGGCTAGGGGTGGTCCTGGGTCCCTGGGGGTGATGGAGTGGGGGGCAGAGGGGGCTCTCCCTCCTGGGGGGCTCGTGACAGCTACCCTCCCTGGTGCTGTTGCAGCCACTTGGGGTGGGAGAATGTTGGGGTCAAGGAGGAGGGCGCTCTCGGAGTCCGAGGGGTCGAGAGGTGGGGTGCAGTCATCGCGGTCTCTGCCATCCACCCCTCAGGGGGTGGCTAGGAGCCATAGCGCTGGGCCCCGCCTTTCCCTCTTGGACCCTGGGTTCCCCTCCGGTGGCGTTGCGGTGGACTGCCCTTCTGGATCCATGCAGTCCCAGGTTCGTCACAGGGGAGGATCCCCTTCTGGGCTCTTCCAGGTTTCACTTTCCCAGGGTTCCGTTTTGCGACCTGGTCTGTTGTCTGGAATCCCACTAACTCAGGCTCCGTTCTCTGGATTTCAGAGCCCTAGCAGAGGACAGTTGCCTCTTCGTAGGTGCCCATCTCCTGTTCCTCTGCAGCCACCCCCCCGCTCTTCCAGGCCATGTCGGTCCTACGGGCCCGTTATCCTGGGAGCAGTTCAGAGGTTCTGCGGCGGCCTTCCCCTCATATGTCAGGTGTATGAATGAGTGGGTCTTTTGCCTATCCCCACTGCCGCAAGAATCTTCTGGACACTCGAGCTCTCTATCATCCTCGTCTCCCTCCTCTGAGGGAGAGGAACCCTCTGCTCATATCTCGTCCAATGCTGATTTCACTGAATATCAGCGATTCCTTTTGAGGATGGTGAGGGATCTTCGAATCTCCTATGTTAGGCGAGACAATACCGAATGGGAGATGCATGAATTGCTTGGAGAATTCAGTGCCCAGCACCTGATGGTACCTTCCTGGCCTATCCCCTTCCAGGAGGCATCTATCCGTTCCTGGCAGTCGCCAGCCGCCCCTTCTTCAGCCCCGGCAGACTGTCGACGAAGGTATTGTGCCCCTTTGGAATCCCTGGGTACTCTCCCCAACCCGCCCTTGGGTTTGGTATACCTGGAGACTCCCTCCGGGTGCCACCGCCTGGCGCACGACCGTCTACCAGATTCGGATTCCCTACAATTCGACCGGTGGGGGCAAAGAGTGTTCTCTTCCTCTCGTGTGATGGCTTGCATTGCGTCACATCAGGCTCATCACGCTGCCTACAGTAGGCATTTGTGGTCGATGCTCTCTCAGCTCTTAGCATCAATGCCTGATACGGAGCAAACCAGACAAGCTATTGCCCTCTCTGCTATAGGTCTGGAGCTGGCAAGACACCAAGCAAGGGCATCTTATGACGCCAATGAGGTGGCTTCCAGGCTTGCGGGGACAGCGATCTGCATTAGGCGGACGGCATGGCTTCGTCTATCAAGGTTGTCACCCCTGGCCTGGCGTAGGGTGATTCGCTCCACTTTCCGGGGGACCCGTCTCTTTTCCTCCAGAGCTAGGAGATTACTGCAGGGGCTTCCTCCGTCTCCCGTCCTCGAGGGGCACCTCCTAGCTCTTCTCCCCCATAGGCTTCTCTTTGATTAGCCCAGGGTCTTCCCTTCTGTTTCTCACCAGCAGGAGGCTGGGGGTCTTGTTCCCTCAGGGTTCTACCCCCCTTTTTTTTCTAAGGGGGGGGCTTGGTACTCACTCAAGCAGTAATGAATGGTGAAGATTGACAAGGGAAGATATGAAAATTACGTACCTACCGTAATTCTTGATCTTCTCTTGTATCTTCACCATTCATTACTGATACCCTCCCACCTTCCCCTCAGTGGCCTCCTTCTGTGGCGTCTCCCCCTCCCGTCTCGTTCCTCTTCCTTCCCTTGGCCTTTATGCCAAAAAAACAAACAAAAAAAAACAACTTTGTTTTCCATTCTTTTGAATGGTTCCTTTTTTCCTCAAGGTAAAGAGGAATGAGTATGGTTGTACTTTTCTCTAATTCTGACTTCTGAGGGAACTCTTTCTGACCGCCCTTAGGGTGCGATTCCTAAATACCTTCTTCAGGTTCTGCAGTTTCATAGCCCAAGAGGCCATGCTCTGACTTGGCCTTGGCAAAGTCTAGAATCCTCCTGGCAGGTATTATTTGAGCTCTTCTAGCTGCTGATTGAACTTGTCAGCTCTGAGCATCTGCTTGCCTTGCCTTAGGGAGTCTGATTGAGTTCCACTCTATCTTTCATATAAAACTGTCTTCGAGAAGGCATAGTCTTTCCCATACACTGCTGTGTTAGCACTTAACAAGGTGCTAAGGGACTTAGTCCCCTTCCTGGGTGGGCGCTCTACCCGGAACAGGTTCTGCCTGGGCAGTCTAGGAGCCCTCAGCTAGGATGAAGGGACTTGGCATGTTGAAAGTTCAGAGAATCTGCCCTCATTCGGATCTGTTCAGGTGGTTCGGTTGAACCTCCCCTCAGTCCTAGCAACTGGGATTCTTGCTCCCTTGTTACTTTCGAGCCTATAAGCCTCTCAACCAATGCTCGATGGGCACTGTTCTCCCTCTCAACATGCCTCTTTTTTCTTCTTCTTCTTCTTCTTCTACTTTCTCTTCCTTCTCTCTGTTCCTCCCCTAGAGCCGCCCCGGAAAGGAGGCCCTGCGGTCCCTTAGGGTAGGAATTCTCTCTCCTCTGTCTATTCTCTACCGGCTTATTCCTTTTTCAGTTTATATCCTTTCCTTTTTCTGTCCCTCGGCTCTCTTGCCTGCTTTCCTTTTTCTTACCTTTATTTTCGCCTCTCCGGCTACCAGAACTGAGATAGAGGAGAGTCTGACTTACTTGACGCCCTTGTGCGTGGCGCGATACGTCCACGCTCGGACGGGCGCCCGTTGAAGCCGACTCAAAAAACTCCCGTAGCGGGTGCGCGCCTCCGGCACTAACCCAATCAGTAATGAATGGTGAAGATACAAGAGAAGATCAAGAATTATGGTAGGTACGTAATTTTCATTTTTGTAAAATTACACTGAGTGAGTAAAAAATATTTATAAAACATTTTGCAGTGCTGACCTTGATTTCCCAGTCTTTGGATTGAGGAGCGTGCTCGATTCATTTCTAACCATTTTTACTTCCACAGCTATTATTTCTCCAGGTACCCCGACCCTAGCCCTTTCCCATAATAAAGCTGTGTTTTGTTGTTTGAAATTGCTGTGTGAAGGGTGCTTTGTGGAAACTAACTGTAAAGTGTATACAGGGTTCTCAAATGGTGGTAGCCTCCTGGGGAGCCGTGAGACTCGTTCAGGAGGCGGGCGGATGCCAATTTGCGTTGGTATACCGTGCTGTACCTTCTGCACCTCGGATCCCAACCAAGTTCAATACTGCAGCTAGAGTAGTAGGCAGAGGATTCTGAGCCAGCCAATGCCTGTGCAAAACAAGGTCTTGACAGACCAATAGAAAGCCCAGAATATGTGCCCAATCAGAGAAGTGGCTGTAGCCAATCGGTGTGTGCATTTGCAGCCAATCATCACCCGGCTCCCTCAACCAATGAGCAACCGTAGCGTGCGACGGCGTCATCAACCGGAAATAAATGCCATGCCATCGTGCGGTTGAATGGAGACTCAACCGAATTTATATTGCGGGTGGTTTTTATCCCCTGCAAGTCGCTTTAACGGCGCTCGTCTTCGACTCCTGAAGCGCTACCTGCCGACCGCCTGTCAACTACCGCCGCCTCCAGCTGCTATAATCGCCACCGTGAACGCTGATTGCCCAGACAGAGCTCCTGAGACTACTGGTGACATCCTTTGCAGGCGGGATCCTTCCTCAGACTTCAGGTAAAAATTCTACTGTACTTTGGAGCTCCAATGGGGTTTGGTCTGGCTGGCCACACGAGGGCTGCTGCCTGGCCTGACTTGGATGTGGGGGCTGCTTGATGGCCTGTCTGGGAGGTTTGAAGTGCTGCCTGATGGCCTGTCTGGGAGATTTGGGGGTGCTGCCTGATGGTCTGTCTGGGAGGTTTGGGGGTGCTGCCTGACTGATGGCCTGACTGGGAGGTGGGGGTGCTGCCTGATGGCCTGACTGGGAGGTGGGGGGGTTCTGATGGCCTGACTTGGAGGTGGGGGGTGCTGCTTGATGGCCTGTCTGGGGGGTGCTGCCTGATGGCCTGTCTGGGAGGTTTGGGGGTGCTGCCTGATTGATGGCCTGACTGGGAGGTGGGGGGGTGCTGCCTGATGGCCTGACTGGGAGGTGGGGGGTGCTGCCTGATGGCTTGACTGGGAGGGGGGTTCTGATGGCCTGACTTGGAGGTGGGGCTGCTTGATGGCCTGTCTGGGGGTGCTGCCTGTTGGCCTGTCTGGGAGGTTTGGGGGTGCTGCCTGATTGATGGCCTGACTGGGAGATTGGGAGGGTGTTGCCTGATAGCCTGACTGGGAGGTGGGGGGTTCTGATGGCCTGACTGGGAGGAGGGGGTGCTGCCTGATTGATGGCCTGACTGGGAGATTGGGAGGGTGTTGCCTGATGGCCTGACTGGGAGGTGGGGGGTTCTGATGGCCTGACTGGGAGGTGGGGGTGCTGCCTGATGCCCGGCCTGGTGTGCCTCATGCCTCTCATGTGGGGAGGAACTGTATTGCCTCACAGCTGATCTGGCCTGAGTGGGAGTTTGGGGGGCTGATGCCTCTTATGGGGGATGATGCCTCTTGTGGTGGGGTGTGGTAGCTTCAGCAGGTGTTCGATGCATACCTCTCAACCTCTTCCTCATATATCAGAGACAAGGCTAAAAAAAAAAAATCGAGACACATCTTCAAAATTCAAGAGATCCACCCATAAAGCTGGTAGAATATGGGGCTTAGTGTAAAATGCATTTTCTAAAGAAGAAGTCGTCAATAACTTTAAAGCTTGACCTTGTTCTGTGCTTATGGTTCCCACTGAGCCACAAAAACACAAATTTTAGGAGGAACACAGTAAAATTTTGAGGCAAAATCAGGGCGTCCGTGAAAATCAGGGACACTTGAGAGGTATGGTTCGATGTGGTGATTGGGGGGACTGATGCCTCTCAGCTGGTCTGTTCTCAAGCAAGGATTTGCAGTGTTGGGGATGTGGGAGGTGCCTGTACTGCCTCGCTGGTCCAGTCTGGTGGGGGGCAGTTTATGAGAATGTCTCTTGGCTGCCTTTGCCCAGGGGTAATGCTGCTGCTAACAGAGCCTGGGGAAGGGAATGCATTTCATGGTCGTGGTGATGCTGCCTCAGTGATAGTTAAAGCAGGTATTTGATGTGGTGATTGGGGGCTCTGATGCCTCTTAGCAGGATTTGTCGTGGTAGTGGCAGGTGGGGAGGGGTTGGCTGTAATATCCCGCAGCTGGTCTGGCCTGAGTGGATGGTGGTGGTGTCACGCATGAGCCTGAGCAGGGGGAATGGGTGAAACCGTGCTTGGTAATGCTAAGCTGCATGATGTCTCTGCGGGGTGTGCCATTTTATTCTTGGTTCGGCTGTTTCAGCAGTGGCCCAGAGCGGGGGGCCACACAAGATGCCTTTCTATGCTGTGCAAGCCTGAAATGGCCCCTATCCTGTTTATATGGTTGTTGAATGAGAACTCCTCTTTTAGGGTGGGACACTTTAGAGTGAAGGGCCTGCTTGTCTTGCTTGGGTGTGGGGGACCTTCCCTAGGTCTGTTCAAGGAGTGCCCATATCCTCCACTCACACCTATGGCATGCAACTGCAAAGCAGCTGCATCTGACTGAACCACCAGTTTATGTGGTGGTGTGTTGAAATAATTGGCATGTGGTTTATATGTGATGCTTCTGTGTGGGTTCAAATGTTAGTTTTGTAACTGATGTTGGGATGGGGGTAGCCCGTGTGTTTGAGCAGGGGTTTTGGAATGAATAACCTGATGCTGTTGCCTACTACCCAGTAAGTCCAATTTACAACGTTGGAGCTAACGGAAAAGGAAATTGTGGTAAGTATAATTGTTCCTGTTCTCCGCTGATACCCACTTCTGTCTGAGGAAAGAAACCTACATCTGGCCTGTATGGTGGGAGTGGGGGGGGTGAAGGACCTGCTGTCTGAGTTTTGGAGTGATTTGCTGGGTGTGTTTTGACGAAGGACCTGCTGGCGTGGCACCAGTGCCACTGGGTAACTACTGAAGCACCGTCCTACCTTAGGAAGGAAGTGCTTTTATTTTTTTGTTTGGCATCCTTGTGTCATTTATAATTGTTGCTGCTGCTGGCCTAATATGATTTGGGCCATTACTACAATAGTGTTGTCCTTGTGCTGAGAGATTTAAGTGTCAGTATCAGTGTGGCTCAGTTGGTAGCACATCCATCTCTGGACCAGAGGGTTGTGGGTTTTGATACCACATTGGGATTGGAATCGTAAAAGCGCTGGCACCATTGCAGTATTCAAGGGTGGTATGCTGCACTAGTGCTGTCCTTTGGATGAGACGTTAAAACAGCGGTCCCTAGCTTCTGCCTGTCCTGGTGAGTGTCAGGTGGAAGAAAAAGTCATAGAACCCCTGGCATTGTTTGCAAAAGAGTAGGCAGAGGATATTCCGGTGCGTGGGCCAATAGCCCCTTCACATAACGGATCCATGCAATTGTCAATGATTGTGAATGGGCCTGCATCTGGGGAGCATATAAGATGTATTTTGGGGTGTGGGGTTGAAATGGCTCATGTTTTTGCTTATTTATTATATTGATTTGGGCTGGGTGGTGGAATTAGACTTGTTTCCTGCAGATTTAAAATGGTGCTGTTGTGCATATGTGATGTCTCTGACTTGTAATGCATGGTTTTAAAAGTACACACTTTCTTTTGCCTTTCTGATGTGGGCTGGGTGTGAATGAGGCCAGCATTTTTGGGTGGGAGGCTTTGAGGCGAGGGGCGGCGAGCTTTGCTTAGGCTCTTACCCACATATATCTCCCCATTGACAGTGGACAATGTTCGAGCTAACAGAAAAGGAAATTATGGTAAGTGACAGAATTTCTCTTATCCTCCTCGCGTACTCAATGCCTTTTGCTAGTTTAAAAAAGACCTGGCGTATGGATCTGGCCTTCGGGATGGTGGGCTTGGACTCTGAGCAAAAGGGTTTGCTGGGCTCTGGAGGATACAAAGGACCTGCACTAAAGTCTGAATGCACAGTACATTTATCTGCATGGTGCTTCTGTTGACATGAAGGACAGATGAGATGTAGCAGAGCAGTTTGAGAAGTAAAATGAAGGGCATCCCTCCTGGCTGGTCATGTGTCTGCGTGCTAAGGATGGAGTGCTGTTTTGGGACTACGGCTGCGGACTACAGCTTGTGATGCTGGGCCTCTGTGTGTATGAATGCCTGTGTTTTGCAAGTCAAGGCAGTCTGGGGTTTCAAAGTGTGGCAAGGTGGTCACTCTGCAGTGGTCCTGCCTGAACTTTGTCTGGGGGTGGATGATTACAAAGTGCTCGTTCTGATCTGGTCCTGCCAGAGCTATGTTGGGAGTGGCTGATTCGTCTTACAAAGTACTGCTGCTCGTAGCTGCAGTCCTTCACTAATGATCCTGTCCTACTGGAGATCTGTTGGGAGGTACATTTACAAGGTGGCATAAACAACAATCCTGATCCTGCCAAGCTGCTGCTGGCAGTTGCCTAATTAAAGGGATGCACCTGCCCAGTCTTGATATTTCAGATATTGCTTTTTTGATACTCTTCGTTCTTCAAATTGTGCTTCAATTAATAAGTGGTGTTCTTCTTGTCAGTGTGCCTCAGTTGGTGGTACATCTGCCTGTGGACCAGAGGGTTGTGTGTTCTCGTCCCACACCAGGATTGGAGCATGCAAAAACACTGGCATCCGAGTGCTGTATTTGGGGGGCAGTACTACTAGGAGTTCCGCCTTTTGGATGCGCTGTCAAACTGAGCTCTTCTTCTAACCTCCTGGTGGGTGTCCAGGTGAAAGTAAATCAATGCACTCTTTGCAAAGTAGGGTTCAGCTCCGTATTCCCCTTGTTTAACCATAAAATAGGTTCATGCAATTGTCCAGGCTGTGTCTGGTTGCTGATGTGCGATATGGTCGCCACTTCAAATTCAGTCACTTCACTACCAGTCTACCATTGCTTGTTCAGTGCTTTGGGATACACTGCGTATGAAAAGTGCTATATTCTTCTTCTTCTTCGCGGGTATTGTGTCTGTAGCAGTTGTACTGTAGCAGTTCTGGCGGAACATTTGGGCATGCCCAGGATAGTCTGGCCGCAGACTGGCTTAACTGATGTCAACTTCTCATCAATATGAATTTTTCGTTGCATTGTAGACAAAGAATGGATCGCTTTCTGATTGGAAAGAAACGTGTGCATGAGGAGATGGAACCTGTTGGGCAGAGAGAACCTCAAGCAAACAAGGCAGAAGATATGATGAGGACTATCTGAAACTAGGATTCACCTGGATGGGACCAGTGATGCACCACGACCCCAGTGTGTGGTGTGTGCTGAGGTTCTGGCACAAGACAGTATGTGGCCCTGCAAGCTAAGGCGTCATCTGAAACAAAAGCACCCCAGCTTACTTTCAAACCAGTGAGTTCTTCAAAAGAAAACTGGCGAACTACGAGGCCAAAAAAAGTTGTGGAGCACCATGGGACTGTTCCTGTAAAGCGGTCGAAGCATCATATCTTCTATCTCTGAGAATTGCCAAAGCTGGGAAGCCACACAACATTGGAGAAGAGCTGCTAATTCCTGCTGCAAAGGAAATGTGTTCAGTGATGCTTGGAGAGAAAGCAGCTGCACAGCTGGAAGCAATCCCTCTTTCAAACGACACAGTTTGCCGTCGTATTGAGGACATGTCTGCAGATGTGAAGCATCAGATTGTAGATTCCATTCATCAAAGCCCATTCTTCTCTCTGCAGATAGATGAGTCCACTGATATAGCAGATGCTGCACAGCTTCTGGTGTATGTTCGATGCCACGGACACAGATCTTGGAGGAGTTCTATTTCTGCCATGCACTTCCTCGAGGCAACTGGGGAAGAGCTGTTTCATCTGAATACTTTCATTGAGAATGAAGGCCTTGATTGGAGTCGTTGTGTTGGTATCTGCAGTGATGGAGCTCGTGCAATGACTGGAAGACACAGCGGAATGGTGACCAGGGTACAAGCAGTGGCTCCCAATGCTCTCTGGAACCACTGCATGATTCACAGGAAGCTCTGGCAGCCAAGGGATGCCAGATGAACTCAACAAAGTTTTGACTGATGAGTGAAAGCCGTGAACTTCATCAAGGCACGTCCAGTGAATTCAGACTGTTTTCAGTACTGTGTGAAGAGATGGGAGCGAAACATACACAGCTGCTCTTGCACACTGAGGTCCGCTGGTTGTCCCGGGGAAAGTGCTGACCTCCTCTATGAACTGCGTGATGAAGTCCGGATATTTCTTGCAGACTGTAACTTCCACTTGTGGAACATTTCCACAATCAACAGTGGCTTGCTTTGCGCATGCGTTGGCAGATATCTTTGACAGACTGAACTCTCTTAATCTGTCACTTCAAGGACGGGATGCCAGTGTTTTCAGAGTCAGGGACAAAATCAAGGCATTTGGTTCCAAGCTTGAACTTTGGTCCTACAGTGCAGCAAGGATCAGTTGCCACATTTCCAACCTTGGAGGATTTTCTTCAGGAACATGAAATTTCAGTCAACTGTGTCAAAGCAGTAATTACAGAACATTTATGTGGGTTGCAAGGCAGCTACAGACTACTTCCTGAACATAGCAGAGAGGACAGTGACCAGTGGGTCAGGAACTCCTCATTTTCAAGCCAAGCTCTGCAGACTCCTTATCGCCAGAAGAACAGGAGAGCCTCATTGACCTGGCTACAGACCCAACTCTGAAGGTCACTTTTGCCCAACAGCCCTTGCAAAGTTTTGGCTGTCAGTTGGACTTAATTTCCAGCACTGAAAATCGAGCTCTTGCTGTACTTATGCCTTTTGCCTCAACATATCTTTGCGAGATCTGGATTTTCAGCACTGACTGCAATAAAACAAAGTATCGGGACCGTCTTAAAGTTGAAGATGACTTGCGCCTCTACCTTTCAAATGTAAAACCAAGAATATTACAGCTGACTGCACAAAAACAGGCTCACAGGTTGCCCTCTTAACAGACTGGCATTATTTGATTAACAGGCAGCAGAATTTACAATACATTTTACTACACAACAATAAACATACTTCTTATTTAACAGTGGGTGTGTGTGCTTTTGTGAGTTATTCATCATTACTGGTATCTGGCAAGGTACAGTGGTAATGATGCAAAAGGTGACCGGAAGCGCAATTTAGTCAATGTGCAGTGCGCTAATGATCAATTTTTATGCGATTACCGTCATATGCAAATGAGGTCATGACTCATGGGGAGGCCTGGAAGTCTTCCAAGTCCAGTAGGGGAGGCTCGCCATGGCAAGGTCTGAGAACCCATGGTATATAGTATTTGGAAACTGTTTGGCATCCAGTGTGTTGGGTGGTTGGAAGGGGAGGTGGGTAGGTACAGCATCCCTGGGGGTTGTACCGGTCATACACCTGGCCCACTGCAATTTACTCTGGGTGGAGGCACCGTGCTATTTTACTTATTTCTTTGGGATAGAACTCCCGAATAGCACCGTAGCAGGACCCAGGCCCCTTATCCTGCGTGAAGGACAACAGGCAGGGGTGCTAGCCTACTGGCACATGGCGTCTTGACTACATCTTTGTAGGCACTGCTGGGATCTCCTGTTCACCAGCCACACCCAACATGGAGGGCTAAACTGGAAGGACCACTGTCGTTTCCTCCACCCTGAAAGTTCAACCCAAAGAGAAGGATAAGGTAAAAATAGTGGAATGGAGTGGAGATATGAAAATGGAGCCCCAGAAATCCCTTTTACTCTTAGAGGTACCCCTCGAGATGGAAGAGGGGGAGTTAGAAGGGCACGTGTCCACAGTAATGAGGCTGGGTCAGGTAAAAGTGCAGGGAAAAATGTTTGACTCTGTTTCAGGGACCTTGACCATGCTGATGAAATGTAAAAATGCTATGGAAGCATCCTGGGTAGCTGAGGCCTTAGTGTCAGAGGGGTTGTTGGAGGCCTGGGCCATTGTTACTATGTTCAGTACAGTTTCCCCAGGGGAAGAGTGTCAGAGGCCTCACTGACCCCCCCCCCCTCAAAATGTGAGGCCTCGGCCTGGATATGGGCCTGCCCTTTCAGAATCATATAGAAAGCTGGGAATGTGTTCAGGGGTGAAGCCCACCCCCGCAGGGGAGGAGGACTATAAGTCATGGATAACCTATGTGATACCACTGCTACAGGATTGACAGTGTAGTGAGAGATAAAAACACCAAAGGCTAACTGAGAGTTTTCGAGGCCCTGCCGTCAATACTATCTGGTCCCCACGGACCACTGACCCTGAGGCTAGAGTGGAGGATTATATAGCTGCACTGGGCAGTGCTTTGGTAGCACTGAGAACTGTGAAGATTTGTGGTGGGGGTTCAGGGTGACTTGCCAGCAAAGAGGGGAGCTCCTGTCGGAGTATGTGCAGAGATTGGGCAAAGCCCTGCAAAAAGTATATTGAAAAGAGGAGATACAGGCTACAGATCTAAATAAAACCAGGTTGGAATAGATGTTGAGGGGTGCCTGGTACTCGGAACTATTATTGTTAAAATTGGGCCTGAAGGATAGGCTGGGAAATCCCCCCTCCCTCTTTGTCCTCCTCAGCGAAGTTAGGGAGGTGTAGGAAAGGGATGCCCAGTGGGGACCCCGTCTTGCAGTAGTAGCTGCAAACCAGGTTCAGGAAGTCACCCATCCCTCTGAGGCCTCTGAGCTCAAAGAGTTGATAAAGGAGTGTAGGGAGGCACTGGATAAAGTTATTGCTGGTTCTAGTAGGGCTACTGAAGATCCCTTTAGTCAACCCATTCTGTCAGCCCCAGCCAACCTCCCAGTTATGGGACTGGGGGTGCAGGCCCAGGTGCCCCCCCTGTGGTTCCCCAGATTGAAACTTGCCTTCCGAACTGTGTCACACTGTCAGTGAGTTAAAGAACCAGAGGATGCAAAGGGCAGGGGACCCCAAACAAAGAGTGGTTATAGCCCAAGCGATTGCTCCTGTCTCAGCTCCAGCCCTACTAGTGTACCCAGGGCCCCCAAGTCATCCAGAGCCCTGGCCACCCCCTGCAGCCCATTTCCCAACCAGATCCAGAAGAGATAATTTCTGCTACATTTGGGAGGGGTGGACATTTCCAGAGAGAGTGCCAGTCCAAGGAAGATCCGCTCGAGTGAGAGACCTGTTATTGGGGAGAGAGCCAAAGCCTCAGGGAAACTACAATAGGGCCCAGTGAGGGAGCATACTGGAGCCTTGGACAAGATCAGCTGCACTGTTTATGCAAGGAAGTCTTCTGCCCAAACCCCCATTTCAGCACCCCTCGATATGGACCAACTGGTGGGGCCATCATCAAAGACCACCGTCACCATAAATGGAGTAGCCACCCATGCCATTTTAGATAGTGGCTCCCAGGTAACAACCATCTTCAAGTTCTGGTATGATAAACATCTATCCCACTTAGAATTGCAGCTGTTGGAGGAGTTACATGTATTGGGACATAGTGAAAAATCTTACCCCTATTTGGGTTATAGCAGAGTTTGGAAGGCTTTCCTGACCAATGTGGCTGAAGTGGGAGATTTGGTTAAGACCCTGGCTTCAATCTGCCCAGAGACTGGTACACATGATGGAGTGCCTGTGCTGGTAGGTACCAATGCCCACATGTTTGGACAGCTGGCCCAGCTTTGTCAGGCCCAGGAAGCTGAACAACAGGGGAAGGAGTTGCCAATCCACCCAGCAATAAAAGAAGCGTACAGGAAGCAGGGGCAGCCCCCAACAGAAGAATCGGATGTATCAGTGGGCATAGTCTGGAGTTGGGATGCAGAAGAAACAGTGCTACCACACCACCCAGTGCAGAGTGTAATATAAGAGGTGTGGAACGGCTGAAGAAGGAGGTGAGAAACCAGCTCTTGATGTTGGATGCCCCAGAGGAACATGGGTTGCCAGCCAGCCTGCTCGTAAAGCCTAGTGTCTTACTGGCATGGGTGTATGCTTACGTCAGAAGAGTCACGGTGCTATTAAAGAATGTGACAGACAAGGAAGTGGTCATCAGGAAGGGCTGTACTTTAGCTCAAGTCTCCTATACTGACACGGCAGTACAGCCAGCTGCTCCTGGAGAAGGTGACCCATCTGGTATTGGCTCCAGCCTGTTTGACCTGAGTGATTCCCCCATCCCCGAGGAGTGGAAGGCCCGAGTTCAGCAAAAGCTGTCAACGAGAACTAAGGTGTTTTCCCTACATGAATGGGATGTTGGATGTGTGACAGGGGAGCAAAATCACATAAAGCTAATAGTAGGCAGTATAGCGTAGTGGTTAAGAGCACTGCGCTGCAAACCTGGAGACCTGTGCTTGAATCCCACAGCTCCCACTTGCATACTGTGTGACCCTGAACAAGTCACTTAACTTCCTTGTGCTCCCAGGTCACACCTGGAAACAAGCTTCGGCTTAGTGTGCCTCTCCTTTTTAAACAATTTCCCCTTCCCTCCCCCTAACGGATCAGCGCCCCATTAGAGAGAGGTCCAGATAGCACGTCCCAGCTGATATAGATGATGTGAGGAGGCACCTTCAAGAAATGATGGCCACGGGCATAATCCAAGAGTCTAGGAGCCCATATGCCTCACCCATAGTGGTAGTAAGGAAGAAAAGTGGGGCCATTAGGATGTGTGTAGATTCAAACAACATGAAGTCTTGCTATATTATGACATATGCAGTGAGTCCCAACCTTCGAACTGCTCCGGAGGTGAAAGAGTTAACTTTCCATGCCAGGCATGGAACGCTGAGCTCGAGCTCGGTTGAAAACTCTGTCTGTTGTTCTTCAAACTCAAACTGTCAGATTCTTTACTCCGTCTCACTGAACAGTCGCTCCGGAGATTTCTCCTTCTGCTCGGTTCATTTTGTCGGTTAAAGTATTATTTTCTCGTTTTTTTGACCAAATTTAAACCGCACGGTCGGTTCAAGCTCTGTCTGTGGTATTTGTAAGTACTAGATAGGTTTTACATTTACTTTCTGTGTGGAACTTGTAAACGGTTTATTGGTTCGGTTTGAACCGATCAGGTTGTTTAAAATATATTAATCTGTCCTTTAGAGTGTGGCTACGGTTCTTATAGGTTCTAAAAAAAACGGATTTAGATTCGTTTTTCACGACCCGTGACACGCTTGGGAACCGATAAGAGAGTCTTGCTTGGCGGATTGCCATAAACGGGCAAGTTTGGTTAGGACTGGCACTATGTCTGAGAAACCCAAAATAAAAACTGGGCCCACTGGGTTTCAACACTGCAGTGTCTGTGGGGAAGTCTTTGCTAAGGCTGACTCCCACACCACCTGTGTTTATTGTCTGGGGTTTGACCACCTCAATGCAGACTGCCAAATTTGCAAAAATTTTCCTGCAGCTACCCTGGAAAAGAGAGTTGGTAGGCTCAGGGAAAGGGAGGCCAAAAAGTCCGCTGACCCGGATGGCCAGCCCGGTTCGGTTTGAACCGAACCGGAGGGAGTGCCCTCTGACCAGGGCAAGACTTCCTCGGGCAAAAGGAGAGCTGACTCGGAGGAGTCGGTTCCAGCAAAAAGGTCTAGGAAATCAACTGGTGTGGGGCCAAAACTTTCCTCTCCGACCGCTGAAGAAATAGCCAAAGCGATAAAAATTGGCCAGTCGCTTTCCTCGGTTCTGACCGAACCGGCACCATCAGGTAAGCGTACGGTTCGGTCGGTTCCACCGGTTCAAGAGTATGATTTAGAGGAATTTTATGAACCAGAGGAGGGGGAAGAGGAGTATGAGGAGAGTGAATGTGGATTTGAAAGTCTGGATGTGCCCATTGAACCGGACATCTCCCCAGACAGACCTTCAGGAGTGTCTCCTCCTAGGCTTTCTGAGTCCCCTTCTCATTTTATGTTTTATAAAAAAGTGGCTGAAACCCTCCAGCTCCCTATGGAGGAAGCTGTGGATGATCAAGAGGAGCCTGACTATGTAGAAATGATGGATATCCCAGAGTCTAGGAGACTGTCTATTTCTTTGCATAAATCTTTTGGAAACAGACAGTAAAAATTCTAAAACTCTCATACTATACCTCCTGTGGATAAGAGAATGGACAAGAAGGTATACATTGTCAGGCTCTGATACGGAGTTCCTTACACAACAATGCAGCCATGTTGGGGTAGTGCAGGCTGCAGCCTGTGACAAGGCAAATATCCCTTGGCTTCACACCCCCCGGACAAGGACTCCAGGAGGATTGATGCCATGGCAAAGAAACAGTACATGGCAGCATCCTTGGGACTCAGACAGGCAAATTATATGGCTTATGTTGCTAGATACCAGAAATCCAGAACGGATACTGTTATGGCTCTAGCAAAACAGGTCCCTGGCCAGCTTGCCAAGGAGCTGGAGCAGGTGGCTGCTGATGGTGATTGAGGCATCTAGGTGCAATTCCATGCTGCAGTGGACTCTAATGATGTGTCATCAAGAGTCATGGCTACATCTGTGGCACTTAGCAGAATGGCTTGGCTCAGATGTACTAGCCTGTCACAGGATACCCAGACTAAGGCCATGGATTTTCCTGTTGTGGGTAATTCTCTGTTTGGGGAGCAGACAGAGAATTACATGAAGAAAATGGATGAGTATAGGACCACCTATAGGAGTGCACAGGCCAAGGAAAGGCAGGCCACTCCTCAAAGGCAGCCTTCCAGGGGCAGGGGCAGGCCTTTTCATAGGCCTTTTTACCAAGCCCAGGCCTCCTCTTCAGCTTATGCCCAGAGGGGGTTCTTTAGAGGGAGAGGCAGACGGGGTACAAGCAGACCTGCTTCCACCCCTCAGCCTAAAGCCCCTGCCAAGCAGGCACCCTGATGGGATGGCCAGGGCCGATTCTCCACTACCTGTAGGGGGCAGGCTGGCTTACTTTGTCTAGGACTGGAAGTCTCTAACATCAGACAAGTGGGTCCTGGAAGTAGTAAGCCAGGAACTGGTTCTCAGCTTCAAAAAATTTCCAAAGATGAGAACCAGATCCTTTCCACCTGCAAATCCATTAGAGGCACTTGCCCTAGAGGCAGAAGTCTCTACCCTCCTGGCTCTCAGAGCCGTGGAAAGGGTTCCACCCCTACACCAGGGCAAAGGATTGTACTCCAGGTACTTCCTTACCCCCAAAAAAGACAGGAGAATGGCAGCCCATCCTGGATCTCAGATACCTAAACAAGCACCTTTTAAAACCAAAATTCAAAATGGTGACTCTGGGAATTATTTTACCCTCTCTAAGGCCAGGGGGCTGGCTAGCGTCCCTGGATCTCAAGGATGCCTACTTCCATATTCTCATCAGAAGCTCCCATCGAAAGTACCTCAGGTTCGAGCTGCCCTCAGGCCATTACCAGTTCAGAGTAATGCCCTTTGGCCTCACCTCTGCTCCAAGGGTATTCACAAAATGCCTGGCAGTAGCAGTTGCCTACCTAAGAAGGCAAAATTGCCATCTTTCTTACCTGGACGACTGGCTCATAGTAGGCCAGTCTCCAGACCAAGTCAAGTTACATCTTCAGATAACTCAGCAACTGCTTACCTCTCTAGGTTTCCTTCTCAATCTTCCAAAGTCAGTTCTAGAGCCTGTCCAGCTTCTCACCTTCATAGGCGCAGAACTGACCACAGAGGAAGCCAGAGCCTTCCTTCCTTTGGACAGGGCAAGGACCCTGGTCTCTCTGGCCTCCTCATTCACCCTGCATGTCTCTCAACCAGCAAGGCATTTTCTGCAGCTCCTGGGACACATGACTGCTTCTACAGCAGTAGTGCAAGGAGCCAGATTTCAGATGAGGGACATTCCGTTCCATTTGAGAGCCTTTTGGTCTCAAAGAAAGGACCCTCTAACCAAGTTGATCCCACTAACTCGAACCCTGATCCAAGCCCTACAGTGGTGACAGGATCAGAACAACCTGAGACAAGGGGTCCCCTTTGTCACTCAGTCTCACTCTTTAATCCTTACTACAGATGCATCCCTCTTGGGGTGGGGGAGCTCACATGGGCGACCTCACTACCCAGGGACTGTGGTCCCTCAGGAATCTCTGCTCCACATCAACCTGTTGGAGCTCAGAGCAGTTTTTCTAGCACTTCAAGCTTTTTCCAAATCTGTTTAGAACAAAGTTGTACAGGTCAGAACAGACAACACCACTACAATGTGGTACATCAACAAGCAAGGAGGCACTCGGTCTACGGCCTTGTGAACCGAAGCAATGAAGTTGTGGTCTCTGGCTTACTCTCTGAACACCTCCCTTATGGCAGTTCACCTCCCAGGCAAGGACAATGTCCTGGCAGATGCTCTCAGCAGGATTTCCCAGGGCCATCACGATTGGTCACTGGATCCCCTGGTCCTGGGGTAATATTTGCCAGATGGGGCACCCTGCAGATAGATCTTTTTGCAGCCCCAGACAATCACTAACTTCCCCTTTTTTGCTGCAGGCCCCCAGTGTTGGGCTCAGTCCCTCTGGATGCCTTACTTCTCAATTGGGAAGGGAAGTTTCTCTATGCTTTTCCCCCCTTCCCTCTCCTGTTCAAAGTGTTAGTCAAAATCAGATCTCAGTCCTGCAAAGTGATTCTGATTGCTCCAGATTGGGCCAGACAACCCTGGTATCCACTCTTACTGTCCTTAGCAGTCCATCTTCCCCTGTGTCTTCCCAGGAATCACAATCTGTTAACCTGTGCTCAGGGAAGGGTTTGGTACCCGAACCTCAAATCTCTCAATCTCAAGGCCTGGCTCTTGAAGAGTTAGAGTTTGCTGATCTACACCTCTCCCAAGGTGTAATGGATATATTGAGAGCTTCTAGGAAGCCTTCCACCAGGGCTACTTACAATTCCAAATGGAAGAGGTTTTCCATATGGTGCTCTGGGAAGCATATTTCCCCAGATTCTGCTGATTTTCCCACAGTCCTGGATTATATGGTCCATTTAAACACTTTTGGGCTGAGACCAGCTACCCTAAAGGTGCATTTGGTAGCTGTGTCTGCTTTTATTTCAGCAGGTAAACCCTCTTCTCTTTCAGCTCATCCTGTATTTTCTAAGTTTTTCAAGGGATTGCTTCACACCAACCCTCCATTCAGGGCCCCTGCCCATGCCTGGGATCTTAATGTTTGCATTGCTCAGCTTATGCAACCTCCCTTCGAGCCCTTGTCTTCAGCAGAGCTTAAGTATGTGACTTGTAAGACTGTGTTTCTGGTAGCCATCACTTCTGCCAGACGCATAAGTGAATTACAAGCCTTGTCAGTGGAGCCTGATTTTATCTCCTTTCATAGAGATAAGGTGATCCTCTGGACTAACAGGAAGTTCTTGCCTAAGGTGGTTTCAGATTTCCACCTTACTCAATCTATTTCTCTTCCAGTGTACTTCACTGACCATTCCTCCTCTGGTGAGAGGAGGTTGCACAGCTTAGATGTGAAGAGAGCCCTTAGTTACTACATTGAGCGTACCAAGGATCACAGGTTTGACTCCCTCCAACTGTTCCTCACTTATGGTGAGGGTTGGTAAAGGAAACCTGCCACTAAAGATCCATTGCCAGGTGGATTGTCTCTTGTATCCAGTTCTGTTATGAAAAGCTGGGTAAGGTTCTCCCTCAGGCCTGAGGCTCACTCTACCAGAGGTACAGCTGCTTCCTGGCTGCTGCCAGGGACATTCCCATTCTAAGATTTGTCAAGCAGCTACCTGGAAAACAGTTCACACTTTTACAAGCATTACTCTCTGGACATCCATGCTGGGAGTGATGCTCGGTTTGGCACACAATGGCTTCAGAGCCTATTTCTAAGTAGGTTCTGTCCCTCCTCCATGGAGGTACTGCTGTGTAGTCTGCATATGTCATATATAGCAAGACTTCATGTTGTTTGAAGAAAAATTACTCACCTTAGTAATGTTGTTTCTTCTAATGGAGTCTTGCTATATTATGACCTCCCCCTGCCCCTCTCAGAACCTCTGTTTTTGGGATGTGGGTGGGCAGTGCAATGTTGGCACTTAGTAGATGCCACCTTGTTTTCACCCTCCCTTTTTGGGGTGACTGGGTGTGTGTTTTTCATTTTTGGGTCTCTAACTTGAGTCTTTGTTTGGGACCAAAAAATGTGTTCTTATATTAGTAGCCAGTTGGCTGGTGTGGTTTACAGCTTCCACACAGGACCTTAGTGAGTTTGAGCTCGTAAGATCTGACAGTTTGGGTTTGAAGAACAACAGACAGAGTTTTCAGCGAGCTCGAGCTCAGCATTCCATGCCTGGCATGGAAGAGAACTCTTTCACCTCCGGAGCAGTTCGAAGGTTGGGACTCACTGCATATGTCATAATATAGCAAGACTCCATTAGAAGAAACAACATTACTAAGGTGAGTAATTTTTTCTTACCGCACACTGAATAAACAGACTGTTCCCAATCAATATATGATGCAGCGGATTCAGGACACCTTGGATTGTTTGAACGACAGCCAATGGTTCTCAGTATTGGACTTGAGAAGTGATTATTATCAAATTCCCATGGCTCCCTGGGACTAGGAGAAGACCACTTTTATCTGCCCCCGGGGGTTTTATGAGTTTTTGAGTATGTCCCAGGGCATTTCTGGTGCCCCTGCTACTTTCCAGTGCCTCATGAAGAAGGCTGTCGGGGACATGAATCTGTTGGAGTGCTTTGTGTACCTGGATGACATCATCGTATTTGGCAAGACTCTAGAGGAGCACGAAGCAAGGAAGGCTGTTAAAAGTATTGGACTGTCTGGAAGAATTTGGCTTAAAACTCTCCATCGATAAGTGCCAATTCTTCCAGACTACTGTTAAGTATGTCGGGAACATAGTGTCAGCAAAGGGCATTTAGATGAACCCCAGCAAGGTTGAGGCACTTACCACCTGGCCAAAACCCAAGAATTTGAAGGAAATGCAGCGTCTGTTAGGATTCTGTGGGTACTACTGGAGGTTTGTGAAGGATTACACCTGGGTGGTCATAACCCTCCTGAATTTGCTGAAGGGTTACCCCCAAGTCAACAAGAGTAAGAAACCCAAACAACCTGGGGCCTCCACTGAGTCACCACAGTACTTCAGACTTTTCGAGCCATTCAGCCCCAGGTGGACTGAGGAACGTGACCGGGCTTTCGAGGACATCATTGACTGCCTAACCCATGCTCTGGTCTTGACTTATGCAGATCCACAGAAGACCTATGTTTTATACACTGAAGCTAGCTTCAGCAGCCTGGGGGCGGTGTTATATCAAGAATACCCAGAGTGTTTGTGTCAAGTGGCCTATGCAAGTCAGAGTTTGAATCCTGCAGAACATTATGCAAATACCCAGTGCACAAGTTCGAATTCCCTGCACTGAAATGGGTCTTTGTGGATCAGTTCCATGATTACCTGTACGGGGTGAAAATTACCAGAAAGACTGATAACAACCCCCTAACATACATACAGACTACAGCCAAGTTGGATGCAGCTGGTCATAGCTGGTTGTCAGTCCTTTCCACATATGACTACTGCATCGAGTATCGCCCCGGGTTAAACCATATAGACGCTGATGCCTTGTCCGGACACCCCCGGCTCATCAGGAAGAGCACTCCAGCTAGGTGACGATATCTGAGCAGATTGTAAAGGCGCTGTGCAAAACGTTTGACACCGAAGAGTCCCCATCTGCCGAGGATGTACCACGCCTGGTGGACAGTTTAGGAGCCTCTATGAGTTCTCTCCCCATTGCATATTACCACTTCACTGCTTTGGACATTAGGTCCTTGCCACAGTTAACCACTCAAGATCTGATAAGGGTGTAGCAGTCTAGCCTGGCCATTGGAGAAATTGTGCATGTTTTACAGAGAAGGGGTGATCTGGCACAAGTAACCACAAGAGACACTGATGCTATGAGACTGGTCAAAGCTAAACATAAGGATTGGTTTGCTGTACAGAGCGGTACAAGATTAGCAGGGGGCACCCAGAGTACAATTGGTGCTGCCAGACCGATTCCATGAAACTGTATTGAGGGCTTTCCATGACAACATGGGCCACTTGGGCAGGGAATGCACACTAGACCTGGTTCATAGTAGATTTTATTGGCCCAAAATGGGACAGGATGTGGATCAATACGGCAAGACCTGTCGTCGATGCATCCAGCATAATGCTCTTCCCCAAAAGGCCGCCTGACTAGTCAACATTGTCACAAATGCCCCCATGGAGCTGGTGCATATAGACTTCCTTACCTTGGAACCAGACTCCAGAAATATCTCAAACATACTAGTGGTCACATATCTTTTTACTTGGTATGCCCAAGCCTACCCCACCAAAGACCAGAAGGCATCTACTGTGGCCAGGGTGCTGGTCGAGAAGTTCTTTGTACATTATAGGGTGCCACAGTGGATTCACTCAGACCAAGGCCATGATTTTGAAAGTAGGCTAATAAAAGAACTCTTGTTTTTGTGGGGAGTCAGAAAATCCCGAACAACCCTTTACCATCCTCAAGGTGACCCCCAGCCTGAAAGATTCAACCTAACCCTATTAGACATGCTGGGCCCCTTGGACTCCAGAGACAAGCGTACCTGGAGTCAGCACCCTGGTTTATGCCTACAACTCTACCAGGAATGACGCCATCAGGTTTTCTCCATAAGGCGTCATGTTTGAGAGGGAGGCCCGCCTGCCGGTTGACCTGTGCTTTGGGGTATCAGCAGATGGCATTAAAGAGGGTGACTACTTACAGTATGTCAGCAAGCTAAAACAACAGCTGAATGATGCCTGTTGTTTAGCCTCTGATATGACCAACAAGAGGAACCAAGCCAACAAGGAGAGATATGATTAAGTCCGGACACAAGACCTGATGCCAGGTGACAGGGACCTACTCAGAAGATTAGGCATTCCTGGAAGCATAAGATCACTGATCCCTTGGGAAGCACACCATATGTAGAACTGGAGAAATTGGAGGGGTTGCTGGTATATAAGATTCGACCAGAAGGGGGAACTCAAGGATACAAAGTGCTCCACAGGAATCATCTACTGCCCATCGGAGACAAGGTGGTTGACTCAGCTTCTGATACAATAGATCCTCCCACACCTCCAACCACTCGAGCTGCTACACGCAGACAACAGAGGAAAGAAAAATGGTGACCCCTCAGAGGCTGGTCCTGCTCCAGTAGAAGTGTCTAAGGGGGATGAGTCATCCAGTGAGAAAAGAGAGTTTGATGGTCCACCTGTCTGTTTCTATCCCTCTCCTGAGCTGGCTAGACTGTTTCAGGGGACACCCCTGACATTGGAGGCTGGGCATGTAGAAAAGGGGCTTGCTACAAGAGAGACTGAGAACCAATGGGATGATGATGAATCTGGGGAAGTGGACTTGGCTATGAATGTGGAACAGGGTGCTGAATGGGAAGCTGCTTTCACAACACCCCTTGAAGGGACCACCCCAAACGTGAACACTTGTCTGGCTGAGCCTTTTGAGTGGTTCCAGAGCAGCTCCCCTGAGTCAGTGCATTTTGAAGAGGCCACTTTGAACTTGAATACTGGTTCGTCTGAGTTCTCTGAATAGCCACTAGAAAACACCACTGGCCAGAGTGGTGAAAGTGATGTGGTGACAGAGCACCCTACAACAGGAGAACAAGAAACAGGCACAGGGGCAAGCAGCATTAACTCCACCTCTGAACAGGTGATTACCATTAAGACTGATTAACCAGAACCTCCAAGAAGGTTGGGGAGGACTGTAAAACCCTTACTTGAGTTGAACTATGATACCCAGGGGCACCCACTGACCTACCCCATTCATGGTGCACAAAGGTATATATGGCACTCCCAGGTCATTATATAAGGTTTACATGTGTCCCGCTAGTGCTAAACCACCCAGGCTCATAGGGAAGGTGGCAAAACAAAACAGGGGAAAGGGAAGATGGCACCCAAGGGAAAACAAAATGTAAAATGTGGTTTGAACAACTAAAGGGATGAAGGTATGGGTGCCACATATACTGTTGTAACCCCCAGGTGGCGCTATCCCAAGGGCTACTACCCCTGCCTGCTTGGCTAGTAGCAGGTTTAGGGGCCTGGGTAATGAAACGGGTGCCTTCACCCGTAGGTCAGGTTTGTTAGTGGTCAAGCTAACCTGGGCACAGCCCTCCAGGACACTGTAACCCCCCTCTTTCCCTTCTAGTGGCCTGAACAATATACAATAATTACTTTCACAATGACCCTTATTCACCAGGCAATTACCCACACAGTTTGCACTTACCACCAGGGCTGGTTCCTCTAGCGTGACCCTGGGGACACCCTGTAAAACAAGGTTAAACACAGCAAATAGCAACAGTACAAAACTTTTAGCACAAACTGGAACCACAGACAGGTTAAATGCAAACAAAGTTAAATCTGATTTATTCAGGTGACTTGAACAAGGGAAGGGCATAATCAGGTTGATTGCTTAAAAGCTATATTAATCAGACAGTTATCCATGCAGTTCAGAGTCCCTACACAGTCACACACTCTGGGTACCCAGGTAGGAAAACGGTGGGCTAGCCAGGAATGTTGCAGCTGGTTGGGGCCCTGTGATGGAAGAAGGCAACATGCACAACACACACTATTTGTAATCCGGAGCCGGAGGGCTCTGTTCATGAAAGAAAAGGCAACAAGACAGTCAGATGACAACACTTTCAGATTTAGCTGTTGTTGCAGGGAGCTACCTTGATGTTTACTCATGATACCTAATACAGGACACAGGCAGGGCAAAATCGAGACAGCAGGTTATTGAACTGGAGTGGCAGGAGAAAGAGGGTCCACATGAATCACCGAGGCGTCGTTCCTGTTGAAGGCATTGAGCAGGGGGCTGATCCCCAGGCCGGTCTCTCGTTGATGACTTTCTCTGCGTAGCAGGTATTCTGGCTGGGCCAGTGTAGCAGGGCCCAGGCAAACGGAAATGGATATGGATTCAGTCCGTGGAGCTGGATGCAGCCTGCAGCAAGCAAAACACAGTTAAGACACACAGTGGGGAACCAAATCATGACCCACTATGAGCACACAGCACATTCACATGTAAGGAAATTCCACTGTACCAGGCAGATTTCTTTCTGGTCGCAATTACAGAGTCTTTGCACAATCTGGGAGTTCAGAGGTAGCTGGAAGTCCTGACAGGCCAATCGCATTCAGCAAATCTTCGGTCTTCTTCAGGTTAAAGCCTAGTCACAATTCAGTGGCTTTATTCGCTCTCCAAATTCAGATTCAGTCAGAAAAATGCACAAGTTCCCTCTCAGGAACAGCAGGCAGGCATGCAGGCCAAACTCAGGACTTTCCACAGTTCTCCCGCGCGAATACACTATGGATTGCTGCTCGAACTGTCTCGGGCTGTTATTTCTTCACTTCCCAGTTCAGATCTAACTGAAACTGCAAGTGGTGTGGGACTTTCCCCAAGATCCAAAAGGTTCGGTAGGCTGATCTGTCTGTCAGTCACAACAAGGGCTCCCGTTCCAGGTTATTTTAGGCGCCAAAAGCCCAAAACTACAATTCCTACGAGTTTTGCCCCACCAAGCCTTTGTAGGCAGGCTCCATTTTAGAGTCCCAAATGTACTGATTGGCCCATTCTGCAGTCCAGGACCAAGATGATGGAAACAAACAAAACTGTCCATGTTGCAAAAAAGGCAGGTTAGAACAAACTGCAATATTATTACTACTCTAACAAATGATCAGCAAACAAGTACATCTTCTAACAGAGCTCCCTCTCAGATTAATTACGACTGCAATCCAGGCAGCTCTTAAAGAGACAGTACATAGAGGCTATACTAGCACTCTCTGGCTATACATTTAAACTGCTAAAACGCAGGACACCAGCCTGGCAGTGAGCATTTAGGCAAGCTCAAGGAAGACTTTTCAGGAACCCCCATTTGTAGGGGGG
This sequence comes from Neoceratodus forsteri, assembly GCA_016271365.2. Classification (NCBI taxonomy): domain Eukaryota; kingdom Metazoa; phylum Chordata; order Ceratodontiformes; family Ceratodontidae; genus Neoceratodus; species Neoceratodus forsteri. Next base: position 211,849,750 of record CM028129.1, on the reverse strand, counting down.
TTACACCCTTCCCTGCCTTGGGATAACCTGGCGTCCGCGTCAAGTCTGTACCATCACAATATCAAAAATGCAATATAAATGAGACATACTGTATATATCATTAGCTTGTTACATCACTATACCTTTCAATATACTTTGCATTACTACATCCATATTGACAATACTTATGCATGTTTCATACAGGTAATGCTGATTCCACTATGATTAACACATTAGTAACATCACAGTACTGCTTCAGGTAATAACTACTTGCACATTAAACAATGTAAGAGGGGGCCCTTCCCTATCAGCTAACTTGGGGCCAGATGGGGCAGGGGCACCATGGTGAGAGGGAAAAACAAGTAACCTGGAGTTGGCCGTCAAGCTCAATTTGGGCAGTGAACTTGGTGAGATGTAAACCCCTTTATGAACCACATTGAGAGGCAAATCCACTGGCCTCCCAGGGCAATCATAACTAAAGCGCAGTACTGGCTTGACAGCTCAGCCAGTCTTTCTGAGGGGAGCAGCCACAGTCTCTGTACTTTTAGCACTAACTTTGGAGCTTTCATCACTTGTGATGGGTGCCTCTGCATGGATGGGAATGTCCAAACTGGGAGCACTGTCAGCTCCTTGCTCTGTATGCTCTGTCTCCACAACACTTGGCTCATTTAGAGAAGGTTCTGGCACAATTAGGCTTTGTGGCACTGAAGGGGGGCTGTCAGCACTCTCATATTGTTGTTCAAGTTCTGGTATGTCACCAGAGAGACTCAGACCATCAGCCCCTTCTTAATAATAATAATAATAACTTTATTTAATAGCGCACCTTTCATAGTATCAAGGCGCTTCACAAATACATAAAAATTCAAGAAATTCAATAAATATCAATAAAATCACAAAAAATCAGGAAAGGCTTTACCCCATAGGAAAGTCTTCAGTGCCTGCTTAAAGCTCCCCACTGTCCTGCACTCCCTTAGTTCAAGTTTATTGCAGGAAAAACTCCATTGAGCAAGCTCATTCACAAGGAGGTCCTGGAGTATATACACAGACATAAAGACACTACATACAAGGTATCGTTGCAATAGAAATTCAGGTGCTTACAAAGTTCATTAATGGCAAAGTCACGAATGGATACAACCATATATGGCAGGATGCTGGAAGTAACATTGACTTCATTATCAGCTAAGCTAGATGCATTCAAAGAAGCAGTTTAGTATGCAGGGATGGAGGAGAAAGCATAAGAGGGCAGGTAGAGTTGAGGATTAAAGACAAGAGGAGAAGGCTGAGGGTTAGGAGAGTAAGGGGGGGAAAATGATGTAAATAGGAGTTCTAGAGGAGAAAAAAAAGGCAGAATAAGCAAGTCTGGGTATCAAGTCAATGGCACTTTACTTTTTGTGACCTATATACTATGGTCCCTGGTAGGGCCGATCATGAGCAATCGGAACACGAGTAACTAACATGGGGGGGCCTTTAGTGGCAGCTGTAGGTATCTTTTATTTTGGATGAGCTAATGCTTTGAAGAGATTAATTGAGACAGTGCTGGTTAGTTTCAGTATGGATTGGAGTTGGTTCCATAGGGTAGGAAGGGAGAATGAAATGGCTCGATGGCCAAATGTAGTACGAGTTCATGGGACATCAAGCAGGATGAGTATGCACTGCGAGAGATGCGAATAAGAGACGTTATATAGCTCGGCAGTTTGTGAAGAAGTATCTTGAGGGTCCAGATCCCAGCATGGAGCAAGCGTCTGGTGACAAGTGACATCTAGCCAACAGCTGAGTACAGGTTGCAGTGGTGCGTTCTGTACGGGGAACTGGCGATGAACCGTATAGCACAGTGATAGAGAACGTCCAACTTATTTAGGCTAGAGATCACAGTGGAGGCGTAAATGAAATCACTGTAATCAAGTAGGGGAAGAAATGTGGCCAGTACAAGCCTGGTTCGGGTAGCAAGAGGGAAGAGAGATCTATTTCTAAAGAAGAACCCTAGCCGTGTTTTTAGCCTGCTAGATAAATCTTCAATGTGGTCATTGAAAGAGAGCTTATTGTCTATCCAGAAGCCAAGACATTTAAATTTAGTAACGACTTTTAGGGGTTCTCCCAGTGAGGTAACTATAAAGTTCTTTGGAAGCAAAGGGGGGGTACTGATGGAAGGACTAGTAGAAAAAAATCATCGCCTTGGTTTTCTTGGCGTTTAAAAGGAGCTTAGCTTTAATAAGATTAGTTTCAAGCTGGGTAAAGTCGGCTTGCAAAACTTCCCTAACTTCCGCTAGAGTTATGCCAGAGGTGTACAATACAGTGTCATCAGCAAAGAAGTGAAGACTGGAGTTCATTATGTGAGAATCAAGGTCATTGACATATATATAGAGAATAGAATCGGTCCTAAAATAAAGCCTCAGGGGACTCCCCTAGCAATTGGGATGGAGGCTGAGAGGAGACCATCTGCTTTGACTTTCTGCATCCTACCAGAAAGGTAACTGGTGAACCATTGTACTGTAGATGGAGTAGCACCTAGGTTAGTAAGGCAGTTAATTAGGAGGAGATGGTCAACAGTATCAAATGCTTTACTAAGATCCAAGAAAACTGCACTGGTGATCTTCTTGGAATCCACCGAAGAGATCCAATCTTTAGTGACCTTAGCCAGAGCAGTGACAGTGCTGTGGTTAGGCCTGAACCCAGATTGGGTAGGGTTCTGATGGGGCAGAGAATTCCAGAGGGTAGGGGCAACAAACACAAAAGAGCGAGCCCCAGATGAATTTAATCTAACCCTCGGAATCTCCAGCAACCCCTCCTCAGCTGAGCGGAGCTATTGCACAGGGGTGTAAGGAACCAGGAGCTCTTTCAAGTAGTCGGGGCCAAATCTGTGTAGGGCTTTGTAGGTTAACAAGCCCTTAAAGGTGATCCACCACTGAACCGTCAGCCAGTGCAGATTGCGCAGCACTGGGGTAATGTATTATTGTGTGTAGTTCTTTGAGCAAGTCACACAGTTTCACTAAACACAGGGAGTCCGAAGCCTCAGATGTTATACTTTGCACTTCACTTTTTTATTTATTTATTTAAAATCTTGGAATTATAACCTTTGAGTCAGAGACTCATTTCCAAAGGCTCCACGTCAATACACAATACAGACATAGGTAAGTACAATAGACAGTACGATACAATATACAATGCCAAAGCAGTTTGATGGCAAGATTACAGCATGAAACAGTATACTGAGATGTCTAATACAGAGTTGAGGCTGCAGGCTATGGGCAACACAGTAAACAGTATGATACAGGGTTCAGTGCCAGGGCACTTTGACTTCCGGTTACAGCATGACCATTTTACAAGGATGTCCTGACCAGTTTACAAGGATGTCTAATACATTGTTGTGGCTGTTGACAGTGCATAGGATAAATCTTAACAGTAAGAAGTCAGTTAGTGGCCAGAGAGTGAATCGGGGGACAGTGCACATGCCTACTATGCTTGGCTGGAGCTGAGTAAACTGGGTAAGTTAGGGGAGGCAGGTAGTGCAAACTCTAGAGCAGTCTGTCGGGAGACTTTGTCTGAGTGCCTGAGTAAGAATTGCAGGCCATTGACTGTGAAAGAGGTTGTGTGGCCATTCTGAGTGGCTGGTAAAGACAGTGATGGTGGACTTAGAGTGTGCAGGTGCGGGTGGCAAGGAGGTAGGTCTTAAGTGCCTTTTTAAAGAGATCAAATTTTTGATGGTTAGAGACCGATGGCGGGAGGGCGTTGAAGTAGGAGGGAGCCCTGACCAGAAAACACCCCTGGGCAAGGGTGGTTCTGACTCTGGGAATGACCAGAGCAGCTTTGGTCGAGCTGCATGTGTACACTGTGGGGGAAGAGGAGATTAGGGAGGCAGATATGCCTGGGGGAAGGTCAAGCCAAAGAGGAATTTTTTGGTCAAGAGGCAGGACTGGTAGTGGACCCTCTCGTCAAAGTTCAGGATCTGGGCAGTGGAATAGAGCGTGCTTGTGTGTGTCATGTGGTCTGCAGCATTTAAGAGCCTGAAGGCTTTGTTAATGACCACTTTTATTTTACCGATAGCTGTTGCTTCTGTGGCAGCATAGACCAGCAACCCACAGTCAATCAGAGATATTACTGAGGAGGTTATGGCTAGTCTCAGGGCTTCTGGTGTAAGGCAGTCCTAATGGTGATAAAAGAGACCAATGCGTGCATTGGTAGCAGATGTGAGGGTGTTGATGTGTGCGTGGAAGGAGAAGGCAGAGTCAAAGATAACCCCTAGATATTTATAGGATGAGACCTGCTCCAGGGTGTAGAGTGACTGTGCTTGAATATGCAATTGGGCATTTTTTAATTTGCCTTGGTGATGTGCGAAAAGTAGGGTCTTTTCAGGTTTATGACTAGTCTATGCTTGGCAAACCAGAGTTCAGCTTGGCTGAACGCGTTCTGGAGTGATGCCTGAAGGTCAGTTGTGTTGGTGTGGGAGGCACAGATGATGGCGTCATACGCGTAGAGGAGGTTCTTTTTGGGGAAGGCGGTGGGAATTGCGTTCAAGAATATGCTAAAAAGCAGGGGCCCTAGAATGGATCCCTGTGGGACTCACGAGTGGATGGGATGCAAGCAGGAGACTGTGTTATTTATCCACACACACTGGGACCTAGAAGACAGGTACCTAGTAAACCAGTCCAAGGGCCCTTGTGAGAACCCCATTAGGAGGAGGGAGTTTAGTAGGAGGGGGTGACTGACCGTGTTAAAGGCCTTGGATAGGTCTATGAACATGGCCCCTATGATATGCCCTCTATCAAGAGCAGTATGTATGTAGTTTGAGAATTCTAGCAGGGCCATGGTGGTACTATGCCCAGCACGGAACCCATGCTGTTCTTTGCAGAGTAGGTCATGGGTGTTAAGGTAGTCAGTTAGTTGATCCGCCACAACTTTTTCTAGCGCTTTGGACAGTGGGGGGAGAATGGAGATTAGTCGGTAGTTTCCCAGTGTTAGGGGGTCACTGCCTTTGTGGATTGGTGTAACAACTGCATTCTTCCAGGCTGTGAGAAACTGTCCAAGGCATAGGGAGCAGTTCAGGAGGCCAGTGAGCGGGGTAATCAGCACGTCCAGTGCCAGACGGAGGAGTTTGATGTCAATTGGGTCATTCAGGGGTCTAGTACCAGTCAGGGCTTTGGCTAGGTATGGCCTTGCTTCTGTGGTGGAGATAGCGCGGAGATAGAAAGGTGGCCGTGGGTGGTGGGAAGGTCAGGAGCATTGGCTCCAAGGATGAAGCTGGGGGGTTAGGCAGTCCAGAAGGCCCAGCTTCATTGCCACGATTCTGCATACGATTTCCACGAAACAACTGACTCAGTTCACAGGAGGGACAATAGGCATTACCATAATCACTTTCATCAGAGGTGGAATGACAGTCACTATCATTCTGGGCCTGCTGCAGGGGAAACTTTAAATCTGTAACTACTGGGGTAGGTTGACTCTGTCTCTTTTTTGCAGCAGCATGAGTCACCGGCCCTGGGGAGGCAGTGTCTGCTGGTTCAGCTTCAATAATAACTTGACCGATAGGCAGCAAGTGGTTACGGTGCATGGGCTTTACAGCTTTGGAGTTATTCTCTGGGCGTACCTTGTACACTGGTAGATTATCCAACTTTCCTACTAATACATGAGGAAGATGGTGCCACCTATCAGCAATTTTGTGCTTGCCATGTAGTCCCAAATTGCGTAATAGCACACAGTCTCCAGGCCATAGCTCTTGAGCCTTTACTTTCTTATCGTGCCTCTCTTTTTTGGTGAGATTTCTCTTGGTGGCCATTGTCTGGGCCAGTTGATATGCATGGTTCAATCGAGCTTTCAGTTTCTGTACATACTGCAGGTAGTTTTTGGCTTGGACCCCATCTGGAGAGACCCCAAAGCAGACATCAACTGGCAGTTGGGTCTCCCTCCCGAACATGAGGCGGTAGGGGGAGAACCTAGTAACATAATTTTTGGTGCAATTGTATGCGTGTACCAAGCTGCTAATCTGCTGGCTCCACTTATGCTTGTCTTTTGGATAGAGGGTGCCCAGCATGTTCAGAAGGGTGCGGTTAAATTGTGCTGGTTGAGGGTTCCCCTACGGGTGATAAGGGGTGGTTCTTGACTTCCGAACCCCCCACAGAGAGAGCATTTCTTTAATTAGCTTACTTTCAAAGTCTCTGCCTTGGTCAGAGTGGATCCGCTGGGGGGCACCATAGTGGACGAAGAATTTTTCCACTAGCACCTTGGCCACTGTAGAAGCTTTTTGATCTTTAGTTGGAAAAGCTTGTGCATACCTTGTGAAATGATCCATAACCACTAACACATTGCCAATATTCCATTGATAAGGTTCTGAACACAAAAAAATATGTGCAGACCAGTTCCATGGGGGCGCTGGTAGTGATATTGACAAGGGGGGAAGCCCTCTGAGGCAGGGCTTTTCTTGGAGGCAATGACTACAGGTCTTTACATGGTGCTCAACATCGGCCCCCATCTTGGGCCTGTAGAATCAAGATTGAACCAGGTCGAGAGTCCTGTCAGTACCGAGGTGCTCCATGTGATTGTGGAGGGACCTCAGTATCAAGTGTTTAAAGGCCGTGGGCAGGACCAATTATTGCTTGTCTGCTTGACCACTATGATCCACTGTTTCTCTGTACAACAATTGATAGAGTAACTTCAACCTGGGGCCTTCTTTAAACAATAGGGCAGTTCGCAAGTCAGGGGAACGCAGCTTAGACACATCTTTCCCTGCACGCAGGGCATCAAGTGTGGGTTGAATCAATGAATCATAGGATTTTGGGATTGAGCCCACTGAATACTGTCATTGTCAAGTTGAGGTAGTGCACTAATATCTAGAGCAGAGAAATGGCAATAGGAAGCCGGTATGCAGGTCTCAGGAGGGCCCAAGCAATCTACTAGACAGTCCACTGTGTCCGCAGACATCTGTTCATCTCTGTCAAACTTTTGGCACAATACTCGGATGTCAGGTTCAGACAGCCTGACCCAATCACTCTTGGAAGCGGGCCTTCGTGACAGGGTGTCAGCATCAATATAGTTGAGTCCCGGTCTGTATTCAACAGCATAATCATAGGTTATTAAGGCAGAGAGCCACTGGTGTCCAGTGGCGTGTAACTTAGTTGAAGTGTTCATAGGTCAACAGGTTATTGTCGGTCTTCACCAGTATCTTTGCCCCATAGAGGTACTCATGAAACTGATCAAAGATAGCCCATTAGAGGGCAAGGAACTCCAGCTTGTGCACAGGATAGTTTCGCTCCGACAGGGTCAAACTTCTGCTGGGGAAAGCAACCGGTCTCAAACCATCCTCATAGTCTTGAAACAGCACGGCTCTTAGGCCCTGCAGACTAACGTCCATGTGCAGCACATAGGGCTTGGTAGGGTCAGCACAGGTGAGGATGGGGGCATGGGTGAGCTGGTATATGACTTCGTGGAAGGCTGCTTCACATTTGGGTGTCCAGCAGGGCCCAAAAGGTTCACCTGTGTGGCAGTACACTTTCTCTGGTTCTTTGACAGCCCCTTTCTTGTATTTACAGTTGGTAGGGGGGTAACCCTGGGTAAGATTCAGGAGGGGGTGAATCACCTTTGTATAGTCTTTTATGAACCTGCCGTAGTAGCCACAGAACCCCAGAAAACATTGTAGTTCTTTCAAGTTATGGGGCTGGAGCCAAGTAGTCAATGACTCAACCTTACTGGGATCGGTCTCTATTCCTTCTGCAGATACTGTGTGCCCCACATACTTCACGGAGGTTTGAAAAAACTGGCACTTGTCGATGGACAGCTTGAGGCCGAAGTCTTCCAATTGGTTCAGCACTTTAAACAGTTGGGTCTCATGCTCCTGTAATGTGCGTCTGAACACAATGACATCATCTAGGTACACTAGACATTCCAGCAAGTTCATATCTCCCACCGCACGTTCCATCAGTCGCTGAAAGATGGTTGGGGTGCCTGAAATCCCCTGTGACATTCTCAGGAATTCATAGAACCCCAAAGGACAGATGAAGGCTGTTTTCTCATGGTCCTCCAGGGCCATCGGAATCTGGTAATACCCGCTGTGAAGATCCAATACCAAGAACCATTTGCTCCCATTCAAGCAATCCAGGGCATCTTGTATATGGGGCATGGTGTACTGATCTGTGATGGTCTGCCGGTTCAGGGTTCAATAATCAACACACATCCTCATGGACCCATTCTTCTTACACACAACCACAATGGGAAAGGCATATGGGCTCCTTGACTCTTGTATAATGCCAGCAACGAGCATTTCCTGCAGGTGCCTCCTAACATCATCTGTGTCCGCTGGGGCGAGGCGTCGGGATCTCTCTTGAAATGGCCAGTCATCATGCAGGCGTATATGATGCTCTGCACCCTTGACACACCCCGTGTCCCATTCTTTTCACAAAAAACGTTGTTCTTTCTGGGCGAGTTTCTTCCTAATTCTATCCTTCCATTCAGCTGGCAGCGGGGAATCTCCAAAGTCAAATAAGTCCGGGGTCACTCTTTCCTTTTCACCAGAGTACTTGTTGCTGGGTAATACTGCAGTATCTGTGCAGTGTACTGTAACTAGGGCGCACCCTCTGTTCAACCGGACCTCCCGATCTGACACATTCCGAATCTGGACCATCAGTCATGCATAGGCATGGGCATGGGCAGGCAAAATGCTGGGTTTAACCAATAATCCCTCTGGCAGCTTTCCATCACCCAATGCATCCAACATTAATATTTTATTTTTCACTTCCTTTCTAATGCGAACCTCTCCCTGAATGGTGTACTGAGCATTGGGAGGGAGTACCAGAGAATCAGGATCTTTCTTCCACACTATCCCCACCAGGTCATCTCCGTCGGCTTCGGTAGTCCATTTTTGCAGATCATAGGCTGTCTTTATCAGGGCTGGGATTCTCAGTTCCTGCCCAGTCCATTTCCCTTGTTTTTCGTGACACTGCTGTGCTAGTCTTTCAAACATGTGGGCGTTGGTTCCAGTGAGCAAGGGAATCCCGTCATACAATGCCGTAGGAGGGCACACCAAGGCTAGTGTCTCTACTTGTTCATCTATACCAGTTACAGTCGCAGGGAAAGACAACCAGAGCTGGACATATCCTAGATAGGGATAAGATTTGTCGCTCAGGCCCCATACATGCAAACCTTCCAGAGACTGTAGTGGCACATCAGATAAGTGTTTGTCATACCAGTCCTGGAATACAATGGTCACTTGGGACCCGCTGTTGAGCACAGCCCAAGTATGAATACCATTGACAGTCACAGAAGTCTCCATCGAAGGGCCCACTATTCTGGACCAGTCTGGAGAGGCAGTAGCAGAGGCCTGGACAGATGATTTAGCCACAAAGAAATTTAAGTTAGGATTTCTCAGTCCTGCACTGCGGTCATTTCCGGCGCTCCTCAGCCATGGTCTTGCTTTCCAAAACTCCCCTTGAAGTCTGTATACAACTTTATCTAGGTCTTTTGGGGACCAGCATTCTATCTTCATATGCTAATTTTTCCCAGAGTTATGGCAAAATATGCTTTCTAGGGTCTGGTGTGGCCGAGACATCACACTGGGAGCTGAGGCAGGGGTACTACCAACAGAAAACCTTGGTTCCACCTCTGTCTGTGGTGTGACGAGCATTTGGGGACATCTTGTCAATTCTCTCATTTCCGTAGTCAAGACATCAGTTTTTGAGCTGCTATCAGCAGGAGATGCCTAGGTGTGCAACCCCACAGCTGATGCAGTCGAATAAGGATCGGGGCCTGTACTCACAGGAACGGCCTTCATAAAGAGACTGTTTTTTTGTTTCTCTGAACTCCTTCAGCAGTTCATCCCATGGCGGAGCATCTGTAGCAGCCCCTCTCTGACTGGGCGCCCCAGGGCTGACATTTAGTTCTCGGATTCCGTCATATGATTGCGGTGCTTCTAGGCCATCAGCGACTGAGGAGCAGGGGTTGCAGCAGCTATGACTGTGCTGGGCTCCGAAAAGCCTTCCTCCTCCTCAACTTCCCGTACCTCCTTCATCAGCACATGGAAGTATAAGGGACCAGATTTCCTTCGATGCAGTTGCAATTTGAGCAACACCCAGCTGGAGTGCTGGGCAGAGCAGAATATATGATCCAGTCTTACCCAGTCCACTTCACTAGAGGCCCAGCCTCCTTTCTGAAAAATGTTTTTAGGATTCCCTCTAATCGATCCATGTAGGCAGATAACAATTCCCCCGGCTGTTGTCTAATATCTTTAACTTTCCATTTCAAGGCCTCAATACTAGTGATGCCCCCAAACACATTTTCCAGGGCAACTATGTACTCTTGGGCTTTGGTGTCAGGGTCAGAGGACCTTAGGGAGAGAAAAGTATGTAGGGTGGGTCCCTGGAGGCTTTCCCCAAGGCAGGCCCTTTTTTCGGCCTCTGAGCCTTGCCAGTCTTGTACCGCAAGAGTAGCAGAGTCTATCCAGGTCTCCAGGTTGACTTCCGCATTAGGAGTTGGGCAGATGCCAGAAAATACCTTGAGCTTGCGGTAAGGGCCATGACTGCTTGCTGGCTCAAAGGCAGGTACAGAAGTTGGTGAGAGAACAGGTGCTGGGGCGGGTGTGGACAGTGGGGAGGTGACACTCCCAGGTGGCAGGAATCATTTTTTTAACTCCTCCACAGTTTTGCCCTCCTCCAGTAACAACTTAGCAAACTTCTCAAAAGACTTGTATAATGGTGGGGGCTCATCCTCTAAGGGATCCTTGCTATCTTTGGTTATCACCCTCCACGCGGCTGGGAACCCTTCTGAAGTGATAGTCTGGGGCACCTTTGAACTGTCCAGGGGTCACTACACTCCACCAAGGCCATGAGAGTTTAGGTAGTTAAATCAGCCTGTCGACCCACCACTACAGCTTTTTTCAAACACTCAACTTTAGAAAGTGCCCCTTCAACAGTGTCCTCACTAATGCCCATAGGTATATGCAGTATTAGCACAGCATTATAGGAGTCAATCTCTTGCTCTGTACACCACCTCATCAACCGGTGCACAGCTACTTCTGTTGGGATAGCCATTTATGTTTGACACTCATTTGTAATTTCGGCCACTAGAAGACACAAAATCTCAGCGGTGAGCCTCCAAGTTGTAAGCCCTAGGTGGTGCTATCTCAAGGGCTACTACCCCTGCCTGCTTGGCTAGTAGCAGGTTAAGGGGCCTTGGTAATGAAACGGGTGCCTCCACTCAGAGGTCAGGGTTGTTAGTGGTCAAGCTAACCTGGGCGCAGCCCTCTGGGACACTGTAACCCCCCCTCTTTCCCTTCTAGTGGCCTGAACAATACACAATAAATGGAAATTACGTACCTACCATAATTCTTGATCTTCTTGGATGAGTCTCCACCACTCATTCACACTAATGGGAATTGCGCCAGAGGCACTAGGACCCAGCAGGAGCAAACTTTTTTTCGGAGGGTCGGTGCCGGAGATGGAGCCGTGAGCAGCGGCACTGTGAGCCCCAGCTCGTGCGGTAAAGACTGTCTTGATGTCGACCCTTCAACTGCCTCAGTACCTTTTTTGTTCCGAGGAGGTGCAGCGTAACTAGCCTAGAAGGATAGCCTAACCAAAAACCGGACATAAGATAGTCCGGACGACCCGTATAAGAAGGGTCAACAAAGAAGTCCCCACAGCCTAAAGATTGAGAAAGTGAAGACCAACAACAGAGGTGAGCTCAGGGGATGGTGGGTGGGTGTGTGAATGAGTGGTGGAGACTCGTCCAAGAAGATGAAGAATTACGGGAGGTACATAATTTCCATATCTTCCTGGACATAAAGTCTCCACCACTCATTCACACTAATGAGAGAGTACTGAGCTAATAATCCCCGAGAAGGTGGCAGGAGAGACCAAGAGTTCACAGCTTTAGGACAGCAGTTCATTAAGGATGGTTCTGCCAAAAGAAAGATGTCGTCTGGCATGGACATCCAGGGCATAGTGTTTGACAAAAGTATGCACTAAGCTCCAGGTGGCCGCATTGCAAATATCTGCAATGGGCACATTGCAGATTTCTGCTAGGGATGCCGCGACCGCTCTAGTAGAGTGAACGTACTCTCTGCCCTCCAGCTTAACCTGCGCCATGGAGTGACAGTGGTGAAGGCATGCCACCAGCCATGCAGAAATGCATCTGATAGCGACAGGTTGACCCAGCCAGGTCTCGCTGAAGGAAACAAACAGTTGTTGAGCTTTATGAAAGTCTTTTGTTCTGTCTAGATAAAAATGCAAAGCTCTTTTGACATCCAAGGAATGAAGAGAATGCTCTCCTTCAGTTTGGAAGTTCGCAAAGTAAGATGAAAGGACCAAAGGTTGGTTTAGATGGAATTCTGAAACAACCTTAGGGAGAAACTTAGAATGGGTCCTAAGAACTAGTTTGTCTTTATGAAACACAGTATAGGGAGGTTCTGTGACCAAGGCGTGTATCTCAGAGACCCTGCGGGCTGAGGTAATGGCCACTAGGAAGGCCGTCTTCCAAGTGAGAAATTTTAACTCACAGGTAGCTCGCAGCTCGAAAGGTTTTCGAGTGAGCATGTCTAGCACCAGATTAATGTCCCAGGCTGCGACTGGATGTCTTATAGGAGGTCTGGTATGCAGAATTCCCTTAAGAAACCTCTTAACCACGGGTAACTGGGCCAGTGACAAGGAAAATACTGGCTCATGATAAGCTGAAATGGCACAAAGGTGAACCTTAACTGTAGAGTATTGCAGACCTGAATTTGAGAGGTCTAAAAGGTACTCTAGAACTTTATCTGTTGGGCAGGAAAAAGGATTCAAAGAGGATTTTGCACACCAGAGCGAAAAATGCTTCCATTTGGCTGTGTAAGTTTTCCTAGTGGCTGGCTTGCACGCAGCCAGAAGAATATCTGAAACCTTGTGAGAGACATTGAACCTGTTCACCTCTATCTCTTTAGGAGCCAAGCGTGAAGGTGAAGCGACCTCAGATTGGGATGGACCACAGGCCCCTGAGTCAGAAGGTTCGTCTGAAGGGGAAGCGTTTTCGGAGGAGTTTCCAACATACTGTTGAGCAGTGGAAACCATATCTGTCGAGGCCAGAAGGGAGCAATGAGGATCATTTTGTCCCCCAGGACTCGAATTTGAGAAGTACTCTGTGAATTAGAGGAAGAGGTGGAAAGGTGTATAGAAAGAGATTTGTCCACCGCAGCCTGAATGCATCCTGACAAAAAATGCCAGGCCCTGGATTTCTGGAGCAGAAGAGAGGCAGTTTTGTGTTGAGTGGGGATGCAAAAAGGTCCAGGTCTGGAGTTTCCCACTCTGCGAATAGTGACTGAGCTATGGCTGAGTCGAGAGACCATTCGTGAGGATCTGTCTCTGTTCTGCTGAGATGGTCTGCCAGTTCGTTCTGCATGCCCGGGAGGTAGGTCACATGAATTAGAGCCTTGTGCTTCAAGCACCATTCCCACACTCTCATCGCATCCCTGCATAAGGGGTAAGAGTGAGCCCCGCCTTGCTTGTTGATGTAATACATCACTGCTTTGTTCTCCGTTTGAAGGAGAATGTTCTTGTGACAGAGAATGTCCCTCAAAGCCCAGACTGCATAAAGGATGGCTGTCATTTCTAGGACATTTGTGTGAAGCTGGGACTCGTCCTGAGTCCATGTACCTTGAGTTTGGAGAGTCTGACAGTGAGCTCCCCACCCCATCAGGGACGTGTCCGTGGTAATTCAAATCTGATGATCCAGAGGAGCAAAGGGGTATCCTTCCAGAAGATTGTCCTCTTACGACCACCGGGTGAGTGATCTCTTCAGAGGTTCTGTCACCTTGATGAGAAAGGACTGAGGGTGAGTGGTCAGGGACCACTGAGTACTGAGCATCCATTGAGAGGTTCTCATGTGGAGGTGAGCTAGGGGTACAGTGAACACCAAGGCTGCCATGAGACCTAGCATCCGTTGCATCGAGAGAGCTGTCACCGAGCTGCTTTCTCTGATGTATCTGGCCATCTGAAGGATATCGCTCCTCCTGTCCTCTGGAAGAAAAGCTTTTGCACAGGTGGTGTCCAGGAGAGTTCCTATGAAAAGGAGCCCCTGGGAGGGCTGCAGCTATGATTTTTTGAGGTTTAGCAGGACTCCCTTGGACGTGAGGAAGTGTGAGGCTGTGGCTACGGCGTCTAGAGTTCCCTGCCTGGAAAGACTTGCTAGAAGCCAATCATCCAGATATGGGAACACTTGTATTCCGTTTTTTCTGAGATGCGCTGTGAGAATTGCACAAAACTTTGTAAAAACTCGCGGCGCCGAAGATAGCCCAAAGGGCAGGACTCTGAACTGATAATGCTGTCCCAAAGCCATGAATCTTAGGTATTTGTGATGCTTTGGGTGAATAGGAATGTGCTGGTAAGCATCCTGCATGTCAAGGGAGGCTAACCAGTTGTGTTGATGAAGCAAAGATAATAGGGTTCCTAGTGATATCATTTTGAATTTCTCTTTGGGAAGGAATTTGTTTAGTTTTCTGAGGTCCAAGATAGTGCGCATGCCCCCAGTTTTCTTTGGAACCAGAAAGTAATGGGAGTAGAACCCTGTGTTCTGTTGATCCAGCGGAACTACTTCCACTGCCCTGTTGTTCAGCAGACCTTGTATCTCAGAGGCGAGAAGTTCTGACTGAAGAACTGACAGTTTGGGCTGTCGTTTGGGTGGACAGTCCGGAGGGGTATCCAAAAGATTGAGGGAATACCCCTCGCAGATTATCCGGAGGACCCATTTGTCTGAGGTTATGGACTTCCATTGATTGTAGAAGTGAGTCAGACTACCTCCCACCGCTGAAGAAGAGTCCCCCTTTGGCAGCTGAGATGGGACTTGGGCCAACAACTCAGAAGGCGGTACTAGGCGCTTTGGGTCTTTGCGTCTTCTGCTGCATTTTCTTTTGAGGCTGGGGGGCTTGGTTTTTATGAAACCCTCCCCTGCCTTTGCCTTGAAAGGACTGACGGTTATGAAACTGGTATTTGTTAATACCCCCTCGAGAGGGGACAGGAGGAGGTCGAGCCAATTTAATGGCTGACCTAGTCTTTTGTGTGGCCTCTAGAGCCTGTTCTACTTGAGGGCCGAAGAGATACACACCATCGGAAGGCAACGCCATTACCTGTTGCTGGGCATCATTCGCGAAACCAGAAGTGCGTAGCCAGGAATGACGGCGGGTACAAATGCCCGCCGCTGCCACTCGGGAGGCAGTATCGAAGGCATCCATAGCTGCTTTAACCTGCTGGTTGTTGGACTCGATACCCCTGGTTATGGTTTGGAGAAGCTCTGAATTAGTGTCCGAGTCCGGTAGAGCTTCAACCATTTGTTTAAGCGAATGCCAAAGAATATACTCATATTGAGAGAAATAGCCTTGGTAGCTGGCAATACGCATACCTAGGGTGGAAGCAGCAAATACTCTCTTATCTAAAGTGTCTATCTTATGAGATTCTTTGTTAATAGGTCAAGCTGTAGTAGTTTGGGGAAGGATGACCTTATCATTCTCTTCCAAGACTAGAATAGGATCCGCAAAGGCTTGGGATGCCAAAATGGGTCGATCCTTGGGAGCAGCATACTTTCTATCTATGGACTTAGCCACAGAAGGAATAAGAGCAGGATTCTTCCATACCATTTGAGAAAGTGTCTCAAAGGAGGGCTGAACCGGAGGAGTCAAATCCATAGGAATCTCCAGAACACGGAAGTATTGGAGTCTTAACAACTTCCCAGGATCGATATCTGTAGTTTGGAGAGAAAGAGTGGAATTCATATTTTTCAGCAGAGACTTAAATGACAGGTCCTCGACCACAGGCTCTGCAGCAGGAATAGATCCTGTTCCTTCTACATCATCACCCAGCCTAAGGTCTGGGTCAGGCTCAGTGTCATCTCCTGACAGTCCAGGAGGGACTGTAAGAACAGGAAAGGAGTGAAAATCAGAAGGAAATGAGGAAGGAAAACGATTAAAAGAGGAGGAAACCTGAAGACTGGATGACGCCCTAACAGGTCTCGGCGCCAAAGAAGAGCACGGCGCCGAAAAAACGAACGGCGCCAAGGAGTCCCACGGTGTTGAAGGTGGCGCCAGCGAGGCACACGGTGCCGAGGAAAGTGCTGAGAAGCTGGATATCACCGACAATGCGCACGGCGCCGAGAAACCCAAGGGTGCCGACAGACGCATCGGCGCCAAGTGTGCTGTCATCGCCAAGGGCATCGAAAACATCCCAAGACCCTGAAAAATAGGATTTGAGGAGAAAGAAGGATGAATACCAGGAGATAGAGGCATCGGTGTGGCCCCCTGTGCCGCAGCCGTGTGAGGGGGGGAAACACCTAAGCGCGGAGTCGACGGCACCGAAGATGGTGCCACGCGACAAGGGAGGCCCAACCACCCTACCTGATATCCCAAAAGGCCCGAAGGCCCCTGAGTGACCAGGCCAGGCAGCTGGACCAACCTCTGAGTCCATTGCTCCATAAGAACAGCCCACTGATGAAACTGCTCATCTGAAGACCTACCAGAGGGCGGGGTCGGGCTCTGATGTTGAAGACGTCGGCTACCAGAAATAGAAACTGGCAACTCCAAAGGAGGAGACCGGCAACTAGCCCCAATAACTGACCGTCTACGTGCAGACATATCAGAGGGCGACCTAGAGTGATGCCTTCTCTTTTTTGAGCTGTGGGCTGAAGAAGAGCTCAAGGCCGAACGATGCCGAGAATGCGACCGTTTACTTTTATGCTTTTGAGGGGACCGCCCATCCCCTTGGGCATCGGACTGTCCGTTGCCAGACCCCCAGAAGGTGGCGGACCGGACCCAGCCCGGCTGACTGAACAACTTTCATACGAAGTCTCCCTACCATCACCTGACCCGCTCATGGTCGGCTCCGTCAGTGTAGGCTGAGACTTCTTCGTTAAATAAGAATAAATAAACTAAGCGATACTTTATTCGAGATATGACTACAAAATAATAAAACTGAAAAACTATGCTGCTAGTTTGAAGTTTGACTTCCGGCGGGCGAGCGACGTCGTCACTGAAGTGCACTCGACAGCGGGAAAAAAGGAACTGAGGCGGTTGGAGGGTCGACGCCGAGATAGTCTTTACCACACGAGCTGGGTCTCGCGGTGCCGCTTCTCGTGGCTCCATCTCCGGTGCTGACCCTCTGACAAAAAAATGTGCTCCCGCTGGGTCCTAGTGCCTCCGGCGCAGTTCCCATTAGTGTGAATGAATGGTGGAGACTTTATGTCCAGGAAGATTTACTTTCACAATGACCCTTAGTCACCAGGCAATTACCCACACTGTTTGCACTTACCACCAGGGCTGGTTTCTCTAGCTTGACCTGGGGACCCCCCTGTAAAACAAAGTTAAGCACAACAAATAGCAACAGTACAATACTTTTGGCACAAACTGGAACCACAGTCAGGTTAAATGCAAACAAAGTTAAATTTGATTTATTCAGGGGACTTGACCAAGGAAGGGGCGTCAACAGGTTGATTTGCTTAAAAGCTATATTAATCAGACAGTTATGCATACAGTTCAGAGTCCCTACTCAGTCACATACTCTGGGTACCCAGGTAGGAAGATGGTGGGCTAGCCAGGAATGTTGCAACTGGTTGGGGCCCTGTGATGGAAGAAAGTAACATGCACAGCACACACTATTTGTAATCCGGAGACAGAGGGCTCTGTTCGTGAAAGAAGAGGCAACAAGACAATCAGATGACAATACTTTTAGATTTAGCTGTTGTTGCAGGGAGCTACCCTGATATTTACTCACGATACCCAATACAGCACACAGGCAATTGAGACAGCAGGTTGTTGAACTGGAGTGCCAGAAGAAGCAGGGCCCACACAAATCACCGAGGCATCGTTCCTGTTCAAGGCATTGAGCAGGGGGCTGATTCCCCGGCCGGTCTCTCGTCGATGACATTCTCTGCGTAGCAGGTATTCTGGCTGGGCCAGTGTAGCAGGACCCAGGCAAATGGAAATGGATACAGATTAAGTCCATGGAGCTGGATACAGCCTCCAGCAAGCAAAACACAGTTCAGACACACAGTGGGGAACCAAATCATGACACTATGAGCACACAGCACATTCACATGTGAGGAAATTCCACTGTACCAGGCAAATGGCTCTCCAGTCGCAATTATAGAGTCTCTGCACAATCCGGGAGTTCAGAGGTAGCTGGAAGTCCTGACAGGCCGATCGCATTCAGCAAATCTTTGGTCTTCTTCAGGTTAAAGCATGATCATAATTCAGTGGCTTAATTCGCTCTCCAAATTTGGATTCAGTCTGAAAATTGCACAAGTTCCCTCTCAGGAACAGCAAGCAGGCATGCAGGCCAAACTTAGGACTTTCCACAGTTCTCCCACGTGAATCCTCTATGGATTGCTGCTTGAACTATCTTGCATTGTTATTTCTTCACTTCCCAGCTCAGATCCAACTGAAACTGCAAGCAGTGTGGGACTTTCCCCAAGATCCAAAAGGTTCGGTTGGCTGATCTGTCTGTTAGTCACAACAAGGGCTCCCCCTCCAGGTTGTTTTAGGCGCCAAAAGTCCAAAGCTACAATTCCTACAAGTTTTGGCCCCACCAAGCCCCTGTAAGCAGGTTCCATTTTAGAGTCCCAAATGTACTGATTGGCCCATTCTGTGGTCCAGGACCAAGATGATGGAAACAAACAGAACTGTCCATGCTGCAAAGAAGGCAGGTTAGAACAAACTGCAATATTATTACTACTCTAACAAATGATCAGCAAACAAGTACATCTTCTAACAGAGCTCCCTCTCAGATTAATTATGACTGCAGTCCAGGCAGCTCTTAAAGAGACGGTACACAGAAGCTATACAGGCACTCTCTGGCAATACATTTAAACTGCTAAAATGCCTGGCAGTGAGCATTTAGACAAGCTCAAGGAAGACTTTTCAGGAACCCCCATTTGTAGGGGGGTTACACCATGGTATCTAAAACTGTCAAAAGGGAAGGTGTTTTGCTTTATAAACTGTACACAAGGGGCCGGATACTCAAACTGCGCCCAAAATGTGCGCAATAGCAGGAGCAAGCACAAGTCCAGTGCGCACATGCGCAATAGACGCGATATTCAAACATGGAGCAAGGCAAATTGCGCAACCAGCCAACGTCTGAATATCACATAACCTGCGCCATAGCGCAACCAGGAAGGGGAAGCTGAGCAGATACGATGCGCTATAGCACAACAAGGGCAGCCCAGCTGAGCAGTCCAGAGGCACCATAGCACAAGCAGGGAGCCCCCCAGCAGCAGAGCAATGGAACTGCACAACCAGGGAGGCAAGCAGGGGCCCACCACCCATGCCACAGATGGGCACAGGAACACACTGCAGAACTAACAATACACCCCCACACCCCAAGCACAGCATAAGTGGGGGAAGGGTGGAATATCCACCGGCCCATGGGGACAAACCAAAAAAGCACAGCCGGGCCATGTTGCCCCAGCACACCCACTGGCAGCTGAGACTGCCACACAAAGGGGCGGACCACCCCAGTGTACACCACAGCCCCCGCTGTGCACATCACACCCTGCACTGTGACCAAGACACCACCCATGAGCAGTGACCATCACTGCAGGAACCCCATGCATCCCCCGTCACACTGCAACCTCGTGTACCACAGAACCATACAAGCCAGACCCACCATGAGCACCCAGCAGTGGGTGGCAGCACGGAAATACCGACTGAAAGCCACCCCCACACCAGAGACACCTCCCCACGCACACACACACACACATACCCATGACAATACCATCCCAGATGCCATGCACACCACTGCAACTGAGCACCTATAGCCAGCTGCAAATCAGAGGCCACCACAGTATTCATATCAAAATATGTATTTCAAATATAACAAGAATAAGAACAACAACAACCATAACTATGTACAAATATACAAAACGGGTTGGGGTACGGGTACAAGGTAGGGGTGGTAAGGGGCAGGGGTGAACAACTGGGAGAGGGAAGGCAGGGTGTGAGGGATAGGTAAAGGGGGGAGGTGATGGGCAGCTACTGCCTGCCAGCCTGCTCTCCTTCTGCTTGGTGCTGGTCCCGGGGCCTCCTCCTGCGCCTAACACCATGTTGCTGCAGGTCCCGCAGGATGGCAAGCGAATCCGTCACCACCTGAATCAGTTGGTGCATCGAACGCTCAGTGCGCTGCAGGATCTGGACACCTAGGACAAGGGATCAGAGTCAATGGCTGTGACTGTCCATATCCCTGTAGCCCACCCATCATGCATGGCATACAGCCAAGTGCCCCGCTCCTGTGATGGACTGCACCCACCCACAGTGACTGTGCACAAGACATGCCCAACCAGGCAGCAACAGCCATGTGTACCACTGCACACACACACTGCCCATGTCCAGCACAGCACAACCAAGGCTGTACAGTAACGTGGCTACGCGGTGGGCAAGCAGTGCCACAGCCATGTGCCCAGTGCACACATGAACCACCATTGACACACTCCCAGACATGCAGTGCCACTGGACAGTGCTGACTGTCACATGTCGCGTGCATGGCAGTGTTGTCCATGGATGATGGCTATGCCCTGCCCCCCCCACACAGCATGCTATAGCATTCATGATGTCATGGCACTCACCCTCATCGTGCTGCTGCTGCTGCTGTCGTGGTTCACCACCACCACCACCAAGTTCAGTCACTGCTGCCACCACTCGCTGCACCTCAGCCCTGGCCCTCATCCGCTCTGCCACACCTGTGGGAAACAAAAGGTGAGAAGCACATCAGTGAAATCCAAAGCAGATATACCCCTGCCCCAATGAGTGTGCCCGCCCACCCAGCCAGACCCATACATCACATATCCTGTAAACACCGCCACAGCCAACCATAGACCAACCCTCCCCCATGTGCTGGACACAATAGACAGTGTTACCCATACAGACCATACAGGTGCATAGACGGCTCACCCACCTGGCCGAGGCACCACGCCCCTCCTGGCACGTGACCAAAGACGTGCCAGTAGTGCCGGCTCCCTCCTCCGCAGGTCCCCGTACCAGTGCTTGCACTGCTCTGCGGACCTCCACCGGCCAGTGGCCTCCTCAAGGTCAGTGGCCACCTGCTGCCACACATGGGTCCTGGCCATGTTGAGGTTCATCCCAAATAGTGGGCCATAGTGAGGCTCCACTGGCCCGCAAGTTGGCGGGCTCAGTGAACTCCACTGGGGGTTCTGTGTGCCATCCCTGCATGTATAGTAGGCAGTATGGCACCCGCAGCGCAACCCGCGAATTGTCTGCGCAATATAACGCCGCTATTCCCTATCATGCTGTTGGTATAGCGCCGCCAGTCCCTATCGCGCTGTTACCGAACAGCGCGATAGAGCTGCAGACATGCCATACATACAGCGCCAAGGGGGCAGAGGTCGGGCACAGGGTCATGGGTCTGTGGCGCAAGGCCACGCACAGCACCATCGGACGTCTATGCATCCAGCACGATTGGTTGCCTGTGTGCCATTGCCACAGCGGACTATTGCGCAGTTGTGCCACAGCGCCATGTAGTGACCATTGCTGTAGCGCCACTGGCACAATGGTGGCCGTACCCTGAATTGTCTACCGCGCACAGCATGTCATCAGCACAGCAGATGCCTGCGTAAGCTACCTGGGCATGCGCAGTGCGGTGTACTACGCAGTCACAGAACTGCACCATTGGCTCAGCCGGTTCAACCGTATTGCGCAAAGCACAACAGCGCGATATTCAGCCGTCATATGCAGATCATCCGATCAGCCATTCAATGGCGCAGCAGCATGATTTGCATCTCATTAAAGTTGCTCCAGTCCTAATTTGCATGGATTGCGCTATAAATATGCAACACTGTTCTGCAGTGGCCGTATTGGGTTACTGCAGTTGATAGGTGAGTTGCATGCATTGTGATGTTCTGGACCATGGCCTCAGAGAATTGCTGTGTACTGCACAGTCACAGGTGACCACTCGCCCATACAGGCTGTGAAATGACCGAGCAAGGACTGGTGAGGGGATGATGGTGGGCGGAGAGGAGGCCTAACTCAAGGCTGAGGCGGAGGCACTGTTTGAGGCCTACCTGGATGAGGAGCCACTTCTCAGTGGACGGCAGGGCACCCCTCAGGCCCATGCTGCTGCATGGGAGGGGGTGGCACGTGCCGTCAACCTACACGGCAGCCACCAGCGCTCTGTGCAGGAGTGTAAAAAGAAGATGGGGACCGACAGGAGGAGGGTGAAGGAGAAGGTTGCAGCCATCAGGGCGGCACATGCTGCAACAGGCGGGGGCCAGCCAGAGGTGGTGCAGCTGACTCCGGCAGAGGACATGCTCGCTGCAAGCATGCAGCACAGTGCCATTGAGGGTGTTCCTGGAGGTGGCTTCCAGACAGGTGGTAGCCCATCACTGCATGGTATGTCATGGTCGAGGGGGAAGGTAGATCACATGCACTAATGTGTCCTTCCTTTCTGTTACAGATCCTGTGCGTCTGCAGGGGTCAGCAGTGGAGGGCCTGTCGACTGCAGACAGCTATCCGGAGTTGGAGGAGGGACCATCCACCTCCGCAGATTGCCAGCGTGCACTGCGCCAGTGTGCACGCCTGGCTACCATCACTGATGTCGTTGAGACAGGTGTAGGGAGTGCCCTTCCTGTGTCTCAGCGGTCTGGCATGCAAGCATGCCAGCATGCTGCGGCTGTGGCTGTGGCACATACCTGCACCATTGATGATGCACTGACCAGTATGGGCATTGACATGTGTGTGTCACAGAATGGACATACAGCAGGACAGCTCACACCCATGGATCTAGCTGGTTCCGACGTGTGTGCCAGCATGTCAGCACAGTCCCAGGCTGTGCCTGTCAGCACCGGTGGGGCAGCACCAGTGGCTGTGCAGGTCACTGGCACTATTGCGGCCACAGCAGCAGAACAACTGATCCCTTGGGCATAGCAGGTGGAGGGGCAGTGGCAGCAGCAGCAGTCACCCACCGGGACTGGGGGTACAGGGCTCAGCGGTGATGTAGGTGCACTGCCTGTGGACATGCTCATATCTGGTCCTGGTGAGCGGTGCCCACCCTCAAGGGGTGCTGTACATCAGGCCCTTCCATACCCTGAGGGACAGGTTGCCGATGTGGCAGACGACCTCTTTGATGAGCACACCCGGCTGCTGCAGGCATCAGTACAGCAGCAGATGCAGGTTGCAACATCCGTGGAGGTACTGTGTGTGGCTCTGCAGTGGCACAGCAGGGACAATGAGAGGATCCTGTCCCGAATTGACCATTTGCAGGTGGATTTAACCACCGCCATCGACAGGCAGACACAGGCATTGGTCGCTGTCGTGTCCACATTGGGCACACAGTCAGGTGCCCCTGTGCCGCTCACACTGCGCAGTACGCTATCCACTCCCCATTCCCGGCATCATGCGACACCCACCCTGTCGACGCCGGTTCAGCTGTGGGCATCCCAAGCACCCCTGGTGCAGGTATGTTCGGTATGCTGCAGACCCCTGTGCTGGCAAGGTCGCGTTCATGCAGTGGGACCCCTGGTGGTCTATCAGTGCCACCCCATGAGGCCCGTGCTCAGCCTGCCAGTGCTGCTGGGTCTCAGCGGGGCCACCCATGCATCCGAGGTGGCCGTGGCACTGTGCCGCATGACTGAGCTGTCTCCCAGTGCGGGCCCTGTCTGGTGCTGCCCTGTGTGCAATGTGTGCAGTGCACCAGTGGGTGCCCTGCCCTACACGCAGACACACGGACCACCTGCACACCCTCCCGACTGCTGTCCACTGGTGCATGTGCATGATGATGCCTGCATTGCACTGTACACCAAAGTGCAAAGGTGCCCAGCATCTGACACACGTACATGGACAGTAAAAGTGGAGGTGGTGGCCTGTGGACGTGTGTTTTTTAGTGTCTGTGTTCCTGCTCTGTTGTGCACCTGACCCCTGTGCACTTTGTGCCTGTTGTGTGTGTGTCTATCCATGTGGCGTGTTACTGTTCACCCCTCCCTGGTTGTATGTGTGTGCTTCTGTGCCCTGCCGCTTCCCTTGCCGTCATGCACCCCTGGTGTGTTTCCCTGTGTGTATGTGGGTTGTGCCCTAGCCACTGTTGGTTGCACATGGCCCCATGACTTACCTGTGTTGGGCGAAGTGCTCCTCTGTGATGGTGTCCCGGTGCAGCTGGGCCAGCCGGATCAGTCGGGGGTCATGCCATCCAAGGGGGGGCTGCTCATCCCCATCATCACTGGTGTCACCATCGTCCCCATCGCTGTTCCCCTCTTCGACCTGTACTGCCATCCCACAGTCTTTGGCCATGTTGTGCAGGATACAACAGACCAGGAATATCTCACAGGCCTTTGAGGGGCTATACTGTAGGGCACCACCGGAGGTGTCTATGTATCAGAAGCGTGCCTTCAGCATCCCAAACACCCGTTCAATGATGTTGCGTGTGGCGGCGTGTGCCTCATTGAAGCGTTGCTGCGATGGGGTCGTGGGCCGCCGGTAGGGTGTGAGCAGCCAGGGATGGAGTGGGTATCCACTGTCACCTGTGTGGAGATAGTGGAGGTTAGTGTCTTGTTCAGGCTCATATTGCCCCAAACCCTGTGTGCCACACCCGTGGCACCTGTGGCTTACCCACCCTTGCCCCTGATTTTCCAATCCTACATGCATACTCACCCACTAGATGTCCTGTGGGGATGTTCCCACTCTTGAATCGATGGCACAGTGCCGACTGGTACCATATGAATGAATCGTGTGCTCCACCAGGGTGCGTGGCACAGACATTGATGATGCGCCCACTAGCATCACACACCACCTGGCAGTTGACACTGGAAAATCCCTTCCGATTCCGATAGGCAGCCCCATCGGGGCCAGGTGGCGTGCGAATGGCCACATGGGTGCAGTCTATCGCCCCTAGCACACCAGGCATACACGCTACCCTGTGGAACTCTTGTATGTTTGCTGTACGCTCCGCCACGGTGCTGGGGAAATGGATGTACTCCGCAGCATGTGGCAGCAGTGCACTGAGGAATTGGGTGAGGATGCGTGACGTGGCCGACTGTGTTATGCCTGTGGTGTCCCCTGTTGGTCTCTGGAAGGTACCCGTGGTGAGCAAGCACATGCAAGCTGTTACCTTTGTCTCCACTGACAGAGCGTGACTCCGTCGTGAGGGTGCCTGCATCACATCACTGCACAGCTCACAGAGCCGCCTCAGTATTGCCCTGTTCAGGCGGTACCGGCCCACAATCTCGATATCTGAATAGAGCTCAAAGCTGATGCGGGCTTGGTACTGCCTGTTGGGGGCGTACCACCGACGGGCCCTTCCACAACCACGTCCCCCTGCAGCATGCCTTCTCACCTCCCTCATTACAGCTTCCATGTGGAAGCTGGCACTGTCCATGTCCCTGGCTTGTGTTCCCCCCCTGGCTGTTGTTGCTCTGTTACCCCCGCTGTCCTGACTGCTACCTCCACTGCACCGGGTACACCTACTGGCCTCTGCACTCTGTGGCCCCACACACCTTCCCTTGCCCCTCTTCTGTCCTGTGCTCTCCCTGGCCTGCACTGTTTCTCCCTCTGGCCTTGTCTGTCTCCCTGCCTCATGTGGGTTCCCTGTAGTGTTCTTGCTCCTCTTCCTTGAGCCTTTTTATTTTGGCTCATTTCTGCTATGGTGCAATTTCCGCCTGATCCACTGTTGCGCATTGCGCAAGCCTTTGAATATCGCATTGCGCACTTTATGTATGGTTCCACCCCCTTCGGTTGTGTATGCCTTAATTAGCATTGCGCTGTTGCTCAGCATGTTTTCAGTGGCGCAACTGCCTCCTGCTGAATATCGCAGAATGGCGCAATTTCGGACTTGTGCTGGCGCAACCCTATTGTGCATGGCGCAACCCTTTTTGAATATCCCACCCACTATGTTTCATGTTTCAAATTGTTCAATAATCTGAGTTGATAGGAACCTGGTGTCTAGGTAGATGTTTGCCATACGTTAAATGTTAAGGTTGGCTGTTTTACATCTTTACAGGTTCCTACCCATAGGCTTGGTGCAGATGCCAAGCATTTAAGGGGGAAGTGTAACCCCCCTGCGGGGGCTTACCTTTATTGCTCCATTTCTCTTGTCTGCCCTTGCCTCTGAGTGATTCCTCTGAATTGTCTCCGCCGCAGTCCGAGTCCTAGATAGTCCCCCCGGGCCCCTGAACAGCCTCCATGTTTGTGTTGCCCACAGTTGGGCCACAGGAGCTGTGTCGCAAGTCACCGTTGTTCTGTTTTGCTCCCCTGAGCAGCCGGCAGCTCGCACATGCACAGAAGTGTGCTTTGTCTCCTGACCACTGTCACAAATTCACTCAGCTGGTCAGCCCTCTACTCCCAAAGTGCCAACCTCTGAGTGTATGATTTGTGGACAGTTAACAGTACAAGGTAACCCTCTTGTCTGTTTTGTGGGTTCGAGTCACCTTAGTCTCAAGTTCTGGAGGGATTCAAACCGATAACCTCTTGTTAGCATACCCAATTATCAGGCTCCGATAATTCTGTCTTCGGGGGGCCAGATATCTTTGCTTACGGGCACCTAACCAGGTCTACAAAATGAACCTTTAGAACTCTATGCAACACCTTAGAGAACTCTATCCGTTTCCCAGTTTGGTATAACAATAAGCTCATATACAGTGTTAACTATAACCTTTACAGCTCCACTTATATAAAAAGAAATTTCAAGGCACACCAGCAGTTTCCGTTTTAAAATATGTATCTTTACTTTAAAATAGGAAAACAGAAACTATTACAGAACAAAATATCCCAAGACATACAGCCTTAAAACAAACAGGTTGAAAGTGCAAATTCCTACAAATAACACTCAGACTAATCTTGTCTAAGGTCCTTACTTCTTAATCTTTTCAGTGCTTTGATGTTCCTCTTCCCTCAGTCAGAAATATGAAAGTGTGTTTCTCAAGGTTTTCTCAGTCTGTTTAAAAAAACAGTCCTGAGCCGGCCTTCTCTCTGAGGTCACCTAACTCCACCTTGGTGTAACAAAAGCTATATTTTATAACACATGATGGTCTACTAAGTTATTTAAAAAAATAGGAGATGACATAATAAATCTCCTCTTCTCATGTTGACTGGTCGAAACCGGTCTGGACTCTTGCTTCACACTCACATCAAAAGTTTATTTGATGTACTTCAAGGACTTCCTTGGAAAGGTATTTGGACCTTCTAAATTAGTCTGGGTCCTGCTTGGCCCTGACATCAAAGACTCTTTTATGTAATTACTGGCTGTCTTTGGAAGACACCCAAAACACAGACATGCTCTTTCCTTTATGACACCTAGTGCAGATCAAAGGAATTCCCTGAGGACGTCATGAATGGCTAATTTTATTTCCTGGGATCAAAGCAAATTGACAAGATATTTGCACCCCAGATATCTGCAGTTTAGCTATGTCCTGTCCTTCGAATGTATCCCGGGGGTTGAAGTGTCAGTTTCAGCAAGCCACATTTCCTCCTGCCACAGTCCATCATACATTTTTTTATATTTACAAAAAAAAATGATACAGGGATCAGAACCTGCTGTCCAAGTGTGACAATTCCTCCCCACCTAAACCGAATTTGGGGGGTCTATCCCCTGCATGGGCTGAGCTTCCCAAATCAGTTCACTCCTCATACACCCTGGACAACCCATCTGAGTTCTGTTTGGTCGCTCCAGCCCTATGTAGAATGGTCATATCATATCCTTGCAAAGCAAGACTCCATCTTAGTAATCGACCATTGTTTTTCCCTATCTGCGTCTGCCAAACTAGGGGATTGTGGTCAGTCTGCACCACAAAATGCTGCCCATACAAGTATGGCTCCAATTTCTTTAGGGCCCACACTATGGCAAGACACTCCTTTTCCACCGTGGAGTATGACTGCTCCCTGGGAAGTAACTTTTTACTCAGGTAGGCTATGGGGTGGTCCCTCCCTTCACTGGATGTCTGTCTCAGTACTGCCCCAATACCCACATCTGAGGCGTCAGTCTGAACTATAAAGGTTTTACTACAGTCAGGACTTGTCAAAACAGAAGCACTGCACCATGCCTCGTTTAGTTTGGAAAAGGATTCCTCATAGGCTGGGCCCCTGGTAATTTTCTTGGGCATCCTCTTCTTTGTCAGGTCAGATAGGGAAGCAGCCAGGGCACTGTAATTAGGTACAAATTTTCTATAGTACCCTGCTGTCCCGAGAAAACTCCTGACCTGCTTCTGAGTTTCTGGTCTGGGCCATGCCTGGATTACCTCTATTTTTCTTTGGTTAGGACGGAGCTGTCCCTGGCCTACCACATGCCCGAGGTATGCCACTTCTCCCATGGCCACCTGGCACTTCTTAGCTTTGACAGTGAGCCTGGCCCTCTGTATCCTGTCCAGCACGTCCCTAAGGTGGGATAGATGTTCCTTCCAGCTGGTACTAAAGATGGCAATGTCATCCAGGTATGCCACGGCGTACTCCTCAGCACCATTTAACACCTGGTTCACCAACCTTTGGAAAGTGGTCGGGGCGTTCTTCATTCCAAAAGGCATTACTTTGAACTCAAATAAGCCTATCAGAGTGATGCAGGCCGAACTCTCCCTAACTCTGTCCGTCAACTATACCTGCCAATACCCTTTTGTCAGGTCAGTTGTCATAAGGTAGGTCACCCCTCCCAACTTGTCCAGGAATTCGTAAGTCCAGGGCATCGGGTGGGCGTCTGACTTCGTGACTGCATTCAGTCCACGATAGTCTACACAGAAACGAGTCGAGCCCTCTGGATTGGGTATAAGGCCTACGGGTGAGGCCCAGGGACTGTGGGATTTCTGGATTGCCCCTAAATCCACCATCTCCTCCACTTCTCTCCTAATGTCCTTTTGGACAGCCTCTGACACCCGATATGGTGTCCGCCGTATGGGCGTCTGTGTCCCTGTCTCCACATTGTGTGTCGCTAAAGGGGTTAGTCCAGGCTTGGCGCTAAACAAGGGGGCAAATTCTGCTAAAACCTTCCTTACTTTCTGGATCTGGCCCGGGGTCAGCTGGGGAGACAATTTTACTGCCTCCACAGAGGACTCCCTGTTATTCTCTTCCAGCAAATCCAGAAGGGGGTCTCCTTCGTCTGTCCCCTCCCCATGACTACACACTGCGAACACCATATCAGCCCTGTTTGCATATGGCTTCATCATGTTGACATGGTAAATTCTTTCTGTCTGTCTTCAGTCAGGTAACTCCACAATGTAGTTCACGTCATTTACCTTCCTCACCACTTTGTACGGTCCTGCCCTCTCAGCTTGCAGCTTGTCTTTCTGGACCGGAATAAGGACCATGACTTTCTGACCCACCATCTATGAGCAAGCTCTGGCTCTGTGGTCGTACCATACCTTTTGTTTCTGTTGGGCAGCTGCCAGGTTGCTCTGGGCTGTCCCCATAAGCTCCTTCAGACTTTCCCTAAACCTAAGGATGTAATCCACAAGGGGAATTCCCTGGGTGGCGTGCTTGCTTTCCCAGTCCTCCCGGATCAAGTCTAGGGGCCCACGTACCCGGCGTCCATACAAGAGTTCGAAGGGGGAAAATCTTGTTGACTCTTGGAGCACCTCTCTGTATGCGTACAACAGGTGGGGAAGGTATTTCTCCCAGTCCCTCCCATGCTGTTCAGCAAACGCCTGGAGCATTGATTTTAGGGTACCATTGAATCATTCCACAAGTCCATTGGCTTGTGGGTGATATGGTGTTATGCATCTCTGCACCACCCCACACTTCTCCCATAAACATTTCATCAGGTCTGACATGAAGGAACCCCCTCAATCAGTGATTACCTCCTGCGGAAACCCAACACGGGAGAAAATCCCAAGTAAGGCATCTGCCATTTTTTCTATCCTCAGAGAGGATAGGGTGACTGCCTCTGGGTCCTGGGTGGCATAATCCACCACAATCAGGACAAATCTCTTGTCTGAGGAGCCGGGGGTATTTAAAGGCCCCACAATATCCATTCCCATCCTCTGGAATGGCTCCTCTGCTGTGGGCAATGGAATCAGGGGGCTTGGGTTTTCTTGCACGCCTTCCCTATTTCTTGGCACCAGTGACAAGACCTGCAATACTCCTTCACCTGCTGGGTGAAGTTAGGCCAGTAGGAATTCTGGGCTACCCACTGCATAGTGCGAGCGATTCCCAGATGACCAGACAAGGGAATATCATGGGCAACATTGAGCAACTGCTCACGATATCCCTGGGGAACGACAAACTGCCTGCCTAGCATCCCTCCCTCTGTCTGTACTGCCTGTGTATACATAAGTCCATTTTCCCAATAAACCTTATGTCTGCCGTCACCTCCCTGTGTGCCCTCCAAGTCTGCCCAAGCCCTCAGCTTCTCTAAACTAGGGTCACTCCTCTGAGCAGCTGCAAACCCCTCACACAGTCCCAAGGCATGGGACAGGTCCCCTTCAGTCACTAAACTAGGGTCCCTAGCACTAGCATCAGGGCCCTTAGAATCACTGTCAATCCCAACCCTCTGACAAGGGGTCACTCCTCCCTCTTCGGAGTAACCCTCTGTATCTGTGTGGTTACTTGCTACTGGGGAAATTTCTACCCCCTTCTTATCAGTCTCTTCATCTGGAGACACAGGCTGGGGAACCAGCCTCTCAGTGGTTTCCACACTGGTTTCTGTGGGATTCAGGGAACTGCTATTTTCCCTTGCTGCTTGGGTACGAGTAACTGCACATACCACCCCCCTGCTGGAGATTGTTACCCAGGATCACATCCACTGCTAATGTGTTGGCTACAGCCACCTGTTGCACAGTTCTCCCTGTTTCACCCCAGTCCAGGAGAACACTAGTGAGTGGCAATGCTTTCTCTTCACCAGTAAACCCTTGTACAGTTACGTATTTCAAACAACATGAAGTCTTGCTATATTATAGACATTAGCAGTTTGTTCCAGCTCTAGAGCTGCCCCTGAGTGAAATGGTTAAAACCATTCCAAAATAGAATTTTGGCATGAGAGCAGCTCTATCTGTGTCATTTCAAACTTGAACTGTCAGATTCTTTACTCTGCCTCAGTGAACAGTCGCTCCGGAGATTTCTCCTTCTGCTCCGTTCATTTCTCGGTTTAAAAAGTGTTTTCTCGGTTGGATTTAACCGAGAATAGTTTTATTTTAACCGCAAAACCGTTTGGTTCAAGCTATATCTGTGGTAACCGTAAGTAGATGAAGGTTTGTCTGTGTGGAACTTGTAAGTTATCGGTTCGGTTTTGAACCGATCAGTGGGTTTAAAACTCATTTAAAACTAAAAGTTACTATTTTAGAGTGCAGTTCCCGGTTCTTATCGGTTCAAAAAGCGGATTTATTCGTTTTTTTCCCAATACTCCGTGACACGGTTAGGAACCGATAAGGGTGTCTTCCCTGGCACTGCCGTTAAAGGGCAAGTTTTGGTTAGGCTGGCATTATTGTGAGAACCCAAAGAAAAACCGGGCCCACTGGGTTTCAACACTGTGATGTTTGTGGGAAGTCTTTGCCAAGGCTGACCCACACACCACACATGTTTATTGTCTGGGGTTTGACCACCTACAGTCAGACTGCCAGGTATGTAAGATTTCCTGCAGCCACCCTGGAAAAAGATTGGGCAGGCTCAGGAACAGAGGCCAAAAGTCCACTGACCCGATGGCCAGCCCAGTTCGTGCCAACCAACCAGAGGGAGTACCTCTGACCAGGGCCAGACTTCCTCGCAAAGAAAAAGCTGGTTCTGAGGAACCAATTCCAGTAAAGAAAACAAGAAAATCAGCATGTCTGAGTCCAAAATTCTTCTCCAACTGCTGCAGAGATAGCAAGAGCCATACAAATTGTCCAGTCACTGTCTCAGGGTCCGTCCGAACCACCACTATCTGGTAAAGGTCGGTTTGTCCAGTCCCAGTGGTTCAGGATTATGATATTGAGGAATTTTATGAACCAGAGAGGAGGAGGAGGATTATGAACAGTATGAATGTGGCTGGGAAGGTCTGGGTGTGCCCATTGAACGGACATCTCCCCAGACAGACCTTTAGAATCTCCCTATGCTCTCCTGAGTCCCCATCTCAGTTTATGTTTTATAAAAGTTGCTGAAACCCTCCAGCTTCCTTTAGAAGAGGCTGTGGATGAGCAAGGGAGCCTGATTTTGTAGAAATGATGGATATTCAGAGTCTAGGAGATTGTCTATTCCTTTACATAAGTCTTTTAGGAAACAAACAATTACAATTTTAAAAGCTCCTAATTCTGTGCCTCCTGTAGATGAAAAGATGGACAGAAGGTATACATCGTCAGGCCCTGATACAGAATTCCTTTCTCAGCAATGCAGTCATGTTGGGGTAGATCTTCCTGGACATAAGTCTCCACCACTCATTCACACTAGTGGGATTAGCGCCGGAGGCATTAGGACCCATCGGGAGCAAACTTTTTGCTGGAGGTCGGTTGCGAGAGGCATGGCGCGCCGAGGCGCCGGCGCTGAGCAGCGGCTCGGCGGAATGACTATCGTGACGACCTCAACCGCCTCAGTTCCCTTTTTCCACGCCGTCGAGTGCGCTTCAGTGCGACGTCGCTCGCCTGTCGGGAGTCAAACTTCAAACTAGCGCATAGTTTTCAGTTTATTTTTTTGTAACATTATCATGATAGTAGTATCGCAATTTATTCTATTTTCGTTAAACTTTAAATTTAACTTACTTGAAGAAGTCTCGGCCTACTGGACGGAGTCGACCATGAGCAGGTCAGGTGACGGTAGGGAGACTTCGTATGAAAGCTGTTCAGTCAGCCGGGCTGGGTCCGGTCAGCCTCCTTCTCCTCAGCGGGGTTCCGACAATGGTCAGTCCGATGCCCGGGGGGATGGGCGGTCCCCCCGTCAGCATAAAAATAAACGGTCACATTCTCGGCACCGTTCGGCCTCGAGCTCTTCTTCGGCCCACAGGTCAAAAAAGAGAAGGCATCACTCGAGGTCGCCCTCTGGTATGTCTGCGCGTCGACGGTCGGTTATCGCTATGCTGCCGTTCTCCTCCTTCGAGTCGCCTAACTGCCGGTGATCATCGTCGCGACGCCGAGCCCTCCCGCCTATAGGTAGGGCTCCAGATGAGCAGTTTCATCAGTGGGCGCTCTTATGGGCGATGGGCTCGGAGGTTGGTTCTCCTGCCTGGCTCGGTTGCCACGGGGGCCCCGGGCTCCTCCGGCGTCGGGTAGAGGCGGTTGGACCCTTCTCTAGTCGCGGCGCCTTCTTGGTGCCGGTGACTCTGCGCTTAGGTGTTCCCCCTCACGTGGCTGCGGCGCGGGGCCACACCGATGCCCTTATCTCCTGTTTTCTTCTCTGCTTTCCAGGTTCCTGGGGCATTTTCCGGCGCCTTCCGCTGGGTCTGTCGGCTTGTCGGCCGTTTTCGGTGCCGCTGGGCTCTCTGGCGCTATCCGCGGTGCCCGGCGTGGTCTTCGGTGCCGCCTGCAAGCGCCGTTGAGTCTGGTGGCGCCGTCGGTACGCGTGCTGCGACTTGGCGCCCGTTGGCGACCCGCCAGTCTGGCTGCGCGCTTGGTCTGGCGCCCAGCGGCAGCGCCGCTTGGTTCGGCGGCGCCATGCCCCTCGGTGCCGTTTCAACCCGTTTTGCCTTCCCGGCGGGGGCCCTCGAGGACTCTCCTTGTTTCTCTGCTATTTCCTCCTCTCTAATTTTCACTCCTTTCCTGTCAAACAGTCCTTCCTGGACCATCAGGAGATGATGTTGAGCCTGACCCAGACCTTGGTTGGGTGATGAAGTGGAGGAAACAGGATCTTTCTTTGCTACAGAGCCTGTGGTCGAGGACCTGTCCTTTAAGTCTCTGTTGAAGAACCTGAGATCCACTCTTTCTCTCCAGACTACAGACATCAATCCTAGGAAGATATTAAGACTCCAATACCTTCATGCCTCGGAGATCCCTATGGATTTGACTCCTCCGATCCAGCCTTCCTTCGAGACGCTGTCTCAAATGGTATGGAATAATCCTGCTCTTATTCCCTCAGTGGCTAAATCCATTGATAAGAGTATTCAGCTCCCAAGGATCATCCCATTTTGGCTTCCCAAGCCTGCGGATCTATTGTAGTCCTGGCAGAGAATGATAAGGTCATTCTTCCTCAAACTACTACAGCTCTGACCTATTAACAAAAGTCTCGTAAGATTGATACATTAGGTAAGAGAGTCTTTGCTGTCTCCACTCTAAGTATGTGTATTGCCAGTTATCAAGGCTATTTTCTCAGTATGAGTATATCCTGTGGCACTCTTTGAAAAGAATGGTTGAAGCTCTTCGGATTCGGACTCCAAGTCAGAGCTTCTTCTCACCATTACTAGAGTGTGAGTCCAATAACCAACAGGTCAAAGCCGCTATGGATGCTTTTGACACTGCTTCCGCTCTTAGCAGCGCAGGTATTTGTACTCGGCGCCATTCCTGGCTGCGTACTTCTGGCTTCACGAATGATACTCAGCAGCAGGTAATGGCGGCGCTGCCCTTTGATGGCTCCTTTCTTTTCGGCCCTCAGGTGGAACAAGCCTTAGAGGCCACTCAGAAGACTAGGTCGGCCATTAAGTTGGCCAGACCTCCGCCTGCTCCCTCTCGGGGGCATGTGAACAGACGTCAGTTTCATAGTCGTCAGTCCTTTCGAGGCAGAGGCAGGGGAAGCTTCCATAAAAGCCAACCTGCCCAACCTCAAAAGAAAGCGCAGCAGAAAGCGCAGGGGCCTAAAGCCCCCAGCGCCACCTTATGAATTGCTGGCCCAAGTTCCATCCACATTGCCCGAGGTGGAACTTTCTCCTCCGGTGGGAGGTCGTCTGATGTACTTCTACAACCAGTGGAAGTCCATAACTTCGGACAAATGGGTCCTTCGGATAATTCGCGAGGGTTATTCTCTCAATTTTTTGGAAACCCCCCCGAATTGTCCTCCCAGACGACAACCCAGGTTGTCGGCCTCTCAATCGAACCTTCTCACCGCCGAGATCCAAGGCCTTCTAAGCAACAGGGCAATAGAACTAGTGCCCCGCATCTGGCTGCAGGTTCTACTCCATTACTTCCTGGTTCCAAAGAAATCTGGGGAATGCGCCCATTCTAGACCTCAGAAAGTTAAACAAATTTCTCCCCAGGGAGAAATTCAAAATGATTTCCCTAGGTACCCTGTTACCCCTGCTGCATCAGCACGACTGGCTGGCCTCCCTGGATATGCAGGACGCTTACCAGCATATCCCCATCCACCCGACCACGCAAGTTCCTCAGGTTTGTAGCTCTGGGTCGGCATTATCAGTTCAGAGTCCTGCCTTTTGGGCTATCCTCGGCGCCGCAAGTTTTTACAAAGTGTTGTGCAGTTCTCGCAGCACATCTCAGGAAGATAGGACTCCGAGTGTTTCCCTACCTGGACGATTGGCTTCTAGCAAGCCCTTCCAGCCAAGGGACTTTGGAAGCCGTGCAAACGACTTCTCGTCTTCTTACGTCCATGGGAATTCTGCTGAATTTGAAAAAATCACAACTGCAGCCCTCCCAGAGACTCCTTTTCATAGGGACGCTCCTAGACACCTCTTCCGCGAAGGCTTTCCTTCCAGAGGACAGAAGACTGACATCCTTCAGATGGCCCGTTACATCGGGAGAACCAATCGGTTACAGCTCTCTCCATGCAGCGATTTGGGTCTCATGGCATCCTCGGTGTTCACTGGCCCTCCCCTGGCGGTTGCACATGAGAACCACCCAATGGATGCTCTCCACTCAGTGGTCTCCGACCTCCTCACCCCAGTCTTATCCCATCAAGGTGGCGGAGCCTCTTGAAGGTCTCTCACCTGGTGGACTCAAGAGAGCAATCTCCTGGAAGGGTTCCCTTTGCTCCCCGGATCATCAGATCTCCATCACCACAGATGCACAAGCTAATGGGATGGTGAGCTCACTGTCGCCCCTTCACACTCAAGGTGTATGGACTCAGTTCGAAACTCATCTCCATATAAATGTCCTGGAGATGAGAGCGGTCCTCTATGATCCGAGCTCTGAAGGATATCCTTTGTCACAAGAACATTCTCCTTCAAACGGACAACAAAGCTGTGATGTATTACATCAACAAGCAAGGCGGTGCTCATTCTTACCCCCTTTGCAGGGAAGCAATGAGGGTGTGTGAGTGGTGCTTGGAGCACAAGTCTCTGATTCAGGCGGTTTATCTGCCAGGTATACAAAACGATCTAGCAGACCACCTCAGCAGAACGGAGGCAGACCTCACGAGTGGTCTTCGATCCAGCCGTGAGCTCGGGTCACTATTCAAGAGTGGGGACTCCAGACCTGGACCTTTTGCATCCCCACTCAACGCAAAAACTCTCTTCTGCTCCAGAAATCCAGGGCCTGGCATTTTCTGTCAGGATGCGTTCAGGCTGCGGTGGACAAAACGCTTTCTTCACGCTTTCCACGCTTCCTCTAATCCAGAGAGTTCTCCTCAAGTTCGAGTCTCAGGGACCAAAATGATTCTCATTGCCCCTCCTGGCCTCGGCAACTATAGTTTCCTCTGCTCAACAGTATGTTGGCAGCCTCTCAGACCACTTCCCTTGCAAATCAATCTTTTGTCTCAGGATTCGTTGGTCCATCCCAACCTGAAATCACTTCACCTTCATGCTTGGCTCCTGAAGAGGTAGAAGTGAATCGGTTCAACGTCTCTCGTAGAGTCTCGGACATCCTGCTGGCTGCGCGGAAGCCAGCCAACTAAAACGTACGCTTCCAAATGGAAACGCTTTTCTCTCTGGTGTGCAAAGTCCTCTTGGAATCCCTTTTCCTGTCCTCCTGACAAAGTTCTGGAGTATCTTTTGGACCTATCAAACTCAGGTCTCCAGTACTCCACAGTTAAAGTTCACCTTAGTGCCATCTCAGCGTTCCATGAGCCAGTTTCTTCCTTGACTCTGGCTCAGCTTCCTATGGTGAAGAGATTTCTTAAGGGGATTCTTCATACCAGACCCCCTGTTAAGCGTCCAGTTGCAGCCTGGGACATTAACCTGGTGCTGGACATGCTCACTCGGAAGCCTTTCGAGCCCCTAGCTACCTATGAGCTAAAATTTCTTACCTGGAAGACTGCGTTCCTGGTGGCCATTACCTCAGCCCGCAGGGTCTCGGAGATTCATGCCTTGGTGATGGACCCTCCGTATACTGTATTCCATAAAGACAAGGT
Organism: Neoceratodus forsteri; assembly: GCA_016271365.2. NCBI lineage: Eukaryota > Metazoa > Chordata > Ceratodontiformes > Ceratodontidae > Neoceratodus > Neoceratodus forsteri. The sequence continues at coordinate 211,812,738 of CM028129.1, read as the reverse complement.
AGTTCTCCATACTCATCCTAAATTTCTTCCCAAGGTTGTGTCAGAATTCCATCTAAACCAACCTCTGGTACTTCCCTCTTACTTCACTAATTTCCAAATGAAGGGGAGCGATCGCTTCATTCCTTGGATGTTAAGAGAGCCTTGAGGTTCTATTTAGATAGAACCAAGAATTTTCACAAGACTCAGCAACTGTTTGTTTCTTTCAGCGACACCCGGCTGGGTCAACCTGTCGCTATTAGATGCATCTCATCATGGTTAGTGGCATGCCTTCGACATTGCTACTCCATGGCTCAAGATTAAATTGGAGGGTAGAGTGTAGCTCACTCTACAGGGGCGGTGTGGCATCTTTAGCGGAGATTCGCAATGTTTCAGTGCGGATATCTGCAGCCTTACGCCCTGGAGCTCAGTGCATACATTCGTTAAGCATTATGCACTGGATGTTCATGCCAGGCGACATTCCGCATTCGGCAGAACTATCCTTAATAGGCTTCTATCTTGAACACGTGAGCTCTGGCTCTCCTGCTGCCCTTTTGGGATTATCAGCTTGGTACTCTCCACTAGTGTGAATGAGTGGTGGAGACTTATGTCAGGAAGATAGGAAATTACATTACCTACCGTAATTCTTGATCTTCTGGGCAGTCTCCACCACTCATCCTGCCCCCCCTCCATCCCCGAGCTCACGCTGTGTTGGTCTTCACTCCTCAAATCTTTAGGCCGTGAGGACTTCTTTGCTGACCCTTCTTGCAGGTCCTACGGACTATCTTATGTCCGTTTTTTAAGTTGGATTTACTCTTTACGTTAGTTGCGCTGCACCTCCTTGGTAAAAAAGGTACTGAGGCGGTTGGAGGGTCGTCGTCGAGATAGTCATTGCCGCTCGAGCCGCTGCTCGCGGCGCCGTGCCTCGCGGCGCCATCTCTCGCGCCGACCCTCCAGCAAAAAGTTTGCTCCCGATGGGTCCTAGTGCCTCCGGCGCTAATCCCACTAGTGTGAATGAGTGGTGGAGACTCGTCCAAGAAGATCAAGAATTACGGTAGGTACGTAATTTTCCTTTCAGGCTGCTGCCTGTGATAAAGCTAATATTCCCTTGGCTTCACATCCTCCTGACAAGGATTCCAGGAAGATTGATGCCATGGCAAAAAAAAACAGTACATGGCAGCCTCTCTGGGACTCAGGCAAGCAAATTATATGGCTTATGTAGCTAGGTATCAGAAATCTAGATGGGATACTGTTATGCAATTGGCCAAGCAGGCCCATGGCCAGCTGGCTAGTGAACTAGAACAGGTGGCTGCTGATGGCATTGAAGCCTCTAAGGTTCAGTTTCATGCTGCTGTGGATGTTAATGATGTTTCCTCTAGGGTCATGGCCACATCTGTAGCTTTTCATTAGGTTGGCCTGGCTCAGGTGTACTAGTTTGTCACAGGATACTCAGACTAAGGCTTGGATTTTCCTGTGGTGGGAAATTCTCTGTTTGGAGAGCAGACAGAGAATTACATGAAGAAGATGGATGAATATAGGACTACTTACAAGAGTGCCCAGGCTAAGGAGTGGCAAGCCACTCCTCAAAAGCATGCCTCCATGGGTAGGGGTAGGCCTTTTCACAGGCCTTTCTACCAGACTCAGGCCTCCTCTGCCTATGCTCAGAGGGGCTTCTTCAGAGGCAGGGGCAGACGAGGGGTGGGCAGACCTGCTCCCACCCCCCAGCCTAAAGCTTCTGCGAAACAGGCACCCTGATGGGGTGCCCAGGGCCGATTCTTCTGTACCAGTGGGGGGCAGGCTGGCTTACTTCAGTCAGAATTGGACTTCTTTAACCTCAGACAAGTGGGTTCTAGAAGTAGTAAGCCAGGGTCTGGTTCTCAGCTTCAAAAAGTTTCCCAAGTTGAGAAGCAGACTTTTTCTACCTGCAAGTGCTTCAGAGACCCTCGCTCTGGAAACAGAGGTCTCATCCCTGTTAGCTCTCAGAGCAGTAGAAAGGTTCCTCCCTGCATCAGGGCAGGGTCTGTATTCAGATACTTCTACCCCAAAAAGACAGGAGAATGGCGGCCATTTTAGATCTCAGATATCTGAACAAGCATCTTTTGAAACCAAAGTTCAAAATGGTAACTCTGGCAATGATTTTACCTTCCCTAAGGTCAGGGGACTGGCTAGCCTCCCTGGACCTCAAGGATCATTTCCATGTCCTAATCAGAAGATCCCATCAAAGTACCTCAGATTCGAACTGCCCTCGGGTCATTACCAGTTCAGAGCAATGCCCTTCGGCCTTACCTCTGCTCCAAGGGTATTCATAAAAGTGTCTAGCAGTGGCAGTGGCCCACTTAAGGAGGCAGAGGATTGCTGTTTTTCCCTTATCTAGACGACTGGCTCATTGTAGGCCAGTCCCCAGAACAGGTAAATCTCACCTGCAGGTCACCCAGCAGCTTCTCACCTCCCTGGGTTTTCTGCTAAACCTACCAAAGTCGGTTCTGGAACCAGTCCAGGTACTCACCTTTATAGGGCAGAATTGGACACAAAGCTAGCCAGAGCCTTTCTTCCCCAGAAAGGTAAGGAATTTAGTGGCTCTGGCCTTTCCTTCACTCTGCAGGTCTCTCGACCAGCAAGACACTTTCTGCAGTTCCTGGGGCACATGGCTGCATCCACTGCTGTTGTGCAGGGAGCCAGATTTCAGATGAGAGACATTCAGTTTAACTTGAGAACCTTTTGGTCTCAGAGAGAGACTCCCTTTCCAAGTTGGTCCCAGTGACTCTAACCTTGATCCTAGCTCTCCAGTGGTGGCAGGATCAGAGCAATTAAGCGCGGGGTCCCTTCATTTCCCCCTTCTCAGCGACGTGACTCACTACAGATGCTTCCCTTCTGGGTTGGGGAGCCCACATGGGCGACCTTTCCACTCGGAGTTTGGTCCCCGAGGAATCTCTGCTCCACATCAATTTGCTGGAACTCAGAGCTGTCTTTTTAGCTCTTCAAGCTTTTCTGCATCTGTCCACGACAAGGTGATACAAGTCAGGACAGACAACACCACAACAATGTGGTACATCCAACAAACAGGGGCACTCGGTCTTCGGCCTTGTGCACCGAGGGCAATGAAGTTGTGGTCTCTGGCCTATTCCTGAACACTTCCCTGATAGCAGTTCATCTTCCAGGGAAGGACAATGTCTCAGCGGATGCCCTCAGCAGGATTTCCAGGGCCATCACGAATGGTCCCTGGATCCTCAAGTGCTGGGGATAGTTTTGCCAGGTGGGGCATCCTCAGATAGATCTTTTGCAGCCCCAGACAATCACAAACTTCCTCTGTTCTGTTGCAGGCCTCCAGTGCTGGGCTCAGTTCTCCTGGATGCCCTTCTTCTGGATTGGGAGGAAGTTCCTCTATGCTTTCCCCTTTCCTCTCCTATTCAAAGTACTAGTCAAAATCAGATCTCAGCCTTGCAGGGTGATTCTGATTGCCCCGGATTGGCCAGGCAGCCCTGGTACCCACTCCTTCTGTCTCTGACAGTCCATCTTCCCTGTGCCTCCCCAGGAATCACAATCTGTTGACTTGTGCCCAGGGAAGGTTTGGTATCGGACCTCAAATCCCTCAACCTCAAGGCCTGGCTCTTGAGGAGTTAGAGTTGCTGATTACACCTCTCTCAGGGTGTTCTTGAGATCTAAAGGCTTCCAGAAAGCCTTCCACTAGGAGCTACTTATAGTTCTAAATGGAAAAGGTTTTCCATTTGGTGTGCTAGAGAAAATATTTCCCAGAATCTGCTGAATTGCCCATTTGTTAGATTACATGGTACATCTTAATTCAGCATAGGTCTCAGACCAGCCTGAGAGTTCATTTGGCAGCTGTGTCTGCTTTTGTTCCAACAGGAAAGTCATCCCCTCTTTTCTCTCATCCTGTGTTTTCCAAGTTTTTTAAGGGATTACTCCATACTAATCCTCCCTTTCGGAACCGCCCCTGCTTGGGACCTTAATGTTTGCATTGCCCAGTTAATGCAACCCCCTTTTGAACCTCTGTCTTCTGCAGAGCTTAAGTACCTAACTTGGAAAACTGTTTTTCTAGTGGCTATCACTTCTGCCAGATGCATAAGTGAATTGCAAGCCTTGTCATTGGAGACTGACTTTATTTCTTTCCACAGGGATAAGGTAGTCCTTAGGACTAATAGGAAGTTTTTGCCTAAGGTGGTTTCAGATTTCCATCTTAATCAATCTATCTCCTTCAGTATTTTCACTGATCACTCCTCTTGGGTGAGAGGAGGTTGCACAACCTGGATGTTAGAGAGCTCTTAGTTATTATATAGAGCGTACCAAAGGTCACAGGTTGAATCCCTCCAACTTTTCCTTACCTATGGTGAAGTTGGGAAAGGCAAACCTGCCACTAAGAGATCAATAGCCAAGTGGATTGTCTCTTGTATCCACTTTGTTATCAGAAAGTGGGCAGAGCCCCGGGTTTGAGGGCTCATTCTACCAGGGGTACAGCTAGGTCTCTAGCTGCTGCCAGAGATATCCCTTTATTAGAGATTTGCCAGGCTGCTACTTGGAAAACGGTACACACTTTTACCAAGCATTACTCCCTGGATGTCCAGGCCAGGAGAGATGCTCGGTTTGGCACAGTTGTTCTTCAGAGCCTATTCCCTAAGTAGGTTCTGCCCCTCCTCCATGGAGGTACTGCTGTGTATTCTGCTAATGTCTATAATATAGCAAGACTTCATGTTGTTTGAAGAAAAAATTACTCACCTTAGTAATGTTTTCTTCTAATGAAATCTTATATATTATCAAACCCCAACCTGCCCTCTCAGAACCTCTACTTGGTAGGGTCACAGGCAACTTAGTGTGGGCACTCACTTATGTCCTGTTAGCATTTTGTCCCTTTGGGACTTTGGGGGTGTGTATGTGTGCACGTGTGTGTGTTTTATTATACTTATGTTCCATTTTCATATTATTAGAATGGTGTTAGTATTTCTGGTCCCCTGACTTGAGTCTTGGGTGTTGGGACCATCAATGGTTGTTATTATTTAGGTAGCCATTTGGCTAGTGTAGGTTACAGCTTCCACACAGACCTTAGTGAGTTTGGCTCGTAAGATCTGACAGTTCAAGTTTGAAATGACACAGATAGAGCTGCTCTGTGCCAAAATTCTATTTTGGAATGGTTTTAACCATTTCACTCCGGGGCAGTTCTAGAGCTGGAACAAACTGCTAATGTCTATAATATAGCAAGACTCCATTAGAAGAAACAACATTACTAAGGTGAGTAATTTTTTCTTATTGGGTATAAACTGACCAGGCTGTACCAGATCCCCCTTTATCAATGTCAGGGATGCCCCTGTGTCCCTTAACCCCTGCTTCTGTACACCATAATCTACTATGACTGGGTGCATGTGTTCCCTCATGTTCACTGGCATGCTCCCAGGAACACACAAACAACCCACTTCTTTTCTAGCACCCTGTTGTGTATTATGGCTCGCCTTTTTTTGGGGCACTGTCTGGCAATATGCCCAGTTTCCTTCCACAGCCAACATGCATTTCTTATTTCAGATAAATCTTTTCATTGAAACCTGGGGCTAACTGGTTTCGGTGGAGGCAGTGAGGGTTTTAGCTGCCCTGAAGGCGCGCTTTTCCCTTTCTGCGCTGCCACGCCTGCCCCATTCATTCTCAGAGCACGTCTGCTCTTGGCATAGCGGTCCTAGAGTTCAGCAGCCTCTTGCACTGTTTTTGGATCACAGTCTTCTAGCCAGGTTTTTTAACTCTGCTGGGCATGCCCAATAAAACTGTTCTAATAATATCACATTTTCAGTTTTATCAGCTGAGTTTGCCTCAGTTCCTTCCCACCTACGTTTTAAAAACTGACGTTGTTTTGTGGCTAGCTCCTCATAGCTCATATCAGGGCTCCTGCTGAGCTTACGGAATTTATCTCTGTATGATTCAGCAGTTAATTCAAACTTTTTTAACAGTGCAGCTTTTAACTTGCTGTAATCGTCACTGCCATCATTGTTCATTTGACCCAATGCATCCCGAGCTTTCCAGGTAAGTAGCTGGGATAGCTGGAAACTCCAGGACTCTCTTGGAATTTTAGCCTGAAAACAAACTTTTTCAAAAGAATTTAAAAAGGCATCCATGTCCTCCGCTTCCTTAAACTCGGCTATTAATTTTGAGGTCAATTTGTAACCCAGTTCTGCAGTCCCAGTTAAACCCAAGCCACTTACCTGCTCTGTTGCTGCTAGTCCTGTTACACTCAAGGTCTGGTCCCTTTCAGTCACGGTCTGTGACTCCCTGATTTGGGTATCTGCTACCATCAGGGCCTCTATGAGGTTCTGCTTTTTGGCTATCACCTCGAACAGGACTCCTCTGTCCTCGCACAACTGTTTTAAGTGTTCTGCAGTGTGCCTGCTGTAGTTGGACGCCATCTTTCCTGACTATTGCTAATCTGACTGGCACTTTAGAAAAAAAAAAAATAAATGGGTGAGAACTTGACTGTAAGCCAAGGGATATAGTTCTGTTTCCTTTTAAAATAAAACACTGCCTTTCTTTTTTCCAGTTGAGCTGAACGGTCTCAAGCTGACACACTGAATAATGAAGCTTATACCACCAAACTTTTCATGCCACCGCTGCCCACCAATCTGTCAACAAATTCACTTAGCCAGTCATCCCTCTACTCCCAAAGTGCCAACCTGTGAGTGTATTATTTATGGACAGTTAACAGTACAAGGTAACCCTCTTGTCTGTTTTGTGGGTTCGAGTCACCTTAGTCTCAAGTTCTGGGAGGGATTCAAACTGATAACCTCTTGTTAGTGTACTCAGTTATCAGGCTCAGATAATTCTGTCTTCGGGGTCCAGATATCTTTGCCTACGGGCACCTAACCAGGTCTACAAAATGAACCCTTAGAACTCTATGCAAGACCTTAGAGAACTCTAACCGTTTCCCAGTTTGGTATAACAATAAGCTCATACACAGTGTTAACTATATAACCTTTACAGCTCCACTTATATAAAAAGAAATTTCAAGGCACACCAGCAGTTTCCGTTTTAAAAAAATATATCTTTACTTTAAAATAGGAAAACAGAAAATATTACAGAACAAAATATCCCAAGACATACAGCCTTAACACAAACAGGTTAAAAGTACAAATTCCTACAAATAATAACACTCAGACTAATATTGTCTAAGGTCCTTACTTCTTAATCTTTTCAGTGCTTTGATGTTCCTCTTCTCTCAGTCAGAAATATGAAAGTGTGTTCTCAAGGTTTTCTCAGTCGTTTTAAAAAACAGTCCTGAGCCGGCCTTCTCTCTGAGGTCACCTAACTCCACCTTGGTGTAACAAAAGCTATATTTTATAACACATGATGGTCTACTAAGTTATTTAAAAAAATAGGAGATGACATAATAAATCTCATCTTCTCATGTTAACTGGTCGAAACCGGTCTGGGCTCTTGCTTCACAAACATCAAAAGTTTCTTTGATGTATTTCAGGGGCTTCCTTGGAAGGGTCTTTGGACCTTCCAAATTAGTCTGGGTCCTGCTTGGCCCAGACATCAAAGACCCTTTTATGTAATTACTGGCTATCTTTGGGAGACACCCAAAACACAGGCATGCTCTTTTCCTTTATGACACCTAGTGCAGATCAGAGGATTTCCCTGAGGATGTCATGAATGGCTAATTTTATTTCCTGGGATCAAAGCAAATTGACAAGATAATTGCACCCCAGATATCTGCAGTTTAGCTATGTCCTGTCCTTCGAACTTATCCCTGGGGGGGTTGAAGTGTCAGTTTCAGCAAGCCAGCATTTCCTCCTGCCACAGTCCATCATACAGTTTTTTATATTTACAAAAAAAATGATACAGGGATCAGAACCAGCTGTCCAAGTGTGACAACCACCACTGCAGTGAATTGAAGGGTATTTTAGCGGTCCCGGTGGTGCTGTTTACTTAATTGGGGGCCGGTGACCTGAATGAGGCTGGTGAGGAGCCTCCTCATATTATAAAAATAGAGTTTGACCAGGGCGTGTATCAGGGTTTATGAACATTAATGAGCCCTATTGCATATTAATGGGGAAGCCTGCCTGCCATCTAGGGGGACTGTGTTTTGGTGGCAGCAACAGGCTGGGGGGACATGATTAACTGTAAAATAATGACAGTGTTTAGTAGGGCACTAAAGGGGGCTATTGGACTGTGGAGTTGTAAATAAAAAGAGCTTCTCCTGGCTGCACCAGAACTGTATTTGTGGGGACATTGCATAGACTGCTGGAGGAACTGTGTGTAAGCAGCCATATTATGCTCTTTTGACCCCCGGTGGACAGCCAGACAGTTAACAGGATGCCCAAAACTGTTTGAAAGGGCTGATGGGAGAAGGTGTGTACTGTTTTTAGGCACCAAGAGACTTTTACAGTCATCAGTGAAAGAGGGCTTGTGAATGTGATTGATGACTGAAACCAACCACTCGGAGGGCAGGATTTTTGGAGAGAGATCCAAGAGATTTTGGGCAGTTGAGTCAGTCTGTTATGGGCTCTGATCAAATCCAGAGGGCTCAGTGATGTGTGAGAATACATTCTAAGGCCTTTGACAGGGCTTTAATCAGAGTTTGTCAGAGGAATAAAGGAGAAGAATTCTTGCTGTTTAGAGGAACTGTGCATGTGTGCTAATCATTCCAGGCATTTTGTTGGAGTTTGCTGGTTTAGAGGAGACTTTTGCTACAGCCACCCTGCACCAGTTTGGGACTGAGAGAATGCATGGGTTTGTACCAGTCATACGTCTGGCCCACTGCAATTTACTCTGGGTGGAGGCACTGTGCTGTTTTATATATATTTTGGGGGATAGAACCCCCGATTCTTACCCCAGGGGGTCCTTTAGCATCAGTAACATAAACCAGCTGACCAGGTAGTACTACCCTGGAGGTGTGGTTTATGTTAATTAATTAGCATCAACCAATCAGATAAGAGCTGGGGTGTGTGTGCAGAGGAGAGACTGCCTGAGAAGGCACCAGAATTTTTTCTCCGCTGACTGAACAACACTGCCTCTGAGATGTTCCCACTCAACTGGCCAAGAAAATGATTTTTTTTTTTTTTTACTTTTGTGGTAAATCTTTATCCTTTTATATTTCTTTACTTTGCTGTGTGTTTTTTGAGGTTTTATCGTGGCTCCCCTCGGTTCCTGGGAACCGCATTTATCGGTCGATTCTGCGGTTCCCTCCTATAATTTTATTCCTTTATTTTAACCATGTTTGTGTATTTTGATTGTTCCTTTTAAACTTTAAATCATGGCTCCCTTTTTTCTTTACGAACTGCAGTTTTCATTAATTTTTTTACCTCAGAATTAGCAGATCTTCCTGGACATAAAGTCTCCACCACTCAGTCACACTAATGGGACTATGCCGAATGTGCTAGGACTGAACGGGAGCCAAAAATCTTCAGGAGGGCTGGCGCCAGGGTAGGGCCACGTGGAAGTGGCACCGTGAGACCGGCTTGCTCCGTATAGGCTGCCCCCGGCGTCAACCCTCCAACTGCCTCAGTTCTGTTTTTCCCACCGTTGAGTGCACTTCAGTGACGACATTGCTCACCCGCTGGGTGTCAAATCTTCACATCTATGCGACAGCAGCTTTAGTAATTCAGTTATGATTTGTAGTATTTATTTAGGAAAAAAAAAAGAGAACATATTTCATTTTTTTCTAAAGAATACAGAAGTTCTCTTCAGCCCGCCTTCAACGGAGTCAACCTTGAACAGGGCCGGTGATGGTAGGGAGACTTCGCATGAAAGCTATGTTTCCGGCAGGGCTGGGTCCGATCCGCTGCTCTCTACAGAGGGAAGGTCTGACTATGGGCAGTCCGGTGCTCGGGAGGAAGGGCGGTCCTGCCGAAAGCACAAAAAAGAAGTGGGCCCATTCTCGATCATCGTCGGGAACCCGGCACCGCTCTGCCTCGAGCTCTTCTTCGTCCCACCAGTCGAAGAAGAAATGTTACCACTTGAGGTCACCCTCTGGTATGTCTGCACGTCGATCAATAGTAATGGGGGACAGAAGGCTGACTCAGACCCCATCGGGGTCACCTGCAGCCTCAGTTCTTAGTGTTCGACATCTTCGACATCGTAGTCCCTCTGTGACTGGGTTGAATAGGACCCTGTCCCAATTGTTATGGAGAGCTTGAATGCAGGGATCTGTTCTGTTCTTTCCTTGCCTGTCTCTTGTCTGTTTGGTTGCGCAGCCAAATTTTCCTGTGAGGCCTAGGATTTGATCACCCCTACAGTCTCTCAGTTATTTGCCTGTCATTGTCTCTCAGTCTTCCCTTGCTGTTCTGTCTTTTCCTCCCTTGTATATCTGCTGGTATAAAAATATATGCAAATCATTATGTGGAAATGTAACTAATATTGGGATCCCATTGTTTAGAAATTATATAGTGTTACTGTTGAAATGCATATAATTATAGTTCAAACAACATGAAGTCTTGCTGTATTCTGACATTATGCAGTTAGCCCCAGCACTTGAACTGCTCCAGAGAGGAAAGAGTTAACTTTATGCCAGAGCATAGAACGTTGAGCTCGAGCTCGGTTCAAACCTCTGTCTGCTGCACTTTCAAGTGTAACCGTCAGATTCTTTACTCCGTCTAACTGAACAGTCACTCTGGAGAAATCTCCTTCGCTTGTCAGTTCGGTCTCAGTAAAACGTCGGTTTTAAACAGCAAATTTTATTGTTTTTTTTGGTTCAGATCCCTGTTTGCGGTTCAGTAAGTGTTGTAGGTAGTGGACATTAGTTTTATTTTCTGTGTGTGGAAATTGTAAAAACTTTTCAATCGGTCTGGCTGGAACCAATTGATTTTTCTTTCTTTATTCTGTAAAGTCTTTGGTTTATTTGTATTAGTGTGAGGTACCGGTCCTTATCGGTTTCAAAAAACCATATTTTTTGACATTTTATTGGTAACCAATAAGAGGGTCTTGCCTGGCTTTAAAACTGCTAAAGCGTAAGTGGATAGGATGGCCATGTCTGAGAAACCCAAAAGAAAAACCGGGCCCACTGGGTTTCAGCACTGTAGTGAGTGTGGGGATGCCTTTGCTAAGGCAGACCCTCACACCACCTGTGTGTATTGTCTGGGGTTTGACCACCTCAAGTCAGACTGCCAGATATGCAAGAATTTCCCGAAGGCTGTCCTGGACAAGAGATTGGGTAGGCTTAGGGAAAAGGAGGCCGAGATGTCCGCTGATCCGTATGGCCAGCCCGGTTCGGTTCCGACCGAACCTGAGGGAGTGCCCACTGACCTGGGCGATACTTCCTCAGGCAAAAGGAGAGCCAATCCTGAGGGGTTGGTTCCGTCTAAAAGAAAAAAGAAATCCACCAGTTTGGATCCAGAACCGTCATGTCCAACCACCGAAAAAATTGCCAGGGCGATTAGCATAGTAGAATCACTCCGTTCGGTTCCAGCCGATCTGGCGCCTACGGGTAGGTGCTCAGTTCGGTCGGTTCCTCCAGTTCCGGAATATTTTCCGGATGATTACTATGAACCAGATTTGGAAGGGGAAGAAGTATTCGACGATGATGATGATGATGGTGGTGTGGAAGGCCTGATGAGCCCATTGAACCGGACATCTCCCCAGACAGGCCTTCCAATGTTTCCCCTCCCAGGCTTTCTGAGTCCCCTTCCCACTATTTGATTTACAAAAAAGTGGCAGAGACCCTCCAGCTCCCTCTGGTTGAAGCTGTTGAGGAACAAGAGGAGCCTGATTATGTAGAGATGATGGCCATCCCAGAGTCCAAAAGGCTGTCTATTCACCTCCATAAATCTTTTGGGAAATGGACACAAAAAATCCTTCAGACACCAAATTCATTACCTCTGTGGACAAGAGAATGGACAGGAGGTATATGCTGTCAGGCTCAGGTACAGAGTACTTGTACCAACAATGCAGCCATGTTGGGGTCGTGCAGGATGCAGCCTGTGACAAGGCTAATATACCTTTGGCTTCACACCCCCCAGATAAAGACTCAAGGAAGGTGGATACTGTGGCCAAGAAACAGCACTTGGCATCCTCCTTGGGACTCAGGCAGGCAAACTATATGGCCTACACAGCGAGATACCAGAAGTCCAGGTGGGATACTGTTCTGGAGCTGACTAAACAGGCTTTCCCCCAGCTAGCCAAAGAGCTGGAGGAGGTGGTTGCTGATGGGGTTGAGGCATCCAAAGTCCAGTTTCATGCTGCTGTGGACTCTAATGATGTTTCATCATGAGTCATGGCTACATCTGTGTCTCTTAGGAGATTTGCTTGGCTCAGATGTTCTAGCCTCTCACAGGACACCCAGGCTAAGGCCATGGATTTCCCTGTGGTGGATAATTCTTTGTTTGGGGAGCAGACAGAGAATTACATGAAAAAGATGGACGAGTGTAGGACCACCTACAGGAGTACACAGGCCAAGGAAAGGCAGGCAACTCCTCAGAAGCAGCAATCTAGGGGCAGGGGCAGGCCTTTTCACGAGCCTTTCTACCAGACACAGGTCTCCTCTCCTTTTCCTCAGAGGGGGTTGTTCAGAGGGAGAGGCAGAAGGGGGATGACCAGGGCTGCATCCTCCTCTCAGTCCAAGGCTCCTGCCAAGCAGACACCCTGATGTGTCAGCCCGGGTTGACTCCCCCTTTCCAGTAGGAGGCAGGCTGGCTTACTACTTCCAGGCCTGGAAGTCTGTTACCTCAGATATGTGGGTCCTGGAGGTAGTGAGCCAGGGACTGGCTCTCAGCTTCAAAAAATTTCGAAAGTTGAGGGCCAGGTCTTTTCCACCTGCAAACATCTCCAAAACCATTGCTCTAGAGGTAGAGGTTTCCTCTCTGCTGTCTCTCAGAGCCATAGAGAGAGTTCCTACTACACACAGGGGCAAAGGTCTGTACTCCAGACACTTCCTTACCCCGAAAAAGATAGGACAGTGGCGGCCCATCCTAGATCTAAGATACTTAAACAAGCACTTAGTCAAGCCAAAATTCAAAATGGTGACTCTGAGAATAATTCTTCCCTCTCTGAGGCCAGGGGATTGGTTAGCCTTCCTGGACCTCAAAGTTGCCTATTTTCACATTCCCATCAGGTGCTCTCACATTTGTACCTCCGGTTCGAACTGCCTTCAGGCCATTATCAGTTCAGAGCAATGCCCTTCGGACAAACATCAGCACCAAGGGTGTTCACAAAATGCCCAGCAGTAGTAGTGGCCTTTCTTAGGAGACAAAACAATTCCATATTTCCATACCTGGATGACTGGCTCATTGTGGGGCAGTCTTCAGACCAAGACAAGTCAAACCTGCAAGTGACTCAACAATTGCTCACTTCTCTGGGATTCCTCCTCAATCTTCCAAAGTCAATTCTCGAACCAGTGCAACTCCTGACCTTCATAGGGGTAGAGCTGGACAATGTCCAAGCAAAGGCTTTTCTTCCTCAGACAAGGGTAAAGGCCCTTGCAGATCCAGTTTCTTCTTTTCGCCTTCTGGTGTCTCGACCAGCAAGGCATTTTCTTCAACTCCTGGACCACATGGCACCTTCCACTGCAGTGGTGCAAGGGGCCAGATTTCAGATGAGGGACATCCAGTTCCACTTGAGGGCTTTTTGGTCTCAGAAAAGAGATCCTCTAACCAAACTGATTCCAGTGACTCAGACTCTGATCCAGTCTCTCCAATGGTGGTTGGATCAGGACAACCTCAGACAAGGAGTCCCATTCATCACACAGACTCATTCTGTGGTACTAACCACAGATGCTTCTCTCCTAGGGTGGGGAGCTCACTTGGGAGTTCTCACAGCTCAGGGATTGTGCCCCCCCAGGAGTCTCTTCTTCATATCAGTGTTCTGGAGCTCAGGGCAGTGTACGTGGCTCTACAAGCTTTGTTGGACTCAGTACAGAACAAGGTGGTTCAGGCCAGGACAGACAACACCACCACCATGTGGTACATCAACAAGCAGTGAGGCACTCAGTCTATGGCCTTGTGCACTGAAGCCATGAAATTATGGTCCCTGGCTTATTCTCTACAGACATCTCTGGTAGCAGTCCACCTTCCAGGGAAGAACAATGTGCTAGCAGATGCTCTGAGCAGGATATCTCAGGGTCATTACGAATGGCTCCTGGATCCCCTAGTGTTAAAGTGTTTTTTTCAATATGGAGCACTCCAGAGATAGATCTCTTTGCAGCTCCAGACAATCACCAACTTCCTCTCTTCTATTGCAGACCCCCAGTCTTGGGCTCAGTCCCCCTGTATGCTCTACTTCTGGATTGGGAGTGGAAATTTCTGTATGCCTTTCCTCCCTTTCCTCTGTTGTTCGAGGTTCTGGTCAAGATAAGGTCACAATCGTGCAAAGTATTCCTGATTGCTCCAGACTGTGCCAGGTAGCCTTGGTAGCCTCTATAGAAACATAGAAACATAGAATATGACGGCAGATAAGGACCGCTTGGCCCACCCAGTCTGCCCATTTCCCTATTTACTGGATAAGCTGCAGATCCTAGTTAACCAGCAGCCTACTTCTTCCCACCCCCAACCCCTAGAATGGCCTTATGACTGTCCCATGCATGCTTGAATTCCACCACTGTTTTTGACTCCACAACCTCCTCTGTTGCTGTCCCTAGCACTCCATCTTCCCATATCTCTTCCCAAGAATCACAAACTGTTAACCTCCTCTCAGGGAAGATTTGGTATCCCAACCTTCGGTCTCTCAACCTCAAGGCGTGGCTCTTGAAGAGTTAGAATTTGCAAGCCTGCATGTGTCTCAGGGGGTTCTGGATATTCTCAAAGGCTCTCGGAAACCTGTCATCAGAAAAACGTATAATTCCAAATGGAAAAGATTCAGTATTTGGAGTTCCAATAAGCAGATATCTCCAGATACTGCTGATTTGCTACAGTTCTGGATTATATGGTTTATCTTAATGGCTTAGGCCTCATACCAGCTACCCTGAAAGTACACTTGGCAGCTGTTTCTGTATTTCTGTCAGTGGAGAAGGTTTCCTCAGTAGCATTTCATCCTGTTTTCTGTAAATTCTTTAAAGGATTGCTCCATACCAGTCTTCCTTTTAAGGATCCTACTCCTGCTTGGGATCTTAATGTTTGCATTGCTCAGCTTATGAAACCCCCCTTTTGAGCCTTTGGCCTCAGCAGAACTTAAGTACTTGATTGGAAAACTGTGTTCCTGGTAGCTATTACCTCTCCCTGGCGTATCAGTGAATTACAAGCTCTGTCAGTGGAGCCTGATTTTATCTCATTCCATAGAGATAAGGTGGTCCTTAGAACTAACAGGAGGTTCTTACCCAAAGTGGTTTCAGATTTTCATCTGAACCAGTCTATGTCTCTTCCTGTCTTTTTCACTGATCATTCTTCTTCAGGGGAGAGAAGGTTACACAGCTTGGATGTTAAGAGGGCACTTAGCTACTACACTGAGCGCACTAAGGCACTTAGGTTTGACTGTCCTCGGTTGTTTCTCTCTTATGGTGAAGTGGGAAAGGGCAAACCTGCTACAAAGATCTGCAACATGGTTGATACACAAGGTGGGGTGGAAGGGATGAAAAGGGACTTGGCAAGGTTGGAGGAATGGTCAAATAGGTGGCAGCTCAGATTCAATGCAAAAAAGTGCAAGGTAATGCATCTGGGATACAAAAACCCAGGGGAGGAGTACACAATGGGGGGTGAGTTAATAACAACAACAAAAATCGAAAGAAACCTAGGAGTAATTATATCAGATGACTTAAAGGTGGGCAAGCAATGTGAGAAGGCAGTAAGGAGGGCTGGAGGGATACTGGGATGCATTGCGAGAGGCATCAACTGTAGAAAACAGAAAGTTGTCATCCCTCTGTACAGACAGTTAGTGAGACCCCATTTGGAGTACTGTGTGCAATTCTGGAGACCCCATCTCCGCAAAGACATAGACAGAGTGGAGGCTGTTCAGAGAAGGGCAACCAAAATGGTGCAGGGTCTGCACCAGAAGACATGCGAGGAGAGACTAAAGCAGCTTAATATGTATACCCTTGAAGAAAGGAGGGAGAGGGGGACATGATAGAAACTTTCAAGTATCTCAAGGGAATTAACAAAGTACAAAAAGTAGCATCTTTCAGAAGAAGAGATGTGCAAGAACAAGGGGCAGAATTTGAAGATAATGGGGACGCTCAGAGGTAATGTTAGAGTATTTTTCACAGAGAGGGTTGTGGATGCATGAGACAGCCTT
This sequence comes from Neoceratodus forsteri, assembly GCA_016271365.2. Taxonomy (NCBI): domain Eukaryota; kingdom Metazoa; phylum Chordata; order Ceratodontiformes; family Ceratodontidae; genus Neoceratodus; species Neoceratodus forsteri. Next base: position 211,796,619 of record CM028129.1, on the reverse strand, counting down.
CCTGAGGAGGTTGTGGAGTCAGGAACAGTGGGAGAATTCAAGAATGCATGGGACAGGCATAAAACAATTCTAGTGGGGGGTAGGAGGAAGTAAGCCGTTGATTAACTAGAATCGGCAGCTTATCAATCAGGTAGGGAAATGGGCAGACTAGGTGGGCCAAGCGATCCTTATCTGCCGTCAAATTCTATGTTTCTATGTAAGAGGACTATTGCCAGGTGGATTGTCTCTTGTATACAATTCTGCTATGAGAAGCTAGGCAAAATACCCCATTCAGGCCTGAGGGCTCATTCGACTAGCGGTACAGCTGCTTCTCTGGCAGCTGCCAGAGATACACCATTATTAGAAATACGCAAAGCAGCCACCTGGAAAACAGTCCATACATTCACCAAGCATTACTCCCTGGATATCCAGGCTAGGAGTGATGCTAGGTTTGGTACAGCAGTACTGCAGATCCAATTCCTAAAATAGGTTCGTCCCTCTTCAATGGAGGTACTGGTTTGTAGTCTGCACAATGTCAGAATACAGCACGACTTCTTGTTGTTTGAAGAAAAAATTACTCACCTTAGTAATTGTGTTTGTTCTAATGGAGTCTTGCTGTATTCTGACCTTCCTCTCTGCCTCCCCTCTCAGAACCTGGTTTTTGGGAAGTGGACTGGCAGATACAGTGCTGCACCTCAGGGGTGCACTTAGCACTCCCCCCTGTATAGAGAGGGGGAGTGGGTTATGTTTATATTGTTCTTTTGTAGTTATGTCGTACTACCTAGTTTTTGTTTTGGAGTTCTCAACTTGAGTCTTTTGGGGACCCAAAACAGTTGGTTTCCTGTTGGATAGTAGATTTGCAATTTCCACCTAGCAGGTGTAGTTGGTATTAGCGTTTAAGAATCTGACTGTTACATTTGAAAATTGCAGCAGATAGAGGTTTGAACCGAGCTCGAGTTCAATGTTCTATGCTCTGGCATAGAGTTAACTCTTTCCTCTCCAGAGCAGTTCAAGTGCTGGGGCTAACTGCACAATGTCAGAATACAGCAAGACTCCATTAGAAGAAACACAATTACTAAGGTGAGTATTTTTTTCTTTGAGATGAGTACATATAGTTATTGGGAACTCAAGGGGTTAACCTGAAATGCAATATTTAAGCCTTTTGTGGAAGCTGTGGAAAAGGGGCCTCGGTTCTGGGACATTGTGTGCTAGCTGCACCTGCTTGATATATACAGATATATATAGAAAAAAACAGGATGCTTGTTAAGGAGGGGGATTGCAAAGGAATATAAGACAGAGTTGCAATTTCTTGCAAGATAGACACAGAGACTGAAGAAAAACTCAGACGGATCTTCTCTGTTTATTCTGCCTGTTTAAATAGTTCTTCTGAACAGTTTTATTTTTTTATGTTACTGCTAGTGTTAATAAATACTTTTTGCGAATTCTACTACTGCTCCGGTTTTTTTCATATGCTTCCTGACCTGTGCCTTGATGACACTCTCCCCGTCCCCTGGGGGTCCTCTGGTGAGCAGTTTCATCATTGGGCCGCTCTTATGGAGCAGTAGGTTTGGCGGTTGTCCCACCTTTCTGAGCCTGTGGAGTTTACCATGGGGCCTTTGGACCCAGGAGCCTCGAACCCGCAGGCAGGGTGGTTGAGTCTACCTAGTCACACGGCACCTTCTCTGGTGCCATCGACAACACACTCTTGTGCTTTTCTCCCTCACATGGCTGTGGCACAGGGGCCAGCACAGGTACCATTTTCTCCTACTTTTTCATATCTTCATCCTTGGGTGTACCAAGAGTTGGATTGGGGTCGCCGGGCAGTTGCGCGGCACTGGTTATGTTGCTGCCTTCAACTCCGGTCTTGGCGGCACTGCACTTGGTGCCAGGATTCTCGACTCCAATTCGAGGAGCACCTCCTCCTGCTTTCTTTCTTCCCTTTCCTTTATATACTATCCCTCCTGGGCTAGTAGAAGATGACATTGAGCCTGATCCTGATCTGTGATTAGGAGATGACTTTGATGAAGATTCATCCTTCGGAGTGTAATGTAATGTAACGTAAAATGTATTTATATAAGGCACCCTTCCTATGCTCAGGGCACCCTTACAATAATTACAACAATATGGAGGCAGTATAGCACAGTGGTCTAAGGCTCTGAGCTGCAAATCTGGTGACATCCAGCAGACCAGACCTGGGTTTGAATCCCACAGCTTCCACTTGCATACTGTGTGACCCTGAGCAAGTCACTTAACCTCCTTGTGCTCCCAGGTCGCTCCTGTAAAAAAGCTTTCAGCTTAGTGTGCTATACCTGGTTAAACAACTAAAAAAAAAAAAAAATATTTAAAATACATAGCATTAATAAAACATATACATCAAGTATCTAGGAATGCTTGATAAAACAAAAAGGTTTTTAGGGATTTTTAAAGCTTTTTACAATCAGGCTACCTCATATCTGATGAGGTAGAAAATTCCACAGGGTAGGTGCCATAAAGGCAAAAGATCTTCCACCGGATGTTTTCAGAATCACCCTGTGAATCTGTAGCAATCCCTCGTCAGAGGGTCAGAGTGAGCGACAGGAACAGTAAGAAGACAGCAGTTCTTTCGGGTAGTGAGGTCCCAACTCCTGTAGGGCCTTATAGGTCAGCCACGTGACCTTGAAGGTAATCCGCCACTGTATAGGCAGCCAGTGCAGATCCCGGTGTCATATGACTGGATCTAGGGACCCCAGTCAATAACCTGGCCGCTTCGTTCTGCACCAACTGCAAGCAGCGGATATCCACCCCTGGCAGCCCTAGATAGAGGGCATTGCAGTAGTCAAAACGACTGGTAACTAAGGTGTGGACCAAGGTAGGAAGATCTTTTGGGTGGAACCAGGTGTTTCACCCGGGCTATATTCCTTAGATGAAAAAAGGAAGACTTGACTACGGCCGACACCTGCGCCCTCAGAGTCAAGCCTTCATCAAATATAACACCTAGGTTATGCATCTGGCTAAAGGCCATAAGCGGGGTCCTCCCCAGACATAAACCTGAGTTCTTCTCCACCCATGCCCCTAACATCCTAACTCCAGAATCCACCACCAATATCTCTGTCTTACCTGGGTTCAACCGAAGCCAACTGGTACTCATCCAGTTCTGTATCTTCAGTAGTCAGTTGTTGAACACTGTGATTGAATCAGACTCCCGTTCAGGTTCAAAAGACATGTAGAGCTGAGAATCATCAGCATAGCAATGAAAACTCAGCCCATACCATCTTATAATGTCCCCCAATGGAAGCATATACACTGCGAATAACATAGGGGACAACACCAAACCCTGTGGAACCCCACAGAGCAGGCAGCAAGGAGCTGAGGAATAAATCCCTGACACCGCTTTCTGAGACCTGCCCTCAAGGAATGATTGAAACCAACTGTGGACTGCTCCCCTCAGTCCACATAAAACCCACAGGCGTTCGAGCATCACCCCATGATCCACAGTGTCAAACGCTGCTGAGAGATCAAGGAGAACCAAGATGGACCAGGCTATCCGATCTCTTGCCATCAGGAGATCATTTAGCACTTGGACAAGGGCTGTCTCAGTGCTATTTCTTTTCCTGAAGCCAGACTGGAGAGCGTCATAGATATTGTGGTTGGTCAAATGATCCTCCAGCTGCAGAGCGACCACCTTCTCGATAACTTTCCCTACAAAGGGTAAGTTCGTGACCGGTCTGTAGTTTACTAGGCAGTCGGGATCAAGGGAGGGCTTTTTCAGACGGGGGCAAACTACAGCCTCCAATAAGGGATCCAGAAAGATCCCTCTCTCCATTGAAACCGGCACTATCCCAGTAAGGATCGGGCCGATAACCTCTACACACTCCACTAGGAGGTGAGTAGGGCCTAGATCCAAACTACAGTAGGTGGTCGCCAGAGTCTGGACAATCCTCACTATATCCGTGACTGCCGGTTGGCTAAAGGTGAACAAAGCCAACTGGGTATCAGTACCATCCGACTGACCCATGCAAGGCCCAGTGGCAGGACGCTGGCTGATCTCATCCCTGATGGTAGACATCTTATCAGCAAAGAATTGAGCAGACTCCTCACACTGTACTTGTGACAAAGCTCGACCAGTCTGAAGACAGGTTGGATTTCACAGTCTGTCCGTAGTCCGGAAGAGCTGGGCTGGCCTGTTCCTCGCTGTAGCAATTTCCATGGACAGGAATTCTGCTTTCTTATGGGAAATTGCTGATTGGTACTTATTATAATGATCCAACAATCTAAGTCTTTCCACCTCCAGGCGAGTTTTCCGCCAGCGTTTTTCCAATCTTCGCCGCTCCTCTCCTCAGCCCACGGATCTCACTGGTAAACCAGGAAGCCCCCAAGCGCAGAGTAAGGGGGTGAACTCAAGTTGGAGCAGTGACATCCAGGGCCCCTACAATGGCCCTATTATAGGCCTGCACCAGGGGCCCTGGGTCAGTGCTATTCATTGGTAATCCCGAGAAGTCCAGCTCTGTCATTAGGCCTTCCGAGGTAACTCCTCTCAAAGGATAGAACAGTACTAACTGCTTAGGGGCAGGCCTCTTTTGGGGGGGCTGCAAAACTGAATCTTAGGGCATGATGATCAGACCAACCAATTGGCTCCACCTCCACATGAGAGACCTCCATCCCCAGATGTAATATCAAGTCCAACGAGTGTCCCCCCTCATGGATTGCAGAGGTAATAACTCGAGTCAGGCCCAATGAATCCATCAATTGGAGGAGTTTTTTTTCCAAAAGGCGAGAGTTCATTGTCGACCCAGGCATTGAAGTCCTCCAGAATTATGGGAGACTACAATACCATCTTGACGATGAAGTCCACAACCTCCCTCAGGAACTCCCTCCCATCACCTGGTGGACGGTAAATGAGAAGTATCCTGTAGCCTGCACCTGCACCTACTATACACTCAAAGGAGTTAGTACATCCAGCTGGCACCTCCCTAAGATCCAGTTCCTTTCTAAAACAGACTGCAACCCCCCCACCCCTACGATCCACTCTCGGGCGGTGAATCACTGATAACATGGCCAGGACCGCAGACTCCAAAATAGGGCCCACATTCTTATCAAGCTAGGTCTTGGTGATGCAAGCCAGGTCAACAGAACCAATAAGATCCGCAACTACTGCGGTCTTATTCCTGATAGACTTGGCATTACTTAACTCCGCCCCAAAGGAATGAGAGTCCAATGATGACGCCACTGCCTGCCTGACTAAGTCAGAACCCTTGGGTATGGGCACAAGACAAGGAAGACCTCTTTCCTGCACCCATTTTGCCCCATGATGTCTCTTGGTTCTCACTGTCTTTAACCGTCCACTCCTTTCCCATTCCCCCCAAGAGTTCGAGGATCTCAGACTCCTCGCACTCCTCCATCTCAATATGCCAAAAACTCGGCATCTATTATACACTTCAGGAAGGACTGCGGAAATTCAAAAGGGTGGAGATCCTTCAGTCTTGAGGGGGAGTACCGCCTGACTGTATCCCTAATACCCCAACACATATCCACAACACGTCCTAGAACCCAGTAACACTTCTTCCCTTCTTAGCCCTCTGCTTCAGCGGAGCTTCTGGTCAAGGACCTGTCCTTTAAGTCTCTACTGAAGAATATGAATTCCACCCTCCCTCTCTAGACTTCGGTGATTGATCTGGGGAAGTTGTATCTTCAATATTTGCATGTCCCAGAGATCCCTGTGGAATTGACTCCTCCAGTACAGCCCTCTTTCAAGACTCTCTCACAAGTGGTGTGGGACAATCCGGTACTTATTCCTTCTATGGCTGAATCCATAGACAGGAATTATGCTTCACCTAAGGATCGACCAATCCTGGCCTCTCAAGCTTTTGCTGACGCTGTAGTGGTCTTGGCAGAAAATGACAAAGCCGTTCTCCCTCAGGAGTCTACGGCTCATCCAGTAAACAAAAAATCTCATAAGATTGACACCCTGGGGAAACGAGTCTTCACCGCCGCTACCCTAGGTATGCGTATTGCTAGCTACCAGGGCTATTTTTCACAATATGAGCATACCCTCTGGCATTCGCTAAAAGCCACTATGGAGACTATCTCAGAGTTGGACGTTACCTCAGAGCCTCTCCAAACTATCACTAGAGGGTATTGAGTCCAATAATCAGCAACTCAAGGCAACTGTGGATGTCTTTGACACTGCTTCTAGAGCAGCAGCAGGGATATGCACCCAACACCATTCGTGGTTATGAACCTCGGGGTTCACAAATGATGCCCAGCCAAGAGTCATGAATTTACCATTTGATGGGGCATATCTATTCAGCCCACAGATGGAGCAGACACTCGAGACCACACAGAAAACTAGGACGGCTATCAAAACAGCTTGACCGGCCCTTGCTGCCCCTCAAAGGGGCAGGAACCGCCGGCAGTTTCATAACCATCAGTCCTTTCGTGGTAAAGGCAGAGGGGACTTCAAGAAAAACCAGGCCCCTCAGCTGCAAAAGAAAATGCAGCAGAAGGCACAGGGCCCGAAAGCGCCTAGTGCCACCCACTGAGATTCCAGCCCAGGTCCCTCCTCAGCTGTCCGAAGGGGACTCTTCTTTGGCAGTAGGGGGCATCTGACTCAGTTTTACAGTCAATGGAAGTCAGTCACTTCAGACAAATGGGTTCTCAAGATAAGCTGCGAGGGTTATTCTCTGAATTTTTCAGATACCCTTCCAGATCATCCACCCAAACGACAGCCCAGGCTGTCGGTTACTCAGTAAGACCTCCTTGCTTCTGAGATTCGAGGCCTTCTGAACAACAGGGCAGTAGGCATAGTTCCACAAGACCAACGCAACACAGGTTTCAAACAACATGAAGTCTTGGTGTATTCAGACATAATGCAGTTAGCCCCAGCACTTGAACTGTCCCAGAGAGGAAAGAGTTAACTCTATGCAGAAGCATACAACGTTGAGCTCGAGCTCGGTTTTCAAACCTCTGTCTGTGGTACTTCCCAGTGTAACCGTCAGATTCTTTACTCTGCCTAACAGTGAAGTCACTCCGGAGATTTCCTCTGCTCAGTTTGGTAAAAGAAAAATAAAGCGTTTTGTTATTTTCAGATTTCCAGCCTCTGTCTACGGTACAGATAGTATGTAAATAGGTAGTGACTGTGTTTTATTTTGCTAAAAAGAGTGGAAATTGTCTTTCTTTGGTTTCTTTCCAGTCGGTCCCGTTTGGAACTGACTTTATAAACATTTTTCTGTCTTTCTGGGATTAGTGTGGTGTTCCGGTACCGATCGGTTTCAAAAGAACCCGACTTTTGCTGGTTCTTTTAAAAAGCCTGTGACACGGTTTGTAACCGATCGGTTGCTTTATTACCTGGATTGAAAGCTTCTATATATAGAATAGTGTATGGTTGTCCATACGCAACAAGGGTATATTGCCATCAAGGGGATATGATGGCGTCGGACCTGCAGAGCTGACTCGAGGTCATCAATGACATCATATCCCCAAGATGGCAACAGCCCTGTTGTGTATGGACAACCATACACTGTTTTATATAGTATATGGTCCCCCAAAATATACTAAATTTATCATTTCACAAGGTTTAATTGTAGTTGCTCTTTCATACCTTGTATTTACGCTACCGCTCCTCGGTGCAGTCCCGCTCTACTCCCAAATCCAGTTCTCGCTGCTGTACTGCTCTGCTCCTTCCCGCTATTATTTATGGATGCCACTGATTTAAAATAAAAAGGCAAAGTGGCAGTTTGGACACACAGAGCTCACTCAGTCAGTGTACAAACTGTCTAATGCGACTGCTTGCCCGTCCGCTCGCTAACCGGCACCACCATTTTAATTTTGTTTGTTTTTTAACTGAGCTGTTTCCACCAATCAAGTGGCAGATGAAGGCTAAAAAGTTGTTGTACTATCGATGTGATGTCAGAACCATAGTACAACAACTTTTCTGACCTTTGAACTGTCCTACAACAAGATTTGGATAACCTTTGTTTTCCATACACAATAAGCCTTGACCATATACTATAGGGTAATTTGTTAGGTTGGCCATGTCTGAGAAACCCAAGAAGAAAACCAGTCCCACTGGGTTTCAACACTGTACTTAGTGTGGGGAGGCTTTTGCTAAGGCCAACCCCCACCTCATCTGTGTTTATTGTCTGGGGTTTGACCACCTCAAGTCAGACTGCCAAATCTGTAAGAACTTTCCTAAAACCACTCTTGATAAAAGACTGAGTAGGCTGAAGGAAAGGGAGGCTGAGAAGTCCGTAGATCGGGATGGCCAGCCCAGTTCGGTTGCGGCCAAACCTGAGGAGGTGCCTACTGACCTAGGCGATACCTCCTCGGGCAAAAGGAGAGCCGACCCCGAGGGGTCAGTTCCGTCAAAGAAAGAGTGCAAGTCTGCTGGTTCGGATCCTGTATCCCACTCTCCAACTGTGGACGAAATAGCCAAAGTGATTAGTATTGTCCAATCGCTTAGACTGGTTCCGTCTGAACCGATACCGCCGGTTCGGCGTTCGGTACGGCCGGATCCATCTTCTCCGGATTATGACCCAGATACTTATTATGAGGAGTGGGTGGGAGAGAGAGACAAAGACTATCCCTGTGATGATGATGACGATGAAAGGAGTCTGGATGTGCCCATTGAACCGGACATCTCCCCAGACAGGCCCTCAGGTGTCTCTCTCCTCCCAGGCTCTCTGAGTCCCCTTCATACTTTTTGTTCTACAAAAAGGTGGCACAAACCCTGCAGCTTCCCTTGGTTGAAGCAGCAGAGGAGGATGAAGAGCCCGATTTTGTGAAAATGATGGACATCCCAGAGTCCAAAAAGCTGTCTATCCCTCTTCATAAATCTTTGGGGAAACAGACACACAAAATTTTACAAACCCCTAATTCAATACCTCCTGTGGTTAAAAGAATGGACAGGAGGTATTCGTTATCAGGGTCAGCTGTGGAGTTCCTTTATAGTCATTGCAGCCATGTTGGGGTAGTGCAGGCTGCAGCCTGTAACAGGGCTAACAGTCCTTTGGCTTCACTCTCGCTGGATAAGGACTCCAGGAAAGTGGATGCCATGGCCAAAAAACAGTATTTAGCATCCTCTTTGGGACTCAGGCAGGCTACTTATACGGCCTACACAGCCAGGTACCAGAAATCCAGATGAGACACGGTTCTGGAACTGGCTAAACAGGCCTCTCCCCAGCTAGCCAAGGAGCTGGAGGTGGTGGCTGCTGATGGAACTGAGGCATCCAAAATGCTATTTCATGCTGCTGTGGACTCCAATGATGTGGTATCTAGAGTCATGGCTACATCTGTGTCTCTCAGAAGACATGCTTGGCTCAGATGTACTAGCCTTTCACAGGATACCCAGACTAAGGCCATGGATTTTCCTGTGGTAGGTAACTCTCTGTTTGGGGAGCAGACAGAGGCTTACATGAAGAAAATGGATGAATATAGGACCACGTACAGGAGGGCACAGGCCAAGAAAAGGCAGGCCACTCTGCACAAGCAGCAGTCTAGGGGCAGGGGCAGGCCCTTTCAAAGGCCTTTTTACCAAGCCCAGGCCTCCTCTCCCTTCCCACAGAGGGGGTTCTTCAGAGGGAGGGGTAGGAGGGGGGACGAGCAGGGCTGCTCCCTTCCTCCTCCTCCTCTCAGTCTAAGGCTTCTGCCAAGCAGGCACCCTGATGTGTCAGCCCGGGTCGACTCCCCATTTCCAGTAGGAGGCAGGCTAGCTTACTACTTCCAGGCCTGGAAGTCTGTGACCTCAGACAAGTGGGTCCTGGAAGTAGTAAGCCAGGGACTGGCCCTCAGCTTCAAAACATTTCCAAAAAGAAGGGCCAAGTCTTTTCCACCGCATCAGTCTCAGAAACCCTTGCCCTAGAGGCAGAGGTTTCCTCTCTTCTAGCTGTCAGAGCTATAGAGAAGATTCCTACTCAACGCAAGGGAAAAGGACTGCATTCTAGGTACTTCCTTACCCCAAAGAAAACAGGGGAGTGGCGACCCATCCTAGACCTAAGGTATCTGAACAAACGCATTTCAAAGCCCAAAGTCAAAATGGTAACTCTGGGAATAATCCTTCCCTCTCTAAGGCCAGGGGATTGGCTAGCATCTCTGGACCTCAAGGATGCCTACTTCCATATTCCTATCAGGTACTCCCACAGAAAATACCTCTGGTTCGAGTTGCCTTCAGGTCATTACCAATTCAGAGCCATGCCATTCGGTCTAATATCAGCTCCAAGGGTGTTTACAAAGTGCCTTGCAGTAGTGGTGGCTTACGTCAGAAGACAGGGTATCACCATCTTTCCGTATCTGGACAACTGGCTGTTAGTGGGTCAGTCTCATTTACAGGTCAAGTCAGCTCTTCAAACTACCCAGGACCTACTCAGCTCCTTGGATTTTCTTCTCAGTCTTCCAAAGTCTGTACTCGAACCAGTTCAACTTCTCACCTTTATAGGCATAGAGTTGGACACTGTACAAGCAAAAGCCTTCCTTCCCCTGGCAAGGGTAAAGGCCCTAGTGGATCTCGCTTCCTCCTTTCGACCTCAGGTCTCCCGCCCAGCAAGACAGTTCCTCCAGCTCCTGGGCCACATGGCAGCTTCCACGGCAGTGGTGCAGGGAGCAAGGTTCCAGATGAGGGACATTCAGTTTCATCTGAGGTCTTTTTGGTCTCAAAAGAAAGATTCACTTACCAAACTGATTCCAGTGACTCAGACTCTGGTCCAAGCTCTCCAGTGGTGGCTGGAACAGGACAACCTCAGACAAGGGGTTTCATTTCTCTCTCAAGTCCCATCAGTAGTTTTAACTATGGATGCTTCTCTTCTAGGGTGGGGAGCCCACCTGGGAGCCCTGACAGCTCAAGGGCTCTAGTCTCCACAGGAGTCTCTCCTTCATATCAATCTCCTGGAACTCAGGGCAGTTTTCCTAGCCCTGCAGAGCTTCTCGGATTCAGTCAAGGGCAAGGTGGTCCAAGTCAGAACGGACAACGCCACCTCAATGTGGTACATCAACAAGCAGGGAGGCACTCGATCCTCGGCCTTGCGCACAGAAGCCATGAAACTGTGGTCTCTGACCTATTCTCTTCAGACTTCTCTGGTAGCAGTTCACCTTCCAGGGAAGGACAACATACTAACAGATGCTCTGAGCAGAATTTCACAGGGACACCATGAATGGTCCCTGGATCCTCACATAGTGAAGGTCATCTTCTCCAGGTGGGGCACTCCAGAGATAGATCTCTCTGCAGCCCCGGACAATCACCAACTTCCTCTGTTTTGTTGCAGACCTCCAGTCCTGGGGACGGTTCCCCAGGATGCTCTCTTTTTGGACTGGAAGGGCAGGTTTCTCTATGCCTTCCCTCCCTCCCTTCCCTTTGCTGTTCAGAGTTCTGAACAAGATCAGGACTCAACCCTGTACAGTGATACTGGTGGCTCCAGATTGGGCCAGACAGCCTTGGTATCCTCTACTGCTCTCCTTGTCAGAGTCACATTTCCTGTCTCTGCCCAGGACATACAATCTCCTGTCCTCCTTCCAGGGGTGGATCTGGTACCCCAATCTCCAGTCTCTTCATCTCAAGGCCTGGCTCTTGAAGAGTTAGAATATGCAGCTCTACATCTTTCTCAGGGAGTTCTGGATATTCTGAAGGTCTCTAGGAAACCTTCCACTAGAAAAACTTACAACTCCAAATGGAAAAGGTTCAGTATTTGGTGCTCTCAGAAAGGCATCCTGCCTGATTCTGCAGACATTTCCACAACCTTAGACTATCTAGTTCATCTCAATGGTTTAGGCCTTAGGCCTGCCACTCTGAAGGTTCATCTAGCAGCTGTCTCTGTATTCCTCTCAGTAGGGAAGGGCTCTTCCCTGGCATCTCATCCTGTTTTCAGAAAGTTTTTCAAAGGTTTGTTTCACATTAACCCTCCCTTTAGGGAGCCCACTCTGCCTTGGGATCTTAATGTCTACATAGCTTAGCTAATGCAGCCACCCTTTGAACCTCTGGCTTTGGCTGAATTGAAGTACTTGACCTGGAAAACTGTGTTCCTGGTAGCTGTTACTTCTGCCAGACGGATTAGTGAGTTACAGGCTCTGTCAGTGGAACCTGACTTCATCTCCTTCCACAGGGACAAAGTAGTCCTCAGAACCAATGGGAGGTTCTTGCCCAAAGTGGTTTCAGATTTTCATCTGAATCAGTCTATATCTCTCCCTGTGTTTTTCACTGACCATTCTTCTTCAGGTGAAAGAAGGTTACACAGTCTGGACATTAAGAGGGCCCTTAGCTACTACATTGAGCACACTAAGACACATAGAAATGACTGTCTTCAATTGTTTCTCACTTATGGTGAAGTGGGAGAGGGTAAGCCTGCCACTAAGAGAACTATTGCCAGGTGGATTGTTTCTTGTATACAATTTTGTTATGACAAGTTGGGTAGGACACCCCCTTCAGGCCTGAGGGCTCACTTGACCAGGGGTACAGCTGCTTCTCTAGCTGCAGCCAGAGATATACCTTTGTTAGAGATCTGTAAAGCAGCCACCTGGAAAACAGTACATACTTTCACCATGCATTACTCCCTGGACATCCAGGCTAGGAGTGATGCTAGGTTTGGTACAGCAGTACTGCACCGCCTCTTCCCAAAGTAAGTTCTACATTCCCTCCTCCATAGGGAACTGCTTGGTAGTCTGCATTATGTCTGAATACAGCAAGACTTCATGTTGTTTAAAAAAAAAATTACTCACCATAGTAATGTTGTTTCTTCTAATGAAGTCTTGCTGTATTCAGACCTCCCCCCCGCCTCTCCTCTCAGAACCTGGTTTTGGGAAGTGGGCTGGCAGGTACAGTGTTGCACCTCAGGGGTGTACCTTGTACCCTCCCTCTTGGGTGGGGTAGATGTTATTATTATTATTTTTTCTGGTGTTTTACTAAATATTGTCACTACCTTTCCTTCATGGGTTCTCGGCTTGAGTCTTTTGGGGCCCAAGAAGATATATTTTGCACTTTGGCTATATTTGAGCAATGTCCATACTTTAGTTACTAGTTAGTTAGCTCGTAAGAATCTGACGGTTACACTGGGAAGTACCACAGACAGAGGTTTGAAAACTGAGCTCGAGCTCAACGTTCTATACTTCTGCATAGAGTTAACTCTTTCCTCTCCGGGGCAGTACATTTGCTGGGGCTAACTGCATTATATCTGAATACAGCAAGACTCCATTAGAAGAAACAACATTATGCGCCCTGTTCTAGACCTAAGGAAGTTAAGTTTCTCTTCAAGGAAAAATTCAAGATGATATCACTCGGTACGCGTCTACCTCTGATTCATCAAAATGATTGGCTGGCCTCCCTGGACATGCAGGATGCCTATCAACACATTCCTGTGCACTCTAGCCACCACAAGTATCTCTGATTTGTGGCCCTGGGTCAGTACTTTCAATTCAGAGTACTGCCCTTTGGTCTGTCCTTGGTGCCACGAGTTTTTATAATGTGGTTTGCAGTTCTCGCAGTGCACCTAAGAAAACTCAAACTTCAAGTCTTCCCATATCTGGATGGCTGGCTCTTAGCAAGCTCTTCCAGACATGGGACACAGGAAGCAGTGACCACAGCTTCCAGGTTCCTCACAACTATGGGAGTTCTTTTGAATCTGGAAAAGTCACAGCTATAGCCCTCCCAGCAACTCCTCTTCATAGGAGCCCTCCTGGATACCTCCAACACAAGGGCCTTCCTCCTGGAGGACAGGAGGAACACTATCCTCCAGATGGCTCACTTTGTCAAAGAGAACGACTCGGTCTGAGCTTTCTCAATGCAGCGGATGTGGGTCTCATGGTTTCTTCAGTGTTCATGGTGCCCTTGGTTCGTCTTCACATGAGGACCACTGAGTGGATTCTCAGTAGTCAGTGTTCCCTAACCACACATCCACAGTCCTTTCACATCAAGGTGACGGAACCTCTAAAATGATCACTCACCTGGTGGACTCAAGAGGACAGCCATCTGAAAGGCTTTCTCTTTGCCCCACTGGAAACTGAGATCACCATCACTACAGATGCATCTCTACTCGGATGGGGAGCTCACTGTCAGGATCTCCACACCCAAGGGCTGTGGAGTCAGGACGAGTCTCAACTCTACATAAATGTTCTGGAAATGAGAGCTGTCCTGTACACAATCTGAGCCCTGAAGGACATGCTCTGTCGCAAAATAATTCTCCTTCAGACAGACAACAAAGCGGTGATGTACTACATCAACAAACAGGGTGGGGCGCACTCTTATCCCCTGTGCAAGGAAGTGATGAGAGTGTGGGAATGGTGCCTAGAGCATGAAGCCGTAATCCAAGCAGTCTACCTGCCTGGAGTACAGAACTATCTAGTGGATCGCCTCAACAGAATGGAGGCGGATCCTCATGAGTGGTCTCTCGACGTAAATGTTGTGCAGTCGCTGTTTGAAGAGTGAGGCACACCAGACCTGGACCTTTTTTCATCCCCACTCAACGCAAAACTGCCTCTATTCTGCTGGTTCATCTCCAGGCCTCAGGATTGAGGCCTTCTTCGCTTGATCTGCATCTGGCTGCAATTTCAGTCTACCTTTCTGTGGGCAAGTCCCACATCCCCATCAGCCCCAGGCATGTGAGGTCTATCCCATCCCCCTCCCCAGTCCCAGGGGCCTAATGGTGCACACTGACAAATCTACAGTCCCATGGAACCAAAGGTCAGTCCCACCCTCTCCCCATCAGTATTCTTGCACATGAGGTCAGTCCCATCCACCTCCCCAGTCCCTGGGACCTGGTGGCACACTTCAACAAATCCACTGTCCCATGGAGCCCAAGGTAAGTCCCACCCTCCTCCAAATCAGCTCCCTGGTATATAAGATCAGTCTCATCCCCCTCCCCAGTCCCTGGGGCCTGATGGCACACTTCAACAAATCCACTGTCCAATGGAGCCCATGGTAAGCCCCACCCTCCTCCAAATCATCCCCCTGGCATGTAAGGTCATTCTCATTCCCCTCTCCAGTCCCTGGGCCTGGTGGTTCACTCCTAAAACTCTTCAGCCCTGTCAGCAGTCCCATGGTACCCAAGGTCAGTTCCACCCCCTCATCATCAGCCCCCTGGGATGTAAGGTTAGTCCCATCCCCCTCCCCAGTCTTGGGGTCTGCTGGTACACTTCTAAAACTCTCCAGACCTATCAGCAGTTCAATGCTACCCAAAGTCAGTCCCACCCCCTCCTCATCAGCCCCCTGGCATGAGAGGTTAGTCCCAACCCCTCTCAGCCCCTGGGGCCTGTTGGCATGCTCCTATCAAACCTGCAGTCCCATCGGATCCAAGGTCAATACCACTGCCCTCCTATTGGCCCTCTGGAAAGTAAGGTCAATCCCATCTCTGTCAGCAGTCTCAAGAGTCCTAGTGGCACACTACTAAAATTCTCTAGCCCTGTCAGCTGTACCATGGGACTTATGGTCAGTCCCATCCCTCTCCATATCTTGTCAGCAGTCCCAAGGATACCTGGTGGCAGCTGTCTCCCTCCCCACTGTCCTATTAGCCATACGTTGGCCAGAACCATTTTGTAAATTTAATTGGTGCCATTGTGCTTCCAAGGAGCAAATTACCACTGCAATCTTTATTTTTATAACATACAAGGGTCTTTAGTTGCAAAACGTTTTTGTTCTAAAATATTGTCATTGGCATTGGTCCATTTTAAATTTAGTAGGAAATTACTACAGCACCCAATATATCTATTGTTTTTAATTTCAGACTTTGCAGGAAACATTCCATTTCTAATTTATTTTCAGAACAGCTGGCAGCCCCCCTTCCCCAAAGCATCTGGATGACTATTTTAAAACAAGTCCTTTGTTGTATCCCCAAAACAAATGCTCAGTCAAAACAAACAAGTCTTGTAGAATATCTTAATAATCACAATTAAAAAATAAGGTACCACTAGAAGTCCCATCCATTTGTAACAGAGACCACTGGTTTCCTGAGATCCATGTTACAAACATGACTGAACTTGGTTGCGGGCTGTTAGGACAACTTTTGAAAATGCTAAAACAGATTCAAGGCTTTTTTCACTTTAAATGCATCAGCAAACGACTACAGCACCCAATACTTTTATATTTTAATCTCAAACTGTGCAGCAAACATTCCATTTCTAATTTACATTTGGATTTTTCATCCCCACTCAACGCAAAACTGCCTCTATTCTGCTGGTTCATCTCCAGGCCTCAGGATTGAGGCCTTCTTCGCTTGATCTGCATCTGGCTGCAATTTCAGTCTACCTTTCTGTGGGCAAGTCCAAATCTGTTTATTCCCAGCCGGTGTTCAAACAGTTCTTTAAAGGCCTTTCACATCTTCAGCCTCCTGTCAGGGAATGTGTTCCTCCTTAGAGTCTGAACCTATGTATTGCCAAGCTCATGAAGTCTCCTTTTGAGCCCATGGATATGGCCCATATCAAGTGCAGTGGTGTCCCCCTAGGATGAAACCCACTTTTAAAGCACTCTGCAATATGCTACAGCAGACCTACTGAATAAAGCAATGTAATTTCAATGGCAATTAGTCCCTTTTGTCATGCAGAAAACTGTGGCATTCACTTCATCCTGGCAGTGTCACATTTTCCTGAATGACAAAAGGGGCTAATTGCCATTGAAATTACATTGCTTTATTCAGTAGGTCTGCTGCAGCATTCTGCAGAGTGCTGCAAATTGCTGCAAAATTGTGTTTCAACTGGGGGACGCCACTATATGTTACCTGGAAAACAGTTTTCCTGGTAGCTATTGCTTCTGCAAGGAGAATTTCAGAGTTGCAAGCACTCTGTACTGTGCCCAACTGTATTATCCCACACAGAGATAAGACTGAGTTTAGGACAAATAGGAAGTTCTTTCCCAAGGTGGTTTCTGAGTTTCACCTTAACCAGTCCATTATCTTACCAGTGTTCTACACTGAGAAGTCCACTCCTGGGGAAGAGAAACTCCATAGTCTGTAAATGAAATGGGCCCTGTTCCACTACTTGGAGCATACCAAGCAGGTCAGGGGTTCCTCCACTCAACTATTCCTTACCTATGGGGAAGTAGGTAGAGGAAGACCAGCCAACAAAAGAACCATTTCTTGCTCTATAGTCTCTTACATTCATTTCTATTATGACAAAGCTGGCAAACAGCCTCCTGAAGGCCTCAGGGCCCACTCTACTGGGGCACTGCTGCCTCTGTAGCAGCTGCAAGGGACATTTCTTTATTGGACGCCTGTAAAGCAGCTACTTGGAAGACTGTACACTCATTCACAAAGCACTACTGCCTGAATGTACAGTTTAGATCTGATGCCAAATTTGGAAGGACGGTGTTGCAGAGCCTCTTTCCTAAGTAGGCTCTCTACCCTCCTCCCAACTACACTGCTTCATAGTCTGCTTTGTTACTGATGCTAAAAGACCCCTGGGATAAGAAGAAAAAATTACTTACCATAGTAATCTTCTTTCTTCCAAGGTGTCCTTTAGCATCAGTAAGCTCCCACCCTACCTCCTCTTATAACCTGATAACAGAGGTCTCTGCCTTTGCCTTCTCTCAAATTTGCTGCGTTTTCACTTTAAACTTTGTTTTAAGCAAAGTTTTTCTTATTATGTGGCAAGCTTTTTACATGATTTTTAATTCCTGTTGGTTCATAACTCTGGGCATGTGCCCATTTATCTTCAAAAAAATTCTGGTGCCTTCTCAGGCAGTCTCTCCTCAGCACACCCCCAAACTCTTATCTGAATGGCTGATGCTAATTAATTAGCATAAATCACACCTCCGGGGCAGTACTGCATGGTCAGCTAGCTGCTTTATGTTACTGATGCTAAAGGACACCTTGGAAGAAAGAAGATTACTACAGTGAGTAATTTTTTCATACCACCGTAGTAGGACCTAGGTCCCTTAACCTGTGTGAAGGGCAGCAGGCACACATGGCGCCTGGGCTACACTTATGCCCAGATGAGGTTAGGTGTTTACTAAGTTTAGTTGACGCTGTATCTCCTTGGTCAAAAAGGTACTGAGGCAGTTGTAGGGTTGACACCGAGATAACCTACATAGGCACGAACCAGTCTCGTGGTGTCGCCCATGCGCGGTTCTGTCTCTGCGCAGGCCTTCCTGAAGATTTTTGGCTCCTGCTGGCTCCTAGCACCTCCGGTGTAGTCCCAACAGTATGAATGAATGGTGACGACTTGGCCAAGAAGATCAAGAATTATGCTAGGTACATAATTTCCAGCCTTCCTGAACTAAAAGTCTCCACCACTCATTCACACTAATGGGACTATGCTGGAGGCACTAGGACCCAGTGGGAGCCAATAATTTTCAGGAGGGCCGGTGCCACAGTAGGACCATGCATACTGCGATTGCTGCGAGTCTGGCTTGCACCGTTATAGGCTATCTGCGTGTCAACCTCCAACCGCCTCAGTTCCTTTTTTCCCTTCGTCGAGTGCACTTCAGTGGCGACATCGCTCGATCTCGCGAGAGTCAAATCTTACATCTATCGACAACAGCATAGTCGTTTCAGTATTTGGTTAGTTTTTTATAATATTTATTTATTTATTTTAAAAAGAGGTTTTCAGTTAATTTCAGATGATGAAGAAAGAAGTCTTCTTCAGCTAAGCCTTCGAGTCAATCATGAATGGGTCGGCGTGATGGGAGACTTAAGCTTGAAAACTGTTTTAGCAGCAGGGCTGGGTCCAGTCCGTCGCCTTCTATGGAGGGCTGGTCCATAAGATAGAAGGGTCTATCCATAGTGGTAGGGGACATATGTGGGACATGACTGTGGAAAAACAAATGTAATTTCTTTTTTTTTCACCATCAATACTTTACCCTTAATGTCCTTTACTAAAAGTGTAAACAGGAAGATAATATAACTTGTGGTTTTCTGAGTACAGTCCCTAATGTTTGGAAACAGTAACCAGGTAATGTACGTAACAGGGACAGAGAATATGTTAACTAGAAAAAAAGTTATGTATAAATATTTTTGAATCTCTACATGAATTTGCACTACTTTAACTAATTTGGTTAATTCACTGAGCAACGCCAAAATATTTGCATGCAAAAGAATGTGATAACTATCAATCTAACATGTGGCAGAGAATTACGGGGCAAAGTCATTTCAAAGATTTCCCTCACCAACATTTCTTGGGTAATCACAGATTAAAATGCATTTGTACATAACTGGGGATAAGAGTAGATGATATTTAAAACTTTTTTTGATCACTTTAAAAATGAAACTCCAAAAATCTGTGAAAAAGTGTTTCATTAACGTATGTAACAGGACAGATAAAAATTCAAAAACGTTAAGCAGTCCCAGAAAACATTATGGAAAAAAGAAAATCAGGCAATTGGAGCCCTTTATTCTTTTCCACTTTATGTTTAATGTCTCAAGTTATGACTCAATCAGCATAAAAGTTCTACGGTTGCATACCATCACCACAGAGGAAGTTCATAATACAACAAATTAACTATACTAACTAGAAATACCAGACACACTAAGTAAAATTAACTAAAACCCTAACCATAACACCACAACATACACACTATATGCATTGCTTATTACAGACCTAATACCTTCAACAAATGTACATATGTACATATTGCAGACCCCATGTGACAGCGTAACTGAATCCACCAGACATGAGCATGGACACCAGCCTACAGTGACTCACTCAAGCCGGTATGTGCAGTACACCACTTGCAAACACACCAGTGCCCCATGAGTGATTGACCAGGGACCTGGCACACCCCTGGTGACAGTGTAACTGAATCCATGAGAGCAGAACATGGGTGCTTGCCTACAGTGACTCAATCTAGCAGGTGAGTGCAGTACACAAACTGCACACCCACCAGGGCCCCATGAAGATTGATCAGGGACCTGGCAGACTCCAGGTGATGGTGTAACTAAATCCCCAGGCGAGAACCCTGGCACCGGTCCATTGTGACTCAAGTCAAGCTGTTGTGTGCAGTACGCCACTTGCACACCCACCAGGGCCCCATGAAGGATTGACCAGGGACCTGGCAGACCCCAGGTGATGACATAACTCAATCCACCAGATGAGAACAGATGATAATGTGGACAACCCACTGGATTAGAAACAAAATGTAGGCAGACACAGACACAACCACTGAATTGCAAACAAAATGTAGGCAGGCACGGACACAAGCACTGGATTGCAAACAAAATGGAAGCATGCATGGACACCCACTGGTTTGCAAATCAAATGGAGGCACACATGACTGCAGCAACTGGCTTGTAAACAAAATGGAGGTAAGCATGGACACCCACAGAATTTGCAAACAAAATGGAGGTACTATTCCCATCCCCCTGCAGATCCATCTCAGCAGTCCCTGGGGCTTGGTAGACAATACTACAATTCTCCAGCCCTGTCAGTAGCCCCCTGGGACCCAAGATCAGTCCCACACCTTCCCAATCAGCCCTGTGGTATGTGAGGTCAGTCCCATTTCCCTCCCCAGTCCCTGGAGCCTTGTGGCACACTCCTAAAATGCTCCAGCCATGTAAGCAGTCCCATGGGACCCAAGGTCAGTAACACCCCCTCCCCATCAGCCCTCTGGCACGTGAGGTCAGTCCCCATCAGCCCTCTGGCACGTGAGGTCAGTCCCATCTATCTCCCCAGTCCCTGGGGCCTGTTGGCAAACTCCTAAAATTCTCCAGCCCTGTTAGCAGTCCTGTGGGATCCAAGGGCAGTCCCAAACCCTCCCCATCAACCCCCTGGCACATAAGGTAAGTCCTATCCACATCCTCAGTCCATAGAGCCTGGTGGAACACTCCAACAAATCTGCAGTCCCATGGAACCCAAAGTCAGTCCCAGCTTTTCCTCATTAGACCCCTGGCACATGAGTTCAGTCCCATTCCTCTCCCATGTCTCTGGGGCCTGGCAGCACACTCCAACAAATCCACAGTCCCATGGAACCTACGGTAAGTCCCATTCTCCTCCCCATTAGCCCCCTGGCATATAAGGTCAGTACCATCCCCCTCCCCAGTCCCTGGGGTCTGGTGGCACACTCCTAAAACTCTCTAGCCCTGTCAGCAGTCCCATGGCATCCAAGGTCAGCCCCACCCCCTCCCCATCAGTTGCCCTGGCACATGAGTTCAGTTCCACCCCCTTCGCAGCCCCTAGGGTCTGGTGGTGAACTCCTAAATTTTCCAACCCTGTAAGCAGTCCCATGTGACCCAAGGTCAGTCCCACCCCCATCAGCCCCCTGACACAGAGGTCAGTCCCATCCCCCTCCCCAGTCCCTTGGGCTTGGTGGCACACTCCAGCAAATCTTTAGTCCCATTGGACAAAGGGCAGTCCCACATCCCCATCAGCCCCAGGCATGTGAGGTCTATCCCATCCCCCTCCCCAGTCCCAGGGGCCTAATGGTGCACACTGACAAATCTACAGTCCCATGGAACCAAAGGTCAGTCCCACCCTCTCCCCATCAGTATTCTTGCACATGAGGTCAGTCCCATCCACCTCCCCAGTCCCTGGGACCTGGTGGCACACTTCAACAAATCCACTGTCCCATGGAGCCCAAGGTAAGTCCACCCTCCTCCAAATCAGCTCCCTGGTATATAAGATCAGTCTCATCCCCTCCCCAGTCCCTGGGCCTGATGGCACCTTCAACAAATCCACTGTCCAATGGGCCCATGGTAAGCCCACCCTCCTCCAAATCATCCCCTGGCATGTAAGGTCATTCTCATTCCCCTCTCCAGTCCCTGGGCCTGGTGGTTCACTCCTAAAACTCTTCAGCCCTGTCAGCAGTCCCATGGTACCCAAGGTCAGTTCCACCCCCTCATCATCAGCCCCCTGGGATGTAAGGTTAGTCCCATCCCCCTCCCCAGTCTTGGGGTCTGCTGATACACTTCTAAAACTCTCCAGACCTATCAGCAGTTCAATGCTACCCAAAGTCAGTCCCACCCCCTCCTCATCAGCCCCCTGGCATGAGAGGTTAGTCCCAACCCCCTCTCCAGCCCCTGGGGCCTGTTGGCATGCTCTATCAAACCTGCAGTCCCATCGGATCCAAGGTCAATACCACTGCCCTCCCTATTGGCCCTCTGGAAAGTAAGGTCAATCCCATCTCTGTCAGCAGTCTCAAGAGTCCTAGTGGCACACTACTAAAATTCTCTAGCCCTGTCAGCTGTACCATGGGACTTATGGTCAGTCCCATCCCTCTCCATATCTTGTCAGCAGTCCCAAGGATACCTGGTGGCAGCTGTCTCCCTCCCCACTGTCCTATTAGCCATCGTTGGCCAGAACCATTTGTAAATTTAATTGGTGCCATTGTGCTTCCAAGGAGCAAATTACCACTGCAATCTTTATTTTTATAACATACAAGGTCTTTAGTTGCAAAACGTTTTTGTTCTAAAATATTGTCATTGGCATTGGTCCATTTTAAATTTAGTAGGAAATTACTACAGCACCCAATATATCTATTGTTTTTAATTTCAGACTTTGCAGGAAACATTCCATTTCTAATTTATTTTCAGAACAGCTGGCAGCCCCCCTTCCCCAAAGCATCTGGATGACTATTTTAAAACAAGTCCTTTGTTGTATCCCCAAAACAAATGCTCAGTCAAAACAAACAAGTCTTGTAGAATATCTTAATAATCACAATTAAAAAATAAGGTACCACTAGAAGTCCCATCCATTTGTAACAGAGACCACTGGTTTCCTGAGATCCATGTTACAAACATGACTGAACTTGGTTGCGGGCTGTTAGGACAACTTTTGAAAATGCTAAAACAGATTCAAGGCTTTTTTCACTTTAAATGCATCAGCAAACGACTACAGCACCCAATACTTTTATATTTTAATCTCAAACTGTGCAGCAAACATTCCATTTCTAATTTACATTTGGATTAGCTGGCAGCCCCCACCCCCCAAAGCATGTGAGTGGCCATTTTAAAATAAAAATTCTTTGTTACACCCCCCCAAACAAATGCTCACTCAAATCAAACCAAAAAGCATGTAACATCTCTTAATAATAACAATGAAAAATAAGGCAGCACCAGAAGTCTCATTTGTAACAAGGACCAGTGGTTTCCTGAGGTCCCTGTTACAAACATAATCGAACTTGGTTGTGGGCTGTTAGGACAACTTTTGAAAATACTGTTTTGGATTCCATAATTTTTTCACTTAAAATGCATCAGTAAATGACTATAGCACCCAGTACTTTTCTATTTTAATCCCAACCTTTGCAGCAAACATTCCAGAAATAATTTACTTTCAGGTGAGCTGGCAGCCCCCCACCCCCAAAGCATGTGAAAGGCCATTTTAAAACAAAAATCATTTGTTACACCCCCCCCAAACAAATGCACACTAAAAGCAAACAAAAATCTAATTAAATCTCTTAATAATCACAATTCCAAAATAAGGTACACCAAAAGTCTTGTTTGTAACTGGGACAGAGATTTTTAGAAGGTCCCCATTACAACCATTAGCATGCTACCTCTGTCCCTGTTACAATCAGGACAGTACCATAAGACCACTAAAAAAAGATGTTTGGAAGCCTTCAAAACTCATACATCAACAATGAATTACACAGCCTTACACACCTGTTTAGCACATTGCAAAACTATGAAATTCACAGCATGTCTGGCACACAGAAGGCAGTTATTAGAGCCACAAAATAGATAACCTTGAACAATATGTCAAATACATGCCATTTTCAGACATAAATGGATATACTTAAACAGCAGTCATGAACCCCAGTAAAATATATTATAAATTCAAACTTTATTTAACATAATTAACCATGTCCAGTAGCTAAATCCTGTTCTAGCAGGGACAAATGTATTAACTCTGTCCCTTGTTACAAACATGATTGACCTTTTCTCTGTCCCCAGAGACCTTACTGA
This sequence comes from Neoceratodus forsteri, assembly GCA_016271365.2. Lineage (NCBI taxonomy): Eukaryota > Metazoa > Chordata > Ceratodontiformes > Ceratodontidae > Neoceratodus > Neoceratodus forsteri. The sequence goes on along the minus strand of CM028129.1, from coordinate 211,772,863 downwards.
ATGCCAGTCTGTGCACAGCATTCTCCCATTTCAAATCCAGCAACACAATGCAGTCAGATTTATAGCAGACAGTATAAAAATCATAATTTCACTGCTATGGAGCCCCATTCATGTCTGCTTACATTTCTGACTAGTTTCTACATTCCTGTTTGTAACACAGCTACACATTTGTAACGGCAAGTTTGGAGGAGACAGAGAATGTTCTCATTTGGTGTTTGGGAAGAAAATTGATTGATTCGCAGGCAAAGCAAAGTTTAAAGGACTTAATCTGGTGTTATGATTGGCTAGAAATAAGCCAATGCCACTGTGAAAAAAAAGTCACACTCCTCAGGCATGATAAACAGCTGTTACATACGTAGATAGGGGTGGGACAGAGACAGATAGCCCAGTTCTACTTTTAAAGGCAGCCAGAGCATCTCTGCAGTTTTGAAATGTTTTTTCAGCCAGAACAGCAAACTAACTGAGCCTCCTTCAGTTCCTGGCATCCAGTGCCCCAATTCTTGCACAGTTTTATGTTTATACCAGTCAATCCCACATGTAACCTAGGGGGACAGAGAAGGTTACATACGAGATTGTCACTTTTTAACTCATTCTGGAAAAAATTAAAAATATATAAAGGCACACACACGTGGTGATGTTACCAGGCTCTTTACATAAAATGCATAGGGAGACTTATATTTTCAGCACAGCATTTTGGTAGGTAGAAGGAAAGCATACAACATGTGGTGTCTTGAAATGTCCCACCTAGCCATTGCAAAAATCAGGGGACAAATCTGTAAGTTTTTAAAAAAAATATTTCTTCATAAGTATTAGGTGGTAGAAGTTATTTATGTTATCCCACTAACTTCTGTAGTAGACAGCAGTGCAGTTTTGAAATATATTTAAACACTCTTTGCAGTGTTACTGAGTGTTAAAGTGCATGTGATGGAAATGTACCCATTTAGTATGGACGTGCCCAGAAACATTTCTAGTTACAGAGACAAGCCCTATTGGCTAAATTAGATGTGGCTCCTCAGTCCAAGATAACATTATACAATTTTGTAGTCGTCATCACTTTGTAGAAACAAAGAGGTACAGTTTGTACATAGCCATGTAATAATACAAATCATCAGAAGATGGCAATGCCGACTCATATACAGTATCATAATCATTACAAGGACACAGATGTCCTAACATCTTGTAAGCAAGTAATACATATATATATTAGAAAGTAAAGTGTATAACAATAATATGCATACATATCCTGACATCTGCTCTTACACAGTAGATGCCCTTAGCCCTATATGTTAATATAACATATGCATAAATGCTAGCTGTCTACAGTGTACCTCTAGGGGTACCAATAAGGGCGCAGGGACCTCGTGTAACATTCCCCCCCTTGTTGCCTCACAAGGGGCAACATAAGTAATAGTAAGGAAGTGGATAGGCAGCAGGGGCCATTTACAGACCCGACGTGTGAGCCTTGTAAAGGAACGCCAACTGCTCACGGTGTTTGCATAATGTGTGCCGAAGACAACAAAGCATAATAATGAGAAAAAGTATCAAAAATGCTTGTATGATAACAAAACCTTTAAAGGTAATCTCTAACCAAGTGTTAGTAAGTGCACTATTTATATCACCATCATTAATAAGTGCAAGGACAGCTTCATTAGCTTTGGAGATATTATTGCTGATGTGGATGAGATGGGTATCTTTTCTCTCTAAAAGTGATTTTAAAGTCAAAGTGAGAGGATCAATGTGCACATTAAAATAAGGTAAATCCTCTGAAAGAGTAAGCAGATAATCAGGGTTACCATCAATGATGTCAGCGTCCATAATGGGTACGGGTGTAATAACTGTGTGTCCAATAACTGTCTTTTGATGGGACATGAAGCAGAAATTAGGAGTGTCAATAGAACATGTCTGTAGACCATAGGTGTATGACTTAAAGTTTGTGACAACACAGTACTCGCCATCTGAATTATATTGCATTTTCACTGTAGGCAGTCTCCATTTTTGCAGCTATACTGGGCAAGTATAAGTCTGTTTGGAAATCCGTGATGACGGGCGGTGAACCTCCTCCTGGTAAGACTGGTATAATTTGGAATCGTCTGGCGCAAATGTTGAGTCCTAGTATTCTGTGCCATTGGTGGTGATGTCTACGTCCATGGAAAAGGACCAGTCGATACTGTCTGGGGAGTAGCCCCATACAGGTTTAATAACATCAAATATGTCACATTGACACAAATAAATATACCCTTTCTTCGCACAGCACTCCGGGTGCAGCGAGACCCACACGTCCAGAAGAGGATGGAAAGCCAATAGAGGAGGTAAATCAAGGCATTCTCTGTAGATGTCTTCATCAAGGTGCCCAATGGAATGTACAGATGCGAGTTTATCAAATATAGCTGTAGTGGGATCAAAACTTGGTAAAGAAACAGTGAAAGAGACAAACATAGTATCCTTAATGGAACATTTCTTAGAAGTAAAACATGGACCAGTATTAGGGTGCCTGGTCACAAAACCCAAATTCCGAAAAGTTGAAATTGGAATAGTTAAAGTTTGTAGCATACACAGAGCAACGAAGTTAGAGGATTTACACTGAGGACAGTACCATTTAGAGATACGTCTATCATGTATGATATCAGGGATTCTTCCAGAATCAAGATCATGGAAAAGATTATTGATGGTAGTGATAATGTAAGAGCCATAGGCTGAGCATAATATCTCACGGGCAATGTATTGCCTATCTGCTTCTTTATTGTTCTGTGCAATAAGTACGTTAATCTTATCTTTGGAATCTGAAAATGCCTTAGCAATGTCATGCATATTGAATACATTGTATCTTTCTTCCTGACTAAGGCCATCCACACCATGCAATAATGGGGGTACAATATAATTTACCAAAACAGTTCAGAATTTCTGCGAATGTGATTTGATAGCAGTAATGTCGGCTTTATTCCAGATAGACATGGCTGTACCAAAAAGACCAGAGGCAGTGCCTGTGGCACCAGTGACATCAGAAGTGTCACGTGTATTACGTTTATGACTTTGATCATCAGGATTAGATTTTCTCCTAAAATTGCCTCTATGCTCGGTGGTATGTACCCCGGCAATTGGGTCTTGATTACGAGTTTGAAAAGCTGCTAAGCTATCAAGTAACAAAGTACTATAAAACAATGATGTATAAGTAATATGACACATACCAAATTCTTTCATATTCCAATAAGTCAAATTAAACAAAACAGATATATGCATAAATTGTAAGTTGTTAAAGGAGAACAGTACTTAAGTAAAGCTCCCCACCCCCCAAAACCTGACTACCTGATTTAGCTTTTGGCAATAAAAATAAAAAATTAAGTATTTGCACTTACTCGCTCCAACACTCGTAAACTCTGCCGGCAGGCAGCATGGCAGGAGCTGCACAGTGCCATCTCGTGTTTGTGTGTGGCGCCACCTGCTCACTTGTATGCTGAGTAAGCAGTGCAGTGCCACACACTACCACGAGATGGCACCGTGCAGCGCCTGCCATGTTACCTGCTGGCAGAGTTTACAAGTGTTGGAGCGAGTAAGTGCAAACACTTAATTTTTTAATTTTATTGCCAAAAGCTAAATCGGGCAGTCAGGTTTCGGGGTGGGGAGCTTTACTTAAGTACTGTTCTCCTTTAATAAGTGTACCAGGCAAAGCAGTGGATGTGAGACCACTACGAGGACATGGGGTGTGTTTTGGACATTCCAAAAGCAGTTTGTCAGTAGGGGGTAACACAGACAAATGCATGGCAACTGAGTCCATGTTGTGTACAGCACAACATTTCCTGGCAGAGTCTTTAGACAAGGAATTATAATATGAGGGATCAATTAAGGCAGTGATATTGTATAAATCAGAATGTCTAAGAGAGATTTGGAGCAAGGACAACAAACTGTTTGGGGATAACTTTACATTGGGCCAACCATGGAAAGTTACCTTGGAGAGCTCGGGCACGGGGAGTATTTGTCCTTGCGATGTGGTTTGCCACTCAAATTGTAGGGTAGATTTATCAGGAGCAACAACCAAGGCAGTGAGGTAGGCATCTGAACCTTCCTGGACAGTAATCAAATTGTCAGGAATATTGATGGAGACTCCCTCTGGGGTAGTTGTAGGTGGATCAAGGTGAAGAAGGGAGTGCTATACTGTGCCTTGGATGCAGGGGATAACTCCTGAGATGAGGAGAAAATGGAACAAGATAGCCATCTTGTCAGTATCTGTAAAGGAAAATCAAACATTAGTAAATTAGTACTATTCCGCCCAATGGGGTGAGGAAAAGTAATTATACTCCTTTATACAGTTTCAGCTGGTTTGCATGTAACCATTTGTCAGTCAGTTTGTTGTTTTGCATGTCTAACCTGATAGACTGCTGAACTGAGCTTGTTGACAATGGGGTAGGGTCCTTTCCACTTACTGGAGAAGGAATGTGTGGGATATGCAAATCTGAGAACCATTACCTGATCCCGAACTTGCCAATTCCGTTCTTGTGCATGTTTGTCAAACTGAATTTTGGACTGTTGCTGGGCCTTGCCCATGCACTTAGCAGCATACAAATAAGTGTGTATGAGGTCTTGTCTGAGTTTTTCCACATATTGGTCTATAGACACATGATCTGCAGTGGGAGTGTGCAGGTCAAACAACAGATGTTCAGGTAATCTCATATTTCTACCAGTCGTCACCTCAAAGGGTGTCAACTGAGTGGTGGCTGAGGGTGTACCCTTAATTGCCATAAGGAGTAATGGCAGTAGGGAATCCCAGTACTTGGGATTGTTCTCAATGAATTTGGAAGGCATTTGCTTAATCCATCTGTTGGCTCTCGCTACTTGACCTGAGGATTGTGGGTGGTAAGGTATGCGGAACTTCTGATGAACTCCAAGGAGCTCAAGTGCTTCTTTCATCAACTCACCTGTAAAACTGGTTCCTTTGTCTGAGTCTACCTTGAGAGGTAGGCCCCACCTGGAGAAAACTTGTTCCACCAGGATTTTGGCAGTCGTTTTAGCAGTGCATGTCTTAGTGGGGAAAGCTTCAACCCATTTAGAAAAGAGATCAGTAATTACAAGGGCGTATTTGTTGTTTCTGCTGGTATTGGTCAAAGGACCAATAAAATCGATCTGTATGGCATGCCAAGGACCAGAATGCCTTTGTGATAGCAGTTTGGCATTTTGTTTGGTAGGGATGGGGTTATTTTGTGCACAAACAAGGCAGTTGTCTATGTACTGTTTGACATCCTTGGTGACACCAGGCTACCAGGCGGTGGTCTTAAGCCTTTGGAGTGTGTTTTCCACTCCCTGGTGTCCACCAGTGGGGGTGTCATGCACTTGGTGCAGAAATTCAGGCCTAAGATGACAGGGAACCACCTACAACTTGGGTGTCATCCGGTTGATACCAGATGAGCTTGTCATCAGGGGACAGGTGTAACTTCCCTTCATGCCTTTGGTAGGGGTTGTGGGTAGGTCGATTCTTCTCAGTACCTTTGTCAAGGAATCTGAACAAGTCCTTGAGTTCAGAGTCAGCATGCTGTGCTTCAGACAGGTCCAAGGGGGAAAAGGGTTCAGGTTTCTTCTTGACTGCTACAATGTGTACAGCCGCTCTGGCCTCTGGATGGTCCATCATCCAGGTGTGTCCCCTCAGGCCCCTTCCTTTGCAAGGGTGTCAGCAGTATCATTGAAGGCATGATAGGGGTCATGTATGGAGTGGGCCTTAACTTTGTGTACATAGAGTTTGTGTGCAAACATTTGTGCCAGTGAATTAATGTATATTACCAGATCTTCCTGGACTAAGTCTCCATCACTCATTCACCATAGTGGAATAGTGCCAGAGGTGCTAGGACCAAGCGGGATCCTAAAGTTTTCAGAAGGGTCGGCGCAGAGAGAGGACCACGCATGCGCGGCACTGTGAGACTAGCTCGCGCCTGTGTAGGCTATCTCGGCGTCGACCCTCCAACCGCCTCAGTTCCTTTTCTCCCACTGTTCAGTGCGCTTGGATGTCGATGTCGCTCGTCTGCCGGAGTCGAAGATCTTCCCTTGTCAATCTTCACCATTCATTACTTCCTGGAATTGTTGGCAGGGCGCGCACCCTACGGGAGCTTTTTTTTTTTTAAAGTTTGCCTAACGGCACCGCCCTCGAGAGTGACGTCATGCGCGAGGGGCGGCCGTTAGTAGCGACCGACTCCTCCTCCAACTCAGTTCTGTTTCTCCCGCCGTCGAGGCAGCACCTGTCCACGTGAAGCGCTTCAGTGTTTTTCTATCTTCGTAGTTACCGACTCCGTTTTCCTTGCACTCGACGCCGATACGGTAAGACTGTTCTTTTTTCTATCTTTCGGCGCCGGGTGTATTTCCTACTGTGTTTTAGTCTCGTTGGTTTCGCGTTATGTCCGGTTCTGGAGCCAAGCGTTCTTCGAAGATGGGCCGCGCCCCTATGCGTCGGTGCTCCTGTGGCCGGCATTTCTCTGTCTCGGACCGGCATGACGTTTGCCTTTGTTGCCTGGGACCCAACCATGATATGGATTTGTCGACGCCTGTTTCTCGATGGACCGTCGCGTCCTCGGAAATCCAGCGTTCAAGCTTGCTTGAGCCCCGCCCGACTTCGGGGGCCAGGCGTCGCTCCACGGGAATCTCGGGTGAGATCTTTAGGCCCTTCCCGGGTCCCTCGCGGCCTACTCGGTCAAGGAGGAGGGTTTCACTCTATCCTATCTTGCCGAGGAGGACCCCTTCAGCGGTGTTGGGGGCGTCGTAGCCCTCCGGGCTGCAGCACTGACACCGCCTCGGCGATCACCTCTTGAGTGCAGGCTCCCGTGTCGAGGCCTTGGCTTTTGGGCCCGGCAGGTGAACCCTCGGCAACTGCCTTGCAGCGCCGTTTGATTCACGGTGCCGGTGATCGGCGCGCCCGTGTCAATGCCGTTCAGATCCCGTGCCGTTCGCGGCGCCAGTGATCGGGGCAGCGCCCGTTAGCGCGCGCTTTGATCCAGCGCCCGTTCGGCGGCACTAGTGATTGGAGCAGCGCCGTTAAGCGGTGCTGCTTTTAGCCCCACCAGCGCCATTCGCGGTACCCGGTAGACATGGCGGCGCCCGTCGACGGTGCCACTCCGCCTCCGCCGCCCGCCCGCGGCGCCGTTGCTTCCCTTCCCGGGCAGTGCCGGGCTGCGGAGCTGCTGGGGGTGTGGGGTTGGGCCCCTGCTGCGGCGTGGGGGGGGCGGCGGCGTCGCCCTTGGTACCGGGGCCGTTCGCGGCCCCGTGGCCTCGGGGACCCCTGGGGTGGCCAGCATCGAGGTCCTGCTGGTCTCGTCCTCCTCGGAGGACGATGACTCAGATGTGGACCCATCCTGGCACCCCCATTCTTCGGGATCTGGGTCCTCGGTGGCTAGGGGTACCAGGCGGCGCAGCGGGCCCCTCCCTCTGTCCCCCTTACCGTCGTCTCCTGAGGGTTCCTCGGCTGGGGGTGGCCGAGAGTCCCGGGGGGCAGACGTGGGGGTGACGGAGGGGGAGGCTCCCCTCTCTGGAGGCTCGGTGACGGCTACCCCCCGGGGTGCTGTTGCCTCCTCTAGGGACAGGGGGACGTTGCAGTCGAGGAGGAGGGCCCTCTCGGAATCCGAGGGGTTGAGGGGCAGGCGGCCTGCTGCCCGGTCTTCTTTGGCCACCTCAGGGGGGGTGGCCAGGAGCCGTAGTGCAGAGCCCCGTCCCTCCCCCCAGGGTTCTAGGGTGTCCTCCGGCGGTGTTTGTGCGGACTGCCCTTCTGGATCCATGCAGTCCCGGCGTCGTCGAAGGGGAGTTTCTCCCCCAGGGCTCTTCCAGGCTCCGCTTCCCCAGAGTTCCATTCTGCGGCCTGGTTTGATATCCGGGATCCCTCCTACTAGGGCTCCTTTCCCCGGATTCCAGAGCCCTCGCAGAGAGCAGTTGCCTCCTCGGAGGTGCCCATCTCCCATCTATCTGCCTTCACCACCCCTGCTCCCGGGCCATGTCGGTCCTACGGGTCCGTTATCCTGGGAGCAGTTCAGAGGTTCTGCAGCGGCCTTCCCCTCATATGTTAGATACATGCATGAGCGGGTCTTTCGACTCTCCCCACCGCCACAGGAATCCTCTGAGCATTCCAGCTCCCCATCATCCTCGTCTCCCTCCTCTGAGGGAGAGGAACCCCCTGCTCATCTGTCCTCCGATGCTGATTTCACAGAATATCAGCGTTTCCTCTCGAGGATGGTGAGGGATCTCCGGATTTCCTATGTTCGGAGAGACAATACCGAACGGGAGACGCGTGAATTCCTTGGTGAATTCAGTGCCCAGCATCTGGTGGTACCTTCCTGGCCTATCCCCTTCCAGGAGGCGTCTGTCCGGTCCTGGCAGTTCCCTGCCGCTTCTTCCCCAGCCCCGGCGGACTGCCAGCGTAGGTATTGTGCCCCCTCTGAGTCTCTAGGTTCCCTTCCCAACCCGTCCTCAGGTTTGGTATACCTGGATACTCCTTCTGGGTGCCGTTGCCTGGCTCACGACCGCCCACCGGATTCGGACTCTCTCCAGTTCGACCGTTGGGGGCGGAGAGTGTTCTCTTCTTCTCATGCGAGTGCATGTATTGCATCACATCAGGCTCACCACGCTGCCTATAACCGGCATTTGTGGTCGATGATGTCCCAGCTGCTGGCATCTATGCCTGACATGGAGAAAACCAGACAAGCCGTTGCCCTCTCCGTGGTAGGCCTGGAGCTGGCAAGACACCAAGCAAGGGCATCTTATGACGCCAGTGAGGTGGCTTCCAGGCTTGCGGGGACAGCGATCTGCATCAGGCGGACAGCATGGCTTCGTCTTTCCAGGTTGTCACCCCTGGCCCGGCGTAGGGTGATTCGCTCCGCCTTCCGGAGGACTCGTCTTTTCTCTTCCAGAGCTAGGAGACTTTTACAGGGGCTCCCTCCGTCTCCTCGTCTTCGGGAGGCACCTGCTAGCTCTTCTCCCACTTAGGCTTTCTGAATAAGCCAGGGTCTTCTCCTTCTGTTTTCTCACCAGCAGAAGGCTGGGGGTCTTGTTCCCTCAGGGTATTACCTCTTCCCCCTCCAGGGGAAGAGGAGCTTGGTACTCACCCAGGAAGTAATGAATGGTGAAGATTGACAAGGGAAGATATGAAAATTATGTACCTACCGTAATTCTTGATCTTCTCTTGTATCTTCACCATTCATACCACCATCCCACCATCCCCTCAGTGGCCTCTTCCTGTGGCTTCTCCACCTCCGTCTCCTTCCTCTCTCTGCAAAAAAAATTTTTTTCTTAAAACTAGGAAAAATTGGTAATTTTTCAAAAAAAAAATCCTTCTTTTGGTGGGGGGTTCTAATTTCAGAAAATTAATTACTCTAAGATTCTTGGGCCATCTCGTGGATTGCATTGGCGATCAGACTGCACAACTATCTCTTGCCGGTATCCTGACAAGATATCTCTGGGGTTTTGGCCTGGTTCAGGCTATTCAGTTGATCCTGCAATCCCGTGTTCCAGATATTGCCCTGAAATCAACCTCCCCCCCCCCATTCTTGCCCTGCAGAGCAGAGGAACGGGCACGTCTGTTCCTTTTTTCTTTTTAAAAAAAAAAAAAAGAAAAAATGCTGAGGGAACTCTTTTCGACTGCTATAGGCATCTTGGTTTTGGGTCATGCAACCAACCTCAAATTTCTTCTGTAAAAAAAAAAAAAAGGAAAAACAAACAAGAGGGAAATGAGAGGGTAGTCTCCTTCGCTAGTTTGCATATTGGTTTCTCCTTTTAAGTGTCCTCCTGGACAATTTTTACAGAAGAGCTGTGCTGACCATATCCAATCCGCCAGCCTAAGCCTTGGCCTACCTTGGCCATCTGTCTGAGTCCCATTTCTATGCTTAAAACACCTGAAAGGCTTACATTTCCTTTTCTAAGTCCCAGGCAGCACTTCTGCTGCCTGGGGTTCCTTCCCTCCTCGGGTGTCCTCAGATTCCTAGGCCTGTCGCGGCCCAGGAACCCGAGGGGGTATCAATCAACAATGGCATGTTGAGGATGAAGGACTATGCCTCCAGAGTCTGTCTAAGCGGGTTTGGTGAACCTTCTCTTCAGCTCTATCTCCGGGGATTCTTGCTTCCCTCTTAGTGAGCCTTCAGCTCTAAGCTAACTATATCGTTGGCATTCTGGTCCCTTCAACATCCCATCTCTCTCTCTTTCTTCTTCTTCTTCTTCTTCTTCTATTTTCTCATCTCCTTACTTTATCTCTCCTCCTAGAGTCGCCCAGGTAAGGAGGCCCTGCAGTCTAGGCTAGGGATACTTTATCTCCTCTGTCCTTCCTCCATGGCTTATTCCTTTTTCAGTTCATCTTCCTTGCTTTGCTATCCTCGGCTATCTTGCCTCGCTATCTATATTCTCTGCTCTCACTTTTGCCTCTCCGGCTCACAGAACTGAGTTGGAGGAGGAGTCGGTCGCTACTACCGGCCGCCCCTCGCGCATGACGCATGACGTCACTCTCGAGGGCGGTGCCGTTAGGCAAACTTTAAAAAAAAAAAAAAAAGCTCCCGTGGCGGGTGCGCGCCTCCGGCTAACACCCAGGAAGTAATGAATGGTGAAGATACAAGAGAAGATCAAGAATTACGGTAAGTACGTAATTTTCATTTTTCGTCTATACGACAACTGCTCTTAATATTTTAATAGTTTAAAGTAGTAATTTATTTATTTTACAAACAAGAAAAAGATTATGAAGAAGAAGAAAAAGAAATTCTTTCCTGCCATCAACGGAGTCGTCCTTAGATGGTAGTGGTGACAGTAGGAGGACTTCGTTTGAAAGTTTTATGGCAGAGGGGCTGTGTCCAGTCCGCCGCCCTTAATTAACGAAGGCTGACTACGGACAGTCCTATGCTCGGGGGGAGGACAGTTCTCCAAAGCACAAATCTAATGCTTCCGGTGATCCGGCTCCACTTGACCTCGAGCTCCTCTTCCTCATTCGGGGAAGAAGAATCGGTGCCGCTCGAGGTTACCCGTTGGTATGTCTGCACGAGGAATGTTCGTCGGGAGGGGCGATGGGCCCGAACTGACTTTGGTGGGTTCCTCTTGGCCCCGCTCCTAACAGCTGCTTTCAAACAACATGAAGTCTTGCTATATTATGACAGTAGCAGTTTGTCCCACCACTAGAACTGCTCCGGAGGTGAAATGGTTAATACCATTCCAAAATAGAACTTTGAAGCACGAGCTCTAAGAGCAGCTCTGTCTGTGTAATTTCAAACCTGAACTGTCAGATTCTTTACTCCGCCTCAGTGAACAGTCGCTCGGAGATTTCTCCTACTGCTCGGTTCATTTCTCGGTTTTAAACAGTGTTTTCTCGTTCGATTCAACCGAGAATAGTTTTATTTAACATAAACCGTTAGGTTCAAGCTCTGTCTGTGGTAATCGTAAGTAAATTAAAGGTTTTGTCTGTGTGGAACTTGTAAGTTTATCGGTTCGGTTTTGAACCGATCAGCTGGGTTTAAAACTTATTAACTTTAAAGTTTAACATTTTAGAGTGCGGTTCCCGGTTCTTATCGGTTCTAAAAAAAACGGATTTTAGTACGTTTTTTTCCAATACCCGTGACACGGTTAGGAACCGATAAGGGTGTCTTGCCTGGCACTGCCGTTTAAAGGGCAAGTTTTCTGGTTAGGCTGGCATTATGTCTGAGAAACCCAAAAGAAAAACCGGGCCCACTGGGTTTCAACACTGTGATGTCTGTGGGGAAGTCTTTGCCAAGGCTGACCCACACACCACATGTGTCTATTGTCTGGGGTTTGACCACCTCCAGGCAGACTGCCAGATATGTAAGAATTTCCCTGCAGCCACCCTGGAAAAGAGATTGGGCAGGCTCAGGGAACGAGAGGCCAAAAAGTCTGCTGACCCGGATGGCCAGCCCGGTTCGGTGCCAACCGAACCGGAGGGAGTGCCCTCTGACCAGGGCGAGACTTCCTCGGGCAAAAGAAAAGCTGGTTCTGAGGAACCAATTCCAGTAAAGAAAACAAGAAAGTCAGCAGGTTTGGAGTCCAAAACCCCTTCTCCTACTGCTGCAGAGATGGAAAAAGCCATACAAATTGTCCAGTCACTGTCTCAGGTTCCGTCCGAACCGCCACTATCTGGCAAAAGGTCGGTTCGTCCGGTTCCAGTGGTTCAGGAATATGATGTTGAGGAATTTTATGAACCAGAGGAGGGGGAGGATGATTATGAACAGTATGAACGTGGCTGGGAATGTCTGGGTGTGCCCATTGAACCGGACATTTCCCCAGACAGACCTCTAGAACCTCCCCCTATGCTATCTGAGTCCCCATCTCATTTTATGTTTTACAAAAAAGTTGCTGAAACCCTCCAGCTTCCCTTGGAAGAAGCTGTGGATGAGCAAGAGGAGCCTGATTTTGTAGAAATGATGGATATTCCAGAGTCTAGGAGATTGTCTATTCCTTTGCATAAGTCGTTTAGGAAGCAAACAATAAAAATTTTAAAAGCTCCTAATTCTGTGCCTCCTGTAGATAAAAAGATGGATAGAAGGTACACATTGTCAGGTCCTGATACAAAATTCCTTTCTCAGCAATGCAGTCATGTTGGGGTAGTTCAGGCTGCAGCCTGTGATAAAGCTAATATCCCCCTTGCTTCACATCCTCCTGACAAGGATTCCAGGAAGATTGATGCCATGGCGAAAAAACAGTATATGGCAGCCTCTCTGGGACTCAGGCAAGCAAATTATATGGCTTATGTAGCTAGGTATCAGAAATCTAGATGGGATACTGTTATGGAATTAGCCAACAAGCCCATGGCCAGCTGGCTAGCGAACTAGAACAGGTGGCTGCGGATGGCATTGAGGCTTCTAAGGTACAGTTTCATGCTGCTGTGGATGTTAATGATGTTTCCTCTAGGGTCATGGCCACATCTGTAGCTTTTCGTAGAGTTGGCCTGACTCAGGTGTACTAGTCTGTCACGGATACCCAGACTAAGGCTATGGATTTTCCTGTGGTGGGAAATTCTCTGTTTGGGGAGCAGACAGAATTACATGAAAAGATGGATGAATATAGGACTACTTACAAAAGTGCCCAAGCTAAGGAGCGGCAAGCCACTCCTCAGAGGCATACCCCAGGGGTAGGTGAGGGTAGGCCTTTTCACAGGCCTTTTACCAGACTCAGCCTCCTCTGCCTATGCTCAGAGGGGCTTCTTCAGAGGCAGAGGCAGAGCGAGGGGTGGGCAGGCCTGCTCCACCCTCAGCCTAAAGCTCCTGCTAAGCAGGCACCCTGATGGGGTGCCCAGGGCCGATTCTCCTTACCGGTAGGGGGCAGGCTGGCTTACTTCAGTCAGAACTGGGCTTCTTTAACCTCAGACAAGTGGGTTCTGGAAGTAGTAAGCCAGGGTCCAGTTCTCAGCTTCAAAAGTTTCCCAAGTTGAGAACAGACTTTTCTACCAAGTGCTTCAGAGACCCTTGCTCTGGAAGCAGAGGTCTCAACCTGTTGGCTGTCAGAGCAGTGGAAAGGTTCCTCCCTGCACCAGGGTGGGGTCTGTATTCCAGGTACTTCCTTACCCCAAAAAAGACAGGAGAATGGCGGCCCATATTAGACCTCAGATATCTGAACAAGCATCTTTTGAAACCAAAGTTCAAAATGGTAACTCTGGCAATGATTTTACCCTCCCTAAGGCCAGGGGACTGGTTAGCCTCCCTGGACCTCAAGGATGCCTATTTCCACGTCCTAATCAGAAGCTCCCATCGGAAGTACCTCAGATTCGAACTACCCTCAGGTGATTACCAGTTCAGAGCAATGCCCTTCGGCCTTACCTCTGCCCCAAGGGTATTCACAAAGTGTCTAGCAGTGGCAGTGGCTCACTTAAGGAGGCAAAGGATTGCTGTTTTTCCCTATCTAGACGATTGGCTCATTGTAGGCCAGTCCCCAGAACAGGTAAAATCTCACCTGCAAGTTACCCAGCAGCTTCTCACCTCCCTGGGCTTTCTGCTAAATCTACCAAAGTCGGTTATGGAACCAGTCCAGGTACTCACCTTTATAGGGGCAGAGTTGGACACAAAGCTAGCCAGAGCTTTTCTTCCCTTAGAAAGGGTGATGAAGTTAGTGACTCTGGCCTCCTCCTTCACCCTGCAGGTCCCTCGACCAGCAAGACACTTTCTGCAGCTCCTGGGACACATGGCTGCATCCACAGCTGTTGTGCAGGGAGCAAGATTTCAGATGAGAGACATTCAGTTTCACTTGAGAACCTATTGGTCTCAGAGAAGAGACCCCCTTTCCAAGTTGGTCCCAGTGACTCGAACCTTGATCCAGGCCCTCCAGTGGTGGCAGGATCAGAGCAATTTAAGATTGGGGGTCCCCTTCATTCCCCTGCTCACAATTTGGCTCTCACTACAGATGCTTCCCTTCTGGCTTGGGGAGCCCACATGGGCGACCTTTCCACTCAGGTAGTGTGGTTCCCCCGGGAATCTGTGCTCCACATCAAGTTTGCTGGAACTCAGAGCTGTCTTTTTAGCTCTTCAAGCATTTTCTGCATCTGTCCACAACAAGGTGATACAAGTCAGAACAGACAACACCACAACAATGTGGTACATCAACAAACAGGGGGGGCACTCGGTCTTCAGCTTTGTGCACCGAGGCAATGAAGTTGTGGTCTCTGGCCTATTCCCTGAACACTTCCCTCATAGCACTTCATCTTCCAGGGAAGGACAATGTCCTAGCGGATGCTCTCAGCAGGATTTCCAGGCCATCACACAATGGTCCCTGGATCCTCAAGTGCTGGGGATAGTCTTTGCCAGATGGGGCACCCTCAGATAGATCTTTTGCAGCCCCAGACAATCACAGACTTCCTCTGTTCTGTTGCAGGCCTCCAGTGTTGGGCTCAGTCCCCTGGATGCCCTTCTCCTGGATTGGGAGGAAGTTTCTTTATGCTTTCCCTCCCTTCCCTCTCCTATTCAAAGTATTAGTCAAAATCAGATCTCAGCCTTGCAGGGTGATTCTGATTGCCCCGGATTGGGCTAGGCAGCCCTGGTACCCACTCCTTTTGTCACTGACAATCCATCTTCCCCTTTGCCTCCCCAGGATTCACAACCTGTTAACTTGTGCCCAGGGAAGGGTTTGGTATCTGGACCTCAAATTCCTTAACCTCAAGGCCTGGCTCTTGAGGAGTTAGAGTTTGCTGATTTACACCTCTCTCAAGGTGTTCTTGAAATCCTAAAGGCTTCCAGAAAGCCTTCCACTAGGGCTACTTATAGTTCTAAATGGAAAAGGTTTTCCATTTGGTGTGCTGGAAAAATATTTCTCCAGAATCTGCTGATTTGCCCATTGTATTAGATTACATGGTCCATCTTAATTCCTTGGTCTCAGACCAGCTACCCTGAGAGTCCATTTGGCAGCTGTATCTGCTTTTGTGTCAGCAGGAAAGTCATCCCTCTTTCCACTCAACCTGTGTTTTCCAAGTTTTTAAGGGATTACTCCATACTAATCCACCCTTTTGGGAACCAGCCCCTGCCTGGGACCTAATGTTTGTATTGCCCAGTTAATGCAACCCCTTTAAACCTCTGTTTTCTGCAGAGCTTAAGTATCTAACTTGGAAAACTGTTTTCTGTGGCTATCACTTCTGCTAGACGACAAGTGAGTTGTGAAGCCTTGTCAGTGGAAACTGACTTTATTTCTTTCCACAGGGATAAGGTAGTCCTTAGGACTAATAGGAAGTTTTTACCTAAGGTGGTTTCAGATTTCCATCTTAACCAATCTATCTCCCTTCCAGTATTTTTCACTGATCACTCCTCTTCTGGTGAGAGGAGGTTGCATAGCCTGGATCTTAAGAGAGCTCTTAGTTACTATATAGAGCATACCAAAGGTCACAGGTTCGAATCCCTCCAACTTTTCCTTACCTGTGGTGAAGTTGGGAAAGGCAAACCTGCCACTAAGAGATCAACTGCCAGGTGGATTGTCTCTTGTATCCAATTTGTTATCAGAAACTGGGCAGAGATCCCTCTGGCTTGAGGGCTCATTCTACCAGGGTACAGCTGCTGTCTCTAGCTGCTGCCAGAGACATCCCTATATTAGAGATATGCCAGGCTGCTACCTGGAAAACGGTACACACTTTTACCAAGCATTACCCCTGGATGTCCAGGCCAGGAGAGATGCTTCGGTTTGGCACAGCTGTTCTTCAGAGCCTATTCCTAAGTAGGTTCCCCTCCTCCATGGAGGTACTGCTGTGTAATCTGTTACTGTCATAATATAGCAAGACTTCATGTTGTTTGAAGAAAAATGACTCACCTTAGTAATGTTGTTTCTTCTAATGGAGTCTTCATATTATGACCTCCCCCAGCCTGCTCCTCTCAGAACTTCTACTTGGGTTGGGTGCGGGCAACTTAGTGTGGGCACTATTTTATGCCCTTTTAGCGTTTCTTCCCTTTTGGGGAGTTTGGGTGTGTGTGTTTTATTATACTGTTGATCTTCCCTTGTCAATCTTCACCATTCATTACTTCCTGGTGTTGGCGGAGGCACGCACCCGCCACGGAGCTTTTTTTTTTTTTTTTTTTTAAAGTTTGCTAACGGCACCGCCCGGAGTGACGCTACATTATGCAAGAGGGCGGGTTATTAGTAGCGTAATCGACCCTCCAACTCAGTTCTGTTTCTCCCGCCGCTGAGGCAGCACCTGTCCAGCGTAGCGCTGGTAGTTGTAGTAGCCCGACTGCTTTTTCCTGACACCCCACCGACACGGTAAGACTGTTCTTTTCTTCTTTCGCCGGGTGTATTTCCTACTGTGTTTTAGTCTCGCTGGTTTCAAGTATGTCCGGCTCCTGAGCTGTTGTCAAGACGGGCCAGGCCTTCAGGCGCGGTGCTCCTGTGGCCGGATTTCTCCGCCTCGGACCGCATGACGCTTGCTCGCTGCCTGGGACCCAACCATGATATGGACTGCAGGCGACGCCTGTTTTCGATGGTTCGCCTACTGGCTTTCTGGGACGGCGTCACACGGAATCTCGGGCGAGATCTTTTAGGCCCTTCCCCTGGTCCCCTCCCGGCCTATACGTCCGAGGAGGAGGGGTTTCATCCTATCTTGCCGAGGAGGAGGCCCTTCTGCTGTGTTGGGGAGCGTCAGAGTCTCTCCCGGGCAGCAGCTCGACACCGCCGCCGCAGTCACCTCGAGGTGCAGGCCTCCGTGTCGAGGCCCTGGCTTTTGGGCCCGGCTTGTGGATTTCGACGCGCTTCGCGGCGCTGCTTTTGATCCCAGCACCATTCGCGTGCCGTGATCGGGCCGGTTAGATCCCGGCACCGCTCATGGTGCCGTGGATATGGCGGCACCATCGGACGGTGCCGCCCGCCCCAAAGCTGCCGGGCGGGAGCCATTGGCCTTCCCTTCCCCGGTGGTGCCGGGCCTGCCGGAGCCGCTGGGGTGTGGGGTTAGGCCTTCCTGCTGCCGGCTGGGGGCGGCAGCGCGCCTTGGTACCGGGGCCGCTCATGCCCTGCTGGCCTCGGGGACCCGGGGTGGCCAGCATCGAGGTCCTGCTGGTCTCGTCCTCCTCGGAGGACGATGACTCAGATGTGGACCCATCCTGGCACCCCCTTCTTCGGGATCTGGGTCCTCGGTGGCTAGGTGTACCAGGCGGCGCAGCGGGCCCCTCCCTCTGTCCCCCTTACCGTCGTCTCCTGAGGGTTCCTCGGCTGGGGGTGGCCGAGAGTCCCGGGGGGCAGACGTGGGGGTGACGGAGGGGGAGGCCCCTCTCTGAGGCTCGGTGCAGCTACGCCACCGGTGCTGCTGCCTCCCCACGGACAGGGGGACATTGCAGTTGAGGAGGAGGGCCCTCTCGAACTGAGGGGTTGAGGGGCAGGCAGCCTGCTGCCCGTCTTCTTGGCCACCTCAGGGGGTGGCCAGGAGCCTGAGTGAGAGCCCCGCCCTCCCCCAGGGTTCTAGGATGTCCTCCGCGGCGTTTGTGGACTGCCCTTCTGGATCCATGCAGTCCCGTGTCGCGCGGGGAGTTTCTCCCCAGGGCTCTTCCAGGCCCGCTTCCCCAGAGTTCCGTTCTGCATGCCTGGTTTTGATATCCGGATCCCTCCTACTAGGGCTCCTTTCCCGGATTCCAGAGCCTCGCAGAGAGCAGTTGCCTCCTCGGAGGTGCCCTCTCCCATCTCTCTGCCTTCACCACCCCCGCTCCCAGGCCATGTCGGTCCTACGGGTCCGTTATCCTGGGAGCAGTTCAGAGGTTCTGCAGTGGCCTTCCCCTCATATGTTAGATACATGCATGAGCGGGTCTTTCGACTCTCCCCACCACCGCAGGAATCCTCTGAGCATTCCAGCTCCCCATCATCCTCGCCTCCTCCTCTGAGGAGAGGAACCCCTGCTCATCTGTCCTCCGATGCTGATTTCACAGAATATCAGCTTCCTCTCGAGGATGGTGAGGGATCTCCGATTTCCTATGTTCGAGAGACAATACCGAACGGAGACGCATTGAATTCCTTGGTGAATTCAGTGCCCAGCATCTGGTGGTACCTTCCTGGCTCTATCCCTTCCAGGAGGCGCCTATCCGGTCCTGGCAGCTCCCGCCGCTTCTTCCCCAGCCCCGCGGACTGCCAGCGAGGTATTGTGCCCCTCTGAGTCTCTAGGTTCCCTTCCCAACCCGTCCTCAGGTTTGGTATACCTGGATACTCCTTCTGGGTGCCGTTGCCTGACGCATCGCCACCGGATTCGGACTCCTCCAGTTCGACCGCTGGGGCGCAAGAGTGTTCTCTTCTCGTATGAAGTGCATGTATTGCATCACATCAGGCTCACCACTGCCTATAACCGCATTTGTGGTCGATGATGTCCCAGCTGCTGGCATCTATGCCTGACACGGAGCAAACCAGACAAGCTGCTGTCTTCTCCGGCGTAGGCCTGGAGCTGGCAAGACACTAGGCAAGGGCATCTTATGATGCCAGTGAGGTGGCTTCCAGGCTCATGGGACAGCGATCTGCATCAGGCGGACGGCATGGCTTCGCTTTTCCAGGTTGTCACCCCTGGCCCGGCGAGGTGATTCGCCCGCCTCCGGGGACCTGCTTTCTCTTCCAGAGCTAGAGACTTTACAGGGGCTCCCTCCGCTCCTCGCTCGGGAGGCACCTCCAGCTCTTCTCCCACTTAGGCTTTCTGAATAAGCCAGGGTCTCTCCTTCTGTTTTCTCACCAGCAGAAGGCTGGGGTCTTGTTCCTCAGGGTATTACCTCTTCCTCCAGGGGAAGAGGAGTTGGTATCAACTAGAGGAGTAATGAATGGTGAAGATTGACAAGGAAG
The DNA here is from genome assembly GCA_016271365.2 of Neoceratodus forsteri. Classification (NCBI taxonomy): domain Eukaryota; kingdom Metazoa; phylum Chordata; order Ceratodontiformes; family Ceratodontidae; genus Neoceratodus; species Neoceratodus forsteri. The sequence goes on along the minus strand of CM028129.1, from coordinate 211,753,648 downwards.
ATATGAAATTACGTACTCCACCGTAATTTTTGATCTTCTTGTATCTTCACCATTCATTACTTACCCCGCCCACCATCCCCTCAGTAGCCTCTTCCTGTGGCTTCTCCACCCCTGCCTCCTTCTCTCTCTGCAAAAAAAAAATTTTTTCTTAAAAACTAGAAAAATTGCTTAATTTTTCAAAATAAAAAAAATAAAAATCCTTCTTTGGGGGTTCTAATTTTCCAGAAAAATTAATTACTCTAAGATTCGTAGGCCATCTCGTGAGTGCATTGGCGATCAGACTGCACAACTATCTCTCTGTCATATCCTGATAAGATATCTCTGGGGTTTTGGCCTGGTTCAGGCTATTCAGTTGATCCTGCAATCCCGTGTTCCAGATATTGCCCTGAATCAACCCCCCATTCTTGCCCTGCAGAGCAGAGGAACGGGCACGTCTGTTCCTTTTTTCTTTTAAAAAAAAAAAAAAAGGAAAAATGCTGAGGGAACTCTTTTCGACTGCTATAGGCACCTTGGTTTTGGGGTCATGCAACCAACCTCAAATTTCTTCTGTAAAAAAAAAAAAAAAAAAGGAAAAACAAACAAGAGGGGAAATGAGAAGGTAATCTCCCTTCTCGCTAGTTTGCATATTGGTTTCTCCTTTTAAGTGTCCTCCTGGACAATTTTTACAGAAGAGCTGTGCTGACCATATCCAATCCCGGCCAGCCTAAGCCTTGGCCAGTCTGTCTGAGTCCCATTTCTATGCTTAAAACGCGTGAAAGGCTTACATTTTCCTTTTTAGTCCCAGAGCAGCACTCTCCTGCTGCCTGGGGTTCCTTCCCTCCTCGGGTGTCCTCAATTCCTAGGCCTGTCGCGCCAGGAACCCGAGGGGTATCAATAACAATGGCATGTTGAGGATAGGACTATGCCCTCCAGAGTCTGTCTAGCGGGTTTGGTGAACCTTCTCTTCAGCTCCATCTCCGGGATTCTTGCTTCCTCTTAGTCGAGCCTTCAGCTGTAAGCTAACTATGCTCAGGGCATTCTGGTCCCTTCAACATCCCATCTCTCTCTTTCTTCTTCTTTCTTCTATTTCTCATCTCCTTACTTTATCTCTCCTCCTAGAGTCGCCCAGGTAAGGAGGCCCTGCAGTCCCCAGGCTAGGGATACTTTATCTCCTCTGTCCTTCCTCCATCGGCTTATTCCTTTTTCAGTTCATTCTTCCTTGCTTTGCTATCCCTCGGCTATCTTGCCTCGCTATCTATATTCTCTGCTCTCACTTTTGCCTCTCTGGCTCACAGAACTGAGTTGGAGGAGGAGTCGGTTGCTACTAACGGCCGCCCCTCGCGCATGACGCATGACGTCACTCTCGAGGGCAGTGCCGTTAGGCAAACTTTAAAAAAAAAAAAGCTCCGGTGGGTGCGCGCCTCCGGCTAAGACCCAGGAAGTAATGAATGGTGAAGATACAAGAGAAGATCAGGAATTACGGTAGGTACGTAATTTTCATTTTTATTCTCATGTTGTTAGAATTGTGTTAGTAGTTCTAGTCCCCTGACTTGAGTCTTGGGTGTTGGGACCAGCAATGGTTGTTAATATTTAGGTAGCCATTTGGCTAGTGTAGGTTACTGCTTCCACACAGACCTTAGTGAGTTTTTGCTCGAAAAGATCTGACAGTTCAGGTTTGAAATTACACAGATAGAGCTGCTTCTTAGAGCTCGTGCTCAAAGTTCTATTTTGGAATGGTATTAACCATTTCACCTCCAGAGCAGTTCTAGTGGTGGGTAAAACTGCTACTGTCATAATATAGCAAGACTCCATTAGAAGAAACAACATTACTAAGGTGAGTAATTTTTTCTTCTCGACTCCGAGATCCATCCCTGTCCTCGCTGGAGCTCCGGTGGGCAGTTTCACCTCTGGGTCGCTCCTATGGAGCAGGGGGTTCAGCTTTCCAGTTTTCCTGGCTCTGTTCCTGATTTCGGGACCTCTGGGCCTCGGAGCCGTTGGACCAGAGCCGGGTTGATTGGATCACATATGGCGAGGTGCCCTATGGGTGACTTTGCCATCGTGTCGACCCTCGTGCCTACCCCCCCTCCCTTTTCCATGCAGGGGCCGGCATGGGCAGCACCTTTTTCCTTCTCCCCTTCTCAGGATTTCCATTGGCATTTTCCTTCGGCACCGTGGCTCGGTGCCTTGGTCAGTGCCGTGCCTCGGAGCCGTAGCTGGTCGGCACCGTGGTTCGGCACCATGGCTCGGTGCTGGTCGGGCACCGAGCCCTCAGGGCCTTGGTCACGCCATGCCTTAGTCGGCGCCGGGTCGGGCTCCATCACCTGTGCGGTGCCAGGTGCTCTTTGCTGCCACTGGTTGTAGGTGCCGCCAGTGGTGCCGCAGCCCGCTGGGTGGCACCATAGGCACCGTGCTCCTGTGGGAAGCCGGGAACCCACGGGCAGCGCCAGGTTCCCCGCTGGCGGTGCTGTGCAATCGGCGGTGGCCAAGCACCTGGTGCTGGGCGGTGGCACCAGTACCATGATGCCTTGGGTGCCAGGGATGACATGGTGAGGCCGAGCACCATGGGTGCCATGGTGGCGGCTGTGGATGCCCATGGGTTCCATGGATGCTTAGGTGCTATGGGTGCCACTGGTGCCTTGGGTACCGGGGTGACTCCCATGGGTGCCATGGGTGGCACTGCAGGTGTCCATGGATGCCCCTGGTGCCCTCAGGTGCCATGGGTGCCACTGGTGCCCTCGGGTGCCCTTCTTGTCATGGGTGCCATTGTGCCATTGGTGCCATGGGCACAGGAGGTGCCCTTATGTGCCATTGCTACATGGGTGCCAGGAGTACCTGCCGATACTGCCGTGGCTTCCCCCGGGTATCGCCCAGGTTGGCATAGGCACTGCTTGGTGCCCTCCTGTGCAACGAGTGGTGCTGATGCCACACGGGTGCTAGTGGGTGCTGTATAGCAGAACTAGTGACACATTTTTCCTTTCAGACTCCTTTCCACAGAACTTGTGGCGGGATGTTGACCTCAGAATGAACTCCTGTTCTGCGGATTATTTTTTTCACACATTTTAGTGAGTGGTGGTCTATGTGGGATCTTGTGTCATCCAGCGGTTTTCTGCTATGGGACTCTGCTGTACCTTTCTGCCAGCGGAATCTCATTCGGCTCAGCACTTTCAAACACCATGAAGTCTTGCTATATTATGACAATTAGCAGTTAGCCACAGCACTTGAACTGCCCCGGAGAGGAAGGAGTTAACTCCAGGCTGACTGGAGTTCCAAGCGCGAGCGCTTTGCTGAAAGCTCTATCTGGCTAGTTTCAAACTGAAACTGTCAGATTCTTTACTCCGCTTCACTGAACAGTCGCTCCAGAGATCTGCTCCTTCAGCTCGGTTCATTTCTCGGTTCAAACGAGTGTTTTCGGTTCATTTTAACCGGCAATAAGTATTTATTTTACCGCATTTCGGTTCAAAGCTCTATCTGGTAAACCGTAAGTACAGGATTTTAAAGTCTGTGTGGAAATTAATTATCGGTTCGGTTTTGAACCGATCGGTTTGCTAAAAAAAACAATTTTAAATAATAGCTTGGGCTTTTAGAGTGCGGTTCCCGGTTCTTATCGGTTCTAAAAAAACCTATCTCTTAAATTGGGTTTTTTCAAATACCCGTGACACGGTTAGGAACCGATAAGGGTGTCTTGCCTGGCACTGCCATAAAAAGGGCAAGTTTTTGGATAGGCTGGCATTATGTCTGAGAAACCCAAAAGAAAAACCGGGCCCACTGGATTTCAACACTGTGATGTTTGGGGAAGCCTTTGCCAAGGCTGACCCGCACACCACATGTGTTTATTGTCTGGGGGCTGACCACCTCCTGTTAGACTGCCAGGTGTGTAAGAATTTCCCTGCAGCCACCCTGGAGAAAAGATTGGGCCGGCTCAGGAAACGAGAGGCCAAAAAGTCCACTGACCCGGATGGCCAGCCCGGTCCAGCACCCACTGGACCAGAGGGAAATTCCTCTGACCAGGGCGGAGACTCCTCGGCAAAGGAAGGCTGGTTCTGAGGAACCAGTCTCAGTAAAAAAAAATCTAAGAAATCAGCAGGTCTGGAGTGCAAGATTGCCTCTCCAACTGCTGCAGAGATAGCAAAGCCATACAGATTGTCCAGTCACTGTCTCAGGGACTGGCCGAACCACCAACAGCTGGCAAAGGTTGGTTCGTTCGGTTCCAGTGGTTCAAGAGTAGTGATGGGAATTTTATGAACCACAGGAGGAGGAGGAAGATTTTGATCATTATGTATGTGGCTGGGAGGGTCTGGACGTGCTCATTGAACCGGACATTTCTCCAGACAGACCATTAGAATCTCCCTCTATGCTGTCTGAGTCCCCTTCTCATTTTATGTTTTACAAAAAGGTTGCAGAAACCCTCCAGCTTCCCTTGGAAGATGCTGTGGATGAGCAAGAGGAGCCTGATTATGTTGAGATGATGGATATCCCAGAGTCTAGGAGGTTGTCTATTCTTTGCATAAGTCATTTAGTAAGCAAACAACAAAAATTTAAAAATCCTCATTCTGTCCCTCCTGTAGATAAAAAATGGACCGAAGGTATACTTTATCAGGCCCTGATACAGACTTCCTCACTGAGCAGTGTAGTCATGTAGGTGTGGTACAAGCTGCAGCCTGTGACAGAAGCATATCCTCCTGGCCTCACATCCTCCTGATAAGGATTCCAGGAAGATTGATGCCATGGATGAAAACAGTATATGGCAGCTTCTTTGGGACTCAGGCAGGCAAATTATATGGCTTATGTGGCTAGATATCAGAAATCTAGATGGGATACAGTGTTGTAGCATAGCAGGCCCATGGCCAACTGGCTAGTGAATTGAACAGGTGGCTGCTGATGGCATTGAAGCCTCTAAAGTTCAATTTCATACTGCTGTAGACGTTAATGATGTTTCCTCTAGGGTCATGGCCACTTCTGTAGCTTTCCGTAGGTTGGCATGGCTCAGGTGCACTAATCTGTCACAGGATACTCAGTCAAAGGCTATGGATTTTCCTGTGGTGGGAAATTTCTGTTGTGGAGAGCAAATGGAAAATTATATGAAAAAGATGGATGAATACAGAACTACCTACAAAAGTGCCCAGGCCAAGGAGCGGCATGCCACTCCACAGAGGCACACTCCCAGAGGTAGGGGCAGGCCTTTCCACAGGCCTTTTTATCAATCCCAAGCCTCCTCTGCTTTTGCACAGAGGGTTTTTTTCAGAGGCAGAGGTAGGCGGGGCGCAGGTAAATCGTCCCCCACCCTTCAGCCTAAGGCTACTGCCAAGCAGGCACCCTGATGGGGTGCCCAGGGCCGATTCTCCTGTACCAGTGGGAGGCAGGTTGGCTTATTTCAGCCAGAACTGGGTGTCCCTAACTTCGGACAAATGGGTTCTGGAGGTAGTAAGCCAGGGTCTGGTTCTCAGCTTCAAACAGTTTCCAAAGATGAGAACCAGACATTTTCCACCTGCAAGCCCTTTAGAGGCCCTTGCTTTGGAAGCAGAGGTCTCTTCCCTCCTAGACTGCAAAGCAGTGGAAGGGGTTCCTCCTTGTCACCAGGGCAAGGGGCTGTACTCCAGATACTTTCTTCCTCAAAGGCAGGAGAATGGCGCCCATTCTAGACTTAAGGTACCTGAACAAGCATCTTTGAAACCAAAGTTCAAAATGTTAACTCTGGCAATGATTTTGTTCCCTCCTCAGGCCAGGGGACTGGCTAGCCTCCTGGACCTCAAGGATGCCTATTTTCATGTCCTGATCAGGCCTTCTCACCGAAAATACCTCAGGTCTCGAACTGCCCTCAGGTCACTACCAGTTCAGAGCAATGCCCTTCGGTCTCACTCTGCTCCAAGGGTATTCACAAATGTCTAGCTGTGGTAGTGGCTCATTTAAGAAGGCAAGGGTTGCTGTGTTTCCTACCTGGACGACTGGCTCATTGTGGGTCAGTCCCCAGATCAGGTAAAATCCCACTTGCAAGTCACCCAGCAGCTTCTCACTTCCCTGGATTCCTGTTGAATTTACCAAAGTCAGTTCTAGAACCAGTTCAGGTACTAACTTTCATAGGTGGGGAATTGGACACAAAGTTGGCCAGGGCATTTCTCCCTCGGAAAGGGTAGAGAAGCTGATTGCTGGCATCCTCTTTTCACCCTGCGGGTCTCTGACCAGCAAGGCACTTTCTGCAACTTCTAGGCACATGGCTGGCTCCACAGCTGTAGTGCAAGGAGCAAGATTCCAGATGAGAGACATTCAGTTTCATTTGAGGGCCTATTGGTCCCAAAGGAGGGACCCTCACCAAATTGGTCCCAGTGACCCTAACTCTGATTCTAGCTCTTCAGTGGTGGCAGGATCAGAGCACTCTAAGACAAGGGTCCCCTTCATTCCCATTTCTCATTCCCTCACCTCACCACGATGCCTCCTTGCTGGGAGGGCGCGACTTGGGCGACCTTTCCACTCAGGGAGTGTGGTCCCCCCAGGAATCTCTGCTCCACATCAACCTATTGGAACTCAGAGCTGTCTTTTTAGCTCTTCAGGTTTTCTCAGCATCTGTCCAGAACAAAGTAGTTCAGGTCAGGACAGACAATACCACAACAATGTGGTACATCAACAAGCAGGGGGGCACTCGGTCATCAGCCTTGTGCACCGAAGCAATGAAGTTGTGGTCTCTGGCTTACTCCCTGAACACCTCCCTAGTAGCAGTTCACCTTCCAGGGAAGGACAATGTCCTAGCGGATGCCCTCAGCAGGATTTCTCAGGGTCATCACGAATGGTCTTTGAATCCCTTAGTGCTGGGGTCAGTTTTTGCCAGATGGGGCACCTCAGATAGATCTTTTCAGCCCCATACAACCACCAACTTCCTCTGTTCTGTTGCAGGCCTCCAGTAATGGGCTCAGTCCCCTGGACGCCTTTCTGTTGGATTGGGAAGGAAGTTCCTATGCCTTTCCCCCTTCCCCTTCTTCAGGGTGTTGGTAAAATCAGATCCCAGCCCTGCAAAGTGATTCTGATTGCACCAGACTGGGCCAGGCAACCCTGGTACCCACTGCTTCTGTCCCTGACAGTCCACCCTCCCTGGCCTTCCCAGGGTCCACAACCTGCTGACTTGTGCCCAGGGAGAGTTTGGTATCCGACCTCAAATCCTCCACCTCAAGGCTTGGCTCTTGAGGAGTTAGAATTTGCTGATTTACACCTTTCTCACGGTGTCCTTGATATTTTAAAGGCCTCTAGGAAGCCTTCCACTAGGGCCACTTATAATTCCAAATGGAAGAGGTTCTCCATCTGGTGTTCTGGGAAGCAAATTGTCCCAGAATCTGCTGATTTGCCCATTTTGCTGGACTACTTGGTCCATCTTAATTCCTTAGGGCCTCAGGCCAGCTACCTTAAAGGTTCATCTGGCAGCTGTCTCTGCTTTTATATCAACAGGAAAGCCTGCCTCCCTTTCTTCTCACCCTGTGTTTTCCAAGTTTTTTAAGGGGTTACTTTACACTAACCCTCCTTTTCGGGACCCAGCCCCTGCCTGGGACCTTAATGTTTGCATTGCTCAGTTAATGCAAACCCCCCTTTGAACCTCTGTCTTCAGCAGACCTTAAGTTCCTAACTTGGAAAACTGTTTTCCTAGTGGCCATCACTTCTGCCAGATGCATAAGTGAGTTACAAGCCCTGTCAGTGGAAAAGGATTTTATTTCTTTTCACAGATAAGGTAGTCCTCAGGACTACAGAAAGTTTTACCTAAAGTGGTTTCAGATTTCCATCTTAACCAATCCATCTCCCTTCCAGTATTTTTCACTGAGCATTCTTCCTCGGGTGAGAGGAGATTGCACAGTTTGGACGTCAAAAGAGCTTTAAGCTACTATTTGGAATGCACCAAGGGTCACAGGTTCGAATCCCTCCAACTCTTCCTTACCTATGGCGAGGTTGGCAAAGGGAAACCTGCCACTAAGAGGACAATTGCCAGGTGGATTGTCTCTTGTATCCAATTTTGCTACCAAAAACTAGGTAGAGAACCCCCCAGGACTGAGGGCCCATTCCACCAGGGTACAGCTGCATCTCTAGCGGTTGCTAGAGATATTCCATTCTGGAAATCTGTCAAGCTGCTACCTGGAAACAGTTCACACCTTTACCAGCATTACTCCTGGATGTCCAGTCCAGGAGAGATGTTCGTTTGGCACAGCCGTGCTTCAGAGCCTATTTCCAAGTAGGTTCTGGCCCTCCTCCATGGAGGTACTGCTGTTATTCTGTTAATGGTTTATAATATAGCAAGACTTATGGTGTTTGAAGAAAAATTACTCACCTTAGTAATTGCTTTTCTCTCATGGAGTCTTGCTATATTATGACCACCTCAACCTGCCCTCTCAGAACTTCTACTTGGGTAAGGATTGGCAAATTAGTGCAAGCACTGTGTCATGCCATTATAGCTCTTTTTCCCTTTTCCCCTTTTCTTTAGGATTAGGAAAACTAGGTATTTCTGTTTTTGGTTATATGTTTGGCCCCCCTCCTGGACTTCTGTCTTTTGTGGAGGGAGGGCCCAATAGTGCTTGTTAGGGGTGATATTGTTGTTGTTGTTGTTTCTGTTATTCTACTAGTAGGTAGCCATTTGGCTAGTGTAGGGTTTTTTCCACACAGACTTTTGCTTAGTGTTGGCTCCATAAAGATCTGACAGTTTCAGTTTGAAACTAGCCAGATAGAGCTTTCAGCAAAGCGCTCACGCTTGGAACTCCAGTCAGCCTGGAGTTAACTCCTTCCTCTCCGGGGCAGTTCAAGTGCTGTGGCTAACTGCTAATTGTCATAATATAGCAAGACTCCATGAGAAGAAAAGCAATTACTAAGGTGAGTAATTTTTTCTTCTCTGCTCCCTATGTGGTACCAAGCTCCTCGACATCTTTCCTGATGGCGGAGTCTCTAGTGGCTCTGACCTAGACCTCTCTTCGAGGTCCTTCTGGGGTAGAAGTGCATCTAGATGGGTCTTTCCCTGTCCTTCTGGTCAGTAACACAGCAGATGGCTCATTTTATATACTGGAGGGCACGTCCTCTCTATCATCAGAGTCCGTGATGGAAAATCTTTTCAGTAGTTCCTCAGTAATGGGATCCACTATAGTATTCTCACAGTGCCCGTGGACTCATACTTTTCTTCATGCCTAGACTTTTTCAATCGCCAAGACGGTTACACTCTGTGGAACATTTTAATTTAATGGTCGGAGCCGCTCTGACTCTTTCCGGCCTCTTTGATTGGGGTATATAGCCCCTGTGATATTGCCTCTTCAGTGGCTTCTTCGGCACAGGTGGTTAACTTCTCTCCAGCTGTGATTGTTAGTCCGGTCATGATTTCAGTATGGACACTCGGCTCTTTCCGCACTCAGATGGAAAACATCTTCGTCTTTTTGTATCAAGACAATCCTCAAAATAGCAGCCTGAAGACCTTGTTAGGCTCGGACTAAAAAAAAAAAAAAATATATATCAATATAGTTTTTATCACAGCACAGGGCATAGCCGAAATTACCCGCACTTCCTTTTTTTGATCTGGTCAGATTCCTCCTCAGCCCCTGAGGCGCCATCTCTGGGATACGGTAAAGAGTACCTGATTCTTTCTTCCCCTACGGGGAGTCCGATCCGGCGACGATGTGGGTCATCTCTTTCTCTGAGAGATTTCTCTCATTCAGAGACATTTCCTAGACCTAGGTGACTGCCCAGTCTGTTAATTCATTTTCTTGTTATCAGGCTTTCTTCTCTTGAACAGAGCCTTACAGCAGCAGAAGCGACTCTCCACCGAGTCAGAACTCAGGTTCCTGCTTCCTTGCTTGCTTAATTTAACAGGCGATTTTCTCCTTCTTGACGGATGGTCAGGTAGGTCCCTTTTCCTGAGGAAGCTTCTCAAATATTCACACCTTCGGTTCCTGTGCTCTGGTCCATGCCGGTGGCTCACAATGCTATCCTCTTCAAGTGCGAGCGAGAGTGGTGATGTTTCTTTTTCATCAAACAAACTAGAATCCTTTCCTACTCCTTTCAGGAAACCCAGAGTGGGTAGTGCCTCACCACATTGAGTCACTGCCTCTTTCAGTCGCTTCAATAAATGGGTTAGCCCTAACTTGGTCCTGCTGTGTCCCTCCTCGATGCACATCTGCCTCTATTGACCTTAGAAATCCAGCCCCTGTTTTTTTTCTGTCGGAATGTTTTTTTCCGCGGTGGACATGTCCTCCTGTACACCTTTTTCTTTTCTTCCCCGAGTTCGGAGACTGCTGCTACAGTTGTACACACAGGGGCAGGATTATTCCTCTTGGAATATGCAGTGGTAGGATCTGGTTTTACTAGACCACCACGAGGCTTCTAAGTCGTGCTTTGGCCTTCCATCAGGAAGATCCCAGACTAATTGAGACCATTCTCCTGATGGACTAACCCACCTGACCCCTTGCTCACCAAGTAAGGGGTTCATGCTTCTGGACCTGTTGTTTACAGGTCAACCATTCTGGATAGTGGGGGTTTCCATCTGCACTTTCTGGTCTACTCTGAACCAGTAGACTTTACCTCCGACTCTTTCAGTTCCTGAGGTCCCTTTACGTTACATTAGTACATGTCTTTGACACTAATAATTTTGTTCCTAGATCAAATTGTGAGGCTAGGTTCTTGCCGCTGTCCTAGAGTGGTTGCAGCTGCCTGGTAGACTTTCATTTTGTGCCCATTGCAGTCATCGGCAAGGTGACGCGTTACAACTTGAGCGCTTATCTTGTAGGCACTATGTTCTTGATGCTCTTACAAGACAGCTCTTTTTATTAACAGGACAGTCCTTGGCTGTCCTTTCTGAGTGAACCCTATCTCCTACCACCCACTCAGGGTTGTTGGTTTTATCTTTGATACCTCTTCCTGATTAGGTAGGAATGAGTGATGGAGACTTAGTCCAGGAAGATATGGAAATTACGATTTACCGTAATTATTGATCTTCTTGACAGTCTCCATCACTCATTCACACGCCCACCCACCATCCCCTGTCTACCACTTGTTCTTCCTGGTCTCACGGTCCCATGATTCAGACTGTGAGGATACTCTTGGCCTTTCTTCAAAGGCCATCTGGGCCCTCTCAGGCCCAGAAACTCAGGATGAGTTATTCTCATTACGCCTGCACCTCCTTGGTCAAAAGGTACTGAGAGCGGTTGTAGGGTCGACGCCGAGATAGCTTACACAGGCGCCGAAAGGTCTCGCTGGTGCCGCAGGATGCATGGTCTCTCAGCGCCCGACCCTTCTGAAAATTTTAGGTTCTCGCTATCCCAGCCCGGGCGCTATCCCACTAGTGTGAATGAGTGATGGAGACTGTCCGAGAAGATCAATAATTATGGTAAGTACGTCATTTCCATTTCCTTATGTTTCACTGGCGTACCATCAGAAGAGGTAAAGGAGCTCTTCTGCCAGAAGGGAAGAAATTCTGTAAGGGAACAACAAACCCAGATAGAGTCTGTAAAAATTATGGTATCCTCGGTTTCATGGTGTCAAAAAGCTCCTAAACACGCACTGTACCACTCAGCATACCCATAACGCCAGCAATCAAATCTTCCAGGTTCCCAGATGTCGGACCTCTATGGGACAGAGATCGTTTGCCTACAGGGCTCCACACAGGTATAATGCTCTTAACTGGGATATCCTGACTGCTCCCAAAATTGACCCCTTCAAACGACTGCTCTGGGTACTCCTCACCTCTTCTAGAAGCTGCGATTGTTCCACTTAGAGCTCCGTCTCCCTTAGCACTCCAGACTTTCCTGCTCCTCGCCAATAAATTTCTGCTACCTAGTCCACCTCTTCATTCCCCTCCACTACCCACTGCTACCCCCACCCCATCCCCGCCAACACCACCACTTATAGCTCTCCTGTTCCCTACCCCTACCCAACTAGCACTTCTCACTCCCTCCTTGACAATGGCCTTCTAGCCTGCCCACTCCTCTGGGGCTACCCTTCCTGCTGTTCTTCTCCAGTTGCCATCACATCTAGTCTATTGATGTACTGCTTAGTTCTCAGTCTGAGCCAGTCTCTCCATGTCTGTTCACTAGTCCTAGCTCTACTCCTACCTAACCTCTGTTGTCTCGAATAATGAATAATGATGCGCACCCTTGTATGCTCTCTACCATCAGTGTAACCTATGCATTATTTTTGTAATGATGTTCACCCTGTTTGTCTACCGACACTCTGACGTGGAACTTTTGTAAATGAGCTGTTCTTTCTCAAAGGTATTAATCCTAGAATTAATAAATAAGTAAAAGAAATAAAAAGAAATAAATGCGGATGAACTCGAGGGCACAGGCCACTGCTGCCATTTCCACATACTGTGATGATGCCACACTGCAACGCTTAGAAAATTCAACAGTGTTACCATAAGGGTAAATGACTAATATGCCGATCCCTGCAGTCTGTTCTCCCTGGTGGTAGGAAGCAGAGCCGTCTGTAAAGACATGACACAATGAGGGGTTCTCAAGTAGTTGTGGTGTAGCAGGGAGGAAAGGACCTGGATCTGGGCGATCAGGTGGCTGCAATGTACAGTCATGGAGTTCCCCTCGGAAAAGGGGCCATGCGCCAGCATGGATGGCATTTTGGTTAGGTGGACCTTTAATGTCTCTGTCCTGAGAAGAAGGGATCAGTGTGTCAGTCTGGTATTGGAGACTGACCCATCATTTACTCTGTCTGATAGCAAAAAGGTGATTATAGTGTGATTTGTGTTAATGATCAGTGGAGAGAACCCAATGATATACAGAAAGTGCTTGACAGCCCAGTAAGTGGCCAGAAGGTTCCTTTCACAAAGGCTGTACTTCTGTTCCACTGGGGTCAAGAGCTGTGATGCACATGCAGTGGGTCTCAGAGTGCCATGGACCTTCTGGGCCAACACAGCAGACACAGCGATGTCAGAGGTGGCACATTCCAAATGGAATGGCAGGGCTGGATTGGGGTTGACCAGAGCTGGGGCTGAGGCCAAGGCCTGTTTTAGTGACATCACAGCTTGGGTGTGAATGGGGTCCCAATTCCAGGAAATGTCCTTTTTCAGTAGTTCATACAGAGGGGCAGCCTTCTGAGCAAAATCACAAATAAAATCTATAGAATAATTCACCATACCTAGAAACCTTCTAAGAGTGGCCACGCTGGTGGGCAGTGGCAGATCTTGCATTCCTTGTATCTTTCTCCGGGTAGGGCTTCGGCCTTGGTCTGTTATCCTCAGATCCAGAAAGAGTACCTCTTTCTGACATAGTTGTGCTTTTGCAGAGTTACATTTGAGGCCTACTCTCTGAATGAGGGTCAGTAGTTCGTCCAAGAGGTTCAGATGTTGTTCCTGTGTGGCTGTGGCCAACAACAGGTCATCCACATTCTGAAAGAGACACTGGCAAGTAGAGAAACCTTCTAGGGCATCCATCATGTGTAAATGGAACAGGGAGGGGCTGTTATGGAATCCCTGTGGTAAGCAGGTCCACGTGTACTGCCTGCCCTCAAAGGTGAAGGCAAACTTATATTGACTCTTGGTAGCCAATGGCAATGACCAGAACCCATTGGAGATGTCCAGGGCACTAAACCATTGTTGGTCAGGGGTCAGTAGTTGTAGCACGTCTGGTGCTGATGCCACAGTTGGGGCACAACTGGAGGTGACCTGGTTTAGTCCCCTGTAATCAATAGTAAGTCTCCAGGCACCTGTGGGTTTTTTCACGGGCCACACTGGGGAATTTGCAGTGGAAACACATGTCCTAATTACACCTTGCTTGAGGAATGATTTTATTGTTTCCCTAAGAGAAGGCAAGGCCTCAGGTGGAAAAGGGTATTGCCGTTGCCTTTCATGTGCTGTGCCTGTCACTGCTATGACAGTGTGCATCCTGCCACAGTCATGCTTGTTGGTGGCAAATGCCTCCAGATGTCTTTGTAGAATGGGAAGGAGCTTTGGGAAAAGCTTGTGATTCTTGAACAAATATATGACGTCATACTCTTTGTCATTCGCAGATATTGTTGCAACCACATGTGAGTCAGGGATCATGATGGTGTGATATTGTCCCTGAATTTGTAACAGTAACATGTTGGCTGGGTCTACCACATAGCTGTGTGGTACCAGGAAGTCAATCCCGATAATACTAGGGTGATCGTGCAGTACCATCAGTTGAAAGGTATGATAGGCCTTCAGGTGTCCCAGTGTCACAGATACTGGCAGGGAATGGTATGCCGGTAACCTAGTTCCGTCTACACTAGACATATTGGTCCTCCGTCTGGTGAACCATGGGGATGTGTCGGCCCCCAACCTCAGCCTCAGTGCAGGGCCTTCCATTTGTATCCAAGACCAGCTTGTTTACAATACAGACTGGGGCCTGTAATTGTCAATCTGTGCCAGTGGAAGCATGGGGAAGCTCTTGGAGGAGAGCTTGGGCCTGGTTCCTTTGAACCACTTCACCATGCTGCACTGATGCCATATAGGGAGCCACTTCCAGGTTCAGGCCTGTAGGGGCCTTAGAGCCTGGACTACCGGTGTCTCCACGGCCTGCTCTTCTGGCAGTATTGCTACAAGGGTCTGAATGGGAATGGCATCTGTTACGGAGCGCACTTGCCCGAGAAGGTCTCGGAACTTCCGGTTCTCATTGGCTATTTCCCTATACGAAGGACCTGATCTTTGTTGTTTACCCTTATTGTTCTTATGGTGTTTCTTGTTTTTGTGGTAGTTCCGGTTCCCACCCCAGGATTGTTGTTGTTGTTGCTGGGCCTTCTAGGGGTGTTAGTTGTCTGCAGGGAGGGGCTGTTTCTCTTGGGCCTGTCCCTCCACCATGTAGTGCGTTGTGGCCTCCGGAATGGCTTCAACAGCAGCTACATTCTTGGAACCGGAGCCTGAGTCACAGATGAAGAGTTGATAAACTCTGTCTGTTTTCTGAAGAATATCGGCAAACCTCTCCGTGGTGGGATAGGTGGTTGGCTCCACCTTCTCTCTTACTGCAGGGATCATGTTCCTAAAGAACAGAGTCTTGTATTCAGTGAGGTCCACATCTGCAGCTTCTCCTGCAAGATGCTTCAAACAACATGAAGTCTTGCTATATTATGACATATGCAGTGAGTCCCAACCTTCGAACTGCTCCGGAGGTGAAAGAGTTAACTTTCCATGCCAGTCATGGAACACTGAGCTCGAGCTCGGTTGAAACTCTGTCTGTTGTTCTTCAAACTCAAACCGTCAGATTCTTTACTCCACCTCACTGAACAGTCGCTCCGGAGATTTCTCCTTCTGCTCGGTTCATTTTGTCAGTTAAAGTATTGTTTTTCTCGGTTTTCGACCGAATTTAAACCGCAACCGGTCAGTTCAGGCTCTGTCTGTGGTATTTGTGAGTACTAGATAGGTTTACATTATTTCTCTTCTGTGTGGAACTTGTAAACGGTTTATTGGTTCGGTTTGAACCGATCAGGTTGTTTAAAATATCTTAATCTCTGATTTAGAGTGTGGTTACGGGTTCTTATCGGTTCTAAAAAAAAACGGATTTTATTACGTCTTTTTCCACAACCTCTGACACGGTTGGGAACCGATAAGAGGGTCTTACCTGGCGGATTGCCATAAACAGGTAAGTTTGGTTAGGACTGGCACTATGTCTGAGAAACCCAAAATAAAAACTGGGCCCACTGGGTTTCAACACTGCAGTGTGTGTGGGGAAGTCTTTGCCAAGGCTGACCCCCACACCACCTGTGTTTATTGTCTGGGGTTTGACCACCTCAATGCAGACTGCCAGATTTGTAAAAATTTTCCTTCAGCTACCCTGGAAAAGAGAGTTGGTAGGCTCAGGGAAAGGGAGGCCAAAACGTCCGCTGAACCGGATGGCCAGCCCGGTTCGGTTCCAACCGAACCAGAGGGAGTGCCCTCTGACCAGGGCGAGACTTCCTTGGGCAAAGAAGAATCCGACTCTGAGGGGTCGGTTCCAGCAAAAAGGACTAGGAAATCAGCTGGTGTGGAGCCAAAACCTTCCTCTCCAACCGCTGAAGAAATAGCCAAAGCGATTAAAATTGTCCAGTCGCTTTCCCCGGTTCCGACCGAACCAGCACCATCAGGTAAGCGCCCAGTTCGGCCAGTTCTGCCGGTTCAAGAGTATGATTTAGAGGAATATTATGAACCGGAGGAGGGGGAAGAGGAGTATGAGGAGAGTGAATGTGGATTTGAAAGTCTGGATGTGCCCATTGAACCAGACATCTCCCCAGACAGACCTTCAGGAGTGTCTCCTCCTAAGCTTTCTGAGTCTACTTCGCATTTTATGTTTTATAAAAAAGTGGCTGAAACCCTCCAGCTCTCTATGGAGGAAGCTGTGGATGATCAAGAGGAGTCTGACTATGTGGAAATGATGGATATCCCAGAGTCTAGGAGACTGTCTATTCCCTTGCATAAATATTTTGGGAAACAGACATTTAAAATTCTAAAAACTCCTCACACTATACCTCCTGTGGATAAGAGAATGGACAAGAGGTACATATTGTCAGGCTCTGATACGGAGTTCCTTTCACAACAATGCAGCCATGTTGGAGTAGTGCAGGCTGCAGCCTGTGACAAGGCAAATATTCCCTTGGCTTCACACCCCCCGGACAAGGACTCCAGGAGGATTGATGCCATGGCAAAGAAACAGTACATGGCAGCATCCTTGGGACTCAGACAGGCAAATTATATGGCTTATGTTGCTAGATATCAGAAATCCAGATGGGATACTGTTATGGCTCTAGCAAAACAGGTCCCTGGCCAGCTTGCCAAGGAGCTGGAGCAGGTGGCTGCTGATGGTATTGAGGCATCCAAGGTGCAATTCCATGCTGCAGTGGACTCAAATGATGTGTCATCAACAGTCATGGCTACATCTGTGGCACTTAGCAGAATGGCTTGGCTCAGATGTACTAGCCTGTCACAGGATACCCAGACTAAGACCATGGATTTTCCTGTTGTGGGTAATTCCCTGTTTGGGGAGCAGACAGAGAATTACATGAAGAAACTGGATGAGTATTGGACCACCTATAGGAGTGCACAGGCCAAAGAAAGGCAGGCCACTCCTCAAAGGCAGCTTCCCAGGTGCAGGGGGCAGGCCTTTTCATAGGCATTTTTACCAAGCCCAGGCCTCCTCTTCTGCTTGTGCCCAGAGGGGGTTCTTTAGAGGGAGAGTCAGACGGGGTACAAGCAGGCCTGCTTCCACCCCTCAGGCCAAAGCCCCTGCCAAGCAAGGATACCTACTTCCATATTCTCATTAGAAGCTCCCATCGAAAGTACCTCAGGTTCAAGCTGCCCTCAGGCCATTACTAGTTCAGAGCAATGCCCTTTGGCCTCACCTCTGCTCCAAGGGTATTCACAAAATGCCTGGCAGTAGCAGTTGCTGCTCTAAGAAGGCAAAAAATTGCCATCTTCCCTTACCTGGACGACTGGCTCATAGTAGGCCAGTCCCCAGACCAAGTCAAGTTACACCTACAGATAACTCAGCAACTGCTCACCTCTCTCTAGGTTTCATTCTGAACCTTTCAAAGTCAGTTCTAGAGCCTGTCCAGCTCCTCACCTTCATAGGCACAGAGCTGAACACAGAGAAAGCCAGAGCCTTCCTTCCTTCCTTTGGACAGGGCAAGGACCCTGGTCTCTATGGCCTCCTCATTCACCCTGCAGGTGTCTCGGCCAGCAAGGCAATTTCTACAGCTCCTGGGGCACATGGCTGCTTCTACAGCAGTAATGCAGGGAGCAGGATTTCAGATGAGGGACATTCAATTCCATTTGAGAGCCTTTTGGTCTCAAAGGAAAGACCCTCTAACCAAATTGATCCCAGTAACTCGAACCCTGATCCAGGCCCTACAGTGGTGGCAGGATCAGAGCAATCTGAGACAAGGGGTTCCTTTTGTCACTCAGTCTCACTCCTTAATCCTTACTACAGATGCATTCCTCTTGGGGTGGGGAACTCACATGGGCGACCTCACTACCCAGGGGTTGTGGTCCCCTCAGGAATCTCTGCTCCACATCAATCTGTTGGAACTCAGAGCAGTTTTTATAGCACTTCAAGCTTTTTCCAAGTCTGTTCAGAACAAAGTTGTACAGGTCAGAACAGACAACACCACTACAATGTGGTACATCAACAAGCAAGGGGGCACTCGTTCTGCGGCCTTGTGCACCGAAGCAATGAAGTTGTGGTCTCTGGCTTACTCCCTGAACACCTCCCTTATGACAGTTCACCTCCCAGGCAAGGACAATGTCCTGGCAGATGCTCTCAGCAGGATTTCCCAGGGCCATCACGAATGGTCACTGGACCCCCTGGTCTTGGAGGTGATATTTGCCAGATGGGGCACCCCGCAGATAGATCTTTTTGCAGCCCCAGACAATCACCAACTTCCCCTTTTTTGCTGCAGGCCCCCAGTGTTGGGCTCAGTCCCTCTGGATGCCTTAGTTCTCAATTGGGAAGGGAAGTTTCTCTGTGCTTTTCCCCCCTTCCCTCTCCTGTTCAAAGTGCTAGTCAAAATCAGATCTCAACCCTGCAAGATGATCCTGATTGCTCCAGATTGGGCCAGACAACCCTGGTATCCACTCCTACTGTCCTTAGCAGTCCATCTTCCCCTCTGTCTTCCCAGGAATCACAACCTGTTAACCTGTGCTCAGGGGAGGGTTTGGTACCCGAACCTCAAATCTCTCAATCTCAAGGCCTGGCTCTTGAAGAGTTAGAGTTTGCTGATCTACACCTCTCCCAAGGTGTAATGGATATCCTGAAGGCTTCTAGGAAACCTTCCACCAGGGCTACTTATAATTCCAAATGGAAAAGGTTTTCCATATGGTGCTGTGGAGAGCATATTTCCCCAGAATCTGCTGATTTACCCACAGTCCTGGATTATATGGTCCACTTAAATACCTTGGGGCTGAGACCAGCTACCCTAAAAGTGCATTTGGCAGCTGTGTCTGCTTTTATTTCAGCAGGTAAGCCCTCTTCTCTTTCAGCTCACCCTGTATTCTCCAAGTTTTTCAAGGGATTACTTCACACCAACCCTCCATTCAGGGACCCTGCCCCTGCCTGGGATCTCAATGTTTGCATTGCTCAGCTTATGCAACCCCCCTTTGAGCCTTTGTCTTCAGCAGAGCTTAAGTACTTGACTTGGAAGACTGTGTTTCTGGTAGCCATCACTTCTGCCAGACGCATAAGTGAATAACAAGCTTTGTCAGTGGAGCCAGTAGAAAACAGGAAGTTATTATCCCTCTGTACAGACAGCTGGTGAGACCCCATCTGGAGTACTGTGTGCAGTTCTGGAGACCCAATCTCCGCAAAGACATAGACAGGATGGAAGCTGTCCAGAGGAGGGCAACTAAAATGGTGCAGGGTCTGCACCGGAGGACATATGAAGAGAGACTTAAGGAGCTAATATGTATAGCCTTGAGGAAAGGAGGAGAGGGGGACATGATAGAAACTTTCAAGTACCTCAAGGGAATCAACAAAGTCCAAGAAGGTAGCATCTTTCAAAAAAAGAGGTGTGCAAGAACAAGAGGGCACAATTTGAAGATAGGGGGGGGCGCTCAGAGGTAATTTAAGGAAGTATTTTTTCACAGAGAGGGTTGTGGATGCATGGAACGGCCTTCCGGAGGAGGTTGTGGAGTCAAAATCAGTGGTGGAATTCAAGCATGCATGGGATAGTCATAAGGCAATTCTGGGGGGTGGGGGTAGAAAGAAGTAGGCTGCTGGTTAACTAGGATCTGCAGCTTATCCAGTAGGTAGGGAAATGGGCAGACTGGGTGGGCCAAGCGGTCCTTATCTGCCGTCAAATTCTATGTTTCTATGTTTCTATGAGCCTGATTTTATCTCCTTTCATAGAGATAAGGTGGTCCTCCGGACTAACAGGAAGTTCTTGCCTAAGGTGGTTTCAGATTTCCACCTTAATCAATCCATATCTCTTCCAGTGTACTTCACTGACCATTCCTCCTCTGGCGAGAGGAGGCTGCATAGCTTAGATGTGAAGAGAGCCCTTAGTTACTACATAGAGCGTACCAAGGGTCACAGGTTTGACTCCCTCCAACTGTTCCTCACTTATGGTGAGGTTGGTAAAGGGAAACCTGACACTAAAAGATCCATTGCCAGGTGGATTGTCTCTTGTAGCCAATTTTGCTATGAAAAACTGGGTAAGGTTCCTCCCTCAGGCCTGAGGGCTCACTCTACCAGAGGTACAGCTGCTTCCCTGGTTGCTGCCAGGGACATCCCTATTCTAGAGCTATGTCAAGCAGCTACCTGGAAAACAGTTCACACTTTTACCAAGCATTACTCCCTGGACATCCAGGCTAGAAGTGATGCTCGGTTTGGCACAGCTGTGCTTCAGAGCCTATTTCCTAATAGGTTCTGTCCCTCCTCCATGGAGGTACTGTTTTTGTAGTTTTGCATATAGTCATAATATAGCAAGATTATGTTGTTTGAAGAAAAATTACTCACCTTAGTAATGTTGTTTCTTCTAATGGAGTCTTGCTATATTATGACCTCCCCTGCCTGCCCCTCTCAGAACCTCTGTTTTGGGATGTGAGTGGGCAGTGCAGTGTTAACATAATGGGTGCCCACCTTGTTGTTTTCACTCCTCCTTTTTGGGGTGACTTGGTGTTGTGTTTTTCATTTTTGGGTCTCCTGACCTGAGTCTTTGTTTTGGGACCAAAAATGTGTTCTTATGTTTAGTAGCCAGTTGGCTAGTGTAGGTTTACAGCTTCCACACAGGACCTCAGTGAGTTTAGCTTGTAAAGATCTGACGGTTTGAGTTTGAAGAACAACAGACAGATTCTCAACCGAGCTCAAGCTCAGCGTTCCATGCCTGGCATGGAAAGTTAACTCTTTCACCTCCGGAGCAGTTCAAGGTTGGGACTCACTGCATATGTCATAATATAGCAAGACTCCATTAGAAGAAACAACATTACTAAGGTGAGTAATTTTTTCTTCCCTGCTTGGTAGGCTATCCAGAGCCTCTGGTGGAAAGTCGCTGGACTTTCTTTCGCATTCTGTTTTACAGGGTATGTGAGCATCACTCCTACTACACCTGGGCTGTGTGCAGAAATGAGTTCTTCTGCTACTTCATCAAAGGTGGCGTGGCCGTCCTGGCGGATGGTATTGGGGAGTTTTTCCCATAGTCCAGGATCAGTGGTCTGGCATAGGATCTGAACCTGGTAGTCTGCAGCGAGATTAAACATTTCACATTTACATGCACCTTTTCCAAGTGCCAGCTGAGGTTGTCGGACGGGCTCATCTGACCAATGCTGTCAGCTATTTGCTGAACAGAGTAGGCCATTTGTAGGAGATTTTTGGGATGATCAAGTGGAGGTAGGTTACCTCGGGCACCATCAAGGGCTGCCTGAGCTGTGGCTTCTGCCACAGTGCGGACCATTCCATCCCGAGTCGCGGCCTCCTGCAGCATCTGTTTGATCTGTGTTCGGAGTGTCCACTTACTTCTATCAGGTAGGGTCACATTGCCTAAAGCGGCATCTATCATTTTCTCTATCTCTTCCTTATCATCCACAGAAATAACATCAATCGGTGGTGCCACTGGGACTAGGCCTAGGCCTGCTCCCCCCATATCATGGGGGTCGCCATGTTGGCGTCATGCCGTCGATGATGTAGGGTATGGGTGTCATGTGACAGGGGTCCACCATGTTGTGGATGGCAGGAAGGGGTGTCTGGGCCATAGTAGGGGTTTGACTGGGCGTTGTACTGAGAAATGTCATCATCTGACTTCTCCCCGCCAGATGACGTCGACAAGGCGTGGGCTACACCTCCCATCGCCTTGACGTGAGCAGTCAGCATCTCTAGCTGATGGCACAGTTTCACCATTTTGGATTCACATTCCTTACGACTCACTTTTGCAACATTCAGATCCACTGCATCCTGCATCCGCTTCTGTAACACTCTATACTCAGCGCTCAATTTGCGATTGTCCCTAGTAGCTACCTCTAAGTAATTACGTACCTGGTTTATCTCGTCTTGTATCTCTCCCAACTCCCCACTCAGTTGTTCATTCATTCTATTTAACAAGTCATTCATTTGCAAAGCCTGCCCTTTATCCTGTCTCAAACTTTCACACTCCTGCTTCAACATACAAAGTTCATGCTCGCCTGCCTGAGCAGAATGATGCAAAAGGGAATCCTTTTCATTTCGCAGAGTTTGGAGTTTTGACTCCAAATCCTGCTCACATCTCAGACATTCAGTTTCCTGCAACCCCATCTCCTGCTTAAGAGACGATAAAGGTTTGAAACCTCGCTTCCAGAGCAGCATAGAGAGCTGCGACCAACAGCCCTTTAGCTTCTCGCTTTCTGGCTGTTTGTCTCATCTCTGTGTACTGAGTTGAAATCCCCAGTACAGGGTTTTTGGATTGACTTGCATCTCGCACAAAGTCAGCCCATCCTCCATAGGAGGCAAAGAAGTTTGAGACATCAAGTCTCAGTTCTGCGCAGATATTTGATACGGTGGCCATTGTGTGGGAAGGAACAAAAAATCAAACTGTGAAAAAGGCGCCGTGCCATGTATCAATCCGCAACAGGTGCACTTATCCACAGTTGGGCTACTGTGCACTTGTAAGCTTGCAATTCAAAACTGCCATGGGGTGGGTTGAGTCGGCATCGACCCCACCCAGTAAACAGCCAGACTTTGCAAGTGATTACAAAGTGGGTGAAAAATGGGAGAGGTGGTGCGAGAATGCACACCTACAGTCCCCGTCGGGAAAGGGATAGTTGGAGCAACAAGTGAAACTTTGCAAACCTCCAAATATTGCCTGCACGCAGTCACCAATTGTTAGGAGGTCTAAACCTCACTCTCAGGTTCTTGGCAATAATGGGTATGCAAGGAATCACAGACACATTGCATAAGAGTAATAAAACTTGTTTATTACTACCAAAAGGAAAATCACAGTTGCCCTAAGCAGTTCTTACCAAAAGGAACAGGGAGCCAATGCTAAGTGTTCACTATACCTCGAGGAATCTCCCTGTCTCCTGGGGTCTCCGAGGTAGAAGACATAACGTCTTACATTATATACCTCCAATAATTACCATGGTTACTGTAAGATAGAAACATTTCTAGTTACAGAGATGAGCCCTATTGGCTAAATTAGAGGTGGCTCCTTAGTCCAAGATAACATTATACAATTTTGTAGTAGTCATCACTTTGTAGAAACAGAGAGGTTCAGTTTGTACATAGCCGTGTGATAATACAAATCATCAGAAGATGGCAATGCCGACTCATATGTCATAATCATTACAAGGACACAGATGTCCTAACATCTTGTAAGCAATGAATACATGTATATATTAGAAAGTAAAGTGTGTAACAATAAAATGAATACATATCCTGACATCTACTCTTATACGGTAGATGCCCTTAGCCCTATATGTTAGCATAACATATGCCTAAATGCTTTCTGTCTACAGTGTACCTCTAGGGGTACCAATAAGGGTGCATGGATCTCGTGTAACAAGGGTGACCTGGCTCTGTCGGGGTCGCCTACGGCCTCAGGCCCTAGCGGCCACGGTCCCTGGTTCCAGAGTTCCTCCCCACCCCTTGGCGGGGTCTTCCAATGAGCAGTTTCACCATTGAGCTGCTCTTATGGAGCAGTGGGTCCAGTGATTGTCCCGACTGCCCTTGCCTGCGGACCAGGCCCCAGGGCCTTCGGGCCTAGGGATCATGGACCTGCGGGCGGAGCAGTTGGGTCAGCCTGGTCATGCGACACCTTCTTTGGTGCCATCGACGCTGCTCCCTCGTACTTTCCCCCTTACAAGGCTGCGGCACAGGGGCCAGCACAGGTTCTGCTTTCTCTTACTCCTCCTCATACTTTCAGGTCTCCAGCTTTGGGTGCCCCGGTGTTGGGTTTGAGGACTCCAGGCACTTGGCTGGTGCCAATTGCAGCACCGTTCTCAGCTCTGGCCTTGGCGGCTCCACTCCCGGTGCTGTGCACGATGCCATTTTCGGTGCCAGCGCTGCCTCGGGTGCTGGGGTTTTTTGACTCTGATTCAGGGAGTGCCTCCTCCTGTATGTCTTCCTCCCTTTCCTTTCTATACTATCCCTTCTGGGGTAGTAGGAGACTATGTTGAGTCTGACCCTGATCTACAATTAGGGGACGATCTGGATGAGGATTCATCCTGTGAAGTGGAAAGTAAACCCTCCACTTCAGCAGAGGCTGTGGTCAAGGACCTCTGTTTTAAGTCTCTACTGAAGAATATGAATTCTGCCCTTTCTTTTCAGACTTCTGAGGTGGATCCTGGGAAGCTTTTGCACCTGCAATAACTGCACATTCCTGAAATTCCTGTGGAACTGACACCACCGGTGCAACCCTCTTTTGAGACTCTTTTACAAATGGTGTGGGACAGACTGGTGCTCATTCCTTTCATGGTTAAGTCCATGGACAGGAAGTACGCTCCCCCTAAGGAGAGACCAGTCCTTGCCTCTCAAGCCTTTGTGGATGCCATAGTGTTCTTGGCAGAGAATGACAAAGCCATGCTTCCCCAGGAGTCCACAGCTCGTCCAGTGAATAAAGAATCCCTTAAAACTGACACTCTGCGAATGCGGGTGTTCGCTGCTGCTACCCTAGGCATGTGTATTGCTAGCTTTCAGGGCTATTTCTCTCAGTATGCATCTACCCTCTGGCATTCACTCAAAGAAACAGTGGAAGCTCTTCCGGAGTCGGACATTAGCTCAGAGCTTCTTCAGACCATTACTAGAGGCATTGAGTCCAACAGTCGGCAACTTAAGGCTGCTATGGATGCTTTTGACACTGCTTCTAGAACAGCAGCAGCTGGGATATGCACCCAGTGTCACTCATGGCTAAGGACTTTGGGATTCACTAATGATGCTCAGCAGAGAGTCATGAATTTTCCATTTGATGGTGTTTATCTGTTTGGCCCACAGGTGGAGCAGGCACTGGAGGCCACTTAGAAAACCAGGACTGCTGTTAAGATGGCCAGACCGGCCCCTGCTGCCCCTCAGCAGGGCGGAAACTGCCGGCAATTTCACAACCGACAGTCCTTTTTGGTAAAGGCCGAGGGGCTTTTAAAAAAAATTCACACCCCTCAACCACAAAAGAAAACACAGCAGAAGGCACAGGCCCCGAAGGCACCCAGTGCCACCCTCTGAAGACCCGGCCCATATCCTATCTCAACTGTCCGAAGGAGGACTCCTTGTCGGTGGTATGGGGGTGTCTGACTCAGTTTTGCAACCAGTGGAAGTCCGTCACAACAGACAAGTGGGTCCTCAGGATAATTTGAGAGGGATATTCTCTACATTTTTTGGATGCTAGGTCTCATGGCATCGTCCGTGTTCACGGCGCCCCTAGCCCACCTGCACATGAGAACCACGCAGTGGATGCTCAGCGGTCTCCGACCACGCATTCGCAATCCTTCCACATCAGAATGACAGAACCTCGAGTGAGGTCACTCACCTAGAAGACTCAGGAGGATAACCTTCTCCAAGGTTTTCCCTTTGCCCTACTGGAGACGCAGATCACCATCACCCCAGATGCATCTCTGACCGATTGGGGAGCTCACTGTCAGGATCTCTACACCAAGGGCCTGTGGAGTCAGGATGAGTCCCTGCTGCACACAAATGTCCTGGAGATTAGAGCTGTCCTGTACACTGTCCGAGCCCTGAAGGATATCCTCTGTCTCAAAGTAATTCTCCTTCAGATGGACAGCAAGGCGGTGATGTACTACATCAGCAAACAGGGTGGAGCACACTCTTACCCTCTGTGCAGAGAAGCCATGAGAATGCGGGAATGGTGTCTCAAGCACGAAGCCCTGATCCAGGTGGCCTACCTGCCAGTAATCCAGAATGATCTGGCGGATCACTTCAGCAGAATGGAGGCAGATCCACACAAGTGGTCTCTCGACTCAAACTTCATGCAATCGCTGTTCGGAGAGTGGGGCACTCCATACCTAGACCTTTTTGTGTTCCCACTCAACACAAAACTGCCTCTGTTCTGCTCTGGAAATCCAGAACCTGGCACTTTCTGTCAGGAAGCATTCAGACTGTGGTGGACAAGACGATTTCTGTACGCATTTCCTTCTCTTTAATTCAGAGGGTGCTGCTCAAGTTAGAGGCACGGGGGGGCAGCATGATTCCCATTGCCCCATACTAGCCTCATCAGATATGGTTTCTGTTAATCAATGGATTATCGGAGGTGCCTCTGAGACAACTTCCCCTTTGGATGAACCTCCCGAGACAGGGTCCGGTGTCCATCCCAACCTACGATCCCTTCATCTCAATGCCTGGCTCCTGAGGAGATAGAAGTGGGCAGGTTAAAGCTGCCCAGTGGTGCTAAGGGTTGAGGTGCTGGACACCACACCTCACACTACGCTGGCAACCTGGGTTTGGGAATGACCTCGGGTCACTGGGGTGCCAGCACGGGGGGGGGGAATGGCAGCAGGATCGAGCATTGACTCTCTTCTCCCGAGTAAGGGATGGGTTGCCCACCCATAGTCTCGCCATCACTGAATGGAGGTTCAGTGCCGGCGCAGGTGGTTAACGGCACCACTGGAAGGGAGGGGCATCCCAAACAGCGTGTGTGCACGTGCCTCCACACGCACGCTCTACGTCGGGGATGCGTGAGTGTTGGGGACAGGAGAAAATCCACAAAAAAAACCCACCAGAAATTACATATGAAAAAAAAAAAGAAGTGGATAGGTTCAGCATCTCTCGGAGAGTCTCAGACATCCTCCTAGCAGCGTGAAAGCCATCCACTAGAAAGACTTACACGGTGAAGTGGAAATGATTTCCCATTTGGTGTGCAACGTCGTCCCTGGACCCCTTTGCTTGCTCACCAAACAAGGTGTTAGAGTACCTTTTAGACCAGTCGAATGCAGGACTGCAATACTCCACAGTAAAGGTGCACCTTTGCGCATTTTCGGCCTACCATGAGCCTATGCACAATATGTCAGTGGCTCAGTTACCCCTAGTTAAGAGATTCCTTAACGGTATCCTACACACTAGACCACCAGTCAGGAGACCTGTAGCCGGATGGGACATCAATCGTGTGCTAGACATGCTCACCCGTAAACCCTTTGAGCCTCTAGCTACCAGCAACTTAAAGTTTCTGACCTAGAAGGCAGCCTTCCTTGTGGCCATTACCTCCACTTGCAGGGTGTCGGAAATACATGCCCTGGTCATGGAACCCCTGTGTACAGTATTTCACAAGGACAAGGTGATTCTCAGGACTCACCCTAAATTCCTTCCCAAAGTAGTCTTGGAATTCCATCTGAACCAGCCCTTGGTCTTTCCTACCTACTTTGCAAATTTCCAGAATGAAGGGGAGTGTACCCTCCACTCTCTGGATGGGAAAAGGGTTTTGTGATTCTACATCGACAGAGTGAAAGAGATTTGCAAATCTAAGCAACTTTTTGTCTCATTCAGCATGGCCCGGCTGGGCCAGCCTGTGGCCATCAGATGCATTTCAGCTTGGCTGGTAGCGTTGTTACTCAATGGCGCAGGTCAAGCTTGAAGGCAGGGTGTACGCCCAATCTACCAGAGTGGTTGCAGCATATCTGGCAGAGATTCGGAATGTGCCCATTGTAGACATCTGCAACGTGGCCACTTGGAGCTCTGTGCACACTTTTGTGAAGTACTATGCCCTGGATGTCCATGGCACACAGCATCCCTCCTTTTGCAGGACAATCCTTAATGGACTTCTGTCCTGAGTGAGCTCCTTTCTCCTGCTGCCCTCCTCAGGGGACCGTTTTTAGCTTGTACTGTTCCATTAGTTTGAAAGAGTGGTTTAGACTTTTAGTCCAGGAAGATATGAAAATGACTTACCTACCGTAATTCTTGATCTTCTTGTACAAAGTCTCCACCACTCATTCACACACCCACCCACCATCCCCCGAACTCACTCATCCTGTTTTTGGTCTTCATTCCCTCATTGGCTATTCTGTGAAGACACTGTTGAGTTCACCCTTCTTATATGGGTCGTACAGACTATCTTATGTCCAGGTTAGGTTAGTTTCCTAGATTAGTTTATGCTGCACCTCCTCGGTTAAAAAGATACTGAGGCTGTAGAGCCTGCCTGATGCCGCTGAGGGTTGAGGCGCTGGATGCCACACCTTGTGCTACACCCACAACCGGGGTTCGGGAATGAGCCTGGGTCGTCAGGGGTTGGCCGAGGAGGGAGAGGATCGAGCATCTACTGACTGCTCTCCTTTCCCTGGGGTGGGTTCAGGGCTCACACTGCTCTGTAGCAGTCCCTGATGTAAATTGAGGGCACTACAGTTGCCACGCATCTAGAGGGGTGGTACAGCAGACATTGTCATGTAGTGCCTTGACATCATTACATGTCCGTACTACCAGGGGAAAACATTGCAGAGGAAAATGGCGGTTGGTCGTGGCAGCTTGATGGCCATGCCTCCACATTCCCTCTGACCCGAAAGAATCGCGCTCTGGTATTAGATCCAGGTCTAGCGGTAGGGGAACTAAGGGGGCCCCATCGCAGGTACCGTGTGTGCTAGCCTGAGCGAGTGAGCCGATGGGGATTGCACGGGGTGTGGAGGATGGCAGCTGGATGATTGCAGGCCATGCTGCAGGAGTAGAAACATAACAATAAAAAAAAAAAAAAAAGGTACTGAGGCGGTTGGAGGGTTGATGCTGAGATAGCCTATATGGCGTAAGCCAGCCTCGTGGTTCCATGCATGCATGGTCTACCTCAGCGCCGGCCCTCCTGAAGATTTTTGGCTTACACTGGGTCCTATCACCTCCGACATAGTCACATTAGTGTGAATGAGTGGTGGAGACTTCGTCCAAGAAGATCAAGAATTACAGTAGGTATGTAATTTAAATTTTTTTGCTTTGTTGGATTATGCTGACATAATGTACTATACTGTAATAAATTCCACATAACTGCTCATTGATTTTACCCTAATGAAAAAAAAAGAAAAGAAATGAACAGCAGCCCTGCTACTGAGCACATGCACAGGACATGCACAATAATGCAGCATCCCAGCACTAATGGGGAAGGGTCCGTGAAATAGTCCAGGACTCAGGGCCTTAATACACATTTTGTAACCAAGCTTGAACAGGCAGGGCATGAGAGCCTGGTTATATAAAGGTACATAGGCTGCCTTATTAGGTACATCCTACTGCTGTTCTTTTAACTGATTCCTTGTTGACTTGGTGATACCCTTGTAAGCTGCCTGCTTATCTTTTGTAACAAGATGCTTACTAACTTTTTTTCTATATCTTGATCGTATCTGTGTCAATCTTCACCATTCATCACTGTTGAAGTAGTGAGCTGGAGGATCAGAATCCTGCGGGAGCTGGTTTTTTTTTTTTTTTTTGCGGGGGGAGTAGTTGTCATCGGGACGGTGCCGCCCTCGAGGCCGACGTATTATGTGGCGCTCGCAGTTTGGCCAATAACTGTTGTCGACCCCTCCTCAGCCGCAGTTCTGCTTCTCCCACCGTCGA
Organism: Neoceratodus forsteri; assembly: GCA_016271365.2. Classification (NCBI taxonomy): domain Eukaryota; kingdom Metazoa; phylum Chordata; order Ceratodontiformes; family Ceratodontidae; genus Neoceratodus; species Neoceratodus forsteri. Next base: position 211,724,300 of record CM028129.1, on the reverse strand, counting down.
GTGAGCACGACCTCGTGTGAGAGTGCCATTGTTCTGCAGCTTTGACCATCAGTTGAAATTCCTAGTTCTTTTTATCATACTTCCATTTTTCCTCCTCGGCAGAGCGGCCCCGCGATCTCCGGCAGCCAGCCCTGCACCCCCGTACCCAGTCATGCGTGCGGGCCACACGAACCTGCTCCCCCTGTAGGCCGGCCATTATCGCTCTTGCACCCACTGGGTACGCGCCCCTCTCAGGTCTCTTCGGGGACGCAAGGTGCGGCCATTAGCCGCGATCACCCTCCACATTTTTCCACTTTTTCCTCCCTCATGGAGAGACGGACGTGCAATGGCATCCGAGCACGTAGTGCTGATGCCCGCCACACTCTCCCCCCATTTGGCATGCCACTGTAGTGCGGCTGGCCTCTGCCAGTCACCGCTACAGTGTGATGTAAGCCCCATTACCCACCCCAGAGAGAGGAGAGCAGTCGGTGGACGCTCAGTCCTCCCTCTCCCCTGCCAACACACGGCGGCCCGAGTCTGTTCCCGAACCCGGGTCAACGGCGTGGCGCGAGGTCTGGCGTCCAGTGCCTCAACCCTCAGCGCCACCGGGTCGGACTTGAAATTCCTAGTTCTGCTGCTACATTCCTCAGCGATCGACCAGTAAGATCTTTCTTTTTATTTTCTTTGTCGACGTCAAGTGCTGGTTTTGGTTTTTATTTTTACCATCCGATCATGTCTGGTTCAGGGGAAAAGAAAAAATCTTCAAGGGCGGGTCGGTCTCTGATGCATCGGTGTTCCTACAGCCGACTGTATTCCATCATGGATCAGCATGACCATTGTCTTACCTGCTTGGGACCTAACCTAAGGAGGCAGTATAGTGCAGAGGTTTAGGGGTCTGAGCTGCAAATGTAGAGACCTGGGTTTAAATCCCACAGCCCCACTTGCCATACTGTGTGACCCTGAGCAAGTCACTCAACTTCCTTGTGCTCCCAGGTTGCACCTGGAAATAAGCTTCAGCTTAGTGTGCCTTTCCTGGTTAAACAATTTCTCCTTTCCCTTTCCCTGACTACTGACATGGACAGATGCAACACCTGTTTCTCCATGGATCATCGTGTGTTAGAGTTGTGCACATTGAAAGTCAGATGTGCGTAACTTTGGGGACTGAGCATGTACCCAGGCCTGGCGGGGTTCTTGACCCTTCCTCCGGGTCCCTCCCGGTCCTATACGACCCGGGGTGGAGGGAGTTTCCACCCGTCTAGCCTTGCTTGAGCGGGAACCCCTTCCATGGTGCAGGAGACCCGGCCTGACACCCTTGGGGGTTAAGTAGGAGGCACCGTCCAGGCAGTCACCTCCTCGGAGGCAAGGGCTCCCCCGGCATCACGGTCTGGTGCCTCCGGGCCTGGGCTGGTGCCATCCTCAGTGCTGCTCGCTTGTGACGCCCTTGCAAGTGGCGCCGGGTATCAGGGCAGTGCCATGGGTGACAAGGGGCCAGCCTCCAGTGCTGTCTCTGACTCTGGTGCCATTCGCGATGCCGAGGATGGGGCGACGCTGTGGGCAGTATGGGGCCGGTTCGTGGTGCTACGACTGGCAGGGATTGGGGAGTGGTCTGCGTCGAGCCTCCTCTGGGGAGGACAGTGCTGATGCTGACCCAGACTAGCTCCCAGGTTACGCAGAATCCACCAATTCTTCCTCCTCCAGCACATCAGTTCCAGTTCAGCCCCCTTCCAAGGAGTGGATGGCTTCTGCCGATTCCAGGGTCGGTGGCGCCGACCAGTCCTCAGTGTCCCAGGGGGCAGCACAGGGCAGCCTGGAGTTGGTGATCCATCTGCCACCTTAGGAGGTGTACCCCCTCCTGTGGTAGTTCTTGCTAGCCCTACTTTTGGGCGGGCTGGAGCACCTCAGGTAGGGAAGGGTGGTCCACCTCCATCGGTTACTCAGGAGCAGCTACGGGGTGTCAGTTGCCTCAGCTGATAGCAAGGAAGAGGGCTCTCTTGGAGTCCGAGGGGTTGAGGTTAGATTCAGGGCAGCGCCACTTTCCTGAAACCACTTGAGGTTCGGGAGAGAGTCCTGGCGCTGGTCCCAGGGGACCTCATCTACAGAGGTCAGGGGCTGCCCCTTCTGGGCTCATGCAGCCCCAGTCGCCTCGCCAGGGGAATTCTCCTTTCAAGCTCAGCCCTGGCCACTCCATCTCAGTTGAGTGGCCTTCGTCTGCCAGAACTACCAGATCTCCTCCTCTTTTGAGGTCTCCCAGAGGGTCCTCTTGCCTGGGCAGAGGCTGTGCCCTTCCTCGTAGGTGTCTGGCCCCTTTGCCTCTGCCAACGCCTCTTTCTCTCCCAGGTCACTCCAGTCCTATGGGACCCCTCACCTGGGAGCAGTTCAGGTCCACGGCTGCACTGTTCCCCGCTTACTACCAGTCCATGGATCGGTAGGTGTTCCACCACTCCCTGTTGCAGCCGGAACCTGACTCCCTCCGAGGGAGAGGAGTCTTCTGTCCACCTTTGCCCAGCTGCTGATCTTTCCAGCTATCAGCACTTCCGTCGGGGTTACTCGATGAGCTCCATGTTTCCACCATAGGTGAACACAATCCTGACCGGTCGGTGTGCGCCTTTTTAGGTGAGTTCAGTGTGGCCAATCTGATGGTTCCTGCCTGGCCTAATCCCTTTTGGGAAGCATTGTATTGGGCCTGGCAGTGCCCCTCAACCATAGCACCAGCCCCAAGGGACCTCCACCAGAGGTACTGTGCACCCCTTGGGTCTCCAGGAGCCTTGCCTCACCCCCCCCGGGCATGAATCTCCTGGACACACCCTCCGGGCATAGAAGCCCAAGGTGTGACTGACCCCCAGAATCTGACTCTGCTGAGTTTGATTTTTGTAGGAGGAGAACCTTCTCATCGGCACACCTCCTGCTGTGTATTTTAGCTCATCAGGCCCACCATGCTGCCTACAACAGGCACTTGTGGTCTCAGCTAGGTCAGGTCCTAGCCTTTTTGAATGACTCAGAGGCAACCAGAGAGGCCATTGCCCTCTCCACACGGGGCCTGGAGCTTGTGAGGCACCAAGCAATGGCATCTTACGATGCCAGCGAGGTGGCTTCCGGGTTGGCAGAGACAGCGATATGCATCAAGCGGACAGCGTGTCTTCATCTCTCCCGGTTGTCACCCCAGCCCAGTGTAGGGTGACTGCCCTCTCTTTCCAGGGAACCCATCTCTTTTCCCGTAGGGTGAGGCATGAGCTTCAGGGGTGCCTTCCCTCTCCTGCTAGGAGAATCTTGCCTCACCCAGACCAGCCTCAGGCCTAGCAGGCCTGCTTGGGTTCCCTCCTCCAGTGTCTCCCTCACTGGAGGTTGAGGGACTTTGTCCCTTAGGGAGGTTCTGGGCCCCCTTCGGGGGGCTCGGTAATCACCCAACAGTGATGAATGGTGAAGACTGACACAGATAAGATATGAAAAAGATGTACCTACCGTAATTCCTGATCTTTCTGTATATCTTCACCAGCTTAATCTGATTCAAGGTCAGTTGGCTTTCATCTGTATCCCCCTTCCCAGGGTCTTGCCTAAAAGTAGGCAGGATTTGTCTAGTGTACTTACCCGGTCAACAAAAACTAACTAATTAAATAAATTCATCACTGATTCCTGCCCACCTTCCCCTCTCAGGCCTCAGTCTCTGGGCGATCCTCCTCCCCCCTGTTTGTCTCCCAGTTTGGACCTTGGTGCATCTCCAGTACCTCCTCCCCCCTCCCCCTTCGGGTCATTTCTTTTCCTCCTGGGTTGACAGGCAGGGAGGGCCCCCTCTGTTGAGAGCCTTCAGAACCCCTTCTCAGCCCAGGTAGTCCTTGGGTTTTTTCCTGCTCCCTCTAGTCTGGGCTCAAGGAAATTTGGAAGGGGGTGCTGGTGACTCCTTCAGTTGTTTTTCCCTCCAACCACTTTGTGCCTCCCCATATGTGGTTTACTTTTCCTCTTCTCGTTCAGGGAGAATATATATATATCCCTCTTCAGTTCCTCCTCTGGAGGTGACTCCCTCTCTGCAACAACTAAATTCAGTCCCTTGGGGTTTTCTCTCCAGGGATGTTATAGGTGGTTTTTCCACTTCACATCCTCTAGGCAGGAATGGGAGACACCAACCCATCCTTAAGCCCTCTGGATGACTCTTATGCCTCCTGTGGATTGGTGCCATTTTGCTGATCCAGCCTTGGATCCTTCTCTGGCTAATTAGTCCGGTCAAGGACATAACACCCTCCCTAGAGCAGTCCGGGGCTGTATCCTCGGGGGTGGTGTCTCCTCTTCCTCCCTCCCTCCTTTCTATCTCTCTTCCTTCTTCCCCTCACCCTTCACCCCTCCCTTTCTCGCCAGAGATTGGGGCCCTCCTGTCCCAGTCCCTTAGGCTTCCTTCTTTTCTGTCCTCTCTATGGCTCATTCCTCCTTTGAGTTTTACATCCTTTTCCTTTTGCTGTCTTTCGGGCTCCCTTGCCCCCCCCTTCCTATTTCTCTGTCTTTCTCCGGCGTGCAGAACTGGGGCTGAGGAGGGATCGATGACAGTTACTGGCCAAACTGCGAGCGCCACGTGATAAGTCAGCCTCGAGGGCGGCACCGTCCCAACGTCAACTCCTCCCTCTGCATAACAAATTAAAAAAGCTGCTGCGGGGTCCTGATCCTCCGGCTCACTACCTCAACAGTGATGAATGGTGAAGAGACACAGAAAGATCAGGAATTACGGTAGGTACGTAATTTTCATTTTTGGCTTTATATGTATTTCCCATTGTCGCCTGCTTGCCTACTATATTATGTCTCCAGATGTGTGTAATTACTCCCAGATCGACCCTGAGAAAGGGACTTTCGGTCTCAGTGGGCATACCCAGTTAACAAAGTTTGATAAACAAATAAAGATAGGAGTAGTGAGGTAGTACTGAACAAAGATTGTGCAATCCCAAAAGTACCCTGACAAAATACACCTCATCTCCTTAAGAAACTGTTTAAGAAAACATTTTAATTGCCTGCATTTTGGACCTGCTTTTGGATTTGTATTACAAATAAATTCCATCAGTCTATACCACACCATGTCATCATCAGATTTGTATCTGCATTATACATTAATTCCATCTTACTGTACCACACCATGTTTCCATCAGGCCTGCAACCTTTCATCATCCTGTATGCAAACGTATAGACTGTGGGAGCTCCCAAAGGGAATTTGGGTGTCTGATGCGCCAGAGGAAAGGGGTTGTTTTGAACAGTGCGACATTGTGTTTGTAGTAGGGTGGGATTCAATCCTATGAACTGCCACTGATTGATTCATTGGCCTTGCCTGCTTTTCCCGTTTCCCTTTCCACAGTCTTGTTCTTGTTCCCTTTAATAACACCATTTCTTGTTATTATTTCAGTTAATGTATCCATTGCTATTATTGCATTGTGTGTTTGTACAGTACATTTTAATTGCACTTGGTTTGTGGGGTATTGCATAATATGGGATCAGATCTCCTATTATTTTAGGTGAAATAACTACATAGCTTCCTATGGGTCACCAACCTGGCAGTTTATGTGTCAAAACAATATCCAGAAGTGGAGATAGTGCACCACACCACACCCAATCCCTTTACCACATGAACTCCAGCAACATCATTCTGAAGGTGTAAAGGCTAAGCATCACCTATGTTATACCCGATTGCATCACTCACCTTGCAGGTGGGGTGTTACACTGCTGTTATTCTCTGCATTGTGTGTTGCCATGGATATATCCACGCTGTTAGAAGAAAAGGTTACTTTCTTATAACTAGACTTGGCAGGATTAGGTTTAAATCGGTATGTCGATAAATGTCGATTTCACTGCACACACACAAACTGATGAAAAAATTTTTCCATCAATGATAATCTAAATTTAAATAGGCAAAGTAAGTTCTATTGCTATTTTGACATGTGATGATAACAATTTATGTTTTTATCAGTTTGTAAATCATCAGCATTTGCTGTCATTAACTGCAACTGTGAAAATTAAATCAATACAAATCGAAATAAATGCTTAAAACCCCATAATTTCATGCAACAGTAAAAATTTAAATCAATAAAATTCAGGGAAAAGGTTTAAAAATAAAAATAAATATTTTCCATCGAAATTATAAACAAATAAAAAACGAATTCTGCCAACCCTACTTAAAACAGTGTTTCTTCTAGTGGTATTTATCCATAGCCATTCATCATTTTTCTTATGTTCGTATGTTTGTATCATTGCCCATCCTACCCCAACTGTGTTATTTTTGAATGATCTGATGGTTTTAGGGAACTGCACAAGGCATGGAGGCAGTGTATGCTACACCCTTTAAATCTAATTGGTGATTCTGGGCACTGACTCCTTGATCTGTATTCTGCAGTGTGTGTAGCTATGGAGAAATACCACTAGAAGAACCATAGTTACAAGTAAGTAAGATTTTCATTGGATGCCCACTACTAGGCTGGCTTTCCATTTTGGGAGGTCTCAACAAGATTAGTCATCAGGGTTTCTTTAATCCAGCTTACCTGTCTCTGCCCAACCACTGTTTTGATTGGGTGGGCAACGCCTTGACATGTGACAAAAGTGCCCATTTTATTTATTTAAAAGAGCTGGCCAGGAAGCAGACTGCGCTGTATAGCTCATTTTCAGTTGGGTCCTGGGGGAAGGGGACAATGGAATGATACAAATACACAAGGTAATACAGCAAACATAGCAATAACCATAAAACCAAAAGGTATGCATACCATATCAGGTCAAACATTTGGTACAGAATACAAGAACTAAACATCTTTCAATCCAACAAACTCCATAAAGGGGCCATTGCAGCCAAAGAAACAAACACCCTTTGATGCACGAAGGGGTCATATTTTGCATGAATATAAAACATATTTTTTCTCTGTTTAGGCTGCAAGTAAAGTTTCATCTGTGAAAGTTCCAAAGGCACCTTCTAACATCTATAAGTCTCCGCTGGGGTCAGAGGTTTCTATCAGTGACATTCTGTTCACAGACAGCATCTCAGATCTAGAGAAAGAAGATGCGATGCAAAGTAAGGCAATCTGGGTAATTCTTGGCTTTTACTGGCTGCAGTATAAGCTGCTGAATAATTTTAACTCTTTATAGTACACAATGAGCCTTTTTCTGTGGTGGCTTTAATATCTGGGCCTAGATATTCAAAGGGGATGCGCCTCGCACAACCATTGAGTTGCACTCGCTCATCTCCAAAGTGTGTCCGGCCATATTCAAAAGGTGGGGATGCATCTATGCATCCCATGCACCGCAGCTAAAGATAATGTATACGTGCATCCGGAAGGGGTGTTCCCCTGCATATGCGGCACATCGCAGTATTCAGCTGAGATGTATGGCACAGCTGGCCACACATCTCAGAGATGTGCCACACAAAGTTACGCCTAGAAAACCAGGCATAAGTCGTAGCCACCCACAGGTGGACTGCTGTATTGCACAGCCCAACACAGTAGCCGCCAGCCCCTTTGTGGCTACCTGCTCCCATCCCCGTCCATGAGTAAAATAATAGTATCCCTCGGCCGCCTGGTAGTCCAGTGGTACCCCCGATCGTGTCACAAAATAAATGTTAATTTATTCCCATATCCCTGATAGTCTAGTGGCACCCCCCCTTCCTTCACAATCCTGCTTTTATATAAAATAAAATCCCCAGTCATCCCTGGTAGTCTAGTGACACCCCCCTCCCGTCCCCAATCGTGTCAAAAAAGTATTTTAGTTCTGTATCCATGGTAGTCTAGTGGCACCTCCCTCCCATCCCAGACCCCGACCCGTGTGTGGGATATGCACCTCGAACCCTCCCTGGTAGCCTAGTGCCCCACAGCCCGATCCTAACATGACGATGTGCAGTAGTACCCCTGGTAGTCCAGTGGACCCCCACCCACTGAGGCACTCCCACCTGCTCTCCCAACCCACAGCATGGCTGAAGTAGCTGGCGGGCAGCACAACCCACCTGCACACCTCCATGGCTGCCCGACGACTGTGCTGTCACAGAATGACAGCTTACAGTAAGTACAGTAAGTGCAACTAGACTACCATGGATATGGCAATAAATTTATTTTGTGACACGATTGGGGATGGGAGGGGGTGCCACTAGACTACCAGGGATGACTGGGGATTCCTGTAATATACGGACGGGGTTTGGGAAGGGAGTGGATACCACTAGACTACCAGGGATACGAGGGAGATTATTGTTAATTCCTGAATGGGGATGGGGGGGTATTAGACTACTATGGGCACGATCGGGGCCTACGTGCAGGGCTCCTGGCGCATTCTGCTGGGCGCATCTCTGCCCCAGACATGCACATGGAGCCATAATGACATGCTAATGGCCCCATTTGCACCTTGCAAGGCTCATGGCCTCATTTGCATGTTTCGGTCTGAATATCTAGAATTTGTGCTCGGCGCATCCACAGATGCGCCATGCATTCTCATTCCCGGTATTCAGACCAGGCAGGGGGATGCGCCGGAGCATCGTCGGTGGCCCCCATTTGTGCCTCAGGCATTTGTTGCCATATTCAGATGGGATGTGCGGTAGTGCATCTCGTTTGAATATGGCACTTTTGCTCTCCGGTGCAACTCAGTTGTGCCGAGCAACCACTTGCACCCTTTTACAGGTGCAGTCTGAATATCTTGGCCCTTGTATTTAATGTTCTAAAGAAATAGTTCACATTCTAGAATGTGAATTATTTGCAGAGCTGCTGTAATGATTTCCATTCTCCACCCCAGTCACCACCGAATGTGCTCTCATTACTACAGGTGCTATCAAGTAGACACCATGAGTGCTACAGTAACGACTTTACGCAAGCACTCAGTTAGCCCCCCACACAGTACTAAAAAGAACATCAGGGAATAACATGCAAACAAAGCTAATATTCAAACTCTGTAACTGTTTTTCTGAAATGGGCTCTGTTTTGTGTAGTGATAACTTGTGGGTGGAGCAGGTATATTACAACTGTGTATCTGAAATGGGTTAATCTTCCAGGAATCAGTTTTCACCATTGATTTACACTAATGGGTTCTGAGCCAGAGGTGCTAAGACTCTGCAAGAGCCAGAACTTTTCAGGAGGGCTGGTGCTGAGGCAAGCTGCGCACATGCAGGGCACCGTAATGGAGATCTCACGCCACAGGCTTACCTTGGCGCCAGCCCTGAACTGCCTCAGTCGCTTTTTTCCCACCGTTGAGTGCGCTTCAGTTTCAACATCACTTTCCCTCCAGTAGTCAGAACTTCATGCCTGTATGACAACGATATTCAGTTCTTCTCAGTATTAGTAGTTTAACCTAGAGTTTATTTTTTATCAGTTTAGTTATTTTATAAACAGCAAAAACAAGATTTCTTCAGTCTCTCTGAGCCTAGCCAAGTAAAGGTTGATAGCAACAAACGGTGACAGTAGGGAGCCTCCTCAGGCAAGCCACTCTGGCAGCGGGGTTGTGTCCAGTCCACCTGATGGGTGGTCCTGTGTTCAGGAGGGAGGATAGTCTTCCTGTAAACACAAAACGAAGCAGGCCTATTACTGATCTGTGTCAGGGTCACAGTGCCACTTGGCCTTGAGTTCTTCCCATGGGAAGGGAGGAAAAACAGTACCACTCGAGGTCACCCTCTGTGAGGTCTGCCACAAGGTCTTCAGCGTCCCAGAGTGGAAGGCCTTCACCGGCGCTGTCGGTGTTGCTGATGGCTTCTGCTTGTGGGAGGTCGAGGTCTCTGGTCCAGAGTTCCTCCCTGTCTTCCTGTGGGGACTAACAGTCACCAGCTCAAGGCAGCCATGGATGCCTTTGACACTACCTTTCGCTGCAGCAGCCATTTGTATCAGAAGACCACCTGACTTCAAACTTCTGGTTTTTCTCAGAATGTCCAGAAACAGGTTATTATTGTTACTTTTGATGGCACATACTTGTTTGAGCAGCAGATGGAACAATCACTTGAGGCCTCTCAGAAAACTAGGACGGACATTAAGACTTCCAGACCTGCTTTGGCTTACCCTTAGAAGAGAAAAGGATGTGATTTCTTTCAAAACATAACAACAGAAGAATGTGAGGGCAGATTGAGATCACTTGATCCATCTAGTCTGCCCGTGTGTTTGTTTCTTTAACTACCCCCATAGGATATGCTTCTTTGTTTCAGTATCCCACAATGCCTATCCCAAGATAGCTTGAATTCCCTAACAATCTTTGTCTCCACCTCCTGTGGCAGTCTGTTCCAAGGCTCCATGAACCTTTTCTGTGAAGAAGAACTTTCTTTTTTTGTAATTCAATATGCTTTATTAATTTTCCGCAGCGTTTACCATTGATAACACAATAACACCAGTGCAGCTGCTATATTATTAAACAACCTAACATACAATCTAAAACAATAACAAGACACAAAACCAACTTACCACATAAAACATACATCACATGACCCCCCAACCCACCCTACCCTCCCGTGTCCGTGCCAAGAGGATAAATAATAGAAGATCTAGAACTAGCCTTCTAAGGTTGCCAAGGGGATAACAGAGCTTGGAGAGGTTCCCATAATGTTTGGTAAGCTTCCAACCTATGGCAATACTGGCAATATGTTTCTCCAGCTGGATAGCTGTTAACATCTCCTGGTACCATTCCATTATTGAGGGGAGTGATTCATCTTTCCAGTGTCTCAGTATTATTAACTTAACGGTAGCTGCTATTAGGGCCAGGTGGGCTTTCCAAGAATTAGGCATACCCTGTGGGAATAATGATAGCAGGCAAGTTTCCAGAGTGAACAAAGATTCCAAACCCAGGATGGGGTCCAGGGTTCCTTTGACAGATGCCCATAATTCTTGGGCCTTAGGGCACTCCCACAGCATGTGAAACAGGGTTCCCTGTTCCTCTCCACACCTATGACAAAGAGGAGATGGTATTGTCCCTATAGTATGTAGTCTGGCAGGGGTATAGTACAGATTATGCATTATATTAAATTGGGTGAGCCTCAGCCTATCTTGTTTAATGAATTTGTAAGTGTTTTTCCACACTTTACCCCAATAACCTGGGTTGTCTGGGAGGGAGAGTGTTTGTGTCCAATAATAACAAACTCCCGTTGGGAGGGTTGAGTCGAGGATCTGCAGGAATTTATAGGCACCGGAGACCCCATGTGGTTGCCTCGCCACCTCGAGTATCTCAGGTAGGTCAACCTGTGGCAGAGGAGTCCAGGGTTGGGGCCCTAAGAAAGCAATAATGGAATGCTTTATTTGCCAGTATTTGAAAATCTCGTTATTGGTAAGTTGGAATTTTCTTTGCAAGGAGTAGAATGGTAGTGTGGAGTCTCCGTTGCAAAAATCTCCCAGCACGCTGTATTGTAATCGGGGGCAGAAGGAGTGTGATATCGTTCGGTTATTTATTAGAAAATGAGGATTGCCAATAAGAGGTTGACTTATCGACTTGTGCCAAGCAAAAGAAAGATGTACCTGTATCTGATGTAAGGCCCAGAGGGACCAACTTATGGGGGTATTCTTAAGGGGACAGGGGAGGCGGGAGGGAAATTGGTACATTAGAGCTGAAAGGGAACAGTGGTTATGTTTCGCTAAGGCTTCCTCAATCTTGACCCATGCCGGGGTGTAACAGCAAGTCTGTTGTGTGACAGGGTTTGCTCGCCATTGCGCCAGTTTGGTGATATGTTGGGCTCCGTAGTAAATAAAAAGGGATGGAAGTGCCAGGCCCCCCTGTAGTTTGGGAGCAGTTAGTTTGTCATATCCTCTTCGAATTCCTTTATTCTTCCATAAAAACCTATTAAATATTTTCTTCGATTGGGTAAACCAAGATTTAGGGAGAAAAAGGCCCAACATCCCCATTGGATACATTAACCATGGGAGTACATTCATTTTAAGGACACCTATCCTACCCCAGATGGACATAGGTAAGTTACTTCACCTATCTAGGTCTGCTTTCAGCGTAGAGACAAGTTTGGTAAGATTCTTCTTCCTCATTGAGGGTAAGTCTCTAATAACTTTGATTCCTAGGTATGTTAAAGTATGAGGTGTCCAAGACAATCCTGGACCCGAAAGCATAGCCTTTGTAACACGATGATTAAGGGGAAAGATTTGGGACTTAGAAAGATTAAGCTTATAGGAGGAGATACTGGAAAAAAGGTTCAGTTCTTCGATTAGGGCTGGAATTGTGGAAGCAGGGTCTTCCATGTGCAGCAAGAGGTCGTCTGCATAGGTGGAAAGGAGATACCTTTCCTTTCTGAGTTGGATACCTGACAGTTTGGGAGTGCCGAGTAATCTGCGAGTAAGGGGTTCTAAATAAAAATTAAAAAGGAGCGGGGAAAGCGGGCAACCTTGGCGGGTCCCCCACTGTAAGGGAAATGAGCCTGAAAGGTAACCATTGCACCAGACTTTTGCTGTTGGGCTAGAGTATAGAATCTGGACCCACTGAATAAAGTCGTCAGGGATCCCAAACTTAGAAAGGGAGTCGAATAGAAAACCCCAGGAGACCCTGTCGAACGCTTTCTCAGCATCGAGGGAGACCAAGGCAGAAGGTACTTCAGACTTCCTCAACGCCAAGATTAAATGGAAAAGCTTCCTCATATGGTCTCCAGAGGAACGACCTGTCATGAAGCCAACTTGATCAGGACCGATGACTTCTCCCATAAACGGTGCAAGTCTGGCAGCCAATATTTTCGCCAAAATTTTTATGTCTGAGTTCAAAAGGGAGATTGGGCAGTAGTTACCAGGGTGAAGGGGTTCTTTGCCCGGTTTGGGGATCAGGGTGATCAGAGCTGCTAGGAATGATTGATCGCTTATCCCTTTTTGAAACCAAAAATTATACACCTCTGATAAGACTGGTGCCAATTGGGCACGGCAGAGTTTGTATAAGTTATTCGGGAGACCGTCTGGTCCCGGAGATTTATCAAAGAGTAAAAGCTTAATGGCCTGCTCCACCTCCATGACAGAAACTGGGGATCCCAGACCAATGACCCGCTGAGGTGAGAGGGTAGGCAATATCACTGAATCCAAGTATTCAGTTACAGTAAGGCCCTCTGAGGTGGGAGAATCATCTGCTGCATAAAGTGCTTTGTAATAATTGCCAAAGATCATAACGATCTCCTTCGGGTTAGAGGTAATGTCCTCATCTGGGGTAGGATGCAAACTAGGAATGTACCTATCAGTCTCGGCCTGCCTAAGCCTAAGGGCCAGGAGCTTCCCGGCTCTTTCCCCTGACTCCAGGTATCTCATTTTGGTGTGACACAGGGAGAGGGAGACAATTGTCCAGAGGAGGGCAACCAAAATGATTTGGGGCTTGGGGGACAGGACCTATGAGGAGAGGCTTGGAGAGCTAAATATGTACACATTGGAAGAGAGAAGGGACCGAGGGGACATGATAGAGGTCTTCAGGTACATGAAGGGGGTAAATAGGGGAGGAACAGCCAGGGTGCTTCGAAGGAAGGAGGAGGGGGCCACTAGAGGGCATGGGTGGAAGCTGGAGGGGGGAAGATTCAGGGGAGAAAGGAGGAGGTACTACTTCATTGAGAGGGGTGGAGCCATGGAATGCGCTGCCTAGGGGGCTGGTGGAGGCAGAGACGGTGGAGGGGTTCAAGAGGGGGTGGGACAGGTACAGGGGAAGGGTTCTGGAAGCAAAATCCAATGCAGTGAGAATATCCGGAACTGGGAAGGGAGAAGCCAGAGAAGGCGAGGGGGGCAGCAAGGTCAGCTCCCAGGGTGGGGGCTGACCAAATGAGCAGATGTGAAAGACCGTTAGGCCTATTCTGCTGGCATTTTAGTATGTTAGTATGTTAGAGTTCAGTTTTTTGGGCCATAATTTCTGAATATTTGGACTGGAGAAAATGCAGTTTGGCCCAGTCAGAGTCCAGTGAGGACCGAGTCAAGGAGTGTTCCAGCAGCCTTATGTCATCTAAAATGGAGTTCATCTGAGCTTTACTGTGCTTTACATTCAGGGCCTACAATCGAATAAAGTCTCCCCGGAATGCGCATTTTAGTGCTGCCCAGATAAAATCTACTTTGGTCACTGAACCCTTATTAATCTCCAAGAAGGTGGAAATGAAATTTTGAATGTGTTCAACTAGGGAAGGTTTCTGAAAAAGTTATGTATTAAGGCACCAAATGGTATCCTTATGGAGCCCCGGCCCCAAAAGGATGGAGATACTAACTGGAGAGTGGTCAGACAAGACCCTGGGGTGGATATCTGTGTCTAAGACCCCTGGGAGGGAAACAGCACTAAGTAATATATAATCTATACGAGATAGAGTTTGTGTGGTGGAGAAAAGAACATATACTGACGTTCTTTGTGATTTAGCGTTCTCCATACGTCTAGGGTCCCCATGCCCACCATAAGGTCTCTTAGAGCCCTTTGGGCTGGAGATAAGCCCACTCTTCTGCCATCTGAACGGTCAATGTCTGTTTGGGGTACTATATTCCAATCGCCTCCTAGAATGGTGAGCCTAGGGGGTCTGAAGCTACCACTGACAACAAGTCGATGAAAAACTGTGGAGTTTCTACATTTGGTCCATAACCAGATGCAAGAGTTATAGGGAAGGACTCCAAAGTACCTTGGAGAACAATATAGTGCCCCAGTGGGTCCCACCACTCTCTGAGCATTATGAATGGGACCGACTTGGCCACCAGGATTACTGTGCCTCCCCGCCGTGAGGAGGATCCTGCCCCAAATACTTGCCCTATCCAGGATCTGCGTAACAGTGGAAGGTTCTCCTGCTTAAGATGTGTTTCCTGTAAACAAACAAAGTGAGCCATTAGATGTTGAAGGTGTTTTAAAACTGTAGCTCATTTGTGGCTATCCTGAGCCCCCTTTAACATTCTAGCTAATTAATGTGTATTGACTACTCATAATGTATGTTTAATAAAAGATAACCAAGGGATCCAAGGGCTTCTCCCTTCCTCCCCTTAACACTGCTCTGACTGGTGAAAGTGTACCACAATCCCTTGACACACTAGGCACACCCTCCCCCCTCTTACCCATATCCCAACAAAAGTAAACATTAGCAAGAAAAAACACTCCCCCCCCAAAAAAAAGACAAGTAAATATATACCCTTCCTCATCCCACAGAAAGACTTTTAATAACAATTAAAGGCAACAAGGAACAGTAAGTCAACAGTAGGTAGAAGAAGTCATCCTTACCCGCTTAACAAACCCCAGTCCCATACACTGCACTTCCATACAACCTGGGACGTGATTCAAATACACTGCCCAGAGTGTATGCCCCCTCCCCGCCCCTGCCTCTTTGCAGCCGGAGAGACTAGGGAATTAACTGTTATAAAAGCAAAAAGGGCTTGTGATTGAAAACAAGCCTTTAAACCCAGGACACAGTTCCTAACCAAATGCAAATGATAAAGGGGTTGCAGTGCCCTGCAATACCCTTAGGGCACTAAAGGCTGGCCCTTGACAAGGAACCAAATCTTACCAAAAAAAAATATCCCCCTTGTAGGGTCTTTCAGTCACAGAAAACCCTTGAGATAACAATTAACCTACTACTGGTATAAACCTTATTCAAACCATAGACTAATAAACATTAATAGGATTGAAGAAACAAAAACCCAAAGCCCCATTGCCTCACATGGGAGTTGCTGTATCATTAGCGTCATCTAACTCTGTAAAAGTAAATGCGGGTATGCTGACCCGAGGAAAACTGCATGATACAATCAAAAATAGTCCAGAAAACTAATAAAATCCTGAGGCTGACTCCCTCTTGATACAGTTCAATCCTATGGGGTTAGAGAAATAAAAAACAAATTATAATTACCACTGTGCATCAGACATTAATATTAAATGTCCACTAGATGATGATAGAGCACTCTATAACTCATGAAAGTCACTACTAAACTAAATGTACCAACATATTCACAGCCAAAAATCAAATGGTAGATCCAGTAGTTCACCAAAAGCAATCTAGGTAGGACTCTCAGGCAAATAGAAAGGAACTGATTGGGTCCAGGTACCCATGTAACCCAAAATGTCACAGTCACTTGGGATAACTTGATCACTGTAAGCCAATATTATGAGGAATTGAAACACAGGGCAGTCGATCACAAAGTACTGTAGTTAGTAGAGCAGTAGTCCCAACTGAGCCTTGTCCCTAACGTTAATTAAATCTGTGCCACATCGAGATTTCACTTGATCAGGTCCGGCAGTAGGTCTCAGAAGGCAGTTCGAGACTGCTCCACAGAATCAAATGTGTGCCATTGATCTTTCAGATAAATTTTCAGAGACGATGGGTATTCTTTCGACATTTAATACCAGCTGTGATAATCTGACTGATGGTTAAGCTGCTCTCTTTTTGCCGCTAGAGTCTGGGTCTTGAGCCAATCCTTATCTTTTACCCTCTCATTGCACTTCTCTGACATCCTTAATTGCATTTAACACATGCTGCCTATCTAAGAAATTTAAAAGCCGAAAGATCAGCGGCCTGGGAGGAGCTCCTGTTGGAGGGATTGGCCATAGGGCCAGGTGAGCCTGTTCGATAATATAAGCAGGTCCGTTAGGAGAGGGGCCTGCGAGTTTCTCGCACAACTTCTGAATAAAAAGGATGGAATCCCGCCCCTCCTCTTTTTCCGGTAAACTCAGTACCACCAAATTATTTCTTCTGGACCTACCCTCTAGGTCCTCCATCTTCTCTTCAACCGTGGTGCAAGGTGGATAATTCTGGCTCTGTTCGATCCCGCCAGTCATCTAAAGATGAAATCCTGGCCTCGTTACCCCCAGTCCAGATAGCTAGTTGCTCCACTGTGGTTTTCATGGTGTGGAGATCCATCAACAAGTTTGTCAGCATTTCTTTGAGCTAGTTGAGTCCCTCCTGGAATTTACTCTCTGTCAGGATGGCCTGGGAAGCTGGTAACGGCGCCACCGTGGAAGATTGCGCCTTTGCCCATTTGGCTTGTTTATCCCTTGTTGGGGTTGTCAGCGGAGTATGTCACGGTGGAGGATTCCGCATTTCCGCCTCCATACTGAATCAAAATGTTGCTTTGCTTGCTCTCCGACGAGATGAGGATGTAAACACGAAGAAGGTAAGCAAAGGAGCTGAATTAGAAGGCAATTATTAAGTAAATTAAGGCAGGGACGCAGGAGCACACTCTGGACATGTCCTCACTATTTGGCAGCCATCACGTGACCCGAAGAATTTACCCTCCACCAAACGTCTGTTGTGCCCTCTGGTACGTGCCTCTTTATTCTCATTGAAGAGGCTCTACTCCTGTGCTGAGTTGATTCCGTTGAGATATTTAAAAGTCTCTATCATGTCTCCCCTGTCTCTTTTCTGTTCCAAGGAGTACAAGTTTAATTGCCTAAGTCTAGTCCCCTAGGGTTCGTAGTGAAGGTCTTGGACCATTTCTGTAGCTCTTATTTGCACCAACTCTAATTGGTTTATGTCCTTTTTAAGGTGCAGTCTCCAGGACTGGACGCAGTACTCCAGCTGAGGCCTCACCAAGGACCTGTACAATGGGATTATCACCTCTTACTTTCTGCTTGCGTAACGCCCCCCACTCCAATTTGGGGGTGTACCTTTGGCCCTTTAGCTCCTGTTTGCTCTCCTACCTGTGGTGCTTTCAAATGCCTGCTTTTTTTAATCTGTGTACCCCAGTCTTGCTGTGCCCTTGGTGCCCCAAAGAACAGCCCCAGTGTACTTTTGGCCCTTCAGGGCTTCAATAATTTAAACTGCGATCTCCCGCACTGTGAATGTACGCCGGTGCAGAGGGGATCGCACAGGTGCAATGCAGTGCCTTTGAAGTTGCGACCGCTCAGCTTGTGGTCAAACAAAGCAGTGTTCAGCAGTCCCGGTGTCTCCACTTACTAAGAGGGACCCAGTGACCATAGTAAGAGCCATGAGAGCCCGTTATTTCAAAAAATAGAGAGATCTGCAAAGTGTTTACAATCAGGGCTCATGAATATTTAATGAGCCAAGGCCCCAATCATCATGAATATTCATAAGGGTGCTTCTGCCCTTATGGAAACTGTGTTTTGGCGACTGCCAAAAAAAGAGATAATTGTAAAATAAATAAATATTTATTTATTTATTAGCTTTTGGTAACTGGGTAAGTGCGCTAGGCAACAATCCTGCCTATTTTCAGGCACGGCCTGGGAGAGTACAGGACAGAATACAAATATGCACAGTTATACAAATTCACAAGTAAAAAACAGCATAGTACAGACAATGTAGTACAGGTTGAGATACATCAGGATAAGTCAAGTATACCTATTAAGACACAATAAAGTAAAATACCATGAGGTATGTTATACAATAAACCTAGGCCCAATAGGGAGACTAGAGTCCATTTCATCTATGTGCATTTGCAGTTCCCAGAAAACGTAGAGGTGAGAGAACAGCGAACGCTTAAATACGAGGTGGGAGGTGGAGTTTTTGATCTGCAGTGGGAGTGAGTTACAGAACTTAGGAGCAAAATTGGAGAATGCCTGTTCCCCCAATTTGGTAGCACAGGATTGTACAGAGAGCATTGGGACAGAAGAGGACCTGAGGGTGCGGGATTGGGAGATCGGGGTAAACTGGTCGGTGAGAGAGGCCGGACTAGGTGGTCTAGTAAGGGAGTCAATAAGACACCCTACGGAATAAGCCTGGAGGTCTTTAGGTGATAGCCAGTTTAGGCCAGAATAAAGTAGGCAGTGATGAGTTAGGCGAGGGGCCAATAAGGCGAACCTACAAATATTGTTGTAGGAAGTGTCCCATTTGCAGAGCACACTGGCATTGGCAGGGTACAGAACCGGGAGGGCATAAAGAAGTTGAGGGAGAAGTACTCCTCGAGCTACTGACAGTCTGGCTGATGTAGTGACTGAGTGGTGTACACGATAGGCAGCGCCTATGTTTGCATTGACATCCGGCAAACCTCATTGACATGAGCCGAGAAATCAAGAGTAGGGTCAAGGGTAACCCCGAGGTATTTGAAGGTAGAGGTGTTAGTGACCGTGGTTCCATGACTGCAGTGGACAAGGAGATTAGGGGCCTCAGTGGGCACCTTTTTACAGGATCCAAAAAGCATGGCCTGAGTTTTACCTATGTTTAGGATCTGATGGTTATCCGAAAGTCAAGATCTAAGGGATTTAAAGTCATGAGAAAGATTGTGGTTAATGTCGTTAATGGATTTAGAAGAGAAATAAAGCACCAGGTCATCCACATACATGAGCATGCTACTGCAAAGAGGACTGGGAATATCATTAAGGAATAGGGAAAAGAGGAGGGGACCAAGTATGATGGGAATGGGGGGGGGGGATAGAGCCTTATGGAAAGCAACAGCCTGAGACCAGTTATCAAGGTAACTGCCAAACCAGGATTGGGTGGAGTCTGAGGCTTCTAGGGTTTGTAGCGTCATCAACATAAGTGGATGGTTGACCATGTCAAATGCCTTAGAAAGGTCAACAAAAACCACACCTGTGAGTAGGCCCTTATCCATGTTACCTTTGATATCACTGGTAAGTTGGGTCAGGGCAGTAGTGGTACTGTGTCCAGCCCTAAAGCCATGTTGAAAAGGGGATTGAAGTTTGAAATTGATGAGGTACCCAGTGACCTGCCGATAGACAAGTTTCTCTAGTAGCTTGCTAAGAGTGGGGAGAATTGAGATGGTTCGGTAGTTGGACAGTTGTTTATCATCTCCCTTCTTAAAAATGGGAATTGTTCTGGCAGTTTTCCAGACCAGGGGGACAGAAGCAGTGCTGATAGAGAGGTTGAAAAGCCTAGTAATGGGCGTAGCAAGCCAAGCAGCAAACTGCCTAAGGATCCCAGGATGAATACCATCAGGGAGCCATTAGCTGGAATAGTTTTGAGAAGCTTTAGGACTTCAAGGTATGTGACCGGGGCCAGCTCCAGGGTAGGGAGAGAGGGGGTTATGGAGGAGGCAACAGGACAGGGTTTCTGGATCCCAGAGGGTGAGGGAGAAGGTAGCGAGGAAAAGAGTGAGTTAAAAGCATTGGCAATGGTGAGAGGATGGTTACAGTGGGAACCCTTTATATACATATCTGTAGGTATCTGAGGCTTGCTGTTTCCAAGTATTTCCTTGATCTTGGACCAATACCGTTTAGGGTTGGAGGCAGAGGACATTAGGAGATTTCTAAAATAAGAACTTTTTCCAGGCATATCTCTTTTTTGCACATGTTCCATAAGGCTGTATAGGCTTCAAAGTCTGCAAGTAGGGAGGAGGCCTTCCATACAGACCACAGTTTATCCCCGAGTTTCAGAAGGTGGAGTAGGGGACGCGTGAGCCATTTGGTAACCTTCCCTGTTACCCTTCGCGTCATGACAGGGATATGTTTGTTTTGCAGTGAAATTAGGGCAGAGTTGAAATACCCTACAGCGAAGTTTATGTCATCAGAGTAGTAGATGGGAGACCAGTCAACAAGGTCAAGATTTTGAGTGAAGGCATACTTATTAAGGTTGGAGAGATTAGAGAAAGTTACCACTTTTGAAGGGAAGGGGGGGAGGTATCCCATATACAGTACACTGGATAATGATCACTTATGCACTTATGGTGTCCGGGAGTACACCTGCCAAGGTGATGAACTCCTTCCTATTTGTCAGGATCTAGTCAAGAAGGGTGGCACATGCACCACCGTGGGAGATCCTAGGGGGTTCCTGTATAATCTGAGAGAGGTTGGCCTTGCTTAGCATAGAAGATAGGTTAGAGGAGCTAGGACCAGCCCAGTCTAGGTTGAAATCCCCAAGATGGATTATGTCGCTTTTCCCAGTAACTGATGGCAAATATTCCATGTACTCACTGAGCCCCAGTCTAGAGTTCCTGGGTGGAAAATATATATACAGAAAATATGTCGTTTTTTAACACCCCCAAGCAGGAGGAGGGAATGAAGAACCTCACAGTTAGCCAGAGGGGAGTCGTACATTAAGGTGACGTTCAGGTGAGCTTTGTGGTAGAGTGCCAGGCCACCACCTCTTTTAGCACCTGTGCGATCCACACAAAGCATTTTATATCCATGAAGGTAGCACTGTGAATCAGTAACTGGAGGCTTAAGCTACATTTCCGATATGGCTAAGATATCCGGGCTGTTTACTCTGATCCATGCCTCCAGATCGGGGAGATTGGCCAGCAGGCTCCTAACATTAACATGAGCAAAGGTGAGACTGTTAGTTTGTGGCAGACAGTGCACAGGGATGGATTGTGTGGGATCAGAGGCCAGAGCGGGACCTGGATTAGTCTCAGCGTCCCCCGCCAGAGTAAGGGCTAGGGTAAATATCCAGAGTGAAGCAATAATGTAGGCCCTAGCTGCATTGCCGGGGATATGGAGAACCTCAACTGGATAAGTCTAATTAATAACCTCAGATACCTGACGATAGGCCCCGATGGGGGAAGGGGATAAGGGATGGGATCAGTTAGGAGGCTGGAGAAACTGAAATTATCAAATGAGCATACATAGGAGGGTGTGGTAATCCTATCAGGACCAGTGAGAGCAAAAAGTGTGAGTAACATAAGAGCAACAGAGAGGAGGGTGAGTAAAGATGTGGAAGCCATAATGAAATAGGAGAATGATAATGGGACAAAAGAAACAGAGGGTGAGAGAGAAGACATAAAGAAAAGGGCATACGGTGGAGAGAAGGGTGAGTAAGAGAAAACGGTAGCACCAGCACAGAGAGCAACATAGGAGAAGACACAAAGGAAAGGAGTTAAGGCAACCTCTAGTGGCAAGAGACCATAAGGAGCAGATGGGAAACAAGGGACTTGAAAAAAAAAATTTTAAATACGCGACTACGCATGTATCAATAGGGAGTGCAAGTATCACGAGGGGCTACTGTATATAGGTAACACCAGCTAAGGGTGGGAGGGTATTGGGCGGGTGGGGGAGCAGTCGCCGGCGACTGCATGGGGCAAGTTGTGCAGGAGCAGCTTTGTCGGAGGCTGTCCGTGTCTTACCTGAGTTTGTTTCGGGGACTGGGGGGAGGGCTTTTCAAATGCTGCCCTCACGACCTGAACCCTGGACCCACGGTGGATCTGTGAGCACTGAGGAAAAAGAGAAAGGTAGGAATATTTATACCCACAGTGCGTCACTTGTTAGCAACCTAATTCAGGAGCCTAATTTCTGTGGCTGCTCAAGTATTGTATTGAGAAGCTACACAACAGAAAAAAATAAGAGGCATGAAGGCTCCTAACTGAAATATCAAATGGTGAAGAAAAAAGTAAAAACATTAAAAAATAAATGACTAGTCCTGGTAAGCACGTTTCTGCATCAGCCTTAAATCACACAGAAAGTGTACGCAGTTTTCAACCGCTATTTATGTTTAGTAGGGACGTTCTTAAGGTGCACAAACTAAGTAAAAATTGATTAAATTCACCCCAAAATACATTAAGGTGACTAGTCTAAGCTGTCTAAAAACCCTTAAATGTCCATGAAGCACCAAAGAAGAAACTATCTTCACTGTTGGGATGACATAAAATGCATCTGTAGTTTAAATCTTAAAAGGCACCAAATGCTAGTGCAGGGAGCAGCTTTCTTAGTCAGAGGCTGTCCGTGTCGTACCTGAGTTAATTTGGGGGTGGGGAGGGGCTTTCAACGGGTGCAGTCACGACCTGGACCCATGGTGGATCTGTGAGCACTGAGTTTGTTTTGGGGGTGGGGGGAGGGCTTTTCAAACACTGCTCTCACGTCCTGGACCCTAGCAGCTACTGTTTAAATGTGTAGCAGGAATAAATGTTTGAAGGGGGAAAGTAAAGTAAATAAATAAATAACTAAAATCTGGCTGCACCAGTAATAATGGGACTTAGTATGACAGCCTGCCTGCTGCAAGAGGGGGTTACTAAATATTGGCAGCAGCTACAGGCAGACGGACTGAGGAAATCACTAAAGCTGAGCAGTGACCTTAAGGACACACCAGTGGCTACTGAACTGTGGGGCATTTGGGCAAATATTTTGATTATTCAAACCCCAGGAAATGTTACTATATTCTGACTAATGAAGTATGGTCTCACCATAGGACTGCCCCGGAGCTGAAATGGTTAATAGAACCTATGCAAATGATGAAATGCTAGGCTCAAGTTCGGTTTTCAAACCACTGACCCTGGTAAATAGTTCTAAACCGTCAGATTCTTTTACTCTGCTTGTGTCAGTAAGATGTCTCCGGAGAGCTCTCCTTCATCGCTTGAAAAGATTTGTTTTTCTCTGTTTTACCTAGTATTGTTTTAGTTTATTTGGTATTTAAAGCACTGTCTTTGGTTTTCAGGTAGAATTAGTTTAGATTTTAGTGTTCGTTAAGTAAGTAGCCCAATTCTCTTTTCGGTTCTCTAACCAAGAGGAAACCAGCATCTCCCTTATTTTTCTTTATATAAATAAAAATGTTATCTCTGATTTAAATTAAATTGTACCCACTCGGGCGTCAGTCGGTTTTGGGCTAATTTTTTACTGGGGTAAATCCTGGTTTCTAGCCCCATGTATTCTTCTATATTCATAACAGAATGCAGTCTGACTCCTAAGTACAGCTGCCTGGGGAAATGGAACTATATGCAAATGATAGAACCAATCATTGCTCGAGACACGTATTCAAACTGCTGCCCTAATCTATTGCAGCATTCCATCAACGTCTCAGATTTCTTACTCTGCCTGACAAGTCAGACACCTGGAGATCTCCCTCTCGACTGTTCGAGTAGTTCCCAGTTTAAATAAGCATATTTTGTCATTATCTGAACTGCTGCCTTTGTCTTTTGTTATAGTTTAGTTCCTGTTATATTTTTAACTAGTTTAATTTTATTTACAGTTAAAGTTTGTTGTGTTTCTCGGTTCCTCACGGTTTGGTATAACTGCTGAGGAACCGGGACATTTTTAGTTAGTTTCGGCATATTTTCACCGTTATCTTAGTTTATTTAGTATTTAATTCTTATTTCTAACTTTGTTATTTGTGTTTTTGGGGAACCGTGCGGTTGGTTCTTTTGAACCGATACCCCGGATTGATTTCAAAATTCATTACTTCTTTATCGGAACCTTAACCAGTTTCTGAACCGACAAAAAAAAAAAAAAAAGAGAAAACTATTAGTTTGAATACTAGTAAACGGTTGTGGGTTTTTCTCCTGGAAAAAAACAGAGAAAAAGACTGGTCCCCCAGGTTTTAAAAATTGCCTGAAGTGTGGGGAAGTGTTTGCAAAAGCTGACAAACACAATTTATGCTTGGTCTGCTTGGGGTCTGATCACTTCTCGGCAGACTGTGATATTACAAACAACATGAAGTCTTGCTGTATTCTGACTATTGCAGTTAGCCCCAGCACTCAAACTGCCCTGGAGAGCAGATGGTTAACTTTCTATGCAGAGTATAGAACGTTGAGTTCGAGCTTGGTTCAAACCTCTGTCTGCTGCACTTTGAAGTGCAATTGTCAGATTCTGTACTTCGCCTAACTGAACAACCTCTCCGGAGGTTTCTCCTTTGCTCACAGTTCATAAGTCGGTTAAAGTCCTCGGTTTTACCGATTATTTTTCGCAAGTTTCAGTTCAGATCTCTGACTGTGATACAGTAAGTTCTAGGTAGTGAACTAGACATAGTAAACTTGTGGAAATTGTAAAATTGATTTTTCGACTGGTTCGGCTGAACCGGCCATTTAGTGATTTATATATTCTGCCTTTGTTTTTAAACTTAGAGTGGGGTTACCGGTCCTTATTGGTTTTAAAAAAAACTGCATTTTCTTGTGTTTTTTTTTCCCAATACCCGTGACACGGTTAGAAACCGATAAGGGTGTCTTGCCTGGTTGTTTGCCATAAAAAGGGTACGTTTGTGGTTAGGATGGCTATGTCTGAGAAACCCAAAAGAAGAACCGGGCCCACTGGGTTTCAACACTGCAGTATGTGGGGAGGTCTTTGCTAAGGCTGATCCCCACACCGCCTGTGTTTATTGTCTGGGGTTTGACCATCTCAGTTCAGACTGCCAAATCTGTAAAAATTTCCCGAAGTCTACCCTGGAAAAAAGATTAGGTATGCTCAGGGATGAGGAGGCCGTGAAGTCCGCTGACCCAGATGGCCAGCCCGGTTCAGTTCCGACCGAACCTGAGCGAGTGCCCTCTGACTGGGGCGATACTTCTTCGGGCAAGAGGAGAGCCGATCCTGAGGGATCGGTTCCTACAAAAAGAAAATGAAAATAAAGATCGTCCGGTTCGGTTCCAGAGACCCATTTTCCGACCGCCGAAGAGATTGCCAATGCGATAAGGATTGTAGAATTGCTTCATCCAGTTCCATCTGATCCGGCGCCTTCTGGCAGGTGCTCGGTTTGGTCGGTTCCTCCGGTTCAAGATTATGCCCCTGAGGATTTGTATGAACCAGATTTGGAGGGGGTTGAAGATTATGATGATGACGATGTGGGAGGTCTGGTTGAGCCCATTGAACTGGACATCTCCCCAGACAGGTCTTCTGGTGTTTCCACTCCTAGGTTTTCTGAGTCCCCTTCCCACTACATGTTTTACAGGAAAGTGGCAGAAACCCTCCATTTCCCTGTGGAAGAAGCTGTAGAGGAACAAGAGGAACCTGATTATGTGGAGATGATGGACATCCCAGAGTCCACGAGACTGTCTATTCCCCTTCATAAGTCGTTTGAGAAATAGACACAAAAGATTTTAAAAACTCCAAATTCTGTACCTCCTGTCGACAGAAGGATGGACAAAAGGTACACCTTATCAGGTTCTGGTACAGAGTACTTGTATCAACAATGCAGCCATGCTGGGGTTGTGCAGGCTGCAGCCTGTGATAAGGCTAATATACCCTTGGCTTCACACCCCCCAGATAAAGATTCTAGGAAGCTGGATGCCATGGCAAAGAAACAGTACATGGCATCCGCCTTGGGACTTAGGCAGGCTAATTATATCGCCTATGCAGCCAGGTACCAGAAGTCCAGGTGGGACACTGTACTGGCACTGGCTAAGCAGGCCTCCCCCAGCTAGCCTCAGAGCTGGAAGGGGTGGCTGCTGATGGGATTGAGGCATCTAAGGTACAGTTCCATGCTGCTGTGGACTCGAGTGATGTGTTTTCTGGAGTCATGGCTACATCTGTGGCTCTTTGGAGAATGGCTTGGCTCAGATGTACTGGTCTCCCACAGGACACCTGGGCTAAGGCCATGGATTGCCCTGTGGTGGGTAATTCTCTATTTGGGGAGCAGACAGAAAATTATATGAAAAAGATGGATGAGTATAGGACCGCCTATAGGAGTGCACAGGCCAAGGAAAGGCAGGCAGCTCCTCGAAGGCAGCAGGCTAGGGGCAGGGGCAGGCCTTTTCAAAGGCCTTTCTACCAAGCACAGGCCTCTTCTCCCTTTCCTCAGAGGGGGTTCTTCAGAGGGAGAGGCAGAAGGGGAATGAGCAGGGCTGCATCTGTCCCTCAACCTAAGGCTCCTACCAAGCAGACACCCTGATGTGTCAGCTCGGGTCGACTCCCCCATTCCTGTAGGAGGCAGGCTGGCTTACTTCATCCAGGACTGGATGTCTGTTACCTCAGACAAGTGGGTCCTGGAGGTAGTAAGCCAGGGGTTGGTTCTCAGCTTCAAGAAATTTCCAAAGATGAGGGCCAGATCTTTTCCACCTGCAAGCATCTCTGAAACCATTGCCCTAGAGGCAGAGGTTTCATCTCTACTGGCTCTAAAGGCTGTAGAGAGAGTTTCTACATTGCACAGGGGCAAAGGTCTGTACTCCAGGTACTTCCTTACTCAAAAAAGAAAGGGGAGTGCGACCCGTCCTAGACTTAAGATACCTGAACAAACATCTTTTAAAACCAAAATTCAAAATGGTGACTCTGGGAATAATCCTTCACTCTCTAAGGCCAGGGGGACTGGCTAGCCTCCCTGGACTTAAAAGATGCCTACTTTCACATTCCCATCAGGTGCTCCCACAGAAAGTACCTCAGGTTCGAATTGCCTTCAGGCCATTATCAGTTCAAAGCTATGCCCTTCGGCCTGACATCAGCTCCCGGGTATTCACAAAATGCCTAGCAGTAGTAGTGGCCTTTTTAAGAAGGAAAAATATTTCCATATTTCCATACCTGGATGACTGGCTCACTGTGGGTCAGTCCCCAGACCAAGTCAAGTCAGACCTTCAAGTGAGTCAGCAAGTGCTCACTTCCCTAGAATTCCTTCTCAGTCTTCCCAAGTCAGTTCTCAAGCCTGTACAGCTCCTCACCTTCATAGGGGCAGAGCTGGATACAGTCAAAGCAAGAGCTTTTCTTCCCCTGGAAAGGGCAAGGGCTATGGTAGAGCTGGCTTCTTCAGTCCACCTTCTGGTCTCTCGGCAAGCAAGGCATTTCTTTCAACTTCTGGGCCACATGGCAGCTTCTACAGCAGTGGTCCAAGGGGCCGGATTTCAGATGAGGGACATTCAGTTTCACCTGAGGGCCTTTTGGTCTCAGAAGAAAGATTCTCTAACCAAACTAGTTCCAGTGACCCAGACTCTGATCCAGGCTCTCCAATGGTGGCAGGATCAGGACAACCTCAGGCAAGGAGTCCCATTCATCACTCAGTCTCACTCTGTGGTCCTAGTCATGGACGCTTCTCTATTGGGGTGGGGAGCCCATCTGGGGGCTCTCACAGCCCAGGAACTGTGGTCCCCTCAGGAATCCCTTCTTCATATCAATCTCTTGGAACTCAGGGTGGTCTTTCTGGCCCTGCAAGCTTTCTCTCAGTCAGTGCAGAACAAGGCGGTTCAGGTCAGGACAGACAACACCACCACCATGTGGTACATTAGCAAGCAGGAGGCACTCAATCCACGGCCTTGTGCACGGAAGCCAAGCGATTGTGGTCCCTAGCTTATTCACTGCAGACCTCTCTGATAGCAGTCCACCTTCCAGGGAAGGACAATGTGCTAGCAGATGCACTGAGCAGGATCTCCCAGGGCCATCACGAATGGTCCCTGGACCCTCTAGTGTTGAAAGTGATTTTTTCAAGGTGGGGCACTCCAGAGATAGATTTCTTTGTAGCCCCAGACAATCACCAACTTCCTCTGTTTTGTTGCAGACCCCCAGTCTTGGGCTCAGTCCCTCTGGATGCTCTGATTTTGAACTGGGAAGGGAAATTTCTGTATGCCTTCCCTCCCTTTCCTCTACTGTTCAAAGTTTTAGTCAAGATAAGGTCACAACCTTGCAAAGTGATTCTGATTGCTCCAGATTGGGCCAGACAGCCTTGGTACTCCCTGTTGCTGTCCCTAGCAGTCCATCTTCCCCGTCTCTTCCCAGGAATTACAACCTGTTAACCTCCTCTCAGAGGATGATTTGGTACCCCAATCTTCAGTCTCTCAATCTCAAGGCATGGCTCTTGAAGAGTTAGAGTATGGAGATTTGCATCTGTCTTAGGGTTTTCTGGATATCCTCAAAGCCTCTCGAAAGCCCGCCACTAGAAAGACCTATAACTCCAAATGGAAGAGATTTAGCATTTGGTGTTCCAAGCAGCATATTTCCCCAGACACTGCTGAATTGCCTACAGTTCTGGGATTATACGGTCCATCTTAATGGCCTAGGCCTCAGACCAGCTACTGTCAAGGTACACTTGTCAGCTGTCTCTGCTTTTCTGTCAGTGGGGAAGTCTTCCTCACTATCATCTCATCCTGTGTTCTGTATATTTTTCAAGGGATTGCTTCATACCAATCCTCCATTTAGAGACCCTGCCCCTGCCTGGGATTTAAATGTTCGCATTGCTCAGTTGATGCAACCTCCCTTTGAGACCATGTCCTCAGTAGAGCTTAAGTACTTGACTCTGAAAACTGTGTTTTTAGTAGCCATTACCTCTGCCAGACGTATCAGTGAACTGCAAGCCCTGTCAGTGGAACCGGATTTTATCTCCTTTCACAGGGATAAAGTGGTCCTTAGAACCAATAGAAGGTTCTTACCCAAAGTGGTTTCAGATTTCCACCTGAATCAGTCTGTCTCTTCCTGTTTTCTTCACTGATCATTCCTCTTCAGGAGAGAGGAGGCTACACAGTTTAGATGTTAAAAGGGCCCTTAGCTACTATATAGAGTGTACCAAGGGTCACAGGTTTGATTCCCTCCAGTTGTTCCTCACTTATGGAGAAGTGGGAAAGGGAAAACCTGCCACCGAGAGAACTATTGCCAGGTGGATTGTATCTTGTATACAATTCTGCTATGAGAAACTAAGAAAAATTCCACCCTCAGGCCTGAGGGCTCACTCCACCAGAGATACAACTGCTTCCCTGGCTGCTGCCAGGGATATTCCTCTCTTAGAAATTTGTCAAGCAGCCACCTGAAAAACAGTCTATAACTTTACCAAGCATTACTCTCTGGATATCCAGGCTAGGAGTGATGCTCAGTTTGGCACAGCAGTACTTCAGAGCCTATTCCCAAAGTTGGTTCTGTCCCTCCTCCATGGAGGTACTGCTTGGTAGTCTGCAATAGTCAGAATACAGCAAGACTTCATGTTGTTTGAAGAAAAAAATACTCACCTTAGTAAGTATGTTTCTTCTAATGGAGTCTTGTTGTATTCTGTCCTCCCTTCCTGCCTCCCCTCTCAGAACCTGTTTTTGGGAAGTGGGTGGGCAGGTGCAGTGTTTCATCTCAGGGGTGCTCCTTTCACACCCTCTTCTTTTTGTTTGGGTGTTGGTTTTATTATTATTCTTGTTTGGATTGGTTTTTGGTTTTGGGTTTCCTGACTTGAGTCTTCCTTTGGGAATCCAAAACATTTTGTTGCCAGTTGGCTAGTAAAAAATTTTACAATTTCCACATAGGATAGTTAGTGAGTTTTTGCTCATAAGAATCTGACAGAGACCTGAACTGAGCTCGAGCTCAGCATTCTATGCTCTGCATAGTAAGTTAACCCTTTGTTCTACGGGGCAGTTTAAAAGCTGGGGCTAACTGCAATAGTCAGAATACAGCAAGACACCATTAGAAGAAACATAATTACTAAGGTGAGTAATTTTTTCTTATCTGCCTTCAACCTCTATGTTTCTATGTTTTTGTGTTACTCTCTGGGGCAGTTTGAGTGCTGGGGCTAACTGGAATAGTCAGAATACAGCAAGACTCCATTAGAATAAATATAATTACTAAGGTAAGTATTTTTTTCTTGTAAGTCCTTTCCTCAAAAAAGTATTGAAAAAAGAATGGAAAGGTTTAAGAAAAGAGTGGACAGCAGTCCATCAGGCTCTAACCAGCCTTCTAAACATGCGGGTGAAACCGCTATGCCATCTGTTACCACCCCTGATAAGGGTGCTTCTGGCAGTTTAAAAAGGGGGAGTGGTCCGGCTGACTCTCGGGTCCCCTCCAAAAAGACCAAGAAAACTAAGCACTTAGAATCCCAGGCTCCTGCACCTCAAGGGGTTACTACTGTGCCTCACAGCCTGCCATCTGCAGAGGAGATAGCCCAGGCTATGAAAATTATGCAGGCCTTACAAGGTCTCTTGCCTGTTCAGCCTGCTCCTCCAAGGGCTCCAACTCCAGCTGTTCCTCCTGAGTCTCAGGATCCTGAATTTGATGATTATGGGGAGATGGAGCCTGATCAAGAGGAGCTTATAGAGCCTGACATTTCTCCTGAGCAGGAGTTCGGCTCTCCTCCTTGGCCAGAGGATTTTTCATCACATTTTTCTTTTGTTAGAAAAATAGTGGATTCTCTGGACTTGGCCACTGCAGAGTTCCTTGATGATGAGGAAGAGGCCAAATACATATAGATGATGGGCTTAACACCCACAAAAAAGATACTCCTGCCAATTAACAAGTTTTTTAAGAAAGACTTGCTAAAGATTCTACAGACTCCTAACACTGTTCCTCCCCTGGATAAGAAGTCTGATAAAAAATATCAGTTGGACAGGGAAGGGGCTGAGTTTTTATACTCTCACCTTGATCACCAAGGCATAGTCCAACAGACAGCGTGTGAAAAGGCGAGGGTCCCTCTCCCCTCCCACCCTCCTGAGAAGGATTCCCGAAAAATAGACGGTTTGTTTAAAAATATGTCTAAGAAGGGTTATTTAGCTGCCTCCTTAGGTGTGAGGCAAGCTAATTATCAGGCATATGCAGTACAGTTTCAAAAGACACTGTGGCAATCAGTGTTGGCTATGTCAGAGAAGGCTCCCTCGCCCCTCTCTGATGACCTGGCAGAGACAGCTAGATTTGTTCTGGAAGCTGCTAAGTACCAGTTCCAGATGGCAGCTGATGCGAATAACAGTGCTGCCAGGTGAATGGCTCTGACGGTAGCTCTACAAAGACTGGCATGGCTTAGAGCTACTAATTTAACCCAGCATACCCTGACTAAGGCCATGGACTTTCCTGTGGAAAATAATTCCCTGTTTGGCAAACACACCAAGGATTACATGAAGAAGGTTGATGAATACAAGGCCACCTACAAAAGTAATTCTTCCAGGGACATACCTTCTCCCTCATACAGGCCTTATGGAAGGGGAGGCAGAGGTAGGTCCTCTTATGGGAGGCCTTTTTACCAGGGCCAAGCTGCTTTTCAGCAACAGCCCTACCCACAGCAGACTGGGTATTTCAGATCTAGGGGCAGGATGGGTTCCAGAAGGGGCCCCCACTCTGCCCAAGCTCAGGCACCCCCTAAACAAAATCTCTGACAGGTTGGTCAGGGTCACCTCCCCAGTACCAGTCGGGGCAGACTGACTTACTTCTTCCAGACATGGGTTTCCATCACCACAGACACGTTGGTTCTGGAGGTGGTAAGTCAGGGATTGTCCCTTTGTTTCAAATCCCTTCCTCCTCTAAAATCAAGACTTTTCAGACCAGCCTCCCTCCTGGAGGGAAAGCTGTTGCAGAAGGAGGTGCAGAAACTGCCTCACATGAAGGCAGTGGAGCCTGTGCCTGTGCACCACAGGGGAAGGGGTTTCTATTCTTGTTATTTTCTGACAAAAAAGGAAAATGGGGAGTTGTGACCCATTCTGGATCTCAGATCTCTCAACAAATATCTGGTAAAACCAAAATTCAGGATGGTCACCCTGGCTTCCATACTACCGATTATCCAGCAGGGAGACTGGCTGGCAGCTTTGGACTTAAAGGATGCCTATTTTCACATCCCAATAAGGCAGTCCCACAGGAAATACCTCAGGGCCAGACTCATCTCAGGTCATTTCCAGTTCACATCCCTTCCCTTTGGACTAACCTCAATGCCCAATGTGTTTACCAAGTGCCTTGCTGTAGTAGTGGCACACCTAAGAAGGTTAGGTATTTTAGTCTTCCTTTATCTGGATGACTGGTTCATTGTGGGAAGTCTCCACAGCAGGTCTCAAAGCACCTGCAGTCAGCAATGCATCTACTGCAGTCTCTAGGATTCGTGATAAATCAGGAGAAATCTGTTCTTACCCCTGTTCAGGTGTTACAGTTCATAGGGGCAGAACTGGGTACAATCCAGGGAAGGGCCTTCCTTCCTCAGGACAGGGTAAAAAATATTTTCGATCTGGCTGTTTCATTCAAACTACACCAGCCATGCCCAGCAAGACACTTTCTGCAGATTCTGGGTCACATAGCTGTAGCAACAGGTACAGTCTTAGGGGCAAGGTACAGGATGAGAGATTTACAGTCTCACCTCAGGTTTCACTGGTCACAGAGGAGAGACAAAATGTCAAAAATGGTTCCAGTAACAGAGGCTGTTATTCAAGCCTTACAGTGATGGAAAAATTCAGACAACTTAAGGCAATGGGTCCCTTTCCAGAGGGAAGACCCCTCCCTCATCTTAACAACAGGTGTCTCTCTATTGGGATGGGGTGCTCACATGGGAGAGCACACCATCCATGGGACTTGGTCCAATGCAGAATCTCTTCTTCACATAACTCTCTTATAGCTGCAAGCAGTGCTACTAGCTCTAAAGGGCATTTTCTCATCTGGTGCAAGGCAAGGTGGTACAGGTCACAACAGACAGTACCACAACAATGCATTACATAAACAAGCAGGGTGGCACAAGATCAGATCCTCTCTGCGCAGAGGCCATAAAATTATGGGATTTGGCGTATTCCTTAAAGGCCTCCCAGCAAGCCATTCATGTCCCAGGAAAGGACAATATTCTATCAGATGCCCTCAGCAGAATCAGTCAGGGTCAACACAAGTGGTCCCTGGACAGACAGGTACTGAACTCAGTGTTCAGAAGGTGGGGTGCCCCAGAAATGGATTTTTTCGCCTTTGAAGAGAACGACAAACTGCTTCTGTTTTGTTGCAGACCTCCGGCCAGGGGCACAATTCCAGTGGATGCCACGGCACTAGATTGGTCGAGGAGAAGACTGTATGCTTTTCCTTCCTTCCCTCTCATCCTCAGAGTCTTGATCAAACTCGGGTCTTAGCCCGCTTCTGTGATCCTGATCGTCCCAGATTGGGCCAGACAGCATTGGTACCCCCTCCTGTTATCCATGTTGATATCCAAACTGATACATCTTCCTTGGAGGCACAACTTGTTGACCTCCCACCAGGGGAAAATAGGGTATCCCAGCCTCAGCAACATCAGTCTCAAAGCTTGGTTCTTGAAGACATAGAATTTGCAAACCTAAATCTATCTCAAGCAGTATTGCATATACTGAACGGGCATAGAAAACCCTCTACTAAGAAAACCTATTCAGCTAAATGGAAAAGGTTTATCTCCTGGTGTATCTTACTTAGCATTACACCTGTTTCAGCAGGGATTCCAACTCTCCTTGAGTATCTCACTTTCTTGCATGATCAGGGCCTTAAGCATACTTCCCTAAAAGTTAATTTGGCCTCTATCTCTGCCCACATTTCCATGGGTAGGACCACCTCTATAGCAGCTGATCCTGTTTTCAAGAAGTTTTTCCAAGGTCTGTGTCACATATGCCCACCCATCAGGGAACCTGTTCCGTGGTGGGACTTGAACATTTGCATTGCTCATCTTATGAGGCCACTTTTGAACCTATGTCTTCAGCTCACCTCCAGTATGTGACATGGAAAACTGTATTTCAAACAACATGAAGTCTTGCTGTATTCTGACATATGCAGTTAGCCCCAGCACTTGAACTGCCCCGGAGAGGAAAGGGTTAACTCTAGGCATAGGAATAGAATGTTGAGCTCGAGCTCGGTTTTTAAACCTCTGTCTGTGTTGCTTCAGAGTGTAACCGTCAGATTCTTTACTCCGCCTAACTGAAGTCGCACCGGAGATTGCTCCTTCGGTCAGTTCGGTAAAGTTTCATAAAAAGCATTGGTTTTCAACTGATTTCTTATTTTTCAGTTTCAAGTCTCTGTCTATGGTACAGTAAGTGTGTAGATAGGTAGCGAACTGTATTTTGTCTTTGCTTTTGTGGAAATTGTAAGTTTTCGGTTCCCTAGCGGTCGGTCCGATTGGGAACCGACTGTTTTCTCTTTATTTCAAATTCTGGGATTTTAGCAGTGGTGTGCCAGTTCCGATCGGTTTAAAAAAAAAAGGACTTTTTAACGGTTTCTTTCCACAACCGGTAACACGGTTGGTAATCGATTGGAGAGTATTAACTGGCATAAAGCTGTAAAAGGGTAATTTTTTTAGCCTGGCCATGTCTGAGAAACCCATGAAAAAAGGTGGACCCACTGGGTTTCAACACTTTAGTGAGTGTGGGGATGCTTTTGCCAAGGCTGACCTTCACCTCATGTGTGTTTATTGTCTGGGGTTTGACCACCTCAAAACAGACTGCCAGATATGTAAACATTTTCCTAAAGCCACTCTGGATAAAAGATTGAGTAGGCTAAAGGAAAAGGAGTCCGAGAAGTCCACTGACCCGATTGGCCAGCCTGGTTCGGTTGTGACCGAACCTGAGGGGATGCCCCTGACCTGGGCGATACCTTCTCGGGCAAAAGGAGATCCGACTCAGAGAGATCAGTTCCGGCAAAGAGAAAAAAGAAATCGGCCGGTTCAGATCCAGAACCACATACTCCAACCACCAATGAGATAGCCTAAGCGATAAGTATTGTTCAGTCGCTTTGACTGGTTCCGTCCGAACCGACACCGTCGGTTAGGCGCTCAGTTCGGTCGGATCTGACTCCATCAGATTACGATCCAGATGCCTATTATGAGTTGGAGTGGGAGGGGGATGAAGACTTCCCAGAACAGGAAGATGATGATAATAATGATTTTGAAGGTTGGATATGCCCATTGAACCAGACATCTCCCCAGACAGACCCTCCAATGTGTCCCCTCCCAGGCTTTC
Source organism: Neoceratodus forsteri (assembly GCA_016271365.2). Lineage (NCBI taxonomy): Eukaryota > Metazoa > Chordata > Ceratodontiformes > Ceratodontidae > Neoceratodus > Neoceratodus forsteri. Next base: position 211,689,312 of record CM028129.1, on the reverse strand, counting down.
TGAGTCCCCTTCTCACTATTTGTTCAACAAAAAGGTGGCTGAAACCCTCCAGCTCCCTATGGTAGAAGCTGTTGAGGAGGAAGAAGAGCCTGATGTTGTTGAAATGATGGACATCCCAGAGTCCAAAAGATTGTATATTCACCTCAACAAATCTTTGGGGAAACGAACAAACAAGATTCTTCAGACAACAAGCTCTTTACCTCCTTTGGACAAAAGGATGGACAGGAGGTACATGTTGTCAGGCTCAGGTACAGAGTTTTTGTATAGTCATTGCAGCCATGTTTGGTAGTGCAGGCTGCAGCCTGTGACAGGGCTAATATACCTTTGGCTTCACACCCCCCCAGAAAAAGACTCCGGGAAGGTGGATGCCATGGCTAAAAAACAATATTTGGCATCCTCCTTGGGACTCAGGCAGGTGAACTATATGGCCTATGCAGCCAGGTACCAGAAGTTCAGGTGGGATACAGTTCTGGAACTAGCTAAACAGGCTTCCCCCCCAGCTGGCCAAAGAGCTGGAGGAGGTGGCTGCTGATGGAATTGAGGCATCCAAGGTACAATTCCATGCTGCTGTGGACTCAAATTATGTGACATCATGAGTCATGGCTACATCTGTGTCTCTCAGGAGATTTGCTTGGCTCAGATGTACTAGCCTTCCACAGGACACCCAGGCTAAGGCCATGGATTTCCCTGTGGTGGGTAACTCTCTGTTTGGGGAGCAGACAGACACTTACATGAAGAAAATGGAAGAATACAGAACCACTTACAGGAGTGCATAGGCCAAGGAAAGGCAAGCCACTCCACAAAAGCAGCAGTCTAGGGGTAGGGACAGGCCTTTTCATAGGCCTTTTTACCAAGCCCAGGCCTCCTCTCCCTTCCCACGGAGGGGGGGGGATTCGTTCGAGGGAGAGGCAGGAGGGGGATGAGCAGGGCTGCATCCTCTTCCCAGTCCAAGGCTCCTGCCAAGCAGACACCCTGATGTGTCAGCCCAGGTCGACTCCCCAATTCTAGTAGGAGGCGAGCTGGCTTACCACTTCCCTCTCGCCCCTTCTTTTTGCTTTATCACTGGAGCTCCTAGCTGCCACAATTCGGAACTCTGAGTTAATTAAAGGAGTGTAGGTGGGTGGAGTTGAGCACAAAATTGCCTTATAAGCAGATGACGCGCTGCTTTTCCTGTCTGACCCCACTAATTCCCTTCCCCCCTTCTAGAGGTATTGAATGACTATCAGGAGCTAGCGGGTTATAAAATAAACCTAAGTAAATCAGAGGCTCTCCTCTTAAGTGGTGCTCCACCCCAAGGATTTCGAGATTCTTTCTCATTTACATGGGTCCGAAAGAACACAATCAGATACTTAGGGGTGAAAATATCCATAGACACCACTTTACTATTTGCAAACAATTATAAAAAGCTTTTGCACATGGTAAAACAAGATCTAGCGAGCTGGAAAATCCTTCCCCTATCAATCAATGGCAGAGCACAAGTGGTTAAAATGAATGTTTTACCCCGTTGTTTTTTTTCAGACCCTTGCAATTACGATCCCTGAGGATTACTGGAGAGAGCTTAATGTCTCCATCCGAAAATTTGTCCGGGGAGAGGTAGACCGAGACTTTCCCAAACACTGTTTCCCACCCGCCTTGGCCTCCCGGACTTTAAAAACTATTATTTAGCAGCACAGGGACCATGGATCTTGTCCTGGCTAAAGCAGAAGGAAGAGTCAGGTTGGTACCAGATAGAAAAGGAGCAGCTAGTGGGAATGCCTCTGTGGGCACTGCCCATGGCCAAGCTCACCAAGTCAATTTGGACTAAAATATGCAACCCATGGATCAAACATACAATAGAAACATTAATAAAGTTAAGGGACAAAGTAGGTTCCACAAATAATCTCAGCCCGTTGTCCCTAATTAGGCACCATGTGGACTTTATTCCCCCCACTATTGATAAAGGTCATGCATTTTGGGAAAGAAAAGGGTTGGTGTGTTTTTCTCGCTTCTGTATAAGGGGTATTTGTATGAGCTTTACACAGCTTAGGCAGCAATTTGGCTTAAGAAAGGAGGATCATTTAAGATATCTCCAGGTCAGGAACTTTCTCCTACAGAGCAATTGTCAGGTGATGGTGCTGAGATCCTGTTCAGTACTGGAGGACCTTTTCTTTTGGTGGGTTCGGCTGGCAGTTAAATTAAAACCCATCTCTCAATTGTATGGTTTACTAATGGAACACGCCCACTCGCCAGCAGATAAAATTAGGACACAAATGGGAGAGAGAAGCACATTTACAACTAACACCAACTACATGGTCCCCGAGATTGGGGAAGGGGTGGGCGGTCACTTCATCTCCAACTTGGAGAGTGTTTAAATGGAAATTACTTACTAGGTATTTCCTGACTCCCAGCCGAACCAAACACTTTGACTCCTCGAATACTGATCAATGTTGGAGGGAATGTGGTGAAAGAGGTTCCCACTGGCATGTCTTTTGAGAATGCCCTAAGTTAAGACCCTTTTGGCAACAAATACATGTCCAAATTCAATCTATTTTAGAATTTCCCTACCTGTGCTCATTCCAGGCATTGGTGTTGGGTGCAGAAAAACCATTGGTGAATGCCAGGGGGAAGCACAGATTGTTCCATATTTTAAGATTAGTGGCCCTTAAATGTATTACTGTGCAGTGGCTTTCTTCTGATCCTCCGACCATCTCTATGTGGTATCAGAGGATGATAAAAGTAGAAAGAATGGAAAAGCTTATAGCCTCTATTCACTTGGGCTTGGACACATTTTTGTCTACGTGGTTACCTTGGCTCACCAAAACCCCCGGACATGATGGAGCTCCAGAGTTGGATGAGCAGATAGGAGCACGACCCCCTGACTTGGTAAAAGTTTACAGAGTGTTTTTTAAGGTAAAAGAATGACAACAACTGTGCACATCAAGTTGATGTAAATGTTGTTTATTGGTTATTAAGTTTAGGAAGTTTAACTTGAGAATCATTGTCTGGTTGACATGGTATAGAAAGGATGTGCTCCCTCAGTTGGTAGAAGGTCTTCTGGAGGGGCAATGCTGATCCACTCCTCGTTCCTTCTGTCGGCATGAGAGGATATAGCTGATCCTATATTAAAGTGGAAGAAGAGAAAGGACATTATCATCTGGCAACCAATAATTTAGTATTGTTAACATCTCAGAATGCTATGTATTAGAATACCTGTACTATAAGTTAGGCTCTGTGGAGCCATGGCATGCTTGTAACCTGAGAATTAAAAATGAAGTTACAAATAAATAAATAAGTAAAAATTGCTGTAATTGCCTCTCTACTCTGCCTCTTTCTCTTCCCTCTGGCTAAATTCTACTAGCTTGTTTGGTGGCTATTTAGGCCTTGGCAAAAACACAGCTACCCCCACCCATCTCTCTTGCACTGTAACCTAATCCTCTCTCTCTCTCTCCTGCCCTTAAAACTTCCCCCTCTCCCTTGCTCCCACTATTGTTTTGGTGGCCCTCCCACCGATTAAACCTTGGCACCAGCCCTCCAGCACAGGCCCTTCTCTCTCTCTCTCTCTCTCTCTCTCTAATTCCAACTCCTCTTCCTTTCAGGACCAGCGCCCTTGATCAAGGCCACTGCTAATGAGCGGCCACGGTGAGGAACCACCTTGGCTGCCCACTGTCCAATCCCAGTAAGAAAAGCTCCACCACTAAGGTACGGTCCCAGGCTGGAGAACAGCTGCAGCTCTGATTGGTCAGCCCCTATCTTGCCTGGAACCCTATTGGCTGTTCTCCTACTGTGCATGCCGTAATTGGCTGCCTCCGATTCCCTCATTTTCTGGGACTCAGAATAAGCGCCTTTTCAAGTGCTTTTTTTATTTTCTGCTCCTAACTTCCCTGCTGTCCTCCTCAAGGGCTGTATTTTGTCCTGCCAGTATATTTTGTCCCGACCCCGACCTCTATTAAATGCTCTCCCACTGAGACAAACACCCTTCTGCACCATCCCTATTGGCTGTCACAATGACAGGTTGTTCTGGGTGAAACTGTGGCTCCCTCCCTAACAAACTGAAATGCTCTAGTTCTCCATGCTTTGTAACCTCTACCTAGGAGGAGAGGTTGCAAGAATCAATGATTCCCCTACCCAAGACACTCTCGCCTACCAGGAAAGTTTAACACACTACCCAATGGGAATGTAGACAGATGCAAGTACACTATTTCTCAGCAAATTAAAACCCCAAATTTATGTACCCCTGGCTACTCAAAAGATCCCTGTGGCCGCCCTTCTGCTGTGCAATGCCTTAGTGGCTGCCACCAATGTCCATGGATACCGAAGGTCTCCCACATATCACCAAGGCAAAGGTTGGCACAACTGGGCACACATTCTAAAGAAGCTGCTGCTACTGGTCCTTCTGATCTCCGGGAATGTACACCCCAATCCAGGTCCCCACAAGTCGAAATCCGCACCCAAGCTGGGGTGCCTAAAAATAGTGTCCCTCAACATCCTTAGCCTCTTACCAAAAATGCCACAATTTCAGGCATGGGTTGAACTAGTAAAACCAGACATAACTGAGCTCACAGAGACCTGGCTCTCCCCTAAAGTGAGTGATAATACCATTGCCCCTCGATGGATACACCTCGTTCTGGCAGGACAGGCTCTCCAAGCATGGAGGAGGCTGCTTGGTCTACATCAAAAGTAGTATTAGTGGCCAACTGCTACCAACAAAGCTCCTAACCAGGGAGGCCCAAATTCTAAGCATTAAACTTTCAATCAGAAAGCAGAACAAGGTGTTATTACTCTCCACCATCTACATACCACCCAGCACCCACACTACAGGGGTACAGCAAGTACTCACCAACCTGGAGCAGTTTGATAAAAACTGGGAACACGTTATTGTTAGTGACTTTAACTTCAACTGGCTGGCCAATGACACATTCTCTATCTGTGATCAGTTCACAGGACTCTACCTCTCGCAGTTAGTTACTCAACCTGCCAGATACAACTATAAAACTGGCACCAGCATGCTCATTGATTGGCTCCTCTCTACCTGCCCAGAACATATCTCTGATGTCTCAGTCTTACCGGACACCTTAAGCGACCACTCCCCAATCATGTGCACCTGGTCCAATAAAGTTACTAAACATGACCCCCAGGTCAAAAGAAGTCACTCTCTAAGACTGGGCCAACTAAATTCCTTTAAACAGTACCTTAACCTGCTGGACTGGTCGCCACTAGATGATGCTCAGGATGGCAGTGTTGCCCTTAACTGTTTCCTCACAATGTTTAACAAGGCCTGTGATATTTTTGCCCTAAACAAAACTAAAAAAATCGGAGGTGCCTCAAACCCGTGGCTCACGGGCACTATCCTGGAGCTCATGCGACTTAGGGACAACTTATGGCAAAAGGCCAAAGCCACAGGTGAACTTCCTGACATAATTTCCTACAAAACAGCCAGGAATAAATGTACTAAGCTAATCCGGCAGGCAAAGGCATCCTACTAAAATGACCTCCTAAAGAGGAGCTGGGGCCGTGGTAGAGATTTTTGGATTCAGCAAAATCCCTCGCAGCAAAAATGACTAGAACACATCCAGACCTAATCTTGTCCCCCAACGGGACATTACAAGACCCCAGTGATATAGCAAATGCCTTCAACAAGGCATTCACTAACCTAAACTCAGTACCTCCCAGTGACTACCTATCCCCAACCACCCCTCCTACGCCGTCTAACAGGTCCTCTCCCACTAGTGTTCCCCCCTTCTATTTTGTGCGGCTTCTTAAACAGGAAACCATAGGATATATTAAGCGGGCACTTGGGAAGACCAGGATGGGAGGTGACAACCTGGACATGAAGCTGTTAGTCCTGGTGCTAAGTGAGGTGGCTGAACCAGTCACCAAAGTGTTCAGTGCCTCACTAAGGTCAGGAGTTTTCCCTGACAGTCAGAAGGAAGCCCTGGTTACTTCTATCCTCAAGAATGGAGATACTACCAACCTGTCTAACTACTAGAGGCTGATCTCTATCCTCCCTCCACTGTCTAAAGCACTCGAACGTGTAGTTTTGGACCAGCTCACTGAATATCTTTTTTTTGTTATTGTTTAACCAGGAGTAGCACACTAAGCTGAAAGCTTTTTTACAGGAGCAACCTGGGAGCACAGGGAAGTTAAGTGACTTGCTCAGGGTCACACAGTATGCAAGTGGAAGCTGTGGGATTCAACCCAGGTGTGGTCTGCTGGATATCACCAGATTTACAGCTCAGAGCCTTAAACCACTGTGCTATACTGCCTTCCTAATCTAGCCTAGTACAGCCTACTCAGTCCCCAGCAACATGGGTTCAGGCGTGACCATTCTAATGTTTCCACCCAGGTCGATTTCACCTCATATATCTATAATGCACTTATGTATATTCAAAAACTGTTGGCTTCCTGAATGTCTAGTTTCAACGACTTCCCTTTGCTACAGTTTGTAACAATTGCAACGAATTTTGCAACTGCTCTCTATACCCTCCTTACTTTGTGTATTGATTTTGTAACTGCGTGTTGTCTGTCTGTCCTCGTGCTTGTATTGACCTAGAACCTTTGTAAACGAGTCTCTGACTCAAAGGTATTAATCTTAATCTGAAATAAATAAAAAAAATAAAAAGCAACCCCCTCTCGGGCTCAGAGACCACTTTACTAGGGGGCACCGCTGCCTCTGTGGCAGCCTCAAGAGATGTTCCTTTGCTAGAAGTTTGCAAAGCAGCTACTTGGAAAATGGTTCACAGATTACTGCATTACTGCTTGGATGTGCAGTCTAGATCTGATGCCACATTTGGCAGAGCAGTGCTACATACCCTTTTTCCTCAGTAGGTTTCTCTGCCCTCCTCCCAACTGTACTGTTTTGTGCACCTGTCAGCACATGCTGTAGAATTCCTGGGGTGAGAAGAAAAAATTACTCATCATAGTAATGTTTCTTCCAAGGGATTCTTCAGCATTATTGACACTCCCACCCATCCTCCCCTGAGAAACCTGTCTGGGAATGACTCTTTTATGGTTTTTAGTCAAATTTGCTTAGTTTTACTGGTTTTATTGTTGATTTGTTTCACAATAGTGGTTTGGAATTTTCAGTTTGTCTTTGCTTAGTGTTTTGCCACTGTTGGGCATAGTTTTTGCTCTTTTTCAGCTTCAAAACAGTTCTGAGGTCCTTCAAGCTGACTGCAGGCAGCACTGTCCTCTCTCTCTCTCTCTCTCTCTCTATTCTGATTGGCCAGTGTCTTTCTCATTTACATTGACACCACCTCTCCAGGACAGATAAACCCAGCTGGCATACTGTACCTGTCAATAATGCTGAAGAATCCCTTGGAAGAAACAACATTACTACGTTGAGTAATTTTTTCTTTTCGTGTTAAGTCAACTGGTATGATATTCATTTCCGTATTTAGAGGCACTGCATGGACAATAGTGACTGGAGAGTTGCTGCTGTCCGGAATCCTCATGTGCCCAACACCCTGTTCTTCCCCCAGTAGGGGTGCACAATACTCAGTTGTAATGACTACCCATTGAAAATGTAGGAGCTAGCAGAAAAGGAAATCACTGTAAGAATAAATACATTTCTTCTATTTTTTCATGTAATAGCTGATGCAGTATGCAAACAGAATTGATATTCTTGTTTTATGACTTGTATTCTTCTTGAAATTCAATAAAGCATACCTTCGAGAAAAAAAAAAAAGTAGTTTGCATACTCCCCCAATATGACTTGTGGTTGAAAAGCAGAAAAGGAGGGGTGAGGTATTACAATACTTTATACTTCACTGTATGATCTTCCTGGACATAAAGTCTCTACCACTCATTCACACTGATGGGATCTATGCCGGAGGCGCTAGGACCCAGCGGGAGCAAACTTCTTGCAAGAGGGCCTGCACCAGAGGTGGAGCCACGAGGAGCGGCGCCACGAGCCTCGGCTTTTGCGGCAATGACTATCTCGGCGTCGACCCTCCAACCACCTCAGTTCCTTTTTTCCTGCCGTCGAGTGCGCTTTAGTGACAAGGTCGCTCGCCCACCAGGAGTCAAACTTCAAACTAGCAGTATAGTTTAAGAAAATTGTTTTGTAATTTATTTACAAATAAGTACCGCTTACTTTTAAATTTACTTATTAAGAAAAAGAAGTCTTCAGCCCTCCATTGACAGGGTCGACCATGAGCGGGTCAGGGGACGGTAGGGAGACTACATATGAAAGCTGTTCAGTCAGCTGGGTTGGGTCCAGTCCACCGCCCTCTCCGGAGGGAGGGTCCGACAATAGACAGTCCAATGGCCGGGGGGATGGGCGGTCCTCCCGGAAGCATAAAAGAAAAAGTTGCACTCTTGGTGCCGTTTGGCCTCGAGCTCTTCTTCGGCCCACAGGTCCAAAAAGAGAAGGCATCACCCGAGGTCACCTTCTGGTATGTCTGCGTGTCGATGGTCAATCGTTGGGGTCAGATGCCAGTCTCCTCCCCTGGAGTAGCCGGTTTCTGTCTCCAGTGACTGACCTCTTCGACATCGGTGCCCTTCCCCGCCTATTGAAAGGGCTTCCGATGAGCAGTTTCATCAGTGGGCCACTCTTATGGAGCAATGGGCTCGGAGGTTGGTCCAGCTGCCTGGCCCGGTCACTCTGAGGCCTTCGGGGGAGCAGGTAGGGTGGTTGGACCTTCCTAGTCACGCGGCGCCATCTTCGGTGCCGTCGACTCCGCGCTCAGGTGTTTTCCGCCTCACATGGCTGCGGCACAGGGGGCCAAACCGATGCCTTTATCTCCGGGTATTCTTCCTCCTTTTTCTTCAAATCGGAGTCTTCGGTGCCCTGGATTGCTTTTGGCACCATCGGGAGCTCTCTTGTTGTCGATGGGTCTCTCAGCGTTGTCCTCGGTGTGCTTGGTGCTGTCGGCGCCGTCCTCGGCACCGATGCACCTGTCGATGCCATCCTTGGTGCCGATGCACCTGTCAGTGTCATCCTTGGCACCGCTGGGGTTGTCGGCGTCATCCTCTGCGCTGATACACCTATCGGCGCTGTGGGCTCTGTTGACGCCATGTGCTGGGTTGTTTCCGACAGCACCATCTCCCTTGTCTTCGGCGCCGAGGCTTGGTGCGGCGCTGTCCAGTCTTCAGGGGTTCTCGACTCCGAATCCTTTCTCTTCTTTGTTTCATTCTGATTTTCACTCCTTTGCTGTCCTTCAAACAACATGAGGTCTTGCTGTATTCTGACAATCTGCAGTTAGCTCCAGCCTTTAAACTGCCCCGCAGAGTATAGGGTTAATTTTCTATGCAGTGCATAGAACACTTAGCTCGAGCTCGGCTGAGGCCTCTGTCTGCAGCACTTTGAAACCCAACCGTCAGATTCTTTACTCCGCCTCACTGAACAGTCGCTCTGGAGATTTCTCCTTCAGCTTGGTTCAAACGTCGGTTAAAGTGTCGGTTTAAGTGTCGGTTTAATCCGAAATTATTTCCGCATTGTAGGTTCAGGCTCTGTCTGCGGTACCGTGAGTACTTAGATAGTTTTACTGTTTACTTTGTGGAAATTGTAAGACTTGTCGAGGAACCGATCCATTAGTGTAATTTCTTGTGTCTTTCTTTAGTGTGTGGTTACCAGTCCTTATCGGTTTTAAAAAAAACGTGTTTTAAATGCTTTTTTCCAATACCCATGACACAGTTAGGAACCGATAAGAGAGTCTTGCCTGGCGGTTGCCAAAAAAAGGGTAAGTTTGGTTAGGTTGGCCATGTCTGAGAAACCCAAGAAAAAAACCGGGCCCACTGGATTTCAACACTGCAGTGAGTGTGGGGAGGTCTTTGCTAAGGCCGATCCCAACACCACCTGTTTTTATTGTCTGGGGTTTGAACACCTCTATACAGACTGCCAAATTTGTAAAAATTTTCTTAAGTCTACCCTGGAGAAGAGATTAGGTAGACTTAGGGAAAAGGAGGCCGAGAAGTCCGCTGACCCAGATGGTCAGCCTGGTTCGATTCCAACCGAACCAGAAAGAGTGCCCTCTGACCAGGGCGATACTTCTTCGGGCAAGAGGAGAGCCGATCCTGAGGGATCGTTCCTACAAAAAGGAAACGTAAAGACAAGTCAGCCGGTTCAGATCTGGAGGTTCATGTTCCGACTGCTGATGAGATTGCCCGAGCGATTTGGATTGTTGAATCGCTTCACCCGGTTCCATCCGAACCGGCTTCGTTAGCTAGGGGTTCGGTTTGGTCGGTTCCACCAGTTCAGCACTGTGCCCCTAAAGATTTTTATGAACCGGAATTTGAGGAGGAGGGGGGATTATGAACAAGATGATGACTATAATGGAGCAGAAAGTCTGGATGTGCCCATTGAACCGGACATCTCCCCAGACAGACCTTCTGGTGTTTCCCCTCTTAGGCTTTCTGAGTCCCCTTCCCACTATCTGTTCTACAGAAAAGTGGTTGAAACTCTCCAGCTCCCTATGGAGGAAGCTACAGAGGATCAAGAGGAGCATGATTTTGTTGAAATAATGGACATCCCAGAGCCCAGGAGACTGTCTATTCCCCTATACAAATCATTTGGGAAACAGACACAAAAAATGTTAAAGTCTCCTAATTCTGTACTTCCTGTTGATAGGAGAATGGACAAGAGGTACACTTTATCAAGCTCAGACACAGAGTTTTTCTACCAGCAATACAGCCATGTTGGGGCAGTGCAGGCTGTAGCCTGTGACAGGGCTAATGTTCCCTTTGCTTCACACCCCGCAGACAAAGACTCCAGGAGGATGGATGGATGCCTTGGCAAAGAAGCAATACATGGCATCCTCTTTGGGACTCAGGCAGGCTAATTATATGGCCTATGCAGCCGGGTACTAGAAGTCCAGGTGGGACACTGTACTGGCACTGGCTAAACAGGCCTCTCCCCAGCTGGCCAAGGAGCTGGAGGAGGTGGCTGCAGATGGGATTGAGGCATCTAAGGTACAGGTTAATGCTGCTGTGGACTCCAATGTTTCATCAAGAGTCATGGCTACATCTGTGGCTCTTCGGAGAATGGCTTGGCTCAGATGTACTAGCCTCTCACAGGACACCCAGGCTAAGGCCATGGACTTCCCTGTGGAAGGTAATTTTCTGTTTGGGGAGCAGACAGAGAATTATATGAAGAAAATGGAGGAATATAGGACAACTTATAGGAGTGCTCAGGCCAAGGAGGGGCAGGCAACTCCTCAAAGGCAGCAATCTAGGCTCAGTGGCAGGCCTTTTCATAGGCCTTTCTACCAAGCACAGGCCTCTACTCCTTTTTCACAGAGGGGGTTCTTCAGAGGGAGAGGCAGAAGAGGGATGAGCAGGGCTGCATCCACTCCTCAACCTAAGGCCCCTGCCAAGCAGACAGCCTGATGGGCCTGCTTGGGTCGACTCTCCTATCCCTGTAGGGGGCAGGCTGGCTTACTTTGTCCAGGACTGGGTGTCTGTTACTTCAGACAAGTGGGTCTTGGAAGTAGCAAGCCAGGGACTAGTTCTCAGCTTCAAAAAATTTCCGAAGACGAGAGCCAGATCTTTTCCACCTGCAAGTCTCTCTGAAACCCTTGCCCTAGAGGCAGAGGTTTCATCTCTTCTGGCCTTAGAAGCCATAGAGAGAGTTCCTACCCTACACTGGGGAAAAGGACTGTACTCCAGGTACTTCCTTACCCCAAAAAAGACAGGGGAGTGGCAACCCATCCTAGATCTAAGATACCCGAACAAACATCTTTTAAAACTAAGGTTCAAGATGGTGACTCTGGGAATAATTCTTCCCTCTCTAAGTCCAGGGGACTGGCTAGCCTCCATGGACCACAAAGATGCATACTTTCACATCCCCATCAGGTGCTTCCACAGAAAGTACCTCAAGTTCAGGTTGCCCTCAGGCCATTATCAGTTCAAAGCAATGCTCTTTGGCCTAACATCAGCTCCAAGGGTTTTCACAAAGTGCCTGGCAGTAGTAGTTGCCTTTTTAAGAAGGCAAAAGATTTCCATTTTTCCATATCTGGATGACTGGCTCCTAGTGGGTCAGTTTCCAGACCAAGTCAAGTCAGACCTGCAAGTCACCCAGCAAGTGTTCACTTCCCTGGGATTTCTTCTCAACCTCCCCAAGTCAGTTCTCGAACCGGTACAGCTTCTTACCTTTATAGGGGCAGAGCTAGATACTGTCAAAGCAAGAGCCTTTCTTCCCCTGGAAAGGGCAAGAGTTCTTATGGAACTGGCTTCCTCCTTCAGCCTTCAGGTGTCCTGACCAGCAAGGCATTTCCTTCAACTCTTGGGCCACATAGCAGCATCTACATCAGTGGTCCAAAGGGCAAGATTCCAGATGAGGTACATTCAGTTCCATCTGAGGGCCTTTTGGTCCCAAAAGAAGGATCCTCTTACCAAACTGATTCCAGTGACTCAGACACTGATCCAAGCCCTTCAGTGGTGGCAGGATCAGGACAATTTAAGGCAAGGGGTCCCATTTGTTACTCAGTCTCATTCAGTGGTCCTTACCACGGATGCTTCCCTTTTGGGGTGGGGAGCCCATCAGGGGGCTCTCACAGCCCAGGGACTGTGGTCTCATCAGGAATCCCTTCTTCATATCAATCTCCTGGAACTCAGGGCAGTTTTTCTGGCCCTGCAAGCTTTCTCTCAGTCAGTGGAGAACAAGGTGGTTCAGGTCAGAACAGACAACACCACCACCACCATGTGGTACATCAACAAGCAGGGAGGCACTCAGTCCACAGCCTTGTGCACGGAAGCCATGAAATTGTGGTCCCTAGCTTATTCTCTGCAGACCTCTCTGATTGCAGTCCACCTTCCAGGGAAGGACAATGTGCTAGCAGATGCACTGAGCAGGATCTCCCAGGACCATAACAAATGGTCCCTGGACCCTCTGGTATTAAAAGTAATTTTCTCAAGGTGAGGCACTCCAGAGATAGATCTCTTTGCAGCCCCAGACAATCACCAACTTCCTCTGTTTTGTTGCAGACCCCCAGTCTTGGGTTCAGTCCCTCTGGATGCTCTTATTTTGAACTGGGAAGGGAAATTTCTGTATGCCTTCCCTCCCTTTCCTCTTCTGTTTGTAACCCCTAGGTTGCGCTATCCCAAGGGCTACTACCCCTGCCTGCTTAACTACTAACAGGTTGAGGGGCCTAGGTCTAATGGCGGGTGTCTCCACCCAGAGGTCAGGGTTTGCAGTGTTAAACTAACTTGGTCACAGCCCTCTGGGACAGTGTAACCCCCCTTTCTTCCCACTAGTGGCTCACACAATGAATTAGGAATATCTTCACAATGTACAGTTACCCCCAGGAGTGGCTCCGTCGACTGGACCCTGGGGACCCCCTGCAAAACAAGATGATACAGTACAAAAACCACAGTACAATACTTTAACATAAACAAATACCTCAGCCAGTGTAACTTTGCTGAAACCAACAGATCTGATTTATTTAAGGAGCTGTAACAAGGAAGGGGGAAATCAGGTTAATTAGGTTAAACACATTAATAATCACAGTACGGTGCGCATATTGAGAGTCCCAAATTGTCACTTTCACTGTGTACCCAGGATCTTGGTGGGGTGGGGGCTAGCCAGGATTGGTTGCAGCTGGTTGGGGCCCTGTGATGAAAAAGACACTGGCACAATACCCAAATTGTAATCTGGAGCCGGATGGCTCAGTTCGTGAAGAAATGAAAAAAAAAAACCCAACAATTAGATGACACACTTGCAATTCGATAAGCTGATAGCAGGGAGCTACCCTGCTTTGTACTCACAAACTCAATGCTGGGAACTGGATGGAAGGCAGATTGTCCTGGATTGCCAGGAGGAGCAGACTATACGAACAAGGTCCTTGTGACTGGACCCCACTGCAGTTTATAGCAAATGGATGTAGTCTGGATTAAGCTGGGGTTTACTTTCAGCTTCATGCAGTCTATTCACTGTATAGGGGATTTGAAACGCGATTCCCCACAAGCACTACACACATTTATATGTAAAAGGAAAGTACTATACCAGGCAGGCTGCTTCTCTATCCCGATCGCAATTACTGCACAATACCCGGGAGAACACACAGCAGATTCAGTTCCTGACAGACCGAACGCGATTCAGCAATTTCTCCAGTCTTCTACAGGGTGAGCCTGGTTTCTACTCTTCGGATCTCCTTGACTCTCTTCACAGGTCGGATTCAGTCCAAACAGGCGCTTGCACAAGCTGCAGACTGAAACTTAGGGCCTTACACATGATTCCCGGGCTAAAACTACACACTGAAGAAGCACACAGCCCCTTGTCTCTTCACTGCCCCAACTCATCTGATCTTTCCAGTAGACAGAGCCGGGCATTTCCTTTGAGTTCCACCTAGTTCAGTTGGCTGGTTTGGCTGTCACTCACAGTAAACTCCCCCTGTTGGTGGAAAAAAGGCACCGAAGTCAAAACTACATTTCCTAGAGTCACTGCCCTTACAATCCCCTTACAGCAGGCTCCAGAGGAGAGTCCAAGTTTTGATTCGCCCAGCGCAGGCTCCATTTTAAAGGATCCCCACCATGATTGGTCCAGTTCAGCAGTTCATTATCAACATGAGGGAGCTACTTTGCATTGTCCTTGCTACAAGAAAGCAGGTTAAATCAAACTGCATTTTCATTATTACTCTTAACAGGTTACAAGCAAACAATTACATCTTTGAAGAGTGCTCCTTCTGCCCACTTAGCAATGGCAGAAATGGAGCGATTTGGCAGTAGCTCGAGCGGGACTCAAGCAAGAAACACACAGTCCCCACCATACAAACTAATTATGTCTGCAAGCAGACAGCTCTTAAAGAGACAGTACCAGAGGCTCTTAAAGCACTCACAGATAAACAGCTTAAACGCCAAACACCATTCAGGCTTGGAACATTCAAGCAAGCTCCTGGAAGACTTTTTGGGAACCCCCATTTGCAGGGGGTTACACCCTTCCTGGCCTGGGAAAACTTGGCGTCCGCGTCAAGCAAGTACCCCCATAAGTTTCAATACACCCATATACAGTTACATCAGTATCACATTAGGCTTATACATGTAACCATCAGTCAATATATCACTTTACCAGAAACACATTTCTGAAACTTTGCAGTACGTCACTCTTTACACAGTATTACACACACATTGTACCATAACTCAGGTTATTACCTCTTGTACATGAAACCTGAAGAGAGGGTCCCGTCCCTATCAGTTACCTTGGGGCTGGATGGGGCAGGGGAACCATACTTAGAGGGCAACACAAGCAACTTGGAGTTAGCACTGATGTTCAGTTTGGGCAATGAGCTCGGGGACACATACACTCCTTTATGGACAACATTGAGAGGCAAGTCCACAGGTCTCCCAGGGGAATCATAACTGAGGTGCACCACAGGCTTTACAGCTTGACCAGTCTTTCTAGGGGGAACTGTTACAGTCTATGCACTTTGAGCCTCATTTTCAGCATTGTCCTCACTTGTCAGGGGAGTCTCCAATGGGGTAGAGAGGCTAGAACTTGGGGCACTTTCAGCTCCAGGAGTTACAATCTCTGAGTCTACAACACTTGACTTTCTGACATGGAGAGCTTTCTGACATAGACAGTGAATTATCAGGGCACTCAACACACTCTTCTTGTTCTGGTATGTCACCAGTCTGTTCCAGTCCATCATTTTCCTCCTCTGAAAGCTCAAACAGTTCAACCATACACAATGATTCCATATCATCTGACTTGATGCTTTGCGCTTCACTTTCTGGGAGCATTGGCTCCAGGGAAAAAGCTGCGGGCTTAGACAGTTAAGAAAGCCCAGCTTCATCTCCAGAATTGACTGGGGGATTGCCCCGAAACAACTGACTCAGTTCGTAAGAAGGGTAGTGTTCAAAACCACTCTCACTTTCCTCTGACATGGACTGACAGTCATGTTCAACTGTTACTTGTGGAGGGGAATACTTTAACTCAGCTTCTGTAGGCGCAGACTTTCTTGATTTTTTCTTAGCAGCAGCTCTAGTCACTGGTCCAGAGGGAGCATTTTCTGGGGGGCTCAGACTCAATCAGGATTTGTCCAATGGGCAGTAAATGATTTCTATGCATTGTTTTAACATCCTTTGAATTATTCTCAGACCTTACTTTGTACACAGGCAGATCATCTAGTTTGCCCACTACAATGAGGAGATGAGTGCCATCTGTCAGCAATCTTGTGTTTGCCATGCAGTCCCAGATTTCTTAGCAATACCCGATCTCCCTCCTGGAGTTCCTGTGCTTTCACCTTTTTATCATACCTTTCTTTGTTGGCCAGATTTCTTTTGGCAGACATGGTTTGAGCCAGTTGGTACACATGATTTAGCTGGGCCTTTAACTTTTGCACATACTGCAAATAGTTGTCAGCTCAAACCTCATCAGGAGAGACCCCAAAGCACACATCTACTGGCAGTCGAGCTAAACATCGGGCGGTAGGGGGAGAACCCAGTGGCATCACTTTTGGTGCAGTTGTAGGCATGTACCAGGGTGCTAATTTGTTGGCTCCATCTAGGCTTGTCCTTTGGGTGGAGGGTGCCGAGCATATCTAGCAAGTGCGGTTGAAGCTTGTTCAGGCTGTGGGTCCCCAGAGGTGAGCAAGAAATTGGTTCTGGACTTTAACTCTCCCCACAGAAAGCATCTCTTTGATCAGACGACTTTCAAAGTCTCTCCTTGATCAGAATGGATTCTTTGTGGAGCCCCATAGTGAACAAAAGTTTTCTACAGAACTTTTGCCACAGTGGATGCCTTCTGGTCCTTGGTGGGGAAAGCTTGGGCATATCTCGTAAAACGGTCAATGACCACCAGCACATTACTAATATTTCTTTGATCTGACTCCAAACTCAGAAAATCAATACAGACCAGCTCCATGGGTGCACTGGTGGTGATGTTAACAAGGGGGGCAGCTCTCTGGGGCAAAGCTTTTCTCTGTAAGTAGCGATTACAAGTTCGAATGTGTTGCTCCACATCAGCCCCCATCTTAGGCCAATAGAAGGAACAAAGATTGTGTCCTAAAGTTATATAGGACATACGTACTTCCTCATCTTGCTTATGGTTCACCAATTTGGAGCCTATATTTAAAAAAGCATATTTCAA
This sequence comes from Neoceratodus forsteri, assembly GCA_016271365.2. Taxonomy (NCBI): domain Eukaryota; kingdom Metazoa; phylum Chordata; order Ceratodontiformes; family Ceratodontidae; genus Neoceratodus; species Neoceratodus forsteri. Next base: position 211,672,313 of record CM028129.1, on the reverse strand, counting down.
AAGTGGAAAAAGTTCAAAGGAGACTAACTAAATCAATAAATGGCCTAAAAAATAAGGAATATGCAGACAGACTAGTAGATCTAAATCTGTACTCCTTGGAATCCAGAAGAATTAGAGGAGATTTATTATTTTTATACCGCATCATGGAAGACAAGACCCTAATGTTACAATGTAACATAAAAAGGATTGACAAGGTAGTAAACTCTAGATCACACAGTAAACAAATATTTATAAATAGGGCAAGAACAAATAGGCACCAGAACTTTTATAATATACGAACACCAACAATCTGGAATAATTTTCCCAAAAATGTAGTAGAAGCTACCTCTTTTGACTCATTTAAAAATAGGCTGGATAAATTTCTGCAATTGAATATCATAAGAAATATTAACAGATAAGCCCACTATGAGTGGGAGACAATTAAATGGGTCTAATGGCCTACTTTGTCTATACATACCAAGTTTATCTCACCAAGTCAAGTGTTCTGTCTATACCAAGGTGCCCAATGTGGTTGTGTAAGGACCTCAGCACTGAGTCTCGAAAAGCAGTGGGCAGCACTAGTTGTTGTTTGTCTACTTGTCCCCCTCTGTCTACTGTTTCTCTGTATAACAGTCTATTGATCAGTTTCAACTTAGGACCTTCTTTGTATAACAATGCAGTTCTCAAATCAGTTGAACGTGATTTGGACACATCTTTCCCTGCATAGAGGGCTTCTAAAGCTGATTTGATCATGGAATCTCGGGATTGAGCCCGCTGAATAATGTCATTGTCCAGCTGAGGCAGTGCACCAATGTCTATTGCAGAAAAGTGGCAATAAGCAGCAGGTATGCAAGTCTCAGAAGGTCCCAAACAATCCACCATACAATCCACTGCGTCCGTGGACATTTGTTCCTTCCTGTCAAACTTCTGGAAGAGTGCTCGAATATCAGGTTCTGAAAGTCTGACCCAGTCATTCTGGGGAACAGGCCTCCGGGAGAGAGCATCAGCATCTATGTGGTTCAGGCCTGCTCTGTATTCAACAGCATAGTCGTATGTAGATAATGCAGAAAGACACCTATGGCCAGTGGCATCCCAATTTAGCTGAATTCTGCACATAGGTCAAAGGATTATTGTCAATTTATACCAGTATCTTAGCCCCATACAAGTACTCATGGAATTGGTCAGCAATGGCCCACTTCAAAGCTAGGAACTCTAACTTATGTACAGGATAGTTCTTTTCAGATGGAGTCAGGCTTCTGCTGGCAAAGGCCACTGGTCTCAGGCCATTCTCGTGCTCCTTGGTACAACACAGCCCCTAACCCTTGCAAGCTAGCATCAGTGTGTAGGACATAAGGTTTTGTTGGATCGGCATAGGCCAACACTGGAGTGTGGGTAAGTTGATATATGATCTCATGAAAAGCAGTCTCACAATCAGGAGTCCAGCAGGCCCCAAATACTTCACTTGGATGAAAATACACTCTTTCAGTCTCGAGGGACGCTGACTTTTTGTATCTTTTGTGGGTTGGGGGATACCCTTGAGTAAGGTTAGGTAAAGGGCGGATCACTCTTGAATAGTCCTAGATGAAACGCCGATAATAACCTCAGAATCCCAGGAATCTTTGCAGTTCTTTTAGATTTTTGGGCTGTGGCCAGGTGGTCAAAGCCTCAACTTTACTTGGGTCGGTCTCTGTTCCCTCGGTGGATACCATGTGTCCCACATACTTTACTGATGTTTGAAAGAATTGACACTTATCAATGGACAGTTTAAGGACAAAGTCTTCCAGTTGGTCCAACACCTTGAATAACCTTCTCTCATGTTCCTCCAGTGAGCTGCCAAACACAATAACATCTTCTAGGTATACCAGGCACTCTAGTAAGTTCATGTCCCCCACTGCACGCTCCATCCATCTTTGAAAAGTGGCGGGGGCACCTGAAATCCCTTGAGGCATCCTCATGAATTCATAGAAGCCAAGCAGACAGATAAAGGCTGTCTTCTCACTGTCCTCAGGGGCCATCTGGATCTGGTAGTACCCACTGCGGAGATCCAGCACAGAGAACCACTTGCTCCCGTTTAGACAGTCCAAAGCATCCTGAATGCGGGGCATAGTGTACTGATCAGGGATAGTCTGCCGGTTTAAAGTGCAATAATCCATGCACATCCTTACTGTCCCATTCTTTTTTCTCACTACCACAAGGGGGGAAGCATAGGGGCTTCTGGATTCTTGCATTACGCCAGCAGCTAGCATCTCTTGCAGATGCCGTCTCACATCATCTATGTCAGCAGGTGCCAGGCGTCGAGACCTCTCACGAAATGGCCTTTCATCATGCAGCCGGATATGGTGCTCAGTTCCTGCCACGCATCCCATGTCCCATTCCTTTAAAGAAAACACCTGGTCTCTCTGGGCAAGCTTCTCACTGATCCTCACTTTCCATTCAGCTGGCAACGGGGAGTCACCAAAATCGAACAAGTCAGGCGTTACTCTGTCATTCTTCCCCGAACTCTTGCTACTGGGTAGCACTGCAGTGTCTGCACAGTGCACATTAGCCAGGGTGCAACCTCTATTTACTCAAATCTCTCTGTCAGACACATTGTTATCTTGAACCATTACCCTTCTGGCATGAGCATGGGCTCTAGCAGGCAAAATACTAGGCTTGACCAGTAGTCCCTCCGGCAATTTTCCGTTGCCTGGTGCATCCAACATTAATATTTTATTCTTGACATCCTTTCTTCCTACGGACCTCTCCCTGTAAAGTACTCTGGGCATTTGGCGCCAGGATCAGAGACTCAGGATCCTTCTTCCAGACAATTCCAACCGGTTCCTCTGGTTCTACTGTTTCAACATCTGTCTATGCCTCATAGGCCTTCTTAATCAAGGCCAGAATTCTTAAAGCTCTACCAGCCCTTGATCCCTGTTTTTCATAACACAACTGTGCCAGCCGTCCAAACATATGTGCATTAGTCCCAATTAGTAGAGGAGCCCCATCATACAGTCTGGTAGGGGGACACACTAAGGCCAGGCTCTCTACTTGCTCGGCCACTCCAGCCACAAAGGTGGGAAAAGACAGCCAAATTCGGATATATCCAGAGTAGGGGTAGGCCTTCTCACTTAACCCCCAGACATGCAGCCCCTCTAACGGTTGTAAGGGTACATTAGACAAATGCTTCTGATACCAGTCTTGGAACATAATTGTCACTTGGGAGCCACTGTCTAATACAGCTCTTGTAGACACTCCATTCACCTTTACAGTGGTCTTCATGGAGGGACCCACTATTCTGGACCAGTCTGGAGAGGCGGTAGCGGGGGTCCTGGGCAACTGACCTTGCCACAAAGGGATGTGAGTTAGCATTTTTGGGGCCCTTACTGGGATCATTGTGTGCACCTCTTAACCACTGATTTGTTCTCCGAAGCTCTCCTTGTAGCCTATATGCAACTTTGTCTGTGTCTTTTGGGGACCAGCATTCTCTCTTCATGTGCCCATCTTTCCCACAATTATAACAAAGCATCTTTCTGGAGTTTGAGCTGGCTGAAGCATCACACTGGGAGCCAGGGCAGGGGTACTACTAACTGGAAACCTTGGTACCATCTCTGTCTGCGGCGTGATAAGCGTTTGGAGACATCTTGTCAATTTCTCCACTTCCATGGTCAAGACATCGAATTTTGAGCTGTTGTCAGCAGGAGATGCATGGGTGGGTACCCCCACCCCATAGCAGATGCAGTCAGAGGAGGGTCGGGGCCTGTACTTGCAGGAGCGGCCTTCATAAAGATACTGTCTTTTATTTCCCCAAACTCTCTCAATAGTTCACCCCATTGTGGCATATCTTCTTCCTTCTCAGAGCACTCATTAACTGCCAACCTCTTCCCCTGAACTTCACTTGATGGGTCACCCTCAGTCACTTGGGTCATAGCCGCAGCTATTGGTGCAAGTCCCCCCCGAGGTCGCCTTTCCTCAACTCCTCGAATTTCTCTCATTAGCTCATCATAGAAGGGTGGTGATTCCAGTCGATTTGCCAGGCGTAACTGAAGCAACAGCAGTTCTGAGAGGGGGGCAGACTTAAGAATCCTGTCCAGCCTGGTTCGGTCCAGTTCAGTCGCTGGCAAACTACCCTTTCTGAAGCATTCTTACAACAATTTTTCCAGCCGAGATACATACACAGACAACAACTCCCCTTGGTACTGTTGTGCATTTCTTACTCTCCACCACAGGTCCTCATCAGAATCTGGGCTCCCATATTCTCCAAGGCCTAAAGATAGTCCTGTGCAGTCGCTTCAGGGTTACTGGCCCGTTTAGCATGGATGGTATCCAGGGCAGGACCTCAGAGGCTCTCACTAACCCTGTTTTGCTTTTCGGCTTCCGAGCATTGCCATTCTAGCACTTGAGGGGTAACATAGTCTATCCGGGTCTCCCAGTCATCCTCTCCTTGGGGTGTGGGGAGGGTTCCAGAGAAGATCCTCAACCTTCGGTAAGAGTCGTGACTAATGGCAGGTGCAGAAATAGGAGCCTGCATTGGTTTAGCCACCATTACAGGTACTGGAGCAGGAGAGGGTGTTGGGGGAGGAACACCCCCAGGTGGCAAGAATAGTTTCTTCAAGTCCTCCACAGTTTTCCCTTCCCCCAGCAACCATTTAGCAAATTTCTCCTCAAAAGTTTCAGATAGTGGGGGGGGGGGCTCATTCCCCCCTGGGTCTTTACTGTTCTTAGTTATCACTCTGCAGGCAGTGAGGGCTCCCTCTGGGGTAATAGTCTGTGGCACTTTGGAGCTATCTGTGGGATCCTTAAACTCTACTAGGGCCAGGAAACTGTTGGTGAGCAGATTAGCATGTCGACCCACCACCACAGGGTTTTGTAAACCTTCCACCTTGGAAAGTACTCCCTGTACAGTGTCCGTATTGATACCCAGGGGGATGTCCAGGATCAGCATAGCATTTTGGGGGTCGATCTCCTCTCCAGTACACCACTCCACCAACCAGTGCACAGCCACTTCTGTTGGGGTACCCATTTATTTTTGCTTTCTTAACAGTGGTTCGTAAATATGGACACTAGAGGACACACAATCCCAGCAGTGAGCCTCCAAGATGTAACCCCTAGGTGGCGCTATCCCAAGGGCTACTACCCCTGCCTGCTTAACTACTAACAGGTTGAGGAGCCTAGGTCCAATGGCGGGTGCCTCCACCCAGAGGTCAGGGTTTGCAGTAGTTAAATTAACTTGGTCACAGCCCTTTGGGACACTGTAACCCCCTTTCTTCCCACTAGTGGCCCACACAATGCATTAGGAATATCTTCACAATGTACACTTACCCCCAGGACTGGCTCCGTCGACTGGACCCCAGGGACCCCCTGCAAAACAAGATGATACAGTGCAAAAACCACAGTACAATACTTTCACATAAACGAATACCTCAGCCAGTGTAACTTTGCTGAAACCAACAGATCTGATTTATTTAAGGAGCTGTAACAAAGAAGGGGGAAATCAGGTTAATTAGGTTAAACACATTAATAATCACAGTACGGTGCGCATATTCAGAGTCCCAAATTGTCACTTTCACTGTGTACCCAGGATGGGGGGTGGGGCTAGCCAGGATTGGTTGCAGCTGGTTGGGGCCCAGTGATGGAAAAAACACTGGCACAATACCCAAATTGTAATCCAGAGCCGGTTGACTCAGTTCGTGAAGAAATGAAAAAAAAAAAAAACAATTAGATGACACACTTGCAATTCGATAAGCTGATGGCAAGGAGCTACTCTGCTTTGTACTCACAAACTCAATGCTGGGAACTGGATGGAAGGCAGATTGTCCTGCATTGCCAAGAGGAGCAGACCATGTGGACAAGGTCCTTGTGACTGGACCCCACTGCAGTTTAGAGCAAATGGATGTAGTCTGGATTAAACTGGGGTTTACTTCCAGCTTCATGCACTCTATTCACTGTACAGGGGATTTGAAACACGATTCCCCACAAGCACTACACACATTTATATGTAAAAGGAAAGTACCATACCAGGCAGGCTGCTTCTCTATCCCGATTGCAATTACTGCACAATACCAGGGAGAACTCACAGCAGATTCAGTTCCCGACAGACCGATCGCGATTTGAGCCTGGTTTCTACTCTTCAGAGCTCCTTGATTGTCTTCACAGGTTGGTTTCAGTCCGAACAGGTGCTTGCACAAACTGCAGACCGAAACTTAGGGCCTTACACAAGATCCCCACGCTAAAACTACACACCGAAGAAGCACACAGCTCCTTGTCTCTTCGTAGTCCAAACTGATGTGATCTTTCCAGTAGACAGAGCCTGGCATTTCCTTTGAGTTCCTCCCAGTTCAGTTGGCTGGTTTGGCTGTCACTCACAGTAAACTCCCCCTGTTGGTGGAAAAAAGGCGCTGAAGTCAAAACTACATTTCCCAGAGTCACTGCCCTTACAATCCCCTTACAGCAGGCTCCAGAGGAGAGTCCAAGTTCTGATTCGCCCAGAGCAGGCTCCATTTTAAAGGATCCCCACCATGATTGGTCCAATTCTGCAGTTCAGAATCAACATGAGGGAGCTACTTTGCACTGTCCTTGCTACAAGAAAGCAGGTTAAATCAAACTGCATTTTCATTATTACTCTTAACAGGTTACAAGCAAACAATTACATCTTTGAAGAGTGCTCCTTCTGCCCACTTAGCAATGGCAGAAACAGAGCGATTTGGCAGTAGCTCGAGCGGGACTCAAGCAAGAAAACACACAGTTCCCCCCCCCATACAAACTAATTATGTCTGCAAGCAGACAGCTCTTAAAGAGATAGTACCAGAGGCTGTTAAAGCACTCACAGATAAATGGCTTAAACTCCAAACACCATTCAGGCTTGGAGCATTCAAGCAAGCTCCTGGAAGACTTTTTGGGAACTCCCATTTGCAGGGGGGTTACATGTTCAAGGTTCTAGTCAAGGTAAGGTCACAACCTTGCAAAGTGATTCTGATTGCTCCAGACTAGGCCAGACAGCCTTGGTACCCCCTGTTGCTGTCTCTAGCAGTACATCTTCCCCTGTCTCTTCCCAGGAATTACAACCTGTTAACTTCCTCTCAGGGGAGGATTTGGCACACCAGTCTTTGATCTCTCAATCTCAAGGCATGGCTCTTGAAGAGTTAGAGTATGCAGATTTGCACCTGTCCCAGGAGGTGCTGGGTATTCTCAAAGCCTCTCGAAAGCCTGCCACCAGAAAGACTTATGACTCCAAATGGAAAAGATTCAGTATTTGGTGTTCCAAAAAGCATATCTGTCCAGACACTGTTGAATTGTCTACTGTTCTGGATTATATGGTCCATCTTAATGGCCTAGGCTTCAGACCAGCTACTCTCAAGGTTCACTTGTCAGCTGCTTCTGCTTTTCTGTCAGTGGGGAAGCCCTCCTCACTATCATCTCATCCTGTGTTCTGTAAATTTTTCAAAGGATTGCTTCATAGCAATCCTCCCTTTAGGGATCCTGCCCCTGCCTGGGACTTAAATGTTTGCATTGCTAAATTTATGCAACCTCCTTTTGAGCCTATGTCCTCAGCAGAGCTTAAGTACTTGACTTGGAAAACAGTGTTTTTGGTAGCTATTACCTCTGCCAGACGTATCAGTGAATTGCAAGCCCTGTCAGTGGAACCTGATTTTATCTCATTCCATAGAAATAAAGTGGTCCTTAGAACCAATAGGAGGTTCTTGCCCAAAGTGGTTTCAGACTTCCATTTGAATCAGTCCATGTCTCTCCCTGTTTTCTTCACTGATCATTCTTCCTCAGGGGAGAGGAGGCTACACAGTTTAGATGTTAAAAGAGCCCTTAGCTACTACATAGAGCGTACCCAGGGTCACAGGTTTGATTCCCTCCAGTTATTCCTCACTCATGGGGAAGTGGGAAAGGCCAAACCTGCCACCAAGAGAACTATTGCCAAGTGGATTGTTTCTTGTATACAATTCTGCTATATGAAACTGGGAAAAATTCCACCCTCAGGCCTGAGGGCTCATTCCACAAGAGGTACAGCTGCTTCCCTGGCTGCTGCCAGGGATATCCCTCTCTTAGAAATTTGTCAAGCAGCCACCTGGAAAACAGTCCATACCTTTACCAAGCATTTCTCTCTGGATATCCAGGCTAGTAGTGATGCTCGGTTTGGCACAGCAGTACTTCAGAGCCTATTCCCAAAGTAGGTTCTGTCCCTCCTCCATGGAGATACTGCTTGGTAGTCTGCAGATTGTTAGAATACAGCAAGACTTCATGTTGTTTGAGAAAAAAATTACTCCCCTTAGTAACTGTGTTTTTTCTAATGGAGTCTTGCTGTATTCTGACCTCCCTTCCTGATTCCCCTCTCAGAACCTGTTTTTTGGGAAGTGGGTGGGCAGGTGCAGTGTTACACCCCAGGGGTGTCTTCAGCACACACCCCTTTTTTAGTTTGGTGCTTATATTGTGGTCTTATTTGAATAGGTTTTTAGTTTTGGGTTTCCTGACTTGAGTCTTCCTTTGGGAATCCAAAACTTTTGTTGCCGGTTGGCTAGTTAAAAATTTTACAATTTCCACATAATATAGTTAGTGAGTGTTTGCTCGTAAGAATCTGATGGTTGGGTTTCAAAGTGCTGCAGACAGAGACCTCAACCGAGATCGAGCTCAACGTTCCATGCACTGCATAGAAAATTAGCCCTATACTCTCTGGGGCAGTTTAAAGGCTGGAGCTAACTGCAGATTGTCAGAATACAGCAAGACTCCATTAGAAGAAATACAATTACTAAGGTGAGTAATTTTTTCATACGGTCCCTTCTGGACTGTCAGGAGATGACATTGAACCTGACCCAGATCTTCAACTGGATGATGATGTTAAAGGAGCAGGGATCAATCCTGCCGCAGAGCCTGTGGTTGAAGACCTGTCATTTAAGTCTCTGCTGAAAAATTTAAGTACTACTCTTCCTCTCCAGACTACTGATATCGATCTTGGGAAGCTCTTAAGACTCCAATGTCTTCATGTCCCGGAGATCCCTATGGATTTAACTCCCCTTGTACAACCATCTTTTGAGACACTCTCTCAGATGGTATGGAATAGTTCCGCTCTCATTCCTTCTGTGGCTAAGTTCATAGACAGGAAGTACGCTGCTCCCAAGGATTGACCCATTTTGGCCTCCCAGGCCTTTGCGGACCCTATTGTGGTCCTGGCAGAGAATGTTAAGGTTGTTCTTCCTCAGGCATCTACAGCCCGACCTATAAACAAAGAATCTCGCAAGATAGACACCTTGGGTAAGAGAGTCTTTGCTGTCTCTACCCTGGGTATGCGTATTGCCAGCTACCAGGGCTGTTTCTCCCAATATGAGTATGTTCTTTGGCATTCGCTCAAATAAATGGTGGAAGCTCTGCCTGAGTCAGACGCTAGTTCAGAGCTACTTCGGACCATAACCAGGGGCATCAAGTCCAACAACCAGCAGGTTAAAGCAGCTATGGATGCTTTCGATTCTGCTTCCTGAGTGGCAGTGGCGGGCATTTGTACCCGCCGTCACTCCTGGCTATGCACTTCGAGCTTCATGAATGATGCCGAACAGCAGGTCATTGTGTTACCCTTTGACGGTATGTATCTGTTCGGGCCTCAAGTAGAGCAAACTCTAGAGGCCATGCAGAAGACTAGGTCGGCCATTAAAACAGCTCGACCAGCTCCCACCCTTTCTCGGGGGGGTGGGGTGTTAACAAGTGTCAATTTCACAACCGTCAGTCCTTTCAGGGCAAGGGGGGGAGGTTTTAATAAAAACCAAGCCCCCCAGCCTCGAAAAGAAAATGCGACAGAAAGCACAAGGGTCCAAAGTGCCCAATGCCACCTTCTGAGTCTCTGGCTCAGGTCCAACCTCAACTGCCCAAGGGGGACTCTTCCTCAGTGGTGGGAGGACGTCTGACTCAGTTCTACAACCAGTGGAAGTCTATAACATCAGACAAATGGGTCCTCTGGATAATCCACGAGGGATACTTCCTCAACCTTTCAGAAGCCCCTCCAGATCATCCCCCCAAACAACAGCCCAGGCTGTCAACAATACAGTCAGACTTTCTTGCCTTAGAGCTACAAGGCCTTCTGGACAACAGGGCAGTAGAAATAGTTCCACTGGATCAACAAAACGCAGGTTTCTACTCCCATTACTTCCTGGGCTCGAAAAAGACCGGTGGCATGCACCACATTCTGGACCTCAGAAAGTTAAACAAGTTTCTTTTCAGGGAAAAGTTCAAGTTGATATCGCTCGGGACCCTGCTGCCCTTGCTTCATCAACACAATTGACTAGCTTCCCTGGACATGCAGGACACTTACCAACATACCCCTATACACCGAAAGCATCACAAATACCTACGGTTTGTAGCACTGGGCTAGCATTGTCAGTTCAGATTCCTGCCCTTTGGGCTATCCTCAGCGCCAAGAGTTTTTACAAAGTGTTGTGCAATTCTCGCAGTGCATCTCAGAAAGGTCGGAATTCAGGTGTTCCCATATCTAGATGACTGGCTTCTAGCAAGCCCTTTCAGGCAAGGAACTCTCGACGCCGTAGCCATGGCCTCAGACTTTCTCACGTCCATGGGAATCCTGCTAAACCTCAAGAAATCACAGTTGCAGCTCTCCCAGAAACTCCTTTTTATAGGAACTCTTCTGGACACCTCCTGTGCGAAAGTTTTTCTTCCAGAGGACAGAAGGAGTGATATCCTACAGATGGCCCCATACATCAGAGAGAACAGCTCAGTTCAAGCTATCTCGATGCAATGGATGCTGGGTCTCATGGCATCCTCTGTGTTCACTGTACTCCTAGCACGCCTCCACATGAGAACTTCTCAATGGATGCTCAGTAGTCAGTGGTCCCCAACCACTCACCCTCAGTGGTTTCTCATCAAGGTGACAGAACCTCTGAAGAGGTCACTCACCTGGTGGTCGCAAGAGGACAACCTTCTGGAAGGGTATCCCTTTGCTCCCCTGGATCATCAGATTTCCATTACCACGGACGTGTCCCTGATGGAGTGGGGAGCTCACTGTCAGAATCTCCACACCCAAGGTTCGTGGACTTGACAAGTCCCAGCTTCACATAAATGTCCTAGAAATGAGAGCCATCCTCTATGCAGTCCGGGCTTTGAAGGACATTCTGTGTCACAAAAACATTCTCTTTCAAACGGACAACAAAGCAGTGTTGTATTACATCAACAAGCAGGGCGGTGCACACTCTTACCCTTTATGCATGGAAGCTATGGGAATGTGGGAATGGTGCCTAGAGCACAAGGCTTTAATTCAGATGGTCTACCTGTTGGGAGTGCAGAACAAACGGGCAGACCGTCTCAGCAAAACAGAGACAGACCCTCACGAGCGGTCTCTCGCTGCAACCGTAGTTCAGTCACTATCCGGAGAGTGGGGAACTCCAGACTTGGACCTTTTTGCACCCCAACTCAACACAAAACTTCCTCTCTTCTGCTCCAGAAATCCAGGGCCTGGCATTTTCTGTTAGGATGCGTTCAGGCTACAGTGGACAAAATGCTTTCTATACGCCTTTCCTCCTCATCCACTAATTCAGAGGGTACTTCTCAAGTTCGAGTCCCAGGGGGACAAAATGATCCTCATTGCTCCCTTCTGGCCTCGACAGATATGGTTTCATTACTCAACAATATGTTGGAAACCCTTCTGAAAGCGCTTCCTCTTCAGACGCGCCTTCTGACCCAGGTCCATCCCAGTCTGAGGTCGCTTCACCTTCACTCTTGGCTCCTGAAGAGATAGAAGTGAACAGGTTCAATGTCTCTCAGAGAGTTTCAGATATTGTTTTGGCTGCACGCAAGCCAGCCACTTGAAAAACTTACACTGCCAAATGGAAGTGTTTTTCTCTCTGGTGTGCAGGGCTGCATCCACCTCTAAGCCTAAGGCTCCTGCCAAGCAGACACCCTGAGGTGTCAGCCCGGGTCAACTCCCCAATCCCTGTAGGAGGCAGGCTGACTTACTATTTCCAGGCCTGGAAGTCGGTTACCTCAGACAAGTGGGTCCTGGAGGTAGTAAGCCAGGGACTGGCCCTCAGTTTCTAAAAATTCTGAAAGCTGAGGGTCAGGTCTTTTCCACCTGCAAACCACTCTGAAATCATTGCCCTAGAGGCAGAGGTTTCCTTTCTGTTGGCTCTCAGAGCCATAGAGAAAGTTCCTACATCCCTCAGGGGCAAGGGTCTGTACTCCAGATATTCCCTTACCCCAAAAAAGACAGTGGAGTGGCAGCCCATCCTAGACCTAAGATACTTAAACAAGCATCTACTAAAGCCAAAGTTCAAAATGGTGACTCTGGGAATAATTCTTCCCTCTCTAAGACCAGGGGATTGGTTAGCTTCCCTGGACCTCAAGGATGCCTACTTTCACATTCCCATCAGGTGCTCCCACAGAAAGTATCTCAGATTCGAACTGCCCTCAGGCCATTATCAATTCAGGACAATGCCTTTCAGGCTAACATCAGCACCAAGGGTCTTACAAAATGCTTAGCAGTAGTAGTAGCCTTTTTAAGGAGGCAGAACATCTCTATTTTTCCATATCTTGACAACTGGCTCATTGTGGGGCAGTCTCCAGACCAAGTCAAGTCCAATCTACAAGTGATCCAGGAAGTGCTCACTTCCCTGGGATTCCTCCTCAATCTTCCAAAGTCAGTCCTCGAACCAGTGCAGCTCCTCACCTTCATAGGGGTGGAGTTGGACACCGTCCAGGCAAAGGCCTTTCTTCCCTTGTCAATGGTAAGGGCCCCTACAGAACTAGCTTCCTCATTTCATCTCCTGGTTTCTTGCCCAGCAAGACATTTTCTCCAACTACTGGGCCACATGGCAGCTGCCACTGCAGTGGTTCCAAGGGCCAGGTTTCAGATGAGGGACATCCAGTTTCACTTGAGGGCTTTTTGGTCCCTGAAAAAAGACCCTCTCACCAAACTGATTCCGGTGACTCAGACCTTGATCCATGCTCTCCAGTGGTGGTTGGATCAGGACAACCTCAGACAAGGAGTCCCATTCATCTCTCAGACTCATTCTGTGGTTCTGACCACAGATGCTTCTCTCCTGGGATGGGGGCCCTCACATCACAAGGAATGTGGTCCCCTCAGGAGTCCCTCCTCCATATCAACCTTCTAGAACTCAGGGCAGTATACCTAGCCTTACAGGCTTTCGCGAATTCAGTACAAAACAAGGTGGTTCAGGTGAGGACAGACAACACCACCACCATGTGGTACATCAGCAAGCAGGGAGACACTCGGTCGACAGCCTTGTGCATGGAAGCCATGAAAGTCTGGTCTCTGGCCTATTGTCTGCAGACATCCCTGGTAGCAGTCCAGCTTCCAGGGAAGGACAATGTGTTAGCAGATGCTTTGAGCAGGATTTCTCCGGGCCATCACAAATGGTCCCTGGATCCTCTAGTGCTAACAGTGATATTTCTAAGATGGGGCATTCCTCAGATAGACCTCTTTGCAGCCCCAGACAATCACCAACTTCCTCTCTTTTGTTGCAGGCCCCCAGTATTGGGCTCAGTCCCCCCTGGATGCTCTGCTGTTGGATTGGTCGGGGAAATTTTTGTATGCCTTTCCCCCCTTTCCTCTGTTGTTCAGAGTTCTGGTCAAGATAAGGTCACAATCTTGCAAAGTGATCCTGATTGCACCAGACTGGGCCAGGCAGCCTTGGTATCCTCTCTTGCTGTCTGTGGCGGTCCATCTTCCATTGGCTCTCCCCAAAAAACACAATCTGTTAACTTCCTCTCAAGGGAGAATTTGGTATCCCAATCTTCAGTCTTTCAATCTCAAAGCTTAGCTCTTGAAGAGCTAGAATATGCAAATATGAATCTGTTTCAGGGGGTTGTGGACATACTCAAGGCTTCTCGTAAACCTGCCAGTAGAAAAACCTACAACTCCAAATGGAAAAGGTTTGGTATTTGGTGTTCTAGTAAATAGATATCACCAGACTCTGCTGACTTGTCTGCAGTTCTGGACTATATGGTTCATCCCAATAGCTTAGGACTCAGACCAGCTACCCTCAAGGTGCATCTATCTGCTGTTTCTGCATGTTTCTGACCTCCCCGCCACCTCCCCTCTCAGAACCTGTTTTTTGGGAAGTGGGCTGGCAGGTACAGTGCTGCACCCCAGAGGTGCATTTGTTCCCTCTCCTTTGGGAGGAGCTGTGCATAGTGGCTCTTTTGTTTGTTATTTATAAAGTTATGTTAAGTTCACTACCTGAGTTTTTTGTTTTGGGGTTCTCGACTTGAGTCTTTGGGATTCCAAAACTTTTGGTTGCTCTTATGGCTAGTGTTTTTTTACAAATTCCACATTATAGGTGTACTTAGTTAGTCTTGGCTCGTAAGAATCCGACAGTTACACTTGAAAGTGCAGCAGACAGAGGTTTGAACTGAGCACGAGCTCAACGTTCTATGCTCTTAGCATAGAGTTAACTCTTTCATCTCCAGAGCAGTTCAAGTGCTGTGCTGGGGCTAACTGCATATTGTCAGAATACAACTAGACTCCATTGGAAGAAACACAGTTACTAAGGTGAGTAATTTTTTCTTCTGGGCCTCTGACTTGAAACCAGGGTTTCTGTAACAACATTTGACTTGTGCAAACAATGCAGTTTTCCTAGAAATACTTTAATATCTCTAACTGAATCTACTAGTGTTGAAACAGATAGATGTGTGTTGACATCGCTATCCTTCATATTGAGGATCCTCATTCTGCCATAGGAGCCGACTTTTATTTTTTCGGGGGCTGAGGGGAATGGCCGGGGGTCTGGGGGCCGCCAAGGCCCCCAGAAGCCCTAGGGTTTTTGGTGCTCTGTGGTGCATTTTGGGGGGTTTACTAAAGAGATAGCACAGCATAATAAACATTTCAATGCTAGCACATTACCAAAATTTGCCTATATTTTGCTGTTACCACCTTGACCTACTGCCCAGCAAATGGCGGTGTCACTCACCTATCTTGCACCCTCTCCAGCTACTGGCTCAGCCTCTGATGGTGTCACTTATCCACCTTGACCCATTCCCCAGCAATTGCTGCAGACACTAATGGTGTCACTCACCAACCTTGACCCCCTCCCCACCTACTGGCATATCCTCTGATGTCACGTCCCAGCAATTGTTGCAGACACTAGTAGTGTCACTCACCCACCCTGACCCCCTCCCCACCTACTGGCATATCCTTGGATGTTGTCACCACCTTGACCCACTCCCCAGCAAGTGTTGCAAACACTACTGGTGTCCCTCATCTGGTGAATTTTTCTTGCAGTCTAACCCCCAAATCTTTTCTCAATAAAATTAATTTGTCAAACATATTGTTTGCTGTTTTATTAAAAAATTAAAATGCCATCCACTTCCCATAGGCCAAGAATATCTCTTTCTTGTCATATCCCTGCTCTGTCGAAAGTGGGTGGCATTTTAATAAAATACATGTAATGTGTACCGTCAAAAGGCCACTGGCACACAGTATGGGGTGACAGAGGTTGATGTGCAAAAATGAAGATGTATCCTGCCCGGTTATAAAAATGAAGAAGTTCTTAATACCTAAGCACATTTTAACGTGATCTGATGGCACAACCCTTTGAAATGCATTTTAACAATATAGCAACTTGCTCCACTCCCCACATCTGAGTGATTGACAAGTTCAACATCTAAACTGCCCCCCCATCTAAGTGACTGACTGAGAAGCCCTACATCACCACGGCTTCCCACATCTGAATGTCTGACAACACACTATCCCCAGTACTCCACATATGTATGCTACCCAAGCTTGATGATATGGTGAGAAGAACCATCTAGGCTCATTTCCAACCTAGAAAATGCAGGGTTGCAGCTTGGGACACTGGGCTTCATTGCTAGATGCAATGTGGCTCTGGCTTGACTGGACACTTTTCACTTGGGGAGGGGCAGTAGGTTGTACCATTGAATGCTACCTCATAGCTATGGGTATGGACCCTTCCAGTGTCACACTTGGAAGGGTCCATACCCATAGCTATGCGGTGGCATTCAAAGGTACATACTACTGCCTCTCCCCAAGTGAAAAGTGTCCAGTCAAGCCAGAGAGCCACATTGCATCTAGCAATGAAGCCCAGTGTCCCAAGCTGCAACCCTACATTTTGTAGGTTGGATCCCTAGATCATCAAGCTGAGGTAGTATGTGCAGTGTTGCTCTTGGAGGATACTGGAGCAGGTCCAGGGTGATTTTTTCTGAATACAGTGTAAGCTTCTGCTTTCAGCTTACTCATTTTTTGTCTTTTTTTCTTTATGCTCACTCTTCTGCCTACAGTATGTCCTTTTTGTGATCTCATAGTGCCTTCCTCTGCCACTAGTCACACTGCACGAAGCTTGGCTATTCATTCCAAAATTCTATGATATCTCTTATCTGTCCTCTAGATTCAGAATGTCAATTTGTCAATTCATCTGCTCCCAGTACCACCAGGGAAGCAGCAGCAACTTGTCTGTGAGGCATCCAGTTGCAAGAAGTAAAGCCAGTGGCACTACAGGTCAGGGTCTAATGGCATGGGAGAAATCTTGGGCATATTATCCAGTACACTAACAGCATTTTGCACTGTTCTCCCTTCTTATGCATATGTAGCAGTGTCCAGGGGGCTGGTGCCCATCACTGCATGGTTAGCATCACTGCCAATGGCTCCACCACCACACTATCACCAAGTGCCACTACAGTAACATCCCACCAACCAGGAAGGTACTTACTAAAACCTCTCTGCTAGTCTCTGCACTACACATTCCAGGCTCAGGGCACAAACCATTGTTGCCAGCATGCCAAAGCAGTCTCCTACTACTTGGCATCTGCTTAATTATTTTTATATTACTTTATTTTTATTTTATTTTGCATTTTTGACTGGGTGGGGTGCACTAGGCAGGCTTTTGCATATTTTCAGGTACGACCCGGGAGAGAGATAATACAATACAATTGATACAGAAATAAGACAGTGGTAACAATTTGAGTGAAAGAAAAGGTTAAAAGAAAACTCTGCAAATCAAAGAGCCCTTCCATGCAGACACCTAAGCCACTGAATAGTGTTATTAGCTCGAGCACATAAAGTAATTTTTGTGAAGCTCTTTCAAAATACTTTTTAACCTTTTACTCAATCTTCATAATAGTCATTTACAGCAGCTGCCTGCCACCATCTCACAGGCAGCCATGCACTTCCTTTGCTCGCTCCATGTAAATGAAAATGTTATTATCCCGAATCCCATACAAAATCTGCCAGCAGCATTTGCCATTCAGTAACTTCTAGGTCAAAATACAAACAGACCTCTATTTGATACAAGGCTTTCACAGACAACCAACTGACGGGAAGACAGAGGGGTCAGAATGGTAGTTAACAAGTACAGCATTGGCATAATAGCTTTTATGTAACCTAGCTTCCCTGCTTACATTACCCTCCATATAAAAACACACAGCTTCATATATAACTGTCTTTGTCTAGTTCCTTTTTGACATTGTTATTGTAACCCCCCTGCAAATGGGGGTTCCCAAAAGACTTCCAGGAGCTTGCTTGAATGCTCCAAGCCTGAATGGTGTTTGGCATTTAAGCCATTTATCAGTGAGTGTTTTTAGAGCCTCTGGTACTGTCTCTTTAAGAGCTGTCTGCTTGCAGACATAATTAGTTTGTATGGGGGGACTGTGTGCTTCTCTGAGTACCACTCGAGCTGCTGCCAATTCACTTCATTTTTGCAGTCACTAGGAGTGCAAAGGGAACCTATCTGAAAGATGTAACTGTTTGCCAGAAATTATTTAGAGTAATAATGAAATTACAGTTTGTCTAACCTGCTTTCTTTGCAGTCAGAACTGTGTCTGCTAGTTCCCCATTCTAGTTTTGAACTGCTGAACTGGACCAATCAGTGTGGGGTAAGCTAGCTCTAAAATGGTGCCTTGGACGAATCAGAACTTGGACTCATAATCTGAGCCAGCCACAAGAGGATTGTATGGGCAGTGACTCTGGGAGATGTAGTTTAGACTTCAGTGCCTTTTGGACCAACAGCAGCAGTCTATTGTGAGTGACAGCCAATCCAGTCAAGAACTGGGAGGAACTCAAAGGAAGTGCCGTTTTGTCGGTTGGAGTTTCAGTTGAGCTTTGGCAGTGAAGAAGGAAGGAGCCCTGTGCTTTTCAGTGTGCAGTTTTAGTCAAAAAGCGTGTGTAAGGCCCAGAGTTCGGTCTGCAGCTTGTGTAACAGCTTGTTAGGACTGAATCCGTCCTGTGAAAAGAATCAAAGGATCTCTGAAGAGTAGAAACCAGGCTCACCCTGTAGAAGACTGGAGGAATTGCTGAAAATTGCACTCGGTCTGTCAGGAACTGAATCTGCTGTGTGTTCTCCCGGGTATTGTGCAGTAATTCCGATCGGGATACAGATGCAACCTGCCTGGTATAGTGCTTTCTTTTATATGGATGTGTGAAGAGGTTTGTGTACCTCAAGTGAGCCCTGCTGACATTGAAGGACCCTATCTTATTTGGAGGTCGTGAGTACTAATTCAGGGTCGCTCCCTGTTGAATTGCCACATTAAATCCAAATGGAATTACTGTACTGCTGACTGTTTAATTCTCCTTTTCTCTGTGTGAAAGGGCCCCTACCAGCTGCCACAGGTTTGGACTAGCCACTAGGGCTTGGGTACCCAGGGACAGTAACTGATAGGGATAGGCCTGTGCACAGAGCCATAGATAGATTATTAGAGTGATAAGCTAATTAACCTGATTTCCCCTGTCCTTGTTATATCCCCTAAATTAATCAGAGCTGCTTGTTTCAGCAAAGTTATACTGCCTGAGGTATTTGTCTATGTTAAAGTACTGTACTGTGATTGTTGCACTGTATCTCATTTCACAGGAGGTCCCAGTGCCGGAACCAGACCTGGGGAGTAAGTGTATACTGTGAAGGTAATTCTGATATATTGTGTGGGCCGCTAGTGGGAAGAAAGGGGGGTTGCAGTGTCCCAGAGGGCTGTGACCAAGTTAGTTTAACTATTGCAAACCCTGACCTCTGGGTGGAGGCACCCGCCATTGGATCCAGGCCCCTCAACCTGTTAGTGGCAAATCAGGCGGGGGTAGTAGCCCCTGGGATAGCGCCATCTAGGGGTTACATTATTCATCAATTATTCAGAACAGTCAGGTTCTGATCCAACCAAACTCCAAAATAGTTAAATCAAATGTTGTCAGCTCCTCCACTTGTCCCAAATAAATGCTACTAAATCTCTCTAAATATCCATGACTTAAGTCGCACTTGGCATGTGTCCCAACCCGAACACTCGAACAGCATGGCCTATTTTGTTTTCTCCAGCCTGAACACTAAATAATGTACTTGAAACTTAACTATTTTGCTCATCAGTAACCAAAGGCACTAATTAATATTTCTATCAATTAAGCAAGGTCAACATGAATGATCATTGTTAATTAGTCCCACTAATTTTTATTGGCATCATGCATATGCCATCATGCAGTACCATATTTAAAATTATGAAATGTGTATGAACTCATCATCTTCATTTTCCTTCATGTCTATTTCAGAAACCCATACCCCATCCAGATAATTAGGTCACATTTTATTAATTTTATGTCACTATCCCTTCAGTCTCTGGATATATATCCCCTTCAGTCTCTGCGTTATATATCTTTCCCCACCTTTCTGTATACTGTGGTGTTGCCTCAAGGAACACTGATTACCCTTGGTATGAATCTGATACAGTACATACCACACAGTACAGTGTAGCAACCCCCCGGTATATTTTACTTTTTGGGGCTTGGACTCTTCTTAGTTCTTTAATCGGAGGGAGGTAAACCTTGCCTTAGAAATTGGCCCTCTTCTCTTTCCAGGAAGAGCCAGAGCCGAGCGCCATTTTTTAACTGCACCACCACACTCACTCACTGACATTGGGTCTGTCTCTCTTCCCTCCTGAGTCCTCCCCTCTCCTGAGTAGCAGTAGGTTCAACTTGTGGTTATAGGGCATGCAGAGTCCAGACTCCAGACTGCCTAGTAGTGTTTTCAGTACTCTATAGTCCTGGGGCTCCACCAATCAGTTAGCCTGCTGCCACATGCCAGTGCCAACCAGGGCAAATAAGATTCCCCTAACTCCATGATCCTGATCCAACACCCCTCCTCCCCCAACACACACACACACACACTCACGAGCTAAGGCTAGGACAGAAACCTAGTACAGGACAGCTCGGTTCCTCCTGCAGTGTTCCCCCAGGCCACCCCCCCCCCCAGCATGCCCATCACCACAATGCTGACCCCATTACCATCCCCAACACAGACCAAAAGATCTGAATCAGAACCCAGTACCCAAGTATGTACATGAGTGTGACTTCTGGTCTGGGTCCTAGACCACTACTGCACGCAGTTATTTTTTTTTTTATACACAAATTCAAATGAAATAAAGCTCTCTCTTCAGAGAGACGAGGAGTCGGTCAGCTCACCACCAGGGCAGTCCAAAGTCATCGAGTGTCTCTGACTCTGACTCTCGGTCTCCAACTTCCACCAGGCAGGCCAGGTCTCATTCTCGTTTCACCCTCAGCAGGCCTTTGACACTGCTAAAAAAACCTCATTGTGCCACATCCACACCACCGTTGGGTTTGGTCAGTGACTCGCGGTGAGTACAGGTCGTTGAGACATCGACTGGTCGGTGAGCCAGTGTGTTCTTCCTCTTCACTTCTTCTGTTCTTCACCACCAACAGTGCCATGCCCGCCAAGTTGACTAGCCGGCCAAATAATGTAGAACTCAACAGGCCCGATGATGGCTCCGGTACACACGCCGCTAGCTACTCTTGTTGTGTGCAAAATACTACACACTACTACAACTCTATGAGCCTCCTCCAAGCACTTCTGCACCACCAGTCCACCACTGGGGTCTGCATGCAATTTCACGATGTGGCCCGTCTCTATCTGTCCACTGCAATTGCAAAGGAAGACACAAAAATGGCAGATCATGGCGCCAGACAGTAGACACCTACAGGATGAGGGCTGACGCGCATGCCCACTTCCCTTCACACCAGGGCACATTACTGGACCACCCCCATCATCCACCCACCAATGGGAGATCATTTTTCCATATTAGTTATGAATAATTGTGTTGAAGGGAGACCGACTTGCCCCTGGCCGGGGCCGGCTCCGCCCCTACTCGCTCCTGATCAAAAAAGGCTGCCAGAAGAAAGAAAAAAAGTCTGGTTGGTCGCTTCAGCCCGGGGGGGCACAGCCCTCACTTTAACTTCCCGGGGGGGCTTCAGCCCCTCAGCCCTCCCATAGTCGGCACCTATGCATTCTGCATTTCATAGTTACGAATGCCTGAGTTCCTGTACTTCTTGTCTACGACTTGCACCACTGGGGTTCTGCCTCACCCTTTCATTTTTCAGCTCTGTTTTCTCAGCGGAATATTAACAAAACATGGGGGGGGGACCTCGGAATGTGGGCAGGAATGTGGAGCAGAGGTTCTCTTCCCTCACCTTTCCCCTTACTCCTTGCCCCTCCCTCTGAGTCAGCCTCTTTTCCCAGGGAGCTTCTTCGGTAGGTCAGACAGGCAGGCATGTTCTGCAGGAGGTCCTCCTGCAGTTCTGTCTCCTACTGTCTTTCCAACCTACTCGTTATGCCTCTCCTCTTGAGGTAATAACAAAAAAAAAAAAAAGAAGGAAGGAAGGAGGAAGGAAAGGGGTTGCTCTCTTAAGGTCTTTCAGAGGGCGATTATCTGGTTCTGTGATCCTCTTGCTCTTCCTCCCATTCCCTTGTCCTCTTCTCCAGCCCAACCTCCCCACTCCTGGGCCCTGAGTCCAAAAAAATAAAATATATAAAATAAGAAAGGTGGAAGAAACTGCTGTTGTGCAGGCTCCATCTCTTTTTGCCTCCTTATTTTGGTCCTGGAAGGACTAATATCCTTGCTTATCTGAGTCTCCAAAGGAGGTTGTTCTTTTCTTGGGCCTCAGTACTAGTAGGGGAGCTGGGCATTTTGGTTTATGCCCTCTCTAAGGAATCTCTACCTGGAGGGGGGGGATGATAGGGGGAGGACTAACCACCCCTTTTCCCTCTCCCTCTCTGCCTTTTCTTCCTTTATCTCTAGGGCTGCCCAGTGCCCTGGCCATCCCTGCCCTACCTAGTCCTTTTTATCAACTATAATCTCTCTTTTAGTCGGCCTTTATGTCTTTAGTTATCCCTTCAAACAACATGAAGTCTTGCTATATTCTGACATATGCAGTGAGTCCCAACCTTCGAATTACTCTGGAGGTGAAAGAGTTAACTTTCCATGCCAAGCATGGAACGCTGAACTCGAGCTCGGTTCAAGCTCTGTCTGTCGTTCTTCAAACTCAAACCGTCAGATTCTTTACTCCGCCTCACTGAACAGTCGCTCCGGAGATTTCTCCTTCTGCTCGGTTCATTTTGTCGGTTAAAGTATTGTTTTTCTCGGTTTTCGACCGAATTTAAACCGTAACCGGTCGGTTCAGGCTCTGTCTGTGGTATTTGTGAGTACTAGGTAGGTTTTACATTAATTCTCTTCTGTGTGGAACTTGTAAACGGTTTATCGGTTCGGTTTGAACCAATCAGGTTGTTTAAAATATCTTAATCTGTGATTTAGAGTGTGGTTACCAGTTTTTATCGGTTCTAAAAAAAACGGATTTTATTGCGGTTTTTTCCACGACCCGTGACACGGTTGGGAACCGATAAGAGGGTCTTACCTGGCGGATTGCCATAAACAGGTAAGTTTGGTTAGGACTGGCACTATGTCTGAGAAACCCAAAAGAAAAACCGGGCCCACTGGGTTTCAACACTGCAGTGTGTGTGGGGAAGCCTTTGCCAAGGCTGACCCCCACACCACCTGTGTTTATTGTCTGGGGTTTGACCACCTCAATGCAGACTGCCAGATTTGTAAAAATTTTCCTACAGCTACCCTGGAAAAGAGAGTTGGTAGGCTCAGGGAAAGGGAGGCCAAAAAGTCCGCTGAACCAGATGGCCAGCCCGGTTCGGTTCCAACCGAACCAGAGGGAGTGCCCTCTGACCAGGGCAAGACTTCTTTGGGCAAAAGGAGATCCGACTCTGAGGAGTCGGTTCCAGCAAAAAGGACTAGGAAATCAGCTGGTGTGGAGCCAAAACTTTCCTCTCCAACCGCTGAAGAAATAGCCAAAGCGATTAAAATTGTCCAGTCGCTTTCCCCGGTTCCGACCGAACCGGCACTATCAGGTAAGCGCCCGTTCGGCCGGTTCCATCGGTTCAAGAGTATGATTTAGAGGAATATTATGAACCGGAGGAGGGGGAAGAGGAGTATGAGGAGAGTGAATGCGGATTTGAAAGTCTGGATGTGCCCATTGACCCGAACATCTCCCCAGACAGACCTTCAGGAGTGTCTCCTCCTAGGCTTTCTGAGTCCCCTTGTCATTTTATGTTTTATAAAAAAGTGGCTGAAACCCTCCAGCTCCCTATGGAGGAAGCTGTGGATGATCAAGAGGAACCTGACTATGTGGAAATGATGGATATCCCAGAGTCTAGGAGACTGTCTATTCCTTGCATAAATCTTTGGGAAACAGACATTTAAAATTCTAAAAACTCCTCACACTATACCTCCTGTGGATAAGAGAATGGACAAGAGGTACACATTGTCAGGCTCTGATATGGAGTTCCTAACACAACAATGCAGCCATGTTGGGGTAGTGCAGGCTGCAGCCTGTGACAAGGCAAATATTCCCTTGGCTTCACACCCCCAGAAAAGGACTCCAGGAGGATTGATGCCATGGCAAAGAAACAGTACATGGCAGCATCCATGGGACTCAGACAGGCAAATTATATGGCTTATGTTGCTAGATATCAGAAATCCAGATGGGATACTGTTATGGCTCTAGCAAAACAGGTCCCTGGCCAGCTTGCCAAGGAGATGGAGCAGGTGGCTGCTGATGGTATTGAGGCATCAAGGTGCAATTCCATGCTGCAGTGGACTCAAATGATGTGTCATCAAGAGTCATGGCTACATCTGTGGCACTTCGCAGAATGGCTTGGCTCAGATGTACTAGCCTGTCACAGGATACCCAGACTAAGGCCATGGATTTTCCTGTTGTGGGTAATTCCCTGTTTGGGGAGCAGACAGAGAATTATATGAAGAAAATGGATGAGTATAGGACCACCTATAGGAGTGTACAGGCCAAGGAAAGGCAGGCCATTCCTCAAAGGCAGCTTCCCAGGGGCAGGGGCAGGCCTTTTCATAGGCCTTTTTACCAAGCCCAGGCCTCCTCTTCTGCTTATGCCCAGAGGGGGTTCTTTAGAGGGAGAGGCAGACGGCGTACAAGCAGGCCTGCTTCCACCCCTCAGCCCAAAGCCCCTGCCAAGCAGGCACCCTGATGGGGTTCCCAGGGCCAATTCTCAGCTACCTGTAGGGGGCAGGCTGGCTTACTTTGTCCAGGACTGGGAGTCTCTGACATCAGACAAGTGGGTCCTCGAAGTAGTAAGCCAGGGACTGGTTCTCAGCTTCAAAGGTTTCAAAGATGAGAACCAGATCCTTTCACCTGCAAATCCACCAGAAAGCACTTGCCCTAGAGGCAGAGGTCTCTTCCCTCCTGGCTCTCAGAGCTGTGGAAAGGGTTCCACCCCTACACCAGGGCAAGGGTTGTACTCCAGGTACTTCTTACCCCGAAAAAGACAGGAGAATGGCGGCCCATCCTGGATCTCAGATACTTAAACAAGCACCTTTTAAAACCAAAATTCAAAATGGTGACTCTGGGAATTATTCTACCCTCTCTAAGGCCAGGGGACTGGCTAGCTCCCTGGACCTCAAGGATGCCTACTTCCATATTCTCATCAGAAGCTCCCATCGAAAGTACCTCAGGTTCGAGCTGCCCTCAGGCCATTACCAGTTCAGAGCAATGCCCTTTGGCCTCACCTCTGCTCCAAGGTTATTCACAAAATGCCTGGCAGTAGCAGTTGCTTCTCTAAGAAGGCAAAAAATTGACATCTTCCCTTACCTGGACAACTGGCTCATAGTATGCCAGTCCCCAGACCAAGTTAAGTTACACCTTCAGGTAACTCAGCAACTGCTCACATCTCTAGGTTTCCTTCTCAGTCTCCCAAAGTCAGTCCTAGAGCCTGTCCAGCTCCTCACCTTCATAGGTGCAGAACTGAACACAAAGGAGGCCAGAGCCTTCCTTCCTCTGGAAAGAGCAAGGACCCTGATCTCTCTGGCCTCCTCTTTCACCCTTCAGGTCTCTCGACCAGCAAGGCACTTTCTTCAGCTCCTAGGGCACATGGCTGCTTCTACAGCAGTAGTGCAGGGAGCAAGGTTTCAGATGAGGGACGTCCAGTTCCATTTGAGAGCCTTTTGGTCTCAAAGGAGAGACCCTCTAACCAAATTGATCCCAGTGACTCGGACTCTGATCCAGGCCCTTCAGTGGTGGCAGGACCAGAGCAATCTGAGACAGGGGGTCCCTTTCACTCCCCAGTCTCACTCCTTAATCCTTACTACAGATGCATCCCTCTTGGGGTGGGGAGCTCACATGGGCGACCTCACTACCCAGAGATTGTGGTCCCCTCAGGAATCTCTGCTCCACATCAATCTGTTGGAACTCAGAGCAGTTTTTCTAGCACTTCAAGTTTTTTCCACATCCATTCAGAACAAAGTGGTACAGGTCAGAACAGACAACACCACTACAATGTGGTACATCAACAAGCAGGGGGGCACTCAGTCTACGGCCTTGTGCACCGAAGCAATGACGTTGTGGTCTCTGGCTTATTCTCTGAACACCTCCCTTACGGCAGTTCACCTACCAGGCAAGGACAATGTCCTGGCAGATGCTCTCAGCAGGATTTCCCAGGGCCATCACGATTGGGCCCTGGATCCCCTAGTACTGGAGGTGGTATTTGCCAGATGGGGCACTCCGCAGATAGATCTTTTTGCAGCCCCAGACAATCATCAACTTCCCCTTTTTTGTTGCAGGCCCCCAGTGTTGGGCTCAGTCCCTCTGGATGCCTTCCTTCTCAGTTGGGAAGGGAAGTTTCTCTATGCTTTTCCCCCCTTCCCTCTCCTGTTCAAGGTGCTAGTCAAAATCAGATCTCAACCATGCAAAGTGATGCTGATTGCTCCAGATTGGGCCAGACAGCCCTGGTACCCTCTCCTTTTGTCCTTAGCAGTCCACCTCCCCTGTGCCTTCCCAGGAATCACAACCTGTTATCCTGTGCCCAGGGGAGAATTTGGTATCCGAACCTCAAATCTCTCAATCTCAAGGCTTGGCTCTTGAAGAGTTAGAGTTTGCTGACCTACACCTTTCCCAAGGTGTATTGGATATCTTGAAGGCCTCTAGAAAGCCTTCCACCAGGGCTACTTATAATTCCAAATGGAAGAGATTTTCCATATGGTGCTCTGGCAAGCATATTCCCCCAGAATCTGCTGACTTGCCTACAATCTTAGATTATTTGGTGCATTTGAATTCGTTGGGGCTGAGACCAGCTACCCTAAAAGTGCACCTGGCAGCCATGTCTGCTTTCTTATCAGCAGGTAAACCCTCTTCTTTTTCAGCTCATCCTGTATTCTCCAAGTTTTTCAAGGGGTTGCTTCACACCAACCCTCCATTCAGGGACCCTGCCCCTGCTTGGGATCTTAATATTTGCATTACCCAGCTTATGCAACCCCCTTTTGAGCCATTGTCTTCAGCAGAGCTTAAGTACTTGACTTGGAAAACTGTGTTTTGGTAGCCATCACTTCTGCCAGGCCATAAGTGAATTGCAAGCATTGTCAGTGGAGCCTGCTTTTATCTCCTTTCACAGAGATAAGGTGGTCCTCAGGACTAACAGGAAGTTTTGCCTAAGGTGGTTTCAGACTTCACCTTAACCAATCCATTTCTCTTCCTGTGTATTTCACTGACCATTCCTCCTCTGGCGAGAGGAGATTACACAGTTTGATGTCAAAAGAGCCCTTAGTTACTACATAGAGACATACCAAGGGTCACAGGTTTGACTCCTCCAACTGTTCCTCACTTATGGTGAGGTTGGTAAAGAAACCTGCCACTAAAGATCCATTGCCAGGTGGATTGTCTCTTGTATCAATTTTGCTATGAAAAACTGGTAAGGTTCCTCCTCAGGCCTGAGGGCTCACTCTACCAGAGGTACAGCTGCATCTCTGGCTGCTGCCAGGGACATCCCTATCTTGGAGATATGTCAAGCAGCTACCTGGAAAACAGTTCACACTTTTACCAAGCATTACTCCCTGGACGTCCAGGATGGGAGTGATGCTCGGTTTGGCACAGCTGTACTTCAGAGCCTATTTCCAAAGTAGGTTCTGTCCCTCCTCCATGGAGGTACTGCTGTGTAGTCTGCATATGTCAGAATATAGCAAGACTTCATGTTGTTTGAAGAAAAAATTACTCACCTTAGTAATGTTGTTTCTTCTAATGGAGTCTTGCTATATTATGACCTCCCCTGCCTGCCCCTCTCAGAACCTCTACTTTTGGGATGTGGGTGGGCAGTGTGGTGTTGGCACTTAGTAGATGCCCACCTTATTTTTCACCCCTTCTTTTTGGGGTGTTTGGGTGTTATGTTTTTAATTTTCTTTCTTGGATCCCCTGACTTGAGTCTTTGTTTTGGGACCAAGAAAAATGTGTTCTTGTATTTAGTAGCCAGTGGGCTAGTGTAGGTTTACGGCTTCCACACAGAACCTTAGTGTGTTTTGCTCATAAAGATCTGGCAGTTTGAGTTTGAAGAACAACAGACAGAGTTTTCAACCGAGCTCGCACTCAAGGTTCCATGCCTGGCATGGAAAGTTAACTCTTTCACCTCCGGAGCAGTTTGAAGGTTGGGACTCACTGCATATGTCATAATATAGCAAGATTCCATTAGAAGAAACAACATTACTAAGGTGAGTAATTTTTTCTTCCTTTCCCCGTTTAACCGAGGGCATTGGACGAGGCCATCTTCCGGCCTGAGACCCCAGCACCACCGCCCCCTGAGTCCAACTTCTCTTCATCCCCATCTTCCTCTTCCGAGGAAGAGGATACCTCAGTCCACCTCTCCTCAGTGCTTCCTGACGGTGATGATGCAGGAGCTGCACTTGTTCCATTTTCAAGGACATAATCCTGCCTGATCGATGATGTCCTTCCTTGGGCAGTACAGCTCTGACTCCATAGTCATTCCTCTGTGGCCCCAGCCATATGCAGAGGTGTCATGGAACATCTGGCTTTGTCCCTCTGCCCCCTCTCCAGCCCCAAGGGACTGCCAGCGCAAGTTATGCACACCCCTCTCCAGCAGGCATGGCTCACCCCACTTCTGGGGTCCAGCTCCTGGACACCCCCTTCTGGGCATCACTGCCCGTGCGTGGCATGACCATCCCCCCCCCCCGAGTCCGACTCGGCTGAGTTTGACAACTGGGGTAGAAGAGCTTTCTCAACAGTGTGCGCTCTGCTGTGCATTGCTGCACACAAGGCACACATGGTGTCCTTTGGCAGGCACCTGTGGGTGATGCTGGGACAGCTCCTGGCATCCTTGCTAGACTGTGAGGCAACCAGGCAAGCTATAAGCCTTTCTGCCTAGGGTCTTGAGCTGGCGACACCCCCTAGATGAGGGTGTAGGAACTGCAGTCTGCATTAGGCAGACGCCGTGCCTTTGCCTCTCTAGATTATCACCCTTGGCCTGGTGTAGGGTGCTTGCCTCATGATTCCAGTGGGCCCATTTCCTCTTCCATAGGGAGGGCCAGGTAAGAGCTTCAGGGGGTGCTTTTTTCTTCTTCCAGTCCATGGGAGTCTCTGCCTCTGCCTGCTCCTCACCAGTCTCAGGCCTCGCCAGATGAGGAAACCCCCTGTCTCTGTGTCTACCTCACAGCAGGCTGAGGGAACAATCATTTCGCTCGGGGATTGCCAACATCACCATGCATTTGTGGCCTGGCACTCTGACACACCAGTGGTGAATGGTGAAGACTGATTCTGGGAAGATGTGAAAATGACGTACACACCGTAATTCTTGAGCTTCCAGAATATCTTCACCATTCATCACTGCTTCCCGTCTACCTTCCTCCGTAATGGCCAGGTTTCTGGGCAGTGTCTCCTCCCTTCTTCTGCCTTCCCCCTATTTTTCAAAAATAAATTTGTTGTTTGGGCTCCTGCTGTAGTCCTTAGATTTTCCTGGACTTAAAGTCTTCACTGTTTTTTCATACTTCTGGGTTCAATCCAGAGACACTAGGACCCTACGGGAGCCAAAAATCTTCAGGAGGGCTGGCGCCGTGGTAGGACAGCACATGGGTGGCACCACAAGATTAGCTCGTGCCTGTGTAGGCTACCTCAGCATCGACCCTCCAACTGCCTCAGTTTCTCTTTTCCCGCCATCAAGTGCACTTCAGTGATGACAGCACTTCCCCACTGGGAGTCAAATCTTCACATCTGTAGGACAGCAGCATATAGCTGTTCAGTTTGTTTTAGCACTACTGTTATTTGTTATTTAACAAAAAAAGAAGAAAGAAAGAAAGAAGTTTTTTCTCTCAGCCCTGCCATCGATGGAGTCGACCATGGACGGTCTCGTTGACGGTAGGGAGGTTTTGCTGGAAAGCTGTTCTGGTGGTGGGGCTGTGTCCGGTCCACCGCACTTTTCAGAGGGGGGTCTGACCATGGGCAGTCCGGTGCACATAACATCACTTCACAAACACAGCGTAGGGAGCTTGAGTCAACGCAGCCTGCCAGCACACAACACATTTAGACACAGCTACAAAAATTAAACCAATATACAAAATTAATTATTAGAATCTCCATTAAGTGCATTCCAGGAAAGGCCTGCCAACACATTTAGACACAGCGTAGGGAGCACAACATTGATGCAACGCAGCCTGCACATTTAGACTTCGGCATCGAATTCAACAAGCACAGTGATTAAACACAGCCTAGCGTAGGGAGCACAACATTGATTCAACGCAGCCAGCACATTTAGACTTTGACATTGACTTCAACAAGCACAGTGCATAAAATTTAATCAGGTATCTTCTTACCTTACTATCCGTCCATGTTGTGTCAGTTGTTGATGACATCACTGGCTGTTCCGAGCCGACATGCTGACGATGTGGGATGCTTCATCTTCTGGGGGGGTTGGCTAGTTCATTTAGTGGTTTATTATTGCATTATTGCATTAAAAGGTCAATCTTTATTTCAAAGAAAATATTAAAACATGTGGCACACTCCAATAACTTACATGTCTATCATTTCCACTCTCAAATTTAAACTTGCAACTAAAAGTTTTGGGCTACGCCCCTTAGGTAATCCGAGTAGTCAGTTGTCCCATAACCTGCAACCACAGCTGTGATTCTTTTAGCTGTGTCCCTATACTTTTTTCTTGATGCTGGTGGTTCCATGCCTGCCAGGTACTGTTCTGTTTTTAACTCATTGCTGTTTTGTTCATTTTTAAGCGCCTTTATCGGTTTCCATATTGTTGGGTGGCTGGCACCTACTAAACTGTTGAATCCTCTGTGCCAGCCCTCAACTGCGTTAATGGTTCTGGGCAAGCCATCCATCACTGCATCATAGCAGTTCCAAAATTCGATATGAAAATGTGGCCTGCGGCAACCACGACGACCAACTGGTCTCCCAATCTATGTGTCCTCAAAGTAGTCCATCAATGGGGCCAGTTGGTCTTCATTAGTTGTGTAAAATTCAGTTTTCCTTAGATGTTCAAATGCTTTTACTACATCTGCTGCAGGGACATAGGCTAAAGCAAGTAGGATCCGTATTTGCAGTGCAAAATCTGGGTCAACGGTATAATTTTTTACAAGATCCTGATGATCTTTCTGGACATAAGTCTCCACTACTCATTCACACTAATGGGATCTGCACCGGAGGCACTAGGACCCAGCCAGAGCAAACTTTTTGCTAGAGGGTCGGCGCCAGAGATGGAGCCGCGAGGAGCAGCACCGCAAGCCTCAGCTCATGCAGTAATGACTATCTCGACGTCGACCCTCCAACCGCCTCAGTTCCTTTTTTCCCGCCGTCGAGTGCACTTCAGTGATGACGTTGCTCGCCCACCGAGAGTCAAACTTCAAACTAGCAGCATAGTTTTTCAGTTTTATGGTTTTGTAGTAATATCTCGAATAAAGTATTGCTTAGTTTATTTATTCTTATTTAGCCCTAGCCCTGTTGCTAGCCTTTTTTCTTACTAATTGCCCTCCATCCCACCCACCGACCCTAAGTCAGTTCTACTTTTATAGCCACTGGATTTGACTGTCAACAGGAACTTCCTGTTTGGCAGTAGGAAAAGAAGTATCATAGAGAAACATTGGCTTTGTCAACCCTAAAGGAAAAAAGTAGCTCACTCCCCCCAACTGCTGGTGGTCTGACACTGAGCAAGGAAGAAGGAGGCTACTGAAGAATATAGGAAGTTGCTGTCCCAGAACAGGAAGGGTGAGAGTTGTAAGGAGAGGAGAGAGTAAACATACAGAAAAACAGGACAGGGGACACAAAATAAGACATGATAGGAGTGGTGCAGTGCAATGGCTGTGGGGCGGCAGTGTTCCGGGAGACATTCTGGAGGCTGCGATGCTGCCCTAGTTGCAGGCACCTCTCTGGTCTGAGGGAGGAGGTTGCCCGTCTCCAGGCTGACCTGGCTAGGATTCGAGAAACCTCCTCCCCCACCCAGGACCACCAGGGCCAATGCCACTACCTCAGAGGTTGCCAAGAAGGAGGAGAGGCTGGACCACGGTGGACTCAGGGAGGGAGAGGGTGGTGGAACAGAGTTGCATCCCTCCAGCTGTACCTCGCCACAATTCATTCGCTCTTCTGGTGGATAGTGATTCCTCTATGGAGGCACCTGCAGTGGAGACCAAGGAGGATGCTGGGAACCTTCACAAAGGAGACCCACAGGAGGGTGGCATGAGACCCCATAGGGGAAGGAAACA
Source organism: Neoceratodus forsteri (assembly GCA_016271365.2). Classification (NCBI taxonomy): domain Eukaryota; kingdom Metazoa; phylum Chordata; order Ceratodontiformes; family Ceratodontidae; genus Neoceratodus; species Neoceratodus forsteri. Next base: position 211,640,546 of record CM028129.1, on the reverse strand, counting down.
ACTCCTGGTGGGGGACACAATCATTAGGGGGTAGAAATGGGGGAGGAAGGGGAGAGGGAGGTAAGGTGCCTGCCTGGCGCCACGGCTTGGAGGGACAGGAAGCGAATCCTCAGGATCGTGGGAGCAGCTGCACGAGGGAGGGAGCTGGATGTCATTGTCCACCTAGGGACGAATGACCTGGCTAGGAATGGGATCAGAGCCGTGCAAAAGGAGTTTGTAGAGTTGGGGAGGGGCATTAGACAAGTAGCGTGTACAGTAACCTTCTCAGAGGTGCTGCCTGTCTATGGCAAGGGTGATGCTAGGGTACTCCTCACCAGGGAATTCAATGAATGGTTGAAGAACTGGTGTGTAGCTCAGGGTTTTGGCTTCATTGGGGACTGGGGAGCCACCTGGAGGGATGCAGACCTATACTGGTGCGATGGTCTGCATCTCTCCAGGGGTGAACCAGGATCCTAGGTGAGAGGTTTAAATGCTTCATTGGCAAGCATTTAAACTAGCCAAGGGGGAGGCACTGAAAAGGAGCAGGGAAATCCCAGCTTCCCCCCACAAAACATGGTAATTAGTGAGGTAAACACCAAGATAGAGAAGTCATTGGGAGCAGGACAGAGGTAAATGTAAAAAGGCAAAGGCAGTAAGGACAGGAATGGGGCTAAAGGGTAAGGCCATCAAAAGTGGAGGGTGATGAGTACCAATGCCCGTAGTCTATGTAACAAGCTCCTGAACTAGTGGCCTTGATGGAAGAGGCTGCCTGGATATTGTGGCAGTCACAGAAACATGGTACACAGAGAACCATGACTGGGATGTCAACATACCAGGATACACAATCTACAGGAGGGACAGGGAGGGTAAAAGAGGAGGAGGAGTAGCTCTCTATGTAAAGGAAGGGATCAAAGCAACAGAACTAAAAAGTAAACAGGGAGCAGATGAGACACTCTGGGTCACCCTGGAGACAGAAAATGGCACCACAATCCGCATGAGGGTTGTATACAGACCCCCATCTCAGGGGGATGGAATGGACAAGGAAATGATAGAAGGCTTCCTTAGAATGGCAGAAAAAGGGGAGATATTGTTGATGGGGAACCTGAATATGCCAGATGTTAACTGGAGCACCTTTGCTGCAGGCACATCCAAGAGCAGGGTCATTCTTGATGCCCTACAGGGGGCATGCCTCAGGCAGCTAGTATTGGAAGCAATCTTAGACCTGGTACTCTCAAATGGGGACAGAGAAAGAATTTCAGATTTAGAAGTTGGTAGCCATCTGGGAACAAGCGACCACCAAACAGTGTGGTTCACGATAAACACAGCCATACAATCAAGCCATACAAAAGCAAGAGTACTGGACTTTAGGAGGGCTGACTTTGAGAAAATGAGAGAGTGCCTCAGAAAAGCACTAGCAAACAGGCAAGAAGGAGGGGTGGAGGAACAATGGGGAGTAATCAAAACAGCCATCACAGAGACAGCAAGCCTTTGTGTAAAGCAAATCAATAAAACACAACGAAGGAAAAAAACGCTATGGTTCTCAAAAGAGGTGGCAGGGAAGGTTTAGAAGAAAAGGATAGCATTCAGGAAATATAAGGAAACACAGAAGGAGCAGGACAGAGAACTTTATCAGTTAAAGCAGAAAGAGGCTGGGAAGGCAGTCAGAATAGCAAAGGCCCAAACCGAGGAAAGGATAGCCAACTCTGTTAAGAAGGGGATAAGACCTTTTATAGGTACATTAGGAGCGAAAGAAAGACCAAGGAGGGATACTGAGGCTTAATAAAGGGGAGAGAATGTGGGTAGAGGGTGACAGTGAAAAAGCAGGGATACTGAATGAATATTTCTGCTCAGTATACACAAAGAAAGAGGAGAGGGAGGTACCTAAACCAAACAAGAGAAACACTCTGAAGATGGGGGTTGATACCAGTCCATTTACAGAAGAAAGGGTTCTGAAAGAACTAATAAAATTGAAGGTGGACAGAGCAATGGGGCCTGATGGGATTCACCCAAGAATTGTAAAAGAACTAAGGGTAGAACTAATGACACCGCTGACTACTCTGTTTAATAAATCATGGGAGGATTGGGTGGTACCTGAGGACTGGAGGAGAGCGGATGTGATTCCTCTTCACAAAAATGGGAGCAGGACAGAGGCAGGAAGTTACAGACCATTTAGTTTGACCTCAGTGGTAGGGAAAATGATGGAATCACTTCCGAAGGAAAGAATTGTTGAGTACCTAGAGACCAGTGGGGCACAGGACCCAAGGCAGCATGGATTCACGATGGGAAGGGCATGTCAGACGAATCTAATGGATTTCTTTGACTGGGTGACCAAAGTAGTAGGCCAGGGAGGGGCTGTGGACATGGCTTACCTAAATTTTAGCAAGGCATTTGATACAGTCCCACACAAAAGATTAATAAACAAGTTAGCCAGCCTTGGAGTGGGTCCCAAGGTGGTAGCCTGGATAAAAAATTGGCTAGACAACAGGACGCAAAGGGTAGTAGTAAATGGAGTCCACAGTGAAGAAAGGAGGGTTACTAGTGGGGTACCGCAGGGTTCAGTACTGGGACCGGTCCTTTTTAATGTCTTTATAAGTGACATTGCAGAGGAACTGGAAGGAAAAGTATGTCTCTTTGCAGACGACACAAAGACCTGCAACAGGGTTGATACACCAGATGGAGTGGAAAGGATGAGAAGGGACTTGGCAAGGTTGGAGGAATGGTCAAATGTATGGCAGCTCAGATTCAATGCAAAGAAGTGCAAGGTAATGCACCTGGGAAACAAAAACCCAGGGGAAGAGTACACAATGAGGGTGAGATACCTACAACAGTAAAAATGGAAAGGAACCTGGGGATAATTATATCAGATGACCTAAAGGTGGGCAAGCAATGTGAGAAGGCAGTAAGGAAGGCTGGGGGGATACTGGGATGCATAGGGAGAGGCATCAATAGTAGAAATCAGGAAGTTATTATCCCTCTGTACAGACAGTTGGTGAGACCCCATCTGGAGTACTGTGTGCAGTTCTGGAGACCCCATCTCCGCAAAGACATAGACAGAGTGGAGGCTGTCCAGAGGAGGGCAACCAAAATGGTGCAGGGTCTGCACCAGAAGACATATGAAGAAAGACTAAAGGAGCTTAATATGTATACCCTTGAGGAAAGGAGGGAGAGAGGGACATGATAGAAACTTTCAAGTACCTCAAGGGAATCATCAAAGTCCAAGAGGGTGGCATCTTTCAGAAAACAGATGTGCAAGAACAAGGGGCACAATTTCGAAGATAGAGACGGCTCAGAGATAATGTGAGGAAGTATTTTTTCACAGAGAGGTTGTGGATGCATGGAACAGCCTCCCTGAGGAGGTCGTGGAGTCAAGAACAGTGGGGGAATTCAAGAATGCATGGGACAGACATAAGGCAGTCCTAGTGGGGGGTAGGTGGAAGTAAGCTGTTGGTTAACTAGGATCTGCAGCTTATCTGTTAGGTAGGAAAATGGGCAGACTAGGTGGGCCAAGCAGTCCTTATCTGCCATCAAATTCTATGTTTCTATGTTTCTAAGTCTCAGCCTACATTGACGGAGTCGACCATGAGCGGGTCAGGTGACGGTAGGGAGACTTCGTATGAAAGCTGTTCAGTCAGCCGGGCTGGATCCGGTCCACCACCTTCTCCGGAGGAGGAGGTCTGACAACGGACAGTCCAGTGCCTGAGGGGGTGGGCGGTCCCCTTGAAAGCATAAAAGTAAACGGTTGCATTCTCGGCACCGTTTGGCCTCGAGCTCTTCTTCGACCCACAGGTCAAAAAAGAGAAGGCATCACTCGAGGTTGCCCTCTGATATGTCTGCGTGTAGACGGTCAGTTATTGGGCTAGTTGCCAGTCTCCTCCTTCGGGGTCGCCAGCTTCTGTTTCTGGTAGCCGACATCTTGCGACATGGAGCCCTACCCGCCCTCTGGTAGGTCTTCAGATGAGCAGTTTCATCAGTGGGCTGCTCTATGGAGCAATGGGCTCGGAGGTTGGTCCAGCTACCTGGCCGGTCCTCAGGGGCCTTGCGCCTTTGGGAGATCAGGCAGGCGGTTGGACCTCCCAGTCACGTGGCACCGCTTTCGGGCCAGACTCAGGCTAGGTGTTTCCCCTCACATGGCTGCAGCTCAGGGGCCACCGATGCCTCTGTCTTCTGGTCTTTATCCTTCTTTCTCCTCAAATCCTGTTTTTCGGAGTCTTGGGATGTTTTCGACGCCCTTTGCGTTGATGGCATGCTCAGCGGCGTCTTCGGCGCCGATGTGTCTGTCAGCGCCGTCCTCGGCACCATTGAATTTCTCGGCACCATGCGCTTTGTCGGAGCCGTCCTTGGTGCCATGCGCTTCCTCGGTGCCGTGCACTTTGTCAGCGCCATCCTCGGCGCCGTGCGCTTCGTTGGCGCCATGTGGCTTCTCGGTGCCATGTGGCCTCGGCGCCGTCTTGGCGCCATCCAAGCTCTTCAGCACCGTGTGGCTTCTCAGTGCTGTGCAGTGCTTCATCGGTCGCCTACTGCGCTTTTTAGGCGCCAAGGCCTGTTAGGACATCATCCAGCCTTCAAGACTCCTCCTTCAACCCTTTTCCTTCCTCATTTCCTTCTGATCTTCACTCCTTTCCTGTCCATACAGTCCCTCCTGGACTGTCAGGAGATGACATTGAGCCTGACCCAGACCTTAGGCTGGGTGATGATGTGGAAGGCACAGGATCTATTCCTGCTGCAGAGCCTGTGGTCGAGGACTTGTCCTTTAAGTCTGTGCTGAAAAAACTTGATTTCCACTCTTTCTGTCCAAACTACAGATATCGATCCTGGGAAACTGTTAAGACTCCAGTACCTTCATGTTCCGGAGATCCCTATGGATTTGACTCCTCCGGTACAGCCCTCCTTTGAGACGCTGTCTCAAATGGTATGGAATAATCCTGCTCTCATTCCTTCGGTGGCTAAGTCCATAGATAGGAAATACACTGCTCCCAAGGATCGACCCATTTTGGCATCCCATGCCTTTGCGGATCCTATTGTAGTCTTGGCAGAGAATGATAAGGTCGTGCTTCCCCAGACTACTACAGCTCGACCTATTAATAAAGAATCACGTAAGACAGACACTTTAGGTAAGAGAGTCTTACTTCCACTCTAGGTATGCGTATTGCCAGCTTCCAAGGCTATTTCTCTCAATATGAGTATATCCTTTGGCATTCACTCAAACAAATGGTTGAAGCTCTACCGGAGTCGGACACAAATTCAGAGCTTCTTCAAACCATAACCAGGGGTATCGAGTCCAACAACCAGCAGGTTAAAGCAGTTATGGATGCTTTCGGTACTGCTTCCCAGAGCGGCAGCAGCGGGCATTTGTACCCGCCGTCATTCCTGGCTGCGCACTTCTGGTTTCACGAATAATGCACAGCAACAGGTAATGGCGTTGCCTTTCGACAGTGTGTATCTCTTCGGCCCTCAAGTGGAACAGGATCTAGAGGCTACACAAAAGACTAGGTCAGCCATTAAATTGACTCGACCTCCTCCTGTTCCCTCTCGAGGGGGTGTTAATAAATGCCAGTTTCATAACCGTCAGTCCTTTCAAGGCAAAGGCAGGGGAAGTTTTAATAAAAACCAAGCCCCCAGCCTCAAAAGAAAATGCAGCAGAAGGCACAGGGACCCAAAGCACCCAGTGCCGCCTTCTGAGTTGTTGGCCCAAGTCCTACCTCAGCTGCCCGAGGTGGACTCTTCCTCAGTGGTGGGAGGTCATCTGACTCACTTGTACAGTCAATGGAAGTCCATAACCTCGGACAAATGAGTCCTCCGGATAATCCGCGAAGGGTATTCACTCAATCTTTGGAGACCCCTCCAGATCGTCCCCCCAGACAACAGCCCAGGCTGTCAGCTCTTCAGTCAGATCTTCTCGCCTCGGAGATACAGGGCCTTCTGAACAACAGGGCAGTGGAAGTAGTTCCGCTGGATCAATGGAACACAGGGTTCTACTCCCATTACTTTCTGGTTCCAAAGAAAACTGGGGGCATGCGCCCCATTTTGGACCTCAGAAAACTGAACAAATTCCTTCCCAAGGAGAAATTGAAAATGATATCTCTAGGAACCCTGTTACGTTTGCTTCATCAACACGACTGGTTAGCCTCTGTGGACATGCAGGATGCTTACCAGCACATTCCTATTCACCCAAAGCATCACAAATACCTAAGGTTTGTGGCTTTGGGACAGCATTATCAGTTCAGAGTCCTGCCCTTTGGGCTATCCTCGGCGCTGCAAGTTTTTACAAAGTATTGTGCAATTCTCGCAGCGCATCTCAGAAAAATCGGAATACAGGTGTTCCCATATCTGGACGATTGGCTTCTAGCAAGCCCTTCCAGACAGGGAACTCTAGATGCCGTGGCCACAGCTTCACACTTTCTCACGTCCATGGGAGTCCTGCTAAACCTAAAAAAATTGCAGCTGCAGCCCTCCCAGAGGCTCCTTTTCATAGGAACTCTTCTGGACACCTCTTGTGCGAAAGCATTTCTTCCAGAGGACAGGAGGAACGATATCCTTCAGATGGCCCGATACATTGGAGAAAGCAGCTCTCTCGATGCAACGGATGCTAGGTCTCATGGCATCCTCGGTGTTCACTGTACCCCAGCATGCCTCCACATGAGAACCTCTCAATGGATGCTCAGCACTCAGTGGTCCCCGACCACTCACCCTCAGTCCTTTCTCATCAAGGTGACAGAACCTCTGAAGAGATCGCTCTCCTGGTGGTCACAAGGGGACAATCTTCTGGAAGGGTGTCCCTTTGCTCCTCTGGATCATCAAATTTCCATTACCACAGACGCGTCCCTGATGGGGTGGGGAGCTCACTGTCAGACTCTCCACACTCAAGGTACGTGAACTCAGGATGAGTCCCAACTTCACATAAATGTCTTAGAAATGAGAGCCGTCCTTTATGCAGTCCGAGCTTTGAAGGACATTCTATGTCACAAGAACATTCTCCTTCAAACGGACAACAAAGCAGTGATGTATTACATCAACAAGCAGGGCGGTGCTCACTCTTACCCCTTATGCAGAGAAGCTATGAGAGTGTGGGAATGGTGCTTGGAGCACAAGGCTCTAATTTAAGCAGTCTAACTGCCGGGAGTGCAGAACGAACTGGCAGACCATCTCAGCAGAACAGAGAGAGATCCTCATGAATGGTCTCTCGACTCAACCATAGTTCAGTCAGTATTCGCTGAGTGGGGAACTCCAGACCTGGACCTTTTGCATCCCCACTCAACACAAAACTGCCTTTCTTCTGCTCCAGATATCCAGGGTCTGGCATTTTCTGTCAGGATGCATTCAGGCTGCAGTGGACAAAACGCTTTCTATACGCCTTTCCACCTCTTCTGCTAATTCAGAGGGTACTTCTCAAGTTCGAGTCCCTGGGGGACAAAATGATCCTCATTGCTCCCTTCTGACCTCAACAGATATGGTTTCCACTACTCAACAGTATGTCGGCAGCTCCTCCGAAACCGCTTCCCCTTCAGACGGACCTTCCTGACTCAGGGGCCTGTGGTCCATCCCAACCTGAGGTCGCTTCACCTTCACGCTTGGCTCCTGAAGAGATAGAAGTGAACAGGTTCAATGTCTCTCACAGGGTTTCAGATATTCTTCTGGCTGCGCACAAGTCAGCTACTAGGAAAACTTACACAGCCAAATGGAAGCGTTTTTCGCTCTGGTGTGCAAAATCCTCTTTGAATCCCTTTTCCTGCCCACCAGATAAAGTTTTAGAGTACCTCTTAGACCTCTCAAATTCAGGTCTGCAATACTCTACAGTTAAGGTTCACCTTTGTGCCATTTCAGCTTATCATGAGCCAGTACTTTCCTTGTCACTGACTCAGTTACCTGTGGTTAAGAGGTTTCTTAAGGGAATTCTGCATACCAGACCTCCTATCAGACATCCAGTCACAGCCTGGGACTTTAATCTTGTGCTAGACATGCTCACTCTAAAACCTTTCGAGCCTCTAGCTACCTGTGAGCTAAAATTTCTCACTTGGAAGACAGCCTTCCTAATGGCCATTACCTTAGCCCACAGGGTCTCTGAGATACATGCCTTGGTCACAGACCCTCCGTATACTGTGTTTCATTAAGACAAAGTAGTCCTTAGAACCCATCCTAAGTTTCTCACTAAAGTTGTTTCAGAATTCCATCTAAACCAACCTTTGGTCCTGCCTACTTACTTTGTGAACTTCCAAAATGAAGGAGAGCGTTCTCTTCTTTCACTGGACGTCAAAAGAGCTTTGTGTTTCTATCTAGATAGAACAAAAGACTTTCACAAAGCTCAACAACTGTTTGTTTCCTTCAGCGAGACCCGGTTGGGTCAACCTGTCGATATCAGATGTATTTCAGCATGGCTGGTGGTATGCCTTCGCCACTGTTATTCCATGGCGCAGGTTAAGCTGGGGGGTAGATGTACGCTCACTCTGCTAGAGCAGTCGCGACATCCCTAGCAGAAATCCGCAACATGCTCATTGCAGGTATTTGCAATGCGGCTATCTGGAGCTCAGTGCATACTTTCGTCAAACACTATGCCCTGGATGTCCATGCCAGATGACATCTTTCTTTTGGCAGAATCATCCTTAATGGACTCCTGTCCTAAAACTGTGAGCTCTTGGTCTCTCCTGCCGCCCTCTTGGGGGATTATTAACTTGGTACTCTCCCATTAGTGTGAATGAGTGGTGGAGACTTATGTCCAGGAAGATATGGAAATTACATACCTACCGTAATTCTTGATCTTCTTGGAAGAGTCTCCACCACTCATTCACACGCCCACCCTCCATCCCCCAAGCTCACCTCTGTTGTTGGTCTTCATTCCCTCTGTCTTTAGGCTGTGAAGACTTCTTTGTTGTCCCTTTTTATACGGGTCGTCCGGAGTATCTTATGTCCAGTTTTTGGTTAGGCTATCCTTCTAGGTTAGTTATGCTGCACCTCCTCGGAAAAAAAGGTACTGAGGCGGTTGGAGGGTTGACACCAAGATAGCTATTACCGCACGAGCTGAGGTTCGGGGTGCCACTTCTCGCGGCTCTATCTCTTGCACCGACCATCTTGCAAAAAGTTTGCTCCCTCTGGGTCCTAGTGCCTCCGGCGCAGATCCCATTAGTGTGAATGAGTGGTGGAGACTCATCCAAGAAGATCAAGAATTACGGTAGGTACGTAATTTCCATTTCTTGGACCTTGCGCCAGACAGCCTGACATAGATGAAAAAAGCATTCCTGAGTGACAGCATTAGGAAATGCAGAGCTGAATGCTTTTGCTGCAGCTAACTCGAAATCAGTCATGATGCTGTGGGGCGCTAGTTCTGGGCACTGTAGTTTCAGTTGTGTGATGACCCTAGAATAACTGTTAAATGTTCAGTTAGTCATTAATACAAACATTGACGGAATGACAGCGGTGAATCTAACACCATGTATGGTGTACAGTTGAGCAAATAAGGTTGGCGTTGCTTTAAATGTTCAGTCAGCATACCAGTGGGGGGAACATTTCATGTAGTTCAAATTTCACTGTGTGGAAACAGAAGAAAACGCTCACTGTCTTTCTGCCCTGAATCGTGGAACAGGAAAAGATCACCCCAGTCTGTGTTACAATACTCAGGGGGAGTTAACAGCTCACTGAGTGTTGCAGGCTGGCTAGGAGCGACAGCAGCTGTTTGCCGTGCTCTTTGGGCGGTTCATTTTAAACTTGAAAAGGAAGGTAGCTTGCCACTAACTGACTGGCTGATGTCAGCGGTGGCACTTTCGACTACCTGTTGTGTAGTCTCCTGAGAGCTTGCGGCCTTCTGATTCATCTCATTAACTACTTTTCTAACAGCAGCATCAGCAGGGTGTGGAACATTGCTATGTTCCTCGATGAATTTCACAATATCATCAGATTCTGTGTGCACCTGTGCAGGACACCGAAATGCATTATACTGTATGCATTTCCAGTACTCTTTCAGCCCGTACTTGGCACTCCTTTCAGTACCCTTCATGACTGAGGAGCGGCTGCCCCCTGGTGCTCAGAACAAAATGCAGCAGCATGTCAGCTATACCTAGGTTTCAGAGCTCTACATTGGATCTTTATTTATATTACTGAATATGCATACAATCACAGAAGCTGTACATTGATTCGTTAGAATTGAATTAGATTTTAATCACAGCCTCACACAGGAGGAGCAGACATATTACTAATGTAATTGAAATTACATGGAGTAGATTTTGAAGGTAATGCGAGGAGAAATAGCAGCGCTCAAAAGTAAGAACAATGAGAATGCTTGCGCTGTGTTTTGTGCACGCTAAATGACTGCGCTGAATTTTACTGTGCTGAATTGACATGGAACCGTCTGGTGCTCAGGAGGAATGACAGTCTTCCTGTATGCACAAAAAGAAGCAGGCCTGTTCCCCCGGTCTCAATGGGGGACCCAGCGCTGCTCGACTTCGAGTTCTTCTTCCCAGCAGAAGAAGAAGAAACGGTACCACTCAAGGTTGCCCCTTGGTACATCTGCAAGAGAGTCTTCGGTAGTGGATAGTGGTGGCAGGCCAGCCCTGACACCGCCAGGGTTCCCGGTGGCCTCTGCTCTTAACAGCCGGGACTCTCGACACCAGAGTACCCCTTTGTCCTCTTGTGGGGTTTCCAGTGAGCAGTTTCATCACTGGGCCACTCTTATGGAGCAGTGGGTGTAGTGTCTGTCTCGTTTGTCCCTTCCGGTGGACCTAGTTCGGGGGCCCTTGGGTCTGGGAGCCACTGGACCATGATTGGGGCTTTTTGGGACAAGATGGGCATTCAGTGCTGATGACAGAATTTCCGCCCTCGCTGGTAATGCCCGTTCGATGTGCCATTCCCCCCTCACTCTGATTCTTCACATTGGCCCATACAGGCACTGCTTCCCTCCCCCTCTTTTTCCAGTTCTTGCAGTGGTTCTCGGACGTTGATGATTGGTTCTTTGGTGCTGCGTTCGGCGCCGGGTTCTTCAGTGCCATGTTTGGTGCTGGGTCCTTTGTTGCTGCGTCCAATGCTGGGCCCTACGGTGGCACGTGTGGTGCCAGGTCCTTCGGTGCCGTGTTCGGCAGCAGGTCCTTTGGTGCCACGCGTGGCATCATGTCCTTCGGTGCCACGCATGGCACCATGTCCTACATACCATGTGTGGCGCCAGACCCTTTGGTGCTGCATTTGGCACTGAGGTCTTCAACACCATTGACGGTTCCATTGTTGCCTGTCTACTCCTTGCCTAGGTTGGGCTTTGGCCTTGCAGGAGCTGCTCCTGATTTCTCCGGGGTAGAGGTACAGCATGAGTCTGACACCGAACTTATTTTATCTGACAAAGGTAAGGATGACTCTTTCTGTGACTCGGACGAGAAGCCATCTGTCCCAGCTGAACCCCTAGTTGCAGACCTTTCCTTCCAGTCTCTTCTTAAGAACCTGGGGACTACCCTGGCTCTGCAGACCTTCTCTGTTGACCCAGGTAGGCTTTTGCGCCTTGAGTTCCTTCATATTCTTAATGCTCCTATGAGTCTTGTGCCTCCTGTTCCCCCCTCCTTTGAGACTTTATCACAGGCAGTGTGGGAGAGGCCAGCTCTGATTTCTTCTATGGCCAGGTCCTTGGACAGGAAGTATACCTCTCCCAAGGACAGATCTTTCTTAGCATCGCAACCTATTGCAGATGGTTTGGTTGTCCTTGCAGAGAATGACAAGGCTGTTCTCCCTTAGGAATCTTCAGCACATCCTATCAATAAGGAATCTCGTAAGACTGACACCTTGGGGAAACAGGCTTTCGCAGCCACAACCCTGGGAATGCGTATTGCCAGTTTTCAGGGACACTTCTCCCAATATGAATATGTGAATCTCCCAGAGTCTGAGTCTACCGTGGAGCTTCTGCAAACTATTACCAGGGGCATAGAATTCAATAGTCATCAGCTGAAAGCTCCTACGGATGCCTATGACACTGCCGCTGCCGAATTTGTATGTGGCAGCACTCCTGGCTCAGAACATCAGGATTTCCTTCTGATGCTCAACAACAGGTTATAAATGTCCCTTTTGATGGTGCTTATCTGTTTGGCCCGCAAGTTAAGCAAGCACTAGAGGCTGCCCAGGAAACCAGGACTGCCATTAAAACAGCCAGGCCGGCTTCTTCAGCTCCCTAGAGGGGCAGGAACCATCAGGTTTTTTTTTGGAATAGACTGTCTTTTTGAGGAAGAGGACAAGGAACTTCTAAAAGGAACCAGCCTCCTCAGCCGCAAAAGAAAATGCAGCACAAGGCACAGGGCCTGAAAGCGTCCAGTGCCACCCTCTGAAAATCTGACCCCAGTCTTGCCTCAACTGCCCAAGGTTGACATTTCTGGGGCAGTGGGAGGTCGTCTGACTCAGTTTTACAACCAGTGGAAGTTCATCACCACGGACAAATGGGTCCTTGGGATTGTTCGAGAGGGTTACTCTCAATTTTGTGCAGAGATCCCTCCGGATCTTTCACCCAAGCGACAGCAGTCTGTCTGCCACTCAGTAAGACCTTCTCACTTCCGAGATACAGGGTCTTCTCAGAAACGGGGTACTAGAAGTTGTTCCCTGGGCAGAAAGGAAGACAGGTTTCTACTCACATTACTTTATGGTTTCAGAGAAGATAGGCGGCATGAGCCCAATTCTCGACCTCAGAAAGTTGAACAAGTTCTTATTCAGGAAGAGTTAAAGATGGTCTCCCTAGGAGCACTACCACCACCCCTTCATCAGTATGACTGGCTGGCATCCCTGGATATGCAAGATGCCTACCAGCACATTCCAGTACACCCAAGTCACCACAAGTACCTCTATTTCTTGGCCTTGGGTCAACATTGCCAATTCAGAGTCCTACCCTTTGGGTTCTTCTCGGCACCTTAAGTCCTTACAAAGTGTTTTGCAGTTCTCTCTGCACACCTCCAAAAGCTTGGCGTTCAAGTCTTTCCTTACCTGGACAATTGGCTTTTGGCAAGCCTGTCAAGGCAGGAGACACAGGAGGCAGTCTCCACGTCATCTCAGTCCCTCACCTCCATGGGATTTCTGCTAAACTGGGAGAAGTCTCAGCTTCAAGCCCCTCAGCAGCTCCTCTTTATAGAGGCCCTCCTTGACACTTCCAAGGTAAGGGCATTTCTCCCAGAGGACAGGAGGATCTACATTCTCCAAATGGCTTGCTTCATCAGAGAAAACAATCCTGTGGGAGCCCACTCCATGCAATGGATGTTGGGCCTCATGGCTTCTTCCGTTTTCACAGTGCCTCTGGCTGGATTGCACATGAGGACCACTCAGTGGATGGTCAGCACACAGTGGTCCCTAACAACACCTGCAATCTTACCCCATCAAAGTGACAGATCCTCTGAGGAGGTCACTTGCATGGTGGATTCAGGAGGACAACCTTCGGCAAGGTTTGCCCTTTGCCCCTCCAGAGTCTCAGATTACCATCTCCACGGATGCATCTCTGATAGGCTTGGGGGCTCACTGCCAAAAGTTCCACATTCAGGGAGTGTGGACTCAGGAGGAGTCTCATGTACACATCATTGTTCTGGAGATGAGACTGGTTGTGTACGCAGTTCAAGCCCTGAAAGATGTCCTCTGTCACAAAGTAATCCTTCTTCAGACAGACAGCAAGGCAGTGATGTATTACATCAACAAACAGGGGGAAGCCCACTCCTACCCATTGTGCAGAGAAGCCATGAGGGTATCAGAATGGTGCCTCGAACACAACACTTCAGGCAGTCTATCTGCCAGGAATTCAGAACAATCTGGTGGATCACCTCAGCAGAACAGAGGTGATCCTCACGAGTGGTCACTTGCACCAGACATTGTGCAGTTGCTCTTTGATGAGTGGGGTATTCCAGACGTGGACCTTTTTGCATCCCCATTCAACGCAAAACTGCCTCTATTCTGCTCCAGAAATCCAGAACCTGGTGTTCAAACAACATGAAGTCTTGCTATATTATGACAATTGCAGTATGACCGCAGGTTAGAACTGCTCCGGAGGTGAAATAGTTAACTTTCCATGCAGGCATGGAACTTAGAGCGCGAGCTCGGTTGAAAACTCTGTCTGTTGTGCTTCAAAGGTAAACTGTCAGATTCTTTACTCTACTCACTGAACAAGTCGCTCCGGAGATTTCTCCTTCTGCTCGGTTCATTTTGTCGGTTTAAAGTATTATTTTCGGTTTTAGCGAAATTAAACTGCAACCAGTCGGTTCAAGCTCTGTCTGTGGTAATGTAAGTAATAGATAGGTTTTACATTAGTTTTTTCTGTGTGGAACTTATAATTTGTTATCGGCTCGGTTTGAACCGATCAGGTTGTATTTAAATCTGCTAGCCCTTTTTTAGAGTGCGGTTCCTGGTTCTTATCGGTTCTAAAAAACAGTTTCATTACGGTTTTCCACGACCCGTGACATGGTTGGGAACCAATAAGGGTGTCTTGCTTGGTGGATTGCCATAAACGGGCAAGTTGGTTAGGCTGGCATTATGTCTGAGAAACCCAAAAGAAAAACCGGACCCACTGGGTTTCAACACTGTAGTGTTTGTGGGGAAGCTTTTGCTAAGGCTGACCCACACACCGCATGTGTCTATTGTCTGGGGTTTGACCACCTCAATTCAGACTGCCAGATTTGTCACAATTTCCCTGCTGCCACCATAGATAAGAGAGTTGGTAGGCTCAGGGAAAGGGAGGCCAAAAAGTCCGCTGACCTGGATGGCTAGCCCGGTTCGGTACCAACCGAACTGGAGGGAGTGCCCTCTGACCAGGGCGATACTTCCTCAGGCAAACGAAGAGCCGGTTCTGAGGAGCCGGTTCCATCAAAAAGGGCCAGAAAGTCAGATAGTTTACAGCCAAAAGTTCTCTCCCCAACTGCTGAGGAAATAGCTAAAGCAATTAAAATTGTCCAGTCTTTCTCTCTGGTTCCGACCGAACCGACACCTTCTGGTAAGCGTTCGGTTCGGCCGGTTCCACTGGTTCAAGATTATGATTTTGAGGATTTTTATGAACTGGGGGAGGGGGAAGAGGAATATGAGGAGAGTGAATATGGTTTTGAAGATCTGGATGTGCCCATTGATCCGGACATCTCTCCAGATAGACCCCTAGGGGGTTTCTCCTCCAAGACTTTCTGAGTCCCCTTCTCACATCATGTTTTATAAAAAAGTTGCTGAAACTCTCCAGCTCCCTGTTGAGGAAGCTGTTGATGACCAGGAGGAGCCAGACTATGTAGAAATGATGGATATTCCAGAGTCTAGGAGACTGTCTATTCCTTTGCATAAATCTTTTTGGAAACAGACAGTAAAAGTTTTAAAAACTCCTCACACTATACCTCCTGTGGATAAAAGGATGGACAAGAGGTATACCTTATCAGGCTCCGACACTGACTTCCTCACTCAGCAATGCAGCCATGTGGGGGTAGTGCAGGCTGCAGCCTGTGACAAGGCTAATATTCCCCTAACTTCACACCTCCCTGAGAAGGACTCCAGGAAGATTGATGCTATGGCAAAGAAACAGTACATGGCAGCATCTTTGGGGCTCAGACAAGCAAATTATATGGCTTATGCTGCTAGGTACCAGAAATCCAGATGGGATACTGTGCTGGCCCTAGCAAAACAAGTCCCTGACCAGCTTGCTAGGGAGCTGGAACAGGTGGCTATGGATGGTATTGAGGCATCCAAGGTGCAATTTCATGCTGCAGTGGACTCTAATGATGTTTCATCAAGAGTCATGGCTACATCTGTGGCACTTCGCAGGATGGCTTGGCTCAGATGTACTACCCTGTCTCAGGACACCCAGTCCAATGCCATGGATTTTCCTGTCGTGGGAAATTCTCTGTTTGGGGAGCAAACAGAGAATTACATGAAGAAAATGGATGAATATAGGACCACCTATAGGAGTGCACAGGCCAAGGAAAGGCAGGCCACCTCTCAAAAGCAGCTTCCTAGAGGCAGGGGCAGGCCTTTTCATAGGCCTTTTTACCAAGCCCAAGCTTCCTCCTCCTCCGCCTATGCTCAGAGGGGGTTCTTTAGAGGAAGAGACAGACGGGGTACAAGCAGGTCTGCTTCTACCCCTCAGCCCAAAGCCCCTGCCAAACAGGCACTCTGATGGGATTGCCAGGGCCGATTCTCCTCTACCTGTAGGGGGCAGGCTGGCTTACTTTGTCCAGGACTGGAAGTCTTTAACATCAGACAAGTGGGTCCTGGAAGTAGTAAGCCAGGGACTAGTTCTCAGTTTCAAAAAATTTCCAAAGCTGAGAACCAGATCTTTTCCACCTGCAACTCCATCAGAGGCTCTTGCCTTAGAGGCAGAGGTCTCTACCCTCCTGGCTCTCAGAGCTGTGGAAAGGGTTCCTCCCCTACACCAGGGCAAAGGTTTATACTCCAGGTACTTCCTTACCCCAAAAAAGACAGGAGAATGGCGGCCCATTCTGGATCTCAGATATTTAAACAAGCACCTTTTAAAGCCAAAGTTCAAAATGGTGACTCTGGGAATTATCCTACCCTCTCTAAGGCCAGGGGACTGGCTAGCTTCCCTGGACCTCAAGGATGCCTACTTCCATATTCCCATCAGAACTCCCATCAAAAGTACCTCGAGTTCGAGCTGCCCTCAGGCCACTACCAGTTCAGAGCAATGCCCTTCGGCCTCACTTCTGCCCCAAGGGTATTTACCAAATGTCTGGCAGTAGCAGTTGCCTACCTAAGAAGGCAAAAGATTGCCATCTTTCCTTACCTGGACGATTGGCTCATAGTAGGCCAGTCCCCAGACCAGGTCAAATTAAATCTCCAGATAACGCAGCAACTGCTTACCCCTCTAGGTTTCCTTCTGAATCTCTCAAAGTCAGTTCTGGAGCCTGTCCAGCTTCTGACCTTAATAGGCGCAGAGCTGAACACACAGGAAGCCAGGGCTTTCCTTCCGCTAGACAGGACAAAGACCCTGGTCTCCCTGGCCTCCTCATTTACCCTGCAGGTCTCCCGGCCAGCAAGGCACTTTCTGCAGCTCCTAGGGCACATGGCTGCTTCCACAGCGGTTGTGCAGGGAGCAAGATTTCAGATGAGGGACATCCAGTTCCATTTGAGAGCCTTTTGGTCTCAAAGAAGGATCCTCTTACCAAGTTGATCCCAGTAACTTGAACCCTGATCCAAGCCCTACAGTGGTGGCAGGATCAGACCAACCTGAGACAAGGGGTTCCTTTTGTCACTCAGTCTCATTCTCTAATCCTTACTACAGATGCGTCCCTCTTGGGCTGGGGAGCTCACATGGGCGACCTCACCACCAGGGTCTGTGGTCTCCCCAGGAATCCCTGCTCCCATCAACCTGTTGGAGCTCAGAGCAGTTTTCTAGCACTTCAAGTTTTTTCCAAATCTGTTCTGAACAAGAGTATTCAGGTCAGAACAGACAACACCACTACATGTGGTACATCAACAACAAGGGGACTTCGGTCTACGACCTTGTGCACAGCGATGAGATTGTGGTCTCTGGCTTACTCCCTGAACACCTCTCTTATGGCAGTTCACCTCCCAGGCAAGGACAATGTCCTGGCAGATGCTCTCAGCAGGATTTCCCAGGGCCACCACGAATGGTCACTGGATCCCCTGGTCTTGGGAGTAGTATTTGCCAGATGGGGCACCCCGCAGATAGATCTTTTTGCAGCCCCAGACAATCACCAACTTCCTCTTTTTTGCTGCAGGCCCCCAGTGTTGGGCTCTCTCCCGCTGGATGCCTTAGCCCTCAATTGGGAGGGAAAGTTTCTCTATACCTTCCCCCCTTTCCTCTCCTGTTCAAAGTGCTAGTCAAAATCAGATCCCAATCCTGCAAGGTCATTCTGATAGCTTCGGATTGGGCCAGACAGCCCTGGTATCCACTCCTGCTGTCCTTAGCAGTCCATCCTCCCCTGTGCCTTCCCAAGAATCACAATCTGTTAACCTGTGCCCAGGGAAGGGTCTGGTACCGAATCTCAAATCTTTCAATCTCAAGGCTTGGTTCTTGAAGAGTTAGAGTTTGCTGATTTACACCTTTCCCAAGGTGTAATGGATATATTGAAGGCCTCAAGGAAGCCTTCCACCAGGGCTACTTACAATTCCAAATGGAAAAGGTTTTCCATATGGTGCTCGGAAAAGGATATTTCCCCAGTCTCTGCTGATCTACCCACAGTCCTGGATTATATGGTCCACCTGAATTGTTTGGGGCTGAGACCAGCTACCCTCAAGGTGCACTTGGCAGCTGTGTCTGCTTTTATTTCAGCAGGTAAATCCTCTTCTCTTTCAGCTCATCCCGTATTTTCCAAGTTTTTAAGGGGTTGTTGCACCAACCCTCCATTCAGAGATCCTGCCCTGCCTGGGATCTTAATGTTTGCATTGCTCAACTTATGCAACCTTCTGAGCCCTTGTCTTCCAGCTGAGCTCAAGTACTTGACTTGGAAAACTGTGTTTCTGGTAGCCACCACCTCTGCCAGACGCATAAGTGAATTACAAGCGTTGTCAGTGGAGCAGGAGTTTATCTCTTTCCACAGAGATAAGGTGGTCCTTCGGACTAACAGAAAGTTCCTGCCTAAGGTGGTTTCAGATTTCCACCTTAATCAATCTATTTCTCTTCCAGTGTACTTCACTGACCACTCCTCCTCTGGGGAGAGGAGGCTGCACAGCCTAGATGTGAAGAGAGCCCTTAGTTACTACATAGAGCGTACCAAGGGTCATAGGTTTGACTCCCTCCAACTGTTCCTTACCTATGGCGAAGTTGGGAAAGGGAAGCCAGCCACTAAAAGATCCATTGCCAGGTGGATTGTCTCTTGTATCCAATTCTGCTACGAGAAGTTGGGTAAAGTTCCTCCCTCAGGCCTGAGGGCTCACTCTACCAGTGGTGCAGCTGCTTCTCTGGCTGCTGCCAGAGACATTCCTATTCTAGAAATATGTCAAGCAGCTACCTGGAAAACAGTTCACACTTTTACCAAGCATTACTCCTTGGACATCCAGGCTAGGAGTGATGCTCGGTTTGGCACAGCCATGCTTCAGAGCCTATTTCCTAAGTAGGTTCTGTCCCTCCTCCATGGGGGTACTGCTGTGTAGTCTGCAATTGTCATAATATAGCAAGACTTCATGTTGTTTGAAGAAAAATTACTCACCTTAGTAATGTTGTTTCTTCTAATGGAGTCTTGCTATGTTATACTCCCTCCCTGCCTGCCCCTCTCAGAACCTCTGTTTTGGGATATGGGTGGGCAGTACAGGGTTGGCACTTTTTTGATGCCCACCTTGTTGTTTTCACCTAATTTTTTGGGGTGAATTGGTGTTGTGTTTTTGCATTTTTTGGGTCTCCTGACTTGAGTCTTTGTTTTAGACCAAAAAATGAGTGTTTATGTTAGTAGCCAGTTGGCTAGTGTAGGTTTACAGCTTCCACACAGAACCTTAGTGAGTTTTAGCTCGTAAAGATCTGACAGTTTACCTTTGAAGCACAACAGACAGAGTTTTCAACTGAGCTCGCGCTCTAAGTTCCATGCCTGCATGGAAAGTTAACTATTTCACCTCCGGAGCAGTTCTAACCTGCGGTCATACTGCAATTGTCACAATATAGCGAGACTCCATTAGAAGAAACATTACTAAAGTGAGTAATTTTTTCTTTTCTGTCAGGCTGCATTCAGACTGCAGTGGACAAAACGTTTTCTGTATGTATTCCCCCCGCTAACCCTAGTTCAGAAGGTGTTGCTCAGACTAGAGGCATGGGGGGGGGGATAATTTTAATTGCACCATATTGGCCTCAATGGATCTTGTTTCTTTTAATCAACAAATTGTCAAAGGGCCCTCCGAGGCAACTGCCTCTACGAATGGACCTCCTGACACAGGGATCTCTGGTTGATCCCTATCTGCACTCCCTTCATCTCCATGCCTGGCTCCTGAGGAGATAGAAGTGGGCAGGTTCAACATTTCCCATAGAATCTCACAGATTCTCTTGGCAGCACATAAGCCTTCCACCAGGAAGACTTACACTGCTACATGGAAGCGTTTCTCGCTGTGGTGTGCTAAGATCCCTCTTGATAAATTCTGATGCCCACCAAATAAAGTGTTGGAATACCTGTTAGACCTTTTAGATGCAGGACTGCAGTATTCAGTGGTCAAGGTATATCTCTGTGTGCTTTCTGCCTATCATGAGCAAGTCCAGAATATGTCTTTGGCTCAGCTGTCTTTATTCAAGAGATTCCTTAAAGGCATTCTGTACACAAGGCCTCCAGTTAGGAAGCCGGTTGTGGCATGAGATATTAATCTCGTGCTTGTTATGCTCACTCGTAAACCTTTTGAGCCTCTAGCCACGTGTGAGTTGAAGTTCCTGACCTGGAAAGCCACCTTTCTGGTGGCCATCATTTCTGCTCATAGGGTTTCTGAAATACATGCCCTAGTCACAGACCCTCCGTACATGTCTTTTACAAAGACAAAGTGGTTCTCCGTACTCACCCAAAGTTCCTACCCAAGGTGGTTTTGGACTTCCACCTCAACTAGTCCTTGATTCTGCCTACTTGTTCGCTAACTTCCAGAATGAAGGGGAACAAACCCTTCATTCCCTGGATGTCAAGAGAACCATACAGTTCTACATATATAGGACTGAGGACATCCGTCAAATGAAGCAACTCTTTGTGTCTTTCAATATGGCCCGACTGGGTCGGCCGGTATCCATCAGATGCATTTCTGCTTGGATAGTGGCATGCCTTCATCATTGCTATTCTGTTTTGCAGGTCAAGTTGGAAGGCCAGGTGCACGCCCACTCAACTAGAGCAGTTGCTGTGTCCCTGGTGGAGATACGCTTGGTTCCCATTACTGAGATTTGCAAAGCTGCAACTTGGAGCTCAGTACATACCTTTGTGAAGCACTATGTTCTGGATGTCCATGCTAGATATCATGCTTCCTTAGGCTGGACAGTCCTTAATGGAATTCTGTTCTGAGTGAGCTCTGTCTCCTGCCGCCCTGCTCGGGGGATTGGTTTAGCTTGGTACTCTAACCCAGAAGTATGAATAAATGGTGACAACTTTAAGTCCAGGAAGTTATGAAAATGATATACCTACCGTTAATTCTTGATTTTCTTGGACAAGTCTTCCCGTTTATTCATACGATCATCCACCACCCCCTGGGCTCACTCATTTTATTCCTGGTCTTCACTCCCTTGTTGGTTTGGGCTGTGAAGACATTGTTTAAATTGACCCTTCTTATATGGGTCAAAAAGAGCTATCTTATGCCCATTAGGTTTAGGTATTTCTTAGTTTTATTACCCTGTACCTCCTCAGTAAAAAAGGTACTGAGGTGATTGGAGGGTTGATTCTGAGGTAGCCTACACAGGCGCAAGCTAATCTCACAGTGCCATGCATGCGCTGTCCTACCATGGCGCCAGCCCTCCTGAAGATGTTTGGCTCCTGCAGGATCCTAGTGCCTCCAGCTTGTACCCAGAAGTATGAATAAATGGTGAAGACTAGTCCAAGAAAATTAAGAATTACTATAGGCACGTAATTTTCATTTTTTGTAGGGAAAAAGCAAATCTTCCCCTTGTCAATCTTCACCATTCATTACTGCTGGGTGTAGCCGGAGGCACGTACCTGCCACGGGAGCTTTTTTTTTTGGAGAGAGAGGAGGCGTACTGCGTGGGGCAGGCAGGTTGGCTGTTAGGCACTGCAGACTCCTTCTCCATCCCAATTCTGTTTCTCCCGCCATCAAGATCGCACCTGCTGCACGGGTAAGAATTGCCGTCGCCGATTTCTTATCCTCTATCCCAGTTCAGAGTTCTCCCGACTCTGTTGGAAGACCGGTAAGACTGTTTCATTATTTTCCAGTAGTGCCAGGTGCTGTTGCTATAGATCTTCCTGGACTAAGTCTCCATCACTCATTCACACTACTAGTGGGATAGCGCTGGAGGCACTAAGACCAAGCGGGAGCCTAAAATTTTCAGAAGGGTCGGTGCCGAGACAGGACCACACTGACGCGGCACCGAGAGACTAGCTCGCACCTGTGTATTCTATCTCGGCGTCGACCCTCCACCCGCCTCAGTTCCTTTTCTTCCGCCGTCGAGTGCGCTTGGATGTCGACATCGCTCGTCTGCTGGAGTCTAAGATCTTATCTGTGTCAATCTTCACCATTCATCACTATTTGGGTATAGCTCACTGGAGCAAGGACCCCGCGGGAGACTTTTTTTTTTTTTCCTATGGGAGGAGTCGACGTCGGGCTGGCGCCGCCCTCGAGGCCGGCGTTCTTTGTGGCGCTCGAGGGTTGGCAGTTAGCCTTTGTCGACTCCGCCCCAGCCCAGCTCTTTCTCTCCTGCCATCGAGTGAGGATCCTGCTTGTGAGACCAAGAGAAAATTTGCAGCCTAAGTCCGTCGTGTGTATATTGCCTTGGTTCTGACCATCTGTTCAGCGTTGCTTCTTCGACTCCGGTAAGATCTTTCCTTTTTGTTAAAAGTGGCATTGAGTACTGTGTTTGGTTTAATTTTTCGTCCGGTCATGTCTCGTCCAGGGGGCAAGAAGGCGTTGAAGGCGGGGTGGTCCCCCATGCATCGGTGCCCCTGTGGCAGCCTTTACTCCATTACAGACCAGCATGACTGTTGCCTCTCCTGCCTCGGCCCCTGACACGATATGGATAACTGTGATGTCTGCTTCTCCATGGACCACCATGTCCTTGAGATTCACGCGTGGAAAGTCGGATGTGCGCTGCTGACTTTCGGAGGACGGATTCGCAGTCATCAAGCCAAGGTCAGGACTCTCTGCTCTTTCTCAGGGTCCCCTCCCGGTCCTATACGTCCCGCGGAGGAGGGAACCCCCGCCTCATCTAGCCTTGCCATGGCGGGGGTTTCTTCCACGGTGCCGGAGGCCCAGGCTAACTCTCTTGGGGGTCAGTTGGGAGGCACTGTCCTGGCAGTCGCTACTTCGGTAGTGAAGGCTCCCTCTGTGTTGCGTTCTGGGTCCCTCGGGACTGGACCGGCACCATCTTCTGCACCGTTCTCCAGTGTCGCTTCGGGCCTGGAGCCATTCATGGCACCATCGGCTTGGAGAGCGATGCCACGGTCGGCGTCGGGCATGTCCTCAGTGCTGTCGTCGTCCCTGATTTTGCTCGTGGTGTCAGGACTTCTGGCAGCGTTGTGGTTGGTTGTTGGGAGTTTTCTGGGCATGGTTCTAGTCTTGGCACACCACTGGTGACGCTGAGACAGGCCGGTGCCGTCTCTGCCCCCAGTGTCGCCTGCGGCGCCGGGGACCGAGTTGGCGCCACGGTCGGCATCGATCCTGGCTTCGGTGCCACTTGTGGCACCAGGGTTGTGTGCAGCACCAGGCTCGGCACCGGGTCTGCCTTCGGTGTCACTCGTGGCACTTAGGTAGTTGCCGGCGCAGTGCCGCTTCAGATTTGGCTGTCAGCAGTGCCAGGGACCAGTGTGGAGCCGTGCTTGGGGTCGTGCCCCACT
This sequence comes from Neoceratodus forsteri, assembly GCA_016271365.2. Taxonomy (NCBI): domain Eukaryota; kingdom Metazoa; phylum Chordata; order Ceratodontiformes; family Ceratodontidae; genus Neoceratodus; species Neoceratodus forsteri. The sequence goes on along the minus strand of CM028129.1, from coordinate 211,617,180 downwards.
CCGGCGTCATTTGTGGCACCGGGGGCGGTGTTGGCACCGGGCGTGGAGCTGTACTGTCCTCTGCTGCTATTGGGGTTTTGAAGTTCAGGGTACCCGACCTCGGGGCCTGGGAACTGGAGGAGCCCGTGGAGTGGTCTGGCATCGGACCTTGGAGTCTTCCTCTTCAGAAGCGGATTCTGGGTCTGATCCGGACTGGCTTCCGGATTCCTCAGGGTCTTCGGATCCTTCTATCTCCAGCACCTCGGCCCCCACTCTCCCCCCTCCTGCAGTTCAGCTTTCACCGGTGGACCTCAGGGTCAGGGGGTCTGACCAGCCAGCGATGGTCCCTATGGCTACCACTGGGCAGCCTGAGATCTCTAGTGAGGCTGTTGCTTCAGTTGGGGTTCCCCCCCCTTGACTTGTTTGGACAGTCCAAGTTTGGGGCAGCCGGGAGCACATCAGGAGGGGGAGGATACAGTTCCCTGGGTGGACTCCTTGGAGCCTACTCAGGGATGCCAGCTGCCTTAGTCAGTGGTAAAGAGGACGAGGTCCCTCTCTGACTCTGAAGGGTTGAGAAGTAGAGGGGTAGCGCAGCGAGCTCTTCCTGGATTCAGGCCGGGTCCTGAAAGGAGCCGTAGTGCAGGCCCTTACCTTTCCCTAACGGAGTCCGGGAGGGGGACTTCTACTTCTGAGGTTGAGGCCGTCCTTCTGGACTCACACGGTCCCGGTCACCTCTTGGGGGGATTTCTTCCTTGGGGCACAGCTCTGACCGTTCCGATCCGGTTGAACAGCTGTTAGCTGCAGCGGCTTTGGGTTCCCCCTTCCTTTGAAGGGTTTCCTGTTGGCCTCCCTGCCCCAACAGAGACCGTTCTTCTGTTGCCAGGAGCCTGCCCTCCAAGCCTCTGTCTCCATCCCCGATAGTCCCAGGTATTTCGGGCCTTCGCAGACCTCTTACTTGGGAGCAATTCAGAGGTTCGGCTGCATTTTTTCCCACCTAACTCCATGCCCAGGACCAGCAGGTTTTTCACCATGCCACGTGCAGCCGACCCCTGAACTGTGGAGCTCGTCTTCCTCCTCTTCTCCCTCTATTGAGGGAGAGGAACCATCGGTCCATATATCCCCTGCATCTGATCTCTCTTCCTATCAGCGCTTCCTTGTGAGGATGTTGGATGAGCTCCACCTGACCCCGTACATGTAAGCAATCTCGAGCATGTGATGCATGCCTTCTTGGGTGAATTCAGTGCGGCCCACTTGGTGGTCCCCGCCTGGCCGATTCCTTATCAGGAAGCGTCGCATCGGCTCTGGCTTCCTCTCTTCTCCACTGTTCCAACCCCAAGGGACTTAAGCCAGCGGTATTGCGCTCCCCACTGGGTCTCCAGGTTCTCTGCCTCAATTCCCTTCGGGGTTGACCTCCCTGGACACCGTCTCTGGGCCTCGCACCCCCTACCATGACCGCCCTCCAGATTCGGACTCTGTGGACTTCGATTTCTGGGGGAGACAAGTATTCTACTCTGCACGGATCTCCCTTTCAGTTGCTGCACATCAGGCCTACTTTGCAGCCTATGACAGGTTCTTGTGGTCCAGGCTAGGACAGCTCCTAGCTTTGATGCCTGATTCGGAGGAAACCAGGCAAGCCATCGCCCTGTCTGCACGGGGCCTGGAGCTAGCAGGGCACCAAGCAAGGGCATCTTATGATGCCAATAAGGTAGCTTCCAGAGTGGTAGGGACAGCGATCTGCCTTCGGTGGACGACATGGCTTCGCCTATCCCAGTTGTCACCCCTGGCCCGGCATAGGGTGATTTACTCCGCCTACTGGAGAACCCACCTCTTCTTCCGCCAAGTGAGACGGCGACTTTCGGGGCGCCTTCCTTCCCCCACTGGGGGGATCCTCATCTCACCCGGACCAGTCTCAGGCCTCTCTAGGCCTGTAAGGGTTCTCTCCTTCAGTGTCTCACCCACTGGAGGCTAAGGGACCTGGTCCCTTAGGGTGTTCTGGGTACCCCCCCTTTTTTCGGGGGGGGGGGCTCGGTACTCACCCAAATAGTGATGAATGGTGAAGACTGACACAGATAAGATACGAAAATTACGTACCTACCATAATATTTGATCTTTCTGTGTATCTTCACCATTCATCACTAAATCTCACCCTCCGTCCCCCGGGGCCTCAGTCTCTGGACTCCTCCCCTCTCCCGTGTGTATCTTTCTCCCTCCCTCCTCTTCCTAGTATGTAGGCAGGAGGGGGTTGTGGAGACACACGTGTGTATACCTTTACTTTTCTGAGTTTGGAGGAAGCTTCTCCATCCTTTCCCCCTTCAGAGGGATCTTGGAGAGTGGATAGGGTCTCTTTCCCCCATTCTATATTTTAGTTTTTTTTTTTAGTGACCTCAATTTAAGGCCACCTTGCTTTTTCTAACCTATGGTTGTTTAAAAAAAAAAAACATTAATTGGTGAGAGGGGGAAGAGGTGGAACGCAACCTCAGCTTGCACTCCTCCTAGGTGGTCTTCTGACCCTCGCTGCAGGTTTTCTCTTGCAGCTGGCTTTCATAGTCCAGGTCTGGACCTTAATCCAAAAAAAAAAACGTTGTGCATCTCTGTTCTGAGGTTGTGTTGCTTGTTTTCCCCCCTTCCTCCTCACTTCCTTTCCATCGCTCTCTTATCCTTCTTGTCCTTCCAGAGATTGGGGCCCCTCTTTCTCTCCCCAATTTCCCTTTCTAAGTTTTCCTTCCTCTGTCGCCTCAGTCATTTATTTCTCCTATTGGTTTATTCTTCTTTTCCTTTTATCTATCCCTTGGGCTGTCTTGCCTCATCCCACCCTCCCTTCCATACACTCTCCGGTGTGTCAGAACTGGGGCTGGGCGGAGTTGACAACGGCTAACTGCCAACCCTCGAGCGCAACGTAGAACACTGGCCTCGAGAGCGGCACCTCAACTCCTCCCATAAAAAAAAAAAAAGTCTCCCGCGGGGTCCTAGCTCCGGTGAGCTATACCCAAATAGTGATGAATGGTGAAGATACACAGAAAGATCAACAATTACGGTAGGTACATAATTTTCATTTTTCGTCTATACGACAGCAGCTTTAGCATTTAATTTTATATTTTAAGTAGTAGTTTCTTATTTCAAACAACATGAAGTCTTGCTGTATTCTAACATATTGCAGTTAGCCCCAGCACTTGAACTGCCCCGGAGATGAAAGAGTTAACTTTATGCAGAAGCATAGAACGTTGAGCTTGAGCTCGGTTCAAACCACTGTCTGCTGCACTTGAATTGTAACCATCAGATTCTTTACTCCGCCTAACTGAACAGTCGCTCCGGAGTTTTCTCTTCGCTTGTCGGTTCGGTAAAGTAAATCGACGGTTTAAACCATGAGATTTTCTCTCATTTTCTCGGTTCAGATCCCTGTCTGTGGTACAGTAAGTGTTATAGGTAGTGGACTGTAGAGTTTTGAGAGTTTTTTCGGAGAAAATTGTAAACTTTGTTTCTTGCGGTCGGTTCGGCTAAACTGATCATTTGTTCTTTTCTGTATACTTGTGGTGATTCCGGTGCCTATCAGTTCTTAAAACACATTTTTGTTTTTTTTCCAAGACCCGTGACCCGGTGAGGAACCGATAAGTTAGTCTTACCTGGCCTGAAGCCATGTAAAGGGTAAGTTTGTTTATTTGTTTGTGGCCATGTCTGAAAAACCCAGAAAGAAAACCGGCCCACTGGGTTTCAGCACTGTAGTGTGTGTGGGGAGGCCTTTGCTAAGGCTGATCCCCACACCACCTGTGTATATTGTCTGGGGTTTCACCACCTCAATTCAGACTGCCAAATTTGTAAACACTTCCCTAAGGCCACCCTAGATAAACGGTTGGGTAGGCTTAGGGATAAGGAGGCCGAGAAGTCCGCTGACACGGTTGGCCAGCCCGGTTTGGTTCCGACCGAACCTGAGGGAGTGCCCTCTGACCAGGGCCATACTTCCTCGGGCAAGAAGAAAACTGACTCTGAGGGGTCGGTTTCTTCAAAAAAGAGGAAAAAGGAGAACTTGATCGGTTTGGATCCTGAATCTCTTCATCCGACAGCCAATGAAATTGCCTGGGTGATTAGTATTGTAGAATCGCTCCGTCCGGTTCCGACTGAACCGGCCTCTACCGGTAGGCGCCCGGTTCAGTTGGTTCCTCCGGTTACAGATTATTTTCTGGAGGAATATTATATGACTCGGAATGGGAGGGGGAAGTTGAAGAGGATGAAGAAGACGAGTATGATGGTGGGGAAGGTCTGGATGATCCTATTGAACCGGACATCTCCCCAGACAGACCTTCTGGAGTTTCCCCTCCTACACTTTCTGAGTCCCCTTCCCACTTTATGTTTTACAAGAAAGTGGCTAAGACCCTCCAGCTCCCTGTGGATGAAGCTGTGGAGGAGGAAGAGACTGATTTTGTTGAGATGATGGACATCCCAGAGTCCAAAAGGCTGATCTATTCCCTTGCATAAATCTTTTGGGAAACAGACACATAAACTTTTAAAGACCCCTAATTCTCTGCCTCCAGTGGACAAATGTATGGACAGGAGGTATATGCTGTCAGGCTCAAGTTCGGAGTTTCTATATCAGCATTGCAGCCATGTTGGGGTAGTACAGGCTGCAGCCTGTGATAAGGCTGGCATTCCCTTGGCTTCACACCCCCCGGATAAGGACTCCAGGAAGATAGAAGCCATGGCCAAGAAGCAGTATTTGACATCTTCCTTGGGACTCAGACAGGCTAACTACATGGCCTATGTAGCCAGATTCCAAAAGTCCAGGTGGGAGTCTGTTTTGGAACTGGCTAAGCAGGCCTCCCCCCAGCTGGCCAAGGAGCTGGAGGAGGTGGCTGCTGATGGGATTGAGGCATCTAGAATCCAATTTCATGCTGCTGTCGACTCCAGTGATTTGTCATCTAGAGTCATGGCTACATCTGTTGCTCTGCGGAGAATGGCTTGGCTCAGATGTACTAGCCTATCACAGGATACCCAGGCTAAGGCCATGGATTTCCCTGTTGTAGGTAATTCTCTGTTTGGGAGCAGACAGAGAATTACATGAAAAAGATGGATGAATACAGGACCACCTATAGGAGTGCTCAAGCCAAAGAAAGGCAAACTACTCCTCAGAGGCAGCAGTCTAGGGGCAGGGGCAGGCCTTTTCAAAGGTCTTTCTTCCAAGCTCAGGCCTCCTCTCCTTTTGCTCAGAGGGGGTTCTTTAGAGGGAGAGGTAGAAGGGATATGAGCAGAGCTGCATCCTCCTCTCAGCTCAGGGCCCCTGCCAAGCAGACACCCTGATGTGTCAGCCTGGGTCGACTCCCCCATTCCTGTAGGAGGCAGGCTGGCTTACTACTTCCAGGACTGGAAGTCTCTTACCTCAGACAAGTGGGTCCTGGAGGTAGTAAGCCAGAGACTGGCTCTCAGCTTCAAAAGTTTCCAAAGCTGAGAGCCAGATCTTTTCCACCTGCAAACATCTCCGAAACCGTTGCCCTAGAGGCAGAGGTTTCATCTCTTCTGGCCTTAAGGGCCATAGAGAGAGTTCCTACAATCCACAGGGGCAAAGGTCTGTACACCAGGTACTTCCTTACCCCAAAGAAAACAGGGGAGTGGCGGGCCATCCTAGACTTAAGATACCTGAACAAACATCTCTTAAAACCAAAGTTCAAAATGGTGACTCTGGGAATAATTCTTCCCTCTCTAAGACCAGGGGACTGGCTAGCCTCCCTGGACCTAAAGGATGCCTACTTTCACATTCCCATCAGGTGCTCCCACAGAAAGTACCTCAGGTTCAAACTGCCTTCAGGCCATTACCAGTTCAAAGCAATGCCCGTTGGCCTAACATCAGCTCCAAGGGTGTTCACAAAATGCCTGGCAGTAGTAGTAATGGCATTCCTAAGGAGAAAAAATATCTCTATTTTTCCTTACCTAGACGATTGGCTCATAGTGGGCCAGTCTCCAGACCAAGTCAAGTCAGATCTGAAAGTGACCCAGCAAGTGCTCAGTTCTCTAGGTTTCCTTCTCAATCTTTTCAAGTCCGTTCTCGAGCCAGTACAATTTTTGACTTTCATAGGGGTGGAACTAGACACGGTCAAAGCAAAGGCTTTTCTTCCTTTGGCAAGGGTGAAGGCCATTTTGGAGCTGGCCTCTTCTTTCCACCCTCTGGTGTCTTGACCAGCAAGACATTTTCTTCAGTTACTGGGCCACATGGCAGCTTCCACTGCAGTGGTCCAAGGGGCCAGATTTCAGATGAGGGACATTCAGTTTCATCTGAGGGCTTTTTGGTCCCAGAAAAAAGATCCTCTGACCAAGTTGATTCCAGTGACTCAGACTCTAATCCAGGCTCTTCACTGGTGGCAGGATCAGCACAATCTCAGACAAGGGGTCCCATTCATTTCTCAGTCTCATTCTGTGGTTCTGACCACAGATGCCTCTCTCCTGGGTTGGGGGGCCCACTTAAGGGCTCTCACTGCTCAGGGAGTGTGGTCCCCTAAGGAGTCTCTTCTCCACATCAATCTTCTGGCACTGAGGGCAGTGTACCTGGCTCTACAGGCTATCTCACAATCAGTGAAGAACAAGGTGGTTCAGGTCAGGACAGACAGCACCATCACCATGTGGTACATCAACAAGCAGGGAGGCACATGATCTACGGCCTTGTGCACGGAAGCCATGAAAATATGGTCGATGGCTTACTCCCTTCAGGCCTCTCTGGTAGCAGTTTACCTCCCAGGAAAGGACAATGTGCTAGCAGATGCATTGAGCAGGATTTCCCAGGGCCATCACGAATGGTCCTTGCATCCCCTAGTGCTGAAAGTGATTTTTTCAAGATGGTGTACTCCAGAGATAGATTTCTTTGCAGCCCCAGACAATCACCAACTTCCTCTGTTTTGTTGCAGACCCCCAGTCTTGGGCTCAGTCCCCCTGGATGCTCTGGTTCTAGATTGAAAAGGGAAATTTCTGTATGCTTTCCCTCCGTTTCCTCTGATGTTCAAGGTCTTGGTCAAGATAAGGTCACAATCTTGCAAAGTGATCCTGATTGCTCTAGATTGGGCCAGGCAGCCTTGGTATTCTCTCTTGCTGTCCCTAGCAGTCCATCTTCCCCTGCTCCTTCCTAGGAATCACAATCTGTTAACCTCCTCTCAGGGGAGGATTTGGTATCCCAACCTCCTGTCTCTCAATCTCAAGGCATGGCTCTTGAAGAGTTAGAGTATGCAGGTTTGCACCTGTCTCAAGCAGTTCTGGACATTCTCTAAGGCTGTCGAAAACCTTCCACCAGGAAAACTTATAATTCTAAGTGGTAGAGATTCAGTATTTGGTGTTCCAAGAAGCATATACCTCCAGATACTGCTGAATTGTTTACAGTTCTGGACTACATGGTTCACCTCAATGGCCTAGGCCTCAGGCCAGCTAACCTCAAAGTACATTTGTCAGCTGTTTCTGTTTTTTTGTCTATAGGGAAACCTTCTTCACTGGCATCTCATCCTGTTTTCTGTAAATTTTTCAAGGGATTGCTTCATACCAATCCCCCATTTAGGGACCCTTCCCCTGCTTGGGACCTTAATGTTTGCATTGCCAGCTTATGCAACCCTTTTGAACCTTTGTCTTCAGCAGAACTTAAGTACTTGACTTGGAAGACTGTGTTTCTGGTAGCTATTACCTCTGTCAGACGTATCAGTGAGTTGCAAGCTCTGTCAGTGGAGCATGATTTTATCTCATTCCATAGAGATAAGGTGGTCCTTAGAACCAATAGGAGGTTCTTGCCTAAAGTGGTTTCGGATTTTCATTTGAACCAGTCTGTGTCTCTCCCTATATTCTTCACTGATCAGTCTTCCTCAGGGGAAGGAAGACTACACAGTTTGGATGTTAAGAGGGCCCTTAGCTACTACATTGAGCGTACTAAGGTCCACAGGTTTGACTACCTTCAGTTGTTCCTCACTTATGGGGAAGTGGGTAAGGGTAAGCCTCCCACTAAGAGAACTATTGCCAGGTGGATTGTCTCTTGTATACAATTCTGCCATGAAAAGCTAGGCAAAATACCACCCTCGGGCTTGAGGGCTCATTCGACTAGAGGTACAGCTGCTTCCCTGGCTGCTGCCAGGGATATTCCTTTGTTAGAGATTTGCAAAGCAGCCACCTGGAAAACAGTCCATACATTCAACAAGCACTACTCTCTGGATATCCAGGCTAGGAGTAATGCTAAGTTTGGTACAGCAGTGCTGCAGAGCCTATTCCCAAAATAGGTTTGAATCCCTCATCCACGGAGGTACTGCTTGGCAGTCTGCAATATGTCAGAATACAGCAAGATTTCATGTTGTTTGAAGAAAAAATTACTCACCTTAGTAATTGTGTTTCTTCTAATGGAGTCTTGCTGTATTCTGACCTCCCTCCCTGCCTCCCCTCTCAGAACCTGTTTTTTTGGGAAGTGAGTTGGCAGTTACAGTGCTGCACCCCAGAGGTGCACTAGTTTCTGTTGTGTTGGCTTTACTTTTGTTAAGTTATTTAAGTTCACTACCTGGTATTTTGTTTTTGGGTTTCTCGACTTGAGTCTTTTGGGGATCCAAAACAACTTAGTTGCCTTTTGGCTAATGGTTTTTACAATTTCCTCTTTTAGAGTGTAGCTAGTTAGTAGTAGCTTGTAAGAATCTGACGGTTACACTTCAAGTGCAGCAGACAGTGGTTTGAACCGAGCTCGAGCTCAAAGTTCTATGTGTCTGCATAGAATTAACTCTTTCATCTCCGGGGCAGTTCAAGTGCTGGGGCTAACTGCAGTATGTCAGAATACAGCAAGACTCCATTAGAAGAAACACAATTACTAAGGTGAGTATTTTTTTCTTTACGAACAAGAAAAGAATATTATGAAGAAGAAAAAGAAATTCTTTCCTGCCATCAATGGAGTCGTCCTTAGATAGTAGCGGTGACGGTAGGAGGACTTCGTTTGAAAGTTTTTATGGCAGAGGGGCTGTGTCCAGTCCGCTGCCTTTAACTAATGGGGGGGTCCGACTACGGACAGTCCTATGCTGGGGGGGACAGTCCACCGAAGCACAAATCTAGCGGTTCCGGGGATCCGGCTCCGCTTAACCTTGAGTTCTTCTTCCTCATTGGGGGAAGAAGAATCGGTGCCACTCGAGGTTGCCTGTTGGTACGTCTGCACGAGAATTGTTCGTCTGGAAGGGTGATGGGCCTGAACTGACTTTAGTGGGTTCCCCTTGGCCCCGCTCCTAACGGCTGCATTCTCGACTCCGAACTCCGTCTCTGTCCTCGTTGGAGCTCCAGTGGGCAGTTTCACCTCTGGGCCGCTCCTGTGGAGCAGGGGGTTTGACTTTCCAGTTTTCCTGGCTCTGTTCCTGATTTGGGGCCTCCGGACTCGGAGCCATTGGACGAACCAGGTTGATTAGACGGGCGAGGTGCCCTCTTGGTGCCTCGCCATCGTTAATAAACCCTAGATGCCTACCCCCTCTCCCTTTTCCATGCAGGGGCCGGCAAGGGCAACCTTTTTCTTTCTCCCCTTCTTCTCAGGATTTCCATTGGCATTTTCCTTCGGCGCCGTGGCTCGGTGCCTTGGTGGGTGCCGTGCCCCGGAGCCGTTGCTCAGTGCCTTGGTCAGCGCCGTGCCTTGATTGGCACCATGCCTTAGTTGGTGCCATGGGTCGGCACCATCATTGGTGCCGTAGGTCAGCGCCATTGCTCTGTGCAGCGCCGTGGGTGCTGTTGTTGCTGCCGTTGGCTGTCTGCACCGCCAGTGGTGCCACAGGTATGTAGGTGGTGCCGTGCATCCGTGGGCGGCGCTGTGCACCCACGGGTGGTGCCGTGCGTGCTGTGGGTAGTGCCCGTGGGTGCTGTGGGTAGTGCCCGCAGGTGCCGTGGGTGTTGCCTACGGATGCCTTGGGTGCCATGGGTGCCTTGGGTGCTATGTGTGGTGCCGGGGGCACCCATGGGTGCCACAGCTGTCACTGGTGCCCTTGGGTGCTATGGGTGCCACTGGTGCCCTCATGTGCCATTCTTGCCATGGGTGTCATGGGTACCATCGGTGCCATGGTACCATGGGTGTCGGGGTGCCCTCAGGTGCCATTGCTGCATGGGTGCCAGGGGTGCCTGCGGGTACTGCCGCGAGTTCCCTCGGGTATCGCCCAGGTTGGCATAAGCACTGCTTGGTGCCCTCCTGTGCCACGAGTGATGCTGGTGCTGTCTAGCAGAATTAGTGACACATTTTTCCTTTTTGGACTTCTTCTCCACAGAACTTGTGGTGGGATGTTTTCCGCCGAATGAAGTCCTGTTCTGCGGATTATTTTTCCGCACATCTTAGCGAGTGGCGGTCCTTGTGGGATCTTATGTCATCCAGCGGTTTTCTGCTGATGGAACTCTGGTGTACTCTTCTGCCTGCGGAATCCCTCTTTCTGCTCAGCACTTTCTCGGCTCCCTACGTGGTATCAAGCTCCTCGACATCCTTTCTGGTGGCAGAGTCTCTAGTGGCTCTGACCTAGACCTCCCTTAGAGGTCCTTCTGGGGTAGAAGTGCATCTAGATGGGTCTTTCCCTGTCCTTCTGGTCAGTAATACAGCGGATGACTCATTTTATTTACTGAAGAGCATGTTCTCTCTATCATCAGAGTCCGTGATGGAAAATCTTTTCAGTAGTTCCTCAGTAATGGGGTCCACTATAGTATTTCAGAATGCGTCCGTGGACCATACACTTTTGCGTCTAGACTTTTTCAGTTGTCAAGACAATTACACTCTGTGGAACTTTCTAATTTAATGGTCGGGAGCCACTCAGGCTCTTCCGCTCCTTTGATAGAGGTATATAGCCCCCCTTGAGATATTGCCCCTTTGGTGGCTTCTTCGGCACAGGTGGTTAACATCTCTCCAGCTGTGATTATTGGTCTGGTTATGATTTCAGTATGGACGCTCAGGATCCTTCTGCACTCAGATGGAGAACATCTTTGTCATTTTGTATCAAGACAATCCTTGTGAAATAGCAGCATGAAATCCTTGTTAGGCTCAGACTAAAATATATATATATATATATATATATATATATATATATATATAAATTTTTTTTTTTTTTTATCACAGCACAGGGCCTCCGAAATTACCCAATACCCACTTTTGGATCTGGTCAGGTTCGCCTCAGCCCCTGAGGCGTGTCTCAAATGCGGTAAAGAGTACCTGACTTCTTCTTCCCCTAGGGGGAGTCCGATCCAGCGGCAGTATGGGTCATCTCTTTCTCTAAGAGAGATGTCTCTCATTCAGAGATATTTCCTAGACCTAGGCGACTGCCCAGTCTGTTAATTCCCCTTTCTTTTTATCAGACTTTCTTCTCTTGAGCAGAGCCTCACAGCAACAGAAGCGACTCTCCACCGAGTCAGAACTCAGGTTCCTACTTCCTTGTTTGCTTTAACTTGACAGGCGATATACTCCTTCTTGACCGAAAGTCAAGTACGTCTTTTTTCAGAGGTACCTTCTCAAATATTCACACCTTCGGTTTCTGCACACTGGTTCCATGCCAGTTGCTCACGAAGCTATCCTCTCCAAATGCGTGATGGAGTTGTGATGTTTGTTTTTCAGCAAACAAACTAGAATCCTTTCCTACTCCCTTCAGAGAGACCAGAGTGAGTAGTGCCTCACCGCATTGAGTCACTACTACTTTCAGTCACTTTCAACAAATGGGTTAGCCCTAACTTGGTCCTGCTGTGTCCCTCCTCGACGCACATCTGCCTCTATTTGCCTTAGAAATCATGACCCTGTTTTTTTTCTGTCGGAATGTTTTTTTTCTGCAGTGGACATGTCCTTCTGTACATTTTTCCTTTCTTCCCTGAGTTCAGAGACTGCTACTACAGTTGTACACACAGGAGCAGGAGGATTCCTTTTGGAAAATGCATGGGTAGGATCTGGTTCTACTAGACCACCACAATAGGCTTCTAAGTCGTGCTTGGCCTTCCATCAGGGAGGTCCCAGTGACTAAGTGATGACCATTCTCCTTGATGGGCTAACCCCACCTGGACCCCCTTTGCTCACCATGTAAGGGGTTCAAGTGCTCCTGAACCTGTTGTTCACAGGTCAGCCATACTTGATAGTGGGGGTTTCCATCTGCGCTTTCCGGTCTACACTGAACCACTACACTTTACCTCCGATTCTTTCAGTTCCTGAGGTCCCTTTACGTTACGTCAGTACATGTATTTGACACTATTAATTTTGGTCCTAGACCAAATTGTGAGGCCAGGTTCTTACCACTCTCCTACAATGGTTGCGGCCTCCTGGCAGACTTTTATTCTGTGCCTATTGCAGTCGTCTGCAAAGTGGTGAGTTACAACTCGAGCGCTTATCTTGTAAGCACTATGTTCTAGATGCTCTTTACAAGATAGCTCTTTTTATTAGCAGGACTGTCCTTGGCCATCCTTTCTGAGTGAATCCTGTCTCCTACCACCCTACTCAGGGTTGTTGGTTTTAGCTTGGTACTCTCCCACTAGTGTGAATGAGTGATGGAGACTTGGTCCAGGAAGATATGGAAATTACATACTTACCGTAATTATTGCTCTTCTTGGACAATCTCCATCACTCATTCACACGCCCACCCACCATCCCCTGGGTTCACTCGTTTTCTTTTCTGGTCTTCATGGTCCTATAGTTCAGACTTTGAAGACATTATGCTTTGACCTTTCTTGCAAAGACCATCTGGGCCCTCTCAGGCTCAGAAACTCAGGATGAGTTATTCTCATTAGTTACGCTGCACCTCCTCGGTCAAAAAGGCACTGAGGCGGTTGGAGGATCAACGCTGAAATAGCCTACATAGGCGCGAGCTAGTCTCGCGGTGCCGCGCATGCATGGTCCTGTCTCGGCACCGACCCTTCTGAAAATGTTAGGCTCCTGCTTGGTCCTAGTGCCTCCGGCGCTATCCCACTAGTAGTGTGAATAAGTGATGGAGATTGTCCAAGAAGATCAATAATTACAGTAAGTATGTAATTTCCATTTTTTTTCTGTTTGTTTTGCATCATGTCTGGTTCGGGGGTGAAAAAAAAATCCAAAGCGGGCCGTGCCCCCATGCGTCGGAGCCCATGCGGCCGGCATTTTTCAGTTTCAGACCGGCATGATGTCTGTCTTTGGTGCCTGGGACCCAACCACGATATGGACCACTGCGATCCCTGCTTCTCTATGGACTGCCGTGTCTTAGAAATCCATGCATTCAAAGTCGTCAGTGCCCCGCTGACTTTCGGAGGATGACGTCACGCTTGGGTTTCCCAGGCCAGGACTCTAGATCCTTCCTTTGGGTTCCCTCCCAGGTATATATGGCCCGGCGAGGAGAAGGTCTCTTCCAGTTCCAGCCTGGCTGAGAAAGAGGTCTCTTTTGCAGCGCTGGAGGAGCAGTGTGATTCCTTCTGGAGTCACACTGCTGGCGCTGCCCCAGCAGTCACCTCCTGAGAGGTGCATACTCCCCCAGTGTCGTGGCCCATGGCTGCTGGGCCCGGCACTGGTGAACCCTTGGCGGCGCCGCCCCAGGTGTCGGCACCATTCATGGTGCGATGATCGGGGTGCCACCACAGGTCTCGGTGGCGTTCGTGGCACCGATGATTGGGGTGGCGCCGAGGTCGGTGCCATGTCCCGTGGCGGCATCACTTGCAGTGTCGCTGCCCAGGATTCTCCTGGGGATGCCAGTATTGAGGTCTGCCTGAGCACCTTCTCTTCAGAGAAGGATCATTCAGATGTGGACCTGGACTGGTGCCCTAGCTCCTCGGAGTCTGAGAGTCCTGTGGGACGTGGTGTCAGGCGGCCCAGCAGCCCTATCCCTGGGTCCCCAGTGGTTGTCCCCAACAATCCATTGGCCTGGGGTGGCCATGGATTTGCTGAGGGTGACGACTCGGGGGGGGCCCGGGGTAGGAGGCTTCTCCATGGGGAGATTAAACAGAAAGGTGCTGTGCTCCAGGGCAGGGTGCGAGTATCAGGTGGTGGCCCAAATTCACATGAAGAAAAAACAGGAAATGCTCACACTCTGGAGCCGGGAGCCTGTTGCTCCAGTGAAGTAAATTAAACCAGATGACCAAAATCGTGCCAATTATAATGTTTAATGCTGAAATTAGCAAGATAACACTAGAGTCAATACAGGCAGAGATTCTACCATAAATCTAAGTTCCCTGGCGCTTCGCCAAGTAAGGCTTCGTCATGGGGTCGGTACTTAGATCAGATGACATTAATTTATACACCAAGTCATGTGACAGCATTATGCTGACGTAATGGATTCAGAAATATTTTTTTTTTAAATGTAACAAAATACATAAACTTCATAAACATTTCTTGTATACATATTACCAAAAGTATCTCACAGCATAATAGATTACCTTTGCTCCCAAGAGGTGTCTTGTACACGTTCCTGAGAAACCAACAGAGTGTAATACATATGCAGGTGGCTGATATGCAGTTTTTTTACACACCCTAGGTGTGTGATATTAGAGAAACCTTGAGAGTGAAGCTCGAGCTGTTTCACTAGTATCACACACCGAGGGTGTGTTTAAAAAACTGTTATCAACCCCCTACAAATGTTTTATTTTTTATAATAAATGGTGCAAAATAAGTATTTACTAGCTCAAAAAATGCTCACTAAAAATGTACTTTCCCCACTACCCCGACTGGTTCCCTAGGCTGCATGAACTTTCACTTTGGACTGGCATGACCCTGACCTATCGAGATGATGCAACAACAGACATTGAAGCTGGAGGACTTGTTCTAATGCCTTTATTTAAATAAATTGAAAAAACCTTTTTCTGGTGTTATTTGTTTTTCTCCATTGCTACGAAAGTGATCCACCTTACCCGACTTGAACCCACGACCATAAGGTACCATAGTTAAAAGGCAGTTTAGTGAAATTCCTGTGAAACATTATATTTTTCCCTGTCCCTGTCACTGCCGCAGGTGGCAAGGTAACCGTTCTCCATTTGGACTGCTGCAGGCTTCTTGACACACGACTGTAAAAGTCATATTAACCCGCGGGTTGATACGACTTTTCACAGTACGCCAAAATGGGTTGATAATGGGGGTCACCAGTTATTATATGCTTATCTGCATAAGAATTATATCTTTTCTTTTAATGTTTTTGTCTTCTTTTGTTTTTTTGTTTACTTATGTGCCACATGAGTTGTCAAATTAAATTTGTAAAATAAACTATGAAAGTAAAAATAAAAAAATAAGAAAATATTATGACCGGAGGCTCACTATTATATTAGAGGTGTATAGTCAACCATATCAGATTTAATTAATTTTAAAACTTAATTGTAACAATTCAAATCAAAACTATCTATGGTCTGAAAATTGGATACCTCTATGTGTACAAAAAAGGAAGACACCTTTGTTATAAATAGGAACCTAGTGACGAAAGCAAATCCACTGTTGCTGAAAACACAGTCTAACCAATTACATTAAGTATCAGTTCACTATCTCATTTCAAACTTAAAAACACAATTCTGCATTGCTTTACTGCTTATTATTCTTGCTCTAGTTCTAAAGAAAATTCAGTAGAGAAATCAAATGACACTAGGTGAAAAAGGAGGGGGGACTTCAAAAACACTTATATTACTAGTAGATATCTACCACTGAAGTTTATTTATTACCTTTTTAAAGTCTGTACCAAAGGTATACACATATTTATATAAATTCACTAAAAATACCACCAACAGCTTAATCTGGTTCAAGGTTAGTTGGTATTCATCTGTATCACCCTCCCCCGGGTCGTGCCTGAAAATAGGCAGGATTTGTCTAGTGCACTTACCCAGTCAACAAAAACTAAATAAATAAAATATATATATATACCTTTAGTTACTAATACTTATAGAATCAGTAGTCTCCAAATGCAAGGCAAATCAGGGGCACAGCCAAGTTAGTAGAGGGTGGTTGGGTTGGGGGGTTGCTATTGGGGGGTTGGAATGTGGGGTCAAATTGAATTGTCTGAACAAAAGCTTAATTCAAAGATATGGATTCAAATCCTAATTATGGTTGAAGCCATTTGATGCCAAAGCAACAAGGTTATAAATCCAAAAACTTTTGCATTGGTCCAGTCTGTTCAGACAATCCCCATCTCTTTTGCCCACCATGACTTGTTCCAAACCCATAAATTTCAAAGTGGAGGGATCACTTTTGTGATTCTCTAGAAATTGTGTGGCTACTGGGCTGTTGACATCCGCATTCCTGATGTCCCTAATGTTTTCCTGAATACAGTACGTGTTTTCAAATTCCTTACTATTCTGCCTATATACAGCTTATGACAAACACACCACAAGGCATAAATAATATATGTTGTCACACATAAAATAAATTGACGAATTTCCACCGTTCTCTGGTTCATTGATGCCACAAAGGTTTTACCTTAGGAGCAATAGCTACAAACTTTGCAGTGACCACATTTATGCATGCCTTGTGATTTAACAAGAAACCACGTTTGTGTTCTAGCTTTTTTCCTCCGAAATTGGATCTTGACCAGTGTGTCTTTGAGATTTGTGCCTTGTCTAAAGGTCACTCTTGGTCTATTCCCAATGTGTTCAGCCAATACATTATCACCTAAAAGAACCGCCAGTGTTTAGTGATCACATTACCATGTTTGCCAGCCATACAGTTAAATTCTGTAACAAAATGTATTTATCTCTGAAGTTTGACTTTGTGTCTTGGGTGTGAGTAGTGACCGAACCCCTATTTAGATCCCTTGCCTTTGAGAGTGCCTGATCAAGTAATTCACTATCATAGCCTCTTGATAAGAAGCGTGATTTCAGTTCTGCCGCTTGTTTATCAAAGGTGTGGATTTCACTACAATTACGTCTCAGATGTATAAATTGTGAATAGGGAATAGAATCCTAGAGTGTCTTGGGGTGTGAGCTATTGGCTGATAACAAATTATTCATTGCTGTGGGCTTTCTAAAGCTCCTAGTGATGACATCATTATTCAGGCCCCTTGATAACACTATATCCAGGAACTCAGTTTCCACTTTGTCACATTTAAATGTGAACCGTAGATTTCTGTCATTTTCATTTAGCCACTGTGCAAATGATTCTATCTCAGCTCCACTACCTGACCAGACACAAAGTACATCGTCGATAAAGCGAGCCCATTTTTTTATCTGATGAATGTAGGGATTGCATTCTGTGTTAAATAGGAATTTCTCTTCCCAGTGTCCTAGGAAGAGATTGGCATATGAGGGTGCCATAGCTGTCCCCATAGCCGTTCCACATTTTTGCAAGTAGTACTCACCAACAGATTCAAAGTAATTGTGGTTTATCATCAAATGCAGCCCCTCCAAAATCAATCGAATAGGAATTTTATCCTTCATTGGGTCTTATGAAATGAAGTATTCACATGCCTCAATGCCATCCTGATATTTAATCGAGGTATACAGGGACTCGATGTCAACCGTAAGCCAGTACATGCCATCTTGCCATTCAAAATCTTTAAACTGTTTAAGGATATACATGGTGTCTCTAGTATAAGATGCCATGCATTCCACACTCCTTTTAAGAAAAAAATCCAAAAAGGTGCTTAAATTGACAGTCAAGGAGTTGACTCTTAACACGATTGGTCTACCTGGGGGATCCGTTATATTTTTATGTATTTTCGGAAGGATGTATATGGTGGGAGTGATTGAATGCTGTGGGAATAAAAACCTTAATTCATTTTCAGAAATCTCATTTCTAACTCTTGCTGACTCCAGGAGTTGTAGTAAATACTGTTTAAATCTGGATAATGGGTCACAAGGCAAACATGCGTAATTTTTATCATCCATTAGTAAATCCATAACCTTGCTATGATAAAAAAGACCTATTCATGATTACTAAATTGCCACCCTTGTCAGCTGGTTTTATTTTGATTCCCAAGTTGTTACTTAATTCAGATAGTGCTGCTTTCTTTGACAATGACATATTATTTCTAAACTAGATATCGCTCTTTTTAAACATTTCATTAACATCCTTCATAACCAGTTATTTGTACACATTTATATTAGGGTTCAAACCTGAAGGACAAAAAAGAGACTTGGGTTTAAACAATTTTTTCCTTATGACTTTAAGGTTAGATGCATTAATGTCATATAGGTTAATGTCAAAATGTCTGTTTCCAACTTGCAGTTGTTCTGCGTATAATTCTTCCAAGATACAGTCAGACCTGGTTAATCTGTAAGCATTTGGGTTAGCTCATTTTCTTACATAATAAAAATCTACGTAGTAACCAGACAAGTACAACATGAGCAATTTTTTCAAAAAGATTTATTACTGTACAGTGTTGTTACAATGCAGTACTGTGAAGATTCTCACTTTTTAAAATACAGTGCAAAACATGTGTACTGAACATTACTTTGCCTCAGTTACATTTTAGTCACTTTTTAACAATTCAGTTACATTTAAAATAATCCAAGATTCCCTTTTGTTTAGCACTCCCTGCACCTTTTGCATTTACAAATTTTTTCATATCAAGAGCATAGTCCACAAATTTATGTGTTTCATCCGATGGGTTTTGCTCCAGGTAGGAGATAATGAAATCTAAGCATTTTTTTGTCTCTAATGATGTAATTGGAGATGTTGGTGCTGCTGGCTCAAGGTTAGAATCCTCATCCTCAGTTTCAGACATGATTGGGCGGATGATGCTCATAATATCGGAATCAGTTAAGGGGGGTGAAGTCTCCAACTCTTCCTCAGCTGCTACATATTGTTCAACTGTCATGGCAGTTCCTAATTGTGGTACTTGCTTTATCAAGGTTTGCAATTCACTTATGGTGCCCTCTAATGAAGCTGTTGAATGCCTTGGTGCATAATCAGCATGAGGCATAATGCGGACATGTCTCCAGCAATTCTTGATTGTTTCCTCTGTCACTGACCTCCAGGAACTATGAATGAACTGCAGTGCTTGGCGTACTGTAACTTTCATATTGGCATCACTCTCAGCACACTGAATGAAGTGACAACAAGTTCTTCTTATAAAAGCACTTGAAATTTCGTATAATCCCTGCATCCATAGGCTGTATGTGTGATGTGGTGTTGGGTGGCAAAATGAAGTTTCACATTTGACAGACCTGTTGGTGAGGTATGGCTTGTGGCATTGTCTGCAAGCAAGATAACTAATGTTTTGCTGTGAGGCACATTGCTCTGTTGAAGTCAATGAGCCATTCTTTAAATTCGTTCTCGGTCATCCATGCCTTTGAATTGGCTCTGTACCTGGCATACAATTCTGGGTCAAAATTGCCTGAGAAACAACGAGGTTTACGAGCCTTCCCAATTACAAATGGCTTCCACTTGTCTGAGCCATCAGCATTGCAGCATAAAGCCACAGTCAGCCTGTCCTTTGATTTTTTTATCCCTGCCACTGGAGCTGAGGCAAGAGTTGCACTGGGACCTAGTCTATAAAATAGACCGGTCTCATCAATATTGTAAATTTCATTGGGTGTGAATCCTGACAGCACCTCCTGTAAGTTTACCCTCCCTGCAACAACTGCTGAATGGTCAGCACTTGCTGCCTCCCTATGGTACAGTTTATGACTAAGCCCATATCTTTTTTTAAATCCCTGTATCCACCCCCGAGAATATCCAAATTCTGTTACCCCCAGCTGTCCTCTGAAGAATTTAGCCTTTTCAGTCACCATAGCATCAGAGATGCTTACACCTTTAGCATTCATTTCTGCTACCCACATACTGAGTGCTGCTTCCATCTCTAGGTGCTTCCCATTGCGGACCCTGGTTAGGCTGCTTGAATCAGCAGCAGAAGCAAGCCATTTCTCACGAGCTCTCCAAATGTCACTGCAGGTTGAGGCTCCAAGGGTAAGCTGGAACTCTGACATTGCATACAGTGCCATATCTTTGTAAATTGCCTTTGGATTACTCTGCCTCCAAACACATAATGACCTTTTCTGTGATACTGAGATCTCTGTCCGGCCCCTCTTTGTAGGTGTAGATGACATTGTGTCTGAGAAAAAAAAAAGGTGATGTGAAATGATACAGGATACTGTACTGTACTGTAAAATCTCATTCATATGCTTTTAATCAGCATGCTCAGTTTAAAGATGAAATAAACTAAAATCCCATTTTTTTTTTTAATTGGTCATCTTGGTCTGAGAAAATAAAAAAAAAAGGTTGTTAGCCAAAAGTTAATGTGAAAAAATACAGGATACTGTACTGTAAAATGCAGGGTCTTTGAAAACAGTAAGCTAAAACACACAGAAGGGAGCAAAAAAGAGATTGTGAGCACAACGGGAGAAGGACACAAAGGGACAAGGCAAGGTCTGGATCAGGAGCAAAAAAGAGATCGGGAGCTAAGAGGTTGGGGGACTGTGCAGCCTGATATCGCGGCATGCTGAATGGTCACAACCAAAGATGAGAGGGCAAAACGGGAGAAGGACACAACGGGAGAAGGCAGGGTCTGGACCAGGAGCAAAAAAGAGATCGGGAGCTGAGAGGTTGGGGGGGACTTGTGCAGCCCAATATCAGGCGTGCAGTCACAACTGGAGATGAGAGAGCGACAGGAGAAGGACACAAGGAGAAGGCAGGGTCTGGACCAGGAGCAAAAAGAGATCGGGAGCTGAGAGGTTGGGGGACTTGTGCAGCCCGATATCGCGGCGTGCTGAAGGGTCACAACCGGAGATGAGAGGGCGAAACGGGAGAAGGACACAACGGGAGAAGGCAGGGTCTGGACCAGGAGCAAAAAGAATCGGGAGCTAAGAAGTGGGGGATCTTGTGCCCATATCACAAGGTTGGAAGGGTCACACCGAGATGAGGGTTAAACGAGAAGGACACAACGGAGAAGGCAGGGTCTGGACCAGGAGCAAAAAGAGATCGGAGCTGAGAGGTTGGGGGGGACTTTTGCAGCACGATATCACGGCGTGCTGAATGGTCACAACCGGAGATGAGAGGGTACAATGGATGATCATTTTACTGTAACAACAAAGAAAGCAGAGCTTCACTAACCTAGTCAGGACGAGAAATCAGACGAGATGCCAGTAGATGAGACGGCAGTGGAATCTGTTAGGGAATCACAGCTGAAAAGTAAGAGAGAAAGGTCATTATCGAAAACATTAAGTTAACAGTTTGCTAAAAAGGGTATTCGATGAAATATAAAGTTTACGCCACCTAGCCAGTGTCAGGAGAACAGTCTATAGAAGTTAAGAGGAATGTCGATTCAGCACTGTATCAGGCAACGTAACACGCCAAAGCATTAGCAGGGATTATAAAGCACTAGCAATTATCACTCAGTTAAGGCTGTTAACACCTCCACCTGAGCTCACTAAAAACGGATTATAGAGGTCAAATACAATGTGAACTAATGAGCCTGTTTAAAAGAACTGCAAACGGATTCGGATTCTCAGTTTTCCATATTAAAGAGGTCATTAACTTGAGATGAAATCCGTTTGCATTGATTCTCATTCGTAATGTGAGACATACGGACTAATGAGGCGTGGATTAAACAGGTCTGGTCCCACTGGCTTTCAACACTGTACAGAGTGTTGGGAGGCCTTTGCTAAGGCCGACCCCCCCCACCTCGTCTGTGTTTATTGTCTGGGGTTAGACCACCTCAGAACAGACTACCAAATCTGCAAAAATTTTCCTACGGCCACTCTGGAAAAAAGATTGGGTAGGCTAAAGGAAAAGGAAGCTGAGAAGTCCACTGACCCGGATGGCCAGCGTGGTTCGGTTCCGACCAGACCTGAGGAGGTGCCCACTGACCTGGACGAGACGTCCTTGGGCAAAAGGAGAGCCGACCCTGAGGGGTCAGTTCCATCAAAAAGATGAAAAAAGTCAGCCGGTTTGGATCCAGCATCCCTTACTCCACCCGCTGAAGAAATAGCCAAAGCAATCAGTATTGTGCAATCGCTTCATCTGTTTCCGTCCGAACCGGCGCCGTCGGTTAGGCGCTCGGTTCGGTCGGATCCAACTCCATCGGATTATGATCCAGATGCTTATTACGAATTAGAGTGGGAGGGGGATGAAGAGTCACCGAATGATGATGATGATGACAATGATTATGAAGGTCTTGATGTGCCCATTGAACTGGACATCTCCCCAGACAGACCCTCCAATGTCTCCCCTCCAAGGCTTTCTGAGTCCCCATCTCACTTTTTGTTTTACAAAAAGGTGGCTGAAACCCTTCAGCTTTCTATGGTTGAAGCTGTTGAGGAGGAAGAAGAGCCTGATTTTGTGGAGATAATGGACATCCCAGAGTCCAAGAGGTTGTCTAGTCCCCTCCATACATCCCTGTGGAAACAGACACAAAAGATTTTACAGACACCAAATTCTTTACCTCCTGTGGATAAGAGAATGGACTGGAGGTATATGCTATCAGGCTCAGGTATGGAGTTTTTGTTCAATCATTGCAGCCATGTTGGAGTAGTGCAGGCTGCAGCCTGTGACAGGGCTAATATACCTTTGGCTTCACCCCCCCAGATAAAGACTTCAGGAAGGTGGATGCCATGTCCAAGAAACAATATTTGGCATCCTCCTTGGGACTCAGGCAGGCTAATTATATGGCCTACATAGCCAGATACCAGAAGTCCAGGTGGGATATGGTTCTGGAACTGGCTAAACAGGCTTCCCCCCCAGCTAGCCAAAGAGCTGGAGGAGGTGGCTGCTGATGGGATTGAGGCACCCAAAGTGTAATTCCATGCAGCTATAGGTTCTAACAATGTGGCATTGAGAGTCATGGCTACATCTGTGTCTCTCAGGAGATTTGCTTGGCTCAGATGCACTAGCCTTTCTCAGGATGCCCAGGCTAAGACCATGGATTTCCCTGTGGTGGGTAACTCTCTGTTTGAGGAGCAGACAGAGGCTTACATGAAGAAGATGGATGAGTACAGGACCACCTACAGGAGTGCACAGACCAAAGAACGGCAAGCCACTCCTCAAAAGCAGCAGTCTAGGGGCAGCGGCAGACCCTTTCACAGGCCTTTCTACCAAGCCCAGGCCTCCTCTCCCGTCCCACAGAGGGGGTTCTTTCGAGGGAGAGGCAGGAGGGGGATGAGCAGGGCTGCATCCTCTTCCTAGTCCAAGGCTCTTGCCAAGCAGACACCTTGATGTGTCAGCCCGGATCGACTCCCTAATTCCAGTAAGAGGCAGGCTGGCTTACTACTTCCAGGCTTGGAAGTCTGTTACCTCAGACAAGTGGGTCCTGGAGGTAGTAAGTCAGGCACTGGCCCTCAGTTTCAAGAAGTTTCCAAAAATGAGGGTCAGGTCTTTTCCACCTGCAAACATCGCCAAAACCATTGCTCTAGAAGCAGAGGTTTCCTCTCTGCTGGCTCTCAGGGCCATGGAGAGAGTTCATACTCTACACAGGAGCAAGGGTCTGTACTCCAGATATTTCCTTACCCCAAAAAAGACAGGGGAGTGGCGACCCATCCTAGGCTTAAGGTATTTGAACAAACACATCTTAAAACCAAAGTTCAAAATGGTGACTCTGGGAGTAATTCTTCCCTCTCTGAGGCCAGGATATTGGTTAGCATCCCTGGACCTCAAGGATGCCTATTTTCACATTCCTCTCAGGTGCTCCCACAGAAAGTACCTCAGATTCGAGCTGCCTTCAGGCCATTATCAGTTCAGAGCCATGTCTTTTGGTCTAACATCGGCTCCAAGACTGTTTACAAAGTGACTTGCAGTAGTAGTGGCCTTCCTCAGAAGGCAGGGGATCTCTTTATTCCCATACCTGGATGACTGGCTCATTGTAGGACAATCTCCCGACCAGGTCAGGTTAGCTGTTCAAGTCACTTAAGATTTGTTCAGTTCTTTGGGATTCCTTCTCAATCTGCCAAAGTCGGTTCTCAAACCAGTACAACTCATCACTTTCACAGGGATAGAGTTAGATACTGTTCAAGCAAAGGCCTTCCTCCCACTAGCAAGGGTAAAGGCCCTTACAGATCTTGCTTCCTCATTTCATCCTCTGTTTTCTCGCCCAGCAAAACATTTTCTTTAGCTCCTAGGCCGCATGGCAGCCTCCACTGCAGTGGTACAAGGAGACAGGTTCTAAATGAGGGACATTCAGTTTCACCTAAGGTCTTTTTGGTCTCAGAAAAAAGATTCTCCCACCAAATTGGTTCCGGTGACTCAGACTCTGGTCCAAGCTCTCCAGTGGTGGCTGGATCAGGACAATCTCAGAAAAGGTGTCCCATTCCTCAATCAATCTCATTCAGTGGTACTAACCACAGATGCTTCTCTCCTGGACTGGGGAGCCCACCTAGGACCCCTCACAGCACAGGGTGTTTGGTCTCCACAAGAGTCTCTCCTTCATATCAATCTTCTGGAACTCAGGGCAGTATTCCTAGCCCTTCAAGCTTTCTCGGACTCAGTAAGGGACAAGGTGGTTCAGGTCAGGACAGACAACACCACCACCATGTGGTACATCAACAAGCAAGGGGGGCACTCATTCTATGGCTTTGTGCATGGAGGCCATGAAGGTATGGTCTCTGGCCTACTCCTTGCAAACTTCCCTAATAGCAGTCCACCTCCCAGGGAAGGACAATGTGTTAGCAGATGCTCTGAGCAGAATCTCCCAGGGCCATCATGAACTGACCTTGGATCCTCTCATACTGAAAGTAATCTTCACCAGGTGGGGCACTCTAGAGATAGATCTCTTCGCAGCCCCAGACAATCACCAACTTCCTCTCTTCTGCTGCAGACCCCCAGTCCTAGGGACCGTTTCCCTGGATGCCCTGATATTGGACTGGGAAGGCAAGTTCCTTTATGCCTTTCCTCCCTTTCCCCTGTTGTTCAGGGTTCTAGGCAAGATCAGGTCACAACCCTGCACACAGTGATTCTACTGGCTCCAGACTGGGCCAGACAGCTATGGTATCCTCTGTTGTTGTCCCTAGCAGTCTTACTCCCCCTGTCTCTTCCCAAAAGACACAATCTCCTAACCTCCTCTGGGGAGGAACTGGTACCCCGATCTCCAGTCTCTCAATCTCAAGGCCTGGCTCTTGAAGAGTTAGAATATGCAGGCCTGCATCTTTCTCAGGGAGTTTTGGACATCTTTAAGGTTTCTCGGAAACCCTCTATCAGGAAGATTTATAATTCAAATGGAAAAGATTCAGCATTTGGTGTTCCCATAAGGATATTCTACCAGATGTTGCTGGCATTGCTACACTTTTGGATTACCTGGTTCACCTTAATGGTTTAGGCCTTAGGTCAACCACTTTAAAGATTCATTTAGCATCCATGTCTGAGTTCCTCTCAGCAGGGAAGGGCTCTTCCCTGGCGTCTCACCCTGTTTTTGGTAAGTTCTTTAAAGGTCTGGTTCATATCAACCCTCCTTTTAGAGAACGTACTTCGACTTGGGATCTCAATATCTGCATTGCTCAGTTTATGCAGCCACCCTTTGAACCTCTGGCTTCGGCCGAGCTTAAGTACCTTACCTGGAAAACTGCGTTTCTGGTAGCTATCACTTCTGCCAGGCGAATTAGTGAATTACAGGCCCTGTCAGCTGAACCTGATTTTATTTAATTCCATAGAGATAAGGTGGTCCTCAAAACCAATAGGAGGTTCTTACCCAAAGTGGTCTCAGATTTCCATCTGAACCAGTCCATGTCTCTTCCTGTGTTTTTCACTGATCATTCTTCTTCAGGAGAAAGAAGATTACATAGTTTGGATGTTAAGAGGGCACTTAGCTACTACATTGAGCATACTAAGGCACACAGGAATCACTGTCTTCAATTGTTTCTCACTTATGGTGAAGTGGGAAAGGTAGGCCTGCTACTAAGAGAACTATTGCCAGGTGGATTGTCTCTTGTATACAATTCTGCTATGCCAAGCTAGATAAAACACCTCTCTCAGGCCTGAGGGCTCACTTGACTAGGGGTACAGCTGCTTCTGTGGCTGCTGCCAGAGATATACCCTTGCTAGAGATCTGCAAGGCAGCCACCTGGAAAACAGTCCATACTTTCACCAAGCATTACTCTGTGGATATCCAGGCTAGGAGTGATACTAGGTTTGGTACAGCAGTACTGCAGAGCCTATTCCCAAAATAGGTTCGGTACCCTCCTCCATGGGGGTACTGCTTGGTAGTCTGCATATATCAGAATACAGCAAGACTTCATGCTGTTTGAAGAAAAAATTACTCACCTTAGTAATTGTGTTTCTTCTAATAGAGTTTTGCTGTATTCTGGACCCCCCTCCCGCCTCTCCTCTCAGAACCTAGTTTTGGGATGTGGGCTGGCAGGTACAGTGTTGCACCTCAGGAGTGTACTTTGCACCCCTTCCCTTCAGGGTGGGGTGGTTGTTGTTGTTATGTTTTAATTTAGATTTATATATCTTGTTCACTACCTGTTTTTGCTCTTGGGTTCTCGACTTGAGTCTTTTGGACCCAAGTCATTGCCTGTTGTCTTATATGTTTTACAGTTTCCACACTGGAAATGTAGTTAGTTTGCTCGCAAGAATCTAACGGTTACACTCTGAGGCACCAGAGACAGAAGTTTGAAAACTGAGCTTGAGCTCAACATTCTGTGCCTGGCATAGAAATGAACTCTTTCCTCTCTGGGGAAGTACAAGTGCTGGGGCTAACTGCATATGTCAGAATACAGCAAGACTCCATTAAAAGAAACACAATTACTAAGGTAAGTAATTTTTTCATATTTGCAGGGTGTGAACTTTCAGTTTCAGAACTGGATTGCCCTCTTGGAGAAATATTCTCTGGTGCCACAGCCCTGTTACGAACAGTTTTAACCAGTCGGCTGCATGGTCTATTTCTGGAGCGAGATCTCCCTCTCGATTTGGATCTGTTGTTTTCTAATCTTGACCAATTAAACTGTAGCCCCTATAGATAATCATTAATATCATGTTCCAGTTTATGCTGCTTTCTCTTTATTGTATCATTTTCGTGTGCTTTGAATTTGTTCTGAAGTAATTTATCAAGATCTTCCCTTGTCAATCTTCACCATTCATTACTTCCTGGGTGTAAGCGGACGCCACCGATCTGAGCTTTTTTTTTAAAGTTGCCTACTTGACCCGCCCTCGAGAGAAAGCGGCGTCATCTTGCCGGCGGCCGTTATCGCGACCGACTCTCCTCAACTCAGTTCTGTTTCTCCCGCCCGTCGAGGCAGCACCTGTTCAGCGGTAGCTAACGAAAAAGTGCGTATCGACTCCTTTTTCTACACTCGGCCTCTCAGATAAGACTGTTCCCTTTTCTTTCAACTTTATGCGGCGCGGGTGTATTTCCGACTATCGTTTAATCTTGTTTTATTCGCGTTATGTCGGTTCTGGGCGAAAGCGTTCTTCTAAAACGGTACGTGCCTATGCGTCGGTGCTCCTACTGACGGCATTTCTCCGTCTCGGACCGGCATGGCGTCTGTCTTCGTTGCCTGGGACCAACCATAATATGGATTAGGTGCGACGCTTGTTTTCTCGATGAACCCGTCGGCGTCCTCGAAATCCTTTATTCGCTTCAAAGCAAAGGCCCGCCGACTTTGCGGGGCAGCGTCGCTCGCGGGAATCTGACGAATCGCCAGGCCTTTCTCCGGTCCCCTCCGGGCCTACTCTGATCGAGGAGGAGATCTCCTCTTCCCTTCTTGCCGAGGGGCCCCTTCCGCGTGGTGAGGCGTCGTAGCCTCCGGGCATAGCTGACACCCGCCAGCAGTCACCTCTTGGGAGGTGCAGGCTCCCCCGTGTCGAGCCCTTGCCTGGGCCCGGCTGGTGGACCCTCGGCGGCGCCGCCTGCGGCGCCGTTTTGAATCGGCGCCGTTAGGCGGTGCCGGTGATCAGCAGCGCCGTTCAGCGCCGTTCAGATCCCGGCACGCTTCGCGGTGCCGGTGATAAAGCTGAGCGCCGTTCAGCGCCCGCTTTGGAATCAGCGCCCGTTCGCGGCACGGTGATCGAAGCGGCGCCGTTGGCGTGCCGTTTTTGGCTCTCGGCGCGTTCCACGGTGCCGATGAGCCTGGCTGGCCCGCCAGCCGATACCGCTTCACCTCCCGGCGGCGGCGGCGTCGGCAGCCCTCCTCCAGGCTGCGGTGCGGGTCTGCGGGCAGCTGGGGTGTGGAGGTGAGCCTTCATACTGCCCGGCGTGCTGGGGCGGCGGTGTCGCGCACTCGGTACACCGGGCGTTCGCGGCCCGTACCGAGGACCCCTGGGGTAGCCAGCATCGAGTCCTGCTGGTCTCGTCCTCCTCGGAGGGCGATGACTCGAATGTGGACCCATCCTGGCATCCCCATTCTTCGGAATCTGGGTCCTCGGTGGCTAGGGGTACCAGGCGCCAGGCAGGCCTCCTCTGTCCCCGCCGTGCGTCTCCTGAGGGTTCCTCGGCTGGGGTGGCCGAGGTCGGGGGGCAGGCGTGGGGGTGACGGAGGGCTCCCTCTCTGAGGTCGGTGACAGCTACCCCCAGTGCTGTCACCTCCTCTGGGGATTAGGGGCGTTGCAGTCGGGAGGAGGGCCCTCTCCGGAATCCGAGGGTTGAGGGGCAGGCGTCCTGCTGCTCGGTCTTCTTTAGCCACCTCAGGGGTGGCCAGAGCGTCAGCAGAGCCCCGCCCCTCCCAGAGTTCTAGGGTGTCCTCTGGCGGCGTTGTGTGGACTGCCCTTCTGGATCATACGGTCCGGCGTCGTCTGGGAGTTTCTCCCCAGGGCTCTTCAGGTTCCGCTTCCCCAGAGTTCCGTTCTGCGGCCTGGTTTGATATCCGGGATCCTCTACTGCTAGGCTCCCTTCCCGGATTCCAGAGCCCTCACGAGAAACAGTTGCCTCCTGGAGGTGCCCCTCTCCATCTCTCTGCCTTCACCACCCGCTCCCGAGGCCATGGCCGATTCCTCTGGTCCGTTGTCCTCAGGAGACAGTTCAAGGTTCTGGTGACCTTCCCCTCATATGTTGGTTACATGCATGAGCGGGTCTTCGACTCTCCCCACCGCATGAGGAATCACCTCTGGACATTCAGTTCCCCATCATCCTCGTCTCCCTCCTCTGAGGGAGAGACCCCCTGCTCATCTGTCCTCCGATGCTGATTTCACAGAATGTCAGCGTTTCCTCTCGAGATGGTGAGGATCTTGATTTCCTACATTCGAGACAATACCCGAATGGGTAGCGTGGATGCTTGGTGAATTCAGTGCCCAGCATCTGGTGGTACCTTCCTGGCCTATCCCCTTCCAGGAAGCGTCTATCGGTCCTGGATTCCCTGCCGTTTCTTCCCAGCCCGGCGGACTGCCAGCGTGGTATTGTGCCCCTCTGAGTCTCTGAGTTCCTTCCCAACCCGTCCTCAGGTTTGGTATGCCTGGATACTCCTTCTGGGCGCTTTGCCTGGCGCCGACCGACCACAGTTCGGACTCTCTCGAGTTCGACCGTTGGGAGCGAAGAGTGTTCTCTTCTTCGGCGTCGCAGTGCATATGTTGCATCACATCCAGGCTCACCGCGCTGCCTACAGCGGCATCTGTGATCGATGATGTCCAGCTGCTGGCATCTATGCCTGACACGAACAAACCAGACAAGCGTTGCCCTCTCGTGTAGGCCTGGAGCTGGCAAGACACCAAGCAAGGGCATCTTATGACGCTAATGAGGTGGCTTCCAGGCTTGCGGGGACAGCGATCTGCGTATCAGGCGGACGGCATGGCTTCGCCTCTCAGGTTGTCACCCCTGGCCCGCGTGAGGGGTGATGCGCCTCCTGCCTGGGACCTGTTTTTCTCATCCAGAGCTAGGAGACTTTTACAGGGGCTCCTTCTGTCTCTCTGTCCTCGGGAGGCACTTCTAGCTCTTTCTCCCACTTAGGCTTTCTTGAATAAGCCAGGGTCTTCTCCTTCTGTTTCTCACCAGCAGAAGGCTGGGGTCTTGTTCCCTCAGGGTATGGCCTCTTCCCTCCTGGGAAGAGGAGCTTGATACTCACCCAGGAAGTAATGAATGGTGAAGATTGACAAGGGAAGATAGGAAAATTACGTACCTACCGTAATTCTTGATCTTCTCTTGTATCTTCACCATTCATTACTTACGCCCGCCCACCATCCCCTCAGTGGCCTCTTCCTGTGGCTTCTCCACCTCCCGTCTCCTTCCTCTCTCTGCATTATATAAAATATAGGGAAAATTGCTTCATTTTCCAAAAAAAAAAAAAAAAAAAAAAAAAAAAAAAAAAAATCTTCTTGGGGGGGGGTTTAAAATCCAGAAAAATTATTTACTCTAAGATTCATGGGCCATCTCGCTGGATTGCATTGGCGATCAGACTGCACAACTATCTCTTGCTATTCTTATGGCAAGATACCTCTGGGGTTGTTTGGCCTGGCTCAGGCTATTCAGTTTTGATCCTGCAATCCCGTGTTCAGATAGTTGCCCTGAAATCTAATCCCCCCCCTCTATTCTTGCCTTGCAGAGCAGAGGAACGAGTACGTCTGTTCCTTTCTCTTCTAAAAAAAAAAAATGCTGAGGGAACTCTCTCCGACTGCTATAGGCATCTTGGTATCTGGGTCATGCATCTAGTTAAAATTTTTTTTTTCTATCTGTAAAAAAAAAAGGAATAGGAGAAATCAAACAAGAAGGCAAATGAGAAGGTAGGCTATCCTTCTCGCTGTTTTGCTAAGTGGTTTCTCCCTTTAAAGTTCCTCCTGGACAATTTTTACAGTAGAGCTGTCTGACCATATCCAATCTTAGCCAACCTAAGCCTTGGCCGGCCTTAGCCAGTCAGTCTGAGTCCCGTTTCTATCTTGGAATGCCTGAAAGGCTTACATTTTCCATTTCTAAACCCCTGAGCAGCGCTCTCATGCTGCTGGGGTTTTATTCTTCCCTCCTCGGCTGCCCTCCAGTTAAAGGCCTTCCGCGGCCAGGAGCCCGAGGTGGGTGTCAAGAACAATGGCATGTTGAAGATGAGGACTATGCCCTCCTGAGTCTGTCTAGCGGGTTCGGTGAACCTTCTCTTCAGCTCTATCTCCGGGGATTCTTGCTTCCCCTTTAGTCGAGCCTTCATCTACAAGCTAACTATGCTCGTTGGGCATTCTGGTCCCTTCAACATCCCATCTCTCTCTTCTCTTTCTTCTTCTTCTTCTTCTATTTTCTCATTTCCTTACTCATCTCTCCTCCTAGAGTCGCCCAGGTAAGGAGGCCCTGCACCCCTAGGCTGAGAGATGTTCTTATCTCCTCTGTCCTTCCTCCATCGGCTTATTCCTTTTCAGTTCATTCTTCCCTTGCTTTGCTATCCTCGGCTATCTTGCCTCACTATCTATATTTTCTGCTTTCATTTTTGCCTCTCCGGCTCACAGAACTGAGTTGGAGGAGTCGATCGCTACTAACGGCCGCCCTCGCGCATGGCCTTGGACGCCGCTCTGAGGCGGGGCTAGGCAACTTCTTTAAAAAAAAAGTTTCCGCTGACGGTGCGCAGCCTCGCTTACACCCAGGAAGTAATGAATGGTGAAGATACAAGAGAAGATCAAGAATTACGGTAGGTACGTAATTTTCCTTTGTTTAAAAATATTATTTTCCACGAATTTGCTAAGTGAGTCCTTAGTTTTGGCTATTTCTTCTATCAATTTTGCATGTTTTGTAGAGTCATTTTTAATGATCAGTTTTACAAAGGCCACAGCGCATTTCAGTGTGGTTTCTTCCCATTCAGCACGAAATTCAAATTGTTCCAGTCCCTTCGAAGGTATGAGAGTAACTCTCAAACCCCTTGGTGCAATATTTCTCTCTGCATAGTCTTCAAGGCTACTAATGTTATAGGTTAAGTTTAATTCAGTAAATAAATGTCTTTCAAGTGTAACAAATAGTGATTTCAGCTCACCTTCATCGGAATTAACCACAGGTGCCTTGAGGGGTTGCCGAGCTGAGGCCTTCCTAGTCAGTAAATTATCAGTTACGGATAAACAAACGGGCTGCTGCTCTTCACCATACGTGACATTTTCTGGGTTCATCATTAAATTAAAGCAATATATCGCTAGTTCAATCAGGGATTCCAAATATCAATGGACAAGCAGTTCCGTTTTGTGGTTTAAAACTTCTCTGCTTGATCTAGACACAGGCACTTGTATCCTTCACCTCTAACCGCTAAATAGCGGCACCCCAATCGCAGCACTGATGAAAGTCAAAGGAACATTAAACAGAAAGGTGCTGTGCTCCAGACCAGGGCATGGTGCGACTATCGGGCGGTGGCCCAAATTCACGTGAAGAAAAACCAGGAAATGCTCTCACTCCAGAGCCAGGAGCCTGTTGCTCCAGTGAAGTAAATTAAACCAGATGACCAAAATCGTGCCAATTATAATATTTAATGCTGAAATTATCAAGATAACACCAGAGTCAATACAGGCAGAGACTCTACCATAAATCTAAGTGCCCCGGCACTTTGCCAAGTAAGGCTTCGTCAGGGTGCGGGTACCTAGATCAGATGACATTAATTTATACACAAAGTCATGTGACATCATTATGCTGATGTAATGGATTCAAAAAAAAATTTTTTTTTCAAAAAATGTAACAAAATACAGAAACTTCATAAACATTCTTGTATACATATAACCAAAAGCATCTCACAGCATAATAGATTACCTTTGCTCCCAAGAGGTGTCTTGTACATATTCCTGAGAAACCAACATATGCTTATCTGCATAAGAATTATATTTTTTTCTTTTTGTTTTTTTCTCCTTTTTGTGTTTTTTGTTTTTTTTGTTTACTTATGTGCCACATGAGTTGTCAAATTAAATCTGTAAAATAAACTATGAAGGTAAAAAAAAAAAAAATAAGAAAATATTATGACCAGAGGCTCACCATTATAGCAGAGGTGTATAGTCAACCATATCAGATTTAATTAATTTTAAAACTTAATTGTAACAATTCAAATCAAAACTGTATGGCCTAAAAATTGGATACCTCTATAGTGTACAAAAAAGGAAGGCACCTTTGTTATAAATAGGAACCTAGTGATGAAACCAACTCCACTGTTGCTGAAAACACAGTCTAATTATATTAAGTATGAGTTCACTATCTCATTTCAAACTTAAAGACACAGTTCTACATTGCTTTATTGCTTATTACTCTTGCTCTAATTCTAAAGAAAATACAATAGAAAAATCAAATGACACTAGGTAAAAAGAAGGGGGGACTTCAAAAACACTTCTATTACTGGTAGATATCTACCACTGAAGTTTATTTATTACCTTTTTAAAGTCTGTACCAAAAGTCTATATATATGTGTATATATAAATATACTGTATATACCTTTAGTTACTAATACTTATAGAAACTGTAGTATCCAAATGTAAAGCAAATCAGGGGCACAGCCAAGTTAGTAGAGGGTGGTTGGGTTAGGGGGTTGGAGGGTTGTTTGGGGGTTGGAATGTGGGGTCGAAGAGAATTATCTGAACAAAAGGTTAATTCAAAGATATGGCTTCAAATCCCAGTTATGGTCGAGGTCATCTGGTGCTAAAGCATCAAGGTTATAAATCCAAAAACGTTTGCGTTGGTCCAGTCTATTCAGACGATCCCCACCTCTTTTGCCCACCATGACTTGTTCCAAACCCATACATTTCAAAGTGGAGGGATCACTGTTGTGATGCTCTAGAAAATGTATGGCTACTGGGCTGTTGACATCCACATTTTTGGTCTAATCCCAATGTGTTCAGCTAGCACATTATCACCTAAAAGAACTGGCCAATGTTTAATGATCACGTTACCAAGTTTGCCAGCCATACAGTTAAATTCTGTAACAAAATGTATTTTCATCTGTGAAGTTTGGCTTTGTGTCTTGGGTGTAAGTAGTGAACCCCTATTTAGATCCCTCACTTTTGAGAGTGCCTGATCAAGTAATATACTATCATAGCCTCTTAATAAGAAGCGTGATTTCAATTCTGCCACTTGTTTATCAAAGGTGTGGAGCTCACTGTAATTACATCTGAGACATATAAATCCTTTTTCACCTAGTGTCATTTGATTTCTCTATTGTATTTTCTTTAGAACTAGAGCAAGAATAATAAGTAATAAAGCAATGTAGAATTGTGTCTTTAAGTTTGAAATGAGATAGTGAACTGATACTTAATATAACTGGTTAGACTGTGTTTTCAGCAACAGTGGATTTGGTTTCATCACTAGGTTCCTATTTATAACAAAGGTGTCTTCCTCTTTTGTACACTATAGAGGTATCCAATTTTCAGACCAAAGATAGTTTCAATTTGAATTGTTACAATTAAGTTTTAAAATTAATTAAATCTGATATGGTTGACTATACAGCTCTAATATAATAGTGAGCCTCCGGTCTATAGTGTACAAACTTAAAGACACAATTCTACATTACACCCAAGACACAAAGCCATACATTTTCTAGAGCATCACAACAGTGATCCCTCCACTTTGAAATGTATGGGTTTGGAACAAGTCATGGTGGGCAAAAGAGGTGGGGATCGTCTGAATAGACTGGACCAGCGCAAACGTTTTTGGATTTATAACCTTGATGCTTTAGCACCAGATGACCTCGACCATAACTGGGATTTGAAGCCATATCTTTGAATTAACCTTTTGTTCAGATAATTCTCTTTGACCTACATTCCAACCCCAAACAACCCTCCAACTCCCTAACCCAACCACCTTCTACTAACTTGGCTGTGCCCTGATTTGCTTTACATTTGGATACTACAGTTTCTATAAGTATTAGTAACTAAAGGTATATATATATATATATATATATATATATATATATATATATATATATATATATATATACACACATATATATAGACTTTTGGTACAGACTTTAAAAGGTAATAAATAAACTTCAGTGGTAGATATCTACCAGTAATAGAAGTGTTTTTGAAGTCCCCCCCTCCTTTTTACCTAGTGTCATTTGATTTTTCTATTGTATTTTCTTTAGAACTAGAGCAAGAGTAATAAGCAATAAAGCAATGTAGAATTGTGTCTTTAAGTTTGAAATGAGATAGTGAACTCATACTTAATATAACTGGTTAGACTGTGTTTTCAGCAACAGTGGATTTGGTTTCATCACTAGGTTCCTATTTATAACAAAGGTGTCTTCCTCTTTTGTACACTATAGAGGTATCCAATTTTCAGACCATAAATAGTTTCAATTTGAATTGTTACAATTAAGTTTTAAAATTAATTAAATCTGATATGGTTGACTATACAGCTCTAATATAATAGTGAGTCTCCGGTCATAATATTTTCTTATTTTTTAATTTTTACTTTCATAGTTTATTTTACAAATTTAATTTGACAACTCATGTGGCACATCATCTGCCACCAACACCCGGATTGGCCTCCTATACCGCCATAGAGACTGTCTTCCACCCGATGCTCTCCAACTGGCCATCACATCTTCAGTACTGTCCCTAGTGGATTATGGCCTACCAGTATACAGTATGGAGTCACTGATTACACGGCACTCAGTAAGATCTGACTCACTCTGAACAAGGCCTGTAGACTACTGACCAGTGCCCCCAGGCTCACCCATACCTGTTATCTCTATTCCACTGCTAATCTCCTCAACCTGGAAGAACATGTCCACTACCAAACCTGCCTCTTAGCCAAGAAAATTCTGCTCGGGCTCCCCCCCCCCGGGTATCTGCCTCCCTCCAACATACCTCCCCCACAGTCTCCACCTTCAGCTTGGACAAGGCCATTCTACTGATACCCAGCACTAGGACATCCCTAGCTCAGAGATCATTTTGCTACAGATCCCCTTCCTGGTTTAACACTCTCCCTGTAACCATCACTAACACTCCCAAAATTTCCTCCTTCAAAACTGCTCTTCGGAACCACCTGTTCAACACCCACTGCTGTTCCTGTCACTACAGGCTGCTCGCATATCACTGAGTGCACTTCGACAAAGTCCTCCAGACTCCCCCCCCACCTGGGTTCCTTCATTCCCCCCGCCAGATATCTGTATTTATGTAACTACTGTTTTATGAAATGTACAAAATATATGTAACAATGTCTGTATACTACTGTGTAAAATCTGTGTAAATCTGTATGTCAACCTGCTATAATATTGTAACACTGCTGTCCTCGCTGTGACGTACCCTTGTAAACGAGCCTGTGGCTCAAAGGTTGCAAATCTGATTGTACAAATAAATAGAAAATAAATAAAAACATAAGTAAACAAAAAAAAAAGAAAAGATATCATTCTTATGCAGATACTATAAGCATTTGTTGGTTTCTCAGGGAAGTGTACAAGACACCTCTTGGGAGCAAAGGTAATCTATTATGCTGTGAGATGCTTTTAGTTATATGTATACAAGAAATGTTTATGAAGTTTCTGTATTTTGTTACATTGTTTTAAAAAAAATTATTTTTTTGAATCCATTATGTCAGCATAATGATGTCACATGACTTTGTGTATAAATTAGTGTTGTCTGATCTAAGTACCGCCCCCTGATGAAGCCTTACTTGGAGAAGCGCCAGGGCACTTAGATTTATGGTAGAGTCTCTGCCTATATTGACTGTAGTGTTATCCTACTAATTTCAGCATTAAACATTATGATTGGCACGATTTTGGTCATCTGGTTTAATTTACTTCACTGGAGCAACAGGCTTCTGGCTCTGGAGTGTGAGCATTTCCTGTTTTTTCTTCTCCATGGGGAGGCCCCTGCAGCAACCATTCCTCGTGCTGCTGAGGCCATCCAGGGGGGAGTAGGACCTCCCGCTTCTGCGGCTTCCTTCGAGGGGCCTGCAGGTCCAGGGGAGCCTGTCTCACTGGGTCCGAGGAAGAGAGCTGCTTCTGAGTCCGAGGGGTTGGGTTGAGGCGTGGCTGTCTACTTCCACTGCCCTGTGGGGGGCAGGAAGGAGTCACTGTGCTGAGCCCCAACCCTCCCTCAAGGTCTCAGGGACACTCTTAGGTGGTAGCACAGAGGGTTGCCCTTCCGGACACATGCAATCTCAGGCGTGTCACAGGGGAGACTCCCCTTTAGGGCTCTCCAGGGGTTCACCTTCCCAGATTCAGTCTTTGCGACCCCGTTTGGCTTCAGGGCCCCCTCCTACAGTGGGATCAGTTCCTAGGTCTCAGAGCCCTGGCAGAGGTTGGGCTTGTTCAGTATGGTGCCCGTCCCTCTGCAGATACCCTCTGTTCTCCCAGGCCATGTCAGTCCTATGGGACCCCTAACTCCGGAGATGTTCAGAGCCTCTGCAGTGGCCTTTCCTTCTTATGTTAGGGCCATGAATGAAGTGTCTTCTGCCTGTCCCCCCCTCCGCCGCAGGAGTCCTCTAGACAATCGAGCTCCTCATCCTCCTCGTCTTCCTCTTCTGTCCATCTGTCATCTGATGCTGATTTCATGGAATATCAGTGGTTACTTGCGAGGATGGTACAGGAGCTTCATATTTCTCACATTCTAAGGTCAAATATCAAGTGGGAGATGCGTTCATTCCTTAGTGAGTTTAGTGCTCCCAACCTGGTGGTGCCCTCCTGGTCTATCCCTTTCCAGGAGGTGTCTATCCGCACCTGGCAGTCTCCAGCCACCCTCCTTCCAGCCCTGGCAGACTGCAGGAGACAGTATTGTGCCTCCCAGGGGTCTCTAGATGCTCTACCTCACCCTCCTTTGGGCTTGACATCCCTAGATAACCCCCTCAGGCTTCAGCGCCCAGCTGACCCCCGGATCCGGATTCAGCAGAGTTCGACCAGTAGGGACAAAGAGTGTTCTCTTCAGCTCATGTGTTACTCTATATTGGTTCTCATCAGGCAAATCACACTGCATACAACAGGCATCTGTGGTCGATGCTAGCTCAGGTGCTAGCATCCTTGCCTGATATGGAGCAGTCTAGGCAGGCCATTGCCCTCTCTGCGCAGGGTTTGGAGCTCGTAAGGCACTAAGCACGGGTGTCTTACGACACCAATGAGTTGGCTTCCAGACTGGTAGGGAGCGCGATCTGCATTAGGCGGACAGCGTGGCTTCACCTGTCCAGACTGTCACCCATGGCCTGGCTTAGGGTGATCTCCTCTGCTTTCCGGTCGACCCGTCTTTTTCCGGCAGGGCAAGGAGGGTTCTTCATGGGCATCCTCCATCCCCCCAACCACCGGGGATACCTCCTCACCCTCAGTAGCCTTAGACCTTGCTCGGTCTAGTATGGCTAGGGTTTCCCCCTCCTGATTCTCTCCAGCAGGAGGCTGAGGGATCTTTTCTCTCAGGGCTTGCCAGATTCCCTCCGGGGGGCTTGTTACTCACCCAGGAGTAATAAATGGTGAAGATTGACAAGAGGAAGATATGAAAATTACGTACCTACCATAATTCCTAATCTTCTCTTGTATCTTCACCATTCAGTACTGATTCCCGCCCACTTTCCCTTCATGGCCTCAATTTTTGGACGTCTCTGCCGCCCTACTCACCGTCCCCCTCCTCAAGGCCAATTTGGGGGCTGAGTCCCCCTGGTACCTCAGAGTTCTCTGTCCCTTCTACAAAGGCACAGAGTGTTCACCTTGGAGGATGGCGAGTAGGGTCTTTGCCCTGAACCCTCTGGGGTAACTCCCTCTGATTCGCTTTTCTTCTGAGGTGTCCCCCACTGGGGGTCTGTATAATCCTCTGGCTTGTCACCCTATAGCTATCATTTTTCAATGCAGTCCTAGAGAATCTGTGGGAGTTTCCTCCTTCTTTTTTCCTTCCATGGTTGTCCCGTGGTTCTCTTCCTTTGAAGTGGGGACTTTGCTAGTAACCCACGAG
Organism: Neoceratodus forsteri; assembly: GCA_016271365.2. NCBI lineage: Eukaryota > Metazoa > Chordata > Ceratodontiformes > Ceratodontidae > Neoceratodus > Neoceratodus forsteri. Next base: position 211,578,692 of record CM028129.1, on the reverse strand, counting down.
AAAACTGCACCAGATTTCTCCCCTACATCTAAGTCAGAACTTAGTCCTCCTCTGACCGGACTTGCTCCCCCCAAAGGGGCAGTTGGTGAGACCTAGGCTCTAGGTTGCTCAACTTATGGATAAAGGGGAGGGAACAGAAGTCTGCCTTCTTAAGTCAGTAAAGGCTTGTAATTCAACCTTAACTGGTGGGATCCTTGCTCCCTTGTCTTCATCTCCCGTTGGGAATTTGAAAACTTTAGCCAGTGGTCTTCCAGTTCACCTTGGCAGATTGTCCACCTTCCCTACTCTTTATCTCTTTCTGCTTCTTCCTGTGTTTCCTCCCGTCCTTTACCTTCTTCTTCCTTAAACCGTCCGAGGATTGAGGTCCTATTGCCTCTTAGGGTAGGATTCTTCCTCTTCCTGTCTCCGTTTCAGCTTATACATTTTTCAGTTTATATCATTTTCCTTTCTCTATCCCTCGGCTCCCTTGCCTCACTCTTTTTTCCTATAACCTATTTTCTGCCTCTCTGGCTACACAGAACTGGGATGGAGAAGGACTCTGTGCTGCCTAATGGCCAACTTGCACGCCCCATGCAGTATGTCTGCCACATGGGCAGCACTGACTCCTCTCTCTCCAAAAAAAGGAAAAACTCCCATGGCCAGTGCACGCCTCTGGCTTACACCCAGCAGTAATGAATGGTAAAGATGCAAGAGAAGATCAAGAATTTCAGTAGGACATTACCTACCCTGATACACTCAGATCAGGCAGGATTTCTGTACATGCGCCAGACTGCAGATAATGTACAAAGAACAATCCATTTGATGGATCATATGGCTAATTCAGCTACCCCCTCAGCTTTAGTAAGTTTAGATGCTTGTAAAGCTTTCAATAGTGTGTCCTGGAGATTCCTATGAGGAACATTAACGTCATTTGGGTTTCTGAGGGAATTTGTGAATTGGCTGGAGCAAATATATTTGGAACCAAGTGCATATATAAAACTTAATGGCGGTATCACACCCCATATCATGTTACAATGGGCACTAGACAGGGATGTCCCTTATCCCCTTTGTTATTCGCCATATATATTGATCCTTTAGCTATGATGCTTAGAAATTCAGAAAAGATTGAGGGCATTCAGGTGGGCAATCAATCTGGGAAATTAGCTTTCAAACAACATGAAGTCTTGCTGTATTCTGACATATGCAGTGATGTCCAACCTTTGAACTGCCCTGGAGAGGAAAGAGTTAACTTTCCATGCAAGGCATGGAACACTGAGCTCGAGCTCGGTTGAGACTCTGTCTGTTGTTGTTTGAACTCAAACCGATTCTTTACTCTGCCTCACTGAACAGTCACTCCGGAGATTTCTCCTTTGCTCTGTTCAATTTAGTCGGTTAAAGTGTCATTTTCCTCGGTTTTAACCGAATTTAATCCGTTTAACCTGTTGGTTCAGTCTCTGTCTGTGGTATCGTGAGTACTAGATAGGTTATTATTGTTTATTCTGTGTGGAACTTGTAAACGTTGGATCGGTTCGGTTTGAACAGATCAGGTTTCTTCAAAAAAGTTTGTTCTACTTTTAGAGTGTCGTAACTGGTCCTTATCAGTTCTAAAAAAAAACGAATTTCATTACGTTTTTTTTCCACGACCCGTAACACGGTCAGGAACCGATAAGGGTGTCTTGCCTGGCGGATTGCTGAAAAAAGGGTAAGTTTGGTTAGGACTGGCCATGTCTGAGAAACCCAAGAGAAAAACCGGGCCCACTGGGTTTCAGCGCTGTAGTGTGTGTGGGGAAGCCTTTGCTAAGGCTGACCCCACATCACCTGTGTTTAGAGTCTAGGGTTTGACCAACAGTTCAGACTGCCAGATTTGCAAGAATTTTCCTGCGGCTACCCTGGAAAAGAGAGTTGGTAGGCTCAGGGAAAGGAGGCCAAAAGTCCGCAGACCGGATGGCCAGCCTGGTTCAGTTCAACGAACCGAAGAGTGCCCTCTGGCGAGGGCAAAACTTCTTCGGCAAAGGAGAACCGACCGAGGAGTCGGTTCCGTTAAAAGAAAAAGAAGGGATAAATCAGCTGGTGCGGATCCACAAGTTCTTTCCCCGGCCACTGATGAAATAGCCAAAGCGATAAGGATTGTTCAATCCCTAACCCCGGTTCCGACCGAACCGGCACCATCGGTTAGGGGCTCGGTTCGGTTGGTTCCCCCGGTTCCAGATTATAATTTAGAGGATTTTTATGAACCAGAGGAGGAGGAAGGAGAGTATGAGGATAGTGATGGTGATTATGAAAGTCTGGATGTGCCCATTGACCCAGACATCTCCCCAGACAGACCTTCAGGGGTTTCTCCTCCTAGGCTTTCTGAGTCCCCTTCCCATTTTATGTTTTACAAAAAAGTGGCTGAAACTTTTCAGCTTCCTATGGAAGAAGCTGTAGAGGATCAGGAGGAGCCTGATTATGTTGAGATGATGGATATTCCAGAGTCCAGGAGGCTGTCTATTCCCCTTCATAAGTCTTTTGGGAAACAGACAATTAAAATTTTAAAGACTCCTAATTCTATACCTCCTGTGGACAAGAGAATGGACAAGAAGTATACTCTCTCAGGCTCAGATACGGAGTTCCTTACCCAGCAATGCTGCCATGTTGGGGTAGTGCAGGCTGCTGCCTGTGATAAAGCAAATATACCCTTGGCTTCACACCCCCCAGATGAGGACTCCAGGAGGACTGATGCCATGGCAAAGAAACAGTACATGGCAGCATCTTTGGGACTCAGGCAGGCTAATTATATGGCCTGTACAGCTAGATACCAGAAGTCTAGATGGGACACTGTAATGGCTCTGGCTAAACAGATCCCTGGCCAGCTTGCCAAGGAGCTGGAGCAGGTGGCTGCAGATGGTATTGAGGCATCCAAGGTGCAATTTCATGCTGCAGTGGACTCCAGTGATGTTTCATCTAGAGTCATGGCTACATCTGTGGCCCTTCGTAGGATGGCTTGGCTCAGATGTACTAACCTGTCTCAGGATACCCAGACTAAGGCCGTGGATTTTCCTGTTGTGGGTAATTCTCTGTTTGGGGAGCAAACAGAGAACTACATGAAGAAAATGGATGAATGCAAGACCACCTATAGGAGTGCTCAGGCCAAGAAAAGGCAAGCCACTCCCCAGAGGCAGCATTCCAGGGGCAGGGGCAGGCCTTTTCATAGGCCTTTCTACCAAGCCCAGGCCTCCTCTTCCGCCTTTTCCCAGAGGGGGTTCTTCAGAGGGAGAGGCAGACAGGGTACAAGCAGGCCTGCTACCACCCCTCAGCCTAAAGCCCCTGCCAAACAGGCACCCTGATGGGGTTGCCAGGGCCGATTCTTCACCACCTGTAGGGGGCAGGCTGGTTTACTTTGTCCATGACTGGATGTCTTTAACATCAGACAAATGGGTCCTGGAAGTAGTGAGCCAGGGACTGGTTCTCAGCTTCAAAAAAATTTCCCAAGATGAGAACCAGATCCTTTCCACCTGCAGATCCTTCAGAGGCACTTGCCATAGAGGCAGAGGTCTCTTCCCTCTTGGCTCTGAGAACCATAGAAAGGGTTCCACCCCTACTCAAGGGAAAAGGATTGTACTCCAGGTACTTCCTAACTCCCAAAAAGACAGGAGAATGGCGGCCCATCCTGGATCTCAGATATTTAAACAAGCACCTTTTAAAGCCAAAGTACAAAATGGTGACTGGGAATAATTCTACCCTCTCTAAGGCCAGGAGGCTGGCTAGCTTCCCTGAACCTCAAGGTTGCCTATTTCCACATTCTTATCAGAAGCTCCCACCGAAAGTACCTCAGGTTCCAGTTGCCCTCAGGTCACTATCAATTCAGAGCAATGCCCTTTGGCCTAACTTCAGCTCCAAGGGTGTTCACAAAATGCCTGGCAGTGGTGGTTGCTTTCCTAAGGAGAAAAAAGATCTCCATCTTTCCATACCTGGACGACTGGCTCATAGTAGGTCAGTCTCCAGACCAAGTCATGTCACACCTACAGATAACTCAGCAACTGCTCACTTCTCTAGGATTCCTTCTGAATCTCTCAAAGTCAGTTCTAGAGCCTGTGCAGCTCCTCACCTTCATAGGGGCAGAGCTGGATACATTAAAGGCAAGAGCCTTCCTTCCCCTGGACAGGGCAAGGACCCTTGTTACACTGGCCTTTTCATTCACCCTCCAGGTGTCTCGATCAGCAAGGCATTTTCTGCAGCTTCTGGGCCACATGTCTGCCTCTACAGCAGTGGTTCAAGGAGCAAGATTTCAGATGAGGGACATTCAGTTCCACTTAAGAGCCTTCTGGTCTCAGAGAAAGGATCCTCTGACCAAACTAATCCCAGTGACTCGAACCCTGATCCAGGCTTTGCAATGGTGGCAGGATCAGGACAACCTAAGACAAGGAGTTCCCTTTGTCACTCAGTCTCATTCAGTGATACTCACCACAGATGCCTCCCTGCTGGGCTGGGGAGCCCACTTGGGGGATCTTACCACCCAAGGACTGTGGTCACCTCAAGAATCTCTGCTTCACATCAATCTCTTAGAACTCAGAGCAGTGTTTCTAGCACTTCAAGCTTTTTCCAAGTCTGTTCAGAGCAAAGTAGTTCAGATCAGGACAGACAATACCACCACAATGTGGTACATCAACAAGCAAGGGGGCACTCGGTCTACAGCCTTGTGCACAGAGACAATGAAGTTGTGGTCTCTGGCCTATTCCCTGAATACCTCTCTCATAGCAGTGCACCTCCCAGGGAAGGACAATGTCCTGGCAGATGCTCTCAGCAGGATATCTCAGGGCCATCACAAATGGTCCCTAGATCCCCTGATTTTGAAGGTGATCTTCTCCAGATGGGGCACCCCACAGATAGATCTCTTTGCAGCCCCAGACAGTCACCAACTTCCCTTTTGCTGCAGGCCCCAGTGTTGGGCTCAGTCCCCTGGATGCCTAGTTCTCAATTGGGAAGGAAGTTCCTGATGCTTTTCCCCTTCCTCTCCTGTTCAAGGTACTAGTCAAAATCAGGTCTCAACCCTGCAAAGTGATTCTGATTGCTCCAGACTGGGCCAGACAGCCCTGGTACCCCCTCTTGCTGTCCTTAGCAGTCCACCTTCCCCTGTCTCTTCCCAGGAATTACAACCTGTTAACATGTTCTCAGGGGAGGGTCTGGTATCCGAATCTCAGATCTCTCAATCTCAGGGCCTGGCTCTTGAAGAGTTAGAATTTGCGGATTTGCATTCTCACACAAGGTGTTCTGGATGTTTTAAAGGCTTCTCGAAAGCCTTCCACCAGAAGGACTTACAACTCAAAATGGAAAAGGTTTACTATTTGGTGCTCTGGGAAGCATATTTCCCCAGAGTCTGCTGGGTTGCCTGCAGTCCTTGACTACATAGTTCATCTCAATAGCTTGGGACTCAGACCAGCTACACTCAGAGTGCATCTGGCAGCTGTCTCTGCTTTCTGGTCAGCAGGCAAGCACTCTTCCCTTTCAGCTCATCCTGCATTCTGTAAGTTCTTCAAGGGATTGCTGCATACCAATCCTCCCTTTAGGGACCCTGCTCCTGCTTGGGACCTTAATGTTTGCATTGCTCAGCTTATGCAACCCCCTTTTGAGCCTTTGTCCTCAGCAGAGCTTAAGTGCTTGACTTGGAAAACTGTGTTCTTGGTAGCCATTACTTCTGCTAGATGCATAAGTGAGTTACAGGCCCTGTCAGTGGAGCCTGATTTTATCTCTTTCCATAGAGATAAGGTGGTCCTCAGGACTAATAGGAAGTTTTTGCCTAAGGTGGTTTCAGATTTCACCTTAACCAGTCTATGTCTCTTCCTGTTTTCTTCACTGACCATTCCTCCTCTGGGAGAGGAGGCTGCACAGCTGGATGTGAAAGGGCCCTTAGCTACTACATAGAGGCACGCCAAGCGTCTGGGTTGACTCCTCAACTGTTCCTCACTTATGGTGAGGTTGGTAAAGGAAAACCTGCCACTAAGAGATCTATTGCCAGGTGGATTGTCTCTTGCATACAATTTTGCTATGAAAACTAGGTAGGATCCGCCCTCAGGCCTGAGGGCTCACTCTCCAGAGGTACAGCTGCTTCCCTGGCTGCTGCCAGGGGATATTCTATCTTAGAGATTTGTCAAGCAGCCACCTGGAAAACAGTACAAACTTTACCAAGCATCACTCTCTGGATATCCAGGCTAGGGAGTGATGCTCGGTTCAACACAGCAGTGCTCAGAGCCTATTCCCGAAGTAGGTTCTGTCCCTCCTCCATGAAGGTACTGCTTGGTAGTCTGCATATGTCAGAATACAGCAAGACTTCATGTTGTTTGAAGAAAAAATTACTCACCTTAGTAATGTTGTTTCTTCTAATGGAGTCTTGCTGTATTCTGACCTCCCCCCCCCGCCTTCCCTCTCAGAACCTGGGTTTTGGGATGTAGTAAGTAAGTAGTAGTAGTAGTAACAATTTTTATTCAATTGACAAGCAAAAGAATAGGAAACTCAACTGAGCCAAGCTCATTTCCAGTGAGGTCATTAATACTTACATTCATATTAACATCATAATAAAAAATATATCACAAAATAACATAGAACAATACTTAAAATGATACGACAAAATATAAATTACAATAACTTTAACATCCATACAAATAAATAACATACATCACACATATTCCCATTCATAAAGTACAACTATACAACATATTTTTGGAGCATAATATACACAATTACTCAACATTTAACCTTTTATCAGCTTCAGATTTAAACCAACTTTTTATTTCTCCTAAATTAGGACTAGAGCTAATTGATCTACGGTGGGTTGGCAATGAATTCCATATATTGGGACCCAAATAGAAAAAATGTTCTCTACCCAAATCTGTCCTTCTTCTAGGTAAAACATATTCCATACCCTCTGCAGAGCGTAAACCTCCCCTAATTATCCTAACCTGAAATTCGTCAGTGATATATTTCACCCCTAACTGATTTAACCATATATTTCAGGACATGGAATATCCTTCTATCCTGAGGACTCATCCAGTTCAAAGACTGACACAGCTCTCTTCTATGAGTTCTCCTAGGCACATCCAAAATAAACTTAGCTATCTTATTGAAAAAAACATCTATTTTAGCTAACTGAGTTAAAGTTGCCCCTATATAAATAATATCCCCATAATCCAACAAAGGAATCAACGTAGCCATGGCTACTTGCTTCCTTACTCTGACATCCATGCAATTTCTAATTCTATAAAGTGCACCCAAACGTCTACTAACATTTTTAATTATATAATCTATATGAAAAGTCCAGCTCAATGATCTATCCAGATACATTCCTAAATATCTATAGCACTGGACTTGTTCAAGAACAATGTTATCCACAGTCACAATACTCAAACCCAGCTCAGAATAGGTCTCTTTATTTTCCCTAGAAAACAATAAGACCTGAGATTTTTTTGAATTAAGGGCAAGTTTGGATTCACTATAGAATAACTGAAGTTCATCGAATGCTTTTTGAAGAGTAAATTCTGTCTGCATTATTGATAATCCCTTCACATAAATAATAGTGTCATCTGCATACAGGTGACACTGTACATCAGGATTTGTTAGAACAAAATTATTCATATATAAATTAAATAATATTGGACCCAAAATGGATCCTTGGGGAACCCCAGAAATGATCCCCCTGAATCCAGATCCCCACCCATCCATTGAAACCATCTGTTTCCTACCAGTTAGATAAGCCTCCAACCACCCAATCACCTTCGACGAAACACCCAAAGCAGGTAGTCTGGACAGGAGGATGTGTGGTCCAGGGTATCAAACGCCTAGATTGATCTACAAAATTGCCCCACTGACATCCCCCGTCCAGAGCACCCACAATATCCCCAGTAACCTTTAACAAAGAAGAATTTGTGCCATGCATGGACCTAAAGCCAGATTGAAACTTATTAATCAACTTACTATTTTCCAAATAATTCTGTAATTGTTTGGCTATCAGTTTCTCAAACACCTTAGCTACTATTGGTAATAATGATATAGGCCTATAATTCTCCATTAGAGACCTAGATCCATGTTTAAAAACAGGGATAACTCTGGCCATTTTCCACATTTCAGGAATTTCCCCACATATAAGGGACATATTGAAAATATTAGTCAAAGGATATGAAATAACCGGGCAGCATATTTCAATAGAGTATTGGGGATCTCATCTAACCCACCAGCCTTCCTAACATTAATTTTAAGTAATGTATTTTGTGTTTCTAATGGGGTTATTAATTCAAACTCAAACTCCTTGTCCCTTAAAGGGACAGCTTTAGTGACTTTATTTTGAAAATATAATGGAGAGAGACTAGTCTTGCCTTGTAATAAGGTTTTTGTGCCCATGGTTGTGAAGTGTTCATTAAAACCATCTACAACCTGTGGGCCCATAGGAACTTCGACCTTCCCGATTTCAAATTTCTCAGGGTAGTCCAGTTGTTGTTCACCTTTCACCTTTTTTAAAACTTGCCAAAATTTCCTCGGGTCATCAGTCAAATTAAAATTTAATTCCTTATTATAATAATCATTTTTAACCCTCTTAAGTTCACAGTTATAATAATTCCGCATCTGTTTATACTTCACCCAATCAACATCAATTTTTGTAGATTTAGCCACCTTCCATGCCCTATCCCGCTGTTTCTTAATTTTAAATAAGTAAGAATTATACCAAGGGGCATTATCAAACTTTATTTTCCTACTTTTAAGTGGGGCATGCCTGTTACAAATTGTCAGGAAATCCTCCTGAAATAACATCCAGGCATCAGCAACTGTGGGGACTAGATCTAACCTTTCCCAATTAAATGCATCCAACTCTAACATAAAATTTATATAATCAAAATATTTAAATGATCTATAGTGAACTGTTTTTACTGATTTCCTTAATTTCTTTTGATTTCTAATACCATATATCTGGTGATCCGAGAAGGAATCTGGAAGAACACCACTGGCAACAAACCTGTCTGGGTCCGTAGTAAATAATAAATCTAATACTGTGGAGGAAAGTGGTTGTTTAGTATTGATTCTAGTTACCTCAGTAATTAATTGAGTCATACCCAGAATATTACTCATCTCAACACTACTATGATTACTATCTACAGAATTCCAATCTACATTTAAATCCCCAATCAACATAATCTCACATCTATTTAAATAGCTTCCCAAAAAATCCTGCAGAACTTGAAACACCTCAGTGCTAGCTTTAGGAGGACGATACATACCCAATAACAATAAAGGTTTATTAAATGGAAAATTAAATAATAATGGAAGAACTTCAGAACCACACCAGTCCTGATAACAGTTAACTACAGATACATCCAGAGAACTAAGTACATAAATAATAACTCCACCCCCCCCTTTTTGTTCGATCTCTCCTCCATAAATTATAACCATTCATAAACACCATATTATCAGTGATCTTATCAGACAACCATGATTCTGTAATTATAATTACTTCAGGGCTATATTTAATAGCCCATTCCCTTAGATGGTCAATTTTTCTTAATAGACTACAGATATTAATGTGAACCAGACACATCCCATCCTGTGGGTGGGCAGCAACAGTGTTGGCACTCTGGAGGTGCCCCCTTTTTCTCACCCTCTTAATTTGGGTGTGTGTGTTGTGTTTTGTTTTATTTTTTGGGTTTCCTGACTTGAGTCTTTGCCTTGGTACCAAAAAATCTTTTTATTATATTTAGTAGCCAGTTGGCTAGTATAAGTTTACAGTTTCCACACAGGACACCCAGTAAATATAGCTCGTAAAGATCTGGTGGTTTGAGTTCAAACAACAACAGACAGAGTCTCAACCAAGCTCGAGTTCAGCGTTCCATGCCTTGCATGGAAAGTTAACTCTTTCCTCTCTGGGGCAGTTCAAAGGTTGGACATCACTGCATATGTCAGAATACAGCAAGACTCCATTAGAAGAAACAACATTACTAAGGTGAGTAATTTTTTCTTATATGCAGATGACATTCTACTGTCAGTGTTGGATCCAGAGTCCTCTATTCCAGCAATATGGGAGGTACTTGAGCAATTCGCTCAGTTCTCTGGATACAAAATAAATTCCTTTAAAACAGAGGTTCTTCCCTTCCATTTCTCCCCCTCGCCAACATTGAAAGGCAGATTACCTCTGTGTTGGAACAGCATCAAGATAAAATATCTAGGCATACATTTACCAAACCAGTTAATACATCTCACTATGGTAAACTATGAACCCCTTACACAAAAAATACAGTCTGATTTACTGTACATCAGTGGTCCCAGCTTAATTTATCATTATATTCTAAAGTTGATCTTATTAGGATGAATATTCTTCCACAGCTGCTATACCTTTTTCAGACCATACCGGGGATGCCAGATAGAATGTACTTTCCATCCTGGAGTAAGTCTGTGAGGGGATTTGTCTGGGCTGGGAAAAAACCCTGAATTAAGTGGTCTACATTAATGCTACCAAAAAATAAGGGAGGTTTAAATTTGCCTGATCTTCAGATGTATGCATACTCTACTGTGATAACTAGAGTTTTTAATTGGAGCAACCCAATGTATGACATACCCTGGAAGAATCTGGAATTTACCCATTAATGGGGTAAAGGAAGGGGGTGACTTTCTACAATTCATATATGCCCCAGCTAACAAGAGACCTAGACTTATTTATAGTACAAACTCTACTATAGAGACTAGGAGGAAACTCATCCATTTAAGAGAGCTGGAACCAGTAGGTACCTATTTCAATCTATTAAATTTCGCAATCCAATTTCCTTCTCTGGAACAGGAGGGTACCTTGGCTTAATGGAGGCAAAAGGGTATAACATTTATATTCCACTTGGTGGACGTCAGAGGGGTCCTCTCATTTACTAAACTCCAAGAAACTTACAATCTTCCACAACAAGACTTTTCAATATATACAAGCTTAAGAGAAAGCGTCGAACAAAGGGGGCCAGCCTATAGTAGGCTTCCAGATCCCCCCCCCCATTCACTGCTTACCTTAGCTATGACCACAGGGAGAGGACAGCTCTGGCCCAACTTTGTGGGACTAATATATTAATATATAAGGGTATACAAGAATTATCTAAAAATTCAACTCAGGGAATTTTGAATGCCTGGGATAAAGAACTTCTACTCCATGTATCAAAGGAGGATTGGGAAAAGTATACTCAATTCTCGATAGAACTTTTAGGAGCCCCCTATTGGTGAGAATTTGCCTGGAAAGCTAGAAATAGGTTTTTCTACACACCGGCAAGGCTGGCCAAGTTCTCATCGGGAACGCCAAGCTATTGCTGGAGAAATTGTGGAGAAATGTCTGCGGATCAGTCCCATGTTTTTGGGCCTGCCCGCAGTTAGCAGGTTACTGGAGAGATATTTTGGAGGCATTAAACGAATTGGTAGATATGGAAGCTGTATTGACTCCTGAGCTAGTATAACTCTCAGTTCCACCAGAAGATCTTCCAATATCCAGAAGGTCTCTGTTAGTCACTTATATACTGGCAGCTAAAAAAGCATACTCTAAATTGGGGAAAGAAGATGCCCCCAAACATTCAGAGCTGGCGGGGAATAATGGGAGAAATTTATGTATTAGAGAGATTAATAGCCAAAAGTATAGATAAATTGTCCACCTTTGAGCTTAAATGGAGGAAATGGATTCTATATATTTCATCCTTACATCCTACTTTTGTACCTTAGAAATATATTAATCCTGATGATGGTTTCTGTAAATGTCACAGCGCTCATTATATGAACTGCTTTGTAAACTATGTAAGTTGTCCTGATACCTCTGGCTAATGTACTGCTACGCACCTGACTGATGTAATTTTATGCTGTCTTAATTTATACACTGTAAAAACTGTCCTATGTTTTTGTGAATGAAAATTTAATAAATACAAAGTATAAAAAAAAAAAAAGAATTTTAGTAGGTACGTAATTTTCATTTCTGCCTTAAGCAACTTGCCCTTCAAACAACATGAAGTCTTGTTATATTCTGAGATTAGCAGTGAGTCCCAACCTTCGAACTGCCCCAGAGAAGAAAGAGTTAAGTTTCCATGCCAGGCATGGAATGCTGAGCTCGAGCTCGGTTGAGACTCTGTCTGTTGCTGTTTAAACTCAAACCGTCAGATTCTTTACTCCGCCTCACTGAACAGTCGCTCCGGAGATTTCTCCTTCTGCTCGGTTCAATTTGTCGGTTAAAGTACCGCTTTTCTCAGTTTTCTACCGAATTTAAACCGTAACCTGTCGGTTCAGTCTCTGTCTGTGGTATTTGTGAGTACTAGATAGGTTATATTTTACTCTGTTCTGTGTGGAACTTGTAAACGGTTCATCGGTTCGGTTTGAACCGATCAAGTTGTAAAAAAAAAATATATATTAAATTGTACTTTTAGAGTGTGGTTACCGGTTCTTATCAGTTCTAAAAACAACGGGTTTTATTACGGTTTTTTCCACGACCCGTGACACGGTTAGGAACCGATAAGAGGGTCTTGCCTGGCGGATTGTCATAAAAGGGTAAGTTTGGTTAGGACTGGCACAATGTCTGAGAAACCCAAAAGCGGACCCACTGGGTTTCAACACTGCAGTGTGTGTGGAAGTCTTTGCCGACTGACCCACACCACCTGTGTTTATTGTCTGGGGTTTGACCACCTCAATGCAGACTGCCAGATTTGTAAAGTTTCCTGCAGCTACCCTAGAAAAGAGTTGGTAGGCTCAGGAAAGGGAGGCCAAAAAGTCTGCTGAACGGATGGCCAGCCGGTTCGGTTCAAACCGAACCAGAGGAGTGCCTTCTGACCAGGGCGAGACTTCTTGGACAAAGGAGAGCCGATTCTGAGGGTCGGTTCCGGCTAAAGAACTAGAAAAGAAAAATCAGCTGGTGTGGAGCCAAAACTTTCCTCTCCAACCGCTGAAGAAATAGCCGATCAAAAATTGTTCAGTCGCTTTCCCCGGTTCCGACCGAACCGGCACCATCAGGCAGGCGCTCGGTTCGGCCGGTTCCAACAGTTCAAGAGTATGATTTAGAGGAATTTTATGAACCGGAGGAGGAGGAGGAAGAGGAGTATGAGGAAAGTGAATGTGGATTTGAAAGTCTGGCTGTGCCCATTAACCCGGACATTTCCCCAGACAGACCTTCAGGAGTGTCTCCTCCTAGGCTTTTTGAGTCCCCCTTCCATTTCATGTTTTATAAAAAAGTGGCTGAAACCCTCCAGCTTCCTATGGAAGAAGCTGTGGATAACCAGGAGGAGCCTGACTATGTGGAAATGATGGATATCCCAGAGTCTAGGAGGCTGTCTATTCCCTTGCACAAATCTTTTGGGAAACAGACATTTAAGATTTTAAAGACTCCTAACACTATACCCCCTGTGAATAAAAGAATGGACAAGAGGTATACATTGTCAGGCTCAGACACGGAGGTCCTTACACCACAATGCAGCCATGTTGGGGTAGTGCAGGCTGCAGCCTGTGATAAGGCAAACATTCCCTTGGCTTCACACTCCCTGGACAAGGACTCCAGGAGGACTGATGCCATGGCAAAGAAACAGTACATGGGGCAGCATCCTTGGGACTCAGAAAGGCCAATTATATGGCCTATACTGCTAGGTATCAAAAATCCAGATGGGACACTGTTATGGTTTTAGCAAAACAGGTCCCTGGCCAGCTTGCCAAGGAGCTGGAGCAGGTGGCTGCTGATGGTATTGAGGCATCCAAGGTGCAATTCCATGCTGCAGTAGACTCCAATGATGTGTCATCTAGAGTCATGGCTACATCTGTGGCACTTCGAAGAATGGCTTGGCTCAGATGTACTAGCCTGTCTGGGATACCCAGACTAAGGCCATGGATTTTCCTGTTGTGGGTAATTTCTGTTTGGGGGCAAACAGAAATTACATGAAGAAAATGGATGAGTATAGGACCACCTATAGGAGTGCACAGGCCAAGGAAAGGCAGGCCACTCCTCAAAGGCAGCTTCCCAGGGGCAGGGGCAGGCCTTTTCATAGGCCTTTTTACCAAGCCCAGGCCTCCTCTTCTGCTTATGCCCAGAGAGGGTTCTTTCGAGGAGAGGCAGACGGGGTACAAGCAGGCCTGCTTCCACCCCTCAGCCCAAATCCCCTGCCAAACAGGCACCCTGATGGGGTTGCCAGGGCCAATTCTCAGCTACCTGTAGGGGGCAGGCTGGCTTACTTTGTCCAGGACTGGGAGTCTCTGACATCAGACAAATGGATCCTGGAAGTAGTAAGCCAGGGACTGGTTCTCAGCTTCAAAAAGTTTCCAAAGATGAGAACCAGATCCTTTCCACCTGCAAACCCATCAGAGACATTTGCCTTAGAGGCAAGGGTCTCTTCCCTCCTAGCTCTCAGAGCTGTGGAAAGGGTTCCACCCCTACACCAGGCAAAGGGTTGCACTCCAGGTACTTCCTTACCCCAAAAAAGACAGGAGAATGGCGGCCCATCCTGGATCTCAGATATTTAAACAAGCACCTTTTAAAACCAAAATTCAAAATGGTGACTCTGAGAATTATTCTACCCTCTCTAAGGCCAGGGGACTGGCTAGTGTCCCTGGACCTCAAGGATGCCTACTTCCACATTCTCATCAGAAGCTCCCATCGAAAGTACCTCAGGTTCGAGCTGCCCTCAGGCCATTACCAGTTCAGAGCAATGCCCTTTGGCCTCACCTCTGCTCCAAGAGTGTTCACAAAATGCCTGGCAGTGGTAGTTGCTTCTCTAAGAAGGCAAAGATTGCCATCTTCCCTTACCTGGACGACTGGCTCATAGTAGGCCAGTCCCCAGACCAAGTCAAGTTACACTTACAGATAACTCAGCAACTGCTCACTTCTTTGAGTTTCCTTCTAAATCTTCCAAAGTCAGTTCTAGAGCCTGTCCAGCTCCTCACCTTCATGGGCGCAGAGCTGGACACAGAGAAGGCCAGAGCCTTCCTTCCCCTGGACAGGGCAAGGACCGTGGTCTCTCTGGCCTCCTCATTCACCCTGCAGGTGTCTCGACCAGCAAGGCATTTTCTTCAGCTCCTGGGGCACATGGCTGCTTCTACAGGATTTCAGATGAGGGACATTCAGTTTCATTTGAGAACCTTCTGGTCTCAAAGGAAGGACCCTCTGACCAAATTGATCCCAGTAACTCGAACCCTGATCCAGGCCCTACAGTGGTGGCAGGATCAGAACAATCCGAGACAAGGGGTTCCCTTTGTCACTCACTCTTTAATCCTTAGTACAGATGCCTCCCTCTTTGGGTGGGGGGCTCACATGGGCGACCTGACCACCCAGGGGTTGTGATCCCCTCAGGAAACTCTGCTTCACATCAATCTGTTGGAACTCAGAGCAGTATTTCTAGCACTTCAAGCTTTTTCCAAATCTATTCAGAACAAAGTTATACAGGTCAGAACAGACAACACCACCACAATGTGGTACATCAACCAGCAAGGAGGCACTCGGTCTACGGCCTTGTTCACCGAAGCCATGAAGTTGTGGTCTCTGGCTTACTCCCTGAACACCTCCCTCACGGCAGTTCACCTCCCAGGCAAGGACAATGTCCTAGCAGATGCTCTCAGCAGGATTTCCCAGGGCCATCACGAATGGTCACTGGACCCCCTGGTCTTGGAGGATATTTTCCAGATGGGGCACCCTCAAATAGATCTTTTGCAGCCCCAGACAATCACCAACTTCCCTTTTTGTTGCAGGCCCCAGTGTTGGGCTCAGTCCCCTGGATGCCTTAGTTCTCAATTGGGAAGGAAGTTTCTCTGTCTTTTCCCCCTTCCCTCTCCTGTTCAAAGTGCTAGTCAAAATCAGATCTCAACCCTGCAAGATTATCCTGATTGCTCCAGACTGAGCCAGACAGCCCTGGTATCCACTCCTACTGTCCTTAGCAGTCCATCTTCCCCTGTGTCTTCCCAGGAATTACAACATGTTAACTTGTGCTCAGGGGAAGGTTTGGTACCCGAACCTCAAATCTCTCAATCTCAAGGCCTGACTCTTGAAGAATTAGAGTTTGCTGCTTTACACTTCTCCCAAGGTGTAATGGATATACTGAAGGCTTCTAGAAAACCTTCCACCAGGGCTACTTATAATTCCAAATGGAAAAGATTTTCCATATGGTGCTCTGGGAAGCATATTTCCCCAGAATCTGCTGATTTACCCACAGTCCTTGATTATATGGTCCATTTAAATAGCTTGGGGCTGAGACCAGCTACACTGAAAGTGCATCTGGCAGCTGTGTCTGCTTTTATTTCAGCAGGTAAGCCCTCTTCTCTTTCAGCTCATCCTGTATTCTCCAAGTTTTTCAAGGGATTGCTTCACACCAACCCTCCATTCAGGGACCCTGCCCCTGCCTGGGACCTTAATGTTTGCATTGCTCAGCTTATGCAACCCCCTTTTGAGCCTTTGTCTTCAGAAGAGCTTAAGTACTTGACTTGGAAGACTGTGTTTCTGGTAGCCATCACTTCTGCCAGACGCATAAGTGAATTACAAGCTTTGTCAGTGGAGCCTGATTTTATCTCCTTTCATAGAGATAAGGTGGTCCTCAGGACTAACAGGAAGTTCTTGCCTAAGGTGGTTTCAGATTTCCACCTTAATCAGTCTGTCTCTCCCAGTGAACTTTGCTGACCATTCCTCCTCTGGTGAGAGGAGGCTGCACAGTTAGATGTGAAAAGAGCCCTTAGCTACTACATAGGCGTACCAAGGGTCTGCGGTTTGACTCCTCCAACTGTTCCTCACTTATGGTGAGGTCGGTGAGGAAACCCGCCACTAAAAGATCCATTGCCAGGTGGATTGTCTCTTGTGTCAATTTTGTTATGAAAAACTGGGTAAGGTTCCTCCTCAGGCCTGAGGGCTCACTCTACCAGAGGTACAGCTGCTTCTCTGGCTGCTGCCAGGGACATCCCTATTCTAGAGATATGTCAAGCAGCTACCTGGAAAACAGTTCACACTTTTACCAAGCATTACTCCCTGGACATCCAGGCTAGGAGTGATGCTTGGTTTTGCACAGCTGTGCTTCAGAGCCTATTTCCTAAGTAGGTTCTGTCCCTCCTCCATGGAGGTACTGTTTTGTAGTCTGCTACTGTCAGAATATAGCAAGACTTCATGTTTGAAGAAAAAATTACTCACCTTAGTAATGTTGTTTCTTCTAATGGAGTCTTGCTATATTCTGACCTCCCCCCTGCCTGCCCCTCTCAGAACCTCTGTTTTTGGGATGTGGGTGGGCAGTACAGTGTTGGCACTCAGTAGGTGCCCACCTTTTTGTTTTCACACCCTTCTTTTTTGGGGGTGAGTTAGTGTTGTGTTTTTCATTTTTTTGGGTCTCCTGACTTGTGTCTTTGTTTTGGGACCAAAAAATGTGTTTTATGTTTAGTAGCCAGTTGGCTAGTGTAGGTTTACAGCTTCCACACAGGGCCTTAGTGAGTTTAGCTCATAAAGATCTGATGGTTTAAGTTTAAACAGCAACAGACAGAGTCTCAAATGAGCTCGAGCTCAGCGTTCCATGCCTGGCATGGAAACTTAACTCTTTCATCTCCGGGACAGTTTGAAGGTTGGGACTCACTGCTACTGTCAGAATATAGCAAGACTCCATTAGAAAAAACAACATTACTAAGGTGAGTAATTTTTTCTTCTTTCTTGGCACCATTTGGATATATGTATCTATATATAAATATATATATATATATATATATGGGCAAAAACTCCATTAATGCATCAGTTAGGGTTCATAGCACAGTGACAAAAGCATGGAAATGTGGTGTTAGGGTTACCACTCCAACCCGTCCCCCCACCTTACACATCAACAGGCATTGGGGTGTGCGTTGGGGTCGTCGGCCTAACTCTCACCCCATTTCAAGTGTAAAAAAGCTGAGGTGGTGCAGTACAGGAGAATGGGGTGAGAGTTAGGCACGATGACCCCAACAGACACCCCGATGCCTGTCAGTGTATGGGGGGTGGTAGGGGTGGTAACCCTAACACCACATTTCCATGCTTTTGTCTCTGTGCTATGAAATGTAACTGATGCATTAATGGATTTTTTTGCCATGAATTTCCCTTCTTTTTTGAGAACGTTTAATGTAACTGGTTAGTAGTATTTGTTAGTGGGAGCGTGGGCCCTCCAGGTCCTGCGTTTCTTCATATTGCCCATTTTTTGCATAATGGTATGTATCTGTGGGAGCACAGGCCCTCTGAGCCCTGTGCTCCCACTTACACATAACTACAGAGCCATACAGCAGCCCTACAGGGCAAGGAACCCTTGTAACACTAATTTGCTAATATCTCAGCAACTGTAGCAGCTAGGAAAAAAATTCCAGTGCTGTTGTAATAATGACAGCGAGTACATCTCATTAGGTAAATCAACCAAATCTGTATCTCGCATCATTTACAAGCTATGGGCACTGAAATACACTGAAAAGACACCCTTGGAACCCTTGTGACACTAATGTGCCTATATCTCCATAACCGTAGCAAGTAGGAAAAAAAATTCACTGCTGCTGTAATCTATGTTTTCCAAACTTGTTTCAGCAGATTAGTTCACCCAATAGTGAACTAAACTACAGGTAGCGAAAAATCTGTATCTCGCTTCGTTTTTGAGATACGGGCACCTCAATGTTATTGTACGAGAAATTTATCAACTTCAGAATGCTGTAACTTTGGTCCCCTTGAATGTTTTGGCACCAAACCAGCAAAAGGCACATCTGTGGGAACAGGGCTTGCCACTCTGCAATTTTCAGCCCCAAAGACCCAACCGTTTTATTGCAGGGTGATGGCAAAGTTTTGCAGTTTTTGGGCAAAGTTATTTCGCAAATTGCGAATGTTTCGCAAAAAAACAGCACAAAACGTGCGCATTTGCAAAAGTGTCTCGGCAGTTTCTTTCACAGTTTGCGAAAGTACTGGGCGACCATTTTTAAAACAGCATTTCTGGGGGGTTTTACCCCCAAAAAAGATAGGGCTGGCATCCTCAGGACCCGACTAGATAAACTCAGCAGTCAGTGTTTACCTAGAGGGTCTCAAATTTGAACACCGGGCATTTTTCTCTCTTGTTAACTGAAAACAAGAAGGTGACAGCACAAAAGTAAAAGGGCCATTTGTGAAAGGAAAATTGTATTTGCGACACTTTCATGAGACACATATATTTTTCACATTGACTATAATGGAAAATTTGTTTTTTGAATAACTTTTGAACAATGTAATATTTTTACACCAAATCTTCAAAAGGCACATTGGTGGCCCAGACGGCATCTCCCCTGAAGATTTCAGACTGAATGACCAAAACGTGCGGGCTGTGGGCGCAAACAAACAAACACACAAAAAGTATTTTGTTTTTACATTCTGCAGCTCTGCAACCATACATCCAACCATCACGCAACTTGCCAGATCCAGAGAGCTATGGTTCCAGACCGCGCATGCAAAAGTTCAGGCAAATCTGTCATATGGTGGCAAAATTATTAAGGTGCAAAATTTGAGGTTTAACATTAAAGTGCTTACTCAACCCTAACTATAGTGCCACTACCGTGGCACTAATATACCCACACACACTGTGCTCCTCTAAAGCTACACCCTCTAGCCACTCCCTTTTATTAACTCCTTGCCATTACTCCCTCCCCACCCTCGCCTTCCTCCTCCCTTATCCTACCTTCCTTTCTCCCCCTCCCCCACACGCCCACCTTCTACCTCTTCTTCCCTCTACTTTCCTTTTACCCTCCTCTGCTCCTTTTCAGCCTTTCTGAGGACTCATCACCTCTTGACTCTGCCTCCCCTCTATGCCCCCCCCACTCTCCCCATTCTGTCCTCCCACTCTATCTCCCTCTCCCCCACTCTGTACTTCTTAACAGAGTCTCTTCTGTGACTGCTATCTGGGTACTCATTGTTTGTGCTTTGCCTGCTCAATTTTGTACTGTAAACCAAGTTTTGTTTTACATTTCTCTGTTCTTAAACTTTGTTATTGTTCACTCTTGTCTGTAATCTGATTGTGTTTTACTATTGTTGTTACATTGTTATTGTCGAACGCGGAACCTTTGTAAAAGAACCTTTGATTCGAAGGTAATTGTAATCCAGAAATCAATAAATAAAATAAAATAAATATACAGTATAAGTTGATAGGTATAGATTTATATATTTTTTCTATACTCATGCCTGCATTGGAGGATCTCTTTCTGATCCAGGACCCCAAAAAAAAAAAACCCACAGTTTTCTTTTCTGAGCGAGAGATGGAGAAGAGACACGCTTCTCTGCTTAGGCTTTAGTAGCCTTCTCCCCCTTTCCTAGTGGGAGGGGATCCATAATTTTGCTGTAGGATTGTCTTCTGATCCCTTTAGGGACAGAGCTTACTGTGACAACTCACCTGGGTGGGACAGTTAGTTTTGCAATTAGTGGACTGTTTCCCTCCACTTCGTCCTCCCTGTGCAGTCACTATTTTTATTGATAGCCTACTGCAACTTTCTCTCACTTTATTCACCTTGGGATCCTTCCACAGTCTCCATTTTTAGAAATCGTAGTTCCTTGGGATTCCTATCCCTTCCCTGTTCCTGGTGAGGCCCCTGTCCTCGGCCTGTTTCTTAGGAGTATCTTCTCTCCCTGGTTTCTAATTCTTGGGCTTGTCTTAACAGCTTGAGCCCTGGCTTAGCCCTCAGACCTTTTGAAGTAAGGGCTGGCCCTTCTCCCATTTTACAGCTTGGTCATGAGGGATTCTTAAACCGAAGCCCTCTGTGTCCTTCTTCATCAGAGGGACATCTAGACGGCTAATTTCCAGGGCTCATAGGTATTTTAATGTACATACTCAGAGAAGTACTCCTTTCCTTGCAACCCTTTCTGGTCTAATCCCTCAATTTTTCAGGAACAGATGCTTGTTTGGGTCTCATCTGAGGGGTGTCAGACATTTTTCAGTCTAGGACGAGAGATGACGAGCTTTTCTGACACACCTCTTTCCTGCCTGAGGACACAGGGCCGTCACCTCTCTCTCGCTCTCTCTCTTTTTCTTTCTCTCTCTCTCTCCCCCTAGGTTACCCTGTTGTCCTGGTCATCCTTGGCCATCCTAAAGTCCCCCTGCCCAGAATGTCCTTTTGCTCTTCTGGTCTGTTTTTAGTGGTTTGTTTTGTTTATGTGCTATAGCCTTTTCCCTATCCCTTGTGCTCCCTTGGCCTGCCCTTTTTATCTTCTTATCCGTTCTTCCTCTACTAGGCGGATAGAACTGAGGGGGAAGGTAGCTTGGCATCGGTTACTGGCCAGTCCACGAGCGCTCCATCGTACATCAGCCTTGGGGGTGATGCCGTCCCCAATGTCGGACCCCTTCCTCCAAAAAGCTCTTAAAGCTATACACTCTCACAGGGTCCTAGTGCCTCCGACACAGACACATCCATGATGAATGGTGAAGATGGAGAAGATACTGTATTCAAACCACAGGAAATCTTACTGTATTCTGACTTGTGCAGTATGGTCTCACCATAGGACTGCCCTGGAGCCGGAGTGGTTAGTAGAACCTATGCAAATGATGGAATGCTTGACTCGAGGTCGGTTTTCAAATTACTGTCTCTGGTAAACAACTCTAAACCGTCAGATTCTTTATTCTACTTGCATCAGTAAGACGTCTCTGGAGAGCTCTCCTTCATCGCTTGAAGAAACTTTATTTTTCTCGGTTTATTCACTAGTAAATTTTATTTTATTGGTTTTCCTTTCATTGTCCTTGGTTTTCAGGTAGTAATTGTTTAGATTTTTATTGAAGGGGGTAAGTAGTCGAGAGGAAACCGACAATCTTATCTGTGTCAATCTTCACCATTCATCACAGATGGGTACTAGCCGGAGATCAGGACCCCGCGGGAGCTTTTTTTTTTTTTTTTTTTAAAAAGGATAGGGGGAGCCGACACACCATCAGCGCCGCCCTCGAGGCCGACGTACTGCGTGGCGCTCGAGGGTTGGCCGTTAGGCTGTGTTGACTCCGCCTGCCTACCAGTTCTTCGTCTCTCACCATCGAGGTTGCCTCGTGGGAAGCTTCTCTCAAGATTTTAGGCCTTCAGCCTTTTCGAAATCAACGCTTTCAGTCCGTCGGTCGCCTGCCAGTTCTGTGTTCTGCCTCCACTCGATGACGCCCGGTAAGATCTTTCCTTTTTATTTGAATTCTGTGATGTCAAGTCTGTTTTGGTGTTTTTTTCTCCGTAGGTCATGTCTCGGTCAGAGGGCAAAAAGTCTTCGAAGACGGGTCGTCCCCCCATGCATCGGTGCCCATGCGGCCAAGTTTTCCGTCAGTAACCAGCCGGTGTCTTGCGTGTCTTGGCCGCTTCACGACATGGACTCATGCGTGCCTGCTTCTCCATGGACTGCGGGTCCTCAAACAGCGCCTGCGTTGAAAGTGGGGTGAGCTCCGCCCGACTTTCAGGGGTAGGGTTCGCTCTCGTCGGGCCAAACCACGCTCTCGGCCCTTCCTCCGGGTCCTCTCCAGTTCTGCTCACGGACCAGGAGGAGGAGCCTCCAGCACTGTAGCCTGGCCATCGCCGAGGCTCCTCCCTTGGCCAGGAGGCCCGTCCTGCTTCCTCCGGGAGGCGGGCGGGAGAATTTCCCCCTGTGATCGCCCCTTTAGGGGTGAAAGAGCTCCCCGGTGTCGCTCCCATGGCTCGGAAGGCCGGGTGGCACCATCCCGGCGCCGTCAGAGCCGGTGCCGTTCGCGGTGCCATGGGCCCTGTCGGCGCCGTCAGTGGTGCCGACTCGGCACTCGGCGCCGTGGGCCCTGTCGATGCCGTTTGCGGCACCGACGCCGCTCGTGGTGCCGTGGGACAGGATCCGGCATCCTCCTTTGCCATGTCTCGTCTCGGCGACATTCTCAGCGCCGAGGTTGAGCACGGCGCCGTGCCTTCCCGGCTTGGCGCTGTAGGGCCTTCGACTCCAGCTGTCAGTGCCGTCCTCAGTGCCGTCCGCGCTCTCTGTGCCGTTCGCGGCACCGAGGGGCCAGTCGGTGCTGTGTTCGGCGCCGGGTCTGCCTCCGGGGCTGTCGTCGGCGCCGCTTCGGTCCTTGGTGCCGCTCGTGGCACCGTGGGGCCGAGCGGTGTCAGTGTCGGCACCGAGGATGCTGCTGGGGCTGTTGTCGGCACTGTCCCTGTCCCTGGTACCGCCCCAGGTGCTGGTGGACTTGACGGCGCTGCGTCTGGCCCTGGCTCTGGACCTTGGGCTCCAGCTGCCCCGGTGCCTCCTGCAGGTCCCGCTCGCGGGGTTGCGGAGGGCATGGGTGCCATCTCGGCCACAACTCTGGCTGCCGGGCCCGCTGGCAAGGTTGGTTCTGCCCGCCCTCCTACTGTTTGGCTCAGAGCTCCGGACTCTACCTTTTCAGAGTCTTAGTCGAGCTCCGAGTCAGATGAGCAGTCACACCCCTCAGGGTTGACTGCGGAGGAGGGCACCCTTGTGGTCTCGTCGACGAGTCGGAGCCAGCCCCCTACTGAAGAGAGTCAGGTGGCCCCCGAGACCAGGGTCAGTGGTGCTGATCAGCAGGCAGTGGTGCGAGCCACCATTGCTCTGCAACCTGGTCTTGGGGGTTTCATCGACCCCTCGGTGGTGGTACCCCCTCCAGTGGTGTGTCTTGATCGCCCAACTTTGGGGCCCATCGGGAAGTCTACAGGAGGGGAAGGTACTGTTCCCTGGGTCTCCCCTTCGGGGGCTGCCCAGAGATGCCAGCTACCTAGGCTGGCCCTCTCGAGAAGGAGGACTCTCTCAGACTCTGAGGAGTCGAGGGGTGTGGGGTCTGTGCATCGGTCTTTTTCTGGGGTCCACTCGGGCCCTGGACGGTGCCGAAGTGCGGATTTCCACCCTTCCCCCTCGGGTTCCTTGAGGGAGTCCCATTCTTTTGAGGCAGGGGACTGTCCTTCTGGACTTTTACGGCCCCGGTCACCTCACTGGGGGGATTCTTCTGGGTGCAGCCAAGGCAGTACCAACGTGGTTGTACAGCTGTCGGCTGTGGAGTCTTCCGGGGCACCCTCCTCGGGTGCTCATAGTCCGCTCCCTAGCCCTGGCGGAGGTCAGCCGACTTCTTTTCTCGGCTCTGCCCCATCCCTCTGCCACATTCTCCTGCGCTCCCAGGCATTCTTGGTCCAAGCGGCCCTCTCACCTGGGAGCAGTTCAGAGCGGTGGCTGCCCGGTTCCCTGCCTATGTTAGGGCTGTGGACAGCCAGGTTTTTCAACCTCCCCCCATGCAGCCACCCTCGGAACATATGGTGACCTCCAGCTCCTCATCCCCCTCTTCTAGGGGAGAGGAACCTTCTGTCCACATCCCTCTGGCTGCTGATCTCTCAGAGTATCAGCATTTCCTCGTGAGGATGTTGGAGGACTTGCACCTTTCACCCTCTACTGTCAGCAATCCTGAGCATGCGGCGCATGCCTTTCTAGGCGATTTTGGTGAGAGCCACCCTTGTGGTGCCACCCTGGCCTGCTCCCTTTCGGGGCGTCCTTGCGTTTCTGGCAGAGGCCCTTCTCAGAGTTCTTGCCCTAGGGACCTCAGCCAGAGGTATTGCGCTCCCAGGTCTCAGGTTCCATGCCTCATCCGCAGTCTGGCTTGCGCATCTGGACACTCCTGATGGGCTGCGCCCTCCACCGTGACTAGCCCCCGGATCAAGACTCCTCAGTTTTTGATTTTTGGGGGAGGAGGACCTTCTACTCGGCACGGTTGCTCCTTTCTATTTCTGCTCACCAGGCCCACTATGCAGCCTACAACAGGTTCTTGTGGTCCAGGCTAGGTCAGATCCTAGCTTCTTTGCCTGACTCGGAGCAAACCAGACAAGCCATTGCGCTCTCTGCACGTGGCCTGGAGCTAGCAAGGCACCAAGTGAGGGCATCTTACGATGCCAACGAGGTAGCTACCTGGGTCGTAGGGACAGCGATCTGCACTAGGAGATCGGCATGGCTACATCTTTCCCAGTTGTCACCCTTGGCCCGGCATAGGGTGATTTGCTCTGCCCACTAGGGAACCTACCTTTTCTCCCGTAGAGCGAGACAGCGCTTGTCAGGGCAGCTTCCTTCCCCCTCCGGGGGGAACCCGTCTCTCTCTCTCTCCCCCCACTCTCGGGCCTCCCAGGCCCTGAAGGTTCCCTTAGTGTGTCACCCACTGAGGGCTAAGGGACTCTGTCCCTTAGGGTGTACTGAAATGACCCCTTCGGGGGGGCTTGGTACTCACCCATCTGTGATGAATGGTGAAGACTGACACAGATAAGATATGAAAATTTCATACCTACCGTAATTCTGATCTTTGTGTGTATCTTCACCATTCATCACAACCCCCCCCCACCATCCCCCTGGGGCCTCAGTCTCTGGGTCCCCCTCCCTCTCTGTGGCTCCCCTCTCCTTTTTAGGAGGCGGGGTAAAGTAAGGACACACAGGGGTATTCTCCTTTAAAGGTACAGCTTGACGGCACTCCTTCTCTACTACATGTCTCACCCCGATGGGGTGGGAGTTGTAATGCCCTCCTCCTGTTCTCCTTCTGGTTTCCATCCAACTGTCTAAAAAAAAAAAAAATCCTTTTTCACCAAACATTTTCCTGAGAGTACTAAATCCCTGTACCTGTCCTTCTTCCAGAATAGCTGACTCTGCTTCTGGGGTATTTGCCAGTTATTCTGTGCCTTGAATTCTGGCAGAGAGCTTTGCTACTCCTTGCAGTTCCTTTACAATCTGGTGATGGACAAGGGTCTCGTATACCTTGATACCTCTCACTCTCTCCTAAATTCTCTCCCCTCCCTACCCTCCCTTCTTCCGCTTCCAGAGATTCGGGCCCCTACCCAATCCCCTTAGTCTCATCTCTTCTTTGCTGTCCTCTCAGTCGTTATTTCTCCTTTTAGTTCAGTTATCCTTCCTTTTTCTGTCCCTTGGACTCTCTTGTCCCACCCTCCATCCCTTCCTCTTACCTCTCCGGTGACTCAGAACTGGTAGGCAGGCGGAGTCGACACAGCCTAACGGCCAACCCTCAAGCGCCACGCAGTACGTCGGCCTCGAGGGCGGCCCCGATGGTGTCGGCTCCGCCTACCCTTTTCAAAAAAAAAAAAAGAAGCTCCCGCAGGGTCCTGATCTCCGGCCAGTACCCATCTGTGATGAATGGTGAAGATACACAGAAAGATCAGAATTACGGTAGGTACGTAATTTTCATGTCTCCCTGTTAGTTTTTATTTATAGTTTAAAGTGTAAATTCTGTGTTCCGACTAAGTATAGTCAGTCTGTTTTCGAATTTAACCAGGGTAACTCCTGGTTCGTGGGTCAGATTCAACCGGGGTAACTCCTGGGCTTGTTATTATTTGAATTTTCCAGGATAATTTCTGGTTTTGTGTCCGGTTTCTGCAACTGAAAAAAAATAAAAATAAATAATAGATTTACTTATTGTGTGGTGATCTGAGTTATGTCACAGAAAACCAAAAAGAGAACAGGATCCACAGGTTAACAGCACTTACTGAGTGCGGGGAACTTTTTGCAAAAGCAGATCCACACCTTATTTGCTT
Source organism: Neoceratodus forsteri (assembly GCA_016271365.2). Lineage (NCBI taxonomy): Eukaryota > Metazoa > Chordata > Ceratodontiformes > Ceratodontidae > Neoceratodus > Neoceratodus forsteri. The sequence continues at coordinate 211,552,274 of CM028129.1, read as the reverse complement.
GTTCTGTCTGGGGTCTGACCGCTTACAGACAGACTGTGAGATTTGTGCTGCTAACTTTCCTCAGTCTACTATAAATAGACGGTTAAAAAGACTGAAGGAAAGGATGGCTGAAAAGGCTGCTAATCCAGCTATGGAACAACCGGGTGAACCGGAGGGGCTGCCCTCTGAAAGGGGCGATAGCTCTTCTAAAAAAATGTTCCACGGATACGGCTACTGAACCAGCTGTCGCGGTTAAGAAAAAGGAAAAAGAAAAGCACCAGGAACTGCAACCAAAACAAACCATGGTTCCTTCTGCTGAAGAGATCGCTAACTCGATCAGGATAATTCAGTCTCTTCGGTCCCCAGTTCCTGTTGGTAAGCAACCGGTTCCTCAGACTCCCAGTTCACAGGCAATCCCTGGTTTAATAGACCACAGTGGGGAGCCTTTTGGGATAAAGATTTTGGAGATGAGCCTGATGATGAAGATGAGGATGAGGATTATGGGGATCCCTTTAACCCAGACATTTCCCCTGATCCTCATAGACCAGATTCCCCTGACAAAAGAACAGAGGATTTTACCTCATATTTTTATTTTATGAAGCAAATGGCTCAGTCCCTCACCCTCCCATCCCAGGAATCTGTAGAGGATGAGGAGGAAGAGGATTATAAAGAAATGATGGGCGTTCCACCATCAAACAAATTGCTCCTTCCCCTTCACAAATCTTTAAGAAGGCAGACAATGAAAGTGCTGTAGACTCCCACTTCTGTCCCACTCACAGATAGGAAGGCAGACAAGACGTACTGTGTAGTTAAGTCTGGGGCTGAGTTTATTTCTGGACACCCCAGCCATGAAGGTGTGGTGCAGGCTGCAGCTTGTAACAAAGCAGGCATCCTTCTGACCTCCCACCCTCCAGAAAAGGATTCTAGGAGGGTGGATTCTGTAACAAAGAAAGTGTATTTAGGATCCTCACTGACTATTAGGCAGGCATCTTATGTGGCCTGCATAGCCAGGTATCAGAAGAACATGTGGTCCACTGTGCTGCAGATTGCCAAGGCAGCTCCACCTCGCATGGCTGCTGACCTGGAGGAAGCTGCAAAAAGGGGCATTGAAGCTGCTAAGATGCAGTTCAGGATGGCAGTGGACTCTAATAACACTGCATCCAGGCAAATGGCATCTTCTGTGTCACTGAGGAGGTATGCTTGTCTTAGAACCACCAATTTGACACAAGGTACTCAGAATAAAGCCATGGATTTTCCATGCGACCCTGTATCTCTGTTTGGGGAGAAAACAGAGGCATACATGAAGAAAATGGATGAATACAAGGCTGCTTACAAAAGTGCAACAGCTAAAGAAAGAGCTGCCAAACCCCAGAAGCATCACACTAGGGGTGGCAGAGGCAGACCGCCTTACAGGCCTTTTTTTCCAGCCTCAAGTTTTTCCCCAGTATCAGCCTAGGGGATATTTCAGAGGCAGGGCAGATGGAGTAGTGGCCACACTAGCCCTAGTGTCCAGCCAGCAGCACAGTCCAGACACCCTGAGGGGACTGTTTGGGTCGCCTCACCAATTTCTGTAGGGGGCAGGCTGGCCCACTATTTCCAGGAGTGAGAAAATATCATCACAGACAAGTGGGTCCTGGAGGTAGTAGGCCAGGGACTTGTCATCAGCTTCAAGGCAATGCCAAAGCTGAGGTCAAGAGCTTTCAAACTCTCTTCCCCATCAGAAACAACCCTGCTGGAAAAGGTAGTTTCAAGCCTTCTACTGCAAGAAGCAGTGGAACCAGTCTCTTCCAACCAGATAGGAAAGGGCCTGTATTCAAGGTACTTCCTCACAATAAAGAAAACAAGAGAGTGGCGACCCATTCTGGATCTCAGATACTTAAACATGCATCTGTCGTAACCAAAATTCAAGATGGTTACTCTGGCTACTATACTACCCATCCTAAGACAGGGAGACTGGCTAGCATCCCTGGATCTGAAGGATGCCTACTTTCATATCCCAATCAGAAGGTCACACAGAAAGTACCTCAGCTTCAGGTTGCCATCAGGTCATTACCAATTTAGGGCAATGCCTTTCGGACTGACATCTGCTCCAAGGGTGTTCACAAAATGTCTAGCTGTAGTAGTGGCACACCTGAGGTGACAAGCGGTGTCAGTGTTCCCCTACCTAGATGATTGGCTCATGGTAGGCCAGTCACACCAGCAAGTAAGGGAGACTCTGTCAATAACCCAAAACACTCTACTCTCTGGGGTTCTTGGTGAACCACAAAAAGTCTGTTTTGGAACCAGTTCAGCTGCTCAGATTCATAGAGGCAGAACTGGATACAAAAAAAGGGATGGCTTACCTGCCTCAGGACAGGGTGGACTACCTTATCCAGGTGGCCAGTTTCTTCAAACTTCACATTTCCAGGCCAGCAAGACACTTCCTGCAACTGCTAGACCATATGGTATCTTTCGCAGCAACTGTGTCAGGGGCCAGGTTCCAGATAAGAGACATTCAATTTCACATAAGAGATCACTGGCTCTAGAGAAGGGACTCTCTCTCAAAGTTAGTTTCAGGCACAGTCACTTTTCTCCAAGCCCTACAGTGGTGGCAGGAAAGGGGCAGTCAGGCAAGGAGTACCCTTCCTGCAGCAGGTTCCATCTCGTACTCACGGCAGATGCATCCCTTCTAGGGTGGGGAGCACATCTGGGGGACCACACTGCACATGGGAAAAGCAGGAATCTGTCCTGCATATCAGCCTATTAGAATCCTGCATATCAGCCTATTAGAATCCTGCATATCAGCCTATTAGAACTCAGAGCAGTTCTTCTAGCTCTTCAGTTATTTGTCAATCAGGTAAGAGGAAAAGTGGTTTGGTGGTTCAGGTCAGAACAGACAACACAACCTCCATGTACTACATTAACAAACAAGGGGGCACAAGGTCAACTTCTGTTTGCACAGAGGCAATGAGAATTTGGGCCTTTGCATACTCCCTAAATGTGTCCCTCTCAGCTGTCCACCTTCCAGGAAAGGACAACGTATTAGCGGATGCCCTCAGCAGAATAAATCAGAACCACCACGAGTGGTCACTGAACAAACAGGTCTTGGGAACCATTTTCAGGAGATGGGGCACCCCAGAGGTGGATCTGTTTGCAGCCCCAGACAATCACCAGCTCCCACAGTATTTCTGCAGGCCTCCCAGCAAGGGCACAATCCCTCTGGATGCACTTCTGCTAAACTGGATGGGGAGATTCCTGTATGCCTTCCCTTTTTTTCCTCTGTTACTGAAAGTGTTGAACAAACTCAGGGTTCAACCAACTTCAGTGATCCTCATTGCTCCAGACTGGGTCAGCCAGCCGTGGTACTCCATGATCCTATCATTGTCAGTAGCCAAGGCAATCAGTCTTCCCAGGAGGCACAACCTGCTGTCATCCTCACAGGGCAGGATCATGTATCCCAACCTGCAATTCCTCAGACTCAAAGTGTGGCTCTTGAGGACTTAGAGTATGCAGACCTGCATCTCTCGGAGGGAGTCATGGACATACTGAGAGTCTCCAGGGACCCTTCTACCAAGAAAACCTATACTTCTAAATGGAAAAGGTTTTCAATCCGGTGTCAGGGCAAGGGGTTAGACCATGCCCAAGCCAGTCTCTCTATAGTTCTGGACTATATGGTCCATTTGCATTCCACAGGTTTAAGTATTTCCACCTTGAGAGTGCACCTGGCAGCTATTTCTGCTTATTTATCAGCAGGTAAGGCATCTTCTTTGGCTTCGAAGCCAGTATTCAAGAAGTTTTCTAAGGGATTACTGCATTTGCACCCACCACACGAGGAGCCTACTCCCATGTGGGATGTAAACATTTGTATTGCCCAGCTTATGCAGCCCCCTTTTGAGCCCACGTCTACTGCAGATCTCAAATATGTAATTTGGAAAACAGTGTTCCTGGTAGCCATTACCTCAGCTAGAAGGATCAGTGAGCTCCAGGCACTGTCCACAGAGCCTGGTTATATTGTTGTCCATAAAGACAAAATAGTTCTGAGAACTAACAGGAAATTTTTGCCCCAGGTGGTATCAGAGTTCCACCTCAACCAGTCTATTACTTTGCCAGTCTTCTTCACAGACCATTCCACCTCAGGCGAGTGCAGGCTGCATAGCCTGGATGCGAAAAGGGAAGTCAGCGACTATCTTTTTTTTTTTTAACTACTGTATTTTTCCCTCCGGTCAGGACTCGTGGAACCTTCTCTCGGGCATTCTGTCTGTTTCCTGCCCACCTGTGGCCCCTCCGGTCTGTGCCTCCTCTCTCCACCCCGCCGCAGCCAGCACCCCTGGTTTAGCCTGCCCAGGGTGGGTCGCCCCTCCTCTTGGGTGCTCTTCCACGTCAGACTCCAGCTGCAGGTAAGGGCTGGGGTGGAGGACCTGGAGGGCCAGTCGAAGTGAGCTCGGCGGTGGACATGGGGGACAGGTGCTGTCGCCTGTCCCACGAGCTGGTGTTTTCCCTGTTCTGTGCTCTCCCCCCCTGTGTGTGGCACACCCCTGATGCTCTGGCACATGGCAACCCTGCCAGCATCAGCCACGCTAATTACGTGCTGCCTGGCTTGCTGCAGTGCCCTGGTGTCCACCAGGAGCCGCTGGCATGCCGGGTTGTCCCCACCCTGCTTCCCCGGGGAGGAGAGCACCACAAGGGCACTCATACTCATCCCTCCTCTGCCGACCTCTGGCACCCCAAGTTCACTCCCGAACCCTGGTTGCCGGCATAGCCCGAGATGTGGTGTCCAGCACCTCAACCCTCAGCGCCACAGGGCCAGCCTGGTCAGCTACTATCTTGACCACACAAAAGGTCACAGACAGGATAAAACCCAGTTTTCCCTCACTTATGGAGAGATGGGAAAAGGAAAACCTGCCACAAAATGATCCATTGCATGATGGATTGTAGCCTGTATTCAGTTTTGCTATAGCAAGGTGGGCAAGCAACCACCTGCAGGCCTCAGGGCCCATTCAACTAGGGGTACTGCATCTTCTCTAGCAGCTGCTAGAGATATCCCCCTAGTGAACATTTGCAAGGTTTCAACTTGGAAAACAGTCCACACATTCACCAAGCACTATTGTTTGGATGTCCAGGCCAGAGGTGATGTCAGGTTTGGCATAGCAGTCCTGCAGAGCTTGTTTCCTAAATAGGTTATAGGCCCACCTCCAAAGGCACTGCTTGGTAATCTGCATAAGTCAGAATACAGTAAGATTTCCAGGGGTTTGAAGAAAAAAATTACTCACCATAGTAATCTTGTTTCTTCTAAGGGAATCTTACTGTATTCTGAGCTCCCTCCCTTCCTCCCCTACTCGAAACCTATGGTCACTGCACTACAGCTGTGGTGGAGATGTTGCAAACCTAGGGGTATATTATGTTCTGTTTTTTTTTGGGCATCTGTGACTTGAGTCTTAGTGATGCCACTTTAGAAATTTTCAAAGAAGGGGTAAATCCCTTATTTATACCTTACTGTTTATTAAGGAGGGTTATTATTATTATTAGATTAATTGGAAACTGCTTAGTGCATACTTCGTAAGAATCTGCTGGTTTCAAGTTGTTTACCAGGGCGGTGATTTAAAAACCAAGCTCAAGCCTAGTATTCCATCATTTGCATAGGTTCTAGTAACAATTTAGGCTCCGAGGCAGTCCTATGGTGAGACCATACTGCATAAGTCAGAATACAGTAAGATTCCCCTTAGAAGAAACACGATTACTATGGTGAGTAATTTTTTCTTCTGGAAGATAAAGAATTACGGTGAGTACTTCATTTTCATATATTTTACCTGCTAGACCTAATGTGAAGAACATAACTCTACCTGGAGGCTAACATATCTAGTTCTAGTCTCCTTCATATCATGTCAGCATTACAATCTCAATGAAAGTGATATCACAGTTAACCAAGAAAATCTTCTCACCATCCTACCAGATTGGTCACTGGTGATGTCTAAATGAGCGAGGTCTCAATGCTGATGATGTATGAAGAGGAACAGCACTAAAAATGTCAGCTTCTGGGTGAAATTCTGTTGTCATACCTAACACTATCAGGGAAAAAAGTTTACTTGGCAAAAGCAAAAAAAAATTAAAAATACTTCAGAACCACAAAGTAACAATATGCTGCTTTTAAACATAAATGCCATTTTCTTTTGGTTCTACACTCTCAAAATGCTAAGACATATTGATTGATACAGTACAAGGGTCTGAGACAGAGGGATCGAAGTACATCTGGTTTGGCTTGTCAATTTCATCATAATACTGCCTGATTTTCTAGTGCATACATCATCATTTTCTCTATATTTTTATATGTGATATTCTAACATATTTAATGCAGTTTCTACTTCTGTATCTTGTAGTATCTCAAGGAAAAAATGAAAAAAGGCACAGACACCAACTTGGACAAAAACTTTCAAGAACACCTTCCATGGAAATACCTGAATTTGGAGAATCTCCTGGTTCCTCTCCACCCATGACACCTCCACCTTCACTTTTACCTTTACACATAAAGACGAAGATAAAGAAAGGACAGGTAGGGCTTTTAGTCATTGAACCAGAAAGGCACTTTGCCAAATAGGGTCATTTTCTAGTATTCGTAAAAATGAATCATAGGTGTCCAGTATCACTTGCTCACCCACTGAGGAGTGAGGGACAGCCATGTGGCTGTGCTTGCACATCCAGTGACCCCCCCCCCCAGTGCTCCAGCCACCAGTAGTGACCCAGCAGCAACATAACTTGGATTGTATGAAGGCAGCAGAGCCCTTCCCTCCCTCACCAAGAAGCAGTAAATCAGGCAGGACTTTAAATCTGTGTGCCTCCCCACCAAGTAGCCAATCCAGCCATAGGGAAGAGACTTCAGGACAAAACTGTCTGCACCCTCCCTTGATGCCATCACATGCTCGCTCACCAAGGAGAGAGGGGCAGCCACTTGGTGATAAACACAGATTCAGTGACCCCCGGCATTCCAGACACCAGTGTCGACCTGACGGCTTCACAACCTGGGGTCCATTAAGGCAGTGGAGCCCTCCCCCCTCAGCAGGAAACAAAGAACTCAGACAGGACTTTAAATCTGCACACTTTCCTTCCTTCCTGCCATCACTCACTCATCCACCACTGAGTGAGGGACAGCCATTTGGCAGTGACTGCACATTCAACAACCCCTGACACAACTGCCACCAGCAGTGAACTGGCAGCAACACAGCTTGGGGTCTGTGAGGACAGAAAATACTTCCCCCATCACAAGTAAACAAAGAACCATGCAGGACTATCTGCATGGCTCCCCATCAAGCAACTGATCTAGTCACTAGGAAGATGCTTCAGGACAAAAATTTTAGCTCTCTCCCTTCTTGCCATCACTCATTTGCCCACTGAAAAGTGAGGGAAAGCCACGTGATGATGACCACTCATCCAGTAAACCCTCAACCCGCTCGGTGCTCCAGCCACAGTGGCAACCTAGCAGCAACACAATTTGGGGTCCATAAGGGCAGCGGAGTCCTCCCCCTCACCAGGAAACAAAGAACCTAGGCAGGACTTTAAACCTGCATGCCTCCCTGACAAGCAGCCAGTCTGGCCGCAGGGAAGATGCTCCTCCCCTGCTTCCCAGGAATAACTTGTGCCCCCTTCAGCGGCCCAGTCAGCTGAGACATACAGGACTAGGGTAGGACTCCATGCTGGCTGGACCAGAAATGCCTGGTAAAAGTGGAACTCTTCTCAGCTGCCCAAACTGTTGTTAGCTTGTCTGACATCATTAACCAAACTGCTCCTCACTGCACCTCTTGTGCACATTATTGTTGAACTTGCCCTCTGAAAGCATCACAGAGACTCTGTTAAAGCACTACGACTATGCTCTAAAACTGCTTCTAAGGCTAGCTCAAGTGTTTTGTTGCTCAGTGCTCCCAATATAAGATAAATAGACACTGTTTGCTGGACCTACACTCCTGTTTATATGACAAAACTGGTCAGCTTAGTAAAAGGTTGCTTCCACTGCATGCCCAGCCTACTATATACAGGAGCAAAACTTGTACAGTTCTCCACAATCAGCCAGCAACAGCTACAAAAAGTTTAATAGTAAGCATTGTCTGCTAGTTTCTTACTAACTTTTGTCAGTGTTAGCTCGCCTCGGAACTGGTCACTTAAAATTACTGACCTAGTACTGCCAAAGCTAACTTATAGCCCACCATACCTAGATTTGCAGGCAAGCTCAGCTGCTGGTTTTACTGCTGAACGACGACTATACTACTTCAGAACAAATGTTATGCCTCCTTAGAACTAGCAATTTCAAGCCCCAGGAAATATTTACTATATTCTGACTAATACAGTTAGCCTTCAGGGCAGTTGAATGGTGAAGGCTAACTGCATTATTCAGAATACAGTAAAGATTCCCTTGGAAGAAACAATATTACTATGGTGAGTAATTTTTTTCTTCAAGTCCCAGGAAATCTTTACTGTATTCTGACTAATGCAGTTAGCTTTCACCATTCAACTGCCCTGAAAGCTAACTGCATTAGTCAGAATACAGCAAAGATTCCCTTGATAGAAACAAGACTACTATAGTAAGTAATCCTTTTCTTATTATCCAGCCACTGGTGTTAGTCAGCAGCCCTGTTGATCCTGCTCGAATTTACTCATGTACCAAAAAACACTGTACTGAGTATTACTGCTAGCTGTAACAAAGTTCCTGAAAGGGTTAACTAAGCAGGCTCTCCTCATAACTGGTCACTGTACTCCACCTGCATTAGGGCTATATCTTGTGTTTGCTAAACCCTGTCACTGCCCCCCCCCAGCAGTGTGTGAACCAGTACGCGTCCAGGATCACTGCCCAGTACAGCACCTGTGCCACTCCCTGCCTATGTAGTCAACCTAAGAAAATTGTTGCGGCTTCATTGTGCCCACCTACCTAACTGCACCCTGGGACCATATTGCTGGTACTTACATTTTGCATCCTTACCTCCAATATCCCCTTTCAGCACCCCTCCCCACCAAGTCAACCCAGGCTAATACCATGCTTCCATCCACACAGGCCTAGTCCACCTCAACTAGTGATGCCCAGAGACACTTGAGGCTGAATTTTCTGCACCCGAACATCCCTCCCCTCTGCCAGTAATCCCCTAAGCAGGCCCTTCCACAGGGAAACCAGCTTCTTGTAATACTGGTGCTCCTTCTAGGTGGAGTTGTGGAGACCAGTCATGGTCCTCCTCCCAATCCCAGTGGAGGACTGCTCCTATTAGCCAAGGGTTTCAAAATTTACCACGTCAATATCAGGAGCTTCCTCCCCAAAGAACGATCTGATCAAAATCTGGTTAAGCATGCACCAACCTGACTTCCTGATACTAACCAAAACCTGGCTATCCCCCCATTGCCCCCTCAGCCATAGACATCCTTGGCTACATGATCATCTCCCATAGATGCAACAGCTCCAAATGAGGGGGCAGAGTCCTCATTTATAATGCCTGCCACCACAGCTTGTCCAGCACACATCAATAAGCCAGTCCTAAATCTCATGAACTCATCTCAGGGGTCTTTTCCTGCCCATCCTCCATCCTAGTGCCGATATTGGGTGTCTGCTGCTCCCTGGAAAAAAACACCAATATGGTAACAGACACACTATAAGAGATGCTGAATTCTCCACCCCAATAGGGAACATATGATACTTGGTGACTTCAACATCAGCTAGTCAGCAAGCACCAGGCTCCCCACCCCCACAAACCTGAATTTCAGAATCAAAGCCCTGTTCCTATGTCAATTAATTTCCATTCCCCACTCATTTCAGTCCCAAAACCTCCAACCACAATCCAATAGACTGTGTATTGGTATCCCACCCTCAAAGAATTCTGACTTCAGGACCTTACCTAATATATTCGGTGATCACTGCATGCGAAAAATTAAATCTTCAAAAGCCTTCAACAAAAACAAAGTCTGGTCAGAGACAATAGTGCTGCAGGTAATGAATTTGGGGTAAACATATTGACAGTTATCAAAGTTAGGAGCCTGCATTTGCAAAATGTAATGTAGGTTCATAAATTTGTTGATTTGTAATATTTTACACCAGTGTTTCAGCATAGTCTTGTTATGATCCCGTCTCATGAAGAAGGGTAGTGAAAATGTTCAGCTCCTAGTTTAAAGGTGATTTTGCACAGGAACTAAGAAACCAACTTTCGGGATGGAAAAATGCATTTTGGGCAGGAGTTGAAAAAAGACAGCTGCCACATTCATGAGGTGCTATAAAGGGGACAGCAAGTGGGGACATGACTGACACCTATAAGATACTTAACAAGTAAGTGTGATACAAAGATCCCACTTAGAATCATCAGCTCCATAAAACAAAGATCTCCAGACATGTCAGATACCTGAAGACTGACAATGTTTTCTTACTATCAGAAATGGGCAGCTATTTAAAACAAATTCTGGTCAGAGCCAACACAAAAATGGATAAAGGCATGACCCCGCTGAAAATGAGATTGTGCATCTCAGACAGGCAATCCTGTGTCAGTATGATGCAAAAACGGGTAAAAGTATGACCCCACTGAAAATGAGACACTGCATCTCTAGCAGGGCTGTCCTGTGTCAGCACAATGCAAAAATGGGTAAAAGCAGGACTGCACTGAAAATAAGATACTGCATCTCAGAAGATTTTTTTTTTTTACCTTTGTTTTACCAGGAGTGACACACTAAGCTGAAAGCTTGTTTACAGGTGCAACCTGGGAGCACAAGGAAGTTAAGTGACTTGCTCAGGGTCACACAGTATGCAAGTGGGGGCTGTGGGATTCAAACCCATGTCTCCAGGTTTGCAGCTCAGAGCCTTAAACCACTGCTCTATACTATGTCAGTATAATGCAAGAATGGGTAAAAGTATGACCCTACTGAAAATGAGATACTGCATCTCAGCCAGGCTATCTTGTGTCAGTATATTGCAAAAATGGGTAAAAGCAGGGCCACACTGGAATGAGATATTGTATCTCAGCCAGGCTATCCTGTGTCGGTACATTGCATAAATGGGTAAAAGTATGACCCAACTGAAAATGAAATACTACACCTGAACCATTTATTCACATAAATGTATCACAAACAGGATGGAGACTGCTTATATCAGAGGGGATGCTGAGGGACTGCTGAATGTTGACCTGGTGGGACTTCATTAATATGATATGCTTCATACTTTGCAGCTGAATCACCTATCTTCTTTGAGTAGCAGCTGCAAAAATGTGTGTGTGTGTATGTGTATGTATCGTGTGGCAGAGGAGAGTGGAATTCAGTTGGAAAGTATTTTGATGATTTATGATGCAGTGGGTCCCTGCCATTTTGTATTTATTACTGCACTTCTCCTACCACCCCAAGATGCTTCATTGTGCTCCCCTTAGTCTCATGCAGCTCTGGCAAATGACAAGTTTCCCATTTGTTCCCGTTCTGTATCAGAAAAGAGAGTACAGTTTCATCTGGGTTTCTGCATTTGAGGAGAGCGAGAGGGAGTCCCTTGTTAGCTGTATGCAGGAGCCTGTACCGCAACTGAGTGATCGGCAGCACTGTTCATCTCCTCAGTGCTATGCCCCACAGAATTGGTTACCTATGTCTGCATATATTTCAGGAAGAAAAAGACACCTTTTGTATCCCTTTTTTATTCTATTTCTTTGCTATACTCACCCATACTACTAGAGCCAAATATTGACAAGCTTAGATTAAAAAATAAACAGCTGGTGTGTGTGTGTGTGTGCGTGTGTGTGTGTGTGTTATGCCTAGAGTGTGGATGCACCAGAAATGTCAGGCTAGAGCATTACTTCTTGTAAGCCAAAAAATAGCACATAACGGACAAGAAATATAAAATGTAACTTATGCTAATGCTTGATAACTACTGTAATATACTAGGGCTAAGGGACTGAAGAGAGTTTATGAAATTGTGTTGCTAGAATCATGCTCCATAGGTACAAGAAAGCCCTCAAACAAGTCTAAATTGATAAAGGCAAGAGCTCTTTTCTCATCTCAGGAATACGTCTGAAACATCTCAGGACTACGTCTAAAACTCCCCAGCTCTCTGTTTAAATTTGTTTTTTATTTTGCCAGACAGAGGGTATTGTTCATTTTAAAAATACTGGTGCCATGTCAACTGGTTTGGGAAAAAGTAGTAAGGTAGCTGTCCACTGGCGTCCCCGCTCAGTCAGTTGCTGCCAAGGAATTTGAGCCTGTTTCCCAAAAAATCTGATTTGGTTGCAAGTGCTGGAAAACATGTAGCCAAAAGTTAACTTTTAAAAATCATAGAGTGAGCTTCCATTACTGTGTCACTATGTTTTAAGTTTGGGGAAAACCCTGCCAATGAAGTAAATTTTAACTGTTAAGGCTCCCCTTGAAACATCCATCGCTGTTAAAACACAATCCAAACCTTGACCATTTTGATCTTCTAGATACTGAAGCTGTTCCGATGTCATCTAAGCCTTGTGTTATAGAAACACAATGAACATCAAAATAAGGCTGCTTTATAGCATTGCTGTGCCTGATAATCTGTAATATGTGCACTTGCAGCCTGTTTCAAGCATTAACAATTCCACCACAGTATAAAAGTGCAATATGTCAGCTCCTGTCTTATAGCATCGTGATATGTTTGGGTGAATTAATTTTTACCAACAGAACAGTATTGCTTTAAGTTACGATTTACTTTAATTTCATATTTCGATATTTTGCATGTTTCAAACAACATGAAGTCTTGCTATATTATGACATATGCAGTTAGACCCAGCCTTCGAACTGCTCCGGAGGTGAAAGAGTTAACTTTCCATGCCAGGCATAGAATCTTGATCGCGAGCTCGGTTGAGAACTCTGTCTGTTGTTCTTCAAACTCAAACTGTCAGATTCTTTACTCCGCCTCACTGAACACTCGCTCCGGAGATTTCTCCTGCTGCTTGGTTCATTTTGTCGGTTAAAAGTGTATTTTCTCGGTTTTTAAACCGTATTTTCTCTGTATTTAAACAGCAACCGGTCGGTTCAAGCTCTGTCTGTGGTATTGTAAGTAATAGATAGGTTTTACATTATTTCTGTGTGGAACTTGCAAACGGTATTATCGGTTCGGTTTGAACCGATCAGGTTGTTGTTAAACTTAATTTAAATTGCATTAGAGTGCGGTTCCCGGTTCTTATCGGCTCTAAAAAAAACGGATTTCATTACGGTTTTTTCCATGACCGTGACACGGTTGGGAACCGATAAAGTGTCTTCTTGGCGGATTGCCAAGCGGGCAAGTTTTTGGTTAGGCTGGCATTATGTCTGAAACCCCAAGAAAACCGGGCCCACTGGGTTTCAACACTGTAGTGTCTGTGGGGAAGCCTTTGCCAAGGCTAACTCACACACCACATGTGTTTATTGTCTGGGGTTTGACCACCTCAATGCAGACTGCCAGATTTGAAGAATTTCCTGCAGCTACCCTGGATAAGAGAGTTGGTAGGCTCAGGGAGCGAAGGCCAAAAGTCTGCTGACCGGATGGCCAGCCGGTCCGGTGCCAACGCACGGAGGAGTGCCCTCTGACCAGGGCAAGACTTCCTCGGGCAAGGAGAACTGACTCGAAGAATCAGTCCCAGCAAAAGACTAGGAAATCAGCAGGTGTGGGCCAAAATTTCCTTCTCAACACGCTGCAGAGATAGCCAAACCCGATCAAAATTGTCCAGTCGCTTTCCCGGTTCCGACCGAACCGGCACCGTCAAGTAAGCGGTCGGTTTCAGTCCGGTGCCACCAGTTCAAGAATATGATATAGAGGAATTTTATGAACTGGAGGAGGGGGAGGAAGATTATGAAGAGTGAATGTAATTTTAAAAGTCTGGATGTGCCCATTGAACCGGACATCTCCCCAGACAGACCTTTAGGAGTGTCTCCCCCTAGGCTTTCTGAGTCCCCTTCTCATTTTATATTTTATAAGAAAGTGGCTGAAACACTCCAGCTCCCTTTGGAAGAAGCTATGGATGAACAGGAGGAGCCTGACTATGTAGAAATGATGGATATCCCAGAGTCTAGGAGATTGTCTATTCCTTTACATAAATCTTTTAGGAAACAGACAATAAAAATTTTAAAAGCTCCTCACACTACCTCCTGTGGATAAAAAATGGAGAAAGGTACACATTGTCAGGCTCTGATACGAGTTCTTTCACAACAATGCAGCCATGTTGGGTAGTGCAGGCTGCAGCCTGTGATAAGGCAAATATTCCCTTGGCTTCACAACCCCTGACAAGGACTCCAGGAGGATTGATGCCATGGCAAAGAAACAGTACATGGCAGCATCCTTGGGACTCAGACAGGCAAATTATATGGCCTATGTTGCAAGATACCAGAAATCCAGATGGGATACTGTTTTGGCTCTAGCGAAACAGGTCCCTGGCCAGCTTGCCAAGGAGCTGGAGCAGGTGGCGCTGATGGTATTGAGGCATCCAAGGTGCAATTCCATGCTGCAGTGGACTCTAATGATGTATCTTCAAGAGTCATGGCTACATCTGTGGCTTTTCATAGAATGGCTTGGCTCAGGTGTACTAGCCTGTCACAGGATACCCAGGCTAAGGCCATGGATTTTCCTGTTGTGGATAACTCTCTGTTTGGGGAGCAGACAGAGAATTACATGAAGAAAATGGATGAGTATAGGACCACTTATAGAGTGCACAGGCCAAGGAAGGCAGGCTTCTCCTCAGAGGCAGCCTTCCAGGGGCAGGGGCAGGCCCTTCTCAGGCCTTTTGCCAAGCCCAGGCCTCCTCTTCAACCTATGCCCAGAGGGGGTTCTTCAGAGGGAGAGGCAGACGGGGTACGAGCAGGCCTGCTCCCACCCCTCAGCCTAAAGCCCCTGCCAAACAGGCACCCTGATGGGAGGGCCAGGGCCGATTCTCCATTACCTGTAGGGGGCAGGCTGGCTTACCTCCTCCAGGACTGGGAGTCTTTAACATCAGACAAGTAGTCTTGGAAGTAGTAAGCCAGGGACTGGTTCTCAGCTTCAAAAAATTTCCAAAGATGAGAACCAGATCCTTTCCACCTGCAAATCCATCAGAGGCTCTCACTCTGGAAACAGAAGTCTCAACCCTCCTGACTCTCAGAGCTGTAGAAAGGGTTCCTCCCCTACACCAGGGCAAAGGACTGTACTCCAGGTACTTCCTTACCCCAAAAAAGACAGGAGAATGGCGGCCCATCCTGGATCTCAGATACCTAAACAAGCACCTTTTAAAACCAAAATTCAAAATGGTGA
The DNA here is from genome assembly GCA_016271365.2 of Neoceratodus forsteri. NCBI lineage: Eukaryota > Metazoa > Chordata > Ceratodontiformes > Ceratodontidae > Neoceratodus > Neoceratodus forsteri. Next base: position 211,537,105 of record CM028129.1, on the reverse strand, counting down.
CTCTGGGAATTATTTTACCCTCTCTAAGGCCAGGGGACTGGCTAGTGTCCCTGGACCTCAAGGATGCCTACTTCCACGTTCTCATCAGAAGCTCCCACCGAAAGTACCTCAGATTCGAGCTGCCCTCAGGCCATTATCAGTTCAGAGCAATGCCCTTCGGCCTCACCTCTGCCCCAAGGGTATTCACAAAATGCCTGGCAGTAGCAGTTGCTCATTTAAGAAGGCAAAAGATTGCCATCTTTCCTTACCTGGACGACTGGCTCATAGTGGGCCAGTCTCCAGACCAAGTCAAATTACACCTTCAGGTTACCCAGCAGCTGCTTACATCTCTAGGTTTCCTTCTCAATCTCCCAAAGTCAGTTCTAGAGCCTGTTCAGCTACTCACCTTCATAGGCGCAGAACTGGACACAAAGCAGGCCAGAGCTTTCCTTCCTCTAGAAAGAGCAAAGACCCTGGTGGCTCTGGCCTCCTCCTTCACTCTGCAGGTCTCTCGACCAGCAAGGCACTTTCTGCAGCTCCTAGGGCACATGGCTGCCTCCACAGCAGTAGTGCAGGGAGCAAGATTTCAGATGAGGGACATTCAGTTCCATTTGAGAGCCTTCTGGTCTCAAAGGAGAGATCCTCTAACCAAATTGATCCCAGTAACTCGAACCCTGATCCAGGCCCTACAGTGGTGGCAGGATCAGAGCAATCTGAGACAGGGGGTTCCTTTCATCCCTCAATCTCACTCCTTGACCCTTACTACAGATGCGTCCCTCTTGGGGTGGGGAGCTCACATGGGCAACCTCACCACCCAGGGATTGTGGTCCCCTCAGGAATCTCTGCTCCACATCAATCTGTTGGAACTCAGAGCAGTTTTTCTAGCACTTCAGGTTTTTTCTGCATCTGTTCAGAACAAAGTGGTACAGGTCAGAACAGACAACACCACTACAATGTGGTACATCAACAAGCAAGGGGGCACTCGGTCTTCGGCCTTGGGCACCGAGTCAATGAAGTTGTGGTCTCTGGCTTATTCCCTGAACACCTCCCTCATGGTAGTTCACCTCCCAGGCAAGGACAATGTCCTGGCAGATGCTCTTAGCAGGATTTCCCAGGGCCATCACGAATAGTCTCTGGATCCCCTAGTACTGGAGGTAGTATTTGCCAGGTGGGGCACCCCTCAGATAGATCTTTTTGCAGCCCCAGACAATCACCAACTTCCGCTATTTTGCTGCAGACCCCCAGTGTTGGGTTCAGTCCCTCTGGATGCCTTCCTTCTCAACTGGGAAGGGAAGTTTCTCTATGCCTTCCCCCCCCCCCTCTTGTTCAAGGTGCTAGTCAAAATCAGATCTCAACCTTGCAAGATGAGTCTGATTGCTCCAGATTGGGCCAGACAGCCCTGGTATCCACTCCTTCTGTCCTTAGCAGTCCACCTTCCCCTGTGTCTTTCCAGGAATCACAATCTGTTAATCTGTGCCCAGGGGAGAGTTTGGTACCCGAATCTCAAATCCCTCAACCTCAAGGCCTGGCTCTTGAAGAGTTAGAGTTTGCTGACCTACACCTTTCTCAGGGTGTACTCGATATCTTGAAAGCTTCTAGGAAGCCTTCCACCAGGGCTACTTATAATTCTAAATGGAAAAGGTTTTCCATATGGTGCTCTGGAAAGCATATTTCCCCAGAATCTTCTGATTTGCCCATAGTCCTGGATTATATGGTCCACTGAAATACTTTGGGGCTGAGGCCAACTACCCTGAAAGTGCACTTGGCAGCTGTCTCTGCTTTTATATCAGCAGGAAAGCCCTCTTCTCTTTCTGCTCACCCTGTATTCTCCAAGTTTTTCAAGGGATTGCTTCACACCAACCCTCCATTCAGGGACCCTGCTTCCGCCTGGGATCTTAATGTTTGCATTGCTCAGCTTATGCAACCCCCCTTTGAGCCTTTGTCTTCAGCAGAGCTTAAGTACTTGACTTGGAAAACTGTGTTTCTAGTAGCCATCACTTCTGCCAGACGCATAAGTGAATTACAAGCTTTGTCAGTGGAGCCTGATTTTATCTCCTTTCACAGAGATAAGGTGGTCCTCAGGACTAAAAGGAAGTTCTTGCCTAAGGTGGTTTCAGATTTCCACCTTAATCAATCTATATCTCTTCCAGTGTACTTCACTGACCATTCCTCCTCTGGTGAGAGGAGGCTGCACAGCTTAGATGTGAAGAGAGCCCTCAGTTACTACATAGAGCGTACCAAGGGTCACAGGTTTGACTCCCTCCAACTGTTCCTCACTTATGGTGAGGTTGGTAAAGGGAAACCTGCCACTAAAAGATCCATTGCCAGGTGGAGTGTCTCTTGTATCCAATTTTGTTATCAAAAACTAGGTAAGATTCCCCCTTCAGGCCTGAGGGCTCACTCTACCAGAGGTACAACTGCGTCCCTGGCTGCAGCCAGGGACATCCCTATCATAGAGATATGTCAAGCAGCTACCTGGAAAACAGTTCACACTTTCACCAAGCATTACTCCCTGGACATCCAGGCTAGGAGTGATGCTCGGTTTGGCACAGCTGTACTTCAGAGCCTATTTCCTAAGTAGGTTCTGTCCCTCCTCCATGGAGGTACTGCTGTGTAGTCTGCATATGTCATAATATAGCAAGACTTCATGTTGTTTGAAGAAAAAATTACTCACCTTAGTAATGTTTCTTCTAATGGAGTCTTGCTATTATTACCTCCCCCCTGCCCCTCTCAGAACCTCTGCTTTTGGGATGTGGGTGGGCAGTGCAGTGATGGCACTAGTAGTTGCCCACCTTGTTTTTACCCTCTTTTTGGGATGTTTGGGTGTTGTGTTTTTATTTTGGATCCCCTGACTTGAGTCTTTGTTTTGGGACCAAAAATGTGTTATATTTTAGTAGCCAGTTGGCTAGTGTAGGTTTACAGCTTCACACAGAATCTTAGTGAGTTTGCTCGTAAGATCTGACAGTTTGAATTTGAAGAACAACAGACAGAGTTCTCAACCGAGCTTGCGCTCAAGATTCCATGCCTGGCATGGAAAGTTAACTCTTCACCTCCGGAGCAGTTCGAAGGCTGGGTCTAACTGCATATGTCATAATATAGCAAGACTCCATTAGAATAAACAACATTACTAAGGTGAGTAATTTTTTCTTTTCGTCCACGTGGGCTATTGTTTCCATACGCTAGCCTTCATTAAATGAAACATATTAGTCAAAACAGGCTTTTATATAGTATATTGAAGTTGACACAGGTGGGATTCCATTCATGGAAACCAACATCGAATAGGGTGTATGAACTGACCCTTCTGACATATTTGTTTTTTCAATTTCTTTTATTATAGCAGATTTTATACACATGTCAAGACACTGTACAATGTGTTGAGGTAGAAAAGGTAGTAGACAGCAGCATAGAGCAGTCAGTAAAATCATTCTTCCTAGGGATATAAATATAATTTTGCAATTACCATTGGCTAAATTTAATTATTGCTAGAAAAAGTCCATCTCTATGATATCATTCTTATTTTGGGGTGGAAAAATCCATCTTTTAACCTTGTTGTTAAGCCAATATTTACCTTATCATATAGGGCCCTTAAATATAAAATGCTAGTTTAACTCCCTTTAGAGATTAATTGTTACTCTGAGTTACTCTCCTCCCCCCAACCCACTCGTCCTCTTATGCGAGTAAATAATCTGTTACCCCCCTGTCAATTCGATAAATTAAGGGCAAAAGTTGGGGTCCACTGCTGAATGACAGAGTACCCACTTCTACCATTTAGACATGTGAGATGGATTTTTATTTTATATCTTTACATTAAGACTTTCTAATTGGTATAAATCAGACATTACAGATCTCCATTCCTCCACTGTTGGTATCTATGCCAACATCCATTGTCGGGTTATAGATTTCTTTACAGCTAATAAACATGTTGGTAAAAGGGTATTAACCCATGGAGGAGTGTGGTCTGGAAAGATCCCCAGCAAAGTCTGTTCGGCTGTTAATTCAACTGACTGGCTAAACAATGTAGTAAGTTACATCTGAATGGTAAGCCAAAAAAACATCAAATTGGAGCAGAGCCAAAAAATATGACCCAGGGAAGCCCTAGGGCAACTGCAACCTCTCCAACAAACCCCATATTTATCTGGAAGGAATTTAAGGAGAACCGCTGGTGCTCAGAAGTAGTGGGAGCAGCATTTCCATGCAAATTCCCTCCATAAAGGAGATGAGGAGGTCTTCACCACCCTCAAGGCCGACCCCAGCCATGTCTCCATGGATATTTCCAGAGATAAGTCTCTATTCCGCTCCTGTAGGACAGAGGCAGTAGATTCATGCTGTTCATTTCTCAACCCTTTATAAATAGTTCCTATGATATGTGTTCCCAGGTTCCCTTGAGTAGCATCTATAAATAATTTTAGTAAATCAGAAGTCGGGGAAGGCATATTAACCTGGATAATCCTATTTTCTAGTATATGGTTACGAACCTGGAAGTAACGAAATAGGTCTGAATTACGGAGATTGTATTGGGATTGTAACTTTTCAAAGCGGAGAATCCCTTGAGGGGAGAGAAATTGGAAAACATGAGACAGTCCCAATCTTCTCCAAGTGGAAAAGACCTGATCCATAAAAATAGGAACAAATGACTCATCCTCAGACATTAGTTTACAGTATTCATAAATGGTACAGGTTGGACTGGACTTTCTCATGCGTCTCCAGAGTTTATAAGGTTGAGCTGTAATGGTGGTGAAGGCTCCGGATGGCACCAATCTCTCATCTGAAGAGAACAAAATCCTCTTAATATCAAAAAGGTCGTTCAAGTGGAACTCTGGGGTTTTCTAAGGAGACTCATAGGACTCTGCCAACCACAAAATTAGTATCCTGAGGAGCGCTGACTTGGTGTATAAATGAAAGTCTGGGAGGTTGAAACCCCCCTGGGCCAAGGATAGTTTAAGGATTGATAACCTTATTCTTGGGTGGCTCCTGCCCCAAATGAAACCGAATATTAATCTATTCCAGGACTTAAAATAATATGTTGAGGGGAAAAAAGGAATATTCTATATCAAATACAGTAACCTGGGAAGGATATTAGTCCGTATGATCTCTATTCTTTGGTGAAAGGGAAAAAAAAACAGTGGACCACCTGTCGAGGTCCGACTGAATTAATAACGTAAGAGGCTCATAATTTATAGTGTCCAGGACCTCTGGATTTAAGGGGACTTGAAGACCCAAGTATTAAATCTTGATGGACATCCATTTAAAGGGATAAGCTTTTTTTAATTGTGAAGGAGGGCGATAATTAAAGGCCAAGGTTTCCGGTTTGGCCATGTTTAACCTGAATCCTGCTATTCTTTCAAACTGATTCAATGTAGTCCACATTGCAGGAATAGATATAGTCAGAGACAATAATGTTAACAAAATATCGTCCGCAAACATACTAAGTTTATATTCCTGTTGACCTATTGATATACCTTCCACCGTGGTCGTAGCCCTCAGCACAGACGCCAAAGGTTTGAGATAGAGAGCGAAGAGGTAAGGAGACAAGGGACACCCCTGTCTCATTCCTCTGCCTAATTGGAGCGGGGCTGACAGGATATCATTGACTCTGACATAAGCCTTCGGGGATCTGTAAAGATTGATTAAACATGTTATGAACGAGGAGGGAAAAAGAAAGGCCCCAAGGGTGTCCCACAAAAACTACCACAAGACACGGTCAAAAGCCTTTTCGGCATCGAGGCTAATAAATACTGATGGGATTTTTCTAGTACAGACATATTCCTGTAAAACCAGGGTCCTGCGAATATTATCTACAGTACTCCTATTTTTAATGAAGCCGGATTGATCAGGGTGGATAATCTTTGGATGATAAATTTTAATCTGGAAGCCCAAATAGGCATCAAGATTTTATAATCTATATTTAAAATAGAGATAGGGCAGTAAGATCCGGGGTCTGTAGGATCCTTATGTGGTTTAGGTATAGGGGCAATTATTGCATAATCCCATGATGGAGGAGGCATACCACCCCGAGATATCTCATTAAATAAGGAGAATAGTTTGGGGGTTAGTTCCTTGATAAACATTTTGTACCACTCTGATATATAACCATTAGGACCTGGGCAATGCCCAGAGTTAAGAGATTTTATTGTCTCTGTTATTTCCGACTGGGAGATGGGAGATTCAAGTGAGTGAATTTGAAGTGGAGACAATTTTAGAAGGTTGGCTTCAGACCCCCATCTCAGGGGGAGGGAATGGACGAGGAAATGATAGAAGGCTTTCTTAGAATGGCAGAAAAAAAAAGGGGAGATACTGTTGATGGGGGACCTGAATATACCAGATGTTAACTGGAGCACCTTTGCTGCAGGCATATCCAAGAGCAGGGTCATTCTTGATGCCTTACAGGGGCATGCCTCAGACAGCTAGTATTGGAACCCACTCGGGAGGAGCAATCTTAGACCTGGTACTCTCAAATGGGGATGGAGAAAGAATCTCAGATTTAGAAGTGGGTAGCCATCTAGGAACAAGTGACCACCAAACAGTGTGGTTCACGATAAACACAGCCATACAATCAAGCCATACAAAAGCAAGAGTACTGGACTTCAGGAGGGCTGACTTTGGGAAAATGAGAGTGCCTCAGAAAAGCACTAGCAAACAGGCAAGAAGGAGGGTGGAGGAACAATGGGGAGTGATCAAACAGCCATCACAGAGGCAACAAGCCTTGTGTAAAGTAAATCAATAAAACACAACAAAGGAAAAACGCTATGGTTCTCAAAAGAGGTGGCAGGAAGGTTAAGGAGAAAAGGACAGCATTCAGGAAATTTAAGGAAACACAGAAGGAGCAGGACAGAGAACTTTATCAGTTAAACAGAAAGAGGCTGGGAAGGCAGTCAGAATAGCAAAGGCCCAAACCGAAGAAAGGATAGCCAATTCTGTTAAGAAGGGGATAAGACCTTTATAGGTACATTAGGGAGCGAAGAAAGACCAAAGGAGGATACTGAAGCTTACTAAGGGAGGAATGTGGGTAGAGGGTGACAGTGAAAAGCAGGGATACTGAACGAATATTTCTACTCAGTATTCACAAAGGAAGAGGGGAGTTACCTAAACCAAACAAGAAACACTGTGAAGACGGGGTTGATACCAGTCCATTTACAGAAGAAAGGGTTCTGAAAGAACTAATAAAATTGAAGGTGGACAAAGCAATGGGGCCTGATGGGATTCACCAAGAATTCTAAAAGAACTAAAGGTAGAACTAGTGACACATGACTACTCTCTTCAACAAATCATGGGAGGATGGGGTGGTACCCAAGGACTGGAGGAGGGCAGATGTGATTCCTCTTCACAAAAGTGGGAGCAGGACAGAGGCAGGAAACTACAGACCAGTTAGTTTGACCTCAGTGGTAGGGAAAATGATGGAATCACTTCTAAAGGAAAGAATTGTTGAATACCTAGAGGCCAGTGGGGCTGGGACCCAAGGCAGCATGGATTCACGATGGGAAGGTCATGTCAGGCCAGATCTAATAGATTTCTTTGACTGGGTGACCAAAGTAGTAGACCAGGAGGGGCTGTGGACATGGCCTACCTAGATTTTAGCAAGGCATTTGATACAGTCCCACACAAGATTAATACACAAGATAGCCAGCCTTGGAGTGGGTCCCAAGGTGGTAGCCTGGATAAAAAATTGGCTGAGACAACAGGGGCATAAGGGTAGTAGTAAATGGAGTACACAGTGAAGAAAGGAGGTTACTAGCGGGGTGCATGAGGTTCAGTACTGGGACGGTCCTTTTTAATGTCTTTATAAGTGACATTGCAGAGGAACTGGAAGGAAAAGTATGTCTCTTTGCAGATGACACAAAGATCTGCAACAGGGTTGATACACAAGATGGAGTGGAAAGGATGAGAAGGGACTTGGCAAGGTTGGAGGAATGGTCAAATGTGGCAGCTCAGATTCAATGCAAAGAAGTGCAAGGTAATGCACATGGGAAACAAAAACCAGGGGCGTACACAATGGGGGTGAGATACTGACAACAGTAAAAATAGAAAGGGACCTGGGGTAATTATATCAGATGACCTAAAGGTGGGCAAGCAATGTGAGAAGGCAGTAAGGAAGGCTGGGGGGATACTGGGATGCATAGGAAGAGGCATCAATAGTAGAAAACAGGAAGTTGTTATCCCTCTGTACAGACAGTTGGTGAGACCCCATCTGGAGTACTGTGTGCAGTTCTGGAGACCCCATCTCCGCAAAGACATAGACAGAGTGGAGGCTGTCAGAGGAGGCAACAAAATGGTGCAGGGTCTGCACCAGAAGACATCTGAAGAAAGACTAAAGGAGCTTAATATGTATATCCTTGAGGAAAGAAGGGAGAGGGGACATGATAGAAACTTTCAAGTACCTCAAGGAATTAACAAAGTCAAGAGGTAGCATCTTCCAGAAAAGAGATGTGCAAGAACAGGGGCACAATTTGAAGATAGAGGGGGGACGGCTCAGAGGTAATGTGAGGAAGTATTTTTTCACTGAGAGGGTTGTGGATGCATGGAACAGCCTCCCTGAGGAGGTCGTGGAGTCAAGAACAGTGGGGGACTTCAAGAATGCATGGGACAGGCATAAGGCAGTCCTAGTGGGGTGTAGGAGGAAGTAAGCTGTTGGTTAACTAGGATCTGCAGCTTATCTGTTAGGTAGGGAAATGGGCAGACTAGGTGGGCCAAGCGGTCCTTATCTGCTGTCAAATTCTATGTTTCTATGTTGTCTTGGTTTAGAAAGTGAGAGGGATCAGATGAGGTCAGAGACAAATTTGGGGAATATAACTTAGCATAACAGTCTGAAAAAGCCTGTAAAATATGGCTATCAGCGTGGAGCGATTTCCCTGTAGTAGGGTTTTTGAGCTAAAGGATAGTAGAGGAGCGTTTTCTGGAATGAAGCTTCTGTGTTAGTTTGCTAACCCCCCTTGGACCACCCTCATTGACTGTCTAAGATAAATTAGGAATTGTTGTATTTTATTATCTATAATTTTTTGTAAAGCCGCCTTAGTGTCCCGAAATAAGTTTTGCAGATCAGTATCGCCCACTCTGTATAGCATTTGGTAATTTAGTAATTGCTCCGACAACATGCGATATTTAGCCTCTCTTTCTTTATTCCTTTTTGTGGTATATGCTATTATTTCCCCCCGAATTGTTGCCTTCATCGCATCCCATTGGATCGCTTCAGAAATGTCTGGGGAAGCATTCTCAGAAAAAAATTGGGGGATTCTGGTTTTAATTTCCTCCTGGAATTCTTTGTCAACTAAAGTTAATGGGTTCAGTCTCCATAGGGTCTTTTTCTTCTCTCTACCCATGTTGCACTTCAAGATCAGGGGGTGGTGGTCAGATAATATTTTCGGGCCTGTAGAGATATCCTGAACCATTGATAAATGTTCACATGATACCATAAAATAGTCTAATCTAGACTACGACTTAAATCTGGGGGAATAATAGGTGTAACCAGGTGCAGAGGGGAATAGGCATCTCCACACATCTAGAAAACCTAGGTGATCCACGGTATTTTTGAACTGTTTCATGGCTGTAAAGTTCCTGTGGTGCTGCTGGTTAGAACAGTCAATATGTAGTGATAGGGTCAAATTAAGATTGCCCCCTAAAATTAACTGGCTATGAAAGAGGTCCAACATTGTTGATATAAATCCCCGCAATGTTGGAAATTTTGTCTGAGGGGGGAAGTGACCCTTCAAACAACATGAAGTCTTGCTGTATTCTGACTATTGCAGTTAGGTCCTGCCTTTCAACTGCCCCGGAGAACAAATAGTTAACTTTCCATGGCCAGCATGGAACGTTCAGTGCGAGCTCGGTTGAAGCCTCTGTCTGCTGTTGTTTAAACTCTAACCATCAAATTCTTTACTCTGCCTCACTGAACAGTCGCTCCGGAGATTTCTCCTTTGCTCGGTCTTGACTTCAATATACAAAAGACATCATGCTTCAAGATGTCTACAGTACATCCATTTCGGATTGCACATACAAAGAATAGCCCACTGGGAACGAACACCTGCAAAATACTGTCCATGAAATTATAATAAATCGTGATTTATAGAAATAGCATTCAGTTGGTAAGCATTCATTCACATAAATATATGACAAACAGGATGGAGACAGCTTGTATCAGAGTGAATGCTGAGGGACTGCTGAATGTTGAGCTGTTCCTGTCAGGTGGGAGTGTATTAATGTGATGAGCACCATACTTTGCAACTCTGAGTCACCTATCTTCTTTGAGTACCAGCTGCAAAACTGTGTGTGTATGTGTATTATGTGGGCAGAGGGGACAGGGAAAAAGAGTAGGATTCAGCTGCAAAGTATTTTGGTTTGTGATGCACATGATCCCTGCCAGTTTTAACTATCTTGCGATTCCCTACAAAACGAGATAAACTACACTCCTTTGATAATCAGCCTTCCCCTATCACTGTTCACACAGTGCAGACTAGTCAGATGTATGCAAAGGACCGTCTTCTGGTCCTAGGATTTTCTGCTCCCTGCTGTGCTCGACATGTATTTTAACCTGCACATTCCCGTGGGTGCTTGGCACCACCGAGACACCCTCGTCACCACCAGCAGTGCCAGCAACCAGCGGCAGCAACATCATCACCCAAGGCGCTGCACAGAGCAATGGCGCCAATCCACAGCGCCGACGATGGTGCTGACTCATGGCGCCGACCAAGGCACCGAGGCACGGCATTGACCAAGGCACCGAGCCATGACTCCGAGGCACGGTGCCGACCAAGGTGCCGAACCACGGTGCCGAAGGAAAATGCCAATGGTAAGAAGACTATGCATCTAGGACTGACTGTTTAATGTAACTGAACTGGACTATAACTGACCTACGAAAATGCCATGATGGACTGACATATATATATTCAACAAAAGAATTTGGCATAGTTTTCATCAATCATTTACTGTCAGTGATCCATGAGGTAGCTTGCTTTACACAAAGAGCAGCTCAAAAGGACTGGGTGCTAGTGACAATATGAACTAGTGTTGTCAGAACTAGTTCATCAAAGATTCGAACCCTCCTGGAACCCTGGTGTTCGAATTCTAACTTAGAACTCCAACACTAAAAGGTTCACAAAAGGGTTCAAATCTGAGTCCTCCCAACTCCCGTGATGTCTTTTCCTGGCCCCAGCTGATGTGTCTATGTGTGGGGAGGAGGCACGTCCCAGCAGGTAGCCCTGATGTGCGGGGGGTATGTGTGGGGAGGAGGCACGTCCCAGCAGGGAGCCCCGATGTTGGGGGGGGGTTGGGGGTGCAGCAGCAGCAGTGTTGCTGTTGGGGCTGCCAGACTCCACCGCGAGTTCTCTTAGACTTTGCTCTTGCGTGCTTACACTCAAAGTGAAGTCATCTCACCATCTGACCATTTACTATGTGGTCAGGTGGGGGAGTCCATACTGCTACTGCGAGCAGCGGGATCTTGTGGAGTGGTATTTAAGGTGGATGCAAGCCCCGAGAGCGTGATTTGGATCCTGAGGATTTCAGGAGGCAGCAGCCTGAGCAAGTTATCGTAGCATACCACAGCCAGCATTCTTGTTCGATAGGCCAGGGCCAAGGTCGGTGTGTCCGCAATCGGACTGCAGCACTTGCTAGTTGCTACAGTGCTTACCTGAATTATTTAAAAAATTCCCAGTCCATCATCCATTTTCCTGCGAAAAAGGCTAAGCAAACGTTGAAAAGTTTGAGGGGAAGAGGAAGGGGGCCAGGGCCCAGGCCCAAGAGACCGAGAACGAGAAAGGCTGAAAAGGCTCAATGAATTAACGGTCAGGTGTGGGACTAGGGGAGGTTCAGGTGGAGGGACTAATCAGGAATTGGGAAGGGATCGATCAATATCAGGAGAGAGAATAAAAAAAATAGAAAGAAGAACCTTTGTGAATGTGATTGTGAAACTGCAGTGTAACTTAAGCACTGCACAGTGCACACTCAGCAGCTGCCAGCAACAAGCATATAACAAAGGGAAAAAAAAAAGGCAAATAAATTTGTCAGGACAGAGTATAAGGACTGTGCTCAAGCTCATTGTGCTGTGCTGCTAAGGGGGATCCTCCTCTTGACTTTCACCCTCAAAAATTCCAGTCCTTATACAACAGCACAAGGCACTGGCAGTAAGGCACTGACTGAAGGCAGGCAGTTAATGTTTTTGGACACCACTCCTCTGTGTGTGTGAGACTTCTACTTCTCCACTCTCGAGTCCCTGTGTTGTGTATGTGACTCCCTGCTCCCATCTCCCGAGTTGTGTGCTGTTATTAGACAGAAGCTTAGAAATATAATTCTCATTCCCTGTGTTGTGTTATGTATGTGACTCCGTCTCCTGTGGTCAGCCCATCACCCTGCTGCTGTGTACCCCTTGACTGCACTGTACCCTACCCAGTGTGTGTTACAGAGAGAAGCCCAGTGGTCAGTTGTGTGTTGGTATTACCCTTACATGACAGAAGCGTAGAAATATAATTCTCATTCCCTGAGTTGTGTATGTGACTCCATCTCCTGTGGTCAGCCCATCACCCTGCTGCTGTGTGCCCCTTGACTGCACTGTACCCTACCCAGTGTGTGTTGCAGAGAGAAGCCCAGTGGCCAGTTGTGTGCTGGTATTACCCTTACATGACAGAAGCGTAGAAATATAATTCTCATTCCCTGAGTTGTGTATGTGACCCCATCTCCTGTGGTCAGCCCATCACCCTGCTGCTGTGTGCCCCTTGACTGCACTGTACCCTACCCAGTGTGTGTTACAGAGAGAAGCCCAGTGACCAGTTGTGTGTTAGTATTACCCTGACATGACAGAAGCGTAGAAATATAATTCTCATTCCCTGAGTTGTGTATGTGACTCCGTCTCCTGTGGTCAGCCCATCACCCTGCTGCTGTGTGCCCCTTGACTGCACTGTACCCTACCCAGTGTGTGTTACAGAGAGAATCCCAGTGGCCAGTTGTGTGTTGGTATTACCCCTACATGACAGAAGCGTAGAAATATAATTCTCATTCCCTGAGTTGTGTATATGACTCCATCTCCTGTGGTCAGCCCATCACCCTGCTGCTGTGTGCCCCTTGACTGCACTGTACCCTACCCAGTGTGTGTTACAGAGAGAAGCCCAGTGGCCAGTTGTGTGTTGGTATTACCCTTACATGACAGAAGCGTAGAAATATAATTCTCATTCCCTGAGTTGTGTATGTGACTCCGTCTCCTGCGGTCAGTCCATCGCCCTGCTGCTGTGTGCCCCTTGACTGCACTGTACCCTACCCAGTGTGTGTTACCGTGTGAAGCCAAGTGGCCAGTTGTTGGTGGCATTAACCTTAAATACACGACAGAAGCCTAAAAATATATTTCCCCGTTGGGAGGAGAGACAGAAAAATATCTTTCCTCGGTTTGTGTGTGTAACTCCGTCTCTTGTGGTCAGCTCATCACCCTGCTGATGTGCGCCCCTTGACTGCTATGTGTATGCCTATGACCAGCAGCCCAATCATTCTGAAGGCCTTGAACCTGGGATCCTTTAGTTGCAAACCGTCATATTCTTTAATTACTTTCAGTCCACTGCATCCCAGTGTCACACAACCAAAATAAAATTTTGGAGTTGTAGCCAGCGATTACAGAACACATTGCTTTCTTACACAGGAATTGTGTGGGTGTGGGTGTGTTCACTGCAGTATACTGATACTGTTACGGCTGACACCAACAAAGATGAAGCATCTGGTGCTGGTGTTGGAGCAGGTGTTGGTGGTAGTAGTAATCCTGGTGCTAGCAGAAATAACCAAAATGTTTCATGTGATAAAAATTCAAGAAACAGCAAAAGAGCAACAGTGAAGTGTGGTAAAGAGGGACCTTTTAAGAAAACCTGTACAGCTGCTGGGGTCACACGGAGAGGCACCATAAGGTATGCCATTCATGCTGTTAAGATCCCTGTGACTAGCAGCAATAATGCAAGTGACAGTGAGTCCCTCTCTGACTCAGACAGTAGCTCTTTGTCTCAGTCCGACACTGTTGTGTCTTGCGATGTATCATTACTTCCTCAACAAAGTGAAATGAGCAAGTCTGCTGACAATGAATCAGATAATGCACTTGCAAATACATCCAGCACTGTTGGCAATGAAAAGGACATATCCATTGAATCCACCACTTCTGTGTTGGCCAGCAATGAAAATCCATCAGAGTCTTCTGCCCACTCTTCTAGCACCAAGGAGCACGTCCTGGGTTCTGTTAGGACAGGTGAAAAGACGTAAACAGTCTTTAGCTATCTTCTTAGCACTCAAACAAAATCTGTGACATCTGAGGTGTGGAATTATTTCTCTGTCAGTAAACTGATCCATGCAGAGCAATTTGTTCCCTGTGTAAACAGAGTGTAAGCCGTGGTAAAGTTGTGTCATGCCTTGGCACTACAGCTCTTAAATGCCATCTGAAAAAGCATTCAGTTTTGCTTGATCGTCCAAAACCCATGTCCTCCATCTTCCAGACTGCACGTGAGAAGGGTCAGGAGGAATCTGAAATGGATACTGAATTGTCTGAACTTGATGCAGACAGAACCACTGCCAGCTCTAGGATCATTGTTACCACCAATGCCAGCACCATTAGTACCAGTTGCACATCCAGTGATGGCACTGAATGTATAGTCCTAGTCCACCATCCCAGCGTCCATTTGCCCATCGAAGCACGGCGTATAATAAACCAGCAGGGACATGTTGTAAACAGCTAACACTGTCTCAAGCATTTGAAAGGAAGAATACCTTTACTAAAAATCATTCAAAGACCCTTCATCTTAATCACAGAATTGGTGAACTGTTAGCTGGAGCCCTTCTCCCATACTGTTTGGTAGATCATGAGGATTTTAGGGAGCTCTTGAAACTAGCAGAGCCTCATTACAAAGTTCCTCATCGAAGGTACTTTTCCTATGTTGAAATGCCAAATATTTATCAGGCTTTAAAAGAGACAGTGATGCTTGCACTTAAAACTGCATAGGGTGGGGTTATTCATGTCACAACAGATATGTGGACCAGCACTCAAAACATAGATTACATGTCCCTTACCGCTCATTGGGTCACGTTTTCTTGTGGTTCTTCAAAAACAAAGACACCCCAGAAGATGGCGCTGCTGCATATAAAGAAATTTGGGCAAAGTCATACAGCTGCAAACATATTGCAGGAACTAAATGACCTCCTTGATGAATGGGTTTATTCTCACGGTCTAAAATGTGGCTTCATAGTAAGTGACAATGGAGCCAACATCTTGAAAGTACTACAGGATGGAGGATTTATGCATGCTTCTTGCTTTGCACATTGCTTACATTTAATTGCCACGGGATTTCTCAGCAATGAAACACAAGTGGATGGTATGATTGCTGTTTGCAAAAAAATTGTAACTCACTTTTCACATTCAACCAAGGCTATATGGACATTGTCCGAACTGCAAAACACAAGCTGACCCAGCAAAGCTGATTCAAAATGTTTCCACTCGTTGGAACTCAGCGCTTTATATGCTGTGGAGCGCTCTTGGAGCAAAAAGCAAGCTGTACATGAGTATTGCTCCAGTTACATTATTGGAGATGGCATTATGCTGTCTGTGCTGCAGTGGAAATTAATGGAGACAGTGTGCTGCATCCTAGCTCCTTTTGAGACAGCTACAAGGGACATGTCTTCTGAAGGCGCATCTGTGAGTCAGGTTATCCCACTCATAATGCTGATTTAACATCATTTTAGTGTTCTAAATCTACAAATAGAAAAGGACAGATCTGAAGCTCAGACAACATGTCGCCTGTATCATGGGAATCTCATAAAGAGAATGAGCGAGCACTTCAAAACCAATGACAAATTAGTTGCAAAGACGAACTCAAACTCTACATCCTTGCAACTCTCTTAGATCCCAGGTTCAAGGCTATACATCTTCCAAAACAGATGATATAGAGCAGTACAAATGTCTGTTGCTAGATGAGCTGCAGCACTCACAGGAGTCAAACATAGACACGCACAGTACGCTCAAGTTGTCATCACCACAACATGCAGGTTCATCTTCACAAAGGGATACAGAACTGGAAAAGTCACCAAACATTAACAATAGTTGTTCCACAACTGCCACTTCTTCAACCCTTAGTAGCAAGCTAAATCTGTGGCAAAACCTTTCCCAAATTGCTGCCATACCAGCTTATGCTGATTCCTCTTCTGTCCATCATGGTAGACAGTTACCTGCAAGAACTGCCTGTTCCTATTGATGCATGCCCTTTTGAATCCTGGAGATCAAAAAAGTCGATTTGGACAGAGCTGTATGATGAAGCCTGTAAATATCTTGGTTGTCCTGCAACAAGTGTCTCTTCAGAACGAATGTTTAGTACAGCTGGAAATACTGTGACAGACACCAGAAATAGGTTGGTGCCAGAAAATGTACACACGTTAACTTTTATTAAAGTTAATAAGTCAAGATTTTCGTATCCCTACAAGAGTATACAAACTGATCCTGAAGTGATTGATGTTGTGGATGTTGATGGTGATGACAACTCAGATGGTGATGGCTGGTAAATACTGTGTGGACAAGTCTCTCTGCACCAAAAAGAACTTTATAGACTGTGATGACTTTGGTTGTCTCTCTCCTTTCTCGATCTACTACCTTGGACTATATACCCCCAAAAACTTTCACCATTTCATGGCAAACTGCTTTTTAGCTAGGGTCTAAAGTCAACAAGTTTTATATACAGGGCAATTTTAACATCAGTGGGAACAGGCCCAGATTTGGCATAAAAGGGACACTGTCATGTCAGTCATTTCTGTATCATATTATTTATAGTTAAAGTGCAAACATATATTTTTGGATTTACCTTCTGTGACTTTGTGGTGCATCAGTATGGGCTGGGACGCGGTCTATTTTTCAATTTTAAGGAGGACAAAACAATTAGTTTTAATTGGTAGCTGTTTATTTTTTTTTCAATTACTGAAATGTGAGCCATAAACCAGAATGATCCATATGTAACTTATCTTACTGAATAAAAAATTATGGGAAAAACTGTATTTTGTATTGTTATGTTTCTGTGGGCAGCATCCTGTTACAAGTCTCTTCCGGGAAACAGAGTCATCTGGAGTTTTACCTATGTCATGGTTGAGCACATATTCTGTAAGCGTAGGTCTCATACCACAATAGCTCGTGTTTAACATTCTGTTGTACAGAGACCATAGCATAATAGCAACAACTCTCAAATTACTGGTTCCATGAAGAGGACTGTACAGAATGTTGTCCATAAGAAGAAAGCAATTGAAAAGACAGTTTTTCACATAAGTGTTGTTTATTAAGGAACAGTTAAGTATGGCTCATTTGGAGGCAAGAGTTTCATTTTTCTTGAGTAAGCATGTGGTAGTTTTAGCATTTGAGAGGGGGAGGAGGGTAGAATGGGTGGTGCTGGAGGGTGGGAAAGGGCTGGAGGTTGGTTTAACATGGATACAAGAGGGAGAAAGATGACATGGATGCTAGTACATGGGTGATGGTTGGAGGACTGGGTTTTAACATGGGTGAGGGACGGAGAAGGGTGACATGAATGGTAGTTCATGACTAAGTGTGGGGGTAGTTTAAACATTTGGGTGAGAGAGGAGGGTGGAATACATGTTTGAGGGGGGTGAGGGTTGTGGGTTGGTTTTAACATGGGTGTAAGGGTGGTATGGGTGCTACTGCACAGATGAGGGTGGTGGAAGAAAAGTGGAATGGGTGATGGGGTGAAAGGTGGGTGTTGTTTTAGTCCTTTCATTTACAGATTCGTGATCAGCTGTGGATGGTGAGGAAAAAGATGATGACAGACCGAAGGTATGGGAGGGCTGTACCGATTGCCCACTGTGGAACCTACTATATATATATATATTTTTTTTTTTTCTTATTAAATACATTGCAAACTGCTGCCACCTAGCACAATTGTCCTGTCCCCTTTAAAAAAAGAATAAAGGAATCAGAAATAAAAGAAAATCTGCATCAGCAGTTTTCACAGAATGAGACCTACAGTATCATAAAGTGTTTTTGCTTTACAAGTAGTGATAATTTGATACATAATGGGGTTGACAGACACTGTCCCTTAAACATCACATGCCAACTGCTGCAGCTACATTAAATGTTCCTTAAGTTAGTATATGGTGAGGAAACCACTTTTTTTATTTATGTAACTGAAATACAGATTTTATTGACGTATCAGCTGCAAAAATGCATAATCTTAGAAAGTTGTATGTATTACTTCAATTTGCCAACAAGAATGTTGGTATATGTATGCATTATCTTAGAAAATTGCATGCATTTTTTGCCAGCAACAATGACTGGCATATTTTTTTTATTCAAATGTCTTGACTGACTACGTTATGACATAATGGGCAGATATTCAAAACTTTGCGCTGGGCAAAAACCATTTGCGCAGGTTTATGAGTCTGCCATATTCAAAAGGCCAAATAGCGGGCAAACTGCATTAGCGCTGGGCAAAATTATAATGTATGCAAGGGCAAACTGACATGAATACAGGCGCAATGCTATATTCAGCGACTAAGCGCTGGCGCTAAGTGGTTTTAAGCGACTTAGTGCGACACTTAGCGCGGTGCACATTACCGCCCAGGAAAAGCTGGTCTTAATCCTGGGCAATCAGCTTTGCGCGACATTATGGCTTTGCGCGGCGTTTGCGCTGGTTTAGCGCGAGCCTAACAAATAAATATGACACATAGATAAAGCCAAACATAGAGGAAGCATGCTGCTAACTGATGGCATCACAATGATGCCATAATCTGTCACCAGTCCCAGCCATGCCAGGCAGTAAGTGGTGACCCTGCCACCAGTGGACAGCACGGCAGTGTGGCCACGCACACACCTGTGGACCACACTTCCGTGGACACCAACAGATGCCAGCACACACATGCAGCACTGCGGGCATGGAGGATGTTGAGGGGAGCATGTATGGGTGGCGAGGCTGTGCTACAGACCAGGTGTGGCCACAAGGCTGGGACACATCATGCAGTGTACATGGGTCAGTATTGGGAATACCCCAACACCAGTGTGCCTTTCGGATAATATATGCCCCGGCCACATACCTCACAGCTGTACAACTGCCATAGCACACAAAGCCAGAAATGTACATGTCACTGTGAGCATCTGTGGGTCACACAACAGCGTAACAGTAATGTCAGTGTCAGAAAACATCCTCAGGTTGGGCCCTCTCACTGTGTATAGTGCAGTCATCATCACTGCCTACACCACCAAGGCATTGCTGTGTCCACGCACTACTGGCCCCTTGCTACTGTAGTTTCTGCTGTGCACTGTAGCATGCCCTACAATGTGACAGTTGCATGCAGCACCACCACCTCCTGTGCCTATGGTGTCCTGTCCCTGGGGTATAATATGCTATGCTATGCTGTACTGTTTACATGTAGCCTGCAGCTATCATCGTGCACTGCCAGACTGACCTACAGGTGAGCTGCGGTTGGACCTGGTCAGCCCCTGTACTTCCAGACTGACCTACAGGTGGCTCTGTGGGACTCTGCAGTAACGCTGGGCAAACTGCATGCAAATCAGGGTATAATGAGATACTAATCCGGTTGTTTGCCCAGAGACTACGTAAGTAGGCTCATTTGCATAACGAGTTTGAATATGGCACATTTTGCCCGAGCAAGCGTGTTTGCTCCGGGCTAACTGCTTAGCTCAGCTAATGCCGCTAATGTGTTAGCGGCGCTAACGGTACGGGAATATTATACAGTTTTGATCACTGTTCTTTCACATCTGCTGCTTCCTGCAGCTGTACTGCGTCCATGCATTTGCTGGCACACACATTGGCCACGTAGTTAGTCTGTACTTGCCCTCATGTTGCTGTGTACTGTGTTGTTGTTGGGTTGCACTTCCTGGTTGCTTTATTCAGTGCTGTCTTATTCCAGGGCTATTTTTGCCCTGCACTCCCAGACCAGTTTGCATGGCCTCATTACCATGCCATATTCGGAAGCTGTTTGCCCTGGGCTATTCCTTTTGAATATAGCGTGCTCTGTGCTCCGGGCTAAGTTTGCCCGCTGGGCAGTGCTAATTTTGCCCCGGGGCAAAGTTTTGAATATCTGGCCCAATATGTTTTGCAACAGTTTCATGTGCTGCAGCTGCAGTACCTTGGTTTGACTTTGTTATAAAAGCTCTCTTTTAAACATAGCAACTTTTGATTTACTCATTTAAAACACAAAGCAGCAAATAGCTGAGATTAGGTAATATCAGTTATTTTTTCTAATAATTCATGACGATGAGTATATATAACTGAGTATATAAATGGCTAATGTGCCTCTTTCTTTCACTAAGGAACTATGATGCAGCTGCAGCAGGAAAACTTTTAACATATGGGTGGGTGGGTGGGCCTGTTACATATTAAGTTGCTGGCTTTAGCAAACAGAAGAAACCATAGATAAACCTAGTCGTATTCCTATCAATGTCACACATGATCATTTCTCTCCCCCTTATATTGAACAGTTTTTCCTTTACATGTATTTCATTACTATCTTCATTACTGGCAGCACAATTAAAAAATAGGGTTCGAGTTCTAAAAAGTTCTAAAAAAGATTAGAACCCTAGAACTTTTTCAAAAGTTCTAGACTAGAACTAGAACCCAGAACTTCAGAAGGTTCTGACAACCCTAATATGAACACTATGCAGCAACAAAAAAAAAGTCACAGTGTTCACACAGTTCAGTTAAAGTCCAGTTAAATTAAACAGGCCATAGACTGGTAGCCTTCTTACTTTGCTTATTGCAGGATGGGATATGCAGGTTAAAATACAGGACAACATGGAGCAGAAAAATCCTGCGCTGTGACTACCATGGTTTTTTTTTGCATAGATCTGACTAGTTTCCATTGTGTGAAGACCAGTAGGGGGATGTGTGCTCATAAAAGGGTACAATTTGCCTCGTAAGTTGTAAACTACTACCATGTAATGCAATTAGAAAAGAGCAAACTAACTGCATTATATGGCAGAATGACACTCTGTTTTTATATACACAAAATGTTGTTTACAGCTTGCATGACAAATTGTGCTCTTTGATGAGCAGACTTCTCCTACTAGCTTTCACGCAATGCAGACAAGTAAGACCCATGCAAATAAAAGTCATGGTACTCACAGCTCAGGATGTTTCTGCTCCATGCTGTGCTACATTTTACTGCACCTCACTTGCTACTGCTGAAACATAGACTTTAAAGGTGTCTTTTTTCTGTGTGTTTTTGAAACAGTTTCATTCATCCAGAGCATTGCTGACCTCAATAAATATTGTGCGAGTTTTAAAGCGTAGAGTGTCGTCTTCACTGTAATGAACAACAATTTGTTTCTAAGGGATATGTTTTATGGTGTTTTGCCTTAGATTAGCAGGCATGCTGGATAGCCGAATGTAAAAGAAGAATGCTGGGCCGAGTGCAGGACCATGGCAAGCAGCATGCATCTGAGTCCGGACTGGAGAAGGAACGGTCGCTGATTGCTCAGTCATGGACTGTCTAGAGAGATACAGAGATGCAGCTTCTATGGTGGGGAGAGGGGGAGTGTTGCTGCTGCTGCCCTGTTTAGTTCTCCACTCCTGAGTCCCACCTCCCAACACACTGCACCTCCCATGTCACCGATGACCATGGGATGATCATATTCTTAGGTAGCAGCTGCATCTGCAGCACATTCTGTCTGCACCGTGGGCGTCTCTGTCTGCTTGGGGGGGTGCACTGCTGGCAGTGGGCGGCATGCGGCAGGAGTGACTCGCATGTGGCAGGAGTGGCTTGGCTAATTCGCTGGCAGCTCTGCTCCTAATCCACCATGGCTCTGTCTCACTGGGGGTGGGGTGGGCATCTGTGGACATACAAGTTAGGACAGGAAGCAGACCTGCCCAGGACACTTCTTCACTTGTTGTGTTGTTATTGGGACAGGAATTGGGACGGCTCGGCACTGAATGAATGTCTGGTGGTGGTGATGGTGATGATGATGGTGGTGGCGGTGGAAGGGACAGGTTGTGATCGCAAATTCTCTCACTGTAAGTATTACCTGAGCAACCACTCCCGTCGTCACGGGGCAAAAACCACACCACTGGGTTTTGTCTTAACGTCGCTTTATTTGATCAAATATCTCACACATGCATGTGGGACTTCTACAATGGAGAAGTTCCCTGATTACAATTTACAGTAGCTTTTTATAAGCTAGATTTTACACTTCTTATCTTGAAAAATACCAACATTTCAGTATAAGCCAATCATAAAACAGCATAACAAGTTTTCAGCAATGTAAAATAAAACATGCAATTCATTTCTTTCCCATTACTGCTTGATACATATGCCTGGGTCAAGCTGACCTGAGAAGAGACAATGAGTTTCACTCACACCATAGCAACGTACAGCTTATCTTCAATGCCACTACGTGCTCTTATCTTTATATTTTGTCCAAGCCTGCCATGCAGGCTGGTACAACCAGTTCTGCTCAGTTTTATCTAGCTTTCTGTTTTTTACAAATGTACTTCAAGTAACCTCAGTACAAATTCTATAACCCTTAAAAGAACAAAACATGAACTCAGAAATGTCTACTACATTCATTATTACTTTGTTACAGCATGGCTTTTAAAGCAAGCATAGCTTCAAGGCATTTAATAGTGCTCCTCTGTAAGAAGCATGCCATTAAACAAAGCAAGCAAGGTAGCACTGCAGGAGTGGACAGAAGCTGTGTCTGTCCTGGCATGCAGATAATGCTTGCTTTGCTTAGTTATATATTTAAAAGTTAAGCTTCAAGAATGCATGGGACAGACATAATGGGACGGCCAGTGTCAGTGGCTCAGTAGGTAGCACACTTGCCTCTGAGGCCGGGAGATCAGAGGGCTGTGGGTTCAGTTCCCACATCTGGCACTTGGGTTAATATCCCAGTATAGTGCAGCATGAGAGGGGTGCTGTACTTCTGAGGTGCTGTTTTTTTGGATGAGACGTTAAACCGAGGTCCTGTCTGCCTGGGTTGGTGGTAGTTCAGGTGGATGTTAAAGATCCCATGGCACTTATCGAAAAGAGTAGGGGAATTTCCCCGGTGTCCAGGCCAAATTTCCCTCATTCACTGAAAATACCACCAACAGCTTAATCTGGTTCAAAGTCAGTTGGCATTCATCTGTATCCCCCTCCCCCGGGTTGTGCCTGAAAATAGACAGGATTTGTCTAGTGCACTTACCCGGTCAACAAAAACTAAATAAATAAATAAGGCAATTCTAGTGGGGGGTAGAAGGAAGTAGGCTGTTGGTTAACTAGGATCTGCAGCTTATCCATTAGGTATGGAAATGGGCAGACTAGGTGGGCCAAGCTGTCCTTATCTGCCATCAAATTCTATGTTTGTCTACAGCCTGCATGGGAGGGGGAAGGAGAGGAGAAGACCGGACGTTCATGGGTGTTGATGATTTGCACATTGTGCGAGCGTGCCTAATCCCCATCTGTTTATAAAAAAATATACCCTGGGCTAAGGAAATTAATATGAAAAAGTAATATTATAGTGAACAGGAACAATTGCTATCATGGGATAGGTAAGAAAAAAAAAAAAAAGGAGTGCAAGCGTGGATAGGTTTCTCTGTGATAGTACATTTTTTTGTATGATATCCAGGTTTAAAAGGAGATGTCACTTAAAATCAAACTATGGGCATATATGCAAGCTATGGACATACTGTATATGCATTTTGTGCACTGCAGAAACTTTGCAAATAAACCAGGTGGCACTTATATGTTTACATTATTTGTTAAGAAGTAAGCAAATAAAAATAAACAAAGCATGTCAGAAGCAGAGCTGTCACTGAATGGAAGATTTTAATACTGTGTTAATTTGCTCTGTCCCTAGTACAAGCCTTTACCTCTCAGTTGAAGCATTCAGCCGGCTCACGCTGCAGTTGTTTGCTTGTGAATCTTCCTGGACATAAAGTCTCCACCACTCATTCACACTAATGGGAGTACGCCGGAGGCGCTAGGACCCAGCGGGAACGAACTTTTTTCAGGAGGGCTGGCGCCTGAGATGGAGCCATGAAGAAGCGGCACCGTGAGCCCGGCAGGTGCGGTAATGACTGTCTCGGCCTCGACCCTCCAACCGCCTCAGTTCCTTTTTTCCCACCGTCGAGTGCGCTTCAGTGACGACATCGCTCGCCCGCCAGGAGTCAAACTTCAAACTAGCATCTTAGTTTTCAGTTCATTGTTTTGTATTTTATCTTCGATAAGTACCGATTATATTTAGTAAATTCTTCTTATACAAGCAGCCCTCCATTGACGGAGTCGACCATGAGTGGGGCAGGTGACGGTAGGGAGACTTCGTATGAAAGCTGTTCAGTCAGCAGGGTCTGATCCGCCGCCCTCCCCGGGGGGGGGGTCTGACAATGGATGGTCCAATGCTCAGGGAGATGGGCAGTCTCCCCAAAAGCACAAAAAGAAATGCTCCCATTCTCGGCACCATTCGGCCTCGAGTCCTTCTTTGGCACACAGTTCAAAGAAGAAACGGCATCACTAGAAGTCACCCTCTGCTACATCTGCACATGGACGGTTGGTTATTAGGGCCAGGCGCTGGTCTCCACCTCTGTCGGAGTCGCCGGTTTCTGTCTCTGGTGATCGATCTCTTCGACACCGGAGCTCCTTTTCGCCTATTGGAGGAGCTTCCGATGAGCAGTTTCACCACTGGGCTGCTGTTATGGAGCAGTGGGCTCAGAGGTTGGCCCGATTGCCCGAACCGGCCAGTCCGACACCGGGGCCTTCAGGACCTTCGGTTCCAGAATGGCAGGTGGGGTGGTTAGGTCTTCCTAGTAACGTGGCGCCTTCTTCAGTGCAGTCGACTCCGCGCTGTGGTGCCAATCCCCCTCACACGGCTGCGGTGCAGGGGTCTACACCGATGCCCTTATCTCCTGCCATTTTTCATCCTGTAACTTCAAATTGCAGTTCTCAGACTTCTGTGATGTTGCCATTATCTGCGGTGCCAACTTCTCTGGCGCCGAGATTCCTTGCGGCGCTGCGGGTGCTGTCGGTGCCGTCTTCGGTGCCGCGGGCTCTGTCAGTGCCGTCCTCAGTGTCGGGGCTGGCAGTGGCACTGGGCGCAGCACTGCGCTAGCCATCGGCGCCAGGTGCAGTGTCATGCTCTTTGTTGACGCCGTGTGCAATGCTGTTTTCTGTGACGGCTCTTTCTGTGTTCTCAGCGCCATTTTCTTCTGCGGAGCTGGGGATGGGTGTGGCGCTGTCTAGTTTCCAGAGGTTTTTGACTTTGATTCTTTCTCCTTCTCTTCTTCCTCCTGGTTTTCACTCTTTTCCTGTCTATGTAGTCCCCCCCAGACTGTCAGGAGATGATTTTGAGCCCGATCCAGATCTTAGACTGGGTGATGTTGTGATGCTGGCACTGCCCTGGGGGCAGGGATCAATCCTCTTGCAGAGCTTGTTATTGAGGACCTTTTCTGTAAGTCTCTGCTCAAGAATTTAAATTCTACCCTTTCTCTCTAGACCACAGAAATCGATTCTGGGAAGCTTCTGCGCCTCCAATATCTTCATGTCCCAGAAATCCCTATGGATTTAACCCCTCCAGTACAGCCCTCTTTCGAGACCCTTTCACAGTTGGTGTGGAAGAATCCGGCTCTTATTTCTTCTGTGGCCAAGTCCATACATAGGAAATATGCCCCTCCCAAGGATCGCCCCATCTTGGCCTCACAAGCCTTTGCTGATGCCATAGTGGTCCTGGCAGAGAATGATAAGGCTGTCCTCCCTCAGGAATCTACAGCCTGTCCTATAAACAAATAATCTTGCAAGATAGACACCTTAGGTAAGGGAGTCTTTGCTGCCTCAACCCTGAGCATGCACATTGCCAGCTACCAGGGCTATTTTTCTCAATATGAGTATGTTCTTTGGCATTCGCTCAAAGCAATGGTAGAAGCTCTGCTCGAATCGGAGGTTAACTCAGAGCTACTTCAAACCATAACTAGGGATATCGAGTCCAATAACCAACAGGTTAAAGCTGCAATGGACACCTTCGATACTGCTTCTCAGGCAGTGGCGACTGGTATCTGCACCCGTTGCCACTCTTGGCTGCGTACTTCAGGCTTCATGAATGACGCCCAACAGCAAGTTATGGCCTTACCTTTCGACGGTATGTACCTGTTCGGACCTCAGGTGGAGCAAGTACTAGAGGCCATATGGAAGACTAGGTCTGCCATTAAGACAGCCAGACCTACTCCCGGCCCCTCCTGAGGGGGTGGGAACAAACGCCAGTTTCACAACCGTCAGTCCTTTCGGGGCAAAGGCAGAGGAGGTTTTAACAGAAACCAGAACCCTCAGCTGCAAAAGAAACTGCAACAGAAGGCAGAAGGCCCAAAAGCGCCCTGTGCCACCTTCTGAGTTTCCAGCCCAGGTACCACCTCAGCTGCCCAAGGGGGACTCCTCCTCAGCAGTAGGAGGATGTCTGACTCAGTTCTACAACCAGTGAAAATCTATATCATCAGACAAATGGGTCCTCAGGATAATCCCTGAGGGGTACTCTCTCAGTCTTTCCGAAACCCCTCTGGATCATCCTCCCAAACAACAGCCCAGGCTGTCGGTGGCACAGTCAGACCTTCTTGCTTCCGAGGTACAAGGCCTTCTGCACAACAGGGCAGTAGAAGTAGTCCCGCTGGATCAACGAAACATAGGTTTCTACTCCTATTACTTTCTGGTCCCAATGAAAACCGGCGGCATGCGTCCCATTCTGGCTCTCAGAAAGTTAAATAAGTTCCTACACAAGGAGAAGTTCAAGATGATATCACTCGGTACCCTGCTACCTTTGATTCATTGACACGCTTGACTAGCCTCCCTGGACATGCAGGATGCCTACCAACACATTCTCAAACACCCGAAGCACCACAAATACCTAAGGTTCGTGGCATTGGGTCAACACTATCAGTTCAGAGTCCTGCCCTTTTGGCTATCCTCGGTGCCTTGAGTTTTTACGAAGTGTTGTGCAATTCAAACAGCACACCTCAGGAAAATCAGAATACAAGTATTCCCATATCTGGATGACTGGCTTCTAGCAAGTCCCTCCAGGCAAGAGACTCTGGAGGCTGTGGCCACAACCTCAAACTTTCTCATGTCCATGAGAATCCTGCTGAACCTCAACAAGTCACAGTTGCAGCCCTCCCAGAAGCTCCTCTTCATAGGAGCTCTTCTGGACACCTCCTGTGTGAAGGCTTTTCTTCCAGAGGACAGAAGGAGCGATATCTTACAGATGGCCCGACACATCAGAGAACGTGGCTCAGTTCGAGCTATCTTGATGCAACGGATGCTGGGCCTCATGGCATCCTCGGTGTTCACTGTACCCTTAGCTCATCTTTACATGAGAACCTCTCAGTGGATGCTTGGTACTCCGTGGTCCCCAACCACTCACCCTCAGTTCTTTCTCATCAAGCTGATGGAACCTCTGAAGAGGTCACTCACCTGCTGGTCTCAGGAGGACAACCTTCTGGAAGGATATCCCTTCACCCCCTGGATCATCAGATCTCCATTACCATGGATGCGTCCCTGATGGGTTGGGGAGCTCACTGCTGGGATCTCCACACCCAGGGTACGTGGACTCAGGATGAGTCTCAACTTCACATAAACTTCCTGGAAATGAGAGCCATCCTATATGCAGTCTGAGCTTTGAAGAACATACTCTGTCATAGGAACATTTTCCTTCAAACAGACAACAAGGCAGTGCTGTACTACATCAACAGACAGGGCAGGGCACACTCTTACCCATTATGCAGGGAAGCAATAAGAGTGTGGGAATGGTACCTGGAGCACAAGGCTCTGATTCAGGCAGTTTACCTGCCAGGAGTACAAAACGAGCTGGCAGACCATCTCAGCAGAACGGAGGCGGATCCTCATGAGAGGTCTCTCAACTCAACCATCACTCAGTCACTCTTCAAAGAGTGGGGAACTCCGGACCTGGACCTTTTTGCGTCCCCACTCAACGTAAAACTGCCTCTCTTCTGCTTCAGAAATCCAGGACCTGGCGTTTTTTGTCAGGATGCATTCAGGCTGCAGTGGACAAAACGCTTTCTATACGCATTTCCTCCTCTTCCCCTAATTCAGAGGATACTGCCCAAATTGGAGTCCCAGGGGAGCAGAATGATTCTCATTGCTCCCTTCCGGCCTCGGCAGTTATGGTTCCCGCTACTCAACAGGCTATCGGAAACCCCCCCCCCCCGAAAACATTTCCTCTTCAGGCGAACCTTCTGACCCAGGGGTCCTGTGGTCCATCCCTACCTGAGATTGCTTCACCTTCATGCTTGGCTCCTGAAGAGCTAGAGGTGAATAGGTTTAATGTTTCTCGTAGAGTTTCATTTATTCTTTTGGCTATGCGTAAGCCGGCCACTAGAAAAACTTACACAGTTAAATGGAAGAGTTTCTCTATCTGGCGTGCAAAATCCTCTTGGAATACTTTTTCAAACAACATCAAGTCTTGCTGTAATCTGACCTATGCAGTTAGCCCCAGCACTTGAACTGCCCTGGAGAGGAAAGAGTTCATTTCTATGCCAGGCATAGAATGTTGAGCTCGAGCTCAGTTTTTAAACCTCTGTCTGTGGTGCCTCAGAGTGTAACCATTAGAGTCTTTACTCCGCCAAACTGTAAAGTCGCTCTGGAGATTGCTCCTTCACTTCGGTTCGGTAAAGTTTCAAAAGTGTTGATTTTTCAACCGATTTGTTTATTTTCGGTTACGAGCCTCTGTCTACGGTACAGTAAGTAGTGTAGATAGGTAATGAACTGTGATTTTGTGTTTTCTTCTGTGGAAATTGTAAATTTTGGTTCCTTCTCGGTCAGTCCGGTTGGGAACCGACCTTCTGTGTTTAAATTTATTTTCTGGGATTTTAGTAGTGGTGTGCCAGTTCCTATCGGTTTCAAAAACACACCTTTTTTCAGTTTCTTTACAGAACACGTGACACGGTTGGCAACTGATAGGGGTGTATTACCTGGCTAAAAGCAGTAAAGGGTAATTTTTTCTAGTCTGGCCATGTCTGAGAAACCCAAGAAAAAACGGTCCCACTGGTTTTCAACACTGTACAGAGTGTGGGGAGGCCTTTGCTAAGGCCGACCTCCACCTCATCTGTGTTTATTGTCTGGGGTTTGACCACCTCAAAACAGACTGCCAAATCTGCAAAGAGTTTCTTAAGGTTACTCTGGAAAAAAGATTGGGTAGGCTAAAGGAAAAGGAGGCCGAGAAGTCCGCTGACCCGGGTGGCCAGCCTGGATCAGTTCTGGCTGAACCTGAGGAGGTGCCCACTGACCTGGGCGAGATGTCCTCGGGCAAAAGGAGAGTCGACCCTGAGGGGTCAGTTCCGTCAAAAAGATGAAAAAAGTCAGCCAGTTCGGATCCAGCATCCCTTACTCCAACCGCTGAAGAAATAGCCCAAAGTGATCAGTATCGTGCATTCGCTTCTTCTGGTTCCGTCCGAACCGGCGCCGTTAGTTAGACACTCGGTTCGGACGGATCCAACTCCATCGGATTATGATCTGGATGCTTATTATGAATTGAAGTGGGAGGGGGACGAAGAGTTACCGGATGATGATGATGACAATGATTATGAAGGTCAGGATGTGCCCATTGAACCAGACATCTCCTCAGACAGACCCTCCAATGTCTTCCCTCCAAGGCTTTCTGAGTCCCTATCTCACTTTTTGTTTTACAAAAAGATGGCTGAAACCCTCCAGCTCTCTATGTTTGAAGCTCTTGAGGAGGAAGAAGAGCCTGATTTTGTGGAGATGATGGATATCCCAGAGTCCAAGAGGTTGTCTATTCAAACAACATGAAGTCTTGCTGTATTCTGACTATTGCAGTTAGGTCCTGCCTTTCAACTGCCCCGGAGAACAAAGATTTAACTTTCCAAGGCCAGCATGGAACGTTCAGCACGAGCTTGGTTGAAGCCCCTGTCTGCTGTTGTTTAAACTCCAACCGTCAGATTCTTTACTCACTGAACAGTCGCTCCGGAGATTTCTCTTTTGCTCGGTTCAAAAAAGTCGGTTAAAGTGTTGTTTTTCACTCAGTTTCTACCAAATTTCTGCTACCGAATCTGTCGGTTTAAGTCTCTGTCTGTGGTACCGTGAGTACTAGATAGGTTTTACATTTAGTTTCTGTGTGGAACTTGTAAATTTTCGGATCGGTTCGGCTAAACCGATCAGTTTCGTTTTAAAAAAGTTTGTGAATTTACTTAGAGTGTGGTAACCGGTCCGTATCGGTTCTAAAAAAAAACGGATTTTATTACGTTTTTTTTCCAAGACCCATAACACGGTCAGGAACTGATAGGGGAGTCTTGCCTGGTGGATTGCCGAAAAAAGGGTAAGTTTTGGATAGGACTGGCCATGTCTGAGAAACCCAAGAAAAAAACTGGGCCCACTGGGTTTCAACACTGCAGTGTGTGTGGGGAAGCCTTTGCAAAGGCTGATCCCCACACCTCCTGTATTTATTGTCTGAGGTTTGACCACCTCGATTCAGACTGCCAAATTTGTAAGAATTTTCTCAAAGCTACCCTGGATAAGAGAGTAGGTAGACTGAGGAAAAGGGAGGCCGAGAAGTCCGCTGACCTGGATGGCCAGCCCGGTTCGGTTCCGCCCGAACCAGAAGGAGTGCCCTCTGACCAGGGCGAAACTTCTTCGGGCAACAGGAGAGCCGATTCTGAGGAGTCAGTTCCGGTTAAGAGGAAGAGAATAGATAAATCATCCGGTTCGGATCCAGAAATTCATACTCCGACCACTGATGAGATAGCCAAAGCGATAAGAATAGTGCAATCACTAACTTCGGTTCCGGCCGAACCGGCACCATCTGGCAGGGGCTCGGTTCGGTCAGTTCCCCAGGTTCCGGATTACACTTCAGAAGAATTTTATGAACCGGAGGAGGAGGAGGAGGGAGAGTATGAGGATGATGATGGTGATTATGAAAGTCTGGATGTGCCTATTGACCCGGACATCTCCCCAGACAGACCTTCAGGTGTTTCTCCTCCTAGGCTTTCTGAGTTCCCTTCCCACTTTATGTTTTACAAAAAAGTGGCTTGGCTGAAACCCTCCAGCTTCCAATGGAAGAAGCGGTAGAGGATCAGGAGGAGCCTGATTTTGTTGAAATGATGGACATCCCAGAGTCCAGGAGACTGTCTATTCCCCTCCATAAATCTTTTGGGAAACAGACAATTAAAATTCTAAAGACTCCTAACTCCATACCTCCTGTGGACAGATGAATGGATAAGAGGTACACCCTTTCAGGCTCGGACACGGAGTTCCTTTCTCAGCAATGCAGCCATGTTGGGGTAGTGCAGGCTGCTGCCTGTGATAAGGCAAATATTCCCTTGGCATCACACCCCCCAGATAAGGACTCCAGGAGGATTGATGCCATGGCAAAGAAGCAGTACATGGCAGCATCTTTGGGACTCAGGCAGGCTAACTATATGGCCTACACAGCTAGATACCAGAAGTCCAGATGAGACACTGTGCTGGCTCTGGCTAAACAGGCCCCTTACCAGCTTGCCAAGGAGCTGGAGCAGGTGGCTGCAGATGGGACTGAGGCATCCAAGGTGCAATTTCATGCTGCTGTGGACTCCAATGATGTTTCGTCTAGAGTCATGGCTACATCTGTGGCCCTTGGAGGATAGCTTAGCTCAGATGTACTAGCCTGTCAGGGATACCAAGGCTAAGGCCATGGATTTCCCTGTCATTGGTAATTCTCTGTTTGGGGAGCAGACAGAGAACTACATGTAACCCCCCTGCAAATGGGAGTTCCCAAAAGACTTCCAGGAGCTTGCTTGAATGCTCCAAGCCTGAATGGTGTTTGGCGTTTAAGCCATTTATCAGTGAGTGTTTTTAGAACCTCTGGTACTGTCTCTTTAAGAGCTGTCTGCTTGCAGACGTAATTAGTTTGTATTGGGGACTGTGTGTTTCTTTGATTGAGTACCGCTCAAGCTGCAGCCAATTCACTCCATTTTTGCAGTCACTAGGAGTGCAGGGGGAACCTATCTGAAGGATGTAACTGTTTGCCAGAGACCATTTAGAGTAATAATGAAATTACAGTTTGTCTAACCTGCTTTCTTTGCAGTCAGAACAGTGTCTGCCTAGTTCCCCATTCTGGTTTTGAACTGCTTAACTGGACCAATCAGTGTGGGGTAAGCTAGCTCTAAAATGGTGCCTTGGACAAATCAGAACTTGGACTCATAATCTGAGCCAGACACAAGAGGATTGTACGGGCAGTGACTCTGGGAGATGTAGTTTAGACTTCGGCGCCTTTTTGGACCAACAGCAGCAGTCTATTGTGAGTGACAGCCAATCCAGTCAAGAACTGGGAGGAACTCAAGGAAGTGCCCGGTTTTGTCTGTTGGGAGTTTCAGTTGAGCTTTGGCAGTGAAGGGAAAGGAACCCTGTGCTCCTTCAGTGCACAGTTTTAGTCAAAAACATTGTAGGTCAGAGTTCGGTCTGCAGCTTGTTAGGACTGAATCCGTCCTGTGAAGAAAATCAAAGGATATCTAAGAGTAGAAACCAGGCTCACCCTGAGAAGACTGGAGAATTGCTGAAAATTGCACTCGGTCTGTCAGGAACTGAATCTGCTGTGTGTTCTCCGGGTATTGTGCAGTAATTGCGATCGGGATACAGATGCAGCCTGCCTGGTATAGTGCTTTCTTTTACCATATAAATGTGTGAAGAGGTTTGTGTACCTCAAGTGAATCCTGCTGCCATTAAGTGACTTTTGCCTGTGACTGTTTACCAGATAAATGTGTGAGGAGTCTCTTGGAGCTCAAGAGTAGCCCTGCTGACATTGAAGGACCCTATCTTATTTGGAGGTCGTGAGTACTAATTCAGGGTCGCTTCCTGTTGAATTGCCACATTAAATCCAAATGGAATTACTGTACTGCTGACTGTTTAATTCTCCTTTTCTCTGTGTGAGCGGGCCCTACCAGCTGCCACGGTTTGGACTAGCCACTAGGGCTTGGGTACCCAGGGACAGTAACTGATAGGGATAGGCCTGTGCACAGAGCCATAGGTAGATGAGTAGAGTGATAAGCTAATTAACCTGATTTCCCCCTGTCCTTGTTATATCCCCTAAATAAATCAGAGCTGCTTGTTTCAGCAAAGTTATACTGCCTGAGGTATTTGTCTATGTTAAAGTACTGTACTGTGATTGTTGCACTGTATCTTATTTCACGAGGAGGTCCCAGTGCGGAACCAGTCCTGGGGTAAGTGTATACTGTAAAGGTAATTCTGATGTGTGGGCCACTAGTGGGAAGAAAGGGGGGTTGCAGTGTCCCAGAGGGCTGTGACCAAGTTAGTTTAACTATTGTAAACCCTGACCTCTGGGTGGAGGCACCCGCCATTGGATCCAGGCCCCTCAACCTGTTAGTGGCAAATCAGGCAGGGGTAGTAGCCCCTGGGATAGCGCCATCTAGGGGTTACATACATGAAAAAGATGGATGAGTAGAGGACCACCTACAGGAGTGCTCAGGCCAAAGAAAGGCAAGCCACTCCTCAAAGGCAGCAGTCCAGGGGCAGGGACAGGCCTTTTCAAAGGCCTTTTTACCAAGCCCAGGCCTCCTCTTCTTCCTATGCTCAGAGGGGGTTCTTCAGAGGGAGAGGCAGATGGGGAATGAGCAGGCCTGCTTCCACCCCTCAGCCTAAAGCCCCTGCCAAGCAGACACCCTGATGGGTCTGCCCGGGCCGATTCTCCAATACCTGTAGGTGGCAGGCTGGCTTACTTTGTCCAGGCCTGGAAGTCTCTGACATCAGACAAGTGGGTCCTGGAAGTAGTAAGCCAGGGACTGGTTCTCAGCTTCAAAAAATTTCCCAAGATCAGAACCAGATCCTTTCCACCTGCAAATCCAGCAGAGACCCTTGCCCTAGAGGCAGAGGTTTCTTCCCTTCTGGCTCTCAGAGCCATAGAGAGGGTTCCTATCGTACACAAGGCAAAGGATTGTACTCCAGGTACTTCCTAACCCCCCAAAAAACAGGAGAATGGTGGCCCATCCTCGATCTAAGATATCTGAACAAGCACCTTTTAAAACCAAAGTTCAAAATGGTGACTCTGGGAATAATTCTGCCCTCTCTAAGGCCAGGGGACTGGCTAGCCTCCCTGGACCTCAAAGATGCCTATTTTCACATTCCCATCAGGTGCTCCCACAGAAAGTACCTCAGGTTCGAGTTGCCTTCAGGCCACTATCAGTTCAGAGCAATGCCCTTTGGCCTAACATCAGCCCCAAGGGTGTTCACAAAGTGTCTGGCAGTAGTGGTTGCTTACCCTGAGGAGAAAAAAGATCTCCATCTTTCCATACTTGGATGACTGGCTCATAGTGGGTCAGTCTCCAGACCAAGTCAAGTCACATCTGCAAATAACTTAGCAAGTGCTCACTTCCTTAGGATTCCTCCTCAACCTTCCAAAGTCAGTTCTCGAGCCAGTACAGCTCCTCACCTTCATAGGGGCAGAGCTGGATACAATAAGGGCAAAGCCTTCCTTCCCCTGAACAGGGTAAGGACCCTTATGGAACTGGCCTCTTCATTCACCCTTCAGGTGTCTCGACCAGCAAGGCATTTTCTGCAGCTTCTGGGCCACATGGCAGCCTCTACAGCAGTGGTACAGGGAGCAAGGTTTCAGATGAGGGACATTCAGTTCCACTTAAGAGCCTTCTGGTCCCAAAAAAGGATTCCCTTACCAAACTAGTTCCAGTGACTCAAACCCTGATCCAGGCTTTGCAATGGTGGCAGGATTAGGACAATTTGAGACAAGGAGTTCCTTTTGTCACTCAGTCTCATTCAGTGATACTCACCACAGATGTCTCCCTGCTGGGCTGAGGAGCCCACCTGGGGGATCTTACCACCCAAGGGATGTGGTCACCTCAAGAATCTCTGCTTCACATCAATCTCTTGGAACTCAGAGCAGTGTTTTTGGCACTGCAAGCCTTTTCCAAATCTGTACAGAACAAGGTGGTCCAGATCAGAACAGACAATACCACCACAATGTGGTACATCAACAAGCAAGGAGGCACTCAGTCTACGGCCTTGTCACAGAAGCAATGAAGCTGTGGTCCCTGGCCTATTCCCTTCAAACCTCTCTGATAGCAGTTCACCTCCCAGGGAAAGACAATGTCCTAGCAGATGCTCTCAGCAGGATATCCCAGGGCCATCAGGAATGGACCCTAGATCCCCTAGTTTTGAAAGTGATTTTCTCGATATGGGGCACTCCACAGACAGATCTTTTTGTAGCCCCAGACAATCACCAACTTCCTCTCTTTTGTTGCAGACCCCCAGTCTTTGGCTCAGTCCTCCTGGATGCTCTGATTCTGAATTGGGAAAGGAAATTTCTGTATGCTTTCCCCCCTTCCCTGTTCTGTTCAAAGTGTTAGTCTAGATCAGGTCACAACCATGCAAAGTGATTCTGATTGCTCCAGACTGGGTCAGACAGCCTTGGTACCCCCTGTTGCTGTCCTTAGCAGTTCACCTACCCCTGTCTCTTCCCAGGAATTACAAACCTGTTGACATCCCCCCAAGGGAGGATTTGGCATCCGAACCTCAAGTGTCTCAATCTCAAGGCATGGCTCTTGAAGAGCTAGAGTTTGCTGATCTGCACCTTTCTCAAGGGGTTCTGGATATCCTTAAGGCTTCTCGAAAGCCTTCCACCAGAAAGACTTACAACTCCAAATGGAAAAGGTTCACTATTTGGTGCTCTAATAAGCATATTTCTCCAGAATCTGCTGGGTTGCCTACAGTTCTGGACTATATGGTCCATCTTAATGGCTTAGGACTTAGGCCAGCTACACTTAAAGTGCATTTGGCAGCTGTTTCTGCCTTCTTGGCAGTAGGCAAGCCCTCTCCTCTGTCAGCCCATCCTGTGTTTTGTAAGTTCTTCAGGGATTGCTGCACACCAATCCCCCCCTTTAGGGACCCTGCTCCTGCTTGGGACCTTAATGTTTGCATTGCTCAGCTTATGCAACCCCTTGAGCCTTTGTCCTCTGCAGAGCTTAAGTACTTGACTTGGAAAACTGTGTTTTGGTGGCCATTACCTCTGCCAGGCATATCAGTGAATTGCAAGCCCTGTCAGTGGGCCCGATTTCATCTCTTTCCATAGAGATAAAGTGGTCCTAAGAACTAACAGGAAGTTTTTGCCTAAGGTGGTTTCGGATTTCCACCTTAATCAGTCTGTGTCTCTCCCTGTTTTCTTCACTGACCATTCCTGCTCTGGAGAGAGGAGGCTGCACAGCTTGGATGTTAAAAGGGCCCTCAGCTACTACATAGAACGCACCAAGGGTCACAGGTTTGTGTCCCTCCAGTAGTTCCTCACATATGGAGAGGTCGGCAAGGGCAAACCTGCCACTAAGAGATCTGTTGCCAAGTAGATTGTCTCTTGTATACAATTCTGCTATGAAAAACTGGGTAGAACCCCACCCTCAGGCCTGAGGGCTCACTCTAATAGAGGTATAGCTGCTTCCCTGGCTGCTGCCAGGGATATTCCTATCTTGGAAATTTGTCAAGCAGCCACCTGGAAAACAGTCCATACATTCACCAACCATTACTCTCTGGATATCCAGGCTAGGAGTGATGCTCGGTTTGGCACAGCAGTACTTCAGAGCCTATTCCCAAAGTAGGTTCTGTCCCTCCTCCATGGAGGTACTGCTTGGTAGTCTGCAATAGTCAGAATACATCAAGACTTCATGTTGTTTGAAGAAAAATTACTCACTTAGTAATGCTGTTTCTTCTAATGAGTCTTGCTGTATTCTGACCCCCACCTCCCCCCTCTCAGAACCTGGTTTTGGGATGGGTGGGCAGGAGCAGTGTTGGCACCCTAGGAGTGTCCCTTTTTCACCCTCCTTTACTTTGGGTGTGTGTTGTGTTTTGTTTTTTGGGTTTCCTGACTTGAGTCTTTGCTTTGAAACCAAAAACCCTTTTTAATAAATTTAGTTGCCAGTTGGCTAGTGTGAGTTTTACAGTTTCCACACAGAACTTCTAATGAGTATTGCTCGTAAAGATCTGACGGTTGGAGTTTAAACAACAGCAGACAGGGGCTTCAACCGAGCTCACGCTGAACGTTCCATGCTGTCCATGGAAAGTTAACTCTTTGTTCTCCGGGGCAGTTGAAAGGCAGGACCTAACTGCAATAGTCAGAATACAGCAAGACTCCATCAGAAGAAACAATATTACTAACGTGAGTAATTTTTTCTTCCCCTCCATAAATCTCTGGGGAAACAGACACAAAATATTTTACAGACACCAAATTCTTTACCTTCTGTGGATAAGAGAATGGACAGGAGGTATATGCTATCAGGGTCAGGTACAGAGTTTTTGTTCAATCTTTGCTGCCATGTTGGGGGTAATGCAGGCTGTAGCCTGTGACAGGGCTAATATACCTTTGACTTCACCCACCCCCCAAGGTAAAGACTCCAGGAAGGTGGATGCCCTGGCCAAGAAACAATACTTGGCATCCTCCTTGGGACTCAGGCAGGCTATTTATATGTCCCACACAGCCAGATACCAGAAGTCCAGGTGGGATACAGTTCTGGAACTGGCTAAACAGGCTTCCCCCCAGCTAACCAAAGAGCTGGAGGAGGTGGCTGCTGATAGGATTGAGGCATCCAAAGTGCAGTTCCATGCTGCTGTAGACTCTTAACGATGTGGTGTTGAGAGTCATGGCTACATCTGTGTATCTCAGGAGATTTGCTTGGCTCAGATGCACTAGCCTTTCTCGGGACCCTCAGGCTAAGGCAATGGATTTCCCTGTGGTGGGTAACTCTCTGTTTGGAGAGCAGACAGAGGCTTAGATGAAGAAAATGGATGAGTACAGGACCATCTACAGGGATGCACAGGCCAAAGAATGGCAAGCCAGTTCTTAAAAGCAGCAGTCTATGGGCAGGGGCAGGCCCTTTCACAAGCCTTTCTACCAAGCCCAAGCCTCATCTCCCTTCCCAAAGAAGGGGTTCTTTCGAGGGAGAGGCAGGAGGAGGAGGAGGAGGATGAGCAGGGCTGCAATTCTCTTCCCAGTCCAAGGCTCCTGCCAAGCAGACACCCTGATGTGTCAGCCCGGGTCAACTCCCCAATTCCAGTAGGAAGCAGGCTGGCTTACTACTTCCAGGCCTGGAAGTCTGTTACCTCAGACAAGTGGGTCCTGGTGGTAGTAAGCTAGGAACTGGCCCTCAGTTTCAAGAAGTTTCCAAAAATGAGGGTCAGGTCTTTTCCACCTGTAAACATCTCTGAAATCATTGCTCTAGAAGCAGAGGTTTCCTCTCTGCTGGCTCTCAGAGCCGTGGAGAGAGTTCCTACTCTACACAGGGGCAAGGGTCTGTACTCCAGATATTTCCTTACCCCAAAAAAGACAGGAGAGTGACAACCTGTCCTAGACTTAAGGTTTTTGAACAAGCACATCTTAAAATCAAAGTTCAAAATGGTGACTCTGGGAGTAATTCTTCCCTGTTTGAGGCCAGGAGATTTGTTAGCATCCCTGGACCTCAAGGATGCCTATTTCCACATTCCTATCATGTGCTCCCACAGAAAGTACCTCAGGTTCGAGCTGCCTTCGGGTCATTATCAGTTCAGAGCCATGCCTTTCAGCCTAACATTGGCTCCAAGAGTGTTTACAAAGTGTCTTGCAGTAGTAGTGGCCTTCCTCAGAAGGCAGAGGATCTCTCTATTCCCATACCTGGATGACTGGCTCATTGTGGGACAATCTCCCGACCAGGTCAGGTCAGCTCTTCAAGTCACTCAAGATTTGCTCAGTTCTCTGGGATTCCTTCTCAATCTGCCAAAGTCAGTTCTTGAACCAGTACAACTCCTCACTTTCATAGGAATAGAGTTAGATACTGTTCAAGCAAAGGCCTTCATCCCACTAGCAAGGGTAAAGACCCTTACAGATCTTGCTTCCTCATATCATCCTCTGATTTCTTGCCCAGCAAGACATTTTCTTCAGCTCCTAGGCCACATGGCAGCTTCCACTGCAGTGGTACAAGGAGCCAGGTTCCAAATGAGGGACATTCAGTAAATTTCACCTAAGGTCTTTTTGGTCTCAGAAAAAAGATTCTCTCACCAAATTGGTTCCAGTGACTCAGACTCTGGTCCAAGCTCTCCAGTACTGGCTGGATCAGGACAATCTCAGACAAGGTGTTCCATTCCTCAATCAATCTCATTCAGTGATACTGATCACAGATGCTTCTCTACTGGGCTGAGGAACCCACCTAGGAGCCCTCACAGCACAGGGTGTTTAGTCTCCACAAGAGTCTCTCCTTCATATCAATCTTCTGGAACTCAGGGCGGTATTCCTAGCCTTTCAAGCTTTCTCGGACTCAGTAAGGGACAAGGTGGTTCAGGTCAGGACAGACACCACCACCACTATGTGGTACATCAACAAGCAAGGGGGCACTCAGTCTATGGCCTTGTGCATGGAGGCCATAAAGAGATGGTCTCTAGCCTACCCCCTGCTAACTTTCCTAATAGCAGTCCACCTCCCAGGGAAGGACACTGTGCTAGGAGATGCTCTGAGCAGAATCTCCCAGGGCCATCACGAATGGACCATGGATCCTCTCATTCTGAAAGTAATCTTCACCTGGTGGGGCACTCCAGAGATAGATCTCTTCACAGCCCCAGACAGTCACCTACTTCCCCTCTTCTGCTGCAGACCCCCAGTCCTAGGGGCTGTTCCCCTGGATGCCCTGATATTGAACTGGGAAGACAAGTTCCTTTATGCCTTTCCTCCCTTTCCCCTGTTGTTCAGGGTTGTAGTCAAGATCAGGTCACAACCCTGCACAGTGATTCCACTGGCTCCAGACTGGGCCAGGCAACCTTGGTATCCTCTGTTGTTGTCCCTAGCAGTCTCACTCCCCCTGTCTCTCCCCAAAAGACACAATCTCCTAACCTCCTCTCAGGGGAGGATCTCGTACCTCAATCTCCAGTCTCTCAATCTGAAGGCCTGGCTCTTGAAGAGTTAGAATATGCAGGCCTGCATCTTTCTCATGGAGTTTTTGACATCCTTAAGGTTTCTCGGAAACCCTCTACCAGGAAAACTTATAATTCGAAATGGAAAAGATTTAACATTTGGTGTTCCCATAAGGATATTCTACCAGATGCTGCTGGCATTGCTACACTTTTGGATTACCTGGTTCACCTTAATGGCTTAGGCCGTAGGCCAGCCACTTTAAAGGTTCATTTAGCAGCTGTGTCTGCATTCCTCTCAGCAGGGAAGGGCTCTTCCCTGGCATCTCACGCTGTCTTTGGTAAGTTCTTTAAAGGTCTGGTTCATATCAACCCTCCTTTTAGAGAGCCTACTCTGGCTTGGGATCTCAATATCTGCATTGCTCAGCTTATGCAGCCACACTGTGAACCTCTGGCTTCAACTGAGCTTAAGCGCCTGACCTGGAAAACTGTGTTTCTGGTAGCTATCACTTCTACCATGTGAATCAGTGAATTACAGGCCCTGTCAGTTGAACCTGATTTTATCTCATTCCATAGAGATAAGGTAGTCCTCAGAACCAATAGGAGGTTCTTATCCAAAGTGGTCTCAGATTTTCATCTGAACCAGTCCATGTCTCTTCCTGTGTTTTTCTCTGATCATTCTTCTTCAGGAGAAAGAAGATTACACAGTTTTGATGTTAAAAGGGCACTTACAGTAACTACTACATTGAGCATACTAAGGCACACAGGAATGGCTGTCTTCAACTGTTTCTCACTTATGGTGAAGTGGGAAAAGGTAGGCCTGCTACTAAGAGAACTATTGCCAGGTGGATTGTCTCTTGTATACAATTCTGTTATGCCAAGCTAGGTAAAACACCTCCTTCAGGCCTGAGGGCTCACTCGACTAGGGGTACAGCTGCTTCTCTGGCTGCTGCCAGAGATATACCCTTGTTAGAGATTTGCAAAGCAGCCACCTGGAAAACAGTCCATACTTTCACCCAGCATTACTCTGTGAATATCCAGGCTAGGAATGATGCTAGGTTTGGTACAGCAGTACTGCAGAGCTTATTTCCAAAATAGGTTCGGTACCCTCCTCCATGGAGGTACTGCTTGGTAGTCTGCATATGTCAGAATACAGCAAGACTTCATGTTATTTGAAGGAAAAATTACTCAACTTAGTAATTGTGTTTCTTCTAATGGAGTCTTGCTGTATTCTGACCTCCCCCCGCCTCCCCTCTCAGAATCTAGTTTCGGGATGTGGGCTGGCAGGTACAGTGTTGCACCTCAGGGATGTACTTTGCACCCCTCCTCTTCAGGGTGGGGTGGTGGTGGTTGTTGTTATGTTTTAACTTAGATTTATATATTTTGTCCACTACCTGTTTTTTCTCTTTGGTTCTCAACTTGAGTCTTTTGGAGCCAAGTTGTTGCCTGTTGGCTTATATGTTTTACAGTTTCCACACTGGAAGTGTAGTTAGTTAGTTTGCTCATAAGAATCTGACGGTTACACACTGAGGCACCACAGACAGAGGTTTGAAAACCAAGCTCGAGCTTAACATTCTATGCCTGACATAGAAATTAACTCTTTCCTTTCCGGGGCAGTTCAAGTGCTGGGGCTAACTGCATAGATCAGAATACAGCAAGACTCCATTAGAAGAAACACAATTACTAAGGTGAGTCATTTTTTCTTCCTGCCCACCGAATAAAGTCTTGGAGTACCTCTTAGACCTCTCAAACACAGGTCTGCAGTACTCCACAGTCAAAGTTCATCTTTGTGCCATTTTGGCATATCATGAGCCGGTACTTTCCATGTCACTGGCTCAGTTGCCAGTAGTTAAGATGTTTCTTAAAGGTATTCTGCATACTAGACCTCCTATTAGACATTCAGTTGCAGCCTGGGACAGTAACATTGTGCTGGACATGCTCACCTGTAAATCTTTTGAGCCTCTAGCTACTTGCGAGTTGAAGTTCCTCACTTGGAAACGGCCTTCCTGGTGGCAATTACTTCAGCCCAGAGAGTCTCTGAAATACACGCCCCCGTATACTGTATTTCATAAGTACAAAGTAGTTCTTAAGACTCATCCTAAGCTTCTGCCTAAGGTTGTCTCAGAATTCCATCTGAACCAACCTTTAGTCCTTCCTACCTACTTTGCGAACTTCTAGAATGAAGGGGAGCATACCCTTTATTCACTGGATGTAAAGAGAGCATTGTGGTTCTATCTAGATAGAACGAAGGAAATTCGCAAGGCTCAACAACTATTTGTTTCCTTCAGCGTGACCCAGCTGGGTCAACCTGTTGCTATCAGGTGCATTTCAACGTGGCTGGTGGCATGCCTTCGGCACTGCTATTCTGTGGCACAGGTCAAACTGGAAGGAGCGTGTACGCTCACTTTACCAGAGCAGTCGTGGCATCTCTGGCGGAAATCTGTAACATGCCTATTGCAGATATTTGCAATGCGGCTACCTGCAGCTCCGTGCATACATTCGTTAAGCACTATGCCTTGGATGTCCATGCCAGATGACATCAGTCATTTGGCAGGACAGTTCTTAGTGGACTTCTGTCCTAAGCACATGAGCTCTTTATCTCCAGCTGCCTGTCTCGGGGGGGGGGGATTATTTAACTCGGTACTCTCCCATTACTGTGAATGAGTGGTGGGGACTTTATGTCCAGGAAGATATGGAAATTATGTACCTACCGTAATTCTTGATCTTCTTGGACGAAGTCTCCACCACTCTTTCGCATGCCCATCCACCATACCCCGAGCTCACTTCTCTAATTGTGGTCTTCACTCCCACGATGGCTGAGCTGTGGAGCCTTTGTTGTTGACCCTTCTTACACAGGTGATTCGGAGTATCTTATGTCCGATTTTTAGGTTAGTCCTTTCTAGGTTAGTTACGCTGTACCTCCTCGGAAAAAAAGTACTGAGGCATTGGAGGGTTGACGACGAGATAGTCATTCCTGCACGCGCCAGGCTCGTATTGCCGCTTCCTCATGGCTCCATCTCAGGTGCCGGCCCTCCTGAAAAAAGTTGGCTCCCGCTGGGTCTTGGCACCTCCAGCGTTCTCCCGTTAGTGTGAAGGAGTGGTGGAGACTTCGTCCAAGAAGATCAAGAATTACGGTAGGTACGTAATTTCCATTTTTCCCCCCAGCTGCTGACAACAGTAACTGACCCTTTGTCCCTTGGCACATGAACAAAATAACCTCTGGTAGGGCTGAGACACCTTTTGATCCCAAACTAGAAGAATGTAAAACAGACCTCCTTGCCATACTAAATAGATAGACCTGCTTGCCCTGATGTCCCTGTGGATCAATCACCG
The DNA here is from genome assembly GCA_016271365.2 of Neoceratodus forsteri. Taxonomy (NCBI): domain Eukaryota; kingdom Metazoa; phylum Chordata; order Ceratodontiformes; family Ceratodontidae; genus Neoceratodus; species Neoceratodus forsteri. The sequence continues at coordinate 211,493,995 of CM028129.1, read as the reverse complement.
GCACCACAGAGTTAGAGTTAAAGGGATCACTGACACATGTCTCTATGGGGGGAAGGGAGAGAGTCTTTTCCTGTCTCACCTATGGAAAGTTTGCAAACTGTGACAGGAAGGATAAAGTAATGGAAGCGGTACATTAGTTGATATCTCTCTCTCTGTCATACACACTGTCATTCTCCCTGCTGTTTTCCTTACTTGTTTGCTGTCCATTGCAGCAATACATCTGCGAGCATAAGTTGGGAAAGGTACTACTGCCACACAAGTGGTAGGAAGATGCTCAGAGCTGACCAGAACTCGTCAGGGATACCCGAAGAAGAAACACTCAAGAAGGCCCCCACTTTGGAGTACCCCACCCCGACGCCCAGCAGTTGCTCCCAGTACCTCAACTCACAGAGATCTGAGTGTCCCGTTCTGCTCAAGGCTCCACTTTACAAATACCCAGGTGCCCAAATATCGTGCAGCTGTGCCTCCCTAAATGCTCTTCCTGCAGCGGTTCAGCAGCCCTTCTACCCCCAGCCACTTGCACGTAACTGCCGCTCAGGGGACTTCTGCCCCCCAAACGCCCACCCTGCCACTAGCAATTGGCTGAGGAAGCACCATCCCACATGCACACCACTAGGTTGAAGGCGCGAGACACCGACTGCCAGAGGCATTCCTGTTCCCACCTGGGATGTCATCCTCTGGGCAGCACTAAGCCGGACATGGTGAATTGGTGGTGCGTGGAACACTGCCGTGGTTTAGTCTGTCACTTGGTCAGGTGGGCGGCCATCTTAATAGACGCGGGAGCGTTCAGGAGAGTTTTTACAATGTGAATTTTAGAATGAAAGATGTCGATGTCCTATTTTAATGAACAGTTGTCTGGTATACTGTAATTAGGGTTGCAACTTTTCTGAGATCTACTGAGATGCGGTGCCTGCTTTGTAGTACCACCCTGCAGCTCTGGACAGAGTCCACATCTTTCAGTTCACCTACATGCTGCATCTATGGTTCAGCCAGGGCAGAGAGGAGTGGGGCAGAGTGGGGCGGGGAAGGGAGAAGCTTGGTGGAGCAGGGGTGGGGTGGGAAGGAGCGGGGGAAGGGAGAAGCTGGGCGGAGCAGGGGCAGGGTGGGGAGGAGCAGAGCTGGGGATGATTGTAGGAAACAGTGCAGTGCTCCGGTCGGTAGGGACAACATGGGCAGACTGTTTCATAGTGGAAGAGGCCACTGTGACGCAATCCAACATGTTGTGAGGACGGAAGAAATGTCCCCTTTCTCAGTGATCATTAAAGTGCTGCAGGGCTCCACCCCCTACAGCACTAAAAAGGAAGCTATCCACATTCCACCATTTACCTGCTAAATGGAAAACAGAGATGGAAGCTGTTAGTTTATAGTTTCAGGAGGCATATAATGGTCTGATTCAGTGCAGAGCTGTGCCCTGCACTGTTAGACCTCAGAGCTGTGAAGATTTTTGATTTTTTCTTTGTGAGTAAAGGTATTATCAGTGGTCTCATTATGCTTTATGTCGGACAGACAGAGGTAGGGGAGTGACATGAGAATGGAAAGTGCTGTCTGAGTTAAGTATCACAGCATCTGCAATGTAGATTGTGCTGCTCATCAACGCTGTTTAAATATCGAACCATGGTCTGGCATGTCTGCTTGTACTAAGATTTAAAGAGCTTGAACCAGGTCAAAACGTTCCCTCAGCCATCGGTCAAAAAATTAAAAAGTGCATATTCAGCAAGTGGTCTCCTTATTTTCCACTGATCAAACGTAGCGCTCAGAAAAACATAAACTGCAGAGTTCAGCAGTCTGCCCGTGGCAGGACCCATGTGTGGTGCAACCAGTTCTGTTGTGTCTCATTTTAAAACCGGCAGCTCATACTGTAGTTCTGTTGCAGGGAGTTGTCCTTCAGAAAAGTTGCCACTGGGATTTGCCAACACACACGCACGCATGCATGCACACACAGGCACACACATGCACACACACACAACTCAATTACTATTACGGTGTCCCTTAAATTTATTGAAAGAGCACTGAGACTGTGAATAATGTCCCTGACAGTTGGAGCATTTCTGTCACAGATTGCCATCTGAGCATAAGGAGATCACTCGCTGAAGGTGACCTTCATATTTTTTTGGGGGGGGGGTGAGTGAAGGTATTATTATCAGTGGTCTCCTTAAGCTTTATGTCAGACAGAGAGAGAGGAAGGGAACTGAAACAAAAATGGAAAGTGCTGTCTGTGATCTGACTAAAAAACAAAGAGTATACCGAGCTACATATCACGACATCTGTAATGTTGACAGTGCTGCTCATCAACGCTGTTTAAATATGATGGTTTGGCATGTCTGCTTGTACTAAGAATTAAAGAGCTCGTACACAGGTAAAAAGGCTCCCTCAGGCATCGTTGCCCCCCTATACAAATCGGAAGGTAATGAACTGGTTTATTGATTGACTGATGGCAATTACCAGTTGTAGCACAAACCGCAAACCACAAAAAGTCAAACCGCAAGCCACAAACTGCTAAATGTTTTTATAAAATGGGTACGTAGCATACACTATACACAAGCTGCCACTTCCCACACAACCCAAAGGTATTTTTACATTGACAAAATTGTATTAAACTTACTGGACATTTTTCTTTTCTCATAGACCAATGTCTCACACTGCTCACAATTTCCACAGTCCTCCTTGCCATTTTCGGTGTCCCCCCTCCCAACACATATACCATACTATTATGAGCCGTAACAATCCAGAAACTAACTCAAGTAATTGCAACACAAAACAAAAAAAGATTTATTTTCCGAGTGCCACGGTTTAAAAAACGCGAACTGCCCACGGAAGCAATGAGCAAAACTGCCATCTTGTATCAAAGCAACAAAATCATTTACCGAGCTTTATGTCTATGGTGCAGCTAGGGCAGAGAGGAGCGGGGTGAGCGGGGATGGGAAGGAGAGGGGAAGGGAGAAGCTGGGTGTAGCAGGGGTAGGTGTGGGGTGGGGAGGAGCAGGGGAAGGGAGAAGCTGGATGGAGCAGGGGTGGGGTGGGGAGGAGCAGGGCAGAGCTGGGGATTACTGCAGGAAAGAGTGCAGTGCTCCAGTCGGTAGGGACAACATGGGCGGACTGTTTCATGGTGGAAGAGGCCACTGTGACGCAATCCAACATGTTGTGAGGACAGAAGAAATGTCCCCTTTCTCAGTGATCGTTAAAGTGCTGCAGGGCTCCGCCCCCTGCAGCACTAATAAAAAGTACTGCAAATATCCCTTTTGAATCTATCTCCACCACCCACCAACCTGGTGTCAGCACAGCTAAGTTAGTAGCACATCAGCATCTGGGCCAGAAGGGCATGGGTTCTAATTGCACACTGGGATTGGGCTCATACCATAAATGCCAGAACATGAGTGCAGTGCTAAAGAGATGCTGCGCTGTCTGGGTGTGCTGTCTTTCAGATGAAACATTAAACCAAGGTCATGTCTGCCTTTGCTGGTGGTTGTTTAGGTGGACATTAAAGATCCCATGTCACATCTTGAAAAAAGTAGAGAAAATTCCCCAGTGACCTAGATAAATTTCCCCTGTTCACAAAAATACCACCATCTGGTTCAGCTCCAGCTGGTTTGCATCTGTATCCTCTCACCCCGAAACAAGGTTGAAAATAGAAAGTTATTATAAAAAATGATGCTAAAAAATAATGCTAAAATGATGCTAAAAAATAATGACCTCTGCTTTCCCAGTGAACAAAAACTAAATAAAAGTAATAACCCTCAACCCATGTCCCCTGCTTACTGTGTTTTCATTCATTGTGAATAAATCCCTGCAGCATACCCTGCTGATACCCTTCAAAAGCTTGTAGGTCTCAGTCATGTCTCCACCCTCCCTTCTTCCCTTGAGAGAGTACAGCATTATTTCATGGAGGGCTTCAATTCAGGCTCCCCGCCTCTCCTAACATGTCCTCCCCTGCTGTACCTTTATCATATTCACAGCCGTCCTATGAACCCTATCCAAACAGTCCTGTCACTCCTGAGGAGGGCACTCTGCAACTGGGTACAGTACAGTACTGTGGTCTTTCCATGGGTGTGCACATGCCTGACTCTCACTATGGTGGGAGAGGGGGTTGTGTGTAAGAGTGTGAGAAAAGCCAAGAACAGCTGCTTCAGCATTTGCTCTACACGCACTCTCACTGTTAAGGGCATAGCCACTGGACATATTCTCATACATTGTTCTGAATGTTAACATTTTCTTCATTGATCATATACTATGGGTAAACATGCAGTATTTCAAGGTGTAGGGTGTGTGTGTGTGTGTGTGTTTTTTAAGAACATGTCTCAAACAAATATAAACTGATAGTGCAGTTTTTAATGTGTCCAAATGTGGACTGTGTGATGATTTCAGTGTTATTCTAATTAAAGAGCTATTTTTGTTTGGGGAGGGGTGGGAGGCTCCTGGGTCACATGTGACATGAATTTTGAATAAATGGCATCGAAATAACATCATTTCAAACAACATGAAGTCTTGCTGTATTCTGATTATTGCAGTTAGGTCCTGCCTTTCAACTGCCCTGGAGAACAAAGAGTTAACTTTCCATGGCCAGCATGGAACGTTCAGTGCGAGCTCGATTGAAGCCTCTGTCTGCTGTTGTTTAAACTCCAACCGCCAGATTCTTTACTCCGCCTCACTGAACAGTCGCTCCGGAGATTTCTCCTTTGCTTGGTTCAAAAAGTCGCTTTAAAGTGTCGCTTTTTCACTGTTTCTATCAATTTCTGCGACTGAACCTTTCGGTTTAAGTCTCTGTCTGTGGTACCGTGAGTACTAGATAGGTTTTGCATTTAGTTTCTCTGTGGAACTTGTAAATATTGGATCGGTTCGGTTTGAACCGATCAGATTGGTCTTAAAAAAGTTTTGAATTTATTAGAGTGTGGTAACCGGTCCGTATCGGTTCTAAAAAAAACGGATTTAATTACGTCTTTTTCCAAGACCCGTAACACGGTCAGGAACCGATAGGGGTGTCTTGCCTGGTGGATTGCCAGAAAAAGGGTAAGTTTTGGATAGGATTGGCCATGTCTGAGAAACCCAAGAAAAAAACCAGGCCCACTGGGTTTCAACACTGTAGTGTGTGTGGGGAAGCCTTTGCTAAGGCTGATCCAGTGCTTAATTTGTGGCAGTGCTTTCCGGGGCTCAGCTCTGGCACCTCTTTTCATGCCAGGGCTCAGCCCCGGCACCTCTTTCCCAAGTTAAGTTCTTATTTTTCTCCTTCTCCCATGCTTGTCTCTGTAACTACTCACTGTGCTGTCAGTGCTGCAGCCTGCAGTAGATCGCAGACTGCTCCGGGCTCTGCCTCTGATTCCTCTCTTGTCTGTCCTCCTCTCTAAGCGCCTCCCAAGTAATGCTTGCTCCTCCCAAGCTCCGCTCCTCGTTCTATAAGCTGAATTTGCTGCAGGAGGGTCAGGTTTCATTTCGAGCACCGTGCACGCAACCTTCCTTTTTGCGTGCTCAGGGGCAGTCAGACACTGAGAAGGATCACCTGACCATCTGTTCTGTGGTCAGGTGATCATGGAATGGAACTTGCGTGCATGGCAGTGCACTGTAATGTCGGGGTAGGAGTTAGCCATCCTGTTGCCGTCTCACCTACATTTGCAGGCTGGAAGCACAGTGTCAGAACGACACCCCCAATCCTGACGCAGAGGAGCCCAACAGCAGCAACATCCCGAACAGAGCGACTCACCCACCACAGTGTCAGCACTGCTGGAGCTGGCAGTGAACAGCGGCCTCCAGGTGTGAGCTCAGGAGTTTATGGGGAGGGGGGGTGTGCCGCCATCAGCACACTGTGTATCCCCCCAATGCCGCCACTGGTACCGTGCCTGCACCACCTCTGTCCGCTGTCATAATATCTGGAGACCCTGCTGTGGTCAGTCGCCCACTGTCGCTCTGCCTGGCATGTGCCATACAGCAATGCCCAGTAGTGCTGTGGTGCTGCTCCCCGCTCTGTGTGTCCACCTGTACGGCCATCTGCAGTGGGCTGCAGTTCCCCACCTGCAGTGTACCACCAGTCCTGTTTGGCCCTGTTCGCCACTCTGCCTACCAGTACCGTTGGGCTGCCGCCCTGTGTGTCACCCTGCTGCCCGGCAGTATCACCATCACTGTGTGGGAGGGTGCTCCTTTCGTCTGGTCACTACTGGTGGTGTCCGTCTCCGGTGTGGCGTACTAAGTCCAGTCACCATGGTGTCTTAACATGGGCACTGTGCCAGGTGCTGCAGCACTGTTATGCCTGTCAGTCCACTTTCTTTCCGGGTGCTCTGCGGCGGTGTCCCAGGGTCGCTGTGGGGGAGGTCGCAGTTGTCACTGCCACTCTGATGTGGTGCTTCCTTGCAGGCTGAGACTGTGTAATGGTTAGTCTTTCATTGTGTGGCGATTAACACAAACCTGTGTGCTGCATTGTTTAACCCCAAAAAGTGAACTAACTATAAAGCTTTACACAGTGTGTGTATATTGAAATTGTGGAGTCGTTCAGGACTGGGGTTGTGATTTGAAAAGGTAGGGCAGGGTGAAGAAAGGAGTGTGACTGTGTGACCAACTACTAGGGGCCTCCTGGCCATAGGGCTGGCCCGGCTGACTGAGGGTGAGGGGGAAAAAATCAGGCAGGGCAGAGAATTAAAGCAGGGCACCTGAGAGCTCAGGGGCTGAGCTGAGGGACTGAGCTGGGAGTAAGGAGGCTCTCAAGCTGGAAGAAGCACTGTGAGGTACAGTCTGGCACAACTAGGAGCTAGACCAGGACACATGGGGAAGTAATGAAGAAGTGCAGGGCAGAAGGCAGCATAGAAGCCTGCTTCAGCCTAAGCCAGCTTAGGGCTGATTGTGTGAGCAAGGGAAGCCTTTCTTTCACCTCCACCAGGGTCAGACTAGTCCTACTTGGAACAGTAACAGTAAAAAAAAAAAAAAATCTTAGGTGTTGTTGCCACTGGCAAAACTAGGAGTCAGCCAGACCAGAACACAAGGGGAAGTAGTGAAGAAGTGCAGGGCAGAAGGCAGCACCAGTTCAGAGTAAATACTTGCAACAGGAACTGGAAGTTGGAACCAAAATAAATTAGTAAAAAAAAACTAAAACCTTGGGTGTTGTTTCCAAATAAAACAAAGTAAAAGACTAAGCAGACTGCATCTAGTGCTTACAGCTTGGTTTTGAAGTCGATCTGATTAGCACAGGTTCCACTTACATACAGCCCATTACTGTGTGGTCCAGTTACTGTCTCTCAAGGGGCAGGGGCTATAAGAAAAAAAAAATAAAATAAAAAAAGGCTACCTAAGACAGGTAGAGGAGTAAGTGTGAGCTTGGGTTTGAGTCGCACAAGTTCCACTTTCATACAGCACATTATTGTGTTTGAGCGTCTCATCTGTCTCTGAAGGGGCTGTAAAAAAAAAAAGGCTACCTAAGATAGGCGGAGGATCAAGTGTGTGAGCTTGGGTTTGATTCATACAAGTTCCACTTACATACAGCACATTACTGTGTGGTCCAGTTACTGTCTCTGAAGGGGTAGGGGCTATAACAACAAAAAAAATAAAATAAAAAAGGCTACCTAAAACAGGCAGAGGAGCAAGTGTGTGAGCTTGGGTTTGAATCTCACAAGTTCCACTTACATACAGCACATTATTGTGTGGTCCAGTTACTGCCTCTGAAGGGGCAGGGGCTATAACAAAAAAAAAAAAGAAAAGGCTACCTAAAATAGGCAGAGGGGCAAGTGTGTGAGCTTGGAATTGTTCCTGAAGGGGCAGAGGCTATAACCAAAAGCATCTAAAACCAAAGAGACCCCTGGCCTTTGGGTCAATTCACAGCATCTTGCCATTGCATTATACATGCCCACGATCCTTTACCAGCAGTCAGCCAGACTCTCCAATACCCTCACCCTCTCCCAAATAAAATTCTTCCACTAGATTCAGGGGTAGGGAACCTGACACAGAAATGTGTTTTCAAACAACATGAAGTCATGCTGTATTCTGACATATGCAGTGAGTCCCAACCTTCGAACTGCTCCGGAGGTGAAAGAGTTAACTTTCCATGCCAGGCATGGAACACTGAGCTCGAGCTCAGTTGAAACTCTGTTGTTCTTCAAACTCAAACCGTCAGATTCTTTACTCCGCCTCACTGAACAGTCGCTCCGGAGATTTCTCCTTCTGCTCGGTTCATTTTGTCGGTTAAAGTATTGTTTTTCTCGGTTTTCGACCGAATTTTAACCGCAACCGGTCGGTTCAAGCTCTGTCTGTGGTATTTGTGAGTACTAGATAGGTTTTACATTAATTCTCTTCTGTGTGGAACTTGTAAACGGTTTATCGGTTCGGTTTGAACCGATCAGGTTGTTTAAAATATCTTAATCTGTGATTAGAGTGTGGTTACCGGTTCTTATCGGTTCTAAAAAAAACAGATTTTATTACAGTTTTTTCCATGACCCGTGACACAGTTGGGAACCGATAAGAGGGTCTTACCTGGCGGATTGCCATAAATGGGTAAGTTTGGTTAGGACTGGCACTATGTCTGAGAAACCCAAAAGAAAAACCGGGCCCACTGGGTTTCAACACTGCAGTGTGTGGGGAAGTCTTTGCCAAGGCTGACCCCCCACACCACCTGTGTTTATTGTCTGGGGTTTGACCACCTCAATGCAGACTGCCAGATTTGTAAAAATTTTCCTGCAGCTACCCTGGAAAAGAGAGTTGGTAGGCTCAGGGAAAGGGAGGCCAAAAAGTCCGCTGAACCGGATGGCCAGCCCGGTTCGGTTCCAACCGAACCAGAGGGTGCCTCTGACTAGGGCTAGACTTCCTCGATGAAGGAGAACCGACTTGAGGAGTCAGTTCCAGCAAAAGGACTAGGAAATCAGCTGCTGTGGAGCCAAAACTTTCCTCTCCAACCGCTGAAGAAATAGCCAAAGCGATTAAAATTGTCCAGTCACTTTCCCCGGTTCCGACCGAACTGGCACCATCAGGTAAGCGCCCGGTTCGGCCGGTTCAAGATTATGATTTAGAGGAATATTATGAACCGGAGGAGGGGGAAGAGGAGTATGAGGAGAGTGAATGTGGATGTGAAAGTCTGGATGTGCCCATTGACCCGGACATCTCCCCAGACAGACCTTCAGGAGTGTCTCCTCCTAGGCTTTCTGAGTCCCCTTCTCATTTTATGTTTTATAAAAAAGTGGCTGAAACCCTCCAGCTCCCTATGGAGGAAGCTATGGATGATCAAGAGGAGCCTGACTATGTGGAAATGATGGATATCCCAGAGTCTAGGAGACTGTCTATTCCTTGCATAAATCTTTTGGGAAACAGACATTTAAAATTCTAAAAACTCCTCACGATATCTCCTGTGGATAAGAGAATGGACAAAGGTACACATTGTCAGGCTCTGATACGGAGTTCCTATACAACAATGCAGCCATGTTGGTAGTGCAGGCTGCAGCCTGTGACAAGGCAAATATTCCCTTGGCTTCACACCCCCGGGCAAGGACTCAGGAGGATTGATGCCATGGCAAAGAAACGGTACATGGCAGCATCCTTGGGACTCAGACAGGCAAATTATATGGCTTATGTTGCTAGATATCAGAAATCCAGATGGGATACTGTTATGGCTCTAGCAAAACAGGTCCCTGGCCAGCTTGCCAGGAGCTGGAACAGGTGGCTGCTGATGGTATGAGGCATCCAAGGTGCAATTCCATGCTGCAGTGGACTCAAATGATGTGTCATCAAGAGTCATGGCTACATCTGTGGCACCGCAGAATGGCTTGGTTCAGATGTACTAGCCTGTCACAGGATACCCAGGCTAAGGCCATGGATTTTCCTGTTGTGGGTAATTCCCTGTTTGGGGAGCAGACAGAGAATTACATGAAGAAAATGGATGAGTATAGGACCACCTATAGGAGTGCACAGGTCAAGGAAAGGCAGGCCACTCCTCAAAGGCAGCTTCCCAGGGGCAGGGGCAGGCCTTTTCATAGGCCTTTTTACCAAGCCCAGGCCTCCTCTTCTGCTTATGCCCAGAGGGGGTTCTTTAGAGGGAGAGGCAGACGGGGTACAAGCAGGCCTGCTTCCACCCCTCAGCCCAAAGCCCCTGCCAAGCAGGCACCCTGATGGAGTTGCCAGGGCCGATTCTCAGCTACCTGTAGGGGGCAGGCTGGCTTACTTTGTCCAGGACTGGGAGTCTCTGACATCAGACAAGTGGGTCCTGGAAGTAGTAAGCCAGGGACTGGTTCTCAGCTTCAAAAAGTTTCCAAAGATGAGAACCAGATCCTTTCCACCTGCAAATCCACCAGAGGCACTTGCCCTAGAGGCAGAGGTCTCTTCCCTCCTGGCTCTCAGAGCTGTGGAAAGGGCTCCACCCCTACACCAGGGCAAAGGGTTGTACTCCAGGTACTTCCTTACCCCAAAAAAGACAGGAGAATGGCGGCCCATCCTGGATCTCAGATACTTAAACAAGCACCTTTTAAAACCAAAATTCAAAATGGTGACTCTGGGAATTATTCTACCCTCTCTAAGGCCAGGGGACTGGCTAGCATCCCTGGACCTCAAGGATGCCTACTTCCATATTCTCATCAGAAGCTCCCATCGAAAGTACCTCAGGTTCGAGTTGCCCTCAGGCCATTGCCAGTTCAGAGCAATGCCCTTTGGCCTCACCTCTGCTCCAAGTGTGTTCACAAAATGCCTGGCAGTAGCAGTTGCTTCTCTAAGAAGGCAAAAAATTGCCATCTTCCATAACCTGGACGACTGGCTCATAGTAGGCCAGTCCCCAGACCAAGTCAAGTTACACCTACAGATAACTCAGCAACTGCTCACCTCTCTAGGTTTCCTTCTGAATCTTTCAAAGTCAGTTCTAGAGCATGTCCAGCTCCTCACCTTCATAGGTGCAGAGCTGAACACAGAGAAAGCCAGAGCCTTCCTTCCTTTGGACAGGGCAAGGACCCTGGTCTCTCTGGCCTCCTCATTCACCCTGCAGGTGTCTCGACCAGCAAGGCATTTTCTACAGCTCCTGGGGCACATGACTGCTTCTACAGCAGTAGTGCAGGGAGCAAAATTTCAGATGAGGGACATTCAGTTCCATTTGAGAGCCTTTTGGTCTCAAAGGAAAGACCCTCTAACCAAATTGATCCCAGTGACTCGAACCCTGATCCAGGCCCTACAGTGGTGGCAGGATCAGAGCAATCTGAGACAAGGGGTTCCTTTTGTCACTCAGTCTCACTCCTTAATCCTTACTACAGATGCATCCCTCTTTGGGTGGGGAGCTCACATGGGCGACCTCACTACCCAGGGTTTGTGGTCCCCTCAGGAATCTCTGCTCCACATCAATCTGTTGGAACAGAGCAGTTTTCTAACACTTCAAGCTTTTTCCAAGTCTGTTCAGAACAGAGTGGTACAGGTCAGAACAGACACCACCACCACAATGTGGTACATCAGCAAGCAAGGGGGCACTCGGTCTACGGCCTTGTGCACCGAAGCAAAGAAGTTGTGATCTCTGGCTTATTCCCTGAACACCTCCCTTACAGCAGTTCACCTCCCAGGCAAGGACAATGTCCTGGCAGATGCTCTCAGCAGGATTTCCCAGGGCCATCACGAATGGTCACTGGAACCCCTGGTCTTGGAGGTGGTATTTGCCAGATGGGGCACCCTGCAGATAGATCTTTTTGCAGCCCCAGACAATCACCAACTTCCCCTTTTTAGCAGCAGGCCCCCAGTGTTTGTCTCAGTCCCTCTGGATGCCTTAGGTCTCTATTGGGAAGGGAAGTTTCTCTATGCTCCCCCCCCCCACTTCCCTCTTCTGTTCAAAGTGCTAGTCAAAATCAGATCTCAACCCTGCAAGATGATCCTGATTGCTCCAGATTGGCCCAGACAGCCCTGGTATCCACTCCTACTGTCCTTAGCAGTCCATCTTCCCCTGTGTCTTCCCAGGAATCACAACCTGTTAACCTGTGCTCAGGGGAGGGTTTGGTACCCGAACCTAAAATCTCTCAATCTCAAGGCCTGGCTCTTGAAGAGTTAGAGTTGGCTGATTTACACCTCTTCCAAGCTGTAATGGATATCTTGAAGGCTTCTAGAAAACCTTCCACCAGGGCTACTTATAATTCCAAATGGAAGAGGTTTCCCATATGGTGCTCTGGAAAGCATATTTCCCCAGAATCTGCTGATTTACCCACAGTCCTGGATTATATGGTCCACTTAAATACCTTGGGGCTGAGACCAGCTACCCTAAAAGTGCATCTGGAAGCTGTGTATGCTTTTATTTCAGCAGGTAAGCCCTCTTCTCTTTCAGCTCACCCTGTATTCTCCAAGTTTTTCAAGGGATTGCTTCACACCAACCCTCCTTTCAGGGATCCTGCCCCTGCTTGGGACCTTAATGTTTGCATTGCTCAGCTTATGCAACCTCCCTTTGAGCCTTTGTCTTCAGCAGAGCTTAAGTACTTGACTTGGAAGACTGTGTTTCTGGTAGCCATCACTTCTGCCAGACGCATAAGTGAATCACAAGCTTTGTCAGTGGAGCCTGATTTTATCTCCTTTCATAGATATAAGGTGGTCCTCAGGACTAACAGGAAGTTCTTGCCTAAGGTGGTTTCAGATTTCCACCTTAATCAATCTATATCTCTTCCAGTGTACTTCACTGACCATTCCTCCTCTGGCGAGAGGAGGCTGCACAGTTTAGATGTGAAGAGAGCCCTTAGTTACTACATAGAGCTTACCAAGGGTAACAGGTTTGACTCCCTCCAACTGTTCCTCACTTATGGTGAGGTTGGTAAAGGTAAACCTGCCACTAAAAAATCCATTGCCAGGTGGATTGTCTCTTGTATCCAATTTTGCTATGAAAAACTGGGTAAGGTTCCTCCCTCAGGCCTGAGGGCTCACTCTACCAGAGGTACAGCTGCTTCCCTGGCTGCTGCCAGGGACATCCTATTCTAGAGATATGTCAAGCAGCTACCTGGAAAACAGTTCACACTTTTACAAGCATTACTCCCTGGACATCCAGGCTAGGAGTGATGCTCGGTTTAACACAACTGTGCTTCAGAGCCTGTTTCCTAAGTGGGTTCTGTCCCTCCTCCATGGAGGTACTGCTTTGTAGTCTGCATATGTCAGAATATAGCAAGACTTCATGTTGTTTGAAGAAAAAATTACTCACCTTAGTAATGTTGTTTCTTCTAATGGAGTCTTGCTATATTCTGACCTCCCCGCCTGCCCCTCTCAGAACCTCTGTTTTTGGGATGTGGGTGGGCAGTGCAGTGTTGGCACTTAGTAGTTGCCCACCTTGTTGTTTTTCACCCCTCCTTTCTTGGGGTGACTTGGTGTTGTGTTTTTCATTTTTTGGGTCTCCTGACTTGAGTCTTTGTTTTGGGACCAAAAAATGTGTTCTTATGTTTAGTAGCCAGTTGGCTAGTGTAGGTTTGCAGCTTCCACACAGGACCTCAGTGAGTTTAGCTCGTAAAGATCTGACGGTTTGAGTTTGAAGAACAGACAGAGTTTCAACTGAGCTCGAGCTCAGCGTTCCATGCCTGGCATGGAAAGTTAACTCTTTCACCTCTGGAGCAGTTCGAAGGTTGGGACTCACTGCATATGTCAGAATATAGCAAGACTCCATTAGAAGAAACAACATTACTAAGGTGAGTAATTTTTTCTTATCTGCAGTATAACCCCCAAAACTCACCACAGAGCATCTAAAGTCAAAGAGCTTCTGGGGGCCGGACCCCTGGCCTTTGGGTCAATTCACTGCATCTTGCCATTGCATTATACATGCCCACAATCCTTTACTGGCAGTCAGCCAGACTCTCCAATACCCTGACTCAACCCAAAAAAAATAAAATCTTCCCCTGGATTCAAGGGTAGGGAACCTGACACAGAAATGTGTTTTATCTGCAGTATAAACCCCCAAACTCACCACAGAACATCTAAAAACCCACTGCTTATGGGGGCCTAGCAGCCCCCAGACCCCCGGCCTTTGGTGTTTGGACTCAGAGCCCTGGCACCTCTTTCTTTTCAAATTAAGCACTGGGCTGATCCCCACACCACCTGTGTTTATTGTTTGGGGTTTGACCACCTCGATTCAGACTGCCAAATTTGTAAAAGTTTTCCCAAAGCTACCCTGGATAAGAGAGTAGGTAGACTGAGGGAAAGGGAGGCTGAGAAGTCCGCTGACCCGGATGGCCAGCCCGGTTCAGTTCCGACCGAACCAGAGGTGCCCTCTGACGAGGCGAAACTTCTTTGGGCAAAGGAGAGCCGATTCTGAGAAGTCGGTTCCAGTTAAAAGAAAGAGAAGAGAAAAATCATCCGGTTCGAATCCACAAATTCTTTCTCCGATCGCTGATGAAATAGCCAAAGCGATAAGGATAGTTCATTCGCTAACTTCGGTTCCAGCCGAACCGGCACCATCTGGCAGGGGCTCGGTTCGGTCAGTTCCCCCAGTTCCGGATTATACTTTAGAAGAATTTTATGAACCGGAGGAGGAGGAGGGAGAGTATGAGGATAATGATGATGATAGTGATTATGAAAGTCTGGATGTGCCTATTGACCCGGACATCTCCCCAGACAGACCTTCAGGTGTTTCTCCTCCTAGGCTTTCTGAGTCCCCTTCCCACTTTATGTTTTACAAGAAAGTGGCTGAAACCCTCCAGCTTCCAATGGAAGAAGCAGTAGAGGATCAGGAGGAGCCTGATTTTGTTGAGATGATGGACATCCCAGAGTCCAGTAGATTGTCTATTCCCCTCCATAAATCCTTTGGGAAACAGACATAAAGACTCCTAATTCCATACCTCCTGTGGACAGAAGAATGGACAAGAGGTATACTCTTTCAGACTCAGACATGGAGTTCCTTTCCCAGCAATGCAGCCATGTTTGGGTAGTGCAGGCTGCTGTGAGCGATAAGGAAAATATTCCCTTGGCATCACACCCCCCCAGATAAGGACTCCAGGAGGATTGATGCCATGGCAAAGAAGCAGTACATGGCAGCATCTTTGGGACTCAGGCAGGCTAACTATATGGCCTACACAGCTAGATACCAGAAGTCCAGGTGGGACACTGTGCTGGCTCTGGCTAAACAGGCCCTGACCAGCTTGCAGGGCTGGAGCAGGTGGCTGCGGATGGGATTGAGGCATCAAGGTGCAATTTCATGCTGCTGTGGACTCCAGTGATGTTTCATCTAGAGTCATGGCTACATCTGTGGCCCTTCGGAGGATGGCTTAGCTCAGATGTACTAGCCTATCACAGGATACCCAGGCTAAGGCCATGGATTTCCCTGTCATTGGTAATTCTCTGTTTGGGGAGCAGACAGAGAACTACATGAAAAAGATGGAAGAGTACAGAACCACCTACAGGAGTGCTCAGGCCAAAGAAAGGCAAGCCACTCCTCAGAGACAGCATTCCAGGGGCAGGGGCAGGCCCTTTCAAAGGCCTTTTTACCAAGCCCAGGCCTCCTCTTCTGCTTATGCTCAGAGGGGGTTCTTCAGAGGGAGATGCAGACGGGGAATGAGCAGGCCTACTTCCACCCCTCAGCCTAAAGCCCCTGCCAAGCAGACACCCTGATGGGTCTGCCCGGGCCAATTCTCCAATACCTGTAGGGGCAGGCTGGCTTACTTTGTTCAGGACTGGAAGTCTTTGACATCAGACAAGTGGGTCCTGGAAGTAGTAAGCCAGGGACTGGTTCTCAGCTTCAAAAAATTTCCCAAGATGAGAACCAGATCCTTTCCTCCTGCAAATCCATCAGAGACCCTTGCCCTAGAGGCAGAGGTTTCTTCCCTTCTGGCTCTCAGAGCCATAGAAAGGTTCTTACCCTACACAGGGGCAAAGTTGTACTCAGGTGCTTCCTAACCCCCAAAAACAGGAGAATGGCGGCCCATCCTGGATCTAAGATATCTGAACAAGCACCTTTTAAAATCAAAATTCAAAATGGTGACTCTGGGAATTCTGCCCTCTCTAAGGCCAGGGGACTGGCTAGCCTCTCTGGACCTCAAAGATGCCTATTTTCACATTCCCATCAGGTGCTCCCACAGAAAGTACCTCAGGTTCGAGTTGCCCTCAGGCCACTATCAATTCAGAGCAATGCCCTTTGGCTAACATCAGCCCCAAGGGTGTTCACAAAGTGCCTGGCAGTAGTGGTTGCTTTCCTAAGGAGAAAAAGATCTCCATCTTTCCATACTTGGACAACTGGCTCATAGTGGGTCAGTCTCCAGACCAAGTCAAGTCACATCTGCAAATAACTCAGCAAGTGCTCACTTCCTTAGGATTCCTCCTCAACCTTCCAAAGTCGGTTCTCGAGCCAATACAGCTCCTCACCTTTATAGGGGCAGAGCTGGATACAATAAGGGCAAAAGCCTTCCCTCCCCTGGACAGGGTAAGGACCCTTATAGAACTGGCCTCTTCATTCACCCTTCAGGTGTCTCGACCAGCAAGGCATTTCCTGCAGCTCCTGGGCCACATGGCATCCTCTACAGCAGTGGTCCAGGGGGGCAAGATTTCAGATGAGGGACATTCAGTTCCACTTAAGAGTCTTCTGGTCCCAAAGAAAGGATTCCCTTACCAAACTAGTCCCAGTGACTCGAACCCTGATCCAGGCTTTGCAATGGTGGCAGGATCAGGACAATTTGAGACAGGGAGTTCCTTTTGTCACTCAGTCTCATTCAGTGATACTCACCACAGATGCCTCCCTGCTGGGCTGGGGAGCCCACTTGGGGGATCTTACCACCCAAGGGCTGTGGTCACCTCAAGAATCTCTGCTTCACATCAGTCTCTTGGAACTCAGAGCAGTGTTTCTGGCACTGCAAGCCTTTTCCAAATCTGTACAGAACAAGGTGGTCCAGATCAGAACAGATAATACCACCACAATGTGGTACATCTACAAGCAAGGAGGCACTCAGTCTACGGCTTTGTGCACAGAAGCAATGAAGTTGTGGTCTCTGGCCTATTCCCTGCAAACCTCTCTGATAGCAGTTCACCTCCCAGGGAAGGACAATGTCCTAGCAGATGCTCTCAGCAGGATATCCCAGGGCAATCACGAATGGACCCTAGATCCCCTAGTTTTGGAAGTGATTTTCTCGAGATAGGGCACTCCACAGATAGATCTTTTTGCAGCCCCAGACAATCACCAACTTCCTCTCTTTGTTGCAGACCCCCAGTCTTGGGCTCAGTCCCTAGATGCTCTGATTCTGAATTGGGAAGGAAGTTCCTGTATGCTTTTCCCCTTCCTCTCCTGTTCAAAGTGTTAGTCAAGATCAGGTCTCAACCATGCAAAGTGATTCTGATTGCTCCAGACTGGGCCAGACAGCCCTGGTACCCACTGTTGCTGTCCTTAACAGTCCACCTTCCCCTGTCTCTTCCCAGGAATTACAACCTGTTGACATCCTCTCAGGGGAGGATTTGTTATCCGATCCTCAAATCTCTCAATCTCAAGGCATGGCTCTTGAAGAGTTAGAGTTTGCTGATCTACACCTTTCTCAAGGGGTTCTGGATATCCTTAAGGCTTCTCGAAAGCCTTCCACCGGAAAGACTTACAACTCCAAATGGAAGAGGTTCACTATTTGGTGCTCTAATAAGCATATTTCTCCAGAATCTGCTGGGTTGCCTACAGTCCTGGACTATATGGTTCATCTTAATGGCTTGGGACTTAGGCCAGCTACACTAAAGTGCATCTGGCAGCTGTTTCTGCCTTCTTGTCAGTAAGCAAGCCCTCTTCTCTATCAGCCCATCCTGTGTTTTGTAAGTTCTTCAAGGATTGCTGCACAATCCCTCTTTAGGGACCGTGCTCCTGCTTGGGACCTTAATGTTTCATTGCTCAGCTTATGCAACCACCCTTTGAGCCTTTGTCCTCTGCAGAGCTTAAGTACTTGACTTGGAAAACTGTGTTTTGGTAGCCATTACCTCTGCCAGGCGTATCAGTGAATTGTAAGCCCTGTCAGTGGAGCCTGATTTCATCTCTTTCCATAGAGATAAAGTGGTCCTAAGAACTAACAGGAAGTTTTGCCTAAGGTGGTTTCAGATTTCCACCTTAATCAGTCTATGTCTCTCCCTGTTTTCTTCACTGACCATTCCTCCTCTGGAGAGAGGGCTACACAGCTTGGATGTTAAAGGGCCCTCAGCTACTACATAGGCGCACCAAGGGTCACAGGTTTGAGTCCCTCAGTTGTTCCTCACATATGGAGGGGTCTGTGAAGCAAACCTGCCACTAAAGATCTATTGCCAGGTGGATTGTCTCTTGTATACAATTCTGCTATGAAAAACTGGGTAGAACCCCACCCTCAGGCCTGAGGGCTCACTTTACTAGAGTACAGCTGCTTCCTGGCTGCTGCCAGGGATATTCCTATCTTAGAAATTTGTCAAGCAGCCACCTGGAAAACAGTCCATACATTCACCAAGCATTACTCTCTGGATATCCAGGCTAGGAGTGATGCTCGGTTTACACAGCAGTACTTCAGAGCCTATTCCCAAAGTAGGTTCTGTCCCTCCTCCATGGAGGTACTGCTTGGTAGTCTGTAATAGTCAGAATACAGCACGACTTCATGTTGTTTGAAGAAAAAATTACTCACCTTAGTAATGTTGTTTCTTCTAATGGAGTCTTGCTGTATTCTGACCTCCCCCCCGCCTCCCCTCTCAGAACCTGGTTTTTGGGATGTGGGTGGGCAGGAGCAGTGTTGGTACTCTAGAGGTGCCCCTTTTTCACCCTCCTTTATTTTGGGTGTGTATTGTGTTTTGTTTTTTGGGTTTCCTGATTTGAGTCTTTGCTTTGAAACCAAAAAAAACCTTTTTTAATAAATTTAGTTGCCGGTTGGCTAGTGTGAGTTTTACAGTTTCCACATAGAACTTCTAGTGAGTATTGCTCGTAAAGATCTGATGGTTGGAGTTTAAACAACAGCAGACAGAGGCTTCAACCGAGCTCGCTCTGAACGTTCCATGCTGGCCATGGAAAGTTAACTCTTTGTTCTCCGGGGCAGTTGAAAGGCAGGACCTAACTGCAATAGTCAGAATATAGCAAGACTCCATTAGAAGAAACAACATTACTAAGGTGAGTAATTTTTTCATATCTTTTGTGATGACTTTGAGAAATAAGGTTGTTCATTTGTGAATGCAGTCCCATAAATTGCTCCAGTTAATTGGTGGCCACTGATTCCAAGATACCAGCTGCCCAGTGTAACATGTACAACGCACCCAACTACAGGTGTATCCCCATGCCTTGCATATTTAAAGGTGACTCACAACAAATATGGGGCATGGGTACACTGCCAACGACTACGGTTAAGCTGCCATAAAGTTATGTGTTTGTGAAAATATGGTATAATAAGGTCACAAATTATGATTGTCTTTAGATGACGGGGAGGAGGTGCCATATCATTCACAATATAAATGATTTGTCTTTAAAAGATAAAGCACAATAAAGTCATAAAGAGAAAGGGGACTGTTGTGGTGCCTGATTAAAATCTAGTAGCTGTTACATATTACTGAGACCATGATTGGTGTTGCTATATCCCTGCTGCTGTGGTCTCTGCATACACTGCACATTCAACTCTCCTGGGCTCAGCCCTCTGATGGGTTAATCATATTTAGCCCACTACCAAAATTAAATCTGATTGTTTCACCCATTAATTCTGCTAACTTTTATTTTCTGCTTTCCAGAGGCTCATTGCTTGCGGGAATTGCAAAGAACCTGTCTTTTCTCTGTGTCACCAGCCTCAGCAAAGGGGCAGAAAAAAATTCAATTTTCCTTTTATGTTTTCGGTTTTACTTCTGTTAGCTAATTTAAAGAACGGCAACTCAGTAACAAAGTGCACAGAATATATAACTCAAAAAGTAAGGATATAAATTACAAAAAAAGACATTGTTAATGCTCTAGTTAGGGTTAAAGCCACAAAAGTAGGGAAATGTGGTGTTAGGGTTTCCAACCCTAACACTCCACCCCCACACTGCACACACCAATAAGCATAGGTGTGCCTTGGGGTCGTCAGCCCTAACGCTCTCCCCATTCCATATGTAAATAAGCTGAAATGGGTACAGTATAGGAGAATGGGGTGAATGTTAGGGCTGATGACCCCAAGGCACATCTCAATGGCTATTGGTGTTAAACTGAAATAGATTTGGGCTATACTACACATGGGTTAGACTGGTTTGCTGCACGGTACAGACAGGGGAATGAAGGACTTTGACTTTGTAGGTACTTTTGTTAGTGTATGGTTTGGAAACCTCACAGTGGTATTTTAGATGTTTTATGTGTTAACCAATAAAAATGTAGGAGAAATAGAGCACCCACAACAATGACGCTAAACTAACACGGTTTTAAAAACATGTTTCTTACCCTTTATTCAAAAAAAATGTACAATATTCCAAACAATACCAGCAGTGCACAGAACAACCCAAGGAGGTGAAACTTTGAGATCAGGGCTGCCCCACTGACTGACATTTCGGCTTGGATACCCACAAGCTTCCTCTGAGTAACCCCTTCCCAACAATAATGTCCCTTAGATAGTGACAAATATGTAAATTATCATTAAATGATGCAAAGTTATAAAATACATGGTTAAAGCCAAACACTCCATTAAGTATAGCCACATAATTTATTACAAGCACCTCGTTGATGCATGCTGACCGTGGGCTAATTTACAAACTGTAATGCTAAAACTGTGAGCCAATTCCTAAAGATTTTAATATATATAAAAAATGATACCATCTTTAATGCCAGCAGTGTCGTTGATGTTTAGTTAGCAAAGTCACATAAAGCTATATAACACCACAGGCTAATATACGAGCTAATGCATAAGCTCAGTACATTGACTTTGTGGTATGCTAATTGATAAATTAAAAGAAATTATACAAATAACACAGACTACATGGAACATTTGTTTACAAAATAGGAGCCCTTTCAAGTCACAAAAGTCACTGACCAAAAACTGAGACATGGTTAAAACACTCCTGTCAGTTACAAGGTAGCAGCTCCGTGACTGTAAATAATTGTTAAGGCAATACAGATCCTCTCTTATTCAGCACCAGAAAAAAAAAATTTAATTAAAAGGTGCAGGCCCACATAAGTATCCAAAAGCACACTTCCGCAAATATTCAAAAGTGCACTAACTACTAAAGGCTTATATGCAATAACGCGACCAGGCACGGAGCTTTGGTAGCTATCAGGCACAATTACTTAATAAAATAAGCCAGCAATAAGACACGATGAGGTGTGGGTTATGGCCTGATAAGAGCACGCCCCAGGTGCGTTATGAGGCATGAGGCGCTTGCGCCGAGTGCCTTTAGCACCTGGGAGGTGCTCTTATCAGGCCATAATCCACACCTCGGAGTGTCTTATTGCGCTTATAAAATGGGTCATTTAGGTAAATATTAAAAAAAAAAAAAATAAAGACAACTTTTTTTTAAACAGTTTTTTAATACTGATAATAGGAAAAGTAGTTCCCCTATTACTGTACTGTGCTGTGCTGCTTTTTAGATTGGCTAGCTGGCCAGTAGAGGGCTCTCTTTCCTCCAAAATAGATAGTGCTGAGGTTATCCCCCCACCACCACCACCACGAGATACAGGGAGATGTACAATATCTATTATATTGTTATTGCTATTTTATTTTCAGGGTATCTTTCTTCGTGGGATTTTGCTGTTCAGTTTCAGATGGGGTTCCGTGCATCTTTTCTTCAACCAGTCTCCTCTCCCTTAGAGACATTCAGACCGGGCATTCAGAACTATTCCACCTCATGTATTTAGTACTTTTGTTGCTTGTTTATGTATTTTTCCCCCTTTGCTACTTAGGAAAGCTTGTTTTTATTTAGATTTACAGCTCCGTAGATTGGGAGCGAGCGTGTCCGTTAGCGGCTAGTGTCGTTTACGGGTCTGTCTCTCTCTCTCTCTCACTCTCTCTCTCCTTCCGTTTTTAAACACTTGTGGAATGCACTTGTTTGGTGGGCTTTTCGTTTAACGGTAGGAGAATGGGAACTCGAGGGGAGGACTGCAGCGCAGTCATGTTTAAATATTTTTTTCTGGGACGCAGTTCTTTCAGCAGGACGTATGGAGAGAGGTCGTTGTGGTGGCATGCAGGTTGCTCATTTCACTGAGTAAGTTTAAAAGATAGGTTACACGGCTCAGAATGACATATTTTTTTAATGTTTCTGTAAAGTGTGTTGTGGGGGGGGGCCGGGGAGAGGCAGTAACATTCTCCAGTTAGGGTAGGCAGCCAGAGTTTTAAACGGTGGAGGTTGGAAGGATCTCTCTTGTAAGTAGCCCTGAGTGGCTGAAGAGCTGCTGGTTGCCACTATATGCGCTGATAAGGACACGGCAAAAGGCACCTCTTAGCCAATCAGGAACCTGAAATATCCCGACCCATTTTATAAATACAGAAGGAATACATTCTGACACCCCAGGGTAAAAATACACCCCTTATGCCCTGTTACTGGATTTTGAACTGGTAGCGTGGGTGGTAATGGGTTAGAACAATAATATTGAACTATTAATTCATGGATTTTTTTTCATCCTACTGTGCTCACTTGTTTAAGTATACATTTTTCTGTGCAAATCTGCTTCATTTGTACAGTGCTTTGGACTGTTGATCCCTTGCAATGTAGTCATGAAAAGACGAAAACTACTCGGAACGATCTGGGGCTTCTATAGGTTTTAAATGTTGGGGTATACATTTATCCTGGGGTGTCATAATGTACTCCTATTTATTTTATTAAGTAATTATATCTGGTTGCCACTAAGACTCTGCACTTCACCATGTTATTGCATATAAGCCTTTAAGTAGGTAGTGCTCTTTTGAATATTTGCACAGTGCGCTTTTGGATACTTATGTGAACCTGCACCTTTTTATTCAAAAGCAAATTTTGTTTCTGGTACTGAAAAATACGGTATCTGTATTGTCTTAAAAACTATTTCTAATCACAGAGCTGCTACCTTGTAACTGACTGGAGTGCTTTAACCACGTCATGGTTTTTGGTCAGTTTCATTTGCGACTTGAAATGGCTCCTACTTTGTAAGCAAGGGTACCAGGGAGTCTGTGTTCTGTGTTTACATTTTTATGTTTGCTTGCACGCATGTGCAAGAAACATAGTGCCATCATGCGAGTTTTCGGGGGTGTGTCAGCCCTCTTCCAATTCAGTCAGTGTGTTTGCAGGCACGGCCGCAGTTCTCCAATGCCTGCTGGAGCTGTCTATGACAGCTCCAAAATGCAGTGGCGTACAGTTGAAAGGGGGAGCTACGCTTCAGTGAGCAGCGATCAGATATCACCTGCTCATCTGCGCTCCCCTACACCTATACACACACATGCTGCGTCGGCCCCCTGCAACGCACACACTGTATAGCCGGCAGGGGTGCCCAATCCCTGTCGGCTGTGCCTTACCCGAAACACAGTTTCATAGCATGCTGGGTGCCCACCCGGCGTGGCTACGTCGTATAGCGGCCGGGGTGCCCAATCCCCTGTTGGCTCCACTGTGTCCCCTGAGTACAGGGTGCCACGCCCAGGTGCCCACCCCAAGCGTGGCAAGCGTCCTAACGTCGTCGTCATAAAAAACAACAAAACCTGAAAATGAAAGCGGTCCCTCGCTGTGTCTGCCCCACCGCGCCACCCTGTGCATCCTGCCTCCCCACCCCCTCACCCCTTACTTGCCTCCGGGGAGCTCGGTGAGCGATCTTAGGCGGACCGGAACACGTCTGCACTCTTCAAGCCGACCGCGAACTGAGGAAATGCCGGTAAGCTGTATAATGGGATAGATAGGGTTTTCAACTTTATTGCATACCTCAGGCATTTTTTGGAATTTTTGCACCAAATTTTCAACATGGGGTTTTTGGGACCCCTTCTCATGAATGCTGTCACTGTCATGGCGTTACTCGGGCCCAAAGGGTGATTTCGCAGCCACTGCACGAAATCACCTTTCCGGAATGATTAACGAAACGACACTTCCAGTGGTCACAAGGTGGGCTCTCAAAAAGCCTATTTTGAAAATTTGGTGGAAAATTTCCTAAAAATTACTGTTTTACGGGCATGCGTTGCGCAGTTCCTATGCACGCTCGTAAATTCACGAATTTTCAATATTTTCACCCAGATTTTCAACACTGCCATTTTACCACACCTTCTTATGAGCAGTACAGCTGTCATTTTCACATCTCACCCAAAATGTGTTTCCACCATATGGCGCACAATACCGTGTAATCAAATTATCTTGAAATCAATGTGGGACACATTAGAAAATCACAATGACACGGTTCATGAGCAGAGGTCTTAAAATGGCTATATTGAAAATTTGGTGAAAAAATTCCTAAAAATGACTGTTTCACGAGCGTGCGTTGTGCAGTTCCTATGCACGCTCGTAAGTTTGCGAAATTTCAATATTTTCACTCCAGATTTTCAACATTGCCATTTTACCACACCTCCTTATGAGCAGTACAGCTGTCATTTTTCACATCTCACCCAAAACGTGTTTCCGCCCATGTTGTGCACAATGGCGCAGTTGGTGTGCGAAATCAATGTACGGGACACTTTAAGAAAATCACAGTGACACGGTTCATGAGCAGAGGTCTTAAAATGGCTATGTTGAAAAGTTGGTGAAAAAATTCCTAAAAATGACTGTTTTACAAGCGTGCATTGCAGAGTTCGTACGCACGCTTGTAAGTTCGAAAATTTTCAATATTTTCACTCCAGATTTTCAACATTGCCATTTTACCACAACTCCTTATGAGCAGTACAGTTGTCATTTTTCACATCTCGCCCACAACGTGTTTCTGCCCATGTAGCTTATTGTCGACAATGGTGTGCCAAATCAATGTATGGGACACTAAGAAAATCACAGTAACACTGTTCATGAGCAGAGGTGTTAAATGGCTATGTTGAAAATTTGGTGAAAAAATTCCCAAAAATGACTGTTTTAGGGCGCTCGCTATGCGCAGTTCTCACGCACTCTGGCAAGTTTGTGAATTTGTAATATTTGCACACCAGATTTTCAACAGTGCCATTTTACCGCACTTCCTTATGAGCAGTACAGCTGCCATTTTTTACATCTCGCCCAAAATGTGTTTCCGCACATGTAGCGCACAATGGTACAGTCGGTGTGCGAAAACAATGTTTGGGACAGATTAAGAAAATCACAGTGACACTGGTCATGAGCAGAGGTCTTAAAATGGCTATGTTGAAAATTTGGTGACAAAACTCCATAAAATGACTGTTATGAGTGAGCATTGCGCAGTTTCCACGCACCCTCGTAAGTTCATGAATTTGTAATATTTTCAGTTCAGATTTTCACCAGTGGCATTTTTCCACACCTCCTTATGAACAGTACAGCTGTCATTTTCCACAACATGGCCGAAATGTGTTTTCACACTTTCAGCACAGAAATGCGTGGTCGCTGTGGGAAATCATTGTTCGGGACAGATAAAGAAAATCACAGTGACACTGTTCATGATCGGAGGTCCCAAAATGCCTGTGTTAACAATCTGCTGTAAAAAAATCCCCAAACTAGTTACATTACGGGTGTGTGTTGCATAGTTTCTACGCACGCTTGTGATTTCGCCAGTTTTTTTAAGATTTTCACAGCAGATTTTCAACATTGCCATTTTTTACACCTCCCATGAACAGTACCGCTGTCTTCAAACAACATGAAGTCTTGCTATATTATGACAATTGCAGTATGACTGCAGGTTAGAACTGCTCCGGAGGTGAAATAGTTAACTTTTCCATGCAGGCATGGAACTTAGAGCGCGAACTCGGTTGAAAACTCTGTCTGTTGTGCTTCAAAGGTAAACTGTCAGATTCTTTACTCTGCCTCACTGAACAGTCGCTCTGGAGATTTCTCCTTCTGCTCGGTTCATTTTGTCGGTTTAAAAGTATTATTTTTCGGTTTTTAGCCGAAATTAAACCGCAACTGGTCGGTTCAAGCTCTGTCTGTGGTAATGTAAGTAATAGATAGGTTTTACATTAGTTTCTCTGTGTGGAACTTGTAATTTGTTATCGGTTCGGTTTGAACCGATCAGGTTGTATTTAACTCTACTAGCCCTTTTTTAGAGTGCGGTTCCCGGTTCTTATCGGTTCTAAAAAAAACGGATTTCATTACGGTTTTTTCCCCGACCCGTGACATGGTTGGGAACGATAAGGGTGTCTTGCTGTGGTTTGCCATAAATGGGCAAGTTGGTTAGGCTGGCATTATGTCTGAGAAACAAAGAAAACCGGACCTACTGGGTTTTCAACACTGTAGTGTTTGTGGGGAAGCTTTTGCTAAGGCTGACCCACACCACATGTTCTATTGTCTGGGGTTTGACCACCTCAATTCAGACTGCCAGATTGTCACAATTCCCTGCTGCCACCATAGATAAGAGAGTTGGTAGGCTCAGGAAAGGGAACCAAAGTCCGCTGACCCAGATGGCAAGCCCAGTTGGTACCAACCAAACCGGAGGGAGTGCCCTCTGACCAGGGCGATACTTCCTCAGACAACGAAGAGCCGGTTCTGAGGCGGTTCCATCAAAAGGGCTAGAAAGTCAGCTAGTTTAGAACCAAAGTTCTCTCCCAACTGCTGAGGAAATAGCTAAAGCAATTAAAATTGTCCAGTCTCTCTCTCGGTTCCGACCGAACCGACACCTTCTGAGTAGCGTTGGTTCGGTCGGTTCCACCGGTTCAAGATTATGATTTTGAGGATTTTATGAACGGGGAGGAAGAGGAATATGAGGAGAGTGAATATGGTTTTGAAGATCTGGATGTGCCCATTGATCGGACATCTCTCCAGATAGACCCCTAGGGGTTTCTCCTCCAAGACTTTCTGAGTCCCCTTCTCATTTCATGTTTTATAAAAAAGTTGCTGAAACTCTCGAGCTCACTGTTGAGGAAGCTGTTGATGACCAGGAGGAGCCAGACTATGTAGAAATGATGGATATTCCAGAGTCTACGATACTGTCTATTCCTTTGCATAAATCTTTTCCGAAACAGACAGTAGAAGTTTTAAAAACTCCTCACACTATACCTCCTGTGGATAAAAGGATGGACAAGAGGTATACCTTATCAGGCTCCGACACTGATTTCCTCACTCAGCAATGCAGCCATGTGGGGGTAGCGCAGGCTGCAGCCTGTGACAAGGCTAATATTCCCCTAGCTTCACACCCCTGAGAAGGACTCCAGGAAGATTGATGCTATGGCAAAGAAACAGTACATGGCAGCATCTTTGGGGCTCAGACAAGCAAATTATATGGCTTATGCTGCTAGGTACCAGAAATCCAGATGGGATACTGTGCTGGCCCTAGCAAAACAAATCCTGACCAGCTTGCCAGGGAGCTGGAGCAGGTGGCTATGGATGGTATTGAGGCATCCAAGGTGCAGTTTCATGCTGCAGTGGACTCTAATGATGTTTCATCAAGAGTCATGGCTACATCTGTGGCACTTCAGGGACGGCTTGGCTCAGATGTACTACCCTGTCTCAGGACACCCAGTCCAAGGCCATGGATTTTCCTGTTGTGGGAAATTCTCTGTTTGGGGAGCAAACAGAGAATTACATGAAGAAAATGGATGAATATAGGACCACCTATAGGAGTGCACAGGCCAAGGAAAGGCAGGCCACTCCTCAAAAGCAGCTTCCTAGAGGCAGGGGCAGGCCTTTTCATAGACCTTTTTACCAAGCCCAAGCTTCCTCCTCCTCCTCCGCCTATTCTCAGATGGGGTTCTTTAGAGGAAGAGGCAGACGGGGTACAAGCAGGTCTGCTTCCACCCCTCAGTCCAAAGCCCCTGCCAAACAGGCACCCTGATGGGATTGCCAGGGCCGATTCTCCTCTACCTGTAGGGGGCAGGCTGGCTTACTTTGTCCAGGACTGGAGTCTTTAACATCAGACAAGTGGGTCCTGGAAGTAGTAAGCCAGGGACTGGTTCTCAGTTTCAAAAAATTTCCAAACTTGAGAACCAGATCTTTTTCACCTGCAACTCCATCAGAGGCTCTTGCCTTAGCGGCAGAGGTCTCTACCCTCCTGGCTCTCAGAGCTGTGGAAAGGGTTCCTCCCCTACACCAGGGCAAAGGTTTGTACTCCAGGTACTTCCTTACCCCAAAAAAGACAGAATGGCGGCCCATCCTGGATCTCAGATATTTAACCAAGCACCTTTTAAAGCCAAAGTTCAAAATGGTGACTCTGGGAATTATCCTACCCTCTCTAAGGCCAGGGGACTGGCTAGCTTCCCTGGACCTCAAGGATATCTACTTCCATATTCCCATCAGAGGCTCCCATCGAAAGTACCTCAGGTTCAAGCTGCCCTCAGGCCACTACCAGTTCAGAGCAATGCCCTTCGGCCTCACTTCTGCCCCAAGGGTATTTACCAAATGTCTGGCAGTAGCAGTTGCCTACCTAAGAAGGCAAAAGATTGCCATCTTTCCTTACCTGGACGATTGGCTCATAGTAGGCCAGTCCCCAGACCAGGTCAAATTACATCTCCAGATAACGCAGCAACTGCTTACCTCTCTAGGTTTCCTTCTGAATCTCTCAAAGTCAGTTCTAGAGCCTGTCCAGCTTCTTACTTTCATAGGCGCAGAGCTGAACACACAGGAAGCCAGGGCTTTCCTTCCCCTAGACAGGGCAAATACCCTGGTCTCCCTGGCCTCCTCATTTACCCTGCAGGTCTCCCGGCCAGCAAGGCATTTTCTGCAGCTCTTAGGGCACATGGCTGCTTCCACAGCGGTTGTGCAGGGAGCAAGATTTCAGATGAGGGACATCCAGTTCCATTTGAGAGCCTTTTGGTCTCCAAGAAAAGATCCTCTTACCAAGTTGATCCCAGTAACTCGAACCCTGATCCAAGCCCTACAGTGGTGGCAGGATCAGACCAACCTGAGACAAGGGGTTCCTTTTGTCACTCAGTCTCATTCTCTGATCCTTACTACAGATGCGTCCCTCTTGGGCTGGGGAGCTCACATGGGCGATCTCACCACCCAGGGTCTGTGGTCTCCCCAAGAATCCCTGCTCCACATCAACCTGTTGGAGCTCAGAGCAGTTTTTCTAGCACTTCAAGTTTTTTCCAAATCTGTTCAGAACAAGAGTATTCAGGTCAGAACAGACAACACCACTACAACGTGGTACATCAACAAGCAAGGGGGCACTCGGTCTACGGCCTTGTGCACCGAAGCGATGAGCTTGTGGTCTCTGGCTTACTCCCTGAACACCTCTCTTACGGCAGTTCACCTCCCAGGCAAGGACAATGTCCTGGCAGATGCTCTCAGCAGGATTTTCCCAGGGCCACCACGAATGGTCACTGGATCCCCTGGTCTTGGGGTAGTATTTGCCAGATGGGGCACCCGCAGATAGATCTTTTTGCAGCCCCAGACAATCACCAACTTCCTCTTTTTGCTGCAGGCCCCCAGTGTTGGGCTCTCTCCCGCTGGATGCCTTAGCCCTCAATTGGGAGGGGAAGTTTCTCTATGCCTTTCCCCCCTTTCCTCTCCTGTTCAAAGTGCTAGTCAAAATCAGATCCCAATCCTGCAAGTCATTCTGATAGCTCTGGATTGGGCCAGGCAGCCCTGGTATCCACTCCTGCTGTCCTTAGCAGTCCATCCTCCCCTGTGCCTTCCCAAGAATCACAATCTGTTAACCTGTGACCAGGGAAGGGTCTGGTACCTGAATCTCACATCTCTCAATCTCAAGGCTCGGTTCTTGAAGAGTTAGAGTTTGCTGATTTACACCTTTCCCAAGGTGTAATGGATATATTGAAGGCCTCAAGGAAGCCTTCCACCAGGGCTACTTACAATTCCAAATGGAAAAGGTTTTCCATATGGTGCTCGGAAAAGCATATTTCCCCAGTCTCTGCTGATCTACCCACAGTCCTGGATTATATGGTCCACCTGCATTCTTTGGGGCTGAGACCAGCTACCCTCAAGGTGCACTTGGCAGCTGTGTCTGCTTTTATTTCAGCAGGTAAATCCTCTTCTCTTTCAGCTCATCCCGTATTTTCCAAGTTTTTTAAGGGGTTGTTACACACCAACCCTCCATTCAGAGATCCTGCCCCTGCCTGGGATCTTAATGTTTGCATTGCTGAGCTTATGCAACCCCCTTTCAAGCCCTTGTCTTCAGCTGAGCTCAAGTACTTGACTTGGAAAACTGTGTTTCTGGTAGCCATCACCTCTGCCAGATGCATAAGTGAATTACAAGCGTTGTCAGTGGAGCAGGAGTTTATCTCTTTTCACAGAGATAAGGTGGTCCTTCGAACTAACAGAAAGTTCCTGCCTAAGGTGGTTTCAGATTTCCACCTTAATCAATCTGTTTCTCTTCCAGTGTACTTCACTGACCACTCCTCCTCTGGGAGAGGAGGCTGCACAGCCTAGATGTGAAGAGAGCCCTTAGTTACTACATAGAGCGTACCAAGGGCCATAGGTTTGACTCCTCCAACTGTTCCTTACCTATGGCGAAGTTGGGAAAGGAAACCAGCCACTAAAGATCCATTGCCAGGTGGATTGTCTCTTGTATCCAATTCTGCTACGAGAAGTTGGGTAAAGTTCCTCCCTCAGGCCTGAGGCTCACTCTAGAGGTACAGCTGCTTCTCTGGCTGCTGCCAGAAATCCTATTCTAGAAATATGTCAAGCAGCTACCTGGAAAACAGTTCACACTTTTACCAAGCATTACTCCTTGGACATGCAGGCTAGGAGTGATGCTCGGTTTGGCACAGCCGTGCTTCAGAGCCTATTTCCTAAGTAGGTTCTGTCCCTCCTCCGTGGGGGTACTGCTGAGTAGTCTACAATTGTCATAATATAGCAAGACTTCATGTTGTTTGAAGAAAAAATTACTCACCTTAGTCATGTTGTTTCTTCTAATGAGTCTTGCTATATTATAACCTCCCTCCTGCCCCTCCTCAGAACCTCTGTTTTGGGATGTGGGTGGGCAGTACAGGTGCACTTTTTGATGCCCACCTTGTTGTTTTCACCTTCCTTTTGGGTGAATTGGTGTTGTGTTTTGCATTTTGGGTCTCTGACTTGAGTCTTTGTTTAGACCAAAGAATGAGTGTTTATGTTAGTAGCCAGTTGGCTAGTGTAGGTTTACAGCTTCCACACAGAACCTTAGTGAGTTTTAGCTCGTAAAGATCTGACAGTTTACCTTTGAAGCACAACAGACAGAGTTTTCAACCGAGCTCGCGCTCTAAGTTCCATGCCTGCATGGAAAAGTTAACTATTTCACCTCCGGAACAGTTCTAACCTGCGGTCATACTGCAATTGTTATAATATAGCAAGACTCCATTAGAAGAAACAACATTACTAAGGTGAGTAATTTTTTCATTTTTCACATCCTGTTCAGAATGTGTTTTTGCACCTGTGGTGCCAAATGCCATAGTCGCCATGCAAAAGCAGTTTTCGGCTAAGAAACTGATATTGCCACTGTTTGTGAGGTGTGGGTCACAAAAAAAACATGTTGAAAATTTGGAGTGAAAATACCAACGAATGCCTGAGGCGTTAGGGTTTCCGACCATAATGCCCCACCCTGTAGAGAATGACAGGCATCAGGGGGTGTGACTTGGGATTCTTGCCTGTCATGCTCTCCATTCCACCCCACCACACCCTGCAGCCAGTGAGAGGCATCAAGGTGTGCCTCGGACTCTTCTGGCCCAAACTTCACCCGTTCTCCTATACGCACCCATCTCACCGTATTTCCTGATGGAATGGGAGTGCGCATAAGGGCCAAAGACTAAGAGCACACCGTGACACTTGTCAGTGTCTGCAGGGTAGGGTGTGGTGAAATGGCGTGGTCGTTATGCCTGGCGACCCAAAGGCACACCCAATGCCTGTCACTCTCTGCAGGGTGGTGGTGGGGTTTTCAGTTCAATACTTCGCTGCCATTCCTATTATGCAGCTCTGTAACTTCTACACTACCAATGCCAATGCCAGCAAGCAAACATTCGGCATTGACAAATGCTTGTTTTATTCATTAGCATACTGCAAAACCAATTTACTGAGCTGATGCATTAGCTCGTATATTAGCCTGTTGTATGGCTTTAGGTGGCTTTGCTAGCTTGACATCAGTGACACTGATGGCATTAAATATGGTATAATTTTTTATATATATTAAAATCTTAATGAACTGGCTCACAGAGTGGGCATTACTATTTGTAAATTATCCCACGGTCAGCATGCATCTGTAACCCCCCTGCAAATGGGGGTTCCCAAAAGACTTCCAGGAGCTTGCTTGAATGCTCCAAGCCTGAATGGTGTTTGGCATTTAAGCCATTTATCAGTGAGTGTTTTTAGAGCCTCTGGTACTGTCTCTTTAAGAGCTGTCTGCTTGCAGACATAATTAGTTGTATGGGGGGACTGTGTGCTTCTCTGAGTACCACTCGAGCTGCTGTAATTCACTTCATTTTGCAGTCACTAGAGTGCAAAGGGAACCTATCTGAAAGATGTAACTGTTTGCCAGAAATTATTTAGAGTAATGATGAAATTACAGTTTGTCTAACCTGCTTTCTTTGCAGTCAGAACTGTGTCTGCTAGTTCCCCATTCTAGTTTTGAACTGCTGAACTGGACCAATCAGTGTGGGGTAAGCTAGCTCTAAAATGGTGCCTTGGACGAATCAGAACTTGGACTCATAATCTGAGCCAGCCACAAGAGGATTGTATGGGCAGTGACTCTGGGAGATGTAGTTTAGACTTCAGTGCCTTTTGGACCAACAGCAGCAGTCTATTGTGGTGACAGCCAATCCAGTCAAGAACTGGGAGGAACTCAAAGGAAGAGCCGGTTTTGTCGGTTGGAGTTTCAGTTGAGCTTTGGCAGTGAAGGAAGGAGCCCTGTGCTTTTCAGTGTGCAGTTTTAGTCAAAAACGTGGTAAGGCCCAGAGTTCGGTCTGCAGCTTGTTAGGACTGAATCCGTCCTGTGAAAAGAATCAAAGGATCTCTGAAGAGTAGAAACCAGGCTCACCCTGTAGAAGACTGGAAGAATTGCTGAAAATTGCACTCGGTCTGTCAGGAACTAGAATCTGCTGTGTGTTCTCGGTATTGTGCAGTAGTGCGATCGGGATACAGATGCAGCCTGCCTGGTATAGTGCTTTCTTTTATATAAATGTGTGAAGAGGTTTGTGTACCTCAAGTGAGCCCTGCTGACATTGAAGGACCCTATCTTATTTGGAGGTCGTGAGTACTAATTCAGGGTCGCTCCCTGTTGAATTGCCACATTAAATCCAAATGGAATTACTGTACTGCTGACTGTTTAATTCTCCTTTTCTCTGTGTGAAGGGCCCCTACCAGCTACTTGCGGTTGGACTAGCCACTAGGGCTTGGGTACCCAGGGACAAGTAACTGATAGGGATAGGCCTGTGCACAGAGCCATAGGTAGATTATTAGAGTGATAAGCTAATTAACCTGATTTCCCCTGTCTTGTTATATCCCCTAAATAAATCAGAGCTGCTTGTTTCAGCAAAGTTATACTGCCTGAGGTATTTGTCTATGTTAAAGTACTGTACTGTGATTGTTGCACTGTATCTCATTTCACAGGAGGTCCCAGTGCGGAACCAGACCTGGGGGTAAGTGTATACTGTGAAGGTAATTCTGATATATTGTGTGGGCCACTAGTGGGAAGAAAGGGGGGTTGCAGTGTCCCAGAGGGCTGTGACCAAGTTAGTTTAACTATTGCAAACCCTGACCTCTGGGTGGAGGCACCCGCCATTGGATCCAGGCCCCTCAACCTGTTAGTGGCAAATCAGGCAGGGGTAGTAGCCCCTGGGATAGCGCCATCTAGGGGTTACACATCTATGAGGTGCTTGTAATAAATAATGCTGCTAGGCCTTATTATGTAGCACATGTGTATGTATTCTGCTGCAGTGTCATAATTATCAGTTATTTAATGATCAGCATTAGTGTCCTTACAATCCTATACTACAGTATACCAAAATGCTGACTGGCATAGCTTCACTTTTTTCCCCATCTGGGCTTTGAATACAAACAGCACCAAACCAGGTGCATTTCTGTGGTCACCATCATCCAATGCAATTATTTAATTCCCTCAAGAAATAATAGCTCTGTTGTTGAGATCTAGCAGTGCCTGTGTACTTTCTTGCATGCTACTAATAATGGAAAGGTTTTTTTTTTGTTACAGTATGCTCTACTAATTCAGAGATCAGTAGTGCGCAGGATAGACTGTTAGGGAGTAGGGACTTCGGTCACCCAAACAACAGAGAAAACATAAGTAGAAAATGAGTTACCTGCTATTGCTCATCAATCCATGTGAAGGGCCCAGGTACTGTAACATACACGGTGAATCTGTGACTAACTGCTCAATATATGGATCAATAACACACAAAATAAAAAAATGAAAAATTGCATTCTTTTTTTTAAATTCCTCAGCTTTCGAGTTAAGAAACAGAGTTTGTAATTAGCGTTGCTTCCTATATTTGCTTTCTGTTTTCTCATACTTGCCATTATAAAACTAGAACACTTGCGAGTGGGCTGCCGCAAGGGCTGTTGCTGTTCTGTGCAGGACACTATTAAGAAGCTTCATGGCGTCACGTAATTAAGGGAAGAACTATAGTGATGTCAAACTGAATTTTTAAACTGAAAAAGTATGTAGCTGTTGTTTCAAATGTAACCCCTAGATGGCACTATCCCAGGGGCTACTACCCCTGCCTGATTTGCCACTAACAGGTTGAGGGGCCTGGATCCAATGGCGGGTGCCTCCACCCAGAGGTCAGGGTTTGCAATAGTTAAACTTACTTGGTCACAGCCCTCTGGGACACTGCAACCCCCCTTTCTTCCCACTAGTGGCCCACACAATATATCAGAATTACCTCACAGTATACACTTACCCCCAGGACTAGTTCCGGCACTGGGACCTCCTCTGAAATAAGATACAGTGCAACAATCACAGTACAGTACTTTAACATAGACAAAACCTCAGGAAGTATAACTTTGCTGAAACAAGCAGCTCTGATTTATTTAGGGGATATAACAAGGACAGGAAATCAGGTTAATTAGCTTATCACTTTACTATCTACCTATGGCTCTGTGACAGGCCTATCCCTACCAGTTACTGTCCCTGGTACCCAAGCCCTAGTGGCTAGTCCAAACCGTGGCAGCTGGTAGGGGCCCTTTCACACAGTGAAAAGAAAAATTAGTTTAAACAGTCAGCAGTACAGTGATTCCATTTGGATTTAATGTGGCAATTCAACAGGGAGCGACCCTGAATTAGTACTCACGACCTCCAAACAAGATAGGGTCCTTTCAACGTCAGCAGGGCTACTCTTGAGCTCCACGAGACTCTTCACATTTATATGGTAAAAGTACTATACCAGGCAGGCTGCTTCTCTATCGATCGCAATTACTGCACAATACCCGGAGAACACACAGCAGATTCAGTTCCTGACAGACCGAGTGCAATTCAACAATTTCTCCAGTCTTCTACAGGGTGAGCCTGGTTTCTACTCTTCAGAGAGCCTTTGATTCTTTTCACAGGACGTATTCAGTCCTAACAAGCAGTTACACAAGCTGCAGACGGAACTCTGGGCCTTACACGTTTTTGACTGAAACTGTGCACTGAAGGAGCACAGGGTTTCTTTCCCTTCACTGCCAGATCTAAACTGAAACTCCAACAGACAAAACCGAGCACTTCCTTTGAGTTCCTCCCAGTTCTTGACTGGATTGGCTGTCACCACAATAGACTGCTGCTGTTGGTCCAAAAGGCGCAAGTCTAAACTACATCTCCCAGAGTCACTGCCCATACAATCCTCTTGTGGCTGGCTCAGATTATGAGTCCAAGTTCTGATTCGTCCAAGGCACCATTTTAGAGCTAGCTTCCCCACACTGATTGGTCCAGTTCAGCAGGTCAAAACTAGAATGGGGAACTAGGCAAACACAGTTCTGACTGCAAAGAAAGCAGGTTAGACAAACTGTATTTTCATTATTACTCTAAATTATTTCTGGCAAACAGTTACATCTTTCAGATAGGTTCCTTTGCACTCCTAGTGACTGCAAAAATGGAGTGAATTGCAGCAGTTTGAGTGGTACTCAAACAGAGAAACACACAGTCCCCCATACAAACTAATTATGTCTGCAAGCAGACAGCTCTTAAAGAGACAGTACCAGAGGCTCTAAAACACTCACTGATAAATGACTAAGCCAAACACCATTCAGGCTTGGAGCATTCAAGCAAGCTCTCTGAAGTCTTTTAGGAACCCCATTTGCAGGGGTTACACAAACAACATGAAGTCTTGCCATATTATGACACATGCAGTATAACCCCAGGTTAGAACTGCT
Organism: Neoceratodus forsteri; assembly: GCA_016271365.2. Classification (NCBI taxonomy): domain Eukaryota; kingdom Metazoa; phylum Chordata; order Ceratodontiformes; family Ceratodontidae; genus Neoceratodus; species Neoceratodus forsteri. The sequence goes on along the minus strand of CM028129.1, from coordinate 211,457,881 downwards.
CCGGAGGTGAAAGAGTTAACTTTCCATGCAGAGCATGGAACCTTGAGCTCGAGCTCGGTTGAACACTCTGTCTGTTGTAGCTCAAACTTAAACTGTCAGATTCTTTACTCCGCCTCACTGAACAGTCGCTCCAGAGATTTCTTCTGCTGCTCGGTTCGTTTGTCAGTTAAAAAGTTTAATTCTCGGTTTATTTACCAAAATTAAACCGCAATCAGTTGGTTCAAGCTCTGCCTGTGGTATTGTAAGTAATAGATAGGCTTACGTTTATTTTCTTCCATGTGGAACTTGTAAACGTCTTTTTCGGTTCGGTTTGAACCGATCAGATTGGTTTTAAATTAACTTTCTAGTCCTTTAGAGTGCGGTTCCTGGTTCTTATTGATTCTAAAAAAAAACAGATTTTATTACGTTTTTTTCCACGACCCATGACACGGTTGGGAACCGATAAGAGAGTCTTGCTTGGCGGATTGCCACTAACGGGCAAGTTTTGGTTAGGCTGGCACTATGTCTGAGAAACCCAAAAGAAAAACCAGACCCACTGGGTTTCAGCACTGTGGCCTCTGTGGGGAAGCCTTTGCTAAGGCTGACCCACACACCACTTGTGTATATTGTCTGGGGTTTGACCACCTCAATGCAGACTGCCAGATTTGTAAGAATTTTCCTGCTGCCACCGTGGAAAGAGAGTTGGTAGGCTCAGGAAAAGGGAGACCAAAAAGTCCGCTGACCCCGATGGCCAGCCCGGTTCGGTTTCAACCGAACCTGAGGGAGTGCCCTCTGACCAGGGCGATACTTTCTCGGGCAAACGAAGAGCCAGCTCTGAGGAGCCGATTCCAACTAAAAGGGCTAGAAAGTCAGCTAGTGTGGAGCCAAAAGTTCTTTCTCCAACCGCTGAGGAAATAGCTAAAGCTGTTCAAATTGTCCAGTCTCTTTCCCCAGTTCCGTCCGAACGGACACCATCAGGGAAGCGCTCGGTTCGGACGGTTCCACCGATTCAAGATTATGATTTTGAGGATTTTTATGAACCGGAGGAAGGGGAGGAGGGGTATGAGGAGAGTGAATGTGATTTTGAAGGTCTGGATGTGCCCATTGAACCGGACATCTCTCCAGACAGACCTTCAGGGGTTCCCCAGGCTATCTGAGTCCCCTTCTCATTTTATGTTCTATAAGAAAGTTGCTGAAACTCTCCAACTCCCTGTGGAGGAAGCTGTTGATGACCAAGAAGAGCCTGATTATGTAGAAATGGTGGATATTCCAGAGTCTAGGAGACTGTCTGTTCTCTTGCACAAATCCATTAGGAAACAGACAGTAAAAATTCTAAAAACTCCTCACTCTATCCTTCCTGTTGATAAAAGGATGGACAAGAGGTATACATTATCAGGCTCTGATACGGAGTTCCTCTCTCAGCAATGCAGCCATGTGGGGGTAGTGCAGGCTGCAGCCTGTGACAAGGCTAGTATTCCTCTAGCCTCTCACCCTCCTGAAAAGGATTCCAGGAGGATGGATGCCATGGCAAAGAAACAGTACATGGCAGCATCTTTAGGACTCAGACAGGCAAATTATATGACATGCAGCTAGGTACCAGAAATCCAGATGGGATACTGTGCTGACCCTAGCAAAACAGGCCCCTGACCAGCTTGCCAGGGAGCTGGAGCAGGTGGCTGCGGATGGTTGAGGCATCAAGGTGCAATTTCATGCTGCAGTAGACTCTAATGATGTTTCATCAAGGTCATGGCTACATCTGTGTCTCTTCGCAGAATGGCCTGGCTCAGATGTACTGCCCTGTCACAGGATACTCAGTCTAAGGCTATGGATTTTCTTGTTGTGGGCAATTCTCTGTTTGGGGAGCAGACAGAGAATTATATGAAGAAAATGGATGAGTATAGGACCACCTATAGGAGTGCACAGGCCAAAGAAAGGCAAGCCACTCCTCAAAGGCAGCATGTCAGGGGCAGGGGCAGGCCTTTTCATAGGCCTTTTTACCAAGCCCAGGCCTTCTCTTCTGCTTATGCCCAGAGGGGGTTCTTTAGAGGAAGAGGCAGAAGGGGTTCTAGTAAGCCTGCTTCTACCCCTCAACCCAAAGCCCCTGTGAAACAGGCTCCCTGATGGGGTGGCCAGGGCCGATTCTCCACTACCGGTAGGGGGCAGGCTGGCTTACTTTGTCCAGGACTGGAAGTCTTTAACATCAGACAAGTGGGTCCTGGAAGTAGTAAGCCAGGGACTGGTTCTCAGCTTCAAAAAATTTCCGAAGATGAGAGCCAGGTCCTTTCCACCTGCAAATCCATCAGAGGCACTTGCCCTGGAAACAGAAGTTTCTTCCTCCTGGCTCTCAGAGCTGTGGAAAGGTTCCACCCCTACGCCAGGCAAAGGGTTGTACTCCAGGTACTTCCTTACCCCAAAAAGACAGGAGATGGCGGCCATCCTGGATCTCAGGTATCTAAACAAGCACCTTTTAAAACCAAAGTTCAAAATGGTGACTCTGGGAATTATTTTACCTCTCTAAGGCCAGGGGACTGGCTAGCCTCCCTGGACCTCAAAGATGCCTACTTCCATGTTCTCATCAGAAGCTCCCATCGAAAGTACCTCAGATTCGAACTGCCCTCAGGCCATTACCAGTTCAGAGCAATGCCCTTCGGCCTCACCTCGGCCCCGAAGGTGTTCACAAAATGCCTGGCAGTAGCAGTTGCTCACTTAAGAAGGCAAAAGATTGCCCTTTCCTTATCTGGACGACTGGCTCATTGTAGGCCAGTCTCCAGACAAGGTCAAACTACACCTACAAGTAACTCAGCAAGTGCTTACATCTCTAGGTTTCCTTCTCAATCTTCCAAAGTCAGTTCTGGACCCTGTCCAGCTTCTCACCTTCATAGGCGCAGAACTGAACACAAAAGAAGCCAGAGCCTTCCTCCCTCTGGAAAGAGCAAGGACTTTGGTCTCTCTGGCCTCTTCTTTCACCCTGCAGGTCTCTCGACCAGCAAGGCATTTTCTATAGCTCCTGGGGCACATGGCTGCTTCTACAGCAGTAGTGCAGGGAGCAAGATTTCAGATGAGGGACATCCAGTTCCATTTTAGAGCCTTTTGGTCTCAAAGGACAGATCCTCTAACCAAATTGATTCCAGTGACTCGAACCCTGATCCAGGCCCTTCAGTGGTGGCAGGACCAGAGCAATCTGAGACAGGGGTTCCCTTCACTCCCCAGTCTCACTCCTTGACCCTTACTACAGATGCATCCCTCTTGGGGTGGGGAGCTCACATGGGTGACCTTACTACCCAGGGGTTGTGGTCCCCTCAGGAATCTCTGCTCCACATCAATTTGTTGGAACTCAAAGCAGTTTTTCTAGCACTCCAGGTTTTTTCCACATCTGTTCAGAACAAGGTTGTTCAGGTCAGAACAGACAATACCACTACAATGTGGTACATCAACAAGCAAGGGGGCACTCGGTCTACGGCCTTGTGCACGCACCGAAGTAATGAAGTTGTGGTCTCTGGCTTATTCTCTGAACGCCTTCCTTACAGCAGTTCACCTCCCAGGCAAGGACAATGTCCTAGCGGATGCTCTCAGCAGGATTTCCCAGGGCCATCACGAATGGGCACTGGATCCCCTAGTACTGGAGGTAGTATTTGCCAGATGGGGCACCCCGCAGATAGATCTCTTTGCAGCCCCAGACAATCACCAACTTCCCCTTTTTTGCTGCAGGCCCCCAGTGTTGGGCTCAGTCCCTCTGGATGCCTTCCTACTCAGTTGGGAAGGGAAGTTTCTCTATGCTTTTCCCCCCTTCCCTCTTCTCTTCACGGTGCTAGTCAAAATCAGATCTCAACCCTGCAAGATGATCCTGATTGCTCCAGATTGGGCCAGGCAGCCCTGGTACCCACTCCTCATGTCCTTAGCAGTCCACCTTCCCCTGTGTCTTCCCAGGAATCACAGCCTGTTAACCTGTGCCCAGGGGAGAGTTTGGTATCCGAACCTCAAATCTCTCAATCTCAAGGCATGGCTCTGGAAGAGTTAGAGTTTGCTGACCTACACCTTTCCCAAGGTGTATTGGATATCTTGAAGGCCTCTAGGAAGCCTTCCACCAGGGCTACTTATAATTCAAAATGGAAAAGATTTTCCATATGGTGTGCTGGTAAGCATATTTCCCAGAATCTGCTAGACTGTCACGATCCTGGATTATTTGGTGCATTTGAATTCTTTGGGGCTGAGACCAGCTACCCTAAAAGTGCACTTGGCAGCCGTGTCTGTCTTCTTATCAGCAAGTAAGCCTTCTTCTTTTTCAGCTCACCCTGTGTTCTCCAAGTTTTTTAAAGGGTTGCTTCACCAACCTCTGTTCAGGACCCTGCCCTGCTTGGGATCTTAATATTTGCATTGCCCAGCTTATGCAACCCCTTTTGAGCCATTGTCTTCAGCAGAGCTTAAGTACTTGACTTGGAAACTGTGTTTCTGGTAGCCATCACCTCTGCCAGGTGCATAAGTGAGCTGCAAGCATTGTCAGTGGAGCCTGATTTTATCTCCTTTCACAGAGATAAGGTGGTCCTCAGGACTAACAGAAAGTTTTGCCTAAGGTGGTTTCAGACTTCCACCTTAATCAATCCATGTCTCTTCCTGTGTACTTCACTGACCATTCCTCCTCTGGCGAGGAGATTGCAAGTTAGATGTCAAAAGAGCCCTTAGTTACTATATATAATGTACCAAGGGTCACAGGTTTGAATCCCTCCAATTGTTCCTCACTTATGGTGAGGTTGGTAAAGGCAAACCTGCCACTAAAAGATCCATTGCCAGGTGGATTGTCTCGTGTATCCAATTTTGCTATGAAAACTGGGTAAGATTCCTCCCTCAGGCCTGAGGGTCACTCTACCAGAGGTACAGCTCGCTCTGGCTGCCGCCAGGACATCTCTATCCTAGAGATATGTCACAGCTACCTGGAAAACAGTTCACACTTTTACTAAGCATTACTCCCTGGATATCCAGGCTGGGAGTGATGCTCGATTTGGCACAGCAGTGCTTCAGAGCCTATTTCCTAAGTAGGTTCTGTCCCTCCTCCATGGAGGTACTGCTGTGTAATCTGCATATGTCATAATATAGCAAGACTTCATGTTGTTTGAAGAAAAAATTACTCACCTTAGTAATGTTGTTTCTTCTAATGGGAGTCTTGCTATATTATGACATATGCAGTATAACCCCAGGTTAGAACTGCTCCGGAGGTGAAAGAGTTAACTTTCCATGCAGGGCATGGAACCTTGAGCGCGAGCTCGGTTGAACACTCTGTCTGTTGAAGCTCAAACTTAAACTGTCAGATCTTTACGAGCAAAAACTTACTAAGGTTCTGTGTGGAAGCCGTAAACCTACACTAGCCAACTGGCTACTAACTGCAAAAACACATTTTTGTTCTTGATCCCAAAACAAAGACTCAAGTCAGGGGATTCAAGAAAGAAAAATAAAGCATAACACCTAAGCACCCTAAGAAAGGGTGAAAATAAAGTGGGCATCTATGAAGTGCCAACATTGCACTGCCCACCCACATCCCAAAAATAGAGGTTCTGAGAGGGGCAGGCTGGGGGGGAGGTCATAATATAGCAAGACTCCATTAGAAGAAACAACATTACTAAGGTGAGTAATTTTTTTCTTCCCAGTTTTCTAGATCTTCCTGGACATAAAGTCTAAACCACTCATTCACACTGATGGGATCTACGCCAGAGGCATTGGACCCAGTGGGAGCAAACTTTTTGCAGGAGGGCCGGTGCCAGAGAAGGAGCCACTAGGAGTGGTGCCGCAAGCCTCGGCTCATGCAGCAATGACTGTCTCGGTGTCGACCCTCCAACCACCTCAGTTCCTTTTTCAGACATGAAGTCTTGCTGTATACTGACAAATGCAGTTAGGTCCTGCCTTTCAACTGCCCCGGAGAACATAGGGTAAACTTTTCTATGCATGGCATAGAATGTTCTTCTCGAGCTCGGTTGAAGCCTCTGCCTGTTGTTATTTGAACTGCAACCGTCAGATTCTTTACTCCGACTCACTGAACAGTCGCTCCGGAGATTTCTCCTGCTGCTCGGTTCAAAGTCGGTTGAAGTGTCAGTTTTTCGATCGGTTTTGTTCCGAAATTGTTGTTTCCGCATAGTCAGTTCAAGTCTCTGTCTGTGGTACCATGAGTACTAGATAGGTTTTGTTCTGTTTTCTGTGTGAAACTTGTAAACTGTGGATTACTGTGGTTTGGCTGAACCGATCATTTTGAGGTAAACTTTGTACTTTACTTTAGTGTGTGGTTACCGGTCCGTATCGGTTCTAAAAAAAACGGGTTTTAGTATGTTTTTTTCCAAGACCCGTGACATGGTCAGGAACCGATAGGGGAGTCTTGCCTGGCGGAGTGCCGAAAAAAGGGTAAGTTTGTTTAGGTTGACCATGTCTGAGAAATCCAAGAAAAAACGGGCCCACTGGTTTCAACACTGCAGTGTGTGTGGGGAGGTCTTTGCTGACGCGATCCCCACCACCTGTGTTTATTTTCTGGGGTTTGACCACCTCGATTCAGACTGCCAAATTTGCAAAAATTTTCCCAAATCTACCCTGGAAAAGAGATTAGGTAGACTGAGGGAAAGGGAGGCCGAGAAGTCTGTTGACCCGGATGGCCAGCCCGATTCGGTTCCAACCGAACCAGAAGGAGTGCCCTCTGACCAGGGCAATACTTTGGGCAAAAGGAGAGCCGATTCTGAGGAATTGGTTCCGACAAAAAGGAAAAGAAAAGACAAATCGACCGGTTCAGATCCAGAATCTCATACTCCGACCGCCAATGAAATAGCCAGAGTGATTAGGACTGTGGAATCACTTCGATCGGTTCCGACTGAATCGGCACCTTTTGGCAGGGGCTCGGTTTGGTCGGTTCTGGATTATACCCTGGAAGAATTTTATGAACTGGAGTTGGAGGAGGAGGGAGAGTTGGAAGATGATTATGGTGATGGTGAAAGTCTGGATGTGCCTATTGACCCGGACATCTCCTCAGACAGACCTTAAGGTGTTTCTCCTCCTAGGCTTTTTGAGTCCCCTTCACACTACATGTTTTACAGAAAGGTGGCTGATACCCTCCAGCTTCCTGTGGAGGAGGCAGTGGAGGATCAGGAAGAGCCTGACTATGTAGAGATGATGGACATCCCAGAGTCCAGGAGACTGTCTATTCCCCTCCACAAATCTTTTGGGAAACAGACACAAAAAATTCTCAAGTCTCCCAATTCCATACCTCCTATAGACAGAAGAATGGGCAAGAGGTATACTCTTTCAGGGTCAGATACGGAGTTCCTATATCAGCAGTGCAGCCATGTTGGGGTTGTACAGGCTGCTGCCTGTGATAAGGCAAGCATTCCCATGGCATCACACCCCCCAGACAAGAACTCCAGGAAGATTGATGCCATGGCAAAGAAGCAGTACATGGCATCATCCTTGGAACTCAGGCAGGCTAAGTATATGGCCTGTGCAGCCAGGTACCAGAAGTCCCGATGGGATACTGTACTGGTACTGGCTAAACAGGCTCCTCCCCAGCTTGCCAAGGAGCTGGAGAAGGTAGCTGTGGATGGGATTGAGGCATCAAAAGTTCAGTTTCATGCTGCTGTAGACTCCAGTGATGTATTATCAAGAGTCATGGCTACATCTGTGGCTCTTTGGAGAATGGCTTGGCTCAAATGTACTGTCCTCTTACAGGATACCCAGGCTAAGGCCATGGATTTTCCTGTAGTGGGTAATTCTCTGTTTGGGGAGCAGAGAATTACATGAAGAAAATGGATGAATACAGGACCACTTACAGGAGTGCTCAGGCCAAGGAAAAGGAAGCAATTCCTCAAAGGCAGCAGTCCAGGGGCAGGGGCAGGCCTATCCAAAGGCCTTTTTACCAAGCACAGGACTCTTCTTCTTTTTCACAGAGGGGGTTCTTCAGAGGGAGAGGCAGAAGGGGGATGAGCAGGCCTGCCTCCACCCCTCGGCCTAAAGCCCCTGCCAAGCAGACACCCTGATGGGTCTGCCCGGGTCGATTCTCCTATACCAGTAGGGGGCAGGCTGGCTTACTTTGTCCAGGGCTGGATGTCTCTTACATCAGATAAGTGGGTCCTGGAAGTAGTAAGCCAGGGTCTGGTTCTCAGCTTCAAAATATTTTCCCAAGCTGAGAGCCAGATCTTTTCCACCTGCATATCTCTCAGAGACCCTTGCCCTAGAGGCAGAGGTTTCTTCTCTCCTAGCTCTCAGAGTTATAGAGAGAGTACCTACCCTACACTGGGGCAAAGGATTGTACTCCAGGTACTTCCTAAACCCCAAAACAACAGGAGAGTGGTGACCCATCCTGGACCTAAGATACCTGAACAAACATCTTTTAAAGCCAAAGTTCAAAATGATAACTCTGGGAATTATCCTTCCCTCTCTAAGGCCAGGGGACTGGCTAGCCTCCCTGGACCTCAAAGATGCCTACTTTCACATTCCTGTCAGGTGCTCCCACAGAAAGTACCTCAGGTTCAAGTTGCCCTCAGGCCACTATCAGTTCAGAGCAATGCCCTTTGGCCTAACATCAGCTCCAAGGGTCTTCACAAAGTGCCTGGCAGTAGTTGTTGCCTTCCCAAGAAGACAAAGGATTTCCATTTTCCCATGCTTGAATGACTGGCTCGTAGTAGGCCAGTCTCCAGACCAAGTCAAGTCACACCTGCAAGTGACCCAGCAAGTGCTCACTTCTTTAGGTTTTCTTCTCAACCTACCAAAGTCAGTTCTCGAACCAGTGCAGCTCCTCACCTTCATAGGGGCAGAGCTGGATACGGTAAAAGCAAGAGCCTTCCTTCCCTAGGAAAGGGCAGGGACCCTCATGGAACTGGCCTCTTCATTCAGCCTTCAGGTGTCTCGACCAGCAAGGCATTTCCTTCAGCTACTGGGCCACATGGCAGCTTCTACAGCAGTGGTCCAGGGCGCAAGATTCCAAATGAGGGACATTCAGTTCCACTTAAGAGCTTTTTGGTCCCAAAGAAAGGATTCCCTTACCAAACTAATTCCAGTGACTCGAACTCTGATCCAAGCCCTGCAATGGTGGCAGGATTAGGACAATTTGAGGCAAGGGGTTCCATTTGTCACTCAGTCTCATTCAGTGGTCCTCACCACAGATGCTTCCCTGCTGGGCTGGGGAGCCCATTTGGGGGAACTTACCACCCAGGGACTGTGGTTGCCTCAGGAATCTCTGCTTCACATCAATCTCTTGGAACTCGGAGCAGTGTTTCTGGCATTGCAAGCTTTTTACAAATCTGTACAGAACAAGGTGGTTCAAGTCAGAACAGACACCACCACCACCATGTGTTACATCAACAAGCAAGGAGGCACTCGGTCTACGGCCTTGTGCACAGAAGCGATGACGTTGTGGTCCCTGGCCTATTCTCTGCAAACCTCTCTGATAGCAGTTCAACTCCCAGGGAAGGACAATGTCCTAGCAGATGCACTGAGCAAACTATCCCAGGGCCATCACAAATGGGCCCTAGATCCTCTGGTGTTGGAAGTGATTTTTCTCAAGATGAGGCACTCCAGATGTAACCCCTAGATGGCACTATCCCAGGGGCTACTACCCCTGCCTGATTTGCCACTAACAGGTTGAGGGGTCTGGATCCGATGGCGGGTGCCTCCACCCAGAGGTCAGGGTTTGCAATAGTTAAATTAACTTGGTCACAGCCATCTGGGACACTGCAACCCCCCTTTCTTCCCACTAGTGGCCCACACAGTATATCAGAATTACCTTCACAGTATACACTACCCCAGGACTGGTTCAGGCTTTGGGACCCCCTGTAAAATAAGCAGATACAGTGCAACAATCACAGTACAATACTTTAACATAGACAAATACCTCAGGCAGTATAACTTTGCTGAAACAAGCAGCTCCTGATTTATTTAGGGGATATAACAAGGACAGGGAAATCAGGTTAATTAGCTTATCACTTTACTCATCTACCTATGGCTCTGTGCACGAGCCTATCCCTACCAGTTGCTGTCCCTGGGTACCCAAGCCCTAGTGGCTAGTCCAAACCGTGGCAGCTGGTAGGAGCCCTTTCACACAGAGAAAGAAAAAATTAGTTAAACAGTCAGCAGTACAGTAATTCCATTTGGATTCAATGTGGCAATTCAACAGGGGCGACTCTGAATTAGTACTCACGACCTCCAAACAAGACAGGGTCCTTCAATGTCAGCAGGGCTACTCTTGAGCTCCCGAGACTCCTCACACATTTATATGGCAAACTGCAACAGGCAAAAGTCCTTTAATGGCAGCAGGATTCACTTGAGCTACACAAGCCTCCTCACACATTTATATGGTAAACAGTAACAGGCAAAAGTCCTTTAATGGCAGCAGGATTCACTTGAGCTACACAAGCCTCTCACACATTTATGGTAAACAGTCACAGGCAAAGTCCTTTAATGGCAGCAGGATTCCTTGAGCTACACAAGCCTCCTCACACATTTATATGGTAAAAGAAAGTACTATACCAGGCAGGCTGCTTCTCTATCCCGATCGTAATTCTGCACAATACCGGGAGAACACACAGCAGATTCTGTTCCTGACAGACCGAGTGCAATTCAGCAATTTCTCCAGTCTTCTACAGGGTGAGCCTGGTTTCTACTCTTCAGATATCCTTTGATTCTCTTCACAGGACAGATTCAGTCCTAACAAGCAGTTACACAAGCTGCAGACCGGAACTCTGGGCCTTACACACGTTTCCCGCCTAAAACTGCACACCGAAAAAAGCACAGGGCTCCTTCCCTCTTCACTGCCAGAGCTCAACTGAAACTCCAGCAGACAAAACCGGCACTTCCTTTGAGTTCCTCCCAGTTCTTGGCTGGATTGGCTGTCACTCACAATAGACTGCCCATGTTGGTCAAAAAGGCGCGAAGTCTAAACTACATCTCCCAGAGTCACTGCCCATACAATCCTCTTGTGGCTGGCTCAGATTACGAGTCCAAGTTCTGATTCGTCAAGGCACCATTTAGAGCTACCTTAACCCACACTGATTGGTCCAGTTCAGCAGTTCAAAACTAGAATGGGGAACTAGGCAAACACAGTTCTGACTGCAAAGAAAGCAGGTTAGACAAACTGTATTTTCATTATTACTCTAAATGATTTCTGGCAAACAGTTACATCTTTCAGATAGTTTCCCTTTGCACTCCTAGTGACTGCAAAAATGGAGTGAATTGGCAGCAGCTCGAGTGGTACTCAAGCAGAGAAGCACACAGTCCCCCATACAAACTAATTATGTCTGCAAGCAGACAGCTCTTAAAGAGACAGTACCAGAGGCTCTAAAAACACTCACTGATAAATGGCATAAACGCCAAACACCATTCAGGCTTGGAGCATTCAAGCAAGCTCCTGGAAGTCTTTTGGGAACCCCCATTTGCAGGGGGGTTACACAGAGATAGATCTTTTTGCAGCCCCAGACAATCACCAACTTCCTCTTTTTTGTTGCAGACCCCCAGTTTTGGGCTCAGTCCCCCTGGATGCTCTGATCCTGAACTGGAAAGAGAAATTCCTGTATGCTTTTCCCCTCTTACCTCTCCTGTTCAAAGTGCTTGTCAAGATAAGGTCACAACTGTGCAAAGTGATTCTGATTGCTCCAGACTGGGCCAGGCAGCCATGGTATCCCTTGCTGCTGTCCCTAGCAGTCCATCTTCCCCTGTCTCTTCCCAGGAATTACAACCTGTTAACATCCTCTCAGGGGAGGATTTGGTACCCCAATCTTCAGTCTCTTAATCTCAAGTCTTGGCTCTGGAAGAGTTAGAGTTTGCAGATCTGCATCTTTCCCAAGGGATTCTGGATATCCTTAAGGCTTCTCGAAAGCCTTCCACCAGAAAGACATACAACTCCAAATGGAAAAGATTCAGCATTTGGTGTTCTAAGAAAAATATTTCTCCAGACTCTGCTGAATTGCCTACGGTTCTGGATTACATGGTCCATCTTAATGGCCTAGGCCTCAGACCAGCTACTCTCAAGGTACACTTGGCAGCTGTTTCTGCTTTCCTGTCTGTAGGCAAGTCTTCCTCTCTGTCATCCCATCCTATATTCTGTAAGTTTTTCAAGGGACTGCTTCACACCAATCCCCCCTTTACGGATCCTGCTCCTGCTTGGGATCTTAATGTTTGCATTGCTCAGCTTATGCAACCCCCTTTTGAGCCTTTGTCCTCAGCAGAGCTTAAGTACTTGACTTGAAAAACTGTGTTTTTGGTAGCTATTTCTTCTGCCAGACGTATCAGTGAATTGCAAGCCTCGTCAGTGGAATCTGATTTCATCTCTTTTCACAGAGATAAAGTGGTCCTTAGAACTAACAGAAAGCTCTTGCCTAAGGTGGTTTCAGATTTCCACCTCAATCAGTCTATAGCTCTCCCTGTTTTCTTCACTGATCAGTCTTCCTTGGGAGAGAGGAGGCTACACAGTTTGGATGTTAAAAGAGCCCTTAGCTACTACATAGAGCGTACCAAGGGTCACAGGTTTGAATCCCTCCAGTTGTTCCTCACTTATGGAGAGGTTGGGAAGGGCAAACCTGCCACTAAGAGATCTATTGCCTGGTGGATTGTTTCTTGTATACAATTCTGCTATGAAAAACTGGGTAGAATTCCACCCTCAGGCCTGAGGGCTCATTCCATAAGAGGTACAGCTGCTTCCCTGGCTGCTGCCAGGGATATCCCTCTCTTAGAAATTTGTCAAGCAGCCACCTGGAAAACAGTCCATACTTTTGCCAAGCATTACTCTCTGGATATCCAGGCTAGGAGTGATGCTTGGTTTGGCACAGCAGTACTTCAGAGCCTGTTTCCAAAGTAGGTTATGTCCCTTCTCCATGGAGGTACTGCTTGGTAGTCTGCATTTGTCAGAATACAGCAAGACTTCATGTTGTTTGAAGAAAAAATTACTCACCTTAGTAATTATGTTTCTTCTAGTGGAGTCTTGCTGTATTCTGACCTCCCCCCCACCTCCCCTCTCAGAACCTAGACTTTTGGGATGTGGGTGGACATGTGCAGTGCTGGCACCCTAGAGGTGTCCCCCCCCCTTTACACCCTCTTTTTTCTTTGGGTGGAATTTTGTTCATTTGATTGGTTTTTGTTTTTGGGTTTCCTGACTTGAGTCTTCCTTTGAGAACCAAAAACATTATATTTCTGCCAGTTGGCTAGTTAAAAATTTTACTGTTTTCACGCAGAACACCTAGTGAGTTTTTGCTCGTAAAGATCTGACGGTTGCAGTTCGAATAACAACAGGCAGAGGCTTCAACCGAGCTCGAGATGAACATTCTATGCCATGCATAGAAAAGTTAACCCTATGTTCTCCGGAGCAGTTGCAAGGCAGGACCTAACTGCATTTGTCAGAATACAGCAAGACTCCACTAGAAGAAACATAATTACTAAGGTGAGTAATTTTTTCTTTCCCACCGTCAAGTGCGCTTCAGTGACGACGACACTCGTCCGCCGGGAGTCAAACTTCAAACTAGCAGCATAGTTTTCAGTTTATTATTTTGTAGTATATCTCGAATAAGTACCGCTTACTATAATTTATTCTTATTTAAGAAAAGTCTCAGCCTACATTGAGAAGTCGACCATGAGCGGGTCAGGTGATGGTAGGGAGACTTCGTATGAAAGCTGTTCAGTCAGCTGAGCTGGGTCCGGTCCGCCGCCCTCTCCAGAGGGGGGGTCTGACAACGGATGGTCCAATGCCCGAGGGGAGGGGCGGTCCCCCCGAAAGCATAAAAGTAAATGGTCGCATTCTCGGACCCTTTCGGCCTCGAGCTCTTCTTCGGTCCACAGGTCAAAAAAGAGAAGGCATCACTTGAGGTTGCCCTCTGGTATGTCTGCGCGTCAACGGTCGGTCATTGGGGTCAGTTACCAGTCTTCTCCTCCAGAGTCGCTGGTTTCTGTTTCTGGTCACCGACCTCTTCGACATTGGAGCCCTTCCCCACCTTCTGGTAGGGCTTCAGATGAGCAGTTTCATCAGTGAGCCACTCTGATGGAGCAGTGGGCTCGGAGGTTGGTCCAGCTATCTGGCCCGGTCACCCCGGGGCCCTCGGGGGATCGGGTAGGGCGGTGGGCCCTCCCTAGTCATGCAGTGCCTTCTTCGGTGCCGTCGACTCCATGCTCAGGTGTTTTCCTCCCTCACATGGCTGCGGCGCAGGAGGCCACACTGATGCCTCTGTCTCCTGGTATTCTTCCTTCTTTCTCCTCAAATCCTAGTTTTCAGAGCCCTGTGTTGGTTTTGGCACCTTCGGCATCGATGCGTCTGTCGGCGCCATCCTCGGCACCATTGGGTTTGTCTGCGCCATCCTTTGCACCGTGCGGCTTGTCGGTACCATCCTTGGTGCCGTGCGGCTTGCCAGTGCCGTCCTCGGCACCGTGTGGCTTGTTGGTGCCATCTTCAGTGCCGAGGGCTCTGTTGGCGCCATGTGCAGTGCTGGGTCTGGCAGGCTCCGTGCTCTTTTTCAGCGCCGAGGTTTGGTGTGACGTCTTCCAGTCTTCAGGGCTTCTCAACTCTGAACCTTTTTCCTTCCTCTTTTCCTTCTGTTTTTCACTCCTTTCCTGTCCATACAGTCCCTCCTGGGCCATCAGGAGATGATATTGAGCCTGACCCAGACCTTAGGCTGGGTGATGACGTGGAAGGAACAGGATCTAATCCTATTGCAGAGCCTGTGGTCAAGGACCTATCATTTAAGTCTCTGCTGAAAAATTTGAATTACACTCTTTCTCTCCAGACTACAGACATTGATCCTGGGAAGCTTTTCAGGCTACAACACCTTCATGTCCCGGAGATCCCTATGCATTTAACTCCCCCGGTACACCCTTCTTTTGAGACGATTTCTCAAATGGTATGGAATAATCACGCTGTCATTCCTTCTGTGGCTAAGTCCATAGATAGAAAGTTCGCTGCTCCCAAGGATCGACCCATTTTGGCCTCCCAAGTCTTTGCGTGCCCTATTGTGGTCTTGGCAGAGAATGATAAGGTTGTCCTCCCTCAGGCTACTACAGCCCGACCTATAAACAAAGAATCTCGTAAGATAGATACTTCAGGCAAGAGATTCTTTGCTGCATCCACCCTGGGTATGCGTATTGCCAGCTACCAGGGTTATCTCTCTCAATATGAGTATGTTCTTTGGCATTCGCTCAAGCAAATGGTAGAAGCTCTACTGGAGTCGGACACTAATTCAGAGCTTCTTCAAACTATAACCAGGGGTATCGAGTCCAACAACCAGCAGGTTAAAGCAGCTATGGACACTTGCGATACTGCCTCCCAAGTGGCGGCAGCAGGCATTTGTACCCGCCATCACTCCTGGCTGCGCACTTCAGGCTTCACGAATGATGCCCAGCAACAGGTCATGGTGTTACCCTTCGACGGTATGTATCTCTTTGGTCCTCTAGTAGAGCAAGCTCTGTAGGCCACACAAAAGACTAGGTCTGCCATTAAAATGGCTCGACCTGCTCCTGCCTCTTCCCAAGGGGTGTTAATAAGCGTCAATTTCACAACTGTCAGTCCTTTCGAGGCATGGGCAGGGGAGGTTTTAATAAAAACCAAGCCCCCCAGCCTCAAAAGAAAATGCAACAGAAAGCACAAGGCCCCAAAGCACCCAGTGCCACCTTCTGAGTTTCAGGCCCAATTCCCACCTCAGCTGCCCGAGGGGGACTCTGTCTCAGTGGTGGGAGGTTGTCTGACTCAGTTCTACAACCGGTGGAAGTCCATAACATCAGACAAATGGGTCCTCTGGATAATTTGCGAGGGTATTCCCTCAATCTTTCAGAGACCCCTCCGGATCATCCCCCCAAATGACAGCCCAGGCTGTCAATTTTTAGTCAGACTTCTACTTCCGAGATACAAGGCCTTCTGAACAACAAGGCAGTAGAAATAGTTCCGCTGGATCAACGGAACACAGGGTTCTACTCCCATTATTTTCTGGTTCCAAAGAAAACCGGGGGCATGCGCCCTATTTTGGACCTCAGAAAATTGAACAAATTTCTTCCCAAGGAAAAGTTCAAAATGATTTTGCTAGGAACCCTGCTACCTTTGCTTCATCAACATGACTGGCTAGCCTCCCTGGACATGCAGGATGCTTACCAGCATATTCCCATTCACCCAAAGCATCACAAATACCTATGGTTTGTGGCTTTGGGCCAACATTATTAGTTCAGAGTCCTGCCCTTTGGGCTATCCTCGGCGCCACGAGTTTTTACAAAGAGTTGTGCAATTCTCGCAGTGCACCTCTGAAAGATTGGAATACAAGTGTTCCCATATCTGGACTACTGGCTTCTAGCAAGACCTTCCAGGCAAGGAGCTCTCGACGTCGTAGCCATGGCCTCAGACTTTCTCATGTCCATGGGAGTCCTGCTAAATCTCAAGAAATCACAGTTGCAGCCCTCCCAGAGGCTCCTTTTCATAGGAACTCTTCTGGACACCTCCTGTGCGAAAGCTTTTTCACCAGAGGACAGAAGGAGCGATATCCTACAGATGGCCCGATACATCAGAGAGAACAGCTCAGTTCGAGCTATCTCGATGCAGCGGATGCTGGGTCTCATGGCATCCTCGGTGTTCACTGTACTCCTAGCACACCTCCACATTAGAACCTCCCAATGGATGCTAAGTACTCAGTGGTCCCCAACCACTCACCCTCAGTCCTTTCTCATCAAGGTGACAGAACCTCTGAAGAGGTCACTCACCTGGAGGTCGAAAGAGGACAATCTTCTGGAAGGGTATCCCTTTGCTCCCCTGGATCATCAGATTTCCATTACCACAGACGCGTCCCTGATGGAGTGGGGAGCTCACTGTCAGAATCTCCACACCCAAGGTACATGGACTCAGGACGAGTCCCAGCTTCACATAAATGTCTTAGAAATGTGATCCGTTCTTTACGTAGTCCGGGCTTTGAAGGACATTCTCTGTCACAAGAACATTCTCCTTCAAATGGACAACAAAGCAGTTATGTATTACATCAACAAGCAGGGTGGTGCACACTCTTACCCTTTATGCAGGGAAGCGATGAGAGTGTGGGAATGGTGCTTGGAGCACAAAGCTCTAATCCAGTCGGTCTACCTGCCGGGAGTGCAGAACGAACTGGCAGACCATCTCAGCAGATCGGAAACTGATCCTCACGAATGGTCTCTCGACTCAACCATAGTTCAGTCACTATTCACAGAGTGGAGAACTCCAGACCTGGACCTTTTTGCATCCCCACGCAACACAAAACTGCCTCTCTTCTGCTCCAGAAATCCAGGGCCTGGCATTTTCTGTCAGGATGCGTGCAGGCTGCAGTGGACAAAATGCTTTCTTTACGCCTTTCCTCCTCTTCCTCTAATTTAGAGGGTACTTCTCAAGTTTGAGTCCCAGGGGTACAAAATAATCCTCATTACTCCCTTCTGGCCTCGACAGATATGGTTTCCGTTATTCAGCAGTATGTTGGAAACCCCTCCGAAGGCGCTTCCCCTTCAGACGAACCTTCTGACTCAGGGGCCTGTGGTCCATCCCAATCTGAGGTCGCTTCACCTTTACGCTTGGCTCCTGAAGAGATAGAAGTGAACAGGTTCAATGTCTCTCGCAGAGTCACGGATATTCTTTTGGCTACATGTAAACCAACCACTAGAAAAACTTACACAGCCAAATGGAAGCATTTTTCTCTCTGGTGCGCAAGGTCCTCTTTGAATCCTTTTTCCTGCCCACCAAATAAAGTTCTAGAGTACCTTTTAGACCTCTCAAATTCAGGTCTACAATACTCTACAGTCAAAGTTCACCTTTGTGCCATTTCAGCTTATCATGAGCCACTACTTTCCTTGTCATTGGCTCAGTTACCAGTAGTTAAGAGGTTTCTTAAAGGTATTCTGCATACTAGACCCCTGTCAGGCATCCAGTCACAGCCTGGGACATTAATCTTGTGCTAGACATGCTCACTCGAAAGCCTTTTGAGCCTCTAGCTACCTGTGAGCTGAAATTTCTCACTTGGAAAACGGCCTTCCTGGTGGCCATTACCTCGGCCCGCAGGGTCTCTGAGATACATGCCTTGGTCACATACTCTCCGTATACTGTGTTTCATAAGGCAAAGTAGTTCTTAGGATCCATCCTAAGTTTCTCCCTAAAGTTGTTTCAGAATTCCATCTAAACCAACCTTTAGTCCTACCTACTTACTTTGAGAACTTCCAAAATGAAGGAGAACGTACCCTTCATTCTTTGGATGTCAAAAGAGCTCTGCATTTCTATTTAGATAGAACAAAACAAATTTGCAAAGCTCAACAACTGTTTGTTTCCTTCAGTGAGACCTGGCTGGGTCAACCTGTTGCTATCAGATGCATTTCAGCATGGCTGGTGGCATGCCTTCGCCACTGTTATTCCATGGCACAGGTTAAGCTGGAGTGCAGAGTATACGCTCACTCTACTAGAGCAGTCGCGGCATCCCTGGCGGAAATCCACAACGTGCCCTTTGCAGATATTTGCAATGCAGCTACCTGGAGCTCAGTGCATACTTTCGTCAAGCACTATGCCCTGGATGTCCATGCCAGGCAACATCTTTCATTTGGCAGAACCATCCTTAATGGACTTCTGTCCCGAAATTGTGAGCTCTTGGTTTCTCCTACCACCCTCTTGGGGGATTATTAGCTCGGTACTCTCCCATCATTGTGAATGTGTGGTGGAGACTTTATGTCCAGGAAGATATGAAGATTACGTACCTACCGTAATTCTTGATCTTCTTGGATGGAGTCTGCACCACTCATTCACATGCCCACCCACCATCCCCCAAGCTCACCTCTGTTGTTGGTCTTCACTCCCTCAATCTTTAGGCTCTGAAGACTTCTTTGTTGACCCTTCTTATACGGGTCATCCAGACTATCTTATGTCCATTTTTTGTTAGGATGAACTTCTAGGTTAGTTATGCTGCACCTCCTTTGAAAAAAGGTACTGAGGCGGTTGGAGGGTCGATGCTGAGATAGTCATTGCTGCACGAGCCAAGGCTTGCAGCGCCGCTCCTCGTGGCTCCATCTCTCGCGCCGGCCCTCCTGCAAAAAGTTGGCTCCCGCTGGATCCTAGTGCCTCCGGCGTAGCTCCCATTATGAATGAGTGGTGGAGACTCTGTCCAAGAAGATCAAGAATTACGGTAGGTACATAATTTTCATTTAAAAGACTGCACCTTGCTTTGGGGAATACATGGTACTATTCATTCAATTGGAATTGCTGAGGTTCTTATTTATTGGTCAAACAGTGTATACAGAAATAAGTAGCTCAGGCAAGTCATACAATAGTCCATCATTTTTTGATTTATTTGATAACTGGGTAGGAGCCCTGCACCAAGAGATTGCCCATTTTTGGGTACGATCCCTGTCATAAGGCAAGGATTGTTAAACTCAGTGCGTCACATGAAACAGAGGCAATTACAAGAACCGCAGATTCTGCTGGGAAAAAATAGTAAATCTTTAATAAAATAAAGCTTTTTATATTTTAAAGAATCTTTCACCCTTTGAGGTTATATTCCTAGAGGGGTGGGATTGTACTATTTGGAGTTCGAAATTGGGATTTAAGGCTCCAATTCCAAAAATATCAAAATAAATGTGCCCAAGAAAGAGGACAAGAAGTGGCAAAATCACCCTAAAATTGTCACTTAACTGGATACCAATTAGCTGAGGCATAAAACTAGAGTCTGAATGGATGAAGCTTGAATTTAAAACATCCCCCAATGTGTCTATCAAGACAGTTGTATGAAAATACCCTGGTTGCCTAGTGCAGCCTCATCCCTAATCACTGAAGTCCCAAAGACAGTTTTATTTTATATACCTGGTAAACTCGTGCCCCCACCCCCACCTACACCATGACCCTACTGCAGCAACCAGTTCTGTTTTGTGCACATGTATGTTCACGGTGGAAAAACTGCAAAGCAACAAGTAATCTTAACATGTTGAGGTCATAGCTGGAGGTCAACTCAGTTGCTCAGGGTCAAGGTGCTTCTGGTATTTCTACTCATGGGCACAGAGGCTGCAAGTGAGCAAATTAGCAGTTGTAAAATGCTTTTAAATTGTTTTGAATTCTGCTACTGAACAGTAACCCGGACCCCACTCACTAGGCAGTGTCAATATCACCATTGTTAGCAGGAGCTCCTTAAATTGCAATGGATGGGAGCAGTTGGTGATATGCGTAGGGCTGTGCCGATTGCCAACTTTGTTTTGGCTCTGGAGGGGTGGTTAGCTGGTGGTGTTACAGTGACTATTGGTGTGTCGAGGGGAAGGGTTGGTGGAACTGGCACTACAACATGAGGGACATCACCAGGATATTTAACAACAGTGGGTCGTAATCTAACTCTATGAAGTTGCACCATATATTAACCAGCTGAACCTCCAACTTATTTTTAAAGGTCGAATCGATGTTTATATTGGCTCCAATGATTTTTTTCAATTTACCAGTTACTCCTGAAATCAAAACTAACGTATTGTGCACTTCAGGCATTACTGAGTGCTTGCAAATAGACCACCAGTTCATTAATATTTGGCTACATCGGTGATCAAGATGGGAAAACTGGCAATCAACAACTAATATTTAAATGGGTGATCTTGGCTGGAGGTCAATTAAGTTGCTCATAGTCACAGTAATTGTGGTATTCCTACTTGTGGTCACAGAGAGTGCAAGTGTACAAATCAGCAATGGCAAATACTTTTTATTTTTTACAATTGTGATAATGAAGAGAACCCCAGCTCAAGGCCACTACACAGTACCAAACCTCAAGTTTAAAGAACATCTCGAAATTCCAAGGGGGCATCCACAACAATTTAAGGGTCATCATTTTAAAACACAGAATAGTAAATACTTTAATAACACTGTGATAACTGGCTGAAGTGAACATAAACTGAAATAAGAAATCACAGATTAAGATTTGTTCAATGTAGCGAAGTGACCCAGACTATATAGGTTATTCATATATTTAACAAATCCTCTTTTTGTATTCCTTAGGATACAATCACCAGCTGTGTACATTAATTATATATTTTTTTGTATTGAAAAGGCATTGTTCTAATCTTGTGCCTATTCAGATAACCGATGAGGCCATACTCGGTAAGCTAACCATATATAAAATGGCAATGGTTCAGTGAGTGGGCTTTCAGTTGTGGGTTGAGTTTCTAACCCAAAATAAACATCATTACTCATGTAATTTAGTCACTTGCAGCATAAGGGGGAAACAACAAGATACAGTAACCCTGAGCAAGTGACTTGACCTCCCACATGAAACCCCTGGCTCTGCCAAGGTAATTTCTATAAAACTATTTTTTTTAATTTTTTTTTGTGCAGGAGGGTGCCAGAGGTGGTGGTGTGAGAGGGCTGTGCTGGTAGCCAGCTCTATATCTGTTTTGGGATGATGGTGGGGGGTTGGGGGACTCGAATTGTGGTACAATGCTTGCCGGGTTGGGGTGATGCATCCACAAGACCACCAGTGAAAATAACATAAAATCATTTGAATCCACCTCAATGAGTCATGGTAATTACTCTCCCAGCATAAAATGATCTCTTAATTAATAAATCAATATTTCACAGATAAGGAGAGTGTTGACTTTATTACATCACTTCTTCCATAGAGTAATTGCTAATCCTGCCTCTAAACAGCCTGTATGCACAAACTAAAACCCTCTGTGCCTTAGAGGGTAATCTTGGTGCCAAAAAAAAAAAAAATCCCATGCTTAAATTACCTGTAGCACTGCGCCTTTATTTTTAGTACAAACTGCAAACTTCCCCATCTGAAATTAACTTCTTGCAGCATAATCACTGCGCCTTATTTTTAGTAGGAACTGTTTGATTCCAGTTGTTAGTAAGCAAGTAGCCTGTATATGGAAGTTAATGCCTGGTTTTTAGTACAAACTGTGAATTTCCCCTGCTTAAATTAACTTCTTGCAGCATAATCACTGCACCTTATTTTTAGTAGGAACTGTTTGATTCCAGTTGTTAGTAAGCATGTAGCCTGTATATGGAAGTTAATGCCTGCTGTAAGCTACAAACACTGCTAAACTTGTTTGTCGCCATTTTCATTGTCTCCCACGCAGTTTCAGAGTAGTCTCATTCAAATAGCCCTTGCCCCCTGCATTCCTGTAGTAAACTCCTCCCCCTTCCCTGTGGAAGCTCACCTGATATTTACTTCTGCTTTTCCTCTCTCTCCAGCAGAAAAAGCGAGGCTCCCCTCATGGGTGCTGGTGGTCATGAGGGCAAGAATCACCCTCCCCCGAGCTTCGCTAGGACCTGCAGCAAGCAGGTAACGTGTGGATGAACAGCGGCTAAACAGAACTGCAGTGCCGAGCGCTTTCTAAACTCGCACTAGCAAGCCCCGCTGATACTGCGCGTCAGCTGTCCCGCCGCCCCCACTCTTGGTCGACTTCTTGCTATATAGTGTCTAGAGACCTCTGGTGATTGGTGATGCATTTAAACCAATCAGGCAATTTCTCCATTGGCAGGTTATCAGGACCTGCCACTAGAGGCTGCTACTGCTTCCTCAGCTGATTTTTTTCTCTCTCGGCTCCTTAATTACAGCACAGATGTATTCAGTGTGTGGCACAAAAAAACTTCCCTTACACCTCATTTAATCCAGTTTCACCTCCCTCACTCTGCAACCACCCCCAATCAGCATGGAAAATCTTACTCTACCCATTTGTAAGTACAAAGAAACATTAGGTTAACTATTACATCCCTCCCAAATATGTCTAGTAATAGTGCCATATCACCCTCTTTTGTCCACATAGCGACTCCATGGCTTACTCTCCTCAACTTAACCCTCTCTCTCAGCCCACTACCCTCCTGCCTTACCCATACTCATCCTAGTACTACCCCTCCCCCGCCCCAAAATCGTCTCCTATGATACGCAGCCCTGTAAAAACTCCCTCATCAGTTACCATGTCCTATCTCCCCTACCCTCCTTTTGTGCCAAGTCTCCTCCCCCCTTTAACCATGAGTACCCCATTACTTTATGGGCAGGAAATACTGCGCTTCACATGCTCCCACATTTCCAATAAACTGCACCATCATGCAGTCTCATCACGGCTCACTCACAAAAGGATCCAAAAAATTACCCTAACCAGGACAGCAGTCATCCTCCTGCTACTTGTGGGCAACATTCAGCCAAATCCTGGCCCCACTGACCATACCCCACGACAATCAATGAAACACAAAGGACTGTGACTGGCTGCCATTAATATTTGTAGTCTCCAAAAGAAACTTGCCTCTCTTCAAGCCTGGGTCTGCCTCCACCGCCCTGATGTACTAACCGTTACTGAAACATGGCTGTCGTAGCATACCCCTGACTCGGCTATATGCATACCGGGATACACATTGTTCAGGTCAGATAGGCTGAATAGGTGGGGTCGGGGTAGTGCTCTGTGTCTTCGAGAACATCTGCAAGGAATAAACACTGCTACCATAAGCCCTACAGAAGGCATACAGTCCCTCACTGTCAGGGTTGAAATTGGTAACTCGGGTAAATCTCTTTATATAATGTCGGTATACATACCCCTTCAAAACCAAAGGATGCCTTCACATCCATCCTAAACATAATCGACCAGCTCCCTAAAAACTCGGAAGTCATAGCCCTAGGTGATTTTAACACAAACTGGCTTGCTCCCCAGACATCCTCCCTCAGGGATGCAGCTGCTGTCCACAGTCTGTCCCAAATGGTCCTTACCCCCACTAGAGTGAACAAAAACATGGGCCACAGCTCCCTTCGTGATCTCATACTCACAAATCATCCTGAGCACATACTGGATGTCCAGGTCCTATCGGACTCTATCAGTGATCACTCCCCTGTAACTTGTCTCTAGACAAATGGCTGAAAACCACCCCCACCCAGGATCTCCATGTATCGCCAACTCAAAAAAGGGGCTTTAAACCATCTCCGAAACCTACTCCGTAACTTCGACTGGTCCCCACTTGATCACCAAGCGTCAGTTGATGCCGCCCTGTCCTTCTTCATAAGTTCCTTCCAATCTGCCTGTGACATCTTCACCCCCATGTCAAACGGATTGAAAAATCAAAACCTTCCCCCTGGGTAAATCGGTCCTTGCTCGATCAAATGAAGGCGCATGATGACCTGTGGCACCAAGCCCTTCAGTCAGGTCGACCCGCTGACCGACAGCTAGACCGTGCTGCCTGAAACACATGCACCTGGGCAATCCAGCAGGCAAAGGCTGCTTACTATCAAACAAAACTCACTGCCGCTTGGGGATATGGAAAGAGGTTCTGGGAAAATATAAAGGAACTTAGTGGAAAGTCTCCCTCCCCTCCCCCTACCATGCTTATCCTTGACGGTATCCCCACCCAAGACCCCTGCAAAATAGTTGACGCTTTCAATATATCTTTCTCTGACCTAAGCTCTATTCTCCCTCCTGATTTCTTCAGTACAGATGCGGGACAATTCCCGCCACCCCCTCCGTGCTCCACCCTTTTGTTTCAAAACTATCTCCGCTGGTGATGCACGCTCATATATTGCCATGTTCCTAGGGAAGAGTAGGCACAGTGTTGACTCACTAGATGCAAAACTGTTATCTTTAACCCTTGATGCTGTCCTAATAACCCCCTCACTAAAATACTCAACATGTCCCTGTGCTTAGGGCAGTTCTCATCTTTGTGGAAAAAGGCGGTGATTACGCCAGTTCATAAAAATGGTGCCCGTACCTCAAGTGGTAACTATAGGCCCATTTCCATACTCCCTCCCCTCTCAAAAGTGCTGGAGAAAATAGATGCCGATCAACTTACTGACTATCTATATTCCCACCACCTAATATGCCAACAACAACACGGTTTCAGGAAAGGTCACAGCACCACCACTGCCCTACTAGAATTCACCTCCTTTATTCATGATGCGCTTGACCATGGAGACCTGGCTGGATCAGTCTATATTGATCTCTCCAAGGCATTTGATACTGTTGATCACACCATGCTCATAAACTCCCTCCTCTCTGTTGGCGTATCCAAAGAAACTGCTGGCTGGTTCTCCAACTATCTCTCTGGCCGCACTCAACAAGTGAAGATAAAAAGCACCCTCTCCACTAACCTTCCCGTCCAGTCGGGTGTCCCCCAAGGGTTCATCCTTGGTCCGCTTCTTTTCTCACTATACTTGAACTCCTTACCTCTGGCCTCCTCAGGGCATCTCCTCCTTTATGCAGATGATGCTGTGATTTTCAGTTGGCACCCTGATCCCACACAGCTCCAAAAATCCTTGCAGGGCTTCTTCACACAAATTGAAGCCTGGTTTTCCTCACACAAGCTTGTACTCACACAAAAAAGATGAAAGTCATGCTATTCGCCCACCCACAACATAAACACAGCATGACAAAATTATCTATACATAACGCGATGGGCACCATGCTGGAACCTGTTTCCAATTTTAAATATCTAGGGGTTACCCTAGATTCCGCCCTTACCTAGCGTGAGCATATCGCATCGACTTGCACTGAAATAACTAGGAGAATCGGTCTCCTCTATAGGTTTAAACCATGTCTACCTCCCGAGTCTCTACGGTTAGCTATCTCTAGCTCCATCCTTTCCCTGGTAGACTACGGCATAATCATCTATGGCGCCAGCTCTGACACGGCACTGACCAGCATTAAACGCACCCTAAACAAAGCCTGCAGATTGGCCACAGGCTGTGATCGACTCACGCATACCTGTGACCTCTACCTACGGTCATCATAGTTGAACTTCCAGGGGTGACTTTTTTACCAGACCTGCTTACTGGCCAAAAAAAATCCAGTTGGGTCTAGCTCCCCCGGCTGTCTCCAGCTCCTCCAAAAGAGCCTGCCAGCTTGCACCACTAGACACTCTGACACTGCAGCATTCCATGTCCCCTTTGTGAAGACCACTGCTGGCCAAAGGTCTTTTTGCTACAGGGCCCCACTCTGGATGAACTCAATCCCTGACTCTATCTTATCAATCCCCAGGCTAGGGCCTTTTAAACCTGAGTTACTGAGCCACATTATGTCCAACTCCCACTGCGACTGCAGATGAAACTTTGCTAAAAAAAAACAACAACATTTTTACTGCAGTATTTGCTCCTGTATATGCATCATGATTTCACATCACTGATATTCCAACTTGTGTGTTATGTACTCTTTTCACCTCTGTAGTTAGCGTCATTTTCTGTATTAGAGCAGTAGTCTTTATTATGTATTCCGTGTTATACTGTGTACCAATCTATATTTATGTAAGACTTTGCAAATGAGTCTCTGACTCAAAGGTTTGTAATTCCTAGACCATCAGTAAACAAAAAAAATTTGGATCTTCTTAGGTTAGAATTTATTAACTTAAATGGGTTGCTAGTGTGAATGGTACTTGCAGCTCTTTGCATTATGCAGATCTTTTGTTCTGTGAGGCTGGGCGGGTCTCATAGCAGAGATAAGTAGAGTTTCAACTGTGTCAAAGGTGCTGGGCACTGGCCAAATTCCGGTGCCTATACTGGTCGGGGGAGCGGGGAGGAGGGGCTGTCCATGAAAGTGAGACAGAGGAAGATTTGTGAGCCTCAGGAAACAAACAAACAAAAAATATATGAGTTGAAAGACTGGAAAAGGTACAGCCAAGCAGTGTCAGTTTACTAACTTTAAGGTCCGCTGACAGAAACAGAGCTCGATGGGCAGGGGTCCATGACTGAGAGACAGAGGAAGAATTGTGAGCCTCGAGGAAAAAAACAAACAAACAAAAAAAAAAAAATATGAGCTGAAAGATGTGGGGAAAAGGTACAGCCAAGCAGTGTCACTTTACTAACTTTAAGGTCCACCAACACAAACAGAGCTCGCCTGAACCACCAGTTAAAATAACAGAATTTGTTTGAATCCACCTCATCGAGTCATGGTAACTAGTTTCCCAGCATAAAATGATCCCTTAATTAATAAATCAATATTTCACAGATAAGGAGAGTGTTGACTTTATTACATCACTTCTTCGATAGATTAATTGGGATCTTCTTAGGTTAGAATTTATTAGCTTAAACGGGCTGCTAGTGTGAACAGAACTTGTAGCTCTTTGCGTTATGCAGCTGTTTTGTTCTGTGAGGCTGGGCGGTCCTGGCAGAGATAAGGAGAGTTTCAACTGTGTCAAAGTGGCTGGGCACTGACAGAGTTCCGGTGCCTATACTGGTGGTGTGGGGTGGGGTCCATGACGGACAGCCCGAGGAAAAATTGTGAGCATCAGGAAACAAACAAAAAAAATTGAGTTGAAAGATATGGGGAAAAGGTACAGCCAAACAGTGTCATTTGCTAACTGTATGGTCCACCAACAGAAACAGTTCTGGGTGGGTTGGGGGGAGGGAGGGTCCATGACAGAGAGACAGAGGAAGAATTAGAGCCTTGGAAAACAAACAAAAATACGAGTTGAAAGATGTGGGGAAAAGGTACAGCCAAGCAGTGTCATTTTACTAGTGACAGAGCTCGCTTACAGACAGAGAGAGAAAGACTTAAAATGAAATAAGCAGTCACAGCAGACCGCTGAAAATAAAAAAAAAAGTTCAGTGCGGAGTGCTTCTGGTTCTCAGGCTTGGAGGCAACTATTGATACATAAGCAGCAGGCTGGTAAGGACAGAGGTCTGGGGTTATATTCTGTTTTAACTGAAATATTTGAATAGTTTTGTAAGTGAAATTAGTTCTTTGTGTTAAAAATTATTACCTTGAGTTAGAACTGTTACTTGGGCTGTGATATTGTAACTTTGGAGGCTTGGGAACAGTTGTTTGGCAGTGATAATTAGAGTGAAATTTAAATGTGTTGTTTGCCTGGTGTTAGGGGAGGGACATTAGCAGGAATTACCTTGTCTTTAACAGGAATTACCTTGGCTTTCATTGTTCAATTGGGAACATAAGCAGCAGGCTGGTAAGGACAGAGGTCTGGGGTTATATTCTGTTTTAACTGAAATATTTGAATAGTTTTGTAAGTGAAATTAGTTCTTTGTGTTAAAAATTATTACCTTGAGTTAGAACTGTTACTTGGGCTGTGATATTGTAACTTTGGAGGCTTGGGAACAGTTGTTTGGCAGTGATAATTAGAGTGAAATTTAAATGTGTTGTTTGCCTGGTGTTTGGTAAGAGCCCTTCCACCCACCCTGTTTTGTAGGCTTTCTTAAATACTGAAAAGCCACTGGGGGTTGGGATTGAAGGGCTGAGTATTTCTGTTTGGGACTGAAATTCAAGCAACAGGAGCTGGTGGGCCTGTGACATCATACAGTACCTGATGTCTGCATACACACATGTTATGGGACTGAACACACACTGGACTGTATGTGTTTGTGAGACTTGGGAACTTTATTGGTGGGCTTGAAATTGGGTTTGTAAATAACTGCAGTCAGTACAGAGAGAAACTGTATTCCAAGGGAAAGGGACTGAGAAAAGGGGGTGTGCCATTATAAACAGAGGGGGATAAACAGGGTGGCCATATTCCACCATGGCAGGCATCTTCAGAAGGGTTGTAGGCTGCACAGGCTGTGGGATGGCAATAATTCTCAATTGGGCCTGGAGAGAGGGAGGCTGCCCACCTGTAGACAGCTATCTTGTATCAGGAGTGAGGTATATTGTTAAGGAGCAAGCTGGGGAGCTGGGGGTGTCCAAGGATAAGGGGTGGATATGGGCAGCAGAAGGGTGGGGCTGAGGGGCTGGGGCAACACTCTGAAATTACAGGATGTTATGTTACAGCAAGCAGGAGGGGATATTAGGGACAGAGGACCCTTAGATAGGGATGTTGATGCTAAGGGAAAGAATGCGGGGAACATTCTGAATACAAAGAGAGTGGAGGAGGAAGAGTCAGGAGGGGCTGTTGTGCGGAAGCCTAAAACAGCAGACTGTGGAAGGAGCTCCTAAGGTGAACAGAGCAAGAGGGGAAGAAGAGGGCAGTTTAGAGGTGCAGTCAGGAAACTTGGGTTACTTGATGGAGGCTGACATAGAGTGTCACAATAAATTTGAGCTACTAAGCAACCTAGAGGGGAGGAAGGGTTGGTGAAATGAGGAAACTTATACAGAGGCCGGGGAGGGAGTCGGATACCCATAGGGCATCACAGACCGCAATGGAAAGGATAGAAATAGTCCCAGAGGGAGAAGGGAAACATAAATGTTAAGCAAATGGGGAGATGCAGCATATTGCAGACATGAGGGAGGAAGAGCATGATTGGAGAAACTGGGAGACAAGGAGGTGGAGAGAGCCCCTTCAGCAGGGGGTCAGTACCAAGGATGGGGCCCTAGCTAAAGGGACCCACAGAGAGCCTCTGGAGGCAGGGTACTATTACAAGGGGAGGATGGCGGTGTGGGGGAAGGGGAAACCATCAGGGCCAGGATAAATGGTTCGGATAAGAGAGGGTTAAAGGGGACACCTATTCAGAGGGGGTTTGAGTTAAGTGGGAAAAATAACGAGGTAAGCAGAAAGGGAGGGTGACAAGGGGGTCTCTAATAAGGCAGGAAGACTCCCATGGAATTGAGATCATGAATAAAGGGGGGGAAGGGGGGCTGAGAGGGCATAGTGGAGGTAACCATAAAAATGATGGCGGTGTTAAGGTTCTGTTATTGGGAGACTTAATGATTAGGGGTATCCAGTGGGAGGGACAGGGGGGTGGATGCCATAGCCATGTGAAGGTAGTGAGTATCTCTGGGCTGACAGTGCACAGAGCAAAGTTCATGGTGTATGAAATGGTTAGGGATTGTGGAGGAAACCGGATTCCTGGTGCATTTGGGAACTAACGATCTAGAGGAAATAGCGTTTGGAAATCAAGCAAGGTTCCAAGAACTTGCCAGAGTCTGTCGGGATAATGGATGCAACATTTCTTTCGAGATATTGCCAGTACCAAAGGCCTCAGTGGAGAAAAATGAAGCTCACAGAGGTTAATGACTGGCTCAGGAAGTGGGGTGAAGAGAGGGGTTGGGGTGTTGGGGAACTGGAATGGAGTTTGGGAGGATAAGGAGTATATGCCAAGGACAGGCTTCATCTTGCCCCATTAGGAAGGAGAAGTCCTTAAACAGGGATGGCTGACTACATTCAAGAAAGGTGGGTTAAACTTGTGAGGGGGTAAGGGATAAGGGAGGGCTGACCAGAAGCCCTCTCTCCAGATGAGGGAATAGCCTCAAGCCCAAGGGGAGGGGAAACAGACTGGGGTGGAGGTTTCAGGAGGAGCAGAGGGAGGATGGAAGTATAAGGAATCTGGGTGGGGTTCAACAAAGAGGATCAGGGATAAGGGGTGGGGGTTGGTGTTAGTAAATGCCAGGAGCTTGGGAAACAAGTTGCCAGAGTTCCAGGCCATGCTGTTCGGGTGGGGGTGGATGTGGCGGCAGTCACGGAGACGTGGGCCAACAAAAACCATGACTGGGACCTAAACATACGGGGGTACACTATGCTTAGGAAAGATAGAAAGGAGGGAAGAGGGGGTGGAGTGGCTATGTTCATTAGAGATGACATAGAAATTGCTAGGGTAGAAGAGGCAGAGGGAAACGGAGGCCTTATGGGTCACTCTTTACGATCCCCAGCAGGAGATAAGTAGCTGGGTGTAGTATGTAGGGCCCCGGATGAGTGATGTTCTAGAGGATGGTTTGCTGGACAACATCATTGCCCAGTGTGGACCAAATGGGAAGGAGTGGTGTTGATGGGGACCTTAATATGCCAGGTACAAACTGGGGAACCATGTCCTCTAAGGTGGCCAAGGAGCAGAGGCTGCTGGACGGCTTCTAGGATGTTCTTACACAGCATGTGATGGAGCCCACAAGGGAGGCATGTCCTGGACGTGGTTCTGGCAGATGGGGATCTGGTAAGGGACATGGTTGTACAGGACCCCCTGACTGGGAGCGACCACAATACTGTCTGGTTTCAAATAAGCATGGGGGAGGGGTGAGATCTAGGACACTGGCAGTGGACTTCAGGGGGCAGACTTTGTGGGCATGGGAAATATTCTCAAGGATCACTTGAAGGGGATTACATCAATGACAAGTGTGGAAAGGAGATGGGAGGTCATAAAACGGGGACTTCATGAGGCAGTCAGGATCTGTGCTAAGTTGAAACATAAGGGAGCAAGGTCACATAAATCATGCTGGTGGTCCAGTGAGGTACAGGTAGCAGTCAGAGAAAAGAAGGCGGCCTACAAAAAATATAAAACAACAAGAGGGGATAGGGATAAGGAAGTGTACCATCTTCCATCTAGAAAAGTCACCCATATGGTGAGGGAGCACAGTCCAGTAAAGAGCAGTGGCGCGAGGGAATATGGAGGGAAAAGGGTTCTTCCTGTACATTGGGAGCGGAGAAAACTAAGGGCCATCTCAGCAGATTGAGATCAGAAGGAGGGTGGGTGGAAGGCGAGGGACCAGGCAGAGGTATTTAACAAGTACTTTGCCTCTGTGTTCACTAAGGAGGGGATGGGATAGCTACAAAGCAAGGCACGAAGGGGATAGAAGCCGTGTAAGTGGGATCAGGGAGCAACAGAAATGGAGCAAGAGGGAGGAGAGGTACCCCAGGGGTGTCACATCTGGATAAGGATAAAAGGCCAGTAAGGTGGAGGACGGATGATGCTATCTCCGCCTAAAGGGTGTGGTTAGCCCTCAAGGCCCTAAAGAAAGACAAATCTCCTGGGCGGATGGCATTCATCTGAGAGTACTATGGGAATTGGCGGACATACTGGCTGCACCCCTGGCGGAGCTCTTCAACAGGTCACTTGAGACAGGGAGGGTACCTAGGGATGGCGAGAGGCACATGTGGTGCCAATCCATAAAGGGGGGGTCGAGGGAAGTACCAGGTAACTATAGACCCATCAGTTTGACCTCGGTGGTGGGAAAATTAATGGAGAGTATACTAAAGGAACGATTGGGGTGTACTTGGAGGAGGTGGGAGGTCTGGAGGGTCGGCAACATGGGTTTGTGCCAGGTAGGTCATGTCAAACCAACTTTGTGGAGTTCTACGAATGGGTAACATCAGAACTGGACAGGGAAAGCCTGTGGATGTATTATTCTTGGACTTCAGCAAGGCGTTGCCTCTGTCCCCACAATGGTCTGGTGAGAAACTGATGGGGTTAGGAGTAGGCCCTTGATGGTCAGATGGATTGAAAACTGGCTAGCTGGACGCACCCAGAGAGTAGTGGTCTGTGGGGAGCTCTCGAACCCTAGAGAGGTTGGTAGTGGGGTACCGCAGGGCTCGGTCCTGGGTCCGATCCTGTTTAATGCATACATATCGGACATCAGGGAGGGTATAGGCTGTGAAATGAGTCTCTTCGCGGATGACTCCAAGATGGGAGCAGTAGTTGAGGGAGAAGAGGGGAGGTTGGCCCTGCAAGGGGACCTGGACACCCTGGAAAGCTGGGCTCACATGGAAATTAAATTTCAACATCACCAAGTGCAAGGTGTTGCATCTTGGTCGGGGAAACCCTAAACACAGGTACACCCTGGGAGGGGAGGCACTGGAGGCCTCAACAGGGGAAAAAGACCTAGGGGTCATGGTGGATGCATGTATGAATAACTCTGAGCAGTGCAGGAGAGCGGCTAGCAAGGCAAACAGGATGTTGGGATGCATCGTAAGGGGGATCACCTCTAGGAGCAAGGAAGTGATTCTGCCGCTGTACAATGGACTGGTTAGACCACACCTTGAGTACTGTGTACAGTACTGGAGACCACACTTGAAGAGGGACATACAGCTCCTGGAGAGGGTACAGAGGAGGGCAACTAAGATGATGCGAGGGCTAGGGGATTTGACGTATGAGGACAGACTTGAGGAGCTCTGCCTGTTTTCACTGGAGGTGAGGAGAGACAGGGGGGACATGATTGAGGTCTTCAAATACCTCAAGGGAATAAATAGGGTAAACATGGAGAGGATCTTTAGACTAAAGCAGGGAGGTATCACCAGAGGGCATGGTTTGAAGTTGGAAGGTGGAAGGATGAGGGGGGAAAAGAGGAGGAGGTTTTTCACTGAGAGGGTGGTGGACCCTTGGAATGCACTGCCTGGCGAGCTGGTTCAGAGATCCACAGTGGGGACTTCAAGAGAGGGTGGGACAGACACAGAAAGTGGATGTATCAGATGATGGCCTGTCCCAGGGGGGTGGGGATGGATGATAGGGGTTTCTGGAGCACAAGGGATGGGGGGGCCTCGGCACCCAACTAAGGATCTAAGGTTTGAGCAGACTCGATAGACCGTAAGGCCTAATCTGCTGGCAAATAGTATGTTAGTATGATACCTTATCAAGTTGTACGGTCGCAAAGATGACATAGTCATTTTCTGAATGCAATAGGTCTGCAGGGCTATGCCCACTGCCACCCTAATTACTCATGGACAGGGTAGTGGACCACCCCTCAACCGACCACTCTCCCCACCTCCTCCACCACACACAAACACAGCACACACGCAACAATATTTTAATGACCAGTTCTACAAGAGGCATGCACATCTACAGTTTTTTGTTCACATTTAACATGCTAGGGCTACATATTGGCAAAGGTCTGTAGCATTACAGGTTCAGTACAATCTGGCTGAGACTCGAATTCAGTGATGGCATGCTGTTGTTTATAATCTATTTATTTAAGTTATACCAGCACAATACATACCCCCCAAAAATAGTGCTTTTGTTTGACAGTGTGAATTTTCAACACATCAAAGACAAAGTTGTTTTCAGTATGCTTGCTGACACTGCACGCACAGAGACTTTGGTAGTATCCTTAACTTGGCAACTGGATGCAAAAGCTGTACAACCATCAAAGACCAAGTCCAACGTCTGTTTTTTTGGGCAAGCTAACAGTCCACTATCCCATACAGTTTTGTATATATAATACAGCTGATTTGTTTTGACGTTTGTGTATGGTGGGGAGGGGCACACGGGCTGTGAAATGGTGATATAGGCACAGTGTGCAAACGATCTCAGTTAGATCGTTTTTTTTTTTTGTTAGTTATTTAACCAAGACTAGCACACTAAGCTGAAAGCTTTTTTACAGGTGCGACCTGGGAGCACAGGGAAGTGAATTGACTTGCTCAAGGTCACACAGTATGCAGGTGGAAGCTGTGGGGTTCAAACCCTGGTCTGGTCTGCTGGATGTCACCAGATTTGCAGCGCAGAGCCTTACACCACTGCACTATACTGCCTCCCAAATAGTGAATGAGCTCATTTCTTATTGTCAGTATAGTTGTTTTATTGTAGAAGATTTTCAGATAAGCTCATGAAACAATTGAAAGACGTTTGAACGTGGGGTGGGCACTGACATCATACAGAGAATATACCATTTTTATGTCTTTCATTTTTTTAAAATGGTAAAACGAATACTTGCACTTGTATCTATTCCATTAAAAGCAATAATATCATTAATCAAGGGTGCTTTGATTATCATAGCAGACTGAGCAACGAGATGTCCCCCATTGCAAAGCCCAAGTAAATAACTCACACCCCACCAATTCAACCAAATGGCTATAACAGGAATAGATAAGCTAGAGAAAAAAAGGAGATACGGTGATATGATTTTGAGGTACTCTCAGGCCATCCTTATCAAATGGCAGCCTTGCTTACTACAATTGATATCTGCATACACAGGCTTGTAAATATGTTTTAAAATATTAATTGTAGCAACCTGAAACCACAAACGCTGTGTGGTCTCTATTTGCTTGCCACTGTAGACTTTGTGCCCCAGTTTTCCAGATATGTGCTAATGGATATGGGAACCGGTGGAGATGACTCAGCAACCACAAGAACTCATAAAGCAGAGAGGGGGGTGAGAGTGGGGTTACTTCTGGCTTTGAACAAAGCAAGTTGCACTCTCTGAGCCCCTATATCTGTCGCTTCAGGACAAACAAGAACTGAACACGACAAAGATGGAACTCTGAATATACAAATGCAGGTTGAAAGGCAGTATTTTTATCAGTAGGTAGTACATAATGTAAGCCATCATTTAAGTACCACACAGCATAGAGACTTACAGGTATCAGGGTAAAGTGCATTTACGCATTTAATGGTTTTGATCTGTGCATAGAGAGGGTTTTCCTTGGTCTGTGCACTATTAATTTGCAAAAGGCCTTTTTACCAAGCCCAGGCCTCCTCTTCTGCTTATGCCCAGAGGGGGTTCTTTAGAGGAAGAGGCAGAAGGGGTTCTAGTAAACCTGCTTCTACCCCTCAACCCAAAGCCCCTGCGAAACAGGCTCCCTGATGGGGTGGCCAGGGCCGATTCGCCACTATCGGTAGGGGGCAGGCCTGGCTTACTTTGTCCAGGACTGGAAGTCTTTAACATCAGACAAGTGGGTCCTGGAAGTAGTAAGCCAGGCACTGGTTCTCAGCTTCAAAAAATTTCCGAAGATGAGAGCCAGGTCCTTCCACCTGCAAATCCATCAGAGGCACTTGCCCTGGAAACAGAAGTTTCTTCCCTCCTGGCTCTCTGAGCTGTGGAAAGGGTTCCACCCCTACACCAGGGCAAAGGGTTGTACTCCAGGTACTTCCTTACCCCAAAAAAGACAGGAAAATGGCGGCCCATCCTGGTTCTCAGGTATCTAAACAAGCACCTTTTAAAACCAAAGTTCAGAATGGTGACTCTGGGAATTATTTTACCCTCTCTAAGGCCAGGGGACTGTCTAGCCTCCCTGGACCTCAAGGATGCCTACTTCCATGATCTTCCTGGACATAAGTCTCCACCACTCATTCACACTAGTGGGATTAGCGCCGGAGGCACTAAGACCCATCGGGAGCAAACTTTTTGCTGGAGGGTCGCCGCGAGAGACGGCGCCATGAGCAGCGCTCAGCCAGTAATGACCATCTCGGCGACGACCCTCCAACCGCCTCAGTTCCTTTTTTCCCGCCGTCGAGTGCGCTTCAGTGACGACGTCGCTCGCCTGTCGGGAGTCAAACTTCAAACTAGAGCATAGTTTTCAGTTTGTTTTTTTGTAACTTTATCACGATAAGTAGTATCGCTTAATTTTATTCTATTTTCGTTAAATTTTTCTAATATTTAAATTTTACTTGAAGAAGTCTCGGCCTACTGGACGGAGTCGACCATGAGCAGGTCAGGTGACGGTAGGGAGACTTCGTATGAAAGCTGTTCAGTCAGCCGGGCTGGGTCCGGTCAGCCTCCTTCTCCTCAGCGGGGTTCCGACAACGGTCAGTCCGATGCCCGGGGGGATGGGCGGTCCCGCCGGATAAAATAAGCGGTCGCATTCTTGGCACCGTTAGGCCTTGAGCTCTTCTTCGCCCACAGGTCAAAAGAAGAAGGCATCACCGAGGTCGCCTCTTGGTATGTCTTGCGTCGGCTCAGTTATCGTTGCTAGTTGCGGTCTCCTTCTTCGAGTCGCCAACTTCCGGTAATCGTCGTCCTCGACATCGGAGCCCCTCCCCGCCTATAGGTAGGACTCCAGATGAGCAGTTTCATCAGTGGGCCGCTCTTATGGAGCAATGGGCTCGGAGGTTGGTTCTTCTGCCTGGCCCGGTTGCCTCGGAGCCCTCGGGCCCCTCCGGCGATCAGGTAGGGCGGTTGGACCTTCCTAGTCGCAGGCGCCTTCTTGGTGCCAGCGACTCCGATATCAGGTGTTCCCCCTCACATGGTTGCGTGCAGGGGCCTCACCGATGCCCTTATCTCGCTGTTTTCCTTCTCTAGCTTTCCAGGTTCCTGGGGCTCTTCAGCGCCTTCGCAAGGTCTGTTGGCTTGTCGGCGCCCGTTTTATGGTACCGCTGGTCTTGCGGGCGCCGTCCAGCGCCCAGCTGAGTCTCCATGGCGCGCGGTGATGCCGTTGGATAAGGCGGCACCGTTCGCGCCGTCCCTTGGCGCCCGATCAGCAGCGTCGTCAGCCACACCGTGTGTTGTCGACAGCAGCGCCGCGAGGCGCTTGCGGGCCGTGTGCCTCTTCGGCGCGTCGCCTCCTCTGATGCCGTCTTCAGCCCGTTTGCCGTCTCGGCGGCAACCACCAAGGGACTCTCCTTGTTTTTCTGCTATTTCCTCCTCTCCAATTTTCCTCCTTTCTGTCCAAACAGTCCTTTCTGGACCATCAGGAGATGATGTTGAGCCTGACCCAGACCTTCGGTTGGGTGATGAAGTGGAGAAACAGGATCTTTCTTTGCTACAGAGCCTGTGGTCAGGACCTGTCCTTTAAGTCTCTGTTGAAGAACCTGGGATCCCTCTTTCTCTCCAGACTACAGACATCGATCCTGGGAAGATATTAAACTCCAGTATCTTCATGCTGGAGATCCCTCTGGATTTGACTCCTCGATCCAGCCTTCCTTCGAGACGCTGTCTCAAATGGTATGGAATAATCCTGCTCTTATTCCCTCAGTGGCTAAATCCATTGATAAGAGTATTCAGCTCCCAAGGATCGTCCCATTTGGCATCCCAAGCCCTGCGGATCCTATTGTAGTCCTGGCAGAGAATGACAAGATCGTTCTTCCTCAAACTACTACAGCTCGACCTATTAACAAAGAGTCTCGTAAGATTGATACATTAGGTAAGAGAGTCTTTGCTGCCTCCACTCTAAGTATCGTGTTGCCAGTTATCAAGGCTATTTTTCTCAGTATGAGTATATCCTGTGGCACTCTATGAAAAGAATGGTTGAAGCTCTTCCGATTCGATTCCAAGTCAGAGCTTCTTCTGACCGTTAATAGAGGTATGGGTCAATAACCAACAGGTCAAAGCTGCCATGGATGCTTTCGACACTGCTTCTCGCTCAGCACCCGCGAGTTGTACTAGGCGCCATTCCTGGCTCACGTACTTCTGGCTTCACGAATGATGCTCAGCAACAGGTGATGGCGCTGCCTTTTGATGGCTCCTTTCTTTTTGGCCCTCAGGTGGAGCAAGCCTTAGAGGCCACTCAGAAGACTAGATCGGCCATTAAGTTGGCCAGACCTCCACCTGCCCCCTCTCGGGGGCATGTGAACAGACGTCAGTTTCATAGTCGTCAGTCCTTTCGAGGCAGAGGCAGGGGAAGCTTCCATAAAAGCCAACCTGCCCAACCTCAAAAGAGAGCGCAGCAAAGCGCGGGGCCTAAAGCTCCCAGCTACCTTATAGTCGTTGGCCCAAGTTCCATCCACTCTGCCGGGTGGAACTTTCTCCTCCAGTGGGAGGTCGTCTGATGTACTTCTACAACCAGTGGAAGTCCATAACTGGACAAATGGGTCCCTTGATAATTAGATGAGGTTATTCTCTCAATTTCTTGGAAACCCCCGATTGTCCTCCCAGACGACAACCCAGGTTGTGGCCTCTCAATCAGACCTCCTCACAGGAGATCCAGGGCCTTCTGAACAACAGGGCAATAGAACTGGTGCCCATCTCTCGAAACACAGGGTTCTACTCTCCCATTACTTTCTGGTTCCAAAAGAAATCCAGGGATGCCCATTCTAGACCTCAGAAAGTTAAACAAATTCCTCCCAGGAGAAATTCAAGATGATTTCCTTAGGTACCCCTGTTACCCTTGCTGCATCAACACGACTGGCTGGCCTCTCTGGATATGCAGGATGCTTACCAGCATATCCCTGTCCACCCGACCCACACTTAAGTTCCTCAGGTTTGTAGCTTTGGGTCAGCATTATCAGTTCAGAGTCCTGCCCTTTGGGCTATCCTCGGCGCTGATTTTTACAAAGTGTTGTGCAGTTCTCCGGGCGCATCTCAGGAAAATCCCGGACTCCAGTGTTTCCCTACCTGGACGATTGGCTTCTAGCAAACCCTTCGGCCAGGGACTTTAAGGAAGCCGTTACAGGCTGACCTAAATCTTCTCACGTCCATGGGAGTTCTGCTGAATTTGAAAAATCTCGCTGCAACCTCCAGAGGCTCCTTTTCATAGGACGCTTCTAGACACCTCTTCCGTGAGGCTTTCCTTCAGAGGACAGAAGACTCAGACATCCTTCGAATGGCCCGTTACATCAGGAGAACCAATCGGTTACAGCTCTCGATACAGCGCATGTTGGGTCTCATGGCGTCCTCGGTCTTCACTGTCCCTCTGGCCCGACTGCACATGAGACACCAATGGATGCTCTCCACTCAGTGGTCCCGATCTCTCACCCCAGTCTTATCCCATCAAGGTGACAGAGCCCTTGAAGGTCTCTCCTGGTGGTCTCAAGAAACAATCTCCTGGAAGGATTCCCCTTTGCTCCCCGGATCATCAGATCTCCATCACCACAGGCAGCTATCGCTAATGGGATGGGGCTCACTGTCTCTCCTCCACACTCAAGGTGTATGGACTCAGTTGAAACTCATCTCCACATAAATGTCCCGGAGATGAGGCGGTCCTCTATGCAATCCGGGCTCTGAGGATGTCCTTTGTCACAAGAACATTCTCCTTCAAGCGGACAACAAAGCAGTGATGTATTACATCAACAAGCAAGGCGGTGCTCATTCTTATCCCTTTGCAGGGAAGCAATGAGGGTGTGGGGAGTAGTGCTTGGAGCACAAGTCTCTGATTCAAGCGGTTTATCTGCCAGGTATACAAAGCGACCTAGCAGATCACCTCAGCAGAGCGAGGCAGACCCTCCACAGTGGTCTCTCGATCCAGCCGTAGCTGCGGTCCCTGTTCAAAGTGGGGGACTCCAGACCTGGACCTTTGCAGCCCCACTCAGCATAAAACTGCCTCTCTTCTGCTCCCAGAAATCCAGGGCCTGGCATTTTCTGTCAGGATAGAGTTCAGAGCTGCGGTGGACAAAAGCAGCTTTCTTCACCTTTCCACCTTCCTCTAATCAGAGAGTACTCCTCAAGTTGAGTCTCAGGGGACCAATATGATTCTCATTGCTCCTTCCTGACCTCGGCAACTATTGGTTTCCTCTACTCAACAGTATGTTGGCAGCCTCTCGAGACCACTTCCTTTGCAAATCAGTCTTTTGACTCAGGGTTCGTTGGTCCATCCCAACCTGAAATCACTTCACCTTCATACTTGGCTCCTGAAGAGATAGAAGTGAATTGGTTCAACGTCTCTCATAGAGTCTCAGACATCCTTCTGGCTGCTCGGAAGCCAGCCACCCGAAAAACGTACGCTTCCAAATGGAAACGTTTTTCTCTCTGGTGTGCAAAATCCTCTTGGAATCCCTTTTCCTGTCCTCCTGGCAAGGTTCTGGAGTATCTTTTGGACCTGTCAAACTTAGGTCTTCAGTATTCCACAGTTAAAGTTCACCTTAGTACCATCTCAGCGTTCCATGAGCCGGTTTCTTCCTTAACTCTGGCTCAGTTACCTATGGTGAAGAGATTTCTTAAGGGGATTCTCCATACCAGACCCCCTGTTAAGCGTCCAGTTGCAGCCTGGGACATTAACCTGGTGCTGGACATGCTCACTCGGAAGCCTTTCAGACCTTAGCTACCCGTGAGCTAAAATTTCTTACCTGGAAGACTGCCTTCCTGGTGGCCATTACCTCAGCCAGCAGGGTCTCTGAGATACATGCCCTGGTTACGGACCCTCCGTATACTGTATTCCATAAAGACAAGGTAGTTCTCCGTGACTCAGCCTAAATTTCTTCCCAAGGTTGTGTCAGAATTCCATCTAAACCAACCTCTGGTACTTCCGCTTGCTTAATTTCCAAAATGAAGAGAACGAGCTCTTCATTCCTTGGATGTTAAGAAAGCCTTGCGGTTCTATTTAGATAGAACCAAGGATGTTATAAGACTCAGCAACTGTTCGTTTCTTTTCAGCGACACCCGGCTGGGTCAACCTGTCACTATTAGATGCATCTCTTCATGGTTGTGGCATGCCTTCGTCATTGCTATTCCATGGCTCAAGTTAAATTAGAAGGTAGAGTGTGCGCTCACTCTACACAAGTGATCGCCCCGGCTATCGAAAATGCAATGTTCCAATTGCAGATATATACAACGCCATCCACCTGGAGCTCAGTGCATACCTTCGCTAAGCACTATGCACTGATGTTCATGCTAGGCGACATTCGCATTCGGCAGAACTATCCTTAATGGGCTTCTATCTTAGACGCTGTGAGCTCTGGCTCTCCTACCGCCCTTTGGGGATTATCAGCGGTACTCTCCACTAGTGTGAATGAGTGGTGGAGACTTATGTCCAGGAAGATAGGAAAATTACGTACCTACCGTAATTCTTGATCTTCTGGACGAGTCTCCACCACTCATTCACACCACCTCCATCCCCGAGCTCACCGCTATTGGTCTTCACTCCCTCAAATCTTTAGGCCGCGGAGGACTTCTTTGCTGACCCTTCTTACACGGGTCATACGGACTATCTTATGTCCGTTTTTTAATGTTGATTTTACTCTTCGTTAGTTGCGCTGCACCTCCTTGGTAAAAAGGTACTGGAGGCGTGTTGGAGGTCGTCTCCGAGATGGTCATTACCGCTGAACATGCTCGGCGCTGCCTCTCATGGCGCCTGCTCTCACAGCCGACCTCCAGCAAAAAGTTGCTTCGATGGGTCTTAGTGCCTCCAGCTAATCACTAGTGTGAATGAGTGGTGGAGACTCGTCCAAGAAGATCAAGAATTAGGTAAGTACGTGATTTTCCTTTCTCATCAGAAGCCCCATCGAAAGTACCTCAGATTCGAACTGCCCTCAGGCCATTACCAGTTCAGAGCAATGCCCTTCGGCCTCACCTCGGCCCCAAGGGTGTTCACAAAATGCCTGGCAGTAGCAGTTGCTCACTTAAGAAGGCAAAAGATTGCTATCTTTCCTTATCTGGACGACTGGCTCATTGTAGGCCAGTCTCCAGACCAGGTCAAACTACACCTATAAGTAACTCAGCAACTGCTTACATCTCTAGGTTTCCTTCTCAATCTCCAAAGTCAGTTCTGGAGCCTGTCCAGCTTCTCACCTTAATAGGCAGAGAACTGAACACAAAAGAAGCCAAAGCCTTCCTCCCTCTGGAAAGAGCAAGGACTTTGGTCTCTCTGGCCTCTTCTTTCACCCTGCAGGTCTCTCGACCAGCAAGGCATTTTCTACAGCTCCTGGGGCACATGGCTGCTTCTACAGCAGTAGTGCAGGGAGCAAGATTTCAGATGAGGGACATCCAGTTCCATTTGAGAGCCTTTTGGTCTCAAAGGACAGAACCTCTAACCAAATTGACCCCAGTGCCTCGAACCCTGATCTAGGCCCCTTCAGTGGTGGCAGGACCAGAGCAATCTGAGAGGGGGTTCCTTCACCCCAGTCTCACTCCTTGACCCTTACTACAGATGCATCCCTCTTGGGGTGGGAGCTCACATGGGCGACCTTACTGCCCAGGGGTTGTGGTCCCTCAGGAATCTCTGCTCCACATCAATTTGTTGGAACTCAGAGCAGTTTTTCTAGCACTCCAGGTTTTTTCCACATCTGTTCAGAACAAGGTTGTTCAGGTCAGAACAGACAATACCACTACAATGTGGTACATCAAAGCAAGGGGCACTTGGTCTACGCCTTATGCATCAAGCAATGAAGTTGTGGTCTCTGGCTTATTCTCTGAACGCTGCCTCACGGCAGTTCACCCTCCCAAGCAAGGACAATGTCCCAGCGGATGCTCTCAGCAGGATTTCCAGGGCCATCACGAATGGGCACTGGATCCCCTAGTACTGGAGGTAGTATTTGCCAGATGGGGCACCCCGCAGATAGATCTCTTTGCAGTCCCAGACAATCACCAACTTCCCCTTTTTTGCTGCAGGCCCCCAGTGTTGGGCTCAGTCCCTCTAGATGCCTTCCTACTCAGTTGGGAATGGAAGTTTCTCTATGCTTTTCCCCACTTCCTGCTTCTCTTCAAGGTGCTAGTCAAAAGCAGATCTCAACCCTGCAAGATGATCCTGATTGCTCCAGATTGGCCAGGCAGCCCTGGTACCCACTCCTCATGTCCTTAGCAGTCCACCTTCCCCTGTGTCTTCCCAGGAATCACAACCTGTTAACCTGTGCCCAGGGGAGAGTTTGGTATCCGAACCTCAAATCTCTCAATCTCAAGGCATGGCTCTTGAAGAGTTAGAGTTTGCTGACCTACACCTTTCCCAAGGTGTATTGGATATCTTGAAGGCCTCTAGGAAGCCTTCCACCAGGGCTACTTATAATTCAAAATGGAAAGATTTTCCATATGGTGTGCTGGTAAGCATATTTCCCAGAATCTGCTGACGTGCCCCGATCCTGGATTATTTGGTGCATTGAATTCTTGGGGCTGAGACCAGCTACCCTAAAAGTGCACTTGGCAGCCGTGTCTGTCTTCTTATCAGCAGGTAAGCCTTCTTTTCAGCTCACCCTGTGTTCTCCAAGTTTTTAAAGGGTTGCTTCACACCAGCCCTCCATTCAGGGACCCTGCCCTTCTTGGGATCTTAATATTTGCATTGCCCAGCTTATGCAACCCCTTTTGAGCCATTGTCTTCAGCAGAGCTTAAGTACTTGACTTGGAAAACTGTGTTTCTGGTAGCCATCACCTCTGCCAGCG
Source organism: Neoceratodus forsteri (assembly GCA_016271365.2). NCBI lineage: Eukaryota > Metazoa > Chordata > Ceratodontiformes > Ceratodontidae > Neoceratodus > Neoceratodus forsteri. The sequence continues at coordinate 211,414,663 of CM028129.1, read as the reverse complement.
CATAAGTGAGTTGCAAGCATTGTCAATGGAGCCTGATTTTATCTCCTTTCACAGAGATAAGGTGGTCCTCAGGACTAACAGAAAGTTTTGCCTATGGTGGTTTCAAGACTTCCACCTTAATCAATCCATGTCTCTTCCTGTGTACTTCACTGACCATTCCTCCTCTGGCGAGAGGAGATTGCACAGTTTAGATGTCAAAAGAGCCCTTAGTTACTATACAGAACGTACCAAGGGTCAAAGGTTTGAATCCCTCCAATTGTTCCTCACTTATGGTGAGGTTGGTAAAGGTAAACCTGCCACTAAAAGATCCATTGCCAGGTGGATTGTCTCTTGTATCCAATTTTGCTATGAAAAACTGGGTAGGATTCCTCCCTCAGGCCTGAGGGCTCACTCTACCAGAGGTACAACTGCGTCTCTGGCTGCCGCTAGGGACATCCCTATCCTAGAGATATGTCAAGCAGCTACCTGGAAAACAGTTCACACTTTTACTAAGCATTACTCCCTGGATATCCAGGCTAGGAGTGATGCTCGATTTGGCACAGCTGTGCTTCAGAGCCTATTTCTAAGTAGGTTCTGTCCCTCCTCCATGGAGGTACTGCTGTGTATCTACAGTATGTCATAATATAGCAAGACTTCATGTTGTTTGAAGAAAAATTACTCACCTTAGTAATGTTGTTTCTTCTAATGGAGTCTTGCTATATTATGACCTCCCCTCAGCCTGCCGCCTCAGAACCTCTATTTTTGGGATGTGGGTGGGCAGTGCAGTGTTGGCACTTCATAGATGCCCACTTTATTTTCACCCTTTCTTAGGGTGCTTAGGTGTTATGCTTTATTTTTCTTTCTTGAATCCCTGACTTGAGTCTTTGTTTTGGGATCAAGAACAAAATGTGTTTTGTAGTTAGTAGCCAGTGGGCTAGTGTAGGTTACGGCTTCCACACAGAACCTTAGTGAGTTTTTGCTCGTAAAGATCTGACAGTTTAAGTTTGAGCTTCAACAGACAGAGTGTTCAACCGAGCTAGCGCTCAAGGTTCCATGCCCTGCATGGAAAGTTAACTCTTTCACCTCCGGAGCAGTTCTAACCTGGGGTTATACTGCATATGTCATAATATAGCAAGACTCCATTAGAAGAAACAACATTACTAAGGTGAGTAATTTTTTCTTTAAACCCTGCTAGAACAAACTACTCACTGTGTGACCCCAGTCATGTCACATACTCAACCTCCCAGTGCCCTTGTCTACCCAGCTTGAAAACTGGGTAGAAGCAGGACCCCACTGGAAATGCAGTGTTGCATCTCAGTTGGACTTCTTGGGTAAATACATTTAAAATGGATGCATGCAGGAGGTCTACTTTTCAATTAATTCACCCTACTCCAGTAACTCAGCATAACAATTTTTCTACAAAACCTGCTAGCCAACATTTAGGTATTGACCAAATGATGCTTTTATCTTTGGTACAATAGAGCCTGCTGCTGATGTGCAACCATTCCACACAGCTGCTTAAGCCGTTGTCTCCAACATGCCTCCCCAACTTTCCAGAGGTTCCCAAAGCCTAGTGATTGATTTACAGTACCAGGATCACACTGGAGCAACACAAGCCTCAGTTGCTTGGGTTCAAATGCTACCGCTTAAAGGAAGTTTAAGTGTATCTTCTCAGGCACTGTCCTGCAGCAGACAGAACCCTGTGGTGCTATAACTGATTTCCACACTAAAGAAACACCTGTAGACAATACGGTATGTGGTATCTCTATATGGATTCATAAAATAAACAGATGTATTTTATACAGTTATTAAAGGACGTCTATAGGATGGGACAGGCAACCTACAAAATGCATCAGTGAATGGTGTTGCTTTCATAGCTGTATTTATAGACAATATATTCCGATCCTGATGCATTACAGTAAGTACTGTATATTGCCAAAAGTGCCTGGACTGTATAGAGGCTGAAAATATTGACAACGAAGTACATGGTGATCTTCGCGTTTCAAAGATAGTAACGCTTGTACATGTAGGTTTGATCACAGAATAAATAGCATGTGATTTCTAACGCATATGCAGTACATGTTGCAAACAGTTTTATTTGGTGCATTTCTGTATATTTTTTAAGGTGTCTTCGACAAACATAATTACATTTAACGGGCACAGTATATGTTGTAGGACACTAAAGAAAGTATAAATGTATATATGTAAAATAGGCAACCCGCTTTTGCAATTTATTTTCAGTTTAAACAAAGAAGTGAAATCATCCCATTTAAAGTTTTTATTTCTTTGTACCGAGATATGCATTTTGGAAATCAGGTGACAGACACCGGCTAGTCCTCTCTTACAGGGTGGATGAAGAGGTGCTGTTCTGGAGCTCTCCAACGTTGCAGAACACAAACTCGTTCTAGTCTGGGTTGAATGTCTTGATTTGCTTACTTCTGAGCTCAGTGGTTGAAGTTTATGAGGTTCATCGGTTTTGCAAAATCATTACTGTAAAAGCAAGGTGTCATAAAATAACCTTTATGGCTAAAGAGACCAATGCAGCCTCCTTATAGTGTGGGAAGTTTCAGTTTTGGAGGTGGTTCTAGACTGGTTTGGATTGTTATACTGTTAGGTGATTTGGGGACAGGAAAAGAGCAAAAGTGAGAGCCTGTTATCTTAATTTATTGGTTATTGAGATTGTTAGGCTGAATTGGTTTTGGCACCTTCTGGGATATCAGAAAATGCTGAGCTCACTGTATGAACTTCTGGTCCCTTACACTATAGACAATCACATTTCAACAGCTGTTTGTGGTCAGAATCCAGAATGAAAAAAAGGAAAAATTGCACCACTGGTAACCCAGGACATTACCCACCATGAACACTGCAATGGGAGTGAAGGACACAGTGAAGGTGAAAGTCAGTGTGCCAATGGTTTTGGCAGCTTTGATATCTGAAAATGATGGTCTGGTGATCTTAACCTGATTCTCAGCTATCGCCAGCATTTTTCGTCTATTCAAGGACTGTCTTATGGTGGTCAATGACTAGATGTTGATCAACACCATCCCCAAGAAGAGTGAAGTCGAAGCTGGAAAAGTATCAGGATATTCCAGCTGCTGGGCAGGAGAGGGCCAACAAAATAATTTACTGAGCTTTACATTTACTGTGCAGCTAGGGCAGAGAGAGCAGGGCACAGCAGGGGCGGGAGGAGCGGAAGGAAGAAGCTGGGTGGAGCAGGGGTGGGGTGGGAGCAGGAGGAGCGGGGAAGGTAGAAGCTGGGTGCAGCAGGGCTGGGTGGGGAGGAGCAGGGCAGAAGCTGGAGATGATGCAGGAAAGAGTGCAGTGCTCCGTCGGTAGGGACAACATGGGCGGACTGTTTCATGGTGGAAGAAGCCACTGTGACAAAATCTAGCATGTTGTGAGGACAGAAATAATGTCCCCTTTCTCAGTGATCATTAAAGTGCTGCAGGGCTCCGCCCCTGCAGCACTAATAACTCTCAGCTAGAACCTTCAAATCATTCAGCCTGACAGAGTTCTCCAAGATCTCCTAGCAGCTAGTTAGAGTTCCACCCTTTCAGCCCTCGACCGGAAGAGGCCTTGGAGTACTTCTTCCCACTTTCACAGCCATTTGTGACAAACATGCACCAGTCAGGCAGTCCAGAGTGGGCCACCACCTCCCTGGATTACCTATGATATAACAGAACTCTTCAAACAAAGAGGTACAGCTTAAGCGAACAAATGAATGGCTAACCTTGGACAGGCAAGCCTGCACTGGCCTCCAGAATCACTGCACCAAGATCAAAATAACAAGACTGGGCTGAATATTTTCAAGATCAAACTCTTGTGTAGTGCCCTGGATCCATCCAAATTCTGGTAAATGAAGCTGTCTGCTTAACCCCTCCCACTCCTCCAGTGTGGCGCAGACTGTCCCCAGCTCTTCCATAACTGGAGATACCTTAAACTAATATCTCACCGAAGGTCCTAGGGCTCTGATCCCTAACCCTACCACCCCACAACCCAAATTCCCTACAACTAACAACTTACACCTTCACTCAGTCTCAGCTGATGACATCTGCAAAGAGTTATCAATGCTAAATGCATCATCCAGTTGTAGGTCTGATGGCATCCCACCCAAATTCCTAAAAATTGGCATTCCTGCAATAGCTGCTGCTAATGCTGACATCTACAACAGGTTCCTTTGCACTGGTCCTTTCCCTCGAAGCTGAAAGCATTCACTGGTAGTCCCGATACACAAAAAAGGCCCCACTGATGCACCCACCAGTTATTGATCAATATCATTTCTACCCATCCTCTCCAAAGTTCTCAAGATTTTTGTTAGCAGGTGGCTATCTATGTACTACTCCCACACTGGCTTCCTAACGCCTTATCAATCTAGCTTCTGATCCAATCACTCTAACTCCACCTCCCTCTTCAGACTCATCGGTCACGTCTACACAAGCATAGACAAGAGCTTGGGCACTTGGGCCATATTTATTGACCTAGCCAAGGCCTTTGACACCATGGACCACCACTGGCTCTTGCACAAATTAGCAGCCTCGGGTATCTCCCCTATAGCTGTTGCCTGGTTTTCAGTCCTACTTGTCTAACTGCACCCAATCTTTTAAGTTTGGCAGGAACTCCTCCCCCACTCTCTCGGTCTCCCTCAGGGTCCCTCAGGGCTCAGTTTTGGGACTACTGCTCTTTACAACCTTTATCAATGACCTCCCCTTGTCCCTCTCATCATGCAGCACCCCCATGTATGCGGACAACACCATCATCTATACATAAGGTCCTTCTATTCTCTCCATTGAGAGCTTCCTCCAATAGATCTTCCATGCAGTCCAGAAATGGTTCCTGGACAACTGGCTTGTCATGAACCAAATGAAAACTGCGTCCATGCTGTTAAGTTTGAGGCAGTAGCTTAACTCTACCCCCCACCTGACCTTTCACCCTTCAGAGCCGGTGTGTAGACTTTGTCTTCACTTACAAATACCTCGACCTCCACCTGGACCAGCACCTTGAATTCTCTAGGCATATATTGCAGGTTGTAGCCAAGTCCTGTACCAAATTCTGCTCCCTTTGTAGAGTAAAGAGCTGCCTCCAACTAAACATCAGGAAATGTGTAGTAGAACAATCAGTCCTCCCTCTTTTGGACAACGGGGATGTAGTCTACTCTGGAGCCAACCCCTACACCCTAGGAGGAGTATGGCCGCCGTGCTGGGTAGGCTTTAAGCAGCAGGAGAGATAGCTGCAGGATTTCTTTTTTGTCCCTTGTTAACTTTGCTTTAAAACAGCGTGAATCGGGAAACGGAGAATCGTTTTAAACTGGGGAACGAGAGTCATTTAAATCGTTCTTAAATTTCACTGTATAACTAATAAGGAAACAGAGAATTGTTTGAATTGGGAGACGGAGACGGAGACTGAGATTGAGACGGAGAATCATCTTAATTCCTAAATTTCACTGTCAGTGAAGTAAGACCAGAGACATAATCAATAAGAAATTTTTACCTTGCTGGTTGGGTTGTGAGGCTTGGAGTTGAATCAGTGCTTGGACTGTGCCGAGTTTCAGAGTGGGATGTTGATGGGGAGAATGGAGCTGATGGTGTGGAACTGAAGGAAGAGGGTTCTCGTGCTGCAGGGACTTTTAACTAAGTGGAGATTGAATTGTCGTACTCTGGTTCTGCAAAGGAGTCAGTTGGAATCGGACAGTTGTTTGGTCAGACGGCAAGTTGTCATTTCCTCCTGGGAGTCTTTTCTCGGCCCTGGCCCGACTCAGTGGTGTGCTGCAGGCTTGCTGCCGTAGGGTGGTCGGTTCTGTGGGTGCTTCTGCCGTCAGGCAGTAGCTGGTGGGCTGCCGTTTGGCTGAGCAGGTCTGGGGAAGGGTTCTGGAGCTGGGTTGAGGCTGGGAGAGGTCGTGGAAATAAATCCGACCGACTCTGGCTGGAGTGAAGATTATGGATCTATGAGGGAATGTGGAACCTGCAGGTCTGACATGTGAATCTGTATATAGGAACAATAGCAAGTTTGTCTGTTTCATTTGAATCTACAATTAGTAAATAATAAGTTGCATTAGAGTTTCCTTTTTAGAACTTCGTTGGGATACATGACTGTTTTGGTTCTCCGTGGAAGTGAGAGCCCATGGGAAGGACCAATTTACATTTATGACTCCTGAGATGTGAACTTTTCTGATATGACAAAGCTGCTGGATTGATTAAGATTATTAAGTGATTTTGTTGATTGAATATTTTAATTTTATAATTTAGTTATTTTAGTTTAGTTTTATGTTAGTTTAAACAAGTATTAAGTTTGAAAATGTATTTTATTCTCCCCTCTGTGTGAGAGACAGTGGGTGGGATTGGTAAATAATTTGCCTCTCTTCTCCACTACTTTGTGAGAGGAAGTGGTGGAGTTTTCATCAAAAGAGTGTTTTTTTGTGTTTTGTTTGTCTTATTATTTATTTTCTGTTTTTGGTAAAGTTGATTAGGGGCGATTATTAAAGTGTTATTTTTAGTGGTATTAATAGGTTTTAATGTGTTGGGTTGGTGAAAGCACAGTCAGGCCATACTCCCCTCAAGACTAAAGGATCTCCGACCTTTTGAATGTCCCGCACTCCCTTTAGAAGTGTATAGGAAATGCCGAATACTTGGCATTTTGAGACGTAGGAGTGGTGGGAATAGGAGATCCTGGAACTCCTGGGGGGATGGGAAAGGTGGGTGGATAGGAACAGTTAGAACCAGGAGGCGCCCTGGGGCGAAATGGATGCAGGAGCGTGGTCCATCGTATCTTGCATCCATACCCAAGGGCACTGACTTGATCAGGCAGGAAGCTGAGTCATCCTTGGAGTCTCGTCCCTTTCAGGCGGTGTTAAGCAATGCTAGGTCTATTAAAACAAGACTGCTTTAGTAGCAGATCTTGTTGCTTCTGTGGACTTAGCTTGCATCACCGAGACCTGGTTTGATGAAAATGCGGGCCCCATTTTGGGATCTGCGGTTCCGGATGGGTTCTCGGTGATTCACCGCCCGAGAGTGGACCGTAGGGGCGGGGGAGTTGCAGTCTGTTTTAGACAGGAACTGGACCTCAGGGAGGAGCCGGTTGGATATACCAACTCCTTTGAATGTATTGTGGGTACAGGTGCAGGATTCAGGATACTCCTCATTTATCGTCCACTAGGTGATGGGAGAGAATTCCTGAGGGAGGTGGCGGATTTCATCGCCGAGAGGGTTTTGGAATTCCCCTGATGGATAATTCTGGGGGATTTCAATGCCTGGGTCGACGATGAACTTGTGCTTTTTGGACAAAACCTCCTCCAATTGACTGATTCATTGGGCCTGACAGGGGTTATTACCACTGCAGCCCACCAGGGGGGACATTCATTGGACCTGATATTCCATCTGGGGATGGAAATCTCCGATGTGGAGGTGGAGCCCATCGGTTGGTCTGACCATCATGCCCTGAGGTTCAGTTTCATGGCCCACTGAAAGAGGCCTGCCCCTAAGGAGATAATACAGTTCCGTCCTTTGAGAGGAGTTACCTCAGAAGGCCTAATGACGGAGCTGGACTTCTCAGGTTTTCCAATGGATAGCATGGATCCAGGGTCTTTAGTGCTGGCCTATAATAGGGCAGTTGTGGGGGCCCTGGATGTCATTGCTCCTTTCCGTGTTCGCCCCTGTACTTCTCACCCCGAGTCCCCGTGGTTTACCGCGGAGATCCGTGGGTTGAAGAGACAGGGCCAAGATTGGAGAGATGCTGGGAAGACTCACCTGGAAGTTGACAGGCTTAGACTGCTAGATCATTTAAAATCTACCAGTTAGCAATCTCCATAAGAGGCAGAGTTCCTGTCCAGGGAGATTGCTACAGCAAGGAATAGACCGGCCCAGCTCTTCCGGACTGTGGACAGACTGTGCAATCCAGTCTGTCTTCATGCCGGTCGAGCATTATCACAGTTACAGTGTGAGGAGTTTGCGACGTTCTTTGCTGATAAGGTGTCTGCTATCAGAGATGAGATCAGCCAGGGCCTCCCCATTGGGTCTTGCAGTGACCAATCGAGGGACACAAGTACCCATTTGACCTGGTCCACGTTCAGTCAACCGGTAGTTATGGATATAGTGAGAATCATCCAGACTCTGCGCCCAACTTTCTGTGGGCTGGATCCGGGCCCTACACGCCTACTTGTGGGGTGTGTAGAGGTTATCGGCCCAATCCTTACTGAGATAGTAGTGGCATCATTGGAGAGAGGGATCTTTCCTGATCCTTTGAAGGAGGCAATAGTACGTCCCCTTCTGAAAAAGCCCTCCCTTGATCCCGACTGCCCAGGAAACTACAGACCAATCTCGAATCTTCCTTTTTTGGGGAAGATTATTGAGAAGGTGGTCGCTTTGCAGCTGGAAGATTATTTAAACATCCACAATATCTATGACCCTCTCCAGTCTGGCTTCAGGAAACAGCACAGTACTGAGACGGCTCTTGTTCGGTTATTGAATGATCTCCTGATGGCAAGAGATCGGAGAACTCGTTCTGTCTTAGTTCTCCTTGATCTTTCAGCTGCATTTGACACTGTGGATCATGGGGTGCTGCTTGAACGCCTGTGGTCTCTCTGTGGACTAAGGGGGGTGGTCCACAGTTGGTTTAAATCTTTTCTGCAGGGTAGGACTCAGAGAGTAGTGTCGAGGATTTATTCCTCGACCTCTCGCTGTCTACACTGTAGAGTGCCACAGGGTTCAGTGTTGTCCCCCATGTTATTTGCGGTGTATATGCTTCCATTAGGGGACATCATAAGACATTTTGGTTTGAGTTTCCATTGCTATACCGATGATTCTCAACTCTGTATGTCTTTTGTGCCCGAGCAGGAGTCTGAGTCAAGTACATTGTTTAACAACTGCCTCCAGGAGATACAGAACTGGATGAGTGCTAATTGGCTGAGGTTGAACCCGGGGAAAACAGAGGTATTGGTGGTGGAACCGGGTAAGGATATCAAGTCCATGGGCGGAAAACTCTCAGGTTTATTTCTGGGAGGAACCCTTCATGGCATCTGGTCAGGTGCGAACCTTGGTGTTATATTTGACGAGGCTTGACCCTGAGGGCACAGGTGTCAGCCATAGTCAAATCATCCTTTTTCATCTAAGGAATATAGCACGGTGAAACACTTGATTCCATCAGAGGATCTTCCTACCTGGTCCACGCCTTTGTGTCCAATCGCCTTGATTATTGCAACGCCTCATTCCAGGGCTGCCGGAGTGGATATCCGCCGCCAGCTGGTGCAAAATGCGGCAGCTAGGTTGTTGACTGGAAGCCCGAGGTCCAACCATATAACACCTGTGCTTCGTGGAATTGCACTGGCTGCCTGTACAGTGGCGGATCACTTTCAAGGTCATGTTGATGACCCATAAAGCTCTCACACGGTTTGGGACCTCGCTACCTGAAAGAACTCCTGACTTCTTACTGTCCCTCCCGCCCCTCCGATCCTCTGGTGAGGATTGTTGGAGATTCCTCAGGGTAACCTTAAAAGCATCTGGTGGAAGAACATTTGCATTTATGGCCCCTACCTGTGGAATTTCTACCTTGCCAGATACGCAATTGCCTGACTGTGGAGAGCTTTAAAAAAGCTTTAAAGACCTTCCTTTTTAACCAAGCATTTTTTTAGTGATTTAAATTATATTGGATTGTTTTTTGAATTTGATGTTGTTTATAGTTGTGGTTTCGATTTGTATGACTGATATTGTAAAGGCGCCCTGAGCTTTGGAAGGGCGCCTTAAAGAAATAAATATTTGCTTACTTACTTAGTCAAAATTATCATGTTCAGTGCACTATGGAGATTTATAATGGCCTGCTCCTGCCCCCACACTATAATAATGTACAATGAGCTAGGCTGGTCCCTTCACATTGTGAGGCAATCCACACATACAACTTTGTGGGTGCTAAGTACTGGATAGGCAAATTACTGAGATATCTATCTGATCTTATCTTTCCTTCAGTGAACCCAACTTATTCACTCAGATCAAAGATGGTAGGCTGCTGTCTCCAAATACACATTGTAACACAGCCTAGGGCAAGCCTCCATCAGGTACTGGCTCCTAACACCTGGAACGGCTTCCTTGTCAATGTCACCTACCACTCGCCAAAAGGTTTATCATGTCCCACTATAGATCTCCATGACCTGCCCTCACTGCCCAAAACATTACCTGGGCCCTCCCAAATCTCTGATGTCCTCTGAGCCCTATAAAGGTACCATGGACTCTGCAACTCCTCTTGACTGGGTGCCTGAAAGGAATACTGTATTGCAAATTACTACATGAGCCTTACAGGAGGGTTACCAAAGATGATTATGTCTTCCCAAATCAGTGTTACTGTATCATGTTTCCTCTCTGAAGGAATGCAGAGGGTCTGTGTTTGCAATTGCAGCTACTGGCACCATGTATAATGGCTTACTTGTATCTTTGTACTATGTTAATTAATGTTTTCTGTAATGATATCCTTGATCTCCCAATGCCACCCCTCCTCCGAGGTCACAACTAGAAACAAGCTTTGGACTTTGTATGCTTTCCTGGTAAAATATATTTTAAATAATAAAAGTTTATAGAAATAGTTAGGATGTCTCGTATGAAAATAAAGAGGGCCCACATGCATGCTTAGGCCAAGAGACTTTAGGGTGACCCAATTATGACCAGTTCTGGTGCCTAGGCATGCATGTGGAAACATTCATTTCCACAGTGTATTATATTGTTATTTATTTATTTGGAATACAACTTTGAGCACATGTGTCTTTACAGAGATTCCATGTCAGGTACAAGGAATACAGCTACATTAATGATTAGATTGCAAGACTAAGCAGCTCCAAAGGAGCATTGTCTCAACAGTACAGGTGATTATCTGCAAGTTCACATTGAAGCATTATCAAGAACAGTATAAGCATATAAGCACAAGTTCACATTACTGCAGATAATAAAAGTGTTAACTGCAGTATAAAACTATATCAGTTATAACTATTGCATTTGGATACTAGAGTGAGAACCTTCTTCAGTTCTGTCTCTTAAAGTGGGCTATTTTGGGGAGACCCATCAGGGATTCCAGAAGGTCGTTTAACCACTGGAGAGCTCTGACTGCAAAGGATCACATGGCCTGGCTTTTTCTTTGCAGGCTTATTGACAGGACATTTCTAGACATATTCCTAGTAGAGTACTGGTTGATTACTGGACGTAGGTTTTGCACAGTGGGTGGGGTAAGGCCCAGCAGAGCTTGTTTTCTGAGTAGGCAGGTCAGATACTTTATTCTGTCATGGAGGGGAAACCAATTGGTTTGTGAATATAGGGTGCAGCTGTGGATGAGCCTGCCCACCCCAAGTGTAAAGTGACACACCTTGTTTAATACCAGCCTGACTCTGTTGAGAACAGAGTCAGTGGCTGCAACATATATAGGGAAGCCATAGTCCAGAAGCATAAGGACTGTGCTGGATACCATGAGGTGTCTGGCTTCTGGAGTAAGGTTCATTTGTTGCCTGTATAGGGCTTCTAGTTTTTTGTTGGCAATTCTGACAATGTTATCCACATGTGGTGCAAAGGAGATGGTACTGTCAAGGGTGACCCCATGGCATTTAAATGTGTCTTCCTGTTCCAGTGTTGAACCAGCCGCATTATGGATGGCAAGGGGGGGACCTTTGTTTTATGTAAGGACCAGAGAATAGCATGGTCTTGTTTTTTTTTTTTGTAGCTTAAGACTAGTTTATTTTGTTTGAACCATTCCTTCAGGGACTCAAATCTACTCTGCTGGTCATGGGGAGGTATCTCATGGCGTGTACTACTAGTAAAGACGACAGCATCATCCACACAGAGAACCACCTTAGAAGAGGGGCAAGCTTCAGGGAGGTTATTTATGAATAGACTGAAAAGGAGAGGGCCAAGTGTAGAGCCTTGCGGCACCCCTACTGAGACACTTTTAACATCTGATGATGCACCATTAATCTTTACTCGTGTATAGTCTGAGAGGTAGCTATGGAACCAGGTCACCATGTCTGAGGAAAGGCCTAGTGTGTGGAGCTCATTGAGTAGCAGTGAGTGATTTACCAGATCAAATGCTTTTGTCAGGTCAATGTAGATGGCATCCACCAGGTGGCCACCATGCAGGGCTTCGTGCAGGAAACTGGCGTACTCAGTGTGGGCTGTGCTAGTGCTATGAAGCTTCCTGAAACCGTGTTGTTGTTTACACTGCATATTATACTTGTCAAGACAGGCGACAAGTTGATCTGATATAATTCTTTCTAGGGCCTTGGATAGTGGGGAGAGGACTGATATAGGTCTGTAGTTAGCAACGTTAGAGTGATTGCCACTTTTGTGCACTGGGGTGACTAGAGCGGTTTTCTAAATATCTGGGAACTGGGAGTATTGCAGGGAGAAGTTAAATATTTAGAGGGGGTGCAAGTTCATCCAATGACAAAGCCACCAGCTTCATTTCAGTCTCATCACTCCCCACCCTGGTTTTGCCCAGTACCCATTTTACATATTTGAGGGTGTCTGCAGTGGTGATGAGTTTAAAATAGAATTTTGGGTTTCTAGGGTCTTGGTCAGGGCTATTGGTTGGCTCATTACCACACTTACCAGAGGAACCAAACTCCTTGTTGGGGTGGCAGAGCTAAGGTCAGTAAAGGCATTATTAAATATATTGACTATCTTGTCAAGGGCAAGGGTGACGTTCCCATTAAAACTGAGCATCATGGGCTGTGTTTTGTCATCTTTACCCGAAGTTCCTTTATGTTGTTCCAGAATTTTTTGTCATTTCTCCAATTAAATTCTTGCTGTTCTTTATAGTATGACTCTTTAGCCTGTCTTATTTCCTTCATAGACTTATTTTGGGCTGCCTTGTACTTTTGTAGGTCACTTGGTGAGCCGGATTCTCTTGCTCATTGCCACAGATTGTCCCCGGCGTGCTTCTGAGCCAGAAGTGTAGGTGTGACCCACTGTGCTGTGGTTCCTCAAATCTTGCGCTTTTTGGGGATGGGCAATTTGTCGCAGATGGCAGAACATGTACTTATAACAAAGTCCAGGGCCATGTCAGTATCGGGATGGAATCCAGATAGCTCCAATCTATCTGGGCCAGGTGTGCTTTGAAATCAGCAATAATCCTTTATGAAGGATCCTGCTGTTCATAGTTTTAAGGGGGGAGCTTGGGGAGTTTAGCAGACCAGGTACAGTATACTGGGAAGTGGTCACTGATGGAATCCAGAAGGACTGAGACCTCAGTTAGCCTTTCGGATGGGTGGTGAGTATCAGTCAGTAAGTGCTCTGGTGCCAATTTTCTAGTTGGTTCTGGTGCAGCCTTTTTCTGCTTGTGTGAGTGTGAAGCTGGCCACAAGATCCTTGTGGGTGGTATTGGATTGGCTTCCTAGTTTATATTAAAGTGGCTATGGATTCCCCGTTATGACTAGCTTGTTTGAAGTATCTAGCAAATGCTTCGATACCTACCTGTTATTTGCCTGGGAGTATGTAAACTGTCATTAGGACAAGGGATTTAAGTCCCCTTCCTAGCAGAATTATTACAGCCAGGCATTCATAATCACTCGTGGGATTATCAAGGATAAGTTTATGGCTTGTAGGTCAGCCTTTAGGTACAATAGGCACCCCCGTTTTCCTTGTGGTCTTGGCTGAAGAGGTTATAGCCACCCAGTGTGATGGCAGTGATTGGGATTTTGGGAGAGAGCCACGTTTCTGTCAGTGAAATTATATCCAGTTGAACAAGTGCCACCCAGGCTTCAAATTGTACAAATTTTGGTAGTAGGCTGCCAGTGTTAAGGAGAAATCAACAGATTCCTCCATAGGAGTTTTGCCAAGTCCCTTGCTATGAGGTGGTTCAGGTGTCATTGAGGCACGGATCAGGAAGCATAGGAAGACCAAGAGCAGTTGTAAAATTCACAAGTAGCATTTATTATCAGTAACAGTAAAATAAAAAAATTAAAATTGTTCAGTAGAACTATTTACAAAGGCAGTACAAACAGAGAAAATAAAGTCCTTCATCTGAGGGTTTCTTTTCAATTCCATGTCTCAATCTCAGTCTTTTACTGTCCCTAGCAAAAGCATTGCAGTTTTTTTTATGAGTCTTTGCCCGGGAACTCATTAAGAGACATTCTGTTTTTCACAAAAATGTTCTTGTCAGTTTCTTTGCAGGTGTAACAAATAGAACAATGTCCCAAGCTTGCCCCCCTGCTGACAGCTCTGCAAAAGTATGTGCTGCATGGCAGGTTTAACCCTTGAGTTCCAAAAAGCTTTTTCCAATAATTTCAACAATATACATTCATATATATATATATATATATATATATATATACACACACACATACACACACACACACACACATTTCACACCAAAGGATCCCAGTATCACTTACAGAGTCACATACATTTTTATAACTGCAGATATGCAAGGGGAAGAAAAGACAGAAACAGCAAGTAAAGGCAGAGACATAGTGAAAGGCAGAGGACTGCGAGACCATCGGGGTGATCAGTTCCTAGGTCTCACGAGAACATTTGGTTGCAACCTGACAGACAAGAGACAGAAGAAAAGAGGATAGTACAGGTCTTTGCATTTAACTCTTTGTGCATAACAAATGAGACAGGGCCATATTCAACCCTGTCACACCAGGTTAGGGTTGATATTACCAGACAGGAGGAGGACGAGTAGGAGTTTGTTTAGGTCCCTCAGTGTAGGGAGTTGTCTTAGGGATTTCTTAGTATGTGGGTGGTTTTTAATATGGATCCAGTGTCCAAGAGTGACATAGGGAGCGGTAAGGCACCAATTAAAGAACCATGGTTAACACGATGTAGAAAGGAGTGATGCATAAGATGAGGGCCCAGGCTGTTAGCAGGTAGACCAGGGCCACCTGTTTCCTATGGGCACAGTTTTAAATATGAGAGGTTACCTGTTCCAATACATTGCCAGATATCCCTCTTGTGACCCAGCCAGTGACAGTACCAAGAGAATTACTGTGATAAACATAAATTTGGCATGGTGGGGGAGCTGACCAGTTAGGTTGAGTCATGTTGCTTCCTGTGACCTTGCAGAGTAGGCAATTAAGTCAGGAAAATAGATGGAAGGATTGTGGGTGGGGCAGGAAGATAAGGTGAGCAGTTCTGTGTGCGGAGATAGGGGGACCTTATAAGGGGAGTTTGTGCAGTTACCAGGTAGATGGGGAGAAGAGAGGAATCAGGCAGCCAGAGGGAGCAAGCAGGAATATATACCAGGGCTACAAAATTTATCAGACAAACCTAGGTAGTGACCACAAAATATGCAACAAGCTAATGTATAAACATATATATTATAGGGGCACGGTTGTGCCCCTATACTTAGGGTTAAGCTGCCTGTTTAATGTTAAACCTCAGATTTTGCACTTTAATAACTTTGCAACTGATCAATGGATTTGCACAAAATATGGCATGCGCTTTCCCGTGGGGTATATCTCTTGACATGGCAAGTTTCGTTCCAGTGGAATGTGCAGATTCTGAGATCCAGATAGTGCAAAAACCTTAAAAGTCACCACTTTTGTAGTTTTTCCTCATTGCCTTGTGCCCAGACAATGTGGAATTTTGGTGTGAATTTTATGGTAGAAATAGCTTGGGTAACAGAACTGCATTTGTTTGGTGAAAAATATTAATCTGTTGCAAAGTTATTCAGTGTTTAAGTTCCTATTATTTTCAATGGGAAGATCACTGTCCAGGATAGAGGAATGGGTTCGAAAAGGATTCTTTTAGGGGCATTTCTTTTTCGCCAGAAAAATCCTTTTGTGGGCCGCCATCTTGTTTCTCTTCTTCACGTAACAAACTGTCATTGTAACCAGAAGGGGAAGGGACTGAGATCAGTTCCAGTATAGTAGCTTCTTCTTGCTGTTTTTACATTGTTTCTTGTGGATTTTACTTGGTAGAAGGTTATTTTTTCTTTCTTACTACTTCTAAGGGGCTAGCAGGGTATTGTTTTGGGGCTGTTGGAATTTTGAAACCTGTCTTGATGGCTATAAGTGGGCTCATTTGTTTGAGGTTTCACTGTGTAGCAGGCTATGTTTGTGGAGGCCTATTTCTTCTGATTTAAAACCTATTTGGTGTGACTTAATCAGGGATGTTTCTTTGAATTGGAGGCCTATATCTTCTAATGTCAAGCCTATTTGACGTGTTGTTGGTGAAGCTGTTTGAATTGGAGACCTTTTTCTTTTGATAGCAAACCTATTTTTGGAGCTTTGAGTAGAATTGTGATTCCTTTTGCTGGCTTCACTAGCTGCAAAGTTTAGTGCATAGTGGAGGAAGGGTGCTAATGGTCTGGCCAGGTCTCACTCAGCTATCTGGAGGCAGAGCTGAATCAGGTTTGTGGTGTCAGTTCTTTTGGCTTCTCAGAAGTAACCAGAAGGGGAAGGGATCAGATCAGTTCCAGTATAGAGCTTCTTCTTGCTGTTTTTACATTGTTTCTTGTGGATTTTACTTGGTAGAAAGTTGTTTCTTTCTTTCTTACTACTTCTAAGGGCTAGCAGGGTATTGTTTTGGGGCTGTTGGAATTTTGAAACCTGTTTTGGTGGCTATAAGTGGGCTCATCTGTTTGAGGTTTCATTGTGTAGCAGGCTGTGTTTGTGGAGGCCTATTTCTTCTGATTTAAAATCTATTTGGTGTGATTTAATTGGGCTGTTTCTTTGAATTGAGACCTGTATTTTCTAATTTCAAGCCTATTTTGATGTGTTGTTGGTGAAGCTATTTGAATTGGAGACCTGTTTTTTTGTAGGTAAAACCTATTTTTGGGGCTAATGAGTAGAATTGTGATTCCTTTTTGCTGGCTTCACTGCTGCAATGTTTAGTGCACAGTGGGGGAAGGGAGGGTGCTAATGGTCTAATCAGGGTCCTCAGCTACCTGATTGTTTCTGGAAGACTAGGGCTGGTCCCACGCTCCCAGCCCCTCACCGCACACCCCACCCACCCCAGTCCGTGATTTCCTTTATATCAGGGGTTCTGACATCACTTCCTCAAACGGGCAAAGGACATGCACCTGTCATAGCAGAAGCAGACATCCAGGAAAGGAACAACAGCAAGTGAAGAGGTGACTCTACTCAGTGGAAGGGAAGTAACTGCAACTCAAGGAGCTTTCATTGTTACTTCTTTTGCATTTGCTATTTGCATTGTGGAAAGGAAGAATAGGAGTTTGAAGAAGGTTGTGCAATAGTTACTTAAAGTCTCTCTTTGGGTGTGGATAGGAAGGATAGGAATGTAATAAGCAGTTGCTCAATCTATCTAAACGGTACAACAAAGGAGGTAAGGGACAGTAAGAAAATAATGTTTGCACTGATGGGGGGAGAGGGGAGACTTGGGGAGTGTTTGGTATCCTTCATCTTGAATGGGGGGGGTCGCTGGGGCAATGACAGCAATGGGTAGGGTGGTAGGCTGCAACAACTGCAGGTCACCAATCTTTCTAAAATTGCCTGGAGAGTGGGGGATGTTTAGTGTGCAACCACATAGAGAAACTTAGATAGGAGATCGAGGTCTGCAGGAGGAACTAAGACAGGCAAGGCAGACTGGGGTGGGTTTGGCTCAATACTGAGGAGGAGGAGGGAGTTGAGGAAGGCGATTTGAGCCAACAGTGGTGAGGAGAGGGTCAGAAAAAGGGAAGGAGAGACAAAGGGCCCAGGCCAGGAAGAATGTTTGCCGGAAACAAGGTTAGGAGACAAAAGACAAATGGAAGGAGGAGATAGGTACTTGTGAGGGAGGAGAAGAAGTGGCAAAAGTCATTGAGTGGAAAGGAGAGAACAGATTACTATGAAGAGAGAGGGAGTGGGCTTTTGTGAAGGGTCTTCAGAAAATAGTTTTGCACTGCTAGAAGGGAAGAAGGAGGACAGAAATGATGCAATGGAAGAGTAATTGATAAATGCCTGAACCAAACCGGAGCAGGGGGAAGTTCTGCTGGGAGAATTGCAACAAGGGCAAAAGAGGGAAATGATGTGCAGGAGGGAGAAGAAGAGGAGCCAGAAATGAGAGATGGAGATGAATGGAAGCAAGCAGGGAGTAAGAGGGGTGGAATCTTAGTGCTGGGGGACTCAATACTAAGAGGAGTCAGGTGGGTTAGCAAGGGGGAGAGGCATAGTCACATTTGGGTGGAAGCCATGCCAGGAATGACAGTGAAAAGGGTGGGACAATCTGTTCTGAAATATGCTAGATGGGGTAGGGACAAGCCTCATTTAGTTATACATCTTGGGACAAACGACCTGGCTGACAAGACAGTAGCTATAGTCCAGAGAAGGTTTGAGGAACTAGGACAATTATGTGAGGGGGGCAGGAAGATCAGTAACTTTTTCAGAGATACTTCCAGTGCCCAAGGCAAGCACAACAAGAAAGCTGAGAACAGAGGAATTTAACGGATGGCTAAGAACCTGGTGTTATGCTAAAGGGTATGGGCTGTTGGGGAGGGGGGAGGGACCTGGGAGGACAGTAGTCTCTATGCCAAGGACAAGCTACACTTGAGTGAGGAGGGAAAATAAGTGTTGAAACAGAGGACGGAGGAGTACATAGAGGAAGTTTGGAATTTAAACTAGGAGCGGGGGGTGGCAAATGGCCAAGAGACATGAAGAGATCACTGGTTGGGAAACCATATGAGCTTACCCCCCGTAACAGTGACAAAGGACAAATGGCAAGTACTGTTGGTGATGCTAGTAAAGGAGGGCAGGATGGGGGTAGAAGGGTGGAAGGTAGTTACCCATAATGCTGGGAGCCTTGGGAGGAAAACTGCAGAGTTACAGGTGCTCATGGCAGAGGGAGAGGTGGACATTGCAGCCATCACAGAAACATGGGCCACCCAATACAATGACTGGGACCTGTCTGTACCAGGGTACAGGTTATTTCATGGGGACAGGGTGACTAGGAAAGGGGGTTGCACTATATGTGAAGGAAGGACTGTAGTGTAAGGGAGGAAGGGGAGGAGGGTAGTATGGAGTCACGTTGGATGCAAATCCAGGATTCAAAGAATAGGATTCTCAGAATGGGAGTGGTGTACATGCTGCCATCTCAGATGGAGGAGTTAGACAGAGAACTAGCGGGACAGATCAGGAGGACCTGCGAGAAGGGTAGTGTGGTGATTGTGGGGGACTTCAGCATGCCAGGAGTGGACTGGAGAACACCAACAACCAGTAACAGAAGGGAGCAGGTACTGCTGGATGCCTTCCAGGACAGCTTCCTGCTGCAAATGGTCAGTGAACCATCCAGGTTAGGGAATACCCTTGACCTTGTGCTGGCAAATGGGGACTTTGTGAGAGAACTTACAGTGGAGGAACCGCTGTCAGGGAGTGACCACCTCTGAGTATGGCTCACATTGGATATGGGCAAGGAAGGAGTGGAATCTGGCACAAGAGTGCTGGACTTCAGGAGGGCTGACTTTGGGAGGATGGAGGAAGTGGTAAAAGGGTACCTGGTCAGAATTCAGTCTAGTATGGACACTAACCAGAGGTGGGAGCTCATAAAGCTGGGGATAGTGGAGGCAACCAAAACCTGCTGCAAGGCCCAGAGCAAGAAGGCTAGGGCTATGAAACCGAGCTGGTTGAGCAAGGAGGTCATGAAAAAGGTAAGGAGGAAAAGAGCTGCCTTTATGAGGTACAAGAAAACAGGGAAGGGGAGGACAGGGAGGAGTACTTGATGGAATCGAAGGAGGTGACAAGGGCGGTAAGGGGAGCCAAGGCATCTACAGAGCTCAGGCTGGCACAAGGCATTAAGAAGGGGAGGAGGACTGACTTTAGGTACATCAGGGAGAAAAGGAGCTGTAAGGACCACATAGTAAGGATTAGGAAGGAGGGGGTTGGGTGGAAGCAGGGTGCACAAGGCAGAAGCACTAAATGATTACTTCTGCTCGGTATTTACTAAGGAGAAGGGGGTGATGCCTAAGGGAGGAGGAACGGCAGAAACGTGGGGAGGGGTGACAGATGGGGAGATCATGGAGGGCAGAGTTCAGGAGGGTTTGAAGGCACTGAGGGTGGACAAGGCACTAGGCCCAGATGGCATCCACCCCAGGGTACTGAAGGAGCTGACAGAGGTCCTTATGGGACCTTAGGCAGAACTATTTAATGCCTCACTATACTCGGGGTGTGTACCTCAGGATTGGAGGATGGCTCATGTTGTGCTCCTCCACAGGAGTGGCCCCAAGGATGAACCGGGGAATTACAGTCCAGTGAGCCTCACATCCATCGTGGGTAAGCTGATGGAGACTATACTGAAGGAGAGGCTGGTGGCCCTCCTAGAGGCCAGAGGACTACAGGACAGCAGACAGCATGACTTCATACATGGCAGATCCTGCCAAACCAATCTGGTGGAGTTCTATGAGTGGGTAACTAGGCAACTGGACAGGGGCCATGCAGTGGATGTCCTGTATCTGGACTTCAGTAAGGCATTCGACTCGGTGCGATGGAAGCTGGGAAGTAAAATAGAAGGCACAGGGGCGGGTGCAAAGCTGGTGAGATGGGTAGGGAACTGGCTTCAGGGAAGGCAACAGAGGGTGGTGGTGGATGGGAGCACTCACACCCAAGGGTAGTGATGAGTGGTGTTCCACAAGGCTCGTGTTGGGACCAGTGTTGTTTGGGATATTCATTACAGACATATCATTGGACATCAAGAGCAAGATCAGTCTGTTTGCTGATGATACCAAGGTAGGAGCAGTGGTGGATGACCTAGGGGATGGCAGGAGTTGCAGGATGATCTGGCAAAGCTTGAAACCTGGTCAGACACCTGGCAACTGGGGTTTAATGCTAAAAGTGCAAGGTGCTGCATTTTGGGATGAAGAACCCAAAGAGGAGTTACCAGCTGGGGAGGAGTGCAGCTAGCCCAGACAGAGGAGGAGAAGGATCTGGGGGTGCTCTTTACAGGGTCAATGAACAACTTGGCACAATGTAGGAAGGCAGCTGCAAAGGCCAACAAAATGCTGGGTTGCATTGCAAGGGGTATATCCTCGAGGAGGTGATTCTGCCACCGTATAGGTCATTAGTTAGACTGCACCTGGAGTACTGCATGCAGTACTGGCACCCATATCTGAAGAGGGACATTAAGTTACTGGAGGGGGTGCAGTGGAGGGCAACAAAGATGATCAAGGGGCTGGGGGACTTATCATACGAGAGGAGGCTGAGGGAGTTGAACATGTACTCGCTGGAGGAGAGGAGGGACGGGGGGGGGAAATGATTGAAACCTCTAAGTATATGAAAGGAATAAATAAGACAGGTACAGAGGGGCTGTTCAAAGTAAGGGAGGGGAGGGACACCAGGAGCCATGATATGAGACTGGAGGGAGGAAGGTTCAGGAGGGAGATGAGGAGACATTTTTTTACAGAGAGGGTGGTAGCTGGGTGGAATGCATTACCAGCAGAAGTGATATCCAGTAGAACAATGGACTGCTTCAAAAGGGGATGGGACAGGTTAAGGGGGAGGGTCAGTGGAGGAAGGGTGGAAGGAGGGGCAGCTGCAGAATAAGGGGTGCTAGCTGCACATTCGAAGCAGACCTGACAGACCTTTAGGCCTTTATCGGCTGGCAAATTTCAGATGTTCAGAATTCTGCCCAGGAATGTCTTCTGCAGACATCAAACATGTATTTTGCTCATCGGAAGCTGATAAGCTTCAGTGTATATTTTGTTATAGCTCCTATGGCCTCCAAACAATTTTTTCATCTATTTAAATCCATTTTCAGTGACTCACTAAGTTCCTTTTTCACAATTCCTATTTCATCATCACGAAAAAGGATATTGGCTGGCGAAAAAGGATTTAAAAAATCTGTATCCCTGTTGTCTAGTGGCACCCCCCAATCGCTGTCCCCATAATTGTTATTTTATTCCCTGGCGCCTAGTGGCGCCCGGATCGCCATCCCTGTTATTTTATTTTATTCCCTGGTGTCTAGTGGCACACCCACCTCCGATTGCCGTCCCTGTTCCTTTTCTTATTTTCCTGGTGTCTTGTGGCATCCCACTCGCCCAATCACCATCCTCCTGGCTTTTATTGTTTCTCCTGGTGTCTAGTGGCACTCCACCAAAGGTAGCACTCTACCTTTACTGGAGGATCTTCCAGGAGTGTATCTTCACCATTTATTCACACTGGCAGGCACTGGTATAGCCCCTCATCTGATTCTAGTTGGCGCAGGCTTTGCCTGATTCATCGGTCTAGTGGCACCCCTGGCCTCCAATCGCTGTCCCGTTGTCAGTTAATTTTCTCTGGTGTCTTGTGGTTCCCCCCGGCCTCAGATCACCATCCTCATTGTTTTCTTGATTCTCCCTGGTGTCTAGTGGCACCCCCGCCCTCCGATCACAGACTCCCTTGTTTTTAGTATTTTCCTTGGCGTCTAGTGACATCCCCTGCCCTCCCATTTCAGGCAGAACCCTGAAATTAAAAAAAACAGTCCCACAATGATTTTTTCTTTTTTCCAAAACCTGTAAAAGGAAAAACGGCCCCTTGCCGATCAGCCCCCCCACCTCCCACTCAGCGCCCACCACCACACACCCACCAGTACATCCCCACACACCCTCACTCACCTAAACAGGTCCCAGGTTCAAGACCACTCTCCAGTCGAAGACATGTCTTTCTGCTGGAACCGGCGACTTCAATATGAGAAACTAAGGTAAATGCGGTTCAATGTATTTCAGTGGGGGGTTAAACTTTCATGCATAACATATCCAGTTTTGGATATTTTGACCCCGAATTTTCAACACGGCCTTTTGGGGACCCCACCTCATGAACAATATGACTGTCATTACGCAAATCCCACCTGAAAGGTGATTTCATGGTCAGTTGACAAAATCACCTTTTGGGCCATATTTGACAATTTTTCATGACCCTTGTTCATGAGGTGGGGTCATAAGAAGGCTATGTTGAAAATCTGGGGTCAAAATGATTAAAAATAGAAAAGTTATGACCATTTGTTGCAGTTTCACTATGCACGCTCGTAACTTTCAAAATTTTAAATATTTTGACCCCAGATTTTCAACATAGCCTTCTTATTACCCCACCTCATTCAAACAACATGAAGTCTTGCTATATTATGACATATGCAGTTAGACCCAGCCTTCGAACTGCTCCGAAGGTGAAAGAGTTAACTTTCCATGCCAGGCATGGAATCTTGATCGCGAGCTCAGTTGAGAACTCTGTCTGTTGTTCTTCAAACTCAAACTGTCAGATTCTTTACTCCGCCTCACTGAACAGTCGCTCTGGAGATTTCTCCTGCTGCTCGGTTCATTTTATCGGTTAAAAGTGTATTTTCTCGGTTTTTAAACCGTATTTTCTCTGTATTTAAACCACAACCGGTAGGTTCAAGCTCTGTCTGTGATATCGTAAGTAATAGATAGGTTTTACATTATTTCTGTGTGGAACTTGCAAACGGTATTATCGATTCGGTTTGAACCGATCAGGTTGTTGTTAAACTTAATTTAAATTGCATTAGAGTGCGGTTTCCGGTTCTTATCGGTTCTAAAAAAAACGGATTTCATTATGGTTTTTTCCACGACCCGTGACACGGTTGGGAACCGATAAGGGTGTCTTGCTTGGCGGATTGCCATAAACGGGCAAGTTTTTGGTTAGGCTGGCATTATGTCTGAGAAACCCAAAAGAAAAACCGGGCCCACTGGGTTTCAACACTGTAGTGTCTGTGGGGAAGCCTTTGCTAAGGCTGACCCACACACCACATGTGTTTATTGTCTGGGGTTTGACCACCTCAATGCAGACTGCCAGATTTGCAAGAATTTCCCTGCAGCTACCCTGGATAAGAGAGTTGGTAGGCTCAGAGAATGAGAGGCCAAAAAGTCCGCTGACCCAGATGGCCAGCCCGGTCCGGTGCCAACCGAACCGGAGGGAGTGCCCTCTGACCAGGGCGAGACTTCCTCGGGCAAAAGGAGAACTGACTCGGAGGAGTCAGTCCCAGCAAAAAGGACTAGAAAATCAGCAGGTGTGGAGCCAAAATTTCCTTCTCCAACCACTGCAGAGATAGCCAAAGCGATCAAAATTGTCCAGTCGCTTTCCCCGGTTCCGACCGAACCGGCACCATCAGGTAAGCGGTCGGTTTGGTTGGTGCCACCGTTCAGAATATGAAATAAAGGAATTTTATGAACCGGAGGAGGGGGAGGAAGATTATGAAGAGAGTGAATGTGATTTTGAAAGTCTGGATGTGCCCATTGAACCGGACATCTCCCCAGACAGACCTTTAAGAGTGTCTCCCCCTAGGCTTTCTGAGTCCCCTTCTCATTTTATATTTTATAAGAAAGTGGCTGAAACCCTCCAGCTCCCTTTGGAAGAAGCTGTGGATGAACAGGAGGAGCCTGACTATGTGGAAATGATGGATATCCCAGAGTCTAGGAGATTGTCTATTCCTTTACATAAATCTTTTAGGAAACAGACAAGAAATTTTAAAAGTTCCTCACACTATACCTCCTGTGGATAAAAAATGGACAAGAGGTACACATTGTCAGGCTCTGATACGGAGTTCCTTTCACAACAATGCAGCCATGTTGGGGTAGTGCAGGCTGCAGCCTGTGATAAGGCAAATATTCCCTTGGCTTCACACCCCTGACAAGGACTCCAGGAGGATTGATGCCATGGCAAAGAAACAGTACATGGCAGCATCCTTGGGACTCAGACAGGCAAATTATATGGCCTATGTTGCAAGATACCAGAAATCCAGATGGGATATTGTTATGGCTCTAGCGAAACAGGTCCCTGGCCAGCTTGCCAAGAAGCTGGAGCAGGTGGCTGCTGATGGTATTGAGGCATCCAAGGTGCAGTTCCATGCTGCAGTGGACTCTAATGATGTATCTTCAAGAGTCATGGCTACATCTGTGGCTTTTCGCAGAATGGCTTGGCTCAGGTGTACTAGCCTGTCTCAGGATACCCAGGCTAAGGCCATGGATTTTCCTGTTGTGGGTAACTCTCTGTTTGGGGAGCAGACAGAGAATTACATGAAGAAAATGGATGAGTATAGGACCACTTATAGGAGTGCACAGGCCAAGGAAAGGCAGGCCACTCCTCAGAGGCAGCCTTCCAGGGGCAGGGGCAGGCCCTTTCACAGGCCTTTTTACCAAGCCCAGGCCTCCTCTTCAGCCTATGCCCAGAGGGGGTTCTTCAGAGGGAGAGGCAGACGGGGTCAGAGCAGGCCTGCTCCCACCCCTCAGCCTAAAGCCCCTGCCAAACAGGCACCCTGATGGGAGGGCCAGGGCCGATTCTCCATTACCTGTAGGGGGCAGGCTGGCTTACTTCGTCCAGGACTGGGAGTCTTTAACATCAGACAAGTGGGTCTTGGAAGTAGTAAGCCAGGGACTGGTTCTCAGCTTCAAAAAATGTCCAAAGATGAGAACCAGATCCTTTCCACCTGCAAATCCATCAGAGGCTCTCGCTCTGGAAACAGAAGTCTCAACCCTCCTGGCTCTCAGAGCTGTAGAAAGGGTTCCTCCCCTACACCAGGGCAAAGGACTGTACTCCAGGTACTTCCTTACTCCAAAAAAGACAGGAGAATGGCGGATCATCCTGGATCTCAGATACCTAAACAAGCACCTTTTAAAGCCAAAATTCAAAATGGTGACTCTGGGAATTATTTTACCCTCTCTAAGGCCAGGGGACTGGCTAGCGTCCCTGGACCTCAAGGATGCCTACTTCCATGTTCTCATCAGAAGCTCCCACCGAAAGTACCTCAGATTCGAGCTGCCCTCAGGCCATTATCAGTTCAGAGCAATGCCCTTCGGCCTCACCTCTGCCCCAAGGGTTTTCACAAAATGCCTGGCAGTAGCAGTTGCTCATTTAAGAAGGCAAAAGATTGCCATCTTTCCTTACCTGGACGACTGGCTCATAGTGGGCCAGTCTCCAGACCAAGTCAAATTACACCTTCAGGTTACCCAGCAGCTGCTTACATCTCTAGGTTTCCTTCTCAATCTCCCAAAGTCAGTTCTAGAGCTTGTTCAGCTACTCACCTTCATAGGCGCAGAACTGGATGCAAAGCAGGCCAGAGCTTTCCTTCCTCTAGAAAGAGCAAAGACCCTGGTGGCTCTGGCCTTGTCCTTCACTCTGCAGGTCTCTCGACCAGCAAGGCACTTTCTGCAGCTCCTAGGGCACATGGCTGCCTCCACAGCAGTAGTGCAGGGAGCAAGATTTCAGATGAGGGACATTCAGTTCCATTTGAGAGCCTTGTGGTCTCAAAGGAGAGATCCTCTAACCAAATTGATCCCAGTAACTCGAACCATGATCCAGGCCCTACAGTGGTGGCAGGATCAGAGCAATCTGAGACGGTGTTCCTTTAATCCCTCAATCTCACTCCTTGACCCTTACTACAGATGCGTCCCTCTTGGGGCGGGGAGCTCACATGGGCAACCTCACCACCCAGGGATTGTGGTCCCCCAGGAATCTCTGCTCCACATCAATCTGTTGGAACTCAGAGCAGTTTTTCTAGCACTTCAGGTTTTTCTGCATCTGTTCAGAACAAAGTGGTACAGGTCAGAACAGACAACACCACTACAATGTGGTACATCAACAAGCAAGGGGCACTCTGTCTTCGGCCTTGTGCACCAGAGGCAATGAAGTTGTGGTCTCTGGCTTATTCCTGAACACCTCCCTCATGGCAGTTCACCTCCCAGGCAAGGACAATGTCCTGGCAGATGCTCTCAGCAGGATTTCCCAGGGCCATCACGATGGTCTCTGGATCCCTAGTACTGGGTAGTATTTGCCAGGTGGGGCACCCCTCAGATAGATCTTTTGCAGCCCCAGACAATCACCAACTTCCGCTTATTTGCTGCAGGCCCCAGTGTTGGTTTCAGTCCCTTGATGCCTTCCTTCTCAACTGGGAAGGAAGTTTCTATGCCTTCCCCACTTCCCTCTCTTGTTCAAGTGGCTAGTCAAAATCAGATCTCAACCTTGCAAGATGAGTCTGATTGCTCCAGATTGGGCCAGACAGCCCTGGTATCCACTCCTTCTGTCCTTAGCAGTCCACCTTCCCCTGTGTCTTCCCAGGAATCACAATCTGTTAATCTGTACCCAGGGGAGAGTTTGGTACCCGAATCTCAAATCCCTCAACCTCAAGGCCTGGCTCTTGAAGAGTTAGAGTTTGCTGACCTACACCTTTCTCAGGGTGTACTTGATATCTTGAAAGCTTCTAGGAAGCCTTCCACCAGGGCTACTTATAATTCTAAATGGAAAAGGTTTTCCATATGGTGCTCTGGAAAGCATATTTCCCCAGAATCTGCTGATTTGCCCACAGCCCTGGATTATATGGTCCACTTAAATACTTTGGGGCTGAGGCCAGCTACCCTGAAAGTGCACTTGGCAGCTGTCTCTGCTTTTATATCAACAGGAAAGCCCTCTTCTCTTTCTGCTCACCCTGTATTCTCCAAGTTTTTCAAGGGATTGCTTCACACCAACCCTCCATTCAGGGACCCTGCTCCTGCCTGGGATCTTAATGTTTGCATTGCTCAGCTTATGCAACCCCCCTTTGAGCCTTTGTCTTCAGCAGAGCTTAAGTACTTGACTTGGAAAACTGTGTTTCTAGTAGCCATCACTTCTGCCAGACGCATAAGTGAATTACAAGCTTTGTCAGTGGAGTCTGATTTTATCTCCTTTCACAGAGATAAGGTGGTCCTCAGGACTAACAGGAAGTTCTTGCCTAAGGTGGTTTCAGATTTCCACCTTAATCAATCTATATCTCTTCCAGTGTACTTCACTGACCATTCCTCCTCTGGCGAGAGGAGGCTGCACAGCTTAGATGTGAAGAGAGCCCCTAGTTACTACATAGAGCGTACCAAGGGTCACAGGTTTGACTCCCTCCAACTGTTCCTCACTTATGGTGAGGTTGGTAAAGGTAAACCTGCCACTAAAAGATCCATTGCCAGGTGGATTGTCTCTTGTATCCAATTTTGTTATCAAAAACTGGGTAAGGTTCCCCCTTCAGGCCTGAGGGCTCACTCTACCAGAAGTACAGCTGCGTCCCTGGCTGCAGCCAGGGACATCCCTATCATAGAGATATGTCAAGCAGCTACCTGGAAAACAGTTCACACTTTCACCAAGCATTACTCCTGGACATCCAGGCTAGGAGTGATGCTCGGTTTCTACAGTTGTGCTTCAGAGCCTATTTCCTAAGTAGGTTCTGTCCCTCCTCCATGGAGGTACTGCTGTGTAGTCTGCATATGTCATAATATAGCAAGACTTCATGTTGTTTGAAGAAAAAATTACTCACCTTAGTAATGTTGTTTCTTCTAATGGAGTCTTGCTATATTATGACCTCCCCCTGCTGCCCCTCTCAGAACCTCTGCTCTTGGGATTTGGGTGGGCAGTGCAGTGTTGGCACTTAGTAGATGCCCACCTTGTTTTTTTTCACCCTTCTTTTTGGGGTGTTTGGGTGTTGTGTTTTTAATTTTTGGATTCCCTGACTTGAGTCTTTGTTTTGGGACCAAAAAATGTGTTAATATTTTAGTAGCCAGTTGGCTAGTGTAGGTTTACAGCTTCCACAAAGAATCTTAGTGAGTTTTGCTCGTAAAGATCTGACAGTTTGAGTTTGAAGAACAACAGACAGAGTTCTCAACCGAGCTCACGCTCAAGATTCCATGCCTGGCATGAAAAGTTAACTCTTTCACCTCCAGAGCAGTTCAAGGCTGGGTCTAACTGCATATGTCATAATATAGCAAGACTCCATTAGAAGAAACAACATTACTAAGGTGAGTAATTTTTTCTTCCATCTCCTGCTAGGAGAACACTCTCACCCAGACCAGCCTCAGGCCTAGCCAGGCCTGTTAGGTTCCCTCCCCCAGTGTCTTCCCCACTGGAAGCTGAGGGACTTTGTCCCTTAGGGATGTTCTGGGCCCCCTTCCGGGAGCTTGGTAATCACCCAACAGTGATGAATGGTGAAGACTGACACAGATAAAATATGAAAATTATATACTTACCGTAATTCTTGATCTTTCTGTGTATCTTCACCATTCATCACTGACTTCCACCCACCTTCCCCTATTAGGCTTCAGTCTCTGGGCATTCCTCCTCCATGTTAGCTTTTTGGCTAGGACCTCGGTCCATTCCCCAGCACTTCCTACTCCCTCCCCCTTTTGGGTTCGGGGTTTTTTTCCCTTGAGAAGTCGGACAGGAGGCAACCCTCTGTTGGGAGTCTCGGGGCCCTCCTCAGTCCGAATAGTCCTCCTTTGGACTTATTCCTCTCTCTCGCTCTGTCCTTGTCATTGAGGACATCAGAGGGAGGCCTAGTGACTCCTCAGTTTTCCTCCTCCAACCGCATTATGTCGCCTACGTAATGCTTTTTCCTTCCATCTCCTCTCCTCGCTTGGGAGTAAATCTGCTCTGCTCACCTCCTCTCTGGGTTGTCTTCTCTAAAATAAAAATGAGGAGAAATCCAAGGGGTTTCACTCTCCAGGAACTCCCCCTGCAGCAGGGCCAGATTAAGGAACTTGGGGTTCTATTCCGAGCCATGCTTGTATCGGGCCCCCTCCAAGCCTTTCTTATGGGCCCTCCATGTCAAGAAAATACTTAAACTCTGGGTGGGCAACTCTTTGGCCTTGAGGCCCTAAGCCATGGCTTCACTGGCACAGATGTCGATCTGGCCCTGTTCTGAGCTGTCCTGTTCCACTTCTGATTCCCTTTGGCAGGAGGGGAAGATACCGACCCACCTTTAGCCCTTCATATAGGTTTTATCTGTTGGATCCCTCTTGGATTCATGCCAGTCTGCTGCTTCTACCTTATTCAGACCCCTCCCCCCCCCGGCTTGGAGATGGTCTGGTCCTGGGCAATGCCTTCCTCTCCTTGAGCAGTTCTCTGAACTATGTCCTCGAGGGTGGTATCTCCCCTCTCCTCTCCTCCCTCTTTCCTCCTTCTTTCTCTCTTCTTCTTCTATCCCTCACTCTTCCTCCCCCACTTTCTCGCCCAGAGATTGGGGCCTTCCTGTCCTAATCCCTTAGGCCTCCTACTCTTCTGTCCTCTCTATGGCTTTATTCCTCCTTTTGGTTTTATATCCTTTCCTTTTACTATCTGTTGGGCTCCCTTGCCCCTGCCCTTCTGTTTTTCTCTGTCTCTGTCTCCGGCGTGCAGAACTGGGGCTGAGGATGGGTTGGCGTCGGTTACTGGCCAACCCGCGAGCGCCACATAATATGTCGGCCTCGTGGGTTGCACCATCCAAACATCGACTCCTCCCCTTGCAAAAAAAAAAAAAAAACCCCCGCGGGGTCTAGATCCTCCGGCTCACTACCCAACAGTAATGAATAGTGAAGATGCACAGAAAGTTCAAGAATTATGGTAGGTACATTATTTTCATTTTTCAGGGGCTGGTTGGGAGAATATCACAGAGGGAGGGTCCGGATTAGGGTGGTGGAGACCAGGAGATGCCCTGGGGCGAAATGGGCCCAGGAGAGGGCTTCTTCTTGCCTGGTGCCCATACCCAAAGGCTCCACAATTGATGGGCAGGTGATTGGACCAGCCTCATCGACCTATCCTTCTTGGGCAGTGTTGTACAATGACGATCTATTAAAAACAAGAAAGTAATTATTGCTGATCTTGTTGCAACATCAGATCATTTTTTTTCCCCCAATTGTTTAACTAGGTGAGACACACTAAACTGAAAGTTTGTTTACAGGTGCAACCTGGGAGCACAGGAAAGTTAAGTGACTTGCTCAGGGTCACACAGTATGCAAGTGGGGGCTGTGGGATTCAAACCCAAGTCTCCAGATTTGTAGCTCAGAGCCTTAAACCACTGCGCTATACTGCCTCCCTATCTGGCTTGCATCACCGGGACCTGGCTGGATGAAAATGCTGGCCCAGTTTTGGATTCGGCTATTCCGGCTGGGTACTCGGTGATACACTGCCCGAGAAAGGATCGTAGGGGTGGGGTGTGGCAATATGTTTTAAATTGGACTTGAGCCTCACAGCCTTCCTGGTAGGAGGGCGAGATCCTTGAATGTGTTGCCGTTCAAGGGTGTGCAGGTGCAGTTACAGAATCCTTCTCATCTGCCGCCGCCGGGGATGGGAAGGAGATTCAAGCTGAGTCGTGGACTTTATCGTCGAAATGGTATTGGAGTCGCCAAGATGGATTATTCTGGTGACTTCAATGCATGGATCGATGATGAACTCTCACAGTTTGGTCAAGACTTCCTCCAACTGATGTCTTTGTTGGGCCTGACACAGGTGGTTACCTCTGCCACCCATATATATTGCCATTTGCTGGACCTCGCCTTCCTGCTGGGAATGGGCATCTTTGACTTTATGGTGGAGTCGATTGTATGGTTGGACCATCATACTGTCAGGTTCTCATTTGAGGCCCCCAAAAGACCCTCTCTTATGGAGATGGTCCAGTACCGCTCTTTAAGGGTTTGACACACAGGGTCTGATGGCAGTGCTGGATTTATCAGGTCCAATGAGTGCATGCGAGGAGCTGGGGGAATTGGTATTGGCCTATAATAAGGTGATTGCCAAGACCCTCGACTCTATCACATCTGTTCATGTTTGACCCCTTACCCCACACCAAAGGTCCCCTTGGTTTGATGGGACTCTCAGGGAGATGAGGAGGAAGGGTCAAAGGTTAGAGTGGCGCTGGCAGAGATCTGGGCTGGAGGAGGATAAACGGATGGTCCACTATAGAGACTGTCACTCAGTAATCTCCTGTAAGAAGGCAGAGTTCCTGTCCAAGGGGATTGCTGCAGCAACTAACAGACCGGCTCAGCTCTTCTGCACCATGGACAGGCTTTGTAATCCAGTCTGTCTTCAATCCGGGAGAGTGTTTTCACAGTCAAGATGTGATGAGTTCACTCTGTTTCAAACAACATGAAGTCTTGCTGTATTCTGACAATTTGCAGTGAGGTCCAACCTTCAAACTGCCCCGGAGATGAAAGAGTTAACTTTCCATGCCAGGCATGGAACGCTGAGCTCGAGGTCGGTTGAGACTCTTGTCTGTTGCTGTTTGAACTCAAACTGTCAGATTCTTTATTCACTCACTGAACAGTCGCTCCGAGATTTCTCCTTTCTCGGTTCAATTGTTGGTTAAAGTACCGTTTTTCTTGGTTTTCAAACGAATTTAAACCGCAACCGGTGGGTTCAGTCTCTGTCTGCGGTATTCGTGAGTACTAGATAGGTTTATATTGTTTTCTATTCTGTGTGGAACCTGTAAACGTGTCATCAGTTTGGTTTGAACTGATCAGGTTGTTTAAAAATCTTTACTTCTACTTTTAGAGTGTGGTTACCGGTTCGTATCGGTTCTAAAAAAAAAAACTGATTTTATTACGGTTTTTTCCACGACCCGTAACACGGTCAGGAACCGATAAGAGTGTCTTGCCTGGCGGATTGCCATAAAAAGGGTAAGTTGGTTTAGGACTGGCCATGTCTGAGAAACCCAAAAGAAAAACTGGGCCCACTGGGTTTCAACACTGTAGTGTGTGTGGGGAAGTCTTTGCTAAGGCTGACCCCCACACCACCTGTGTTTATTGTCTGGGGTTTGACCACCTCGATTCAGACTGCCAGAGTTGTAAAAATTTTCCTGCAGCTACCCTAGAAAAGAGAGTTGGTAGGCTCAGGGAAAGGGAGGCCAAAAAGTCCGCTGACCCGGATGGCCAGCCCGGTTCGGTTCAAACCGAACCAGAAGGAGTGCCCTCTGACCAGGGAGAAACTTCTTCGGGCAAAAGGAGAACTGATTCCGAGGAGTCGGTTCCGGTTAAGAGAACAAGAAGGGGATAAATCAGCCGGTGTGGATCCAAAAGTTTCTTCTCCAACCGCTAATGAAATAGCCAAAGCGATAAAAATTGTTCAGTCGCTATCCCCGGTTCCGACCGAAACGGCACCATCAGGAAGGCGCTTGGTTCGGCCGGTTCCACCGGTTCTGGATTATGATTTGGAGGAATTTTATGAACCGGAGGAGGAGGAGGAAGGAGAGTATGAGGAAAGTGAATGTGATTATGAAAGTCTGGATGTGCCCATTGACCCGGACATCTCCCCAGACAGACCTTCAGGAGTGTCTCCTCCTATTCTTTCTGAGTCCCCCTCCTATTTCATGTTTTACAAGAAAGTGGCTGAAACCCTTCAGCTTCCTATGGAAGAAGCTGTGGATGACCAGGAGGAGCCTGACTATGTGGAAATGATGGATATCCCAGAGTCCAGGAGGCTGTCTATTCCCCTTCATAAGTCTTTTGGGTAACAGACATTTAAAATGTTAAAGACTCCTAATTCTATACCTCCTGTGGATAAGAGAATGGACAAGAGGTATACTCTGTCAGGCTCAGATACGGAGTTCCTTACCCAACAATGCAGCCATGTTGGGGTAGTGCAGGCTGCAGCCTGTGATAAGGCTAATATACCCTTGGCTTCACACCCCCCAGATAAGGACTCCAGGAGGATTGATGCCATGGCAAAGAAACAGTACATGGCAGCATCCTTGGGACTCAGGCAGGCCAATTATATGGCCTATACAGCTAGATATCAGAAATTTAGATGGGACACTGTAATGGCTTTAGCCAACAGGTCCCAGGCCAGCTGCCAAGGAGCTGGAGCAGGTAGCTGTGGATGGTATTGAGGCATCCAAGGGCAATTCCATGCTGCAGTGGACTCCAATGATGTTTCATCTAGAGTCATGGCTACATCTGTGGCCCTTCGCAGGATGGCTTGGCTTAGATGTACTAGCCTGTCTCAGGATACCAGACTAAGGCCATGGATTTTCCTGTTGTGGGTAATTCCCTGTTTGGGGAGCAAACAGAGAACTACATGAAGAAAATGGATGAATACAGGACCACCTATGGGAGTGCCCAGGCCAAGGAAAGGCAAGCCACTCCTCAGAGGCAGCATCCCAGGGGCAGGGGCAGGCCTTTCCATAGGCTTTTCTACCAAGCCCACGTCTCCTCTTCTGCTTATGCTCAGAGGGGGTTCTTTAGAGGAGAGGCAGTCGGGTACAAGCAGGCCTGCTTCCACCCTCAGCCTAAACCCCTGCCAAACAGGCACCCTGATGGGTTTGCCAGGGCCGATTCTCCACCACCTGTAGGGCAGGCTGGCTTACTTTGTCCAGGACTGGAGGTCTGAACGTCAGACAGATGGGTCCTGGAAGTAGTAAGCCAGGGACTGGTTCTCAGCTTCAAAAAATTTCCAAAGATGAGGACCAGATCCTTTCCACCTGCAAATCCTTCAGAGGCACTTGCCCTAGAGGCAGAGGTCTCTTCCCTCTTGGCTCTCAGAGCTGTAGAAAGGGTTCCACCCCTACACAAAGGGAAAGGATTGTACTCCAGGTACTTCCTCACCCCCAAAAAGACAGGAGAATGGCGGCCCATCCTGGATCTCAGATATTTAAACAAGCACCTTTTAAAGCCAAAATTCAAAATGGTGACTCGGGGAATAATTCTACCCTCTCTAAGGCCAGGGGACTGGCTAGTCTCCCTGGATCTCAAGGATGCCTATTTCCATATTCTCATCAGAAGCTCCCATCGAAAATACCTCAGGTTCGAGCTGCCCTCAGGCCATTACCAGTTCAGAGCAATGCCCTTCGGCCTAACCTCTGCTCCAAGGGTGTTCACAAAATGCCTGGCAGTAATAGTTGCTTTCCTAAGAAGGAAAAGGATTTCCATCTTCCCGTACCTGGACGACTGACTCTTAGTAGGCCAGTCCCCAGACCAAGTCAAGTCACACCTGCAGATAACTCAGCAACTGCTCACTCCTCTAGGTTTCCTTCCGAATCTTTCAAAGTCAGTTCTAGAGCCTGTACAGCTCCTCACCTTCATAGGCGCAGAGCTAGATACAGAAAAGGCAAGAGCATTCCTTCCCCTGGACAGGGCAATGACCCTTATCACACTGGCCTCTTCATTCACCCTACAGGTGTCTCGACCAGCAAGGCATTTTCTGCAGCTCCTGGGGCACATAGCTGCTTCTACAGCAGTGGTGCAAGGAGCAAGATTTCAGATGAGGGACGTTCAGTTCCACTTGAGAGCCTTTTGGTCTCAGTAAAAGGATCCTCTGACCAAACTGATCCCAGTGACTCGAACCCTGATCCAGGCTTTGCAGTGGTGGCAGGATCAGGACAATCTAAGACAGGGAGTTCCTTTTGTCACTCAGTCTCACTCTTTAATCCTTACTACAGATGCCTCCCTCTTGGGGTGGGGGGCCCACTTGGGAGACCTGACCACCCAAGGGTTGTGGTCTTCTCAGGAATCTCTGCTTCACATCAATCTGTTAGAACTCAGAGCAGTGTTTCTAGCACTTCAAGCTTTTTCCAAGTCTGTTCAGAACAAAGTAGTTCAGATCAGGACAGACAATACCACCACAATGTGGTATATCAACAAGCAAGGGGGCACTCGGTCTACGGCCTTGTGCACAGAAGCAATGAAGTTGTGGTCTCTGGCCTATTCCTGAACACCTCTCTGACAGCAGTACACCTCCCAGGCAAGGACAATGTCCTGGCAGATGCCCTCAGCAGGATATCTCAGGGCCATCACGAATGGTCCCTGGATCCCCTGGTTTTGGAGGTGATCTTCTCCAGATGGGGCACCCCACAGATAGATCTTTTTGCAGCCCCAGGCAATTACCAACTTTCCCTCTTTTGCTGCAGACCCCCAGTGTTGGGCTCAGTCCCTCTGGATGCCCTGGTTCTCAATTGGGGAAGGAAGTTCTGTATGCTTTTCCCCACTTCCTGTCCTGTTCAAGGTGCTAGTCAAAATCAGGTCTCAACCCTGCAAGGTGATTCTGATTGCTCCAGACTGGGCCAGACAGCCCTGGTACCCTCTCCTGTTGTCCTTAGCAGTCCACCTTCCCTTGTCTCTTCCCAGGAATTACAACATGTTAACCTGTGCTCAGGGGAGGGTTTGGTACCCGAATCTCAAATCTCTCAATCTCAAGGCCTGGCTCTTGAAGAGTTAGAGTTTGCTGATTTACACCTCTCTCAAGGTGTTATGGATATCCTAAAGGCTTCTAGGAAGCCTTCCACCAGAACCACTTATAATTCCAAATGGAAAAGATTCTCCATATGGTGCTCTGGGAAGCATATTTCGCCAGAGTCTGCTGGCCTGCCCACAGTCCTTGACTATATGGTTCATCTGAATAGCTTGGGACTCAGGCCAGCTACACTAAGAGTGCATCTGGCAGCTGTCTCTGCTTTTCTTTCAGCAGGTAAGCCTTCTTCCCTTTCAGCTCATCCTGTATTCTACAAGTTTTTCAAGGGATTGCTTCATACCAATCCGCCATTCAGGGACCCTGCCCCTGCTTGGAACCTTAATGTTTGCATTGTTCAGCTTATGCAACCCCCTTTTGAGCCCTTGTCCTCAGCAGAGCTTAAGTACTTGACTTGGAAAACTGTTTTCTTGGTGGCCATCTCTTCTGCCAGACGCGCAAGCGAGTTACAAGCCCTGTCAGTGGAGCCTGATTTTATCTCTTTCCATAGAGATAAGGTGGTCCTCAGGACTAACAGGAAGTTTTTACCTAAGGTGGTTTCAGACTTCCACCTTAACCAATCTATGTCTCTTCCTGTGTTCTTCACTGACCAGTCCTCCTCTGGTGAGAGGAGGCTGCACAGTTTGGATGTGAAAAGAGCCCTTAGCTACTACATAGAGCGTACCAAGGGTCACAGGTTCGACTCCCTCCAACTGTTCTTCACTTATGGTGAGGTTGGTAAAGGAAAACCTGCCACTAAAAGATCCATTGCCAGGTGGATTGTCTCTTGCATTCAATTTTTCTATGAAAAACTAGGTAGGACTCCACCCTCAGGCCTGAGGGCTCACTCTATCAGAGGTACAGCTGCTTCCCTGGCTGCTGCCAGGGACATTCCTATCTTAGAGATATGTCAAGCAGCTACGTGGAAAACAGTTCACACTTTTACCAAGCATTACTCTCTGGATATCCAGGCTAGTAGTGATGCTCGGTTTGGCACAGCAGTGCTTCAGAGCCTATTTCCTAAGTAGGTTCTGTCCCTCCTCCATTGAGGTACTGCTTGGTAGTCTGCAAATTGTCAGAATACAGCAAGAATTCATGTTGTTTGAAGAAAAAATTACTCACCTTAGTAATGTTGTTTCTTCTAATGGAGTCTTGCTGTATTCTGACCTCCCCGCCTTCCCCTCTCAGAACCTTTGTTTTTGGGATGTGGGTGGGCAGTAGCAGTGTTGGCACTCAGGAGGTGCCCCACCTTTTATTATCACCCTTGTTTTTTGGGTGAGTGGGTGTTGTGTTTATTTCATTTTTGGGTTTCCTGACTTGAGTCTTTGTTTTGGGACCAAAAAATCTGTTTATTATATTTAGTAGCCAGTTGGCTAGTGTAGGTTTACAGCTTCCACACAGGACACTCAGTGAGTTTAGCTCGTAAAGATCTGATTGTTTGAGTTCAAACAGCAACAGACAGAGTCTCAACCGAGCTCGAGCTCGGCATTCCATGCCTGGCATGGAAAGTTAACTCTTTCATATCCGGGGCAGTTCGAAGGTTGGACCTCACTGCAGATTGTCAGAATACAGCAAGACTCCATTAGAAGAAACAACATTACTAAGGTGAGTAATTTTTTCTTTCTGCTGATAAGATTTCCTCCATTAGATTGGAGATCTGGTCAGCGCCCTTGAAGGGGCATTGTGGTGAAGGGCGTGATGTCGCAGGCACTCAGTCTGTCTGGTCCGACTTTGATCAGGTAGTGTTAGTAGATGTTGTGAGGGTCATCCAGGGTTACGACCAATCTACTGTAGTTTGGACCCAGGCCCAACGCGCCTCCTGGTATGGTGCGTTGATGCCATCGGCCCAGTCCTAGTGAAAATAGTCTGCTGGGGGTCTTTCCAGAGCCCTTGAAGGAGGCAGTTGTAAGGCCCTTCCTTAAAAAACCTTCATTAGACGCAGACTGTCTGACAAACTACTGACCGGTCTCTAACCTTCCCTTTGTGGGGTAGCTAATTGAGAAGGTGGTAGCTGTTCAAATGGAGACCACTTAGCCCATGACACCTAAGAGCCTCCAATTGAGATTTAGGAAAAGGCATAGTACTGAGACTGCCTTTTTGGGTGCAAATTGATATCCTGGTGTCAAGGGATTGGAGAAGATGGTCTAACTGTCCTCTTCCATCTCTCTGCAGCGTTTAACACCATGGACCATGGGGTGCTGTGGAGCTGTTGATGGTATGTTATGGACTGGCAGGTATGGTCCACAACTGGTTTAGATCTTACCTCAACGGCAGGTTGCAGCATGTGGTGTCGGGATTTATTCCTCATCTCCCATGGCCCTGCGCGGTGGGTCCCGCAGAGGTTCGTTTTGTTCCCCATGTTGTTCCACGGTTTACATGCTACCACTAGGGACTCTATAAGGCAGTATGAGCTGAGTTTTCATGCTACATAGATGATACTCATCTCTACATGTCCTTTGCACCTGAGCAGCAGGAAATGGTCTCGGTGCTAAACACCTGCCTGAACAAGATCCACAACTGGATGAGGATGAACTGGCTGAGGTTGAATCTGGATAAGGCTGAAGTTCTGTTGCTGGAACCTGGTCGCCAGGAGATGAGGTGCAAGCTGATAAAGTCTCAAGGCTTAGGTTGGGGACTCTCAGCTGCTTACCTCGGATCGGTTGAGAAACCTTGGCATTGTCTGGGACTGCGACCTGACGCTTGGGCCACGGGTGTTGGTCATGGTCAAGACCTCTTTCTACCATCTGAGGAACATTGCCTGGGTTAAACACTTGATACCCTCAGCTGATCTGCCAACACTAGTTCACGCCTTTGTGACATTGCGCCTAGATTACTGCAGTGCGCTGTACCTAATGCTAGCGAGGGTAGATCTGCGCCATTTGCAGCTAGTGCAGAATGTGGTAGCCAGGTTGTTGACCGGTCTACCTAGATTGTGTCATATTACACCTGTGCTGTGTGTCACCGGGCGTGGGTTTAGGATAACACAATTTCAGGCAGACCACAAGTCAGGTGCATAAAAAATGCATGGTTGCATTTATCATTTTATTTTCATCAAGTAAAATATACAGAAAGCAAAATGGTAAGTCAGACAACTGCTTAACTTCAACAGTTTCTAAGGCTTTCTCTTCAGCCTAACAGTGTGAAAGCACGCACTACCAGGAGGTCTTTCACCTTCCTGAGTCAGTATCCAACTGACCTCCCTATCTCTCCTCTCTCAGCACTGAGGTAGGGCTTTTTATAAGCTCACAAGTTGGAAAAATGTTCCACTGCCCTTTTGATTAACAGCAGACAACATAAAACTAGCCACTAGGGCCACTGTTGCTCCATAGAGAACAGTTATTTGGCAGCCACCTGGAGATTATTACATAATTTGTTTACAATGTTGTTAAAGGTCAGAGCCAAGGTCAGAACATTCTGTGCTCTCCTAAAGTCTCCTACAGGGTCATATTACCTCATGCTGTCTGCTGCAAAATATATCTTAAAAGAGGGCTGCTAACATCTAGAAAAAGCAGACACAAACCTTTGTTGTTCTTATTTTAAAACAGCCCTCTCATTTTGTAACCATACTGTTAGTTCTGATTTTAGGTTAATATGCACAGAAAGCTTTATAAACACTTCAGCACTTAATTTTTAACCGGCCAACCAGCATGCTGGACATTATACAAAACATATAAACTGCTTGGGAAAGGGGTTTCAATTTATCCCAGGGGTGTCCACTATGACAGGGGTCTCCCTGTCACACTGTGCTCTCTGCACTGGCTGCTGGTTAGGTGGTGGATCTCCTTTAAGGTCAGTTTGCTGACCTATAAGGCCCTACACGATCAGAGGCCTGGTTACCTGCCAGATCTCTTGTGTCCCTATCATTATCCGCTCTTCGCTCCTCGTGGATGAGGGTTTGTTGGAGTTTACAGGGTCCATTTAAAAACATCAGGGACCCATGTGTTTTCATCTGTGACCCCAATCCTGTGGAACTCCCTCCTCAACAGATCCAAGAGAGTCCAAAACAGAGATTTTTAAAAGGAGCTGAAGACCTTTTATTCAGTCAGCTTTTATAAACAGTTAAAATGTTTTTTAGTGATAATTAATGCTGCTATTTGTATGTTGTTTTGTTTGTTTTGTGTTGGGTTTATTGTATTTTAACATTTTTAGAACTATTGTAAAGCGCGTTGCATCACAATGCAGAAATGCACTTTATTAAATAAAATTTGATTTGATTTGATTGCCAATGCCCTCAGATTACTCTCGGATGAGAGGATTCTTTTGGGGAAGAGGTAGACGAGCTCAGAAACATGCTGATCTTATCTGTGTCAGTCTTCACCATTCATCACAGTTGGGTTGTAGCCGGAGGTCATGACCCAGCGGGAGCTCTTTTTTTTTTTGGATGGGTGGAGCCGGCGCCAGTGACAGGGCGTTCAGCGCGTGGCACTCTTGGGTTGGCCATCAACTGTCATTGGTGCGCCCCCTCTGCCAGTTCTTCATCTCCTGCCATAGAGGTTGAACCTCGTGGAGCTTGTTGAAGAAACTGCATCATAGCTGCGCCTAGTTTCACTTGATTTAGGCATTGAAAGTACTGTCTGTTCTGTTTCACTGCTACTCGAGACTGCTGACTGGTAAAACTGTTTCTTTTATTTTTATTTTATTCAGTGACGTTGGGTACTGTTTTGTATTGTTTTATTCGGTAGATCATGTCACATGCGGGGCAAAATCATCAAAATGGGGTGGCCTCCTATGTGTTGGTGCCTCTGCGGCCGCTGTTACTCCATTTCAACCAGCATGATCGGTGTCTTACCCGTCTTGGCCCTTCTGATGACATGGATTCATGCGACGCCAGCTTCTCCGTGGACCGCAGCCTTAATCATGCTTAGAAAGTGGGTGAGCCGACTTTCGGGGACGGGCCCGCACTATAAGGCCAAGACACGTCACTTGACCCTTCCTCCAGGTCCCCTCCTGGTTTTAGCCTTGCCACCCAGGTTCCCCTTCCACAGTGCAGGAGGCCCAGTCTGTTCCTTTTTGGGCGCAGGCGGGAGGCACTGCCTTGGCAGTTGCCTCTTTGGAGGTGAGGGCACCCCCGATGTTGCATCCTAGGGCCCGCGGGCCTGGGCCGGCACCAGTCTCGATGCCATCCACTGGTGCCGTTTTGGGCGTCGGCGTCACTTGTGGCGCCGGGGACCTGGATGGTGCCATGTCGGCACCAGGCTGTCTCTCAGTGCCGTTTCATCGGCACCGATGGTGGGAGTAGAGCCGTGGGAGGGTGTGACCGCTTCTTCCATGGCTATTAGAACAGCACTGAGACTGGGGATGGTGTCATTTCTAGCTCTGGCACCATTCGCGGCACCGTGGTGGGTGATGGTGCCGATGGTGGCGCCGTTTCTGACCTTTCGGCGCCATTCGCGGGTGCCAGGGGACTTGGCACCATCGTCAGTGCCAGCTCTGACTCTGGTGCCATGGGAGGGTCGGCGCCCGTGACTGGCGCGGAGTCCAACTAGGCTCCGTGTTGGGGCCGTCTCTTTCGGGCACTGTTCATGGTGCTGAGGGAGGGGTTGGTGCCACCGTGGTGCCACAGCTCAGATTGGCACTTCTCACAGCCCAGGAATGGGCAGGGGTTGGCAGGTGGTCTGGCATCGGACCTTGGTCTCCACCTCTTTGGAGGGGGATTCTGAGTCTGATTCAGACTGCTTTCCAAACTCCTTAGAATCTGCTGACCCCTCAGTGGTCACTTCAATGGCCCCCACTCAGCCTCCCTCTGGGGAGCGGGCAGTTTTTCCTGATTCTGGGATCAGTGGTACTTACCAGCAGGCAGCAGTCCTGGTGGTCATTGCTGTGCAGCCTGGAGTTGGGGGATCCTCTGCCTCCCCCCAGTTGGGGCACCCCCTCCTGTGGTGTACCTGGACAGCCCACTTTTAGGGTGGCCCGGAGCATCCACGGAAGGGGAGGGTGCTGCGCACTGGATGGTATTGGGGAATACTCAGGGTGACCTGCTGCCTACGCTGGTGGTTTTGAATTGGAGGGCTCTTTCAGAGTCTGAGAGGTGAAGGGGCCTGAGTTCTGTGCAGTAGTCTCTCCCTGGGACCCACCCGGGTTCGGGGAGGAGCTGTGGACTCTCATTCCCCCCCATCCTCGAGAGGGCCCTCCTCTTTGGAGGTCAGAGACTGTCCTTCTGAACTCTCACAGTCCCAGTCGCCTCACAGGGGGGGATTCTTGGGAGCATCCGGCAGGCCCTCTTGCCCGGGCAGAGGAAGTTCCTCTTCTTCAATGGATTTGGCTCCCATTCCTCTGTCTCCATCTCCTTCTCTCCCTGGTATTGCCGGTCCTAGGGGACCTCTGTTAGGGCAGTGGATGAGTGATTGTTCCACCCTGCCCCTGAGCAGCCACCCTCTGAATCTCCGAAATCTTCCACTTCCTTATCCCCCTCCTCAGAGGGAGAGGAACTATCCCAGGGTTTTAAATAATTGATTAGCAGTTTTTT
Source organism: Neoceratodus forsteri (assembly GCA_016271365.2). NCBI lineage: Eukaryota > Metazoa > Chordata > Ceratodontiformes > Ceratodontidae > Neoceratodus > Neoceratodus forsteri. The sequence goes on along the minus strand of CM028129.1, from coordinate 211,372,421 downwards.
CCTTGGGACAATACTAACTGTACAGAAAGCATTTATATAGGTTTTCTAGAAGTGTTATATATGTTAAACACAGAGAGGCAAGTGATATGCATTTTCACAATGTTTGAGAACGTTTATGAGCAAAACGCTAATCAGTTTTTAGAGTTAAATAAAACCCTGCATCCGTCAACATTTCCCCAACCGCTGATCTTGCTTCGTATCAGCACTTCCTCACGAGGATGATGGAAGATCCTCGGATCATCCCTGGTTCCCAAGACAATCCTGAGCAACTGGCGTGCACCTTTCTAGGCAATTTCAGTGCGGCCAACCTGGTGGTTCCCGCCTGGCCTGTTCCCTTTCGGGAAGCGTCACTGCATTTCTGGCAATGTCTCTTCTCCAGTGTTTTCCGGCCCCTAGGAACTGAGTCAGAGATATGGTGCTCCCTGGAGTCTTCAGGTTGTATGGCTCACACTTTGTCGGGATTGATGCAGTTGGACACTCGTGATGGGCTTCACACCCTTCACCATGACCGGCCCCCAGGTCAAGACTCTTCGGATTTTGACTTCTGGGGCAGGAGGACCTTCTACTCAGCATGGATTTTATTGTACATAGTTTCACATCAGGCCCACTATGCATCTTATGACAGGTTCTTGTGGTCCAGGCTAGGCCAACTCCTAGCCTCTTTGCCTAATACGAAGGTAACCAGACAGGCCACTGCACTCTCTGCTCTAGGCCTGGAGCTAGCAAGGCACCAAGCAAGGGCATCCTGTGATGCCAGTGAGGTAACTTCCAGAGTCGTAGGGACAGCGATCTGCATCAGGCGGACAGCGTAGCTTCTTCTTTCCCAGTTGTCACCCATGGCCCAGTGTAGGGTGATTTCCTCTGCCTACCAGATAACCCACCTTTTCCCTCACAGATTGAGACGGCAGTTGTTGGGGCAACTTCCTTCCCCCTCCAGAGGGTCCCCATCTCACTTCCCACAGTCTTGGGCCCCACCGGGCCCATAGAGGTTCTCCCTCCCAGTGTCTCCCCCACTGGGAGCTGAGGGGCTTAGTCCCTTAGGGTCTGGGACCCCCTTCGGGGGGGGTACTCGGTATTCATCCAACTGTGATGAATGGTGAAGACTGACACAGATAAAACATGAAAATTGCATACCTACCGTAATTCTTGATCTTTCTGTATATCTTCACCATCCATTAAAAATCCCACCCACCATCCCCCTGGGGCCTCTGTCTCTGGGTCCCCCACCCTCTGTGTGCCTCTTCTTCCCCCCTCACCTTCCCTTTGGCCAGCAGTGACAGGACCTTTTGGCACACAGGGGTCTTCTTCTGCAGCCTACAGGCTGGGGGGAGGTGAGGGGGGGAGCTGTTTCCTCATCGCCTTACAGCTTCCACCCCTTCTTAAGGGTGGGATGTTGGTTGCTGCCCCCTCTCTCCTCCCCTTATCCTTGTCCTTCGGGACTAATCCCTTTTTATGATTCTTTTGGGGGGGGTACTTTCCTTCCCCTCTCTTGTTTTTGTTGGTCAGGGGAGAGGACATACCTCAGCTCCTGGACTCCCTCTTCTTTTTGAACTACGACTCTTCTGAGAAGTCGTTTTCTGCCGGAAGTTCATCTTGGTCAAGTGATTTCCTTGATTTGGGACTTTGCCAGCCTTGCCAAGCTCTCTAGCTGACTTCCTTGGGCAGTAATTTCCATCTAGCCTAAAAACAGGAATCCAGGTCGTGAGTCTTTGGTTTTGTCCTCTCCCCTCTCATTTAACTATATATTTTTTCCTTCCCTTCTCTTTTATTTTTCCTCTTTTCCAGAGATTAGGACCCCTCCCAATCCTCTTAGATTCTGCTCTCTCTCCTTAGTCTGTCATCCTCAGTCGCTTATTCCTCCTTTTGTTTTATTACATCTTTTCCTTTATCTGTCCCTTGGATTCTCTTGTCCCACCCTCCCAGCCCTGTTTCTTACTCTACACCAACTCAGAACTGGTGAGGGGCAGCGCTAACGACAATTGATGGCCGACTCATGAAGTGCCACGTTGTACATCAGCCTTGGGGGTGCCGTCAATCACGTCGGCTCATGCAGCCAAAAAAAAAAAAAGAGCTCCCACGGGGTCATGACCTCCGGCCACAACCCAACTGTGATGAATGGTGAAGATACACAGAGAGATCAAGAATTACGGTAGGTACGTAATTTTCATATCTTACCTGTGTCAGTCTTCACCATTCATCACTTTTGGGTGTCTGCCAGAAACAGGCACTCCGCTGGAGACTTTTTTTTTTTTGGAGTTGGGGCCGGCGCCATTGGCGCCACCCGTGATGCTCGCAGGTTGGCCAGAAATGGTTGTTGAGTCCTCCTCCACTTCAGTTCTGCTTCTCCCACTGTCGAGACAGCACCTCTGCTCGAGACTACTCTGGGCGCCGCCTAGTTTTAGCCAGGCCGACTTCAAAGCCTTCAATGCCGCTCCCTTCCCTTCGACTCTGCCTTGAGTCTCTGCTACTCGACGCCGTTCCAGATCCCAGTAAGATCTTTCCTTTTTGTGTGGCGTCGAGTCTTTACTTGTTTTGTTTTCAGTTACTGAACCATCATGTCTGGTCGTTGGGACAAAAAATGATTTAAGAAAACAGGTCGGCCCCCTATGCGTCGGTGTCCCTGTGGCCAACAGACATACGTTATAGACCAGCATGATGTTTGCCTTCCCTGCCGTGGACTGCACCATGACATGGATTCCTACAATGCCTGCTTCTTGATTATCACCGAGTTCTGGAGCACCGTGCGTTGAAAGTCAGCAGGGCTCTGCTGACTTTTGGGGGAGCGTCGTCACTTGCGTTGGTCCAAGTGCAAGAGACTTTGCCCTCCCTCCGGGTCCCTTCTTGGGCCTATACGGTCCAGTGAAGAGGGAGCCTCCTCTTCTTCTTCATGCCTTACCGTAGAGGACGTTCCTACCACGATGCCAGAGGGCCAGTCTGGCTCCATTCGAGGCCGGGCCAGGAGCACTGCTCTGGCAGTCACCTCTTCAGAGGTGCAGGCTCCCCTGTTGTTGAGGCCCACGGCTGTGGGTCCTGGCACAGGGTGTTCCTCAGCACCACCTGACAATGCCACTTAAGATCCTGGAGCCGATCACAGCTCTGGTGATTGGGATGGCACCCTGAGTGGTGCGGGGCCAGGTCGCTGCACCGCTTGCAGCGCCGTGACTGGGGGAAACCTCGGGGCCGCCGGCCCGGAGCCCTTCTTGAGCATCTCCTCCTCGGAGGTGGATGATTCTGAAATAGATCTGGATTGGAGGCCTGATTCTTCAGAATCAGAGGGTTCCCCATGGCCTTGCACCCTTGCGCCTTCCCATGTGTCCCTTTCTGCAGCACAGGTGACTGTGACCCATGCTGACACTTGAGTCAGTGGTGGCTTGGGGAGTCAGCTGCAGACCGGCGGTCCCACTGCTGCAGGAGTGGTGATCGGGTTTCTGAGTGAAGGGGTGGCTGCCATCCCTGGTGCCATTCCTCCACTTAGAATCAAGATCGAGACCCCCCTCCATATGTGGCCCCCCTTTGGGGGTCATCTGAGTTGGGAGTTCTTTGGCGCAGGGTGCGATGAAGACAGCTTCCTAGGAGTCCACAGGGTTGAAGGAACGGGGTGACGGACCTCGGCACACTTCTGTGGCCCTCCAGGGTTGGGGAAGGAGCTGTAGTGCTGAGACTTTTCTCCACCCCTCGTCTTCTCCTAAGGAGGTCTCTTTCTGTGGGACTAGGGTCTGCCCTTCTGGATCCATGTGGCCCCAGTCCCCTTACAGGATACCTCACTCTACAGGGTTAAGTCACCACTATTTTGATTTTCAGGACAGGATGTTGAATCTACAGACCTGTGGGATCTTATCTGTGTTAGTCTTCACCATTGGGTTTTTGGCCAGAGGTCATGACCCCACGGGAGCTTTTTTTTGGGGGGATGGGCTGAGTCGACTCATCGACTGCACCGCCCTCGAGGTTGACACACTGCGTGGCGCTCGCGGGTTGCCTGTTAGGCGTCGTCATCCCCGCCCTCCCACCAGTTCTTCGTCTCCCGCCATAGAGGTCACACCTCATGTGGAGCTGCTATCAACAGGCCTTCTAGTGTCTCGACTCTGAGTCTTCGATGCCACAAATTCTTTCCTGCCAGTTCCGTTTTCGCCACTACTTCGATGCCGCTGTAGTAAGACTGTTCCAAATTTTAATTTTCAGCGATGTCGAGTCTTTGTTTGAATTTCTTTTCCATCGGTCATGTCTCGGTCGGGGGGATAGAAATCGTTGAAACCAAGGTGGCCCCCTATGCGTCGGTGCCCGTGCGGCCACAAGTACTCCATTACCGACCAGCATGATCGTTGTCTTGCGTGTCTTGGCCCGCTTCATGACATGGATTCATGCGATGCCTGCTTCTCCATGGACCGTCGTGTCATTGAATAACACGCGTGGAAAGTTGGATGAGCTCTGCCGACTTTCAGGGCACGGGCGCGCACTCGTTGGTCCAAGCCGCGGTCTCTCAGCCTTTCCTTCGGGTCCCGTCCCGGTTCTATATGGAGCATGGAGGAGGAGGAGGTCTGCGTCTAGTAGCCTTGCTGTGGCAGAAGCCCCTCTCACGGTGCAGGAGGCTCCAGTCCATTCTCCTGGGGGTGGGCAGGAGGCACCACTTGGCAATCGCCCCTTCAGGGGTGAAGGCTCCTCAGTGTCATTTCCTCAGGCTGGGAAGCCTGGGTTGGCACCTTCCTCGAAGCCATCCGTCTGTGCTGTTTTGGGCATCAGCGCCCAGCATTCATGGTGCTGTGGTTGGCGCTGGGCCGCCACTTGGCGCTGTCTCCACTGTCAATGCCGTTCACAGCACTGATGGTGCTGACAGTGCCATAGGAGGTTCTACTGCACCGTCGTCAACCGTTTCTCGCCTCAGTGCCGTTCTTGACGCTGAGGCTGGGGATGTCGCCGAGTCTAGCTCTGGTGCCGCTTGCAGTGCCGAGCGAGGAAACGGCACCATGGGAGGTGTTGCTGAGCGGCACCGAGGGAGCTGTCAGTGCCACTGTTGGTGCCATCCCTGACTCTGGTGCCGCTCGCAGCACGTGGGTCGGGACGGCACTGTAGCAGCATCGACCGGTTCTGCTACTGCCTCGGTGCTGTCTTCCTTGGGCACCGCTTATGCGTGCCGCTTGGGGAGTTCAGCGCTGGCTCTGCTGCAGACACCTGGACTGGTGCCTCCTTCGGTCTGGACAGAAGCGGGCATCTGTGTACGGGTCTGGCACCAGACTTCGGTTTATACCTCTTCGGAGACAGACTTCGAATCCGGTTCAGACCGGCTGTCCAACACTTTGGAGTTGGTGGCCCATGTGGACACCCTGGTAGTTTCCTTGGCTGTAGCCCCCGAGTCTAGGGTCAGGGGTGCTGGCAATAGTACAGGCCACTATTGTCCTGCAGCCTGGGCTTGGAGGTTTTTTTTCCCCCCCTCAGTTGGGGTACCCCCTCAGGTGGTGTTCCTGGATCGCCCAACTTTAGGGCCAACCGGAGCACCCACGGGAGGGGAGGGTGCTACTCCCTGGGTGGTCCCCTCAGGGACTGAAAAGGGCTGTCAGCTCCCTAGGTTGGTGTTTGCGAGGAGGAGAGGGCTCTTTCAGACTCTGAGGGGTTGAGGGGTCAGGGTTCGCTGCAGCGACCCTTTTCCGGGACCCACCCGGGTTCGGGAAGGTGTCGTAGCATGGACCCCCGTCCTTCCTTCTCAGTCTCCTCGAGAGGGCCCTGGTCTTTGGAGGGTAGGGACCATCCTTTGGTAATTCCATGATCCTGGTCGCCTCACAGGGGAATCTTCAGGGCACATCCTAGGCAGTTCCAGCATGGTTGATCAGCTGTCGGCTGTTGAGTTTTCCGGAGCTCCTCCTTCCCTTGGGGCTCCTGGTGCGCTCTCTTGCTCCAACAGAGGACGGTCGCCTTCTGTTGTTGGCTTAGCCCCCACTCCTCTGTCACCGTCTCCTGCTCTCCCAGGTATTCTTGGTCCTAGGGGGACCTCTCTCCTGGGAGGAATTCGGGGTGCTGCTGCTCACTTCCCTACGTATGTCAGGGCCACGGACAAGTGGGTGTTCCACCCTCCCTGAGCAGCCAACATCTGGATCTCCAGCAGTCCTCTGCTTCCTCACCCTCCTCTTTAGGAGGAGAGGAGCTCTCTGTCCATATCTCCCCTGCTGCTGATCTCATGGAGTATCAGCGTTTCCTCTTGAGGATGATGGAGGACCTGCATGTCACCCCACCCACCCAGCACAATCCAGAGGATTCAACACATGCCTTCCTAGGCGATTTCAGTGCGGACACCCTTGTGGTGCCCACCTGGCCTGCTCCTTTCCAGGAGGCATCATTGCAATTCTGGCAAAGTCCCTTTTCCAGAGTCCCAGCCCCTTGGGATCTGAGCCAGAGGTATTGTGCCCCCCCAGAGCCTCCAGGTCATATGCCTCATCCTCAGTCAGGACTGATGCAGCTGGACACTCCTGATGGGCTTCGTGCCCTCCACCATGACCAGCCCCCAGATCAAGATTCCATGGATTTTGACTTCTGGGGGAGGAGAACCTTCTACTCAGCATGGTTGCTTCTTTCAATTTAAGCACATCAAACCCACTATGCTACCTATGATAGGTTTCTGTAGTCCAGGCTAGGCCAACTCCTAGCCTCTATGCCTGATTCGGAGGTAACCAGACAAGCCATTGCACTCTCTGCACATGGCCTGGAGCTAGCAAGGCACCAAGCAAGGGCATCTTATGATGCCAACGAGGTTGCTTCCAGGTCATAGGGACAGCGATCTGCACTAGGCGGACAGCATGGCTGCATCTTTCCCGGTTGTCACCCTTGGCCTGGCATAGGGTGATTTCCTCCGTGTACTGGAGAACCAATCTTTTCTCCCATAGGATGAGGCTATGTCTGTCGGGGCAAAATCCTGCCCCCTCCGGGTGGGTCCCCGTCTCACTCTCCCCAGTCTCGGGCTTCACCAGGCCCATAAAGGTTCTCTTTCCCAGTGTCTCACCCACTGAGAGCTAAGGGACTTAGTCCTTAAGGGTCTAGGGCCCCCTTCGGGGGGGGGGGCTCGGTACTCACCTTAAGGTGATGAATGGTGAAGATTGACATAGATAAGATGTGAAAATTATGTACCTACCGTAATTCCTGATCTTTCTATGTATCTTCACCATTCATCATAATCTGTCTCTGGGCTCCTTCCTCTGTGTTCCTTTTTTCCCCTTCCTTTCTACTGGTCAGGAGCAGGGTGACCTTGGGCATGCAGGGGATTTTCACCTTCTGACAGGAGGGAAAGGTATCGAGAGGGCACATCTCTCAATCGTCAGCTCCACCCCTTTGGGGTGGGAATGGGTGGTTGCCCTCTCTTCTTTTCTCTCTCTCTCTCTCTCTCTTCCTCTATTCTCTTCCGTTCTTGTCCTTAGGGACTCATCCCTCAAAATTAATTTAAGAAACTTTTGTTTCTTACCTCTAGATATGTGGTTTTGGGGGAGGACAACCCTGTATCCTGTCTTTTCTTCCAGAATAGCCGTTTCTGCTTATGTCGGAGTTTGTTGCCAGTGATTCTGTGCCTTGAATTCTGGCAAATCAGCCTTCTGGCTTCTTCTTCGCAGTTCCTATACAGTCTGGAGACAGATCAAAGGTTCACAGTATGTCCTCCCCCTCCCTGTTTCTAGTTTTTCCCTCCCTTCCTCTTCTTTCTGCTTCCAAAGGTTGGGCCCCCTTCCCAGTCCCCTTAGATTTTCTAACTCTTCTTCTGTCCTCTCCATCGTTTATTTCTCCTTTTAGTTTGTATATCTTTTCCTTTGTCTGTCCCTTGGACTTCCTTATCCCTCCCTCCCTCCCTCCAACCCTTTCTTACTGTATGGCGACTCAGAACTGGCAGGAGGGTGGGATCGCCGTCACCCTAATGGCCAACCCACGAGCGCCACGCAGTGCGTCAGCCTCGGTGTGTCGACTCTGCCCACCCAAAAAAAAAAAGCTCCCGTGGGGTCGTGACCTCCGGCCAAAACCCAAAGGTGATGAATGGCGAAGATACACAGAAAGATCAGGGATTACGATAGGTACGTAATTTTCATTTTCACCTCATGCCAGGTTCGCATATGGATTCTGCTAGCCCTACCAGAAACACGTCATGACAAGTAACAGGTTCACCCATGCCTCTGCACCAAGCTCTCCTTCTCCCAGGTCACCGTTGGTCCTCTGGGACCTTGACCTGGGACCAGTTCAGATCTCAGGCTGTGGCTTTTCCTCAATATGTTCGGGCTATGGATGAGCAGGTCTTCCGACCAGTTCTTCCACTGCAGCAAGAGTCTGACTCGTCAGGTTCCTCAACCTCCTCGTCTTTCTCCACAGGGAAGAGGGCCTACTGTCCATCTGTCCTCTGACACTGATCAGGCCCAGCATCAGTGCTTCCTTTCAAGGCTGATCAGGGACTTGCACATCTCCCATTATGCAAGAGACAATACAGAGCGTGCAATGCAAGCCTATTTGGGTGAATACGGGGCGCACCATTTGGTGGTTCCATCCTGGCCAGTTCCCTTCTGGCAGGTATTGTACAGCATCTGGCAGTGTCCATACTCCCTGGAACCAGCCCCTACGGAGTGCCAGAGATGGTATTTTGTAACCCGCGGGGGTCTCCAGGTGCTTTGCCTCATCAACCTTCTGGACTTGACACAGCTGAACACCCCTTTCTGGCATAGATGCCTGGTCTGTGACCAGCCCCATGAAACTGACTCTCAAGAGTTTGATCAGCTGGGGTGGAGAATTTTCTCCTCTGTCGGAGCCTGCTGGCAATTATCTCACATCAAGCACCTGCGCTGCCTATAACAGGCATCTGTGGGTGATGCTAAGTCAGGCTTTAGAATCGCTGCCCGATTTGGAGGCTACCTGGCAAGCCATAGCCCTCTCTGCTATAGGCCTGGAGTTAGCGAAGCACCAGTCAAGGTCATTTGTACGATGCCAATGAGGTCACTTTGTGGCTTGCAGGGACAGCAATCTGCATTAGATGGATGGCATGGCTTTGCCTTTCAAGGTTGTCACCTTTGGCCCAGCGCAGATTACTGGCCTCCTCCTTCCAGGGGACCCATCTCTTCTCCCACTGGGCGAGGTGGGGAGATTCAGAGGCATCTTTCTTCCCCTAAGTTTCAGGGGAACCCCACCTCGTCCTGACCAGTCCAAGCCCTAACCGGCTAGTGGAGGGTCCCCCCCAATTCTCCCACTGGAGGGTACTGAGGGATGTTATTCCTTCAGGGTTTCTTGTGCCCCCTTTGGGAGTGCTTGGTACTCACCCAACAGTGATGAATGGTGAAGACTGACACAGGTAAGATTTGAAAATTACGTACCTACTGTAATTCTTGATCTTCCTGTGTATCTTCACCATTCATCACTAAATCCCTCCCACCTTCCTCTCACAAGGCCTCAGTCCCTGAACCGTACCGCCTCCCCTCTCGCCCTCCCTGGAGTTATTCTCTACTCTCCGACAGCTGTCAAGAGGTCATTGGGGGGGCTGTTGGAAACAGGCGAGTGAAGGCCCTTTCGGGGTTTTTTCCTAGGGGTCTTTGGGGGGCCCCATCCTCTATCCTGGACTTTCCTTGGGATGCCTTCATCCCATAATCCCATCTTCCAGTTCCAGGATAGATGGTTTTGGGCTGTCCATAATTCCCTTGCCCTTGTTACCTTCTCTTACCTACCCCCATGAGAAGGGTGTGTTTTAATGGGTCCCTTCTCTCCCCCCCTCAAAAATCCTGTTTTCTCCTTGTGGTATCTGGCAGGGGGAGTGAGGTGTGTTATAATCCCCTTGGGAATTGGGATCAGAGCTGGGGGTGGCCTTACCCATCCAGAATTCTAAAAAATCAGAATTCCAAAACTTCTTCTCCCTCATCCCATACCCTCTAAAGCCCCCCCCCCTCTCTTTCTAGCCTTCCTCTCTTTCCTCTTTCCCTCTTGGTCATTCAGGGACTGAATAACCTTAACCTTCAGACCCCCGCTGTTCTTATCTGTCCTCTCATCGGCTTAATCTTTTTCAGTTGCTCTTTTTCCTTTTACTGCCCCTTGGGCTCCCTTGCCCGCCCTTCTTTCTCTATACTTCTTTCAATCTGTCTCTCCAGCATGCAGAACTGAGGTGGAGGAGGACCCAACGAACATTTCTGGCCAACCCATGAGTGCCACGCAATGCTCCAGCCCCTCCACAAAAAAAAAAGTCTCATGCGCGGTGCCTGTCTCTGGCAGACACTCAACAGTGATGAATGGTGAAGATACACAGAAAGATCAAGAATTACGGTAGGTACATAATTTTCATATACTACCCCTTCAGTCAAAACCCAAACTAAACAAAACCCCTGACTGGAAGGCCCAGGTCGCCTTCCCTCTACCAGTAGAAGGAAGGCTGACCCACTACCTCCACCAATGACAGTACATCACCACAAACAAGTGGGTGCTGGAAGTGGTGGGTTGAGGACTTACCCTGCAGTTCAAAAAATTTCCCACTCAGCAGGGCTGCAGGAGTCTAAATCCTCTAACCCCCACAAAAAGAATCCTGCTGGAGTTAGAGGCCAAGGCTGTCCTGTCAACAAAGACAGTGGAAAGAGTTCTCTGCTCCCAATGGGGGAAAGGCTTCTATTCCGGATGCTTTCTCACCCAAAAGAAAAATGATTTTGCCAGTAATCCAGCTGGGAGATTGGCTGGCATGTCTAGATCTAAAAGATGCCTGCTTTCACGTCCCAATAAGAGAATCTCACAGGAAGTATCTCAGATTCAGACTTCCATCAGGACATTACCAATTCTCAGCTCTACCTTTAAGTCTCACTTCTGCACCCAGGGTGTTTACAAAGTGTTTGGCAGTGGTAGTGGCATACCTAAGAAGGTTACGTCTGTCTTCCCTTATCTCAATGACTGGTTAGTGGTGGGAAGTTCACCACAGCAGGTACAAGATCATCTAAAGGTAACACTAAACCTGTTACAGTCTCTAGGATTCCTGGTAATCAGGAAAATCTATTCTCACCCTGGTACAAGTCCTACATTTTATAGGAGCAGAACTGAACACAATACAGGAAAGAGCTTTTCTCCCATAGGACAGGGTGCAAAGCATTCTGCAGTTAGCTGCCTCATTCAAGCTGAATGAGCCATGACCAGCAAGACAGTTTCTGCAAATTCTGGGACATATGGCTGCAGCAACAGGCACAGTCCTGGGAGCCAGGTTCAAAATGAGAGATATACAGTTTCATCTCAGAGTACACTGGTGGCAGAGAAAAGACAAACTGACAAAACTGGTTCCAGAAACAAGAACCCTGCTTCAAGCACCCAGTGGTGGAAGGAAGCAGACAACCTCAGGGAAGGGGTACTCTTCCAAAGGGAAACCCTATCAGCTATCCTCACAACTGATACCTCTCTGTTAGGGTTGGGTGCTCACTTAGGGAATCACACCATTCATGGAACCTGGTCCATCACAGAGTCACTCCTGCATATAAATTTGCTGGAGCTAAGGGCAGTGTTTCTGTCCTTGAAAGCATTCGCCCATCTGGTACAAGGGAAAGTGGTGTAAGTCAGGACAGACAACACCACAACAATGTACTATGTAAACAGGCAAGGGGGAACAAGATCAGACCCACTATGCACAGAGGCTATGAAAGTCTGGAGTCTGGTTTACTCAGTAAAGGCCTCATTATAGGCCATTCACATACCAGTAAAGGACAATACCCTGGCAGATGCCCTGAGCAGAATCAACCAGGCACATCACGAGTGCTCCATCAACAAGCAGATAGGAGGACAGGAGAGTGGCACACCAGAGTTGGATCTCTTTGCATCCCAAGAAAACCACCTTCTGCCTGTCTTTTCCATGCCAGTAGCCATACCAATACACTTACCCAGGAGGCACAACCTGTTGACCTCCCACCAGGGGAAAATCTTGTATCCGAATCTCAGATCTCTCAGACTCAAGGCATGGCTCTTGAGGACTTGGAATATGCAAACTTAAATCTTTCCCAAGCTGTTCTGGATATCCTGAAAGGATACAGAAAACCTTCTACTAAGAAAACCTATTCATCAAAATGGAAAAGGTTTTCTATTTGGTTAATTCCAAGGAGATTTCCCCTGCTTTAGTGGAGATCCCAATTGTCCTGGAATACCTCACATACCTCCACTCTCGGGCTGAAATATACATCCCTGAATGTTCATCTGGCATCAATCTCTGCCTACATTCCTGCTGGGAGAGGTATCTCCATAGCATCCAATCCCATTTTCAAAAAGTTCTTTAAAGGTTTGTGCCACTTGCACTCACCTATTAGGGAACCAGTTCCAGTATGGGACCTGAACATATGCATTGCTTAGCTCATGAAACCTCCTTTTGAGCCTTTGTCTTCTGCACATTTAAAATATGTTACCTAGAAAACTGTTTCTGGTTGCAGTTACTTCAGCTAGAAAAATCAGTGAACTACAAGCCTTATGTGTTGAGAAGGACTTTCTTTCCTTCCATAACGACAAGGTGGTGCTGAGAACAAATAGGAGGTTTCTGATTTTCACTTAAACCAATCCATTACACTTTTAGTTTTCTTCCTGAACATACTAGTTCAGGTGAGCGCAGACTCAATAGTTTAGATGTCAAAAGAGGATTAAGATACTGTATGACCCATATCAAGGATCATAGACACGACAAGCAACAGCTGTTTCTTACTTATGGAGATGTAGGTAAAGGCACCCCAGCTTCTAAGAGGTCAGTCTCTCACTGGCTAGTCCAATGCATTCAGTTTTGCTACTCAAAAGTTGGCATCGAACCCCCAGTAGGCCTGAGGGCTCAGTCAACTAGGGGCACAGCTGCTACTATAGCAGCGTTCAGAGATATTCCATTAGTAGAAATCTGTAAAGCAGCTACCTGGAGGACAGTATACACATTTACTAAACACAACAGTCTGGACACACAGTCCAGGAGTGATGCCTGGTTTGGCATAGCAGTCCTGCAGAGCCTCTTTCCTGAGTAGGTTTTCTGCCCACCACCAAAGGTACTACTTTGAAGTCTGTAGAGTTAGGAATATAGAAGAATACCTGGGGTTAGAAACAAAAATATCACCTTAGCAATCTTGTTTCTTCCAAGGTATTCTATATTCATAACTCTCCTCCTGCCTCCCTTTCCAGAACCAAAGCTCTCTGTACTTGATCGACTTTTATAATTGAAAGTCTCAAACATTGGCATATATGTTTTTTTAACCCTAGTGGAAATATTTAATCCCTCTTTTCAAGGTGATTCTGGTATTCAGGGTGGGTTTAGGATTATAATATTATTAAGGATGTTTCATGCTGTTATGGACAGCTTAAGTTGTATTACTTTAGATAATTATATTTTCATTAGCTGCCACTTGTTCCTTTTGAGTCATCTAGCTTGGACTCGGGACATAGGGGCTGAGGGAAGATTTTAAATAAGAAATTTCTCCTGCCCGCCCAACCCCACCAATTATTAAATAGGCTTCCTCCCCGAACCTATCTGGCGTTGCTCTCTTATTGGCTCTCCAGTTAGCATACGAAGAAGGAGTGTTACCCTTTTTAAAGAGGTACTCTGCTTCAGGTTTTAATACTCCATGTCAAAACTCAACAGACATTCAAGTTAATGACAAGAAGTGCAGGCAGACAAATGACTTGTGTGCTCTCTCCAATAGTTAGGCGTATCAATCAGTGCCCATGTACCTTCTGCTAAAATGATAGACGTGGGACCTGATATTTAAAGGTTTCCATAAACCACGCTATTTGACCCTCATTCTGTAGGGCTACACATTAACAGTATCTCTTTCTACTTATCCTGGATTTCGTAGCTTTTAGCACCAAACATGGTGGCCTAAATCTTTATCTTATTGGGCCTACTAGCCTCCTTTTACTACTGCCCTACTCAGCACCTAGTTAGCCATACTGGTGTGCAGGTCAAGGGGACAGTGTCACTAACCTTATGCCCAGCAGGCTTCATTGACTACTATCAGTATTACTGTACTCCCAAAAGTAGTTATGCAACAAATTCCATGCCCTGCAGTCCTACCGAGTTCCGAAAAGTACCCCACTTTACAGGGTGGTATCGGATGTCCCGATTAGCACTGGGCCTTTATCATACATGAGATGCAAAAATCAACGGCTGTTATCTTATACCCTTATATACCCGCTCTTGCTCTCTGTACCAGCTCTCCTGTACCTTCATACTTGCCCACGGTCAGCCAGTACTTCATCTTTACCATCCACTGAACCTGGATGCTACAGAAGAGGTAAAAGTCGATTAACAAGACTACTCTTGAAGCCATCAAAAACTTCTTTTACTACTGCTCATTTGTGCAGGTAATGTTGAGCTCAACCCTGGACCCTTTCTCCCAATGTCAACCCTCCCAACTTGGTCAGCCGAATGGAATGGGCCTAATCCATATCAATGCCTGCAGTTTGCTCAAGAAATTTGAGACTATCCAAACGTGGATAAATCACACCTACCCAGATGTGCTGGTGGTCACTGAAACTTGTCTTAAGTCTGTGACACGAGCATGAAATTAACATTCCTTCGTATAACATGTTTAGAACGGACAGACCTACAGAGGTGGGGTGTAGTAATATACATTCGGGACAAATATGTGCCTCAGTAGCAAACTCTACTACTTTGCCTAAGGAATTTGAATGTCTCACTATAAAAGTGCAGCTTACCAACAGAGTCTTTATTCACATCATTGAATGTTACAGGCCTTCTGCTGCAGGATTGAAACTACTGAATCAACTAAGTGATGTCCTAGACACCTTATCCTCCGAAGTGATGCTTATGGGAGACCTCAATATGGACTGGTTTTCCGCAGCATCTATACCTCTAAAAGAGTTATGTGACACCTTTGGTCTCACACAAATCATATTTGAAACCCCCGGCCTAACATTAAAAACCTGGATAAAAGTACTTTGCTTGATATAATATTAGTCAATAAACCACCTATTTACCCATGCAAGCGCATTCTTCAACGACGTCAGTGATCATTGTGCAATAACCTGTGTGAGGTCTATTCCCAAGGCAGTGTCATCCTCCAAGTACATCTTCAAGAGATGCTGGATGAATTTTGATCCAGTAGCCTTCTGCTCAGACCTCCAATATGCTATCTGGCAGGACCTTTATCTGGCCCAAACTGTGGATACTGACTACGAGGAATTCCATAGAATAGTGCTCAGAGCCCTAGATAAACACGCTCCTTTAGTAAAAATCAGAACTAAAAGGAAAATGTGCCCATGGTTCACAGGCAGATTGAAAGCTGCTTTACTGCATAGGGACTCTATGGAAAAAAGCAAGAAAAACGAAACTTTCAACTGATTGGGCAGCCTTCAGAGCAGCTAGGAACTGGTGCACTAAGCTTACGAGAACTGAAAAGGCAAAGTATTTCCAATCAGAAATAGATAATGCTTCCAATGACACTAGGAAATTTTGGAAAATTCTAAAGGACATCGAAGGCTACTCTCCTGCTCACTCTCTTCCCCCAAAAAATCACTGTGTGTGGTGATTTCACCACCGACAAACATTCAACTCTTGAACTTCTTAACAACCACTTTGCTACAGCAGGATTAGCCTTTGACGCATCGCCGGCCAGCAAACTCCGAACTCAGTTATGTGTTCAAAAACCTGACTGGCTTAACCATAGCTTAATAAATCACAAGGCAACCTTCACCTTCCAACCTGTCACTGTAAAGCAAGTTGAGGACCTTCTCTTGGCACTTGACACCAGAAAAAGCCCTGGTGCAGACCAAATAGAGCCATATTATCTAAAGCTAGGATATTATGTTCTAGCTGCTCCAATTTCTCATCTATTCAAATTGCCTCTTATGCAGGGTTCTCTCCCAGCAATATGGAAAACAGCGCAAGTGATCCCACTCTTTACGTCAGGTGACACTGGTGATTTAAACAATTATCGCCCAATTTCTTTACTTCCTATCTTGTCAAAAGTACTGGAGGAAGTAGTGAACTCACAGCTCAGGCAACACCTTGAGAAGCATAATCTACTTAAGTGGTCCAATCTGAGTTTAGACCATACCACAGCACAATCTCTGCACTTGCTAAAGTCACTAATGACTGGCAGCTGGGCTTAGATAATAAAAATCATGTATGCTCCTTATTCCTTGATCTGAGCAAAGCTTTCGATATGGTGGACCATTACCTACTCATTACCACTCTGCGTATTGTTGGAGCAGACCCCCTGTCAACCAAGTTTTCTAACTATCTTGCTGGACACCACCAAGTCAAAGCAGATGGAAATCTCTCCACACTGAAAACTGTGCAAAGAGGAGTGCCTCAAGGGTCCATCCTAGGACCACTGCTGTTTGCTGTTTATATCAACAACCTAAATGATGGAATCATAGACGCTAGACTTCATCTATTTGCTGATGATACTGTGCTATACTTAGACAGGCCTTCTCCGGACCAGGCCTGCAAAGACCTCCAGCTTGAATTTAACCATTTGCAGGAAAACTTACTGCATCTGAAGCTGCTTTTAAATACTAAAAAAAACAAGGCTATGCTTTTTGCTCCAGGTTCATGTATAAACAAAACTATGGCTCCTTCCACAATCCCTGTTATTCAGTCACTGCTAGGTGAGCCCTTAGAGTTTGCATCAAACTTCAAATACTTTGGAGTATGGGTTGACGAAAGGCTGTCCTTCTCGGATCATATTGAGAACCTATCTAAAAAATTAAGATAGAGACTTGGTATCTTCTTTCGCATAAAGCACCTGCTTACTCAGGAGGCAAAAATCCACCTAGTGCAAACCACATTCTTGCCGCTCCTAGACTATGCTGATATCCTATGTGGGCATGGGCCAAGCACGCCCTAGGGAAACTTGATGCCCTTTACCATCGAGCAATTAGATTCATCACTAATGGACCATACTCCATTCATCACTGCACCCTTTACTCTATCTTAGGCTGGAACTCAGTTACAGACAACATAAAAATGCAATCCTCTGGACACTCAGAGCATTAACCAATAAACTCCCTAAATACATCTCTGACTGCCTGCCTCTCTGCCAGTCAGGAAGTTACCTTCTAAGAAGCGCTTGCATTCCTCTCTCCTTATTCCCAAGGTAAATACACGTTTTGGCAAAGCGCCTTAACTCATTGCCTCCACAGGCGCTTTTCAGTTACAGCACTTGTCTCCTGTATACTGTTAACAGTTAATCCTGGGCCCTTCTAAGTAAAATCAAGCCATAATTGGCATGCCGCAAACAAATGCTAATAGCACAAAAACCGTAACTGCTAGACACAAAGTATGAGTAGCAAAATTGTTCAGCATAAAATTACTTTTCCAACAGTGGTATACAAGAAATAGCAGGTAATTTAGTTTTATTTCTGTGCTGGTTGAAACAGCAAAACAAAATATTTTTTCCACTAAAAAATGCACCATAAACCTTTTTTTGTCGGGAAATATGTAACATATCAACACCAAATTAAGCATCCATATACTAGATGTAATTTTGATAATTTATTTGTAAAACAAACAGCTATTTCTGTAGTATTAAACATCATTTTTCCCCATTTGAGTCAAGATGTATTGGTGAGGTTTGAGGGACAAATCTGAACCATACACACCATACCATAAACAAATGCATATAACTCCTAAAGTATACATGACACACAACGTATCAGTGGCACAGTTGTTCCACACAAAATTGCCTTTCAAACGGTTCTATACAATCAACTGTACTCAATTTGGTTTTTATTTTATACTGGCTAAGATACCCAGAATGTGTGTTTTCTTCAAAGTGCTTAGGTGGTTCTAGATTGACAAAATGTCATAAACAAATATGAATAACTCTAAAAGTGAACATGATACACACAAAGTGTCAGTGGCAAGGTTGTTCAGCACAACATTACCTTTCTAATGGCACTATGCAGTCAATTCTAATCAATTCTGGCTGGCAAGTAATATTAAAATACGTGAGTGACTTCTCCAGACATTTCTAGGGCACACAAGAAGTCTGTAGGTGACTTCTGTAGGCGTTCTGGGACACACTGTAGTTAGATTTGCTGACGCCTACAGACGTTTCCAGGAGGCAATGAGTTAAGTCATTTTTTCCCTGTCCTTTGGAATAATATGCAAAAACCCTAAAAATTGTACTTCCAGTGAAAATACCCTTCTTCAGAATCCTCTTTGCAAGGGCCTTTACAGAACCTTGCAACTGCCTTCACTAATTTAATTGCTATGGAGCTCCTCCCCCTGTTATAGCCCCAGTTACATCTTTGTTTTTACTATTTCTACAATTTGTTCTACTGTGTGTCAATTGTACTTTATGACATATGTTTCCTCTCATGCCTAATGCACATGATGTACAGACTGTAACCTATATGTAATATTGTATCTATTGTACCTTGTATCATATTTTCTTCTCATTCCTCGTCTGTTTTCTGTACCAGTACCACACCTAGGTCCACCCTGTAAATGAGCTGTCTCAATAGTGCTTCGCCTGGATAATTAAAGATTGATTGATTGATACTATAAGTCTTAGTATAGGTTGCCATGTAGGCTCCTTAGAAATCTGATACATTGATGGAACATTGCAGCAGAAAAGGGCAGCAGTTTGAATATGCGTCATGAGCCAATGTTAGTTCTGCCATTTGCATATAGTTCCATTTTCTCCGGGCAGCTCTGCTTAGGAGTCTGACTGCAGAGAGTTATGAATATAGAAGAATACCTTGGAAAAAACAAGATTACTCAGATGAGTAATTTTTTTCATGACCATCGCCAGCTCCCTCAGCACCTCGGTTCTGTTCTTCCTATCAATGAGGCAACACCATGGGAGCAGTAGCAGCAGCACCATCACATTTTTGTAGTGCGTAACCGCCTTTATACTTCACAACACTATTTCTTTTTCTTTTATTATTTGTCTGTGATGCCAAAGCCAGATAAGAAGGGAGCAAAGAACTCCAAAGTCTGTCTGCTCCCATCATGCAGCCTCTGTGGGAAACGGATGGTGCCAGTGGACCAGCATCAGACCTGCATGATCCACCTTAACTCTTCTCACAGCATGGATGAGTGCAGCACCTGCCTTTCCATGAACACCTTGGAAATCCACGCGAAGTTGAGTGGGCCAACCCCTACCTTTGGAGGCAGGTGTCACCCGGAAACATACAAACTGTTGGCAGATAAGGACCGCCAGACCCAACCAGTCAGCCTGAAAGCCCTACTCTAGTTTGTGGCCTCTGACCCTTCCCAGGACGTCTGATTCCATGGAAGCACAGGGCCCTTCTCGACCTTACCCTGCGAAGGTGTTGGAGGCCCTGGTGGATGGGTCTGGGGTACAGGTGGCCCCTTCTGAGTAGCTGCCTGTGAACCCCCCCACAGTCTGTCTGCCCTGGGCAGCAAATGTCCCCGGTGGTGAGGCTAAAACTGTTTGCTCAGTCTCTTACGGTGGATACCTTGGTGTCATGACCTGGTGCCGCCCTGGCTCCTGGCACCATTCACAATGCCGGTAAGTGTGGCACTGCCAGCCATGACATCAGGTCCCCTTTTGCCATCCTTTGTAGTGTTGGAAGAGGGATGCACCCCAGCTGTGCTACGTCCTGTTGCAGAGGTGGAAGTGGTTCATTCCTCCAGTGTTACTTTTAATGCTGAAGGAGAGAATGCCTCTGCCTCTGGCACCAGATGTGATGCTCACCACGGTGTCAGTCATGGGCCCAGCACCAAGTACGACATCAGTGATGGGATGAATCCATCTCGGGGCCAGCACTCGACCCTGAGCTGGTGGCGAAGGCAGTGCTGGCTTGGAGTTTGATGATGGCCAGGAGGTGGTGTTCTCTCCAGAGCTGCTGACTGACACTGTCTCCGGTGAGGACAAGGGCCACCCTGTGGGAATTGTATGGCTCCACTCTCCCCACCTGTGGAAATCCCCCATGGGTACCATCTGGGTCATTCCTCTGTTGTAGGATGACCCTGTTCAGGCAGTCCTTCCACATCCTCCCCTCAGGCAAAGTCCCTTTTGCGACCCTGCAGCCCAGGTAGAGGTCCTAGACCCTTACGGCACTCAAAGCACCGGCATTATGTTGTGAGCAATCAGGGCACCAAATGTGTATTTGCCCTCCACGGGTTCACCCCCCGGAATAGAAATCTGCAAGTGGGGGGGGTGGTGCAGGAGTCACAGCTCCCTGCAAAAAAAATGATCGGTGACATTGCTGGCATGTTCTGAGGGTGGAACTGGTCCTAGAGACCCTACATCTCTGTTTTTACTGGGCGTCTTCCACTCTTGCAGCAGTTACCTGGGTACATGGGCCCTCAGGGGCTGGTTACCTGGAAACAGCACAGTGAGATCATTGATGCCTTAGAGCAACTCTGTAGAGACTCTGATAGGTCCCAGTTCTTATCCCAGGAGTCCTTTAGCATCAGTAACTTTTTTGCACGTAGCTGGCTAGGTGCAACTGCCCCGGAGGTGTGCCTCTAAGAGATATTTAAATGAGCTTAGGGCAAAGCCAATCAGAAGACAGGAAGAGGTTAGCTGAGTGAGAGCTGTGAAAGGCTTCAGAAATGTTTCTGCGCTGGACTGAGCAACATTGCCCCTGAAGTGTCTCTCAACTTTCCTTGTTGACAGCCTCCTAGTGCTTATCTGGGTAAAGTTTTCCTCATATTTTATTTCCAGTAGTGTGCTGAGTTAAAGTTTTATTTTTTCATTAGTGCCATGTTAATTTTTTTATATTTAGTGTGACTGTGCTATTTTGACTTTATTTCTACTGCGACTATTCATTTTAAGCACTCATTTTATTGCAGACACTTATTTTCGATGGTTCCCTTCATTTCTGGGCAAATTCCTGTGGGCAACGTCGCAGTGCCTGAGGGTTTTCTCTCTAGATTGGCAATTATGAGGAAACCTTTTTGTTATATCACTGGACCTTGGTATCATATGCGTCAGGACGCAGTTGACTAGTATTACTGAGTTTCAGTTAAGATTGGCACTGGTATAGATCCCAAGTCTACAACCAAAAAAAAAGGCACTAGTAATAGAGTTTATTAACTAGGGCAGGACTGACCAGTGTCATTTTCACAGAAACCTGCACTCAGGTCGTAGGTCCAGGACTGGTTTGCTTTGCTTAAACTGGCATAGCAGACAAACCTTTGATTATTATGGCTGAGAATAAATCAAAGGCTTCTGATGAGGGGCCATCCAAAAGTACTAATACTAAAAGCAGAAGTGCTGTGGAACCCTCCAGATCACAGCCAAAAAATAAAGCTTCCAAAGATGAAGTTCCTCACAAATTAAAAAATAATAAAAGAGATGAAAAAATGAAGCTTGATCAAGCCTCTGATGAAGTGGCTAAAAAGAAACTGTTAAGACAAAAATACTCCTGTTGCTCCTGGGAAAGCCAATAGCAAGACGGCAGGCAGCTTAAAGCATACGGGAAAAACAAAACACTTACAAACCAAGTCTGCACAGGCTCTTCCATCAGTGCAAGATAAAGCATGGCAGCTGTTTCAGACCCTTCAAAAGATGGGTCCTCTATTTACCGGGGCTGGCAAGCACTCTTCCACAGGTATCTTCCTGGACAAAAGTCTCCACCACTTATTCTGACTATTGGGATCTGCGCCGGAGGCACCAGGACCCATCGGGAGCAAACTTTTTTGCTGGAGGGTCGGTGCCAGAGATGGAGCCGCGAGGAACGGCACCGCGAGCCTCAGCTCACGCGGTAATGACGATCTCGGCGTCGACCCTCCAACTGCCTCAGTTCCTTTTTTCCCGCTGTCAAGTGCGCTTCAGTAATAATGTCGCTCGCCCACCGTGAGTCAAACTTCAAACTAGCAGCATAGTTTTCAGTTTTTGTTATTTTGTAGTATTTTCTCGATAAAGTATCGCTTAGTTTATTCTTATTTTAACAATAAAGAAGTCTCAGCTACTTTGACGGAGTCGACCATGAGCAGGTCAGGTGACGGTAGGGAGACTTCATATGAAAGCTGTTCAGTCAGTCGGGCTGGGTCCGGTCCGCTGCCTTCTCCAGAAGGGGGGTCTGACAACGGTCAGTCCAATGCCCGGGGGGATGGGCGGTGCCCGTGGAAGCATAAAAATAAACGGTCGCATTCTCGGCACTGTTCTGCCTCAAGCTCTTCTTCGGCCCACAGGTCTAAAAGGAGAAGGCATCACTCGAGGTCGCCCTCTGATATGTCTGCGCGTAGACGTTCGGTTATCAGGGCTAGTTGCTGGTCTCCTCCTTCGGAGTCGCCAACCTCTGCTTCTGGTAGCCAACGGCTTCGACATCAGAGCCCTACCCCGCCTGCAGGTAGGTCTTCAGGATGAGCAGTTTCATCAGTGGGCCTCCTTATGGGAGCAATGGGCCTGAGGTTGGTTCAGCTACCTGGCTCGGTCACTCGTGGGCCTTGGCTTATTGGGAGACCAGGTAGGGGCGGTTGGACTTTCCTGGTCACGGCACCTTCTTCGGCGCTGTCGACTCCGCGCTTAGGTGTCCCCCCCCCCACATGGCTGCGGCGCAGGGGGCCACACCGATGCCCTTATCTCCTGCTCTTCTTCCTTCAAAACCTGTTTTTCGGAGTCTGGGGCTGTTTTCGGCGCCCTCAGCGTCGATGGTGCGCTCAGCGCCGTCCTTGGCGCCATGCAGCTTCTTGGCGCCATGCAGCTCGTCGGCGTCATGTGGGTCCTCTGTGCCGTTTTTGGCGTTGCGTGGTCCCTCGGTGTCGTTTTCGGCGCCGCGTGGTCCCTCGGTGTCGTTCTCGGTGCCATGCGCCTCCTCGGCACCGGGGGCTCTTGGGGGTTCCTCTGCTTTTCAGGACTCCTTTCTCTCTTTTCCTTCTTCCCTCTCTTCTGATTTTCATTCCTTTCCTGTTCATACAGTCCCTCCTGGACTGTCAGGAGATGCCATTGAGCCTGAGCCAGACCTTCGGTTGGGTGATGAAGTGGACGAAGCAGGATCTATTTCTGCTACAGAGCCTGTGGTCGAGGACCTGTCCTTTAAGTCTCTGCTAAAAAATCTGAGTTCCACTGTTTCTCTCCAGACTACAGACATCAATCCTGGGAAATTGTTAAGACTCCAATACCTTCATGCCCCGGAGATCCCTACGGATTTGACTCTTCCGGTTCAGCCTTCCTTCGAGACGCTGTCTCAAATGGTATGGAATAATCCTGCTCTCACCCCTTCGGTGGCTAAATCCATAGATAGGAAATATTCAGCCCCCAAGGATCGTCCCATTTTGGCATCTCAAGCCTTTGCGGATCCTATTGTAGTCCTGGCAGAGAATGATAAGGTCGTTCTTCCTCAAACTACTACAGCTCGACCTATTAACAAAGAATCTCGTAAGATAGACACCTTAGGTAAGAGAGTCTTTGCTGCTTCTACCCTAAGTATGCGTATTGCCAGTTACCAGGGCTATTTCTCCCAGTATGAATATATCCTGTGGCATTCTATCAAGCAAATGGTTGAAGCTCTGCCGGAATCGGATACAAAGCCAGAGCTTCTTCAAACCATTACCAGAGGTATCGAATCTAACAACCAGCAGGTTAAAGCAGCCATGGATGCTTTCGACACTGCTTCCCGTTCAGCGGCTGCTGGTATTTGCACCCGCCGTCATTCCTGGCTGCGCACTTCAGACTTCACGAATGACGCGCAGCAGCAGGTAATGGCATTGCCCTTTGATGGTGCATATCTTTTTGGTCCTCAGGTAGAGCAAGCTGTAGAAGCTACACAAAAGACTAGGTCAGCCATTAAGTTGGCTCAACCCCCTCCTGCCCCCTCTCGAGGGAGTGTCAATAAATGTCATTTTCATAATCGTCAGTCCTTTCGAGGCAGAGGCAGAGGAGGTTTCCATAAAAAACAACCTGCCCAACCTCAAAAGAAGATGCAACAGAAAGCGCAAGGGCCCAAAGCGCCCAGCACTACCTTATGAATTGCTGGCCCAAGTCCCATCTCAGCTGCCCGAGGTGGACTTTTCCTCTCCGGTTGGAGGTCGTCCTGATGCACTTCTACAACCAGTGGAAGTCCATAACCTCAGACAAATGGGTCCTTTGGATAATTCGTGAGGGGTATTCACTCAATCTTGTGGAGACCCTCGGATCGTCCTCCCAAACGGCAGCCCAGGCTGTCAACCCTTCAGTCAGACCTTCTCACCGCCGAGATTCAGGGCCTTCTGAACAACAGGGCAGTAGAAGTGGTGCCGCTGCATCAACGAAACACGGGGTTCTACTCCCATTACTTTCTGGTTCCAAAGAAGTCCGGGGCAATGCGCCCCATTCTAGATCTCAGAAAGCTAAACAAATTTCTCCCCAAGGAGAAATTCAAAATGATTTCTCTGGGAACCCTGTTACCTTTGCTTCATCAACACGACTGGCTAGCCTGCCTGGACATGCAGGATGCTTACCAGCACATTCCTATTCACCCGAGGCATCACAAATTCCTGAGGTTTGTGGCTCTGGGACAACATTATCAGTTCAGAGTCCTGCCCTTTGGGCTATCCTCAGCACCACAAGTTTTTACAGAGTGTTGTGCAGTTTTCACAGCACACTTCAGAAAGGTCGGAATACAGGTGTTCCCTTATCTGGACGATTGGCTTCTAGCAAGCCCTTCCAAGCAAGGGACTCTGGACGCCGTAGAGATGGCCTCTCGCCTCCTCACGTCCATGGGAGTTCTGCTGAACCTCAAGAAATCGCAACTGCAGCCCTCCCAGAGGCTCCTTTTTATAGGGACTCTTCTGGACACCTCCTGTGTGAAGGCTTTTCTTCCAGAAGACAGAAGGAATGATATCCTTCAAATGGCCCGTCACATCGGGGAGAACAGCTTAGTTACAGCTCTCTCGATGCAACAGATGCTAGGCCTCCTGGCATCCTCAGTGTTCACTGTACCACTAGCACGTCTGCACATGAGAACCACTCAGTGGATGCTCAGTACTCAGTGGTCCCCAACCACTCACCCACAGTCCTATCTCATCAAGGTGACAGAACCTTTAAAGAGGTCACTCACCTGGTGGTCTCAAGAGAGCAGTCTCCTGGAAGGATATCCCTTTGCTCCTCTGGACCATCAAATCTCCATTACCACGGACGCATCCCTAATGGGGTGGGGAGCTCACTGTCAGACTCTCCATACTTAAGGTGTGTGGACTCAACTCGAGTCCCAGCTTCACATAAACGTCCTAGAAATGAGAGCCGTCCTTTATGCAGTCCGAGCATTGAAGGACATTCTCTGTCACAAGAACATTCTCCTTCAAACGGACAACAAAGCAGTGATGCATTACATCAACAAGCAGGGCGGTGCTCATTCTTACCCCTTATGCAGGGAAGCAATGAGGGTATGGGAAAGGTGCTTGGAGCACAAGGCTCTAATTCAAGCGGTCTACCTGCCAGGTGTACAGAACGACTTGGCAGACCATCTCAGCAGAACAGAGACAGATCCTCACGAGTGGTCTCTCGACTGACCATAGTTCAGCCACTATTCAAGAGTGGGAACTCCAGACCTGAACCTTTTTGCATCCCCACTCAACGCAAAACTGCCTCTCTTCTGCTCCAGAAATCCAGGGCCTGGCATTTTCTGTTAGGATGCGTTCAGGCTGCGGTGGACAAAACGCTTTCTTTACGCCTTTCCGCCTCTTCCTCTAATTCAGAGGGTACTCCTCAAGTTCGAATCCCAAGGAGACAAGATGATTCTCATTGCTCCCCTTTGGTCTTGGCAGCTGTGGTTTCCACTACTCAACAATATGTTGGCAGTTCCTCCGAGACCACTTCCCCTGCAGTTGGACCTTTTGACTCAGGGACCGGTGGTCCATCCCAACCTGAGATCGCTTCACCTTCACGCTTGGCTACTGAAGAGGTAGAAGTAAACCGGTTCAATGTCTCTCGAAGGGTTTCAGATATTCTTCTGGCTGCACGGAAGCCAGCCACTCGGAAAACTTACACAGCCAAGTGGAAGCGTTTTTTGCTCTGGTGTGCAAAGTCCTCTTTGAATCCCTTTTCCTGCCCACCAGATAAGGTTTTGGAGTACCTCTTGGACCTCTCAAATTCAGGTCTGCAGTACTCTATAGTCAAAGTTCACCTTAGTGCCATTTCAGCATATCATGAGCTGTTTTTTTCCTTAACACTGGCTCAGTTACCTGTGGTTAAGAGATTTCTTAAAGGAATTCTGCATACCAGACCTCCTACAAGACGTCCAGTTGCAGCCTGGGACATTAATCTTGTGCTAGACATGCTCACTCGGAAACCTTTCGAACCTCTGGCTACCTGTGAGCTACAATTTCTCACCTGGAAGACTGCCTTCCTGGTGGCAATTACCTCAGCCCACAGGGTCTCTGAGATACATGCCCTGGTCACAGACCCTCCGTATACTGTGTTCCATAAGGACAAAGTAGTTCTTTGTACTCATCCTAAATTTCTTCCTAAGGTTGTGTCAGAGTTTCATCTAAACCAACCTTTGGTCCTTCCCTCTTACTTCGGGACTTTCAAAATGAAGGAGAATGTTCTCTTCATTCTTTGGATGTTAAGAGGGCCTTGCATTTCTATCTAGATAGAACCAGTGATTTTCGCAAAGCCCAGCAACTGTTCGTTTCCTTCAGCGAGACCCGGCTGGGTCAACCTGTCGCTATCAGATGTATCTCAGCATGGCTAGTGGCATGCCTTCGCCACTGCTATTCCATGGCACAGGTTAAGTTGGAGGGTAGAGTTTACGCTCACTCTACTAGAGCGATCGCGGCATCTCTAGCGGAAATTCACAACGTGCCCATTGCAGAGATCTGCAATGCGGCCACCTGGAGCTCAGTGCATACTTTCATTAAACATGCACTTGATGTCCATGCCAGACGACATTCTTCCTTTGGAGAGCCATCCTTAATGGACTTCTGTCCTAGAAACGTGAGCTCTTGGTCTCTCCTGCCGCCCTCTCGGGGGATTATTAGCTTGGTACTCTCCCAATAGTGTGAATGAGTGGTGGAGACTTATGTCCAGGAAGATATGAAAATTACGTACCTACTGTAATTCTTGATCTTCTTGGATGAGTCTCCACCACTCATTCACACGCCCACCCTCCGTCCCCCGAGCTCACCTCTGTTGTTGGTCTTCACTCTCCCTCAAATCTTTAGGCTGTGAAGACTTCTTTGTTGACCCTTCTTATACGGGTCACCCGGACTATCTCATGTCCGGTTCTTAGGTTAGGCTACCCTTCTAGGTTAGTTATGCTGCACCTCCTTGGTAAAAAAGGTACTGAGGCGGTTGGAGGGTCGACGCCGAGATAGTCATTACCGCGCGAGCTGAGGCTCGCGATGCCGTTCCTCGTGGCTCCATCTCTGGCGCCGACCCTCCAGCAAAAAGTTTGCTCCTGATGGGTCCTGGTGCCTCCGCGGCGCAGATCCCAGTAGTGTGAATGAGTGGTGGAGACTCGTCCAAGAAGATCAAGAATTATGGTAGGTAGGTAATTTTCATTTCTCTTCTGTAGACTGTGAGGGTGGTGCAGATGATGATCAATTTTATGATGCCTCTCACATGGATTTTGAGGGCCTTGAGCCCCAGGAGTTCTCGGACCCTCATCTTGAGGATCTCCAGGTGACCATGAGGATCCTTCCTCTATGTTTACATTTATACAACATGTGCTGGACACCCTGGACCTCCCTACACAGGAGCCCAACCAGGATGTCGATGAAGATGAATATAGGGAGATGAGAGGTCTTTCATCCCCAAAGACTGTGGTCATCTCTATCTATAATGCGTTTAGAAAAAATACCTTGAAGATGCTTCGACACCCCACTTCAGTATCGGGGGTTGATAAGCTGATCGAGAGAAAATATAAATTGTCTAAAAATGGTACCGAGTTCCTGTCTGCAGATCCTAGCCACGAGAGTATAGTGCAACAGGCAGCTTGTGAGAAAGCTGGAGTCTCCTTGTCCCCCTTTCTCCCTGACAAGGATTCCAAGAAAATTGACTTTATAGCAAAGAAAATGTATACCACAGCTTCCCTGCTTCTCAGACCTAACCTTCTGCCAAATATCAGAAAGCCCTTTGGACATCTGTTCAGGCTATTGCCCACAAAGGATCAGATTCTGTGATGCAGAAGCTGGTGGATACATCAAAAACTGCCCTGGAAGCTACTATGTACCAGTTCCACATGGCAGACGACAACAATGATGCAGCCTCTAGGGCTATGGCCCATGCCATGTCTCTGAGACGCTTCGCCTGGCTTAGAACAACCAGTCTGACCACAGACACTCAGAACAAGGCCATGGATTTTTCCTGTGATCAAAAAGTTGTTTGATTATAGAACCACTGACTACATGAAAAAAGTCAATGAGTACAAGGCCTCCTGACAGAGTCACTCATCCAGACCTATGCCCACCACCCCTCAGAGATCCCATCCCAGGGGTGGTAGGGGCAGATGTTTTGTTCCCAGGCCTTACAGTCCCTATACCCAATCTGACTTTAGCCAGTACAGGGGGATCTTTCAGAAGCTGGGGCAGAAGGGACCATAGAAGAGCCACCTCTACCCAGCCATCTGCCTCTCAGTCTAAGTCCTGATGTGAGTGTCCAGGTCGCCTCGCCGCTTCTAGTGGGAGGCAGACTCTCCCACTATCTTCAGCACTGGTCCCTCATCATGTCGGACAAGTAGGTGCTGGAGATAGTGGAAAAGGGTCTGCCACTACAGTTCTAGCAGATGCCAGACCTCAGTCGTACCCAGGTGTCAAGACCTCTGTCCCCAACACAGATACCGCTGTTGGAAATGGAGGTACAAAACCTTATGGCTTTACGAGCAGTAGAGAGGGTCCCCGCCCATGAGAAGGGCAAGGGCCTCTACTCCAGGTATTTTCTGACACAAAAGAAAATGGGGGAGTGGCGACCTGTCTTAGATCTCAGATATTTAAAAATCTGAAGAAAAAAACAAATTCAAAATGGTCACTCTGTCACTGGTCATACAGTCCTTACAGCAGGAAGACTGGCTAGCCTCCTTAGACTTAAAAGATGCCTACTTCCACATGCCCATAAGGAGATCTCACAGGAAGTTTCTCAGGTTCAAACTTCCTTCGGGTCACTATCAGTTTGTCGCAGTGCCCTTTGGTCTTTCCTCGGTCCCAAGAGTCTTTACCAAGTGTCTCGCAGTGGTTCAGACAACATGAAGTCTTGCTATATTATGACATATGCAGTGAGTCCCAACCTTCGAACTGCTCCGGAGGTGAAAGAGTTAACTTTCCATGCCAGGCATGGAACGCTGAGCTCGAGCTCGGTTGAAAACTCTGTCTGTTGTTCTTCAAACTCAAACCGCCAGATTCTTCACTCCGCCTCACTGAACAGTCGCTCCGGAGATTTCTCCTTCTGCTCGGTTCATTTTGTCAGTTAAAGTGTTAATTTCTCGTGTTTTTGACCAAATTTAAACTGCAACTGGTCGGTTCAAGCTCTGTCTGTAGTATTTGTGAGTACTAGATAGGTTTACATTTTTTCTCTTCTGTGTGGAACTTGTAAACAGTTATCGGTTCACTCATGAACCAATCAGGTTGTTTTAAAATTTCTTATTCTGTCATTTAGAGTGTGGTTACCGGTTCTTTTCGGTTCTAAAAAAAAAGAATTTCTTACGTTTTTTTCCATGACCCGTGACACGGTTAGGAACCGATAAGAGGGTCTTGCTTGGCAGATTGCCATAAACGGGCAAGTTTGGTTGGCAAAGGCTGGTTCCCAGTTAACTTTGTTATGCATCCTTTTCTTTACCAGGTCAGATAGGGGAGCTGCTAGGGCACTGTAATTGTGTGCAAATGTCCTATAATACCCTCCTGTCCCCAGAAAACTCCTGATCTGCTTCTGCATTTCAAACAACATGAAGTCTTGTTATATTATGACTATTGCAGTTTGTCCCACCATTAGAACTGCTCCGGAGGTGAAAGAGTTAACTTCCATGCAGGGCATGGAACTTAGAGCGTGAGCTCGGTTAGAAAAGCTCTGTCTGGGCTATTTCAACCTGAAGCTGTCAGATTCTTTACTCCGCCTCACTGAACAGTCGCTCCGGAGATTCCTCCTACTGCTCGGTTCATTTTCTCGGCTTAAAGAGTTTTTTCTCGGTTAAATTCAACCGCGTTTATTATTATTTTAACCGCAAACCGATCGGTTCAAGCTCTGTCTGTGGTATAGTAAGTAATAGATAGGTTTATTTCTGTGTGGAACTTGTAAATGTTTATCGGTTCGGTTTGAACTGATCAGGTTGTTTTGAAACTTTATTCTGAAGCTTTTAAAAGCTTTTTAGAGTGCGGTTCCCGGTTCTTATCGGTTCTAAAAAAACCGGATTTCATTACGGTTTTTTCCACGACCCGTGACACGGTTGGGAACCGATAAGGGTGTCTTGCCTGGCACTGCCGAAAAAAAGGCAAGTTTTTGGTTGGGCTTGCATTATGTCTGAGAAACCCAAAAGAAAAACCAGGCCCACTGGGTTTCAACACTGTAGTGTCTGTGGGAAGTCTTTGGCAAGGCTGACCCACACACCACATGTGTTTATTGTCTGGGGTTTGACCACCTCAATGCAGACTGCCAGATTTGCAAGAATTTCCCTGCAGCTACCCTAGATAAGAGAGTTGGTAGGCTCATGGTACGAGAGGCCAAAAAGTCCGCTGACCCGGATGGCCAGCCCGGTTCGGTGCCAACCGAACCGGAGGGAGTGCCCTCTGACCAGGGCCAGACTTCCTCGGGCAAACATAAAGCTGACTCTGAGGAGCCAGTTCCAGCAAAGAGAACTAGAAAATCAGCAGGTGTGGAGTCAAAAATTCCTTCTCCAACTGCTGCAGAGATAGCCAGGGCAATCCAAATTGTCCAGTCACTTTCCCCGGTTCCGTCCGAACCGCCACTATCTGGCAAAAGGTCGGTTCGGCCGGTTCCACCGGTTCAAGAATATGATATAGAGGAGTTTTATGAACCAGAGGAGGGGGAGGATGATTATGAACAGTGTGAATGTGATTTTGAAAGTCTGGATGTGCCCATTGAACCAGACATCTCCCAGACAGACCTTTAGAGAATCTCCCCTAGGCTTTCTGAGTCCCCTTCTCATTTTCTGTTTTATAAAAGTTGTTGAAACCCTCCAGCTTCCTTTGGAGAAGCTGTGGATGAGCAAGAGGAGCCTGACTTTGTAGAGATGATGGATATCCCAGAGTCCAGGAGATTGTCTATTCCTTTACATAAATCCTTTAGGAAACAAACAATAAAAATTTTAAAGCTCCTAATTCTGTGCCTCCTGTGGATAAAAAGATGGACAGGAGGTACACTTTGTCAGGTCCTGATACAGAATTTCTTTCACAGCAATGCAGCCATGTTGGGGTAGTTCAGGCTGCAGCCTGTGATAAGGCTAGTATTCCCCTGGCTTCACATCCTCCTGACAAGGACTCCAGGAAGATTGATGCCATGGCTAAAAAACAGTACATGGCAGCATCCTTGGGACTCAGACAAGCAAATTATATGGCTTATGTTGCAAGATACCAAAAATCTAGATGGGATACTGTCATGGCTTTAGCCAAACAGGCCCCTGGCCAGCTTGCCAAGGAGCTGGAGCAGGTGGCTGCTGATGGTATTGAGGCATCTAAGGTGCAATTCCATGCTGCAGTGGATTCTAATGATGTATCCTCTAGAGTCATGGCTACATCTGTGGCTTTTCGTAGATTGGCTTGGCTCAGGTGTATATTAGTTTGTCACAGGATACCCAGGCTAAGGCTATGGATTTTCCTGTGTAGGAAATTCTCTGTTTGGGGAGCAGACAGAGAATTATATGAAGAAAATGGATGAATATAGAACCACTTATAGGAGTGCACAAGCCAAGGAACGAAGCCACTCCTCAGAGGGCAGCCCCTCTAGGGGTAGAGGCAGGCCTTTCACAGGCCTTTTACCAAATCCCAGGCCTCCTCTTCAGCTTATGTTCAGAGGGGTTCTTCAGAGGGAGAGGCAGATGGCACAAGCAGGCCTACTCCCACCCTCAGCCTAAAGCCCCTGCCAAACAGGCACCCTGATGGGATGCCCAGGTCGGTTCTCCATTACCTGTAGGGGCAGGCTGGCTTACTTGTCAGGACTGGGAGTCTTTAACATCAGACAAGTGGATCCTGGAAGTAGTAAGCCAGGGTCTGGTTCTCAGCTTCAAAAATTTCCAAAGATGAGAATCAGATCTTTTCCACCTGCAAACCCTCTAGAGACTCTTGCTTTGGAAACAGAAGTCTCAACCCTCCTGGCTCTCAGAGCTGTAGAAAGGGTTTCTCCCCTACACCAGGGCAAGGGTCTGTACTCCAGGTACTTCCTTACCCCAAAAAAGTCAGGAGAGTGGCGGCCCATCCGGGACCTAAGATATCTGAACAAGCACCTTTTAAAACCAAAATTCAAAATGGTGACTCTGGGAATGATTTTACCCTCTCTAAGGCCAGGGGACTGGCTAGCTTCCCTGGACCTCAAGGATGCCTACTTCCATGTTCTTATCAGAAGCTCCCACCGAAAGTACCTCAGATTCGAACTGCCCTCAGGCCATTATCAGTTCAGAGCAATGCCCTTCGGCCTTACCTCTGCCCCAAGGGTATTCACAAAATGTCTGGCAGTAGCAGTTGCTCATTTAAGAAGGCAAAAGATTGCCATCTTTCCCTACCTAGACGACTGGCTCATTGTGGGTCAGTCTCCAGACCAGGTCAAATCACACCTGCAAGTTACTCAGCAGCTGCTTACCTCTCTGGGCTTTCTTCTCAATCTTCCAAAGTCAGTTCTGGAACTGTCCAGGTACTCACCTTTATAGGTGCAGAACTGGACACAAAGCATGCCAGAGCCTTCCTTCCCCTAGAAAGGGTAAGGACCCTGGTGGCCCTGGCCTCGTCCTTCACTCTGCAGGTCTCTCGACCAGCAAGACATTTCCTACAGCTCCTAGGACACATGGCTGCTTCCACAGCTGTAGTGCAAGGAGCAAGATTTCAGATGAGGGACATTCAGTTCCATTTGAGAGCCTTTTGGTCTCCAAGAAGAGATTCCCTATCCAAGTTGATCCTAGTGACTCGAACCCTGATCCAGGCCCTTCAGTGGTGGCAGGATCAGAGCAATCTGAGACAAGGAGTGCCCTTCATCCCTCTATCTCACTCCTTGACCCTTACTACAGATGCGTCCCTCTTGGGATGGGGAGCTCACATGGGCGACCTCTCCACCCAGGGATTGTGGTCCCCTCAGGAATCTCTGCTCCACATCAATCTGTTGGAACTCAGAGCTGTTTTTCTAGCACTTCAGGTTTTTTCTGCATCTGTTCAGAACAAAGTGGTACAGGTCAGAACAGACAACACCACTACAATGTGGTACATCAACAAACAAGGGGGCACTCGGTCTTCGGCCTTGTGCACCGAGGCGATGAAGTTGTGGTCTCTGGCTTATTCCCTGAACACTTCCCTCATAGCAGTTCACCTCCCAGGCAAGGACAATGTCCTGGCAGATGCTCTCAGCAGGATTTCCCAGGGCCATCACGAATGGTCACTGGATCCCCGAGTACTGGGGATAGTTTTTGCCAGATGGGGCACCCCTCAGATAGATCTTTTTGCAGCCCCAGACAATCATCAACTTCCACTTTTTTCTTGCAGGCCCCCAGTGTTGGGCTCAGTCCTCCTGGATGCCTTTCTTCTCGATTGGGAAGGGAAGTTTCTCTATGCCTTCACCCCCTTCCCTCTCCTGTTCGAGGTGCTAGTCAAAATCAGATCTCAGCCCTGCAAGATGATCCTGATTGCTCCAGACTGGGCCAGGCAGCCCTGGTACCCACTCCTTCTGTCCTTAGCAGTCCATCTTCCCCTGTGTCTCCCCAGGAACCACAATCTGTTAACCTGTGCCCAGGGGAGAGTCTGGTATCCGAATCTCAAATCCCTCAACCTCAAGGCCTTGCTCTTGAGGAGTTAGAGTTTGCTGATCTGCAACTTTCTCAAGGTGTTCTCGAAATCTTGAAAGCTTCTAGGAAGCCTTCCACTAGGCTACCTATAACTCCAAGTGGAAAAGGTTTTCCATATGGTGTTCTGGGAAGCATATTTCCCGGAATCTGCTGATTTGCCCACTGTTTTGGACTATTTGGTCCATCTTAATTCTTTGGGACTGAGACTAGCTACCCTGAAAGTGCATTTGGCAGCTGTCTCTGCTTTTATTTCAGCAGGGAAGCCTCTCTCTTCCTGCTCACCCTGTATTTTCCAAGTTTTTAGGGGATTGCTTCATACCTAATCCACCATTCAGGGACCCTGCCCTGCCTGGGATCTTAATGTTTGCATTGCTCAGCTGATGCAACCTTTGAACCTCTGTCTTCGCAGAGCTTAAGTACTTGACTTGAAAAACTGTATTTTAGTAGCCATCACTTGCCAGGCGTATGAAGTGAGTTACAAGCTTTGTCAGTGGAGATTGACTTTATTTCCTTTCACAGGGATAAGTAGTCTTCAGGACTAACAGGAAGTTTTTGCCTAAGGTGGTTTCAGATTTCCACCTTAATCAATCTATTTCACTTCCAGTGTTCTTCACTGACCATTCCTCCTCTGGTGAGAGGAGGTTGCACAGCTTAGATGTTAAGAGGGCCCTAACTTACTACATAGAGCGTGCCAAGGGTCACAGGTTTGACTCCTTCCAACTATTTCTCACTTATGGTGAGGTTGGGAAAGGGAAACCTGCCACTAAGAGATCCATTGCCCGGTGGATTATCTCTTGTATCCACTTTGCTATCAAAACTGGAAGGTTCCCCTTCAGGCCTGAGGGCTCACTCTACCAGAGGTACAGCTAGCTCTAACTGCTGCCAGAGACATCCCTATCTTAGAGATATGTCAGCAGCTACTTGGAAAACAGTACACACTTTCACCAAGCATTACTCTCTGGATATCCAGGCCAGGAGGGATGCTCGGTTTGGCACAGCGTGCTTCACAGCTCATTCTCTAGGTAGGTTCTGTCATGCCTCCATGGAGGTACTGCTGTGTGTTTGTATTAGTATAATATAGCAAGACTTCATGTTGTTTGAAGAAAAAATTACTCACCTTAGTAATGTTGTTTCTTCTAATGGAGTCTTGCTATATTATGACCTCCCCCCCAGCCTGCCCCTCTCAGAACTTCTACTTTGGGTATGGGGTGGGCAGTCCACTGTTGGCACTTATTGATGCCCCTTTTTATGTTTTCCACCCCTTCTTTTTTGGGGTGTTTGGGTGTTGTGTTTTATTTTATCTTATCTTCTTATCTTATCTTTTTCTGGTCCCCTGACTTGAGTCTTGGTGTTGGGACCAGGAAAATGTGTTAATATTTAAGTAGCCAGTTGGCTAGTGTAGGTTACAGCTTCCACACAGAACCTTAGTGAGTTTTGCTCATAAAGATCTGACAGTTTCAGTTTGAAATAGCCCAGACAGAGCTTTTCTAACTGTGCTCGCGCTCTAAGTTCCATACCCTGCACGGAAGTTAACTCTTTCACCTCCGGAGCAGTTCTAATGGTGGGACAAACTGCAATAGTCATAATATAGCAAGACTCCATTAGAAGAAACAACATTACTAAGGTGAGTAATTTTTTTCTTTTTGGGATGTGGATGGGCAGTGCAGTGTTGGCACTTAGTAGGTGCCCACCTTGTTGTTTTTCACCCCTCCCTTTTTGGGGTGACTTGGTGTTGTGTTTTTCATTTTTTGGGTCTCCTGACTTGAGTCTTTGTTTTGGGACCAAAAAATGTGTTATTATGTTTAGTAGCCAGTTGGCTAGTGTAGGTTTACAGCTTCCACACTGGACCTCAGTGAGTTTAGCTGCAAAGATCTGAGTTTGAGTTTGAAGAACAACAGACAGAGTTTTCAACCGAGCTCAAGCTCAGCGTTCCATGCCTGGCATGGAAAGTTAACTCTTTCACCTCCGGAGCAGTTCGAAGGTTGGGACTCACTGCATATGTCATAATATAGTAAGACTCCAATAGAAGAAACAACATTACTAAGGTGAGTAATTTTTTCTTCTGGTCTGGGCCATGCCTTGATCGCCTCTATTTTTACATGGTTAGGACAGAGCTGTCCCCGGCCTACAACATGGCCAAGGTATGCCACTTCAGCCATGGCTACCTGGCACTTCTCCGCTTTGACAGTGAGCCCGGCCCTCTGTATCCTGCCCAGCACTTTCCTAAGTTGGGATAGGTGTTCCTCCCAGTTGGCACTAAAGATGGCAGTGTCATCCAGGTCCGCCACAGCGTACTCCTCAGCACCATTTAACACCTGGTTCACTAACCTTTGTAAAGTGGCAAGAGCATTCTTCATTCCGAAAGGCATTACTCTGAATTCAAATAACCCTATCAGAGTGATCAAGGCCGTCCTCTCCCTAGCTCTGTCAGTTAACTCTACCTGCCAATATCCCTTTGTCAGTTCAATAGTTGTAACTTATGTCGCCCTTCCCAACTTGTCCAGGAGTTCGTTCGTAAGTGGCATAGGGGCTGTGGGATCTCTGGATTAACCCTAAATCCAGCATTTCCTCCACCTCCCTCCTGTTGTCCTTTTGTACAGCCTCTGACACCTGATATGCTGTCTGCCGTATGGGCGTCTGTGTCCCTGTCTCTACATTGTGCGTCGCTTAGTGGGTTAGTCCAGGTTTGGCGCTAAACAGTGGGGCAAAGTCTGCTAAAACCTCCCTTACTTCCTGGAACTGGTCCGGGGCCAACTGGGGTGACAATTTAACTGCCTCCACAGAGGACTTCCACTTGCTTTCTTCCAGCAAGTCCAGAAGGGGGTCTCCTTCATCTGTCCCCTCCCCAGGACTACATACTGCAAACACCATGTCAGCCCTATTAGCGTATTGCTTCATCATGTTGACATGGAACATTCTTTCTGCATGTCTTCTGTCAGGTAACTCTATAATATAGTTTACGTCATTTACCTTTCTGACTACTTTGTATGGTCTTGCTCACTCGGCCTGCAGCTTGTCTTTCCGGACCAGGATTAGGACCATGACTTCCTGACCTACCGTGTATGAGCAAGCTCTGTCTCTGTGCTCGTACCGCACTTTTTGTTTTTGTTGGGCAGCTGCCAGGTTGCTCTGGGCTGTCCCCATAAGCTCCTTCAGCCTTTCCCTAAACCTAAGGACATAATCCACTATGGGAGTTCCCTGGGTGGCATGCTTGCCTTCCCAGTCCTCCCGGATCAAGTCTAGGGGGTCCACGTACCAGGCGTCCATATAAGAGCTTGAAGGGGTAGAACTGTGTCGACTCTTGGGGCACCTCCCTGTATGCAAACAACAGGTGGGGAAGGTATTTCTCCCAGTCCCTCCCATGCTGTTCAGCAAATGCTTGGAGCATTGAGTTATGGGTACCATTAAATCTTTCCAAAAACCCATTGGCTTGTGGGTGATAAGATGCCGTGCATCTCTGCACCACTCCACACTTCTCCCACAAACATTTCATCAGGTCCGACATGAAGGAACCCCCTCGATCGGTGGATAACCTCCTGCAGAAACCCAACACGGACAAAATCGCAAGTAAGGCATCTGCCACTTTGTCTGTCCTCAGTGAGGATAGGGTGATGGCCTCTGGATACCAGATGGCATAATCCACCACAGTCAGGATGAACCTGTTCCTGGAGGAGCTGGGGGTATTTAAAGGCCCCACAATATCCATTCCCACCTTCTAGAATGGCTCCTCCACTATGGGCAATGGAATTAGGGCGCCTTGGGTTTTCTTACCTGCCTCCCTATTTCTGGGCACCGGTGACATGACCTGCAATACTCCTTCACCTGCTGGGTGAAGTTGGGCTAATAGAAATTCTGGGCCAACCGCTGCATAGTGCGCACGATTCCCAGATGACCAGACATGGGAATATTGTGTGCAATCTTGAGCAACTGCTCACGGTACCCCTGGGGAATGACAAGCTGCCTGCCTATCACCCCTCCCTCTGTCTTAGCATCCTGCGTATACATCAGTCCATTGTCCCAATAAACGTTATGTTTCCTGTCACCTCCCAGTGCTCCATCAGAGTCTGCCAAAGCCCTCAGCTTCTCTAGACTAGGGTCACTTTTCTGAGCATCTGCAAACTCCTTACACATTCCCAAGAGATGGGACAGGTCCCCTTCTGTGTCTAAACTATGGTTCTTAGCTCTAGCATCAGGGCACTCAGGATCACTGTCATCCCTAACCCTCCGAAAATGAGTCACCCCTCCTTCTTCGGAGTAACCCTCCATAGCTGTTTGGTTAACTACTACCGGGGGAATTTCTACTCCCCTTTCATTAGTCTCCACATCAGGAGACACAGGCTGGGGAACCAGCCTCCCAGTGGTTTTCCCAGGAGCTCCTATGGGGTCCAGGGAACTAAAATTTTCCCTTGCCACTTGGCTATGCCTAACTGCACACACCATCCCCTGTTTGAGATTGTTGCAGAGAATTACATCAACTGCTAAAGTTTCAGCTACAGCAACCTGTTGCATAGTTCCACCTGTCTCACCCCAGTCCAGGAGAACACTAGCAAGTGGCAATGTTTTCTCCTCCCCAGTGAATCCGCATACAGTTACAAATTGATTGGGTATAATCTGTCCAGGCTCTACCAGATCCCCTTTTACCAAAGTCAGGGATACCCCCGTGTCTCTTAACCCTTGTGTCTGTACACCATTCACA
Organism: Neoceratodus forsteri; assembly: GCA_016271365.2. Classification (NCBI taxonomy): domain Eukaryota; kingdom Metazoa; phylum Chordata; order Ceratodontiformes; family Ceratodontidae; genus Neoceratodus; species Neoceratodus forsteri. The sequence continues at coordinate 211,333,951 of CM028129.1, read as the reverse complement.
ATGACTGGGTGCATGTGTTCCCTCATGTTGACTGGCATGCTTTCAGGGACACACAAACAATTCACTTCTTTTCAAGCACCACTTTGTGTACTGCTTGTCCTTTTGGGACACTGTCTGGCAATATGACCAGTTTCTTTGCAAACCCAACATTTATGTATTTTCTCAGTTAAATCTTTCCTTTGAAACCTGGGGCTACCTGGTTTCGGTGGAGGCAGTAAGGGTTTTAGATGCCCTGAAGGTGCTCTTTTCCCTTTCTGCGCTGGCACGTCAGCCCCATTCGATCCCAGAGCAGGTCTGCTGCTAGCATAGCGGTCCGAGAGTTCAGCAGCCTCTTGCACAGTTTTGGGATCTCGGTCCTCCAGCCAGGTTTTCAGCTGTGCTGGGCATGCCCCAAAAAACTGCTCTAACAATACAGCATTTTCAGTTTTATCTATAGAGTTTGCTTCAATTCCCTCACAACAACATTTTAAAAACTGACATTGTTTCATGGCTAGTTCCTCGTAGCTCATGTCAGGGCTTCTTCTGAGCTTACAGAATTTAGATCTGTATGCTTCTGCAGTTAAATCATACTTTTTAGAAGTGCAGTTTTCAGTTTACTGTAATCATTACTGTCTTCATTGTCCATTTGACCCATTACATCCCAAGCTTTTCCGGTAAGTAGCGGGGATAGCTGGAAGCTCCAGGACCCTCTAGGAATATTTGCCTGAATACAAACTTTTTCAAAGGAATTTAAAAAGGCATCCATATCCTCCCCCTCTTTAAATTCAGCTATCAAGTTGGAATTTAATTTGTAACCAAGTCCTGTAGTTCCAGTTAAACTCAGGCCCCTTACCTGCTCTGGTGCTGATGGTTGGAGTCGTAGCTTCTCCAGTACATGTTGCCTCTGGCACTCATGCTCTTCATAGTCAGCTTTCACTGTTCTCACTCCCTCTTCTCTTCTGTGGCTTGCTGCTCTCACTTCCTCTTTTCCTCTGTGGCTTGTTGCTGTCACCTCTCTTCCCTCTGGAACTCCAGCTGCATTCTCCGCAACTCCATCTGCAACTGGATTGCTTCTGGCTCCAGAATGCTGGCGACGTTCCCTTACAGCTGTGGCCTTTGGCTTGCACTGGCCCTGCTGCCCTCCTCATTGGATCTGGACACTGCACTGGACTCTGGCCCCTCCACACCCAAGGTTCAGTCCTTTTCAGTCACAGACTGTGACTTGAGGCTCTGGGCATCAGCGGCCATCAGAGCATTCATGAGGTTCTGCTTGTTGGCTCTCCCCTCATGCAGGACTCCTCTCTCCTTGCACAACTGCTTTAGGTAGTCTGCAGTGTGCCCACTGTAGTTGGAAGCCATCTTCTTCCCTAACTACGGCTACTCTAACTTGCACTTTAATAAAAAAAAAAAAAAATGGGTACAAACTTTTACTGTAAGCAAAATTATATAGTTCCATTTACCTTTTTAAAATAAATCACTGCCTTTTTTGCAAGTGAGTTGTACAGTATTAAGCTGACACACTGAACTGTTAAAGCTTGTGTTACCAATACTTTAAAATGCACCGCTGCCAACCATATCTGTCACAAACGCACTCAGCAGGTCAGGCCCTCTTCTCCCACAGTGCCAACCTCAGAGTGCAACAGTGTGAATAGGTAACAGACAGCGTAACCCTCCTGTCTGCTTTGGGTCCAATTCACCTTTAGTCTCGAGTTCTGGAGGGATTCAAACTGTGAACCTTATGATAGCTTACCCAAATGTACAGGCTCAGATAATATTCTCTTCGGGAGGATGCAATGTATCTTTTGCCTAAGGGCACTAAACCAGGTAACCAAAATTAACCCTTTTTAGCTCTATAAGAGACCTAGGTATTTCTTACCTTATTATACAAGCTCAGTAACACAATCAAGCTTTCCAACAGCTATCCGACTTAAATACAGGCACTTCACATGCAAAAAAGAAACTGAGAAGACACCCAGGCAGTATTTCAAAGAAAAGGTTGTTTTAAAATATGATAAAAATAGGTAAAATTAAATACAGAACAATATATCATAAATCTTACAATCATGTAAAACAAAAAGGAAGTTACAGAACAAACACTCCTGCCACCGATATTTGATTCTTTTCTAAGTATTACCTTTTAAGTGCTGTTTAAGTCAGAGATCTTTCTGTCTCAGAGCCCAAGATTCATATGTCACATTTCCCAGATACAATGTTTCATTTTTAACTCTATCTGCCCCCACCCCCTTTTGATGAGGTCAGATAGATCCTCCCTTAGATTTTAATTTCTAACATAGTTATCCCTGAGGATGTGAGTCATTACTTTGAGAAATCTATAACTAGCCATTTCCCAAATATGACAGTCTTTAATCAAACATTTCTCTTTGATGTCCCTTCTCCTTTTTTCCTGCTGCTAGTGTGATCTGAGGGTTTTATGACTCTTCACACACTTCTGGCTGTGTACTTAAATGAGAGGAACTAGCCCAATTACCTTTTTTCCTATAACGTCATAAAACTCACATTTAGTTTCAACTTCAAAAGCCTGGGCAGGTCATAAAAGCTAATAAAATGCCCTTCTGTAAGGAAGTCTTAATTAAATGGTTACCCTGGTCAGTTTAATGACATTCTGTGGTTTCAGCTACTGATCTTTAAAGGCCAAATTTCTCACATACTGACATTTCATACACAGATCATTTATTTATAATATAAATATCATACAGGTAACCAGAAGCAGGGGCAGAGCGTCACAACACTCTCTTCACCTCAAGGCCTGGTTCTTAAGGATTCAGAGTTTCCATCCTCACAGTACTCTGAACAGGTCCTTAAGATACTGAGGATGGCTAAAAAACTGAACACTAAGAAGACTGCAGACAAATGGAAAAGGTTTTCCTTCTGGTGCAAGAGCAAACAGGTCGAACCCCTATCAGCTTCAGACCCTCAGCTGCTAGACTACCTGGTACACTTACAGACGTTAGGCTTAAAACCATCTTCCCTCAAGCTACACCTGGTGGCAATTTCAGTCTACCTTTCGGTAGGAAAGAAAAAATCATTTTTTTCCCCACACCATTTTCAAACAATTTTTCAAAGGCCTCTTGCACCACCAGCCTCCAACCAAGGAGCCCGTTCCTCCTTGGAGCCTGAACCTTTGCATAGATGGGCTCATGAATCCACCCTTCAAGCCTATGTCCACAGCCCACATCATGTTTGCAACCTGGAAGACAGTCTTCGTGGTAGCCATTACATCTGCCAGGAGGATTTCCGAGCTACATGCCCTGTGCACTGAGCCAAATTACATCATCGCTCACAACGATAAAGTTGAGCTCAGGACAAATCGGAAATTTCTGCCAAAGGTGGTTTCGGAGTTTCACTTAAAACAGTCCATTACTCTGCCTGTCTTCTTTACTGAACAATCCGCTCCACAGCTTGGATGTCAAAAGAACCATCTTTCACTACCTAGGGCATACTAGACAGTCCAGAGGCTCTTCCACCCAGCTGTGCCTCACCTACAAGGATGTATGTAGAGGAAGACCAGCTACCAAGAGAACTATTTCTCATTGGTTGGGCTCTTGTATTAGATTCTGCTATGAGAAAACTGGTCACCAACCTCCAGTGGGGCTCTGGGCCCACTCCACCAGGGGAACTGCAGCCTCACTTGGAGCATCAAGGGACATTCCCCTACTGGGTGCCTGCAAAGCAGCTACATGGAAATTTGTGCACAGCTTTGTGAAACACTACAGTTTGGATGTGCAGACCAGATCTGATGCCAAATTTGGCAGGGCGGTTCTGCAGAGCCTCTTTCCTAAGTAGGTTCTCTGCCCACCTCCCACTTGGTACTGCTTGGTAGTCTGCAAAAAAGTTACTGATGCTAAAGGACTCCTGGGGTAAGAAGAAATCACTCACCACAGTAATCTTCTTTCTTCCAAGGGGTCCTTTAGCATCGGTAAGCCCCCACCCTTCCTCCCCGGTTCACCTGTTGAAGAAGGGCTTTTTATGTCACCTTTTACCAAATTTTGAGTTTCTTATTGATGAGTTTTTAGCTCGTGTTGCTGTTGTTTCTAGTTCCACTTTTTGTGGACATTTACATGTTTTTTGAATCCTGTTGATTCTTTTTCAGGGCAATTGCCCTTGTTTTTCCTCAAAAATATTCTGAAGCCTTCAACAGCTCTCACTCAGCGCACCCCCTTCCTGCCTTCTGATTAGCTTGGCCCTAAGGTCATTTAAATATCTCTTAAAGGCACACCTCCGGGGCAGTTGCACCTAGCCAGCTAACTGTAAAAAAGTTACTAATGCTAAAGGACCCCTTGGAAGAAAGATTACTGTGGTAATTTTTTCTTTTGGTCCATCCTTCTGGCACCAACTTCCACTGGGTTCAGTGCCCCCTCTCCATCAATGTCCTTCTCAAAAGACAACAAATCCTCAGACCATCCGTCCTCATCTTCTTAATATAATCTGTACCACAGGTTCCTGGCAGACATGCTTGAGGCACAGGATGTTGACTCCCTTGCAAGCCATGATCCAGTATTCTTGCCGTTTGGACTCTTCAGAGTTTTTAGCAATGGCTCTGCAGTCATCCCTACCTGGCCTAGAGACTCTTGAGGATGCATCAATGACAGCATATAGACATCCCTTCTCTTGTTCTCCAACCACAATGGACCTCATGCTCCAGTATTTTGCACCCTCAGGATCTGCTGGTGCAGTACCTCACCCCTCTTCAGGGCTGGGGGTGTTGCAGACCCTCCTGGGGCTGAGATGGCTTGCTTGTGACTGATCTCCTGAGGCTGACTTTGCTCAGACTGATGCCTTGGGCGGGAAAGTTCTTACCTCAGCATGCATCATTATATGCAGTGCAGCACACCAGGCACATAAGGTAGCCTTCAGCCAGCATCTGTGGTTGTAGATAGGTCAGCTCCTAGCTGCAGTGCCTAAGAGCAAATTAGTTGGAGGAACCATCTGCCTTTCTGCTCGAGGCCTGGAGGTGGCACTGCAGTAGTCAGGGGCATCGTATGATGCCAATGAAATGACCTCCAGGTTTGTGAGAACTGCATTCCAGGTGGCTCATTTCTTCTCCCACAGAGTTAGACGAAAGTTGTCAGGCGTCCTCTCACTCCTGTGCCACAGGAACACTTGTCTGACCCTGACCAGTCTCAAATCCCCCCAGACTCTCAATGAGCACCCCCTGCCCTCAGGTGTTCTCACCCAGACAAAATGCTGAAGGTTTTTTTTTTTTTTACTCTCAGGGTGAGCCCGCTCCTCCCTCATGGAAAAGGGAAGCTTGGTACGCTGACCAATAAGTGAGAATCAGTGGTGAGACTGATTCCTGGAAGATGTAAAAATAACGTACTTACCATCATTTTTAATCTTCTGGAATATCTTTACTGCTGATTACCATGCCCCGCCCACCATCCCTAGCTCAGACAGAGCCAGGACCTCTGGGCAGCTCACTCTGTTGGTGCAGGCAGCACCACAGTAAGTTAACAGGCATCTCTTCATTCTAACAACCTCTAGGAGTCTCTGACCTTTGTGTTTTTCTTGTAATTTAAAAAAAGAGTCAGACAGTCCTCTGGTTACTTCCTCAAAATACAAAAACCAAAAACTCAAAACTGGGCTGAGGGTCTTCAGGCCCTCATACCACCAAAAATTTAACTAGCTAACTAACATAAATGTTGTTTTTTTGAAGGTAGCTCCTTCCTACATTTTCTTTCTTGTCCTCCTTCCCCCTGCCTGCGTTATATCCCCTGTAGGTAAATCCCTGTTGGTTGCTAGATGTAACCTGTGCTCCTGAACAATATCCAGTCTAACTCCACTTGGCATCTCGCTGCATGTGGGAGGTGCTGTGCACCCTACTGGATCAACTGCACTAGCTCTTATACAGGGTATATCCCTGTGGTTGCAGGAAAAGTGGGAATTTTCTATTATTCTGTGGCTTTCTGACTATGTCAGACTATTTTGGTTGGTATTCTAGTACTTCTTATGTAATTAGGCCCTTGCCTTTTACCTTAAGGGTGTTTGGGGAGAGGAGCACATCTCGACTTCTTAGGCTATCTAACCTTGCAACTCCAAATGGGTCTCTATTCCCCCTTTCTTCATCCCTGATGTAAGGAACAGGGACTTGACCAACTCACGAGATTAAGTATGTTTTCTAATATCATGGAGCTGCTCTCTTTTTCCAGGAGTCTGTGTATTTTTTCCTTAGGCACTTTGTACCATCTGATTTACAAGGGGGTCCAATTTCTGGGCATCACCCTCGCGTCTTGTTTGCCAGAGCCACATGCTCAGAGCTGCTGCCCTCTTCTTAGGCCACTATGCACCTCCTATCTGGCTAGTGTTGTGAGGCTCTGGCTCTAGTGACCCTTGTCCTGTACCTTTGTGCCACTTAGTATGCCCTGTCCTAATTTGTCTAAGGTTGGTAATTGGGTTTTAATGTGTTTATTTTATTCCTATATCCTTTTCCTAGCCCTTTGGGCCAGACAGCCCAAGCTCCTGTCCTGGAGAGCAGAACTGAGGTACTGAGTGAGCTGGTGACGGTTATTGGCTAGCATGTACAGCACCACATGAAGTGCGCTGATGCCACCAGTACCCAACATCATGTGCCTCCCTGCAAAAAATTTACGCCTGCAGGGTCCTAGTGCCTTCTGCCACACACCAGTGGTACTCAGTAGTGATAATCAATGGTGAAGATATTCAAACAACATGAAGTTTTGCTATATTATGACATATGCAGTGAGTCCCAACCTTCGAACTGCTCCGGAGGTGAAAGAGTTAACTTTCCATGCCAGGCATGGAACCTTGAGCGCGAGCTCGGTTGAAAACTCTGTCTGTTGTTCTTCAAACTCAAACTGTCAGATTCTTTACTCCGCCTCACTGAACAGTTGCTCCGGAGATTTCTCCTTCTGCTTGGTTCGTTTGTCGGTTAAAAAGTTTTATTTTTCGGTTTCTTGACCGAAATTAAACCGCAACCGGTCGGTTTAAGCTCTGTCTGTGGTATCGTAAGTAATAGATAGGCTTACATTTATTTCTTCTGTGTGGAACTTGTAAACGTGTTTTCGGTTCAGTTTGAACTGATCAAGTTATTTTTCATAGACTTTCTAGTCCTTTAGAGTGCGGTTCCCGGTTCTTATTGGTTCTAAAAAAAAAACGGATTTCATTACGTTTTTTTCCACGGCCCGTGACACGGCTGGGAACCGATAAGGGAGTCTTGCTTGGCAGATTGCCACTAATGGGCAAGTTTGGTTAGGCTGGCACTATGTCTGAGAAACCCAAAAGAAAACCGGGCCATTGGTTTCAACACTGTGGTCTCTGTGGGAAGCCTTTGCTAAGGCTGACCCACACACCACATGTGTTATTGTCTGGGGTTTGTCCACCTCAATGCAGACTGCCAGATTTGTAAGAATTTTCCTGCTGCCACCGTGAAAAGAGATTTGGTAGGCTCAGGGAAAGAGAGGCCAAAAAGTCCGCTGACCTGGATGGCCAGCCCGGTTCGGTTTCAACCGAACCGGAGGGAGTGCCCTCTGACCAGGGTGATGTTTCCTCGGGCCAACGAAGAGCCAGCTCTGAGGAGCCGGTTCCAACTAAAAGGGCTAGAAAGTCAGCTAGTCCAAAAGTACTTTCTCCAACCACTGAGGAAATAGCTAAAGCAATTCAAATTGTCCAGTCACTTTCCCCGGTTCCGTCCGAACCGGCACCATCAGGGAAGCGGTCGGTTCGGTCGGTTCCATCGGTTCAAGATTTTGATTTTGAGGATTTTTATGAACCGGAGGAGGGGGAGGAGGAATATGGGGAGAGTGAATGTGATTTTGAAGGTCTGGATGTGTCCATTGAACCGGACATCTCTCCAGACAGGCCGTCAAGGGTCTCTCCCCAGGCTATCTGAGTCCCTCTCATTTTATGTTCTATAAGAAAGTGCTGAAACTCTCCAAATCTCTGTTGAGGAAGCTGTTGATGACCAAGAGGAGCCTGATTATGTAGAAATGATGGATATTCAAGAGTCTCAGGAGACTGTCTATTCCCTTGTATAAATCTTTTAGGAAACAGACAGTAAAATTCTAAAACTCCTCACTCCATCCTCCCTGTTGATAAAAGGATGGACAAGAGGTATACTTTATCAGGCTCTGATACGGAGTTCCTCTCTCAGCAATGCAGCCATGTGGGTGGTGCAGGCTGCAGCCAGACAGCAAATATTCCTCTAGCCTCGCACCCTCCAAGAGGACTCTAGGAAGATGGATGCCATGGCAAAGAAACAATACATGGCAGCATCTTTAGGACTCAGACAGGCTAATTATATGGCTTATGCTGCTAGGTACCAGAAGTCCAGATGGGATACTGTGCTGGCCCTAGCTAAACAAGTCCCTGACCAGCTTGCCAGGGAGCTGGAGCAGGTGGTTGCGGATGGTATTGAGGCATCCAAGGTGCAATTTCATGCTGCAGTGGACTCTAATGATGTGTCATCAAGGGTCATGGCTATATCTGTGGCACTTCGCAGAATGGCTTGGTTCAGATGTACTACCCTGAAACAGGATACCCAGTCTAAGGCTATGGATTTTCCTGTTGTGGGTAATTCTCTGTTTGGGGAGCAGACAGAGAATTATATTAAGAAAATGGATGAGTATAGGACCACCTATGGAGTGCACAGGCCAAAGAAAGGCAAGCCACTCCTCAAAGGCAGCATCTCAGGGGCAGGGGCAGGCCTTTTCATAGGCCTTTACCAAGCCAGGCCTCCTCTTCTGCTTATGCCCAGGGGTTCTTTAGAGGAGAGGCAGGCAGGGGTACAAGTAAGCCCACTTCTACCCCTCAGCCCAAAGCCCCTGCTAAGCAGGCTCCCTGACGGGTGGCCAGGCCGATTCTCCACCACCGTAGCAGGCTGGCTACTTTGTCCAGGACTGGAGGTCTTAACATCAGACAAGTGGGTCCTGGAAGTAGTAAGCCAGGACTGGTTCTCAGCTTCAAAAGTTTCCAAAGATGAGAATCAGGTCCTTTCCACCTGCAAATCCATCAGAGGTCTTGCCCTAGAAACAGAAGTTTCTACCCTCCTGGCTGTCAGAGCTGTGGAGAGGGTTCCACCTCCACCAGGGCAAAGGTTGTACTCCAGGTACTTCCTTACCCCAAAAAAGACAGGAGAATGGCAGCCCATCCTAGATCTCAGATACCAAAACAAGCACCTTTTAAAACCAAAATTCAAAATGGCGACTCTGGGAATTATTTTACCCTCTCTAAGGCCAGGGGACTGGCTAGCCTCCCTGGACCTCAAGGATGCCTACTTCCATGTTCTTATCAGAAGCTCCCATCGAGAGTACCTCAGATTCGAACTGCCCTCGGGCCGTTATCAGTTCAGAGCAATGCCCTTTGGCCTCACCTCGGCCCCGAGGGTATTCACAAAATGCCTGGCAGTAGCAGTTGCCCACTTAAGAAGGCAAAAGATTGCCATCTTTCCTTATCTGGACGACTGGCTCATAGTAGGCCAGTCTCCAGACCAGGTCAAACTACACCTTCGGGTAACTCAGCAACTGCTCACATCTCTAGGTTTCCTTCTCAATCTCCCAAAGTCAGTCCTAGAGCCTGTCCAGCTTCTCACCTTCATAGGTGCAAAACTGAACACAAAGGAGGCCAGAGCCTTCCTTCCTCTGGAAAAAGCAAGGACCCTGATCTCTCTGGCCTCCTCTTTCACCCTTCAGGTCTCTCGACCAGCAAGGCACTTTCTTCAGCTCCTAGGGCACATGGCTGCTTCTACAGCAGTAGTGCAGGAAGCAAGGTTTCAGATGAGGGACGTCCAGTTCCATTTGAGAGCCTTTTGGTCTCAAAGGAGAGACCCTCTAACCAAATTGATCCCAGTGACTCGGACTCTGATCCAGGCCCTTCAGTGGTGGCAGGACCAGAGCAATCTGAGACAGGGGGTCCCTTTCACTCCCCAGTCTCACTCCTTAATCCTTACTACAGATGCATCCCTCTTGGGGTGGGGAGCTCACATGGGCAACCTCACTACCCAGGGATTGTGGTCCCCACAGGAATCTCTGCTCCACATCAATCTGTTGGAACTCAGAGCAGTTTTTCTAGCACTTCAAGTTTTTTCCACATCCGTTCAGAACAAAGTGGTATAGGTCAGAACAGACAACACCACTACAATGTGGTACATCAACAAGCAGGGGGGCACTCGGTCTACGGCCTTGTGCACTGAAGCGATGAAGTTGTGGTCTCTGGCTTATTCCCTGAACACCTCCCTTACGGCAGTTCACCTACCAGGCAAGGACAATGTCCTGGCGGATGCTCTCAGCAGGATTTCCCAGGGCCATCACGAATGGGCCCTGGATCCCCTAGTACTGGAGGTGATATTTGCCAGATGGGGCACTCCACAGATAGATCTTTTTGCAGCCCCAGACAATCACTAACTTCCCCTTTTTTGTTGCAGGCTCCCAGTGTTGGACTCAGTCCCTCTGGATGCCTTCCTTCTCAATTGGGAACGGAAGTTTCTCTATGCTTTTCCCCCCTTTCCTCTCCTGTTCAAGGTGCTAGTCAAAATCTGATCTCAACCCTGCAAGGTGATCCTGATTGCTCCAGATTGGGCCAGACAGCCCTGGTACCCTCTCCTTTTGTCCTTAGCAATCCACCTTCCCCTGTGCCTTCCCAGGAATCACAACCTGTTATCCTGTGCCCAGGGGAGAATTCGGTATCCGAACCTCAAATCTCTCAATCTCAAGGCTTGGCTCTTGAAGAGTTCGAGTTTGCTGACCTACACCTTTCCCAAGGTGTATTGGATATCTTGAATGCCTCTAGAAAGCCTTCCACCAGGGCTACTTATAATTCCAAATGGAAGAGATTTTCCATATGGTGCTCTGGCAAGCATATTCCCCAGAATCTGCTGACTTGCCTACAATCTTAGATTATTTGGTGCATTTGAATTGCGTAGCTGAGACCAGCTACCCTAAAAGTGCACCTGGCAGCCATGTCTGCTTTCTTATCAGCAGGTAAACCCTCTTCTTTTTCAGCTCATCCTGTATTCTCCAAGTTTTTCAAGGGGTTGCTTCACACCAACCCTCCATTCAGGGACCCTGCCCCTGATTGGGATCTTAATATTTGCATTACCCAGCTTATGCAACCCCCTTTTGAGCCATTGTCTTCAGCAGAGCTTAAGTACTTGACTTGGAAAACTGTGTTTTTGGTAGCCATCACTTCTGCCAGGCGCATAAGTGAATTGCAAGCATTGTCAGTGGAGCCTGATTTTATCTCCTTTCACAGAGATAAGGTGGTCCTCAGGACTAACAGGAAGTTTTTGCCTAAGGTGGTTTCAGACTTCCACCTTAACCAATCCATTTCTCTTCCTGTGTATTTCACTGACAATTCCTCCTCTGGTGAGAGGAGATTACACAGTTTGGATGTCAAAAGAGCCCTTAGTTACTACATAGAACGTACCAAGGGTCAGAGGTTTGACTCCCTCCAACTATTCCTCACTTATGGTGAGGTTGGTAAAGGGAAACCTGCCACTAAAAGATCCATTGCCAGGTGGATTGTCTCTTGTATCCAATTTTGCTATGAAAAACTGGGTAAGGTTCCTCCCTCAGGCCTGAGGGCTCACTCTACCAGAGGTACAGCTGCGTCTCTGGCTGCTGCCAGGGACATCCCTATCTTGGAGATATGTCAAGCAGCTACCTGGAAAACAGTTCACACTTTTACCAAGCATTACTCCCTGGACATCCAGGCTAGGAGTGATGCTCGGTTTGGCACAGCTGTGCTTCAGAGCCTATTTCCTAAGTAGGTTCTGTCCCTCCTCCATGGAGGTACTGCTGTGTAGTCTGCATATGTCATAATATAGCAAGACTTCATGTTGTTTGAAGAAAAAATTACTCGCCTTAGTAATGTTGTTTCTTCTAATGAGTCTTGTATATTATGACTCTCCTGCCTGCCCTCTCAGAACCTCTACTTTTGGGATGTGGGTGGGCAGTGTAGTGTTGGCACTTAGTAGATGCCCGCCTTATTTTTCACCCCTTCTTTTTGGGGTGTTTGGGTGTTATGTTTTTAATTTTCTTTCTTGGATCCCCTGACTCGAATCTTTGTTTTGGGACCAAGAAAAATGTGTTCTTGTATTTAGTAGCCAGTGGGCTAGTGTAGGTTTACGGCCTCCACACAGAGCCTTAGTGAGCTTTGCTCGTAAAGATCTGACAGTTTGAGTCTGAAGAACAACAGACAGAGTTTTCAACTGAGCTCGCGCTCAAGGTTCCATGCCTGGTATGGAAAGTTAACTCTTTCACCTCCGGAGCAGTTCGAAGGTTGGGACTCACTGCATATGTCATAATATAGCAAGACTCCATTAGAAGAAACAACATTACTAAGGTGAGTAATTTTTTCTTCCAGAACATCAATTATGGTAAGTACGTAATTTTAATTTCGTGCCCAAGGGATTTTTGCCTAATAAAAATGAAATGAAGGAGTTGTAATCAGTTTTACTCTGCATGCAGACCTACAATTTTGCTTTTTTTCTATTGTTTTAGGCCTCTGAAGAACCATCTTCAGATAAACCTTATCAGCAAGTGGAAAAGAAGCCAACAGCAGCCACAGAAGAGCCAAGCCAAAAAACTCAAAAACGGGAAAGAGGTTTAGAACTACTAGTTTTCATAGCTGCATTTAAACGTTACTACTCTCTTTTCTGGGCTACGCAGTGGCTTTATACTGGTTGCGCAATGATAGCCATCTTAATTGTCTGTCTGCTCATGCTTACCACGTACTGATTTCAGAACTGTGATCTTACATTAGCACTGACTATTCATTGATTTAGTTACCTCAGACAACAGGAATTTAATAGTGATGCCATACAATTTTGCAGTCATCTCATGTCTGAGTGGTTGCCCTGGAGACCAAGTTGGAATTTATGTAAATTCAAACTTTACACTGTGGTCACGCTTCCTCTAACATTCCATTTGCAGATTTGTTTTCTTTGCTGAAGATTTTAGACAGCCTGGAGATCTTCCAGCAATCAGTCTTCACCACTGATTCCTACTTATGGGTCTGGGGCTGGAGGCACTAGGACCTGGCTGGAACAAATTGTTTGCAGGCAGAGAGCCAACGTTGGCTACTGACAGCACCTGCACACTGTAAGAGGTGCTGTGCATGCCAGTTAATAACCGATGCTGGTTTTCTAACACACCTCAATTCTGATCTTCCAAAAATCAATCTTTACCATTCATTTACACTTCTGGGTCTAAGCCGGAGATGCTAGGACCTCGTGGGAGCAAAGTCTTTTGCAGCTGGGAGTGGACCGACGTTGACTGGTGGCACCGCCCATGCAACCAACACACTGTGACCCAGGTATGTTAGCCAGTAACCAAATCTGCCCCTTCCTTGCCTCAGTTCTGTTTTTCCTACTGTAGAAGGTGCATAGTGGAAGCAACAGAGTCTACTGCATCAGCATTTGTATACCACAGTTTGTCACTTGTTTCTCAGTCTTTTTGATGCCGAATCATCTCTTTTTGATGCCAAACTGTTACTGTTACCATATCTGCTGTTTTGGCTCCATCTGTGTTTTCAATATTGAATTGGGTTTCTCTCTCATTTTATTGTTTTTCCATTAGTACAATGCGGAATCCAAAAAAAGGGGCTAAGAAAGCAGACTGCAGCCACCCTACGCATTGGTGGCCCAGTGGGAGTCCTATGGCAGTGTCAGACTGGCACTGTGTCACTCCTGCCTCAACTCGGATGACGGCATGAACCAATGTGATGTGTGTTTCTCCATGGATAAATGCTTCCTCGAGTTCTGCATGCTGAAATGGGGTAATTTCAGGGGTGTGTGCTATACCTGGTTAAATAACTAAAATAAAAAAAAATTAAAAAATTTGCCCCCTACCTTGGAGGGCGGCATTGTACCTCTGACCCCAGGGTTAGGAGTTTGGGCTTTTCCACTGGACCTCTTCCCAGGACCTCTGGTACTGTGTAAGTACAGGGTCCTCCATGATCTCGCCTCACTGAGGTGTTGAAGGCCCTGGGGTGTGGACCTGGTGGACAGCTGGCTCCTTCTGGACTGCCAGCTGAGTACCCCTCAATCTGTCTGTCCTGCATAGCAGACATCCCCTGTGCTGAGGCTGGAACTATACACTCAGCTTACACCAGTGGACATCTCAGTGTCACAACCTGGTGCCACCCTAGATTCTGGTACTATTCGCTGTACCAGTGAGCGGGGTGGTACTGGTTATGAGGCCAGGTCTCCTTCTGGCACCATCCGCGATTTAGAGGAGGAGTCACACCAGAACTGTCCCTGGTGGTTGTAATTTCTTCCCTTGAGGGCCCTTATGGCCTTGGGGGGGGAGGAGGAGGACGATGACACCTTTGGCAATGGTCATGGGGGTGGTAATGATGGTGCTGACCCTGGACTCGGTTTCCAGTATGATACCGGTGATGGTATTGCTCAGTGCCAGGGGTGGTGTTGGGACACACAATAGTGCCACCTGCAGCACCAGTTTAGATTCTGGTGCTGTCCATGGTTCCGGGTCAGGGCCTGGTACCATTCGCAGTGCTGGGTTGGTTCTTTGTGCCACTTGTGGTGCTGGGCACAGGTCTGGAGGCTGTTCTGTTTGCTGGGTATGGGTTTGGAGGCTGTTCTGATCTCAGTGTTGTGCCTGGTTTCAGGGAGGCCTGTTGAGGGGTTTGAACCCACTTCTGAGTCTGCTGCTGACCCTGAGACGGGTACCGGAGGTGGCACTAGTCAGCGTTCTGGCATCGGCCCAGAAGTGAGTTCCTCCCTGACACCTGTGGCTGATATCATCATTAGTGAGGGCTGGAGCTTCCCCACAAGACCTGTACGTATCCACTGTCCTAACCTGGGGGTGCCTCCCCCCAAGGCCACTGTTTGGGTCTCTCCACGGTTGTTGGTCAACTCCACCTGGGGCAGATTTGCCAGGTCTTCCCCTTGGGAGAGGTCTCCTGAGCATTTCCACAGCCCTGGCAGAGAATGTGGAGCCTCTGGCTTCTTCATCCCTCTTAAGCCTCTGCCACCCCTCCCTGAGTTGCCAGGTGTCATGAGTCCTATTGTTCCTATCACCTGGTTTCAGTATGGGAGGATGGCTGGTGACTTATACCTTTACAGTACACAGTCTGACCTGGCACAGTTCATGCTCGTGACCTCAGTGTGACAGGGTTGATTAAAGCCTTATCCCATTTGTTATTCAGAAAGAGTTTAAACATAAGGATCTGATCTTAACTGTATCAGTCTTCACCATTCATTACTGGTGGGTACCAGCTGGAGGTGCAGGACCCCGCAGGAAGCTTTTGCATTAAAAAGCTTGACTGCATCTGAGGGGGAAGGATAACATCAGTGATGGAGCCGCAGGTTGGTCAGGAAGTGACGTCCCTTCCACTCCCTCAGTTCTCCTTTTCCCGCCGTAGAGGCAGCAGGTGTTCCATGGGACAGCGAATCTTTGGAATGTGGACAGCGTCACATCTCTCTGCTCATCAAAACAGTTTTTGACGCTGACCTCAACACCGATTTGACTCTGTTTTTTCAACACTGTCATTCGGCTTCATTTCTAGTTTGACATCGAGCCTCCTTTTTCTTGTTTTTTTCTTCATTAGTTGTTCATGTGATTGTGTCCTGTTCGTGGCACAAGTCTTCGAAGATGGGGACCTTCCCTTTGTGCCGGTGCCCCTGTGGAGGTCGCTTCACTGTGATAGACCTGCATGATCACTGCTTTACTTGCCTGGGCCAAACCACGATATGGATCGGTGTGATGCGTGCTTCAGTATGGAATACTGGACTTTGGAGTTGCGCGCGGCAAGGATGGGACGCGGACTCCCCCCAACCATCAGAGGGAAGTCACGCACACGGGCCTGCAAAATCTTTGGGCCTGTCCTCTGGGCCTCCCCCCAAGGCTATATGCACCGTGGAGGAGCAGGCCACTGAGAGTTTGTGTCCCACTGAGCCTCAGTGCCTGAGGGAGCAGTCAGAGGTGTGGTCGTCCTCCTCTGGGGGGATTGGCTGCTGGCCACTCCAGGCCCGGTTCTCTGTCAGAGAACCGGCAGACCCCTGTGTCGAGGCCTCAGCTGTACACGGAGTCTGCGCTGGTTGTCCCTTCGGGGGATTCGAGAGGGGCAGTCTTGACTCCTGACACCGTGCCTGGTGTCATTGAGTGAGACCCTCCTTCTGCTGCTGTGGAGTCCCAACCTGACACCATTCTTGGTGTCAGGTCTGGGCGGGTGTCCAGGGTCATCTCCCTGAATGTGTCTGTTATCTCCACCTCGGATTCGTAGGAGGCTTTGGATGGTTCGGAGTGGCTGCCCAGTCCTTCTGACAGGTCACCCACCGGACTCCATTCGGGGTCCCCAAATGGGTCTCAGCATGACATGGATACTGGTGTCATTCCTGACTCTGCCAGCCTCATGGTCGATGATGCAGGTAACTCTGGTGCCATTCTCTGTGGCATTTCGGGTGATGACAGTGCGGTCGGTGTCATGCCCGGGATCAGTGCCAGGGTTGGTACCAGGGACTGGGTTAGTGCCGCGTTTGATGTCGGAGCTATGGTTGGTGCAGCATCCGGTGACGGTGCTGCAATCGGTGCTGCCCTTGGGGATGATGCTGCAGTTGGGGCCACCCTCGAGATTGATGCAGAGTCGGACCTTGGTGCCACAGCTGTGGCTGAGGCCGGGGAAGGTGCGGTCTTAGGGGGTGTGTTCAGTGTCTCTGTTGCAGAGGGATCCAGTGCCATTCTCAGTGCCACCCTCGGAGATGGTGCTGCTTTAGCATCTGTCTTTGAGGAGAGGCGCGGAGTGGCGTCCGGGTCCTCTCTCAGCGTCGCTGTGGGTTATGGGGAGTTGGAGGCTGACCTGGGTTGTGGCTTCTCACTTCCCCCTCTCTTAGACCTGTGACATTGAGAGGACTTCACTCGAGGGGCAGGTCTCTGTCCTCTCCGGGGAGGTTGGGGGTTCGAGGCTCGCCTCGCTCCCCCCCCCCCCGGTAGCTTTGGCTGGCCTGGGGAGGAGTCAGAGTGTGGGTGCAGGCTCTCATTCCTCTCCTGGGGGATGGAGTCCTGCATCAGGTGGGGACAGGGGCCACCCTATTGGACTTGCAGTGCTCCGGCCTTCTCACCAGGGGTCTTTCCTCTTAGGACCCCCATCTGCTGGCTCGGGGGCAGCTGAATAGCAGATGGCTTCTGGGCAGCGCACTCCCCTCACACTAGAGGGATCACCCCACTCATGCCCCAGGTCCTAGTGAGGCAGGCCAGGTCCAACAGAACTGCTTTTCACAGCCCGCAGCCGCTTCACAGCCCCCCCCCCCCAGGTCTCTTAGGGCCTTTCGGGCCTCTCACTTGGGAGCAGCAAGGGGCTATGGCGGTTGCATTCCCAGTCTTCTACAGGGCCATGGACGAGATGTTTTTTACATCTCAGGGGAGATCTCAATCATTCCCTAAGCAGAGTCCCTCTGATTCGTTGGCTTCCTCACCAGAGGAAGAGGAACCTTCCTTCTATCGGGCCTCAGATGCTGAATTCACTGAATATCAGCATTTCCTCCTGATGATGCTGATGGAACTCAATCTTGCACCTGTTTACAGTCACAATACTGATCATGCGACTATGGCTTTCCTATGGGAATATAGCCAGCAGTCCAGTGTGATCCCTCTGTGGCCCAGGCCTTTTGTGGAGGAGTCGCACAGCGCTTGACAGTTCCCCGCTTCTGATCCCCCAGCCCCGTGGAACTGCTTACGCAGGTATTGTGCACATACAGGGTCTCCAGGATCTTTACTTCAACCCTCATCAGGTCTAGAGTGACTGGACACGCCTTCTGGACGGTTGCGCCTGACAGGAACCCGTCCACCGGACGCCGACTCTGTGGAGTTCGATCGCTGGGGTAGGAGAGTTTTTACTCTAGCACATCTTCTGTTGTCAATCATGGCTCATTAAGCACACATGGTGACCTACCAGAGGTGCTTGTGGGCTGCAATAGGCTCTTTCCTTGCGGTCTTGCCTGATTGTGAGGAAACATGATGAGCCATTGCCATCTCTACAAGGGGCCCGGAGCTAGCGAGACTCTAACCTGGTAGGAGCCAGTGCTGATCCCTTGCGTTTTCACTCTCCTCTGTGGAGAGGACTTGCATCTGGTGGGGTTAGGGGCTGTCCACAAGGGCCAGACCAGCCCCAGTCTCCTCACTTAGGGGCTTCTTCTTTAGGGCACCACTTGGGCTGCACCTGCACGGTTGTGTAACCTCCTGTGGTTTTGTTGCGCAGCCTCACCCTCCCTGAGAGGTCGGGCGAACATTCCCAAAGCCCTAGCAGGGATCCTCCTCCTCTGGTTTGCCAGTATTCTTCTACTCCTCCTCCTCCTTCGGATCCCCTGCCCAAAGCATCTGCTCTCCCAGGCATTATGGGTCCTATGGGGCCCTTGTCATAGGACCAGTTCAGGGGTTCAGCTGCAGCCTTTCCTCGCTACCTTAGAGTTCTGGACTGGGTCATTTTTAGACCACAACCCCTTGCTGCACCCACTCCTGAACTGAGCTCCTCTGTCTCGTCTTCCTCTCCTGAGGAAGAAGATGCCTCGGTCCACTTGTTCTCAAACGCTGATACCACCAGCTATCAACAGTTCTTGTCGAGGTTGATGGAGGAACTCCACATTTCCCCTCTTGGAGGCCATAATCCTGCTCATGCGACACTTGCTGTTCTGGGAGCATTTTCATCTGAGAATACTGTCATCCCTCTGTGGCCTATTCCTTTTCAGGACACATCCCATCGGGTCTGGCAGTCACCAACTACCCCCTCTCCTGCCCCGATGGACTGCCAGCACAGGTATCATGCACCCCTGGGGTCTCCAGGCTTCATGCCTCATCCCACTTCTGGGATAGAGTTGCTGGATACCCGTTCTGGGCATCGTTGCCTGAGACATGAGCGCCTCGAGTCTGACTCAGCTGAGTTTGACTGCTGGGGAAAAGGATTTTTCCCATGTGTCTCCTCTTATGTATTTTGTCCCATCTGTCTGTTATACTTATGGATGTGCTGGGACAGCTCCTAGCCTCTTTTCCTGACACAGTGGCAACCAGGCAGGCCATATGTCTTTATGCTTCTGGCCTAGAGCTAGTGAGGCATTTCTCTAGAGCATCTTACTACGCCAACAAGATAGCATCTAGATTGGCAGGATCTGCAGTCTGTGTGATACAGGCAGCATGGTTCACCTTTCCAGGTTGTCACCCTTGGCCTGGCGTACTGTGATTGCCTCCTTTCTAAGGAGCCCATTTTTCTCCGCAGGGTGAGATGGAAATTGCGGTGCACCTTCCTTCTCCCAGGTCTCGGGAGTCCCCGTCTCATCCTGACCAATCTTGGGCCTCTCCAGGCCTTTAAGGGGCTTCTCCCCCTTTGGTCTTCCACCACAGAGGGCTGAGGGAAGGTCTCCCCTCAGGGCCATGCCATGTCCCCTTTGGGGGGCTTGGTACTCACCCATCAGTGATGAACGGTGAAGATACATACAGAAAGATATGAAAAGTACATACCTTCCATAATTCTTGATCTTCTTGTATATCTTCACGATTCATCACTGCTTCCCAGCCACCTTCCCCTCTGGTGCCTCAACCTCTGAGCAGTACCTCCTCCTGCTTGATTTGTCCTCTGTGGAGACCCTTTTGGGTAAGCCCTGCTCACCATCTCTGCTCCTTCAGGGGCTCTTCTCCTTGTAGGAGGGAGGTCAAGCAGGGCCTCCTTTGCCTTATAGTGAGGGGGGCTCCTCAGGTCTTTTTCTTTTCTCTCACTCTCCCTTCTGTCTTGTAAAGACGAGAGTTTGGTCCCTTTGGGCATCTTGATCTGGTGGGCATAAAAAATTAAAAAAAGAAGGGAAAAACCCAAGGATCCCCCCCCCTTTTTTTTTCCATGAACCTTTGATCGTCCAAAGGCAGTGACTCTCCTTCCAGGATTCCTTCTCCCTTGCACTGCTAGGCATCACTTCAAAATAACATCTCCTGGAAGTAAGGGGAAGGATCCAGATTAATTTCAGTGCAGTAACTGCTCATTGCTGTTTTTGTTTTAAACTTAGATTTGTGGGCTTTTAGTGTCACTGTTTATTTCTTTGCTGTCTTTACTAAGAATTGTTTTTATTTATTTGGCATTCAGAAAAGACCTTTGAGCGCAAGCTCTTTAATAAAGGTTCCACGTCAGATTAACAATAACAGTAGACAATTTACAGTACTAAATACATTGACCATACAGTTGGTTACAATATTACAGTAATTATCGCTAGACGAAGTACAGTACAAGACACAGTTTTATAATCATATATTTACAATTCCTTAGTGACTGTCACTGGTTTCATGGGCTTGGTTCTGCTACATTGGGTGAGATAGAGAGCAGTGGTGGGAGAAACAAAGGGGGAGAGCCTCAGAGAGGGGCCTTGTCGAGATATGAGGTTATGGTGGATGAATTTAAGTGGGGGGCTGAGAGGGGAACAGGGCACCAAGGCGGTGAAGTGCTTGACTAAGGGGTAAGTTAGGGGAGTGGCGTGATACGGTGCTTGAACTGGGAAGGACTCACATGACATGGCGTGTAAAAGTGGGTGAACCCGTGCCGAAGGAGGAAGGGTGTCTGCTATGGTGGGTAGACACTGGCAGGACAGTGTGGGGAGGTGCTGCAGTGCTGCTTTATTGCAGACTAGGACGA
The DNA here is from genome assembly GCA_016271365.2 of Neoceratodus forsteri. NCBI lineage: Eukaryota > Metazoa > Chordata > Ceratodontiformes > Ceratodontidae > Neoceratodus > Neoceratodus forsteri. The sequence goes on along the minus strand of CM028129.1, from coordinate 211,313,374 downwards.
CTGTGGAATTGGGGGGCAAGCTTTCAGAGACAGTCACACTCTGTAGTTGATTTAATGTGCTGTGCCAGTTTTGAACTGAGCCAGGCATTTGGAGACCATAATGGATGTAGGGATTTCATTAAGCCACAGGGTGGCCCAGTAGGAGAAGGCTCGTTGCCCAAGCGAGGTTCGGTGGAAGGGTGTAGACAGGGCCCCTCTCAATCTACCTCTGGTGATATGCAGAGTGGAGGTCGGCTCGAAGATGTTAGCTACACGGGGTTGGGTTTTGCCCAGTAGTGCCTTCTTTCCCAAGAGGCAAGTTTGGTACTTGATCCTGTTCCTTAACAGCAGCCAGTTAGTTTGTTCGTACAGTGAGCAGGTATGCATGAGGCGATCTGTAGTCAGGATGAGCCTGCATGCTTTATTGAGGATGGTCTGGACCTTCTTGAGTGCTGTTTCTGTTGCTGCCCCTTAAACCACCAGTCCATAGTCAGTTGATAGGGTGGAGCTGGAAACTGAGAGGCAGAGGGCCTCAGGTGTGAGATATTTCCTGTGTCTATATAGGACACCCATTTTGATGTTTACCGCCCTTACCACAGAGTCAATGTGTTGCGTGAAAGTGAGGGTGTCATCTAGTGTGATCCCCAGGTACTTAAATTAGTGCACTTGTTCCAGCGGTTCACTGACTTTGTTGTTGATGACATGGGGGGAGCCTCTTTTTGTACTGGTGGCTGGATATAAGCATGGCCTTGGTCTTTTTATAGTTTAGTAGAAGTTTATGCTTGCTGAACCAGTCCTCAAGTTTGTTGAAGGAGTTCTGTAGTTCAGATTGGAGGGCACCATGGGATGTGTTACTGTTAAGGAGAACGGCATTGTCGGTGTATAGGATGATTTTGGTGTCACATGCTGTTGGAAGATCGTTTAAAAAGAGACTGAAGAGTAGGGGGCCCCAATATTGACCCCTTGGGGACCCCTAAGGATGCTGCTCTGGAGCTGGAGACTGTTTGCCCAATTCTGACACATTGGCTTCTATGTGTCAGGTAATCCTGGAACCAACACGAGGCACTGGATGTCGCACCCAGGTTCCATAAGCTGTGTCAGTAGAAGAGAGTGGTTAACAGTGTCAAAGGCTTTGTTGAGGTCCGTGAATACGGACCTCACCAGTTTGCTTTCGTCCAAAGCTTTGTGTGCATAATCCGTGTACTCCAGCTGGAGAGTGGTGGTACTGTGGTTTTGTCTAAAGTCATGCTGGTTAGGGCATAACAGATGGTACTTGTTGAGGTAGTCGGTCAGTTGACCTGCCACTATCTTTTCCAGCACCTCGGATAAGGGGGAGAGGATGGAGATTAGTCTGTAGTTTGTTGTCAGTGTCCTGTCTCCGTTTTTGTGTACAGGTGTAACAAGGGCCTGCTTCCAGATCTCCGGGAATTGAGCCAGGGCCAGTGTTGTGTTGAATAGCTTTGTTATAGGCACTATGAGAACATCTAGTGTGAGGGATAGGAGTTTCATGTCTATCCCATCACTGCCCATTCTGGTTTTGCCTAGTACTTTTTTTTACCATTTTTAGGGTCTCCTTCACCGTCACCCTCTTAAAGTAGAAGACCAGTTGTGTGTTCTTGAGTGCTTGCTACTGGGATGGTTTGCATCAGGGAGCAGGTAGTCCAGTGGTAACACTGAGGTCAGGTCAATGAGGGCCGTGTTGAAGGCCTCCGCTATAAGTAGTGGGTCAGTGGTGGAGGAGTTGTTGATATTGAGCAGCTGAGGGTGCTTCTTCAAACAACATGAAGTCTTGCTATATTATGACATATGCAGTTTGTCCCAGCCTTAGAACTGCTCCGGAGGTGAAAGAGTTAACTTTCCATGCGAGGCATGGAATCTTGAGCGCGAGCTCGGTTGAAAATTCTGTCTGTTGTTCTTCAAACTCAAACTGTCAGATTCTTTACTCCGCCTCACTGAACAGTCGCTCCGGAGATTTCTCCTACTGCTCGGTTCATTTTGTCGGTTAAAAAGTGTAATTCTCGTTTTTTAAACCGCATTTTGTTTTCATTTTAACCGCAACTGGTCGGTTCAAGCTCTGTCTGTGGTATCGTAAGTAATAGATAGGTTTTATATTATTTCTGTGTGGAACTTGCAAAAGATATTATCGGTTCGGTTTGAACCGATCAGGTTGTGTTTAAACTTTGTTAAATTACATTTAGAGTGCGGATCCCGGTTCTTATCGGTTCTAAAAAAAACCGATTTCATTATGGTTTTTTCCACGACCCGTGACACGGTTGGGAACCGATAAGGGTGTCTTGCTTGGCGAATTGCCGTAAACGGGCAAGTTTTTGGTTAGGCTGGCACTATGTCTGAGAAACCCAAAAGAAAAACCGGGCCCACTGGGTTTCAGCACTGTAGTGTCTGTGGGGAAGCCTTTGCCAAGGCTGACCCACACACCACATGTGTTTATTGTCTGGGATTTGACCACCTCAATGCCGACTGCCAGATTTGCAAGAATTTCCCTGCAGCTACCCTGGATAAGAGAGTTGGTAGGCTCAGGAAACGAGAGGCCAAGAAGTCCGCTGACCTGGATGGCCAGCCCGGTTCGGTGGGAGTGCCCTCTGACCAGGGCGAGACTTCCTTGGGCCAACGGAGAGCTGACTCGGAGGAGTCAGTCCCTGCAAAAAGGACTAGAAAATCAGCAGGTGTGGAGCCAAAATTTCCTTCTCCAACTGCTGCAGAGATAGCCAAAGTGATCAAAATTGTCCAGTCGCTTTCCCCGGTTCCGACCGAACCGGCACCATCAGGTAAGCGGTCGGTTCGGTCGGTTCCACCGGTTCAGGAATATGATATAGAGGATTTTATGAACCGGAGGGGGGGGGAGGAAGATTATGAAGAGAGTGAATGTGATTTTGAAAGTCTGGATGTGCCCATTGAACCGGACATCTCCCCAGACAGACCTTCAGGAGTGTCTCCCCCTAGGCTTTCTGAGTCCCCTTCTCATTTTATGTTTTATAAAAAAGTGGCTGAAACCCTCCAGCTCCCTTTGGAAGAAGCTGTGGATGAACAGGAGGAGCCTGACTATGTAGAAATGATGGATATCCCAGAGTCTAGGAGACTGTCTATTCCTTTACATAAATCTTTTAGGAAACAGACAATAAAAATTTTAAAAGCTCCTACACTATACCTCCTGTGGATAAAAAATGGACAAGAGGTACATTGTCAGGCTCTGATACGGAGTTCCTTTCACAGCAATGCAGCCATGTTAGTAGTGCAGGCTGCAGCCTGTGATAAGGCAAATATTCCCTGGCTTCACACCCCTGACAAGGACTCCAGGAGTATAGATGCCATGGCTAAGAAACAGTACATGGCAGCATCCTTGGGACTCAGACAGGCAAATTATATGGCCTATGTTGCAAGGTACCAGAAATCCAGATGGGATACTGTTATGGCTCTGCGAAACAGGTCCCTGACCAGCTTGCTAGGAGCTGGAGCAGGTGGCTGCTGATGGTATTGAGGCATCCAAGGTGCAATTCCATGCTGCAGTGGACTCTAATGATGTATCTTCAAGAGTCATGGCTACATCTGTGGCTTTTCGCAGAATGGATTGGCTCAGGTGTACTAGCCTGTCACAGGATACCCAGGCTAAGGCCATGGATTTTCCTGTTGTGGGTAACTCTCTGTTTGGGGAGCAGACAGAGAATTACATGAAGAAAATGGATGAGTATAGGATCACTTATAGGAGTGCACAGGCCAAGGAAAGGCAAGCCACTCCTCAGAGGCAGCTTTCCAAGGGCAGGGGCAGGTCTTTTCACAGGCCTTTTTACCAATCCCAGGACTCCTCCTCTTCAGCCTATGCCCAGAGGGGGTTCTTCAGAGGGAGAGGCAGACAGGGTACGAGCAGGCCTGCTCCCACCCCTCAGCCTAAAGCCCCTGCCAAACAGGCACCCTGATGGGATGGCCAGGGCCGATTCTCCGTTACCTGTAGGGGTCAGGCTGGCTTACTTTGTCCAGGACTGGGAGTCTTTAACATCAGACAAGTGGGTCCTGGAAGTAGTAAGCCAGGGACTGATTCTCAGCTTCAAAAAAATTTCCAAAGATGAGAACCAGATCCTTTCCACCTGCAAATCCATCAGAGGCTCTCACTTTGGAAACAGAAGTCTCAACCCTCCTGGCTCTCAGAGCTGTGGAAAGGTTTCCTCCCCTACACCAGGGCAAAGGACTGTACTCCAGGTACTTTCTTACCCCAAAAAAGACAGGAGAATGGCGGCCCATCCTGGATCTCAGATACCTAAACAAGCACCTTTTAAAACCAAAATTCAAAATGGTGACTCTGGGAATTATTTTACCCTCCCTAAGGCCAGGGGGACTGGTTAGCGTCCCTGGACCTCAAGGATGCCTACTTCCATGTTCTCATCAGAAGCTCCCACCGAAAGTACCTCAGATTCAAACTGCCCTCAGGCCATTACCAGTTCAAAGCATTGCCCTTCGGTCTCACCTCTGCCCCAAGGGTATTCACAAAATGCCTGGCAGTAGCAGTTGCTCACTTAAGAAGGCAAAAGATTGCCATCTTTCCTTACCTGGACGACTGGCTCATAGTGGGTCAGTCTCCAGACCAAGTCAAATTACACCTTCAGGTTACCCAGCAGCTGCTTACATCTCTAGGTTTTCTTCTCAATCTTCCAAAGTCAGTTCTAGAGCTTGTTCAGCTACTCACCTTCATAGGCGCAGAACTGGACACAAAGCAGGCCACTTTCTACAGCTCCTAGGACACATGGCTGCCGCCACAGCTGTAGTGCAAGGAGCAAGATTTCAGATGAGGGACATCCACTTCCATTTGAGAGCCTTCTGGTCTCAAAGGAGAGATCCTCTAACCAAATTGATCCCAGTAACTCGAACCCTGATCCAGGCCCTGCAGTGGTGGCAGGATCAGAGCAATCTGAGACAGGGTGTTCCTTTCATCCAATCTCACTCCTTGACCCTTACTACAGATGCGTCCCTCTTGGGATGGGGAGCTCACATGGGCAACCTCACCACCCAGGGATTGTGGTCACCTCAGGAATCTCTGCTTCACATCAATCTGTTGGAACTCAGAGCTGTTTTTCTAGCACTTCAGGTTTTTTCTGCATCTGTTCAGAACAAGTGGTACAGGTCAGAACAGACAACACCACTACAATGTGGTACATCAACAAGCAAGGGGCACTCGGTCTTGGCCTTGTGCACCGAGGCAATGAAGTTGTGGTCTCTGGCTTATTCCCTGAACACCTCCCTTGTGGCAGTTCACCTCCCAGGCAAGGACAACGCCCTGGCAGATGCTCTCAGCAGGATTTCCCAGGGCCATCATGAATGGTCACTGGATCCCCTAGTACTGGAGGTAGTATTTGCCAGGTGGGGCACCCCTCAGATAGATCTTTTTGCAGCCCTAGACAATCACCAAGTTCCGCTTTTTTGCTGCAGACCCCCAGTGTTGGGCTCAGTCCCTCTGGATGCCTTCCTTCTCGACTGGGAAGGAAAGTTCCTCTATGCCTTTCCCCCCTTCCCTCTCTTGTTCAAGGTGCTAGTCAAAATCAGATCTCAACCTTGCAAGATGATTCTGATTGCTCCAGATTGGGCCAGACAGCCTTGGTATCCACTCCTTCTGTCCTAGTGTCCACCTTCCCTGTGTCTTCCCAGGAATCACAATCTGTTAACCTGTGCCAGGGAGAGTTTGGTATCTGAATCTCAAATCCCTCAACCTCAAGGCCTGGCTCTTGAAGAGTTAGAGTTTGCTGACCTACACCTTTCTCAAGGTGTACTCGATATCTTGAAGGCTTCTAGGAAGCCTTCCACCAGGGCTACTTATAATTCCATATGGAAAAGGTTTTCCATATGGTGCTCTGGGAAGCATATTTCCCCAGAATCTGCTGATTTGCCCACAGTCCTGGATTATATGGTCCATCTAAATACTTTGGGGCTGAGGCCAGCTACCCTGAAAGTGCATTTGGCAGCTGTCTCTGCTTTTATTTCAGCAGGAAAGCCCTCTCTTTCTCCTCACCCTGTTTTCTCCAAGTTTTTTCAAGGGATTGCTTCACACCAACCCTCCATTCAGGGACCCTGCTCCTGCCTGGGATCTTAATGTTTGCATTGCTCAGCTTCTGCAGCCCCCCTTTGAGCCTTTCTCTTCAGCAGAGCTTAAGTACTTGACTTGGAAAACTGTGTTTCTAGTAGCCATCACTTCTGCCAGACGCATAAGTGAATTACAAGCTTTGTCAGTGGAGCCTGATTTTATCTTCTTTCACAGAGATAAGGTGGTCCTCAGGACTAACAGGAAGTTCTTGCCTAAGGTGGTTTCAGATTTCCACCTTAATCAATCTGTATCTCTTCCAGTGTACTTCACTGACCATTCCTCCTCTGGCGAGAGGAGGCTGCACAGTTTAGATGTAAAGAGAGCCCTTAGTTACTACATAGAGCGTACCAAGGGTCACAGGTTTGACTCCCTCCAACTGTTCCTCACTTATGGTGAGGTTGGTAAAGGGAAACCTGCCACTAAAAGATCCATTGCCAGGTGGATTGTCTCTTGTATCCAATTCTGTTATCAAAAACTGGGTAAGGTTCCCCCTTCAGGCCTGAGGGCTCACTCTACCAGAGGTACAGCTGCGTCCCTAGCTGTGGCCAGGGACATCCCTATCTTAGACATATGTCAAGCAGCTACCTGGAAAACAGTTCACACTTTCACCAAGCATTACTCCCTGGACATCCAGGCTAGGAGTGATGCTCGGTTTCAACACAGCTGTGCTTCAGAGCCTATTTCCTAAGTAGGTTCTGTCCTCCTACATGGAGGACTGCTGTGTAGTCTGCATATGTCATAATAGAGGCAAGACTTGATGTTGTTTGAAGAAAAATTACTCACCTTAGTAATGTTGTTTCTTCTAATAGAGTCTTGCTATATTATGACCTCCCCCCGGCCCTCTCAGAACCTCTGCTCTTGGGATGTGGGTGGGCAGTGCAGTGTTGGCACTTAATAGATGCCCACCTTGTGTTTTTCACCCCTCTTTTTTGGGGTGCTTGGGTGTTGTATTTTATTTTTTGGATCCCCTGACTTGAGTCTTTGTTTTGGGAACAAAAAATGTGTTAATATTTTAGTAGCCAGTTGGCTAGCGTAGGTTTACAGCTTCCACACAGAATCTTAGTGAGTTTTGCTTGTAAAGATCTGACAGTTTGAGTTTGAAGAACAACAGACAGAGTTTTCAACCGAGCTCGCGCTCAAGATTCCATGCCTGGCATGGAAAGTTAACTCTTTCACCTCCGGAGCAGTGCTAAGGCTGGGACAAACTGCATATGTCATAATATAACAAGACTCCATTAGAAGAAACAACATTAGTAAGGTGAGTAATTTTTTCTTTTCATCCCTCCCAAGGATGTTTCTGATGCTGTCCCAGAACCTCTTTCCGTCACCCCAGGAATTGCTAAGCTGAGCCTTGTGGTGGCTGTCTTTAGTAAGCTGGATGAGTTTAGTGCAGTGGTTTCTAGTCACTCTGTAGCACTGGTAGTCATGCATACCACAAGTGGACCTGGCCTTCTCCCAGAGGCTAACACTTTCTTTCATTTGGGAGAGGAGCTCCCCTGTAATCCATCCATTAACATGTCCCCGAATTTTCCTTTTCATGAGTCGGGCAAAGATGTCACAGATGCTTTTGAAACTGTCAATAAAGTATCTCAGGGCCTTGTCGAGGGTGGGTGCCAGGTCGATAGGGGACCAGTCATGAAGGGCGAGGGCCGAGGTGAGGGAACGAAGTTTGCCCTTCCTTAGGACCCTGCTTTCAATTAGTATGGGTGAGCATTTATTAAATTTGTGTGTCCATAGGAATGAGTCTGGGGAGTGGACACTTAATGTATCTGGTAAAACCTTGAGCTCAGAGATCCGGGATGGTGAGCTTGATAGTACCCAGTCAAGGAGGGTGTCATGTCCTGTCTTGTAGTTCCGCCTTGCGGTGCATGGGACAAGTTGTGTTAGGGTGGAGGTGGCTACCATATCCCTGAATGGGGCTGCCTCCTTGCCAACCCAGTTAATGTTAAAGTCACCTATGATGATGAGTTCTGTTCCGTTAGGGAGGGTGGCAGTCTCAACCATAATTTTAGGGAGGCCTTCCTTGGCTTTTTTGGAGGGTAGGTAGACCGTGACGAGGATTAGAGCCTTGCCATGCTGACCAACCTGCACTTTTACCGCTAGCATCTCATGATCCTCTGTCACTCTGGTGACGGGGAGGATGGAGCATTGCAAAGAGTCCCTGGCATAGATGAGGCATCCTCTGCCTTTCTTGCCTAACTTGTGTATCTAGAAGGCTTGATATCCATCGAGAGCTACTTCATTTTCTTTAATCTTGCTAGACAGCCAGGTCTCCATCAGGCATATAATGTCGGGGGCATGGAGGGTCATCCATGCCTGGAGTTGCTCAAATTTTGCAGTTAAGCTACAGATATTCAGAGAAGCTATTTTTAGTCCTTTGATCCTGTGGTCAACAGTGCCTGTCAAAGTTGGTGGGCTAGGGTTGACATGGTTTTTGCCAGAAAGGAGCAAAAGTATGAAGATTATGTTCCTGTTCGACAGGTTGATGCTTATTTGGGCCCGTATCTTCCACTGCCTTTGCTTGAGGTGAGAGTGGTGTTCGGGCAAGGGATTTAGTTTTAAAGCTGAGATAAACTTTAATATGCGGGGCTAGGGGTGATGAGGGGGACCAGAGTTTGATGGGGGTATAAAGGTAGGATGCAGTTGGCATCCAAGTGAGGCAGTAGTCCTAGGTGCATCTGACAGCCCATGGCTACCCAGCTGCGGCTCTGACAGGAGTGACAGTGGTCCATTTCGGTAGTAGGGGCCAATGGAGCCAAGATAGGTCACAAGGAGGAGCAGAAGGAGAGAGCACTCCATGTTAGGAAAGATGTTGCTAGCACAAATGTGGATCTGCTCACCCCAAAGACGAGGTGTGGCTGATTGGGTTTGTACCACTTAATTGATTGGCTGGGATATGTATTACTGCTTTAAGAGTCTGTGGTCAGGCAGGAGACTAGTTTGTAGGAGAGGATTGCTTGCATGGGTGTGGCTAGTGAGTATTGAGTAGAAGCCGGGTCGGGTGGGTGGGAGAAAATATAAGCCAACAGTAGAATTCGAGGGAGCACCGGGGAGTCGGCAAAAAGTCAGTCCAGCCCAGGCTTGTACGCTGGTCCAATCTTTGGCTTTGCTCTTTTTGCTTTGGCCAATCAGGGCGCTTGTCATGGAATTCAAGACAAGAGGAGTGTCTGGTCTGTTTGAGCCATACCTGAAAGCTTGAATCCCGGGCTGCAGGCTGGGTGGGGGTGGCAGAGGAGGGCGCTGGCTATCCGGTTCTCTATTTCATCCCTTACTGCTTTGGGAGTGCCCAAGGTTGGCCCCGCCACCTAAGGGGGAGAGAAACAGAGAAAAGCCATGAGTTAAAACAAGCACAGATCGGTGGGCAGGGAAGTATTCACTTCTGGGACAATAGAGGTGCTAAAAATTGTTAATGCGAGAGGTGCCAGAGGTCTGGGATGGGGGTGGAAGTGAGACTTAGACTGTAGAGTCGAGGGGAGAGAGTGAGAGAGGTTTTGAATGAAAAAAGAACAAAGAGCTATGATTTCAAACAACACGAAGTCTTGCTGTATTGTGACAACATGCATTTAGCCCCAGCACTTGAACTGCTCCGGTGAGGAAAGAGTTAACTCTATGCCAGAGCATAGAACATTGAGCTTGAGCTCAGTTCGAACCTCTGTATATTGCACTTCGAAGTATAACTGTCAGATTCTTTACTCCGCCTAACTGAACAGTCGCTCTGGAGCTCTCTCCTACGCTTTCGGTTCCGTAGAAGTAAAATGTTGGTTAAATACCGTTTTTTTCTCTTTATTCTTACAGTTCAGATCCCTGTCTGTGGTACAGTAAGCATATAGGTAGTGGACCGATTGTTTAAAGTGTGTGTTTTTATGTGGAAATTATGAAAAAAAAAATTTTTTATCGGTTTGGCTGAACCGATCCTCTGGTTTATTTATTTGGATTTGTGGGTTAGTGTGAGGTACCGGTCCTTATTGGTTCTAAAAAAAAACGTGTTTTTAATGTTTTTTTCCAATACCCGTAACACGATTAGGAACCGATAAGGGAGTCTTGCCTGGCTGAAGCCGAGTAAAGGGTAAGTTTTTGTTAGGATGGCTATGTCTGAGAAACCCAAAAGAAAAACCAGGCCCACTGGGTTTCAACACTGCAGTGTGTGTGGGGAGGCCTTTGCTAAGGTTGATCCCCACACCACCTGTGTTTACTGTCTGGGGTTTGACCACCTCAATTCAGACTGCCAAATCTGAAAAAATGTTCCTAAGGCCACCCTGAATAAAAGATTGGGCAGGCTTAGGGAAAAGGAGGCTGAGATGTCCTCTGACCCAGATGGCCAGCCCTGTTCGGTTCTGCCCGAATCTGAGGGAGTGCCCTCTGACCAGGGCGATACTCCTTTGGGCAAAAGGAGAGTTGATTCCGAGGGATCAGTTCCTTCAAAAAGAAGAAAGACAAATCGGCCGGTTTGGATCCGGGACTGCATCGTCCAACTGCTGAGGAAATTGCCAGGGCGATTAGTATTGTGGAATCGCTCCATCCGGTTCCGACTGATCAAGTGCCATCAGGTAGGCACTCGGTTCGGTCAGTTCCTCCAGATCTGGATTATTCCCCTGAAGAGTTTTATGAACCGGACCTGGAGGGGGATGAAGACTATAATGATGTTGATGATGATAGTATAGAAGGTCTGGATGAGCCCATAGAACCGGACCCAGACGGACCTTCTGGTGTTTCTCCTCCTAGGCTTTCGGAGTCCCCTTCACACTTTATGTTCTACAAAAAAGTGGCAGAAACCCTCCAGCTCCCTTTGGCTGAAGCTGTTGAGGAACAAGAGGAGCCTGACTATGTGGAGATGATGGACATGCCAGAGTCCAAGAGACTGTCTGTTCCCCTCCATAAATCTTTTGGGAAACAGACACAATGACTACTTAAAGACTCCAAATTCTCTACCACCTGTGGACAAACGAATGGACAAGAGGTATATGCTGTCAGGCTCAGGTATGGATTTCTTGGACCAGCAATGCAGCCATGTTGGGGTTATGCAGGCTGCAGCCTGTGATAAGGCTAGCATACCTTTGGCTTCACACCCCCCGGATAAGGATTCCAGGAAGATGGATGCCATGGCTAAAAATCAGTATTTGGCATCCTCTTTGGGACTCAGACAGGCTAACTACATGGCCTATACAGCCATATACCAGAAGTCCAGATGGGATACTGTTCTGTAACTGGCTAAACGGGCTTCCCCCAGCTAGCCAAGGAGCTGGAGGAGGGGTTGCTGATGGGATAGAGGATCAAAGATCCAATTTCATGCTGCTGTGGACTCCAATGATGTGGCATCATGAGTCATGGCTACATCTGTGACTGTTTGGAGAATGGCTTGGCTCAGATGTACTAGCCTTTCACAGAACACCCAGGCTAAGGCCATGGATTTTCCTGTGGTGGATAATTCTCTGTTTGGGGAGCAGACAGAGAATTATATGAAGAAAATGGATGAATATAGAACCACCTATAGGAGGGCACAGGCCAAGGAAAGGCAGACAACTCCTCAAAAGCAGCATTCTAGGGGTAGGGGCAGGCCTTTTCACGGGCCTTTCTACTAGGCACAGGCCTCCTCTCCTTTTCCTCAGAGGGGGTTCTTCAGAGTGAGAGGCAGAAGGGGGATGAGCAGGGCTGCATCCTCCTCTCAGTCTAAGGCTCCTGCCAGAAAAACACCCTGATGTGTCAGCCCGGGTCGACTCCCCTCTTCCAGTAGGAGGCAGGCTGGCTTACTGCTTCCAGACCTGGAAGTCTGTTACCTCAGACAAGTGGGTCCTGGAGGTAGTAAGCCAGGGACTGGCCCTCAGCTTCAAAAGATTTCCAAAGCTGAGGGTCAGGTCTTTTCTACCTGCAAACATCTCCGAAACCATTGCCGTAGAGGCAGAGCTTTCCCCTCTACTGGCTCTCAGCGCTATAGAGAGAGTTTCTATAGTACACAAGGGCATAGGTCTGTATTCCAGATACTTCCTTACCCCGAAAAAGACAGGGGAGTGGCAACCCATCCTAGATCTAAGATACCTAAACAAGCACCTACTAAAGCCAGAATTCAAGATGGTGACTCTGGGAATAATTCTTCCTTCTCTAAGGCCAAGGGATTGGCTAGCCTCCCTGGACCTCAAGGATGCCTACTTTCACATTCACATCAGATAATCCCGAAGAAAGTACCTCAGGTTCAAATTGCCTTCAGGCCATTATCAGTTCAGAGCAATGCCCTTCGGGCTAACATCAGCACCAAGGGTATTCACAAAATGCCTAGCAGTAGTAGTGGCCTTTCTAAGGAGACAAAACATCTCCATATGTCTGTACCTGGACAACTGGCTCATTGTAGGGCAGTCTCCAGACCAAGTCAAGTCAGACATACAAGTGATTCAGCAGTTGCTCACTTCTCTAGGATTCCTCCTCAATCTTCCAAAGTCAGTTCTCGAACTAGTGTAATTCCTGACCTTCATAGGGATAGAGTTGGACATTGTCCAAACAAGAGCCTTTCTTCCTCTAGCAAGGGTAAAGGCCCTCACAGACCTGGCTTCTTTCTTTTGCCTTCTGGTGTCTTGACCAGCAAGGCATTTTCTTCAACTCCTGGGCCACATGGCAGCCTCCACTGCAGTGGTACAAGGGGCCAGATTTCAGATGAGGGACATTCAGTTCCACTTGAGGGCCTTTTGGTCCCAGAAAAAAGACCCTCTAACCAAACTGATTCCAGTGACTCAGACTCTGATCCAAGCTCTCCAGTAGTGGTTGGACCAGAACTATCTCACACAAGGAGTCCCATTCATCACCCAGTCTCATTCTATGGTTCTCACCACAGATGCCTCTCTCCTGGGATGGGTTGCTCACTTGGGAGCACTGACAGAACAGGGAGTGTGGTCCCCTCAGGAATCTCTTCTTCACATCAATCTCCTAGAGCTCAGGGCTGTGTACCTGGCTCTACAAACCTTCTCAGAATCAGTACAGAACAAGGTGGTTCAGGTCAGAACGGACAACACCACAACCACTTGGTACAGCAACAAGCAGGGGGAGCAGGCCCGGTGGCGCTGAGGGTTGAGGCGCTGGATACCACACCTTGCGCTATGCCGGCGACTCGGGTTCAGGAATGGACTCGGGTTGCTGGGGGTCGGTGTGGGGAGGGAGGATTGAGCATCCCAGCAGATTCTTTCCTTCCTCTGGGGTGGAATATCAGGGGTGCATCTAGCACTCGACGCCCCTGAAGCCGGTGGATGCACAGGCTTTTGGGGGGACCAGCGGCTCTACTTGAGTCGGGGAAGGGGGACGCTGCTATGTGTGTGGCTGTCGGCGTATGTCAGCACGTCAGCAAGCCTGGACGTAAGTCCTAAGCACAGGCATCCCAGGGGAATGGGAGAAAAAATTGGGGAAAAATATAACACCCCTGGCCCTATGAGCGGTTGAAACTGGGGATGGGATGCCGTGGGGATTGCCCTGGTGGATGGAGTAGGAGGAGGTACGAGGCCTCCTCTGAAAGCTGTGGGAGCCAGGCAAATAATAACAAAAAAAACCAAACGAGCAGGGGGCACCCAGTCCGTGGCCTTGTGCACAGAAGCCATGAAATTATGATCCCAGGCTTATTCTCTACAGACTTCTCTGGAAAGGACAATGTGCTAGCAGATGCTTGGAGCAGGATATCTCAGGGCCTTCACGAATGGTCCCTGGACCCTCTGGTGTTGAAAGTGATTTTTTCAAAGTGGGGCACCACAGAGATAGATCTCTTTGTAGCCCCAGACAATCACCAACTTCCTCTGTTTTGTTGCAGACCCCCAGTCTTGGGCTCAGTCCCTTTGGATGCTCTGATCTTGAACTGGGAGGGAAATTTCTATATGCCTTCTCTTTTCCTCTACTGTTCAAGGTTCTGGTCAAGATAAGGTCACAACCCTGCAAAGTGATCCTGATTGCTCCAGACTGGGCCAGACAGCCTTGGAATCCTCTATTACTGTCCCTGGCAGTCCATCTTCCCTTAGCTCTTCCCAAGAATCACAATCTGCTAACCTCAGGGCAGAATTTGGTACCCCAACCTTCGGTTTCTCAACCTCAAGGCATGGCTCTTGAAGAGCTAGAATATGACAGTCTGAATTTGTCTCAAGGGGTTCTGGACATCCTCAAGGCCTCTCAAAAGCCTGCCACCAGAAAAAACTTATAGTTCCAAATGGAAAAGATTCAACATTTGGTGTTCTGATAAGAAGCATATCCCCAGATTCTGCTGACTTGGCTACAGTTCTGGATTATATGGTTCACCTTAATGGCTTAGGCCTCAGACCAGCTACCCTCAAAGTACACTTGTCAGCTGTTTCTGCTTTTCTGTCAGTGGGAAAGTCCTCCTCACTGGCATCTCACCCTGTTTTCTGTAAATTTTTCAAAGGATTGCTTCATACCAATCCCCCCTTTAGGGATCCTACTCCTGCTTGGGATCTTAATGTTTGCATTGCTCAGCTTATGCAATCCCCTTTTGAGCCTTTGGCCTCAGCAGAACTTAAGTACTTGACTTGGAAAACTGTGTTCCTGGTAGCTAACACTCTGCCAGGTGTATCAGAGAATTACATGCTCTGTCAGTGGAGCCTGATTTTATCTCATTCCATAAAGATAAGGTGGTCCTTAGAACCAACAGGAGGTTCTTACTCAAAGTGGTTTCAGACTTCAATCTGAACCAATCCATGTTTCTTCCTGGGTTCTTCACTGATTATTCTTCTTCAGGAGAGAGAAGATTACACAGTTTGGATGTTAAAAGGGCTCTTAGCTACTACATTGAGCGTACTAAGGCACTTAGGTTTGACTGCCTCCAGTTGTTCTTCACTTATGGTGAAGTGGGGAAGGGTAAACCTGCTACTAAGAGAACTATTGGCAGGTGGATTGTCTCTTGTATACAATTTTGCTATGAAAAGCTAGGCAAAGTACCCCCCTCAGGCCTGAGGACTCATTTGACTAGAGGTAGAGCTGCTTCTCTGGCTGCTGCCAGGGATATACCTTTATTAGAGATATGCAAAGCAGCCACCTGGAAAACAGTCCATACATTCATGAAGCATTATTACTCTGTGGATATCCAGGCTAGGAGTGATGCTAGGTTTGGTACAGCAGTACTGCAGAGCCTATTCCCAAAATAGTTTCCGTCCCCTCCTCCATGGAGGTGCTGCTTGGTAGTCTGCATATTGTCAGAATACAGCAAGACTTCATGTTGTTTGAAGAAAAAAATTACTCACCTTAGTAATTGTGTTTCTTCTAATGGAGTCTTGCTGTATTCTGATCTCCTCCTGCCTCCCCTCTCAGAACCTGGTTTTTGGGAAGTAGGCTGGCAGGTACAGTGTTGCACCTCAGGTGTGCACTTGGCACTCCCCCTTTTTAGAGAGGAGGAGGAGTGGGTTATGTTATATTGTTTTGATAGCTATAGTTGTTCACTACCTAGTTTTTCTTTTTGGATTTCTTGACTTGGGTCTTTTGGGATCCAAAATATTTGGTTGCCCTTTGGGCTAGTAATTTTACAATTGCCACACAGTAGGTGTAGCTAGTTAGTATTAGCTCATAAGAATCTGATGGTTACACTTGGAAGTGCAGCAGACAGAGGTTTGAACCGAGCTTGAGCTCAATGCTCTATGCTCTGGCATAGTGTTAACTCTTTCCTCTCCGGAGCAGTTCAAATCCTGAGACTAACTGCATATTGTCAGAATACAGCAAGACTCAAGTAAAAGAAACACAATTACTAAGGTGAGTAAATTTTTCTTCTGAATCCTCTAAGGAGACAGTACAAATCACTAAAATGGCTGTAAATCCTTAATCAAAATGCTTGTAGGTTACAAGCGCATTATTTAAAGCATTCTCGCTAACATAAAATAATGTAACTCTAAACACAATTCCTACATAGGCAAGCTGAAAAATATAAGCCAACAGTAGAATGCGAGGGAGCACCGGGGAGCCGGCCAAAAGTCAGTCCAGACCAGGTTTGTGTTCTGGTCCAATCAGTGGCTTTGCTCTTTTTGCTTTGGCCAATCAGGGTACTTGGTGTGGAATTCGAGACCAGTGGAGCTTCTGGTCTGTTTGAGCCGTATCTGAAAGCTCGAATCCCGGGCTGCAGGCTGGGTGGGGGTGGCAGAGGAGGGTGCTGGCTATCCAGTTCTCTATTTTGACCCTTACTGCTTCGTGAGTGCCCAAGGTTGGCCCCGCTGCCTGAAAGCTCGAATCCTGGGCTGCAGGCTCGGTGGGGGTGGCAGAGGAGGGCGCTGGCTATCTGGTTCTCTGTTTCAGCCCTTACTGCTTTGGTAGTGCCCGAGGTTGGTCCTGCTGCCTGAAAGCTTGAATCCCGGACTGCAGACTGGGTTTTTGGGTTGTTGAAAATTTAAAACCTAGTTTGGTGTGCTTGTAATGGTGGTGTTTTCCTTTGCTGTCTTTACTTGCTGCAAATTTTCGCACCCCCACCTGCCCCCACTCTTAATTATATGCCCTGTTAAATCTGATTGACTGGAGCTAAGCACAGGGAATAGCAGAGGTTGTGGAGTAGGAGGGGCATAAGGGGGAGGAAGCCTGCGCTCAGTACAACAAGTGTTTTCACTCATTTTCTTGTTTGTTTTTTAATTTTGTTTTTCTTCTTTAAAAAAGTATCTGAGCCTGGTGGCAGGATTTTTAGGACAGTAAATTAATAAAGAGAGAAGTAGGAGAGCTTCAGTAAAAGACAAGTGCTGGAATAGCAGTATAAGTGCAGTATAATGTGGGGATTGGTGCAATGCAGTAGCTGTGGGGCAGCCGTATTCAGGGAAAGCTTCTGGACGCTGAGGTGCTGCCCTATCTGCAGGCATCTCTCTGGACTGCGGGATGAGGTAGCCAGACTCAGAGCTGAAGTAAACTGGGTCAGGAGTACCTTCGCCCCTATCCAGAGTCCACCCAGTCCAACGCTGCTGCCTCAAAGGATGCCAAGAACGAGGAGCACTTGGATAATGGTGGGCTCGGGGAGGGTTAGGGTGGTCAGGCAGTGGCACATCCCAAATCCTATTCCACTCCAGAACTCATATGCTGCACTGGCAAATGGGGACAACCAAACAGAGGTACCCAGAGAAGTAGAAGGGATGGATGTGGAGGTCAACCAAGGAGGTGACCTCAGTGGGGAGAGCAGTGGACCTCAGAGGAGGAGGAAGCGAATCCTGGTGGGGGACTCTATCATAAAAGGAATCCAGCTAGGAACACAGGAGGGGGAGGACAAGGAAGTGAGGTGCCTACCAGGTGCCATGGCATGGAGGGATGGGAGGAAGATCCTGGGGATCGCCGGGAAGGCAAGACGGGGGGGGAGGTTGAGCTGGATGTCATTTTCCACCTAGGTACTAATGACCTGACAGATGGGGAGCCTAGGGAAGTTCAGGAAGAGTTTAGGAAATTGGTTAGGGGTCTCAAGCAAGTAGCTACTTCTGTCACCTTCTCGGAAGTACTACCTGTGAGAGGCATGCGAGCATGTAGTGGCACATACACCAGGACTTTAACTCATGGTTGAAGAACTTGTGCTGTGAGGAAGGATTTGGATTCATTGGTGTCTGGGGGACCCACCTGGAGGAATGGAGGTTTCTTCAAGCCTGACGGCCTGCATCTGTCCTGGAGGGAATCCAAGCACTCAGTGATAAGTTTAAATGCTACATGGACAAGCATTTAAACTAGCCAAGGGGGGTGGCAGGCCAGCAAGGAGGGTACCTAATTGCCCACTCCCCACAGCTAGCAGTGGAACCAGTGAACAGGAGGAGTGGATATCTCTACAAAGCAGCATGCAGAAGATGGAGATAAGCACCCAAGAGGTGGTGGGCAGAAAGGGGGCAAAATTCAGCAGAAAGGCAGACAGCAGGGAGAACCAGGGATAAAGGACAACCATGAAGGGGGGTGGAGTAGAACAGCTGAACAGTCCAGGGAGTTTAAATCATGGAAAGCCATGTCTGCCAATGCCAGGAGCCTTAGCAACAAGATGGAGGATCTGGAGGCTGTCATGGTGCAGTCGGACCTGGACATTGTGGCCATCACAAAGACCTGGTGTAATGAGAACCACGACTGGGAGATGGCCATACCTGGCTGCAACATATTCAGAAGAGACAGGGCAGGCAGGAAGGGAGGAGCAGTGGCACTTTATGTGAAAGATGGCATAAAGGCCACAGAGATCCAGGAGGAACAAAATGGGGGATAGATACTGTGGGTTAAGCTGGAAAGGAAAATGGGGTCAGCCATCCGCACAGGGGTGGTCTACAGGCCACCAGCCCAGGAGGAAGAAACAGATAGGGAGCTGATGTTTGTCATGCAAAGGATGGCAGACAGGGTTGAGGTGGTGCTGGTTGGAGACTTCAGTATTCCAGATGTGAACTGGAGCCTCCCAGCAGCAGCATCAACCAAGAGCAGATGTATCCTGGACTCCCTTCAAGGTGCCTTCCTCAAGCAACTGGTCATGGAACCAGCTCGGCAGAAGGCAATACTGGACCTTGTGCTCACAAACGGGGACAGTGTTATGGGGGTAACAGTGGGTGAGCACCTGGGGAACAGTGACCACCGTGACTGCGGTTTGAATTCACAGAAGGAGCAGAACCAAACCAGAGAAAAACAAGTATCCTGGATTTTAGGGGGCAGACTTTGGGAAAATGGGAGATGCTTGAAAGAGGCATTAATGGAATGGGTGGAAATCAGGATTGAGGAACAGTGGGCAATATTTAAAATGGGCATTACAAGAGCAACAGACTTATGCATTACGTAGGTTAGCAAGGGGAAGAGGACGAGGAGGCCATTATTGTTTTCTAAGGAGGTAGCGGAGAAAGTAAAAGCCAGAAAGACTGCATTCAGGCAGTACAAAAAGACGCAGGCAGAAGGGGATACGGAAAAGTACCAGGAGAAGCAAAGGGAAGCAGGGAGGTCAGTAAGGGAAGCCAAAGCTCAGACAGAAGGGCGCATCGCAATATCAGTGGGTAGAAGGGACAAAACCTTTTACAGGTATATAAGTGAAAAAAGAAAGGCAAAGGGAGGAATAGTGAGACTGAAGGAGGAGGATGGGGGCTGCATGGAGGATGACAACAGTAAAGCTGACATGCTGAACAGGTATTTCTGCTTAGTCTTTACTGAGGAAGAGGAGAGTAATGGGCCTGAAGGGAGTACAAGGGGTGGGAACAATGCAGAAATGGACACAAGTCCCTTTACACGGGAAAGGATCCTGAAGGAACTGGAAGGAATAAGAGTTGATAAAGCAATGGGGCCAGATGGGGTGCACCCCAGAGTCCTAAAAGAACTAAGAGGTGGTGGTTGAACCTCACTGAAATAGGGAGGTACCCAAAGACTGGAGGACAGCAGATGTAGTCCCCTTATACAAAAGCGGGAACAAAGAGGAAACGGAGAACTACAGACCAGTCAGCCTGACTTCGGTAGTGGGGAAGATCATGAAAGCACTACTGAAGGAGAGATTGGTAGAACATTTGGTTGCCAATGTACTACAGGACCCAAGGCAGCATGGTTTCACCGGAGGGAGGTCATGTCAGACCAACCTCAATGAATTTTTGGACTGGGTGACAAGGAGTTGGATCAAGGGAGGGCAGTGGACGTGGCCTTTCTGGACTTCAGCAAGGCCTTTGACACTGTCCAGCCACAGAAGGCTATTAAACAAACTGGGGAATATGGGAGGGGCAGGACAGTAGTGCAGTGGGTAGGTAATTGGCTAGGTGGCAGGACACAGAGGGTGGTATTAAATGTCTGTCACTCCACAGAGGGAAGAGTGACCAGTGGGGTACCACAGGGATCAGTGCTAGGACCAGTCCTGTTCAACGTCTTCATCAGTGACATTGCACAGGACCTAGAATGCAGAATTTTCCTGTTCGCTGATGACACGAAGCTCTGTAACAGAGTGGACACACCAGAGGGTGTAGACAGAATGAGGAGGGACCTGCAGAAGCTTGAAGAATGGTCAAGGGTTTGACAGTTGACATTCAGTGCAAAAAAGTGCAAGGTAATACATATGGGGCACAAAAACCCTGGAACAACATATCAGTTGGAGGGTGAAGATATAGCATGCACCAAGCAGGAAAGGGATCTTGGAGTTATCTTCTTTGATGACCTCAAGGTAGGGAAAGTGTGACAAGGCAGCAGGTAAAGCAAATAGGATGCTGGGATGCATAGGCAGGGGCATCACCAGCAGGAAAAAGGAGGTCATAATTCCACTATACAAGACTAGTGAGGCCCCACCTGGAGTACAGTATACAGTTCTTGAGATCTTACCTACATAAGGACATAGACAGGGTAGAGAATGTTCAGAGGAGGGCAACAAAGATGGTACATGGATTGCATCACAAGTCCTATGAGGAGAGGTTGAAGTGCTTAAATATGTATTCCTTGGAGGAGAGGATGGAGAGAGGGGATTTGATGGAGACATACAAGTACCTTACAGGGAGGAACAGGGTACAGGAATACACTATTTTCCAGTGAAAAAAATGTTCCAGGACTAGAGGGCATGGGATGAAGTTGGAGGGATAGCGATTCAGAGGAAACGTGGGGAAGAATTTCTTCACAGAATGGGTGGTGGACAAGTGGAACACCCTGCCAGAGGAAGTAGTGGGGGCTGAAACTATCACAGGATTTAAGAATGCATGGGACAGGCATAAGGGAATTCTGGAGGTCAGGGGTAAGGGGCAGCAGACATCTAGGAAAACATAAAGTGAACTTACAAACTCAAATGGGCAGACAGGGTGGGCCATAGGCCCTTATCTGCTGACAGTGTCTATGTATCAATGTAAAAATCTTTTAAGAGGTCCTTCATCCTGGGGTGGACCCTGTTCCCACTTCAGTGCCCTAGGACATCTCCAAAGACCCTAGCAACTTACCCTCTAAGGACTCGGTCAGGAGCCTCCTTCTCCTCCTTGGGATCAGGTTTTTCAGGCTAGCTTAGCCCAATCAGCTCGGTCTCATTCTGTTTAGACAGGACGATTTTTTCCTTGAAGAGCTTCTGTGATGATAAGGGTGGAGGCAGCCCTGACTCTTCCTTCCCTGAAGAGGGTAGGGTGTTGAAGAGGATCTAAGCTGTTTGCTATCCTTTATTCCTCCTCCTAATCCTTCCCACTTCTCTAATCCCTAGGACTGCCCAGTGGTTGAGCCCCACCCCGTGCCGCACCCTCAGGTAGCCTCCTCTCTCCTTCCATGTCGGCTTTTTTCTTTGTCTCCTTTCTGTTTATATCTTTTCCTTTTACTGTCTCTCAGGCTCCCTTGCCCTACCCTCCCCTCTTTTCTCTATTACTTCAGTAATTTCACTCTCTATGACAGAGAGAACTGAGGTGGGACAGGAGTTGGAGTCGGTTACTGACTAACGTTGAAGTGGCATCCTCGAGGCCGGCACCAACTCCTCCCCCAAAACAAAAAGAATTTGTAAGCTAATAGCTCCCGCGGGGTCATAACGCCTTCGATGTATAGGCCACTGTTTGGGTCTCTCCGAGGTTGTTGGTCAACTCCACCTGGGGCAGATTTGCCAGGTCTTCCCCTTGGGAGAGGTCTCCTGAGCATTTCCACAGCCCTGGCAGAGAATGTGGAGCCTCTTGCTTCTTCATCATCCCTCTTAAGCCTCTGCCACCCCTCCTGGAGTTGCCAGGTGTCATGAGTCCTATTGTTCCTATCACCTGGTTTCAGTATGGGAGGATGGCTGGTGCCTTGTACCTTTACAGTACACAGTCTGACCTGGCACAGTTCATGCCCGTGACCCCAGTGTGACAGGGTTGATTAAAGCCTTATCCCATTTGTTATTCAGAAAGAGTTTAAACATAAGAATCTGATCTTAACTGTATCAGTCTTCACCATTCATTACTGGTGGGTACCAGCTGGAGGTGCAGGACCCCGCAGGAAGCTTTTGCATTAAAAAGCTTGACTGCTTCTGAGGGGGAAGGATAACATCAATGATGGAGCCGCAGGTTGGTCAGTAAGTGACGTTGTCCCTTCCACTCCCTCAGTTCTCCTTTTCCCACCGTAGAGGCAGCCGGTGTTCCATGGGACAGCGAATCTTTGGAATGTGGACAGCGTCACATATCTCTCTGCTCATCAAAACAGTTTTTGACGCTGACCTCAACACCGATTTGACTCTGTTTTTTCAACACTGTCATTCGGCTTCATTTCTAGTTTGGCATCGAGCCTCCTTTTTCTTGTTTTTTTCTTCATTAGTTTTTCATGTGATTGTGTCCTGTTCGTGGCACAAGTCTTCGAAGATGGGGACTTTCCCTATGTGCCGGTGCCCCTGTGGAGGTCACTTCACTGTGATAGTCCTGCATTATCACTGCTTTACTTGCCTAGGCCAAACCACGATATGGATCGGCAAGGATGGGACACAGACCCCCCCCAACCTTCAGAGGGAAGTCACGCACACGGGCCTGCAAAATCTTTGGGCCTGTCCTCTGGGCCTCCCCCCAAGGCTATATGCTCCGTGGAGGAGCAGGCCACTGAGAGCTTGTGTCCCGCTGAGCCTCAGTGCCTGAGGGAGCAGTCAGAGGTGTGGTCGTTGTCCTCTGGGGGGATTGGCTGCTGGCCACTCCAGGCCCGGTTCTCTGTCAGAGAACCAGCAGACCCCAGTGTCGAGGCCTCAGCTGTACACAGAGTCTGCGCTGGTTGTCCCTTCAGGGGATTCGAGAGGGGCAGTTTTGACTCCTGACACCATGCCTGATGTCATTGAGTGAGACCCTCCTTCTGCTGCTGTGGAGTCCCAACCTGACACCATTCTTGGTGTCAGGTCTGGGCGGGTGTCCAGGGTCATCTCCCTGAATGTGTCTGTTATCTCCCCCTCGGATTCGTAGGAGGCTTTGGATGGTTCAGAGTGGCTGCCCAGTCCTTCTGACAGGTCACCCACTTGACTCCATTCGGGGTCCCCAAATGGGTCTCAGCATGACATGGATACTGGTGTCATTCCTGACTCTGTCAGCCTCATGGTCGATGATGCAGGTAACTCTGGTGCCATTCTCTGTGGCATTTCGGGTGATGACAGTGCGGTCGGTGTCATGCCCGAGATCAGTGCCAGGGTTGGTACCAGGGACTGGGTTAGTGCTGCGTTTGATGTCGGAGCTATGGTTGGTGCAGCATCCGGTGTCGGTGCTGCAATCGGTGCTGCCCTTGGGGATGATGCTGCAGTTGGCGCCACCCTCGAGATTGATGCAGAGTCGGACCTTGGTGCCACATCTGTGGCTGAAGCCGGGGACGGTGCGGTCTTAGGGGGCATGTTCAGTGTCTCTGTTGCAGAGGGATCCGGTGCCATTCTCAGTGCCACCCTTGGAGATGGTGCTGCTTTAGCATCTGTCTTTGAGGAGAGGCGCGGAGTGGCGTCCGGGTCCCCTCTCAGCATCGCTGTGGGTTATGGGGAGTTGGAGGCCGACCTGGGTTGTGGCTTCTCACTTCCCCCCTCTCTTAGACCTGTGATGTTGAGAGGACTTCACCGACGGGCAGGTCTCTGTCCCTCCGGGAGGTTGGGGTTCGAGGTTCGCCTGCCTCCCCGGTAGCTTTGGCTGGCCTGGGAGGAGTCAGAGTGGGTGCAGGCTCTCATTCCTCTCCTGGGGGATGGAGTCCTACATCAGGTGGGGACAGGGGCCACCCTATTGGGCTTGCAGTGCTCCGGCCTTCTCACCAGGGGTCTTTCCTCTTAGGACCCCCATCTCCTGGCTCGGGGGCAGCTGAGTAGCAGATGGCTTCTGGGCAGCGCACTCCCCTCACACTAGAGGGGTCACCCCACTCATGCCCCAGGTCCTAGCGAGGCAGGCCAGGTCCAACAGAACCGCTCTTCACAGCCCACAGCCGCCTCACAGCCCCCGGGTCTCTAGGTCCTTTCGGCCTCTCACTTGGGAGCAGCAAGGGGCTATGGCGGATGCATTCCCAGTCTTCTACAGGGCCATGGACTAGATGTTTTTACATCTCAGGGGAGATCTCCATCATTCCCTAAGCAGAGTCCCTCTGATTCGTTGGCTTCCTCACCAGAGGAAGAGGAACCTTCATCCTATTGGGCCTCAGATGCTGAATTCACTGAATATCAGCATTTCCTCCTGATGATGCTGATGGAACTCAATCTTGCCCTTGTTTACAGTCACAATACTGATCATGCGACATGGCTTTCCTATGGGAATACAGCCAGAGTCCAGTGTGATCCCTCTGTGGCCCAGGCCTTTGTGGAGGAGTCGCGACAGCGCTTGCAGTCCCCCGCTTCTGATCCCCAGCCCTGTGGAGCTGCTTACACAGGTATGCACTACACAGGGTCTCCAGGATCTTTACTTCTACCCTCATCAGGTCTAGAGTGACTGGGCACGCCTTCTGGACGTTTGCGCCTGACAGGAAGCCGTCCACCGGACGCCGACTCTGCGGAGTTCGATCGCTGGGGTAGGAGAGTTTTTACTCTAGCGCATCTTCTGTTCAAACAACATGAAGTCTTGCTACATTATGACAATTGCAGTTTGTCCCACCATTAGAACTGCTCAGGAGGTGAAAGAGTTAACTCCATTCCATGAATGGAACTTAGAGCACGAGCTCTAAAGAGAAGCTCTGTCTGTGTAGTTTCAAACCTAAACTGTCAGATTCTTTACTCACTCACTGAACAGTCGCTCCGGAGATTTCTCCTACTGCTCGTTCATTTCTCAGTTTAAACAGTGTTTTCTCGGTTCGATTCAACCGAGAATAGTTTTATTTTAACCGGAAACCGATCGGTTCAAGCTCTGTCTGTGTATCGTAAGTAATATTATTTTAATTTCTGTGTGGAACTTGTAAGTTTTATCGGTTCGGTTTGAACCAATCAGCTTGGGTTAAAACTTAAAGTTTTTAAACTTGATATTTTAGAGTGCGGTTCCCGGTTCTTATCGGTTCTAAAAAAAACGGATTTCATTACGGTTTTTTCCTATACCCGTGACACGGTTAGGAACCAATAAAGGTGTCTTGCCTGGCACTGCCGTTTAAAGGGTAAGTTTTTCTGGTTAGGCTGGCATTATGTCTGAGAAACCCAAAAGAAAAACCGGGCCCACTGGGTTTCAACACTGTGAGGTCTGTGGGGAAGTCTTTGCCAAGGCTGACCCACACACCACATGTGTTTATTGTCTGGGGTTTGACCACCTCAGTCAGACTGCCAGATTTAAAGAATTTCCTGCAGCCACCCTGGAAAAGAGATTGGAAGGCTCAGGGAATGAGAGGCCAAAAGTCCGCTGATCCGGATGAGCCAGCCCTGCCCGTGCCAACCGAACCGGGAGGGAGTGCCTCTGACCAGGGCGAGACTTCTCGGGCAGACGAAAAGCTGGCTCGGATGAACCAGTTCCAGTAAAGAGAACAAGAAAGTCAGCAAGTTTGGAGCCCAAAATTCTGACTCCAACTGCTGCAGAGATAGCAAAAGCTATTCAGATTGTCCAGTCACTTTCTCCGGTTCCGTCCGAACCGCCACTATCTGGTAAAAGGTCGGTTTGGTCGGTTCCATCGGTTCAGGAATGTGATGTTGAGGAGTTTTATGAACCAGAGGAGGGGGAGGATGATTATGAACAGTATGAATGTGACTTGGAGGGTCTGGGTGTGCCCATTGAACTGGACATCTCCCCAGACAGACCTTTAGAATCTCCCTATGCTTTCTGAGTCCCCTCTCATTTTATGTTTTACAAAAGTTGTTGAAACCCTCCAGCTTCCTTGGAAGAAGCTGTGGATGAGCAAGAGGAACCTGATTTTGTAGAAATGATGGATATACCAGAGTCTAGGAGATTGTCTATTCCTTTGCATAAGTCATTTAGGAAACAAACAATAAAAATCTTAAAACTCCTAATTCTGTGCCTCCTATAGATAAAAGATGGACAGGAGGTACACACTGTCAGGTCCTGATACAGAATTCCTTCTCAGCAATGCAGTCATGTTAGTAGTTCAGGCTGCAGCCTGTGATAAAGCTAATATTCCCTGGCTTCACATCCTCCTGACAAGGATTCCAGGAAGATTGATGCCATGGCAAAAAACAGTACATGGCAGTGTCCTTGGGACTCAGGCAAGCAAATTATATGGTCTGTAGCAAGGGTATCAGAAATCTAGATGGTATACTGTTATGAGTTTAGCCAAACAAGCCCCTGGCCAGCTTGCTAGTGAGCTGGAGCAGGTGGCTACCGATGGCATTGAGGCTTCTAAGGTGCAGTTTCATGCTGCTGTGGATTTTAATGATGTTTCCTCTAGATTCGTGGCCACATCCGCAGCTGTAGGCTGGCCTGGCTCGGTGTACTAGCTTGTCACAGGATACCCAGAATAAGGCTATGGATTTTCCTGTAGGGAAATTCTCTGTTTGGGGAGCAGACAGAGAATTATATGAAGAAGATGGATGAATATAGGATCACCTATAAAGTGTCCTAGCCAAGGAGCGGCAAGCCACCCTCAGAGGCACACCCCAGGGGTAGGGGTAGGCCTTCCACAGGCCTTTTACTAAACCCAGGCCTCCTCTGCTTATGCTCAGAGGGGTTCTTCAGAGGCAGAGGCAGACGGGCGTGGGCAGGCCTGCCCCCACCCCCAGCCTAAAGCACCTGCCAAGCAGGCACCCTGATGGGGTGCCCAGGGCCGATTCTCCTTTACCAGTAGGGGGCAGGTTGGCTTCTATCTCAGTCAGAACTGGGTGTCTTTAACTCAGACAAGTGGGTTCTGGAAGTAGTAAGCCAGGGTCTGGTTCTCAGCTTCAAAAGTTCTCAAAGATGAGAATCAGGTCTTTTCCACCTGCAAGCTCTTAGAGACCTTTACTCTAGAAGCAGAGGTCTCAACCCTGTTAGCTCTCAGAGCGGTAGAAAGGGTTCCTCCTCACACCAGGGCAAGGGTCTGTACTCCAGATACTCTCTTACCCCAAAAAGACAGGAGAATGGCGGCCCATTTTAGACCTCAGATATCTGAACAAGCATCTTTTGAAACCAAAGTTCAGAATGGTAACTCTGGCAATGATTTTACCCTCTCTAAGGCCAGGGGACTGGCTAGCCTCCCTGGACCTCAAGGATGCCTATTTTCACGTCCTAATCAGAAGCTCCCACCGAAAGTACCTCAGATTCAAACTGCCCTCAGGTCACTACCAGTTCAGAGCAATGCCCTTCGGCCTTACCTCTGCCCCAAAGGTATTCACAAAATGTCTGGTAGTAGCAGTGGCTCACTTAAGGAGGCAAAGGATTGCTGTTTTTCCCTATCTGGACAACTGGCTCATTGTAGGCCAGTCCCCAGAACAGGTAAAATCTCACCTGCAAGTCGCCCAGCAGCTTCTCTCCTCCATGGGCTTCCTGCTAAATCTACCAAAGTCGGTTCTGGAACCAGTTCAGGTACTCACCTTCATAGGTGCAGAATTGGACACAAATCTGGCCAGAGCTTTCTTCCTTAGAAAGGGTAAGGAACTTGGTGGCTCTGGCCTCCTCCTTCACTCTGCAGGTCTCTCGACCAGCAGCCTTTTGCAGCTCCTGGGGCACATGGCTGCGCCCACAGCTGTAGTGCAGGGAGCAGGATTTCAGATGAGAGACATTCAGTTTCGCTTGAGAGCCTATTGGTCTCAGAGAAGAGACCCTTCCAAGTTGGTCCCAGTGAACTCAACCGTGATCCAGGCCTCCAGTGTTGGCAGGATCAGAGCACTTAAGACTGGGGGTCCCTTCATTCCCTTTCTCACACTTTGACCCTCACTACGGATGCTTCCCTCCTGGGGTGGGGAGCCCACATGGGCGATCTCTCCATTCAGGGAGTGTGGTCCCCCCAGGAATCTCTGCTCCACATCAATTTGCTGGAACTCAGAGCTGTCTTTTTAGCACTTCAAGCGTTTTCTGCTTCTGTCCAGAACAAAGTGGTACAAGTCAGAACAGACAATACCACAACAATGTGGTACATCAACAAGCGGGGGGGCACTCAGTCTTCGGCCTTGTGCACCAAGGCAATGAAGTTGTGGTCTCTGGCCTATTCCCTGAACACTTCACTCATAGCAGTTCACCTTCCAGGAAAGGACAATGTCCTAGCAGATGTTCTCAGCAGGATTTCTCAGGGCCATCACGAATGGTCTCTGGATCCTCAAGTATTGGGGATGGTCTTTGCCAGATGGGGCACCCCTCAGATAGATCTTTTTGCAGCCCCAGACAATCACCAACTTCCACTGTTCTGTTGCAGGCCCCCAGTGTTGGGCTCAGTCCCCCTGGACGCCCTTCTCCTGGATTGGGAAGGGAAGTTTCTTTATGCTTTTCCCCTTCCTCTCCTATTCAAGGTGTTAGTAAAAATCAGATCCCAGCCTTGCAGGGTGATTCTGATTGCCCCAGATTGGGCCAGGCAGCCCTGGTACCCACTCCTTCTGTCCCTGACAGTCCATCTCCCCCTGTGTCTCCCCAGGAATCACAACCTATTAACCTGTGCCCAGGGGAGAGTTTGGTATCCGAACCTCAAATCCCTCAACCTCAAGGCCTGGCTCTTGAGGAGTTAGAATTTGCTGACCTACACCTCTCTCAGGGCGTTCTTGAAATCCTAAAGGCTTCTAGGAAGCCTTCCACTAGGGTTACTTATAATTCTAAGTGGAAAAGGTTCTCCATTTGGTGTTCTGGGAAACATATTTCCCCAGAATCTGCTGATTTGCCCATTGTGTTAGATTACATGGTCCATCTTAATTCTTTGGGCCTGAGACCAGCTACCCTGAGAGTTCATTTGGCAGCTGTCTCTGCTTTTGTTTCATCAGGAAAGCCATCTCTCTTCCGCCACCCTGTATTTTCCAAGTTTTTAGGGATTACTTCATACTAATCCACCTTCGGGATCCGCCCTGCCTGGGACCTTAATGTTTGCATTGCCCAGTTAATGCAACCCCTTTTGAATCTCTGTTTTCTGCAGAGCTTAAGTATCTAACTTGAAAACTGTTTTCCTAGTGGCTATCACTTCTGCTAGACGATAAGTGAGTTGCAAGCCTTGTCAGTGGAAACTGACTTTATTTCTTTCCACAGGATAAGGTAGTCCTCAGGAATAACAGAAAGTTTTGCCTAAGGTGGTTTCAGATTTCCATCTTAACCAATCTATCTCCCTTCCAGTGTTTTTCACTGAACATTCCTCTTCTGGTGAGAGGAGATTGCACAGTTTAGACGTTATGAGGGGCCCTTAGTTACTATATAGAACGTACCAAGGGTCACAGGTTCGAATCCCTCCAACTTTTTCTCACTTATGGTGAGGTTGGGAAAGGGAAACCTGCCACTAAGAGATCAGTTGCCAGGTGGATTGTCTCTTGTATCCAATTTTGTTATCAGAAACTGGGCAGAGATCCCCCCTCTGGCTTGAGGGCTCATTCTACCAGAGGTACAGCCGCGTCTCTAGCTGCTGCCTGAGACATCCCTATATTGGAGATATGTCAAGCTGCTACTTGGAAAATGGTACACACTTTCACCAAGCATTACCCCTGGATGTCCAGGCTAGGAGAGATGCTCGGTTTGGCACAGCTGTGCTTCAGAGCCTATTCCCTATGGTTCTGTCCCTCCTCCATGGAGGTACTGCTGTGTAGTTGCATTGTCATAATATAGCAAGACTTCATGTTGTTTGAAGAAAAATTACTTTAGTAATGTTGTTTCTTCTAATGGAGTTCTATATTATGACCTCCCCCCCAGCCTGCCCCTCTCAGAACTTCTAATTGGGTATGGGGTGGGCAGCCTAGTGTGGGCACTATTTTATGCCCTTTTTATGTGTTTTCACCCCTTCTTGGGGTTTGGGGGTGTGGTGTTTTTCATTTTTTCCTTATATTTCTCTCATATTGTTAAATTATGCTATTAGTTCTGGTCCCCTGACTTGAGTCTTTTGTTTTGGGACCAGCAATGAGTATTAATATTTAGGTAGCCAGTTGGCTAGTGTAGGTTACAGCTTCCACACAGACCTTAGTGAGTTTTTGCTCGTAAAGATCTGACAGTTTAGGTTTGAAACTACACAGACAGAGCGTCTCTTTAGAGCTCGTGCTCTAAGTTCCATTCATGGAATGGAGTTAACTCTTTCACCTCCGGAGCAGTTCTAATGGTGGGACAAACTGCAATTGTCATAATATAGCAAGACTCCATTAGAAGAAACAACATTACTAAGGTGAGTAATTTTTTCTTGTCAATCATGGCTCATTAAGCACACATGGTGACCTACCAGAGGTGCTTGTGGGCTGCAATAGGCTCTTTCCTTGCGGTCTTGCCTGATTGTGAGGAACCATGATGAGCCATTGCCATCTCTACAAGGGGCCTGGAGCTAGCGAGACTCTAACCTGGTAGGAGCCAGTGCTGATCCCTTGCGTTTTCACTCTCCTCTGTGGAGAGGACCTGCATCTGGTGGGGTTAGGGGTTGTCCACAAGGGCCAGACCAGCCCCAGTCTCCTCACTTAGGGGCTTCTTCTTTAGGGCACCACTTGGGCTGCACCTGCGCGGTTGTGTAACCTCCTGTGGTTTTGTTGCGCAGCCTTACCCTCCCTGAGAGGTCGGGCGAACATTCCCAAAGCCCTAGCAGGGATCCTCCTCCTCCTCTGGTTTGCCAGTATTCTTTTACTCCTCCTCCTTCGGATCCCCTGCCCAAACCATCTGCTCTCCCAGGCATTATGGGTCCTATGGGGCCCTTGTCATAGGACCAGTTCAGGGGTTCAGCTGCAACCTTTCCTCGCTACCTTAGAGTTCTGGACTGGGTCATTTTTAGACCACAACCCCTTGCTGCACCCACTCCTGAACTGAGCTCCTCTGTCTCGTCTTCCTCTCCTGAGGAAGAAGATGCCTTGGTCCACTTGTTCTCAAACGCCGATACCACCAGCTATCAGCAGTTCTTGTCGAGGTTGATGGAGGAACTCCACATTTCCCCTCTTGGAGGCCATAATCCTGCTCATGCGACACTTGCTGTTCTGGGAGCATTTTCATCTGAGAATACTGTCATCCCTCTGTGGCCTATTCCTTTTCAGGACACATCCCATCGGGTCTGGCAGTTACCAACTACCCCCTCTCCTGCCCCGATGAACTGCCAGCACAGGTATCATGCACCCCTGGGGTCTCCAGGCTTCATGCCTCATCCCACTTCTGGGATAGAGTTGCTGGATACCCGTTCTGGCCATCGTTGCCTGAGACATGAGCGCCCCCCCGGAGTCTGACTCAGCTGAGTTTGACTGCTGGGGGAAAAGGATTTTTTCCTCGGCGTGTCTCCTTTTATGTATTTTGTCCCATCTGTCTGTTATACTTATGGATGTGCTGGTACAGCTCCTAGCCTCTTTTCCTGACACAGTGGCAACCAGGCAGGCCATATGTCTTTATGCTTCTGGCCTAGAGCTAGTGAGGCATTTCTCTAGAGCATCTTACGACGCCAACAAGATAGCATCTAGGTTGGCAGGATCTGCAGTCTGTGTGATACAGGCAGCATGGCTTCACCTTTCCAGGTTGTCACCCTTGGCCTGGCGTACTGTGATTGCCTCCCCTTTCTAAGGAGCCCATTTTTTCTCCCGCAGGGTGAGATGGAAATTGGCGGGGCACCTTCCTTCTCCCAGGTCTCGGGAGTCCCCGTCTCATCCTGACCAATCTTGGGCCTCTCCAGGCCTTTAAGGGGCTTCTCCCCCTTTGGTCTTCCACCACAGAGGGCTGAGGGAAGGTCTCCCCTCAGGGCCATGTCCCCTTTGGGGGGCTTGGTACTCACCCATCAGTGATGAATGGTGAAGATACATACAGAAAGATATGAAAAGTACATACCTTCCATAATTCTTGATCTTCTTGTATATCTTCACCATTCATCACTGCTTCCCAGTCACCTTCCCCTCTGGTGCCTTAACCTCTGAGCAGTACCTCCTCCTGCTTGATTTGTCCTCTGTGGGGACCCTTTTGGGTAAGCCCTGCTTACCATCTCTGCTCCTTCAGGGGCTCTTCTCCTTGTAGGAGGGAGGTCAAGCAGGGCATCCTTTGCCTTATAGTGAGGTGGGCTCCTCAGGTCTTTTTCCTTTCTTTCACTCTCTCTTCTGTCTTGTAAAGACGCGAGTTTGGTTCCTTCGGGCATCTTGATCTGGTGGGCATAAAAAAATTAAAAAAAGAAGGGAAAAACCCAAGGATCCCCCCCCCTCCTTTTTTTTTCCATGAACCTTTGATCGTCCAAAGGCAGTGACTCTCCTTCCAGGGTTCCTTCTCCCTTGCACTGCTAGGGATCACTTCAAAATAACATCTCCTGGAAGTAAGGGGAAGGATCCAGATTAATTTCAGTGCAGTAACTGCTCATTGCTGTTTTTGTTTTAAACTTAGATTTGTGGGCTTTTAGTGTCACTGTTTATTTCTTTGCTGTCTTTACTAAGAATTGTTTTTTATTTATTTTATTTATTTGGCATTCAGAAAAGACCTTTGAGCGCAAGCTCTTTAATAAAGGTTCCACGTCAGATTAACAATAACAGTAGACAATTTACAGTACTAAATACATTGACCATACAGTTGGTTTCAATATTACAGTAATTATCGCTAGACGAAGTACAGTACAAGACACAGTTTTATAATCATATATTTACAATTCCTTAGTGACTGTCACTGGTTTCATGGGCTTGGTTCTGCTACATTGGGTGAGATAGAGAGCAGTGGTGGGAGAAACAAAGGGGGGAGAGCAGCCTCAGAGAGGGGCCTTGTCGAGATATGAGGTTATGGTGTGGATGAATTGGTGCGGGGGGGGGGCTGAGAGGGGGAACAGGGCACCAAGGCGGTGAAGTGCTTGACTAAGGGGTAAGTTAGGGGAGTGGCATGATACGGTGCTTGAACTGGGAAGGACTCACATGACATGGCGTGTAAAAGTGGGTGAGCCCGTGCCGAAGGAGGAAGGGTGTCTGCTACGGTGGGTAGACACTGGCAGGACAGTGTGGGGAGGTGCTGAAGTGCTGCTTTATTGCAGACTAGGATGACTGTGGAGTTGGGGGGCAAGCTTTCAGAGACAGTCACACTCTGTAGTTGATTTAATGTGCTGTCTTAGGCCAGTTTTGAACTGAGCCAGGCATTTGGAGACTATAATGGATGTAGGGATTTCATTAAACCACAGGGTGGCCCAGAAGGAGAAGGCTCGTTGCCCAAGCGAGGTTCGGTGGAAGGGTGTAGACAGGGCCCCTCTCAATCTACCTCTGGTGATATGCAGAGTGGAGGTCGGCTCGAAGATGTTAGCTACACGGGGTGGGGTTTTGCCCAGTAGTGCCTTCTTCCCCAAGAGGCAGGTTTGGTACTTGATCCTGTTCCTTAATGGCAGCCAGTTAGTTTGTTCGTACAGTGAGCAGGTATGCATGAGGCGATCTGTAGTCAGGATGAGCCTGCATGCTTTATTGAGGATGGTCTGGACCTTCTTGAGTGCTGTTTCTGTTGCTGCCCCTTAAACCACCAGTCCATAGTCAGTTGATAGGGTGGAGCTGGAAACTGAGAGGCAGAGGGCATCAGGTGTGAGATATTTCTTGTGTCTATATAGGACACCAATTTTGATGTTTACCGCCCTTACCACAGAGTCAATGTGTTGCGTGAAAGTGAGGGTGTCATCTAGTGTGATCCCCAGGTACTTAAATTAGTGCACTTGTTCCAGCGGTTCACTGACTTTGTTGTTGATGACATGGGGGGGAGCCTCTTTTTGTACTGGTGGCTGGATATAAGCATGGCCTTGGTCTTTTTATAGTTTAGTAGAAGTTTATGCTTGCTGAACCAGTCCTCAAGTTTGTTGAAGGAGTCTGTAGTTCAGATTGGAGGGCACCATGGGATATGTTACTGTTAAGGAGAACGGCATTGTCGGTGTATAGGATGATTTTGGTGTCACATGCTGTTGGAAGATCGTTTAAAAAGAGACTGAAGAGTAGGGGGCCCCAATATTGACCCCTGGGGGACCCCTAAGGATGCTGCTCTGGAGCTGGAGACTGTTTGCCCAATTCTGACACATTGGCTTCTATGTGTCAGGTAATCCTGGAACCAACACGAGGCACTGGATGCCGCACCCAGGTTCTGTAAGCTGTGTCAGTAGAAGAGAGTGGTTAACAGTGTCAAAGGCTTTGTTGAGGTCAGTGAATACGGACCCCACCAGTTTGCTTTCGTCCAAAGCTTTGTGTGCATAATCCATGTACTGCAGCTGGACAGTGGTGGTACTGTGGTTTTGTCTGAAGCCATGCTGGTTAGGGCATAACAGATGATACTTGTTGAGGTAGTCGGTCAGTTGACCTGCCACTATCATTTCCAGCACCTCGGATAAGGGGGAGAGGATGGAGATTGGTCTGTAGTTTGTTGTCAGTGTCCTGTCTCAGTTTTTGTGTACAGATGTAACAAGGGCCTGCTTCCAGATCTCCGGGAATTGAGCCAGGGCCAGTGTTGTGTTGAATAGCTTTGTTATAGGCACTATGAGAACATCTAGTGTGAGGGATAGGAGTTTCATGTCTATCCCATCACTGCCCATTCTGGTTTTGCCTAGTACTTTTTTTTACCATTTTTAGGGTCTCCTTCACCGTCATCCTCTTAAAGTAGAAGACCGGTTGTGTGTTCTTGAGTGGCTTGCTACTGGGATGGTTTGCATCAGGGAGCAGGTAGTCCAGTGGTAACACTGAGGGCAGGTCAATGAGGGCTGTGTTGAAGGCCTCCACTATAAGTAGTGGGTCAGTGGTGGAGGAGTTGTTGATATTGAGCAGCTGAGGGTGCTTCTTTTCGGCCTTCCCAAGGATGTTTCTGATGCTGTCCCAGAACCTCTTTCCGTCACCCCAGGAATTGCTAAGCTGAGCCTTGTGGTGGCTGTCTTTAGTAAGCTGGATGAATTTAGTGCAGTGGTTTCTAGTCGCTCTGTAGCACTGGTAGTCATGCATACTACAAGTGGACCTGGCCTTCTCCCAGAGGCTAACACTTTCTTTCATTTGGGAGAGGAGCTCCCCTGTAATCCATCCATTTACATGTCCCCGAATTTTGCTTTTCATGAGTCGGGCAAAGATGTCACAGATGCTTTTGAAACTGTCAATAAAGTATCTGAGGGCCTTGTCGAGGGTGGGTGCCAGGTCGATAGGGGACCAGTCATGAAGGGTGAGGGCCGAGGTGAGGGAACGAAGTTTGCCCTTCCTTAGGACCCTGCTTTCAATTAGTATGGGTGAGCATTTATTAAATTTGTGTGTCCATAGGAATGAGTCTGGGGAGTGGTCACTTAATGTATCCGGTAAAACCTTGAGCTCAGAGATCCAGGATGGTGAGCTTGATAGTACCCAGTCAAGGAGGGTGTCATGTCCTGTCTTGTAGTTCCGCCTGGTGGTGCATGGGACAAGTTGTGTTAGGGTGGAGGTGGCTACCATATCCCTGAATGGGGCTGCCTCCTTGCCAACCCAGTTAATGTTAAAGTCACCTATGATGATGAGTTCTGTTCCGTTAGGGAGGGTGGCAGTCTCAACCATAATTTTAGGGAGGTCTTCCTTGGCTTTTTGGAGGGTAGGTAGACCGTGACGAGGATTAGAGCTTCTGCCATGCTGACCAACCTGCACTTTTACCCTAGCATCTCATGATCCTCTGTCACTCTGGTGACGGGAGGATGGAGCACTGCAAAGAACCCTGGCATAGATGAGGCATCCTCTGCCTTTCTTGCCTAACCTGTGTATCTTGAAGGCTTGGTATCCATCGAGAGCTACTTCATTTTCTTTAATCCTGCTAGACAGCCAGGTCTCCATCAGGCATATAATGTCGGAGGCATGGAGTGTCATCCATGCCTGGAGTTGCTCAAATTTTGCAGTTAAGCTACAGATATTCAGAGAAGCTATTTTTAGTCCTTTGATCCTGTGGTCACCAGTGCCTGTCAAAGTTGGTGGGCCAGGGTTGACATGGCTATTGCCAGAAAGGAGCAAAGGCATGAAGATTATCTTCCTGTTCAACAGGTTGATGCTTATTTGGGCCCGTATCTTCCACTGCCTTTGCTTGAGGTGAGAGTGGTGTTCGGGCAAGGGATTTAGTTTTAAAGTTGAGATAAACTTTAATATGCCGGGGCTAGGGGTGAGTGAGGGGGGCCCAGAGTTTGATGGGGGTATAAAGGTAGGGTGCAGTTGGCATCCAAGTGAGGCAGTAGTCCTAGGTGCATTTGACAGCCCATGGCTACCCAGCTGCGGCTCTGAAAGGAGTGACAGTGGTCCATTTCGGTAGTAGGGGCCAATGGAGCCAAAATAGGTCACAAGGAGGAGCAGAAGGAGAGAGCACTCCATGTTAGGAAAGATGTTGCTAGCAAAAATGTGGATCTGCTCACCCCAAAGACGAGGTATGGCTGATTGGGTTTGTACCACTTAATTGATTGGCTGGGATATGTATTACTGCTTTAAGAGTCTGTGGTCAGGCAGGAGACTAGTTTGTAGGAGAGGATTGCTTGCATGGGTGTGGCTAGTGAGTATTGAGTAGAAGCCGGGTCGGTGGGTGGGAGAAAATATAAGCCAACAGTAGAACTTCGAGGGAGCACGGGAGTCGGCAAAAGTCAGTCTAGACCAGGCTTGTGCGCTGGTCCAATCTTTGGCTTTGCTCTTTTTGCTTTGGCCAATTAGGGCGCTTGGCATGGAATTCAAGACAAGAGGAGTGTCTGGTCTGTTTGAGCCATACCTGAAAGCTCGAATCCCGGGCTGCAGGCTGGGTGAGGGTGGCAGAGGAGGGCGCTGGCTATCCGGTTCTCTGTTTCATCCCTTACTGCTTTGGGAGTGCCCAAGGTGGCCCCGCCACCTAAGGGGGGAGAGAAACAGAGAAAAGCCATGAGTTAAAACAAGCACAGATCGGTGGGCAGGGAAGTATTCACTTCTGGGACAATAGGGGTGCTAAAAATTGTTAATGCGAGAGGTGCCAGAGGTCTGGGATGGGGCTGGGAGTGAGGCTTAGACTGCAGAGTCGAGG
This sequence comes from Neoceratodus forsteri, assembly GCA_016271365.2. Taxonomy (NCBI): domain Eukaryota; kingdom Metazoa; phylum Chordata; order Ceratodontiformes; family Ceratodontidae; genus Neoceratodus; species Neoceratodus forsteri. The sequence goes on along the minus strand of CM028129.1, from coordinate 211,276,537 downwards.
GGAGAGAGTGAGAGAGGTTTTGAATGAATAAAGAACAAAGAGCTATGATTTCAAACAACATGAAGTCTTGCTGTATTCTGACAATATGCATTTAGCCCCAGCACTTGAACTGCTCCGGTGAGGAAAGAGTTAACTCTATGCCATAGCATAGAACATTGAGCTTGAGCTCAGTTCAAACCTCTGTATATTGCACTTCGAAGTGTAACTGTCAGATTCTTTACTCCGCCTAACTGAACAGTCGCTCTGGAGATCTCTCCTACGCTTTCGGTTCCGTACAAGTAAAATGTCGGTTAAATACCGGTTTTTTCTCTTTATTCTTTCGGTTCAGATCCCTGTCTGTGGTACAGTAAGCATTTAGGTAGTGGACCGATTGTTTAAAGTGTGTATTTTTATGTGGAAATTGTGAAAAAAACAATGTTTTTATCGGTTTGGCTGAATCGATCCTCTATTTTATTTATTTGGATTTGTGGGTTAGTGTGAGGTACCGGTCCTTATTGGTTCTAATAAAACGTGTTTTTAACGTTTTTTTCCAATACCCGTAACACGATTAGGAACCGATAAGGGAGTCTTGCCTGGCTGAAGCCGAGTAAAGGGTAAGTTTTTGTTAGGATGGCTATGTCTGAGAAACCCAAAAGAAAAACCAGGCCCACTGGGTTTCAACACTGCAGTGTGTGTGGAGGCCTTTGCTAAGGCTGATCCCCACACCACCTGTGTTTACTGTTTGTGGTTTGACCACCTCGATTCAGACTGCCAAATCTGTAAAAATGTTCCTAAGGCCACCCTGAATAAAAGATTGGGCAGGCTTAGGGAAAAGGAGGCTGAGAAGTCCGCTGACCCAGATGGCCAGCCCAGTTCGGTTCTGCCCGAATCTGAGGGAGTGCCCTCTGACCAGGGCGATACTCCTTTTGGCAAAAGGAGAGTTGATTCCGAGGGATCAGTTCCTTCAAAAAGAAGAAAGACAAATCGGCCGGTTTGGATCCGGGACTGCATCGTCCAACTGCTGAGGAAATTGCCAGGGCGATTAGTATTGTGGAATCGCTCCGTCCGGTTCCGACTGATCAAGTGCCATCAGGTAGGCACTCGGTTCGGTCGGTTCCTCCAGATCTGGATTATTCCCCTGAAGAGTTTTATGAACCGGACCTGGAAGGGGATGAAGACTATAATGATGATGATGATGATAGTATAGAAGGTCTGGATGAGCCCATAGAACCGGACCCAGACGGACCTTCTGGTGTTTCTCCTCCTAGGCTTTCGGAGTCCCCTTACCACTTTATGTTCTACAAAAAAGTGGCAGAAACCCTCCAGCTCCCTTTGGCTGAAGCTGTTGAGGAACAAGAGGAGCCTGACTATGTGGAGATGATGGACATCCCAGAGTCCAAGAGACTGTCTGTTCCCCTCCATAAATCTTTTGGGAAACAGACACAATGACTACTTAAAGATTCCAAATTCTCTACCACCTGTGGACAAACGAATGGACAAGAGGTATATGCTGTCAGGCTCAGGTACGTTTTTCTTGGACCAGCAATGCAGCCATGTTGGAGTTATGCAGGCTTCAGCCTGTGATAAGGCTAGCATACCTTTGGCTTCACACCCCCCGGATAAGGATTCCAGGAAGATGGATGCCATGGCTAAAAATCAGTATTTGGCATCCTCTTTGGGACTCAGACAGGCTAACTACATGGCCTATACAGCCATATACCAGAAGTCCAGATGGGATACTGTTCTGTAACTGGCTAAACGGGCTTCCCCCAGCTAGCCAAGGAGCTGGAGGAGGGGGTTGCTGATGGGATAGAAGGATCAAAGATCCAATTTCATGCTGCTGTGGGCTGCAATGATGTGGCATCATGAGTCATGGCTACATCTGTGACTGTTTGGAGAATGGCTTGGCTCAGATGTACTAGCCTTTCACAGAACACTCAGGCTAAGGCCATGGATTTCCCTGTGGTGGATAATTCTCTGTTTGGGGAGCAGACAGAGAATTATATGAAGAAAATGGATGAATATAGAACCACCTATAGGAGGGCACAGGCCAAGGAAAGGCAGACAACTCCTCAAAAGCAGCATTCTAGGGGTAGGGGCAGGCCTTTTCACAGGCCTTTCTACTAGGCACAGGCCTCCTCTCCTTTTCCTCAGAGGGGGTTCTTCAGAGTGAGAGGCAGAAGGGGGATGAGCAGGGCTGCATCCTCCTTTCAGTCCAAGGCTCCTGCCAAGAAAACACTCTGATGTGTCAGCCCGGGTCGACTCCCCCCCTTCCAGTAGGAGGCAGGCTGGCTTACTGCTTCCAGGCCTGGAAGTCTGTTACCTCAGACAAGTGGGTCCTGGAGGTAGTAAGCCAGGGACTGGCCCTCAGCGTCAAAAGATTTCCAAAGCTGAGGGTCAGGTCTTTTCTACCTGCAGACATCTCCGAAACCATTGCCGTAGAGGAAGAGCTTTCCTCTCTACTGGCTCTCAGAGCTATAGAGAGAGTTTCTACAGTACACAAGGGCAAAGGTCTGTATTCCAGATACTTCCTTACCCCGAAAAAGACAGGGGAGTGGCGACCCATCCTAGATCTAAGATACCAAAACAAGCACCTACTAAAGCCAGAATTCAAAATGGTGACTCTGGGAATAATTCTTCCTTCTCTAAGGCCAAGGGATTGGCTATCCTCCCTGAACCTCAAGGATGCCTACTTTCACATTCCCATCAGGTGATCCCGCAGAAAGTACCTCAGGTTCAAATTGCCTTCAGGCCATTATCAGTTCAGAGCAATGCCCTTCGGGCTAACATCAGCACCAAGGGTATTCACAAAATGCCTAGCAGTAGTAGTGGCCTTTCTAAGGAGACAAAACATCTCCATATGTCTGTACCTGGACAACTGGCTCATTGTGGGGCAGTCTCCAGACCAAGTCAAGTCAGACCTACAAGTGATTCAGCAGTTGCTCACTTCTCTAGGATTCCTCCTCAATCTTCCAAAGTCAGTTCTCGAACCAGTGCAATTCCTGACCTTCATAGGGATAGAGTTGGACACTGTCCAAACAAGAGCCTTTCTTCCTCTAGCAAGGGTAAAGGCCCTCACAGACCTGGCTTCTTCCTTTTGCCTTCTGGTGTCTTGACCAGCAAGGCATTTTCTTCAACTCCTGGGCCACATGACAGCCTCCACTGCAGTGGTACAAGGGGCCAGATTTCAGATGAGGGACATTCAGTTCCACTTGAGGGCCTTTTGGTCCCAGAAAAAAGACCCTCTAACCAAACTGATTCCAGTGACTCAGACTCTGATCCAAGCTCTCCAGTAGTGGTTGGACCAGAACTATCTCACACAAGGAGTCCCATTCATCACCCAGTCTCATTCTATAGTTATCACCACAGATGCCTCTCTCCTGGGATGGGTTGCTCACTTGGGAGCACTAACAGAAAAGGGAGTGTGGTCCCCTCAGGAATCTCTTCTTCACATCAATCTCCTAGAGCTCAGGGCTGTGTACCTGGCTCTACAAACCTTCTCAGAATCAGCACAGAACAAGGTGGTTCAGGTCAGAACGGACAACACCACCACCACGTGGTACATCAACAAGCAGGGGGAGCAGGCCCTGTGGCGCTGAGGGTTGAGGCGCTGGATGCCACACCTTGCGCTATGCCGGCGACTCGGGTTCAGGAATGGACTCGGGTTGCTGGGGGTCGGTGTGGGGAGGGAGGATTGAGCATCCCAGCAGATTCTCTCCTCCCTCTGGGGTGGGATACCAGGGGTGCATCTAGCACCCAACGCCCCTGAAGCCGGTGGATGCACAGGCTTTTGGGGTGACCAGCGGCTCTACTTGAGTCAGGGAGGGGGGACGCTGCTATGCGTGTGGCTGTCGGCGTGCGTCAGCACGTCAGCAAGCCTGGACGTAAGTCCTAAGCGCAGGCATCCCAGGGAAATGGGAGAAAAAATGGGGGAAAAATATAACACCCCTGGCCCTATCAGCGGATGAAACTGGGGATGGGATGCCGTGGGGATTTCCCTGGTAGATGGAGTAGGAGGAGGCACAGCCCCTCTGAAAGCTGTGGAGCCAGGCAACACAACAAAAACAAACGAGCAGGGGGCACCCAGTCCGTGGCCTTGTGCACAGAAGCCATGAAATTATGATCCCAGGCTTATTCTCTACAGACTTTCTGAAAGGACAATGTGCTAGCAGATGCTTGGAGCAGGATATCTCAGGGCCTTCACGAATGGTCCCTGGAACCTCTGATGTTGAAAGTGATTTTTTCAAGGTGGGGCACCCCAGAGATAGATCTCTTTGTAGCCCCAGACAATCACCAACTTCCTCTGTTTTGTTGCAGACCCTCAGTCTTGGGCTCAGTCCCTCTGGATGCTCTGATCTTGAACTGGGAGGGGAAATTTCTATATGCCTTCCCTTCTTTTCCTCTACTGTTCAAGGTTCTGGTCAAGATAAGGTCACAACCCTGCAAAGTGATCCTGATTGCTCCAGACTGGGCCAGACAGCCTTGGAATCCTCTATTACTGTCCCTGGCAGTCCATCTTCCCTTAGCTCTTCCCAAGAATCACAATCTGCTAACCTCAGGGCAGAATTTAGTACCCCAACCTTCGGTCTCTCAACCTCAAGGCATGGCTCTTGAAGAGCTAGAATATGACAGTCTGAATTTGTCTCAAGGGGTTCTGGACATCCTCAAGGCCTCTCAAAAGCCTGCCACCAGAAAAAAACTTATAGTTCCAAATGGAAAAGATTCAACATTTGGAGTTCTGATAAGAAGCATATCCCCAGATTCTGCTGACTTGGCTACAGTTCTGGATTATATGGTTCACCTTAATGACTTAGGCCTCAGACCAGCTACCCTCAAAGTACACTTGTCAGCTGTTTCTGCTTTTCTGTCAGTGGGAAAGTCCTCCTCACTGGCATCTCACCCTGTTTTCTGTAAATTTTTCAAAGGATTGCTTCATACCAATCCCCCCTTTAGGGATCCTACTCCTGCTTGGGATCTTAATGTTTGCATTGCTCAGCTTATGCAATCCCCTTTTGAGCCTTTGGCCTCAGCAGAACTTAAGTACTTGACTTGGAAAACTGTGTTCCTGGTAGCTATTACCTCTGCCAGGTGTATCAGAGAATTACATGCTCTGTCAGTGGAGCCTGATTTTATCTCATTCCATAAAGATAAGGTGGTCCTTAGAACCAACAGGAGGTTCTTACTCAAAGTGGTTTCAGACTTCAATCTGAACCAATCCATGTTTCTTCCTGGGTTCTTCACTGATTATTCTTCTTCAGGAGAGAGAAGATTACACAGTTTGGATGTTAAAAGGGCTCTTAGCTACTACATTGAGCGTACTAAGGCACTTAGGTTTGACTGCCTCCAGTTGTTCTTCACTTATGGTGAAGTGGGGAAGGGTAAACCTGCTACTAAGAGAACTATTGGCAGGTGGATTGTCTCTTGTATACAATTTTGCTGTGAAAAGCTAGGCAAAGTACCCCCCTCAGGCCTGAGGACTCATTCGACTAGAGGTAGAGCTGCTTTCTGGCTGCTGCCAGGATATACCTTTATTAGAGATATAAAGCAGCCACCTGGAAAACAGTCCATACATTCATGAAGCATTATTACTCTGTGGATATCCAGGCTAGGAGTGATGCTAGGTTTGGTACAGCAGTACTGCAGAGCCTATTCCCAAAATAGTTTCCGTCCCTCCTCCATGGAGGTGCTGCTTGGTAGTCTGCATATTGTCAGAATACAGCAAGACTTCATGTTGTTTGAAGAAAAAAATTACTCACCTTAGTAATTGTGTTTCTTCTAATGGAGTCTTGCTGTATTCTGATCTCCCCCTGCCTCCCCTCTCAGAACCCGGTTTTTGGGAAGTAGGCTGACAGGTACAGTGTTGCACCTCAGGGGTGCACTTGGCACTCCCCCTTTTTAGAGTGGAGGAGGAGTGGGTTATGTCATATTGTTTTGATAGCTATAGTTGTTCACTACCTAGCTTTTCTTTTGGATTTCTTGACTTGAGTCTTTGGGATCCAAAATATTTGGTTGCCCTTTGGGCTAGTAATTTTACAATTGCCACACAGTAGGTGTAGCTAGTTAGTATTAGCTCATAAGAATCTGATGGTTACACTTGGAAGTGCAGCAGACAGAGGTTTGAACCGAGCTCGAGCTCAATGTTCTATGCTGTGGCATAGTGTTAACTCTTTCCTCTCCGGAGCAGTTCAAATCCTGGGGCTAACTGCATATTGTCAGAATGCAGCAAGACTCAAGTAAAAGAAACACAATTACTAAGGTGAGTAATTTTTTCTTCTGAATCCTCTAAGGAGACAGTACAGATCACTAAAATGGCTGTAAATCCTTAATCAAAATGCTTGTTGGTTACAACTGCATTATTTAAAGCATTCTCGCTAACATAAAATAATGTAACGCTAAACACAATTCCTACGTAGGCAAGCTGAAAAATATAAGCCAACAGTAGAATGCGAGGGAGCACCGAGGAGCCAGCAAAAAGTCAGTCCAGACCAGGTTTGTGTTCTGGTCCAATCAATGGCTTTGCTCTTTTTGCCTTGGCCAATCAGGGTTCTTGGTGTGGAATTCGAGACCAGTGGAGCTTCTGGTCTGTTTGAGCCGGATCTGAAAGCTCGAATCCCGGGCTGCAGGCTGGGTGGGGGTGGCAGAGGAGGGTGCAGGCTATCCAGTTCTCTATTTTGACCCTTACTGCTTTGTGAGTGCCCATGGTTGGCCCCGCTGCCTGAAAGCTCGAATCCTGGGCTGCAGGCTCGTGGGGGTGGCAGAGGAGGGCGCTGGCTATCTGGTTCTCTGTTTCGGCCCTTACTGCTTTGGTAGTGCCCGAGGTTGGTCCTGCTGCCTGAAAGCTTGAATCCCGGACTGCAGACTGGGTTTTTGGGTTGTTGAAAATTTAAAACCTAGTTTGGTGTGCTTGTAATGGTGGTGTTTCCTTTGCTGTCTTTACTTGCTGCAAATTTTCGCCCCCACCTGCCCCCACTCTTAATTATATGCCCTGTTAAATCTGATTGACTGGAGCTATGCACAGGGAATAGCAGAGGTTGTGGAGTAGGAGGGGCATAAGGGGGAGGAAGCCTGCGCTCAGTACAACAAGTGTTTTCACTCATTTTCTTGTTTGTTTTTTAATTTTGTTTTTCTTCTTTAAAAAAGTATCTGAGCCTCGGTGGCAGGATTTTTAGGACAGTAAATTAATAAAGAGAGAAGTAGGAGAGCTTCAGTAAAAGACAAGTGCTGGAATAGCAGTATAAGTGCAGTATAATGTGGGGATTGGTGCAATGCAGTAGCTGTGGGGCAGCCGTATTCAGGGAAAGCTTCTGGACGCTGAGGTGCTGCCCTATCTGCAGGCATCTCTCTGGACTGCGGGATGAGGTAGCCAGACTCAGAGCTGAAGTAAACTGGGTCAGGAGTACCTTCGCCCCTATCCAGAGTCCACCCAGTCCAACGCTGCTGCCTCAAAGGATGCCAGGAATGAGGAGCACTTGGATAATGGTGGGCTCGGAGAGGGTTAGGGTGGTCAGGCAGTGGCACATCCCAAATCCTATTCCACTCCAGAACTCATATGCTGGACTGACAAATGGGGACAACTGAACAGAGGTACCCAGAGAAGTAGAAGGGATGGATGTGGAGGTCAACCAAGGAGGTGACCTCAGTGGGGAGAGCAGTGGACATCAGAGGAGGAGGAAGCGAATCCTAGTGGGGGACTCTATCATAAAAGGAATCCAGCTAGGAACACAGGATGGGGAGGACAAGGAGGTGAGGTGCATACCAGGTGCCACGGCATGGAGTGATGGGAGGAAGATCCTGGGGATCGCCGGGAAGGCAAAACGGGTGAGCTGGATGTCATTATCCACCTAGGTACTAATGACCTGACAGATGGGGAGCCTAAGGAAGTTCAGGAAGAGTTTAGGAAATTGGTTAGGGGTCTCAAGCAAGTAGCTACTTCTGTCACCTTCTCGGAAGTACTACCTGTGAGAGGCATGCGAGCACATACACCAGGAACTTTAACTCATGGTTGAAGAACTTGTGCTGTGAGGAAGGATTTGGATTCATTGGTGTCTGGGGGACCCACCTGGAGGAATGGAGGCTTCTTCAAGCCTGACGGCCTGCATCTGTCCTGGAGTGGAATCCAAGCACTCAATGATAAGTTTAAATGCTACATGGACAAGCATTTAAACTAGCCAAGGGGGGTGGCAGGCCAGAAAGGAGGGTACCTAATTGCCCACCCCCCACAGCTAGCAGTGGAACCAGTGAACAGGAGGAGTGGATATCTCTACAAAGCAGTATGCAGAAGATGGAGATAAGCACCCAAGAGGTGGATGGGCAGAAAGGGGGCAAAATTCAGCAGAAAGGCAGACAGCAGGGAGAACCAGGGATAAAGGACAACCAGGAAGGGGGGTGGAGTAGAACAGCTAAACAGTCCAGGGAGTTTAAATCATGGAAAGCAATGTGTGCCAATGCCAGGAGCCTTAGCAACAAGATGGAGAATCTGGAGGTTGTCATGGTGCAGTCGGACCTGGACATTGTGGCCATCACAAAGACCTGGTGTAATGAGAACCACAACTGGGAGATGGCCATACCTGGCTGCAACATATTCAGAAGAGACAGGGCAGGCAGGAAGGGAGGAACAGTGGCACTTTATGTGAAAGATGGCATAAAGGCCACAGAGATCCAGGAGGAACAAAATTGGGGAGAGATACTGTGGGTTAAGCTGGAAAGGAAAATGGGGTCAGCCTTCCGCACAGGGGTGGTCTACAGGCCACCAGCCTAGGAGGAAGAAACAGATAGGGAGCTGATGTTTGCCATGCAAAGGATGGCAGACAGGGTTGATGTGGTGCTGGTTGGAGACTTCAGTATTCCAGATGTGAACTGGAGCCTCCCAGCAGCAGCATCAACCAAGAGCAGATATATCCTGGACTCCCTTCAAGGTGCCTTCCTCAAGCAACTGGTCATGGAACCAGCTCGGCAGAAGGCAATACTGGACCTTGTGCTCACAAACGGGGACAGTGTTATGGGGGTAACAGTGGGTGAGCACCTGGGGAACAGTGACCACCGGTGACTGCGGTTTGAATTCACAGAAGGAGCAGAACCAAACCAGAGAAAAACAAGTATCCTGGATTTTAGGGGGGCAGACTTTGGGAAAATGGGGAGATGCTTGAAAGAGGCATTAATGGGAATGGGGTGGAAATCAGGGATTGAGGAACAGTGGGCAATATTTAAAATGGGCATTACAAGAGCAACAGACTTATGCATTACGTAGGTTAGCAAGGGGAAGAGGACGAGGAGGCCATTATTGTTTTCTAAGGAGGTAGCGGAGAAAGTAAAAGCCAGAAAGACTGCATTCAGGCAGTACAAAAAGACGCAGGCAGAAGGGGATACGGAAAAGTACCAGGAGAAGCAAAGGGAAGCAGGGAGGTCAGTAAGGGAAGCCAAAGCTCAGACAGAAGGGCGCATCGCAATATCAGTGGGTAGAAGGGACAAAACCTTTTACAGGTATATAAGTGAAAAAAGAAAGGCAAAGGGAGGAATAGTGAGACTGAAGGAGGAGGAGGGGGGCTGCATGGAGGATGACAACAGTAAAGCTGACATGCTGAACAGGTATTTCTGCTTAGTCTTTACTGAGGAAGAGGAGAGTAATGGGCCTGAAGGGAGTACAAGGGGTGGGAACAATGCAGAAATGGACACAAGTCCCTTTACACAGGAAAGGATCCTGAAGGAACTGGAAGGAATAAGAGTTGATAAAGCAATGGGGCCAGATGGGGTGCACCCCAGAGTCCTAAAAGAACTAAGAGAGGTGGTGGTTGAACCCTCACTGGAAACAGGGAGGTACCCAAAGACTGGAGGACAGCAGATGTAGTCCCCTTATACAAAAGCGGGAACAAAGAGGAAACGGAGAACTACAGACCAGTCAGCCTGACTTCGGTAGTGGAGAAGATCATGAAAGCACTACTGAAGGAGAGATTGGTAGAACATTTGGTTGCCAATGTACTACAGGACCCAAGGCAGCTTGGTTTCACCGGAGGGAGGTCATGTCAGACCAACCTCAATGAATTTTTGGACTGGGTGACAAGGGAGTTGGATCAAGGGAGGGCAGTGGACGTGGCCTTTCTGGACTTCAGCAAGGCCTTTGACACTGTGCCACACAGAAGGCTATTAAACAAACTGGGGAATATGGGAGTGGGCAGGACAGTAGTGCAGTGGGTAGGTAATTGGCTAGGTGGCAGGACACAGAGGGTGGTATTAAATGTCTGTCACTCCACAGAGGGAAGAGTGACCAGTGGGGTACCACAGGGATCAGTGCTAGGACCAGTCCTGTTCAACGTCTTCATCAGTGACATTGCACAGGACCTAGAAGGCAGAATTTTCCTGTTCGCTGATGACACGAAGCTCTGTAACAGAGTGGACACACCAGAGGGTGTAGACAGAATGAGGAGGGACCTGCAGAAGCTTGAAGAATGGTCAAGGGTTTGACAGTTGATATTCAGTGCAAAAAAGTGCAAGGTAATACATATGGGCACAAAAACCCTGGAACATCATATCAGTTGGAGGGTGAGGATATAGCATGCACCAAGCAGGAAAGGGATCTTGGGGTTATCTTCTCTGATGACCTCAAGGTAGGGAAAGTGTGACAAGGCAGCAGGTAAAGCAAATAGGATGCTGGGATGCATAGGCAGGGGCATCACCAGCAGGAAACAGGAAGTCATAATTCCACTATACAAGACTAGTGAGGCCCCACCTGGAGTACAGTATACAGTTCTGGAGACCTTACCTACATAAGGACATAGACAGGGTAGAGAATGTTCAGAGGAGGGCAACAAAGATGGTACATGGATTGCATCACAAGTCCTATGAGGAGAGGTTGAAGTACTTAAATATGTATTCCCTGGAGGAGAGGATGGAGAGAGGGGATTTGATGGAGACATACAAGTACCTTACAGGGAGGAACAGGGTACAGGAATACACTATTTTCCAGTGAAAAAAATGTTCCAGGACTAGAGGGCATGGGATGAAGTTGGAGGGATGGCGATTCAGAGGAAACGTGGGGAAGAATTTCTTCACAGAATGGGTGGTGAACAAGTGGAACACCCTGACAGAGGAAGTAGTGGGGGCTGAAACAATCACAGGATTTAAGAATGCATGGGACAGGCATAAGGGAATTCTGGAGGTCAGGGGTAAGGGGCAGCAGACATCTAGGAAAACATAAAGTGAACTTACAAACTCAAATGGGCAGACAGGGTTGGCCATAGGCCCTTATCAGCTGACATTGTCTATGTATCAATATAAAAATCTTTTAAGAGGTCCTTCATCCTGGGGTGAACCCTGTTCCCGCTTCAGTGCCCTAGGATATCTCCAAAGACCCTAGCAACTTACCTTCTAAGGACTCGGTCAGGAGCCTCCTTCTCCTCCTTGGGATCAGGTTTTTCAGGCTAGCTTAGCCCAATCAGCCCGGTTTAGACAGGACGATTTTTTCCTTGAAGAGCTTCTGTGATGATACGGGTGGAGGCAGCCCTGACTCTTCATTCCCTGAAGAGGTAGGGTGTTGAAGAGGATCTAAGCTGTTTGCTATCCTTTATTCCTCCTCCTAATCCTTCCCACTTCTCTAATCCCTAGGACTGCCCAGTGGTTGAGCCCCACCCCGTGCCGCACCCTCAGGTAGCCTCCTCTCTCCTTCTATGTCGGCTTTTTTCTTTCTCTCCTTTCTGTTTATATCTTTTCCTTTTACTGTCTCTCGGGCTCCCTTGCCCTACCCTCCCCTCTTTTCTCTATTACTACAGTAATTTCACTCTCTATGACAGACAGAACTGAGGTGGGAGAGGAGTTGGCGTTGGTTACTGACTTACTTTCAAGTGGCATCCTCGAGGCCGGCACCAACTCCTCCCCCAAAACAAAAAAATTTGTAAGCTAATAGCTCCCGAGGGGTCATAACGCCTTTGATGTATACCCACCAGTGATGAATGGTGAAGCTATACAAGGAGATCAAGAATTACGGTAGGACGTAATTTTCATTTTTTGGTGATCAACTGGCAGTATAGCCTAACGGTTAAAGCAATCCTGAAGTTGGATTATTTTTGCTAACGATTTGAAATGTGAAGGTGATGACTCACTAGTTTCAATGCACATACAAAATAATTATTATAAATGTAGAAATTGTTGTAATAACACTTTAAAACTCATTTAATAAAACAGATGATTTCCTATTTAACTGTTGGATTATCAACAGGCAAAGGAGGGCCAAATCTCTCAGCGACATCATTTCCTGTCAGGAGCCTAAAACACGTGGCTGCCCCCAGCCCTTAAAGGAGAACTAAAGTCAAAATATGGAAAAAATTATGTTGTGCAGAGTGTTTTGATTTGTAGGTGTATTCCTAGTAAGGCTTTCCCTTTATTTGCCAAATGGAGTTTTTTTTCTAAATTGGCTTGCTGGTGTTATGGCCCTGGGGATCTCCATATTAGCATTTCCGATGGCCTTTCTTGTTCCTACAGTGCCTCCTGTCCCATGTGACTGTGATACGTCCATGACCATTGATTCAGAGAGCAGTAGCTACTGCAGCAGCATCTACTGTTTGGGGCATGGTATTCTGGCTTTAACTAAATAACTGTATAACTCAAACTTTATGTTTTCTAGGCATGTGTCTAGGTCTAGTCAGCAGAAGTGAATGTTTTGTTTTTCAAGCCTTTCATTTTATGAAACTACACACAACCATTAAGAAAGCACACAAATCACCCAAGGTCACAAATGCTATAATTAGTGTAGTCTCTAGTTGTTTTCCTTACAGAACAGCCCACTCATTTATCCCTCAGGCATTTGCCATGTGTAAATGTAGCCTTCATTAGAGCTCCCTGGACAAGGTGTGTTAATTAACATAACAGTTCTACTACTGTAAACTTGAGAAAAAACAGCTGTTGTTAGATTAATGGTCCAGGACACATCACTGTCACATGGGACAGGAGGCATTGTAGGAACAAGAAAGGCAATTAGAAATGCTAATATGGAGATCCCCAGGGGCCATAAAACCATCAAGCAAATTTACGAACATACGAAATTTGCCAGCAGATAAAGGCCTAGAGGTCTATCAAGTCTGCTCGAATGTGCAGCTAGCACCCCTTATTCTGCAGCTGCCCCTTCCTTCCACCCTTCCCCTTCATTAACCCTCCCTCTTGTCCTGTCCCATCCTCATTTGAAGCAGTCCGCTGTTCTACTGCATACCACTTCAGCAGGTAACACATTCCACCCAGCCACCACCCTCTCTGTAAAAAAGTATCTCCTCATCTCCCTCCTGAACCTTCCTCGCTCCAGTCTCATATCATGGCCCCTGGTGGCCCTCCCCTTCCTTACTTTTAACAGTCATTCTGTACCCATCTTGTTTATTCCTTTCATGTATTTAAAGGTTTCAATCATGTCACCCCGTCTCTCCTCCAGTGAGTACATGTTCAACTCCTTCAACCTCCTCTCATATGATAAGTCCCCCAGGCCCTTGGTCATCTTTGTTGCTCTGCGGTGCACCCTCCAGTAACTTAATGTCCCTCTTCAGATACGGACGCCAGTACTGCACGCAGTACTCCAGGTGTGGTCTAACTAATGACCTATACAGTGGCAGAATCACCTCCTCCTCAAGGATATACCCCTTGCAATACAACCCAGCATTTTGTTGGCCTTTGCAGCTGCCTTCCTACATTGTGCCGAGTTGTTCATTGACCCTGTAATGAGCACACCCAGATCCTTCTCCTCCTCTGTCTGGGCTAGCTGCACTCCCCCTAGCTAGTAACTTGGTAACTCCTCCTTGGGTTCTTCATCCCAAAATGCAGCACCTTGCACTTTTTGGCATTAAAGCCCAGTTGCCAGGTGTCTGACCAGGTTTCAAGCTTTGCCAGATCATCCTGCAACCCCTGCCATCCCCCTAGGTCATCCACCACCGTGCCTATCTTGGTATCATCAGCAAACAGACTGATCTTGCTCTTGATGTCCCATGATATGTCTGCAATGAATATCCCAAACAACACTGGTCCCAGCACCGAGCCCTGTGGAACACCGCTCGTCACTGCCCTTATTATTATTATTAGTTTTAGAAAAAACTCCCTTCAACAAGTAAAAGTAAAGACTTACTAAGAGTACATCTGCAAATCAAAACATTCTGCACAAATTTTTTTTGTAAATCTTGACTTTAGTTCTCCTTTAATTACAGGCTGATTTACATATGAATAACTCTGGACTGCAAAGACTCACAGATACATACTGTGGCTCACTCAGATTAGCTTTTTTATGGGTTTTCAGGCATTAAAAAATCTTGTAGATGACAGTTCCCATTTAAAGAAAGCACTTGTTTTTTGTATTTTTTTCTTTTCCTAGCTCTCCTCACTCTTCTGCCAAGAGGTTTCTGGTGATACCCCTAGAGCTGCGAGGCTTTTCAGTCTCCACCTTGCATATGTCTTCAGCCTCTATCAACTGGCAGCTTTACCTTATGACAAGGTGCAGCCTCCACCTTCAGTGTCAGAGAGAGGCAGATGCTAGGGTTTTTCTTATGCTATACTGCTCAGTCTGTCAAGCTGTGTGCTTTCCACACTTACTGTAAGTGCTGGGATTCTCTCTTTCCTGCTTTATTCTTCTTTCACTCTCTCAGAGTGGCAAGAAGATAGTAACTATGCTCTTGGACATGTCCAGTCTCTCCTACTATGTACCCCTTGGATTTTTGCTTTAATTCTCCTAGTTCCCATGGAGTACAAGACTCTTCTACATTGGCTTCTGCCATCCTAACCTTGCAGAGATTCCACTGGGTCTCTCATGTACCAGCCAGAACTTTATTTCAGAGCTGCTGCCATCCCTCCACCTTTCTGTCCAGGTAGCTGGAGTAGGCTGTAGCCTTTACACCCACTACCCCTGTGCCCCTTAGGTCCATCCTTTAGTTCTCTAACTTGGCAGTCAGGTTTTATTCGTTTTATGATTATGTATCCTGTATCCTTTTCCTATCCCTTTGGAGTAGGGATCTATGGCCCTGTCTCTTTTTTTCTGTGCCACTCGTTTTCTCTCCTGTTGAACGAAACTGAGGAAATGACTGTAAACAAACCTTGACTACCACGTCCAGACTCAAAATTAAATCCCCAAGACCTTGGAGCAGTTAAAAAAATCATTTATTAAAACTGCACCAGAGTAGCCACCCAAAGCTTGTGCTGTTTTGCGTCACTGTGATGCTTTATCAAGACATCTTGATAAAGCGTCAGAGCGACGTAAAATGTTGACGTATGCATTGGAGGTGCCACTCTGGTTCAGTTCCAACAAATGTTTTTTTACCTGCTCTAAGGCCTGAGAGATTTACAGTAATTGTGAGTCTGGTGTAGTAGTCAAGGTTTGCATACAGTCTGTTCCACATGTTTTCTTGTGCTCCGTCCCTCAATGTGTTTGTAAAGTAGCCGCTCCCCTGTGTTACATTGTGAAGAACTGAGGAAGGGAGGGGCCCGGCATCAGTTAGTGGCCAACCCATGAGTGTGACGTCACTACATCTGCCTTGTGGGTGATGCTTGTAGAGAGAGAGAGAAGGTCTGTTGGGTGGGTACCTTTTGGTTATGGATAAGTCCTAAAAGTTTATGTTGAGGGCTGGTAGTACAGATTCCAAGATGCAAAGACACAGTTTTATTCTTCATCAACCAGCCACACTTGTTTTGTATAAAATCTATTTTCTTTTATTTGTTGCTTTACAATGAACACAGTGATCCCCTGTGGCCCATTTCACCCAACTCTGAGCTTCATCGGTGCAAGGATCTAAATAAACATACAAACATAATATTCATTTTCCTGTACATATCAAAAATAATTTTATTTACCAATTATTTTTTATATTTGTATTTTTGATCAGACAAAATTTGTCCATATCAGACCATATTGTGCTTTGGCAAAATATTAATGCAAAGATTCATATCTCAGTTGATGGTTAATCACTGTAAGGCAATAATAAACTTTTCTATTTCCGTTATAGTGCGTTACTGTCTCTTTAAGACTAAATTAATTAGTCAATATGGTTCAAATGAATTTCAAAGGAATATAATATAGTTTCATCAGCACACAATTAGCAGCTACTGAGTTTATACTACATAAACATTTGCCTTGCCATTACTGTTCAAGCTGTTTATGTTCACAGCTGTACTAGCCAGCTTATGAGTTACATATAGAAATGGAATCTCATATTCACCTGCTGTTCAATCTCACACATAAATCCCCTTTATGTTATTTGGTAACCATTCATTTTTAGCCTATTAGATAGATAAAGATATTCTATTAACTTACTAGTTCCCTATGGACTAGAGAGGTGTGTTTAGATACAACTCATTTTATCTCTGTGTCTTAGCAATTAAACATTTTTTCAGCTTATGTGAATACTAACTAAGCTTTTATCTTCTCAGCTTAGTTTTTTATGTTATTTACAAGTCATAGTTTTAGTATTGCTTTTGTCTTAAATTTCCTTACACTCTATCAGTGCATATACAGGGTGGGATATTCAGACTGTGCCAGGCTGTGGTGCAAGCCTGGGCGCAGCAAAACTGGGATGTGCCAGGGCACTGACAGGGTAATATTCAACGGTGCTGCGCCATGGCTCAGCACCATTGAATATTACGTTGTGGTCACCCGCAATGTGCATGGCGCAGTGGCACTGCACCAGCACAAGTGACCAGAGAGGTGCAGGGGGATGCGCTAGCGCAAGTGCTGTTGCGCTAGGTGCATCACCCGCGATATTCAAAGGTGCACATGCAAATGGGGTCATAATGTATGCAAGGCACAAATGGGGCCATTTGCATGTCATTATGGCCACATTTGCAAGCAGGTGCGCTGATCCCCAGCGACTTGCGCCTGGAGCTCTGCCAGGCTGCAGCCGTCGGGACCGACGCCCCCTGCACAAGCGGCAAAGTGCCCCACTGCCTGATCGCAGGCATATGTATAGAATTAAAAGTCTAGTATCCCTGGTGGTCCAGTGGACCGGGTCCAGCCCGATAGCGGGCGTCAGTGATAAAATATTAAAATCCAATCCATCCCTGGTGGTCCAGCGGTACGCCCCTCCCCACCCGCCCACTGAGCCCCACCACTCCGCTCCGCCCCCGGTCAGCGGCGGGCAGCAGCTCCCCACCCGCATGTCACCCTGCCGACTGGCTGCGTACAGTAGGGCTGTACGCCCATTGGTCCATCCAGTGGGCATGCAGCCCGTACCATACTACGCAGTCCAGAAATGTGAATGGATCATGGTCTCACCATAGGACTGCCCCGGAGCCAAAATGGTTAATAGAGCCTACTGTATGCAAATGATGGAATGCGAGGCTCGAGCTTGGTTTTCAAACCACTGTCCCTGGTAAACAGATCTTATCTGTGACAGTCTTCACCATTCATCACATTTGGGTACATGGCCGGAGGTCATGACCCCGTGGGAGCTTTTATTTTGGTAGGTGGAGCCGACACGCTCTCGAGGCCGACGTACTACGTGGCGCATGCGGGTTGGCCGTTTGGTGCCGTCGACTCCATCTGCCTGCCAGTTCTTCATCTCCCGCTGTCAAGGTCACCTCGTGGGATGCTTTCTCTGAAGAAATCGAGGCCTACCTGCTTCGCAGTTCGTTTTTTCGACTCAGAACAATTTTCGGCGCTAAGTCTGTCGGATCATCCTGTCGGTTCTGATAGCCACTCGACATCTTGTTTTTTGTATTATTTCCATAGGTCATGTCTAGGTCGGAGGGCAAGAAGACTTCAAAGACGTGTCAGCCCCCCATGCGATGGTGCCCATGCGGCCGAAAATTTTCTGTCACCGACCAGCATGACCGTTGCCTTACGTGTCTTGGCCCACTTCACGACATGGATTCATGCAACGCCTGCTTCTCCATGGACCACTGGATCATTGAACAGCGCGCGTGGAAAGTGGGGCGAGCTCTGCCAACTTTCGGGGGTCAGGTGCGTACTCGTTGGACCAAGCCATGTTCTCTCGGCCTTTCCTCTGGGTCCCCTCCCAGTTCTATATGGACCAAGGAGAAGGGACCCTCAGCTTCTAGTAGCCTAGCCATGGCCGAGGCTCCTCCCGCAGTGCAGGAGGCCCAGTCCCTTGCTGCCTTGAGGGGTGGGTGGGAGGCACCACCATGGCAATCGCCCCTTCAGGCGAGGCTCCCAGTGTTGGACCCACGGTTCGCCAAGGCCTGGGTCGGCGCATCTGACGCCGTCGGTTGGCGCGCCCGTTGGCCTCGGCACACATGCGGTGCCATAGGCCCTAGTGGAGGTCATCGGCGCCGGTCCGTCACTTGACACCGTGGTTGCTGTTGGTGCCTTTCGCGCCGCCGATAGTGCTAGCAGTGCCATGGGAGGCTCTACAGTGCCATCCCTTTCCTCTTCTTGCCTCAGCGCCGTCCGTGGCGCTGAAGTTGAGCATGGCGCTGTGTCCAGCTCTGGAGTCGTTCACGATGCTGGATATGGGCACAGCGCTGGGGGGGGTTCAGACAGCGCTGTTGGAGCCATCCTCGGCGCCGTTCATGGTGCCATGGAGCGGGATGGCGCCGTGGGGGTTTCTGCATCCACGACATCAAAAGTGCCATTGGAGCTGTCATCGGCGCCGTCCCTGACTTTGGCGCCGCTCATGGCACCGTAGGGTGAGACAGCGCCATGGAAAGGTTCTGACTCTGAGGCTGCTGTTCGGGCTTGAGCTGTGTTCTCTTCAGCTGCCATTCGCGGTGCTGTGGAGGGCACTGGCACCGGCTCAGGCGTGATCTCTGTTTCTGGCACCCTGTTTGATAGGGATGGCGACAGGCGCCCACCTATGGTTTGGCACAGGGCGTCGGCCTCCACCTCTTCGGAGGCGGAGTCGGACTCTGAGTCAGACGAGCAGTCTGGCTCCTTGGAGTTAGCTGCTAGTGTGGGTAGCCTTGTAGTGTCTTCGAAAGACTGAAGTCAGCCCCCCTCTGAGCAGCAGTTGGTGACTACCGAGACTGGGGTCAGGGGCTCTGACCAATGGACAATGGTGCATGCCACCATTGCACTGCAACCCGGCCTCGGAGGGTTCACTGACCCCCTCAGCGGTGGTACCCCCCTCATGTGGTGTGCCTGGGTCGCCCAACTTTGGGGCCGATCAGAGCACCTATGGGAGGGGAGGGTACTGTGCCTTGGGTAGCTCCTTCGGGTGCTGACCAGGGCTGTCAGTTACCTAGGCTGGCCATCTCAAGGAGGAGGGCGCCCTTGGATTCTGAGGGGTTGAGGGGCATGGGGTCTTTGTGGCGACCTTTTAGTGGGGCCCACCCAGGCTCTGGAAGAAGCCACAGTGCGGATCTCCACTCTTCCTCTTCGCTTTTGAGAGAGCCCCATTCTTTTGAGGTAGGGGACCGTCCTTCTGGACCTATAAGGCCCAGGTTGCCTCACAGAGGGGATTCTTCCGGGTGCAGCCAAGGCAGTTCTGAAATGGTTGTTCAGCTGTCGACTGTGGAGTCTTCCAGGGCACATTTATCTTCTGGCACTCCTGGTCCACTCCCTAGCCCAGGCAGAGGTCAGCCGACTTCTCTTCTTGGCTCTGTCCCCATCCCTCTGCCACATTCTCCTGCGCTCCCAAGCAACCTTGGTCCTAGTGGGCCTCTCTCCTGGGAGCAGTTCAAGGCTGTGGCTGCTCGCTTCCCCGCTTACATCAGGGCAATGGACAGACAGGTTTTTCAACCTCCCCCCAAGCAGCCACCCTCTGAACAGTTGAGGGCCTCTAACTCTTCATCTTCTTCTTCTGGGGAGAGGAGCCTTCTGTCCACATCTCCCCGGCTGCTGATCTCGCGGAGTATCAGCGATTCCTCGTGAGGATGTTGGAGGACTTGCACATCTCTCCTGCCACTCAAAGCAATCCAGAACACTCGGCGCACACCTTTTGGGTGACTTCAGTGAGGACACCATTGTGGTGCCCCCTTGGCCTGCTCCCTTTAGGGAGGCGTCGTTGCGTTCCTGGCAGAGACCTTTTCCCGTGTTCCCGCCCCTAGGGATCTCTGCCAGAGATATTGCGCCCCCCCCAGAGTCTCCAGGTTCCATGCCTCAGCCTCAGTCAGGACTGATGCAGCTGGATACTCCTGATTGGCTTCACGCCCTCCACCGTGACCGGCCTCTAGACCAAAATTCCTTGGATTTTGATTTCTGGGGGAGGAGGACCTTCTACTCGGCACAGTTGCTGCTTTCTATTTCCGCACATCAGGCCCACTGTGCAGCCTATGACAGGTTCTTGTGGTCCAGGCTAGATCAGCTCCTAGCCTCATTGCCTGATGCGGAGCAAACCAGATAAGCCATTGCACTCTCTGCACGCGGCCTGGAGCTAGCAAGGCACCAAGCAAGGGCATCGTATGATGTCAATGAGGTAGCTACCAAGGTCTTAGGGACAGTGATCTGCACTAGGTGGATGGCATGGCTGCATCTTTCCTAGTTGTCACCCTCGGCCAGGCGTAGGGTGGTTAACTCCACTCACCAGAGAATCTATCTCTTCTCCCGCAGAGTGAGGCGGCGTCTGTCAGGGGCAACTTCCTTCACCCTCTGGGGGGTCCCTGTCTCACTCTCCCCACTCTCTGGCCTCTCCAGGCCCAGAAGGTTCTCCCTCTTAGTGTGTCACCCACTGAGAGCTAAGGGACTCTGTCCCTTAGGGTTTTCAAACCCCCTTCAGGGGGGCTCGGCACTCACCCAAATGTGATGAATGGTGAAGATTGACACAGATACGATATGAGAAAAATACATTACTCGTAATTATGATCTTTCTGTATCTTCACATTCATCTAATCCTCACTCATCCCCTGGGGCCTCAGCCTCTCTATCCCACTCCCTCTCTGTGCCTTTCCTTGCCCCCTTCCTTTCTGTGTCAGGAGAGGGGTAATCTGGGGCTCGTAGTGGGATGGTATTTCTAGAGGGAGAGTGGTTGGGATGGGGTGGCACTCCCTTTCTAGTGCTCTGGCTCCACCTGGGCGGTTGCCCTCCATTCTCTCCTCCTTCCTTTCCTCTTTCTGTCCTGTCAATCCTCAGTTTTTTGCTTGTCCACTGGACATGATTTAAAAAGGAGATCTTTCTCTGCTTAAAATTTCGATTTCCCTTGGAGAGGGGGGAGAATCTCTGTACTCTTTCCTCTTTAGAAGATCTGTTTTTCTGCCTTAAATGAGTTTTATTTTGCCAGTGATTCAAACAACATGAAGTCTTGCTGTATTCTGACAAATTGCAATGAGGTCCAACCTTCAAACTGCTCCAGAGATGAAAGAGTTAACTTTCCATGCCAGGCATGGAACGCTGAGCTCGAGCTCAGTTGAGACTCTGTCTGTTGCTGTTTGGTAGGCTCAGGGAAAGGGAGGCCAAGAAGTCCGCTGACCCGGATGGCCAGCCTGGTTCGGTTCCAACCGACCCAGAAGGAGTGCCCTCTGACCAGGGCGAAACTTCTTCGGGCAAATCTAGAGACAGGGCAGAATCCAGCATATGACTGGTGTTTTCTCCCCTTTCATGTTAAGTTTTATGATCTTATCTGTGTCAAGTCTTCACCATTCATCACAGATGGGTATCTGGCCGGAGGTCAGGACCCCGCGGGAGCTTTTTTTTTTTTTTTTTTAAAGGGTAGGCGGAGCCGACACACCATCGGCACCGCCCTCAAGGCCGACGCACTGCGTGGCGCTCGCACGTTGGCTGTTAGGCTGTGTCGACTCCGCCTTCCTGCCAGTTCTTCGTCTCCCGCCATAGAGGTCGCCTCGTGGGAAGCTTTGAAGAAAATCTTAGGCCTGCTTCAATACCAATCCTTCGGCGCCAAGTCCGTCTGTCTCCTGACGGTTCTGTTTTTTGCTTCTACTCGACGTCGCGTGGTAAGATCTTTCCTTATTTTTGGTATTTTCACGACATCGAGTCTGTTTTGGTGTTTTTTTCCGTAGGTCATGTCTCGGTCGGAGGGCAAGAAATCTTCTAAGACGGGTCGGCCCCCCATGCGACGGTGCCCCTGCGGCCGAAAATTCTCCGTCACCGACCTGCATGACTGGTGTCTCTCGTGTCTTGGCCCGCTTCACAACATGGACTCGTGCGATGCCTGCTTCTCCATGGACTGCCGGGTCCTCGAACAACGCGCGTGGAAAGTGGGGCGAGCTCTGCCGACTTTTGGAGGTCGGGTTCCCACTCGTCGGGCCAAGCCACACTCTCTTGGCCTTTCCTCCGGGTCCCCTCCCGGTTCTATACAGGCCGAGGAGGAGGGAGGCTCGGCTACTTGTAGCCTAGCCATTGCCGAGGCTTCTTCCGCGGTGCAGGAGGCCCATCCCGCTCCTTCCTGGGAGCAGGCAGGAGGCGCTGCCATGGCAATCGCCCCGCCGGTGAAGGCTACCCAGTGTCATTCCCATGGCTCGGAGGCCGGTCGGCACCGTCCTTGATGCGTCGGCGGCGCCATCGAGGTCATGGCGCTGTTCGTGGCAGCATGGGCCTGACAGGGCCATGGTGGCCTTGACTTGTCGGGCACCCGTTAGACTCTGTCGAGCACAGTTCACGGCTCCAGCATTGTTTGCGGCGCCGTGAGATCCACTACAGCGTCATCCTTCGCCATGTCTCACCTCGGTGCTGTCCTCAGCGCCGAGGTTGAGCATGGTGCCTTGTCCTCGAGGCTCGGTGCTGTGGGGCCTTCGGTTCCATCAGTCGGTGCTGCCCACGCCCTCGGTGCCGCGAGTGGTGCCAGGGAGCTGGGCAGGGCCGTGCTCGGCACCATGTCCGCCTTTGGGGCCGTTGGCGGTGCTGCCATGGCCCTCGGCGCCGCTTGCAGCGCCGGGGAGCTGGGTGGCGCTGGCGCCGTGGGTACCACCGGGGCTGTCGTCAGCGCTGTCCCTGTCCTTGGTGCCGCTCCCGGTGCCGTGAGACCGGATGGTACCTTGACTGGTCCTGGCTCTGGATCTCTGGCTCGGGCTGGGGCCGTGCCTCCCTCGGATCCCGCACGCGGGGTTGCACCGACTCAGGCACAGCGGTGGTCTCCGGATCTGGTGGTAGGGATGGTTCTGCCTGCCCTCCTACGGTTTGGCTCAGGGCCTCAGACTCTACCTCCTTGGAGACGGAGTCGAGCTCTGAGTCAGGACGTGCAGTCTCACCCCTCGGGGTTGGCTGCTGACATGGGCAGCACAGTGGTCTCTTTGACCAGTCGGAGCCAGCCCCCTTGTGAGGTGAGGTCGGTGGCTACTGAGACTAGGGTCAGTGGTGCTGACCAGCAGGCAGTGGTGTGCGCCACCATAGCTCTGCAGCCTGGTCTTGGCGGGTTCACCACTCCCTCAGTTGTGGTACCCCCTCCGGTGTTGTGCCTTGATCGCCCAACTTTGGGGCCCATCGGAGCACCTAGGGGGGGGAGGGTACTGCTCCCTGGGTATCCCCTTCGGGGGCTGCCCAGAGATGCCGGCTACCTAGGCTGGCCCTCTCGAGGAGGAGGATGACTCTTTTGGACTCCGAGAGATCGAGGGGTGTGGGGTCGGTGCATCGGCCTTTTTCTGGGGTCCACCCAGGCCCTGGGAGAAGCCGTAGTGAAGATTTCCGCTCCTCCTCCACAGTCTCTTTGAGAGAGTCCCGTTCTTTTGAGGCAGGGGACCAACCTTCTGTACCTTTACGGCCCCGGTCACCTCACTGGGGGGATTCTTCCAGGCGCAGCCATGGCAGTACCGATGTGGTTGTGCAGCTGTCGGCTGTGGAGTCTTCTGGGGCACCTTCCTCCACGGGTGCCCACGGTCCGCTCCTTAGCCCAGGCGGAGGTCAGCCGACATCTCTTCTCGGCTCTGTCCCCATCCCTCTGCCACACTCTCCTGTGCTCCCAGGCATCCTCAGTCCTAGCGGCCCTCTCACCTGGGAGCAGTTCAGAGCGGTGGCTGCCCAGTTCCCTGCTTACATTAGGGCAATGGACAGCCAGGTTTTTCAACCTCCCGCCATGCAGCCACCACTGAACAGATGATGACCTCCAGCTCATCATCCCCTTCTTCAGGGGGAGAGGAACCCTCTGTCCACATCTCTCCAGCTGCTGATATCTCTGAGTATCAGCGATTCCTTGTGAGGATGTTGGAGGATTTGCACCTTTCTCCTTCCACTGTCAGCAATCCTGAACACGCGGCGCTCGCCTTTCTAGGCGATTTTGGCGAGGCCACCCTTGTGGTGCCGCCTTGGCCGGCTCTCTTTCGGGAGGCGTTGTTGCGTTCCTGGCAAAGGCCCTTCTCCGGAGTTCCTGCCCCAAGGGATCTCAGCCAGAGGTATTGTGCACCCCCGGAGTCTCCAGGTTCCATGCCTCATCCACAGTCTGGTTTGACATAGTTGGATACTCCTGATGGGCTTCGCGCCCTTCACCGTGACCGGCCCCCAGATCAAGACTCCTCGGATTTTGATTTCTGGGGTAGGAGGACTTTCTACTCGGCATGGTTACTTCTCTCTATCTCTGCACATCAGGCCCACTATGCAGCCTACAACAGGTTCTTGTGGTCCAGGCTAGGTCAGCTCCTAGCCTCATTGCCTGACATGGAGCAAACCAGACAAGCCATCGCACTCTCTGCACGTGGCCTGGAGCTAGCAAGGCACTGAGCGAGGGCATCTTACGATGCCAACGAGGTAGCTACCAGGGTCGTAGGGACAGCGATATGCACTAGGCGATCAGCATGGCTACGTCTTTCCCAGTTGTCACTGTTGGCCCCGCGTAGGGTGATTAACTCTGCCCACCAGGGAACCTACCTTTTCTCCCGCAGAGTGAGACGGCGCTTGTCGGGGCAACTTCCTTCCCCCTCCGGGGGAACTCTGTCTCTCTCTCTCTCTCTCGCCACTCTCGGGCCTCTCCAGGCCCTGAAGGATCCCCCCCTTAGTGTGTCACCCACTGAGGGCTAAGGGACTTTGTCTCTTAGGGTGTAAAGAAACAACCCCTTTCGGGGGGGGGCCTGGTACTCACCCATCTGTGATGAATGGTGAAGACTGACACAGATAAGATATGAAAATTACGTACCTACCATAATTATGATCTTTCTGTGTATCTTCACCATTCATCACAACCCCACCCACCATCCCCCTGGGGCCTCAGTCTCTGGGTCCCCCTCCCTCTCTGTGACTCCCCCTCTCCTCCTTAGGAGTGGGGTAAAGTAGGGACACACAGGGGAGTATTTTTCCAGGAAGAGTGGATAGCTCGAGCGGCACTCCTTCTCTAGTACCTTGTCTCCAAGTTGGTGGTTGCCCTCCTTCTCTCCTCCTCCCTGTTTCCATCCAACCTATTTCGCCTAAAAAAACCCCAAAAAACTCTTTTTTCACCAGACATCTTTTCTTGAGAGAGTACTGAATCCCCGTATCCTGTCCTTCTTCCAGAATAGCCGACTTTGCTTTCTGGAGTATTTGCCAGTTATTCCGTGCCTTGAATTCTGGCCAAAAGCTTTGCTACTCCTTGCAGTTCCTATACAATCTGGAGACGGACCAGGGTCTCGGATATCTTATACTTCTCCCCTCTCTCCTAAATTCTTTACCCACCTCTACCCTCCCTTCTTCCGCTTCCAGAGATTGGGGCCCCTCCCAATCCCCTTTAGTTTCTAACCTCTTTCTTTGCTGTCCTCTCAGACGTTATTTCTCCTTTTAGTTCATACATCCTTTCCTTTTTCTGTCCCTTGGACTCTCTTGTCCCACCCTCCATCCCTTCCTCTTACCTCTCCAGCGACTCAGAACTGGCAGGCAGGCAGAGTCGACACAGCCTAACGGCCAGCCAGCGAGCACCACACAGTGCATCGGCCTCGAGGGCGGCGCCGAGGGTGTGTTGGCTCCACCTACCCTTTAAAAAATAAAAAAAGCTCCCGCCGGGTCCTGACCTCCGGCCAGATACCCATCTGTGATGAATGGTGAAGATACATAGAAAGATCATAATTACGGTAGGTACGTAATTTTCATTTTTATAAATCCCTATCCCTCCCTAACTCCCTCCTTTTCTGTTTCCAGAGATTGGGGCCCCTTCCCAATCTCCTTAGCATCTTGTTTTTTCTTTGTATTCTGTCCTCTCAGTAGTTTATTTCTCCTTTTGGTTTTATATCTTTTCCTTTCTCTGTCCCTTGTACTTTCTTGTCCCACCCTCCCAACCCTTTTTCTCACCTCTCCGGCGACTCAGACATGGCAGGCAGGAGGTCGTGACGCCTAATAGCCAACCAGCAGCAGCACATGTGTCGGCCTCGGGGGCACCAACAGCGTGTCGGCCTCCTACCCAAAAAAAAAAACCTCCCGCAGGGTCATGACCTCCGGCCATGTACCCAAATGTGATGAATGGTGAAGATACACAGAAAGATCATAACTACAGTAGGTACATAATTTTCATTTCTAACCATCAGATTCTTTACTCCGCTTGCCTCAGTAAGATGCCTCCGTAGAGCTCTCCTTCAATGCTTGAAAAACTTTATTTTTCTCGGTTTTATTTAGTACTATTTAAATTTATTTGGTATTTGAACCACAGTCCTTGGTTTTCATGTAGAATTAGTTTAGATTTAGTGTTCCTGGGGTAAGTAGACCAGTCTCCTTTTTCAGTTCTGTAACCGAGAAGGAACCAATGTCTCCTTATTCTTTTAAATTTTAGCCTGGTTTTACTTAAAATTGCTCAGATTCGGGTGTAAGTCATTTTTTGGTTGACATTCCTGCCGGGGTAACTCCTGTTTCATTTAGTCGGTTAGAGCAACCGGAAAAAAAAAGATTTATATTTTATATAAGAGTTTTAAAGATAGTTTTCTTCTGGGTTATGTCACAGAAAGCCAAGAAGAGAATGGGACCTACAGGTTTCCAGCACTGCACTGAGTGCGGGGAACCTTTTGCCAAAGCTGATCCACACTTAATTTGTGTCTTTTGTCTGGGGTTTAACCACCTAAATACAGTATGTGAGATCTGCAAAAACTTTCCTCAGTCTATGGTTGAGACGCAGTTGGAAAGACTGCAGGAGTGGATGGCTGAAAAGGCTGCTGACCCAGTCATTGAAAAACCGGTTCCTCTTCAAAAAAACCTGGAGGAGCTGCCCTCTGAAAGGGGCGATAGCTCTTCCAGTAAAAAGCAGACCACAGATACAGCTGTTGAACAGCCACCGTGGGTAAAAAGAAGAGAAAAGAGAAGCATCAGGAACTGCAACCGAAGAAAACTACGGCTCCTAGTGCAGAAGAGCTCACTAATGTGATCAGGATAATTCAGTCTTTTCAAACTGGAACCACGGTTCCGGTTGAGAAACAACTGTTGTCTACGATGGTTCAGACCCCTGGTTCAACCCTGGTCTCCAGTTCATTAGACCTCAGTGGCGACTGGTTTGAAGAAGAGGAGGAGGAGGAGGAAGAAGAAGAAGAGGAAGATGAGGATTATGGAGAGCCCATTGAACCAGACTTTTCTCCTGATCCTTACTGCCCTGATTCCCCTAACTAGGGAACTGAGGATTTTACCTCTTACTTCTCATTTATGAAGCAAGTGGCACAGATCCTTGACATCCCCACTCAGGAGTCAGCTGAAGATGAGGAGGAAGAGGATTACAGAGAAATAATGGATGTGCCAACATCAGAACGATTCTAGCTGCCCGTCCACAAATCCCTGAAGAAGTACTGGGTAGCCAGAAGTGAAGAGGAATTACTTTTTTGACACCTCAGTCATGAGGGAGTAGCGCATGCTGCAACTTGAGACAAAGCTGGCATCCCCCTGGCCTCTCACCCTCCGGATAGACTCTAGGAGAGTGGGTTCAGTGACAAAAACGGTGTATCTAGGGTCGTCCCTTGCCATCAGACAGGCCTCATACATGTTGTATGTTGCCAGGTATCAAAAGAATCTCTGGACTACTGTCCTAGAGCTTGCAAAGACAGTCCCATCTCCCATGGCATCTGACCTGGAGGAAGCTGCAAAAAGGGGAATTGAGGCTTCTAAAACACAATTTAGGATGGCAGTGGATGCCAATGATACTGTATCCAGACAGATAGCATCATCAGTGTCCCTCAGGAAGTTTGCCTGGCTCAGAACTACTAATCTGACACAGGATACACAAACCAAGGCCATGGACTTCATTTGTGACCCCATGTCTCTGTCTGGAGAACAGACAGAGGCATATATGAAGAAAATTGATGAATACAAGGCTGCCTACAAGAGTGCTGCAGCAAATGAAAGAGCATCTACACCCCAGAAACACCAGATAAGAGGTGGAAGGGGCAGAGCTCATTACAGGCCTTTTTTCCAGCCTCAAGTTTTTCCCCAGTATCAGCAACAAAGGGAATACTTTAGGTACAGAGGCAGAAAGAAGAGGTGGTGGCCATACCATCCCCAGCACTCAGCCAGCCGTCCAGACAAAGCAGACACCCTTAGGTGCCTGCTTGGGTTGTCTCCCCAATCCCAGTAGGAGGCAGACTGGCCCACTACTTCCAGGAGTGGAAAAACATCACCACAGACAAGTGGGTCCTGGAAGTAGTGGACCAGGATCTTGTCCTCAGCTTCAATTTCCTGCCAAAACTGAGGTCAAGAGTCTCCAAACCCTCTTTCCCATCAGAAACAGCCTTACTAGAGGAAGAGGTTTCCAGCCTTCTGTTACAGAGGGCAGTAGAACCAGTCCCTTCAGCCCAGAAGGGAAAAGGGTTGCACTCAAGATACTTCCTTACAATAAAGAAAACAGGGGAGTGGTGACCCATTCTGGATCTCAGACACCTAAACAAACATTTGTTAAAACCAAAGTTCAAGATTGTGACTCTGACCACTATTCTACCAACCTTAAGGCAGGGAGGCTGGCTAGCATCCTTAGACCTAAAGGACACCTATTTTCACATCCCTATCCTGCAGTTGCACAGAAAGTACCTAAGGTTCAGACTGCCATCAGGCCATTACCAGTTCAGAGCAATGCCTTTTGGACTAACCTCTGCTCCAAGGGTGTTCACAAAATGCCTAGCTGTGGTCATGGCACACCTGAGGAGACAATCAGTAACCATGTTTCCCTACCTGGATGACTGGCTGATAGTAGGCCAGTCACATCAACAAGTGCAAGAGGCGTTAGCACTCACACAGGATACTCTATGCTCACTGGGGTTCCTGGTGAATCAAATAAAGTCTGTTCTGGAACCAGTACAACTTCTCAAATTCATAGGCGCAGAGTTGAACACGTAAAGAGGAAGGGCTTTCCTCCCTCAGGACAGAGTAGACAGCCTGGTACAAGTTGCCAGCTCCTTCAAGCTCCATGTACCAAGGCCAGCAAGGCATTTTCTGCAACTGCTAGGCCACTTGGCAGCGTCCACAGCAACCGTGTCAGGAGCCAGATTCCAAATGAGGTACATTCAGTTCCACCTCGGAGCTCACTGGCTTCAAAAAAGGGACTCGCTGTCAAAGCTAGTGCCTGTTACAGTAACATTTCTTTGAGCTCTACAGTGGTGGCAAGACAAGGCCAACCTCAGGCAAGGGATGCCATTCTTGCAGCAAGCCCCCTCACTAGTTCTGACCACAGATGTGTTCCTTCTGGGTTGGGAGGCACATCTGGGGGATCACACAGCACATGGACAAAACAGGAATCCCTCCTGCATATAAACTTGTTGGAGCTCAGAGCAGTCCTCCTGGGTATCCAGTAATTCACCAGTCTAGTAAGGGGCAAGGTGGTTAAGGTCAGGACAGACAATACAAACACCATGTATTACATAAACAAACAAGATGGCACAAGGTCTACTCCACTGTGCATGGACGCAATTAAAATCTGGACCTTGGCATATTCCCAGGGAGTCCCCCTCTCAGCTGTCCATCTCTCAGGGAAGGACAATATTCTGGCAGACGCCCTCAGCAGGATCAATCAGAACCACCATGAGTGGTCACTGAACAAACAGGTCCTGGAGGTTATCTTCAGGAGATTCCAGAAGTGGACTTATTTGCAGCTTCAGGCAATCACCAGTTACCGCAGTTCTGCCACAGACCCCCTGTCAAGGGCACAGTTCCTCTGGACACACTCCTATTGGATTGGACGGGGAGATTTCTGTATGCCTTCCCTCCATTTCCCTTGCTGCTAAGGATACTGAACAAACTCAGAGCCCAGCCAGCAACAATAATACTCATTGCCCCAGATTGGGCCAGACAGCCCTGGTACTCCATGATTCTGTCAATGTCAGTAGTCAA
This sequence comes from Neoceratodus forsteri, assembly GCA_016271365.2. Taxonomy (NCBI): domain Eukaryota; kingdom Metazoa; phylum Chordata; order Ceratodontiformes; family Ceratodontidae; genus Neoceratodus; species Neoceratodus forsteri. The sequence goes on along the minus strand of CM028129.1, from coordinate 211,246,518 downwards.
ACCAATCAGCGTCCCCAGGAGGCACAACCTACTGTCATCCTCTGAGGGCAGCATCATGTATCCCAACCCTCAGTCCCTCAGGCTCAAAGCATAGCTCTTAAGGACTTAGAATATGCAGACTTGCATTTTTCAGAAGGGGTTATGAAGACACTTAGAGTATCCAGAAAACCATCCACTAGGAAAACCATTTTTTAACCCCAGTAATGCTCAGTATATTCTTAACTTTGTGCAGTAAGCTTGTAGGGGTGGACTGCCCGGAGAGGTGGAACACATGCAAATGATGGAACACTTTGCACGTGAGCATCTTTCAAACACTGCCTCTACTAACTGCCTGTGTTCTAACCTCTTCAGGTTTTTCTCTTCGCCTGAAAAGTCTGATTGCTCAGAGTCCCATTCATCCACTTTCTCCGGGATAGTCTTGTATTAAAATCAGGGTTCTCTGACTAAAGAACCACCTATATTTTCTCTAATTTTTGCTAAATTGCTGGGATTTTAACCGATAAATCTCGGTTACTGGACCGCTATATCAGTTCCGTTTTAACAAACGGTCCGGTTTCTCCGGTTACTTTTTGGTTCCTGAAACCGATAAAAAAAAAAAAAAAAATCTGAGTTTTTTCTTAGTGGTTGCTAAAATTTTGAATATGTCATAAAAACCTCAAAAGAAAACCGGTGAGCCCGGTTTCAAAAACTTTACCCAGTGTGGAGAGGTCTTTGCAAAGGCAGACAAACACACACTTTGCGTAGTTTGTCTGGGCTTTGACCATTTAAATGAGGAATGTGAAGTATGCAGGACATTCCCTGAGAAAACTATTGAGAAATGCCTTGAAAGGCTAAAGAAGAAAATTCCTAGGGGTCCCTCTGGCTCTGACCAGCCAATACCTCAAAATATTGTGGCTGAACCCATACTTTCTTCAGTTCCTTTCCCTGAGATGGGCACAAAGGGAACTAAAAGAGCTATTGAACCGGCTGACTCCCCGCTTCCAACAAAAAAAGTAAAGAAATTAAAACACACAGAACCCTCGCCTGTTAAACCGGGGACTTCTGTGGCTGTTTTGGCTGTACCCACAGCCCTAGAGATTGCTCAGGCTTTTAAGATCATTCAGTCCTTACAAGATGCCCTTGACATCTCCACCACTGAGCAAATTGAAGATGAGGAGGAGGTGGAGTATTTAGAAATGATGGGGTTAACACCCCAAAAGGCTCTCCTCCTCCCTGTATATAAATTCTTTAAAAAGAATGCACTAACGATTTTACAGGCACCAAATTCCACCCCTCCTATAGACAGGTGGATGGATAAGAAGTACCAGCTGGAAAGGGAGGGAGCTGATTTCCTCTTCTCCCACCCCAACCACCAGGGGGTTATACAACAGGCTGCCTGTGACAAGGCTAGGGTCCCTCTGTTCTCACACCCTCCGGACAAGGACTCTAGGAAAATTGAAAGTATGGCCAAAAAAGGATACCTGTCAGCCTCTTTGGCTATGCATCAGGCTACCTTCCAGGAATATGCTGCCCAGTACCAAAAATCCCTGTGGCAGTCAGTCCTGGCCTTGTCTCAGAAAGTTCCCTCACCCTTGTCAGACGACCTGGCTGAAACTGCCAGGTCTGGGTTGGAGGCAGCTAAGTACCAGTTCCAAATGGCTGCTAACACTAATGATACTGCAGCCAGGTGGATGGCAAATACAGTGGCACAGAGGAGGTTTACATGGTTTAGGGCCACAAACCTTACTCAGGATACACAACTAAAGGCCCTGGATTTTCCCCTAGAAGGAAATTCTCTCTTTGGGGAGTCAGCCATAGCATATATGAAGAAGGTGGATGAGTATAAAGCCACCTACAGAAGCAACTGTGCTAAAGAGAAAGCTTCTACATCCACCAGGCCTTATGGAAGGGGAGGCCGGGGCAGGTTGTTTTACACCAGGCCCTTCTTCCAACCTGTGGCATTATCCCAGTACCAGCAGTACCCACAGCTGGGTTACTCTAGGGGCAGGGGCAGAAGGGGCTTGAGGTGAGGATCTCATACTCAGCCTCAGCCACAAACCAAACAGACCCCCTGAACCGCAGGCCGCTTTCTCCCTACCTGTCGGAGGCAGACTCTCCCACTTTCTTCCAGCTTGGCTGAAAATCACCACAGACAAGTGGGTGTTGGAGGTGGTGGGACAGAGTCTGTCTCTGGGATTCAAGTCCTTTCCCTTTCAAAAATCCAGAGTGTTCAGCTCTCCTTCCCTAGCAGAAAAAGTGCTCTTGGAGGCAGAGGTTCAGAACTTAATGCAGTTAAAAGCAGTGGAACCAGTCCCAAAGTATTAGAGGGGAAAGGGCTTCTATTCCAGATACTTCCTGACCACAAAGAAAAGTGGGGAGTGGTGGCCTATACTGGATTTAAGAGCTTTAAACAAGTTCTTAAGAAAACCAGAGTTCAGGATGGTAACGTTGGCTCTGATCCTGCCAACACTTCAAAAAGCAGACTCGTTGGCATCACTGGACTTGAAAGATGCCTATTTTCACATCCCCATAAAGGAGTCTTACAGAAAATACCTCAGATTCAGGCTCCCTTCAGGTCACTACCAGTTTTCAACCCTGCCTTTTGGCCTTTCTTCGGCCCCAAGGGTATTCACAAAATGCCTGGCAGCTGTAGTGGCACATCTTCACAGACAGGGAATAGCTGTTTTCCCCTACCTAGACAACTGGTTGGTCATAGGAAAATCTTCCCTGCAGGTGCAGCAACTCCTGAAGATCACTCAGGACCTCCTGGAGTCCCTCGGATTTCTAATCAATCACAAGAAGTCAGTTTTCACTCCTGCACAAGTGTTGCAGTTCATAGGAGCAGAAATCAATACCCTACAGGACAGAGCATATCTGCCCCTGGAAAGGGTAAACCATATTCAGATAATAGCAAACTCTTTCAAGCTCCACAATTCAAAAACTGCAAGACAGATCTTACTTCGAGAGGGCTCTTGCAGTAGGTAATTACATATAGGACTGACGCCGGCAGGCGGCAGGACCCCACGGAAAAATTTATAGCTAGCAGTCCCTGGCGACAGACCCCCTCCATCAGGTGACCAGCGTCCAGGAGGCGTCGGTATAAAGGCGGTCCCGGACGCCCGCCTTCCAGTTTTTTCCCACCGTTAGCTCGTGCAGCACCTTGAGGAAAAGTTTGTGCTTTGTCAGCCCTTCCTTCGTCGGTTTTTTACCAAAAAATTTTTATTTTTTCGACTAACGTCAGTACTAACGTCAGTGTATGTCGTCCCCTACACCCTCCGAGCACAAGAATAAGTTGCTTAGAAAAATCTAGGAGGTTCATCAGTGGCGCTCCTTGGAACCAGATCCTCGGTATCTGAAGCTCGCTGAACATCTGGATCTGCTCGTAACAGCTCCTACATTAGTGCCACCCTGGATAGAGCCTCACGCCGACCTTGTTACCACGATATGGAAACAACCGTCGGCCTTAGCTCCACTTCCTAGGAAGTCGAACAGGCTATATCAGGCTCCAAAGGGTGTTGATTTCCTGGATTCTCACCCTTGTGCCGACTCGGTCGTGATTAGTGCTGCTCACGGCCAGTCGGCGAACCCTAAACATCTTAGCTTGTCACCTCCTGATAAGGAATCTCACCTTCTGGACCAGTATGGGAGAAAGATTTACACTTCCTCCACACTGGGGATTAGGGCCCTGAACTATGTCGGCCACATGGGCGACTACCAGAAGGCCATCCTTACTCAGGCGGAAGCCAAGCTGGACTCCTTGCCTGACTCCCAAGTCAAACAGGAGTTGGCTGATCTCGTCCGCTCTGCTCGTTTGGCCAGTCAACACATGCTACATGCGACATACGACACAGTGGACAGTGCTCTGGATATGCAGGATGCTTATCTGCACATTCCCATTCGCCCATCTAATCGCAAATACCTTCGTTTTGCATTCCAGGGGGACCACTACCAGTTCAAGGCGCTCCCGTTTGGTCTATCCTCAGCTCCCCGAGTATTTACCAAATGTCTGGCAGTGGTGGCAGCCCACCTGTGTACCAAGGGAGTACAGGTTTTCCCTTACCTGGATGACTGGCTCCTGGCGGCCTCGTCCAGGGAGGAACTCCTGCGATTCCTCTCCCTTACTCAGCAGGTTTTTGCCTGCCTGGGTATTACCATCAACCATTCCAAGTCTCATCTGGACCCATCCCAGAGGCTACAGTTTATTGGGGTGATCCTCGATACGACCCTGGGAAAGGCCTTCCTGCCTCCGGACAGGGCAGCCTCCCTTCAGACCCAGATAAGTCTGTTGTCTGACCGCAGGATGGTCTCAGCGAGGTTGGTCCTTTTCCTTCTCGGGCTCATAGCAGCTGCTATCCCGACGGTCCATCGCGCTCGACTCCACATGAGGATCTCTCAGTGGACTCTACACTCTCAGTGGGATCAGCTAGTGGACGACCTAGATCACTCAGTTCTTATCTCCTCGCCGATGATGCGAGACTTACAATGGTGGATGGTTCGAGAGAACCTCTTTCGGGGGGTTCCTTTCTTTCATCCTTCCCCCTTCCCAGACTCTAACCACAGATGCCTCAGGTCGAAGGTTGGGGAGCCCATCGGACCCAGGGCTCCTGGTCCAGGCTAGAACAAACTCTCCACATCGATGTGCTCAAGCTTCGGGCAGTGTTGTACGCTCTCCAAGCCCTTCACCAATACATCCTTCTCGGCCACCTTGCCGTCCAGATGGACAACATGTGCATGGTGTGGTACATCAACAAGCAGGGAGGGACTCAGTCCTACCCTCTATGCAGGGAGGCAATGAGGGTTTAGGATTGGGCAACACAACACGACCTTCACCTCACGGCGATTCATGTTCCAGGAGTCAACAACACCCTGGCAGACAAGCTAAGTCACTCTTCTGCGCTCTGACTCATGAGTGGGAACTGGACCAAGGGGTCCTAGACAATATCTTCCATCTTTGGGGAACACCACAGGTCGATCTGTTCGCATCCCCCAAGCATAAACTTCCCACCTTCTGCTCGCTCGTTCCCAGAAGCGGCGCTCTGGGCGATGCTCTGTCTCTAGACTGGAAGGACAGATTCATCTATGCCTTTCCCCAATTCCTCTTATCCCACGAGTCTTGCAGAAACTAGCTTCAGAAGGGCGAGAATGATTCTGATCGCTCCTTTCTGGCCCAGGCAAATCTGGTTCTCTCTTCTACAACAATATTCAGAGGATCCTCCTCTTCCTCTTCCTCTATCTCGAGGTTTGTTGACCCAGGATCAGGGGACCCTGGTCCATCCAGGCCTCAAATCCCTTCAACTGCATGCACGGCTCCTGCAGACCTAGCCCAATCCCGTTTTGGAGTGTCTCCCAAAGTGGCGGAGATTTTACTGGAGGCCAGAAAACCCTCCACCAGATCCACTTATGCCATGAAGCAGAAAAGATTCACTATTTGGGCCGCTTCCAAGAACATGGAAACTTTCTCCTGTTCAGCGGGGCTTCTGCTGGAGTATCTACACCAACTGTTCAACCTGGGTCTCAGCCATTCCTGTTTGAAGGTACACATGGCGGCCATTTCGGCCTATCATGTTCTCTTCGCAAACAAGGCTTTTGCTCAACTGGAGGTCTCCAAGACCTTTCTCAGAGGGGTTCTCCATCTGAGGCCCCCATCTGTACTCCTGACCCCCCTTGGGACTTGAATTTTGTTCTCAAGAAACTTACCCTTCCTCCCTTCAAACCTGCAGCTTCTGCAGATTTGAAGTTTCTTTCGTGGAAGACGCTCTTCTTGGTGGTCATTACTTCGTCTCGGAGAATCTCCGAGCTCCAGGCCCTGATGTGTAAAATCCCCTACTTGATTTTTCACAAAGAACGAGTTGCTCTTCGCACGAATCCTAAGTTTCTACCTAAAGTAGTAGCAGAGTCTACCTTAAATCAGTCCATAAAGCTACCTGCCTTTTTTACACAGTACTCTAATCACGGGGAATATTTACTCCATACTATGGATGTTCACCGGATTCTGAGATACTACACCAACAGGACGAAGGATCTCAGAAAGACTGATCAGTTGTTTGTCTCTTTTGCTCACAAAAGGGAAGGCAATGCTGTTTCCAAGCAATGCCTAAGTGGTTGGCTCATTGCATCACTTTCTGTTATGACAAATACCACAAGACCCTCCCAGGTCAAGTCAGAGGCCACTCCACAAGAGGAGTAGCTGCCTCTGTGGCTTGTTTCAAGATTGTGTCTGTGGCAGACATATGCGCTGCCGCCACCTGGACTTCCGTCCATACATTTACGAAACACTACAGTTTGGATATTGCCTCTCGCCGTAGAGCAGGCTTCAGGCTAGCTGTTTTGCAAGGCCTCCTATCTTGAGGCTTGCACGGCTAGAATTACTTCTTGGAGTAGTTTTCCTCCTCCCAGTGCCTTTTCTTTGTTTCAGACTGCTTGGAATTCAGTCCTATATGTAATTACCTACTGCAAGAGCCCTCTCAAAGTAAGATAGTTCAGTTACGTAAGAACTTATCGTAACAGTAGATCTTTGAGAGAGGCTCTTGGAGTAGGTAGTACCTTCCAGCCCTCCATCCCTCTAGGCTTTTTCAGCTTCTTTTCCATTTATGGAAATATCCGCTCCTCTCTCGTCTGGCCTCTTTTGACCTGTGGCAGGAAAGAACTGGAAGGTGGGCATCCGGGACTACCCCTTTATACCGACGTCTCCTGATGCCGGTCACCTGACATGGGGGCGGTCCCTCGCCAGGGACTGCTAGCTAGAAATTTTTCTGTAGGGTCCTGCCGCCTGCTGGCGTCAGTCCTATATGTAATTACCTACTGCAAGAGCCTCTCTTGAAGATCTACTGTTACGGTAAGTTCTTACGTAACTGTACTTTTCTTCAGTTACTAGGCCATTTGGCTGCATCCACAGGCACAGTCCTAGGTGCAAGGTTTCACATGAGGACATTCAGTTCCATCTCAGGTCCCACTGATCTCAAAGGAAAGATTCCTTCTCAAAGCTGATCCCAGTAACAATGTTTCTGCTACAGGCTCTGTTGTGGTGAAAGGAAGAATCCAATTTAAGGCAAGGAGTTCCCTTTCAAAAAGAGAATCCTTCAGTGATCCTCACAACAGATGCATCCCTTTTTGGCTGGGGTGCCCATGTAGTGGATCACACAACTCAGGGCACCTGATCAACCTCAGAGTCCCTTCAGCACATAAATCTTCTAGAACTCAGAGCAGTGCTGTTGGCTTTAAAAACCTTTACTCACGTGGTCAAGGGCAAGGTGGTGTAGGTCAGAACAGACAATACCACCACAATGTATTACATAAACAAGCATGGAGGCACAAGGTCAGGCCATAAGAATTTGGACTCTGGCCTATTCATTAGAGGTGTCTGTGCAAGCAATTTACTTGCCAGGGAAGGACAATACCCTGGCAGATGCCTTGAGTCAAATAAACCAGGCCCATCACGAATGGACCCTAAACAGACAGGTGGTTCAAGTTATCTTCAGAAGGTGGGGTACTCCGGAGGTGGACTTGTTCACATCCCACCAGAACCACCATCTGCCACAGTATTGTTGCAGACCTCCGGATCAGGGAACTTTCCCTCTGGATGCACTCAGTCTGGAATGGTCAGGGAGGTTCCTTTATGCTTTCCCTCCTTTCCCTCTCATTTACAGAGTGCTGGTCAAGCTCAGATCCCATACAGCATCTCTGATCTTAATAGCTCCAGACTGGCCGAGACAGCCATGGTACTCTCTTCTGCTCTCAATGTCTCTTGCAAACCCAATACATCTTCCTCGGAGGCACAACCTATTGACCTCCAATTAGGGAACATTATTATACCCAAACCTCAGGTCTCTCCATCTCAAAGCTTGGCTCTTGAAGAATTAGAATACGCTAATTTAAAACTCTCTGCACCTGTCTTAAGTATTCTAAGTGGTTGCAGAAAACCATCAACTACAAAGAATTACTGTTCCAAATGGAAGATATTTTCTATCTGGTGTTCGGGCAGGACTCTGGTTCCAGTAAAAACTGGCCTATCAGAGGTATTGGAGTATCTCACTCACTTACACTCCCTGGGCCTACAATCTAGTTCTTTAAGGGTTCCCTAGCAGCATTGTCTGCTTACCTCTCTGCTGGAAAAAAGGTGACATTGGCTTCCAACATTATTTTCAAAAGGTTCTTTAAGGGCTTGGATCATCTGCATCCTCCTCCTCCTCACAGGCCACCAGTCCCAGTTTGGGATCTGAATGTGTGTATAGCCAAGCTGATGGCTGCTCCATTCGAGCCCATGGCCACAGCACACCTCAAATATGTCACTTGGAAAACAGTTTTCCTAGTGGCTATGACTTCTGTGAGAAGAATCAGTGAGCTTCAAGCTCTCTGTATAGATCAGGACTATAGCTCCTTTCATAGGGATAAAGTAGTCCTTAGAACAAACAGGAAATTTCTCCCCAAGGTAGTTTCTGACTTTCATTTAAATCAATCTATTACTCTACCTGTCTTTTTCACTGAGCACTCCACTTCTGGTGAAAGGAGACTGCACAGTTTAGAAGTGAAGAGGGCCCTTAGTTATTACAGGACGGCCACTAAAGACCTTAGACAGGATAGAAAGCAATTGTTTCTGACCTATGGGGATGTTAGAAAAGGTAGTCCAGCCTCAAAAGGATCTATTTCTCGTTGGATAGGACACTGTATCCAATTCTGTTATACTAGTGCTGGCAGACAGTCCCCATCAGGATTAAGGGCTCATTCTACAAGAGGGACAGCTGCTACTCTAGCAGCAGCCAAGGATGTCCCATTAGTGGATATATGTAAAGCAGCTACCTGGAAAACAGTGTACACCTTCACAAAGCACTGCAACTTGGATATTTTATCCAGAAGTGAAGCTAAGTGTGGCACAGCAGTCCTGCAAAGTCAGTTTCCAAAATAAAGTTCTGTGCCCACCTCCAGGGATACTGCTTGGTAGTCTGCACAAAGTTAAGAATATACTGAGCATTACTGGGGTTAGAAGAAAAAATTACTTAACATAGTAATTGTGTTTCTTCCGAGTGATGCTCAGATATTTTTAACTTCCCTCCCTGCCTCCCCCTCCAGAACCTCAGCCTCTGCACTCCGCATGCTGGTGCCACTTATCACTTTACATCCTTGGGGGAACATTATCCTCTGCACCTGTACAAGTAGGTGAACAAAGCCCATTGTGTTTATTTTTGGTAATTCTTCTGACATGTTGTTCTACCTTATTTAAACTTTTTTCCTCCAGTTGGAGAATTATTTTAGTAAAATCCAGATTATTTGGTAGCCCCAATTTTAATGATAAGAATTTAGTAGTGTTATTGCATTATCCTGAGCCATCTTTTCAGGCTCCTTTATAAAATCTGAAGAGGTTAGAACACAGGAAGTTAGTGGAGGCAGTGTTTGAAAGATGGTCATGTGCAAAGTGTTCCATCATTTGCATGTGTTCCATCTCTCCGAGTACTCCAACCCTACAGGCTCACTGCACAAAGTTAAGAATATCTGAGCATCACTGGGAAGAAACACAGTTACTATGGTAAGTAATTTTTTCTTCTTCCAAATAGGAGAGATTTTCCATCTGGTGCAAAGGAAGGGATATGGACCACAACCAGTCCAGTTTGCCAGTGGTCTTGGAGTATCTGACTCCTCTCCATTCTACCAGCTTAAGGGCCTCCACCCTGAAAGTGCATCTGGCAGTTGTCTCAGCTTACTTATCTGTGGGTAAAAGGTTTCCCCTGGCCTCAAATCCAGTGTTCAAAAAGTTCATTTGCATCCCCACATAGGGAGCCAACTCCCATGTAGGACCTGAACATTGCATTGCCCAGCTCATGCAGCCCTCTTCAAACCCATGTCTTCAGCAGACCTCAAGTATGTGACTTGGAAAACAGTATTCCTTGTGGCCATGACTTCTGCTAGAATAATTAGCGAGCTTCAGGCCTTGTCTACAGAGCCTGGTTACATTGCTGTCCATAGAGACAAAGTCGTCCTGAGGACCAATAGAAAATTCTTGCCCAAGGTGGTATCCAAGTTCCACCTTAACCAGTCCATTACACTGCCTGTCTCTTTTACTGATCATTCCACCTCAGGTGAACGTAGGCTGCATCGTCTGGTTGTTAAAAGGGCAATCAGCTACTACCTTGACCACACAAAAGGTCATAGGCAGGAACAAACTCAGCTATTCCTCACCTATGGAGAGGCAGGAAAAGGGAAGCCAGCTACTAAAAGATCCATTGCAAGATGGAAAGTGGCTTGCATTCAATTCTGTTACAATAAGGTGGGTAAGCAGTCGCCCACAGGCCTCAGGGCCCATTTGACCAGGGGTACAGCTGTTTCTTTAGCAGCTGCTAGGGATATTCCCTTGGTGGATATCTGCAAGGCAACTACCCGGAAAACAGTCCACACATTCACCAGGCATTATTGCTTGGATGTTCAGGCCCGAGGGGATGCCAGGTTTGGCACAGCAGTCCTGCAGATCCTGTTTCCTAAGTAGGTTCTATAACCGCCTCCAAAGGTACTGCTTGGGTAGTCTGCATAAGTCAGAATATAGTAAGATTTCCTGGGGTTTGAAGAAAAAATGACTTACCATAGTAATCTTGTTTAGGGAATTTTATTGTATTCTGAGCTCCTTCCCTTCCTCCCCTACTAAGAACCTGTAGACCACTGCACTCCAGCTGTGCTAATGATGTTGCAAACTTGTGGGTATGTTTTTTCTCTTGGGCATCTGTGATTTCAGTCTTAGTGGCGCCATTCTGAACTGTTTGGGGGAAATAATAATTGATAACAGGGTGGGACTAGTTGTTAGTAATAGTAGTTACATAGTTCGTTGAGCATGCTTCGTAAGAATCTAATGGTTTAGAACTGTTTACCAGGGACAGTGGTTTGAAAACCGAGCTCGAGTCTAGCATTCCATGATTTGCTTAGGTTCTATTAACCATTTTGGCTCTGGGGCAGTCCTATGGTGAGACCATACTGCATAAGTCAAAATACAGTAAGATTCCCTTGGAAGAAACAAAATTGCTATGGTAAGTAATTTTTTCTTCCTGCCAGGTCCTGGCACCTCCAGCTTAGACCCATAAGTGTGAGTGAATGGTGAAGTTATTCTGGAGGATCAATTATGGTGAGTACTTAATTTTCATTTTTCTAGCTCTTGTGACCACTGTTTCAGAGTAATCCCTCTGGGAAAACCTTTGTTCTAACTCTTCTGCTTGTTTTGCATAATCACTTTTCTTGGCAGCAGTTGTGTTGCACCCAGTAAAACTGGCTGAGGGGTATACTATCAATCATGTGCCTGGAGTTACAACTAGTATTAAATAATAGCAAGTTATGGTTACTATTTTTTTCCAAAACAAGTCGGTGTCAATCTTAGATGCTTGATTTGTGTAGACTATAATGTACAGGAACTCAGTTTTTTCGGTTATGGTACTTAAGTGCAAATCTCAGATTTTTGTTGCTATCTTCGAGGTACTGTTTGAACTCTCACAGTTTGTGAACCATTTCCTTCCACACAGAGAACAAATCATCTATATAGAAATTAGAGGCAAAAAACTCCGTTTAATGCATTAGGGTTGTTCCACAGCGACAAAAGTGAGGAAATTCGCTGTTAGGGTTGAAAACCCTAACTCAGTCCCCAGCACCACACACACACAGACACACACACACACACACACATATGCAAGTATGGGGGAGGACCAAGTCAACACAACCAATGACAGACATCCAGCAGCAGGTGACAGAAATAACCAATTGTCTAAATGTACTACGAGACATCCCCACCATACCTCTCAACCTCTTGCCTCACGAATCAGGGACGAGGCTTAAAAAAATCAGGGACAAAGACCCCAAATCAGGGACATATCTTAAAAACTAGTACTATTCACTCAGAAAGCTAATAGAATAAAGGGATTTGTGTTAAGATGCATTTTCTGAAGAACAACAAGTCTGTAACTTTAATGTTTGACATTATTTTGTGTTGTTAATCCCCACTGTTCTATCACAAAAACACACATTTTGTGTGGGACAGAGGAAAATTTTGAGGCCATATCAGGGACATCCCTGAAAATCAGGGACAGTTGAGAGGTATGATCCCCACCCACCTGACCAGGTACTGCATGCTCAGTGGAGATCAACAGCAAAACTGAGGCCATGTACACCAAACGTACACATCCCTGATTGCAGCTGCACACAACGTACCACACTTAGTAGTTGCATGGCCTTACCTACCGATGCCCCACACCAGACCACACCACATGTGGTGGGCCACCTGAGCAATAGAGTTCAGCAAAACTAAGGAGTTGTACAGGTATAATGTCTCTGATTATAACAAGGGTTTGAGAAATGCAGCTTTCTAATTGACTGTAAACATTGTAACAGCCTTATGTTTAGTTTTTATTAACATACATAGTAGAGCCCTAACCATATGATGAACATGGTTTAATGTTGTTTAAAAAACAGTTTTATTATAATAGCAATAAGCCACTCCCAGGTATTATGTTAATGGTCAGTTTATCACTGTCTAGCGACATGTGGCACTTTCGGCTATGCCTCATTAAACCCTACAGGGTGATTAACAGACCATTTAACATAACTGTTGGTCATGCCTTATTGCTTAATTGTCTTTATGAGTAGATACTCTCCCTCTGCTAGGCACTGCAGCAGCTTTGCAACACAGTGTCCCACCCAGTTACACCATACACTGTCTAATTACTGGAGAATGGCTGTGAATATGAACTCATGAAGATGAACAGTGTAACTTGATCATTACAGTCATCGAAACCTTAGTGTGATTATAACTGACAGAGTCAGTGATAGAGAATAACCCGTGCTGTCCTCGTACACTTACCCCATTGTGAGTTAAATCAATACTAGAAGACATTCTGTTTATATCTACACCTGTACACCATACCTACTTGATTCCTGTTATACCACAATTAACATAGTTATCACTTTGATAGCATCAGTGACAGAAGTGTGGCAACCCCAAACACTAGGCATACAGCCTGAGTATGAAACAACTGTTAAAAAAAATTACACTGTGTCCATAAGTGGCATAGATCACTCATTGCAACAATAGTAAATGTATTACTATTTGAATAAGTTAGTCATCACAGATGCAATGAGATTTTCTTTATCAGGTACAACATACTCAGTAAGTGGCTACAGGAAAATCTATCCTATATACATCTCCGATACAGGTACGTCATTGTTGGCTCAGTAGTGCTATGATATTTAGAAGTTGCTTGGCCTGATCCATGCAATGACACTGTTTCTTACAAAGAATACTTACTGCATCTTTAGTATTGAAACACACTGAAGGTCTATGTATGTACATCAGCAGTACACCTTCATCAGTAAGAATGCATCTGATACTGGCAGTACAAATTTCACAGCGTTGAACAGGCAATGCTTTTCCATGCGTTTACATCAGCCTCTCTATCTTGAGTAAACCGTTGCAGTAAATGTAGTACTATGTAAATCACCTACTAAATGTAACACTACTTTTATCTTGAGCATGCTAGTGTCTTGTAGTTAATTTATGTACTTCTCTTAATTAATGTATACTCACTAGTGTTAAAACCTTTCTACAACTGTCATCATGCACCTTCAGCATTTATATTATTCTTGGCACAGTACCAGTTGTGGTGTGGTGTGGGGCATCGGTAAGTAAGGCCATGCAACTACTAAGTGTGATACGTTGTGTGCAGCTGCAATCAGGGATATGCGTTTGGTGTACATGGCCTCAGTTTTGCTGTTGATCTCCACTGAGCATGCAGTACCTGGTCAGGTGGGTTGGGATGTCTCTAGTACATTTAGACAATTGTTTGTTATTTCTGTCACCTGCTGCTGGATGTCTGTCATTGGTTGTGTTGACTTGGTCCTCCCCCATACTTGCATGTGTGTGTGTGTCTGTGTGTGTGTGTGGTGCTGGGGGGGGGTGAATTCGGAGTTAAGGTTTTCAACCCTAACAGCAAATTTCCTCACTTTTGTCGCTGTGGAACAACCCTAACTAATGCATTAAACGGAGTTTTTTGCCTCTAATTTCCCTTCATTTTGAGAATGATAACGAGAAAAAAGGCCCCCGCGCTCCCGCCACATGATGTCTTGTGGTATAGTAACAGGAAGAGCAACGCAAACAGAAGCACTAACAGTGGCGCACATGGTAACGCAAGCGCAAATGACAACAGAAAGGGCAGTGCACACGGTGGCATAGACGGGAACAGTCTGCCACGTGATGTGTTGTCACATAGTAACATGGTGCCTGCAAACGGAAATGTCAATGGGCATGGTGACGCAAAGAGAAACAGTACTGTAGACACAAATGGCAAAAAATAACAGAAACGCAAGCGCAAATGAAAACGTAAAGGATAACGCACACAGGGCCCCGCACTCCCGGCATATAATGCAGCAGTGGGAGCGCATGGCCCAAAGGGCCCCGCACTCCCACCACATGATGTCTTGTGGCATAGTAACAGGAACTGCAACGCAAACAGAAGCACTAACAGTGGTGCACAAGGTAACGCAAGAGCGAATGAGAACAGAAAGGGTAAATCTAACACGGTGGTGTAGACGGAACGGTAAAGCACGTGATGTCTTGTCACATAGTAACATGGTGCCTGCAAATGGAAATGTCAATGGGCATGGTGACGCAAAGTGAAACAGAAAGAGAAACAGTATGGTAGACACAAATGGCAAAAATAACAGAAACATAGCGCAAATGAAAGCACAAAGGATAGCGCATGTGGTGGCGTAGGACGTCAGCAGTAAGTGAAACGGGCATGGAACATAATGAGGAAAGGGCAATGGTAACAGTAATGTAAGTGCACAGGCTGGTTTTCCCAAAGCTGAATAGAGAAAGACAGTGAGTACAAAGAATGTATGCATAATAATGGGTATCGGAGCAGAAAATGAGGACTTGGAATACTAAATAAGTTATATCTCAGGAACTGTACGACGAGAAAAAAATTTAAATGTCTTATGATTTATGACTGTCCTGGCTAGTTTTGTACTTAGATAGGGGGCTAAGATTTTTTCCAACAAAAAGTCCGTATCTCGCACCGTTTCCGAGATACGGGCCCTGAAAGGCGCGGTGAATGCTGTAATGTTATCCTATGGGAAAAAAAGAGAAGTTCGGAGCACCATAAATTTGCCTCCCTGTAATATTTTTTCACCAAGCCACTGAAAGACACATCTGTGGGCTGTTGGCTGTCTTCCCTCCAAATTTCAGGAAAAAAGACCAAACCGTTATTTTGCAGCAGGGATCCAAAGGATTTCTGTAATGCGTCGGGCGCCGTAATGTTATCCTATGGGAAAAAACGTCAATTTTGGAGTGCAGTAACTTTGCCGCCATGTAATATTTTTTCAATACAACAATGAAAGGCACATCTGTGAGATGTCAGCTCCGTTCCCTCCAAATTTCAGCCCAAAACTCCCAACGGTTCTTTTGCAGCGCAGTGCCAAAGAATCGCTGTCACTTTCCACAGATGGAAAACTACTGTCGCAATTTGCGAAAGCTTTCGACAAAAAGTTCGACACTTTCGTGAGCACGAAAGTAATTTGCGAAAGTGCTTTTTCCAGAAATTTGAAAAACATATTTCTGGGGTGTTTTACCACAAAATAAAGACATGGCAAGCATCCTCAGGGTCCGACTAGGTGAATACAAAAAAATTAGGTTGCTAGAGGGTCCCAAATTTAAATGCCAGCCATTTTTCTGATCACCAACTGAAAACAAAATGGCCGATTTGCGAAAGTAAAAATGCATTTGCGACACTGTCGAACTTTTTGTTAACTTTTCCCATTGACTTATAATGGGAAACTGTTTTTGAATAACTTTGAACCGTTTAATATTTTTTCACGAAATCTTCAAAGGCACATGGGGACCCCCACCACGTTCCTGAAGATTTCGGTTGGTCACAAACCGT
Source organism: Neoceratodus forsteri (assembly GCA_016271365.2). Classification (NCBI taxonomy): domain Eukaryota; kingdom Metazoa; phylum Chordata; order Ceratodontiformes; family Ceratodontidae; genus Neoceratodus; species Neoceratodus forsteri. The sequence goes on along the minus strand of CM028129.1, from coordinate 211,230,640 downwards.
ACGACCTGTAGGCCGAATCATAGAATTAGAAAAAGCGTAAACTGCCGCCGCACAGATCATGCTTAATAACTCCGCAGCCGTATATCCAACCAGTACGAAACTTGGCAGATCCCAAGGCCTATGGTTCTTGATCGTGCATTCCAAATTTCAGCCAAATCCGTGAAACTGTTGCAAAGTTATTAAGGTGCAAAGTTTTGGGGTTTAACATAGAAATGGCTCCTCAACCCTAACTATAATGATAAAGATCCATCTTTGAGTGAAATGGGTTATGCTCAGCTTTCTGGAGGATGTCACGCTCCCAACCACCCATAAAGAGATTAATGTAGTTTGGGGCTAGTGCTGTCCCCATTGCCATACTCATTTCTACAAAAAATGTACACCCTTGTACATGAAGACACTACAAGTTAGTACCAATTCTGTTAATTTTAATGAGAACAGATTAAGCTGTTCTGTATACATTCCTGACTGCCTGAGGTACTGGGATAGGGCATGGAGTCCTTGTTAATGCAGTATGTTAATGTACAGGGACTCTACATCCATAGTGACCAAGAGCTAATCGTGTTTCATCTGGAAATCCCCTAAAATGTTTAGTATGTCCATTGTGTCTTTCAGTATGATGGAAACAGTTGCAAAAAGGGCTTAAAATGGGTGTCATCTAGTGTTGACTATGGTTCTGTTAGACCATACCTCTCAACCTCCTGCCTCATAAATCAGGGACAAGGCTTAAAAAAATCAGGGACAAAGGACCAACATCAGGGACACTTCTTCAGAATTGGAAATATTCACTCGGGAAGCTGGTAGAATAAAGGGCTTAGTGTAAAATGCATTTTCTAAGGAAGAACAAGTTTGTAACTTTAATGTTTGACATTATTTTGTGCTTACAACCCCCACTGTTTGGTCACAGAAACACCATTTTTAGGAGGGACAGAGTAAACTTTTGAGGCAAAATCAGGGACGTCCCTGAAAATCAGGGACAGTTGAGAGGTATGTGTTAGACCTCCAGTTCCCAATACAGTTGGTCACCCAAGGGGAGGGCACAAGTTGTTATGCATCTTAGGTACCAAATGCAACTGTAAAATAGTCAAGTGTCAGTTTAGAAATCACTTTTGAGATAAATGCTTCCTGTAATACTTTGTCCACTCCTTTTTTTAAAGTCTCAGTTGGATTCAAGGACCAGGGCTAATAAAAGCTTTATTTGAGAGCCGTTTGTTTACTTCATTGTCATACATACAGTATCAGTGCCCATCACCACTGCGAACCCGACTGTGTTGATGGATGTGATTATGATATTTTCATTTTTACTCAAAGAGTTCAATGCCTCAAAATCTTCTACAGTTCACATAAGATGGTGTATGTTCTGACTTAAATAAGGCTTCCATCTGCTGCTGGCACATTCTTTCAAATACTTGCATGTTGCATTTACTTGTGGACACATTGAAGATCTTTTTCTTAATCAAAAAATATTCAGTGTGTCCTGTGTTTCCAAATTTGTGCTGTGCAATATTTACCATGTTTAGTAGCAGCAATTCCTCCATATTGCCGCTGCTGGTGTTGAGTTTGTAAGTATTAGCAATGTCTGTATTTTCACCTAGGTCTGCCGTTTTCAGGCAAGGCAATTTATTTGTTAGGCACCCATCCCAAAGGTGCTGGGTTCCGTACAGAGATAAAATGATAAAACGTATAACAAAACATGGAATAAAAAGGCATATAACTAAGCAGAGCAGGTAACAGACAGAATTTTTTTGAAATCATATTAAACTACACAGGAAAAGTTATTAAGCGGTCCCAAATGCTTCATTAAAAAGATAAGTCTTAAATCTCACTTTAAAAGCTTAAACTGAAGGGGCTGCACAGATATCTAGTGGCAATAAGTTCCATAGTACATGTGCAGGCACTTGCCCAGAATCAGGTCCCTTTAAGGGATGTAGGAAACCACCATGTCCCACAATGGCAGCAGGGTAGGCCTCTGATTGGAGGCCCATCTGCCACCCTGCTTGTACTCGCCCCCATCCCCATGGCACTCTTATCCACCTGTGGGGCAGGGCTGAGGACAGACAACTGGCAGTTATGAATAGCAAGCCGTACACGCCTGTCTGGGGGTGCAGGTGGGTGCCAGTTGAGTACATGCCTATCATGCACAACCCACCTGCTACAGTGCATACCCCCATGTTAGGAAAATAGACATTCAGATTATTGCAGAACAGCTTGCTAATTATTAATATACACATATTTTGCAATAACGTGCAGGATACATAGAGAGTGTGAATACACTATTATAATAACCTTACCTTTTTTGCAGATGAGACTTCAGTGATGAAGGATAAGGAGAGAACATCAACATTTGCAAAAGACAAGGTGATACTTTTTTCTGCAACATATAGATCATGATGAAGACAGTCAAGGCAAGAAATTGGGCTACTTGTGTGGCAGGGTTACAGTAATGCTTTACCGTGCAGAAGATTCAAGTTCAGTCTTGATTATAAGCCTTCTGCAGCCATTTGGCCTGGAGCTGGGGGTGGTGTCAAGGGCAGAGCTTTCTAGCTGGGAAGGCTTTCCATCACGGGTGAATTGTCCCCTCATACTGTTGGCACTATGGTCGTGCAGAGTACACATATGAAAGACATGGGTGTGGAGGGATGGAGGAGACATTCATTGAGATGTAGTCCCTCATGACTGTGCCGGCATCCTGCCATGTCAGGATGGATAACATGGGAAAAGCAAAGCCTTCCAGGACCTGGCATTCAGGTGCTCTCTGGTAACCCTCATGGACTCTCCCTTGTTCAACAAAATCTATGTCTTGCTGTCTAGCTCCAAGGCTATGGGTCCTACTGTTGTGGGTGTGGGGGAAGGGGGGAGATAAGTCTTGAGGGGCAAAAGTTGGCAAGAGCATCTCTGGGATTGAAAGGGATGCAGGAGGTAAGTCCCCTGCAGGTAGCAAGAATGTAAAGAGAAAATAAAAGAAGAGAAAAATTAAAGTAACAACCAAAGTTGCTCCTGCATACACAGTGCAGGTTAACACATTGTGAAACATTTATTACAAGGCTGATAAAGCACACTTCTTTTCATGCATACCCTCCACATCCTGTACCAGGAGTCAGGTGATACTGGAAGGACTGCAGAGTGCGTTCCTGACTCGGGATGTCACTGAACCAAAAACAGTTGAGGCAATTCTTGATCTGGTGCTCACAAATGGGGTGCATGTACAGAAAATAATGGTCAGGGAGTCACTGGGTGGAAGTGACCATTGCACAGTATGGTTCCAGTTGGATATGGGCAGGGAAAGCATCCCGACTAAGACCAGAATCTTGGATTTCAGGAGGGCGGACTTCAAGAAAATGGGCAAAGTGCTAAAGAGCCATCTGGCGGGCATCAGAGCAGATATGGGGGTGGACCATAGGTGTTCCATCATTAAGGAAGGAATACTGGTTGCCATGGGTGAGTGTGTTAGGCTCGGGGGAAGAACACAAAGGCCAAAGCATCAAGCTGGTTCAGTTCTGGGGTTGCCCAGGCAGTAAAGGAAAAGAAGTTGTCCTATAGAAAATTCAGGAAGGCCAAGAGAGAGAGAGGTGGATTGGGAAAATTGCCTAAAGTTGGCTAGTGAGGCAAGTAAGGAAGTCCAGCGAACAAAGGCACAGAAGGGGCTGCAGATAGCTGAAGGAATTAAGTTGGGGAGAAGGCTTTCTTTCAAATATATAAGTGAGAAAAGGGACAAGGACGGAATTGTTAGGATTAAGAAAGGGGTGGAGTGGGTGGAGGATAATGGTGGAAAAGCAGAGATACTAAATGAATACTTCTGTTTTGTCTTCACCAGGGAGAAGGACGGACCAGTGCCTTCAGGAAGGAAAAGAGGAGCGGTGGGGAGGGGAACACAGATGTAGTGATAGAGAAGGAAAGAGTGAGGGGAAGGGCTGCTGGCATTGAAGGTGGACAAATCACTAGGCCCGAACAGAGTACATCCAAGGGTGCAAAAGGAACTGGCTGAGGATCTGGCAGGGCCACTGGCAGACCTGTTTAACAGTTCACTAGAGTCAGGCATGATACTGCAGGACTGGAGAGCAGCACATGTAGTGCCCCTCCACAAAAGCAGTCCCAAGGATGACCCAAGGAATTACAGACCAGTCAGTCTGACCTCCATTGTGGCAAGCCCATGGAGACCATACTAAAGAAGAGGTTGGTGGAATATCTAGAGGGAGCATGGTCTCCACAAAGGTTGATCAGGAAGTTGGTGGATCTCAGGGTTGGGAAAAGATGGCCAGATAGATGAAAAACTGGCTGAGTGACAGAACCCAGAGGGTGGTTGTGAGGGGAGAGTTATCAGGCACCGGACAGGTGACCGGTGGGGTCCCACAGGGCTGGGGCCGGTGTTGTTCAGTGTCTTCATCAGTGACATTGGGGATGGCATTAAGGGCAAAATGTGCATATTCACGGATGACGCCAAGCTCTGTGGGAGAGTGGACACAGCTGAAGGGATACAGGACCTACAGGAAGATCTGGAAAAGCTGGGGAGGTCATCCAGGATCTGGCAGCTTGACTTCAATGCCAAGAAATGCAAAGTTACGTATATTGAAGCCAGGAATCCCAGGACAGATTACTACCTGGGTGGAGTCTGAGTATCTGCATCAGAGGAGGAGGAGAAGGACCTGGGAGTGATGATCACTAGTGACCTGAAGCACTCCACGCAGTGCAAGAAAGCAGCAGCAAAGGCAAACAAGATTCTGGGATGCATATCTAGGGGGATCAGTAATAGGAGACAGGAGGTTGTACTGCCATTGTACAGGTCACTACTAAGGCCGCATCTACAGTATGGAGTTCAGTACTGGTGCCCACATCTCAAAAAGGACATTAACCTGTTGGAGAAGGTCCAGAGGAGGGGTACAAAGATGATAGCGGGTCAGCACGGTAAGGCATATGAGGAGAGATTGAGGGCACTGAACATGTACTCCCTGGAAGACAGGAGAGAGAGAGGGGACATGATTGGGACCTTGAAGTACTTGAAAGGGATAAATAAGGTTGATAAGCAGAGTCTCTTTAAGCTGAGTGGCAATCGTAACACGAGGGGGCACAGTCTTAAGCTGGAGGGTGGGAGGTTTAGGAGGGAGGTCAGGAAGCAATTCTTCACAGAGAGGGTGATGGACACTTGGAATGCGCTGCCAGAAGAGGTGATCTCATTGAAGACAGTGTGCAGCTTTAAGAGAGGCTGGGATAGGCTTAGGGTGAAGGTAAGGATCATGGGTAGGGAGGATAGGAGTGGGGAGTGAGGGCAGGGATATTAGCTCAAGCTGTGGACCCTGCAATGTGAGCAGACTTGATAGATCAAATGGCCTTCTTCAGCTGGCTTCTTTGTATGTTCGTATGATGTCAATTTAACTGTTGGATACTCCTGTTTCTAGCCACATATGCATTGCATCACCCAGAACTGTCCAGTTAGACTCAAAGTGCAACTGTGTGCATGGCTCCACATCTTGCTTGTCTCTCTCTCTCCAGTTGTTAGAACTTTTCTTCATGCCAGAGAGATCAGTCACATCTCAGTCCACCTCCATGTTACTTACTTTTTTCTCAATCAGTTTGCTGCTGTGTCTAGGTTCCGGCTCTGTTACAGGTGTGGTTCAGAATCCAGTACCACTTCCACTCTGAACCTTTTCAGTTTTTCTTTAGTTTTGATAGGTTTTCATGGCCGCTCCTCAGACAAACTCTTCAGGTAGGTTAAAAAGTGTACTTAGTGCAGCAAATTCATGCCATCTGTGGATGGCCACACTGAGTGGCTTGTGTGTCTGGGTACAGACCATACCAAGAACTTTCCAGACTGTCCTCCCTGCAAAAAGGAAGCCCAGTGAAAGCTGTGCCAAAAAGTTGGAAGAATCCCCAACAGGTAAGTCCACCCCCATCCGCTCTAGTAAAGAAACTGATAGGGAAGGGATCTGCTTTGGATCAGTTAATTTCTAGATGGTACCAGTCCTCCAAAGTCCATGCCTCCTCAGCTGGATCAGGTGGACAGAATTACAATTCCTGTACTGAGGCACTGAGTCTCCTCCAGTTCCAAAACCACATGGCCCACCATCTACAACTTCTACTGTGTGCTAGAAGTGGATGTTAAACCATTGTCTGACACTGAGTCCAGCTCTGGGTCTCATGCCACTGATCCAGTCTCTAGGTTCTCAGTCCCCTCATATGTGAAAGAGGGAATATAGGCTGTGGAGGTACAGGGATACGGGAAGAAAAGAAAGGGCTGTAGGTGCTGGTTGTCAGCCTGGGGACAGGCTCTGGGCCGCTGTCTGCACCGGGGTAGTATACAGTGCTCCAACACAGGTAGAGGAGTTGGATACGGCATTTGGGGAAGCCATCATCAGAATATCAAATAAAGGGAAGATGCTGCTAATTGGTGACTTCGGTCTGCTGGATGTAGAGTGGAGCCTTCCAGTTGCAGCTTTTGTAGGAGTAGGGCCATCCTTAATTCCCTGCGAAGGGTTTTTCTCCAGCAGCTAGTCAAAGAACCCATTTTGGATGGGGAAGTGCTGGATCTGGTGCTTAAAAACAGGGTCAGCATTGCAGACATCACAGTGGGCAGTCAAATGGGTAAAAGTGATCACTGTACAGTGTATAAGACAGGAACAGAAGCTGATCACATGAGGACAAGGGTCCTGGACTATAAGAGGGTGGATTTTAAAGAAATGGGTGATCAGCTCAGAAACTGCTTCAAAGAAGGGGTTTGCCAGAGAGGGATGGAGGCACTGTGGGCAAAATTAAGGTAGGGGTATAACTAAAGCAGCTAACCTCTGTATGAAGAAAGTAAGCAAAAGCAGAAGAAAAAAGAGACTGTTCTCACCCCAGGAGTCCTTTAGTGTCAGTAACATTAGCAGTAAACTGGCTAGGTTGAGCTGCCTCGGAGGTGGAGGTTATGGTAATGAGTTATAGGAATTAGCAAATCAGAAGCAAGTTAGAGGGTGTGCTACGTGGAGCTTGCCCAGAGGACACCAAAATGTTTTCTCCGCCTGACTGAGCAACACTGCCTCCAAGGTGCTCTCTCTGTCTCTCTCGGTTGAAGCAAATTTCTATTGAAGTTTCTCATGTTTTTTCTTTACTTTTGTGTTGTGTTAGTGAGTATTTTTACATTTTTTAACATTTTCATTAGTTTTTTAGTGGTTACCTTTGGTTCCAGGAACCGCGTTTTTCCCTTATACCACCGTTCCTCCCGCAGTTCCTAGTTGATTTTCTGAGGTGAAATTTTACCGTGTCTAAGTAAAATAAATGATTCTTTATTATACTTTAAAGAGTTAGCAGTTCCCATTTTTAGCGTGAATCGCATTTTTCTTTACGTTTAAACAACTTTTCGCTTCTTTAGTTCACGGTTCTTCACCATGAGGGAACAACTGCATATCTTTATTTTCACTATTTGGGAGCATAATTTTCTTACCCCAGGAGTCCTTTAGCATCAGTAACTAAAGCAGTTAGCTGGCTAGGTGCAACTGCCCTGGAGGTATGTCTTTAAGATAATTAGCATAATGAGCTTGGGCATTAGCCAATCAGAAAAAAGGAGGGGAGTATACTGAGAGGGAGCAGACTGAAGGGCTTCAGAATTTTTCTCCGCTAACTGAGCAACGTTGTCCCAGAGGTCTCTCTCAGCTTTCCTTGTTGATAGCCCTTTTCTGCTTATCTTGGTAAAGTTTTCCTCACAAACTTAATTTTTTAGTGTGCTGAGTGTAATTTTATTGTTTTTTAGCGTTTTTTCTTTCCGCGGTTCTGTGGAGTTTTCTGTGGTTCCCTCTGCTTATTTTATATTTATTTTTACCGCGATTGAATATTTTCAACAGTTTCTTTCGTTATTTTACCTCAGTTCCCCTTTTCTTGAGGGAACCGTCAAATTTTAAGTTTTTTTTTTTTGTATTTTTACCTTAGAAATTGTGGGTCCCTACCGTGAGGTAACAGTTTGGATTTCAAACTTTGACAGTTATTGCTGGGTTCTCTGTGGATTGGCATGTCAGAGAATCCCAGTACTAAAAAGAGATCTGGACCTACAGAATTTTAAAATAATTGTGTCTTCTGTCACAGGATTTTGGCTAACAGATTTTTAACAACCTGTGCCCCAGGTGTTTAGGTCCAGATTTTATTTGATCTTACTTCGAGAGGGTTCCTGCAGTAGGTCATAACTTGTAGGACTGCACCCTCTGGAGTCAGGACCACATGGCAGACTTTTTCTAGCAATGTCTGGCAGGGGACCGCCCACCCGATGTCAAGTGACCGACGTCAGCATGACCTAATATAGTGGGCGGTCCTCGCGTTCGCCTTCCAGTTCTTTCACACTGTCAACCTGCGCAAGAACCTCTCTTTAAACGTTGCTCCAGTCAATCACCATTTTGTTCCAGTCCTTTATTTTCTCGAAATAGTCCATTTTATTAATCTTTTATGTTTTCTCCATCCAGACTGAGAAGAAGTGCGGCACGCAGATTCCGCATAAGGACGGCCACAGACTCTGCCTCCTCAACCTAGGCCTGGGCCACGACATCAAGGCCTGTCCAGACTGCAAGCCCTTCAACCAGGCCACACGCAAATGCAGACAGCAAGTCCTGGAAGCCCGTCTCCTCAAGTCCAGGATGGCCTCCTTAGAGCAGGAGATGCAAAAGTTGAGAGAGTCTGCTTCCTCACTTTCCTTGGAGCAGAAAAAGAAAGATAAAGAGAAGCACCAAGAACGGGAGCATCTAGAAGACCAGGAGTGGGCCTCCTCTAAGGCCGCCGGCCCTAAGACCTCTGTCTGTCTGTCAGACAAGGATGCTCCCCCAACGCCTTCTGTGGTGACTGTCCAAGCTTCTTCAGGTTCTCCAGGTACCTCCTCTACCTTAAAGCCCAATCAAGATGGACTCCAAACCTGGATCATTGACCATTAAGTCACCCGCCGGCTCCTCTGGTGAGCACCCGGTCCTCACTGGTAAGCCGGGCTTCTGTTCTTCTGGCGCCTGCCTGGTCGTCAGTAAGATGGATTCCCATGCTGAGGATAAGCAGTTCAGAGGCTCGCCTTCTGCCTGCATGGCTACTCTTTCCACGATCGTTAAGTCGGCCGCTGGAGACTCTGTCGACTGCCTGGTCAAAGCTCGCCTGTCGGGGGCTGACGCCGGATCGCCCAACTCCCAGCAGAGTTTGCTGACCTCTCATGGTCAGCCCTCCTGCCAGCTTCCCGCTGAGCAGGTATCTTCCCCTCCACCTCCCCAGGTGGAACCTCTATTGCCCAACCTCCATTCCATGACGGAGTGGGAAGAGGGTCCTCTGGAAGTGGTACTTTCCTCTCCCCACTCCAGTTCAGGTTACCCCCGAGACTCCCGCGGATTCCCTCCCCAGGAATCTTCCACCTGAGTTAGCCCCCATGCCAACTCTCAGAGGCTTTAGTTTCCCATTGGACCCTATCATGGCCCCAATGCCAGAGACCCCTCCATTGCACTTCGCGCCTCCAATGCCTGAGGCTCCGTCAGAAGATCCTTGTCCATCAGAGCTGCCATCAGGGCCCATACGTCTGCCCCTGACGCCAGCCAGTCTGACACCAGCACCGATGCCAGGTGATCCAACTCCAACTTACCTGGCGCCAGATTATTTTCCAGGCCACAGGGACCCACCCTGGACCAGCATAATGCCCCCAAGGCCCCTCTTTCGGCTATCAGCACTATCCCAGCTTCCCGATGCTGGCTATCTGCTGTTGGGCCCGACATCGGCGCCTTATGCCCACAGTTATTACCCGGGTTATCAAGCACCAGGCTATGCACCACCCTCTTTTCAGGGGCCAGGGTACTCTCCCCCCTCATTACGCGGTGACAACCCACCCTTACTACCAGCCTCACCCCTCCTCCTCCCCAGCCTCAACCTCCGTAGGACCTCCAAGTCATGTTCCAGTCCTGATGGCAGGAGGCTAGGTCTCAGCTGGTTGCTGACCTAAATAAGAGACTGCCGGCCCCAGTGGTTACCCCAGCTCTGTGACACTGGTGGGCTCTCACCGTTCGGCCACGGTGCACATCTCAGGAGGAGCCAGTCAGGAGGTTACCCTTGCGGGGCCCAGATTCTCTGACGGAGAGAAATCTTCTGATTCTGATGAGGATTCTTCTGCCTCCTCTTTGGGAGAGCTATTTGGAACCACTGGGACTAAGGGCAGTGAGTCGCCCAAGTTGCCTCCAGAAGACCCCTCCTTCACAGAAATCCTTTGTATCCTCCAGCAGGCCAGTGGCTGGAACGCTGAGGGACAAGACCCCGAATGCAGGCATCTTGCGGAGCATCTTGATATGGAAGAGGTGTCACCTGTTCCAGTTCCTCCCTGGACTGGCCCCCACGAGGACCTCTGTTCTACCATTTGGCAGTTACCTCACTCAATTCCGGACATTCCCAAAAAGGTGGACCAAATCTACAACACGCCAGAGGGTGTGTCCCACCTTTGTGCTCAACCCAAGGCTGATTTGATTGTGATAGCCACGGCTCACGATCGTACAGCTAGGCCCGAACATATGAGCACCTCTCTTCCTGAAGAGTTAAGGCAGTTAGACCAGTTTGGGCGCAAGGTTTACACCTCTTCCACATGTACCCTATGTTCTTTGAACTATATAGCATACATGGTGTCTTACCAAAAGGCCACCATGGCCAAATTAGAGGCTAGACTTGAGTCCGTAAGGATTCAGAACTCAAAACTGTGCTCACCAAGGTCCTGCACCTATCCAAGATTTCCTGTAGGCATGTGTCGTCAAGGCACAGGTCAAGAAGCATAGGAAAAACCAGGAGCAGTTGTAAAATTCGCAACAAGAGTATTTATTATTTGTACTAGCAGTTACATAAAAAACAAATATTGTTCAGTATAACTATTTACAAAGGCTAAATAAAATAGAGGAGATCCATCGGAGTTTTCCTTCAGTTTCTGTGTCCACCTAACATACAGTTGCAGCTTAGCTCTCTTACAAGTCCTTCCAACCCCCATTCTTAACAAGCATCCTCTTTCTTCCAAAGTGTTCTTGTATGTTTCAGGCAGGTGCTGGCAGGAACACAGTGTGCCTGAGCTGAGGCCCCTTTTCCACAGCTCTTCTGCAAAAGGCTTAACAATTGCACTCGGGTAACCTCTTGAGTTTCCAATAGCTTTTTGCAGTCATCTCAAACTATAAACCTCATCTGTGTCAATCTTCACAATTCATTACTGTTGGGTAGTGAGCTGGAGGATCAGGACGCCGTGAGAGCTTTCTTTTTTTTTGCAAAGGGAGGAGTCGATGTCGGGACAGCGCCACCCTCGAGACCGACGTATTACATGGCGCTTCCGGGTTGGCCAGTAACCAATGCCGAGCCCTCCTCGGCTCCAGTTCTGCTTCTCCCACCGTTGAGTGAGCACAATCTCACATGTGAGCGCCATTTTGATCTACGGCCTGGTCCGTCGGTTAAGAAAAGTCCTAGTTCTGCTGCTGCGTTCCTCAGAGATCGACTGGTAAGATCTTTCCTTTTATTTTCTCCATTGATGCTGAGTGCTAGTTTTAGTTATTTTTTCTGTCCGGTCATGTCTGGTTTGAGGAACAAAAAGAAATCTTCCAGGGCAGGTCAGCCTCGAATGCGTTGGTGTCCCTGTGGCTGACTGTACTCCGTCACAGATCAGCATGACCATTGTCTTACCTGCGTGGGACCTAATCATGACATAGATAGATGTGACTCCTGTTTCTCCATGGATCGTCATGAGTTGGAGTTGTGCGCATTAAAATCGGACATGCGCCACCAGCTTTCGGGGGACAGGCACATACCTGCATCACCAAAAGCAAGGTGCTTGACCCCTCCTCTGGGTCCCCTCCTGGTCCTATACGGCCTGCAGAGGAGGGAGCTTCCACCTGTTCTAGCCTTGCCTTAGCAGGAATCCCTTCCATGGTGCAGGAGGCCTGGCCTGGCCCCCTTGGGGGTTAGGTGGGAGGCACCGTCCAGGCAGTTGCCTCCTTGGAGGCAAGGGCTCCCACAGCATTGCAGTCTGAGGCCTCCAGGCTCAGGCTGGCACTGTCCTCGGCGCCGCCCACCTGTGCCGCTCCTGATTCCAGCACCACTTGGTGCACCAGGGATCGGGGCAGCAGCACGGGGCCAGTCTCCGGCGCTGTCTCTGACTCCAACGCCATTCGTGGGGCCAGGGATGTGGGTGTCACTGTGGGCAGTGCAGGGCCATTTCATGGTGCTGCTCGTGGTGCCACAGCTGGTAGGGATAGGGGAGTGGTCTGGGTTTGAGCCTTCTCTGGGGAGGACGATGCTGAGGCTGACCCAGACTGGTTCCCGAGTTCTTCGGAATCCACCGATTCTTCCTCCTCCAGCGTGTCGGCTGCAGTTCATCCCCTTCCAAGGAATGGATAACTCTCGCTGATTCCGGGGTTGGTGGCACCGATCAGTCCTTGGGTGCCCCGGGGGCACCACAGGGCAGCCTGGAGTCAGTAATCCATCTGCCACATTGGGAGGTATACCCCCTCCTGTGGTAGTTCTTGCTAGCCTTACTTCTGGGCCAGCTGGAGCACCTCAGATAGGGGAGGCGCTCCACCTCCAGCTGTCTCTCAGGAGTCAGATATGGGGTGTCAGCTGCCTCAGATGATGGTGAGAAAGAGGGCTCTCTCGGAGTCCAAGGGGTTGAAGGGGCTGGATTCGGGGCAGCGCCCTTTCCCGGGAACCTGCAGGGGTTCAGGAAGGGAGTCATGGCGCTGGTCCGAACTTCTCCCTGGTCTTCTTGAGAGGGACTTCATCTATCTAGGTTAGGGGCCGCCCTTCTGGGCTCATGCGGCCCCAGTCGCATCGTGAGGGGAATTCTCTTTTCGGGCTCAGCTCTGGCCATTTCAGCTTGGTTGAGCGGCTTTTGTCTGCCGGATCCACTGGGTCTCCTCCTCCTTTGAGATCTCCCAGCAAGTCCCCTAGCCCGGGCAGAGGCCATGCCCTTCCGCAAAGGTGCCTGGCCCCTTTGCCTCTGCCAGTCCCTCCCTCTCTCCCAGGTCACTCTGGTCCTACAGGACCCCTTACTTGGGAGCAGTTTAGGTCTATGACTGCACTATTCCCTGCTTACTACCAGTCCATGGAGCAGGAGTTGTTCCACCACTCCCCAGTGCAGCCAGAACCTAACTTTCCAGGCTCATCAGGTTCCTCGTCTTCCTGCTCTGAGGGACAGAAGTCCTCTGTCCACCTTTCCCCAGCTGCTGATCTTTCCAGCTATCAGCGTTTCCTGTCAGGGTTGCTCGACGAGCCCCATGTTTCCACCCTAGGCAGTCGCAATCCTGACCGGTCAGTGTGTGCCTTTTTAGGTTAGTTCAGTGCGGCCAACCTGTTGATCCCTGCCTGGCCTAATCCCTTTTGGGAGGCATCATATCGGGCCTGGCGATGTCCCTCAACCCAAGCACCAGCCCCAAGGGGACCTCCACCAGAGGTATTGTGCACCCCTTGGGTCTCCAGGAGCCTTGCTTCACCCCCCCTTCAGGCATGACTCTCCTGGACACACCCTCCGAGCATAGAAGCCCAAGACTTGACTGACCCCCAGAATCTGACTCAGCTGAGTCTGATTTTTGTGGGAGGAGAGCCTTCTCATCGGCACACCTCCTACTGTGTATTTCAGCTCATCAGGCCCACCATGCTGCCTATAGCAGGCACTTGTGAGCTCTGCTAGATCAGGTTCTAGCCTCTTTGCCTGACTCAGAGGCAACCAGACAGGCCATTGCCCTCTCCACATAGGGCCTGGAGCTTGCGAGGCACCAAGCAAAGGCATCTTATGATGCCAACGAGGTGGCTTCCAGGTTGGAGGGGACAGCGATCTGCATCAGGCAGATGGTGTGGCTTAGTCCCTTCTGGGTGTCACCCCCTGGCCCAGCATAGGGTGACTGCCTCCTCCTTCCAGGGAACCCATCTTTTTTCCCGTAGGGTGAGGCGAGAGCTTCAGGGGCATCTTCCCTCTCCTACTAGGAGAACCTCGCCTCTCCCAGACCAGCCTCAGGCATTTCCTGGCCTGCTAGGGTTCCCTCCTTCAGTGTCTCCCCCACTGGAGGCTGAGGGACTTCGTCCCTTAGGGAGGCTTTGGGCCCCCTTTGAGGGGCTCGGTAATCACCCAACAGTGATGAATGGTGAAGATTGACACAGATAAGATATGAAAATTACGTACCTGCCGTAATTCCTGATCTTTCTGTGCATCTTTACCATTCATCACTGAATCCCGCCCACCTTCCCCTCTCAGGCCTCAGTCTCTGGGCGATTCTCTTCCTCCCTGTTTGTCTCTCAGTTTGGACCTTGGTCCATCTCCAGCACCTCCTACCCCCCCTTTGGGGTCGGGGATTTTCCTGTACTGCAGTCTCCACCACTCATTCACACTAATGAGATAGCGATGGAGGTGCTAGGACCAAGCGGGAGCCAGACATTTTCAGAATGGTCGGCGCCAAGACTGGACCATGCATGCGTGGCACTGTGAGAGTAGCTTGCACCTGTGTAGGCTATCTCGGCATCAACCCTCCAGCCGCCTCAGTTCCTTTTCTCCCGCTGTCAAGTACGCTTGGATGTCGATGTCGCTCGTCTGCTGGAGTCAAAGTTTTCATCTATATGACAGCAACTTTAAGCCATTCAGTATTCGTTTAAATTAAGATTTTAGTATTATTTTCTTATTTTAAAAAGAAGTAAAAGAAGATTATGAAGAAGAAGAAGAAATTCTCACCTGCCATCAACGGAATCATCTTTAGATGGTAGCAGTGACAGTAGGAAGACTTTGTTTGAAAGTTGTTATGGCAGAAGGGCTGTGTCCGGTCCGCCGCCCTTTGCAAAGAGGAGGGTCCGACCACAGGCAGTCCTGTGCTCGGGGGGGGGGACAGTCTGCCAAAGCACAAATCCGGCGGTTCCGGGGAACCGGCTCCGCTAGACCTCAAGCTCTTCTTCCTCCTTGGGGGAAGAAGAATCAGTACCACTTGAGGTCGCCCTCTGGTACGTCTGCACAGGGATTGTCGGTGGTGAGGGGCAGTAGGCCTGAACCGACTTTGGTGGGTTTCCTTGGTCCCACCCTTAACAGCCGCATTCTTCGACACCGGATTCCATCTCTGTCCTCTATGCAGTTTTGGTGAGCAGTTTCACCTTTGGGCCACTCCTTTGGAGTAGGGGGTTCGACTTCTGTCCAGTTTTCCAGGCCAGTGTTCCCAGTTCTGGGACCTCCAGCCTCGTAGCCACTGGACCGGGGCCGGGTCGATTGGGTCAGGATTTGCGTGGTGCCATCTCTGGTGCCTTTGCTATCATGCCGACCACTCATGCCTACCACCTCCCCTTTTTCCATGCAGGGGCCAGCACAGGTACCACTTTTCCTTCTCCCCTTTTCCTCAGGATCTTTGGGTGCCATTGGCACCACTGTGCGGTGCTGTGGGTGGTGCCGCTGGGCCGCGTGGTGCCATGGATGGTGCCATTGGTGATGTGCAGTGCTGTGGATGGTGACACTGGTGCTGTGTGGTGCCATGGATGGCGCCGGTGGTGCCGTTGGTGCTGTGGTTGGCATCGCTGGTGTCATGGACGGCGCCATTGGTGCCGTTCATACCGTGCGGCGCCGTTGGTGTTGTGCGGTGCCTTGGATGGTGCCACTGGTGGCATTGGTGACATGCGGCGCCGTTGGTGTCTTTGGTGCTGTGCGGTGCCATTGGTTCCGTTGGTGCTGTGCGGCATCATGGACAGGTCCGTTGGTGCTGCATGGTGCTGGATGGCTCCGCGGGCAGTACCACAGGTGTCCGGTGCCGCAGGTGGTGCCACGGGTGATGCTGGTGCCACGGGAGGTGCTGGTTGGTGCTGTCCGGCAAGTGGCAGAGTTTTCATTCCACGGACCTCTTCTTCTGTGAAAGTTTTTGCAAGGAATGTTCCTCAGAATGAAGTCCTGTTCTGTGGAATATTTCCACAGATCCTAGTGGGTGGAGGTCTGCGTGGGATCCTGTGTCGTTCTGGTGGTTTTTCGTTGGTGGGACTCTTGTTCTGCGCTATTGTGCTGGCGGAATTCTGCATTCCGCTCAGCACTTGGTTGGCTCCTTAAGTGGCATCGAGCTCCTCTACACCTTCCTGGTGGTGGAGTCTCGAGTGATTCTGACCTAGACCTCCTTTTGGAGGTCCTTCTGGGATAGAAGTGCATCTGGATGAGTCTCTCCCTGTCCTACTTGTCGGTGATACTAACATACTAAAATGCCAGCAGAATAGGCCTAACGGTCTTTCGTGTCTGCTCGTTTGGTCAGCCCCCTCCCTGGGTGCTGACCTTGCTGTCCCCCTCGCCTTCTCTGGCTTCTCCCTTCCCAATTCTGGATATTCTTGCTGCATTGGATTTTGCTTCCTGAACCCTTCCCCTGTACCTGTCCCACCCCCTCTTGAACCCCTCCACTGTCTCTGCCTCCATCAGCCCCCTAGGTAGTGCATTCCATGGCTCCACCACCCTCTCAGTGAAGTAGCACCTCCTCCTTTCTCCCTGATCTTCCCCTCCAGCTTCCACCCATGCCCTCTAGTGGCCCCTTCCTCCTTCCTTGAGCACTCTGACTGTTCCTACCCTATTTACCCTCTTCATGTACCTGAAGACCTCTATCATGTCCCCCTGTCCTTCTCTCTTCCAATGTATACATATTTAGCTCACCGAGCCTCTCCTCATAGGTCCCTGCCCCCAAGCCCCCAAATCATTTTGGTTGCCCTCCTCTGGACCCTCTTCAGGAGGTTAATGTCCCTCTTTAAGTGTGGCCTCCAAAACTGCATGCAGTACTCCAGGTGCAGCCTCACCAAGCAGTTATACAGAGGAGTATCACTTCCCTCCTTCTGGAGGTGATCCCCCTAGTGATGCATCCCAGCATCCTGTTGGCTTTGGCTGCTGCCCTCCTACAAGTCTCAGAGTTGTTCATCTTGACATCCACCATCACCCCCAGGTACCTCTCAGCCATTGAGACTTGTAGTATTCCCCCCCCAGGGTGTACACTTGGCCTGGGTTTCTGGCCCCCAGGTGGAGTACCTTGCATTTCCCTGCATTGAATCTCAGCTTCCACTTTCTAGACCATCTTTCCAGAGCCTCCAGGTCCCCCTGCAGGGCCACCCTCCCCTCCTCCCCATCCACCACCACCCCCAGTTTCAGTCATCTGCAGAGACTCATCTCACTCCTGATTCCTGTCCTTATGTCAGATACGTGGGCGTTGAACAGAAGGGGCCCAAGGACTGATCCCTGGGACCCCACTAATGACCCTCCTTGGGATGAGACTATCCACCAACCACGACCCTCTGGGTCCGGTCCTGGAGCCAATTGCCTATCCATCTGATCATCTGGTTTCCCACCCCATTTCTCCTAGCTTATCCAACAGGCCCACGTGAGGAACAGAGTCAAATGCCTTGCTGGAGTCTAGAAAGAGGACATCCACTGGTCTACCCAGGTCCAAGGCACTTGTCACCCAGTCATAGAACTCCACCAGGTTTGTCTGACCACGATTTCCCGGATGAATCCATGCTGTCTATCGTCCAGGCACCTGACTTATCCAGGTCCCCCCTAGCCTCTCCTTGACAATGCCTCCATCACCTTGCCCACCACGATGTCAGGCTGACAGGCCTGTAGTTCCTCCAGCTCCCTTGATCCCCCTTGTGGATAGGCACTACATGCCACCTTCCAGTCTTGTGGCACCCACCCTGTCCTCAGAGAGATGGTGAAAAGCTCTGCCAGGGGTTTCGCCAGGACATCTGCAAGTTCCTTCAGCACTCTAGGATGTAATTTATCCGGCCCGGTGCTTTCTCCGTCTTAAAGGGAGCTGAGGGCTTCCCTCACCTCTCTCTGCTGTGATTTCCACTTCTGGTACCTCTTCTCCTGCTTAGCCCTCCCCACCTGCCAGTGATGCCCCCAGACCTGCCGATCTGTAAGGGTCCCCCTCCTCATTATCTCTGTCTCCTCCCATGTATGATGCAGCATCCCCATTTTCCCTGTGAAAACTGAGGTGAAGTACTCATTTAGTACCTCAGCCTGCTCCCCGGTCTTGTGCCCATCTCTCCCTGATTTAATCCTGCAATCTGCCCCTTCACCTTGTCTTTCCCCAATGTATCTAAAAGAACCCCTTTTTTCCTCTCCTAATTTCCCTGGCCAGGTTCTGCTCCTTCCTTGCCTTAGCCCCCTCACCACTCTAGTGGCCCTTCTAACCATCAGCTCGTACTCCCCTCGATCCCTTTCACTCCCTTGAGCACTTGAATTTCTTATAGAGCTGCTTTCTTTCCCCATCACCTCCTGGACCTCCCTGGTCCACCAACAAGATTTTGGGCCCTACCGCATTTTCATCTTACTCTTGCACAGGTGCTGGT
Source organism: Neoceratodus forsteri (assembly GCA_016271365.2). NCBI lineage: Eukaryota > Metazoa > Chordata > Ceratodontiformes > Ceratodontidae > Neoceratodus > Neoceratodus forsteri. The sequence continues at coordinate 211,212,373 of CM028129.1, read as the reverse complement.
AGCATCCTGCACCCCTCTCCTGATGATTTCCACCTATCAGCGTCCATGTCTGACCCAATCCCATCCAAATGCTCCTTAAGGATCCTTCCCATTTCCTTAAAATCCCCCCCCTGAAGTCGGTTACTTCCGTCTTTGTGCAGTCTTCCCCCTCCTAGGTCCAGGCAGAACCAGACCGTGGCATGGTCACTCCCCGCCAATGGGTCCCTTACCTCCAGGCCCCCAATCTGGTCACTGTCTGCCAGGACCACATCCAGTACTCGTGCCTCCCTGGTCGGTTCCCTCACCTGCTGAGTTAGGGCAAGCGTCTTGAAAGACATCCAACAACCTCTGTTCCTGGTCACAGAGGATGTCATAGTCTCCCAGTCTGTTCCTGGCATGTTTAAGTCCCTAACACCACCACCTTTCCTCTGCCCAGTCTGCAGTGTCTCTAACATCTGCCACCAGACTGTCCTCCAGCTCCTCCGCCAGGGCAGAGGGTCTATACACCACTCCTATTTTTACTCTCTTGCCCCCCCTTGTTATCAAGGTGACCTAGATCGCCTCCACGGTTCCCTCCGCCTCCTCTACTCCCCCTATGCCAATGCAGTTTTTGACTATCATTGCTACCCCTTCTCCCCTTCCCTTCCCCCTGTCCTTCCTGAACATAGTGTAACCCTCCAGGTTCAGGTCCCAGTCATGTCTTGCAGTGGCCCAAGTCTCAGTGACCGCTGCCACATCCACTGCTCCCTCAGTTAACATTGCCTGGAGCTCAGGCATTTTATTGCCCAAGCTCCTGGCATTTAGCAGGACTACCTTCCACCCTTTCCCTATAGTTCCATTTCCCTGCTCGTGTTCCCATGAGGTTCTGTTGTTTTCTCCTGGTCTGCACTTTGCCAGTTGGCCTTTCCTGCAATCCTCCTGGTCTCAGGGGTGGAGACAAGTCCCTCCTTTATTGGCACCCCTTGACAGCCTTTTCTCCTATCCCACCCCCTTCACAAGTTTAAACCCCACTTTTCACCAATGAACTCCTCTATTTTCAACTTAGGATTCCCTCCCTCCAAATTGAGATGTAGTCTATCTCAGCATACAGCTCCTTATCCTCCCAGGTCTCCCAATCCCCATCAACCCAACCCTCTGGCCTCTACCACTCCCTGAGCCACTGGTTTATCTCCCTAATTTTCCTTTTGTGTTCCCCACTAGCCCTTGGCACTGGCAGGATTTCTGAGAAGGAAACTGTGCATCCTATGTCATGACAGACCCTGGCGAGCTCCCTGAATCTTGCCTGTATCTCTAGCTCGCTATTTCCCTCAATGTCATGATACAGTAGATGACTCATTTTAGAAACTGGAGGGTTAGCCTTCTCTATCAGCAGAGTTTGTGATGGAAGTTCTTCTCAGTTCTTCCTCAGGGATATGGGGTCCACCTTAACATCTTGGACTTCTTCTGTGGAACAAACACTTCTGTATCTGGACTCTTTTCAGTTGCCAGTACAATTACACACTGTGGAATACACTAATTCAATGGTCGGGAGCCTTCCAGACTCTTCCACACCTTTGAGAGGGTTTTATAGCCCCCCTGTGATACTGCCTCTTCGGTGGCTTCATCAGCAATGGATGATTTTATTTTTCCCCCTCTTCCCCGTCGGTCTTCCACTCCTTCAGGAGTCTCCAATGGCCTGATTCGTCCCCGCTCCTGCTATCCGGCGACCAGCACAGTCCATCCCCCAGACGCCATGGCTATACCCCCAGGGAGTGCAGGGGTGAGCCCTTTACCTGACACGTGACTTGAATTTCATCGGAGGATGCAGGTGCTGACACCGGTAGGGGCATTGGGGATCGCGGGCCAGAGCTCCGGCCTACTGAAGTCCCACGGGGTTTTTTCCTGGTTTTTCCTGCCCTCAGGACGACTGCATGCTGGGGAAGCCTAGGGGCGGAGCACGTCATGACGTGCCTGACGCTCCGGCTCCCGGCAGACGTCCTCCCTCCCTGCTACGTGCAGTCTCGCTGCACCTCCACCTGTGGTCACCCAGGTGGCGGTGTGGCAGCGGGATTTGCATCCCCACCCACCCCCCTGGAGGAGGAGAGCAGCCGCTGGGCACTCAATCCTCCTCACCCAGCTGGTCCTCCAGCTACCCGAGTCTGTTCCTGAACCAGGGTCGCTGGCGTTGCAAGTGGAAATCCAACCACTGCACCAGCGGGCCGGCCATGGCAATGGATGATTAACATCTCCTCAGCTGTGATTATTGGTCCAGTCCTGGTTTCAAGGCTCCCCGTGCCCCTGAGATGGACAACATCTTTGTCATTCCTTTATTAGGCTGTCCATTCAAGGTAGAAGCCTGAGAGCCTTGTCAGGCTCTAACTAATTGTTAAAGGAAAACTGCACAACATGGAGGTGGCAATTACCAGGGCTGCACAAACGCCCGATTAAAACAACCTGTATAATTTAAAATGACTGCAGCTAACCTTTAATTAGTTATTTCTTGTTGAAATAGTGATCCTGGGTGGCCATGTCCAAAGAGCCACCACACCGGAAAATGGAGTGTGACCCTGGCATGCTGTCCTGTTCCGGAATGCTGGTAAAAATGACGAGCGAGACACATTTAAACCGAATAAAAACAAACAGTGCCCCATGTAGAGGTCTCTTAGCTGTACCTCTAGAAGCAATTCCCAGTGTAAATGGAGCAGTGTAAGGTACTTAAATATGTTAGTAAAGTCGGAGTTCCGAGTTCGGTCATGCACAGTAGCACCTAGCGCTATTGCACATGCCTGAATTCGGAGCACTAGGTGCTACTGCGCATGACCGAACTTGGAGCTCCAACTTTACTAAACATGCAATCTAGACAGCTAGGTAATATTTGCATTACTGGGCTACAGATTTTCAGAGAAAATGGAATTATACTCAACTTCCTCTGGGTCTCCAAGCGCTATGGCCAGTCAGATATCACCGACTTCTTTCCTCTCAGAGAGACAGTAGACCTGACAATTAAGCCTGATATTTATACCCAACCTGTTTTCATTAAAAAGGCATAACTGGAATTTCCCAAAAACTACTTCAGCAGATTTAAACCAGACAACATGTCATCTAACAAGTCATAAGACTCGGGTTCAAACATTCATTGGCCGTAAGATGCCTTGGTCATAAGATACTCTTGACACTTTACCGAGACATGCGGTCATTCTTAAATGGAAAAACAAGTGATCAGGGGATTTTATAATTATCAAAAATACTGGCTTTAGGATACAGAAAACGTGAGGGGATGTGGCTTTTTTTTTTAATAATTGGCTTACAGATAGAAACCAGACAGTGGCCAAATTACGTATCTCATTATTTTTTATATCAATTCCTTGTAACACATATTTTTAAACACTAGTAATCACAAGAGGAAGAACTTCAGTCATCAAGGCCAGCCACGGTTACAAGCAGCTGCATTCTTATCTCGGCCGTAACCTTCAAAAAGACATGTTTTGGTACACAGTGTTTTTCTGCTGAATAGGGTAATTCCAAGTTAGACCTTGGCTTTGTGCTTCTTGAATTATTTTATTTTCTACATTTAAAGAGTTTTAACCATTAACCTTTTAAAGTCTTACACATACATGCATATTAACTGGACAGGGGCCATGCAGTGGATGTCCTGTATCTGGACTTCAGTAAGGCATTCGACTCAGTGCCACATGGAAGGCTGGGAAGGAAGTTAGTAGGCACAGGGGCGGGTGCAAAGCTGGTGAGATGGGTAGGAAACTGGCTGCAGGAAGGCAACAGAGGGTGATGGTGGTGGGGAGCTCACACCCAAGGGCAGTGACAAGCGGTGTTCCACAGGGCTCGGTGTTGGGACCAGTGTTGTTTGGGATATTCATTGCAGACATATCATGGGACATCAAGAGCAAGATCAGTCTGTTTGCTGATGATACCAAGGTAGACGCGGTGGTGGATGACCTAGGGGATGGCAGAGGTTGCAGGATGATCTGGCAAAGCTTGAAACCTGGTCAGAACCTGGCAGCTGGGCTTTAATGCCAAAAGTGCAAGGTACTGCATTTTGGGATGAAGAACCCAAGGAGTTACCAGCTAGGGGAGTGCAGCTAGCCCAGACAGAGGAGGAGAAGGATCTGGGTGTGCTCATTACAGGGACAATGAACAACTCGGCACAATGTAGGAAGGCAGCTGCAAAGGCCAACAAAATGATGGGTTGTATTGCAAGGGGTATATCCTCGAGGAGGAGGAGATAGTTCTGCCACTGTATAGGTCATTAGTTAGACCACACCTGGGTACTGCGTGCAGTACTGGCATCCGTATCTGAAGAGGGACATTAAGTTACTGGAGGGTGCAGCGCAGAAGCGACAAAAAGATGATCAAGGGGCTGGGGACTTACCATGGAGAGAGGTTGAAGGAGTTGAACATGTACTCACTGGAGGAGAGGAGAGACAGGGGTGACATGATTAAAACCTTTAAATACATGAAAGGAATAAACAAGACGGGTACAGAGGGGCTGTTCAAAGTAAGGGAAGGGAGGGCCACCAGGGGCCATGATATGAGACTGGAGCGAGGAAGGTTCAGAAGGGAGATGAGGAGACACTTTTTTACAGAGAGGGTGGTGGCTGGGTGGAATGCGTTACCTGCTGAAGTGGTATGCAGTAGAACAGTGGACTGCTTCAAACGAGGATGGGACAGGACAAGGAGGAGGGTTAATGAAGGGGAAGGGTAGAAGGGAGGGGCAGCTGCAGAATAAGAGGTGCTAGCTGCACATTCGAGCAGACTTGATAGACCTCTAGGCCTTTATCTGCTGGCAAATTTCATATGTTCGTATGTTCGTATTAACTAACATGGTGGTATCATTCATTTATTTAGCCACTTGCAACCTTTGATTAGTTAGTCATATTAACTTATATGTTGGCCTCATTCAGTCATCCATTGGCCATTTGTATTTTCTGCAAGCCTTTTACACCTTGCCATGGCCAACTGCATATATACAGGTAATTATCAGCAATTTTATATAACTAAACTTGTATAGACCTGGGCCCTGGGGCCCCTGAACAATTTGAACAGTCCCCACCTCGAAGGTAAAGAGGCCCCTGAGGGACTCGAACCTTCGCAAAAAATTAACATCAATGTAAAGATTTTTAAAAAGAAAAAAACTAAATAAACATTTTGTTCTTAAACTGTTAGTTTAGGTAAATAGCTCTGTAATAAAATGTGTGTTAAATTAATTTTACTGTAATAATATGGCATATATATATGGTAACAAAGGTGTGAACCTTATTTCTACCAGGTTAATAGACATTATAGTATACTATTAAGTATTAATAGGTTACTTAACTTATAATATTGATCTACTTAAAAAAATTAATCATGCAAAAAATTTTTCAGAGCTTGGACATGTGTGCCATGGGAATAATCTGAGCTATTCTTAAATCACGTAATTACTTATTATGACTTTTAAGGGTACTTCTAAGACAACATGACATAATAATTAGTACCACAATAAGAATTGCCTGTATTACAACAAAAGCCTTAAAAGCTGAACCTAACCTGTCAGTAAGCATTAAACTTAGATCTTCCTGGACATAAGTCTCCACCACTCATTCACACTATTGGGATCTGCGCCGGGGGCACCAGGACCCATCGGGAGCAAACTTTTTGGCTGGAGGGTCGGCGCCGGAGATTAGCGCCGTGAGGCCTGACTTTCCGAGCCTCAGCTCACGCTGTAATGACTATCTTGGCGTCGACCCTCCAACGCCTCAGTTCCTTTTCCCGCGTCGAGTGCGCTTCAGTGACGACGTCGCTCGCCCTCCGGGAGTCAAACTTCAAACTAGCAGCATAGTTTTCAGTTTGTTATTTTGTAGTATTATCATGATACTGTATTGCTTAGTCTTATTTTAAAAATAAAGAAGTCTCAGCCTACTTTGTGGTCGACCATGAGCAGGTCAGGTGACGGTGGGAGACTTCGTGTGAAGCTGTTCAGTCAGTCGGGCTGGGTCCGGTCCGCCACCTTCTCCGGAGGGTCTGACAAGCAGTCAGCCAATGCCCAGGAGATGGGGTCCCAGCGGAGCTTATAAAATAGGCAGTCGCATTCTCGGCACCGTTCGGCCTCGAGCTCTTCTTGACCCACAGGTCTAAAGAGGCGGCATCACTTGAAGTCGCCCTCTGAGTATGTCTCAGCGTGAGCGTTCGGTTATAGGGGCTGTTGCGGTTTCCTCCTTCGGGGTCGCCAACCTCTACTTCTGGTAGCCAGCGGCTTCGACGTCGAAGTCCTACCCCCCCGCAGGTAGGTCTTCAGATGAGCAGTTTCATCAGTGGGCCACTCTTATGGAGCAATGGGCTTGGAGGTTAGTTCAGCTACCTGGCTCGGTCACTCGTGGGCTTTCGGGCTCATTGAGAGACCAGGTAGGGCAGTTGGACTTTCCTGGTTGCACGGCACCTTCTTCGGTGCCATCGACTCTCGCTGGTGTTCCCCCCTCACATGGCCGCGGCGCAGGGGGCCACACCGATGCCTTTATCTCCTGCTCTTCTTCCTTCAAAACCTGTTTTTCAGAGTCTGGGGGTGTTTTCGGTGTCCTCGGCACTGTGCGGAGCCTCGGCGCCATCCTCGGCGCCGTGCGGCTTGTCGGCGACGTGCAGATTCTCGGCGCCGTCCTCAGTGCCATGCAGCTTCTTGGTGCGCGTGATCCCTCGGCGTCGTTTTCGGTGCCGCGTGGTCCCTCGGCGTCGCTCTCGGTGCCGTGCGCCTCCTCGGCGCCGGGGACTCTCGGGGCTCCCTCTGCCTTTCAGGACTCCTCTTTCCATTCGTTTCCTTCTTCCCTCTCTTCTGATTTTCATTCCTTTCCTGTCCATACAGTCCCTCCCGGACTGTCAGGAGATGACATTGAGCCTGACCCAGACCTTCGGTTGGGTGATGAAGTGGACGAAGCAGGATCTATCTCTGCTGCAGAGCCTGTGGTCGAGGACCTGTCATTTAAGTCTCTGCTGAAAAATCTGAGTTCCACTCTTTCTCTCCAGACTACAGACATCGATCCTGGGAAATTGTTAAGACTCCAATACCTTCATGTTCTGGAGATCCCTACGGATTTGACTCCTCCGGTTCAGCCTTCCTTCGAGACGCTGTCTCAAATGGTATGGAATAATCCTGCTCTTACCCCTTCGGTGGCTAAATCCATAGATAGGAAATATTCAGCCCCCAAGGATCGTCCCATTTTGGCATCTCAAGCCTTTGCGGATCCTATTGTAGTCCTGGCAGAGAATGATAAGGTCGTTCTTCCTCAAGCTACTACAGCTCGACCTATTAACAAGGAATCTTGTAAGATAGACACCTTAGGTAAGAGAGTCTTTGCTGCTTCTACCCTGAGTATGCATATTGCCAGTTACCAGGGCTATTTCTCACAGTATGAGTATATCCTGTGGCACTCTATCAAACAGATGGTTGAAGCTCTTCCGGAGTCCGATGTAAAGCCAGAGCTTCTTCAAACCATTACCAGAGGTATTGAATCTAAAAACCAGCAGGTTAAAGCAGCCATGGATGCTTTCGACACTGCTTCCCGTTCAGCGGTTGCTGGTATTTGCACCCGACGTCATTCCTGGCTGCACACTGCGGGTTTCACGAATGACGTGCAGCAGCAGGTAATGGCGTTGCCCTTTGATAGTGCGTATCTTTTTGGTCCTCAGGTAGAGCAAGCTCTAGAAGCTACTCAAAAGACTAGGTCTTCCATTAAGTTGGCTCGACCCCCTCCTGCCCCCTCTCGAGGGCATGTCAATAAACGTCAGTTTCATAATCGTTAGTCCTTTTGAGGCAGAGGCAGAGGGGGTTTCCATAAAAACCAACCTGCCCAACCTCAAAAGAAGATGCAACAGAAGGCGCAATGGCCCAAAGCGCCCAGCGCTACCTTATGAATCGCTGGCCCAAGTCCCATCTCAGCTGCCCGAGGTGGACTTTTCCTCTCCGGTTGGAGGCCATCTGATGCACTTCTACAACCAGTGGAAGTCCATAACCTCAGACAAATGGGTCCTTTGGATAATTCGCAAGGGGTATTCACTCAATCTTCTGGAGACCCCTCCGGATCGCCCTCCCAAACGGCAGCCCAGGCTGTCAACTCTTCAGTCAGACCTTCTCGCCACCGAGATTCAGGGCCTTCTGAACAACAGGGCAGTAGAAGTGGTGCCGCTGCATCAGCGGAACACAGGTTTCTACTCCCATTACTTTCTGGTTCCAAAGAAGTCCGGGGGTATGCGTCCCATTCTGGATCTCAGAAAGCTAAACAAATTTCTCCCCAAGGAGAAATTCAAAATGATTTCTCTGGGAACCCTGTTACCTTTGCTTCATCAACATGACTGGCTAGCCTCCCTAGACATGCAGGATGCTTACCAGCACATTCCTATTCACCCGAGGCATCATAAATTCCTGAGGTTTGTGGCTCTGGGACAGCATTATCAATTCAGAGTCCTGCCCTTTGGGCTATCCTCGGCGCTACGGGTTTTTGCAAAGTGTTGTGCAGTTCTCGCGGTGCACCTCAGAAAGGTCAGGATACAGGTGTTCCCTTATCTGGACGATTGGCTTCTAGCAAGCCCTTCCAGGCAAGGGACCCTGGACGCCATAGAGACGGCTTCTCGCCTCCTTACATCCATGGGAGTTCTGCTGAACCTCAAGAAATCGCAACTGCAGCCCTCCCAGAGGCTTCTCTTTATAGGGACTCTTCTGGACACCTTCTGTGCAAAAGCTTTTCTTCCAGAAGACAGAAGGAATGACATCCTTCAAATGGCCCGTCACATCGTGGAGAACACCTCAGTTACTGCTCTCTCGATGCAATGGATGCTAGGCCTCATGGCTTCCTCAGTGTTCACTGTACCCCTAGCATGTCTGCACATGAGAACCACTCAGTGGATGCTCAGTACTCAGTGGTCCCCAACCACTCACCCGCAGTCCTATCTCGTCTAGGTGACAGAACCTTTAAAGAGGTCACTCACCTGGTGGTCTCAAGAGAGCAATCTCCTGGAGGATATCCCTTTGCTCCTCTGGACCATCAGATCTCCATTACCAGACGCATCCCTAATGGGGTGGGAGCTCATTGTCAGGCTCTCCACACTCAAGGTCGTGGACTCAAGCGCAGTCTCAGCTCCACATAAGCGTCCTAGAAATGAGAGCCGTCCTTTATGCGGTCCGAGCATTGAAGGACGTTCTGTGTCACAAGAACATTCTCCTTCAAACGGACAACAAAGCAGTGATGTATTACATCAACAAGCAGGGCGGTGCTCATTCTTACCTCTTATGCAGAGAAGCAATGAGGGTATGGGAATGGTGCTTGGAGCACAATGCTCTAATTCAAGCAGTCTGCCTGCCAGTTATTCAGAACGAACTGGCAGACCGTCTCAGCAGAACAGAGACAGACCCTCACGAGTGGTCTCTCGACTCAACCATAGTTCAGTCACTATTTGAAGAGTGGGGAACTCCAGACCTGGACCTTTTTGCATCCCCACTCAACGCAAAACTGCTTCTCTTCTGCTCCAGAAATCCAGGGCCTGGCATTTTCTGTCAGGATGTGTTCAGGCTGTGGTGGAAAAAGCGCTTTCTTCACGCCTTTCCACCTCTTCCTCTAATTCAGAGGGTACTCCTCAAGTTCGAATCCCAAGGGGACAAAATGATCCTCATTGCTCCCTTCTGGCCTCGACAGCTGTGGTTTCCACTACTCAACAATATGTTGGCAGTTCCTCCGAGACTACTTCCCCTACAGATGAACCTTTTGACTCAGGGGCCTGTGGTCCACCCCAACCTGAGATCGCTTCACCTTCACGCTTGGCTCCTGAAGAGGTAGAAGTAAATCAGTTCAACGTGTCTCAAAGAGTTTCAGATATTCTTCTGGCTGCACGGAAACCAGCCACTAGGAAAACTTACACAGCCAAATGGAAGCGTTTCTCGCTCTGGTGTGCAAAGTCCTCTTTGAATCCTTTTTCCTGCCCACCAGATAAAGTTCTGGAGTACCTCTTAGACCTCTCAAATTCAGGCCTACAGTACTCTACAGTCAAAGTTCGCCTTAGTGCCATTTCAGCATATCATGAGCCGGTTTTTTCCTTATCTCTGGCTCAGTTACCTGTAGTTAAGAGGTTTCTTAAAGGAATTCTGCATACCAGACCTCCTACAAGACGTCCAGTTGCAGCATGGGACATCAATCTTGTGCTAGATATGCTCACTCGGAAACCTTTTCAACCTCTGGCTACCTGTGAGCTAAAATTTCTCACCTGGAAGACTGCCTTCCTAGTGGCCATTACCTCATAGGGTTGCCACCTTTTAAGAAGCCCAAAGTGGGACTTTTCTTACTGAAACAGGATTTTTCGCAGGACAATATGTCATTCTGACCAATGCAACAGACATGTTTTCTCTAAATAATCAGAATTAAGACCAAGTGTTGTAGTTTTTTAGTTGTTTCTTGTGTTTTTTTTTTATTATTTTAAGGTATTTTAATTAAGGTATTATAGATTTTTGCAACATTTAGAGGAAAATCAGAAAATATCTTTTCTAATATAATGTCAGGACATTTAGTATTTTTCATGTTTTTCTGCAGGACACAGCTGCCCAAATCAGGACTGTCCTGCGAAACTAGGGACAGGTGGTAACCCTATTACCTCAGCCCGCAGGGTCTCTGAGATATATGCCCTGGTCACAGACCCTCCATATACTGTGTTCCATAGGGACAAAGTAGTTCTTCGTACTCATCCTAAATTTCTTCCTAAGGTTGTGTCAGAATTTCATCTAAGCCAACCTTTGGTCCTTCCCTCTTACTTTGCGAACTTCTAAAATGAAGGAGAGTGTTCATTCTTTGGACGTTAAGAGAGCCTTGCGTTTCTATCTGGATAGAACCAAGGACTTTTGCAAAGACCAACAACTGTTCTTTTCCTTCAGCGAGACCCAGCTGGGTCAACCTGTCGCTATCAGATGCATCTCAGCATGGCTAGTGGCATGCCTTCACCACTGCTATTCCATGGCACAGGTTAAGTTGGAGGGTAGGGTTTACGCTCACTCTACTAGAGCGGTCGCGGCATCCCTAGCGGAAATTCGCAACGTGCCCTTTGCAGATATTTGCAACGCGGCCACCTGGAGCTCAGTGCATACTTTTGTTAAACATTATGCACTAGATGTCCATGCCAGATGACATTCTTCCTTTGGCAGAGCCATCCTTAATGGACTTCTGTCCTAGAAACGTGAGCTCTTGGTCTCTCCTGCCACCCTCTCAGGGGATTATTAGCTCTGTACTCTCCCAATAGTGTGAATGAGTGGTGGAGACTTATGTCCAGGAAGATATGAAAATTACATACCTACCATAATTCTTGATCTTCTTGGACGAGTCTCCACCACTCATTCCTACCTCCATCCCCGAGCTCACCTCTGTTGTTGGTCTTCACTCCTCAAATCTTTAGGCTGTGAAGACTTCTTTGATGACCCTTCTTATACGGGTCGGCGGACTATCTTATGTCCGGTTTTAGGTTAGAGCTACCCTTCTAGGTTAGTTACGCTGCACCTTCTTGGTAAAAAGGTATTGGGGCGGTTGGAGGGTCGGCATGAGATTGTCATTACAGCGAGCTGATGCTCATGGTACCGTACTCTGCGGCGCCATCTCCAGTGCTGACCCTCCAGCAAAAAAGTTTGCTCCCGATGGGTCCTGGTGCCTCCGGCGCAGATCCCAATAGTGTGAATGAGTGGTGGAGACTCGTCCAAGAAGATCAAGAATTACGGTAGGTACGTAATTTTCATATCTCCCTGGTGAATCATATCTTTCATAACTTGCTCTGTATTATACATCTGATTTCCAACCTCAACCAAGTGGGCATCTTTTCTGGTCAGCAAGGCCTTAAGGTTTAGGGTGAGGGTTTCAATAGGCACATTAAAGTAGGAAAAATATTCCGCTGTTTTCTGATGATCAGGGTCACTTAGGATGGTTTCTTCCTTAAAAACAGGGATTGGTTTTAAAATGGTTTGACTAATGACAGAATGCTGGGTGGGGGTAAAGCAAAAATTTGATGTATTAATCGGACATGACAGGGGCCCATATGAGAAGGTTTTTTGATTAGTAACTACACAGTATTGCCCATGTCCATTATATGTTGCCTTAGCCATGGGTCTACGCCATTTCGTTAATTTAACTGGGCAGGTGACAGTTGCATTTGGATTATAGTAAGCATCTGGTTGTTTACTTTCTTATCCACATACAGGGGTGGTGACATCAAATACATCACACCTGCGTAGGTATCTATATCCCTTAATAGCACAGCATGATAAATGGGGCGCAACCCAAGTTTGCAAGTTAGGGAGATATACTAGCAGGGAGGGGGAATCCAATCGTTCTTTATACACATCTCCTTCTAAATAACCTACTGAGTGGACAGCTGCTATTTTATTAAATACTGCAGTCTGTGGGTCAAACAAGGGAAGGGACACTGTAAAAGAAACATACATTTATTTATTTTATTTATTTATCTTTTGTTGACCGGGTAAGTGCACTAGACAAATCCTGCCTATTTTCAGGCATGACCCGGGGGAGGGGGATACAGATGAATGCCAACTGACCTTGAACCAGATTAAGCTGTTGGTGATATTTTTAGTGAATGAGGGAAATTTGCCCAGGACACCGGGGAAATTCCCCTACTCTTTTCGATAAGTGCCATGGGATCTTTAACATCCACCTGAACTACCACCAATCCAGGCAGATGGGACCTCGATTTAACGTCTCATCCGAAAGACGGCACCTCAGAAATGCAGCACCCCTCTCATGCTGCATTACAGTGTCAGTACTGGGATATTAACCCAAGTGCCAGATGTGGGAACTGAACCCACAGCCCTCTGATCTCCCTGCCTCAGAGGCGAGTGTGCTACCTGCTGAGCCACTGACACTTACTAAGTGTCTGGTTGTTTACATAACATCTCTCACAGTGCAGAAGCCTTGTGCATAACACTGTCCTGAATTGGGGTCTGGGGTCGCATAGCCCAAATTACGAATGGTGCCAGGGGAGAGAGAACTACACCCTTGCACACATTGCCAATTTTACCTTCCCTGCTTTGGACACACACTGGGGACAATACCATTGGGCCAGACGCCTATCTTTAATGGGATCTGGGAGGCATCCACTCTCCAGGTCCTCTAGCAGTTTGGTTATGGTGGTAAGTACATACCCACCATATGCAGTGCAAATGATTACTCTTCCTATTCTCTTTTCCTGTCCATCCTTGTTATTAACCTCAACTAGCTCATTTACCTTTTTTCTTGGTTGTCTCGAATAATCTCGCTATGTCATGCATATTAAAGACAGTAAGTTGCTGTTCTTGCACCAATCCTTCAATTCCATGCAGCTCAGCTTTATCTGTGACTTGGGCCTGGTTAGTTTCAAAATATCTCGTATGATTTTTAATTCTGTCTACATCTACCGTATTCCAGATGGACACACCTGACCCAAACAGGCCGGTTGCTGTTCCCACCATTCCTCCTATTGCTCCTAAACCTAACCACTAAGCTGTCTGGACTTTAATGTTCCTAGAGTTTCCTGTCCTGCTATTCTATCTTGGGCCCTTTGATGGTGGGCCGCTATTACATCTATTACCAGGGTGGCATAGAATAAGGACACATTAGTTTGAGTGCAGTGTCCAAATTCGGCCTTATTCCAATGCAAAATAATTTAAAACTACAGGTATATGCATAAATTGTACATTATTTATAAGGGTTCCAGGTATTGAGGTAGCAGTTAATCCACTAGGGGGCTCTGGTGTTAACTGGGGACACTCTGGGGACGTATCATTAGAGGAGTGCTCAGCTATGGTTGGAAATATGTCTTCAGTGGGGAGGGGGTGGAGGTAACCTGTGTTTTATTGTTTACTTCAACCCAGGGTTTAGGAGGTTGTGCAGGGATTCCCAAAGGGTCTTTGGGCATTATTTCCACCTGCACTACATACTCATCTCTTCCTTGCCATCCAGGTAGTGACACTTGGTATTTGCACCACCATGAACCATAGTCATCTTTTTGTACATCTTTTACTTTTACAAACCATAGGTATGCTTGCAATTTGTGCTCGACTGACACTCTCTTTTGATAATATGGCCCCACAGCCTCATAACTACATCCTCCTGTGGTTTTCCACGCAGAATTAACAGCTCTACCATGATAAGCACACTTTGGTGGACAACAATATAGAGTACATGCTGCTATGTTGCCTCTAGTGTCTTTGATTGGTATAACGAATTGTCCTCCGATTGGAATAGGTCCATATCGCTCTGGCTTGAACCACACCTTATATATGTAGTCATCATATCGGTTACTTCCAACTTTTTGTATTCTTTCAATCTTGTTTGCATTTTCCACCCCTACTTCATGGCCCTAGAGCCGAACTGTTTATTGTCCATAGACTAGAATCAAACACTGACACGGTATAAGTATCTGGATGGTGGCAGTGATGGGGGAGGACAGGTAATCTTTAACTGCCCTCATTGTATCTGGATCGCAGAATGTTGTTTTAATCTGTTTTACAAGAAAAGATCAGGGTTAGTACCTGCTCTTATTTGCTGTGCATTTTTCAGCTGATTGATACGATACCAATTTAACACAGACTGCTTTTTTTTGCCTGCCAGCTGAATTAGATATACGGCAGGGCTGGCCTTGTCTACCACAGAAAAAGGCCCCTTCCATGTAGGTATAAAGCAGGGTTCCTTTTTAGCATAGTCTTTAACCATAACAACATCCCCAATTTGGTATTCAAATGGATGTGCCTTTTTATCAAAATACTTTTTCATTTGCTTTTTTGTTTTGCCAATATTAACAGCAACAAATTTGTTTACCTCAACAATATACTCTTGCATTTGTTTGACCCAATTTTCAGTCACAGCTCCCTATAGGAGGGGGGTTGCCATTGGTAGCAGCAGGTGTCCAGGGGTTTTCATTAACCTTCCAGTCATAGTCTGATATGGGCTAACACCAGTAGCCCTATTAGGCGTAGATCGGATTGCCATAAAACATAAGGGTAACATTTTAGTCCACTGAGTGGGCTTGTCAGCACAAAATTTAGTTAGCATTATTTTTAAAGTTCTATTTCCTCTTTCTACCACTCCTGAAGACTGTGGGTGAAATGCCACATGCAATTCCTGCTTAATGTCCAACATTGTTTGCAGCTGTTTAAACATTTTTCCTGTAAACTCAGGTCCTCTGTCTGAGGAAATTACCCGTGGCAGTCCCCACCTGGAAAATAGCTCGTACAGCAATACTCGAGCTGCTGTGTAAGCTTCTTTATTCTTGGTAGGAAATGCTTATACCCATTTTGAGAAGACATCAATAACAACTAAACAGTGTAGTTACCTGGTGTTCTAGGCAATCCGGTGATAAAATCAACTTGTATGTGGTCCCAAGGACCATCCGGTGCTTTTGTTGACTGCAGTAGTGCTCTGTTGGAGGTGTGGGGAGGGTTGGTTTGTAAACAAGGGAGGCAGCGGTGCCATTTATCTTTAAGATCTTGTTGCAGGGTGGGCCGCCACATAACTGCCTTAACCTTTTCTAAAGTAGTGTCTAGTGAGTAATTTATTTTTTTATTTATTTTTATTTATTTAGTTTTTGTTGACTGGGTAAGTGCACTAGACAAATCCTGCCTATTTTCAGGCACAACCCGGGGGAAGGGGATACAGATGAATGCCAACTGATCTTGAACCAGATTAAGCTGTTGGTGGTATTTTTAGGGGTGGGGTGGGCATGGTAGAGGTGAAATACCTCATCTGCTAGGTCGGGGAACACAAGCAACAGGGTAAGACTGTTCATTTTCTTGGTAAATTAAGACTGAATTAGGGGGTCAGCCCCACCTAATAAGGTTTTGCTTGCCCAAGAAGTAGGGGCAAGCAAGGGGCATTTCTGCAGATGCCAGCTAACCACTATCTGGTAAGGATCATGGGTAAAATATAAGGATTTAAGATCTGAGGGGGTTGCAGGATTTAATGCCATAATTGGTGCAGGTACAAATGAAGAGGGAGGGCACCATGGAGCACCTTTTTGTGCTGCAGCCTGGGCTGCATTGCGGGCAGCTTGATTTCCTTCTGCTTGTGGGGTACCAGTGGAATGTTCTTTAACCTTAAGGATAGCCACTGACTAGGGCAAAGTTTTGAGCAGATGCACTATATACTGTAACAAAAACAGATAAGACAAAGACTTTCCATTTGAAGCTAAAAACGTGTTTGCAATATGTAATGGAAGCATGGCAACAGTATTTACTACATAGGCAGTCTGTATATACATTAACTGGGCAATCCTTTGCATTTTCTAAAGCACAAGCAACAGCTGCTAGCTCAGTGTACTGAGAAGAGTGTGGACTACAAGTGTGAGAATGAGTTTGCTGTGGTCACTGCAAACCCAGTAGTTGGCTTACCATTTACATGATATGATGATCCATCGGTATACCAGTTTTCAGCAAGGGGTATTGGGGCGGTGCATGCAAGGGGGGAAGGGAGGCTGAAAGTCAGTGGGCATTCATGGGACTTTCCAGTTTAGAGAAGACTGGCAGGTAACAAAGTTGTTTTCTTAGGCGTAACGTCCAAGTCTCTTTGCAACAACATTAAAGTCCATTGTGACAGTCTCTGTGAGGAAACAGCAGTTTCTCCTGGTTTTAACAAGTAATTAGGCGGACTGTGCGGAGTGTGAATAATAGTCTTTTGCAGTCCAGTAATGTAAGTAAAAAGTATTTTTGCTCAAAATTTTGCTAGTAGAAGCTTTTCACAAGCTGAAAACTTTTTTTCGACTTCAGTCAACACTCTTGAAGCATAGGCACGTGGTCTGAGTTTGTTCTGTTGTTCTTGACACAAAACAGCAGCGATGGCAGTGGGCAATGCAGACACTTCTAAATGAAAGGGCAATCATATGCTGGATTAGGCTGTACAAGGAGGGTGGAGGTGGCCACTGCTTCCTTGAGTTGTCTAACAGCAGCTGTATGTTCATCTTCCAGTGTGGTCTGATGTCATCATCCATGGAGGCTTTGAGCAGACTGTAGAGCGGTCTCGCTAGTTCAGCATAAAAAGGAATAAAGTCTCTGTGGTAGCTGGTTAAACTAAGAAGGGACCGCAATGCTGTTTTTGTAACAGGCAGATCAAGTCTCTGAATTGTCTTTACCTTCTTGGCACCTGGCTGCTTACCACTGGGAATGATGGTGATGCCTAGGAAAGTTACCTCTTCCTTTACTAGCTGACACTTCTTCGGACTGACTTTGAGCCCTGCTCTCTGCAGCAGCTGTAGCAATTCATCCAGTAACTTGAAATGTTCCTCTTCTGTTTCGGTAGCCAGCAACAAATCATCAGTGTATTGTGACACAGCTTTGGGCTTGGAAAAATGGGTCAAGATAGTAGCCATTCTTTTGTAGAACACAGTGGGGCTATTACAGAAGCTCTGGAGCAAGCGGGTCCAGGTCAATTGTCTATTGCCCCAAGTGAAGGCAAACTTGTACTGAGAACAACCATTTGCAGTGTCCAGTGTGCTGAAAACCTTGGCTGAGGGAGGGATGTGGGACAGCAGTGATGGAGTCTCTTGTACTATAGGGGCACAGGCTGGGGTAATAGCATTCAGCCTGCAGTAATCAATAGTAAGATGATAGGCACCACCTGGTTTAAGTACGGGCCAAACAGGGGAATTTGTAGTGGACTCACACTCTCTCAGAAGCCCTTACTGCAGTAATGATTGTATTATTAGGTCTACATCTGCTTTACACTCATCAGGAATCTTATACTGCTTTTGTGCCACATGAGCCCTTCCAGTTACAACTTCTTCTTGTTCTAACAAACCACAATCATGTTTATTTTTAAGCAAAAACCTCTGCATGCTGTTTAATTATCTGGTTTACAAGAGAGGACTCATGCTGGGGGAGGGACAAAACCTCTGGATTTTTAAGAGCAGAAATAGCATGCATATCTGAGACAGCAACAACCTCATTATCTGACTTGCTACCTGCGTGCAACCAAAGGCGATTGTTTGTATAATCAATAACAGCTGCTGTGGATCTTAAAAAGTTTGATCCTAAAATGCCATTTTGATCAGGCAAATTCATTAAATGTGCATCTAAATCAAAGGTACATCCATTTATAGTTATGTTAGCTGGCTTAGCCTTAATTGCTGTAGCATCAGATCCTTGAAAAGCAGATAGCGCAATAGTTTCATTTGTTGAAAGCGGGTGTGTTTCAGGTTGTGAGGCATGTATGATGGACATGGAAGCTCCTGTATCAATAAGCATGGTCTGCTGCAGGCCTCCTGTTACAGCAGCTTGAATGATAGGTCTGTTCCAGTCATCTTGCCGAAACCTCACTATCGGCTTAAGGGAGGCCAGACATCCCTATGGGGAGTTAGTAATCTCACTTACAGCTTGCACAGCAGAGAACTTTTGCATCATCTGGGTCATTTCATTCAATTTCTTAAGAACTTCAGCATTAGTGGGTGTGATTCCCCACAATGACTGAGGCTCAAACTGGGATGGCTGAGCAAAAGCTGGTGCAACTGCGCCTGGAGGGGCATGGTACATTTGGGGAGGGTATTGTGGCAGGGGTTGTTGGGATGGAGGTTGCAGATAGGGGCATCTAGGTTTTATGTGCCCAGGCTGTCTGCAATTATAGCAGACTATTGTCTGCTGTGGGTTAGGGTTGGTCCGAGGGGGTCCTTCCACGGCTGCTACTGGACCCTTTGTGGTGGGGGAATTGGCTTTAAGCATTGTTTCTGCTTGTTTGATCATGGTTACAAGTCTAGGGTAGGTAGTTGTTTCATCTGCTGTTGCCCCTAGGAGGGATCGTAATTCTGGAAGCATCCCACTTAGGAATCACTTTTTGAACATAACATTCTCATATTGGGGTTTAAATTCCCCACCTGGATCTCCTGCCCTATGGGCTGGGAAAGCTAACCCATACCCACAAAATAATCTCTCTCCCCAAGCAGCACCTGGCTCCCCCTTTTTCTGAGCAGCCAGGGCGAATGCCTGATGGAAATCTATAGTTCCTCCTGTTACCTAAGAAATTAGCTCATGCAATAAATGTGCAAACTGCCAATCATTTCCTCCTATTGCCGTATCTGGCAGTGCCTGTCTAAGAGAAGGATGCAAACAATATACTATTACATCTCTTGTATCTGTTGGTCTTAGTTCCTCATGGGTCCTGAGAAAAGTTTTAATTTTTACGTTTAACTTTGACAGATCACCTCCTGCATTTGTCCCAACTCTTTGCCTAAAGCTGCTACATCCTTGGGGCTTAGCCTCCGCTCTTCTGTGACAGTGGTAACCACTGGTGGTGGTCTAGGAGGATCGGGGTCCCCCAAGGCTGCATCTGCTGGCTGAGGTGGAGTGGGGTCTTGATGGGACTGCACCGTAGTGGTCACTGGTGCCATAGGTGGCAGCTTCCTAGGTGGTGGCACAGGCACCATTGGAGCTGAGGGGGGTTGGGGTGTATATTCAGATGGGGGTGGCAAGTACTTTGGGTCAAGCTTTGGGTTTGCCTAGAATTTACACAGTCATCAGTATTTTGACAATGCTCTTCCCAATCTGCATTGTCTATTTCCCCAATTTACATTACCACCATCATCATTTTCATTCTTTAGGGACACCACTATAAGCAGCCACCACTGCTAGTGTCTTTCTTTAGACTGGGCTACTACTTAATGCGCCGTTGGCATTCTCGGTGATCTACACTGGACTTAGAGGAGGTTTTGGTTTGTGAGAGGCATCTTATAGCCCCCTGTGCCTCTTCCAAACATTTTGTTAATCGTTTCCTCTCCTCCTCTAAGAATTGATTGTCTAATAGTGCTTGAGCTTCCGTTGCCTCTTTAGCCGAGGCAGATTGAGCAGTATAAGAGAGCAACTGGTTTTCAACAGTTGATTTTCTAATCTGCTCCGATAAGTTTTCCTTTGCAGCTGTAAGAGCCTGTACTTCCTCTTTCCTTGTAACATATATTTTTAATCACTAGTAATTACAAGAGGAGGAACTTCAATCTTCAAGGCCAGCCGCGGTTACCACCAGCTGCGTTCTTATCTCGGCCGTAACCTTCAAAAAGACATGTTTTGGTACACAGTGTTTTTCTGCTGTATAGCGTAATTCCTAGTTAGACCTTGGCTTTGTGTTTCTTGAATTATTTTATTTTCTTCATTTACAGAGTTTTAACCATTAACCTTTTAAAGTCTTACACATACATGCATATTAACTGACATGGTGGTATCATTCATTTACTTAGCCACTTGCAACCTTTGACTAGCTAGTCATATTAACTTATATGTTGGCCTCATTCAGTCATCCATTGGCCATTTGTATTTTCTGCAAGCCTTTTACACCTTGCCCTGGTCAACTGTATACATGCAAGTGGTTATCAGCAATTTTATATAACTAAACTTATATAGACCTGGGCCCTGGGGCCCCTGGACAATTTCAACACACTGCTCCTTGCTTCTAGAGTTACAGCTAAGAGACCTCTACATGGGGCACTGTTCGATTTTATTCAGTTTAAATGTGCCTCACGCGTCATTTTTACCAGCATTCTGGAACAGGACAGCATGCCAGGGTCATACTCCGTCTTCCAGTGCGGTGGATCTTTGGATATGGCCACCCAGAATCAATATTGCAACAAGAAATAACTAATTAAAGGATAGCTGCACTCATTTTAAATTATACAGGTTGTTTTAATCGGGCGTTTCTGCAGCTCTGGTAATTGCCACCTCCATTTTGTGCAGTTTTCCTTTAAAAAAATATATATATGGGATATACAATGGTGAGCTGTCAGATAAATTATTTATCTACACAAGTGCTGTTTGACCTCGGGTAACTTCACGAGTGGCGTAAGCCACGAGTGAGGTGTCCGAGGTCAAACAGTACAAGTGTAGATAAATCATTTATCTGACAGCTCACCACTGTATATTTCATTTATGCAATAGGGATGCTTTTTATCAGTCCGGGAACATTTGGTTTTGACTGTTTATCTTCTTTTTTTTAAATGATAATTTCTGGGACTTTCGGTTAACTTTCCTGGTGTATGTCCACCTAGCAGGGTGGTTGCTATTAAATGAAACACCACTCATTTTGTAGAGAACTTCTTGCTGAACAAGTGTCATGGTGACAGTATCATGCTACCTTTTTTGCTTTAAAGTTATTCGCATTTGTTTGACGAAAAAGTGAAACAAAAATTTAATTTTATGCTGTTTTTTGCTAATTATAAAAAAAACTAAAATGTATTTATTAATGAAATGCCACTCATTTTGTAGATATTTTCATGCTGAACATTTTTTGTGCTCATAGTACCATGCTATCATTTTTAGTTTTAAAGTGATTCACATTTGTTTGTCAAAAAAGTGAAAAGAAAATTGAATTTTATGCTGTTTTTTGCTAATTATGAAAAACTAAAAGGTATCTATGAATGAAACACCACTCATTTTGTAGATATTTTTGTGCTGAACATTCTTCATGCTCACAGTACCATGTTATCATTTTTCATTTTAAAGTTATTTATATTTGTTTGTCTGAAAAGTGAAAAGAAAATAGGATTTTTTGCTGTTTTTTGCTAATTATAAAAAAAACTAAACGGTATCTATAAATGAAACACCACTCATTTTGTAGATATTTTTGTCCTGAACATTTTTCGTGCTCACAGTACTATGCTATCATTTTTCGTTTTAAAGTTATTCATATTTGTTTGTCAAAAAAGTGAACAAAAAAGCTTTGATTGACAGTTTGAATTTATCCCACATATGTGGGATAAATCTAGGGTGGTTAGATTTATCCCACATATGTGGAAATAAATGGATTTATTCAATGGCTTTTGGTCTCACACCTGTTGCATAAATATATTTATACCATGGGGGTGAGAGCTTTCTCAATAGGCTATCCGGTGTTATTTCCACTGCAGTGAGAATAAATCCTTAAGATGACACTTATCTGTACTCTGCTGATGTCACCAGAGTGAGGATAGCTGCACTGCAGCTTGCACTCTAAAGGAAACAGTTTATCTTTTACCAGGAGAGAGACACACTAAGCTGAAAGCTTGTTTACAGGTGCAACCTGGGAGCACAAGAAACTGAAGCGGCTTGCTCGGAATCACACAGTATGCAAGTCGGGGCTGTGGGATTCAAACACAGGTTTGCAGCTCAGAACCTTAACAGCTCATAGACTTAACCCACTGCACTATACTGCCTCCTTAATTTTTCTCTTATCTTTTTCCCACTGAAGCTGCAACTTACTCAGTTAGCTTTGCAAATGACTCACCTGTGCCCCATTGTGTTTCTGACTTTCCTAGCCCATTACTGTGCTGATCTCAGCTTCAAAATAACCTGAATTCTAAATGAAACTCTTTTACAAAGCAGTTTCTGTTTCTCAGTGCTACCTGCAGCAATTTGTCTTTCTCAGTGAGCCTCTGACTCACTCAATTAGCTTTGCAAAACACTGTCAGCTGTGTTTCTCACTCCCAGTCAATTCAGAACACACACACACACACACACACACACACACACACACAGAATCAGAAAAAATTTTCCTAAAGCCCTCACCCCTGTGGTATAAATCACACACATGATGGGCAGATCATGAGATATGGAAAATATTCTCACTCCTGCCTCGTAAGCTGTGTATTTTCATTCGTGCCTTCTGCACTCGTGAGAATACACAGCTCACTCTGCAGGAGTGAGAATATTTTCCATATCCCACTCCTACCCATCATGTATCCCTATAGATAGATAGATATATACACTGTATATATATATATATATATATATATATATATACATATATATAGGATATACAGGGGTGCCTGTGGGATAACAAAGTTATTTGTACAGTTGCCTGTGACCTCGAGTAACCTCACGAGTGGCGAAGTCAGGAGTGAGGGTTACGAGTGGTCACTGGCAACTCTAGAAATAACTTTGTTATCTCACAGGCACACCATATCTGATTTATGCAACAGGATTTTTTTGATTCAGTTTTGTTATATTTTATTTTTTTCTTATGTTTCTTTCCATCTTTTTTCTCTCTGCCTGGTTGGTTTGTTTGGTTTGCAGGGTTGCTGTGCTGAGAAAGATGAAAAATTGCTTTTTTTTCTTAAGAGTGTTTTCATTTAAAATGTGGTTTAATTTTTTGAGGGGGGGGTTTGGTTAGGGTGTGCATTTTGTGAGTCTTTGGTGCTGTGATAGCTTGGTTGTAAACAGCACTGTGAGAAGGTGAAAGTGAAACTGGGAGGCAGTACTGCTGAGCAGGCAGCACAGGTGGTGGTGGTTAGTGATGTAGGCACTGTGTGGATAAATGGGTGATGATGTAATCACTGTGGATAACTCGAAGTTATTTACATAGTGATTACATCAACACCCATTTATCCACACAGTGACTCAGATAACAGAAGTTATGTGTCAGTTTTTATCCTGACACCTGTTGCATAAATATATATATATATATATATATATATATATATATATATATACACATACATACACACACACACATATACTCACAGCAGAGGGCCTTGTCTGAAACTATCCAATACCATCCTTTTGGATCCAGCCCAGGTTCTGCCTCAGCTGCCTGAGGCGGTCATCTCTGGACTACAAGGGAGAGCACCTGACTTCTTCTTCTTCTTCTTCTTCTCAGAGAAGTCTAGTCCAGCGGAGATATGGGTCATCGCTTTTCTCCAAGGGAGATTTGCTCTTAATTTAGAGACGTTCCCTAGACCTAGGTGGCAGCCCAATCTGTTGGTTTTGTTTCTTCAAACCCTCTTCTCTTGATCAGAGCCTCAGAGCAACAGAAATGACTCCACGGCAAGTCGGAACACAGGTTCCTACTTCCTTGCTTGCTCCAATTTAACAGATGGCATGCTCCCTTCTCGACCGTAAGGTCAAGTAGGTCCTTATCCAAGAGATGGGTTCTCCGTATTCGTACCTTCGCTTCCTACACATTGATTCCTTGCCAGTCACTCCAGACTAGACTCTTCGGAAACAATTGCTCAGCTCTCCTCTCCCTTTCCCAGGAAGAGTTTTTCCATTTAGAGGAAAGTGTTAGTTTCACCTTCCCAGCAGCTCCTTCTCTTAGGAGCTCCCCTAGTTACCTCCAGGACAAAGGAGACCTTCTGACACGAAGTTTCCCACTTTGAGCAGGTGATGAAACTGTTGTTCATTTTTTTCATCAGCAAGCAATTTAGAGCTTTTTCCCTACTCCCTTTCAGGAAGGCTGGAGCGAGTGGTGCCTCACCACGTTGAGTCACTTCAGTCATTAGGCAGTCACTTTCAACAAATGGGTCAGCCCGAACTTGGTCCTTTCTGTGTCCCCTCTTGACGCAGATTTGCCCCTATCTTGCCTCAGAAATCCAGACGCTGGTTTTTCCTGTCGGAATGCTTCTCCACAGTGGACACATTCTCCTGTACACTCTCCCTCTCTTCCCTTAGTTCAGAGACTGCTACTAGAGTTGTAGGCAAACAAGGGCAGAATGATTCCTCTTGGAATAAGAGGTGGGTAGGCTCTGGTTCTCCCAGACCACCACAAGAGGCTTCTGAGTCATGCTTTGGCCTTCCAACAGGGAGGCTTAAGTGACTAAGTGGAAACTTTTCTCCATCGATGGGCTAACCCCACCTGGACCTCCGATTACTCACCAAGTAAGGGGTTCAAGTGCCTCTTGGACCTGTTGTTCACAGGCCAGCCATACTTGGTAGTGGGAGTATCTATCTGCGCTTTCTTGGTCTACCTTGAACCAGTAGACTTTACCTCCATCTCTTTCAGTTAGTAAAACTTTTTGCCTTACCTCCAGAAGGAAGGGAGTGCTCCCTTCACTCTTTGATTGTTTCAACAGTTCTATGACTTTCTTCACCGAACAAAGGGCTACACTCCATCATTTTTTGTGTAGCTTCAGCTTGCCTCAGGTGGATCACCTTCTTGCCCTGAGATGTTTTAGGCTAGTTTAGTAGCATGTCTTCGACACTATTAATTTTTGGTTTAGACCAAATTGAGAGGCCGGTTTCTCACCGCTCTTCTAGAGTGGTTGTGGCCTCCCGGTGGAGTTTCATTTTGTGTCCATTGCAATCTTCTGCAAAGTGGTGAGTTGGAGCTCAAGTGCATACCTTTGTAAGCACTGTGTCCTGGATCTTCTTTCCAGACAGCTCTTTTCTCAGTAGGACAGGCCTGGGACATTCTTTCTGAGTGAGTCCTGTCTGCTACCACCCTACTCTGAGTGGGTTGGTTTTAGCTTGGTACTCTCCCATTAGTGTGAATGAGTGGTGGAGGCTACAGTCCAGGAAGATATGGAAATTATGTACTTACTGTAATTCTTGATCTTCTTGGACTCAGTCTTCACCATTCGTTCACACGCCCTCCCACCATCCCCTGGGCTCACTCATTCAAACAAAATGAAGTCTTGCTATATTATGACAATTGCAGTGAGTCCCCATCTTCAAACTGCTCCGGAGGTGAAATAGTTAACTTTCCATGCAGGCATGGAACTTAGAGCACGAGCTCAGTTGAAAACTCTGTCTGTTGTTCTTCAAACGCAAACTGTCAGATTCTTTACTCCACCTCACTGAACAGTCGCTCCGGAGATTTCTCCTTCTGCTCGGTTCATTTTGTTGGTTTTAAAGTATTATTTTGTCGGTTTTTCAACCGAAATTAAACCGCAACCGGTCGGTTCAAGCTCTGTCTGTGGTAATGTAAGTAATAGATAGATTTTACATTTAGTTTTTCTGTGTGGAACTTGTAATTCATTATCGGTTCAGTTTGAACCGATCGGGTTGTATTTAAATCTACTAGTCCTTTTTTAGAGTGCAGTTCCGGTTCTTATCGGTTCTAAAAAATGGATTTCATTCGTTTTTGCCAGACCTGTGACACGGTTGGGAACCGATAAGGGTGTCTTGCTTGGTGGATTGCCATAACGGGCAAGTTGGTTAGGCTGGCATTATGTCTGAGAAACCCAAAAGAAAAACTGGACCCAATGGGTTTCAACATTGTAGTGTTTGTGGGGAAGCTTTTGCTAAGGCTGACCCACACACCACATGTGTCTATTGTCTGGGGTTTGACCACCTCAATTCAGACTGCCAGATTTGTCAGAATTTCCCTGCTGCCACCATAGATAAGAGAGTTGGTAGGCTCAGTGAAAGGGAGGCCAAAAAGTCCGCTGATCCGGATGGCCAGCCCGGTTCGGTACCAACCGAACCGGAGGGAGTGCCCTCTGACCAGGGCGATACTTCCTTGGGCAAACGAAGAGCCGGTTCTGAGGAGCCGGTTCCAGCAAAAAGGACTGGAAAGTCAGCTAGCGTAGAGCCAAAAGTTCTCTCCCCAACTGCTGAAGAAATAGCTAAAGCAATTCAAATTGTCCAGTCTCTCTCCCCGGTTCCGACTGAACCGACACCATCAGGGAGGCGTTCGGTTCGGCTGGTTCCACCGGTTCAAGATTATGATTTTGAGGATTTTTGTGAACCGGAGGAGGGGGAAGAGGAATATGAGGAGAGTGAATATGGTTTTGAAGATCTGGATGTTCCCATTGAACCGGACATCTCTCCAGATAGACCCTTAGGGGTTTCTCCTCCAAGGCTTTCTGAGTCCCCTTCTCATTCCATGTTTTATAAAAAAGTTGGTGAAACTCTCCAGCTCCCTGTTGAGGAAGCTGTTGATGACCCAGAGGAGCCTGACTATGTAGAAATGATGGATATTCCAGAGTCTAGTAGACTGTCTATTCCTTTGCATAAATCTTTTTGGAAACAGACAGTAAAAGTTTTAAAAACTCCTCACACTATACCTCCAGTGGATAAAAGGATGGACAAGAGGTATACCTTATCAGGCCCCGACACTGATTTCCTCACTCAACAATGCAGCCATGTGGGGGTAGTGCAGGCTGCAGCCTGTGACAAGGCTAATATTCCCCTAGCTTCACACCCCCCCCCGAGAAGGACTCCAGGAAGATTGATGCTATGGCAAAGAAACAGTACATGGCAGCATCTTTGGGACTCAGATAGGCAAATTATATGGCTTATGCTGCTAGGTACCAGAAATCCAGATGGGATACTGTGCTGGCCCTAGCAAAACAAGTCCCTGACCAGCTTGCCAGGAGCTGGAACAGGTGGCTATGGATGGTATGAGGCATCCAAGGTGCAATTTCATGCTGCAGTGGACTCTAATGATGTTTCATCAAGAGTCATGGCTACATCTGTGGCACTTAGCAGGATGGCTTGGCTCAGATGTACTACCCTGTCTCAGGATACCCAGTCTAAGGCCATGGATTTTCCTGTTGTGGGCAATTCTCTGTTTGGGAGCAAACAGAGAATTACATGAAGAAAATGGATGAATATAGGACCACCTATAGGAGTGCACAGGCCAAGGCAGGCCACTCCTCAAAAGCAGCTTCCTAGAGGCAGGGGCAGGCCTTTTCATAGGCCTTTTTACAACCCAAGCTTCCTCCTCTGCCTATGCTCAGAGGGGGTTCTTTAGAGGCAGAGGCAGACAGGGTACAAGCAGGCCTGCTTCCACCCCTCAGCCCAAAGCCCCTGCCAAGCAGGCACCCTGATGGGATTGCCAGGGCCGATTCTTCTCTATCTGTAGGGGGCAGGCTGGCTTACTTTGTCCAGGACTGGAAGTCTTTAACATCAGACAAGTGGGTCCTGGAAGTAGTAAGCCAGGGACTGGTTCTCAGCTTCAAAAAATTTCCAAAGCTGAGAACCAGATCTTTTTCACCTGCAACTCCATCAGAGGCACTCGCCCTAGAGGCAGAGGTCCCTACCCTCCTGGCTCTCAGAGCCGTGGAAAGGGTTCCTCCCCTACACCAGGGCAAAGGTTTGTACTCCAGGTACTTCCTTACCCCAAAAAAGACAGGAGAATGGTGGACCATCCTGGATCTCAGATACTTAAACAAGCACCTTTTAAAGCCAAAGTTCAAAATGGTGACTCTGGGAATTATCCTACCCTCTCTAAGGCCAGGGGACTGGCTAGCTTCCCTGGACCTCAAGGATGCCTACTTCCATATTCCCATCAGAAGCTCCCATCAAAAGTACCTCAGGTTCGAGCTGCCCTCAGGCCACTACCAGTTCAGAGCAATGCCCTTGGCCTCACTTCTGCTCAAGGGTATTCACCAAATGCCTGGCAGTAGCAGTTGCCTACCTAAGAAGGCAAAAGATTGCCATATTCCTTACCTGGACGATTGGCTCATAGTAGGCCAGTCCCCAGACCAGGTCAATTTACATCTTCAGATAACGCAGCAACTGCTTACCTCTCTAGGTTTCCTTCTGAATCTCTCAAAGTCAATTCTAGAGCCTGTTCAGCTTCTTACCTTCATAGGCGCAGAACTGAACACACAGGAAGCCAGGGCCTTCCTTCCCCTGGACAGGGCAAAGACCCTAGTCTCCCTGGCCTCCTCATTCACCCTGCAGGTCTCCTGGCCAGCAAGGCATTTTCTGCAGCTCCTAGGACACATGGCTGCTTCCACAGCAGTTGTGCAGGGAGCAAGATTTCAGATGAGGGACATCCAGTTCCATTTGAGAGCTTTTTGGTCTCAAAGAAAGGATCCTCTTACCAAGTTGATCCCAGTAACTCGAACCCTTATCCAAGCCCTACAGTGGTGGCAGGATCAGAGCAACCTGAGACCAGGGGTTCCTTTTGTCACTCAGTCTCACTCTCTAATCCTTACTACAGATGCATCCCTCTTGGGCTGGGGAGCTCACGTGGGCGACCTCACCACCCAGGATCTGTGGTCTCACCAGGAATCTCTGCTCCACATCAACCTGTTGGAGCTCAGAGCAGTTTTTCTAGCACTTCAAGCTTTTTCCAAATCTGTTCAGAACAAGATTATACAGGTCAGAACAGACAACACCACTACTGTGGTACATTAACAAGCAAGAGACACTGTGCGCCCGAGCGATGAGGTTGTGGTCTCTGGCTTACTCCCTGAACACCTCCCTTACGGCAGTCCACCTCCCAGGCAAGGACAATGTCCTGGCAGATGCTCTCAGCAGGATTTCCAGGGCCATCACGAATGGTCACTGGATCCCCTGGTCTTGGGAGTAGTATTTGCCAGATGGGGCACCCCGCAGATAGATCTTTTTGCAGCCCCAGACAATCACCAACTTCCTCTTTTTTGCTGCAGGCCCCCAGTGTTGGGCTCACTCCCCCTGGATTCCTTAGCCCTCAGTTGGGAAGGGAAGTTCCTCTATGCCTTCCCTTCCTTTCCTCTCCTATTCAAAGTGCTAGTCAAAATCAGATCCCAATCCTGCAAAGTCATTCTGATAGCTCCAGATTGGGCCAGACAACCCTGGTATCCACTCCTACTGTCCTTGGCAGTCCATCCTCCCCTGTGCCTTCCCAGGAATCACAATCTGTTAACCTGTGCCCAGGGACGGGTTTGGTATCTGAATCTCAAATCTCTCAATCCCAAGGCTTGGTTCTTGAAGAGTTAGAGTTTGCTGATTTACACCTTTCCCAAGGTGTAATGGATATATTGAAGGCCTCAAGGAAGCCTTCCACCAGGGCTACTTATAATTCCAAATGGAAAAGGTTTTCCATATGGTGCTCGAAAAAGCTTATTTCCCCAGACTCTGCTGATCTACTCACAGTCCTGGATTATATGGTCCATCTGAATTCTTTGGGGCTGAGACCAGCTACCCTGAAGGTGCATTTGGCAGCTGTGTCTGCTTTTATTTCAGCAGGCAAATCCTCTTCTCTTTCAGCTCATCCTGTATTTTCTAAGTTTTTTAAGGGATTGCTTCACACCAACCTCCATTCAGGATCCTGCCCTGTCTGGGATCTTAATGTTTGCATTGCTCAGCATGCAACCCCTTCGAGCCCTTGTCTTCAGCTGAGCTCAAATACTTGACTTGGAAAACTGTGTTTCTGGTAGCCATCACCTCTGCCAGACGCATAAGTGAATTACAAGCGTTGTCAGTGGAGCAGGAGTTTATCTCCTTTCACAGAGATAAGGTGGTCCTCCGGACTAACAGAAAGTTCCTACCTAAGGTGGTTTCAGATTTCCACCTTAATCAATCTATTTCTCTTCCAGTGTACTTCACTGACCACTCCTCCTCTGGTGAGAGGAGGCTGCACAGCCTAGATGTGAAGAGAGCCCTTAGTTACTACATAGAGCGTACCAAGGGTCATAGGTTTGACTCCCTTCAACTGTTCCTCACTTATGGCGAAGTTGGTAAAGGGAGGCCAGCCACTAAAAGATCCATTGCCAGGTGGATTGTTTCTTGTATCCAATTCTGCTATGAGAAGTTGGGTAAAGTTCCCCCCTCTGGCCTGAGGGCTCACTCTACCAGAGGTACAGCTGCTTCTCTGGCTGCTGCCAGAGGCATTCCTATTCTATAAATATGTCAAGCAGCTACCTGGAAAACAGTTCACTCTTTTACCAAGCATTACTCCCTGGACATCCAGGCTAGGAGTGATGCTCGGTTTGGCACAGCCGTGCTTCAGAGCCTATTCCCTAAGTAGGTTCTGTCCCTCCTCCATGGAGGTACTGCTGTAGTCTGCATATGTCATAATATAGCAAGACTTCATGTTGTTTGAAAAAAAATTACTCACCTTAGTAATGTTGTTTCTTCTAATGGAGTCTTGCTATATTGGTCACCTCCCTCCTCGCCTCTCAGAACCTCTGTTTTGGGATGTGGGTGGGCAGTACAGTGCTGGCACTTTTTGATGCCCACCTTGTTGTTTTTCACCTCCTTTTGGGTGAATTGGTGTTGTGTTTTGCATTTTGGGTCTCCTGACTTGAGTCTTTGTTTGAGGCCAAAAATGAGTGTTTATGTTAGTAGCCAGTTGGCTAGTGTAGGTTTACAGCTTCCACACAGAGCCTTAGTGAGTTTTAGCTCGTAAAGATCTGACAGTTTGCGTTTGAAGAACAACAGACAGAGTTTTCAACCGAGCTCGCGCTCTAAGTTCCATGCCTGCATGGAAAGTTAACTATTTCACCTCCGGAGCAGTTCAAAGATAGGGACTCACTGCAATTGTCATAATATAGCAAGACTCCATTAGAAGAAACAACATTACTAAGGTGAGTAATTTTTTCTTTTGTTTCTTTGATCTTCACAGTTTTGTGGTTCCACTGTGAAGACATTGCTCAATTGACCCTTCTTGCAAGGATCATCTGGACCTTTCAGGCCCAGAAGGTTAGGATAAGTTATTTTTACTAGTTACGCTGCACCTCCTCGGTCGAAAAGGTACTGAGGCGGTTGGAGGGTTGATGCCAAGATAGCCTACACAGGTGTGAGCTAGTCTTGTGGTGCCGCGCATGCGTGGTCCTGTCTCAGTGCCGACCCTTCTGAAAATTTTTGGCTCCCGCTTGCTTCTAGTGCCTCCAATGGTATCCCATTAGTGTGAATGAGTGGTGGAGACTGCGTTCAAGAAGATCAAGAATTACGGTAAGTATGTAATTTCCATTTTTTCCCCCTGGGTTGACAGGCAGGGAGGTTTCCCTCTGTTGGGAGTCTCCAGAGCCCCTTCTCAGCACAGGTAGTCCTTGGGTTTACCTGCTTCTTCTTGCCTAGTCTCAAGGAAGTATGGAGAAAGGGCACTGGTGACTCCCTCAGTTGTTTTCCCCTCCAACCACATTGTGCCACCCCATATGTGGTATACTTTTCGTCTCCTCATTCAAGGAAAATATGTGTCCCTCTTCAGTTCCTCCTTTGGAGGTGGCTCCCTCTCCACAACAACTAAAAGTCAGTCCCTTTGGGTTTCTCTCCAGGGATGTTTCTAAGTGGTCTTCCACTACAGATTTTCTAGGCAGGAAGGGGAGACACCAACCCATCCTTAACCCTCTGGGTGACTCAACTGCCTCCCTCTGGATTGGTGTCATTCTGCTGCTCCAGCCTTGGATCCTCCTCTGGCTAATTGGTCCAGTCTGGGGCATAACACCCTTCCTTGAGCAGTCCAGGGCCATATCCTCGGGGATGGTGTCTCCTCTTCCTCCCTCCTTTCTTTCTCTCTTTCTTCTACCTCTCACCGTTTCACCACTCCCTTACTTGTCCAGAGATCGTGACCCTCTTGTCCCAATCCCTTAGGCTTCCTTTTTTCTGTCCTCTCTACGGCTTATTCCTCCTTTTAGTTTTACATCCTTTTCCTTTTGCTGTCTCTCGGGCTCCCTTGCCCCCCCCCACCCTTCCTATTTCTCTGTCTCTCTCTCCGGCATGCAGAACTGGGGCTGAGGAGGGGTCAGCGTCGGTTACTGGCCAGCCTGCGAGCGCCACGTAATTCGTCGGCCTTGAGGGCGGCACCATCCCGACGTCAACTCCTCCCCTTGCAAAAAAAAAAAAGCTCCCGTGGGGTCCTGATCCTCCAGCTCACTACCCAACAGTGATGAATGGTGAAAATACACAGAAAGATCAGGAATTACGTTAGGTATGTAATTTTCATTTATAGATTTCAACAGTAACGCTATATATTTTCTGAACAAAGGGGTCCCAATATCAGTTACATTTCCACATAATGATTTGCATATATTTTTATACCAGCAGATATGCAAGGGAGAAAAAGACAAACAGCAAGGGAAGACTGAGAGACAGTGAGAGACAAAGAACTGCAAGACTGTTGGGGTGATCAAATGCTAGGTCTCACAGGAAAATTTGGTTGCGCAACCAGATAAACAAGAGACAGGAAAGGAATAGAACAGATCCTTGCATTTAAACACTTTCTCCATAACAACTGGGACAGGGTCCTATTCCACCCTGTCACAGCACACACTGAGACCCACCTACGATTCCGCAGACGCAGTCACTTGTTCCACCGCCACTGCCGTGTGCCTCAGGCACCATACCTGGTTACGTATTTCTGGGCTTTTCCCAGATGTACAGGCAGCCATTCGGGACACCCCCTTTTGGGGTCCAGTCCTTTTTGGAGGCGACACAAAAGATATTATCACGGGCGTACAGGATAGTGGATAGGCTCTTAGGTCAGTTAAATGCATGTACAAAGGGGGCTTCAAGTCCAAGCAGCCCATTCAGCGCTAGCAGAAGCAGCAGAACAAGCAATCCTTCTCCAGGCATCAGACGAAAAGGAGGGCATCAGGGCCCACTGTTACCTCCCCACTGCCTCCAAAACTCAGCGAGCCATGGGAGGAAACCTCCCCTCCAACTCCTCTGCCTCCTGACTCACCCAGTCCTCCCCCGCCTCCACTTCCCTGCAGCGAGGAGTCAGTGGGGGGAAGATTTGCCCTTCACCTTGGCAGGGCATCATGTTGGACTCATGGGTGAGTCAACTAGTAGAAATAGGGCACACCATCGAGTTTCTGGAAAGGCCTCTAGACTCGCATCCAAAACGTCATCATTATCCCTCAAGCCAGGTCCCTCTGGTAAGAGACGAGATACTGGCTCTAATCCAAAAATCTGCCATAGAATCAGATCTTATCTGTCTCAATCTTCACCATTCATCACTAGTGGGTTATAGCTCCAGAGCTAGGACTCCGCGGGAGACTTTTCCTTTTTCTTCTGTGGGCAGAGTCGACGTGAGGCTGGCGCTGCTCTCAAGGCTGACGCTCTATGTGGCGCTTGCAGGTTGGCTGTTAACTGCTGTCGACTCCACCCCAGCACCAGTTGTTCTTCTCCCGCTGTCAAGTGAAGACTGAAGACTTCATGTGGAGACTGTGTCAAATTGCGTTTTGCGGCCTAGTTGTCAGCCTGCTCCGGTGTTGCCTCGGTTCTGTTCACCCTGCTTGACGTCGCTTCTGGCCGGTAAGATTTTTCCTTTTTCTTTAAAGCGGCGTTGAGTACTGTTTTGTATTTATTTGCCGAATGGTCATGTCTCATCCGGGGGACAAGAAACCATCGAAAGCGGGGCCGTCTCCTACGCGTTGGTGCCCCTGCGGCTGCCTCTATTCCGTGATGGACCAGCATGACTGCTGCCTTTCCTGCCTCGGCCTGGACCACGACATGGACAACTGTGACACTTGTTTTTCCATGGACCGTCGAGTTGTTGAAAAACGCACGTTTATAGTTGGACATGCACCACTGACTTTCAGAAGACGAGCGCGCAGTCGGCGGGCCAACCATGGATTCTCAGCCCTTCCTCCGGGTCCCATCCCGGTCCTATATGGCCCGTGGAAGAGGCGGCCTCTGCCTCTGTTAGCTTTGCCATGGCAGGGGCTTCTTCCGCGATGCAGGAGACCCAGTCTGTCCCTCTCGGGGGACAGTCGGGAGGCACTGCTTTGGCAGTCACCTCTTTGGAGGCGAAGGCTCCCTCAGTGTCGTGTTCCAGGCCCTCAGGGTCTGGACCGGCAACGTCCTGGTGCCGTTCGTGACACCATGGGTTTAGAGAGCAGCGCAGCGGTTGGCGCCGGGCCATCTCTCAGTGCTGCTGTTGCTTCTGGTGTCGTTCGCGGCGTCGGGGCTTTCAGCGGCACTGGGGGTGGTGAATTGGCAGTTTCTGGTTCTGGAGCTGTGCACGGCACCGGGACTGGAGCCGGCGCTGCCCCTGACTCCAGTGCTGCTCGTGGCACCGGGGATGGGGGCGGTGCCGTGGTCAGTGCTGACCTTGGGGGTGGTGCGTGGTGCTGTGCTCGAGGCCTCACCTGGCTCTGGTGCCGCGGTTTGGGGGTGTCGGTGTTGGGCGCGGGAGCCACGGCAGCGCCCAGTGTTGCTTAGGCCCTGGGGAACACTGACGCCGTGCTTGGGAGCGCGCCCGACTCCCTGGTGTTGCTCACGGTGCCAGGGTGGATGTCGTGCCAGACACAGGGCCGCGCTTCACTCCGCCATTGGCACCGGTTGGAAGGGTGCTTCAACCTCGTGGTCCAGGAACTGGGGGGAATCATGGAGTTGTCTTGCATCGGACCTCGGAGTCTACCTCCTCGGAGGCAGTCTCTGGGTCTGATCCAAATTGGCTTCCAAGTTCTTCGGAATCCTCAGATCCCTCCATTTCCAGCACCTTGGCCCCCACTTAGCCTCCCGCTGGTGGTCAATCATTGCCGGTAGGCCCTAGGGTCAGTGGTACTGACCAGCCAGCAGTGGCCCCATGGCTACCGCCGTGCAACCTGGAGCCACTGGCACTTCTGCTCCTCCAGTTGGGGTACCCCTTTCCCTGGTGTGTTTGGACAGTCCAAGTTTGGGACAGCCCAGGGCACACCAGGAAGGGGAGGGTACTGCTCCTTGGGTGGACTCCTCGGAGACCGCCTGGATTTGCCAGCTGCCTAGGCTGGTGGCTATGAGGATGAGGTCCCTCTCCGATTCTGAAGGGTTAAGGGGTAGGGGTGTGGCGCAGTGCGCCCTCACTGGAGCCCGAATGGGTTCTGGGAGGAGTCGCAGTGCAGACCATCGCTCTTCCCTGGACGAGTCTTTGAGAGGGACTTTAACTTCTGAGGTCAGGGGCCGTCCTTCTGGACTCACATGGTCCCTTTATCTCACGGGGCAATTTCTTCCTTTGGGCACAGCTCTGACCATTCCGATCCGGTTGAACGGCTGTTAGGGCCTTCGGATCTCCCTCCCTGTGGGGAGTTTCCTGATTGCTCCCCCTGCCCTGACAGAGACCGTTCTCCTGTTGCTAGGAGCTTGTCCCCTAAGTTTCTGTCTCCATCCCCGGCTATTCCAGGTATTCCCGGTCCTAGGGGACCTCTCACCTGGGAGCAGTTCAGAGGTTCCACTGCACATTTTCCTACCGACCTCCATGCCCTGGACCAGTAGGTGTTCCACCATTCTCCCGTGCAGCTGGACCATGAACCTCGGAGCTCACCTGCATCTTCTTCCTCCTCCTCAGAGGGACAGAAACCATCTGTCCACATCTCCCCAGCGTCTGATCTCTCTTCTTATCAGCGCTTCCTCGCGATGATGTTGGACGAGCTCCATCTTACCCCAACTCCAGTTAGCAGTCCCGAGCATGTGACACGCGCCTTTCTAGGTGAGCACAGTGCGGCCCACCTGGTGGTTCCTGCCTGGCCTGTTCCTTTCCAGGAAGCATCGCATCGGCTTTGGCTACGTCCCTTCTCCACTGTTCCAGTCCCAAGGGACCTACGCCAGCGGTATTGCGCCCCCCCGGGTCTCCAGGTTCTCTGCCTCATCCCTCTTTGGGTTTGACCTCCCTGGACACCCCCTCAGGGTCTCGCGCCCCTCACCATGACCAACCCCCAGACTTGGACTCTGTGGACTTCGATTTCTGGGGAAGAAGAGTTTTCTGCTTGGCATGGCTCTCTCTTTCTATTGTGGCACATCAGGACCACTTTGCAGCCTACAATAGGCTCTTGTGGTCCAGGCTAGGACATATCCTAGCCTCAATGCCTGATATGGAGGAAACCAGGCAAACCCATTGCCCTCTCTGCTCAGGGCCTGGAGTTAGCAAGACACCTAGCAAGGGCATCTTATTACACCAGTGTGG
Organism: Neoceratodus forsteri; assembly: GCA_016271365.2. NCBI lineage: Eukaryota > Metazoa > Chordata > Ceratodontiformes > Ceratodontidae > Neoceratodus > Neoceratodus forsteri. The sequence continues at coordinate 211,176,152 of CM028129.1, read as the reverse complement.
TGGCATCCAGAGTGGTAGGGACAGCGATCTGCCTTAGGCGGATGGCATGGCTTCGTCTATCCCGATGTCACCCCGGCCCAGCATTGGGTGATCAACTCCATATACCGGAGAACCCATCTTCAAACAACATGAAGTCTTGCTGTATTCTGACTATTGCAGTGATCACCAACCTTTGAACTGCCCCGGAGAACAAAGAGTTAACTTTTCCATGCATGGCATGGAACGCTGAGCTCGAGCTCGGTTGAAGCCTCTGTCTGCTGTTGTTTAAACTCCAACCGTCAGATTCTTTACTCCGCCTCACTGAACAGTCGCTCCTTCGCTCGGTTCAAAAAAGTCGGTTAAAGTGTCATTTTTTTCGCTCAGTTTCTATCAAATTTCTGCTACTGAACCTGTCGGTTTAAGTCTCTGTCTGTGGTACCGTGAGTACTAGATAGGTTTTGTATTAGTTTCTGTGGAACTTTAAACATTGGATCGGTTCGGTTTGAACCGATCAGGTTTAGTGTTAAAAAACTTGTCTTTATTAGAGTGTGGTAACTCGTCCAGACACGGTTCTAAAAAAACGGATTTGATTACGTTTTTCCAAGACCTGACATACGGTCAGGAACCAATAGGGTGTCTTGCCTGGTGCATTGCCAAAAAGGTAAGTTGTGTTTAGGATTGGCCATGTCTGGGAAACCCAAGAAAAAACCGGGCCCACTGGGTTTCAACACTTCAGTGTGTGTGGGGAAGCCATTGCTAAGGCTGATCCCCACTCACCTGTGTTTATTGTCTGGGGTTTGACCACCTCGATTCAGACTGCCAAATTTGTAAAAGTTTTCCCAAAGCTACCGGGATAAGAGAGTACAGGTAGACTGAGGAAAGGGAGGCCAAGAAGTCCGTTGACTCGGATGGCCAGCCCGGTTCGGTTCCGACCGAACCAGAAGGAGTGCCCTCTGACCAGGGCAAAACTTCTTCGGGCAAAAGAAGAACCAATTCTGAGGAGTCGGTTCCGGTTAAAAGAAAGAAAAGGGAAAAATCATCCGGTTCGGATCCACAAGTTCTTTCTCCGACCGCTGATGAAATAGCCAAAGCGATAAGGATGGTTCAATTGCTAACTACGGTTCTGGCCGAACCAGCACCATCTGTCAGGGGCTCAGTTCGGTTGGTTCCCCCGGTTCTGGATTATACTTTAGAAGAATTTTATGAACCGGAGGAGGAGGAGGAGGGAGAGTATGAAGATAATGATGATGATGGTGATTATGAAAGTCTGGATGTACCTATTGACCCGGACATCTCCCCAGACAGACCTTCAGGTGTTTCTCCTCCTAGGCTTTCTGAGTCCCCTTCCCACTTTATGTTTTACAAGAAAGTGGCTGAAACCCTCCAGCTTCCTATGGAAGAAGCAGTAGAGGATCAGGAGGAACCTGATTTTGTTGAGATGATGGACATCCCAGAGTCCAGAAGATTGTCTATTGCCCTCCATAAATCTTTTGGGAAACAGACATTTAAAATTCTAAAACCTCCTAATTCCATACCTCCTGTGGACAGAAGAATGGACAGGTATACCCTTTCAGGCTCGGACACGGAGTTCCTTTCCCAGCAATGCAGCCATGTTGGGGTAGTGCAGGCTGCTGCCTGTGATAAGGCAAATATTCCCTTGGCTTCACACCCCCCAGATAAGGACTCCAGGAGGATTGATGCCATGTCAAAGAAACAGTACATGGCAGCATCTTTGGGACTCAGGCAGGCTAACTATATGGCCTACACAGCTAGATACCAGAAGTCCAGGTGGGATACTGTGCTGGCTGTAGCTAAAAAGGCCCCTGACCAGCTTGCCAAGGAGCTGGAGCAGGTGGTTGCAGATGGGATCGAGGCATCCAAGGTGCAATTTCATGCTGCTGTGGACTCCAATGATGTTTCATCTAGAGTCATGGCTACATCTGTGGCCCTTCGAGGATGGCTTGGCTCAGATGTACTAGCCTATCACAGGATACCCAGGCTAAGGCCATGGATTTTCCTGTCATTGGTAATTCTCTATTTGGGGAGCAGACAGAGAACTACATGAAGAAGATGGACGAGTACAGGACCACCTACAGGAGTGCTCAGGCCAAAGAAAGGCAAGCCACTCCTCAGAGGCAGCATTCCAGGGGCAGGGGCAGGCCCTTTCAAAGGCATTTTTACTAAGCCTGGGCCTCCTCTTCTGCTTATGTTCAGAGGGGGTTCTTTAGAGGGAGAGGCAGACAGGGTATGAGCAGGCCTGCTTCCACCCCTCAGCCTAAAGCCCCTGCCAAGCAGACACCCTGATGGGTCTGCCCGGGCCGATTCTCCAATACCTGTAGGGGGCAGGCTGGCTTACTTTGTCCTGGACTGGAAGTCTTTAACATCAGACAAGTGGGTCCTAGAAGTAGTAAGCCAGGGACTGGTTCTCAGCTTCAAAAAATTTCCCAAGATGAGAACCAGATCCTTTCCACCTGCAAATCCATCAGAGACCCTTGCCCTATAGGCAGAGGTTTCATCCCTCTTGGCTCTCAGAGCCATAGAAAGGGTTTCTACCCTACACAGGGGCAAATGATTGTACTCCAGGTACTTCCTAACCCCCAAAAAGACAGTAGAATGGTGGCCCATCCTGGATCTGAGATATCTAAACAAGCACCTTTTAAAGCCAAAATTCAAAATGGTGACTCTGGGAATAATTCTGCCCTCTGTAAGGCCAGGGGGACTGGCTAGCCTCCCTGGACCTCAAAGATGCCTATTTTCACATTCCCATCAGGTGCTCCCACAGAAAGTACCTCAGGTTCGAGTTGCCCTCAGGCCACTGTCAATTCAGAGCAATGCCCTTTGGCCTAACATCAGCCCCAAGGGTGTTCACAAAGTGCCTGGCAGTAGTGGTTGCTTTCCTAAGGAGAAAAAAGATCTCCATCTTTCCATACTTGGACGACTGGCTCTTAGTGGGTCAGTCTCCAGACCAAGTCAAGTCTCATCTTCAGATAACTCAGCAACTGCTCACTTCCTTAGGATTCCTCCTAAACCTTCCAAAGTCAGTTCTCAAGCCAGTACAGCTCTTCACCTTTATAGGGGCAGATCTGGATACAATAAGAGCAAAAGCCTTCCTTCCCCCTGGACAGGGCAAGGACCCTTATAGAACTGGCCTCTTCTTTCACCCTTCAGCTGTCTCGACCAGCAAGGCACTTCTTGCAGCTCCTGGGCCACATGGCAGCCTCTACAGCAGTGGTCCAGGGGGCCAGATTCCAGATGATGGACATTGAGTTCCACTTAAGAGCCTTCTGGTCCCAAAGAAAGGATTCCCTTACCAAACTAGTCCCAGTGACTCGAACCCTGATCCAGACTTTGCAATGGTGGCAGGATCAGGACAATTTAAGACAGGGAGTTCCTTTTGTCACTCAGTCTCACTCACTAATTCTCACCACAGACGCCTCCCTCTTGGGCTGGGGAGCCCACTTGGGGGATCTTACCACCCAAGGGCTGTGGTCACCTCAAGAATCTCCGCTTCACATCAATCTCTTGGAACTCAGAGCAGTGTTTCTGGCACTGCAAGCTTTTTCCAAATCTGTACAGAACAAGGTGGTCCAGATCAGAACAGACAATACCACCATAATGTGGTACATCAACAAGCAAGGAGGCACTCGGTCTATGGCCTTGTGCACAGAAGCAATGAAGTTGTGGTCTCTGGCCTATTCCCTGCAAACCTCTCTGATAACAGTTCACCTGCCAGGGAAGGACAATGTCCTAGCAGATGCTCTCAGCAGGATATCTCAGGGCCACCACGAATGGTCCCTAGATCCCCTAATTTTGAAAGTGATTTTCTCCAGATGGGTCACTCCACAGATAGATCTTTTTGCAGCCCCATACAATCACCAACTTCCTCTCTTTTGTTGCAGACTCCCAGTCTTGGGCTCAGTTCCCCTAGATGCTCTGGTTCTGAATTGGGAAGGGAAGTTCCTGTATGCTTTTCCCCCCTTCCCTCTCCTGTTCAAGGTGCTAGTCAAGATCAGGTCTCAACCATGCAAAGGGATTCTGATCGCTCCAGACTGGGCCAGACAGTTCTGGTATCCACTGTTGCTGTCCTTAGCAGTCCACCTTCCCCTGTCTCTTCCCAGGAATTACAGCCTGTTGACATCCTCTCAGGGAAGGATTTGGTATCTGATTCTCAAATCTCTCAATCTCAAGGCCTGGCTCTTGAAGAGTTAGAGTTTGCTGATCTGCACCTCTCTCAAGGTGTTCTGGATATTCTTAAGGCTTCTTGAAAGCCTTCCACCAGAAAGACTTACAACTCCAAATGGAAAAGGTTCACTATTTGGTGCTCTAATAAGCATATTTCTCCAGAATCTGCTGGGTTGCCTACAGTCTTGGACTATATGGTTCATCTTAATGGCTTGGGACTTAGACCAGCTACACTTAAAGTGCATATGGCAGCTGTTTCTGCCTTCTTGTCAGTAGGCAAGCCCTCTCCTCTATCAGCCCATCCTGTATTTTGTAAATTCTTCAAGGGATTGCTGCACACCAATCCTCCCTTCAGGGACCCTGCTCATGCATGGGACCTTAATGTTTGCAATTTTCAGCTTATGCAACCCCCTTTGAGCCTTTGTCCTCTGCAGAGCTTAAGTACTTGACTTGGAAAGCTGTGTTTTTGGTAGCCATTACCTCTGCCAGGTGCATCAGTGAATTGCAAGCCCTGTCAGTGGAGCCTGATTTCATCTCTTTCCATAGAGATAAAGTGGTCTTAAGAACTAACAGGAAGTTTTTGCCTAAGGTGGTTTCAGATTTTCACCTAATCAGTCTATGTCTCTCCCTGTTTTCTTCACTGACCATTCCTCCTCTGGGAGAGGAGGTTGCACAGCCTGGACATAAAAGGGCCTTAGCTACTACATAGAGTGCACCAAGGGTCACAGGTTTGAGTCCCTCAGTTGTTCCTCACTTATGGAGAGGTGGTGGGGCAAACCTGCCACTAAAAGATCTATTGCCAGGTGGATTGTCTCTTGTATACAATTCTGCTATGAAAATTGGTAGAACCCCCACCCTCAGGCCTGAGGGCTCACTCTACTAGAGGTACAGCTGCTTCCCTGGCTGCTGCCAGGGATATTCCTATCTTAGAAATCTGTCAAGCAGCCACCTGGAAAACAGTCCATACATTCACCAAGCATTACTCTCTGGATATCCAGGCTAGGAGTGATGGTCGGTTTGGCCCAGCAGTACTTCAGAGCCTTTTCCCAAAGTAGGTTCTGTCCCTCCTCCATGGAGGCACTGCTTGGTAGTCTGCAATAGTCAGAATACAGCAAGACTTCATGTTGTTTAAAGAAAAAATTACTCACCTTAGTAATGTTGTTTCTTCTAATGGAGTCTTGCTGTATTCTGACCCGCCTCCCCTCTCATAACCTGGTTTTCAAACAACATGAAGTCTTGCTATATTATGACAATTGCAGTTTGTCCCAGCCTTAGAACTGCTCCGGAGGTGAAAGAGTTAACTTCCATGCCATGCATGGAACTTAGAGCACGAGCTCGGTTAGAAAAGCTTTGTCTGGATAATTTCAAACTGAAACTGTCAGATTCTTTACTCCACCTCACTGAACGGTCGCTCCGGAGATTCCTCCTACTGCTCGGTTAATTTCTCGGTTTTAAAGTGTTTTTCTCGGTTAACTTCAACCGCAATTATAATTATTTTAACCGCAAACCGATCGGTTCAAGCTCTGTCTGTGGTATTGTAAGTAATAGACAGGTTTATTTCTGTGTGGAACTTGTAAATGTTTATCGGTTCAGTTTGAACCGATCAGGTTGTTTTAAAACTTTTTTCTAAATTCATTTAAAGCTATTTAGAGTGTGGTTCCCGGTTCTTATCGGTTCTAAAAAAACGGATTTCATTACGTTTTTTTCCACGACCCGTGACACGGTTGGGAGTCGATAAGGGTGTCTTGCCTGGCATTTGCCAGAAAAGGGAACGTTTTTGGTTAGGCTGGCATTATGTCTGAGAAACCCAAAAGAAAAACCGGGCCCACTGGGTTTCAACAGTGTAGTGTTTGTGGGGAAGCCTTTGCCAAGGCTGACCCACACACCACATGTGTTTATTGTCTGGGATTTGACCACCTCAATGCAGACTGCCAGATTTGCAAGAATTTCCCTGCAGCTACCCTAGATAAGAGAGTTGGTAGGCTCAGTGAACGAGAGGCCAAAAAGTCCGCTGACCCGGATGGCCAGCCCAGTTCGGTGCCAACCGAACCGGAGGGAGTGCCCTCTGACCAGGGCGAGATTTCCTCGGGCAAACGAAAAGCTGACCTAGAGGAGCCAGTTCCAGCAAAGAGAACTAGAAAATCAGCAGGTGTGGAGTCCAAAATTCCTTCTCCAACTGCTGCAGAGATAGCCAAAGCGATCCAAATTGTCCAGTCGCTTTCCCCGGTTCTGTCCGAACCGCCACTATCTGGCAAAAGGTCGGTTCGGCCGCTTCCACCGGTTCAAGAATATGATATAGAGGAGTTTTATGAACCAGAGGAGGGGGAGGATGATTATGAACAGTGTGAATGTGATTTTGAAAGTCTGATGTGCCCATTGAACGGACATCTCCCCAGACAGACCTTTAGGAGAGTCTCCCCAGGCTTTCTGAGTCCCTTCTCATTTTCTGTTTTATAAAAAGTTGTTGAAACCCTCCAGCTCCCTTTGGAGGAAGCTGTGGATGAGCAAGAGGAGCCTGACTTTGTGGAGATGATGGATATCCCAGAGTCTAGGAGATTGTCTATTCCTTTACATAAATCCTTCAGGAAACAAACAATACAAATTTTAAAGCTCCTAATTCTGTGCCTCCTGTGGATAAAAGATGGACAGGAGGTACACCTTGTCAGGTCCTGATACAGAATTTCTTTCACAGCAATGCAGCCATGTTTGGGTAGTTCAGGCTACAGCCTGTGATAAGGCTAATATTCCCCTGGCTTCACATCCTCCTGACAAGGAAGATTGATGCCATGGCTAAAAAACAATACATGGCAGCGTCCTTGGGACTCAGACAGGCAAATTATATGGCCTATGTTGCAAGATACCAGAAATCTAGATGGGATACTGTCATGGCCTTAGCCATCAGGCCCCTGGCTAGCTTGCCAAGGAGCTGGAACAGGTGGCTGCTGATGGTATTGAGGCATCTAAGGTGCAATTCCATGCTGCAGTGGATTCTAATGATGTATCCTCTAGAGTCATGGCTACATCTGTGGCTTTTCGTTGATTGGCTTGGCTCAGGTGTACTAGTCTGTCACAGGATACCCAGGCTAAGGCCATGGATTTTCCTATGGTGGGAAATTCTCTGTTTGGGGAGCAGACAGAGAATTATATGAAGAAAATGGATGAATATAGAACCACTTATAGGAGTGCACAAGCCAAGGAATGGCAAGCCACTCCTCAGAGGCAGCCCCCCAGGGGTAGAGGCAGGCCTTTTCACAGACCTTTTTACCAAACCCAGGCCTCCTCTTCAGCTTGCATTCAGAGGGGGCTCTTCAAAGGGAGAGGCAGACGGGGTATGAGCAGGCCTGCTCCCACCCCCTCAGCCTAAAGCCCCTGCCAAACAGGCACCCTGATGGGATGCCCAGGGCCGATTCTCCATTACCTTTAGGGGGCAGGCTGGCTTACTTCGTCCAGGACTGGGAGTCTTTAACTTCAGACAAGTGGGTCCTGGAAGTAGTAAGCCAGGGTCTGGTTCTCAGCTTCAAAAAATTTCCAAAGATGAGAATCAGATCTTTTCCACCTGCAAATCCTCTAGAGACTCTTGCTTTGGAAACAGAAGTCTCAACCCTCCTGGCTCTCAGAGCTGTAGAAAGGGTTTCTCCCCTACACCAGGGCAAGGGACTGTACTCCAGGTACTTCCTTACCTCAAAAAGACAGGAGAATGGCGCCCATCCTGGACCTAAGATATCTGAACAAGCACCTTTAAAACCAAAATTCAAAATGGTGACTCTGGGAATGATTTTACCCTCCCTAAGGCCAGGGGACTGGCTAGCTTCCCTGGACCTCAAGGATGCCTACTTCCATGTTCTTATCAGAGCTCCCACAAAGTACCTCAGATTCGAACTGCTCTCAGGCCAATATCAGTTCAGAGCAATGCCCCATTGCTACCTCTGCCCCAAGGGTATTCACAAATGCCTGGCGGTAGCAGTTGCTCATTTAAGAAGGCAAAAGATTGCCATCTTTCCCTACCTAGACGACTGGCTCATTGTGGGTCAGTCTCCAGACCAGGTCAAATCACACCTGCAGGTTACCCAGCAGTTGCTTACCTCGGCCATTTTTCTCAATCTTCCAAAGTCAGTTTTAGAACCTGTCCAGGTACTCACCTTCATAGGCGCAGAACTGGACACAAAGCAGGTCAGAGCCTTCCTTCCCCTAGAAAGGGTAAGGACCCTGGTGGCCCTGGCCTCCTCCTTCACCCTGCAGGTCTCTCGACCAGCAAGGCATTTTCATAGCTGTTAGGACACATGGCTGCTTCCACAGCCATAGTGCAAGGAGCAAGATTTCAGATGAGGGACATTCAGTTTCATTTGAGAGCCTTTTGGTCTCAAAGAAGAGATCCCTATCCAAGTTGATCCCAGTAACTCGAACCCTGATCCAGGCCCTTCAGTGGTGGCAGGATCAGAGCAATCTGAGACAAGGGTTCCTTTCATCCCTCTATCTCACTCCTTGACACTTACTACAGATCGTCCCTTTTGGGATGGGGAGCTCACATGGGCGCACCTCTCCACCCAGGGATTGTGGTCCCTCAGGAATCTCTGCTCCACATCAATCTGTTGGAACTCAGAGCTGTTTTCTAGCATTTCAGGTTTTTTTGCATCTGTTCAGAACCAAGTGGTACAGGTCAGAACAGACAACACCACTACAATGTGGTACATCAACAAACAAGGGGGCACTCGGTCTTCGGCCTTGTGCACCAAGGCAATGAAGTTGTGGTCTCTCGCTTATTCCCTGAACGCCTCCCTCATAGCAGTTCACCTCCCAGGCAAGGACAATGTCCTGGCAGATGCTCTCAGCAGGATTTCCCAGGGCCATCACGAATGGTCATTGGATCCTCGAGTACTGGGGATAGTTTTTGCCAGGTGGGGCACCCCTCAGATAGATCTTTTTGCAGCCCCAGACAATCATCAACTTCCACTTTTTTGTTGCAGGCCCCCAGTGTTGGGCTCAGTACCCCTGGATGCCTTCCTCCTCGATTGGGAAGGGAAGTTTCTCTATGCCTCCCCCTCCTTCCCTCTCCTGTTCAAGGTGCTAGTCAAAATCAGATCTCAGCCCTGCAAGATGATTCTGATTGCTCCAGATTGGGCCAGACAGCCCTGGTACCCCACTCCTTCTGTCCTTAGCAGTCCATCTTCCCCTGTGTCTCCCCAGGAACCACAATTTGTTAACCTGTGCCCAGGGGAGAGTTTGGTATCCGAATCTCAAATCCCTCAACCTCAAGGCCTGGCTCTTGAGGAGTTAGAGTTTGCTGACCTACACCTTTCTCAAGGTGTTCTTGAAATTTTGAAAGCTTCTAGGAAGCCTTCCACTAGGGCTACTTATAACTCTAAATGGAAAAGGTTTTCCATATGGTGCTCTGGGAAGCATATTTCCCCGGAATCTGCTGATTTGCCCACTGTTTTGGACTATATGGTCCATCTTAATTCTTTGGGACTGAGACCAGCTACCCTGAAAGTGCATTTGGCAGCTGTCTCTGCTTTTATTTCAGCAGGGAAGCCCTCTCTCTCTCTGCTCACCCTGTATTTTCCAAGTTTTTCAGGGATTACTTCATACCAATCCACCATTCAGGGACCCTGCCCCTGCCTGGGATCTTAATGTTTGCATTGCTCAGCTGATGCAACCCCCTTGAACCTCTGTCTTGGCAGAGCTTTAAGTACTTGACTTGGAAAACTGTATTTTTAGTAGCCATCACTTCTGCCAGGCGATAAGGAGTTGCAAGCTTTGTCAGTGGAGACTGACTTTATTTCCTTTCACAGAGATAAGGTAGTCCTCAGGACTAACAGGAAGTTTTGCCTAAGGTGGTTTCAGATTTCCACCTTAATCAATCTATTTCTCTTCCAGTGTTCTTCACTGACCATTCCTCCTCTGGTGAGAGGAGCCTGCACAGCTTAGATGTTAAGAGGGCCCTTAGTTACTACATAGAGTGTACCAAGGGTCACAGGTTTGACTCTCTCCAACTCTTTCTCACTTATGGTGAGGTTGGGAAAGGGAAACCTGCCACTAAGAGATCCATTGCCAGGTGGATTGTCTCTTGTATCCAATTTTGCTATCAAAAACTGGGTAAGGTTCCCCCTTCAGGCCTGAGGGCTCACTCTACCAGAGGTACAGCTGCGTCCCTAGCTGCGGCCAGGGACATCCCTATTTTAGAGATGTGTCAAGCAGCTACTTGGAAAACAGTACATACTTTCACTAAGCATTACTCCTTGGACATTTCAGGCCAGGAGGGATGCTCGATTTAACACAGCTGTGCTTCAGAGCCTATTTCCTAAGTAGGTTCAGTCCCTCCTCCATGGAGGTACTGCTGTGTAGTCTGCAATTGTCATAATATAGCAAGACTTCATGTTGTTTGAAGAAAAAATTACTCACCTTAGTAATGTTGTTTCTTCTAATGGAGTCTTGCTATATTATGACCACCCCCCCAGCCTGCCCCTCTCAGAACTTCTACTTTAGGGATAGGGTGGGCAGTCCAGTGTTGGCACTTATTGATGCCCATCTTGTGTTTTTCACCCCTTCTTTTTGGGGTGTTTGGGTGTTGTGTTTTATTTTATCTTATCTTATTTTCTGGTCCCCTGACTTGAGTCTTGGTGTTGGGACCTGGAAAATGTGTTAATACTTAAGTAGCCAGTTGGCTAGTGTAGGTTACAGCTTCCAAACAGGACCTTAGTGAGTTTTGCTCGTAAAGATCTGACAGTTTCAGTTTGAAATTATCCAGACAGAGCTTTTCTAACCGAGCTCGCGCTCTAAGTTCCATGCATGGCATGGAAGTTAACTCTTTCACCTCCGGAGGAGTTATAAGGCTGGGACAAACTGCAATTGTCATAATATAGCAAGACTCCATTACAAGAAACAACATTACTAAGGTGAGTAATTTTTTCTTTGGGATGTGGGTGGGCAGGAGCAGTGTTGGCACCTAGAGGTGCCCCTTTCTCACCCTCCTTTATTTTGGGTGTGTGTGTTGTGTTTGTTTTTTGGGTTTCCTGACTTGAGTCTTTGCTTTGAAACCAAAAAACCCTTTTTTTTTTAACACATTTATTTGCCAGTTGGCTAGTGTGAGTTTTACAGTTTCCACACAGAACGCCTAGTGAGTATACCTCGTAAAGATCTGACGGTTGGAGTTTAAACAACAGCAGGGAGAGGCTTCAACCGAGCTCGAGCTCAGCGTTCCATGCCATGCATGGAAAGTTAACTCTTTGTTCTCTGAGGCAGTTCAAAGGTTGGTGATCACTGCAATAGTCAGAATACAGGAAGACTCCATTAGAAGAAACAACATTACTAAGGTGAGTAATTTTTTCTTTTCTCCCGTAGGGTGAGACGACGACTTTCGGGGCACCTTCCCTCCCTCATTGGGGGCTCCCCATCCCACCTGGACCAGTCTCAGGCCTCCCCAGGCCTGTAAGGATTCTCTCCGCCAGTGTCTCACCCACTGGAGGCTAAGGGACTTAGTCCCTTGGGGTAGTCTAGGGCCCCCTTCGGGGTGGGGGCTCGGTACTCACCCACTAGTGATGAATGGTGAGGGCCAGCACAGATAAAGATGTAGAAATTGCGTGCCTACTGTAATTTGTTGATCTTTCTGTGTATCTTCACCATTCATCACTAAATCCCACCCTCCTTCCCCCTGGGGCCTCAGTCTCTGGGCTACCTTCTCCCCGCTGTGTGTCTCTCTTTTGTTTTTCTCCTCGCTCTCCTCTCCCTTGTGGTTAGGAGGAAGAGGACCCTGGAGACAAACAGGGAGGAATATTCTCCTTAGAGGGTATTATTTGGGTGTATGGGAGGGTTCTCTGCCCTGTCTCTATTCTTCTCCCTCATTTCTTCAGGAGTGAGCTTAAAGTTTGGGGGCCCCCCTCCTCCATTTTTCTTTATGATCTCAAAGCTTTTGAGTTAATTTCCCTAATACCCTCCTGCCAGTTTAAGTTTTTGGGAGGGAGGGAGGGGGAGTAATGTGAGGCACCCCCCCATTCTGATCCCCCTCTTAAGGTTAGCCCTTCAGGCGAATGCTGCTTAATAGCTCAGGCTTTGCCTCCTGGCAGCTTTTTAACCTTGGTAGTCCAGACTATGGTCAATCGTTATTGTCAAAACCCTAGGATGCAGGATCCTCTCTGGGGGTGTGGTCCTATTTTCCCCCTCCCTCTCTTATCCCTCCTTTTCTTTCTCCTCCTTCCAGAGATTGGGGCCCCTTCCCTTTCCCCAATTTCCCATATCTGTTTTTTCTCTCCTGTCTCCTCTGTTGTTTATATCTCCTTTTAGTTTACTATATCCTTTCCTTTTATCTATCCCTTGGGCTCTGTTGTCCCACACCACCTCCCTTTCCTTACACTCTCCGGCGTTTCAGAACTGGGGCTGGGGCAGAGTCGACAGCAGTTAATGGCCAACCCGTGAGCACCACATAGAACGTCGGCCTCGAGGGCAGCGCCGGCCCTGCGTCGACTCAGCTCACAGGAAAAAAAAAGTCTCCCACGGGGTCCTAGTTCCGGCACTATAACTCACTAATGATGAATGGTGAAGATACACAGAAAGATCAACAATTACGGTAGGTACATCATTTTCATTTCCTTGTGCTCAGCGGGGAAAAGGGTTCTACTCCCATTTCTTCCTCGTCCCCAAAAAGATGGTCGACCTAAGGCCCATTCTAGACCTCAGCCAGCTGAACCTTTATGTAGAATATAAAAGGTTCTGCATGCTGACAATCCAGCGTCTCCTGCCCTTACTCCAGATAGACTACTAGCTCTGTGCACTGGACATGCAGGATGCCTACGTGCACATTCCAGGCTTCCCCGGCCACCACCTCTTGCTGCATTTTTTTTCCCAAAGGGAGCACTACCAATTCAAAGCCCTCCCATTTGGCCTTTCCTCGGCACCCAGGGTTTTCACCAAGTGCCTAGTGGTGGTGGCAGTGGCACTCCACCGCCAAGGGATCTACGTGTTCCCATACGTGAACAATTGGCTCTTAGCAGCCCCGTCCTGGAGCACCCTGAAGGACTCTCTGTCCTCCACCCTGTACCTTTTTACATGACTGGATATTATAGTCAATTACCCCAAGTCATCTGTGGTCCCCTCTCAATGCCTCCAGTTCATCCGAGTAGCTTTGTACATGGTCCAGGGCAAGGTGGGCCTTCCTCCCTTCGGACAGGGTGGATACTTTGTAGGAGCAGACCAATCTGGTAGCCTCTTCCAGCTGTGCCCCTGCCACGGTGTTTTTATGCCATCTAGGCTTGATGGTGGCAGCCATCCCTATCATCCCCTTGGCCAGGCTGCATATGAGGGTCACCCAATGGACAGTAAGGGTCCAATGGGATCTTCACACGGATGACCTGGAACATCCTATCCTGGTATCCAGTGCCCTAAAGAGGGATCTTCTATGGTGGCAGGATCCTCTGAACCTTCCTGGGGGTCTCCCTTCAGGCCACCCCCTCCCTCGTGGACCCTCACCACGGATGCTTTGGGTCTGGGTTGGGAAGCCCATCTGGGGGACCACCAGACCGAAGGGACGTGGTTCCAGCTGGAATCTTCTCCCCACATAAACATTCTGGAGATGAGGGTGGTCCTCTATGCCCTTCAGGCATTCCAGTCACTACTTTTTGCGGGAACACTGCTGATACAGACCGACAATATGTGTGTGGTCTGGTACATCAAAAAGCAGGGAGGCATCCGATCGCACCCCCTGTGCAGGGAGATGATGCGGGTTTGGTGCTGGGCAGTCCAGCACAGGCTCTACCTCACTGCTGTGCCCGTCACAGGCATTCATAATGTCCTGGCGGACAGCCTCAGCTGATCCTCAGCTCAAACTCACGAATGGGAACTTCACCAGGAAGTTGCAGATCTTCTGCTCCATCATTGGGGGCATCTGGAGGTAGGTCTCTTTACCTCCCCATTAAACGCAAAACATCCCAGGTTTTGGTCGCCCATTCAAGGGCCTGGAGTTATCAGGCTAGACGCACTATCTCTCTGTTGGACAGGGAGATACTTGTACGCTTTTCCTCCTTTCCCCACTCTGCAGAGAGTTCTGCTGAAGCTTTAGGTGGGGGGGGCTCGAATATTGCTGATTGCCCCCCTCTGGCCCAGGCAAATATGGTTCCCACTCCTGCAGCAGTTAGCAGTGGAATCCCCAGTACCTCTGCCTCTCAGGCATGATCTTCTCACGTAGGAAAAGGGCAGACTAGTGCCCTCAGCCTCAGGTCCTTGCATCTTCATGTGTGGCTTCTTCAGACATAATTGCATCATGTTTTGGAGTCTCTGAGAGAGTCACCCAAGTCCTCATGGAGGCCAGGAAGTCTTCCACAAGGTCAAGTTATGCTATGAAATGGAGGCGATTTTCCATTTGGGCAACCTCAAAGGGATGGGATCCTCTTTCCTGCCTGGTGCCTCAGGTGGCGGATTACCTTTTGCACTTGTCTGACTCTGGACTAAGCTACTCTTCGTTGAAGGTTCACTTGTCTGCTATATCTGCCTACCACTCTTTGGTCCACGGGAAAACTGTCGCCCAACTGGAGGTCTCCAAAACCTTCTTAAAGGGGATCCTCCACTTGAAACCCTTCATCCACAACCCTGTTCCACCTTGGGATTTGAATTTTATTCTGGAAAAGCTTACATTGCCACCCTTTTGAACTGGCAGTAAGCTGCGAGATGCGCAATTTGTCCTGGAAAGCACTCTTTTTAGTTGCAGTTACTTCTGCTTGGAGGATTTCCGAGCTTCAGGCTCTCATGTGTAAGGAGCCTTATTTAATTTTTCACAGAGACTGTGTCTCTTTGCTCACAAATCCTAAGTTTCTTCCGAAGGTGGTTTCTGAGTTCACCGTAAATCAATCAGTTGAACTGTCAGTGTGCTACCTTGCTTACTCCATTAAGGGTGATGCCCTCCTGCACACGTTGGATGTGCACAGGATTTGATGTTACTATGTTGACAGGACCAAGGAGGTCCAAAAATAAGATCAGCTATTTCTTTCTTTCACCCCCAGAAGCAGTCTCTAAGCAGTGCTTGTCCAAATGGTTGGCTAACTGCATCCGTTTTTGTTATCAGAAGGACAAAAAACCCTTCCGGGGGAGGTCAAAGGTTACTCTACTAGGGGTATGGCTGCTTCCGCAGTCTTCCTCAAGTACGTTTCAGCAGCAGACATTTGTGCTGCAGCAACCTGGAGTTCGGGCCACATTTTCACTAAGCATTATAGTCTGGACATTGCCTCTAGGCGTAGGGCATGTTTCGGCCTAGCTATCTTACAGCGTCTTCTGTTCTATTTATTGTAATATTCAGAAAGACCTTTGAGTCAGGGACTCATTTACAAAGGTTCCACGTCATACATACAGGCACATGGAGTGAACTTGATGATACAGGTTACAGAAAAACATTACAACATATTAAGAGTTACTGGTAGTTACATAGATTGACTGGCAGTAGTTTCGCTTTGCATTCCTATAGCACAGCCAGAAGATACAGAGGGCTCTGTAAAGGCTGATAGTCATATAGATAATTCATGAGGGTTAGTTGGTAAGGAGGGAAAATAGGAGAGGGTGTTTTTTTTTTTGTTTTTTTTTTGGGAAGGAGGGATAGGACATTCTGGAGTTAAGGGCAGTCACATTGGTTAGTGGCCTTAAGGTGTGTCCTCAGCTTGGATTTATAGGGACCAAGCCTTGATTCATTTGTTATGTGACTAGGGAGGGCATTAGACCAGGTGGGGGCTCTGTAGCTGAGAGTACGCTGGAATTGGGAGGTCCGGGCATGGGGGACCCATAGCAGTCGTTTGTTCAAGCTATGAGTTGTTTTGCCTGGAGGTATTGGGTGGATAATTTGGTTAAGGGTAGGAGGGGTGAGACCAAGTAAGGCCTTTTTGGTCATGAGGCAGGTGTGGTGCCTAATTCGGTTATTAAGGCTTAGCCAGTTTGTGCTGCTGTATAGGGTGCAGGAGTGGGTAAGACGATCACATCCAAGGAAGAGGCGACAGGCTTTGTTAAGCGTGAGACGAAGTCTGCCTAGGGTAGAGAATGGTTCAGCACTATAGATTAGGATGCCATAGTCTAGTAGGGAGAGGATTGAGGAGTTTATGGTAAGTTTTAAGGCTTCAGGTGTGAGACAGTGTTTGAAACGGTATAGTACACCCAACCTAGAGCTAAGGGCTGTTGAGAGGTGTAGGATATATTGATGAAAGCTTAGGGCAGGGTCTAATGTGATCCCTAGGTATTTAAACTGGCTAACTAGTTCTAGTGGGGTCTGGTTGGCAGTGACAAATTGGGGGCAGAGGTTCTTGAGCAGGTTCTGGGGGTGGGCAAATATCATGACTTTTGTCTTACTGTAGTTAATGGTAAGACGCTGGGCGGTGAGCCAGTCTTCAATCTCATGGAAAGAGTGTTGGAGGGTTTGGTGAAGTTTGAGGGGGGTAGGGTCAGAGGCGAACAGGACCGCATCATCTGCGTATAGGAGCATATTTCCAGTGCATGACGATGGGAGGGAGTTGAGGTATAGGCTGAAGAGGAGGGGGCCGAGTATGGAGCCCTGGGGGACACCGGAGCGGATAGGGAGGCAGGGGGACAGGACTGGTCCAACCTTGACTAACTGTGTTCTATCGGAGCGATAGCTAGTGAACCAGTTTAGGGCATCATTGGAGAGCCCCATGTAGGGTAGGGTGTTCAGTAGGAGGGCATGGGTAACGGTATCGAAGGCCTTAGATAGGTCCACGAAGATGGCACCAGTGAGATGGCCGTGGTCCAGGGCTGTGTGGACATGGGAGGTAAATTCGAGGAGGGTGGTGGTTGTGCTGTGGCCCTTTCGGAAACCATGTTGCTGCTTGGATAGAAGGTGGTATTTGTTAAGGTGGTCAGTGAGTTGGTCGGCGACTATGCGTTCTAGGGCCTTAGACAGGGGTGGTAATATAGAGATGGGGCGGTAGTTGTTAGTGGAAGAGCGGTCACCACTTTTATGTATGGGAGTGATGTAAGCAGATTTCAGAGGGAGGGAACTTCCTTGGCAGAGGGAGCTGTTTAGTATGTGGGTGAGAGGTGCTAGGACTTCCTGGAGGTGAGGTGGAGAAGTCTGAGGTCCAGGGAATCGTGACTATAGTGATTTTGGCCAATAGCTTTGGTGAGGTAGGGTTGGCAGACTCAGGGTAAGGGACTGCTGGTGGAAAGTGCAGGGGCAAGGGAGGAGGGGTGGTACGGGCAGGTGGGGGATCAAGAAATTAGGGGCAGCACATGGGAGAGATAAGTGAAAGCAGTATTTAGGGCCATGGCTATACTGACAGGGTCGGAGGAGAGTTTACCATTTATTAGAATTTGGTCTGGTGGCGTATTTGGGACCTTGCCACAGAGTTCCTTAATGTTCTCCCAGAACTTGCGTCCAGTGCCCCAGGTGGATGTTAAGGAGGCTTTATAATAGTTTGCTTTGGCGGTGCGTATGGCCCAGGTGCACTTGTTACGGGCCTCCTGATACCGTTGCCTGTCCAGAGGCTTTTGGGTCTCATTAGCAAGGTGCCACAGGGCGTCACGATGACGTAATAGGCCTTGGAGGTGGTCCGAGAACCAAGGGGCTAAGACCCGTCCTCGTCTATCTGCAGACTTTCCTCCTCCCTTGCTTCAGTTTATCTTACTGAGCTTGACTGCTTGGGACTCAGTCCTGCAAGTTATGACCTACTGCAGGAACCCTCTCAAAGTAAGATAGTACAGTTACGTAAGAACTTACCGTAACAGTAAAACTTACCGTAACAGTAGATCTTTGAGGGAGGTTCCTGCAATAGGTCACCTTTTTCCCTTCCTCCTGCCCCCTGATCTTCCTGGACATAAAGTCTCCACCACTCTTTCCCAGCGGGAGCAAACTTTTTGGAAGAGGGCCGGCGCCAGAGATGGAGCCGTGAGGAGCGACACCGCAAGCCCTGGCTCATGTGGTAAAGACTATCTCAGCATCGACCCTCCAACCGCCTCAGTATCTTTTTTCCCAGGAGGTGCAGCGTAACTAACCTAGAGGGACTAGCCTAACAAAATGGGACATAAGATAGTCCAAACGACCTGTATAAGAAGGGTCGACAATGAAGTCTTCACAGCCCAGCCATTGAGGGAGTGAAGACCAACAACAGAAAAGTGAACTTGGGGGATGGTGGGTGGGCATGTGAATGAGTGGTGGAGACTTCGTCCAAGAAGATCAAGAATTACGGTAGGTACCTAATTTCCATATCTTCCTGGATATAAAGTCTCCACCACTCATTCACACTGATGGGAGAGTACCAAGCTAATAATCCCCTGAGAGGGCAGCAGGAGAATCTAAGAGCTCACATATTTAGGACAGATGTCCTTTAAGGATAGTCCTGCCAAACGAAAGATGTCACCTCCGACGCAGATCCCATCAGTGTGAATGAGTGGTGGAGACTTCATCCAAGAAGATCAAGAATTTACGGTAGGTACGTAATTTACATTTGTTTCTCTGCAGATTTTTCAGAGTTATCTGGATGGGCTCCATGATTTCATTTGTTTCTCCTGTCGCTCCCACTTTGGGTGTCTGGAGGGAGAACTGTAACATGGGCACAGGGACTGCCCACTATATAGGGTCACATGACGTTGGGTGGGTGGTCCCCCACCAGACATTGCTAGCAAAAGTCTGCCGTGTGGTCCTGATGCCAGAGGGCGCAGTCCTACGAGTTATGACCTACTGCAGGAACCTCTCTCGAAGATCTACTGTTATGGTAAATTCTTACATAACTGTACTTTCTCTTTGCACAAATTGGGAAATGGAGCAAAGAGACTTGAAAATTACTGCTGAGAAAAAAATCAAAGGCTACCAATGAGGGGCCACCTAAATTTAATAACAATAACAATTCAGGGGTGCTGATGAAGCCTCCAAGTCCCAGTCAAATAAATAAAGCTTCCAAAGGAGCGGATGAAATTTCTCACAAATTAAAAAATAAATAAATAAAAAAATAATAAGGGCACTGATTAAGTGTCCAAACAAGGAAGCATAATCAAGCTGCTGATGAAGTGGCTAAAAAGATAGTCTGTAAAGACAAAAATGCACATGTTCCTCCTAGGAAAGCCAATAGTGGGACAACAGGTAGCTTAAAACATAAACAAAAAACAAAGCATATACAGCCACAGTCTGCGCAGGGCTCCCAACTGTGCAAGACTTGGCAAAAACGTGGCACGTCCTTCAGACCTTACAAAAGATGGGGTCTATGTTTACTGGGGCTCGTAAGCACTCTTCTACAGTTCTCTCTACCGGAGACTATGAGAGTGATGCAGATGATGATGAATAATTTTATGGTGCGTCTGACATGAATTTGGAGGGCCTAGAACATGATATGTCCACTGACCCTCTTTCAAACAATATGAAGTCTTGCTGTATTCTGACAAGTGCAGTTAGCCCAGCCTCTCAGGGCAGTTTAAATGCTGGGGCTAACTGCACTTGTCAGAAGCTCAAGACTCAATAGAAGAAACATAATTACTAAGGTGAGTAATTTTTTTCTTCAAACAACATGAAGTCTTGCTGTATTCTGACAAGTGCAGTTAGCCCCAGCCTTTAAACTGCCCCAGAGAGGCTGGGGCTAACTGGACTGGTCAGAATACAGCAAGACTCCACTAGAAGAAACATAATTACTAAGGTGAGTAATTTTTTCCTTTGGAGCCTCCTCTGCAAACCAGGAGGATCCCTCTATGTTTACATTTATCCAAAACATGCTAGACACCCTGGACCTCCCTACTCAGGAGTCCACCCAGGATGAGGACGGGGATAAAGATTATAGGGAGATAAAAGGTCTCCCACCTCCTAAGAGACTAGTCATGCCTATCTATAATGAAAAATAAATAAACATACCATGAAACTGCTTCAAACCCATACTTCCGTGGCAGGGGTTGACAAGCGGGGTGAAAAAAATATATGTACTGTATATAAATAAATATATCGTCAACAATGCTGAGTGCCTGTCTGTACATCCCAGCCATGAGAGTATAGTACAGCAGGCAGCTTGTGCGAAAGCTAGGGTCTCCCTGTCCTCCTTACCCCCAAACAAGGACTCCAGAAAAGTAGATTTCTTAGCAAAGAAAATGTACACCACAGTTGCTTGTCAAACTTTCTTTCTACATGGCTTTCATGGCCAAATATCAGAAAGCACTGTGAAATTCTATCCTGGCCATTACCCACAAGGGATTGGATATAATGGTACAGGAGCTGGTGGATACAGTAAAAACTGCCCTGGAAGCTATGTAGTACCAATCCCACATTGCTGTCACCAGAGCCATAGCCCATGCCATCTCTCTGAGGCGCTTTTCCTGGCTTAGAACTACCAGTCTAACCCTGGGCACCCAGTCTAAGGTCATGGACTTTCCCTGTGATCAAATCATATTGTTTGATTCCAGAACAACTGACTGTAACAAGGCCTCTTGGCTAAACCTAAGCCTCCTGCCCCACAGAAATTCCACTGGAGGGCAGTAGGGGCAGAGGTTATTTTCCCAGGCCTTACATTCCCTACCCCCAGTCTGACTTCTCTCAGTACAGGGGTGCTTTCAGAGGGAGGGGCAGAAGGGGTCAAATAAGGGCCACCTCTACCCAGCCAGCAGCTTCGCAGTCTAAGCCCTGATGTTAGTGTATGCAAACCTCAAGCTTTCCCGGGTGTCAAAGCCTGTAACCCCAACACAGGTGTTACTGTTGGACTTGGAGTTAAAAAAAACATTCTAGCTCTGAGAATGGTGGAGAGGGTCCCGGCCCATGAAAAGGGGCAAGGGCCTCTAATCTAAGTACTTTCTGACACAAAAGAAAACTGTCGAGTGGTGACCTATCTTGTTGTTAAAACCAAAATTCAGGATGGTCACTCTCTGTTACCAGTCATACAGTCCTTAAAGCAGGGAGACTGGCTAGCCTCCCTGGACCTAAAGGACTCCTTTTTTCCATATGCTGATAAGGAGGTCTCACAAGAAGTTTTTCAGGTTTGAACTCCCTTCAGGCCACTATCAATTTGCTGCTGCCTTTTGGCCTATCCTCAGCCCCAAGAGTCTTTACAAAGTGCCTGGCAGTGGTAGCACAGGAAGCTATGCATCTCTGTCTACCCCATTTTGATGACTGGCTCATTGTGCCAAAGTCTCCTTGTCAGGTCAAGGAGTCCCTTTCCCTTACAGGTGTAACCCCCCTACAAATGGGGGTTCCCAAAAAGTCTTCCTCGAGCTTGCCTAAATGCTCACTGCCAGGCTGGTGTCCTGCATTTTAGCAGCTTAAATATGATTGCCAGAGAGTGTCTGTATAGCCTCTGTGTACTGTCTCTTTAAGAGCTTCCTGGATTGCAGTCATAAGTAATCTGAGCGGGTGCTCTGTTGAAAGATGCAACTATTTGCTGAAAATCATTTAGAGTATAATAATAATGTAGTTTGTCTAACCTGCCTTCTTTGCAGCAAGGACTGTTTTGTTTATCCCCACCATTTGGCCCGGGACTGCAAATTAGACCAATCAGTGCTGGTGGGACCTAAAATGGAGCCGGATAACTGAAGTTGTCTGGAGTCAAAATCTGTAGGAATTGTAGTTTTGGGCTTTTGGCGCCTTTTTGCAACTGAAGGGGGAGCTCTTGCTTTGACTGACAGCTTAATCAGCCAGCTGAACCTTTTGGATCTAAGGGAAATCCCCAAGCTGCCTGCTATTTAAGGCAGATCTAAGTTGGGAGCTGAGGAAGAAAGAGCTCAAGTAATTTTGAGCAGCAATCCTGAGTGGATTCGCATGGAAGAACTGTGAAAGGGCTAAGTTTTGGCCTGCATGTCTGCCTTCTGCCCCTGAGAAGGAGAAAAGAGAATTATTTTGGACTAAATCTGAGTTTATGAGAACAAAGTAAGCCACTGATATTCTACCAGGCTCATACCTGAAGAAGACCAAAGATTTTGTTGAATGCGATCGGCCTGTTAGGATTTCCAGCTGCTTTTGAATCCCCGGTTTGTGTAGAGACTTTGCGATCGTGACCGGAGAGCGGTTTGCCTGGTACAGTAGAATTTCCTTACTTGTAAATGTGCTGTGTATTGAAGGTGGGTCGTGATTTGGTTCCCCACTATGTGACCTGTGTTCTGCTTGCTGGAAGCTGTATCCAGCCCAAAACGGACTATATCTGAATTTCTGTCCAGTTGGCCTGGGCCTTGCCATACTGGCTCAGCCAGACTACCTGCTGCACAGAGAAAGCCATCAACGCGAGACCCACCTGGGGATCAGCCCTCTGTTCCACGCTTGAACAGGAACGACGCCTCGGCGAATCGTGTGGGCCCTGCTTCTCCTGGAACTCCAGATTAACCACCTGCTGTCTTGATTTTCGTCCAGCCTGTGTCCAGTCTTGGGTATCATGATTAATCATCAGGGTAGCTCCCTGCAACAACAGCCGAATCTTAAAGTGTGTCATCTGAGTGTCTTGTTGTTTTCTTTTCACGAACTGAGCCCTCCGGCTCCAGATTACAAATAGTGTGTGCTGTGCATGTTGTTTTCTTCCATCACAGGGCCCCAACCAGCTGCAACGTTCCTGGCTAGCCCACCATTCTCCATCTGGGTACCCAGAGTGTGTGACTGTTTATGGACCCTGACGTGCATGCATAACTGTTTGATTGATACGGCCTTTAAGCAAATTAACCTGATTACGCCCCTCCCTTGTTCAAGTCCCTTAAATAAATCAGATCTAACTCTTTTTTGCATTTACTCTGACTGTGGTTCCAGTTTGTGCAAGAGTACTGTACTGCTGTTGTTTGCTGTGTATAACCTTGTTTTACAGGGGGTTTCCAGGGCCAGGCCTGAGGAAAGCCCTGGTGGTAAGTGCAAACAGAGGACTTTACGAAACTATTCCTGCCACCTGGGGGTGTTCCTTCCCCAACACCCCCTCCCACTCCAGCACCTGTTACTGCCCCACCTTCTGTGCCCACGCCAATGCTGGCCCCTATATCTGTACCTGCCATTAGTCATGACTCCTACCGAAGGCTGAGAATCTTCTTGGGCACCCTTCCCACCCCCCAAGGGGAGGATGACTGGGAGACCTGGATAGACTTTGTTGCCCCTCTAGTACTTGAATAGCAATGCTCAGAAGCAGAGAAACGAAAGAGCTTGAGTGAGAGCCTCCGAGGTCCTGCCCTGGCTACCATCCATTCCAAGTGGGCCAATAACCCCGAAGCAACTGCACAGGACTATCTTGACGCATTGGAGAATGTGTATGGGAGCCCAGATTCAGACGAGGATCTGTGGTGGAGAGTAAGAAACGCATAACAGTACTCATGGGAGTCATTGTCTGTGTATGTACCTCGGCTTGAAAAGCTGTTACAAGAGTGCCTCAGAAAGGGTAGTTTGTCATCAAATTAATTAGATCGAACTAGGCTAGACCGGATCCTTAAGTCTTCTCCATTTTCAGAAGTGTTACTGCTTCAGTTGCGCCTTGCTACCCGACTGGAATCACCACCCCTCCTATGACGAGCTAAAGAAAGAAATGTGGGGGGTTGAGCAAAGGTGACCCCGTGGGGGAATTGCACCCATATCTGCTGCTGCTGTGCAAGTGACCGAGAGTGATCAGCCAAGTGAGGCTCAGGGGCCAAAGTCAGCACTTAACGAGCACTCTGAGAATGCAAAGGACTCCCCGCCCTGGGCCCAGCATTGGAAAGATGAGCTACTAAAGGAAGTCCGAGAAGGGAGGTTGGGAAGGGAGGAGGGGTAATGATAGTAAAAACTGCATTGGCATAGGGGAGTTGAGGAGGCGGAGGGAACCGTGGAGGCGATTTGGTCACCTTGATAACTAAGGGGCAAGAGAGCAAAATAGGGAGTGGTGTATAGACCCCTGCCCTGGCGGAGGAGCTGGAGGACAGTCTGGTGGCAGATGTTAGGAGACACTGCAGACTGGGCAGAGGAAAGGTGGTGGTGTTAGGGACTTAACATGCCAGGAACAGACTGGGAGACTATGACATCCTCTGTGACCAGGGAACAGAGGTTGTTGGATGTCTTTCAAGACGCATTCCTAACTCAGCAGGTGAGGGAACCGACCAGGGAGGCACGGTACTGGATGTGGTCCTGGCAGACAGTGACCAGATTGGGGGCCTGGAGGTAAGGACCCATTGGCGGGGAGTGACCATGCCACGGTCTGGTTCTGCCTGGACCTAGGAGGGGTAGAAGGCTGCACAAAGACGGAAGTAACCGACTTCAGGGGGGTGGATTTTAAGGAAATGGGAAGGATCCTTCAGGAGCATTTGGATGGGATTGGGTCAGACATGGACGCTGATAGTAGGTGGGAAATCATCAGGAGAGGGGTGCAGGATGCTACCAGCACCTGTGCAAGAGTAAGACGAAAATGCGGTAGGGCCCAAAACCTGTTGGTGGACCAGGGAGGTCCAGGAGGTGGAAAGGGAAAGAAAGCAGCTATAAGAAATTCAAGTGCTCAAGGAGTGAAAGGGATCGAGGGAGTATGAGCTGTTGGCTAGAGAGCCACTAGAGTGGTGAGGGCGGCTAAGGCAAGGAAGGAGCAGAACCTGGCCAGGAAATTAGGAGAGGGAAAAGGGTTCTTTAGATACATTGGGAAGATGAAGGGTGAAGGGGCAGATTAGCAGGATTAAATCAGGGGAGAGATGGGCACAAGATCCAGAGGAGCAGGCTGAGGTACTAATGAGTACTTCACCTCAGTTTCACCAGGAAAATGGGGATGCTGCATCATACATGGGAGGAGACAGAGATAATGAGAGGGGGACCCTTACCAATCGGGCAGGTCTGGGGAGAGGGGGGCATCACTGGCAGGTGGGGGAGGGCTAAGCAGGGAGAAGAGGTACCAGAAGTGGAAATCACAGCAGAGAGTGAGGGAAGCCCTCAGCTCCTTTAAGACGGAGAAAGCACCGGACCGGATAAATTACATCCTAGAGTGCTGAAGGAACTTGCAGATGTCCTGGCGAAACCCTGGCAGAGCTTTCACCATCTCTCTGAGGACAAGGTGGGTGCCCCAAGACTGGAAGGTGGCGCATGTAGTGCCCTATCCACAAGGGGGATCAAGGAGGTGGCAGGGAACTACAGGCCTGTCAGCCTGACATCAGTGGTGGGCAAGGTGATGGAGGCATTGTCAAGGAGTGGCTGGGGGGCCCTGGATAAGTCAGGTGCCTGGACGATAGACAGCATGGATTCATCCCGGGAAATCGTGTCAGACAAACCTGGTGGAGTTCTATGACTGGTGACAAGTGCCTTGGACCTGGGTAGACCAGTGGATGTCCTCTTTCTGGACTTCAGCAAGGCATTTGACTCTGTTCCTCACGGGGCCTGTTGGATAAACTAGGAGAAATGGGGTGGAAACCAGATGATCCAATGGATAGGCAATTGGCTCCAGGACCGGACCCAGAGGTCGTAGTTGGTGGATAATCTCTTCCCCAAGGAGGGTCATTAGTGGGGTCCCACAGGATCAGTCCTTGGGCCCTTCTGTTCAACGCCTCATGATCTGACATAAGGACAGGAATCAGGAGTGAGATGAGTCTCTTTGCAGATGACTCGAAACTGGGGGCAGTGGTGGATGGGGAGGAGGGGAGGGTGGCCCTGCAGGGGGACCTGGAGGCTCTGGAAAGATGGTCTAGAAAGTGGAAGCTGAGGTTTAATGCAGGGAAATGCAAGGTACTCCATCTGGGGGCCAGAAACCCAGGCCAAGTGTACACCCTGGGGAACTACTACAAGTCTCAATGGCTGAGAGAGACCTGGGGGTGGTGGTGGATGTCAAGATGAACAACTCTGAGACTTGTAGGAGGGCAGCAGCCAAGGCCAACAGGATGCTGGGATGCATCGCTAGGGGGATCACCTCCAGAAGGAGGGAAGTGATACTCCCCTGTATAACTGCTTGGTGAGGCCGCACTGGAGTACTGTGTGCAGTTTTGGAGGCCACACTTAAGAGGGACATTAACCTCCTGGAGAGGGTCCAGAGGAGGGCAACCAAAATGATTTGGGGCTTGGGGACAGGACCTATGAGGAGAGGCTCAAGAGCTAAATATGTACACTTTGAAAAGAGAAGGGACCGGGGACATGATAGAGGTCTTCAGGTACATGAAGAGGATAAATAGGGAGGAACAGTGAGGGTGCTTGAAGGAAGGAGGAAGGGCCACTAGAAGGCATGGGTGGAAGCTGGAGGGGAAGATTCTAGGGAGAAAGGAGGAGGTGCTACTTCACTGAGAGGGTGGTAGAGCCATGGAATGCACTACCTAGGGGTTGGTGGAGGCAGAGACAGTGGAGGGGTTCAAGAGGGGTGGGACAGGTACAGGGGAAGGGTTCAGGAAGCAAAATCCAATGCAGCAAGAATATCCGGAACTGGGAAGGGAGAAGCCAGAGAAGGCGAGGGGGACAGCAAGGTCAGCACCCAGGGTGGGGGCTGACCAAATGAGCAGACACGAAAGACCATTAGGCCTATTCTGCTGGCATTTTAGTATGTTAGTAAGTGAAGATGGGTGCCTCTGCAAGGGTTTACCTCATGGAACATGATTCTCGTCCCTTTCAGGATGTGACTGCCATGGGGGTGGGGGTGCACCCTCAGGCATCAGCTACCAAGGGTGGCTCCAAGGCTGAGATCACCGGATTGACTGCCACTCTAAAGGAACTGTTAAGACACGTTGCACCACTCTCACCGCTGCAAGTAGATACTAGACCCCAATTTCTTACTACTGCTTCAGTTCCTCATACGATGTTCTCTCCCAGGATGACCCAGGAGTCTATCATTTGTCACAACTGTGGAAAGGATGACCATATGAAAAGAGAATGCCGGTCTCAGAAGGACTTAGAAAGAGTAGTAAACAGACTCCAAGGGGAGCTCCGAAAAGCAAATACGTGGCCAAGGGGTGCCCGAAGTGACCACAGTGAGGGTTCAAGACACCCTAACTTAAATTTCTTTGTGGCAAAATCATCTGTCCAGGCCTCTGCTACTGCCTCTCCAGACTGGTCCAAAATAGTGGGCCCTCTAATGGAGACTATGGTGACTGTGAATGGTATTTATACTCGGGCTGTGCTTGACAGTGGGTTACCAGTGACCATTGTATTCCAGGACTGGTATGACAAACACTTATCTGATGTGCCTTTGCAATCCCTGGAAGGCCTACATGTGTGGAGCCTGAACGACTAGTCTTATCCTACCTAGGGTATGTCCACCTCTGGTTGTCTTTTCCTGAAACTGTAACAGGTGTAGAGGAGCGAGTAGAGACATTGGCCCTAGTGTGTCCCCCCATTGGACTGTATGATGGGGTCCCCCTGTTAATTGGGACAAACACCCATATGTTAGGGAGACTGGTGCAACTCTGTCATGAAAAACAAGGGCGACGGACTGGGAGGACCCTGAGAATTCCAGCTCTGATCAAGAGGGCCTATGATTTGCAACAGAAACCCGAGGAAGTAGACCAGGATGAACCGGTGGGGATCATGTGGAAGAAGGATCCCAAGCCAATGGTACTGGCCCCCAACGCACAGTGTACCATTCAAGGGGAGGTCCACCTCCGGAAAGATGTAAAGTGCAAAATACTGATGTTGGATGTGCCAGGCAATGGAAAATTGCCAGAAGGATTATTGGTCAAGCCCAGCATCTTGCCTGCTCGTACCTATGCCTATGCATGATGAGTGATGGTCCAGATTCGCAATGTGTCAGATCAGGAGATCCAGGTGAACCAAGGGTGCACCCTAGCTACGGTACACTGCACAGACACTGCAGTATTGCCCAGCAACAAGCACCCTGGTGAGAAGGAGAAAGTGACCCCAGACTTGTTTGACTTTGGTGACTCCCCGTTGCCAGCTGAATGGAAGGCTAGAATTAGCAAGAGACTTGCCCAGAGAGACCAAGTGTTTTCTTTGAAGGAATGGGATGTGGGATGTGTCCAGGGTGTGGAGCATCACATACGCCTGCACGATGAACGGCCATTTCGAAAGAGGTCCCGACACCTATCCCCAGCAGACATAGATAATGTGAGAAGACACCTGCAGGAAATGCTCACTACTGGCGTGATACAAGAATCCAGGAGCCCATACTCCTCTCCCATTGTGGTTGTGCGTAAGAAGAATGAGTCTGTGAGGATGTGTGTGGATTATCGAACCCTGAACCGGCGGACCGTCCCAGACCAATACACTATGCCTCATATGCAAGATGCCCTGGACTGCTTGAATAGGAGTAAATGGTTCTCAGTGTTGGATCTTCGCTGCGGATACTACCAGATTCCGATGGCCCTGGAAGACCATGAGAAAACAGCCTTCATCTGTCCATTGGGGTTCTACGTGTTTCTGAGGATGCCACAGGGAATATCGGGCACCCTGGCCACCTTTCAGCGACTGATGGAACATGCGGTGGGAGATATGAATTTGCTGGAATGCCTGGTGTACTTGGATGATGTCATTGTGTTTGGGAGCACCTTAGAGGAGCATGAGAACTGACTGTTTAAAGTCCTAGACCGACTGGAAGACTTCAGCCTCCAGCTGTCCATTGACAAATGGCAGTTTTTCCAAACCTCTGTGAAGTTTGTGGGGCGCATAGTATCTACAAAAGGGATAGAGACTGATCCCAGTAAGGTTGAAGCACTGACTACTTGGCCCCAGCCCCATAATCTGAAAGAACTACAATGTTTCCTGAGGTTCTGTGGCTACTATCGCAGGTTCATACAAGACTATTCCAAGGTGATTTGCCCACTTTTGAACCTTACCCAGGGTTACCCTCCTACCAAGTGTAAATACAAAAAAGGGGCCGTGAAAGAACCAGAAAAAGTATACTTCCACCCAGGTGAACTCTTCGGGCCCCACTGGATGCCTGACTGTGAAGCAGCCTTCCATGAGATCATATACCAGCTCACCCACGCCCCCATCCTTTCCTATGCTGACCCCACCAAACTGTATGTGCTGCATATGGATGCTAGTCTGCAGGGTCTAGGAGCGGTGCTGTATCAAGATCATGAGGATGGCCTGAGACCATTAGCTTTCACCAGTAACAGCTTGACCCCGTCCGAATGAAACTACTCTGTACATAAGTTGGAGTTCTTTGTGCTAAAATGGGCCATTGTTGACCAGTTCCATGAATACCTCTATGGGGCAAAGATATTGGTGAAGACTGACAATAGCCCGTTGACCTATGTACAGACTTCAGCTAAGTTAGACGTCACTGGGCACCGGTGGCTTTCTGCATTGTCAACCTATGTTTATGCTGTTGAATACAGACCAGGCCTGAACCATATTGATGCTGATGCCCTATCATGAAGGCCCACTTCCAAGAGTGATTGGGTCAAGCTATCTGAACCTGACATTCGAGCACTATGCCAAAAGTTTGATAGAGATAAACAGATGTCTGCGGACACAGTGGACTGTTTAGTAGATTGCTTGGTCCCTTCTGACACCTGCATACCAGCTGCTTATTGCCACTTCTCTGCTCTGGATATTAGTGCACTACCTCAATTTGACAATGACAACATTCAGTGGGCTTAATCCCAAGATCCTATGATTCAGCCAGCACTTGATGCCCTGCGTGCGGGGAAAGATGTGTCTAAGTTACATTCCACGGATTTGCAAACTGCTTTATTGTTTAAAGAAGGCCCCAGATTGAAGTTGCTCAATCAGTTTTTGCATAGAGAGCCAGATCGTAGTGGCAAAGTAGACAAGCAACAATTGATCCTGCCCACGGCCTTTAAAGATTTGGTACTGAGGTCCCTCCACAATCACATGGGGCACCTAGGTATTGAGAGAACCCTTGACCTGGTACAATCTCACTTCTTCTGGCCCAAAATGGGGGCAGATGTTGAGCACCAGGTAAAGACTTGTAGTCACTGCCTGCAAAGAAAAGCCCTGCTTCAGAGGGCTGCCCCCCTTGTTAATATTACTACCAGCACCCCCATGGAACTAGTCTGCATAGACTTCTTGTGTTTAGAACCTGATCAGCGGAACATTGGCAATGTGTTAGTGGTTACGGATCATTTCACACGATATGCATAAGCTTTTCCCACCAAAGATCAAAAAGCATCTACTGTGGCCAAGGTGCTAGTGGAAAATTTCTTTGTCCACTATGGTGCCCCCCAGCGGATCCACTCTGACCAGGGCAGAGACTTTGAGAGTCGACTAATCAAAGAAATGCTCTCTCTCTGTCTCTCTCTCTCTATGGGGGTGCGAAAGTCAAGAACCATCCCCTATCACCCGCAGGGAGAACCTCAACCAGAACATTTTAACTGCACCCTTCTAGACATGCTGGGCACCCTCCACCCAAAAAACAAGCATAAATGGAGCCAGCAGATTAGCACCTTGGTACACACATACAGTTGCACGAAAAATGATGCTACTGGGTTCTCCCCCTACTGCCTCATGTTCGGGAGAGAGGCCCGGCTGCCAGTTGATGTCTGTTTTGGGGTCTCTCCAGATGGGGTCTGAGCCAAAAACTACTTACAATATGTACAGAAACTGAAAGCTCAATTGAACCATGCATATCTACTGGCCCAGACAATGGCCGACAAGAGAAATCTAGCCAACAAAGAGAGGCATGATAAAAAAGTAAAGGTTCAAGAGCTTCAACCTGGAGACCGTGTGTTATTACGCAATTTGGGACTGCATGGTAAACACAAAATTGCTGATCGGTGGCACCATCAGTCCCATGTAGTAGTTGGAAAGTTGGATGATTTACCTGTGTACAAGGTGCACCCAGAGAACAACTCCAAAGCTGTCAAGACCATGCACTATAACCACTTGCTACCTATCGCCCAAGTCATGATTGAGGCTGAACCCCCAGAAACTGAGCCTCTTGGGCTGGTGACTCATGCTGCTGCAAGAAAGAGACAGAGTCAACCTACCCCAGTGGTCACAGATTTATGGTTTCCTCTGCAGCAGGCCCAGAATGATAGTGACTGTTCGTTCACTTCTGACGAAAGTGAGTGCGACTATGCCTATTACCCCTCTTATGAAATGAGTCAGCTGTTTCGAGGAAATCCTATGACTAATTGCGGGGATGAAGCTGGGCCTTCTGGACTGTCTAACCCCCCAGCTTCGTCCTTGGAGCCAATGCTCCCTGAAAGTGACATGCCAAGCCTTACATCTGAGGACGTGGACTCACTGTGTTTTGTGGAACTGTGTGAATTGCCCGAAGAAGGGACCGATGGTTGGAGCCTCTCTGGTGACACACCAGAACCTGAGGAACAGTATGAGAGTATTGACAGATCCCTTACGGCGCCTCAAAGTTTGATTGTGCCTGAACTTTCACAAAATGAGCCAAGTGTTGTGGAAGCAGAGCCTACAGAACAAGGAGCTGACAGGGCTCCCAGCTTGGACGTTCCCCTTCATGCAGAGGCACCCCTCACAAGTGATGAAAGCTCCAAGACCATTGCTGAAAGTACAGAGACTGTGGTTGTTCACCCCAGAAAGACTGGCCGAGCTGTCACGCCAGTAGTGCGCTTCAGTTACGATTCCTCCAGGAAGCCAGTGGATTTGCCTCTCAGTGTAGTCCACAAAGGTGTTTATGTCTCTCAAAACTCACTGCCCAAATTGAGCTTGACGGCCCATTCCAGGTTACTTGTTCTGCTTTCTCCCCATGGTGCCCCTGCCCCATCCAGCCCCAAGTTAGCTGATAGGGAAGGGCACCCTCTTGCATTGTTTAGAGTACAAGAAGTCATTACATGATTCTGTATAGTAATGTTCAATTTACCTGTGTGAAATATGCATAATGTATTGTCAGAATGGAAATGATATAGTGGAGTACATTGAAATGTATAGTAAAGTGACAAGTTATGACAATTGATGAATCAGATAGTACTTGTATAGCATGCTAATGGTATAAATTTCTTGTATATGTTGAATTTTCAGTGTTATGATGGTACAGACTTGACGCAGACGCCAAGTTTTCTCTAGGCAAGGAAGGGTGTAACCCCTTCTACAAATGGGGGTTCCCAAAAAGTCTTCCTCGAGCTTGCCTAAATGCTCACTGCCAGGCTGGTGTCCTCCATTTTAGCAGTTTAAATGTGATTGCCAGAGAGTGCCTGTATAGCCTCTGTGTACTGTCTCTTTAAGAGCTGCCTGGATTGCAGTCATAAGTAATCTGAGAGGGAGCTCTGTTGAAAGATGTAACTATTTGCTAAAAATCATTTGGAGTATAATAATGTTTGTCTAACCTGCCTTCTTTGCAGCAAGGACTGTTTTGTTTATCCCCACCATTTGGCCCAGGACTGCAAATTGGACCAGTCAGTACTGGTGGGACCTAAATTGGAGCCGGACTACTGAAGCTGTCTGGAGTCAAAATCTGTGGGAATTGTAGTTTTGGGCTTTTGGTGTCTTTTTGCAACTGAAGGGGGAGCTCTTGCTTTGACTGACAGCTGAATCAGCTGACCGAACCTTTTGGATCTGAGGGAAATCCCCAAGCTGCCTGCTGTTTAAGGCAGATCTAAGCTGGGAACTTAAGAAGAAAGAGCTCAAGTGATTTTGAGCAGCAATCCTGAGTGAATTTGCACGGCATGGGAGAACTGTGAAAGGACTAAGTTTTGGCCTGCATGTCTGCCTGCTGCCCCTGAGAGGGAGAAAAGAGAATTATTTTGGACTAAATCCGAGTTTGTGAGAATGAAGTAAGCCACTGATTTTCTACCAGGCTCATACCTGAGGAAGACCGAAGATTTTGCTGAATGCGATCGGCCTCTCAGGATTTCCAGCTGCTTTTGAATCCCTGGTGTGTGCAGAGACTTTGCGATCGTGACTGGAGAGCGGTTTGCCTGCTACAGTAGAATTTCCTTACATATAAATATGCTGTGTACTGAAAGTGGGTCGTCATTTGGTCCCCCACTGTGTGAACTGTGTTCTGCTTGCTGGTACCGTAGAATCCTTTACATTTAAATGTGCTGTGTATTGAAAGTGGGTCGTGATTTGGTTCCCCGCTGTGTGACCTGTGTTCTGCTTGCTGGAAGCTGTATCCAGCCCAAAACGGACTGTATCCGAATTTCTCTCCAGTTGGCCTGGGCCATGCCACACTGGCCCATCCAGACTACCCGCTGCACAGAGAAAGCCATCGACGAGAGACCTGCCTGGGGATCATCCCACTGTTCCACACTTGAACAGGAACGACGCCTCAGCGAATCGTGTGGGCCCTGCTTCTCCTGGCACTCCAGATTAACCCCCTGCTGTCTCAGTTTTCATCTAGCCTGTGTCCAGTCTTGGGTATCGTGAGTATTGGGATTCACCCAAGAATTCTAAAAGAACTAAGGGTAGAACTAGTGACACCGCTGACTACTCTCTTTAACAAATCATGGGAGGATGGGGTGGTACCCGAGGACTGGAGATGGGCAGATGTGATTCCTCTTCACAAAAGTGGGAGCACGACAGAGGCAGGAAACTACAGACCAGTTAGTTTGACCTCAGTGGTAGGGAAAATGATGGAATCACTTCTAAAGGAAAGAATTGTTGAGTACCTAGAGGCCAGTGGGGCACAGGACCCAAGGCAGCATGGATTCATGATGGGAAGGTCGTGTCAGATGAATCTAATAGATTTCTTTGACTGGGTGACCAAAGTAGTAGACCAGGGAGGGGCTGTGGACATGGCCTACCTAGATTTTAGCAAGGCATTTGATACAGTCCACACAAAGATTAATACACAAGATAGCCAGCCTTGGAGTGGGTCCCAGGTGGTAGCCTGGATAAAAATTGGCTAGACAACAGGACGCAAAGGGTAGTAGTAAATGGAGTACACAGTGAAGAAAGGAGGGTTACTAGTGGGGTACACGAGGTTCAGTACTGGGACCGGTCCTTTTAATGTCTTTATAAGTGACATTGCAGAGGAACTGGAAGGAAAAGTATGTCTCTTTGCAGATGACACAAAGATCTGCAACAGGGTTGATACACAAGATGGAGTGGAAAGGATGAGAAGGGACTTGGCAAGGTTGGAGGAATGGTCAAATGTATGGCAACTTAGATTCAATGCAAAGAAGTGCAAATAATGCACCTGGGAAACAAGAACCCAGGGAAGAATACACAATGGGTGGGGAGGTAGTAACAACAAAAAAAAGGAAAGGGACCTGGGGGTAATTATATCAGATGACCTAAAGGTGGGCAAGCAATGTGAGAAGGCAGTAAGGAAGGCTGGGGATACTGGGATGCATAGGAAGAGGCATCAATAGTAGAAAACAGGAAGTTGTTATCCCTCTGTACAGACAGTTGGTGAGACCCATCTGGAGTACTGTGTGCAGTTCTGGAGACACCATCTCCGCAAAGACATAGACAGAGTGGAGGCTGTCCAGAGGAGGGCAACCAAAATGGTGCAGGGTCTGCACCAGAAGACATATGAAGAAAGACTAAAGGAGCTTAATATGTATACCCTTGAGGAAAGAAGGGAGAGAGGGGACATGATAGAAACTTTCAAGTACCTCAAGGGAATTAACAAAGTCCAAGAGGGTAGCATCTTCCAGAAAAAGAGATGTGCAAGAACAAGGGGGCACAATTCGAAGATAGAGGGGGGACGGCTCAGAGGTAATGTGAGGAAGTATTTTTTCACTGAGAGGGTTGTGGATGCATGGAACATCCTCCCTGAGGAGGTTGTGGAGTCAAGAACAGTGGGGGACTTCAAGAATGCATGGGACAGGCATAAGGCAGTCCTAGTGGGGTGTAGGAGGAAGTAAGCTGTTGGTTAACTAGGATCTGCAGCTTATCTGTTAGGTAGGAAAATGGGCAGACTGGGTGGGCCAAGCGGTCCTTATCTGCCGTCAAATTCTATGTTTCTATGTTCATCAGGGTAGCTCCCTGCAACAACTGCTTAAACTAAAAGTGTGTCATCTGACTGTCTTCTTGTTTTCTTTTCATGAACTGAGCCCTCCGGCTCCGGATTACAAATAGTGTGTGTTGTGCATGTTGTTTTCTTCCATCACAGGGCCCCAACCAGCTGCAACGTTCCTGGCTGGCCCACCTTTCTCCATCTGGGTACCCAGAGTGTGTGATTGTTTATGGACCCTGAAGTGCGTGCATAACTGTTTGATTCCTACAGCCTTTAAGCAAATTAACCTGATTACACCCCTCCCTTGTTCAGGTCCCTTAAATTAATCAGATCTAGCTCTTTTTTGCATTTACCTTGACTGTGGTTCCAGTTTGTGCAATAGTACTGTACTGCTGTTATTTGCTGTGTATAACCTTGTTTTACAGGGGGTCCCCAGGGCCAGGCCTGAGGAAAGCCCTGGTGGTAAGTGCAAACAGTGTGGGTATTTGTGTGGTGTATCAGGAGTATTGTGAAAGATTATTGTGTATTGTTCCGGCCACTAGTAAGAAAATAGGGGGTTACATTGTCCCAGAGGGCTGTGCCCAGGTTAGCTTGACCACTACCAATCCTGACCTCTGGGTGGAGGCACCCGTTTCAGAACTCAGGCCCCTTAACCTGCTACTAGCTAAGCAGGCAGGGGTAGTAGCCCTTGGGATAGCGCCATCTAGGGGTTACACAGGGCTCACTCTGGTCTCTGGGTTCCCTGGCAAATCTAAGCAAAGTCTCACCTGGAACCCACCCAGCTACTCACCTTCAGAAGAGCTCAGCCAGAGACACCCAGGAAGGATATGCCTTCCTTCCATAGGTGAGAATTCAAACCTTCTCTCAGTGGCAGATTCTTTCATCCAGGGACAGCCAAGACCAGCCAGATGTATCTTTCCTTGTCAATCTGCACAATTCATTACTGCTTGGGTTCAGACGGAGGCGCACACCCACCATGGG
This sequence comes from Neoceratodus forsteri, assembly GCA_016271365.2. Taxonomy (NCBI): domain Eukaryota; kingdom Metazoa; phylum Chordata; order Ceratodontiformes; family Ceratodontidae; genus Neoceratodus; species Neoceratodus forsteri. Next base: position 211,140,375 of record CM028129.1, on the reverse strand, counting down.
AGTTTTTTTTTTTTTTGTAGAGGAGTTGGCGCTGACAGTGCCGCCCCCAAGAGTGACGCACAACACGGTGCGTGAGGGGCGGCCGTTAGGCGCCGCAGACTCCTCCTACTTCCCAGTTCTGTTTCTTCCGCTGTGGAGGCTGCATCTGCTATGCAGAATGAAAAAGGTTTCTACACCACTAGGCCTATTTCGTCGCTGTTCAACGCCGTGTCCTGCATCCTAGTTCGTTTTCCCCGACGTCGTTTTCCGGAAAGACTGTTCTTTATTATTTCACTGACAACTCCGGGAGCTTTTCTGTTTAGAGTGTTAATTTCACATCATGCCCGGTTTGGGAGCTAAATGAAAGTCGAAGGTGGGCCGTGCCCCCATGCGTCGGTGCTCCTGTGGCCGGCATTTTTTCCATCACGGACTAGCATGATGTTTGTCTTTGTTGCCTGGGACCTAACCATAATATGGACAGATGCGATGCTTGTTTTTCAATGGACCACCATGTTCTCGAAGTCCGTGCATTTAAGATTGGCAAGGCCCCGATGACTTTCGGAGGACGGCATCGCTCTCGGGCCTCCCAGGTAAGAACTTTAGACCCTTCCTCCGGGTCCCCTCCCAGGTTTATGCGGTCTGGAGAGGAGGAGGCCTCCTCGTCTTCAAGTCTTGCCGAGGAGGAAGTCTCTTTTACAGTGTCAGAGGAACACTGTGGTCCCTCCCGGGGCCGCAGTGGAGACACTGCCTTGGCAGTCACCTCTTCGGGGGTGCAGGCTCCCCCAGTGTCGAGGCCCGCGGTTGCCGGGCCTGGCGTGGGTGGACCTTCGATGCCACTTTCTGGCACCATCTCGGATTCTGGTGCCACTTGTGGCATCAGGGATCAAGCGGTGCCATGTTAGCTGCCGTCACCGTGGGCTCGGTCAACTCCGCTGCCAGCGTTGTGTCAGGTCCCGCTGCCAAGGAATTGACTGGGGCCGTGGGTGGGTCAGGACCGGGCTCCGGCGTTGTCTCGAGTGCTGTATTGTCGACTAGAGCCGTGGGTGGCACCAGCGCTGTTCGCGGTGCAGTTTCCCGAGAGACTGCTGGGGTGGCCAGTATAGAGGTCCTGCTGGTCACCTCTTCCTTGGAAGTGGATGATTCAGATGTGGATCCATCCTGGCTCCCCGATTCTTCGGGATCGGAGTCTTCGGTGGGAAATGGTGTCAGACGGCCCAGAACGCCCATTCCTCAGTCTCCACAGCAGTCCTCTTCTGAGGGCTCCCAGGCTGGGGGTGGCCGGGAGCTTTTGGGAGGAGATGGCGTGGAGGTTGGGGAGAGGGCTGTTCTCCCACAGGGGGCTGTGGCAGCTGCCATCTCCAGTGCTGCCGCACCTTCTCGGGGTGGACTTGGGGCCCTGTCTTTGGGAGGCTCCCTGGGGAGTCTCCTGGATCGACGGGCTCTGTCGCTGACATCGAGGAGGAGGGCATTCTCTGAGTCTGAGGGGTTGAGAGGGTACGGTGAGGCGGGCCAGCTTCCGCCTGCCACCCCTTGGGGTGTGGGTAGGAGTCGTAGCACCAAGCCCCGCCTCTCCCTCTTGGGTTCCACAGATCCTTCCAGTAGTGTTGCTATGGGACATCCTTCTGGATCCATACAGCCCCAGGCATGTCACAGGGGAGGACCCCCTTTCAGGCTCTGCCACGGTTCGCATCCCCAGGGTTTCGTTCTGCAACCTGGCTTGTTATCCGGGACCCCGCCGACTTAGGCTCCATTTTCTGGATTCCACAGCCCCAGCAGAGGACAGTTGCCTGCTCATAGGTGCCCCTCTCCTATTTCTCTATAGTCACCCCCTGCTCTCCCAGGCCATGTCGGTCCGACGGTGCCATTATCCTGGGAGACGTTCAGAAGCTCTGTGGCGGCCTTCCCCTCATACGTTAGATATATGCATGAGCAGGTGTTTCGCCTATCCCCACCACCGCAGGAGTCCTCTGGACACTCGAGTTCCCCATCCTCCTTGTCTCCCTCCTCGGAGGGAGAGGAACCCTCTGCTCACTTCTCTTCCAATGCTGATTTCACCGAATATCAGCATTTCCTGTCGAGGATGGTGGGGAATCTTTGCATTTCATTTGTTAGACATGACAATACTGAGCGGGAGATGTGTGAATTCCTCAGTGAATTCAGTGCCTAATGTGGTGGTGCCATCCTGGCCTATTCCTTTCCAGGAGGTGTCTATCCGTTCCTGACAGTCTCCAGCCGACCATATTCCTGCCCTGGCAGACTGCAGGAGGAGGTATTGTGCCCCTTCTGAGTCCTTAGGTTCTCTCCCCAACCTGCCTTCATGATTGGCATACCTAGAGACTCCTTCCGAGTGCCGCCACCTGGTGCACGACCGACCACCAGACTCAGATTCTCTACAGTTTGACCGGTTGGGGAGAAGAGTGTTCTCTTCCTCTCGTGCGATACTCTGTATCACATCTCATCAGGCACACCATGCTGCCTACAACAGGCATCTGTGGTCGGTGCTGTCTCAGCTCCTAGCATCAATGTCTGACTCGGAGCAATCGAGACAGGCCATTGCCCTCTCTGGTATAGGCCTGCAGCTGGCAAGGCACCAGGCAAGGGCATCTTATGATGCCAGTGAGGTGGCTTCCAGGCTTGCAGGGACAATGATCTGCATTAGGTGGACGGCATGGCTTCGTCTATCAAGGTTGTCACCCCTGGCCCGGCGTAGGGTGATTCGCTCTGCCTTTCGAGGGACCCGCCAGTTTCCACCAGAGCCAGGAGACTTCTACAGGGGCTTCCTCCATCTCCTGGTCTTCGAGGGACACCTCCTAGCTCTCCTCAGCCTTAGGCTTTTTGTTTGATTAGCCAAGGGTCTCTCCCTTCTCTTTTCCACCAACAGGTGGCTGTGGGTCTTGTTCCCTCAGGGTTTTTTCTTGTCCCCCTGTGGGGGGGGGCTTGGTACTCACCCAAGCAGCAATGAATGGTGAAGATTGACAAGGGAAGATATGAAAATTATGTATCTACCGTAATTCTTGATCTTCTCTTGTATCTTCGCCATTCAGTACTGATACCCGCCCACCTTCCCCTCTAGGGCCTCCTACTTCGACGTTTCCTCCTCCCTGCTCGTTCCTCCCCTCTTCCTTGTCGCCCTTTACACGAAAGAAAAAACAAAAAATTAAAAACCCTGCGTGTCTGTTCATCTGAACAGATACCTTTCCTGAGGGGAAAAGGGGAATGAATGGAACTTATGCTGTCCTCAGGGAACTCTTTCTGACTACCCCTTGGGTGACTTTTGGTCCTCTCTGGACCATGCTGTTCAATTCACAGTTTAGGAGACCAGCCAGTTTCTGGCTATGTCTCCTTAAACGTCCCCTCTGACAAGCCCTGATCTTCCCGGACATAAAGTCTCCACCATTCATTCGCACTAATGGGATCTGCGCTGGAGGCACTAGGACCCACCGGGAGCAAACTTTTTTGCTATAGGGTCGGCGCCAGAGATGGAGCTGCGAGGAGCGTCACCGCGAGCCTCAGCTCATGTGGTAATGACTTTCTTGGCGTCGGCCCTCCAACCACCTCAGTTTCTTTTTTCCCGCTGTTGAGTGCACTTCAGTGACAACATCGTTCGCCCTCCGGGAGTCAAACTTCAAACTAGCAGCATAGTTTTTCAGTTTTATTGTTTTGTAGTAATATCTCGAATAAAATATTGCTTAGTTTATTTATTCTTATTTAACGAAGAGGTCTCAGCCTACATTGACTGAGTCGACCACGAGCAGGTCAGGTGACAGCTGCATCTGTTGGCGCCGTCCTTGGCGCCGTTGAGTTTCTCGGTGCTGCGCACTTCATCAGTGCCATCCTCGGTGTAGTGCGCTTCGTCAGTGCTGTCTTCGGCGTCGTGTGGCTTCTTGGCACTGTGTGGCCTCTCGGCGCTGTCTTCAGCACCGTCTGGCCTCTCGGCACCATCTTTGGAGCCATGTGTGTTTTCGGCGCCATGCTCCTCTTTGGTACCGAGACCTGTTAGGACGTCATCCAGTCTTCTGGGCTCCTCCTCTTTTAATCCTTTTCCTTCCTCATTTCCTTCTGATTTTCACTCCCTTCCTGTACATACAGTCCCTCCTGGACTGTCAGGAGATGACATTGAGCCTGACCCAGACCTTAGGCTGGGTGATGATGTGGAAGGAACAGGATCTATTACTGCTGCAGAGCCTGTGGTCAAGGACCTGTCTTTTAAGTCTCTGCTGAAAATCTTGAATTCCACTTTTTCTCCCCAAACTACAGATATCGATCCTGGGAAACTGTTAAGACTCCAATACCTCCATGTTCTGGTGATCGCTATGGATTTGACTCCTCCGGTACAGCCCTCCTTTGAGACGCTGTCTCAAATGGTATGGAATAATCCTGCTCTCATTCCTTCGGTGGCTAAGTCCATAGATAGGAAATATGCTGCTCCCAAGGATCGACCCATTTTGGCATCCCAAGCATTTGTGGATCCTATTGTTGTCTTGGCAGAGAATGATAAAGTCATCCTTCCCCAGACTACTACAGCTCGACCTATTAACAAAGAATCTCGTAAGATAGATGCTTTAGGTAAGAAAGTCTTTGCTGCTTCCACCCTAGGTATGTGTATTGCCAGCTACCAAGGCTATTTCTCTCAATATGAATATATTCTTTGGCATTTGCTCAAACAAATGGTTGAAGCTCTACCAGAGTCGGACACTAATTCAGAGCTTCTTCAAACCATAACCAGGGGTATCAAGTCCAACAACCAGTAGGTTAAAGCAGCTATGGACACCTTCAATACTGCCTCCAGAGCAGCGGCGGTGGGTATTTGTACCCGCCGTCATTCCTAGCTGCGCACTTCAGGTTTCACGAATGATGCAGAGCAACAGGCAGTGGCGTTGCCTTTCGATGGTGGGTACCTCCTCGGCCCTCAAGTAGAACAGGCTCTAGAGGCTACACAAAAGACTAGGTCAGCCATTAAATTGGCTCGACCTCCTCCTGTCCCCTCTCGAGGGGGTGTTAATAATCGCCAGTTTCATAACCGTCAGTCCTTTCGAGGCAAAGGCAGGGGAAGTTTTAATAAAAATCAAGCCCCCCCAGCCTCAAAAGAAAACACAGCAGAAGGTGCAAGGACCCAAAGTGCCTAGTGCCGCCTTCTGAGTTGTTGGCCCAAGTCCCACCTCAGCTGTCTGAGATGGACTCTTCCTCAGTGATGGGAGGTCATCTGACTCACTTCTACAATCAGCGGAAGTCCATAACCTCAGACAAAAGGGTCCTCCGGATAATCTGCAAAGGGTGTTCCCTCAATCTTTTGGAGACCCCTTCGGACCGTTCCCCCAGACGACAGCCCAGGCTGTCAGCTCTTCAGTCAGTTCTTCTCGTCTTCTAGATACAGGGCCTTCTCAACAACAGGGCAGTGGATGTAGTTCCGCTGGATCAATAGAACACAGGGTTATACTCCCATTACTTTCTGGTTCCAAAGAAAACCGGGGGCATGCGCCTCATTTTGGACTTCAGAAAACTAAACAAATTCCTTCCCAAAGAGAAATTCAAAATGATATCACTAGGAACTCTGTTACCTTTGCTTCATCAAAACGACTGGTTAGCCTCCCTGGACATGCAGGACGCTTGCCAGCATATTCCTATTCACCCAAAGCATCACAAATACCTAAGGTTCGTGGCTTTGGGACAGCAGTATCAGTTCAGAGTCTTGCCCTTTGGGCTATCCTTAGCGCCGCGGGTTCTTACAAAGTGTTGTGCAATTCTCGCAGTGCATCTCAGAAAACTCGGAATACAGGTGTTCCCATATCTGGACGATTGGCTTCTAGCAAGTCCTTCCAGGCAGGGAACTCTAGAAGCCGTAGCCACGGCTTCACACTTTCTCATGTCCATGGGAGTCCTGCTAAACCTCAAAAAATCACAGCTGCAGCCCTCCCAGAGGCTCCTTTTCATAGGAACTCTTCTAGACACCTCCTGTGCGAAAGCATTTCTCCCAGAGGACAGGAGGAGTGATATCCGTCAAATGGCCCAATACATCAGAGAGAGCACCTCGGTTTCAGCTGTCTCGATGCAATGGATGCTAGGTCTCATGGCATCCTTGGTTTTCACTGTACCCCTAGCACGCCTTCATATGAGAACCTCTCAATGGATGCTCAGTACTCAGTGGTCCCCGACCACTCACCCTCAGTCCTTTCTCATCCCGTCTCTCGGATGAGACGTTAAACTGAGGTCCCATCTGCCTGGATTGGTGGTAGTTCAGGTGGATGTTAAAGATCCCATGGCACTTATCGAAAAGAGTAGGGGAATTTCTCCAGTGTCCTGGCCAAATTTCCCTCATTCACTAAAAATACCACCAACAGCTTAATCTGGTTCAAGGTCATTTGGCATTTATCTGTATCCCCCTTCCCCGGGTCGTGCCTGAAAATAGGCAGGATTTGTCTAGCGCACTTACCCGGTCAATAAAAACTAAATAAATAAATAAAAAGGTGACAGGACCTTTAAAGAGATCACTCACCTGGTGGTCGCAAGAGGACAGTCTTCTGGAAGGGTATCCCTTTGCTCCTCTGGATCATCTGATTTCCATTACCACGGACGTCTCCCTGATGGGGTGAGGAGCTCACTGTCAGACTCTCCACACTCAAGGTACGTGGACTCAGGACGAGTCCCAGCTTCACATAAATGTCTTGGAAATGAGAGCCGTCCTTTATGCAGTCCGGGCTTTGAAGGACATTCCCTGTCACAAGAACATTCTCCTTCAAACGGACAACAAAGCAGTGATGTATTATATCAACCGGCAGGGCAGTGCTCACTCTTACCCCTTATGCAGGGAAGCAATGAGGGTGTGGGAATGGTGCTTGGAGCACAAGGCTCTAATTCATGCGGTCTGTCTGCCAGGGGTGCCGAATGAAGTGGCAGATCGTCTCAGCAGAACAGAGACAGATCCTCACGAATGGTCTCTCGACTTAGCCGTTGCTCAGTCCCTATTCGCAGAGTGGGGAACTCCAGACCTGGACCTTTTTGCATCCCCACTCAACACAAAACTGCCTCTCTTCTGCTCCAGAAATCCAGGGCCTGGCATTTTCTGTCAGGATGAGTTCAGGCTGCAGTGGATAAAATTCTTTATATACGCCTTTCCGCCTCTTCCTCTAATTCAGAGGGTACTTCGCAAATTCGAGTCCCAAGAGGACAAAATGATCCTCATTGCTCCCTTCTGGCCTTGACAGATATGGTTTCCACTACTCAACAGTATGTCCAAAGCTCCTCCGAAACCGCTTCCCCTTCAGACGAACCTTCTGACTCAGGGGCCTGTGGTCCATCCCAACCTGAGGTCACTTCACCTTCATGCTTGGCTTCTGAAGAGAGAGAAGTAAACAGGTTCAATGTCTCTCACAGGGTTTCGGATATTCTCCTGCATGCAAGCCAGCCACTAGGAAAACTGACACAGCCAAATGGAAGCGTTTTTCGCTCTGGTGTGCAAAATCCTCTTTGAATCCTTTTTCCTGCTCACCAGATAAAGTTTTAGAGTACCTCTTAGACCTCTAAAATTCAGGTCTGCAATACTCTACAGTTAAAGTTCACCTTTGTGCCATTTCAGCTTATCATGAGCCAGTACTTTCCTTGCCACTGGCTCAGTTACCTGTGGTTAAGATGTTTCTTAAGGGAATTCTGCATACCGGACCTCCTATAAGATTTCCAGTTGCAGCCTGGGACATTAATCTTGTGCTAGACATGCTCACTCGAAAACCTTTCGAGCCTCCAGCTACCTGTGAGTTAAAACTTCTCACTTGGAAAACGGCCTTCCTAGTGGCCATTACCTCAGCCCGCAGGGTCTCTGAGATACATGCCCTGGTCACAGACCCTCCGTATACTGTATTTCATAAAGACAAAGTAGTCCTTAGAACTCATCCTAAGTTTCTCCCTAAGGTTGTTTCAGAATTCCATCTAAACCAGCCTTTGGTCCTTCCTACTTATTTTGCGAACTTCCAAAATGAAGGAGAGCATTCTCTTCATTCCTTGGATGTCAAAAGAGCTTTGTGTTTCTATCTAGATAGAAAAAAAGACTTTCCCAAAGCCCAACAACTGTTTGTTTCCTTCAGTGAGACCTGGCTGGGTCAACCTGTCGCTATCAGATGTATTTCAGCATGGCTGGTGGCATGCCTTCACCACTGTTATTCCATGGTGCAGGTTGCTGGAGGGCAGAAGTGTACCACCTACTAGAGCGGCACGGCATCCCTAGCAGAAATCTGAATGTGCCCATTGCAGATATTTGTAATGCGGCCACCTGGAGCTCAGTGCATACTTTCGTCAAACACTATGCCCTGAATGTCCATGCCAGATGACATCTTTCTTTTGGCAGAACCATCCTTAATGGACTCCTGTCCTAAAACTGTGAGCTCTTGGTCTCTCCTGCCACCCCGTCGGGGGATTATTAGCTCGGTACTCACCCATTAGTGTGAATGAGTGGTGGAGACTTTATGTCCAGGAAGATATGGAAATTACATACCTACCGTAATTCTTGATCTTCTTTGACAAGTCTCCACCACTCATTCACACGCCCACCCTCCATCCCCCGAGTTCACCTCTGTTGTTGGTCTTCACTCCCTCAGTCTTTAGTCAGTGAAGACTTCTTTGTTGGCCCTTCTTATATGGGTCGTCCAGACTATCTTATGTCTGTTTTTTGGTTAGGCTACCCTTCTAGGTTAGTAACACTGCACCTCCTTGGAAAAAAAGGTACTGAGGCAGTTGTAAGGTAGACGCCGAGATAGTCATTACCGCACGAGCTGAGGCTCGCAATGTCTCTCCTCGCGGCTCCATCTCTGGCGCCGACCCTCTAGCAAAAAAAGTTTGCTCCTGCTGGGTCCTAGTGCCTCTGGCACAGATCCCATTAGTGTGAATGAGTGGTGGAGACTCGTCCAAGAAGATCAAGAATTATGGTAGATACGTAATTTCCATATCTCCTATGTCAGTCTCTGATACTTTCTTCCTCCTGACATTACTCTTCTGGAGTTGGCGATCTTCGCTTTGTCTTCAGGGAGTTCAACTGAGTTCCCATTCTTTCTTTATCTGAAGGAATGCCTTCTTAGGGCATTACCTCCCCCCCCCCACACACACACACACACTTTGGTGTTAACAAATGAAGTGCTTCATAAGCTTTTTCCTTTGCTAAGTTGGGCGCTCTCTTCTCGGAACAGACTTTCTGCTTTGGCAGTCTTTGAGCTCTCAGTTACAGTTTAAAGGGTTGGGGATGATGGGAGATTTAGAGAATCTGCCTTGTATCCAAACTGCTCAAACCGCTTGGTTGAACCTTCTCTAAAAAGTCCATCTAGTGGGATCCTGGCTTCCTTGTTCTTGGTTCCGAGCTTATAAGCCTCAAATCAACCTCTGACTTGGCAGAGTTCTCCCTCCCAGCATCCCTCTGTCTTCTTTTTCCTGTTATTCTTCTTCTTTCCCCTCTTCTTTCCCTTTCTTATCTGTTCCTCCCTTGAAGCCGCCCCAGCTGTGAGGCCCTACAGCCCCTTTAGGTGGATTCCCTTCTTATCTTCTGTCCTCTACCGGCTTATGCCTTTTTCAGTTTATGTCCTTTCCTTTTTCTATCCCTCGGCTCCCTTGCCTTGCTCTCTCTCTTTTCGTGCCCTTTTTTCACCTCTCTGGCTAACAGAACTGGGATGTAGGAGGAGTCTGCGGCGCCTAACGGCCACCCCTCATTCACCACGTGGTGCATCACTCTGGGGGGCGGCACCGTTGGCGCCAACTCCTCTACAAAAAAAAAAACTCCTGTGGCGGGTGCGCACCTCCGGCTGAACCCAAGCAGTAATGAATGGTGAAGATACAAGAGAAGATCAAGAAGGAGGAGTAAGGCCATCAGGAAATGGAGGGTAATGAGCACCAATGCCCGTAGTTTGGGCAACAAGCTCCCTGAGCTGGTGCCCTTGATGGAAGAGGGATGTCTGGATATCGTAGCAGTCACAGAAACATGGTACACAGAGAACCATGACTGGGATGTTAACATACCAGGGTACATAACCTACAGGAGAGACAGGCAGGGGAGAAGAGGGGGAGGAGTGGCTCTCTATGTAACGGAAGGGATAAAAGCAACTGAGCAAAAGAGTAAACAGGGAGGAGAGGAGGCACTGTGGGTCACCTTGGAGACTGGAAAGGGCACCACAATCCGCACAGGGGTTGTGTATAGACCCCCATGTCAGGGGGAGGGAATGGACAAGGATATGATAGAAGGCATTCTTAGAATGGCAGAGAAAGGGGAGATACTGTCGATGGAGACCTGAATATGCCAGATGTTAACTGGAGCACATTTGCTGCAGCCACATCTAAGAGCAGGGCAATTCTTGATGCCCTTCAGGTGGCAGGCCTCAGACAGCTAGTTTCGGAACCCACTCGTGAGGGAGCAATCTTAGACCTCGTACTCTCAAACGGGGGCAGTGAGAGGATCTCAGATCTAGAAGTGGGTTGCCATCTGGGAACAAGTGACCATCAAACAGTGTGGTTCATGTTAAACTCAGCTACAGAGTCAAGCCATACAAAAGTGAGGATACTGGACTTTAGGAGAGCTGACTTTGGCAAGATGGGAGAGTGCCTCAGAAAAGCACTAGCAAACAGGCTAGAAGGAGGTGTGGAGCAACAATGGGGAATCATCAAAACTGCCATTACAGAGGCAACAAGCCTTTGTGTGAAGCAAATAAACAAATCAAACGAAGAAAAGCCACTATGGTTCTCAAAAGAGTGGCTGTGAAAGTCAGGAAGAAAAGATAGCATTCCGAACTATAAGGAAACACAGAAGGAGCAGGACAGAGAGCTGTACCAGTTAAGGCAGAAGGAAGCCGGGAGGAAGTCAGAAGAGCAAAGGCCCAAACTGAGGAAAAGATAGCCAACTCAGTTAAGAAGGGGGATAAAACCTTTTATAGGTACATCAGCGAGTGTAGAAAGACAAAGGGAGGGATAGTGAGGCTGAATAGAATGAATGGTGGGTGGGCAGAAGGGGACAGTGAAAAAGCAGGGATACTGAATGAATATTTCTGCTCAGTATTCACAAAAGAGGAGGGGGAAGTGCCTAATCCAATTAACAGAAGCACTCTTGATAGGGGGTCAATCCCAGTCCTTTCACAGAAGAAAGGGTTCTGCAAGAACTCCTAAAACTGAAGGTGGACAAAGCAATGGGTCCTGATGGAATTCACCCCAGAATTCTAAAAAGAATTAAGGGAGGAACTAGTGAAACCACTGGCTACTCTTTTTAATAAATCATGGGAGGATGGCGTGGTACCCGAGGACTGGAGGGAGGCGGATGTGATTCCCCTTCACAAAAGTGGGACCAAGACAGAGGCAGGAAACTACAGACCTGTCAGTCTGACCTCTGTGATAGGGAAAGTGATGGAGTCACTTCTGAAGGAAAGAATAGTTGAGTACCCAGAGGCCAGTGGGGCATAGGACCCAAGGCAGCATGGGTTCACAGCGGGAAGGTCATGTCAGATGAATCTAATAGATTTCTTTGACTGGGTGACCAAAGTAGTAGACCTGGCCTGTGGACATGGCCTACCTAGACTTTAGCAAGGCATCTGACACAGTCCCACACAAAAGATTAATAGTCAAATTAACCAGCCTGGGAGTGGGTCCCAGGGTGGTAGCCTGAGTAAAACATTGGCTGACACAACAGGACACAGAAGGTAATTGTAAAATGGAGTCCATTCTGAAGAAAGAGGGGTTACTAGTGAGGGTGCGGGTTCAGTATTGGGTCCAGTCCTTTTAATGTCTTCATCAGTGACATTGCAGAGGGACTGGAAGGAAAGTATGCCTTTTGCAGATGACACAAAGATCTGCAACAGGGTTGATACACAAGGAGGCGTGGAAAGGATGAGAAGGGACTTGGCAAGGTTGGAGGAATGGTCAGAAGTATGGCAGCTAGGATTCAATGCAAAGAAGTGCAAAATAATGCACCTGGGAAACAAGAACCCAGGGGAAGAATACAAAATGGGGGGGGAGGTAGTAACAACAACAAAAAAGGAAAGGGACCTGGGGTAATCATATCAGATGGCAGTAAGGTTAGCAAGCAATGTGAGAAGGCAGTAGGGAGGGCTGGGGGTATACTGGGATGCATAGGGAGAGGCATCAGCAGCAGAAAACAGGAAGTTGTTATCCTCTGTACAGACAGTTGGTGAGACCCCATCTGAGTACTCGATCCAGTTCTGGGGACCCCATCTCTGCAAGGACATAGACAGGATAGAGGGAGTCCAGAGGAGAGACAACTAAAATGGTGCAGGGTCTGCAAGAAGCCGTATGAGGAGAGACTAAAGGAGCTTAATATGTATACCCTTGAGGAAAGAAGGGAGAGGGGCACATGATAGAAACTTTTAAGTACCTTAGTGGAATCAACAAAGTCCAAGAGGGTAGCATCTTTCAGAAAAAGAGACGTGCAAGAACAAGGGAACACAATTTAAAGATAGAAGGGGGTGGTCTAGGGCAATGTGAGGAAGTATTATTTCACAGAGAGGGTAATGGATGCATGGAACAGCCTTCCTGAGGAGGTTGTGGGGTCTAAAACTGTGGGAGAATTCAAGAATGCATGGGACAGACAAAAGACAATTCTTCTAGGGGATAGGAAGAAATGGGCTGTTGGTTAACTAGGATCTGCAGCCTATCCTGTAGGTAGGGAAATGGGCAGACTAGATGAGCCGAGCAGTCCTTATCTGCCGTCAAAGTCTATGTTTCTATGTTTCTAAGAATTACGGTAGGTACATAATTTTCATTTCTTAGTTCCGAGCTTATAAGCCTCAAACCAACCTCTAACTTGGCAGAGTTCTCCCTTCCGACATCCCTCTGTCTTCTTTTTCCTTTTCTTCTTCTTTCCCCTCTTTTTTCTCTTCCTTATCTGTTCCTCCCTTGGAGCCGCCCCAGCAGTGAGGCCCTTCGGCCCCTTTAGGTGGATCCGCTTTCTTGTTTTCTGTCCTCTACCGGCTAATGCCTTTTTCAGTTTATATCCTTTCCTTTTTCTATCCCTTGGCTTCCTTGTCTCACTCTTTTTATTCTTGCCTCTATTTCGCCTCTCTGGCTAACAGAACTGGGATGTAGGAGGAGTCTGCAGTGCCTAACGGCTACCCCTCATAACCACATGGTCACGTCCTCTCGGATAGTGCCGTCAGCTCCGACTCCTCTGAAAAAAAACTCCCACAGAAAGTATCTGGCTGAACCTAAGCAGTAATGAATGGTGAATATACAAGAGAAGATCAAGAATTACGGTAGGTACGTAATTTTCATTTCTTCAGGCTATTGGGACACATGGCTTCAATGCCTGCAGTGGCCCAGGAGTCAGGCACAGGATGCAAAACCTGCAAGTCTATTTTAGAGCTCACTGGTCTCAAAGAAGCAGCAATTTTTCAAAGCTGATACCGGTGACAGAACACTTCCTTCAGACTCTGCTTTGGTGGAAGAACCCTGCAAATTTGGCAGGAGGGATCCCCTTCCAAGCTCACTTCCCACAGAGGCGATCACCACAGACACCTTCCTCCTGGGCGGGGGAGCTCATCTGGACAGTGCCTCAGTGAGTGGCACCTGGACTCTCCAAGAGTCACAGTTATGTATAAACCTTTTGGAACTCAGAGCTTCTGGACCTGTTGTTTACAGGTCAACCATTCTGGATAGTGGGGGTTTCCATCTGCACTTTCCGGTCTACCCTGAACCAGTAGACTTTACCTCTTACTCTTTCAGTTCCTGAGGTCCCTCTACGTTGCATTAATACATGTCTTTGACACTATTAATTTTGGTCCTAGATCCAATTGTGAGGCCAGGTTCTTGCCGCTCTCCTAGAGTGGTTGCAGCTGCCTGGCAGACTTTCATTTTGTGCCCATTGCAGTTATCAGCAAGGTGACGAGTTACAACTCAAGCGCTTATTTTGTAGGCACTGTGTTCTAGATGCTGTTACAAGACAGCTCTTTTTATTAACAGGACAGTCCTTGGCTGTCCTTTCTGAGTGAACCCTATCTCCTACCACCCTACTCAGGGTTGTTGGTTTTAGCTTAGTACTCTCCCACTAGTGTGAATGAGGGATGGAGACTTAGTCCAGGAAGATATGGAAATGCGTACTTACCGTAATTATTGATCTTCTTGGACAGTCTCCATCACTCCATTCCTACCTCTCTCATCCCCTGGGTTCCTCATTTTCTTTCCTGGTCCTCATGGTCCTATGATTCAGACTGTGAGGACATTACTCTTTGGCCTTTCTTGCAAAGGCCATTTGGGTCCCTCTCAGGCCCAATAACTCAGGATGAGTTATTCTCATTAGTTACGCTGCACCTCCTCGGTCGAAAAGGTACTGAGGCGGTTGGAGGGTCGACGCCAAGATAGCCTACACAGGCACGAGCTAGTCTCGCGGTGCTGCGCATGCGTGGTCCTCTCTTGGCGCTGACCCTTCTGAAAACTTTAGGCTCCCACTTGGTCCTAGCGCCTCTGGCGCTATCCCACTAGTGTGAATGAGTGATGGAGACTGTCCAAGAAGATCAATAATTACGGTAAGTACGTAATTTCCATTTTTCTCCCATTTGGGAATGCCTCGGTTTTTCTGAGGAGGTTCGGGAGACTTCCGACTCACCTTTCCTCTTCCCTTCTTTCAAAAAAAAAAAGTTGAAAAAAGAGAAGAGCGAAGGAAACAGTTGCCCTGTTGCCTCAGGAGGGAGGCTCTGGAGTTTTCCCTCTTCATTTGGGTGACAGAGAGGGGCACGGCCCCATATTTTTCCTCTGACTTCATGCTGCCACCTGCAAAACACTCCATTCCAGTAATAACCCCACAGATGGCACCTTCCCTCTGGGGTGTCTGCGAAGCTACCTCTCGCAATCCCACAACTGTGGCAGTTGTTGTCCTCAAATTGGAGTTTCTGGCCATTTCAACACCTGTAAGTTCTTTCTCTTCTGACCCCAATTCTTTTTTTTTTGGTATAATATTTTTATTAGTTTTCACACATAGTGACTTACAGACATGTTGACCTTCAAACATGAAAGTCACATTACTCATTAAAAACAACATCAACAACAGGTGCAATCATTTGTGCATTCCATTAGTATTTTCTTTCCCATCCAGTTAATACATCATAAATATTGAGTTATATAAGCTTATAGTTCTAGTACTGTTCTTTAAACTCAGCCTTTTAATTTATTAGCAAATATTAAGGTCCTATTACCACTCTCAACAACTTAATCCTGCCCTTATTATCATTTCCTCTTCTGGGTTCAGTGAGGACATACAAGGTAATCAGGTTCTTATAAAAATTTCTTCCCGATCCCACAATACATAAGTCAACCTCTCCAGCACCAATGTTTACAATATCAACTGCTTCCATTGTTTAAAATTCGACCTTACATGAGACACCCATGTTTTCTGTATATAATAATGAACCAAGATAAACAAGACTCTCACCCATCTAGGAAGCGGATTCCACTCCACTCCTCTCCCTCTCCCTCTCCCACTCCCACTTCCATTCCAAAGAGACACAGTAGTGTATCCCTCTCCATCTCCCTTCCAGCTATTGCAACCACTTCCTTTACTACCCGCCCCCCAAAAGATTTGTAGGATAGGGCAGATCCAAAAACAATGTGTGTATGTGCCTCTTTCCACTCCACATCTCCCGCATACCGGTGATATTGAAGGATGTGCTTTCAAGCAACATGAAGTCTTGCTATATTATGACAAGTGCAGTTTGTCCCACCACTAGAACTGCTCCGGAGGTGAAAGAGTTAACTTCCATGCAGAGCATGGAGCTTAGAGCGCGAGCTCGGTTAAAGAAGCTCTGTTAGGGTGGTTTCAAACCGAAACCGTCAGATTCTTTACTCCGCCTCACTGAACAGTCGCTCCGGAGATTCCTTCTGCTGCTCGGTTCATTTCCTCGGTTTAAAGCGTTTTTCTCGGTTAGATTTAACTGCGATTTATTTATTTTAACACATAACCGGTCGGTTCAAGCTCTGTCTATAGTATTGTAAGTAATAGATAGGTTTTCTGTTGGAACTTGTAAATTTTATTGGTTCGGTTTGAACCGATCGAATTATTTAAACTTGGTTTTAAAGCCTTTTAAGGCTTGTTAGAGTCTGGTTCCAGTTCTTATCGGTTCTTAAAAAAACAGATTTCATTACAGTTTTTTCCACGACCCGTGACACGGTTGGGAACCGATAAGGGTGTCTTGCCTGGCACTGCCGTTAAAAGGGCAAATTTGTTGGTTAGGCTGGCATCATGTCTGAGAAACCCAAAAGAAAAACCGGGCCCACTGGGTTTCAACTACTGTAGTGTCTGTGGGAAGCCTTTGCTAAGGCTGACCCACACACTACATGTCTATTGTCTGGGGTTTGACCACCTCAATTCAGACTGCCAGATTTGTAAAAATTTCCCTGCAGCCACCCTGGACAAGAAAGTGGGCAGGCTCAGGGAGCGAGACCAAAAGTCCGCTGACCTGGATGGCCAGCCCGGTTCGGTGCCAACCCGAACGGAGGAAATGCTCCTCTGACCAGGGCGAGACTTCCTCGGGCAAGCGAAAAGCTGGCTCTGAGGCCAGTTCCAGCAAAAAAACTAAAAATCAGCAGGTTGGAGTCCAAAATTCCTCTCCAACTGCTGCAGAGGTAGCAGGGCAATGCAGATTGTCCAGTCACTGTCCCCGGTTCCCTCCGAACTGCCACTATCTGGCAAAGGTTGGTTCCACAGTTCAGAATATGATATAGAAGAGTTTTATGAACCAGAGGAGGGGAGGATGATTATGATCAGTGTGAATGTGACTTTGAAAGTCTGGATGTGCCCATTGAACCGGACATCTCCCCAGACAGACCTTTAGGTGAATCTCCCCCTAGGCTTTCTGAGTCCCCTTCTCATTTTTTGTTTTATAAAAAAGTTGCTGAGACCCTCCAGCTTCCCTTAGAGGAGGCTTTGGATGAGCAAGAGGAGCCTGACTATGTAGAGATGATGGATATCCCAGAGTCCAGGAGATTGTCCATCCCTTTGCATAAATCTTTTAGGAAACAAACAATAAAAATTTTAAAAGCTCCTAATTCTGTGCCTCCTGTAGACAAAAGATGGACAGGAGGTACACTCAGTCAAGTCCTGATACAGATTTTCTTTCACAGCAATGCAGTCATGTTGGGGTAGTTTAGGCTGCAGCCTGTGATAAAGCTAATATTCCCCTGGCCACATCCTCCTGACAAGGACTCAGGAAGATTGATGCCATGGCCAAAAACAATACATGGCAGCATCCTTGGGACTCAGACAAGCAAACTATATGGCTTATGTTGCGATATACAGAAATCTAGATGGGATACTGTCATGGCCTTAGCCAAACAGGTCCTAGCCAGCTTGCAAAGGAGCTGGAGCAGGTGGCTCTTGATGGTATTGAGGCATCTAAGGTGCAATTCCATGCTGCAGTGGATTCATGATGTATCCTCTAGAGGCATGGCTACATCTGTGGCTTTTAAGTAGATTGGCCTGGCTCAGGTGTACTACTTTGTCACAGGATACCCAGTCTAAGGCTATGGATTTTCCTGTGGTGGGAAATTCTCTGTTTGGGGAGCAAACAGAAATTATGAAGAAAATGGATGAATATAGAACCACTTATAGGAGTGCACAAGCCAAGGAATGGCGAAGCCACTCCTCAGAGCAGCCCCAGGGGTAGGGGCAGAGCCTTTTCTGAGCCTTTTACCGGACCCAGGCCTCCTCCTCTTCAGCCTATGCTCAGAGGGGTTCTTCAGAGGGAGGCAGGCAGAGTGCAGGCAGGCCTGCTGCACCCCTCAGCCTAAAGCCCCTGCCAAACAGGCACCCTGATGGGATGCCCAGGGTCGACTCTCCATTACCTGTAGGGGGCAGGCTGGCTTACTTGTCCAGGACTGGGAGTCTTTAACATCAGACAGGTGAGTCCTGGAAGTAGTGAGCCAGGGTCTGTTCTCAGCTTCAAAAATTTCCAAGATGAGCCAGATCTTTCCACCTGCAAACCCTTTAGAGACTCTTGCTTTGGAAACAGAAGTCTCAACCCTCCTGGCTCTCAGAGCTGTAGAAGGGTTTCTCCCACACCAGGGCAAGGGTCTGTACTCCAGGTACTTCCTTACCCCAAAAAGACAGGAGAGTGGTGGCCTATCCTGGATCTAAGATATCTAAACAAGCACCTTTTAAAACCAAAGTTCAAAATGGTGACTCTGAGAATGATTTTACCCTCCTAAGGCCAGTGGACTGGCTAGCTTCCCTGGACCTCAAGGATGCCTACTTCATGTTCTTATCAGAAGCTCCCATCGAAAGTACCTCAGATTCGAACTACCCTCAGGCCATTATCAGTTCAGAGCAATGCTCTTCGGCCTCACTTCTGCCCCAAGGGTGTTCACAAAATGTCTGGCAGTAGCAGTTGCTCATCTAAGAAGGCAAAAGATTGACATTTTTCCCTACCTGGACGACTGGCTCATTGTGGGTCAGTCTCCAGACCAGGTCAAATCACACCTGCTAGTTACCCAGCACCTGCTTACCTCTCTGGGCTTTCTTCTCAGTCTTCCAAAGTCAGTTTTGGAACCTGTCCAGGTACTCACCTTTATAGGAGCAGAACTGGACACAAAGCAGGCGAGCCTTCTTCCCTGGAAAGGGTAAGGACCTTAGTGGCCCTGGCCTCGTCCTTCACTCTGCAGGTCTCTCGACCAGCAAGGCATTTCCTGCAGCTCCTAGGACATATGGCTGCTTCCACAGCTGTAGTGCAAGGAGCAAGGTTTCAGATGAGGGACATTCAGTTCCATTTGAGAACTTTCTGGTCTCAAAGAAGAGATCCCCTATCCAAGTTAATCCCAGTGACTCGAACCCTGATCCAGGCCCTTCAGTGGTGGCAGGATCAGAGCAATCTGAGACAAGGGGTGCCTTTCATCCCTCTGTCCCACTCCTTGACCCTTACTACAGATGCATCCCTCTTGGGATGGGGAGCTTACATGGGCGATCTCTCCACCCAGGGGTTATGGTCCCCTCAGGAATCTCTGCTCCACATCAATCTGTTGGAACTCAGAGCTGTTTTCTAGCACTTCAGGTTTTCTGCATCTGTTCAGAACAAGGTGGTACAGGTCAGAACAGACAACACCATTACAATGTGGTACATCAACAAACAAGGGGCACTCGGTCTTGGCCTTGTGCACGAGGCGATAAGTTGTGGTCTCTGGCTTATTCCTGAACACTTCCCTCATAGCAGTTCACCTCCCAGGCAAGGACAATGTCCTGGCAGATGCTCTCAGCAGGATTTCCCAGGGCCATCACGAGATGGTCACTGGATCCCCTAGTACTGGGGATAGTGTTTGCCAGATGGGGCACTCCTCAGATAGATCTTTTTGCAGCCCCAGACAATCATCAACTTCCACTTTTTTGTTGCAGGCCCCCAGTGTTGGGCTCAGTCCCCCTGGATGCCTTTCTCCTCGATTGGGAAGGGAAGTTCCTTTATGTCTTTCCCCCCTTCCCGCTCCTGTTCAAAGTACTAGTCAAAATCAGGTCTCAGCCCTGCAAGATGACCCTGATTGCTCGAGACTGGGCCAGGCAGCCCTGGTACCCACTCCTTCTGTCCTTAGCAGTCCATCTTCCCCTGTGTCTTCCCAGGAACCACAATCTGTTAACCTGTGCTCAGGGGAGAGTTTGGTATCCGAATCTCAAATCCCTCAACCTCAAGGCCTGGCTCTTGAGCAGTTAAGTTGCTGATCTACAACTTTCTCAAAGTGTTCTCGAAATCCTGAAGGCTGCTAGGAAGCCTTCCACCAGAGACTACCTATAACTCCAAGTGGAAAAGGTTTTCCATATGGTGTTCTGAAAGCATATTTCCCGGAATCTGCTGATCTACCCACTGTATTGGACTATATGGTCCATCTTAATTCTTTGGGACTGAGACCAGCTACCCTGAAAGTGCACTTGGCAGCTGTCTCTGCCTTCATTTCAGCAGGGAAGCCCTCTTCTCTTTCTGCTCACCCTGTATTTTCCAAGTTTTTTAAGGGATTGCTTCATACCAATCCTCCATTCAGGGACCCTGCCCCTGCTTGGGATCTTAATGTTTGCATTGCTCAGCTGATGCAACCCCCCTTTGAGCCTCTGTCTGGGCAGAGCTTAAGTATTTGACTTGGAAAACTGTATTTCTAGTAGCCATCACTTCTGCCTAGTAGCGTAAGTGAGTTACAGGCTTTTCAGTAGAGACTGACTTTATTTCCTTTCACAGGGATAAAGTAGTCCTCCAGGACTAACAGGAAGTTTTGCCTAAGGTTGTTTGGTTCCATCTTAACCAATCTATTTCACTTCCAGTGTTCTTCACTGACCATTCCTCCTCTGGTGAGAGGAGGCTGCACAACAGATGTTAAGAGGGCCCTAAGTTACTACATAGGCGTACCAAGGATCACAGGTTTGACTCCCTCAACTATTTCTCACTTATGGTGAGGGTTGGGAAAGGAGACCTGCCACTAAGAGATCCATTGCCAGGTGGATCGTCTCTTGTATCAATTTTGCTATCAAAAGCTGGGTAAGGTTCCCCCTCAGGCCTGAGGGCTCACTCTACCAGAGGTACAGCTGCATCTCTAGCTGCTGCTAGAGACATCCGATCTTGGAGATATGTCAAGCAGCTACTTGGAAAACAGTACACTTTCACCAAGCATTACTCCCTGGATATTCAGGCCTGGAGGGATGCTCGGTTTAGCACAACCGTGCTTGCAGACCTATTCCTAAGTAGGTTCTGTCCCTCCTCCATGGAGGTACTGCTGTATAGTCTGCACTTGTCATAATATAGCAAGACTTCATGTTGTTTGAAGAAAAAATTACTCACCTTAGTAATGTTGTTTCTTCTAATGGAATCTTGCTATATTATAACCTCCCAACCTGCCCCTCTCAGAACTTCTACTTTGGGTATGGGGTGGGCAGTCCACTGTTGGCATTTATTGATGCCCTCTTTCATGTTTGGGTGTTGTGTTTTATTTAGTTATTTTATCTTATTTTTCTGGTCCACTGACTTGAGTCTTGGTGTTGGGACCAAGAAAATGTGTGAATATGTTAGTAGCCAGTTGGCTAGTGTAGGTTACAGCTTCCACACAGAACCTTAGTGAGTTTTGCTTGTAAAGATCTGACGGTTTCGGTTTGAAACCACCCTAACAGAGCTTCTTTAACCGAGCTCGCGCTCTAAGCTCCATGCTCTGCATGGAAGTTAACTCTTTTACCTCCGGAGCAGTTCTAGTGGTGGGACAAACTGCACTTGTCATAATATAGCAAGACTCCATTAGAAGAAACAACATTACTAAGGTGAGTAATTTTTTCTTCTGGACTATTACTGGTGGGTAGTACAGTCGATGAAGAAACTTGTAATATGCCTCCTTATATCTATTACATGCCATAATCCCTGAGTGCATTGGAAGTACTGTATTCCAATTCTCTTCCATGATGGATCTCTCCAGGTCCCTTTCCCACAACATTCTTGTTCTCCCTGTTCTATCTGGGAGTCTCTGATTTCCTCTCTTAACTGCCTTCCTAATGAAACCTTTCAGGTCCCCCTTGGCCTGATATATTAGGTTTTCTACCTAGTCCAGTTTAAGTCCCCTTTCCTCTCCTCTTTCCAACTTGTACATAAATGTTCTTACCTGCAGGTATCAAAACAGGTGCTGCCTCTCCAACCCCAGCTCCTTCTGCATGGTCTCAAAGGTACAGAGGTTTTCTTGCACCAGAAGATTCCCTAGACTCCAGATTCCCTTCTGTTCCCACCCACTCATGAAAGCCTTTGTCCACTAACCCTGGCAAGAAAAAGGGATTGTTTGCCACAGGTAATAATATGGTTTCCCCTTGTTGTGTCCATTCCCGCTTTCTGATCTGTCCCCAGGCTATTAAGACCTGTTCCACCAATGGGTTATTATTGCCTCTACTTCAGTATGCTCTTACACCCCTAGAGTGCAGGTATGCTGTGAGTCATCCCGATGCTCCCACCTGTTCCAATTCTACCCAGCTAGCTTCCCTGGACTGATGCACCCAATCCGCTATATATCTTAGCTGTGCTGCCAGTCCATAGTTATGTATGTCCAGTAGGGCTAGGCCTCCCCTTCCCTGTTCCATTTTTAATTTTTGTAGACTAACCCTTGGGCATTTACCCCTCCATATAAAACTTGAAATAGCTTTTTCTATTTTCTCTGTGTCCCCTTTCGTAAGCCCTACATGCAACATCTGTAACGGATACAATATCCTGGGGAGCACATTCATTTTTACAGTATTTAGTCTGCACATCCGTGGAATTGGTAATTGTTCCCATCTCCTAAGATCTGCCCCTATCACTTTCAGCAGTTCCGTGTAATTTAAGCTATAGAGGGAGCCCAACGACCTGCCCACCCATATACCAAGATACGTAAAACACTTCCCTACTTGCCTCAGTCCCCATTGTTCTGTTTCTTTACCCATCTCAGGAAAACACATAATTTCCGATTTCCCCAGATTGATCCTATACCCTGAGAAGGCCCCAAACTCCTTTACCAAAGCCAATAGGGGAGGCATCGATTGGTTTGGATTTTTCAGAAACACTAACATGTCGTCCACATATAGAACAAGCTTATGTTCTGATCCCCTTGCCCCTTCAATTCCCAAAATTGCTGTGCAGCTCCTTATGGCTATTGCCAATGGTTCAATTGCCACTGCGAACAAAAGGGGGGACAGAGGACAGCCCTGTCTCGTACCTCTCTCCAATTTAAATCCCTCTGATAGTTCTCCATTTACCAATACCTGTGCTCTAGGTGCCATGTACATGGCCCTTACCCACTGCACGAGTGGTTCACCCAGACCAAACCAGGACATCACCTCAAATAAATATTCCCATTCCACTCTATCGAATGCTTTTTCGGCATCCATGGAAATAACTCCCACTGCTTCTTTTCCCTGATTTGCTCTCCATATAATATTGAGGAGACGACGCATATTATGATATGACTGTCACCCTTTAATGAATCCGGTTTGGTCAGGGTGAACCAACCCTGGGAGTATTTGCTCCAACCTCAGTGCCAGCACCTTTGCCAACATTTTCAGATTGCAATTAAGCAAAGAAATTGGTCTATACGAGGCACATTCCTCCATATCCTTTCCTACCTTAGGAATTAGACAAATAGTGGCATCATAACAAGTTTTAGGCAGATCAATCTCCCCTGTCTCCTGATTTTGGTGGAATACTTCTCCCAGTAGTTCTCCCACCTGGCCTCCCATCAATTTATAATATTCTGTGGGGAATCTGTCTGGGCCACTAGCTTTACCACTCTGAAGCTTCTGTATTGCATACATTATTTTCATAATTACCCGCATGCTCTGCTTGGTATAGGTGCTGGTAGAAGGCCCTAAAATTTTCTTTTACACCTTTCATGTATTTATGCAGATTCCCCTCTTTGTCTCTTACTCCTGTAATATGTGTGGCAGTTCTGCCCCCTTTCAACAGTTTAGTTAGTAAAGGACTGGGTTTGTTCCCCCATTCCAGTACATGGAGTTTCCAATAAAGCCCCGTTATCTCTGCTTCTGCTCTAAGATGGGCATTCAGGGTTTCCCTTGCTGTTTCCAGCAACTTAATTGCTCCCCACTTTTCACCACCTGCCGCTCTCCTTTTCAATTCCTTCAACTTCCCCTCCAGCTCTATCCGTACATCCTTTTTCTGTTTTTTCAATCTAGCCATATATTCTATGATTGTCCCCCTCATATATGCCTTACCCGCCTCCCACAGCATTGTCTTAGGTACCTCCCCTGTATCATTATTCTCCATGTATCCCCACCACTGGGTTGTTAGATGTTCTTTAAATTCTTTATTTTTTGCCATATATGTTGGGAATTTCCACTGGGTAGGGCCTCTCTGTTCCCCCATTTTCAGGATAACCATTGCATGGTCAGATACATGTATGGGGCTATGTATTACATCTTGTACTCTAACATACCATCCCCTGGGTAGGTAGATGTAGTCGATCCTGGACCACGCTTTATGTGGGTTAGAGAAAAAAGTATATTCCTTTGGACCTGGGTTGGCTGTGTGCCAACTGTCTATGAGGTCCATGTCCACCATACCCATCTCCCACTGTCTCATTATTTCTTGTCTCCTCCCCTTCCCTTCTGAATAATCCATTACTGGGTCCATTGTCTAATTAAAATCACCACCTAGGATAAGTCCTGGGAATTGTTCCCTTGTTGGCAGATCCAGCAAGGACATGTAAAATGGTGGTTCGTATACCGCCGGGGCATAAATACACCCAAACGTTATTTTTTCCCATTTAAGTTCTCCTGAAATAAATATATGTCTCCCCACTTTAGGATCTTTAACTACTTTGGTGATTACCAGTGGGAGAGCCTTGTGCACCAATATGGCCACTCCCCTCTTATGCGCCAAAAAAGACGCTGCGTAGCACTTCCCCACCCAATTCCGTGCCATTTTGGAGCAGCTCCTGGTGGGGGACTCAATTATTAGGGGGATAGAACTGGGGGGAGCAGGGAAAACTGAAGTAAAGTGCCTGCCTGGTGCCATGGCTTGTAGGGACAGGAAGCGCATCCTCAGAATCACGAGAACAGCTGCACGGGAGTCTGAGCTGGATGTCATTGTCCACCTAGGGACAAATGACTTGGCTCAACATGAGCTTAGAGCAGTGCAGAAGGACTTTGTGGAACTGGGGAGAGGCCTAAGACAAGTAGCACACACAGTATCCTTCTCAGAGGTGCTGCCTGTAAATGGCATGAGTGAGGCAAGGGTACTTTGCACCATGCAGTTTAATGAGTGGTTGAAAAAATGGTGTGGAGCACAGGGGTTTGGCTTCATTGGGGACTGGGGTTCCACCTGGAGGGACACCAGCCTATACTGGCAGGATGGTCTGCATCTGTCCAGGAAGGGAACAAGTCTTTTGAGCAATCGGTTTAAATGCTTCATTGGCAAGCTTTTAAACTAGTCAAGGGGGGAGGCACTGATAAGCAGCAGAAAAATCCCAGCCTCTCCCTACAAAACAGGGTACTAAATGGGAAAAAGACCGAGGTAGAAAGGTCAGTGGGGGATGCTGCAACAGAAAGTAAAGCCATCAAAAAATGGAGAGCAATGAGTACCAATGCCCGTAGTCCGAGTAACAAGCTTCCTGAATTAGTGGCCTTGATGAAGGAGGAACATCTGGATATCGTGGCAGTCACAGAAACATGGTACACACAAAACCATGACTGGGATGTAAACATACCAGGATACACTATCTACAGGAGGGACAGGGAGGTTAAAAGAGGAGGAGGAGGAGTAGCTCTTTACATAAGGGAAGGAATCAAAGCAACAGAACAAAAGGGTAAACAGGGAGGAGAAGAAGCACTGTGGGTAAATTTGGAGACCGGCAATGGCACCACAATCCACACAGGGGTGGTATACAGACCCCCTTCTCAGGGGGAGGAAATGGACAAGGAAATGATAGAAAGTATACTTAGTATGGCAGAAAAAGGGAAGATATTGCTGATGGGTGATCCGAATATGCCAGATGTTAACTGGGTGCAGTTGCAGCAGCCACTTCTAAGAGTGGGGTTATTCTAGATGCCCTACAGGGGCATGCCTTAGACAACTAGTATTGGAGCCATTTGAGAGGGAACAATCTTAGACCTGGTTCTCTCAAATGGAGATGAAGAGAGGATCACAGATGTAGAAGTGGGTAGCCATCTGGGAACTAGCGACCATCGAACAGTATGGTTCACAATAAACACAGCAATAGAGTCAAGCCATACAAAGACAAAAGTACTGGATTTTAGGAGGGCTGACTTTGTCAAAATGGGTGAGTGCCTAAGGAATGCACTAGCAAATGGGCAGGAAGGAGGGGTGGAAGAACAATGGGGAATAATAAAAACTGCCATCACAGAGGTAACAAGCCTTTGTGTAAAGCAAATAAACAAAATGAAACGAGGTAAGAAACCACTATGGTTCTCAAAGGAAGTGGCAGTGAAGGTTCAAGAGAAAAAGAAATCATTCAGGAAGTACAAGGAATCACAGAAGGAACAGGACAGAGAACTGTATCAGTTAAAGCAAAGGAAGCTGGGAAGGCAGTCAGAACAGCAAAGGCCCAAACCGAGGAAAAGATAGCCAACTCAGTTAAGAAGGATAAAACCTTTTATAGGTACATCAGGAGCTAAGTAAGACCAAGGGAGGATAGTGAGGCTTAATAAAGGGAGGAGGGTGGGCAGAGGGCGACTGTGAAAAGGCAGAGATACTAAACAAATATTTTGCTCAGTATTTACAAAGGAAGAGGAGGTACCTAAAACAAACAGTAGAAACACTCTGGATACAGAAGTTGATACCAGCCCATTTACAGAAGAAGGGTTCTGAAAGAACTCTTAAAACTGAAGGTGGACAAAGCAATGGGGCCTGATGGGATTCATCCCAAATTCTTAAAGAACTAAGGGTAGAACTAGTGACACCACTGACTACCCTCTTTAACAAATCATGGGAGGATGGGGTGGTACCCGAGGACTGGAGGAGGGCAGATGTGATTCCCCTTCACAAAAGTGGGAGCAAGGCAGAAGCAGGAAACTACAGACCTGTTAGTTTAACCTCAGTGGTAGGGAAAATGATGGAATCACTTCTGAAGGAAAGAATTGTTGAGTATCTAGAGGCCAGAGGGGCACAGGACCCAAGGCAGCATGGATTCACAGCGGGAAGGTCATGCCAGACAAATCTGATAGATTTCTTTGACTGGGTGACCAAAGTAGTTGATCAGGGAGGGGCTGTGGACATGGCCCACCTAGACTTTAGCAAGGCATTTGACACAGTCCCACACAAAAGATTAATATACAAGTTAGCCAGCTGGGAGTGGGTCCCAAGATGACAGCCTGGGTAAAGAATTGGCTGGAGAATAGGACACAGAGAGTAATAGTAAATGGGTCCACTCTGAAAAGGGGGTTAGTAGTGGGGTACCGCAGGGTTCAGTATTAGGACCGGTCCTCTTCAATGTCTTTATAAGCGACATTGCAGAGGGACTGGAAGGAAAAGTATGTCTCTTTGCAGATGACACAAAGATCTGCAACAGAGTTGATGCACAAGGTGGAGTGGAAAGGATGAAAAGGGACTTGGCAAGGTTAGAGGAATGGTCAAATGTATGGCAGCTTAGATTCAATGCTAAGAAGTGCAAGGTAATGCACCTGGGAAACAAAAACCCAGGGGAAGAGTACACAATGGGGGGTGAGATACTAACAACAACAAAAATGGAAAGGGACCTGGGGGTAGTCATATCAGATGACCTAAAGGTGGGCAAGCAATGTGAGAGGGCAGCAAGGAGGGCTGGGGGGATACTGGGATGCATAGGAAGAGGCATCACCAGTAGAAAACAGGAAGTTATTATCCCTCTGAACAGACAGCTAGTGAGACCCCATCTGGAGTACTGTGTGCAGTTCTGGAGACCAAATCTCCTCAAAGACATAGACAGGATGGAAGCTGTCCAGAGGAGGGCAACTAAAATGGTGCAGGGTCTGCACCGGAAGACATATGAAGAGAGATTTAAGGAGCTTAATATGTATAGCCTCGAGGAAAGGAGGAGAGGGAGACATGATAGAAACTTTCAAGTACCTCAAGGGAATCAACAAAGTCCAAGAGGGTAGCATCTTTCAAAAAGAGGTGTGCAAGAACAAAAGGCACAATTTGAAGATAGAGAGGCAGCTCAGAGGTAATTTAAGGAAGTATTTTTTCACAGAGGGGTTGTGGATGTATGGAACGGCCTTCCAGAGGAGGTTGTGGAGTCAAAAACAGTGGTGGAATTCAAGCATGCATGGGACAGTCATAAGGCAATTCTAGGGGGTTGGGGTAGAAAGAAGTAGGCTGCTGGTTAACTAGGACCTGCAGCTTATCCATCAGGTAGGGAAATGGGCAGACTAGGTGGGCCAAGCGGTCCTTATCTGCCGTCAAATTCTATGTTTCTATCGCTGGCGCTTTCCTACAAGAAAGAGTCTGAGTTGAGTGCTTGTTCCAACTTATACTAGATTCTGTCAAATTGCTGACTGTCCTGAAATGTTTGCTTTTTGCCCTTTCTATTTTTAAGCAGCTGAAAAGATTGTTAGCCCATTGCTGTATGGTTTGGGGGTTCTCCAAAATCCAGCACCGTGCCAAGGCTGACCGGGCATGGATCAGGGCCAAAGACCACAGTGGTAGATCTCCCCTCAAGTTTCGCATGTCCAGGATCAGCCCCTGAGAGGAATTCCATGGGGGGCAGTCTGCAGGACCCTTCTCATTATTCTGTGGATTTCTTGCCAGTAGGGAAGAATTTTGAGGCAGGTAAGGATCATATGAATAAATTTGCCCGCCTCCCTATTTATTTTTTAATAGGTGTTGATTGTGTATTATATTAACTTCAACTCCCTTTTCTGACTACATTTCTATAAGTTAATTGGGGCTTTCAGATATGTCTCAAATGGTATAAGAGACTCCAAGCATGAGATTTGGGAGAGAGATGGGGCCATGAAGTAAAGCTGAGCAGTTCCTTCTGCCCGAACCGCACAAGAGCAGTCTCTTATACCATAAGAGACACGCTCCTCTGAGGCCCTGTTAACTTATTATCAATCACTTGAGATAGTTGGAGTGATTTTATATTAAGTGTTAAATAATTTATTTTTACATTTCAAAAGTTTCTTTAGCAGTCCTCTCCCTGGCTCTGAAGTGGAGTGCTCCACTTCAAATGCTCCTGCCCAAGAGATCACTGTACGCAGGAGAAGTGGTACAGTGTAGTGCTGTGTGAAAAAAATCTTCCACTGGCAGAATTTGTGCAAAAGTCAGACATTCGCTTCCGTAAAAGTTTGGAAATTATTTTGCCAACTTGCGCGGAAATTCTGACATAGAAAGCACAATAAATGTAGGAACTGTGGATTAATGTATTAAAGTGCAGAACAAAATTCTGCAGAACTGATCACTGTCAGTTCAGTTCTATGGAATCTCTTTCAGCAGTTTAATATATTAATCTGCAATTCACACATTCATTCCACAGTTTAATGAGTCACTGAACTGCGGAATTAATGTATGAAATGTCAGCGTGTATCGCGGCCCCATATTTATAAATATTAAATAATGATTTCCAATCCATGGTGTTTAGTGGCACCCCCCAACCCTCTGATCATTGGCCCCATGTTTCCTGGTGCGCAGCTGTCGTCTGAGTCTTGACGAAAGTGATTCACGGCTCTGTGCTGTCTCCCGTGCCATTTCTTACTCTTTGCATCGTGCGGTAATCATGAAGACCATCTCCGTGACTGGCGCGCGATGTTGGGAGTGGGAGGTGGGACGGGAGCAAGTGGGGAGTTGTCAGTCGCTTTTGTTGACATTCAGACGGGGGCCTCACATCGGGAAATGCATGGCCGGCAATCGGAGGGTGGGGTGTGCCTCTAGATACCAGGGAAACATTAACAGTATGTGGTCGGTGATTGGAGGATGGGGGGTGCCACCAGACACTAGGGAAACATTAATTATAGGGCTGTCCAGCAATCAGAGGGTGGGGCGGTGCTACTAGGCATCAGGGAAACATTAATTGTATGGGTTGGGTGGCGATTGGAGGGTGGGGGGTACAACTAGACACCAGGGAAACATAAGGGGCTGGCGATAAGAGGGTGGGGGGTGCCACTGGACACCAGGGAATGTTTTTTTTCTTTCCCTATTACAGGATGGCACAGAACTGAACTGTGCAATAATTACATGAATGGGTAAAACATTGGCTGGACAACAGGACACAGAAGGTAAAGGTAATTGTAAATGGAGTCCACTCTGAAGAAAGAGAGGTTACTAGTAGGGTACCGCAGGGTTCAGTACTGGGTCCAGTCCTTTTTAATGTCTTTATAAGTGACATTGCAGAGGGACTGGAAGGAAAAGTATGCCTCTTTGCAGACGACACAAAGATCTGCAACAGGGTTGATACACAAGGAGGTGTGGAAAGGATGAGAAGGGACTTGGCAAGGTTGGAGGAATGGTCAGAAGTATGGCAGCTAGGATTCAATGCAAAGATGTGCAAAATAATGCACCTGGGAAACAAGAACCCAGGGGAAGAATACACAATGGGGGTAGGTAGAACAACAACAAAAAAGGAAAGGACCTGGGGGTAATCATATCAGATGACCTTAAGGTTAGCAAGCAATGTGAGAAGGCAGTAGGGAGGGCTGGGGGTATACTGGGATGCATAGGGAGAGGCATCACCAGCAGAAAACAGGAAGTTATTATCCCTCTGTACAGACAGTTGGTGAGACCCATCTGGAGTACTCGTCCAGTTCTGGAGACCCCATCTCCACAAGGACATAGACAGGATAGAGGCAGTCCAGAGGAGGGCAACTAAAATGGTGCAGGGTCTGCAAGAGAAGCCATACGAGGAGAGACTAAAGGAGCTTAATATGTATACCCTTGAGGAAAGAAGGGAGAGCGGGACATGATAGAAACTTTTAAGTACCTCAGTGGAATCAACAAAGTCCAAGAGGGTAGCATCTTTCAGAAAAAGAGATGTGCAAGAACAAGGGGACACAATTTAAAGATGGGGGGTTCAGGGCAATGTGAGGAAGTATTTTTCACAGAGAGAGTAGTGGATGCATGGAACAGCCTTCCTAAGGAGGTTGTGGGGTCTAAAACTGTGGGAGAATTCAAGAATGCATGGAACAGACATAAGGCAGTTCTTGTGGGGGGTAGGAAGAAATAGGCTGTTGGTTAACTAGGATCTGCGGCCTCTCCTGTAGGTAGGGAAATGGGCAGACTAGATGGGCCAAGCGGTCCTTATCTGCCGTCAAAGTCTGTGTTTCTGTATGCCTGTGTTTCAGTGTCTGTTAGATGGGTCTCCTGTATCAGAGCCACTTGTGCCCCTGCCCTTTTTTTAGAGCCGTCAAAAACGCTGTCCTTTTGACTTGGTTTGCGATGCCTCGCACATTCCACGAGACTACATTCATATTTTGTATTTTATCCATTTATATATACATATGTTTCTTTCCAGTCATCATCCTTAATAGGATCGGGTCTATTTGACCCGATTATTTGCTTTAAGATTTCCCTATACATCTCCTTGTTCTTCTTGTATCTATATCCTGTCATTGCACACATTAAGGTGATTGCACCAACATACAAAACAACAGTAACAACATTAGCAGTAACATGTGTAACCTTTATTCTACCTATCCCCTCCTGTTTTTTCTCTTCCCTACTATCATTAGTGATAATCCCTCCCCCCCTCCTCCCCAGTTCTCTTCATCTACTTATTCCCCGTCTATCCTTCCCCCTTATCCCTTATCTTCTCTTCCCCCTCTATCCTCCCTCTTTATCAGCCCTCTCTGTCCCCACTCTCCCTCCCACCATCCCCCTTTCTCTCTGTCCACCTCCTCCACCTTACTCTACCTTCTCTCCTTGCAATTATTTGTTTTCAGCTCATCTCCCCTTTTATTTTTCCTAGTCTCCTTCTCCGTTTGACACTAATCACCTCAACAGCTTGAGTGTCCTCTAAAAAAAAAACCTCTTCTAACATCTGTGCCCCCAACCCCTCAATACCGAACTAGATTTCTCACTATCTCTTTTAATTATAATGTTTCATACCATCTCTCCTCGTCTTCCCCCCTTTCCATTCCATCCAGGTGACCCTCCACCCCTCGCTCACTAAAGTATCCTGTCTGCCTCATCTTCCCATCTATCCATACGCGTCCAATCCCTCTCAGTTAGGTATCCCTTCCCGTCATTATGCCATATTCTGCACATTATTATTTGTCACTCTACCCTGTATCAGCACCTATAGCCTTCCTGGTCTCAGCTCTCAAACCCCCGTACCTCTCTTTCTTTTACCTATCCATCTTCACCTGGGAAATGCACGGGACGATCAACTCCCCCCACTCATCACAGCACTGCCTCCCAATAGCATCTTCCCACAAGAATCCAAAAGGCATGGAATGTAGGCTGCACCATTAACATCACGCGCCAGGCCCTCATCCATGCCGTTAGGCAAATACCATTGACTGTCTCGTACCTCCCATTTGCTGCTCAGGACCAATTTCTCCAACCGCCCTCAGTGTGGTATTAGCCCCTTCAGTTCCGGCCCTCTTATGTCCACCAGATCTTGATGTTAATCCACCAGGAGTAGGCCTCACTGTCAGGTGCAAAGTTCATCTATTCTTCAACTGCGCACATATTTCAGGACTTCCCTCTTTTAATCCATAAAACCCCATCACACTTTCACTCTCCAGGGCTAACACGTAAGATCCAGTCCCTTCCCAAAATTCCGTTCTCCAGAGCAGGGGGAGGGAGCCGCCAGCATACAAGATGGAAAGCGGTGAAAATCGTAACAAAAACCAGCAATGAGAGATAGACACAAGCACTTTTCCCCCATACCTTCTCTTATTTAATTCAGCCCAGCTTCTGCTTCGTGAAATGGACAAATTGCTCCGCTCCCTCCGCTTCCCAAAATGAGCAGGTCTCTCCTTCATGCTTGATTTTTATATCGCTAGATAAGCCAGAAAGTTAGCATTTACCCATAAGAATCCGAGAGGCATGGGATGCAAGCTGCGCCATCGATATCACGCGCTAGGCCCTCATCCACGCCATCAGTCCAGTACCATTGACAGTCTCATACATCTCATTTGCTGCTCAGGCCTAATTTCTCCAACCGCTCACAGTATAGTGTTAAGCCTTTCAGTTCAGGCCCTCTTATGTCCATTGGGTCTTGATGTTAGTCCACCAGGAATGGGCCTCACTGTCAGGTGCAAAGGTCATCTATCTGTCAGCTACATGCATATTTCAGGACTTCCCTGATTTAATCCAAAAAAGCCCATCCCAATTTCACCCTCCAGGGCTATCACCTAGAGTCCATTCCCTTCTCAGGGTTCCGTTCTCCAGCGCAGGGGGAGGGGGTCACCAACATACAAGACAGAGGGCGGCGAAAATCGTAGAAAACCCAAAAAGAAAAGTAAATGCAAGCACTTCACCCCTGTACCTTCTCTTACTTAATTCAGCCCAGCTTCTGCTTCAGGGTATGGACAAATTGCTCCGCTTTTTCTGCTTCCCAAAATGAGAAGGTAGCTCTTTCTTGCTAGATCATTAATGTCGCCGGATAAACCAGAAAGGTCTCCACCTTGAGCTCTCTGAGCTGCTGCATTGTGCTATTAAACATTTTTCTGCTCTTAAGCAGGTGCGCCGAATAATCTTGAGAAAAGAACAACCTATGATCCTCATAGAGCAGCGTTCTATTTTCTCTGTAGGCCCTCAAAACCTCCTCCCAGTCCTGAAAATTATGGAGTCTCATAATTATTTGTCTTGGGGGTTGATCTGCAGGCGGTCGGGCCATTACTGCCCAATGAGCACGTTCCAATTTGATGCGCCCTTTTGCAAGTTGGAGGCCTAACAATTCGGGCAGCACCTAAGCACAAAAGTCTAAAACACTTGTTCCTTCCCTACCCTCTGGTAAACCTCGCAGGCGAAGATTGAGGCGTCTATGGTAATTTTCTTGATAGTCAAAAGCCTCTTTGAAATCAGCCAGCTCCTTCTGTAGCGCCAAGATTTGCCCCGGGGACAGCTGCCAGCTCGTCTTTTAGCCGTGAGATTCTATCTTCTGCCTCTGTAAGTCTAGAAGCCTTCGCTCTCTGTTGTTCCTGGACTTCTTGCAGTTTTAGGTCTAGCTTTCCCTCCAGCTTTATGAGCCGTGGCTCCAGCACCGCTATAACCTGTCTGGTTAGTTCCTGACCCAGCGTGGTGACCTCTGCGGCCAACATTGAAACTGGGCCCCGAGTTTTCTCCTCTTGTGCCAGCTGTAGCTTTCTTAGCACTTTTGTTGGCGAGTCACTGGCTTTTTGCTGGATTGTGCATCAGACATTCGTCCATCCTGCCTTCCGCCATCGAGAGGTATATATTTTATATGCTTATCAAGGTATTTATATTCTGTTTTAATACTTTATTTCAGCTAGCGATGGAGAGCAGTAAAGAGACACGTCTGTCCGATTCAGCTGCTCATTAGCGCCCCAACCCCAATTCTTTAAAATAAATAAATAAATATACACAGAGAAGGGGACAATAAACTCTTTCTGGAATGCAGGCAACAGCAATTTTTACTGTTTAGCCCTTCTTGTCTGCCCTGTTCCCAACAGACTATCTTGCAGTATATGTTGTATTCCTGCTGATTCTTTGTAGAAGTCTCCATGCTTGTGGACCTCTTTCTCCTGCCACAAGTTGAGAAGAGCCAGATGTCCCCCTCTGACTCCCTTCCATCTATCCTCCCTTCTCCTTTTATGTTTTGTCCTCTGGGTTCCCCAGAGGCTCTGGTCTCCCTCCCTAACCCAAACCCTCCAGCAGTGCCTTCTCTCTTCTTTCATATTCTCTATCCTCCTTTCAGTTTGTATTTATTTCTTCTCTTCCTTTCCTTATCCTGTCCCTTTGGCTTTTTTTTACCCTCCTTACTACTTATTCTTTCTCTTTACTTTCTTCTCCTCTCTGTGGAGCAGAACTGAGGGCTGGAGGGAGTTGGTGTTGGTTACTTGTCAGTCCACGAGTGCCACATAACACATTGGCCTCACGGGCAGTGCCTCCCCCAACGTCGGCTCCTCCAGCACAAACAGTTCTTAAAGCTAAACCTCCCGCAGGGGTCTGGTGCCTCCAGTTGAGACCCACCAGTTATGAATGGTGAAGATACACAGGAAGATCTACAGTTATGGTGAGTGCATAATTTCTCTTTTCCATACATACAAGTTTTTACCTAAAGAGTTGTTGGTTGTGCTGTGCTGAATGTGGAATTTCACCGGTGTAATTAGTGTTGTGACCATTCCACTGGAATTTTGCTGGTCCTTCTGCAGAATCTCACCTACTGTAATCCGTGGAATTGTATTCCGTGGAACAGCATTTTTCCATAGAAAATCATTCCACAACCATTTCCATGGAAAATATTGAGATCTGTGGAATTTAATTTTGTGGAAATTGAGTAGAAAACCCATTCTGCATTATTCCACTGTGGAACTGCGCCATTCTACTTCTGACAAAATGCAGCAGAATTTCAAAAATTCAACGAAATTCCATTCCACCGGAATCTGAAAATTCTGTACACCACTAATTGTTGGAGTTCCTGCTTAATCAGGCTATAATCCTGTCTGCCTACTTTGCCAATTTACAGTATGAGGGAAAAAGGACTCTCCACTTACTGGTTGTTAAGAGGGTTCTTAGGTTTTACCAGGACAGGACCAGGGACTACAGACAGTCAAAACAGCACTTTGTCTCTTTCAACCTTAATCAAAAGGTACAACCTGTCACTATCAAGTGTGTTTCAGCCTGGATTGTAAACTGCCTTCACCACTGTTATGCCATGGCTTAGGTTAAACTGGACAACAAGGTACATGCTCCACCAGAGCAGTTACCACTTCCTTGGCAGAAATATGCTCCATGCCTACTGGAGAGATTTGCAGAGCTGCGACTTGCAGCACGGTGCATACCTTTACCAAGAACTATACCCTGGATGTCCCTGCCAGGCAGCATGCCACTTTTGGCTGGACAGTTCTAAATGGATTACTATCCTGAGTGAGCCCTGCTCTCCAGTTTCCTACTCTGGTGAACCTTATCTGACCTTGATACTGTGATCCATGAGTGGGAATTTACACAGATTGATTCAAACCCCAGGAATTCCTAAGGATGCTTAAACTGTTGCAGTTAGCCTCTTGTGTTGAACTGCCCCCGAGACTATGGAACTGTGACAGGGTTGAAAAAGGCCCTGTCTCATTCATTTGTTATGCAGAAAGAATTAAATGCCAGGATCTGTTATATCCTCTCCTTTTCTGTCTCGTCTGTCTGGTTGTGCAATCAAATGATCTTCCTGGACATAAAGTCTCCACCAGTCATTCACACTAATGGGAGTACACCAGAGGCACTGTCTGGGACCCAGCGGGAGCAAACCTTTTCAGGAGGGCCGGCGCCTGAGATGGAACCTTGAGGAAGTGGCACCCTGAGCTCGGCGCGTGCGGTAATGACTATCTCGGTGTCGACCCTCCAACCGCCTCACTCTTTTTTTTCCCGTTGTTGAGTGTGCCTCAGTGACGATGTTGCTCGTCTGCCAGGAGTCAAACTTCAAACTAGCAGCTTAAGTTTTCTGTTTATTATTGTGTATCTTATATCGAATAGTACCGATTACATTTTAATATATTACTTACTGGTTCATGAAAAAGTCTTCAGCCCTCCATTGACAGAGTCGGCCATGAGAGGTGACTGTAGGGAGACTTCAGATGAAAGCTGTTCAGTCAGCCGGACTGGGTCTGGTCCGCCACCCTCTCCCAAGGAGGGGTCTGATAACGGATGGTCCAGTGCTCGGGGGATGGGCGGTCCCCCCGAAAGCATAAAAAGAAACAGTCCTGTTCGCGGCACCATTCGGACTTGAGTTCTTCTCCAGCCCACTGGTCGAAGAAGAAATGGCATCACTCGAGGTCACCCTCTGGTACGTCTGTGCATAGATGGTCGATTATTAGGGTCAGGAGCTGGTCTCTGCCTCTTGCGGAATCACCGGTTTCTGTCTCTGGTAGCCGGTCTCTTCGACACCGGAGCCCAATGAGCAGTTTTACCATTGGGCCGCTCTTATGGAGCGGTGGGCTCGGAGGTTGTCTCGATTGCCCAAGCTGGCCAGTCCATCGCTGGGGCCTTCAGGTCCATCAGTTTTGGATCAGCAGGCATGGCAGTTAGGACTTCCTAGTCGCGCGGTGCCTTCTGCGGTGCCGTCGACTCCATGCTCCGGTATCTATCCCTCTCACATGGCTGCGGTGCAGGGGTCCACACTGATGCCTTTATCTCCTGCCAGTTTCTTCCTTTGCCTTCCAATCACAGTTTTCAGACTTCTGATATGGTGCTGTTGCCGCTGGTGCCAGCTTCCTCAGTGCCAAGATCCTTTTCGGCGCAGCGGGTGGTGTCGGCACCATCTGACCTGTCTGTGCTGTTCTCGGCACCGCAGGGATTTTGGCGTCATGTGTGGCATTGTGCTACTCATCTGCGCCATCTTTGGTGCTGGGGTTTGGCGTCGGCACCTAGTGCGGCACTGCGATCCCTGTTGGCGCTGTTTTCTGTGTCAGCACTATTGTTGTTCTTGGCGCCGTTTACCTCTGCAATGCCGGGGACACGTATGGCACCACATGGTTCCCAGAGGTTTTCGACTCCGATTCTTTCTCCTCCTCTTCTTCCTCCTGGTTTTCACTCCTTTCCTGTCCATGCAGTCCCTCCTTGACTGTCAGGAGATCATTTTAAGCCCAATCCAGATCTTCGACTGGGTGATGATATGGATGCCAATTCTGCCCTGGAGGCAGGGATCAGTCTTCCTGCAGAGCCTATTTTTGAGGACCTTTCCTTTAAGTCTCCGCTCAGTAATTTAAATTTTACTATTTTTTCTCTCCAGTCCATGGAAATAGATCCTGCGAAGTTTCTACATCTACAATATCTACATGTTCCAGAAATCCCTATGGATTTAACCCCTCTGGTACAGCCCTCTTTGAGACTCTTTTCCAGATGGTGTGGAAGAGTCCAGCACTTATTCCTTCTGTGACCAAGTCCATAGACAGGAAATATGCCTCTTTCAAGGATCACCCCATTTTGGCCTCTCAAGCCTTTGCTGCTACCATTGTGGTCCTGGCAGAGAATGATAAGGCTGTCCTTCCTCAGGAATGTACAGCCTGTCCTACAAACAAAGAATCTTGCAAGATAGACACCTTGGGTAAGAGAGTCTTTGCTGCCTCAACCTTGGGCATGCGTATTGCCAGCTACCAGGGCTATTTTTCACAATATGAGTATGTTCTTTGGCATTCACTCAAAGCAATTGTTGAAGCTCTGCCCGGATTGGAGGTTAAGTCAGAGCTACTTCAGACCATAACTAGGGGTGTCGAGTCCAATAAGCAACAAATTAAAGCTACAATGGACGCTTTCGATACCGCTTCCCAATCAGCGGCAGCTGGCATTTGCACCCATCGCCACTCTTGGCTGTGTACCTCGGGCTTCATGAATGACGCCCAACAGCAAGTCATGGCCTTACCTTTCGATGGCATGTATCTATTTGGGCCTGAGGTGGAATAAGCACTAGAGGCCACATGGAAGACTAGATCTGCCATTAAGACAGCCAGACCTCCGCCCACTTCCTCTTGAGCGGGTGGGAACAAGTGTCAGTTTCACAACCGTCAGACCTTTCAGGATAAAGGCAGAGGAGGTTTTAACAGAAACCAGAACCCTCAGCTGCAGCAAAAGGCACAAGGCCCAAAAGCACCCAGGGCCACCTTTTGAGTTTCCGGCCAAGGTCCCACCTCAGCTGCCCGAGAGGGACTTTTCCTCGACAGTGGGAGGACGTCTGACTATGTTCTATGACCATAGGAAATCTATAACATCAGACAAATGGCTCCTCAGGATAATCCACGAGGGGTACTCTCTAAGTCGTTCAAAAACCCCTCTGGATCATCCTCCCAAATGACAGCCCAGGCTGTCGGTGGTACAGTCAAACCTTCTTGCTTCCGAGGTACAAGGTCTTGTGAAACACAGGGCAGTAGAAGAAGAAGAAGAAGAATCAGTATTTATATAGCGCTTTTCACACATCCAAAGCGCTTTACAAGCAATGCTAGACTGGTAGTGAAGTGACTGAATGTGTGGTGGCTGCCATATCGCACATCATCACCCACACACAGCCTGGATAATTGCATGAACCAGTTTATGGGAAGGGGAATGTTGGCCAGGACACCGGGAATGTTCCCTACTCTTTGCGAAGAGTGCCCTGGGTTCTTTTACTTCCACCTAGTAGAAGTAGTTCCGCTGGATCAACAAAACACAGGTGTCTACTCCCATTACTTTCTGGTCCCAAAGAACACCGGTGGCATGCACCCCATTCTGGATCTCAGAAAGTTAAACAAGTTCCTACACAAGGAGAAGTTCAAGATGATATCACTCGGTACCCTGCTACCTTTGGTTGATCAACACAATTGGCTAGCCTCCCTGGACATGCAGGATGCCTACCAACACATTGTCATACACCCAAAGCACCACAGATACCTAAGGTTCGTGGCATTGGGTCAACACTATCAATTCAGAGTCCTGCCGTTTGGGCTGTCCTCGAGTTTTTACAAAGTGTTGTGCAATTCTCATGGTGCACCTCAGGAAAATCATAATACAAGTGTTCCCATATCTGGATGACTGGCTCCTAGCAAGTCCCTCCAGGCAAGAGACTCAGAAGGCCATGGCCACGGCCTCAGACTTCCTCATGGCCATGGGAGTCCTACTGAACCTCAAGAAGTCACAGTTGCAGCCCTCCCAGAAGCTCCTCTTCATAGGAGCTCTTCTGGACACTTCCTGTGCAAAAGCTTTTCTTCCAGAGGACAGAAGGAGCGATATCTTACAGATGGCCCGATTCATCAGAGAATACGGCTCAGTCCGAGCTATCTCGATGCGATGGATGCTGGGCCTCATGGCATCCTCGGTGTTCATTGTACCCTTGGCTCATCTTCACATGAGAACCTCTCAGTGGATGCTCAGTGCTCAGTGGTACGCAACCACTCACCCTCAGTCTTTTCTCATCAAGGTGATGGAACCTCTGAAGAGGTCGCTCACCTGGTGGTCTCAGGAGGACAACCTTCTGGAAGGATATCCTTTTGACCCTCTGAAGCATCAGATCTCCATTACCACGGACATGTCTCTGATGGGTTGGGGAGCTCAATGTGGGGATCTCCACACCGAGGGTACAGACTCAGGACGAGTCTCAACTTCACATAAATGTCCTGGAAATGAGAGCTGTCCTCTATGCAGTCCGAACTTTGGAGGACATACTCTGTCACAAGAACATTCTCCTTCACACGGACAACAAGGCAGTGATGTACTACATCAACAAACAGGGCAGTGCACTCTCTTACCCATTATGCAGGGAAGCAATGAGAGTGTGGGAATGGTGCCTGGAGCACAAGGCTCTGATTCAGGTGGTTTACCTGCCAGAAGTACAAAATGAGCTGGCAGACTGTCTCAGCAGAACGGAGACAGATCCTCACGAGTGGTCTCTCAACTTAATCGTCATCCAATCACTCTATAAAGAGTGGGGAACTCCTGACCTGGACCTTTTTGCGTCCCCATTCAGTGCAAAACTGCCTTTTTTCTGCTCCAGAATTCCAGGACCTGGCATTTTTTGTCAGGATGCGTTAAGGCTGCCGTGGACAAAATGCTTTCTATGTGCATTTCCTCCTCATCCCCTAATTCAAAGGGTACTGCTCAAATTGGAGTCCCATGGGGGCAGAATGATTCTCATTGCCCCCTTCTGGCCTCGGCAGATGTGGTTCCCGCTACTCAACAGACTATCAGAAACCCCCCCGAAAATGCTTCCCCTTCAGACGAACCTTCTGACCCAGGATCCTGTGGTCCATCCCAACCTGAAGTTGCTTTACCTTCATGCTTGGCTCCTGAAGAGATAGAGGTGAAAAGGTTCAATGTTTCTCATACAGTTTCAGATATTCTTTTGGCTGCGTGTAAGCTGGCCACTAGAAAAACATACACAACTAAATGGAAGCATTTCTCTATCTGGTGTGCAGAATCCTCTTGGAACCCTTTTTCCTGCCCACCAAATAAAGTCTTGGAGTATCTCTTAGACCTCTCAAACACAGGTGTGCAGTACTCCACAGTCAAAGTTCATCTTTGTGCCATTTTGGCATATCATGAGCTGGTACTTTCCATGTCGCTGGCTCAGTTGCCCGTAGTTAAGAGGTTTCTTAGGGGTATTCTGCATACAAGACCTCCTATTAGACATCCAGTTGCAGTCTGGGACATTAACCTTGTGCTAGACATGCTCACTCGTAAACCTTTCTAGCCTCTAGTTACTTGCGAGTTGAAGTTTCTTACTTGGAAAACGGCCTTCCTGATGGCCATTACTTTGGCCCGTAGAGTTTCTGAAATACACGCACTGGTCACAGACCCTCTGTACACTGTATTTCACAAGGACAAAGTAGTTCTTAGGACTCTTTCTAAGTTTCTCCCTAAAGTTGTCTCAGAATTCCATCTAAATCAACCTTTAGTCCTTCCTACCTACTTTGCAAACTTCCAGAATGAAGGGGAGCATACTCTTCATTTGCTGGATGTTAAGAGAGCGTTGCGGTTAGATAGAATGAATGAAATTTGCAAGGCTCAACAACTGTTTGTTTCCTTCAGCGGTCAACCTGTTGCTATCAGATGCATTTCAGCGTGGCTGGTGACATGCCTTTGCCACTGCTATTCTATGGCACAGGTCAAGCTGGAAGGCAGAGTGTATGCTCACTCTACCAGAGAAGTTGCGGCATCTCTGGTGGAAATCCTTAACATGCCCATTGAAGATATTTGCAATGCGGCTACCTGGAACTCTGTGCATACTTTCGTTAAGCACTGCGCCTTGGATGTCCGTGCCAGACGACATCTGTCGTTTGGCAGGACCATTCTTAACGGACTTCTGTCCTAAGCTCATGAGCTCTTTATCTCCTGCCGCTTGTCTCAGGGTAATATTTAGCTCGGTACTCTCCCATTAGTATGAATGAGTGGAGGAGACTTTATGTCTAGGAAGATATGGAAATTATGTGCCTACCGTAATTCTTGATCTTCTTGGACAAAGTCTCCACCACTCATTGACACACCCACCCACCATCCCCCACGCTCACTTCTCTGTTTATGGTCTTCATTCCCTTAATGGCTGAGCTGTGAAGACTTTATTGTTGACCCTTCTTACATGGGTCATTTGGGCTATCTTATGTCTGATTTTTAGGTTAGTCATGCTGTACCTCCTTGGAAAAAAAGGTACTGAGGCGGTTGGAGGGTTGACGCCAAGAAAGTCATTACTGCATGCACCGGGCTCGTGGTGCTGCTTCCTCATGGCTCCATCTCAGGTGCTGGCCCTCCCGGAAAAGTTTGCTCCCGCTGGGTCCTAGCACCTCCGACGTACTCCCAGTAGTGTGAATGAGTGGTGGAGACTTCATCCAAGAAGATCAAGAATTACAGTAGGTACGTAATTTCCATTTCTTATGAGACCTAGGAACTAATCAGTCTGACAGTCTCACGATTCTCCACCACTCGCTCTCTCTCTGCCGTCACTTGCTGTTTCTGTCTTTTCTTCCCCCTTGCATATCTGCGGTTATAAATATATAAGTGAATAAAAGTACATGTGAATCTTCATGTGAAACTGTAAGTGATAATGGGATCCCTTTGTTTGAAATCTACAGTGGTGTCCCCCAGGATGAACCCCACTTTTAAAGCACCCTGCAGTATGCTGCAGCAGACTAACTGAATAAAGCAATGTAATTTCAATGGCAATTAGTCCCTTTTGTCATGCAGGAAACTGCGGCATTCACTTCATCCTGTCAGTGTCACATTTTCCTGCATG
The DNA here is from genome assembly GCA_016271365.2 of Neoceratodus forsteri. Lineage (NCBI taxonomy): Eukaryota > Metazoa > Chordata > Ceratodontiformes > Ceratodontidae > Neoceratodus > Neoceratodus forsteri. Next base: position 211,098,150 of record CM028129.1, on the reverse strand, counting down.
ACAAAAGGGACTAATTGCCACTGAAATTAAATTGCTTTATTCAGTAGGTCTGCTGCAGCATTCTGCAGAGTGCTGCAGAATGCTGCAGAACTAGGTTTCATCCTGGGGGATGCCAGTGTATGTAGTTCTACTGTTTAGGTTGTTGCAGAAAGCTATTTGGAATTTAGGGGGTTAACCTGACATGCAGTTTGAGCTCCTCTCAGGCTTGTTGCACCTGCAAAAAAAACTGACAAAAACATTCTGTGAGAAACAGGATGTCTCTTAACGAGTTATCAGGCAAAGACTTGCAAAAAGAGCAGTAATGTGTTTGCTAGAGTGAGAGACTGAAACTTGGAATTAGAGATACCCTCAGCTGAAGGACTTTGTTTTCTCTACTTGTACTACTTTTGTAAATAGTTATACTGACAATTTTTTTTTACTATTATTGATAACAATAAAATACTTCTTGTGAATTTTACAAGTGCTTCTGGTCTTCTTATGCTTCCTGACCTGTGCCTTGATGACAAGAATGTATGTAAATGATGGAACCCTCATTGGCTCGTGCCACTGTTCAAACTGCTGCCCCTAGTGACTGCTGCTTTCTGACAAGTGCACAGATTCATTTCTCCACCTGCCTAGTTTAGATGCCTAGGAGAGCTCTCCTCAGCATCTACTGACTTTGTTGTTTTTGGTTTTGGTAAATGTTCATATTTACTGTCATCACTTGCTGCCACTGTTTGTTTACTTTGTCAAGTTAGTTTAGCTTAGTTTTCTTGGTATTTTATAATTTTTTGCGGTTCCTCAGCAGTTCAGTGAACCAAGGGGAACTGTTTCCTCAGTGGGATTTACCACAGTTTACTTTAAAAAAAAAAACAACATCCTCATTCTTGTTCCTGTTATCAGGAACTGTAACATAAAATTTTTTCATTTAGTTTATCTTTTCCCGCAGTTCTTTTTCTGTCAGGAACCGAGTGCTTTCTTGTCTTTACTATGATTTAAGTTCTGTCAGGGAACCTACCGATTGTTTTGATATATGTATAACATTTTTTTTATTTTTCTGCAGTTTGAGGAACCAGTCTCTAATTTATTTTTCTATCCTGTGGATTTTCTTGGGCATTTAACAGCTGGCATGTCAGAGTCACCAAGAAAGAAAAAGAGAAAAGGATTGACTGGTTTTAAGAACTGTATCAAGTGTGGTCAAATTGTTGCCAAGGCTGAGGCACAATTTGTGTCTGGTGCATCTGGGTCCTAGCCAAATTTTGGCAGCTGTGAAGTTTGTAAAACATTTTGTCCTAAAACTTTAAAAAAGAGGGCAAACAAGGCTCGAAGAGATGGCTTCCCCTTCTTCTCCCTCTTCTAAGCCCACTAAAAAGAGGCCTTCTCCTTGCAAGCCAAGAAGTATAAACCCAAGAAGTCAGTGGAGCCTAAACCAACTGAAAAGGTTGATGCCTGGAAGTCAAAGAAGCCAGTGGAACCAGCTGCTGAACTGCTTCCTGCAAAAAGAAAACATAAAGAGAAACACGTCGCTGCACCTCCTGCTGAAAAGACAAAGGAGCTGTCAGTGGACAGACTAACTATGCCCTCTGCTAAGGACATTGCCAAGGCTCTGCAGATTTTGCAGACCCTTCAGGCTGTCAGTCCCCTGGTCCCCCCCTTTCCGGTTTCCACGGTTCCACCTTTAGTTCCCCCCAGTCTGGAACTTGTATTTTTGTACAAGGAACCAGAGGAAGAGGATGGGGGATTGAACCTGAGGTCTCCCCGGAACAGGATTCAGTTCCCCACCCTGGGGACTGGAGGATTACTCCACTTACAATTCATTTGTGAGACAGATGGTGGATACCCTCAACCTTTCCATTCAGGAAACAGTGGAGGACAAGGAAGAAGCAGATTTTTTAGACATGCTGAGTCTTACCCCCACAAAGAGACTTCTGCTTCCCATACATATGTCCCTTAAGAAAGTTGCTTTACAGATCCTGCAGACCCCCACTACTGTCCCAGGAGTGGACAGAAAAATTGATAAGAAATATCAGCTGGACAGGTCTAATGCTGAATTTCAGTTTGTACATCCAAATCATGAGAGGGTAGTACAGGCGGCTGCTTGTGATAAGGCCAGGGTGCCTTTATCTCCCATCCACCTGACAAGGACTCCAGGAAACTGGATAGCATGGGGAAGAAGGGGTATGTAACAGCCACCCATTCTTCTCAGACAGGTCAGCTACATGGTCTATACAGCACAGTACCAGAAGGTCCTCTGGTCCACTGTCTTGTCCATGTCTGATAAACTCTCTGGGAAGTGGCAGTGGATCTGGCTGAGACAGCTAGAACAGTCTTAGATGCCTTAAATCACCAGTTTTATATAGCAGTGGATGCCAGTGATACTGCCACCTGATGGCCCTCACTGTGTCTGTGAAACGGTTTGCCTGTTTTTTGATTACGGGGACATAGTTTACAGTGCTGCCCCATCCACCTCCTTTGCCAAACCTGATGTCCTGTTCATACCATCTGTAGGTTTGCCTCTAACTCCCTCTCCTTAACTCACCACTGTGACCTATACGCCTCCCTTTCCTTCCAATTCCTCAATCAGAGACGCTTCTCACACCGTTCCACCTTCATCACTAAATATTGGTTTGGAACCCTTCCACCCTACCTCGCCTCCCTTCGTAATCCTTCTAAATCCTCACCCCTACAACTCACAGTCGAACTGCGCTTGCACCTTTTCCCTCCCACATGTACACACATCAACTGGCAAACTTTCTTTCTCCTATAGACTTCCTTTCCTCTGGAATAGTGTTCCCCTCCAAATTTGTCTTTCTCCCTCCTTCCCTGCCCTCAAGTACCTTCTCAAACCAACACCTACTGCTTCCTGTATCTGCTCCCCTTCCTAGTACTCGCTTACCTCTGCTTCTTTGTCTCCCTCTCCACTTGCTGCAATTCACTGTACATAATCCATGTAAATATTGTTTTGTATATACAAGATATTTCTTCAATGTATAAAACATTGTTTTTTTATTATGTTTGTAACCCCTAGGTGGTGCTATCCCAAGGCCTACTACCCCTGCCTGCTTGGCTAGTAGCAGGTTAAGGGGTCTGGGTGATGAAAAAGGTGCCTCCACCCAGAGGTCAGGGTTGTTAGTGGACAAGCTAACCTGAGCACAGTCCCCCGGGACACTGTAACCCCCCTCTTTCCCTTCTAGTGGCCTGAACAATATACAATAATTACTTTCGCAATGACCCTTATTCACCAGGCAATTACCCACACTGTTTTCACTTACCACCAGGGCTGTTTCCTCTAGCTTGATCCTGGGGACCCCCTGTAAAACAAGGTTAAGCATAGCAAATAGCAACAGTACAATACTTTTGGCACAAACTGGAACCACAGTCAGGTTAAATGCAAACAAAGTTAAATCTGATTTATTCAGGGGACTTGAACAAGGGAGGGGCGTAATCAGATTGATTTGCTTAAAAGCTATATTAATCAGACAGTTATGCATGCAGTTCAGAGTCCCTACACAGTCACTCACTCTGGGTACCCAGGTAGGAAAATGGTGGGCTAGCCAGGAAGGTTGCAGCTGGTTGGGCCCTGTGATGGAAGAAAGCAACATGCACAACACACACTATTTGTAATCTGGAGCCGGAGGGCTCAGTTCGTGAAAGAAAAGTCAACAAGACAATTAGATGACAACACTTTTAGATTTAGCTGTTGTTGCAGGGAGCTACCCTGATGTTTACTCATGGTACCCAATACTGAACATAGGCAGGATGAAATCGAGACTGCAGACTGTTGAGCTAGAGTGCCCGGAGAAGCAGGGCCAACACGAATCACCGAGGCGTCGTTCCTGTTCAAGGCATATCAGCTAACTTGGGGCCGGATGGGGCAGGGGCACCATAGTGAGAGGGAAAAACAAGTAACCTGGAATTGGCCATCAAGCTCAGTTTGGGCAGTGAGCTTGGCGAGATGTAAACCCCTTTGTGAACCACATTGAGAGGCAGATCCACTGGCCTCCCAGGGGAATCATAACTGAAGCATAGTACTGGCTTGGCAGCTCGGCCAGTCTTTCTTGGGGGGAACAGCCACAGTCTCTGCACTTTCAACACTAACTTTGGAGCTTTCGTCATTCGTGAGGGGTGCCTCTGCACGGATGGGAATGTCCAAACTGGGAGCACTGTCAGACCCTTGCTCTGTAGGCTCTGTTTCTACAACACTTGGCTCATTTAGAGAAGGTTCTGTCACAGTTAGGCTCTGTGGCACTGAAGGGGGGCTGTCAGCACTCTCCATATTGTTGTTCAAGTTCTGGTGTGTCACCAGGGAGACTCAGACCATCAGCCTCTTCTTCAGGCAATTGACACAGTTCCACAAAACACAGAGGGTCTGCAACCTCAGATGTGATGCTTTGCACCTCACTTTCAGGGAGCATTGGCTCCAAGGACGAAGCTGGGGGGTTAGGCAGTCCAGAAGGCCCAGCTTCATCCCCACAATTAGTCATAGGGTTACCTCGAAACAGCTGACTTAATTCATATGAGGGGTAACAGGCATTGTCACACTCACTATCGTCAGAGGTGGACTGATGGTCACTATCATTCTGGGCCTGCTGCGGGGGAAACCTTAACTCTGTAACTACTAGGGTAGGTTGACTCTGTCTCTTTTTGCAGCAGCATGGGTCACTGGCTCAGGGGAGGCAATGTCTGCTGACTCAGCTTCAATAATAACTTGGCCAATAGGCAGCAAGTGGTTACGGTGCATGGTCTTGACAGCTTTGGAGTTATTCTCTGGGCGTACCTTGTATACCAGTAGATCATCCAACTTTCCAACTACTACATGAGGAAGATGGTGCCACCTATCAGCAATTTTGTGCTTGCCACGTAGTCCCAAATTGCGTAATAACACACGGTCTCCGGGCCGTAGCTCTTGAGCCTTTACTTTCTTGTTGTGCCTTTCTTTCTTGCCGAGATTTCTTTTAGCGGCCATTGTCTGGGCCAGTTGATATGCATCGTTCAATTGAGCTTTCAATTTCTGTACATACTGCAGGTAGTTTTCAGCTCGGACCCCATCTGGTGAGATCCCAAAACAGACATCAGCTGGCAGGCGGGTCTGATATGTCTGCCTCAGTCACCTCCCCCTTCCCAGTAGGAGGCAGGCAGGCTTATTTCCTCCAAGCATGGAAAGCCATTGCCAGAGACAAGTGGGTCTTGGAGGTAGTGTGCCAAGGCCTGTCCCTAAGTTTCAAAATGCTTTCCAGACTGAGAAGCAAACTTTTCAGTCCAGCAACCCTAGCAGAAAGAATTCTGTTGGAGTCAGAAGCTGCCAACTTACTGCTTATCAAAGCAGTGGAACCTGTCCCCCTGTCCCAGAGGGGCAAGGGCTTCTACTTCAGATACTTCCTCACTCAAAAGAAAAATGGGGATTGGCAACCCATTCTGGATCTCAGACTTGTGAACAAATACTTAACAAGGCCAAAGTTCAAGATGGTCACTATGGCCATTATCTTTCCAACTCTCCAGCAGGGCACTGGCTGACATCTCTGGATTTCAGGTACCTACTTCCACATCCCAATCAGATGCAGCCACAGAAAGTACATGAGGTTCAGACTACCTTCAGGCCACTACCAGTTCACAGCCATGCCCTTTGGCCTAACCTCTGCTCCTAGGGGATTCACCAAGTGCTTAGCTATGGTGGTAGAATATTTAAGGTGGCAAGGGGTCACAGTGTTCCCTTACCTAGATGACTGGCTAGCCATAGGACAGTCCCCCCAGCACACCAAAGACTCTTTGGATCTCACTCAGAGCACCTTGGAGTCTCTGAAATTCCTGGTAAATGCCCAGAAATCCCAGGTGGAGCCTGTTCAGGTCCTAGAGTTCATAGGAGCAGAGCTGGACACCCTGCAGGGGTGGGCCTTCCTCCCTCAGGACAGGGTGAACAACATACTGGAGCTGGCAAGTTCTGTCAGACTACAGACTCAGGCCAACAAGGCATATCCTACAGCTCCTGGGCCACATAGTAGCAGCCACAGCTGTGGTGCCGGGTTTCAGATTTCAAATGAGGGACATTCAGTTCCATTTAAGGTGTCATTGGTCCCAGAGGAGAGATCCTCTCTCCAAACTAGTGCCTGTCACAAAACCCCTCCTACAGGCCCTGCACTGGTGGCAGAACAGGGAAAACTTCAGGGAGGGAATCCCTTTTTGGCAAGAGGCTCCATCTGTCATACTTACCACAGATACCTCCCTCTTGGGTTGGGGGGGCACACATGGATGACCTGATGATCAGTGGTACATGATCCCCCCAGGAGTCACTTCTACATATCACCCTCCTAGATCTCAAGGCGGTCCTCCTGGCTCTGCAGTCCTTCGGCCCTCAAGCCAAGGGTAAGGTGGTGCAAGTCAGGACAGACAAGACTACCTCCATGTATTACGTAAACAAACAAGGGGCACCAGATTGACTTTGCTGTGCACAGAGGCTAAGAAGGCCTGGAACCTGTCTTACTCCATGCAGGTGTGTCTGTCTGCAATCCACCTGCAAGGGAAGGACAATGTTCTGGCAGACTCTCTCAGGAGAATTGGTCAGAACCACCATGAATAGGCCCTAAACTAACAAGTACAGGCCTCGGTATTCAGAAGATGGGGCACACCAGAGATTGATCTCTTTGCCTCAACAAACAACCATCAGCTGCCAGAGTTTTGTTCCAGGCCTCTGGCTCAAGGAACAGTGCCAGTGGATGCCCTGGCACTGAATTGGTCAAGGAGATTTCTTTATGCTTTTCCCCCCTTTTCCTCTGTTGCTCAGAGTCCTCATAAAGCTCAGAGCACAACCAGCAATGATGATCCTGGTGGCACTTGACTGGGCAAGGCAGCCATGGTACCCCTCCTGCTAGCCCTAAGAGTATCACAGTTGATTCACCTCCCTCAGAGGCACAATCTCCTGATGTCCTCACAGGGCAGGATCCTGTACCCCAGTCTCAAGTCTCTGCCTAAAGGCCTGGCTCTTGAAGATTTAGAGTTTGCCAATCTGCAACTCACTGAAGAGGTCTGAATGTACTCTGGGTTTTCTCAGAAACCCTCAACTAGGAAAACTTACACTTCCAAATGGAAAAGGTTTTCAGCCTGGTGTGGCCACACGAGTGTTACTCCCTCTCGGGTTAGGCTAACTGTCCTGCTGGACTAATTGACCCACTTGCATTCAACTATGCCTTATGCCTTCTACTTTAAAGGTACACCTCACTGCTGTTTTGGCTTATGTTTCAGCTGGCAATGACATATCTATGGCATCCCACCCTGTTTTCAGGAAGTTCTTTAAAGGCCTTCTTCATCTCCACCCTCCCCTTAGGGAGCCAGTTCCATCTTGGGACTTAAACATTTGCATAGCCAGGCTCATCATGGACTCCCCATTTGAACCTATGGCAACTGCAGATCTGAAGTATGTTACCTGAAGTATTGTTTTCCTGGTAACCATCACCTCAGTTAGGCAAGTGAGTGAGCTACAGGCCCTGTGCACAGATGTGAATTACATCTCCTTTTACAGGGATAAGGTGGTACTTAGGACTAATAGGAAATTCCTTCCCAAGGTGGTCACAGATTTTCATATGAACCAGTCCATGACACTGCAGTCTTTTTCACTGCCAACTCCAGCTCAGGAGAGTAGAAGTTGCATAGCCTGGATGTTAAAAGGGCACTTAGCCATTTCCTTAACCGTACCAAGGCTTCTAGGCCAGAGTATACCCAGTTGTTCCTAACCTATGGAGAGGTGAGTAAAAGAAATACATATTGCACGCTGGATAGTGGTTTGCATACAGTTTTGTTACAGCAAAGCTGGCAAGCAGCCTCCCCTGGGTCTCAGGGGATGTAACTGACTTTATATAATTGTGTGCTCTTTCCACTACCTTTAGTTAAAGTGATTTTCCACAGTCTGCTTTTGGGGATTTCTTTTGCTGCTACACTTCAGGAAATGTCTGTGTTTGATAACAGATTCCAGGTAGCTTCTGTGTTCAAACAACATGAAGTCTTGCTGTATGCAGCAGCGGAGACTGAACTCGGGGATTGCCAGAGCCTGTAAGAGGTAAAGTGTCCTACACTACAGCCTGACTGTTGTGAGGCACTTCCCACACCCCCAACCAGGGTGGGCACTTCATTTGTTGCTGCTGGCAGGTCACGTGTCACATCACGTGACCTACCATCCTTTTTACTGAGTGTCCACTTTCCCATTTGCAGCTTATACACACCAACCACTAGGGGTTGCTGCACTCTCCACCCCTCCTAGCTACTGTTTGAAAACCCACCCACTAGAGGTCACTGCAGTTCTCTTTGAATCCTTTCTACCGCCTACTTTCCTCGCTTCTCCCATCAGCCTACCACTAAGCACCTGCCAGCATCAAACCTAGTACCCATTTGTCCAGAGTCTGCTGACTAACCACTAAGCCAATTGAACCAGGCCAACATCTTCCTCTACTTTCAAACTCTTAACCCTGCCTCCCTCCTTTTCTGAATTAAAATAAACTTTCTACACTCTGTCCCTAAGCAGTGCTCAAACCCAGTACCGTTGCAGTCAGAGTCAGCAGCTCTACCTCTGGACCACATTGTCTACCTATTTTACTCCTACTTTCTATGCCTATTAGTCTCTTACCCCCCACCTGCCAAAATATAAGTTTACCACTTTTCTCTTGCTGCCTTTGAACCCTGCACCCTCACTGTCAAAGTCAGCAGTTCTACCACTCAGCTAGCACACCTGTCTATTAATTCTGCAGGATTTCAAAACTCTAAAAACACTCTAACACTGCAAAAGTGTTATCTGAGTGTTTCTGCAGACCTTGAACCCAACTCGCTGCTGCTACAGCCACTGGTTGGGCTTCTTCCTACTACCCAGGGCAAGACTTGAACCTAGTACTCTATACACCTCAGGCACCAGCCCTGCCACTATACCATAGCAGCAACTAGGCTTCAAGGTGACCTCTCACTACTATCTCCCCTCTATCATCCTAGTACCCCCATTCTTTCTTCACTTCAGCTCCCCACCCTTAGTTACCAACTATGCATGTGCACCCCCTGCTCACCAGCCTCTCTCTTCTCCTCCTCCTTCTTTTGCCTTCCACCAACCCGATTGTCCCTATTAACCCTCGGCCTCACTACTCCAGTGTTCCTACCTCACCTCCTGTCTTCCTCCTCCTTACCACTGCTCCTCCCTCCCTCCTCCTCCACACCCCATATGCTCCTCTCCACCTCACCCCCATCCAGACATTACCTTCCTCCCCCGGCCCTTGCACTTTGATCACGCAAGCCTCTCTGCCTGTGCTGCCTCACCCACCCCTGTGCTACGTAAACCCCTTCCTCATCCTATCGCCTCCCGGCAACCTCCATCTGCCACCCTCTGACCAGAGCAGTTCTCCTCCTACTACTCCTGACAGGGAACATACATCCCAACCCAGGCCCTGCCCTCTCCCACCCAGCCCGCTGGTCTTCAAGTAGCCTCCATGAACATATGCAGCCTGCTGAAAAAATTTGACACCCTACAGTGCTGGGCCTTGGCTCATCAACCAGACATCATAGCCTTGGTTGAAACCTGGCTGTCCAAATCCACCCCTGACTCATTTGTTTCTCTCCCAGGCTATACCTTATACCGGGAGGACCGAGTAGGCAAACGAGGGAGAGGCTGTGCAGTCTACACTAGGGATACAGTACTTGGACACGCACTCCCCACCCCTGCCCTTGTAAATGGGGCCCAAGCTCTTACCCTCAAACTCACCCCAGACCCCTCTAGGAGCCCTCTCTATCTCACCACAGCCTACGTTCCCCCAAAGAACCAGCACCCAGCCCTGGTATCTTTAACTGACTACCTGGCCACCCTCCACCACAAGGAAGAACAAATCCTAGTTGGGGACCTTAATGTAAATTGGCTCAGCACCTCCTCATCCGCGATTAGAGACTCATTTGCCGCCCAAGACTTGACGCAACTCGTCACCCAGCCCACGAGAGTAAACCCTAAGAGAGGTACCAGCACCCTACTGGATGTTATTATAACTAACCGACCCCATAAAATCCAAAACATCCAGGTCCTCCCAGACTCCCTAAGTGACCACTCCCCTATCCTATTTCATTGGGCAGTCCCCAATCCCAAACCCAAAGCCCAGACCACCCTCCAAGGCGCCTCCGCCCTGGTGGGCTGAAAAAACTTAAAGTATTCCTCACCCAGATAAACTGGTCCCCCATTCGTCGTGCAACCGACATTGACACTGCCCTCGCCTTCTTCACTCACACCTTCAACATGGCCTGTGATCTCTTTGCACCCTTCACCAAAATCCGGTCCAAAAACAGAATGCACCCTGGGTTAGCCCTGCCCTTCTACAATTACTAAGAAATCGATAACTCTGGCACCTTGCCACTGAAACGTGGTCGTCTGTCTGATAGGCAGGCTTACAATGCAGCCCGGAATAAGTGCTCGAGGGCCATCAGGAAAGCCAAGGCCAACCATTACCAGGCCACCCTTACCTCCTCCTGGGGCTCGGCCCGGACTTTCTGGGATAATATTAAGCAACTTAACGGAAACGCTCGCTCCCCCGCCCCATCCCAGCTCACTGGAAATGGCACTACCACCACCGAGCCTGCCACCATAGCTAACTGGCTCAACACCGCTTTCACTGACCTTAGCTCAGACCTCCCTAGTAATTTCTTTGACCCTCCCCCCAACCAACCTCCCCCTGTCCTCCAGCACCCCAGCTTCCACCTGCGCAAGATTTCCACCCAGGAAGCCAGACCCATCCTAATCAAAGCTTTGAATGGCAACAGTCCCGGCAGTGACTCACTGGACCCCAGCATCCTCAGGCTGGTGCTAGATGAAGTCCTTGCCCCACTCACCAGCCTAATTAACCAGTCACTTGCCTGGGACAATTTCCCACAGCTTGAAAACAGCCATTATCACACCAATTCATAAAGGGGGTGACAGGTCATCGGCCAACAACTACCGGCCAATCTCCATCCTCCCCCCCATCTCTAAAGCCCTGGAGAAAGTGGTGGCCACTCAAATCACTGATTATCTGGCTAAGCATAACATCTTATGCCCAGAGCAACATGGCTTCCGTGCTGTTCACAGTACCAGCACTGCCCTGCTTGAATTCTCCAACTTCCTACACTCCTCCTTGGATACCAGCTCCCTAGCTGGTGCAGTGTTCATCGACCTCTCAAAGGCCTTCGACACCGTCTCCCATCCACTTCTGCTGAATTCATTCTGCCACACTGGTCTCTCGGCTGGCCCCCTAGCATGGTGCACAAGCTATCTTGCCACTCGATCTCAGTGTGTAAAAATCAATAGCACAGTCTCCGATACCCGTCCCATTCACTTTGGGGTCCCCCATGGCTCCATCCTGGGCCCCCTTCTCTTCTCGCTCTATCTGAACACCCTGCCCAGTGCATGCCCTGGCAAAATTCTACTGTATGCAGATGACGCTGTCCTCTTTGCCACCCACCGCAATCCTGTCTCCCTCCAGGACACCCTACAGCAGTCTTTCAACAGTGCCGAAGCTTGGTTTAAGGAGCGCAGACTCGGCATCAACCTTAAAAAGACCAAAGCTATGCTCTTTCCCACCCCAAAACAAAGCTAGCAATCACCCACTCTATATCCTTCCAAGTACCAATCAGCCACTGGAACAAGTCTGTTCCTACAAAGTCCTTGGGGTTACCTTCGACTCAGCCCTCACATTTCACAACCACATCGATGCCCTAACATCTGCCACTAACACACGGCTTGGCATCCTCTTCCGCCATAGAACCTGCCTTCCCCTAAATGCTCTCTGGCTCGCTGTTACATCATCCGTTCTGTCCCTTGTAGACTATGGTCTACCAGTCTATGGTGCTGCCGACACCACTGCACTCAAAAATTCTCTTAACCCTGAATAAAGCCTGCAGATTGATTACTGGTGCCCCAGGCTCACACACACCTGTCAGCTGTACGTCGAGGCTAAACTGCTTACCCTGGATGAACGGCTCCGATACCAAACCTGTCTCGTCACCAAAAAACACCTTACTCGGGCTCTCCCCCCCTGGGGTAACGGCATCCATCCACCAGAGCCCTCCCACTATTGCAACACGGTCATCCAACAAGACCACTCTAATGGTCCCCAGATCAAGAACCAGCCGTGGCCAGAGGTCCTTCTGCTATAGAGCCCCAACCTGGTTTAACTCTTTCCCTGCCCCCATCACCAATGCCACCACCATCTCCAAGTTCAAAACCACCCTTTGAAACCAGATCGTCAACACTCGTAACTGCTCCTGTCTCTGAAAGTAGCCTCCACCTCTACTTCTCATGACAACGCCCTCTGGGCGGCTCTCCACCTAGAACCTGGCCAGTGCCAGCTGTTTCAGTGTTTACCTATTAGATTGTTCACTATTGATACCAACTTGTGTAGCACCTGTTCTCAATTACATATACCCTGTAACCTAAATGTATTTGTCTGACCACAATGTGACGTGGCGCCTCTGTTGAACGCCTGTTGTTTTGCAAACCTATGCTATGTAACCAAAAACACTATGTATGTCTTTATGTGACGAATTACCTTTGGAAATGAGCCTCTGGCTCAAAGGTTGTAAACTGATTTTACAAATAAATAAATAAATAAATTCTGACTATATGCAGTTAGCCCCAGCACTTGAACTGCTCCGGAGAGTAAAAGGTTAACTCTATGCAAAGGCATAGAACGTTGAGCTTGAGCTCGGTTTTCAAACCTCTGTCTGTGGTACTCTGAAGTGTAACCATCAGATTCTTTACTTCGCCTCACTGTGAAGTCACTCCGGAGAATCCTCCTGCGCTTCAGTTAAGTCTAGTTCAAATTTTTTCAAACCATGATTTTTCTGCATTTCGATATTCTTACCTCTTGTGTCTTGTTACAGTAAGTGGTAGCTAAAGGTAGTGGTTTCTTTCTGTGTTGTTCGTTAAGAAATTGTTTTATTTTGGTTCCTTGCCAGTCGGTCCAACTCAGAATCGAAACTTATCTTTTATATTAATTATTATTACTGTGTGTGGTTTTTCCGGTACTCATCGGTTCCTAAAAAAAAATCTGATATTTTAGTTTTTTTTAACCGATCCGTGACACAGTTGGAACCGTTGGGTTTGTAATCGCCTGGCTTAACTGCTGTATAAGGTGATTTTTTCTGGTTTAAGGCATGTCTGAGAAACCCAAGAAGAATACCGGACCCACTGGGTTTCAGCACTGTACCCAGTGTAAGGAGGCCTTTGCTAAGGCCGACCCTCACCTCCTCTATGTGTATTGTCTGGGGTTTGACTACCTCAAGGAAAACTGCCAAATATGTAAGAATTTTCCCAAAGCCACTCTCGATAAACGTTTGAGTAGGCTAAGGGAGGCCGAGAAGTCCGCTGACCCGGACGGCTAGCCTGGTTCGGTTGCGGCTGAACCTGAAGAGGTGCCCACTGACCTGGGTGATACCTCTTCGGGCAAACGGAGAGTCGATTCTGCGGAATCAGTTCCGAGCAAAAGAAAGAGGAAATCGGCCTGTTCGGATCCCGCTTCCCATGGTCCGACCGCTGATGAGATAGCGAAAGCAATTTCAATAGTTCAAGTCGCTTTGCCTGGTTCCGACCGAACCAGTTTCGGTTCAGTCGGAAGTACTGGCTTCAGATATAGATCCTGAAGCATACTATGAGGGCGATTGGGAGGAGGATGAAGACTATGAAGAAGATGAGGGCCTAGATGAGCCAGTAGAGCCTGACATCTCCCCAGACAGGCCTTCTCAGGCTTCTCCTCCCAGGCTTTCTGAGTCCCCTTCCCATTTCTTGTTTTACAAGAAAGTGGCTGAGACTCTTCAGCTTCCTATGGAAGCGGCTGAACAGGATCAGGAGAAACGTGACTACCTGGAAATGATAGATGTCCCAGAGTCAAAGAGGGTGTCTATCCCATTACACAGATACTTGGGGAAGCAGACACAAAAAAGTTTACAGTTTCCTACATCCATTCCTCCTGTGGAAAAAAGAATGGACAGGAGGTATGCTTTGTCAGGTCCAGGGACGGAATTCCTTTCAAATCATAGCAGCCATGTTGGGGTAGTACAAGCTTCAGCCTGTGACAAGGCTAATATTCCCCCTGGCATCTCACCCCCAGATAAGGATTCCAGGAAAGCGGATGCCATGGCAAAAAAACAGTACTTGGCATCCTCTTTGGGACTCAAACAATCCAGTTACATGGCATGCACAGCTAGGTACCATAAATCTATGTGGGATAGGGTTCTGGCACTGGCTAAGAATGCCCCTCCCCAGCTAGCCAAGGAGCTGGAACAGGTGGCTGCAAATGGTATAGAGGCATCTAAGGTGCAATTCCACGCTGCTGTTGATTCCAGTGATGTTCATTCCAGGGTCATGGCTGCATCTATCTCCATGAGGAGATTTGCTTGGCTTAGGTGTACCAACCTGTCACAGGATACCCAGGCTAAGGCCATGGATTTTCCTGTAACTGGTAATTCTGTCTTTGGGGACCAAACAGAGAATTACATGAAGAAGATGGATGAATACAGGACCACCTATAGGAGTGCTGCAGCCAAAGAAAAGCAGACCACTCCTCAGAGGCAGTAGTTTAGGGGCAGGGGCAGGCCTTATTACAGGCCTTTCTACCAAGCTCAGGCCCACTCCTCTTCTTTTCAGCAGAGGGGGTTCTTTAGGGAAGAGGTAGCGTGGCACTAGGGACCCATCAGCTACTCAGTCCAAGCCCCCTGCCAAGCAGACACCCTGAGGTGTCAATCAGGGTTGCCTCCCCAATCCCAGTAGAGGGCAGGCTGGCTCACTACTCCCAGGCCTGGGAGTCTGTTACTTCAGATAAATGGGTCCTGGAAGTAGTGAGCCAGAGACTTGCTCTCAGTTTCAAAAGGTTCCCAAGAATGAGAGCAAAGTCTTTCAGTCCTCCCTCTCCCTTGGAGACAAAGGCCTTAGAGACAGAAATCTCCTCTCTTCTGCTTCTGCAAGCAGTAGAAAAGGTACCTCTTTGTCACAGGGGAAAAGGACTATATTCAAGATACTTCCTTACCCCCCAAAAAGACAGGGGAGTGGTGACCCATATTGGATTTAAGGTACCTGAACAAACATTTGACAAAACTAAAGTTCAAAATGGTAACTCTGGGAGTAATTCTTCCCTCTCTGAGACCAGGAGACTGGTTAGCCTCCCTGGATCTCAAGGATGCCTACTTCCACATACCTATCAGGCATTCCCACAGAAAGTACCTCAGGTTTGAGTTGCCCTCAGGCCATTACCAATTCAGGGCCATGATCTTCGGCCTCACATCTGCCCCAAGGGTGTTCACCAAGTGTCTTGCAGTGGTGGTGGCATTCCTCAGGTCTCAGCCTTGCAGGGTGATTCTGGTGGCTCCAGAATGGGCCAGGCAGCCTTGGTATCCTTTTCTGTTGTCAATGTCAGTAACACTGCCCTTGTGTCTTCCCAGGCAGTACAATCTTCTTACTTCCTCTCAAGGGAGGATTCTGTACCCCAACCTTCAGACTCTCAGGCTCAAAGCCTGGCTCTTGAAGAGCTAAAATATGCAAGTTTGCATCTTTCCCAATCAATTTTGGATATTTTAAAAGTTAGCAGAAAGCCTGCTACTAGAAAGACTTACAACTCCAAATGGAAAAGGTTTGGGTTTTGGTGTTCCAGTAGACATATTAAGCTATAGCTGGCTGACATTGCCACTGTTGTGGACTATTTGATACATCTTAACAGTTTAGGCCTCCGGTCTACTACTCTTAAAGTGCATTTGGCAGCTGTGTCTGCCTTTCTTTCGGCTGGTAAGGGCTCTTCCATAGCTTCTCGTCCAGTTTTCAAGAAATTCTTCAAAGGCTTAGTTCATGTCAGTCCTCCCTTTCGGGAGCCTACTCCTTCCTGGGATCTGAACATCTGTATTGCACAGCTTATGCAGCCCCCTTTTGAACATTTATCTTCAGCTGAGCTGAAATACTTGACTTGGAAAACTGTATTCCTGGTGGCCATTGTGACATAGACAGCCAGTTCTGAGTGCTGTATGATCATTTTATTTGTAATATAAAAATGCGTATGGACTGTCTCCCATGAGAAATGCTGAAACAGCATGTGAGATCACACACACACACACACACACACACACACACACACACACACACACACACACGCGGGTTTTAGATACAAGGTGTTACCTGGAAGGCCTTCATCAGGAATCTCCTGTTTTTCTAAGTTAATTATAGCTTTAGCTGCTTAGAGGGACATCAGTATCCCTTTTATGACGTTTCATGGGGGAAACCAGGAAGGAACTAGAAGGGGAACAGGATCAGAGCTGTACAGTACAGTAGCTTCTTCTTGTTGTTTTTACATTGTTTCTTGTGGATTCTACTTGGTAGAAGGTTATTTTTTTTCTTTCTTACTACTTCTAAGGGGCAAGCAGGGTATTGTTTGGGGCTGTTGGAATTTTGAAACCTGTTTTGGTAGCTATAAGTGGGCTCATTTGTTTGATTTTTCACTGTGTGGCAGGCTGCATTTGTAGAGGCCTATTTCTTCTGATTTAAAACATAATTGGTGTGATTTAACTGGGTCTGTTTCTTTGAATTGGAGACCTATATCTTCTAATTTCAAGCCTATTTTGATGTGTTGTTGGTGAAGCTGTTTGAATTGGAGTCCTGTTTCTTTGGGTAGCAAACCTATTTTGGGGGCGTTGAGTAGAATTGTGATTCTTTGTTGCTGGCTTCACTAGCTGCAAAGTTTAGTGCAGAGTGGGGGAAGGGTGCTAATGGTCTGACCAGGGGCCTCAGCTACCTGATTGTTTCTGGAAGACTTGGGCTGGTCCCACACCCCAAACCCTCACCCCACCCACCCCTGGTCCATTATTTCCTTTGTACCAGGGTCCTGACATCACTTCCTCAAACAGGCAAAGGATATGCACCTGTCATAGCAGAAGCAGACATCCAGGAAAGGAACAGCAGCAAGTGAATAGGTGACTGCTATCTCAGTGGAAGGGAAGTAAATCCAAATCTAGGAGCTTTCATTGTTACTTCTTCGCATTGCTATTGCATTGGGGAAAGGAGGAGTAGGAGTTTGAAAAAGGTTGTGCAATAGCTACTTAAAGTCTCTTTTTGAGTGTGGATAGGAAGGATAGGAATATAAAAAGCAGTTGTTCAATCTATCTAAACGTGTACAACAAAGGGGGTAAGGAAAATAAAGAAAAGAATGTTTTGCACTGATGGGGGGGAGAGGGGAGATTTGGGGGAGTGTTTGGTATCCTGCATCTGGAAGGGTGGGGGTCATGGTGGACAACAACAGCAATGGGTAGGGTGATAGGCTGTAAATAACTCGGTGCACCAATCTTTCTAAAAATTGCCTGGAGTGTGGAGGATGTTTAGTGTGCAACCACATAGAGAAACTTAGAAAGGAGATTGAGGGTCTGCAGGAGGAACTAAGACAGGCAAGGCAATTGGGGGTGGGTTTAGCCCAATACTGGAGGGAGGAAGAAGGGGAGATGCGGGAGGGCGATTTAAGTCAACAGTGGTGAGGACAGGATCAGAAGAAGGGAAGCAGAGACAAAGGGGCCCATGCCAGGAAGAACGATTGCCAGGGAAACCAGGTCAGGAGACAAAAGACAAATGGAAGCAGGAGATAGGGACTTGTGAGGGGAGGCGAAAAAGTGGCAAAAGTCATGGAGTGGAAAGCAGAGAACAGGTTACTATGCAAAAAGAGGGAGCGGGCATTTGTGAAGAGTCTTCAGAAAACAGGTACAGAGAGGCTGTTCAAAGTAAGGGAGGGGAGGGACACCAGGGGCCATGATATGAGACTGGAGGGAGGAAGGTTCAGGAGGGAGATGAGGAGACGCTTTTTTACAGAGAGGGTGGTGGCTGGGTGGAATGCTTTACCTGCAGAAGTGGTATCCAGTAGAACAATGGACTGCTTCAAAAGGGGATGGGACAGGACAAGGGGGAGGGTTAATGAAGGAGAAGGGTAGAAGGGAGGGGCAGCTGCAGAATAAGGGGTGCTAGCTGCACATTCGAGCAGACTTGATAGACCTCTAGGCCTTTATCTGCTGGCAAATTTTGTATGTTCGTATGTTTAGTACACTGGTGCGAAATCATAAAGATGCCTTGATGTCCTGGGAAGGGGAAGCTTATCATAAGATCAAAGAGAGTCATTTGAAGAACATGAGTTATGCTGAGGTTGCAGAATTTATTGGAAAATATATCCTGTTTATATATATATATATGTATATATATATTTTTTTTTTTATACATATTCTGACAGGGAGAAGCTAGGTGACCTCATGCAAATAGGTGGGGAAAGCCAGTGTTTAGACAATATTCTGTTTTACTTCAGAGACACGTCTATCTAGACTCTGACAAAGAAACATCGGTGATCAATTTAAGCAGTTATTAAGAGAGAAAGACAAATCTAATTACTGTAGTAGGAATTGCACTGTTTGAACCTGTTTTGTTTAAGAGATTTGCATGTCTTGTGATATAATTGTTCTGTATTTTATGTGTTACATATTTTTTTATCTATTTTAGTAAAATTACATTTTTAGAGCTTACTTGGTCTGCCTTTGATTTCTTTCATTTACAAGTAGATTATATATGGTTAAAGCAGACACTATACATAAGCTTGAATGGTGATACCAAACTGGAAATAGGTAAGCGGTTTATAATCTGAGGTCTTTTATTACAGTTTTTAAGGGTTCATTTCTGTACACCTGGTTAGGTGCCTGTAGGCAAAGATATCTGGCCCCCCGAAGACAGAATTATCTGAGCCTGTTCATTGGGTATGCTAGCAAGAGGTTCACAGTTTGAATCCCTCCAAAACTTGAGACCAAAGGTTGACTTGAACCCACAAAACAGACAGGAGTGTTACCTTGTTCTGTTAACTGTTCACAAGACTGCGCTTGGAGGCTGGCACTTTGGGAGTAGAGGGCTGACCTGCTGAGTGGGTTTGTGACAGCCATTACCTCTGCTAGGAGGATCAGTGAACTACATACCTTATCAGTGGATCCTGATTTAATTTCCTTTCATAGGGATAAGGTGGTCCTCCGCACCAGTATAGAAAGTTCCTTCCCAAGGTAGTGTCAGACTTTCATCTGAACCCGTCTGTGTCTCTGCCTGTCTTTTTCACTGATCATTCTTCCTCTGGAGAGAGGAGGCTACATAGTTTGGATGTGAAAAGGGCTCTTACTTACTATATTGAGCATACTAAGACCCATAGAAAGGACTGTTCTCAGTTGTTTCTCACTTATGGTGAGGTGGGAAAGGGCAAGCCTGCTACCAGGAGGTCTATTGCCAGGTGGATTGTCTCTTGTATTCAATTCTGCTGCTCTAAACTTGGGAAGGAGCCTCCCTCAGGCCTGAGGGCTCATTCTACCTGAGGTACAGCTGCTTCAGTCACATCAGCTAGAGATATACCTTTAGTGGATATATGTAAGCATTACTCTTTGGACAGTCAGTCACAAAGTGGTGCTAGGTTTGGCACAGCTGTGCTGCAGAACCTGTTCCCAAAATAGGATCTGTAACTCCCTCCTCCAAGGGGGTACTGCTTGGTAGTCTGCATATAGTCAGAATACAGCAAGACTTCATGTTGTTTGAAGAAAAAATTACTCACCATAGTAATGTTGTTTCTTCTAATGGAGTCTTGCTGTATTCTGACCTCCCTCCCTGCCTCCCCTCCTGGAACCTAGTAGTTTTGGGGATTTGGTGGGGCAGGCACAGTGCTGCACCCCAGAGGTGTTCTGGACATGCCTCCATCTCTTGGGTTTTTTTTCTTTCAGTTTGGTGAATCATTACCTGTTGTATTCTTTTCAGTTTTTTTCTAATTGAGTCTTTGACCCTAAAACTCTGTTTTTGCCACTTGGCACAAAAATTTTGAAACAATTTCTTACTTGAGTTAGTTTAGGGCTCATAAGAATCTGATGGTTACACTTCAGAGTACCACAGACAGAGGTTTGAAAACCGAGCCCGAGCTCAATGTTCTATGCCTTTGCATAGAGTTAACCCTTTACTCTCTAGAGCAGTTCAAGTTCTGGGGCTAACTGCATATAGTCAGAATACAGCAAGACTCCATTAGAAGAAACAACATTACTATGGTGAGTAAATTTTTTCTTTTGCAACAGGCTTATGTAATTGAGTTTATATAGCTGTGTGCTCTTTCCACTACCTTTAGTTGTTAAAGTGGTGTTCCACAATCTGCTTTTGGGGATTTCTTTTGCTGCTACACTTCAGGAAGTGTCTGTGTTTGGTAACAGATTCCAAGTAACTTCTGTGTTTTGTAACAGGTTGTATGTAATTCTTCTGTAGTTTACAGAGGAAAGTTTTGTTTTACCTGATTGTTTTTATAGACACCAAGTACCAAAGGAGCAACACCCCCACCCACCCCCATTCCCCAACCACCCCTGGGTTCTCTAATGTTATAGTGGTAGGCCAAGCCACACATACTTAAAGACACAGGAACAGTTAGACAGCACAGCACAAGCACAGTAGCCTAGCTGGTATATATGCAGAAGTACAAAGGGTGCAGCTAGCAACTAAGTCCACAAGAGCACATACAAGAGGTGGGGAGAGAAGCTGCAAGTCACTACAGAAGAAGAGAGACAGAGTGAGAAGGAGAAGAAAATAAGGTTAGCAAGCAGAAGAGGGAAGAGGGTTAGGAGATAGCAAATAGCAATTAGGAGGCATAAGGAGGCAGAAGAGTGAGGAGGGTAACAGTTATGATGAGAGTGGTGCAGTGCAGTGGCTGTGGAGCAGCAGTCTTCAGGGAGACATTCTTTAGGCTGCGATGCTGCCCTATCTGTAGGCACCTCTCTGGGCTGAGGGAGGAGGTTGCCAGTATAGCGCAGTGGTTTAAAGCTCTGAGCTGCAGATCTGGTGACATCCAGAAGACCAGACCGGGGTTTGGATCCCACAGCCCTCACTTGCATACTCTGTGACCCTGAGCGAGTCACTTAACTTCCTTGTGCTCCCAGGTTGCACCTGGAAACAAGCTTTGGCTTAGTGTGCCTTTCCTGGTTAAACTATTTCCCCTTTCCCTGTCTCTGCGCTGGGTTACAGGTGGCATCCACCCCCACCCAGAGACCACCAGGTCCACAACATGAACCTAATAGGATGCCCAGAAAGAAGTGTGACTGGGCCACAGTGGGCTCAGGGAGTGTTGGGGGGGGGGATCAGAAGCACATTACCCAACTGGCCCAGCTGAATAATTCCTACAGTGTTTTGGAAGAACAGGAATGCCCCACACAGGCATTCGCAGCTGGGACCAGGGAGGCTGGTCATGACCTCCAAGCTGGAGCCCCAGGGAAGGGGGACAGGGGACCCTGGAGGAGGGGGAGGCTTCTCCTAGCGGGGGACTCTGTTGTCCAGGGTGTGAGGTTAGGGACACCTAGCGGGGGGGGGGAGAGGAAAGTCAAGTGCATTCCAGGAAGTGCTGCATGGAGGGATGGAAAGCGAATCCATAGGATCCCTAGGGCAGTAGCCAGGAGGGAGGAGCTGGATGTCATTGTCCACCTGGGGACCAATGACCTGGCGGGGAGAAGGATGGAGTTAGCCAGAGTCCAGGAGGGTTTCAGGAAGCTGGGGGGGAAGGGACCTGAAGCAGGTAGGACATTCTGTCTCATTCTCAGAGGTGCTACCTGTGCATGGCACAGGGGAGGCTAGGGCACTCCACATCCAAGCCTTCAACACCTGGTTGAAGGATTGGTGTGGAAGGGAAGGATTTAGCTTCTTGAAGGACTGGGTCCCCACCTGGACAGATGTGAGCTTATATCAGGAGTATGGCCTGCACCTGTCTGGGAAGGGGACCTCACTCCTTGGTGAGAAGTTGGAGTACTTCAGCAGTGAGCATTTAAACTGGCCAAGGGGGGAAGAGGCAGGAGGGACAAGTGGCTTAGGAACATTCCCCATGGCAGCATGCAAAAACACATGTTGACAACGTTAACAACTGAAGCAGGCAGTGAGGAGCAGGCAGGCGAAGCATGTAAAAGGGGAGATAGGGGGGCAGGAGCACATGAACAAGAAAACCGGGGTTGGGGAAACAGGCAAGGGAGAGAGAACAAGAACAGAGGGAGGGCAGGGTATAAAATATGGAAGGTCATGCTCACACAAGCCCGCAGTCTGGGAAATAAGGTTCCAGACCTGGAAGCCTTGATGATGGATGCAGACCTTGACATAGCAGCAATAACAGAGACATGGTACTCTGCTAATCACAGCTGGGATTTCATTGTACCGGGCTATACACTGTTCAGAAGGGATAGGGAAGGTAAAAAGGGAGGGGGGTAGCCCTGTACATCAGAGAAGGCATAAAGGCTACAGAAGTACAGGGAAGATAGGGGGAGGCTGAGACAATTTTGGTCACCCTTGAATCAGGGAATGGCACAGCAATATGTACGGGGTGATCTATAGCCCTCCGGCACAGAGGGAGGAAGTGTACAGGGTACTAATGGAGGAAATTCATGACATGGCAGCTAAACATGAAATCCTGCTGATGGGGGATTTTAATATGCTGGATGTTGATTGGACCACCCAGGCAGCTGCTTCAGCCAAAAGCACGGCCATCCTGGTATCCCTGCAGGGGGTTAGACTCAGACAGCTGGTGCATGAGCCAGCCAGAGACAAATCGATTCTGGACCTGGTATCGACCAATGGAAACAGAATCGAAGAAGTCCAAGTGGAAGGGCAGCTGGGATCCAGCGACCACCACATGGTGTGGTTTGACATGGAGACAGGGACTCAATTAAGCTACACAAGGGCAAAAGTATTAGATTACAGGAGGGCAGATTTCAGTGAAATGGGTAGATGTTTAAGAGCAGCCCGGGAGATGGGAGAGGTAATGGACGGAGTGGAGGAACAGTGGAGGAAACTAAAAGGAGCCAAAGTGGAGGTAATTAACCAATGTGTTAGGATAGCAGCCAAAGGGAAAAGAAGAAGGAAACCACTATGGTTCTCTAAAGAGGTAGCAGACAAAGTAAGGGCTAAATGAGCAAGTTTCAGGAAATATAAGGGAACCGAAAGGGAGGAGGACAGGGAGGTGTATGTTGAATGTCTAAGGGAAGCAGGAAAAGCTGCTAGGAGAGCCAAGGTACAGACAGACGAGGGTTTAGCACGGACTGTGAAAAAAGGGGACAAGACATTCTATAGGTACATCAGTGATAGAAGAAAAATGGGTGGGGGGGATTGTGAGGCTCAAAGGGGAGGAGGGAGAAATACTTCTGTTCAGTTTTCACTAAGAAAGAGTGGGTCAAGGACCACAGTTGGGGAGAAGAGGCAGTTTTTTGTGGGGGAGTGGACACCGGTTCATTCACAATGGAGAGAGTTCTGGAGGAACTCACAAAGCTGAAGGTGGATAAAGCCACGGGGCCAGACCACATACACCCGAGGATATTAAGCGAGCTGAGAAGGGAACTAGCGGCGCCTCTGGCCACCCTGTTCACAGAGTCACTCAACATAGGCATGGTTCCAGAGGACCGGAGGACGGTACTTGTAGTCACACTGCACAAAAATGGCAGTAGGGAGGAAGCAGGGAACTACAGACCAGTCAACCTCACCTCATAGAAACAAAAACCCAGGGAAAGAATACACAATGGGGGAGGTACTGACAACAACAAACATGGAAAGGGACCTGGGGTAGTCATATCAGATGACCTAAAGGTAAGCAAGCAATGTGAGAAGGCAGTAAGGATGGCTGGGGGATACTGGGATGCATAGGGAGAGGCATCACCAGTAGAAAACAGGAAGTTATTATCCCTCTGTACAGTACAGACAGTTGATGAGACCCCACCTGGAGTACTGCGTGCAGTTCTGGAGACCCCATCTCCGCAAGGACATAGACAGGATGGAGGCAGTCCAGAGGAGGGCAACTAAAATGGTGCAGGGTCTGCAACAGAAGCCATTTGAAGAGAGACTAAAGGAGCTTAATATGTATACCCTCGACGAAAGGAGGGAGAGGGGGTACATGATAGAAACCTTCAAGTACCTCAAGGGAATCAACAAAGTCCAAGAGGGTAGCATCTTTCAGATAAAGAGATGTGCAAGAACAAGGGCACACTTTGAAGATATGGGGGGGCAGCGCAGGGGCAATGTGAGGAAGTATTTTTTTGTAGAGAGGGTGGTGGACACATGGAACGGCCTTCCTGAGGAGGCTGTAGGGTCAAAAACATTGGGGGACATCAAGAATGCATGGGACAGACATAAGGCAATTTTGGTGGGGGGGACAGGAAGATGTAGACTGTTGGTTAACTAGGATCTGCAGTTATCCAATAGGTAGGGAAATGGGCAGACTTGGTGGGCCAAGCGGTCCTTATCTGCTGTCAAAGTCTGTTTCTGTGTTTCCATGAAATTAGAGAGAGGTAGTTTAAGAGGTAATGTGAGGAAGTTTTTCTACACAGAGAGGGTGGTGGAAGCTTGGAACAGTCTGCCACAAGAGGTGGTGGGGGCAGGCACAGTGGAGGGGTTTAAACATGCCTGGAACAGGCACAAGGGAACACTGGGTGGGGAGGGAGTGATGAAACCCCATTGATCACTTAGGGTCAGTGACTACGTACAAGTTTAGGGCTTACGGGTGGACTAGATGGGCCTAGCAGTCCTTATTTGCCGACAGTTTCTATGTATCTGTGTATCTCAGGGCACATTCTACCCATGGCACAGCTGCATCAGTGGCTGCAGCAAGGAACATCCCGTTGCTGGAATATTGCAAAGCAAACACATGGAAAACTGTTCACACTTTCACTAAACTCTATTGGTTGGACATACAGCTCAGCAGTGATGCCAGGTTTGGCACTACAGTCCTGCGGAATTTTTCTAAAGTAGGTTCTGTGCCCAACCTCTGAAGGTACTGCTTGGTAGTCTGCAATAGTTTAAGCATATTGTGGGATTCCTGGGGTTTGAAGAAAAATTACTTACCATAGTAATCTTATTTCTTTCAGGGGATCTCTCAGTATGCTTAAAGCTCCCACCCTGTCTCCCCTTCCAGAATCGGATGAGGGATTTCTGCATCCCTACTGGTCACTACATGTCCTTTCTGTTTTATTTGTTACTTGTTACAGTTTGAAGCAGTCTGTGCTGTTTTTGTCCCTTCTTACAGGGACTGATGTTTACATTTTATTCAAGAATAGTTTTTATTAGGGTAGACTGGTTAGAGGGTCTTCACCCTGTTAGGCTTCACAATGATTCTGAGCATTTCTCAGAACACAGCAGTTACTAGGGGCAGCACTTTGAATAGTGGCACGAGCCAGTGAGGGTTCCATTATTCACATATTCTCGGGAGAGTTCAACACAGGAGGCTAACTGCAGTAGTTTAAGCATACTGAGGGATTCCCTGGAAGAAACAAGATTACTGTGGTAAGTAATTGTTTTCTTCTTGGAAGCTATAAAAGTTACATAGAGAGTTATGGATGGGTTTCCATCGGTAACAATACTATTAGAGCATTGAGCGGTTTCTAAGGCGACCGATGTAACCTCGAGAGCAAAGTTCGAGAGGTTTGGTCACCTTAGAAACCGCAAGATGCGCTAATCAGCACCGCTACCGATGGAAACCCATCCATAGTTTTTTATAGTGTATATTGGAAGCTTGTTACCAAACCTGCATTTAATTTTATGTACCTTTCTCTCTGCTGCTTGTGCTGGGACCTCTGCCAACTGACAGTGCTGTTTGATTTTTGTGAGTTCGAGGTGGCATGGTGCGCGCAAGTCTTGCCATTCGATGTTGTTATGCTGCAGTGAGTATGTAGCTACTGCAGTATAACAGCATGCATGACGTCCATGGTGAAGCATGACAAGGTTTCGAAATGTGCTGTTTTTTAGTGGTAACAACGTTTCAATATACACTATATACTTATTATAACTGTTGATCTACCTGAATATTTTCCCCATAGTTTACAACGCCTGCCCACTATCCCTCCCCGACTCACTCCAGTACTGTTGTGTTGGTCTTCACCCTTTGTACTTCATTTGGACTGTGAAGATTCTGTGTCACTGGGTTTGATTACTCTTTTATATGGTACACCAGGCAGTTAATATTTTACCTGGTATAGTGTAGCAAAAAACTACACAATTTTCATCAGCTGCTGTGCAGAATTATGTATAGCATTCACTTGTTACACATCTGAGTTCACCCAAAAGTGGTGGTAAGAGCTGCTTTGCACAAGGTTACCTGCAAACGCTGCACGTATTTTTCCTACTGCTACTCAAATTAAGTTTTGTAATGCTGCATTTGCCACAGAAACACTTTATGCCCTTGTGTATAGGTTACTTGTTAGATTCATGCTGCTTACCTCCTTGGTACAAAAGGGACATGGTGTTGGGGGATGGAGCTGCAGTATACCAGTGGTCACATGCGG
Organism: Neoceratodus forsteri; assembly: GCA_016271365.2. Lineage (NCBI taxonomy): Eukaryota > Metazoa > Chordata > Ceratodontiformes > Ceratodontidae > Neoceratodus > Neoceratodus forsteri. The sequence goes on along the minus strand of CM028129.1, from coordinate 211,071,879 downwards.
TGATGCACACATAGCCTACACAACATCACCAGAAAATTTCTGACTCCCACAGAGTCCTAGTGCCTCTGGCAGAGACTTATTAGTGGTGATCTATGGAAAAGATATTTAGGAAGATCAATAGTGTAAGTCTGTAACTTTAATATCTTATCCGTGTCAGTCTTCACCATTCATCACTATTGGGGTACTGTGCTGGAGCCAGGAACCCGCGTGAAACGGGTTTTTTTTTTTCATGGATGGAGCCAACGTACGTCTGGTGCCGCCCTCGAGGCCGACATTCCACATGGCGCTCGAGGGTTGGCAGTTAGCCATTGTTGACCCTGCCCCAGCCCCAGTTCTTTCTCTCTAGCAGTCGAGTGTGGATCCTGTGTGAGCCTGTGACTGTAACTTGCGGCTTAGTCTGTCGTGCTTGACCTGTTTCTTTGCCTCGGTTCTGCTCGCCTACTTGACGTCGTTTGAAATACCGGTAAGATCTTTCCATTTTATAAGCAGCGTCAAGTACTGTGTTTTATTTACTTTTCAATTTGGTCATGTCTCGTCCGGGGGACAAGAAGATGTCGAAGACAGGGTGGCCCCCTATGCGTTGGTGCCCCTGTGGTCACCTTTATTCTGTAATGGACCAGCATGACCACTGCCTTTCCTGCCTCGGCCCCGAACATGATATGGATAACTGCAACATTTGTTTCTCCATGGACTGCTATGTGATTGAAAACCGTGCGTTGAAGATCGGATGTGCACCGCCGACTTTCGGAGATTGAATTCGCAATCGCCGGGCCAAGGCCAGGATTCTCATCCCTTCCTCCGGGTCTCCTCCCCCCAGTCCTATACGGCCCATGGAAGAAGGAATCCCCACCTCTTCTAGCCTTGATGCAGCAGGGGTTTCTTCCACGGTGTAGGAGGCCCAGGCTGGCCCCCTTGGGAGTCAGTCGGGAGGCACCGCATTGGCAGTCGCTACTTCGGTGGTGAAGGCTCCCTCGATGTCATGTTCTGGGTCCTTTGGGACCAGACTGGCACCGTTCTCGGTGCCATCTCATGGCAACGCTTTTGGTCCCAGCACCGCTCATGGTGCCGTGGGCTTTGAGGCAATGGCATGGTCAGCGTCAGGCCTGCTCTTGGGCCGCCTTCATCTCTAATGGTGTTTTATGGGCGCCAGGGTTCTCAGCGGTGTTGGGTTAGGTAGTCTGGAGGTTTCTGGGCCTGGTTCTGGTCCCAGCACTGTGTGCAGTGCTGTGGCAGGAGCCGGCACTGTCCCTGTTCATGGTGCCGCGAGTGGCACCCGGGATGGGGTTGGTGCCTCGGTCAGGGTTGATCCATAGTGTTGTGTGGCACCGTGTTCAGGACCGCACCTGGCCTCGGTGCTGCTTGAGGTGCCAGGGTGGGTGTCGGAGTCGAGCGGTGCCACATTGGGTTTGGCACTTCATGACGCCGGGAGGGAGCGTGGAACCGCACTCGGGGTCGTGCCCAACACCGGGGCCATTTGTGGCACCGGAGTGGGTGTTGGCACCAGGCATGGGACTGCTTCCTTCTGGTGGTGTTGGAGGCATCGAATCCCAGGGTGCCCCAGCCTTGGGGTCCAGGAACTAGAGTGGTCCGTGGGGTTGTCTGGCATCGGATCTTAGAGCCTGTCTCTTCAGAGGTGGATTCTGAGTCTGATCCAGTCTGGCTCCCAGGTTCTTCGGAGTCTTCAGACCCCTCTGTCTCCAGCACCTCAGCCCCCACTCAGCCTCCCTCTGGGACTCGGTTCTCGCCGGTGGACCTCAGGGTCAGGGGGTCTGACCAGCCAGCAGTGGTCCCTGTGGCTACTGCTGTGCAGCCTGGGGTCACTAGTGTGACTGTTTCCCCGGTTGGGGTACCCCCCCTCCTTGGTGTGTTTGGACAGCCCAAGTTTGGGGCAGCCCAGGGTGCATCAGGAGGGGGAGGGTGCGGTTCACTGGGTGGACTCCTCGGAGACTGCTCGGAGGTGCCAGCTACCTAGGTTGGTGGCTAAGAGGATGAGGTCCCTCTCTGACTCTGAAGGGTTGAGAGGTAGAGTTGTGGTGCAACAAGCCCTTCCTAGAGCCCAGCCAGGTTCTGGTAGGAGCTGAAGCTCAGGTCATCGCCTTTCCCTAGAGGAGTCCCCGAGAGGGACTCTTACTTCTGAGGTCAGGGGCCATCCTTCTGGACTCACACGGTCCTGGTTACCTCATGGGGGGATTTCTTCCTTTGGGCACAGCTCTGACCGTTCCGACCCGGTTGAACATCTGTTAGCTGCAGCGGCCTTTGGGTCCCCCTCCTTGCAAAGGGTTTCCTGTTAGCCCCCTTTCCCTGACAGAGACCATTCTCCTGTTACCAGGAACCTGTCCCCCGAGCCTCAGTCTTCTTCCCCGGTGGTCCCAGGTATTCCTGGTCCTTGCGGACCTCTTACCTGGGAACAGTTCAGAGGTTTGGCTGCACATTTTCCCACCTACCTCCACGCCCTGGACCAGCAGGTGTTTCACCACGCTCCCATGCAGCTGGACCCTGAACCTGGGAGCTTGTCTTCCTCCTCTTCTCCTTCTACTGAGGGAGAGGAACCTTCGGTCCACATCTCCCCAGCTTCTGATCTGTCCTCATATCAGTCCTTCCTTGTGAGGATGCTGGACGAGCTTCACCTGACCCCGGTCCCAATCAGCAATCCCGAGCATGTGACGCACGCCTTTTTAGGTGAATACAGTGCAGCCCACCTGGTGGCTCCTGCCTGGCCTATTCCTATTCATGAGGCGTCACATCGGCTCTGGCTACATCCCTTTTCCATGGTCCCAGTCACAAGGGACCTACGCCAGCGGTGTTGCACTCCCCTTGGGTCTCCAGGTTCTCCGCCTCATCCCTCTTTGGGATTGACCTTCCCGGACACCCCCTCGGGGCCTTACTCCCCTTACCATGACCACCCTCCAGATTCAGACTCTGCGGATTTCGACTTCTGGGGGAGACGAGTGTTCTACTCGGCACGTATCTCTGTGTCAATTTCAGCACATCAGGCCCACTATGCAGCCTATGACAGGTTCTTGTGGTCCAGGCTAGGACAACTCCTAGCCTCGATGCCTGATTCGGAGGAAACCAGGCAAGCCATTGCCATCTCTGCGCAGGGCCTAGATCTAGCAAGGCACTAAGCAAGGGCATCTTACGAATTCCAGAGTGGTAGGGACAGCGATCTGCCTTTGGTGGATGGCATGGCTTCGCCTATCCCAGTTGTCACCCCTGGCCCGGCGTAGGATGATTTACTCTGCCTACTGGAGAACCCATCTCTTCTCCCAATGGGTGAGACGGCAGCTCTCGGGGTGCCTTCATTCCCCCACTGGAGCATCCCCGTCTCACCCAGACCAATCTCAGACCTCTCCAGGCCTGTAAGGGTTCTCTTCTGCAGTGTCTCACCCACTGCGGGCTAAGGGCTTAGTCCCTTAGGGTGCTTCAGGGCCCCCCTCTCGGGGAGGAGGCTCGGTACTCACCCAAATAGTGATTAATGGTGAAGATTGACACAGATAAGATATGAAAATTACATACCTACCGTAATTGTTGATCTTTCTGTGTATCTTCACCATACATCACTAAATCCCACCCTCCTTCCTCCTGGGGCCTCAGTCTCTGGACTTCTCCCCTCCCCTGTGTGTCTTCCCTTTCCTCGCACTCCTCTCCCTTGGGTGTAGGCGGAAGAGGACTGTGGAGATGCACAGGGGTGAATTCCTTGAGCTTATAGAGGTTGGAGGGGACCTCCCCTTCTATTCTTTCTTCTTAGGGAGTCTCAGAATGAGGGGGCATCCTCTTTCTTCCCTTCTCAATGTTATTATTTGTGGGCTTGAAAATTGACCCCACATATTTTTCCCCCAGCCTTTGGCTGTTAAAACATTTTTACACCCCCTTCTTTTGGGCAGGAGGGGGAGAGTTGAGAGACAACCTCAGCCCGCACTTCTTAGTGGTTGGTCATCAGACCTAGGCTGCTTCAAATTCTGTCCTGCAGCTGAACTCTTAGTCCAGACCTGGACTTATCCCTAAAAAGGCTTATGTATGACTCCACTTCTGAGGGTGTGTGACTCTTCCCCCTCCTCCCCTCCCTAATTTTTCCCTTCCCTTATTCCTTCTCTTCTTCTCCTTCCAGAGATTGGGGCCCCCTTTCCCCAATTTCCTTTTTAAGTCTCCTTCTCTCTGTCGCCTCAGTCGCTTATGTCACCTTTCGGTTTGTTCTTCTTTTCCTTTTATCCATCCCTTAGGCTGTCTTGCCTCAACCCACCCTCCCTTCCGTACACTCTCTGGCATATCAGAACTGGGGCTGGGGCGGAGTCGACAACAGCTAACTGCCAACCCTCGAGCGCCACGTGGAACGTCGGCCTCGAGGTTGGAGCCCGCCCTACATCAGCTCTGCCCATGAAAAAAAAAAAAGTTTCCCGCGGGGTCCTGGCTCAGGCGCAGTACCCAAATATTGATGAATAGTGAAGATATGCAGAAAGAGCAACAATTACAGTAGGTATGTAATTTTCATTCCTGGTTTGCTGAAGATCTTGTTTTCTAGCTGTCTCCAGTAGTAGTAGTCAATGTAATGTGTGTGGAAACAGAGGAATCCTCATTGTTAGGAAAAAAGGTTACATCTGTAACTTTATTTCTTCCTGAGGTATTCTTCCAAAGTCACACACTACACGCCTGTCTTTCCCTGTCTGGGCTTCTTGGGACTGCGTCTTATCTGTGTAAGGGAGAACTATGCTCAAGAAGTGAAGGCAATCACGTGGTCTGAATCCAACTGGATGATTTCGGGTCCCAGCGTCTTGAGCCAGAAATTATACAATGTGTACTGTATGGCTGTTGATGAATACCTAGAAGAAGCATAGTTACAGGTGATAAACCTTTTCTTTCCCACTTGGTAATAGATTTTGTTTCTCCCCATTCCACAGTCTTATAAGGTTTCCTTGGCAAAAGAAATCCAGCCTCCTGAATATGCAGTGCGGAAGAAGGTTGCTCCTATGAAACTGAAGACAACAGATGGAAAAGTACAGGTTGTGTCTAAGGCCAGCAGGTTTAAGAAAGGAGTTCCGAAGAAAAGTATTAAAAAGGTAACAGATGAAAAATAGAGAGAATATGCAGTACTGAAGTTGTGTAATGTATGTAATTAGCATTATATAGGAAATATGCAATGGCCTGACTCAAAATATGCAATTTGTCTTCACGTGTGAGTGGGCAGGACCAATACTGCCAGATGGTGGAGCCACAAGCTAGTTATTAAGTTCTGCCCCCTCCCAAATGGTGATCAACTGTGTATTTTGATGCCAGCCATTGCATAGTTGATTTATTCAACATCAGTTTACTGCAACTTTTAAATCTGCTGTTTATTTGAAGATCTACCTATTTTCTTTGATTTCAGCTGCTGCTTTCAGTGCTGCACTAGGCAACTGCAATGTCAACAGCATTGGGAAAGCTACTGTCTGTTTCCATATTCCATTCTTTTCTTTAAAACTCATCTTTATCCTGCGGAAAATGCATTGCATTACACACTAGCATGACACATACTATGTATTTCCAAGAGAACACAATGTATTGTAGTAAAGGTAATCAGCAGTCATTTTCCATGCCCTCAGTCACTGATATACCCCTACAATTATTTCTTATGGAAACAACAGAAAGGACAACCAGCTTCAGTTATAAATAATTTCGAATGTACAGTTTTTTCATAAAATAAGAGATTTTTTCCCTCTGAACCTTGAAGATGGAACCATGTAAAAAAAAACTAGACAACCAAATGATTAATTCAGCCTTCCATTATGATGATACTAACATCCAAGATATCCACTGTTACATCAGCAACAGCAACACAGTTTTGATATCTTGCTTTGACTGTTGTCATCAGTCAAGATATCACTTTTATCTTGCCATTTTTACCTCTACTCCTATTGCATACAAAGGGATATTTCATGATTGTGTATGAAGGTACTGATATTTTTTTTTAGTCTTTCTGTTTTTATGTTGTCTTGTGTGCGTGCGCAAGCAATATCTTGCGGTAGTACTAGCACAGTGAGAGTTGTGTCAGTGTTGGCAAATGCAGGGCACGCTTTAGTAGGTGCGTCCCTCATTCCCCAGTTAGCCAGCATGCTAGCATTGACACAAAACTTATGTAAAGTGGCCACAGCTTGAAAGAAATGTGCAGCTGCAATCAGAGACAAACTCGTCATGCTGCGGCACAGATGACACACCTCCCGTACGTGCCTTTCCTGCTGAAACATTTCAATAAATATGGCTGCTCCTGCCATCCACTGCACAATCCCCAGAAAGCCGACTTTGGGGGTGCCCAATCCCCCTGTCAGCATGCCCACCCCCAGTTCAGCTTGTTTGCCAATGGGGTGCCCAATCCCCATCAGCATAATATACCCTCCCCCATGCCTAATTTGTTTGACAACAGGGGTTCCCAATCCCTGTCGGCATAGTGCCCCCCCCAGTTTAATTTGTTTGCCATCCGGGGTGCCCAATCCCCATCGGCATCATGTCTCTCCCCTCCCCACACACTTTCTTTGCTGACAGGGGTGCCCAATCCCCATCGGCATCATGTCTCCCTCCACACACACACACTTTCGTTGCTGATGGGGGTGCCCAATCCCCATCGGCATCATCTCCCCACACACACTTCCGTTGCTGGTGGGGTGCCCAATCCCCATCGGCATCATGTCCCCCCACACACTTTCTTTGCTGACGGGGTGCCCAATCCCCACCTGCATCACATGTTCCACCCCCACACACACACACACACACTTTCTTTGCTGAGAGGGGTGCCCAATCCCATCTGCATCATATCTCCCCCACACAAGCACTTTCTCCCCATCGGCATCATGTCCCCCCCACACACACTTCTTTGCTGACGGGGTGCCCAATCCCCATCGGCATCATGTCCCCCCACACACACACTTTGCTGGACGGGGTGCCCAATCCCCATCGGCATCATGCCCCCACACACACACTTTTTGCTGATGGGGTGCCCAGTCCCCATCGCATCATGTCTCGCCCCCCACACACACTCTCTTTGCTGACAGGGTGCCCAATCCCCATTGGCATCATGTCCCCACCCCACACACACACTTTCTTTGCTGACGGGGGTGCCCAATCCCCATCGGCATCATGTCCCCACCACACACACACTTTCTTTGCTGATGGGGGTGCCCAATCCCCATCGGCATCATGTCCCCCTACACACACACTTTCTTTGCTGACGGGGTGCCCAATCCCATCGGCATCAAGTTCCCCACACACACACTTTTGCTGACGGGGGTGCCCAGTCCCCATCGGCATCATGTCCCCCCCCACACACACATACTTTCTTTGCTGATGGGGGTGCCCAATCCCCATCGGCATCATGTCCCCACACACACACTTTCGTTGCTGACTAGGGTGCCCAATCTCCGTCGACTTCAGTCCACCCCCCAAAAAAACGCATTTGGCACACTGGAAGCCCACCCCAGTGTGCCTTTTTTTTTTTTTTTTTGTAAAACCTGCAAAAACATTCCCCCGACTTTTTTTTTTTGTCCCTGTAAAAAGAAAATGGTCCCTTGCCATCAGGACGCCCCTCCTCCCCCAACCTGCACTCACTCTCTACGCACCCCACCTCCCCACAACCCCCCTTCACCCCATACTTACCTCTGGAGGTCAGGTGCAGCGATCTTCGGTGGAGCAGGAGATGTCTGAACTCTTCAAAAGCCGACCACGAAATGAAGAAAATCATGGTAAGCTTTATAATGGCATCAATGGGGAGTTTCAACTTAAGTGGATATCTCAGCCATTTTTTTGAATTTTGCCTCCAGATTTTCAACATTGGGTTCTTGGGGCCCCACCTCATGAACACATGCACTGTCATTGCATTATTTGATCCTGAAAGGTGATTTCGCGGTCACTCCGTGGATTCACCTTTCAGGACCAGTTAACGAAATGACAGTGCCACTTTTCATAAGGTGGGGTCCCAAAAAGCCTATGTTGTAAATTTGGTGAAAAAATCAAAAATGACTGTGTTATGAGCATGCATTGCGCAGTTTCCTACTGCTAACTCTGACAATTTTAATATTTTCACTAAAGATTTTCGATGTTGCCATTTTTTCACACCTCCTTATAAATAGTACAGCTGCCATTTTTCACATCGTACTTGAAATGTGTTTTCGCACATCAGGCGCACAATGGCACAGTTGCTGTAGGAAATCAACTTTTGGGACAGATAAACAAAACCACAGTGCTACTGTTCATGAGCGGAGGTCCCAAAATGCCTATGTTGAAAATCTGGTTAAAAAAATTCCCAAAATAATTGCATTACGGGCGTGTGTTGCACAGTTTCTACTCATGTTCATGACTTCACCAATTTTTTATGTTTTCACTCCAGATTTTCAACATTGCCATTTTTTTACACCTCCTCATTAACAGTATAGCTGTCATTTTCACATACTGCGTGAAATGTTTTCAAGACTCGTATGCCAAATGGCGAGAATACAGCAAAACGCTTTTTGGCTAATGAACTGATAGTGCCACTGTTCATGAGGTAGGGTCACAAAAGCCCATGTTGAAAAATTAGAGTGAAAACGTCCAAGGCGTACGGTCTCCAACCGTAACTCCCCAACCTGTAGAGACTAACAAGCATCAGGGGTATGACTTGGGATTGTTGGCTGTAATGCTCATGCCATTCCACCCCCACCCCACCCTGCAGCCAGTGACAGGCATCGAGGTGTGCCTTGGACTCTTCAGCCCCAAAGTTTACCCCATTCTCCTATACTGCACCCATCTCAAGCGTATTTCCTTATGGAATGGAAATTGAAGCGTAAAATTACAAGACCCCCAAAGACACCCGACACCTGTCGGTGTCTGCAGGTTAGGTGAGGTGATATAGCGTGAGCATTATGGCCGATGACCCAAAGGCACACCTCAATGCTTGTCAGTCTTTGCAGGGTGGGGGTGGGTTTGGCATCAGTTCAATGCTTCACTGCCATTCCTATTATGCATTTCTCTATGTCCTGCACTACCAATGCCAATGCCAGCAAGACAATATTCGGCATTGACAAATGATTGACTTTTCTTGCTTTTCTCTATTAGCTGGCTTTCAAACGCTGAGCTGAGTTGGCCTGTAGCCCCTGGCCTTCATCCTTCAGGGCTTAAACCCAGTTACAGGGTTGGGTGATGGTCCCCAGGTCTTCCAAGAATCAGTCTTCACCACTGATTCCCACTAGTGGGTCTGAGCTGCAAGCACTAGGACTCAGCAGGAGTCTGAACATTTCAGAGGGCTGACGTCGAGGTAAGCAGCGTGTATGTGTGCTCCTCCAGTGAGTGCACGCAGCCACCTGTTTAAGTCAACACAAGACCGCAGCTGCCTCAGTTCCATTTTCAAACAACATGAAGTCTTGCTATATTATGACAATTGCAGTTTGTCCCACCATTAGAACTGCTCCGGAGGTGAAAGAGTTAACTCCTATTCAAAGAATGGAACTTGGAGCGCGAGCTCGGTTAGAGAAGCTCTGTCTGGGTTATTTCAAACCTAAACTGTCAGATTCTTTACTCCGCCTCACTGAACAGTCGCTCCGGAGATTTCTCCTACTGCTCGGTTCATTTCTCGGTTTAAACAGTGTTTTCTCAGTTCAAATCAACCGAGAATATTATTATTTTAACCGCAAAACCGTTCGGTTCAAGCTCTGTCTGTGGTATCGTAAGTAATTTAAGTTTATTTTCTGTGTGGAACTTGTAAATGTTATCGGTTCGGTTTTGAACCGATCAGCTTGTTTTAAAACTTGAATTGAAGGTTTTAGAGTGCGGTTCCCGGTTCTTATCGGTTCTAAAAAAAACGGATTTCATTACGGTTTTTTCCAAGACCCATGACACGGTTAGGAACCGATAAGGGTGTCTTGCCTGGCACTGCCGTTTAAAAGGGCAAGTTTTTGGTTAGGCTGGCATTATGTCTGAAAAACCCAAAAGAAAAACCGGGCCCACTGGGTTTCAACACTGTGATGCCTGTGGGGAAGTCTTTGCCAAAGCTGACCCACACACCACATGTGTATATTGTCTGGGGTTTGACCACCTCAATTCAGACTGCCAGATTTGTAAAAATTTCCCTGCAGCCACCCTGGCTAAGAGAGTTGGCAGGCTCAGGGAACGAGAGGCCAAAAAGTCTGCTGACCCGGATGGCCAGCCCAGTTCGGTGCCAACCGAACCGGAGGGAGTGCCCTCTGACCAGGGCGAGACTTCCTGGGGCAAACGTAAAGCTGGCTCGGAGGAGCCAGTTCCTGTAAAGAAAACAAGAAAATCAGCAGGTGTGGAGCCCAAAATTCCTTCTCCAACTGCTGCAGAGATAGCAAGAGCTATTCAGATTGTCCAGTCACTTTCTCCGGCTCCGTCCGAACCGCCACTGTCTGATAAAAGGTCGGTTTGGTTGGTTCCACCGGTTCAGGAATATGTTGTTGAAGAATTTTATGAACCAGAGGAGGGGGAGGATGATTATGAACAGTATGAATGTGACTTTGAGGGTCTGGGTGTGCCCATTGAACCGGACATCTCCCCAGACAGACCTTTAGAATCTCCCCCTTTGCTTTCTGAGTCCCCCTCTCACTTTATGTTTTACAAAAAAGTTGCTGAAACCCTCCAGCTTCCATTGGAGGAAGCTGTGGATGAACAAGAGGAACCTGATTTTGTAGAAATGATGGATATTCCAGAGTTTAGAGATTGTCTATTCCTTGCATAAATCATTTAGGAAACAGACAATAAAGATTTTAAAACTCCTAATTCTGTGCCTCCTGTGGACAAAAAGATGGACAGGAGGTACACTCTGTCAGGTCCTGATACAGAACTCCTTTCACAGCAATGCAGCCACGTTAGGTGGTTCAGGCTGCAGCCTGTGATAAAGCTAATATTCCTTTGGCTTCACATCCTCCTGACAAGGATTCCAGGAAGATTGATGCCATGGCTAAAAAACAATACATGGCAGCATCCTTGGGACTCAGGCAAGCAAATTACATGGCTTATGTAGCAAGGTATCAGAAATCTAGATGGAACACTGTCATGGCCTTGGCCAAACAGGCCTCTGGCCAGCTTGCTAGTGAGCTGGAACAGGTGGCTGCTGATGGTATTGAGGCATCTAAGGTGATGCTGATGTGGATTTTAATGATGTATCCTCTAGAGTCATGGCTACGTCTGTAGCTTTTCGCAGGCTGACCTGGCTCAGGTGTACTAGCTTGTCACAGGATACCCAGACTAAGGCTATGGATTTTCCTGTGGTTGGAAATTCTCTGTTTGGGGAGCAGACAGAGAATTCTATGAAGAAAATGGATGAATATAGGACTACCTATAAGAGTGCTCAGGCTAAGGAGCGGCAAGCCACTCCTCAGAGGCAGGCCCCCAGGGGTAGAGGTAGGCCTTTTCACAGACCTTTTTACCAAACCCAGGCCTCCTCTGCTTATGCTCAGAGTGGGTTCTTCAGAGGGAGAGGCAGACAGGGTGTGGGCAGGCCTGCTCCCACCCCTCAGCCTAAAGCACCTGCCAAACAGACACCCTGATGGGGTGCCCAGGGCCGATTCTCCTTTACCTGTAGGGGGCAGGTTGGCTTACTTTGTTCAGAACTGGGTGTCTCTAACTTCAGACAAGTGGGTCCTGGAAGTAGTAAGCCAGGGTCTGGTTCTCAGCTTCAAAAAGTTCCCAAAGATGAGAATCAGGTCTTTCCCACCTGCAAACTCTTTAGAGACCTTTACTTTAGAAACAGAGGTCTCAACCCTCCTGGCTTTCAGAGCTGTAGAAAGGGTTTCTCCCCACACCAGGGCAAGGGTCTGTACTCCAGATATTTCCTTCCCAAAAAGACAGGAGAATGGCGCCCATTTTAGACCTGAGATATCTGAACAAACACCTTTGAAACCAAAGTTCAAAATGTTAACTCTGGCAATGATTTTACCTCTCTAAGGCCAGGGACTGGCTAGCCTCCTGGACCTCAAGGATGCCTATTTTCACGTCCTAATCAGAAGCTCCCACCGAAAGTATCTCAGATTCGAACTGCCCACAGGTCACTACCAGTTCAGAGCAATGCCCTTCGGCCTCACCCTCTGCCCCAAGGGTATTCACAAAATGTCTGGCAGTAGCAGTGGCTCATTTAAGAAGGCAAAGGATTGCTGTCTTTCCTATCTGGACGACTGGCTCATTGTAGGCCAGTCCCAGAACAGGTAAGATCTCACCTGCAAGTTACCCAGCAGCTGCTCTCCTCCCTGGGCTTCTTGCTCAGTCTTCCAAAATCAGTTCTGGAACCAGTTCAGGTGCTCACCTTCATAGGTGCAGAATTGGACACAAAGCCGGCCAGAGCCTTCCTACCCTTAGAGAGGGTAAGGAACTTGGTGGCTCTGGCCTCCTCCTTCACTCTGTGGGTCTCTCGACCAGCAAGACACTTTTTGCAGCTCCTGGGGCACATGGCTGCATCCACAGCCGTAATGCAAGGAGCAAGATTTCAGATGAGGGACATTCAGTTTCACTTGAGAGCCTTTTGGTCTCAGAGAAGAGACCCCCTTTCCAAGTTGGTCCCAGTGACCCGAACCCTGATCCAGGCCCTCCAGTGGTGGCAGGATCAGAGCAATTTAAGACTGGGGGTTCCCTTCATTCCTCTGTCTCACTCCTTGACCCTCACTACGGATGCTTCCTCCTGGGGTGGGAGCCCACATGGGCTCTCCACTCAGGGAGTGTGGTCCCCTCAGGAATCTCTGCTCCACATCAATTTGCTGGAACTCAGAGCTGTCTTTTAGCACTTCAAGTGTTTTCTGTGTCTGTTCAGAACAAAGTGGTGCAAGTCAGAACAGACAACACCACAACAATGTGGTACATCAACAGCAGGGGGCACTCGGTCTTCGCCTTGTGCACCGAGGCAATGAAGTTGTGGTCTCTGGCCCATTCCCTGAACACTTCCTCATAGCAGTTCACCTTCCAGGAAAGGACAGTGTCTTAGCAGATGCTCTCAGCAGGATTTCCCAGGGCCATCACGAATGGTCTCTGGATCCTCAAGTACTGGGGATAGTTTTTGCCAGATGGGGCACCCTCAGATAGATCTTTTTCAGCCCCAGACAATCACCAACTTCCACTGTTCTGTTGCAGGCCCCAGTGTTCGCTCAATCCTCTGGATGCCTTTCTCCTAGATTGGAAGGAAGTTTCTTATGCCTTTCCCCTTCCTCTCCTATTCAAGGTGCTAGTCAAAATCAGATCCCAGCCTTGCAGGATGATTCTGATTGCCCCAGATTGGGCCAGGCAGCCCTGGTACCCACTCCTTCTGTCACTAGCAGTCCATCTTCCCTGTGCCTCCCAGAAATCACAACCTGTTAACCTGTGCACAGGGAGAGTTTGGTATCCGAACCTCAATCCCTCAACCTCAAGGCCTGGCTCTGAGGAGTTAGAATTTGCTGACCTGCACCTTTCTCAGGGTGTTCTTGAAACTTAAAGGCTTTCTAGGAGCTTTCCACTAGGCTACTTGCAATTCTAAGTGGAAAAGGTTTTATTTGGTGTTCTGGGAAACATATTTCCAGAATCTGCTGATTTGCCCATTGTTTTGGACTATATGGTCCACCTTAATTCTTGGGACTGAGACCAGCTACCCTGAAAGTACATTTGGCAGCTGTCTCTGCTTTTTGTTTCAGCAGGAAAGCCCTCCCTCTTTCCGCTCACCCTGTATTTTCCAAGTTTTTAAAGGATTACTTCATTCTAATCCACCTTTTAGGATCCGGCCCTGCCTGGGACCTTAATGTTTGCATTGCCCAGTTAATGCAACCTCCTTTGAACCTCTGTCTTCTGCAGAGCTTAAGTACTTAACTTGGAAAACTGTTTTCCTAGTGGCTATCACTTCTGCCAGGCGCATAAGTGAGTTGTGCCCTGTCAGTAGAAACTGACTTTATTTCTTTCCACAGGATAAGGTAGTCCTCAGGACTAACAGGAAGTTTTTGCCTAAGGTGGTTTCAGATTTCCATCTTAATCAATCTATCTCCTTCCAGTGTTTTTCACTGACCATTCTTCCTCTGGTGAGAGGAGATTGCACAGTTTAGATGTTAAGAGGGCCCTAAGTTATTATATAGAGCTGCACTAAGGGTCACAGGTTGAATCCCTCCAACTTTTCTCACTTATGGTGGAGGTCGGAAAAGGAAACCTGCCACTAAGAGATCCATTGCTAGGTGGATTGTCTCTTGTATCCAATTTTGTTATCAAAAACTGGGAAAGTTCTCCTTCAGGCCTGAGGGCTCATTCTACCAGAGGTACAGCTGGCTCTAGCTGCTGCCAGAGACATCCCTATCTTAGAGATATGTCAAGCAGCTACCTGGAAAACGGTACATACTTTCACCAAGCATTACTCCCTGGATGTCCAGGCCAGGAGGGATGCTCAGTTTGGCACAGCTGTGCTTCAGAGCCTATTCCCTAAGTAGGTTCTGTCCCTCCTCCATGGAGGTACTGCTGTGTATTCTGCAATTGTCATAATATAGCAAGACTTCATGTTGTTTGAAGAAAAAATTACTCACCTTAGTAATGTTGTTTCTTCTAATGGAGTCTTGCTATATTATGACCTCCCCCCCAGCCTGCCCCTCTCAGAACTTCTACTTGGGTATGGGGTGGGCAGCCTAGTGTGGGCACTAGTTATGCCCATTATATGTTTTCCACCCCTTCTTGGGGTTTTGGAGTGTGATGTTTTTATTTTATGTCATATTATTACTTATATTATATTATTACTTCTGGTCCCCTGACTTGAGTCTTCATATTGGGACCAGGAGTATGTCTTAATAGTCAGGTAGCCAGTTGGCTAGTGTAGGTTACAGCTTCCACACAGACCTTAGTGAGTTTTGCTCGTAAAGATCTGACAGTTTAGGTTTGAAATAACCCAGACAGAGCTTCTCTAACCGAGCTCGCACTCCAAGTTCCATTCTTTGAATGGGAGTTAACTCTTTCACCTCCGGAGCAGTTCTAATGGTGGGACAAACTGCAATTGTCATAATATAGCAAGACTCCATTAGAAGAAACAACATTACTAAGGTGAGTAATTATTTTCTTTTCTGCCATCCAGTGTACATTAGGTTTTGTTGTGTGCCCACCAGGAGTCATAACTTCATGGATATATATGACAACAGTGTTAGGATCTTCCAGGAATTAATCTTCACCATTGATTCCCACGCGTAGGTCTCAGCCGGAGACATTAGGAGCCCGCAGAAACCAGACCTTTTCAGAGGGCTGGTGCTGAGGTAAGCTGCATGCATTCGCTGCTCTGCAAGACTGAACTCACGGGCACAGGTTTACCTCGGCAGCAGCCCTCAACTGCCTGAGTTCTTTTTTTTCCTGCCATCAAGTGCATATCACTGACGATGTCACTCGCCTGCCAGGAGTCAGAACTTCACGTCTATATGACAACAGCCTCAGTTCATCTCAGTTTTAGTGTTTAAAGCTAGAGCTTTTTAATTTTGTGTCAGTTTCTTGTATTTGTGGCAAAAACCTTTGTCAGTTTCTCTCAGCCCTACTAAGCATCAACAGTTGAAGGCCATGGCGTATGGTAGGGAGCTTGAAGAGGCAAGCTGCTTTGGCAGTGGGGCTCTGTCTGATCTACCTTCCCTGTTGCGGAAGGTTTCTGACAAAGAGGTGATCCAGTGCTCAGGTGGAAGGACAGTCCTCCCGCAAGCACAAAAAGAAGTGGTCCTAATCCATCCCATTCAGGGTCCTGGCACCACTCTGCCTCAACTTTCTTCTCTTCCCACTGGAAAGGGAAGAAACATCACTTGTCAAGGTCACCCTCTGTGCGGTCTGCCATGGGGTCTCTGGTCTCTAAGAACCAGAGGCCCTCACCATTACCTTCAGTGTCATTGAGGGCCTCTGGTTCCAGGAGGTCAGAGTCTCGGGCCCACAGCCCCCCTCTGTCTCTAAATGGGGACTCCGGTGGGCAGTTCCAGCATTGTGCAGCTCTTGTGCAGAGTGAGTGAAACATTGGTCCTGTATGCCTCCCCCAGTGGAACCGGCCCTGGCCCTTCAGCGTCGGTGGAACTGGAGGTGCAAATGGGACCATTGGGCCAAGCGGAGTGTTTGGTTTTAGCAACAGCCCTAGGGTCTTTGCTGGTAACTAGGCTGCTGACGTCTTTCCCACTGGCTGCTCCCCTGTCCTGCGCAGGGATGGGGCTGGCCATGGTGCCATTGCTGGTCACTCCAGTGCCAGGTGGATCATCAACGATGGTTCTGGCTCCAGGTCCAGTGCTAGCCTTGGACCCTTCAGGGGCCTGGCCTAGTGGTGGGTCCAGTACCGGAGAACCCCTGGTGCTGGATTCAGTTCTGGTTCTTGCACCGCCTTTGGCAATGACCCTTTGTCTGTCAGGGCCAGTGTCTCCGGTGTTGCTGCAGCTGCATTCTGGATTTATGGGCCTACAACCCAAACCTCGCTATGACTCCTCTTCAGGGGAGAGAATAGAGGGGAACAAGTCTGACCCCAACCCCATAATTTCTGAGGGTGGCAGTGATGAAGTTTTCTTGATCCTAGACACATATGATGCAATTCATCTGTCTGTGCCTCAGAAGGAACCTAACTTTTCAGGCTTTGCTTCGAAAAACGCACTTAGCACTCAGTTTCAAGCCCACTACCATTGACCAAAGTAAACATCTCTGACTGGAGTGGCCTAACATTTCCAATTGTAACCCCCCTGTAAATGGGGGTTCCTAAAATGTCTTCTTGAGCTTGCCTAATGCCCACTGCTGGGTTGATGTCTGTGTCTAAACAGTTAAAAAGTGCTTGCATGTGAGTGCCCTGTTAGTCTCCATGGCTGTCTCTTTAAGAGGTGTCATTTTCATGGGTTATAATTATTCTGGGTGGGGGCTGAGTGGTTTTAAGCTCGAGTCCCACCCGAGCTATTTTACAGCCGCTTCATTCTGCCATCACTAATTGCGCAGAGGGAACTTTATTAGGATCTGTGATTGTTTGCTGATTATCTGCTTTAATAATAATAATATTGTAGTTTGTCTAACCTGCTTTCCTTTGCAGCATGGACTTTCTGTTCAAACAACATGAAGTCTTGCTATATTATGACAGTAGCAGTTTGTCCCACCACTAGAACTGCTCCAGAGGTGAAATGGTTAATACCATTCCAAAATAGAACTTTGAGCACGAGCTCTAAGAAGCAGCTCTATCTGTGTAATTTCAAACCTGAACTGTCAGATTCTTTACTCCGCCTCAGTGAACAGTCGCTCCGGAGATTTCTCCTACTGCTCGGTTCATTTCTCGGTTTAAACAGTGTTTTCTCGGTTCGATTCAACCGAGAATAGTTTTATTTTAACCGAAAACTGTTCGGTCTTCAAGCTCTGTCTGTGGTAATCGAAGTAAATTAAAGGTTTTTTCTGTGTGGAACTTGTAAGTTTATCGGTTTGGTTTTGAACCGATCAGCTGGGTTTAAAACTTATTAACTTTAAAGTTTAATATTTTAGGAGTGCGGTTCCGGTTCTTATCGGTTCTAAAAAACGGATTTTATTACAGTTTTTCCAATACCCGTGACACGGTTAGAACCGATAAGGGTGTCTTGGCCTGACACTGCCGCTTAAAGGCAAGTTTTTCTGGTTAGGCTGGCATTATGTCTGAGAAACCCAAAAGAAAACCGGGCCACTGGGTTTCAACACTGTGATGTCTGTGGGAAGTCTTTGCCAAGGCTGACCCACACACCACATGTGCTATTGTCTGGGGTTTGACCACCTCCAGTCAGACTGCCAGATATAAGAATTTCCCTGCAGCCACCCTGGAAAGAGATTGGGCAGGCTCAGGGAACGAGAGGCTAAAAGTCCGCTGACCCGATAGACAGCCCGGTTCGGGTGCCAACCGACCGGGAGGAGTGCCCTCTGACCAGGCTAGACTTCCTCGGCAAAGAAAAGCTGGTTCTGAGGAACCAATTCCAGTAAAGAAAACAAGAAAGTCAGCAGGTTTGGAGTCCAAAACCCCTTCTCCAACTGCTGCAGAGATAGCAAAAGCCATACAAATTGTCCAGTCACTGTCTCAGGTCTCGATTCGAACCGCCACTATCTGGCAAAAGGTCGGTTCGTCCGTTCCAGTGGTTCAGGAATATGATGTTGAGGAATTTTATGAACCAGAGGAGGGGAGGATGATTATGAACAGTATGAATGTGGCTGGAAGGTCTGGTGTGCCCATTGAACCGGACATTTCCCCAGACAGACCTCTAGAATCTCCCTATGATATCTGAGTCCCCATCTCATTTTATGTTTTACAGAAAAGTTGCTGAAACCCTCCAGCTTCCCTTGGAAGAAGCTGTGGATGAGCAAGAGGAGCCTGATTTTGTAGAAATGATGGATATTCCAGAGTCTAGGAGATTGTCTATTCCTTTGCATAAGTCTTTTAGGAAGCAAACAATAAAAATTTTAAAAGCTCCTAATTCTGTGCCTCCTGTAGATAAAAAGATGGACAGAAGGTACACATTGTCAGGTCCTGATACAGAATTCTTTCTCAGCAATGCAGTCATGTTGGAGTAGTTCAGGCTGCAGCCTGTGATAAAGTTAATATCCCCTGGCTTCACATCCTCCTGACAAGGATTCCAGGAAGATTGATGCCATGGCTAAAAACAGTATATGGCAGCCTCTGGGACTCAGGCAAGCAAGTTATATGCTTATGTAGCTAGGTATCAGAAATCTAGATGGGATACTGTTATGGAATTAGCCAAGCAAGCCCATGGCCAGCTGGCTAGCTAACTAGAACAGGTGGCTGCTGATGGCATTGAGGCTTCTAAGGTACAGTTTCATGCTGCTGTGGATGTTAATGATGTTTCCTCTAGGGTCATGGCCACATCTGTAGCTTTGTAGGTTGGCCTGGCTCAGGTGTATTAGTCTGTCACAGGATACCCAGACTAAGGCTATGGATTTTCCTGTGGTGGGAAATTCTCTGTTTGGGGAGCAGACAGAGAATTAAATGAAAAAGATGGATGAATATAGGACTACTTACAAAAGTGCCCAAGCTAAGGAGCGGCAAACCACTCCTCAGAGGTATACCCCCAGGGGTAGGGGTGGGCCTTCTCACAGGCCTTTTTACCAGACTCAGGCCTCCTCTGCCTATGCTCAGAGGGGCTTCTTCAGAGGCAGAGGCAGACGAGGGGTGGGCAGGCCTGCTCCCACCCCTCAGCCTAAAGCTCCTGCTAAGCAGGCACCCTGATGGGGTGCCCAGGGCCGATTCTCCTTTACCGGTAGGGGCAGGCTGGCTTACTTCAGTCAGAACTGGGCCTCTTTAACCTCAAGACAAGTGGGTTCTGGAAGTAGAAGCCAGAGTCTGGTTCTCAGCTTCAAAAGCTTCCCAAGTTGAGAACCAGACTTTTCTACCTGCAAGTGCTTCAGAGACTCTTGCTCTGGAAGCAGAGGTCTCAACCCTGTTGGCTGTCAGAGCAGTGGAAAGGGTTCCTCCCCTGCACCAGGGCAGGGGTCTGTATTCCAGATACTTCCTTACCCCAAAAAAGACAGGAGAATGGCTGCCCATATTAGACCTCAGATATCTGAACAAGCATCTTTTGAAACCAAAGTTCAAAATGGTAACTCTGGCAATGATTTTACCCTCCCTAAGGCCAGGGGACTGGCTAGCCTCCCTGGACCTCAAGGATGCCTATTTTCACGCCCAATCAGAAGCTCCCATCGAAAGTACCTCAGATCTCGAATCCACCCTCAGGTCATTACCAGTTCAGAGCAATGCCCTCGGCTCACTCTGCCCCAAGGGTATTCACAAAGTGTCTAGCAGTGGCTCACTTAAGGAGGCAAAGGATTGCTGTTTTTCCCTATCTAGACGATTGGCTCATTGTAGGCCAGTCCCCAGAACAGGTAAAATCTCACCTGCAAGTTACCCAGCAGCTTCTCATCTCCCTGGCTTTCTGCTAAATCTACCAAAGTCGGTTCTGGAACCAGTCCAGGTACTCACCTTTATAGGGGCAGAGTTGGACACAAAGCTAGCCAGAGCTTTTCTTCCCTTAGAAAGGGTGACGAATTTAGTGACTCTGGTCTCCTCCTTCACCCTGCAGGTCTCTCGACCAGCAAGACACTTTCTGCAGCTCCTGGGACACATGGCTGCATCCACAGCTGTTGTGCAGGGAGCAAGATTTCAGATGAGAGACATTCAGTTTCACTTGAGAACCTATTGGTCTCAGAGAAGAGACCCCCTTTCCAAGTTGGTCCCAGTGACTCGAACCTTGATCCAGGCCTCCAGTGGTGGTAGGATCAGAGCAATTTAGGATTGGGGTCCCTTCATTCCCCTGCTCACATTGACTCTCCACTACAGATGCTTCCCTTCTGGGTTGGGGAGCCCACATGGGCGACCTTTCCACTCAGGGAGTGTGGTCCCCCCGGGAATCTCTGCTCCACATCAATTTGCTGGAACTCAGAGCTGTCTTTTTAGCTCTTCAAGCATTTTCTGCATCTGTCCACAACAAGGTGATACAAGTCAGAACAGACAACACCACAACAATGTGGTACATCAACAAACAGGGGGGCACTCGGTCTTCGGCCTTGTGCACCGAGGCAATGAAGTTGTGGTCTCTGGCCTATTCCCTGAACACTTCCCACATAGCAGTTCATCTTCCAGGGAAGGACAATGTCCTAGCGGATGCTCTCAGCAGGATTTCCCAGGGCCATCACAATGGTCCCCGGATCCTCAAGTGCTGGGGATAGTCTTTGCCAGATGGGGCACCCCTCAGATAGATCTTTTTGCAGCCCCAGACAATCACAAACTTCCTCTGTTCTGTTGCAGGCCTCCAGTGTTGGGCTCAGTCCCCCTGGATGCCCTTCTCCTGGATTGGGAGGGGAAGTTTCTTTATGCTTTCCCTCCCTTCCCTCTCCTATTCAAAGTATTAGTCAAAATCAGATTTCAGCCTTGCAGGGTGATTCTGATTGCCCCGGATTGGGCCAGGCAGCCCTGGTACCCACTCCTTCTGTCACTGACAATCCATTTTCCCCTTTGCCTCCCAGGATTCACAGCCTGTTAACTTGTGCCCAGGGAAGGGTTTGTTATCCGACCTCAAATCCCTCAACCTCAAGGCCTGGCTCTTGAGGAGTTAGAGTTTGCTGATTTACACCTCTCTCAAGGTGTTCTTGAAATCCTAAAGGCTTCCAGAAAGCCTTCCACTAGGGCTACTTATAGTTCTAAATGGAAAAGGTTTTCCATTTGGTGTGCTGGGAAAAAATATTTCCCCAGAATCTGCTGATTTGCCCATTGTATTAGATTACATGGTCCATCTTAATTCCTTGGGTCTCAGACCAGCTACCCTGAGAGTCCATTTGGCAGCTGTATCTGCTTTTGTGTCAGCAGGAAAGTCATCCCCTTTCCACTCACCCTGTGTTTTCCAAGTTTTTAAGGGATTACTCCATACTAATCCACCCTTTTCGGAACCGGCCCTGCCTGGGACCTTAATGTTTGTATTGCCCAGTTAATGCAACCCCCTTTTGAACCTCTGTTTCCTGCAGAGCTTAAGTATCTAACTTGGAAAACTGTTTTTCTGGTGGCTATCACTTCTGCTAGACGCATAAGTGAGTTGCAAGGCTTGTCAGTGGAAACTGACTTTATTTCTTTCCACAGGGATAAGGTAGTCCTTAGGACTAATAGGAAGTTTTTACCTAAGGTGGTTTCAGATTTCAATCTTAACCAATCTATCTCCCTTCCAGTATTTTTCACTGATCACTCCTCTTCTGGTGAGAGGAGGTTGCACAGCCTGGATGTTAAGAGAGCTCTTAGTTACTATATAGAGCGTACCAAAGGTCACAGGTTCGAATCCCTCCAACTTTTCCTTACCTATGGTGAAGTTGGGAAAGGCAAACCTGCAAACCTGCCACTAAGAGATCAGTTGCCAGGTGGATTGTCTCTTGTATCCAATTTTGTTATCAGAAACTGGGCAGAGATCCCCCCTCTGGCTTGAGGGCTCATTCTACCAGGGGTACAGCTGCATCTCTAGCTGCTGCCAGAAACATCCCTATATTAGAGATATGCCAGGCTGCTACTTGGAAAACGGTACACACTTTTACCAAGCATTACTCCCTGGATGTCCAGGCCAGGAGAGATGCTCGGTTTGGCACAGCTGTTCTTCAGAGCCTGTTCCCTAAGTAGGTTCTGCCCCTCCTCCATGGAGGTACTGCTGTGTAGTCTGCTACTGTCATAATATAGCAAGACTTCATGTTGTTTGAAGAAAAAATTACTCACCTTAGTAATGTTGTTTCTTCTAATGGAGTCTTGCTATATTATGACCTCCCCCCCCAGCCTGCCCCTCTCAGAACTTCTACTTGGGTGGGGTGCGGGCAACTTAGTGTGGGCACTATTTTATGCCCTTTAGCGCTTTCTCCCTTTGGGAGTTTGGGTGTGTGTGTTTATTATACTGTTGTTTTATTCTCATGTTGTTAGAATTGTGTTAGTAGTTCTGGTCCCCTGACTTGAGTCTTGGGTGTTGGGACCAGCAATGGTTGTTAATATTTAGGTAGCCATTTGGCTAGTGTAGGTTGCAGCTTCCACACAGACCTTAGTGAGTTAGTGACAGTTCAGGTTTGAAATTACACAGATAGAGCTGCTTCTTAGAGCTCGTGCTCAAAGTTCTATTTTGGAATGGTATTAACCATTTCACCTCCGGAGCAGTTCTAGTGGTGGGACAAACTGCTACTGTCATAATATAGCAAGACTCCATTAGAAGAAACAACATTACTAAGGTTAGTAATTTTTTCTTTTGCACCGCCATCTTGGTTCTGGACTACCAGTTTGGATCAATCAGTACCTTTGGGGACCCAAAAATGGAGACTGTCCCCAGGGGTCTTGTGGGAGTGAATTTCTGTAGGAATTGTAGTTTTTACTGTTTGGCACCTAAATGGACCTGAAGGGGGAGCCCTTGCTGTGACAGACAGATGGATCAACCAACCAAACCTTTTAGATCACTAGGAAGTCCCTGAGCTGCCAGCAGCAGTGAGTCAGTGTGTAGCTGGAGTTGAGAGAGTGAACAGCTTGAGTAATTCGAGCAGCTGCTCCTGTGTAGTAGTAGTGCGGGGGAATCAGTGGGAAGGCTGTGTCTGGCCTGCCTGCTACCATTTTCTTGAGTGAAAAAGTCTGCATTAATATCTTGGACTTGATCTGAATTTGCTGTGATTGTGGCCGGAATCCTGAAGTGTGACAAAATGAAATTCACCTGGTGTGGACCGAAGATTTGCCTCCGTGCGATCGGCCTGTCAGGACTTGAGACAACCGCAGAGCGTACGGTTTACACAGAGACACTGTTGATTGCAACTGGACTGTCATCCGAACTGTAGTATTTACCTATTGTGGTGTTTTTTTGTATGGTCCACCACTAAAAGACCCCTTACCTTCTCTGTGGTCTGCCAGCCCCTTCAGTTGCTGCTGGTGAGGACCCCATCTGCACCGTGCGAATAACTAGTCGGACGCATAAAATAAAGAATAAGGCAGGTTTATTCAGTTCAGTAGGTGTTCTCTTCATGAGGACAAGTGTAACCCCTAGATGGCGCTATCCCAGGGGCTACTACCCCTGCCTGATTTGCCACTAACAGGTTGAGGGGCCTGGATCCAATGGCGGTGCCTCCACCCAGAGGTCAGGGTTTGCAATAGTTAAACTTACTTGGTCACAGCCCTCTGGGACACTGCAACCCCTTTCTTCCCACTAGTGGCCCACATAATATAGCAGAATTACCTTCACAGTATACACTTACCCCAAGGCTGGTTCAGGCACCGGACATCCTGTAAAATAAGATACAGTGCAACAATCACAGTACAGTACTTTAACATAGACAAATACCTCAGGCAGTATAACTTTGTTGAAACAAACAGCTCTGATTTATTTAGGGGATATAACAAGGACAGGGGAAATCAGGTTAATTAGCTTATCACTTTACTATCTACCTATGGCTCTGTGCACAGGCCTATCCCTACCAGTTACTGTCCCTGGGTACCCAGGCCCTAGTGGCTAGTCCAAACCGTGGCAGCTGGTAGGGGCCCTTTCACACAGAGAAAAGGAAAATTAAACAGTCAGCAGTACAGTAATTCCATTTGGATTTAATGTGGCAATTCAACAGGGAGCGACCCCGAATTAGTACTCACGACCTCCAAAGAAGATATGGTCCTTCAATGTCAGCAGGGCTACTTTTGATCTCCAAGAGACTCCTCACACATTTATATGGTAAAAAAAAGAAATCTCATACCAGGCAGGCTGCATCTGTATCCCAATCGCATTACTGCACAATAACCAGGAGAACACACAGCAGATTCAGTTCCTGACAGACCGAGTGTAATTCAACAATTTCTTCAGTCTTCTACAGGGTGAGCCTGGTTTCTACTCTTCAGAGATCCTTTGATTCTTTTCACAGGACGGATTCAGTCCTAACAAGCAGTTACACAAGCTGCAGACCGGAACTCTGGGCCTTGCACACGTTTTTTTGACTGAAACTGTGCACTGAAGGAGCACAGGGTTTCTTTCCCCTTCACTTACAGATCTCAAACTGAAACTCCCAACAGACAAAACCGGGCACTTCCTTTGAGTTCCTCCCAGTTCTTGACTGGATTGGCTGTCACTCACAATAGACTGCTGCTGTTGGTCCAAAAAGGCACAAAGTCTAAACTACATCTCCCAGAGTCACTGCCCATACAATCCTCTTGTGGCTGGCTCAGATTATGAGTCCCAAGTTCTGATTCGTCCAAGGTATCATTTTAGAGCTAGTTTACCCACACTGATTGGTCCAGTTCAGCAGTTCAAAACCAGAATGGGGAACTAGCAGACAGTTCTGACTGCAAAGAAAGCAGGTTAGACAAACTGTAATTTTATTATTACTGTAAATGATTTCTGCAATCAGTTACATCTTTCAGACAGGTTCCTTTGCACTCCTAGTGACTGCAAAATGGGGTGAATTGGCAGCAGCTGAGTGGTACTCAATCAAAGAAACACACAGTCCCCCATACAAACTAATTATGTCTGCAAGCAGACAGCTCTTAAAGAGACAGTACCAGAGGTTCTAAAAACACTCACTGATAAATGGCTTAAATGCCAAACACCATTCAGGCTTGGAGCATTCAAGCAAGCTCCTGGAAGTCTTTTGGGAACCCCCATTTGCAGGGGGGTTACACCCTTCCTGGCTTGGGAAAGCTTGACGTCCGCGTCAAGCAAGTACCCCCATAAGTTTCAACTGCAACCATATACATTTGCATTAGGCTCGTATATGTAATCATCAGTCAATATATCATTTTACCAAGAACACATTTCTGAAACATTGCAGTACGTCCTCTTTACACAGTATTACATACACATTGTACCATAACTCAAGTTATTACCTCTTGTACATGAAACCTGAAGAGAGGGGCCTTCCTATCAGTTACCTTGGGGCTGGATGGGCAAGGGCACCATACTTAGAGGGGCAACACAAGTAACTTGGAGTTAGCACTGATGCTCAGTTTGGGCAGTGAGCTCGGGACACATACACCTTTTATGGACAACATTGAGAGGCAAGTCCACAGGCCCCCCAAGTGAATCATAACTGAGGTGCACCACAGGCTTTACAGCTCGACCAGTCTTTCTAGGGGAACTGTTATAGTCTCTGCACTCTGAGCCTCATTTCAGCATTGTCCTCACTTGTCAGGGAGCTCCATGGGGGTAGAGGCTAGAACCTGGGGCACTTTCAGCTCCAGGAGTTACAGTTTCTGAGTCCACAACATTTGGCTCGTGATGGAGAGCTTTCGGACACTGGCAGTGGACTGTCGGGGCACTCAAAATACTCTTCTTGTTCGGGTGTATCACCAGTCTGCCCCAATCTATCATTTTCCTCCCCTGAAAGCTCAAACAGTTCAACCATGCACAATGATTCCATTTCATCTGATCTGATGCTTTGCACTTCACTTTCTGGGAGCATTGGCTCCAGGGACGAAGCTGGGGGCTTAGACAGTCCAGAAGGCCCAGCTTTGTCTCCAGTATTGACTAGGGGATTGCCCGAAACAATTGACTCAGTTAAGTAGAAGGATAGTATTCAAAGTCACTCTCACTTTCTTCCGATATGGACTGACAGTCATGCTCAACTGGGACTTGTGGAGGGAACACTTTAACTTTGCTTCTGTAGGTGCAGACTTTCTTGATCTTTTCTTAGCAGCAGCTCTAGTCACTGGTCCAGAGGGGCATCTTCTAGGGCTCAGACTCAATTAAGATTTGTCCAATGGGCAGTAAATGATTTCTATGTATTGTTTTTACATCTTTTGAATTATTCTCAGGCCTTACTTTGTACACTGGCAGATCATCTAGTTTGCCCACTACAATGTGAGGAGATGGTGCCATCGGTCAGCAATCTTGTGCTTGCCATGCAGTCCCAGATTTCTTAGCAATACCGATCTCCCTCCTGGAGTTCCTGTGCTTTCACCTTTTATCATGCCTTTCTTTGTTGCCAGATTTCTTTGGCAGCCATGGTTTGAGCCAGTTGGTACGCATGAGTTAGCTGGGCCTTTAACTTTTGCACATACTGTAAATAGTTGTCAGCTTGAACCCCATCAGGAGAGACCCCAAAACACACATCTACTGGTAGTCGAGCTTCTCTTCCAAACATCAGGCGGTAGGGGAGAATCCAGTGGCATCACTTTTGGTGCAGTTATAAGCATGTACCAGGGTGCTAATTTGTTGGCTCCATCTAGGCTTGTCCTTTGGTGCAGGGTGCCCAGCATATCTAGCAAAGTGCGTTGAAACGCTCAGGCTGTGGGTCCCCCTGGGGTGGTAAGGAGTGGTTCTGGACTGTGACTCCCCACAGAGAAAGCATCTCTTTGATCAGACGACTCTCAAAGTCTCTCCTTGATCAGAATGGATTCTTTGTGGAGCCCCATAGTGAAC
This sequence comes from Neoceratodus forsteri, assembly GCA_016271365.2. Taxonomy (NCBI): domain Eukaryota; kingdom Metazoa; phylum Chordata; order Ceratodontiformes; family Ceratodontidae; genus Neoceratodus; species Neoceratodus forsteri. The sequence continues at coordinate 211,045,084 of CM028129.1, read as the reverse complement.
AAAAAGTTTTCTACAAGTACTTTGGCCACAGTGGATGCTTTCTGGTCTTTGGTGGGGAAAGCTTGGGCATATCTCGTGAAATGGTCAGTGACCACCAGCACATTACTGATATTTCTTTGATCTGACTCCAAACTCAGAAAATCAATACAGACCAGCTCCATGGGTGCACTGGTGGTGATGTTAACATGGGGCAGCCCTCTGGGGCAAAGCTTTCTCTGTAAGCAGCGACTACAAGTTCGAATGTGTTGCTCCACATCAGCCCCATCTTAGGCCAATAGAATCTGGATCTCACCAAGTCAAGTGTTCTGTCTATACCAAGGTGCCCCATGTGGTTGTGCAAGGACCTCAGTACTGAGTCTCGAAAGGCAGTGGGCAGCACTAGTTGTTGTTTGTCTACTTGTCCCCTCTGTCTACTGTTTCTCTGTATAACAGTTTATTGATCAGTTTCAACTTAGGACCTTCTTTGTATAACAGTGCAGTTCTCAAATCAGTGGGCGTAATTTGGACACATCTTTTCCTGCATAGAGGGCTTCTAAAGCTGCTTTGATCATGGGATCAGCGGATTGAGCCATGAATCTGTCATTGTCCAGCTGAGGCAGTGCACCAATGTCTATTGCAGAAAAGTGGCATAAGCAGCAGGTATGCAATTCTCAGAGGGTCCCAAGCAATCCACCATGCAGTCCCCACTGCGTCCGTGGACATTTGTTCCTCCCTGTCAAACTTCCGCAGAGTGCCCGAATGTCAGGTTCTGCCAATCGGACCCAATCATTCTGGGGAACAGGCCTCCGGGAGAGAGCATCAGCATCTATGTGGTTCAGACCTGCCGGTATTCGAGGCATAGTCATATGTAGATAATGCAGAAAGCCACCTATGGCCAGTGGCATCCAACTTAGCTGAGGTCTGCACATAGGTCAAGGATTATTGTCAGTTTTACTAGTATTTTAGCCCCATACAAGTACTCATGGAATTGGTCAACAATAGCCCTTCAAAGCTAGGAACTCTAACTTATGTACAGGATAGTTCTTTTCGGATGGGGTCAGGCTTCACTGGCAAAGGCCACTGGTCTCAGGCCATTCTCGTGCTCTTGGTACAACACAGCCCCAACCCTTGCAAGCTAGCATCAGTGTGCAGGACGTAAGGTTTTCTTGGATCGGCATAGGCCAGCACTGGAGCATGGGTAAGTTGATATATGATCTCATGAAAAGCAGTCTCATAATCAGGAGTCCAGCGGGCCCCAATACTTACTCGGATGAAAATACACTTTTCAGTCTTGAGGGACGCTGACTTTGGTATTTTTGTGGGTTGGGGATACCCTTGGTTGAGATTAAGTAAAGGGCGGATCACTCTTGAATAGTCCTTGATGGAGCCGATAATAACCACAGAATCCCAGGAATCTTTGCAGTTCTTTTAGATTTTGGGCTGTGGCCAGGTGGTCAAGGCCTCAACTTTACTTGGGTCGGTCTCTATTCCTCGGTGGATACTATGTGTCCCACATACTTACTGATGTTTGAAAGATGACACTTATCAATGGACAGTTTAAGGCCAAAGTCTCCAGTCGTCCAATACCTAAATAATCTGCTCTCATGTTCCTCCAGTGAGCTGCCAAAACAATAACATCATCTAGGTATACCAGGCACTTTAGTAAGTTCATGTCCCCCACTGCACGCTCCATCAATCGCTGAAAAGTGGCTGGGGCACCTGAAATCCCCTTGAGGCATCCTCATGAATCCATAGAAGCCAAGCGACAGATAAAGGCCGCCTCTCACGTCCCCTCTGGGGCCATCGGATCTGGTAGTACCCACATGGGAGATCCAGCACAGAGAACCACTTGCTCCCGCTTAGGCAGTCCAAAGCATCCTGAATGCGGGCATTGTGTACTGATCAGGATAGTCCGCGTTTGCTAAAAATATAATCCACACACATCCTTACTGTTCCATTCTTTTTCCTCACTACCACAATGGGGAAGTATAAGGCTTCTGGATTCTTGTATTACACCGCAGCTAACATCTCTTGCAGATGCCGTCTCACATCATCTATGTCAGCAGGTGCCAGGCGTCGAGACCTCTCACGAAATGGTCTTTCGTCATGCAGCCGGATATTGTGCTCAGCTCCTTGCACGCATCCTACGTCCCATTCCTTTAAAGAAAACACCTGGTCTCTCTGGGCAAGCTTCCTCACTGATCCTCACTTTCCATTCAGCTGGCAGCGGAGTTGTCAAATCAAACAAGTCAGGCGTTACTCTGTCATTCTTCCTTGAACTCTTGCTGGGTAACACTGCAGTGTCTGCACAATGCACATTAGCCAGGTTCAACCTCTATTTACTCCTAATGTCTCTTTCAGACACATTATGAACTTGGACCATTACCCTTCTGGCATAAGCATGGGCTCTAGCGGGCAAAATACTAGGTTTGACCAGCAGTCCTTCCGGCAATTTTCCATCGCCTGGTGCATCCAACATTAATATTTTATTCTTAACATCCTTTCTGATACGGACCTCTCCTGTAAGGTACACTGGGCATTGGCGCAGGATCAGAGACTCAGGATCCTCTTCCATACACCCACCGGTTCTCTGGTTCTGTTTTTTCAGCATCTCTTGTGCCTCATAGGCCTTCTTAATTAAAGCCGGAACTCTTAAAGCTCTACTAGTCTTTGACCCTGTTTTTCATAACACAAATGTGCCAGCCTCGAACATATGAGCATTTGTTCCAATCAACAAAGGGACACCATCATACAGTCCAGTGGGGACACACTAAGGCTAGGGTCTCTACTTGTTCGGCCACTCCAGCCACGAGGTGGGGAAAGACAGCCAAATTGGATATACCCAGAATAGGGTAGGCCTTCTCACTTAACCCCATACATGCAGTCCTTCTAATGGTTGTAAGGGTACGCCTGACAAATGCTTCTGATACCAATCTTGAAACATAATTGTCACTTGGGAGCCACTGTCTAATACAGCTCTTGTAGACACTCCATTTACCTTTACAGTGGTCTCCATGGAGGGACCCACTATTCTGGACCAGTCTGAGAGGCGTAGTGGGGCCTGGGCAACTGACCTTGCCACAAAAGGACGTGAATTAGCATTTTGGTGCCCTCACTGGGATCATTATATCGCACCTCTTAACCACTGATTTGTTCTCAGGCTCTCCTTGTAGCCTATATGCAACTTTGTCAGTGTCTTTGGGATTGGCATTCTCTTTCATGTGCCCATCCTTCCACAATTATAGCAAAACATACTTTTTGGAGTTTGAGCTGCGAGGTGCCACACTGGAGCCAGGGCGGGGTATTACTAACTGGAAACCTTGGTGCCATCTCTGTTCGCGGCGTGATAAGCATTTGGAGACATCTCGTCAGTTTCTCCACTTCCATGGTCAAGGAATCGGTTCGAGCTGTTATCAGTAGTGATGCATGGGTGGGTATCCCCACCCCCATAGCAGATGCAGTCGGATATAGGTCGGGGCCTGCACTTGCAGGCGTGGCCTTCTATAAAGGGGACTGTTTTTGAATTCCCGATCTCTCTAACAGTTCACCCCATTGTGGCATATCTTTTTCCTTATCAGAGCACTCCATTGACTGCCAACCTCTGCCCCTGAACCTCACTTGATGGGCCACCCTCAGTCACTCGGGCCTAGCCACAGCTATTGGTGCAGGTCCCTCCCGAGGTCGCCTTTTCTCAACTCCTCGAATTTCTCTCATTAACTCATCATAGGAGGGTGGGGATTCCAGTCGATTTGCCAGGCGAACTGAAGCAACAGCAGTTCTGAGAAGGGGGCAGACTTAAGATTCTGTCCAGTCTGGTTCGGTTCTAGTTCAATCGCTGGCAAACTACCTTTCTGAGGTATTCTTGCAACAATTTTTCCAGCCAGAGACATACACAGACAACAACTCCCCTTGGTACTGTTGTGCATTTCTTACTCCACCATAGGTCCCTCATCAGAATCTGGGCTCCCATACATTCTCCAAGGCCTCAAGATAGGCCTGTGCAGTCGCATTAGGGTTACTGGGCCCGCTTAGCAGGATGGTAGCCAGGCAGGACCCTCGGAGGCTCTCACTAACCCTCTTCTCGCCTTCCTGAGCATTGCCATTCTAGCACTTGGGGCAATATAGTTCTATCCAGGTCTCCCAGTCATCCTCCCTTGGGGGGGGAGGTGCCAGAGAAGATCCTCAACCTTCGGTAAGAGTCGTGACTAATGGCAGGTGCAGAAATAGGAGTCTGCATTGGTTCAGCCACCATTACGGGTACTGAGCAGGAGAGGGTGTTGGGGAGGAACACCCAGGTGGCAAGAATAGTTTCTTCAAGTCCTCCACAGCTTCCTCTCCCAGCAAACTATTTAGCAAATTTCTCCTCAAAAGTTTCTAGATAGTGGTGGGGGCTCATTCCCCTGGTCTTTACTGTCCTTAGTTATCACTTCCAAGCAGTGAGGGCTCCTCTGGGGTAATGGTCTGTGGTACTTTGGAGCTATCTATGGGATCCTTAAACTCTACTAGGGCAGGAAAGTGTGGGTGAGCAGATTAGCGTGCCGACCCACCACCACAGGATTTTGTAAACCTTCCACCTTGGAAAGTACTCCCGCACAGTGTCCGTATTGATACCCAGGGGATGTCCAGGATAAGCATAGCATTTGGGGGTCGCATCTCCTCCCAGTACACCACTCCACCAGCCGGTGCACAGCCACTTCTGTCGGGTACCCATTTATTTATTTATTTTTTTTTTTCCCTTAACAGTGGTTTGTAAATATGGCCACTAGAGGACACACAATCCCAGCGGTGAGCCTCCAATGTAACCCCTAGATGGCGCTATCCCAGGGCTACTACCCCTGCCTGATTTGCCACCAACAGGTTGAGGGGCCTGATCCAATGGCGGGTGCCCCACCCAGAGGTCAGGGTTTGCAATAGTTAAACTTACTTGGTCACAGCCCTCTGGGACACTGCAACCCCCTTTCTTCCCACTAGTGGCCCACACAATATAGCAGAATTACCTTCACAGTATACACTTCTCCCAAGGCTGGTTCAGGCACCGGGACATCCTGTAAAATAAGATACAGTGCAACAATCACAGTACAGTACTTTAACATAGACAAATACCTCAGGCAGTATAACTTTGTTGAAACAAACAGCTCTGATTTATTTAGGGGGATATAACAAGGACAGGGGGAAATCAGGTTAATTAGCTTATCACTTTACTATCTACCTATGGCTCTGTGCACAGGCCTATCCCTACCAGTTACTGTCCCTGGGTACCCAGGCCCTAGTGGCTAGTCCAAACCGTGGCAGCTGGTAGGGGCCCTTTCACACAGAGAAAAGGAAAATTAAACAGTCAGCAGTACAGTAATTCCATTTGGATTTAATGTGGCAATTCAACAGGAGCTACATTCCAATTAGTACTCACGACCTCCAAAGAAGATATGGTCCTTCAATGTCAGCAGGCTACTTTTGATCTCCAAGAGACTCTCACACATTTATATGGTAAAAAAAAGAAAAGCACCATACCAGGCAGGCTGCATCTGTATCCCAATGCAATTACTGCACAATAACCAGGAGAACACACAGCAGATTCAGTTCCTGACAGACCGAGTGTAATTCAACAATTTCTTCAGTCTTCTACAGGGTGAGCCTGGTTTCTACTCTTCAGAGATCCTTTGATTCTTTCACAGGACGGATTCAGTCCTAACAAGCAGTTACACGTTGTAGACCGAACTCTGGGCCTTGCACACGTTTTTGACTGAAACTGTGCACTGAAGGAGCACAGGGTTTCTTTCCCTTCACTTTCAGATCTCAAACTGAAACTCCCAACAGACAAAACCGGCACTTCCTTTGAGTTCCTCCCAGTTCTTGACTGGATTGGCTGTCACCACAATAGATGCTGCTGTTGGTCCAAAAGGCACTCAAGTCTAAACTACATCTCCCAGAGTCACTGCCCATACAATCCTCTCTTGTGGCTGGCTCAGATTATGAGTCCCAAGTTCTGATTCGTCCAAGGCATCATTTTAGAGCTAGTTTACCCCACACTGATTGGTCCAGTTCAGCAGTTCAAAACCAGAATGGGAACTAGGCAGACAGTTCTGACTGCAAAGAAAGCAGGTTAGACAAACTGTAATTTTATTATTACTGTAAATGATTTCTGGCAATCAGTTACATCTTTCAGACAGGTTCCTTTGCACTCCTAGTGACTGCAAAATGGGGTGAATTGGCAGCAGCTTGAGTGGTACTCAATCAAAGAAACACACAGTCCCCCATACAAACTAATTATGTCTGCAAGCAGACAGCTCTTAAAGAGACAGTACCAGAGGTTCTAAAAACACTCACTGATAAATGGCTTAAATGCCAAACACCATTCAGGCTTGGAGCATTCAAGCAAGCTCCTGGAAGTCTTTTGGGAACCCCCATTTGCAGGGGGGTTACACAAGCCCCACACACTGACTAAACTCTTGACTGACAGACCAACATTGCACTGCCAGGCAGTGCAACAATTAGATACATGCAGTTCTAAGTGCTCTTAAAGGGACAGCAGCTAAACATTAAGCCTCATGATTAATGTGTGCTTCACATCACCGCCAGAACAGTGAATGTGAGCACCACTCGAACAAGCAATAATCTATACATTTCTAAGAATTTTTAAGTAAATAATTTAAGGCAAAAAAAACAAACATTTTCATGCATTACAAGGCACTAGATTTCCCAAAACAGAACAGTACTCTGCTGCAGGGAGGGGGGGAGGAAAGAACCTGGACTACACTGGGGACCAGTCAGAGTAGCACCAGAGAGGAGGGAAACACAATAGTACTTGAGATTTGGTCATGCCACAAGCGCTAAAGTGTAGGGGAAGGAAAAGGGAAGAGAGGGAAGGATAGCAGTAGAGGATACCCAGAATGCAGGCTCACACTTTAATAACAGTTGCATAAACAGGTGGACTGTCCATTGAAAGAGACATTCTTAAGGGGAAGAAAACGTTAGTACAGGTAAATAGTACTATGGCAACAGGTGCAAGAAAGAGGTACAACAAGATATTTACTGCAACAATGAAAATCAGAAAATGAATTAGTCCTGACACATTTCACTGAGTCCGGTAACAAAAATTCAAGACCTCCGTCGACTTTTCCGGTCAGTGGGAAGGGAGGCATGCATGGACTGCACCAGTTCCTGACAGGAGGGGGTCAGGTCGTTAAAAGTGACCCCGGAGTTTTGTCCACTATCAAATCCACACCACTTTACTCTGTAAGTCCAGGATCCATTGACAAACTTCTTTCTTAGGATCTTCTCGATCTGGTACACTGGGGTGTGTGTAAGAGAGTTCTGAGAAGAAGAGGAAGTCCTGGGCAAATCCTCTGGAAAAACGGAATCCGTCTGGAGAGTGTCAGGAGTGGGAAGATCTGTAGGAACTGGCTGCAAGTTATCTGGGGGAATCTCAGCTTCAGAGAGGATGGCAGGCTCAAGGGCAACTTCATTTGTGGGAGGACTGGGGTCATCTGAAAGGTTGTTATTGAGGTACCCATGCTTTAGTCGGTTTATATGGACTTTGTTGTGTACCAGCTTGCCATCCGACTTGCGTCGCAGACGAACGTGGACCAGAGGGAGCTTTTCTATAATGTAGAAGGGACCAGTCCAGGGGCGAAGTAATTTCTTGGTGGCGCCCAGAACAAGAACAGGACGGTACAAATAGACAATGTCCCCAACAGAAAATGAAGGCTAATGCGCCTTGGCTGCAGACATTTTCTTCATTGCCGATTTTCTCTTGCCCAACATGGTGATTGCAACTCGTCGGGCAAGTTACAGCTGTTCCAGAAGAGGGATAATAAAAGAAGAAGCTGACTTAGGCACCTATAGCAGTGATAGATCCCTGTCCAGTGGAGTTCTTGGGTGACATCCATGGACTAAGAAGAAAGGGGTGTATTCTGTGCTATTGACACAAGGGCTGGTATTGTACTCAAACTGCACAAAGGGAACAAACCGGTCACAGGTGTCGTGAGTCTCATCCAGATACTTGGAAAGTGTGCTGAGAATGGTGGACATCATTCTTTCACTCTGTCCGTTGCATTGTGGATGGTAACTTGTGGTATGTGTCTTTTTTATCTCGAGAAGTTTGCAAGTTTCTCGGACAATGGTGGACAGGTAGTTAGTGCCTCTGTCTGAATGTAGGTACGGTGGGGTACCGTGACAACAAATGACTGAGTTGAGAAATGCACTGGCCACAGTGGTGGCTTTAATGTCTCTTAGGGGAATGAGTTCCAAATACTTTGTCAAGTAGTCCACAAAGACAAGGATGTATTTGTTACCAGTGTCAGAGCATGTTGGCAAGGGCCCAAGAATGTCAGTGCTGACTCTCTGGAACGGTTCAGTGGCTACAGGCATTGGGATGATGTGTGCCTTTGTTGGTTTGGCCGGAGGCTTTCTCTGGGAGCAGGGCTGGCAGGATTTTATGAACTGGACAATCTCTCTCTTCATTTGTGGCCAGAAGAAGTGAAGTCTTGTCTTTTCCAGAGTTCTGTGAATTCCCATATGACCTCCAGAGAGTGGAGAGGCATGAGTGGAGAAAAGAACTTGAGGGATGAGAGAGGCTAGCACAACTAGCTGTACATGAGTTCTGTCCATGCAATGACACTTGCCTTCCTTGGTCCAAATGTGAAAGAGCACACCGTCATTGAGGAAGTACTACGAAGCAAGGAAAAGTACATCTTGGTGATGTTTCTTTTGTTGTGGTAAGGTTCCAGACTCTAAGTAGGTGATTATGTCTGTAAATTGAGTGTCAGTTTGTTGTTGCATTTTAACAGTTGCCAGGGACAGATCGGATGTACTTCAGCTGCTGTAGTAACTGAGGATTTGTGTGCCTGTGGAGGCAGTTGGTAGCAGTAAAGCAACTTGAGGGCTGTAGGAGTGTCTACAGGAAGCACATCTGTGGCATGGAAGGGAATAGCTTGTAAGCATGATTCTTCATCTGTTGAGGAGGATGCAGAGGGGTATCATCTCCAGCTTACACCATCAGCATTTGAGTGAACTCGACCTGGTCTGTATTGGATTTCGAGAAGGTGTAGGATTGCAGCATGGCGATCCATCAGACGAACTTGCCTACTGGCTCCTTCATTTCAAATAACCACCTGAGGGCAGAGTGATCGACGATAGCTGTAAAGGAGGAGTAGTGAAGGTAGCAGTCAAATTTCTTCACGGCAAATACCATAGCTAGACATTCTTTCTCTGTGATTCCATAGTTCTGCTCAGCTGAGGAAAGAGAGCGTCCAGCATAGGAGACAACTCGTTCTGTTCCATTTTGAATTTGACAGAGCACAGCGCCCACTGCAAAGGAACTGGCATCTGAGTAGAGCTTGAATGGTTGGTCGAACCTTGGGTAGGCCAACACTGGAGAAGAGATTAGGTTTTGTTTTAAGGTGTCAAAGGCCTCTTTACATTCAGAAGTCCAATTATAGTCACATCCCTTTTTTGTGAGGTCGTACAGTGGAGCTGCAATCTTGGCGTAGTTGCAAATGAACTTTTGGTAGTAGCCAGACAAGCCCAGGAAAACTCGAAGGTCTTTGAGATTATTAGGTTCTGGATAGTCTTTGACTGCTGAGAGCTTGTCTGGATCTGGAGAGATGCCTTGAGAACTAACCACATGTCCCAGGTAATGAATTTGATGCTGCGCAAAACAACACTTTTCTGGGCGAAGCGTGAGATTGGCTTGTCTGAGACGTTCGAACACTTCTTGAAGATGTTGGAGGTGCTCTGGCAAAGTTCTGCTGAAGACTGTCACATCGTCGAGGTAGTCTAGGCAAGATTTCCAAGACAACCCACGCAGTACGGCTTCCATAACACGCTGAAATGTGGCTGGACTATTCCGAAGACCCATAGGCAGACGTTTGAACTGGAAAAGTCCCAAGTGGCAGTGCCATGCTGTGTATGGACGAGAAGCTGGATCAATTGAAACTTCGTAGAACCCACTCTGAAGGTCTAAAGTGGTGAAGTAAGCAGGACTGGCCGCACCAAGACTCTCTAATGCATAAAGCCAAAACGGAGTGAGCATAAGGAAGTGGTGCTTCTATACTAACATAGAACTCAAAAACACTTAAAAAGGTGAGCACACACACCTCGAATACAAGGGCACAGGTCTATAACAAACTTTAATTCAGAAGTGTCACAAAAAAGCCATATCACCTGACGCATTTCGGATGTCTGCTACATCCTTTCTCAAAGGTCAACCCCTTAATGTGAACATTCCCTTAAATACTCATACCAATAAACTGACAGTGACGTCACTAATTTAATCAATCATTTGTTAAAACAGTTACTAAACATATATAAACACATTAATTTATGTAAAAATTGTCTATATTATAAAGACTCAGATATTTCTGACATAAAAAACATAAATACCCAAAGCAAAAAAAAGGGGGGGGGGGAGGAAAAAGAAGCTGAATAGGAACAAGTTAAATTACTAATACAGAGGTCCAAAATTATATTCAGAATCGACTTATTACATTTAAAACCTATACTTAGTGCTTAGCCATTTTACATTGGATTTGATATTTTCATTATCCATTAATAAGCACCTCTAAACATACATAATGCGTTATACCCCATGTATATCTAAAGATCTATAATACTTAATATCACAATCAAAGAATTTTTATCTCCCAAAACAAGAGCTTAGAAGCTAAAAAGCTAGAAGGGGGGAGAAAGGATGTAGCAGACATCCGAAACGCGTCAGGTGATATGGCTTTTTTTGTGACACTTCTGAATTAAGTTTGTTATAGACCTGTGCCCTTGTATTCGAGGTGTGTGTGCTCTACTTTTTAAGTGTTTTTACTCTCTAATGCATCTTCGTTTGTAGGCAAGGGATAAGCATCCTGCACCGTGTAGGCATTGAGTTTTCTGTAGTCTACCACAAAACAATACCCTTTGTCCTTCTTTACCACCAGCAAGCATGGTGCACCCCAAGAACTTGTAGACTGTTCGACTATGTCTTGGTCAAGCATGTCTTTGATTATGTCCTCGAGGACTTGTTTTTGGTTGTGCCCCACTTTGTAGGTTCGTTGACAGATTGGTTTCTGGTTGGGTAGTACTTCGATGGTGTGTTGCAGGAAAGCACAACATCCGAGCTTGTTATCTGAACCAACAAAGACATCCAGGTAATTTTCCAGGAATTTCAAAAGTTGTTGCTTTTCTGTTAGAGATGCTGGAAGTTTGGAAGAGGATAGTCACTGACTGAGGGGGTAACTCTGTTGAAGTGGGAGTGGTCGTGATAGTATTGACAGGAGTAGTGTTGGTGGAACCAGGCTGAGGTTCTTGCATGAAATGAAGCTGGTCCCCTGAAGATAAGCGGACAGACTTTCCGATGTTGGCACCCTTTGAAATGACCACTGGCTCATCTGTGAAGTTGCAGCATTTTTGGAAGACTGCGCCATCTTGCACCGCTGATAAGGTATTTCCTGGAAGGAGACCTGACAAATGCAGCACGGGGGATCCTGTGACAATGCCAACAACACCATGTGGAAGTGGTTCACCTCGAATTTTGGCAATCAAAACCATTTCCGACTGAGGAGGCACGTTGACTGAGTCTATAGCTGCGAGTTGCAGCTGAGGATCTAGCGACAGTTTGCTTGAGGCAAAGTCTAGGATGGCTTTGTGAGCTTTGAGAAAGTCCAGGCCTAGAATTATTGCAGGTTGAAGATCAGACACGATATAAAACTTGACAGTAGCTTGCTGTGAGTCAAAGTGGAGCTTGAGATGGACCATGCCTGTGATAGGTACCGTATCTGTATTGGCTATGATAATGTACTTTATGTCGGCTGGGGAGACATTAGGTATGTGACAAATAGCTTGATTGTTTAAAATACTGCTATTGATAACTGAAATTTCTGCTCCAGTGTCGACCAAGACGTGTGTAGACCAATCTCCTATGGTTACAGGTACATAGTTCACTAGAACAGGTGAGCGGATGACAGGTACCTTTGCCCCAAGAAGTGAGAGTGTGTCAGAGTTCACGGTTGGAGGAAGAGTTTTGTTTGAATTGCAAGAGTCAGAGGGGTGGTCAGTTACTGTGTTCCCCTGGTGCTGGGAGTAGTTGTGGTTATCTTGCTGATTGTGCAGCAGTGGGTGCCTGTGGTTCTCTTGATTTCTGTTGTACTTTAGCTTTCGGCAGACAGCGGCAGTATGCCCCCTGAATCCACACCACTGGCAGGTCACTGGCTCTCGTGAAGGAGGAGGTGGATGAGGTCGTTGTCGAATTGGGCGAAGGCCATTGACAGAGGTAGTAGAAGAAGCAGTTGAGCTGTGGTGTAGAGTATTGATACTTGTAGCGAACGTCTCTATCATTGATTGTTGTTGCTGGACACATGTTGCGAGCGTGGCTAACTCCGACGACTGAGGTGCTTGTACACTGGTAGCCTGGGACATTGCTATGGATTGTTGTGCAAGTCGTGCTGCTTGGATTGTGTCCATCCAGGTTGCTGGTTTCTGCTGGATTACATAAAGATGGAGTTGAGGAAGCAGTCCCCGAACAAATATTGTGATTTGTTCTTTCTCAGGTTTCTGTAAGCATTTGCAGCGAAACTCAATGTCCACTATGAAGGCTTCAAGAGATTTGGTGGGTTGCATTGTACGTTCCCATAGCTGTAGCTGCAATAACCAGGGCGGGTGTGCTTGGAGAAAATGGGCTTTGAAAGTGGCGTACAGTGTGGCCTCATCTGCTTTGACTTGGTCTGGAAGCGTGTTGAACCAGGAAATGGCAGTCCCCCTCAGAAGCAAGCGCAAGACATTGGAGATGCGCAAGGGATCAGTCCAACCATGCAAGAAAATCCAGGCTTGAAATTGTTCCAGCCAGTCGACAGCATCTTCGTGAGGCAAAGCTGAGAAGGGTACTGGTTGTAGGCTGGTATGGACCATGGACTGTGGTGAAATGGCTTTAATGTAGGTCAGGTCATCTTGAATAGCTTGCATAGCTGGTGCTCCTTGAGCAGAAATAGAAGACTGGATGTCATGGAGGATTGTTTCGATTTTGTAGCCCCACGCCCAAGAAGTGGGTGAAGGTAAAACTCCGGATGCACCGGCGCCCATATCTGTGTCGTCATCAGACATTGTGGTTGGAGATGAGCTTTGTTTCACTGAGCGAAGGTTGTACGGGTGAGAAGGAGTTGCCGTCATGCAGGAGACAGGACGTCGTGTCGTAGATGAGTTGCCGAGCAAAAATTAATTTTGTAGACAAAAGTACAAGTTTTCTTTTTGTAGCAAAGTTCATCAATGACATCTTAATAAAGGATTTCCCACTCAATTCTGTGTTGTTTGTTATTTAAATAAAGGTTTTGTTGCAAAAATCAGCTTTTGTTGCAGTGTCCATTCATTTCAATAGGAGTCCCATTGTTTTCAACGGAGTGAGGTCAATTTGTGCCCTTCCCAAGATGGCCACCGAACTGTGACATGCAGTTCTTGTGGGATTTGACTACCTGACTGTAGCAAGATGGCCGACAGCAAGGGGGTCAAGGTTCGCTTCCTTTCTTGTTGTTTTGATGCTGTGTTCAAGATGGAGGATTCTTGCCACGAGGCTGCCTGGCTGTTACTGCAATGATCAAAATGGCGACTGCCACCCTGCTGTCCTTCTTCCCCAACCCAGAAAAATGACGGGCTTTTGGTGAGTGACAGTGCTGGGGAAATTACTGTATTTGACTGCTCATTTGGTTATTATGCTGTGCTTTATAGATTTTTTTTTTCCCCAGTCTTGGCGTTTATTTTATGTCCCTTGTATTCCTTTAGTCACTTTTCTGGCCTGCATTTGAGGTATTGTCTCCATTTTATTTGTATTGGCCCCTGCTTATTGTGCTGTTTTTTTTGTTTTTTTTTTGTCTCCTTACGTTGTGTTGCCCTGCTTTGGTTTATACTCTGCAGTTTAAATTTCAATTGTGGCTGTCCCCATTTACCGAGTTGCTTTGGGGCTCTGTGCAGACTTTATTTTATTGGAGCAATCCTGTTTGTAGCGTGGCTGAGCCTGAATGGATCACTCTGCAGAGCTCTTAGAGAGTGCTGTGGTGAGTTGGGGAGCGGAGCGCTCCGTACAGCTGATGGGACGAGGCGGAAGCCGCAGTTGCTGTCCGTGCGGCTGCAGGCCCCTTGAAGAAGCCAAGGTCGGGACATAGCGGAGCTGAGCCGCGGTCCTATGTGGTTGTTGGAGAGAGGCCCTGATGTGCTGGTGGCTCCGTGTGGCTGAATGCCATCAGGGAAGCCGAGGTGATGGAGAGAGAGAGAGAGAGAGCGGAGCAAGCATGTTGTTGGTGCAATGGCGAGGGAAAAGCAGTTAGCAGAGGCTCCGTTGGTGTAGGGGTGGCTGAATGGATAGGCTGTGATGCGGCCCTGAGCCGCGATGCTTGTGGGGAGGCTGGTGCAGTGAGCCGTAGTTGAGAGGTGCGGCACTGCTGAGCCCTAGAGAAAGGTGCAGAAGGGCCAGTGACTCTATGGAGCAGCTCGCTTGGTGCCGAAGGGCAGTCGGTGGTTCAGGGAGCCGGAGGAGCTGTGTCTGTGCCTGCGAGGGGAGCGGAGCTCCAGTTTTGTTTTCTGTTGCGGCTGAGGGGAAGCAGCTTGATATGTGGAACCACGGTAAATTTGGCTCAAGCAGGGACAGTTCGTGGTGAGGGGAGCGCTCCGGTGCAGGCTTGATTTTATTTTATTTGCTGTGTGGCTGTGGGGAGCTCTGTTAGCAGCAGTGGAGCTGTTGCAGGAGGCCCAGACAGAAGGGCTTGCATGGTGCCGGGTTTTTTTTTTTTTTTCACTGTGCTGCTCTCTCTGGTATTGTCTCTTTCTGGAGCAGCGTTCTGCACTGTGGAGTGAGCGGGAGGTTTGGCAGTAATCCTGCCACGAGGTGATGCTGCTTGGGGGGGGGGGGTGTCGTTCACAGCTCCGTGGAGCATATGCTTGGCTACTTTTAATTTTGATCAATTCATGCATGGAGTAGCAGGCTAGCAGGGTTGAACACATTTATTAGTGCCAAGCTATTTAAAGCAGGAGAGCAGCAGTCTGCTCATAAAACAGAAGATAGTTCATATTGTCCTTCAGTGCAGCCAGGGCTGTATTTAAAGTAGCATTCAGACATTTCAAACATAGTTGGGTGATGACTTGGGGTAACCAGCGACGCAGGCAAGCGAGATGGGGTCTGGACAGAAGAAGGGACGCATTCTCCACCATGTGTGACATTTTTTTGTATGATCCACCACTAAAAGACCCCTTACCTTCTCTGTGGTCTGCCAGCCCCTTTGGTTGCTGCTGGTGCTGCTGGTGAGGACCCCATCTGGACCATGCGAATAACTAGTCGGACGCATAAAATAAAGAATAAGGCAGGTTTATTCAGTTCAGTAGGTGTTCTTTTCATGAGGACAAGCCCCACACACTGACTAAAACTCTGACTGACAGACCAACATGGCACTGCCAGTCAGTGCAACAATTAGATACATGCAGTTCTAAGTGCTCTTAAAGGGGCGGCAGCCAAACATTAAGCCCCATGCTTAATGTGTGCTTCACATCATCCTTTACTATAATTGTGTGGAATGTGCACTGTGGGTCACAATTTGGTTTCCCACATTGCTTGAATGTGTCATGCTAGCTGGAAGCTGTATCCAGCACTTTACTGGACTGTTCGCCTGGTCTGGACCTCACCATCTCGGCCTAGATTGCCGCTCATGCTGCAGAGTTACATCCGACGAAAGACCCGCCTGGGGATTTTGCTCCCTGCTCAACCCCATCTAACAGGATCGACCACCATGGTGCATCGTGTGGGCCCTGCTTCTCCTGGCGCAGCAGTCAGTTATCCTGAGGTCTTTATTTCGTCCATCCTGCCTCCTGGTCTGGGTAGCATGAGTAAACATCAGGGTAGCTTCCTGCAACAAGAGCTCAAATCAAAGTGTGTCATCTGATTTAATTGTTTATGAACTGAGCTATCCGGGCTCCAGAATACAAATTGTGGGTTAAAGTGCATGTTGCATTTTTCCTTCCTAAGGGCCCCAACAACAGCTGCAATGCCGGCCTACCCTGGGCAACGCTCCAGGCTAGCCTGCAGACCAACTGGGTACCCAGAGTGTGTGTGTGACTGTATTAGAGGGACTCTTAGAGGCATGCATGCTTAGCCTGATTAAATCAGATCCAGAATCAAACACCAGATTACTGCCCCTCCCTTGTTCACGTCCCCCGATAAATCGGATCTAAATCTTTTTGCATTTACAATGGCTATTGTGTGGTGGGGCTACTGTGTTGCTATTGCCTTTCTCCCAGGTCTTGTTTTGCAGGGGGGTCTCCAGGGCCAGTGCAGCTGATCCAGTCCTGGTGGTAAGTGTGCCAAGTGTGGGTATAACATTGCATTCTGGTGTTCATTGTAGCTGTCTAATTGCTGACCAGTATAGGCCACTAGAGGGGTTAGAGGGGGGTATCAATGTCCCAGAGGGCTGTACCCAGAGCAGCTATGCTACCCTTAAACCAAACCTCCGGGTGGCACCTGTTCACAGAACTCAGGCCCCTCAACCTGCGCTTAGTCACGCAGGAAGGGGTAGTATCCCTTGGCATAGTACCACCTAGGGGTTACACAATATACTGGTCAGTTTAGTTCCTCCTATTCCTCTTGCATTCAGAACTCTGTCTGATGCAGTCTGGAGTAGGCCTGCTTCAGTGCTGATAAAAAAAAAATACACTGCCCCTAAGATAAGCTAATGTATGTTACTAACCCCATGTATTCTTCTATATTCATAATTATGTGCAGTCTGCTTCCTAAGTAGAACTGCCCAGAGAGAAATGGAACTATATGCAAATGATAGAACCTATCATTGCTCGAGACACATATTCAAACTGCTGCCCTCATCTACTGTAACGTTCCATCACCGTCTCAGATTTCTCACTCTGCCTGACAAGGCAGACGCCTGGAGATCTTCCTCTCGGCTGTCTGTGATTATTCCAGTTTAATAAGTATAATTTTTTCTATAGTTGAGCTGCTGCCTTCATTTATTGTTTAATTGAGTTCTAATCACTTTTTAAAGTAACATTTTTTTAGTTTAGCGGTAAAATTTTATTTTTTTCTCGGTTCCTCACAGTTCGGGATAACCGCTGAGGAACCGGGGCTTTCTTAGTAATTTTGGCATTTTTCCCCGTAGTTTTAGTGTTATTTTAAATATGCTTATATATATTTGTATATATTTTTCTGTGTTTAAAACTTCTATTTTGAAACTGAGCGGTCAGTTCTTCTGAACCGATACTCTTGTTCCTGTGAACCGCTGATCTAGTTTGAGTCTAAAATTATCGGTTCTTTTCTTGGATCCTTAACCGGTTCCTGAACCAACGAAAAAAAAACAAAACATTAGTTTGAATACTAATCAGCGGTTACTGTTTTTTCTCCTGGAAATGGAACTACAAGAAAAACCAAAGAAAAAGACTGGTCCCCCAGGTTTTAAAAATTGTACTAAGTGTGAGGAAGTGTTTGCAAAAGCTGACAAACACAATTTGTGTTTAGTCTGCTTGGGACCTGATCATTTTTCAGCAGACTGTGCCATTTGTAAATCCTTCCCTCCTAAAACTGTTGAGAAAAGGATGGAAAGGCGGAGGAAAAAAATGGACAGTGGTCCCTCAGGTTCTAACCAGCCACCAAAAACGGTGAGTGAAACCGCTTTATCCACAGGCACTTTGAAAAGGGGGAGTGCTCCGGCTGACTCTCCGGCCCCCTCCAAGAAATCCAAACACTTAGAACCCCAGGTTTCTGTACCTCAAGGGGTCTCTACTGTGTCTCACAGCCTGCCATCTGTAGAGGAGATAGCTCAGGCTATGAAAGTTCTGCAGGCTTTACAAGGGATCCTGCCTGCTCAAGTCTGCTCCTCCAAAGGCTCCTGCCCCAGCTCCTGTTCCTGAATCGCAGGAACTTGAGTGTGGTGACAATGGTGAGATGGATTCTGAACAGGGTGAACCAACAGAGCCTGAAATCTCACCTGAGCAGGAGTTCGGTTCTCCTTCTCGACCTGAGGATTTTTCATCTCACTTTTCTTTTGTGAGAAAAATAGTGGATGCTTTGGATTTAGCTACCACTGAAGTGGTGGATGATGAAGAGGAGGCCGAATACCTAGAGATGATGGGGTTAACACCCACAAAAAAAGATATCTGCCAATTAACAAGTTCTTTAAAATAGACTTGTTAAAGATTTTACAGACTCCCTAACTCTCTTCCACCAATAGATAGGAAGTCTGATAAGAAATATCAATTGGACGGGGAGGGAGCAGAGACCTTTCTGGACATAAAGTCTCCAATACTCATTCAAACTGATGGGATCTATGCCGGAGGCACTAGGTCCCAGTGGGAGCAAACTTTTTTGCAAGAGAGTCGGCGCCAGAGATGGAGCCATGAGGGGCTGCGCCGCGAGCCTCGGCTTGTGCGGCAATGACTATCTTGGCGTCGACCCTCCAACCACCTCAGTTCCTTTTTTCTAGCCGTCGAGTGCGCTTCAGTGATGATGTTGCTCGCCCGCCGGGGAGTTAAACTTCAAACTAGTAGCAATACTTTTCAGTTTATTGTTTTGTAGTGTATCTCGAATAAGTACTGATTAAAATTTTTCTTATTCAAGAAGAAGTCTCAGCCTATATTGAAGGAGTCAACGATGAGCGGGTCAGGTGACAGTAGGGAGACTTCGTATGAAAGCTATTCAGTCAGCCGGGCTGGGTCCGGTCCGCTGCCCTCTCCAGAGGTAGGGTCTGACAACGGACAGTCCAGTGCCCGAGGGGATGGACAGTCCCCCCCCAGAAGCATAAAAGAAAATGGTCGCATTCTTGGCACCGTTCAGCCTCAAGCTCTTCTTTGGCCCACAGGTCAAGAAAGAGAAGGCATCACTCGAGGTTGCCCTCTGGTATGTCTGTGCGTCGACGGTCGGTCATTGGGGTCAGTTGCCGATCTCCTCCTTCAGAGTCACCGGTTTCTGTTTCCGGTCACCGACCTCTTCAACATGAAAGCCCTTCCCCGCCTTCTGGAAGGGCTTCAGATGAGCAGTTTCATTAGTGGGCCGTTCTTATGGAGCAGTGAGCTCGGAGGTTGGTCCAGCTGCCTGGCCCGGTCACTCTGGGGCCTTCGGGCCTTTTGGGGGATCAGGTAGGGCAGTCGGGCCTCCCTAGTCATGCAGCACCTTCTTCGGTGCTGTCGACTCGGCATTCAGGTGTTTTCCCCTCTCACATGGCTGTGGCACAGGGGGCAACACTGATGCCTCTGTCTCTTGATCTCCTCCCTTCTTTCTCCTCAAATCCTATTTTTCGGAGCCCTGGGTTGGTTTCTGCACCATCAGCACCGATGGGTCACTCGGCGTCGGCCTCGGTGCTGATGCATCTGTCGGCGCCATACGTGGTGCTGTTGAGATTGTTGGTGCCATTGGGCTTGTCGGCGCCATGCTCGGTGCCGGGGGCCCTGTCAGCACCTTACGCTGCGCTATGTCGAGTGGCACTATGTCTTGGTATAATGTTTTCCAGCCTTCAGGGCTCCTTTTCCTTCTTCATTTCCTTCTGATTTTCACTCCTTTCCTGTCCATACAGTCCCTCCTGGACTGTCAGGAGATGATATTGAGCCTGACCCAGACCTTCGGCTGGGTGATGACATAGAAGGAACAGGACCTAATCCTGTCACAGAGCCTGTGGTCAAGGACCTGTCTTTTAAGTCTCTGCTGAAAAATTTGAATTCTACTTTATCTCTCCAGACTACAGATATCGATCCTGGGAAGCTCTTAAGGCTCCAATACCTTCATGTCCCGGATATCCCTATGGATTTAACTCCCCCGGTACAACCTTCCTTTGAGACACTCTCTCAAATGGTATGGAATAACCCCACTCTCATTCTTTCTGTGGCTAAATCCATAGATGGGAAGTATACTGCTGCCAAGGATCGATGGATTTTGGCCTCCCAGGCCTTTGCAGACCGTATTGTAGTCTTGGCAGAGAATGATAAGGCCGTTCTTCTTCAGGCATCTACAGCCTGGCCTATAAACAAAGAATCTCATAAGATAGACACCTTAGGTAAGAGAGTCTTTGCTGCCTCTACCCTGGGTATGCGTATTGCCAGCTACCAGGGCTACTTTTCTCAATATGAGTATGTTCTTTGGCATTCACTCAAACAGATGGTAGAAGCTCTGCTCGAGTTGGACACTAGTTCAGAGCTACTTCAGACCATAACCAGCGGTTTCGAGTCCAACAACTAGCAGATTAAAGCAGCTATGAACGCTTTTGATACTGCTTCCCAGGCGGTGGTGGCGGGCATTTGTACCTGTCGTCATTCCTGGCTACACACTTCGGGCTTCACGAATGATGCCCAACAGCAGATCATGGTATTACCCTTTGACAGTAGGTATCTGTTCAGACCTCAAGTAGTGCAAGCTCTGGAGGCCACACAGAAGACTAGGTCGGCCATTAAAACGGCTTGACTCGCTCCTACCCCTTCTCGGGGGGGGGGGTGTTAACAAGCGTCAGTTTCACAGTCATCAGTCCTTTCAGGGTAAGGGCAGGGGAGGTTTCAACAAAAACCAAGCCCCTCAGCCTCAAAAGAAAATGCAACAGAAGGCACAAGGGCCCAAAGCGCCCAGTGCCACCTTCTGAGTTTCTGGCCTGGGTCCCACCTCAGCTGCCCGAGGGGGACTCCTCCTCAGCGGTGGGAGGTCATCTGACTCAGTTCTACAACCAGTGGAAGTCCATTACATCAGACAAATGGGTCCTCCGGATAATCCGCTTGGGGTACTCCCTCAAACTTTCAGAAACCCCTCCGGATCGTCCTCCCAAATGACAGCCCAGGCTGTCAACAGCTTAGTCGGACCTTCTTGCCTCCGAGATACAAGGCCTTCTGAACAACAGGGCAGTAGAAACAGTTCCGCTGGATCAATGAAACACAGGTTTCAAACAACATGAAGTCTTGCTATATTATGACATATGCAGTGAGTCCCAACCTTCGAACTGCCCCGGAGGTGAAAGAGTTAACTTTCCATGCCAGGTATGGAACGCTGAGCTCGAGCTCGGTTGAAACTCTGTCCGTTGTTCTTCAAACTCAAACCATCAGATTCTTTGCTCCGCCTCACTGAACAGTCGCTCCAGAGATTTCTCCTTCTGCTCGGTTCATTTTGTCGGTTAAAGTATTGTTTTTCTCGGTTTTCAACCGAATTTAAACCGCAACCTGTCGGTTCAAGCTCTGTCTGTGGTATTGTGAGTACTAGATAGGTTTTACATTAATTCTTCTGTGTGGAACTTGTAAACGGCTTATCGGTTCAGTTTGAACTGATCAGGTTATTTAAAAATATTTTATTCTGTCATTTAGAGTGTGGTTACCGGTTCTTATCGATTCTAAAAAAAAAACAAATTTCTTACGTTTTTTTCCACGACCCGTGACACGGTTGGGAACCGATAAGGGGGTCTTGCTTGGCGGATTGCCATAAACGGGCAAGTTTGGTTAGGACTGGTACTATATCTGAGAAACCCAAAAGAAAAACCGGGCCCACTGGGTTTCAACACTGCAATGTGTGTGGGGAAGCCTTTGCCAAGGCTGACCCCCACACCACCTGTGTTTATTGTCTGGGGTTTGACCACCTCAATGCAGGCTGCCAGATTTGTAAAAATTTTCCTGCAGCTACCCTGGAAAAGAGAGTTGGTAGGCTCAGGGAAAGGGAGGCCAAGAAGTCCGCTGACCCGGATGGCCAGCCTGGTTCAGTTCCAACTGAACCAGAGGGAGTGTCCTCTGACCAGGGCGAGACTTCCTCGGGCAAAAGGAGAGCCGACTCTGAAGGGTCGGTTCCAGCAAAAAGGACTAGAAAATCAGCTGGTGTGGAGCCAAAACTTTCCTCTCCAACCACTGAAGAGATAGCCAAAGCGATTCAGATTGTCCAGTCGCTTTCTCCGGTTCCGACCGAACCGGTGCCATCAGGTAAGCGCCCAGTTCGGCCGGTTCCACCGGTTCAAGACTACGATTTAGAGAAATATTATGAACCAGAGAAGAGGGAAGAGGAGTGTGAGGAGAGTGAATGTGGATTTGAAAGTCTGGATGTGCCCATCGACCCGGACATCTCCCCAGACAGACCTTCAGGAGTGTCCCCTCCTAGGCTGTCTGAGTCCCCTTCTTATTTTATTTTCTATAAAAAAGTGGCTGAAACCCTCCAGCTCCCTATGGAGGAAGCTGTGGATGATCAAGAGGAGCCTGACTACATGGAAATGATGGATATCCCAGAGTCTAGGAGACTGTCTATTCCCTTGCATAAATCTTTTGGGAAACAGACATTTAAAATCCTAAAGACTCCTCACACTATACCTCCTGTGGATAAGAGAATGGACAATAGGTACACATTGTCAGGCTCTGATACGGAGTTCCTTTCACAACAATGCAGCCATGTTGGGGTAGTGCAGGCTGCAGCCTGTGACAAGGCAAACATTCCCTTGGCTTCACACCCCCTGGACAAGGACTCCAGGAGGATTGATGTCATGGCAAAGAAACAGTACATGGCAGCATCCTTGGGACTCAGACAGGCAAATTATATGGCTTATGTTGCTAGATATCAGAAATCCAGATGGGACACTGTTATGGCTCTAGCAAAGCAGGTCCCTGGCCAGCTTACCAAGGAGCTGGAGCAGGTGGCTGCTGATGGTATTGAGGCATCCATGGTGCAATTCCATGCTGCAGTGGACTCTAATGATGTGTCATCAAGAGTCATGGCTACATCTGTGGCACTTCGCAGAATGGCTTGGCTCAGATGTACTAGCCTATCACAGGATACCCAGACTAAAGCCATGGATTTTCCTGTTGTGGCTAATTCTCTGTTTGGGAGCAGACAGAGAATTACATGAAGAAAATGGATGAGTATAGGACCACCTACAGGAGTGCACAGGCCAAGGAAAGGCAGGCCACTCCCCAAAGGCAGCTTTCCAGGGGCAGGGGCAGGCCTTTTCATAGGCCTTTTTACCAAGCCCAGGCCTCCTCTTCTGCCTATGCCCAGAGGGGGTTCTTTAGAGGGTGAGGCAGATGGGGTACAAGCAGGCCTGCTTCCACCCCTCAGCCCAAAGCCCCTGCCAAGCAGGCACCCTAATGGGGTTGTCAGGGCCGATTCTCACCTACCTGTAGGGGGCAGGCTGGCTTACTTTGTCCAGGACTGGCAGTCTCTGACATCAGACAAGTGGGTCCTGGAAGTAGTAAGCCAGGGACTGGTTCTCAGCTTCAAAAAGTTTCCAAAAATGAGAACCAGATCTTTTCCACCTGCAAATCCACTCAGAGGCACTTGCCCTAGAGGCAGAGGTTCTTCCTCCTGGCTCTCAGAGCTGTGGAAAGGGTTCCACCCCACACCAGGGCAAAGGATTGTACTCCAGGTACTTCCTTACCAAAAAGACAGGAGAATGGCAGCCCATCCTGGATCTCAGATACCTAAACAAGCACCTTTTAAAACCAAAATTCAAAATGGTGACTCTGGGAATTATTCTACCCTCCTCTAAGGCCAGGGGACTGGCTAGCATCCCTGGACCTCAAGGATGCCTACTTCCATATTCTCATCAGAAGCTCCCATCGAAAGTACCTCCAGGTTCGAGGCTGCCCTCAGGCCATTACCAGTTCAGAGCAATGCCCTTTTGCCTCACCTCTGCTCCAAGGGTATTCACAAAATGCCTGGCAGTAGCAGTTGCTTCTAAGAAGGCAAAAATTGCCATCTTCCCTTACCTGGACGATTGGCTCATAGTAGCCAGTCCCTAGACCAGGTCAGGTTACATCTGCAGATAACTCAGCAACTGCTCACCCTCTAGGTTTCTTCTGAATCTTTCAAAGTCAGTTCTAGAGCCTGTACAGCTCCTCACCTTCATAGGCGCAGAGCTGAACACAAAGAAAGCCAGAGCCTTCCTTCCTTTGGACAGGGCAAGGACCCTGGTCTCTCTGGCCTCCTCATTCACCCTGCAGGTCTCTCGACCAGCAAGGCATTTTCTACAGCTCGTAGGGCACATGGCTGCCTCTACAGCAGTAGTACACGGAGCAAGATTTCAGATGAGGGACATCCAGTTCCATTTGAGAGCCTTTTGGTCTCAAAAGAAAGACCCTCTAACCAAATTGATCCCAGTTACTCGAACCCTGATCCAGGCTCTACAGTGGTGACAGGATCAGAGCAATCTGAGTCAAGGGGTTCCCTTTGCCACTCAGTCTCATTCCTTAATTCTTACTACAGATGCATCCCTCTTGGGGTGGGGAGCTCACATGGGCGACCTCACTACCCAGGGATTGTGGTCCCCTCAGGAATCTCTGCTCCACATCAATCTGTTGAAACTCAGAGCAGATTTTCTAGCACTTCAAGTTTTTTCCAGATCTCTTCAGAACAAAGTTGTTCAGGTCAGAACAGACAATACCACCACAATGTGGTACATCAACAAGCAAGTGGGCACTTGGTCTACAGCCTTGTGCACCAAAGCAATGAAGTTGTGGTCTCTGGCTTACTCCCTGAACACCTCCCTTACAGCAGTTCACCTCCCAGGCAAGGACTATGTCCTGGCAGATGCTGTCAGCAGGATTTCACAGGGCCATCACAAATGGTCACTGGACCCCCTGGTTTTGGAGGTGATCTTTGCCAGATGGGGCACGCCGCAGATAGATCTTTTTGCAGCCCCAGACAATCACCAACTTCCCCTTTTTTGTTGCAGGCCCCCAGTGTTGGGCTCAGTCCCTCTAGATGCCTTAGTCCTCAATTGGGAAGGGAAGTTTCTATATGCTTTTCCTCCCTTCCCTCTCCTGTTCAAAGTGCTAGTCAAAATCAGGTCTCAACCTTGCAAAGTGATCCTGATTGCTCCAGATTGGGCCGGACAGCCCTGGTATCCACTCCTACTGTTCTTAGCAGTCTATCTTCCCCTGTGTCATCCCAGGAAGCACAACCTGTTAACCTGTGCTCAGGGGAGGGTTTGGTACCCGAACCTCAAATCTCTCAATCTCAAGGCCTGGCTCTTGAAGAGTTAGAGTTTGCTGATCTACACCTCTCCCAAGGTGTAATGGATATCCTGAAGGCTTCTAGGAAACCTTCCACCAGCGTTACTTATAATTCCAAATGGAAAAGATTTTCCATATGGTGTTCTGGGAAGCATATTTCCCCAGAATCTGCTGACTTACCCACATTCCTGGATTATATGGTCCACTTAAATACCTTGGGGCTGAGACCAACTACCCTAAAAGTGCATTTGGCAGCTGTGTCTGCTTTTATTTCAGCAGGTAAGCCCTCTTCTCTTTCAGCTCATCCTGTATTCTCCAAGTTTTTTAAGGGATTGCTTCATTCCAACCCTCCATTCAGGGACCCTGCCCCTGCCTGGGATCTTAATGTTTGCATTGCTCAGCTTATACAACCCCCTTTGAGCCTTTGTCTTCAGCAGAACTTAAGTACTTGACTTGGAAGACTGTGTTTCTGGTAGCCATCTCTTCTGCCAGACGTATAAGTGAATTGCAAGCTTTGTCAGTGGAGCCTGATTTTATCTCCTTTCATAGAGATAAGGTGGTCCTCAGGACTAATAGGAAGTTTTTGCCTAAGGTGATCTCAGATTTCCACCTTACTCAATCCATATCTCTTCCAGTGTACTTCACTGACCATTCTCCTGGCAAGAGGAGGCTGCACAGCTTAGATGTGAAGAGAGCCCGTTACTATGCATAGAGCTTACTATGGGTCACAGGTTTGACTCCCTCCAACTGTTCCTCACTTATGGTGAGGTTGGTAAAGGGAAACCTGCTACTAAAAGATCCATTGCCAGGTGGATTGTCTCTTGTGTCCAGTTTTGCTATGAAAAACTGGGTAAGGTTTCCCCCTCAGGCCTGAGGGCTCACTCTACCAGAGGTACAGCTGCTTCCCTGGCTGCTGCCAGGGACATTCCTATTTTAGAGATATGTCAAGCAGCTACCTGGAAAACAGTTCACACTTTTACCAAGCATTACTCCCTGGACATCCAGGCTAGGAGTGATGCTCGGTTTTGACACAGCTGTGCTTCAGAGCCTATTTCTAAGTAGGTTCTGTCCCTCCTCCATGGAGGTACTGCTTTGTAAGTCGCATATGTACATAATATAGCAAGACTCCATGTTGTTTGAAGAAAAATTACTCACCTTAGTAATGTTGTTTCTTCTAATAGAGTCTTGCTATATTATGACCTCCCCTGCCTGCCCCTCTCAGAACCTCTGTTTTGGATGTGGGTGGGTAGGTGCAGTGTTGGCACTCAGTAGGTGCCCACCTTGCTGTTTTCACCCTCCTTCTTGGGGTGCTTGGTGTGTAGGTTTTTCATTTTGGGTCTCCTGACTTGAGTCTTTGTTTTGGGACCAAAAATGTGTTCTTATGTTTTAGTAGCCAGTTGGCTAGTGTAGGTTTACAGCTTCCACACAGGACCTCAGTGAGTTTAGCTCATAAAGATCTGATGGTTTGAGTTTGAAGAACAACATACAGAGTTTCAACCGAGCTTGAGCTCAGCGTTCCATGCCTGGCATGGAAAGTTAACTCTTTCACCTCTGGGGCAGTTCGAAGGTTGGGACTCACTGCATATGTCACAATATAGCAAGACGCCATTAGAAGAAACAACATTACTAAGGTGAGTAATTTTTTCTTCTACTCCCATTACTTCCTGGTCCCAAAAAAGACCGGTGGCATGCACCCCATTCTGGACCTCAGAAAGTTAAACAAGTTTCTTTTCAAGGAAAAGATCAAGATGATATCACTCGGGACCCTGCTACCCTTGCTTCATCAACACGATTGACTAGTTTCCCTGGACATGCAGGATGCTTACCAACATATCCTTATGCACCCAAAGCATCACAAATACCTATGGTTTGTAGCTCTGGGCCAGCATTATCAGTTCAGAGTCCTGCCCTTTGGGATATCCTCGGCACCACAAGTTTTTGCAAAGTGTTGTGCAGTTCTTGTAGCACATCTCAGAAAGGTCGGAATCCAAGTGTTTCTGTACCTGGATGACTGGCTCCTAGCAAGCCCCTCCAGGCAAGGAGCTCTCGATGCCATAGCCACGGCCTCAAGTTTTCTCACGTCCATGGGAGTCCTGCTAAACCTCAAAAAATCACAGTTGCAGCCCTCTCAGAAGCTCCTTTTTATAGAAACTCTTCTGGACACCTCCTGTGCAAAAGCTTTTCTTCCAGAGGACAGAAGGAGTGATATCCTACAAATGGCCCGATACATCAGAGAGAACAGTTCGGTTCGAGCTATCTCGATGCAAAGGATGCTGGGTCTCATGGCATCCTCGGTGTTCACTGTACCCCTAGCACGCCTCCACATGAGAACCTCTCAGTGGATGCTCAGTACTCAGTAGTCCCCAACCACTCACCCTCAGTCCTTTCTCATCAAAGTGACAGAACCTCTGAAGAGGTCACTGACCTGGTGGTCACAAGAGGACAATCTTCGGGAAGGGTATCCCTTTGCTGCCCTGGATCACCAGATTTCCATTACCACGGATGCATCCCTGATGGGGTGGGGAGCTCACTGACAGAATCTCCACACCCAAGGTACGTGGACTCAGGACGAGTCCCAGCTTCACATAAATGTCCTAGAAATGAGAGCCATCCTTTATGCAGTCCGAGCTTTGAAGGAAATTCTCTGTCACAAGAACATCCTCCTTCAAACAGACAACAAAGCAGTGGTGTATTACATCGACAAGCAGGGCGGTGCACACTCTTACCCTTTATGCAGGGAAGCAATGAGAGTGTGGGAATGGTGCCTAGAGCACAAGGCTCTAATTCAAGCAGTCTACCTGCCAGAAATGCAGAACAAACTGGCAGACCATCTAAGCAGAACAGAGACAGATCCTCACAAGTGGCCTCTCGACTAAACCGTAGTTCAGTCACTATTCGCAGAGTGGGGAACTCCAGAACTGGACCTTTTTGCATCCCTACTCAACACAAAACTGCCTCTCTTCTGCTCCAGAAATCCAGGGCCTGGCATTTTCTGTCAGGATGCGTTCAGGCTGCAGTGGATAAAACGCTTTCTATATGCCTTTCCTCCTCTTCCTCTAATTTAGAGGGTACTTCTCAAGTTCGAATCCCAGGGGGACAAAATGATCCTCATTGCTCCCTTCTGGCCTCGACAGATATGGTTTCCATTACTCAACAGTATGTCAGAAACCCCTCCGAAAGTGTTTCCCCTTCAGACGAACCTTCTGACCCAGGGGCCTGTGGTCCATCCCAATCTGCGGTCGCTTCACCTTCATGCTTGGCTTCTGAAGAGATGGAAGTGAACAGGTTCAGTGTCTCTCGGAGAGTTTCAAATATTCTTTTGGCCACATGCAAGCCAGCCACTAGAAAAACTTAAACAGCCAAATGGAATCGTTTTTCTCTCTGGTGTGCAAAATCCTCTTTGAATCCTTTTTCCTGCCCACCAAATAAAGTTCTAGAGTACCTTTTAGACCTCTCCAGTACAGGTCTACGATACTCTACAGTCAAAGTTAACCTTTTTGCCATTTCAGCTTATCTTGAGCCAGTAATTTCCTTATCACTGGCCCAGTTACCTGTAGTTAAGAGGTTTCTTAAGGGTATTCTGCATACCAGACCTCCTATCAGACATCCAGTCGCAGCCTTGGACATTAACCTTGTGCTAGACATGCTCACTCGAAAACCTTTCGAGCCTCTAGCTTCCTGTGAGCTGAAATTTCTCACTTGGAAAACGGCCTTCCTGGTGGCCATTACCTCAGCCCGCAGGGTCTCTGAGATACATGCCTTGGTCACAGACCCTCTGTATACTGTGTTTCATAAGGACAAAGTAGTTCTTAGGACCCATCCTAAGTTTCTCCCTAAGGTTGTTTCAGAATTCCATCTAAACCAACCTTGGTTCTACCTACTTACTTTTGCGAACTTCCAAAATGAAGGAGAGCATACCCTTCATTCTTTAGATGTCAAAAGAGCTCTGCGTTTCTGTTTGGATAGAACAAAAGAAATTCGCAAAGCTCAACAACTGTTTGTTTCCTTCAGCAAGACCCAGCTGGGTCAACCTGTCGCAATCAGATGCATTTCAGCATGGCTGGTTGCATGCCTTTGCCACTGTTATTCCATGGCGCAGGTTAATCTGGAGGGCAGAGTGTATGCTCACTCTACTAGAGCAGTCGCTGCATCCCTGGCAGAAATCCGCAACGTGCCCATTGCAGATATTTGCAATGCGGCTACCTGGAGCTCAGTGCATACTTTCGTCAAGCATTATGCCCTGAATGTCCATGCCAGGTGACATCTTTCGTTTAGCAGGACCATCCTTAACAGACTTCTGTCCTAACTTTGTGAGCTCTTGGTCTCTCCTGCTGCCCTCTCGGGGGATTATTAGCTCGGTACTCTCTCATCAGTGTGAATGAGTGGTGGAGACTTTATGTCCAGGAAGATATGGAAATTACGTACCTACTGTAATTCTTGATCTTCTTGGACGAAGTCTCCACCACTCTTTCGCACGCCCACCCCCGAGCTCACTTCTGTTGTTGGTCCTCACTCCCTCAGTCTTTAGGCTGTGAAGACTTCTTTCTTGACCCTTCTTATACGGGTCTTCCGGACTATCTTATGTCCGGGTTTTGTTAGGCTGTCCTTCTAGGTTAGTTGCGCTGCACCTCCTCGGGAAAAAAGGTACTGAGGCGGTGGGAGGGTCGACGTCGAGATAGTCATTGCCGCATGAGCCAAGGCTTGCGGCGCTGTTCCTTGCGCTCTCCATCTCTGGCGCCGACCCTCTTGCAAAAAAGTTTGCTCCCGCTGGGTCGTAGCACCTCTGGTGTAGATCCCATCAGTGTGAATAAGTGGAGGAGACTTCATCCAAGAAGATCAAGAATTATGGTAGGTACTTAATTTCTATTTCTTATACTCCCACCCTGATCACCAAGGCATAGTCCAGCAGGCAGCCTGTGAAAAGGCGAGGGTCCCTCTCTCTTCCCACCCTCCTGAGAAGGACTCTAGAAAAATAGATGGTATATCTAAGAAAGGGTACTTAGCTGCCTCCTTAGGTGTGAGGCAGGCTAATTACCAGCCATATGCAGCACAGTATCAGAAAATACTGTGGCAGTCAGTACTGGCTATGTCAGAGAAGGCTCCCTCGCCCCTCTCTGACGACCTGGCAGAGACAGCTAGATTTGGTCTGGAAGCTGCTAAATATCAATTCCAGATGGCAGCTGATGCTAACGATAATGCTGGTAGGTGCATTGCTCTGACAGTGGCCCTACGAAGATTGGCATGGCTTAGGCCCACTAATCTCACCCCGGATACCCAGACAAAAGCCATGGATTTTCCCATGGAAAATAACTCCCTGTTTGGCAAACACACTAAGGATTACATGAAAAAGGTGGATGAATACAAGGCCACCTACAAGAGTAACTCCTCCAGGGACAGGCCTACCCCTTCCTGTAGGCCTTATGGTAGGGGAGGCAGGGGAAGGTCCCCTTATGGGAGGCCTTTCTATCAGGGCCAAGCTGCTTTTCAGCAACAGCCCTACCCACAGCAGACTGGGTATTTTAGATCTAGAGGCAGGAGGGGTTCCAGAAGGGGCTCCCAATCTGTCCAGGCTCAGGCACCCCCAAAACAAAACCCCTGACCAGTTAGGTCACCTCCCCAGTGCCAGTAGGGGGCAGGCTAACATATTTCCTTCAGAATTGGGTTTCCATTACCACAGACAAGTGGGTTCTGGAGGAGGTAAGTTAGGGTTTGTACCTATGCTTCAAATCCCTTCCCCCTCTGAAATCGAGAGTCTTCAAGCCAGCTTTCCTCATGGAGGGCAAACTCTTGCAAAAACAAGTGTAGAAATTGATCCACATGAAGCAGTGGAACCTGTACCAGTACATCTCAGAGGAAGGGGGTTCTACTCCCGTTACTTCTTAACCAAAAAAAAAAGGGGGCTGGCGACCCATTCTGGATCTCAGATCTCTCAGAAAATTTCTAGTAAAACCAAGATTCAAGATGGTCACCTTGTTGTCCATACTACCAGTTATCCAGCGGGGAGATTGGTTAGCATCTCTGGATTTAAAAGATACCTATTTTCACATCCCAGTAAGGCAATCTCACAGAAAGTATCTTAGGTTCAGACTCCTTTCAGGTCATTATCAGTTCACTTCCCTTCTCTTCCCTTCGGCCTAACCTCAGCCACAAGGGTATTTACAAAGTGCCTAGCTGTGGTAGTGGTACACTTAAGGAGGTCTGGCATCCTAGTCTTCCCTTATCTGTACGACTAGCTGGTTGTGGGAAAATCCCCGCAGCAGGTCTCAGAGCACCTGCAATCAGCAGTGCATCTCCTGCAATCCTTGGGATTCCTGATAAATCAGGAAAAGTCTGTTCTTGCCCCTGTTCAGGTGCTTCAATTCATAGGAGCAGAGCTGGATACTATTCAGGGAAGGGCTTTCCTCCCTCAGGACAGGGTGCAAAGTATTTGTGACCTGGCTGCCTCTATCAGACTAAACCAGCCATGCCCAGCAAGGCACTATCTGCAGATTCTGGGCCATATAGCTGCAGCAACAGGTACAATTTCAGGGGCAAGATACAGAATGAGAGACTTGCAGTTTTATCTCAGGTCCCACTGGTCACAGAGAAGGGACAAGATGTCAAAACTCATCCCAGTAACAGAGGCTGTTATTCAAGCCTTACAGTGATGGAAAAATTCAGACAACTTAAGGCAAGGTGTCCCTTTCCAGAAAGGGAACCCTTCCTTTGTTCTCATAACAGATGCTTCTCTACTGGAATGGGGCGCCCACATGGGGGAACACACCATCCATGGGACCTGGTCCGAGGCAGAATCCCTTCTGCACATAAATCTCTTAGAGCTCCGAGCTGTACTTCTAGCTCTAAAGGCCTTTGCTCACTTAGTACCAGGCAGGGTGGTACAGGTCAGGACAGACAACACCACAACAATGTACTATACAAACAAGCAAGGGAGTACAAGATCGGACCCTCTGTGCTCAGAGGCCATGAAACTGTGGGATCTTGCATACTGTCTAAAAGTAACTCTGCAAGCGGTCCATGTCCCAGGGAAGGACAACATTTTGGCAGATGACCTCAGCAGAATCAGTCAGGGCCACCACGAGTGGTCACTGGACACACAAATGGCAAATTCAGTATTCAGAAGGTGGCGTACCCCAGAAGTGGACCTCTTTGCCTCTCCAGAGAACCACAAACTACCACTGTTTTGTTGCAGGCCTCCAACCAGGGGCACAATCCCAGTGGATGCCATGGTACTGGATTGGTCAGGGAGAAGCCTCTATGCTTTCCCTCCTTTCCCTCTCATTCTCAGAGTCCTGATCAAGCTCAGGTCCCAGTCAGCCTCAATGATCCTCATCGCCCCAGACTGGCCCAGATTGGTACCCTCTCCTGCTATCCATGTTGGTATCCAGACCAATGCATCTTCCCCAGAGGCACAACCTATTAACCTGCCACCAAGGGGAAAATAGGGTATCCCAGCCTCAGCGCTCTCTGTCTCAAGGCGTGGCTCTTAAAGACATAGAATTTTCAAACCTGAATCTCTCCCAAGCAGATTTATACGTACTTAAGGGATATAGAAAACCCTCCACTAAGAAAACCTATTCAGCCAAATGGAAAATGTTTCTCTCTTGGTGCATCCTGCACAGCATCGAACCTGCCTCAGCGAAATTCCAACGCTACTTGAGTACCTTACTTTCTTACATGATCAGAGCCTAAGCATACTTCACTAAGGGTCCACTTAGCAGCTATCTCTGCTCACATTTCAGTGGGAAAACCCACTTCCATTGCATATGATCCTATTTTTAAAAAGTTTGTCGAGGGTCTGTGTCTCACATACCCAACCATTAGGGAACCTGTCCCTGGGTGGGACCTGAACATTTGTATTGCTCAGCTTATGAGGCCACCTTTTGAACCCATGTCCTCAGTTTACCTACAGTATGTCACATGGAAAATGGTATTTCTAGTGGCTATGACTTCTGCTTGAAGGATAAGTGAGCTATAGGCCCTATCTGTGGAAAAGGACTATTTGTCTTTCCATAATGACAAAGTGGTACTCAGAACCAATAGAAAATTTCTCCCTAAGGTGGTGTCAGATTTTCATTTAAACCAATCCATTACACTACCAGTGTTTTTCACTGAGCACTCTACTTCAGGTGAGCGTAGACTTACATATTAATGTAACCCCTAGGTGGCGCTATCCCAAGGGCTACTACCCCTGCCAGCTTGGCTAGTAGCAGGTTAAG
The DNA here is from genome assembly GCA_016271365.2 of Neoceratodus forsteri. Taxonomy (NCBI): domain Eukaryota; kingdom Metazoa; phylum Chordata; order Ceratodontiformes; family Ceratodontidae; genus Neoceratodus; species Neoceratodus forsteri. The sequence continues at coordinate 211,011,974 of CM028129.1, read as the reverse complement.
GAGCCTGAGTTATGAAATGGGTGCCTCCACCCGGAGGTCAGGATTGGTAGTGGTCAAGCTAACCTGGGCACAGCCCTCCGTGACACTGTAACCCCCCTCTTTTCTTACTAGTGGCCGGAACAATACACAATAATCACTTTCACAATACCCCGATACACCACACATGTACCCACACTGTTTGCACTTACCACCAGGGCTTTCCTCTGGCCCGACCCTGGGGAACCCCTGTAAAACAAGGTTATACACAGCAAATAACAGCAGTACAGTACTCTTGCACAAACTGGAACCACAGTCAGGGTAAATGCAAAAAAGAGTTAGATCTGATTTATTTAAGGGACGTGAACAAGGGAGGGGCGTAATCAGGTTAATTTGCTTAAAGGCTGTATCAATCAAACAGTTATGCATGCACTTCAGGGTCCATAAACAGTCACACATTCTGGGTACCCAGATGGAGAACGGTGGGCTAGCCAGGAACGTTGCAGCTGGTTGGTGCCCTGTGATGGAAGAAAACAACATGCACAACACACACTATTTGTAATCCGGAGCCGGAGGGTTCAGTGCATGAAAAGAAAACAAGACAATCAGATGACGCACTTTTAGATTAGGCTGTTGTTGCAGGGAGCTACCCTGATGATTACTCACGATACCCAAGACTGGACACAGGCTGAACAAAAATCGAGACAGCAGGTAGTTAATCTGGAGTGCCAGGAGAAGCAAGGCCCACACAATTCGCCGAGGCGTAGTTTCTGTTCAAGCGTGGAGCAGGGGGCTGATCCCCAGGCAGGTCTCTCGTCGGAGGCTTTCTCTGTGCAGTGGGGTAGTCTGGCAGGGTCAGCGTGGCATGGCCCAGGCTGAATGGAGATGGACGCGGATTCAGTCCGATTAGGCTGGATAAAACTTCCAGCAAGCAGAACACAGTTCACACAGTGGGGAACCAAATCACGACCCACTTTCAATACACAGCACATTTACATGTAAAAGATTCTACGGTATCAGCAAGCAGAGCACAGTTCACACAGTGGGGAACCCAATCACAACCCACTTTCAATACACAGCACATTTACATGTAAAGGATTCTACGGTACCAGCAAGCAGAGCACAGTTCACACAGTGGGGAACCAAATCACAACCTACTTTCAATACACAGCACATTTACATGTAAGGAAATTCTACTGTACAAGGCAAACTGCTCTCCAATCACGATCACAAAGTCTCTGCACAAACCAAGGATTCAAAAGCAGCTGGAAATCCTGACAGGCCGATTGCATTCAGCAAAATCTTCAGTCTTCTTCAGGTATGAGCCTGGTAAAAAATCAGTGGCTTACTTTGTTCTCACAAACTTGAATTTAGTCTGAAATAATTTTCTTCTCTCCCTCTCAGGGGCAGACGGCAGACATGCAGGCCACAACTCAGGCCTTTCCACAGTTCTCCCGCATGAAACTACTCAAACGGCTGCTTGACTGTCTCTAGCTGTTGCTTCTTCCGCTCCCAACTTAGATCCAACTCAGCTGTCAGCAAGCCTGGGAGTTTCCCCAGAATCCAAAAGGTTCGGTTGGCTGATCTATCTGTCACTCACAACAAAGGCTCCCCCTTCAGATGCAAAATGGCACCAAAAGCCCAGAACTACAATTCCTACAGATTTTGACTCCAGACAGCTCCTGTAGTCCGGCTCCATTTTTGGTCCCACAAGTACTGATTGGTCCAATTCGGCAGTCCAGGACCAAGATAATGGAGATAAACAAAACAGTACTTGCTGCAAAGAAGGCAGGAAAGACAAACTACATTATCATTATCACTCTAAATGATTTTCAGCAAATAGTTACATCTTTCAACAGAGCTCCCTTTCAGATTACTTATGACTGCAATCCAGGCAGCTCTTAAAGAGGCAGTGCACAGAAGCTATACTGGCACTCTCTGGCAATCACATTTAAACTGCTAAAACGCAGGACACTAGCCTGGCAGTGAGCACTTAGGCAAGCTCAAGGAAGACTTTTCAGGAACCCCCATTTGTAGGGGGGTTACACTAACATACTAAAAGCCAGCAGAATAGGCCTGATGGTCTGTCGTGTCTGCTCGGTAGCCAGACCCTATTGGGCGCTCGCTTTCCCATCCCCCAGCCCCAGAGAGGGTCATCTTCGGCTTCAGTTTACCCATACATCTGTCCCACCCCCTCTTGAAGCGTTCCACTGTGCCCTCCTCCACTAGACTCCCGGGCAGTGCATTCCATGGCCCCACCACCCTCTCAGTGAAGAAATGTCTTATTCGTTCTCCCCTGTAATTCCCCCCCTTCAGCTTCCACTCATGCCCCCTGGTTGTGCCCCCTTTCTTTAGTCTGAACATCTCTTTGGCTCTGCCCATTTATCCCTTTCACATATTTGAAGACCCTATCATGCCGCCCTGTCTCTCCTCTCCTACAGCGAGTACAGCCCAAGTTCTTCCAGCCTTTCCTCACAGGTCCTCTCTCTCATGCCCTGAATCATCCTGGTTGCCCTCCTCTGGACCCTCTCCAGCAGTGCTGTGTCCTTCTTGAGGTGAGGTCTCCAAAACTGCACGCAGTACTCGAGGTGCGTCCTGACCAAGGCATTATACAGAGGGAGAATCACCTCCCTTCTCCTGGACGTAATTCCCCTGGCTATGCAGCCCAGAATCCTGCTTGCTTTTGCTGCAGTTCTTCTGCAGTTTTCAGTGTTATTCATTTTGGTGTCTACCACTTCCCCCAGATCCCTTTCACTCATTGTGGTTTGCAGTGAACCCCCCCCCCCAGATGTATACATGACCTGGGTTTCTGGCCCCCAGATGCAGCACCCTATGCTTGCCTGGATTAAACCTCAGTCCCCACCTCCTTGACCACCCCTCCAGGGTATCTAGGTCCGTCTGGACTGTCTCTATCACTTTGTCCCCGTCTGTCAGTGCTCCCAGTTTTGAGTCATCTGCAAAGAGGCTCATCCTAGTCCTAACCCCCCTCCCCATATCAGAGACATAGGCATTGAACTGGAGTGGCCCCAGTACCGAACCTTGGGGAACCCCACTGAAGCCCTTCCTAGGGGAGGAGGCTATCTCACCAACCACTACCCTCTGTGTTCGCCTCTTTAGCCAATTTTCTATCCATCTAAGCAACTGTCCTCCCACCCCCATCCCCTCCAGCTTTGTTAACAACCCAATGTGGGGTACCGAATGAAACGCCTTACTGAAATCCAGGTATAGGACGTGCACCAGTCTTTGTCGGTGCAGGGTCCCTGTCACCCAGTCATAAAAATCTATGAGGCTGGTCTGACACGATCTTCCTGGGACGAAACCACACTGTTTGTCATCCAGGTGCCCCAACCTTTCCAGTTGACTCCCAAGCTTCTCCTTGATAATGCCCTCCATTAGTTTGTCTACCACAGACGTTAGGCTAACTGGCCCGTAATTTCCCATCTCCTCCCTAGACCCCCCTTTGTGGACAGGCACCACATGAACCACCCTCCAGTCTTGAGGCACCCATCCTGTCTGCAGAGAGACATTGAAGAGTGTGGCTAGTGGAGCTGCTAGTTTGTCCGCCATTTCCTTCATAACCCTCGGATGCAGCCCATCTGGTCCCGGTGCCTTATCAGTTTTTAGCATCCTAAGGGCCTCCCTCACCCTGTCCTCTGTGATTTCTCCCTCCTAATCCACCCCCTCATTTAAGCACCCATCCCCTTCTAGGCTTGGCCCGGCCTGTACCCCAGCCTCTTCTGGTCCTCTAGACTCCATCTGACCTCTCGGCTCAGCTGTCTCCCCTACCTTCCCATCAGGCTGAATGGATCCCCTGTCTCCCTCCATAAATATCGAGGCAAACTAGTCATTTAGCACCTCTGCCTGATCCCCCGCCTCCTGAGCCCATCCCTCCCTCCCCAGTCCTAATCCTGGTGATCTGTGCTCTCCCTTTTCTCTTCTCCCCTATGTATCTGTAGAATCCCTTTCCCCCACTCCGGATATCCCCAGCCAGGTTTTGCTCCATCCTCACCTTGGCTCCCCTCACCACTCTGGTGGCCCTCCTAGCTGTCAACTCGTACTCACCTCTCTCCCTATCCCCCTGGAGCGCTTAAAACGTGCATAGGCAGCCTTTTTATCCCTCAACGCCTCTTGCACCTCCCTGGTCCACCAGCACGGCTTGTTGACTGTACCATTTTTACGCCTTACCCTTGTACATGAGCTGGTAGCCTCCTGCACCCCTTTCTTAATGGTGCCCCACAAGCTACCAGCATCCATGTCCAGCCTAATCTTGTCCAAGCTCCCCCATAGAATCCTGCTCATGCCCACGAAGTCCGCCCCACTGAAGTCCACTACTGCTGTATTAGAGCGGTTATCCTCCCCCCTTAGACACAGCAGAAACCAGACCGTGCATGGTCACCACTTGCCAGCGGGCTACACACCTCCAGACCCCTTATCTGGTCACTGTCTGCTAGGACAACGTCTAGTATCCTCCCCTCCCTAGTAGGTTCCCCCACCTGCTGGGCCAGGAAGGCATCCTGAAACACATCCATTAGTCTCTGTTCCCTGGCCACCGTGGATGTCGTAGTGTCCCAGTCTGCCCCCGGCATATTAAGGTCACCCATGACCACCACCCTACCCTTTCCACGGTCACAGTGCCTCTTGATGTTCTCAACTAGTTTTTCCTCCAGGGCCTCATCCATCATGGGGAGTCTGTACACCACCCCTATTTTCAATCTTTTACCCCCCTCATTTGCAGGGTTACCCAAATCACTTCCACCCCCCATCAGCCTCCTCCACTAACCACTGTGCCATTTTTGACTATCAGCGCTACACCCCCTCCTCTTCCCTCTTCTCTATCCCTCCTGAATATTGTGTAGCCCTCCAAGTTTAGGTCCCAATCATTTTTCTGGGTGGCCCATGTCTCAGTAATCACCGCCACATTCGCTGATCCCTAAGCTAGCATCTCCTGGAGCTCAGGCATTTTGTTGCCCATGCTTCTGGCGTTGATCAGGACCATCCTCCATCCCATCCCCGCTCCCCTCTCCAATTGTCTCGGCCTGGTGCAATCCCTATTCACCCTTTCCTTCACAGCTCTGACTGGATTTACTTTGCAGTCACCTGCCCTCTTTTCACACCCTAGACCTGGAACCTTAAGCAGCCCTCCTGGTTCCATTCCTTCACTTAACCCTTCCCCCTTTACAAGTTTAAACACCATCTCTCAACTATGAAACCAGCGAGTTTTAGTTTCAAGATCTCCCTCCCCTCTAAGTTGAGGTGTATCCTATCTCTGGCATATAACCTCTTGTCCTCCCATGTATCCCCCCAGTCCCCCACCAGCCCATACCCTTCTGCCCTGCACCAGTCCCTGAGCCACTGGTTCACCCCTCTGAGTTTATGCTTGGTCTCCCCGGATTCCCTAGGTACTGGTAGAATCTCCAAGAAGGAGACTGAGCTTCCTATAGAGTGGCAGACCCTGATCAGTTCCCAAAACCTCGCCTGGATTTCCAGTTCACTGTTCCCCCTCCAAGTCATTTGTTCCCAGATGTATTAGGAAATCAGGGGATCCCCCGCATTCCAATGCTAATGAGTATAGCTGGAATTTGGCCTTGTGTACGGATAGGTCTGGGGTACATTTAGCCTTGACTGGGCTGCTTTTTCCCTCCCCTACCCCCTCCCACTGGATGCCCCTGAACATGGAGTCACCCAACAGAATCACCTTCACCACCACCACCCCATTTTACTGGCCCTTTTGATTCCTTCCAGGCTCTTCCTTCTTTCATCAACCCCCAGCTTACTCCTCCCACCCCCTTCAGTCTGGGGATCACTGGTCTGTGCGTGCCCTACCATGCTCTTTCTTCTGCCTGCGGCTCCCAGCTTGCTCCTTGCCCCCCCAACCTCATGGATGGCACTGATTGCCCCCCCCCCACATCTTCCCCAGACTCCCTTTCTGGGCCAGAATCCTGGGTCCCCCACCCAGACACCCTTCTGCTGCTTCTCCTTGCCTCCATCCCCCCCTCTGGTATTGTCTCTCCCACCCAGTCTGCCGTATTTCTCCCCCTCCCTTCCTCCCCCACCTCATCTGATTCCTCCTGCCCTGACGGTCGCTGTCTAGAGTACCACCTACTGCCCCCTCTCCTTGGCTGACTTCCCCAACCTGAGTGCCTGCCTGACCCTATTTCTCCCCCTTCCCCCTGGCCTCGTCCTGTGCTTCCCCATCCCCCTTTCCTCCCTCCAACCTAGGCTCATGTCTCTCCTCCCTCCCTCCCCTTTTGTGGATGTGGCTACCTCCCCTACTCCCACCCCCTCGGCTTGCTGACCAAACCCTCTCTGTCTGCCTGCTCCCCTCCTGTTCCTACCTCTCCTGCCCCCAACCTCCCCAGCTTGCTGACCAAACCCCCTCTGTCTGCCTGCTGCCCCTCCCACCAACTTCTTCCACCCTCTCTTGGATATAGCAGGGTGAATTGATTACTAAGTGTGATGTTTGCCCCCGACTTGCTCTCTCTGTCCCCTCCTCCTCCTTTGCTCCCTGATCCGGCCACCCTCCTACGTAGTGATCTCCGTCCGTTGCTTGTATCGTGCCCCACCCCCCTCCGGAGTACCCATAAGGTCCATGTCCACCTGTTCCCTGGGGTATACCGTAGTGGCCTCAACTACTCTCGTGAGGTCCTTTCCACACCTTTCCTCCTGAATCCTCCCCCCTCTTGCCTTCTAGCTTTCTTCTGATCCCCTCAACCTCCTCCCTAAGTCCTGCCAGCTGAAAAAACACTGGACACCCTCCGAACCTCCATGCCCAATTTAAGATTATTGCTGCCCTGCACCCTGTACACCCAGTCACCCTACTGAAGATGCCCGTTCTGGCCAGCCCCAAGTCCACCCTCATTTTGGTGTGAGCAATACAACCCTCTAGTAGAACAGATTTAGGCAGTAGTACACAAGGACCCTAGCTGTTTGTCCCCCTTCCCAGCAGAATTCGGATTACAACAATTCTCCCTCTTTCTTTACAGCAGCAGTTTTTTAGCCCTAGTAGTCAGTTCACAAGCAAACAGTTTGCCCACTCCAACAGTGATCAGTAGCAGTAAACAGTTCACACAGTTTGCCTACTCCCTCAGCTGTAGACAGCATACACAATTTTACAGTCTACTATAATATGCCCCATCTGATAGCAGTAGACAATGTTGCCCAAGCAGCACAGCACTTGTTCCCCAGTCAGAAGCAACCAGTTCACCAGCCATAGTATTAATTAGTTCACAGTTTGCCACCTCCCTCAGCTGTAGGTAGTACGTAGTCAGTGGTGCCCAAGCAGGCACAGTGTACAGTCCCCTTTTCCCCCAATCAGCAACAATCCAGATCACCCAATCTCAGCTTGCCCTTTTCCAAGGCTCCACCCCCACTGACCATTTAATAGAGGTCAGGGCCAGTGTGGGTGGTGTGGGACAAAGATCAGCTCTCCTGATTGCGACTGGGCTAATGGCCCTTATAGCCCAGTCACACAGTCAAAGATTTTCACCCTTAGCACTGATCGGCCCCACGGCTCCTTTCCCTGCAGCGGCCAGCAGCCCTCTGTAAAACTCCCCATCTCACTCTCCCACCACCAATGCAGCTCTGGTCTGCCTGTCCTGCCTCTGCCTACACAACTCCTTTTCGACCACCTATGTGGTCGCATCCTCTCCTGCCGCCAGTGCGGCCCTGGATTACCTGCACCGACTCCCTTAAGTGACCAGCTCCGACAATCAGCTCTCCTGATTGCGACTGTGCTAATAGCCTTTGTAGCACTGTCTCACAGTACAAACCCACGCCCAGCGCCTGCTTGCCCCACAGCTCTTTCCCCTGCAGCGGCCGGCAGCCCTCTGCAAAACTCCCCAGGTCACTCTCCCGCTGCCAGTGCAGCTCCAGTCTGCCTGTCCTGCCTCTGCCAACACAGCTCCTTTTCCGACCACCGATGTGGTCATGTCTTCTCCCGCCACCGATGTAGCCCCGGATTGCCTGCCCCAACTCAGTTCAGCGACCAGCTGCAATGATCAGCTAGATGTGAAGAGAGCTCTTAGTTACTACATATCTCATACTAAGGATCACAGGCAGGATAAACAACAGTTATTCCTGACCTATGGGGATGTGAAAAAAGATGCACCAGCTACTAAGAGATCAGTCTCTCGCTGGATAGTTAGCTGTATACAGTTCTGCTATCAGAAGGCAGGCAGACAGGCCCTGTCAGGACTTAGGGCCCATTCAACCAGGGGAACAGCTGCTTCCATAGTAGCTTCAAGGGATGTCCCCCTACTGGACATATGGGAAGCTGCCACGTGGAGGACAGTACATACTTTCACTAAGCATTACAGCCTGGACCTACTGTCCAGAGGCGATGTCAGATTTGGAATAGCAGTCCTGCAGAGCCTCTTTCCTAAGTAGGTTCTCTGCCCACCTCCAAAGGTACTGCTTTGAAGTCTGCATACAGTTATGAATATAGAAGAATACATAATAATAAAAATAAACTTTATTTTTAAGTGCCTTTCTAAATATCAAGGTGCTGTACAAAGATTAAAACACAATTTCATAAACAACAAATACAATAATAAATTAAAATAACAGATCCATACAACTATGCATCACTGAAAGGCCTGACGCCACAAAAACGTTTTAAACGCCTGTTTAACATGGGGTTAGAAGAAAAAATTTCTCACCTTAGTAATCTTATTTCTTCCAGTGTATTTTTCTATATTCATAACTCTCCCTCCCTGCCTCCCCTACCAGAACTAGAGCCTCAGCATGCCTACTGATTTATCTTGGATTTTCCAGAAGCATCAAAATTATAAAACTATCGGCCAATAACCTTAATTTCAGTACCATGCAGATTAGTGGAAAAAATCATCAAAAGTTTATTAGAAATAGAAGCTAACATTTAAAATCTTAGAGATATTACCCAATATGGGTTTAAACATGGATATTCAACAACTGCGAATTTAATAGCGTTTTATAATCACATTCAAAGGCAGTAAGGAGGGCTGGGGGATACTGGGATGTATAGGGAGGGGCATCAGCAGCAGAAAACAGGAAGTTGTTATCCCTCTGTACAGACAGTTGGTGAGACCCCATCTGGAGTACTGTGTCCAGTTCTGGAGACCCCATCTCCGCAAGGACATAGACAGGATAGAGGTAGTCCAGAGGAGGGCAACTAAAATGGTTCAGGGTCTGCAAGAGAAGCCGTATGAGGAGAGACTAAAGGAGCTAATATGTATACCCTTGAGGAAAGACGGAGAGGGGGACATGATAGAAACGCTTATGCTACCTCAGGTGGAATCAACAAAGTCCAAGAGGGTAGCATCTTTCAGAAAAAGAGACATGTAAGAACAAGGGTACACAATTTAAAGATAGAAGGAGGGCGGTTCTGGGGGCAATGTGAGGAAGTATTATTTCACAGAGAGTGTAGTGGATGCATGGAACAGCCTTCCTGAGGAGGTTGTGGGGTCTAAAACTGTAGGAGAATTCAAGAATGCATGGGACAGACATAAGGCAATTCTTGTGGGGGGTAGGAAGAAATAGGCTGTTGGTTAACTAGGATCTGCGGCCTATCCTGTAGGTAGGGAAATGGGCAGACTAGATGGGCCAAGCGGTCCTCATCTGCCGTCAAAGTCTATGTTTCTATTACGAACTGGATGCTAGGATTCCTATGGACATTATTCTCCTGGACTACAGCAAGGCCTTTGACCGAGTATCACATAAACAACTTGTTAACAAACTCTTTCACTTTGGAATGTCAACAATTTTGATTAAATGGGTAGACCATTGGTTAACAAACAGGACACAACAAGTGAAAATTAATGACCTTTTTGTCCGACTGCGGTGAGGTGACCAATGGGGTTCTACAGGGTTCTGTCCTTGGACCTGTTCTGTTTAATATGTTTATTTCTGACATGCAGTCTAATTCTAAAACTATTTTAACAAAATTTGCCGACGGACACCAAATTGGGAGGTAGAGTAGATACACCAGATAACAGAATGCAACTGTGCACAGACTTACATAAAATTGAAAACTGGGCCATCATAAATGGTATGGAGTTCAATGTGAATAAATGCACTGCACTTCATTTCGGGAAGAATAATCCCTGTCAATCATACAAATTAAATAATACAGTACTTAAGACCTCTATAAGTGAAAAGGATCTTGGGATTGTCATCAATGACAATTTGTCTTCTGGAGATCATTGTAACCAATTAGCCAAACATTTTAATGCGTTACTTCAAGGGACTGACCGTACCTTTGTTACTAAACATGAACAATGTATTATCCCTCTGTATAGGACGTACGTTAGACCTTATTTAGACTATGGATCACCCTTTTGGAACCCATACCTGAAGAAAAAACATAGCTATAATAGAAAGTATTCAGAGAAGAGCAACCCCGATGATACCTTACTTAGCACATTTTTCGTATAATGAAAGACTTCAGAAATTAAAACTTCATTCACTACAAACAAGGCGACACAGAGGTGATCTTTTGTTCCTCTATAAAACTCTAGGAAATCCAATGCTTATGCAATTATGTGGAATTAGGTACACCGACAGAAAACTAGTCCCCAGTAGAGATGCAGTGAATTTAAAATCTGCTGGCGAAGTGTACACGAAGTGGGCACTTCGCGTTGCCACTCCGCTATACAGAGAAGGCAATGCAATGTGCTCACTCCGCCTTGTCATTACCACTTTGCGTTGGGCTGAATGACAATGCGAAGTAAGGCGAAGTCATTGATTTCAATGGACTTTGCGTACCTCATTATGATTCTAAGTGATCCACTTGGTGTTTTAGACTTGGCAGCCCCCCCCCCCACACATCACATGGCTTACAGTACTGTAAGTCACATGCTGTCTAGCCAGGCAGGAAGGAAGTGAGTCACACAGACAGTTTCACTTTCTCCTGTGCAGACTGAGAGAGAGGAGTGTGTACTAGGGAGAGGAGTGTTTTGATTGCAGAGGAGGAGAGTTAAAATTTGATAGTTAACCTAACAGCTTTTTTAAAAGCTACATTTTTTGTCTTTTCTATACTGTTTTTTACTTAATTTGTTCTTTCTGTAAATTTTATTTTTCTTACCTCTATACTTATTTAGTTGTTTGTCTGTGTGTGTGTTGTGCTTATGTCGTGTGACAGAGTAGTGATTGCTCGGACTGAGGGAGCACAGTAGGAGAGATGGAGCAGGGTGAGGGAATGTCTGGGGTGGGGGCAGCTCTGGGAGAGCGTGGTAGTACGCGTCGTACCGTGCACATGCATGGGGGGATGGGCACCCATTTGTGTTGGACCGCTCTAAACTTGTGAGTGTCCAACCCTTGGAAGCAGGACCAGCACCGCCTCCTGACTCTGAGGCAGTTCAACCACCACCACCACCAAGTCCAGCACAAGGTCCTTTGGAGCAGGATGTGCCTGTTTCCCCAGGCCCAGGTGTGGATTCCATCAGTGTTGAGCAGTGTGAGCAGCCTACTACCAGTTCATCTGGCCCTTCCCTGCCTGTGCCTGGTCCTCCCTGCACCTCCGTTGTTTGGCAGTTTTTTGACTGTAGTCAGAGCAGCAGTGTGGTGATGTCACCTATGTAAATGGTGGAGCGCCCGTGCTGAAGTCACCTGGGGACTGGGAGCCAGCGCACCCATATGCTTAATCACCACCAGTTGGAGTGGCAGGCTGCTACAGAACGGACCATGTCTGTACCTGCTGGCCATTCCGTGGCAGAGGGTGCCGCTGTGCACAGTGGCATCCCTAAGAAGAGGCGGGCCACAGCAGCACCTGTTGCTCCACCAGCACCCCCACCGCCACCAGCAGGTCAGCCTGTCGAACGCGTGGATACCAGAGAAGTGCGTGTAACACTGTCTGACTTGGCAGTTCTCTGGAGTGCTGTTGAGGAGAACAGCGAGAGGATGGGTGCTGTGGAGCAGAGGCTGGATGACATAGAGGGACATCAGCTTCAAATTATGTCCATGCTGGAACTGCTGCTGGATCACCATAGGATCCCACATTAGTTTTGTTTCCTCACACCATGCCCCCCCCAACACCTTCCTTGCTGTGTCATAAAATGTATTCCTCCACCATCCCTGACCCTTGTATGTAATTATGCCCTTTTTTTGTTGTCTTCAGTATGCGTTACACTTTGTATTCTGGGGCCCCTTCCTTCTGTTAAGTGTCTGTATGTTTTGTGTGTGTGCGCTGTTTTGGTGCCTCATTTTTCTGCATCTGCAAAAGGCATCTGTCTTGTGTCCAGTAAACTGACAAGTGGTAACACAGTGAAATGAGAGTGTTTCAGCACATACAAAGTCCTCCAGAATTAATGGCGCATCCAGTCATGCACACAAAAGTGGCACAGAATCCCAGATTTTTTCTACAGGCCCAGAATGCATCCTCCGTATGTCCAGAAAATTGACAAGTGGTAACAGAGTGAAATGAGACTGTTTCAGCACATACGAAGTCCCCCAGAATTAATGGCGCACTCAGTCATGCGCGCAGTGGTGGCACAGAGTCCCCAGATTTTTTCTGCAGGCCCACAATGTGTCCTTGCGTGCAGAAAAGTGAAAAGTGATCATCTCAATTGGATTAAAAGGTGCCTTTGGATGTACAGTAATAGTAACCTTGGTGAGTAGATATATATATATAGATATATGGTTGTGTATTTTGTAGGTGATGATGAGAGGGGTTGAACTTGACATGGACATGTATTCATGCTATTGTTCTGCATCACACAGGTGACTCCATCTCCGAACTGTTGCTGAGCACCTTCCAGTGCTCAATGAGAATTTTTGCACTTAAATGGAAGCGGATAGCTCTCAAGCACATGAAGGTAAGTATTCATATTTTGGGGGCATATTTTCAGTTTTGTGTGTAATGGTTTCTTATTTTTTATTTCTTCACAGATTTCATCTGCATCCTTCTGAGACCGGTTGTTAATGATGGTCATGGTCATCGAATGAAACAACTTCTGCATGTTGCATGTGTGCCCGAGCTCGGGTCGAGGAGGGGTGTGCCTGATCATGTTGACAAACTTTTCTGGATAAGGCCACTTTGACAGAACAACAAAGTATCGCAAATTTTCCTAAAAAAAAAAATGAATGACTTCTTAAAAGTCATAGCTTCATCATTATGTGTCCCTCCCTGGTTCTCAAATCTCAATCCCTATTGTCAAGTTACATTTCAGAGACACATCTTGTCAACTACTAAGACAACCTGTTGTGTGCAATATTTGCAGCAGTCTTTACAAAGCAATGAAACGGATGAAATAAAATCTTCATACTTACCAGAATGGATTTCACATGGACATCACATCGCTTCCTGTCTGTACGGTATAGCTATAGCATCTTTCCCAATGAGTAATAGCGATGGAGCCTGTTTTTGTTCTCCTGTAAAAGAAACAAAAGAAGTGTACTGTATGTGTTTTGCCACTGCGGCTCTGAAAAGCTACAGAAAACAAAACAGACAACTTAAGGAAGTGAGGCAGCATAACAAACATGAGTGCACATACTCACTTTATGGTATAAATATTAAGAAGCTGGTGGTGGTGGTGCACTGGTGGACTGGTCGTCCGTGGGGGGCAGACAGACTCATGGTGGCAGCACACTTGGATAACATCAGTCCCGGTGGTGGTGGTCCACGGTGGGCAGACAGACTCATGGTGGCAGCAGAGTTGGATAACTCAGTCCCGGTGGTGGTCCATGGGGGGCAGACAGACTCATGGTGACAGCAGACTTGGATTACATCAGTCCCGGTGGTGGTGGTCCGGGGTGGGCAGACAGACTCATGGTGGCAGCAGAGTTGGATAACATCAGTCCCGGTGGTGGTTCATGGGGGGCAGACAGACTCATGGTGGCAGCAGACTTGGATAACATCAGTCCCAGTGATGGTGGTCCAGGGTGGGCAGACAGACTCATGGTGGCAGCAGAGTTGGATAACATCAGTCCTGGTGGTGGTTGTCCATGGGGGGCAGACAGACTCAGGGTGGCAGCAGACTTGGATAACATCAGTCCCGGTGGTGGTGGTCCGGGGTGGGCAGGCAGACTCATGGTGGCAGCAGAGTTGGATAACATCAGTCCCGGTGGTGGTGGTTGTCTATGGGGGGCAAATAGACTCATGGTGGCAGCAGACTTAGATAACATCAGTCCCGGTGGTGGTGGTGGTCCGGGGTGGGCAGACAGACTCATGGTGGCAGCAGAGTTGGAGAACATCAGTCCCGGTGGTGGTGGTCCGGGGTGGGGGGGGTACACCGCCTTTTAAATTCTGCAGTTAAACACTGCCAACATTAACCACATCATCATCCTCATAAAGAAAACTGCCCTCACAGTCATCGATGTCTGAAGTCTGACCACTGGGAAATTCTTTCTCCATTGTGTCATCATCTACATCAGTGGTGGGCTGTTTCAGGCAGCCACTGCCAGTGCCACCAGGATACTCCATTTCCACATCAGCAAGACCACCATGACTAGGCCAGGGTACGAATACCGAGGTTGCAGTCTGTGCTGATATGTGCCTCTCATTCATTTTAATGAATGTTAGCAAACTAACATTTGCAGGAGACAGGTTTGTCCGACGATCCCTGACTATTGCACCTGCTTAGCTGAATACCCTCTGAACACTTACACGGGAGGGTGGGTTTGTGAGGTACTTCAGTGCCGCTGCAGTCAGCTCTGGCCATTCACTGACCTTTCCACTCCAGTACAAAAGAGGATCCTCACTTATTGTCAGATGCCTGTTTTCAGACAAATATGACTCAACCATTCTCTGTGCCACACTAAGTCCGATTGTTGATGCATCAGCCTGTTCCACAGAATCATTGATTTCACAAATACCCACTTGGGACAAAGCCTCCCAAAGCGGGTTGACGCCAGCCACTTTGGATGACAGACCACCAGGAACTACAGTCCCCTTACCCTTGCATGATATGCTTGCTGGTCCTCCAGCTACACCTTCAGCTGGATTATGCTGCTGAGGTTTGCATACCTTGGCACGTGACTTCTGTGCCCCATGAACCAAGCGAACCAGTTGACCACTGATATTTTTTACCTGTTCAGGCCCTCCCTCCAGTACTGATGCAATTCCACGTTTGTATCGTGGGTCCAGCATTGTTGCCATGGCAAAGTTGTCACTATGCTGAATGCTCACAATGTGACGATTATGGTCGAATACTGTCAGCATGTGTTGCAGCAACATACTGCTACCACCGTCTCCGGCTACATCAAGGCTATGCTGTACATTCACCAATGTCTGCCTCAGCAGCCGAAGCAGTGGAATTGATTGGCTAATGGAGGCAGACTTGCCACTCACTGCCTGTGTGGCATGTTCAAAAGACCACAAAATTGTTATTACAGAGTCCATGAGGTGCCACTGTTCAGTCGTCATAGACATGGAGGCCCCAGAACTGTCATAGCTAGTGTGCATAACAAAATATTCTGTGATGGCTTTGTATTGTTTATACAACCTCTCTGTCATGTATAATGTGGAGTTCCATTGGGTGACAACTTCCAGCTTTAAGCAGTGCTGAGGCAGGCTGTTTTGTATCTGCAACTGCCGCAGTTGGTCATGGGCCTTTCCAGATCTTGAAAAGTGAGAGCAGATACATTGTGCAATGGTCAGCATTTCCTTTATGTCAGGGTGCTGCAGAATCTCCTGAACCACAAGATTTAAACAGTGGGCCATGCATGGAACATGAAAAAAATCACCATTCATGATGCATTTCACCACATTTGACCCATTGTCACTTGCTATGTACCCAGCTCTCAGGGACACTGAGGGTTTAGCCATCTGTCAATTTCAGTCAGTACCATGTCAAACATGTTCTCACCAGTGTGTGTGAACAGGTCACACTGTGCATAGCAATTGCTGCATGCAGGCGAATTCCCGGAAGATTGCTACCGTGACAATCCACCTTTCTGCACTGATTATTCACACTACCAGCATCACAAACAACCCCCGGCACCTGCGCCCAGTGTGCAGTTATACACAGATATGCACTCCCCGCTGTTTTGCCACTTGTCCACATATCCATACTTAAATGGATGAATAGAGAGGAGGAATGTTGAAGGGCATGTCTTACTGAGTCTGAGACAGTGCGGAACAACTCAGGAACAGCACGGGTAGAAAAGTATGTCCTGGATGGGACTCTCTATTTTGGACAGGCATGGGCAGCAAACCACCGGAACCCAGAATTCTCCCCAAGGAGAAGGGCAAAAGATCGCTTGCCAGCATTTCCACTACAGCAGCATTAAGTTCACGTGACACTGTATGATTGGGGGGTACTTCAGCTTATGCGCAAAAACACTCTGTAACGTGGGCTGACTTAAATGTTTTACACGGGGTGTGTTGTTGGTCACAAATGGTTGTGCTCTGTGATGAATGGCATTGGCAGGGGGTGGAGTGTGGACATTTGATGAAGACGATTGCACAGGTGATGATGACAAACCCAGAAATTATGTTATTTTTCCAGATTTGCCAACCGGGGCTGATGTACCACTTGCACTAGACATACTGTATTCACCACCACCACCACCACCACAAAAACTGCTACTCTCACCAGCACTGGACAACATTTCAAAGTCATTATGGTCCTCCACCTCATCATGCCTGTAGTAATCCTCTGCTCTTATTACTGCACTACTGCACACGTTTAATTTCCTACTGGGCTTAACAGTCATGGAAGGGGATAACACGCTGGCTATGGTTGCCGCTGGTGATACGGGTGAACGTCCAAGTCTGGTATTAGCTGCCAGCTTGTGCTGGGTTCACAGAGCCAAGTGCCTGTTCTTAAGATGTGTATGCTGTCCTCCTGTCTCAAGATGGCTCCCCTTTTTACCTCGACTCACACGCACATGGCAAACCTGGCAGATTGCAACTAAATCATCATTTGCATCTAGAACAAAACAAGCATTTGTCAATGCTGAATGTTTGCTTGCTGGCATTGACAGTGGTAGTGTAGAAGTTACAGGGCTGCGTCATAGGAATGGCAGTGACGTATTGAACTGAAGCCAACCCCACCACCATCCTGCAGAGAGCAACAGGCATTGGGGTGTGCCTTTGGGTCGTCAGGCATAACGGCCACGCCATTTCACCACACCCCACCCTGCAGACACTGACAAGTGTCACGGTGTTCCTTGGGGTCTTTGGCCCTCGCGCACCCCTTCCATTAGGAAATACAGTGAGATGGGTGCGATATAGGAGAATGGGGTGAACATTGGGGCCGAAGAGTCCAAGGCATGCCTCGATGCCTCTCACTGGCTGCAGGGTGTGGAATGGTATGAGCATTACAGGCAAGAATCCCAAGTCACACCCTGATGCCTGTTATTCTCACAGGGTTGGGCGTTATGGTTGGAAACCCTAATACCTCAGGCATTCGTTGGTATTTTCACTCCAAATGTTCAACATGTTTTTTTTGTGATCCCACCTCATGAACAGGGGGAATATCAGTTTGTTAGCCGAAGGCTGCTTGTGCACAGCGACTATGGCATTTAGCACCACAGGTGCAAAACATTCGAACAGGATGTAAAAATGACAGCTGTACTGTTCATGGGGAGGTGTGAAAATGGCAATGTTGCAAATCTGCAGTAAAATATTTAAAAAAATGGTGACGCCACTGAGCGTACATAGAAACTGTCGCACACACCCATAATATAATTAGGTTGGGGTTTTTTACAGCAGATTGTCAACTCAGGCATTTTGGTGCCTCCAATCATGAACAGTGTCACTGTGGTTTTCTTTATCTGTCCCGAACAATGATTTCCCAGCGACCACGCATCTCTGCGCTGAAAGTGTGAAAACACACTTGACCATGTTGTGAAAAATGACAGCTATACTGTAAATAAGGAAGTGTGGAAAAATGCCACAGGTGAAAATCTGGACTTAAAATATTACAAAGTCATGAACTTACGAGGGTGCGTGGAAACTCGCCAATGCTCACTTGTAACACAGTCATTTTATGGACTTTTGTCACCAAATTTTCAACATAGCCATTTTAAGACCTCTGCTCATGAACAGTGTAACCGTGATTTTCTTAATCTGTCCCAAACATTGCTTTCGCACACCAACAGCACCATTGTGCGCTACATGTGTGAAAACACATTTTGGGCGGCATATGAAAAATGGCAGCTGTGCTGTTCATAAGAAAGTGTAATAAAATGGCAATGTTGAAAATCTGGAGTGAAAATATTAAATTCGCAAACTTATGAGCATGCATAGGAACTGCACATCGCACGCTCGTAAAACAGTCATTTTTAGGAATATTTTCAACATAGCCATTTTAAGACCTCTGCTCATGAACAGTGTCACTGTGATTTTCTTAATGTGTCCCATACATTGATTTCGCACACCGACTGCGCCATTGTGCGCTACATGGGCGGAAACACATTTTGGGTGAGATGTGAAAAATGACAGCTGTACTGCTTATAAGGAGGTGTGGTAAAATGGCAATGTTGAAAATCTGGAGAAAAATATTGAAAATTCTGAACTACGGCGTGCGTAGGAACTGCGCATGCATGCTCGTGAAACAGTCATTTTAGAATTTTTCACCAAATTTTCAACATAGCCATTTTAAGATCTCTGCTCATGAACAGTGTCACTGTGGTTTTCTTAATTTGTCCCGTACATTGGTTTCGCACACCGACTGCGCCATTGTGCACTACATTGGCAGAAACACATTTTGGGTGAGATGTGAAAAATGACAGCTGTACTACTCATAAGAAGGTGTGGTAAAATGGCAATGTTGAAAATCTGGAGTGAAAATATTGAAAATTCGCGAACTTACAAGCGTGCGTAGGAACTGCGCAACGCACGCTCGTAAAACAGTCGTTTTTTGGAATTTTTCCACCAAATTTTCAAAATAGGCTTCTTGAGAGCCCACCTTATGAACGCTGGCAGTGTCGTTTCGTTAATCAGTCCTGAAAGGTAATTTCATGCAGTGACTGCGCAGTGACTGCGAAATCACCCTTCGGGCCCGAATAACGCCATGACAGTGAAATCATTTATGAGAAGAGGTCCCAAAAACCCCATGTTGAAAATTTGGTGTAAAAATTCTAAAAAATGCCTGAGATATGCAACAAAGTTGAAAAAAACCTATCTAGCCCATTATACAGCTTACCGGCATTTCCTCAGTTCGCGGTCGGCTTTGAAGAGTGCAGACGTGTTCCCGGTCCACCGCAGATCATCGCGCCAAGCTCCGGAGGTAGGTATGGGGTGAGGGGTGTGGGGAGGCAGGGTGCGCAGTGGGTGGTGCGGGTTGTGGGGGCAGGAAGACTCGTGGGACTGTTTTTGTTTTACAGGTAAAAAAAAAAGACGACGCAGGGACGTTTGCACATCAGTGGGCTCCCAGCATGGCAGAAGGATGGCTGGGGGCGTGGAGCGACGGGGATTGGGCACCCCGTCGGCTATAGTATTTGTTGCCACGCTTGGGGTGGGCTCTCAGCGTGGCACCTTTGTACTGTGGGTGAAGCCGATGGGGGATTGGGGCACCCCGTCGGTGATAACATTGGGGAGACAGTGAAGCCGGCGGGGATTGGGCACCCCGTCGGCTACTCATCGACTTGCCACGCTGGGGTGGGCACCCAGCGTGGCATTTGAAAACTTTGGGCGCAGACAACCGACAGGGAATTGGGCACCCCCGTCGGCTATACGTGTTTGCGCGGGGTGGGGAAGCACGCAGTATGCATGCATTGTGTGTGTGTGTGTGTGTGTGTGTGTAAGGGGAGCTGCGCATGAGCAGGCGATATCTTATCACTGCTCACTGAGGCGTAGCTCCCCCTTTCAACTGTATGCCACTGCATTTTGGAGCTTGTCATAGACAGCTCCAGCATGCATTGGCTTACAGAGGCCGCGCCTGCCAACACACTGACTGAATTGGAAGAGGGGGTGACACACCTCAGAAATCTCGGATGATGGCACTATGTTTCTTGCACATGCGTGCAAGCAAACATAAAAATCCCAAACAAGGGACTGTGATGCTCTGCTTTTAACATGTCCATGATGATGTGGCTTATGTAAGTCTGTTATTTTAAACACTAAAGTGGGGGGGGGCATATGATGTTTCTGGCACTGCACATCTGGACTGCAACTGGCCACCAGGACTACCTATCATATTGAGTACTGGGTCGTCATCATCATCATCATCATCCACTAAAACCGGTAAATCACAAGTTTTTACAGGGGGGGATTCCTGCAAACAGATTCAGACACAGCCACTTTTAATTTCTTTTTCTCCGGTTCCCAACTAGGGTCAATTAAATCATCATCATATTCATCAATGTCACTGTCACACACATCCACATCTTCTGCTTGGATGCTAACATGTGGACTGCATGTTGCAACAACAGCAACGTCATCATCATCATCAGCATCATCACATTCATCATCAGCATCTACGCCACCATCACCTAATATTTTTTCACCACACTGTGAATCACTGTTGCATGGAAAATGAGTGACGTTAAGTGCCACGGTGGATGGAATATCACATTGTATGCTATTGTTGACATGATCATCAGAATCAGATTCAGTTAATCTGATGTTCTGGGAAGTATGACATCATCTACGCTGCCACTCACTTGCACTGATTCACACTAATTATGTTTGGATACGGTACACTGGTCAGAATTAGAACTTGACGCAACAATGCCAATACTACCTCCACCACCACTAACACCAGTAACACTAACACCACCGGCTGGGAAAACATCATCTCCTCCAACTATCAGTGAAGCTACTGATTGGGCTGTAAAAAACATTGCAGGAGAAATCTTTCCTCACATCAGCAATGCACTTCTCCGTCTACGTACTACTACCACGCCCACAGACCCTCTTACTGCCAACATTGCCATGGCCAGAAACAGCTTTACTTGCACGTCTCTTTGCAGGTATTTTGGGGGATCAACCACAAATATTATTACCAAATTCAGATTTTGATACGTTCACTTTCTGACTGGAGGGTCGCTACTCGCTAGCTGGATGTGAAGCAAAATAAACAACTGTGGCTTCAGCAACAGATAAGAGACTACTGTGTTGCAACACTGTCACGGAATTAAAACAACTTCAGTAACCAGTGGTGCTGATGGGGTCACAAAAACAATCCAGTCTGGTAAAAAATACCTTTTCAACATGGGGGAGCACTGAATACAGACAGTGCTGATTTTTACGGCACTACAAGCAGCAAAACTAAGAACAGAGAACACGGTCGCAGTACAAAATCAGGCAGCTGCAGTGGATAGCAGGTTCACACTGCTGCGCTTAGTTGCACTTACACTGATCTGTGTCACAAATTTTAAAAGGTGTATTATATTTGATGCACACAACACTGCACACACAACACAGAACACTTTGTGTACAATGCTGAACGAGGAATGCGATGCAAATGCTAAAGTTCAGTGTACTCAGTGCCACGTAATGTAAATTTGTAATTTAAACAACCTGACCTTATGAAATGCTGCACCACATTCACACAACAAGCAGCAAGAAAATTTGTACCATCACTGACAATTTTAGTATGTGTACAGTAACACAGTCAAGTCAGTTATATAACAAAAATATTGCCAAAACACAAATAAATCACTAGTTCTCCAACTTAAATCTACCTACACACAGATGCGCCCCTCCCCCACACAGCACACTTCACTGTCTTTCACCACACACGCTCAATGTTGTAAACTTACATTCAAAATCCACACAAAGACAAAAACGCTTGATGATGTGAGCACAGGAAGGTTTCCTACAATCGATGAACTACAGTTGGATCCCCCCTTAAAAAGCAAAAATGCTTTCTGAACAGCTTTTAAAAGATTCCTACAGACAGCTATCAGAGCACACTGTCTCCTACTCCTTCTTAATCATACTACCTCGTACTGAGGCTGTGCAGATCAATATAGAGCCCATGTGACCTGAACTCCCATGAATCACTGCAAAATCTGCCTTCGGAGCTCAAAAACAAGGCGAAGTGAGCTGCCACCAATGTCTCCATTAAAATTGAAGAGAAGTGACCAGTGGAGGTGGAGTAACGTCGAGTAACTGTTTCCAATGCGCCGCGATTCCTCATTATAACGTTAGTGCACTACCGCTTAGCACTGGGACTACTTTTGTCTGCCAATCACCACGGAGCGGGATTGAGCCCACTCTGCCCACCACTAGTCCCCAGACTGCATTCTAGACAACTTGCTATTGACAAAGCAAATACTAATAAAAGGCTTAACTATTTCACACTTAGGGCCCCAAGAGCTTGGAATAAACTACCAGGGAATCTGGTTAACAGTCTTAACTTCGAAATATTCAAAGCCAACTTGGACCGTTGGATGGGAACCAATCAATATAACTGATCCACAATGTTGTGGGGGGCATTCTCGATAGGCCTCTGCCTTCTTATGCCCCATACTACCAAGTAATACCGTTAAAGTACATTTAAACTTTGGTAGGATTACCTCTTCTTCTTCTTTGGTTACCTGAGTTTCCAGGATAAAACTTATATGTTTGAGTTGTAGTTAAATAGCCACTGGGGGCATATTTTGTTCATGGGAGTTAGTTCCTTCATACATTTATAGGTAGTTTTAGATAGGTACATAGTATTTCTGCCTTGTAGGCTGTTATCAAAATCTGAGACGTTGATGGAACATTACAGTAGATTAAAGCAGCAGTTTGAATATGTGTCTCGTGCAACGATAGGTTCTGTCATTTGCATATAGTTCCATTTCTCTCCGGGCACTTCTACTTAGGAGGCAGACTGCATACAGTTATGAATATAGAAGACTATACTGGAAGAAATAAGATTACTAAGGTGAGTAATTTTTTCTTCTCAACCATAGCTGATGCTGTTGTTATCCTAGCTGAGAATGAGAAGGCCATTATTCCCCAAGAAATTGCTGTGCGTCCTGTTAACCTGGAGTTGTGCAAAATTTATACTATGGGCAAACGTGCCTGCAGTTCAGCTACCTTGAGCATGAGAATTGCCAGCTACCAAGGGTATTTTTCTAAGTATGAGTATACCCTTTAGAACAAACTAAAGTCTCTGGCAGAGTTTCTTCCAGAATTGGAGGCTAAACAGAACATTCTGCTGACTGTCAGGCAAGGTATTGAGTCCAACAGTCACTAGCTTAAAGCAGCTAAGGATGCCTTTTATACTGCATCTCACTCTGCTGCTGCAGGCATTTGCATTAAATGGCATTCCTGGCTCTGAACCTCTGGCTTCACTCAAGATATCCAACAAGAAGGTCATGAATGTTCCCTTTAGTGGAACTTACCTGATCGGACAGCAGGTAGAACAATCTCTTAAGGCATCTAACAAAACTAGAATGACCCTTAAGACTTCCAGACCAGCTCCTTTTAACCCTCAGAAGGGCTGAGGACATGGGTCCTGTTAAAATAAGCAGTCCTTCTGTAGCAGGGGCAGGGAAGTTCAAAATAAAACTTGGCCTTCCTAGCCTCTGTAAAAGCTGCAGCTGAAGGCACAGGTGCCAGAAGCACATAGTGCCACCATCTGAAGCTCCAGCCCCAGTCCTGCCTCTGCTGCCCAGGGCAGACCTCTCCTCTCCAGTGGTGGGGGCACCTGACCCAGTTTTACCATCAGTGGGAGTCCATTATGACAGACAAGTGAGTCCTCAGCATCATCCAAGAGGGTTAATCCATCTGTAACGCCCCTACAAATGGGGATTCCCAAAAAGTCTTCCTTGAGCTTGCCTAAATGCTCACTGCCAGGCTGGTGTCCTGCATTTTAGCAGTTTAAATGTGATTACCAGAGTCTGTATAGCCTCTGTGTACTGTCTATTTAAGAGCTGCTTGATTGCAGCTTAAGTAATCTGAGATGGAGCTCTGTTGAAAGATGTAACTATTTGCTGAAAACCATTTAGAATGATAATGATAATGTAATTTGTCTAACCTGCTTTCTTTGTAGCGAGGACTGTTTTGTTTGTCTCTACTATCTTGGTCCTGGACTGCAAATTGGACCAATCAGTTCTGGTGGGACCTAAAATGTAGCCGGACCACAGGAGCTGTCTGAATTCAAAATCTATAGGAACTGTGGTTTGAGTTTTTGCGCCTTTTTTTGCGACTGAAGGGGGAGCTCTTGCTTTGACTGACAGCCAAATCAGCCAACCAAATCTTTTGGATCTTGGGGAAGTCCCGGGCTGCTTGCATTTTTCAGTGTAGTTCTGAGCCGGAAAGTAAAATGAGAGGAGCTGAAGTGATTCTGAGAGCAATCCTGAGTGGATTCACATGGGAGAACTATGAAAAGGCTGAGAGTTTGGCCTCCATGTCTGCCTGCTGCTCCGGACAGGGAGAGAAGAGAATTATTTTGGACTGAATCCAAGTTTGTGTGACTAAAGTAAGCTACTGAAGTGGGCCAGGCTCAACCTGAAGAAGACCGAAGATTTTGCTGAATGCGATCAGCCTGTCAGGAGTTCCAGCTACCACTAAGCTCCCTGTGTGTGCAGAGAGTTTGCGATTGTGACCAGGGAGCACTTTGCTTGGTACAGTAGAATTCCCGTACTTGTAAATGTGCTATGAGCTGCTAGTGGGTTGTGAGTTGGTTCCCCACTGTGTGAACTGTGTTCTGCTTGCTGGAAGCTGTATCCAGCCCAAAACGGACTGCATCCAAATCTGTCTCCATGCGGTCTGAGCCTTGCCAGACTGACCCAGCCAGACTACCCATTGCACAGAGAAGCCATCAATGAAAGATCTGCCTGGGGATCAGCCCCCCTGCTCCACGCTTGAACAGCAACAATGCCTTTGTGACTCGTGTGGGCCCTGCTTCTCCTGGCATTCCAGATCAACCACCTGCAGTCTCGATTTTCGTCCAGCCTGTGTCCAGTCTTGGGTATCGTGAGTAAATACCGGGGTAGCTCCCTGCAACAACAGCTTAATCTGAGTGTGTCATCTGATTGTCTTGTTGTTTCGTTTCCTTTACGAACTGAGCCCTCTGGCTCCGGATTACAAATATTGTGTACTGTGCATGTTGTTTTTTCCATCACAGGGCCCCAACCAGCTGCAGCCCTGGGCAACAGTCCTGGCTAGCCCATCTCTTCTCCACCTGGGTACCCAGAGGTGGACTGTGTGGGGGGACTCAAAGTGCATGTATAACTGCTTGATTGATATAACCTTTAAGCTAATTAACCTGATTTTGCCCCTCCCTTGTTCACGTCCCCTGAATAAATCAGATCTAACTTTTTCTGCATGTAATCTGACTGTGGTTCCAGTTTATGCTCAAAGTACTGTACTGTTGCTATTTGCTGTACATAACCTTGTTTTACAGGGAGTCTCTAGGGTCAAGCCAGAGGAACCAGCCCTGGTGGTAAGTGCAAACAGTGTGGGTACTTGTGTGGTGTACCAGGGGTATTGTGAAAGTGACTATTGTACAGTGTTCAGGCCACTAGAGGGGGAAAGAGGGGGGTTACAGTGTTCTGGAGGGCTGTGCCCAGGTTAGCTTGACCACTACCAACCCTGACCTCCGGGTGGAGGCACCCGTTTCAGAACTCAGGCCCCTTAACCTGCTACTAGCCAAGCAGGCAGTGGTAGTAGCCCTTGGGATAGCGCCACCTAGGGGTTACACATGGATTTTACAGAAATCCCTCCTGGACTGTCCACCCAGTTGGCAGCCCTTCTTATCAGCTCATGTGTCACAGCATCTGGTGCAGGGGATTGTGGACCTCCTGAGCGACAGAGCAGTGGAAGTAGTGCCAGTGTCAGAATGGAACACAGGTTTCTACTCCCACTACTTCCTAGTTCCAAAGAAATCAAGAGCCTTGTGTCCCATTACAGACCTCAGAAATCTGAACAAATTCATGGATCAAAAAAAATTCAAAATGATTTCTCTGGGTTCGCTGCTACCCTTCCTGAAATCTCAGGACTGGTTATCATCCCTGGATATGCAGGATGAGTACCAGCACATACTGATACACTCCAGCCACCACAGTTCCTTTGGGCTTTCCTCTGTACCATGAGTGTTCACAAAGTGCTTTGCAGTACTCGTAGCACACCTGCGGAAATTAGAACTCCAAGTCTTTCCATACCTGGATGACTTACTGATTGTCAGCCCGTCCAAGCAGGAGATGGAACAAGCAGTGGCCTCTGTCGCTCAGTTCCTCACCTTGATGGAGGTCTTGCTGAACCCTGAGATGTCTCAGCTACAACCCCTGCAGCAGCTACTCTGTGTAGGAGCTCTTCTAGATATGATCCCGGCCCTGGCATTTCTTCCAGAAAGTAGACTTCAGGCAGTTCTGTAAATGGTATGCTACATCATGGAGCACAAGACTGTGCAAGCCCACTCCTTGCAATGCACACTGGGTCTAATAGCCTCTTTAATGTTAACAGTGCGCTTGGCACAGTTTGCACATGAGGATGACTCTCTGGATGCTCAGTGCACAGTGATCACGAGCATCACACCCTCAGACTTACCCATTCAGGTGACCGCGCCACTGGAGTGGTCACTCATATGGTGATCAGCGGAGGACAGTCTCTGCCAGGGCTTTCCCTTCTCCTAACCAGAGCCTCGGGTGACTCTCACTATGGATGCCTCCCTGTTGAGGTGGGGGGCCTACTGCCAGGGCCTCCAAACACAAGGTGTCTTGGACTCATCAGAAACATCTCCACATCAATGTGTTGGAGATGTGTGGTTGTGGGAACAAATGAAGTCCAGGCAAAGTGTTCAGAATGCAAAACCTCAGATCAAATTTATTAATCAGCAGACAAAATAAGCGGAACGAGTATGGAAAATAAAGGTATAAAGAAAACAAAACATGTCTAACAGTGGCTTCTCACAATAGAATCCTTCATCCACCTAGTAGAAGGCTAGGGTACTGGTAGGGTAGAGCTCCTACCAAACAACTGAATCACAGCACATTTTCAGAGGCATTTATACAAGTATCAGGTGTCATGACCCAATAGGCTCCTCCCATGAATTACATTTAATTAGAAATACCCTCAGGGAGGCTTAAAAATATATATTTCAGTGCATGAACATGCTAAATAATAAGGCTTGTAATAGATTAGCATACATCAGTACAAATAATAAAGCATAACAAACGAAGGAAAAGGAAAATGCAAGAGAGTCAGGCTCCTCCCATCAGCTACTGTCATAAATAGGGAGGAGACATGGCCGGCCAGCCCTAAGTGAGACAGTAATGCTGTAGGGAGGTCCTGAGTACTCTACAAACAACACCTTTCAACATAGAGTCTAGGTAATTATACAGCTGCTTTTTGCTTCACAAAACAATATTCAGTCATTTGCTTGTAGTGCTAAGTACCCTCTGTACTGTCAACCTACTAACAGGAGGTTATACTGCAGCTATTTTCCCTTACTTTGATATATTTACATATTGGTTTTGAAACGTTGTAAAGACCTGTAAAACTAGACATGTCCCTGAATCAGCTAGAGGGACATTTTACAACGTTCTGGTGCACTGCAGTTTGCTAAATTGATTTATCCTACTACACAGATAGGGATTATTTTCTGCCAAAAAGGAGTCACTTGTGCCTCTTTAGGCACTAATTTATGCCATTGCAAGGTTTGCAAAGTTTAAAACAAACAAGTCGCTATGCTCGTTTGCATGGAGCATTCGCACTATCGCGAAGCTCTGTGTGCACATTCGTGCAGCGCACCTGTGTGCAATATCGAGAAGGTCCGTTTCAAAGTAAACGCAAACGGACATATACAGCATTACTTGGGAAGTATTTGGGCTCTAAGAGTGATGAAATGGAGGAATAGGGACAGACAGAATACCCACAAGTGGCCAAAGTGTAGGTTGGGAAAGCACAGGGATAGTAGAAGGACATAGAAAAGTTAAAGAGGATAGAAAAGCTGGGATACTGTTGCAATAGATTTCTTATGATGCAGAAAAGGAAACATCACTCCAAACAGCCCAGTTGCATTACAGCTGCCCATGCAAAGGCCATATAACCAGTAGCCAAACTCTCACCACTGGTGTAGGGGATAAACTGGAACAACACAGTCATATATACATATTAAGCAAATTATTCAGAATGGGGGGGGGGTCATTGTTATAGCTGAGAGATGTCCCACGTCTACAAGATAGTAATCTAAACGAGAAAATTAGTTATGTGGAATAGAGTGGAATGAATATTCCTTCTGGTGTGGGTAAAGGGCCCTCCAAGGATCTATTAATCCAATGGAGTCCATCATTTCTCTGATGGCAACCTGCGCTGGGGAAAGGGACAAAGAACAACTCGGAGAGCGATCCATGATATTGCAATAAACGAGGTTCCAGTCTCCTCCTAGCATTATGGGGAAACGGGACCATGGGGTCAAGTCATTCATAAGGGGAAACAAAAAAGGACGGGTCTTCCATATTGGGGCCATATATGGAACCAAGTACTACCTCCGATTGGCCCAGCAGGGCCTTGATCAAAATATATCTGTGCTGAGGATCTACTATGGTATCTATAAGTCGGAACGGGACTCTTCTTGCAACAAGAATGGCAGCCCCTCCTTTTCGAGTATCCGGTCCACTCCCAAAGGCCTGACCTACCCAGGATCTTCTTAATTGTGAAACCTGGGAAGGGGGCAAGTGGGTTTCCTGAAGAAACACTATGTCAATGCCGAGCTTACTAAGATGCAACAATACTTTTTCCCATTTAGCCGGAGATTGAGACCCCTTTCAAACAACAT
Organism: Neoceratodus forsteri; assembly: GCA_016271365.2. Lineage (NCBI taxonomy): Eukaryota > Metazoa > Chordata > Ceratodontiformes > Ceratodontidae > Neoceratodus > Neoceratodus forsteri. The sequence continues at coordinate 210,983,421 of CM028129.1, read as the reverse complement.
GAAGTCTTGCTATATTATGACATATGCAGTGAGTCCCAACCTTCGAACTGCTCCGGAGGTGAAAGAGTTAACTTTCCATGCCAGGCATGGAACCTTGAGCGAGAGCTCGGTTGAAAACTCTGTCTGTTGTTCTTCAAACTGAAACTGTCAGATTCTTTACTCCGCCTCACTGAACAGTCGCTCCGGAGATTTCTCCTTCTGCTTGGTTCATTTTGTCGGTTAAAGTATTATTTTATCGGTTTTTTGACCGAAATTAAACCGCAACCGGTCGGTTCAAGCTCTGTCTGTGGTATTGTAAGTAATAGATACGCTTACATTTATTCTTTTCCGTGTGGAACTTGTAAAACGTCTTTCGGTTCAGTTTGAACCGATCAGGTTATTCTAAAACTTCTACTAGTCCTTATTTAGAGTGCGGTTCCCGGTTCTTATCGGTTCTAAAAAAACCGGATTTCATTATGTTTTTTTCCACGACCCATGACACGGTTGGGAACCGATAAGGGAGTCTTGCTTGGCGGATTGCCATAAACGGGCAAGTTTGGTTAGGCTGGCACTATGTCTGAGAAACCCAAAAGAAAAACCGGGCCCACTGGGTTTAAGCACTGTAGTGTTTGTGGGGAAGCCTTTGCTAAGGCTGACCCACACACCACCTGTGTGTATTGTCAGGGGTTTGACCACCTCAATGCAGACTGCCAGATATGTAGTAATTTTCCTGCTGCCACCATAGAAAAGAGAGTTGGTAGGCTCAGGGAAAGAGAGGCCAAAAAGTCCGCTGACCCGGATGGCCAGCCCAGTTCGGTTCCAACCGAACCGGAGGGAGTGCCCTCTGACCAGGGCGATACTTCCTCGGGCAAGCAACCAGCTCTGAGGCTGGTTCCAACTAAAAGGACTAGAAAGTCAGCTAGTGTGCCAAAGTTTTTCTCCAACCGCTGAGGAAATAGCTAAAGCAATTCAAATTGTCCAGTCACTTTCCCGGTTCGTCGAACTGACACCATCAGGAAGAGCTCGTTCGGCCGGTTCCACCGGTTCAAGATTATGATTTTGAGGATTTTTATGAACTGGAGGAGGGGGAAGAGGAGTATGAGGAGAGTGAATGTGGTTTTGAGAGTCTGGATGTGCCCATTGAACCAGACATCTCTCCAGACAGACCGTCAGGGGTTTCTCCTCCTAGGCTATCTGAGTCCCCTTCTCATTTTATGTTCTATAAGAAAGTTGCTGAAACTCTCCAGCTCCCTGATGACCAAGAAGAGCCTGATTATGTAGAAATGATGGATATTCCAGAGTATAGGAGACTGTCTATTCCTCTGCATAAATCTTTTCGGAAACAGACAGTAAAAATTCTAAAAACTCCTCACACTATATCTCCTGTTGATAAAAGGATGGACAAGAGGTATACATTATCAGGCTTGGATACAGAGTTCCTCACACATCAATGCAGCCATGTGGGGGTAGTGCAGGCTGCAGCCTGTGACAAGGCAAATATTCCTCTAGCTTCGCATTCCCCTGAAAAGGACTCCAGGAAGATTGATGCCATGGCAAAGAAACAGTACATGGCAGCATCTTTGGGACTCAGACAGGCAAATTATATGGCTTATGCTGCTAGGTACCAGAAATCCAGATGGGATTCTGCTGGCCTTGAAAACAGGTCCCCGACCAGCTTGCCAGGGAGCTGGAACAGTTGGCTGCGGATGGTATTGAGGCATCCAAGGTGCAATTTCATGCTGCAGTAGACTCTAATGATGTGTCATCAAGGGTCATGGCTACATCTGTGGCAGTTCGCAGAATGGCTTGGCTCAGATGTACTACCCTGTCACAGGATACCCAGTCTAAGGCCATGGATTTTCCTGTTGTGGGCAATTCTCTGTTTGGGGAGCAGACAGAGAATTACATGAAGAAAATGGATGAATATAGGACCACCTATAGGAGTGCTCAGGCCAAGGAAAGGCAGGCCACTCCTCAAAGGCAGCATCCCAGGGGCAGGGGTAGGCCTTTTCATAGGCCTTTTTACCAAGTCCAGGCCTCCTCTTCTGCTTTTGCCCAGAGGGGGTTCTTTAGAGGGAGAGGCAGTCGGGGTACAAGCAAGCCTGCTTCCACCCCTCAGCCCAAAGCCCCTGCCAAGCAGGCACCCTGATGGTGTGGCCAGGGCCAATTCTCCACTACCTGTAGGGGGCAGGCTGGCTTACTTTGTCCAGGACTGGAAGTCTTTAACATCAGACAAGTGGGTCCTGGAAGTAGTAAGCCAGGGACTGGTTCTTAGCTTCAAAAAATTTCCAAAGATAAGAACCAGGTCCTTTCCACCTGCAAATCCATCAGAAGCACTTGCCCTAGAAACAGAAGTTTCTACCTTCCTGACTCTCAGAGCTGTGGAAAGAGTTCCACCCCTTCACCAGGGCAAAGGGTTGTACTCCAGGTACTTCCTTACCCCAAAAAAGACTGGAGAATGGCGGCCCATCCTGGATCTCAGATACCTAAACAAGCACCTTTTAAAACCAAAATTCAAAATGGTGACTTTGGGAATTATTTTACCCTCTCTAAGGCCAGGGGACTTGCTAGCGTCCCTGGACCTCAAGGATGCCTACTTCCATGTTCTTATCAGAAGCTCCCATCTAAAGTACCTCAGATTTGAACTGCCCTCAGGCCATTACCAGTTCAAAGCAATGCCCTTCGGCCTCACCTCTGCCCCGAGGATGTTCACAAAATGCCTGGCAGTAGCAGTTGCTCACTTAAGAAGGCAAAAGATTGCCATCTTTCCTTACCTGGATGACTGGCTCATAGTAGGCCAGTCTCCAGAACAAGTCAAACTACACCTTCAGGTAACTCAGCAACTGGTCACATCTCTAGGTTTCCTTCTCAATCTTCCAAAGTCATTTCTAGAGCCTGTCCAGCTTCTCACCTTCATAGGTGCAGAACTGAACACAAAAGAGGCCAGAGCCTTCCTTCCTCTGGAAAGAGCAAGGACCCTGGTCTCTCTGGCCTCCTCTTTCACCCTACAGGTCTCTCGACCAGCAAGGCATTTTCTGCAGCTCCTGGGGCACATGGCTGCTTCTACAGCAGTAGTGCAGAGAGCAAGATTTCAGATGAGGGACGTCCAGTTCCATTTGAGAGCCCTTTGGTCTCAAAGGATAGATCCTCTAACCAAATTGATCCCAGTGACTCGAACCCTGATTCAAGCCCTTCAGTGGTGGCAGGACCAGAGCAATCTGAGACAGGGGGTTCCCTTCACCCCTCAGTCTCACTCCTTAATCCTTACTACAGATGCATCCCTCTTGGGGTGGGGAGCTGACATGGGCGACCTCACTGCCCAGGGATTGTGGTCCCCACAGGAATCTCTGCTCCACATCAACCTGTTGGAACTCAGAGCAGTTTTTCTAGCACTTTAAGTTTTCTCCACATCTGTTCAGAATAAAGTCATACAGGTCAGAACAGACAACACCACTACAATGTGGTACATCAACGAGCAAGGAGGCACTCGGTCTACGGCCTTGTGCACCGAAGCAATGACGTTGTGGTCCCTGGCTTATTCCCTGAACACCTTCCTTACGGCAGTTCACCTCCCAGGCAAGGACAATGTCCTGGCAGATGCTCTCAGCAGGATTTCCCAGGGCCATCACGACTGGTCACCGGATCCTCTGGTACTGGAGGTAGTATTTGCCAGATGGGGCACCCTGCAGATAGATCTTTTTGCAGCCTCAGACAATCACCAACTTCCCCTTTTTTGCTGCAGGCCCCCAGTGTTGGACTCAGTCCCTCTGGATGCCTTAGTTCTCAATTGGGAAGGGAAGTTTCTCTCTGCTTCCCCCCCTTTCCTCTCCTGTTCAAAGTGCTAGTCAAAATCAGATCTCAACCCTGCAAGATGATCCTGATTGCTCCAGACTGGGCCAGACAGCCCTGGTATCCACTCCTTATGTCCTTAGCAATCCATCTTCCCCTGTGTCTCCCCAGGAATCACAACCTGTTAACCTGTGCCCAGGGGAGAGTTTGGTATCCGAACCTCAAATCTCTCAATCTCAAGGCCTGGCTCTTGAAGAGTTAGAGTTTGCTGACCTACACTTCTCCCAAGGTGTATTGGATATCCTGAAGGCTTCTAGGAAGCCTTCCACCAGGGCTACTTATAATTCCAAATGGAAGAGATTTTCCATATGGTGCTCTGGCAGGCATATTTCCCCAGAAACTGCTGACTTACCCACAGTCCTGGATTATATGGTGCATTTGAATGCTTTGGGGCTGAGACCAGCTACGTAAGAATGCACCTGGCAGCCGTGTCTGCTTTCTTATCAACAGGTAAACCCTCTTCTCTTTCAGCTCATCCTGTATTCTCCAAGTTTGTCAAGGGGTTGCTTCACACCAACCCTCCATTCAGGGACCCTGCCCCTGTCTGGGATCTTAATATTTGCATTGCCCAGCTTATGCAACCCCCTTTTGAGCCCTTGTCTTCAGCAGAGCTTAAGTACTTGACTTGGAAAACTGTGTTTTTGGTAGCCATCACTTCTGCCAGGCACATAAGTGAATTACAAGCATTGTCAGTGGAGCCCGATTTTATCGCCTTTCATAGAGATATGGTGGTCCTCAGGACTAACAGAAAGTTCTTGCCTAAGGTGGTTTCAGACTTTCACCTTAATCAATCTGTGTCTCTCCCTGTGTACTTCACTGACCATTCCTCCTCTGGTGAGAGGAGACTGCACAGTTTAGATGTCAAAAGAGCCCTTAGTTACTACATAGAACGTACCAAGGGTCACAGGTCTGACTCCCTCCAACTGTTCCTCACCTATGGTGAGGTTGGTAAAGGGAAACCTGCCTCTAAAAGATCCATTGCCAGGTGGATTGTCTCTTGTATCCAATTTTGCTATGAAAAACTGGGTAAGGTTCCTCCCTCAGGCCTGAGGGCTCACTGTACCAGAGGTACAGCTGCGTCTCTGGCTGCTGCCAGGGACATCCCTATTCTAGAGATATGTCAAGCAGCTACCTGGAAAGCGGTTCACACTTTTACCAAGCATTACTCCCTGGACATCCAGGCTAGGAGTGATGCTCGGTTTAACACAGCTGTGCTTCAGAGCCTATTTCTAAATTAGGTTCTGTCCCTCCTCCATGGAGGTACTGCTGTGTAGTCTGCATATGTCATAATATAGCAATACTTATGTTGTTTGAAGAAAAATTACTCACCTTAGTAATGTTGTTTCTTCTAATGGAGTCTTGCTATATTATGACCTCCCCCCCTGCCTACCCCTCTCAGAACCTGTACTCTCGGGATGTGGGTTGGCAATGCAGTGTTGGCACTTAGATGCCCACCTTATTTTCCACCCTCCTTTTTGGGGTGTTTGGGTGTTATGTTTTAATTTTTGGATCCCCTGACTTGAGTCTTTGTTTTGGGGACCAAGAAAAATGTGTTCTTATATTTAGTAGCCAGTTGGCTAGTGTAGGTTTACGGCTTCCACACAGAACCTTAGTGAGTTTTGCTTGTAAAGATCTGACAGTTTCAGTTTGAAGAACAACAGACAGAGTTTTCAACCGAGCTCGTGCGCTCAAGGATCCATGCCTGGCATGGAAAGTTAACTCTTTCACCTCCGGAGCAGTTCGAAGGTTGGGACTCACTGCATATGTCATAATATAGCAAGACTCCATTAGAAGAAACAACATTACTAAGGTGAGTAATTTTTTTCTTATGTTCCATGAACATACTTTATATGAAGTCACCTTATTAACAATTTTTTTACTGGACTATTCAGCTCCAGGCCAAGAGTAATATTATTTTCCAGGTTATCAATAAAATAACTCTTATTAGAACACTGCTGTGCTGCATACCTGATCCCACCCTCCGTCCACTTCCCTTTGACCCCCCCACCTATCCCTTCCCCTCCCTCTATTATACATCACCCTTGCACTATACAGCCATTTTGTAGGGGCTCTCCCAGGAGCCATCTCCCGGTCATACTGTATTGCTAAATCCAGGCCACCAAAACATCAGGCCTAGGGAACAGTCCGGGAACCCTCTACCTAAGGGGTCAGCGAGCTCCCCCATCCTGGTTCGCAACACCCTTCTTGAAATTGCAGTATCCAGATCACCCTTTTCCCTCCCAGCTCTACACAATGAGATTATAGCGTAAAAAAAATAATAATTCTTGTGTAATTAAAGGAATGGTGTTGTACTCGCCACTTTCATTAACTGGTTACGAGGAGTATTTCCCATAAAACATTATACAAATAATGAAGTCCTCTGTACTTCATCATAAATTTTGCTTTTCAGTCTCTCGAGACATTTGCCTTCTGTTGTAGTTCAGCCGGAAGAAAAAAAAAAAAGGGAGGGGGGGAAGAAATCTTGTCTGTCTCATTAATTATACTTGTCATCAACTTCCATACTGTGGGACTACATGAGCAAATCCCTTCATATTAGGGTTCTTCACAGTGTTAACGCCCTCCTTAGTATTTGGTTCCCCTTACCCTCCCTCTGCTCCTCCGGTCTCCCCTCAGCATTCCTACACTTATTTTTAAATAATACTATATTGTTTTAGTGCAGCAATAATACCCCCTCAGCATCGTAACTTTTAGAAGGGGAAGAAGGGGGAAAGAGAAATGAAAAGGCTGAAAATAATATAGTAAAAAAAAAAGGGGGGGGAGGGGTGACCAAACAGCGAAAATCAAAAGAACTCTTTCATTATTCAGGTCCTCATGGAAGATATTAGTTAATAACACCCTTGTGAACTCTATGCAGCGTTAAACTCTGTGGGAATGTGCACTACTCAGTAATTAATCCTCCATGTGGATCTTCTTGTCCATGAAGCAGAGCAGGTGCATCTCGCACTACGCGACCGCATAATTGACCCTTCTTCGAGTGGCAGAGGAATAAACAAAGAAAAAACACATTCCCTCCTAAGCTCGGGAGGAACGCGATCAACACTCTGAATTGGAGATTTCCGTGCTGTCCCATATATAATATCAGAAAATGCTATCCTACAAAAGAAAAGACGGATTGAGCAACCCAATCAATGCGTAGGGTTTGAGCGCCCTCTTGTGGTAATAGCTTTAAATGTCATTAAGGTAGCATAAAATGTGACAATTGACAGTACAGTATACTGAAGCTGTAGTAAAACAAAAAAAATTAATCACTCCACAGGTGGTGAATCCTTCACAACTGTTCCATCTCTTCCTTTCCTGGCTTCTTCTTCATCATCTGGGAGGGGTGGTGGGAACCAAAGGGAAGGAAGGAAAGTCAGGGATAAGTCCAGTTCTCAATCATTTTCATCAGTGGATCTGGTCTTCCTCTGTCATTGTAAGCCACCGTTTTACTGTGATAACTCAAAGGATCCCCATGCCCATAACAAAAATGAAACAGAGGAGTGCACAAGTTAAGGTTACTAGAGCTGGTATTTGTTAGTTAGAACCATATGTAGCACAAATTATTTCGGTTGTCTGTTCACTTAGCACCGGGACTAACAACCATTCTCGAGCTCAGTGTGGCTTGAACAGATCTGGCATCAGCCCTTTTAATTCCGCTTGGGCTTGCTCTGCTGTGTCAAAGCTTCTCCAAGTATTTTGGTGGTACACAGATAGCTTGGATGGGTACTGAACTTTGAATTTAATGCTGGCAGTAATTAATTTTGTGACAATGGGATGGTAAGCAGCCCTTCGTTGTCTTATAGTTGTGGGGAAATCTTGAGCAAATCTCAGCTTCTGTCCCTCCCATAGAATTTCCTGGAGACTCCTGATCTACCCCAGCACATGAACTTTATCTAAGTAGTTAAGAAATTTTAAGATTAAGGGCCTTAGTGGTTGCCCAGCCGCCGCTTTGGATCTAAGTGAACGATGGGCCCTCTCTATAACATAGGTGGTGTTATTAGGCAAAGGACAAGCTATTTTGGTTAACAGCCGCTACAGAAAAGTAGTCGGGGTTGCTCCCTCTGAATCCTCTGGAAGGCCGAATATGAGGATGTTATTTCGGCGGCTTCAGCCTTCTAGGTCCTCCAGTTTTGCCTCCATTTTGCTCACTCTTTGGTGCAGTGCTGGGAGCTCGGAGTCAATTGATGTCCTCCATCCCTCCAGCGAGGTCGTCCTGGCCGTAACATCTTTAATCGCTCGGTTAGTGTCAGTAAGTTCCGTTCTCATGGCCTTCATTTCTGAGGTGAGTTCCTGGAGTGCTGCACGAAAGGGGTTTAGTTCTTCCAAAAATTTCTGCTCCGTGAGAGGGGTGGCTGGTAACACTGATGTCGAGGATAGACCCGCTTTGGTAGTGGTTTCCGGTTGTCCCTTGGCCCTTTTTGAATTCTTCTCTGGTGTATGCCGGGGAGGTGCCTGGCGCATCTCTGCCTCCATGTCTGAGTAGGCCAGAGTCTTCTTTCGGCTTTTACTCCCGGCCACTGCTGCCACAGCTTTTGCCTGTTTCACCGCAAGTTCAGGAAGCTGTCGGAAGATATACGGTGAATGCACTTTTAGGGTTAGCACTGTAAAAGTTAATAAATTAACTATGAAAGATAGAGCTGGGGCGGAGATGGGTTCTCCGAGCTGCTATTCCTTCTGTGGCATCACATGATCCCTAACACATTATTATTATAGATAATCATTACGCTCCTCTCGGGCCCTGTCTTGTCAGGCATCCACAAAATCTGAAGGTAGAATGTAGGCTGTTGATAGGTGGCAACATTTGAAAAAGTGGCACTTGCCAATGATTCCATCATTAGCATAATGTTCCATCTCCGGGCAGATCTGGCTTAAAGGCATACTGCATAAGAGTTAGGAATATTTGAGTATCCCATGGAAGAAACAAGATTACTGTGGCAAGTAATTTTTTCTTCTGACACTTGATTAAAGGGACACATTCATGCCCAGTGGCCGTCACAGTCTGAAAGCCAATGAAAAGCTCTCAAATGAGGTATTGGACTCATCTGTAACAGGAAGCACCCCAGAAATACAGATGACCGAGTCTGTTCAGTATTAATATTACATTACAGCCAGTTTTAGAACATTGTGATGTCACTGACGAACAAGCTGTGCCTAACTGCACTGACTTACAATCACCATTGGTGATGACCAAGTCCTTCTTGACTCTTCTATGATACCCATTTCTTTCATTTTTTGTATTTCCTTAACCACATGTGCTCTTAACCGCTCTGGTATTTTGTCTAATAGGGCAAGCATTTCTTGTCATTATTACATGCTCGACCCCTTTTGCTTGGGCCTGATACTGTGGTAAAAATACTGCTAAATGTCTTTAGCAGGTTACAGATTTCTGCGGTTTGTTCGGCTTTCACCTTTACAGCATCAGCAGTAAAAGTTTGTTCAAGTCTATCATAAGTTACATCAATATCTTCTTTATCAGTTTCTGGTAAAACTAGCAAAACAGCTTTTGGTGTTTCTTCAGCCCATTTCTTGAGGAGGTTACCATGGTCTGTTTTTTTTTTTTCCCTATCAGGGGCCTCAGTCTATTAGTTAACTGTGCCAGTATGTCTAAGCACTTTATGAGGCCCCTGTCACTTTATTAACTATTTATTTTCTGTCAAGATACGGATTAATGGCTTAATGGGGGAAGAGAGGTTTTGTATGTAGTTTGCCAGGGACGTGGGGTTTATTCAATACTGAAGTCTTAAGGTAAGCTAAGCTAGAGGACAGTGTGTAGTTTTAGTGATCTCTAGTGAGGGATTGGTATAACCTGCACATGGTGAAGTCGACTGAGGAGTTCAGGAAATTTTCAGTTGCGCTCTGCTTGAGACAGTCAAAGAATGAGGAAAGATGGTGCCAAGTTCAAAAACTGTAATGCAGCACACTGCATGGCTGTAAAGCTGCTGCGTACCTCTATTCTTCACCGGCGGTGTCAGGGAGCTCCTCTGAGAGCAGGTAAGCTGCTCCAGTGCAAATGAAGTTTTCGGGGCCGGGGTTTGACTGAAGAAAGAGAGAGGGGATGGGCGTGTTACATAGGAAAGGCTGGGAGGGAGGAAACATTTAACTTTAAACTGAGCTCCCCTTCTAAGCACAGATCTTACCTTTTACTTTAAACTTGGGCAAAAAACACTTACTACGAGATCTTCCCTGTGTCAGTCTTCACCATTCATCACTGGTGGTTGACTGGCTGGAGACAAGCACCCCACAGGAGCTTTTTTTTGGAGGGAGGGGTTGGCACTGCCCATGAGGCCGATGTACTGCATGGCGCTCACAGTTTGGCCAGAAACGGCCGTTGGCTCCTCCTCCACCTAAGTTCTGCTTCTCCTACTGTAGAGACAGCACCTCGCCTGCAGTGTGACAAATTCTTCTGCACCATTGCGGCCTAGTTCGCCGGTGTTGACCTCAAAGCCTCAGAGTCACTCTTCGGAGCCATGTTTCCCAATGCCTAATCTGTTCCTGCCACTGCTCGACTCCGCCTCGGTTCTGCCATCCACTCGGCGCATCTATTGAAGTTTACCTGGTAAGATCTTTCCTTTTTTTAGTGGCATTGAGTCTTTTCTATTTTTGAAGTTTTAGTTACTGTTGCTTCATGCCAGGTTCGGGGCACAAGAAACATTCATCAAAAGTGGGCCGGCCTCCTATGCATCGGTGTCCTTGTGGCTGACAAATTTCTGTTACGGACCAGCATGATGTTTGCCTCTCCTGCCTTGGACCCAGCATGACATGGACACCTGCGACGCCTGCTTCTCTATGGACTGCCGCATTCTTGTGTACTGTGCATTGAAGGTTGGTAGAGCTCCACCGAGTTTTGGGGGGCATTATCGCTCTTGTCGGTCCAAGCGTAGGACCTCGGCAATTCCTGCTTGTCCCTTCCTTGGCCTACATGGTCCGGTGAAGAGGAGGCCTCCTCCTCTTCCAGCCTTGCCATGGAGGAGGTCTCTGCCATGGTTCCGGAGGACCGGTCTGGCCACACTCTGGGCCTGGCAGGGAGCAACACCCTGGCAGTCACCTCTTCGGGGGTGCAGGCTCCCCCGTTGTTGGCCCGCCACCCGTCGGCGCTGCCCCAGATCCTGGAGTCATTCGTGGATCCGGTGTTTGGGGCGGCACCATGAGGGGTGCAGGGCCAGCGAGTGGCACCATTGGTGGGAGAGCCCCCGGGGCTGCCAGTCCAGAGCTCTTCTGGATCTCCTCCTCTCCAGAGCTGAATGATCCAGAGGCTGACCTGGACTGGCAGCCTGACTCCTTGGAGTTGGAGGGTTCTCCTGGGCCTAGTACTCTTGCGCCTCCCCTGGTGCCCCCACCTGCGGCTCCAGTGACTGCGGCCGGTGCCGACCCCCAGTCCGATGGCGGCTCTGGGGCTGTGGTGCGGGTCGGCGACCACGTTGCTGTAGGTACGGCGGTCTGCGCTTTTGGGAAGGAGTCGGCTGCCATCCCTGGTGCCACCCCCCCAAGACCAAGACCGAATCTCCCTCCTCTCTGACTCTTCTGAGGGAGTCTAAAGGTTGGGGGGTCCTTTGGCACAGGGTCAAAGGAAGAGGTCTTCCTCTGTGTTGGCGGGGTTTAAGGGACGGGGCGAAGGACTGTGGCACTCCTCTGTCGCCTTCCGGTGCTTGGGGAGGAGCTGCAGTGCTGAGACCAAGTTCTCTTCCTCCTCTCCTTCAAGGGAGTCCTCGTTGGGTGGGGTTGGGGACCGCTCTTCTGGATCCATGTGGCCTCAGTCCCCTCATAGGGAAGTTTCCCCTACAGGGCAAAGTCCTGACCATTTTTTTTTACTCCACAGGATGGTGACTCTGCAGACCAATGAATTTCCTGTTCTCTCAGGATCACCTGATAGGTCTTCTAGCTCTGGCAGAGGCGCACCACATACGGTGGCCAGTTGCCCCGTGCCTTTACATCCAGCTCCTCTTCTCCCAGGCCGTGTTGGTCCTTTGGGGGCTTTGACCTGGGAACAGTTCAGATTCCTGGCAACGGACTTCCCCAAGTACGTTAGGGCCATGGACGGCAAGGTCTTTCGACCAGTTCTCCCTTGCAGTCGGACTCTGACTCCGCAGATTCCTCAGCTTCCTCATCTTCCTCCCCTGAGGAAGAGGAGCCATCTGTCCACCTGTCCTCTGAGACTGATCAAGCCCAGTATCAGCGCTTCCTGGCAAGGCTGGTCAAGGACCTGCACATTTCCTGTTTGGCCTGTCGCATTACCAAGCTTTCCACGTAAGCCTTTTTGGGTGAATTCAAGGCACAGTACTTGGTGATCCCTTCAAACAACATGAAGTCTTGCTATATTACGACAATTGCAGTTTGACCCAACCTTCGAACTGCTCCAGAGGTGAAAGAGTTAAGTTCCATGCCAGGCATGGAATCTTGAGCGCGAGCTCGGTTGAAAACTCTGTCTGTTGTGCTTCAAACTCTGTCAGATTCTTTACTCCGCCTCACTGAACAGTTGCTCCGGAGATTTCTCCTACTGCTCGGTTCATTTTGTCGGTTTTAAAGTGTATTTTTCTCAGTTTTCAAAACGCATTTGTTTAAATTAAACCGCAACCGGTCGGTTTAAGCTCTGTCTGTGGTATCGTAAGTAATTCAAGGTTTTACATTTAATTCTGTGTGGATCTTGTAAACGATATTATCGGTTCGGTTTTCAACCGATCAGGTTGTTGTAAAACTATTTTAAATTGCATTAGAAGTGCGGTTCCCGGTTCTTATCGGTTCTAAAAAAACTGGATTTCATTACAGTTTTTTCCACGACCCGTGACACGGTCTGGAACCGATAAGGGTGTCTTGCTTGGCTAAGGGCTGTTAATGGGCAAGTTTCTGGTTAGGCTGGCATTATGTCTGAGAAACCCAAAAGAAAAACCGGGCCCACTGGGTTTCAACACTGTAGTGTCTGTGGGGAAGCTTTTGCTAAGGCTGACCCACACACCACATGTGTCTATTGTCTGGGGTTTGACCACCTCAGTACAGACTGCCAGATTTGTTTGAATTTCCCTGCAGCTACCCTGGATAAGAGAGTTGGTAGGCTCAGGGACGGGAGGCTAAGAAGTCCGCTGACCCGGATAGCCAGCCCGGTTTGGTGCCAACCGAACCAGAGGGAGTGCCCTTTGACCAGAGTGAGTCTTCCTCGGGCCAAAGGATAGCTGACTCGAAGGAGTCAGTTCCAGCTAAAAGGACTAGGAAAGCAGCAGGTGTGGAGCCAAAAATCCTTTCTCCTACTGCTGCAGAGATAGCCAAAGCGATCAAAATTGTCCAGTCGCTTTCCCCGGTTCCGACCGAACCGGCACCATCAGGTAAGCGGTTGGTTCGGTCGGTTCCACCGGTTCAAGAATATGATATAGAGGATTTTTATGAACCGGGGGAAGGGGGTGAAGATTATGAGGAGAGTGAATGTGATTTTGACAGTCTGGATGTGCCCATTGAACCGGATATTTCTCCAGACAGGCCTATAGAAGTGTCTCCCCCCAGGTTTTCTGAGTCCCCTTCTCATTTTATTTTTTATAAGAAAGTGGCTGAAACCCTCCAGCTTCCTATGGAAGAAGCTGTAGATGACCAAGAGGAGCCTGACTATGTGGAAATGATGGATATCCCAGAGTCTAGGAGACTGTCTATTCCTATGCACAAATCTTTCAGGAAACAGACAGTAAAAATTTGAAAAGCTCCCCATTCTATACTTCCTGTGGATAAGAAAATGGACAGTAGGTACACTTTGTCAGGCTCTGACATGGAGTTCCTCTCACAACAATGCAGCCAGGTTGGGGTAGTGCAGGCTGCAGCCTGTGATAAGGCAAATATTCCCTTGGCTTCACACCCCCCGGACAAGGACTCCAGGAGGATTGATGCTATGGCAAAGAAACAGTACATGGCAGCATCTTTGGGATTCAGACAGGCAAATTATATGGCTTATGTTGCAAAATATCAGAAATCCAGATGGGATACTGTTATGGCTCTGGCAAAGCAGGTCCCTGACCAGCTTGCCAAGGAGCAGGAGCAGGTGGCTGCTGATGGTATTGAGGCATCCAAGGTGCAATTCCATGCTGCAGTGGACTCTAACGATGCATCTTCGAGAGTCATGGCTACATCTGTGGCTTTTCGTAGAATGGCTTGGCTCAGGTGTACTAGCCTGTCACAGGATACCCAGGCTAAGGCCATGGATTTTCCTGTTGTTGATAACTCTCTGTTTGGAGAACAGACAGAGAATTACATGAAGAAAATGGATGAGTATAGGACCACCTATAGGAGTGCACAGGCCAAGGAAAGGCAGGCCACTCCTCAGAGGCAGCTTTCCAGGGGTAGGGGCAGGCCCTTTCACAGGCCTTTTTACCAAGTCCAGGCCTCCTTTTCAGCCTATGCCCAGAGGGGGTTCTTCAGAGGGAGAGGCAGATGGGGTACGAGCAGGCCTGCTCCCACCCCTCAGCCTAAAGCCCCTGCCAAACAGGCACCCTGATGGGAGGGCCAGGGCCGATTCTCCATTACCTGTGAGGCAGGCTGGCTTACTTCGTCCAGGACTGGAAGTCTTTAACATCAGACAAGTGGGCCCTGGAAGTAGTAAGCCAGGGACTGGTTCTCAGCTTCAAAAAGTTTCCAAAGATGAGAGCCAGATCCTTTCCACCTGCAAATCCTTCAGAGGCTCTCGCCTTAGAAACAGAAGTTTCAACCCTCCTGGCTCTCAGAGCTGTAGAAAGGGTTCCTCCCCTACACCAAGGCAAAGGTTTGTGCTCCAGGTACTTCCTTACCCCAAAAAAGACAGGAGAATGGTGGCCCATCCTGGATCTCAGATACCTAAACAAGCACCTTTTAAAACCAAAATTCAAAATGGTGACTCTGGGAATTATTTTACCCTCTCTAAGGCCAGGGGACTGGCTGCGTCCCTGGACCTCAAGGATGCCTACTTCCATGTTCTCATCAGAAGCTCCCACCAAAAGTACCTCGGGTTCGAACTGCCCTCAGGCCATTACCAGTTCAGAGCAATGCCCTTCGGTCTCACCTCTGCCCCAAGGGTATTCACAAAATGCCTGGCAGTAGCTGTTGCTCATTTAAGAAGGCAAAAGATTGCCATCTTTCCTTACCTGGACAACTGGCTCATAGTAGGCCAGTCCCCAGCCCAAGTCAAACTTCACCTTCAGGTTACCCAGCAGCTGCTTACATCTCTAGGTTTCCTTCTCAATCTCCCAAAGTCAGTTCTAGAGCCTGTTCAGCTACTTACTTTCATAGGCGCAGAACTGAACACACAACAGGCCAGAGCCTTCCTTCCTCTAGAAAGAGCAAAGACCCTGGTTTCTCTGGCCTCCTCCTTCACTTCACTTTACAGGCCTCTCGACCAGCAAGGCATTTTCTGCAGCTCCTAGGGCACATGGCTGCTTCCACAGCAGTAGTGCAGGGAGCAAGATTTCAGATGTGGGACATTCAGTTCCATTTGAGAGCCTTCTGGTCTCAAAGGAGAGATCCTCTAACCAAATTGATCCCAGTAACTCGAACCCTGATCCAGGCCCTACAGTGGTGGGATCAGAGCAATCTGAGACAAGGGGTTCCCTTCATCCCGCAGTCTCACCCTTGACCTTACTACAGATGCATCCTCTTGGGGTGGGAGCTCACATGGGCAACCTCACCACTCAGGGATTGTGGTCCCCTCAGGAATCTCTGCTCCACATCAATCTGTTGGAACTCAGAGCAGTTTTTCTAGCACTTCAAGCTTTTTCCACATTTGCTCAGAACAAAGTGGTACAAGTCAGAACAGACAACACCACTACAATGTGGTACATCAACAAGCAAGGGGGCACTCGGTCTACGGCCTTGTGCACCGAAGCAATGAAGTTGTGGTCTCTGGCTTATTCCCTGAACACCTCCCTTATAGCAGTTCACCTCCCAGGCAAAGACAATGTCCTGGCAGATGCTCTCAGCAGGATTTCCCAGGGCCATCACGAATGGTCTCTGGATCCCCTTATCCTGGAGGTAGTGTTTGCCAGGTGGGGCGCTCCTCAGATGGATCTTTTTGCAGCCCCAGACAATCACCAACTTCCTCTTTTTTGCTGCAGGCCCCCAGTGTTGGGCTCAGTCCCTCTGGACGCCTTCCTTCTCAACTGGGAAGGGAAGTTTCTCTATGCGTTTCCCCCCTTCCCTCTCCTGTTCAAGGTGCTAGTCAAGATCAGATCTCAACCTTGCAAGATGATCCTGATTGCCAGACAGCACCTGGTATCCACTTCTTCTGTCCCTAGCAGTCCACCTTCCCCTGTGCCTTCCCAGGAATCACAATCTGTTAACCTGTGCCCAGGGGAGAGTTTGGTACCCGAATCTCAAATCTCTCAATCTCAAGGCCTGGCTCTTGAAGAGTTAGAGTTTGCTGACTTATACCTTTCTCAGGGTGTACTCAATGTTTTGAAGGCTTCGAGGAAGCCTTCTACCAGGGCTACTTATGATTCCAAATGGAAGCAGTTTTCCATATGGTGCTCTGGTAAGAGTATTTCCCCAGAGTCTGCCGGCTTGCCCACAGTTCTGGATTATATGGTGCATTTAAATGCTTTGGAGCTGAGACCAGCTACCCTAAAGTGCACCTGGCAGCAGTGTCTGCTTTCTTATCAGCAGGTAAACCTCTCTCTTTCAGCTCATCCGTATTTTCCAAGTTTTTCAAGGGGTTGCTTCACATCAACCTCCATTCAGGGCCCTGCCCTGCATGGGATCTTAATGTTTTCATTGCCCAGCTTATGCAACCTCCTTTTGAACCCATGTCTTCAGCAGAGCTTAAGTACTTGACTTGGAAGACTGTGTTTTTGGTAGCCATCACTTCTGCCAGGCGCATAAGTGAACTACAAGCATTGTCAGTGGAGCCTGATTTTATCTCCTTTCATAGGGATAAAGTAGTCCTCAGGACTAATAGAAAGTTCTTGCCTAAGGTGGTCTCGGACTTTCACCTGAATCAATCTATGTCTCTCCCTGTGTACTTCACTGACCATTCCTCCTCTGGTGAGAGGAGACTGCACAGTTTAGATGTCAAAAGAGCCCTTAGCTACTACATAGAGTGTACCATGGGTCACAGGTTTGATTCCCTCCAGCTGTTCCTCACTTATGGTGAGATAGGTAAAGGGAAACCTGCCACTAAAAGATCCATTGCCAGGTGGATTGTTTCTTGTATCCAATTTTGTTATCAAAAACTGGGTAAGGTTCCCCCTTCAGGCCTGAGGGTTCACTCTACCAGAGGTACAGCTGCATCCCTGGCTGAGATATGTCAAGCAACTACTTGGAAAACAGTTCACACTTTCACAAAGCATTACTCCTTGGACATCCAGGCTAGGAGTGATGCTCGGTTCTGCACAGCTGTGCTTCAGAGCCTATTCCCTAAGTAGGTTCTGCCCTCCTCCATGGAGGTACTGCTGTGTAGTCTGCAATTGTCATAATATAGCAAGACTTGATGTTGTTTGAAGAAAAAATTACTCACCTTAGTAATGTTGTTTCTTCTAATGGAGTCTTGCTATATTATGACCTCCCCCCCACCTGCCCCTCTGTTTTGTTTTTGGGATGTGGGTGGGCAGTGATCTGTTGGCACCTAGTGTTTGCCATTTTTGTTTGTTCATTCCCGTCTTTTCGGGGGTGTTTGCTGTTGTATTTTCATTTTCTTGGGCCCCTGACTTGAGTCTTGGTTTTGGGACCAGAAAATGTGTTAGTATTTAGTAGCCAGTTGGCTAGTGTAGGTTTACAGCTTCCACACAGAACCTTAGTGAGTTTTGCTCGTAAAGATCTGACAGTTAAAGTTTGACGCACAACAGACAGAGTTTTCAACCGAGCTCACGCTCAAGATTCCATGCCTGGCATGGCACTTAACTCTTTCATCTCCGGAGCAGTTCAAAGGTTGGGTCAAACTGCAATTGTCATAATATAGCAAGACTCCATTAGAAGAAACAACATTACTAAGGTGAGTAATTTTTTCTTCCTGGCCGATCCCCTTCCAGGAGGTGTCATACAGCACCTGACAGCTTCCATCTGCCACAGTTACAGCCCCCGTGGACTGCCAGCATTGGTATTGCGCACTCCAGGGATCTTCAGGCTCTCTGCCTCATCCCATTTCGGGATTGACATACTAACACACTAAAATGCCAGCAGAATAGGCCTAACGGTCTTTCGCGTCTGCCCGTTTGGTCAGCCCCCACCCTGGGAGCTGACCTTGCTGCCTCCCTCGCCTTCTGTGGCTTCTCCCTTCCCCGTTCCGCATATTCTCGCTGCATTGGATTTTGCTTCCAGAACCCTTCCCCTGTACCTGTCCCACCCTCCTGAACCCCTCCACCGCTCTGCCTCCACCAGCCCCTACAGCGCATTCCATGGCTCCATCACCCTCTCAGTGAAGTAGCACCTCCTCCTTTCTTCCTGAATCTTCCCCTCCAGCTTCCACCCATGCCTCTAGTGGCCCCTCCTCCTTCCTTGCACCCTGACTGTTCCTCCCCTATTTACCCCTTCATGTACCTGAAGACCTCTATCACGTCCCCTGGTCCCTTCTCTCTTCCAATGTGTACATATTTAGCTCTTGAGCCTCTCCTCATAGGTCCTGTCCCTGAGCCCCAAATCATTTTGGTTGCCTCCTCTGGACCCTCTCCAGGAGTTTAATGTCCTCTCAAGTGTGGCCTCCAAACTGCACGCAGTACTTGAGGTGCGCCTCATCAAGCAGTTATACAGAGGGAGTATCACTTCCCTCCTTCTGGAGGTGATCCCCCTAGCGATGCATCCCAGCATCCTGTTGGCCTTGGCTGCTGCCCTCCTACAAGTCTCCGAGTTGTTCATCTTGACATCCACCACCACCCCCAGGTCCCTCTCAGCCATCGAAACTTGTAGCATCCCCCCCCCCAGGGTGACTGGACACTCCTATCGGGCATAGATGTACGGTCCGTGACCAACCCTCGGATCCTTACTCTGCATAGTTTGATCGTCTGGGGGTGGAGAGTGTTCTCCTCTGTGCAGATGATACTTTCCATTGCTTCCCATCAGGCGCACCACGCTGCCTACAACAATCATCTATGAGCGATGCTGGGCCAAGCAGTGGCATCGCTGCTTAATTCGGAGACTACCCAGCAAGCCATAGCCCTCTCTGCTATAGGTCTGGAGCTGGCAAGGCACCAGTCATGGGCATCATATGACACCAATGAAGACGCTTTACAACTTGCAGGGACAGCGATCTGCATTAGGCAGATGGTGTGGCTTCGCCTTTCACAGTTGTCACCCTTGTCCCGGTGTAGGGTAATGGCCTCGTCCTTCCGGGGGACCTGTCTTTTCTCCCACAGGGTGAGACGGGAACTGCAGGGGTGCCTTCCTTCCCCAGAAGACGGGGGACCCTGCCTCGCTCTGGCCAGTTACTGACCTAACCGGCTGGTGAAGGGTCTCTCCCCACCCCATGTTTCCCTCACGGGGGGGGGCTGTGGGATGCTATTCTCTCAAGGAACTACTGCGCCCCTTTTGGGGGGGTCGGTACTCACCCACCAGTGATGAATGGCGAAGACTGACACAGGGAAGATATTAAAATTACCTACCTTCACTAGCTATAATCCCCAATGGAAACTAGTCATAAGACTATGATACCTCTATCTGCAGTCTTATTTAACCCCCCGCCCCAAATAAATGTAGGGGATTACCAACAATTTATTGTCCAGTCTACCTTGAAGGGCTGGCTCTAGGGCACTAGAAGAGGTTTCACTGCCAAAACCGTGTGGAAATATAGGTGGTGGTGCTACGACGAGAACCTTGTACCAGCCACTCAGTCAAGCTGGTATAGGAAACAGATGGTAAAGGGATTATGTGCTCCATGGCAAGTCCTTAAATGTATTGATATACTACGTTTTGAAGTGATTAGAGCTCAGGCAGGCTGGCACCCCACAGACTGTATATGCTTTTATCAGATCAGGGATCATATTCATACTAAATCTCACCAAATTCTAAGTTGGCAAGATGAAAGACCTTTTTCTGAGGCCTTTGAAACTACATGGAAAGGAGCACATGGTAAAGGGGCGATTACTTTTCTATACTGGAATCTGATAGCTGACAAGGCCCACAATATTCAACATGCACAACTGAAGTGGGAAGGAGAACTTGACCTCACCTTAAATTCTAGGGGCTGGATAAAGATCTTTAGGAACACATGGAAGACCACCTCCTCCCCAACCTGGTGAGAGTAGCCCTGGAGGGTCAGGATTAGGTATTTTTATACCCCGTATAAACTACTAAAGTCGGGTTTGGCCCAGAGGGCATCTTGCTGGAGACACTGTGGCTCAATGGAAACGGATCAGGCACACATATTCTGGCACTGTGCCGGTATCTGCGGGTTTTGGAACGAGATCATTACTTACCTGATAGATCTATTTGGGTTGGTCATGGAGGTGGGCCCAGAACACTTACTAGGCTATACCTGACTGATATTAAAGGTAAAGAAGGGCAGTACCTGTCGGCGATCCTTACTGTAGCAGCTTTAAAAGCTATTACTAAAAAATGGCTCCAGCAGAGTGCCCCTTCCATTCCTGATTGGTTGGAGATAATCTAACAAATTTATAGTATGGAGAGAATTACTTTTTCAGTTAATCACCAAAAGGAACAATTTGCTAATAGATGGAACAGATGGGATATTTATAAAGACAATATACAGTAATTAATCTTTTTTGAATATTCTGTTGATATGAATAAATAACTATCTCCCTATCTCCCCCCCTTATCCTTTCCTTTCCCTCTCCTGAACTGATAACTGTTTTTTACCTACTCCTTACCTGGACATAGCAGCAATTTATTGTACAGAGTTTTACTCTCCCTAGTTAATGTATTTAACTTTTTCTTTTTGATGTTTGAAGTCATTTTTAAAAGGATTGTTTTTAGACTACAAGATGGTCAAAATTCTAATAATTGTTAAATATTAAGAAATTGATTGACTTCTTTAAACTCTGTATTTACAATGGAATTAATCAATAGACAAGTTTAAAAAAAAATTATGTACCTACCATAATTCTTGGTCTTCCTGTGTATCTTCACTATTCATCACTGAATCCCACCCACCTTCCCTTCACAAGGCCTCAGTCCTGGGGCGATGCCCCCTTCCTACTTGACCGTCTCCTCCTCAGGGATCCGGTTAGATTCCCCTTTTTCCTTGAGCCTTCCTTCTTCTAGGAGGCGAGTAGAGCTTTCCTGCTAGGCCAGTGGGGGGACATCTGGTGGGCCCCTTCCCCTTATCCTGGGTATGATCTCCACGGTTGGCGAACCCTGTCGTGGTGCGCCGACTCTTCATTCCCCTGGGATGGGGAGGCTGGGGTTGATAGGGACTTCCCTCCGCTCCTTCCTGTTATTATTTCCTTTCCTTTTCCTGTCTCCTTCCCTTTGGAAGGGAGACATTAATGGGGAGGGGATCCTCACTCCTCCCCCGTTCTGAATCCTGTGGGTTCTTTCTTCGGAAACGGTAATGAGGAGGGTGGAGAATCCTCACAAATGGGTGTTTTCCATCCTCAGGGGTTGGAGGCCGTAGGGAGGGACCTTCTCCAACTTTCCAACAGGATTCAGTAAATCCGAGTCTCCATTAGGGGGAGGGTCTGGGGAGTTTTGCCGACCATTCATGTAGCACTGGGGAGTGGTCGCTCATGGAGTCAGGGAGTACTGTAACCATTAATAGCCTTTCTGGGTGTGTGGTGAGGACCCAGTCAATTAGGGTGCCTGTTCCAGTGATATTCTCTTGTCAGTCTTCACCATTCATTACTGCTGGGTAAGTGCCGGAGGTGTGCACTCACCACAGGAGCTTTTTTTTGGGGGGGGAAGTCAGCACCAACGGTGCCGCCCATGTGGCCAACGCACTGCACGGCGCATGAGGGTTGGCAGTTAGGCGCTGTAGACTCCTCTTCCATCCCAGTTCTGCTTCTCTTGCCATTAAGTTAGCACCTGCTGCGCAAGTGACTAGTTTTCACCTGCATCATCTGGCCTGTTTTCGACGCTGCATCTCTCCATCCCGGGTTTATCCCACTCAGCACCGGTAACAACTCTCCATTATTTTCACTAGATGGTGGCAAGTCTTTTTCTGTAAATTTGCTGTTATTTTTGCGTTATGTTTGGTTCAGGGGCTAAGAAGAAATCCAAAGTGTGCCATGCCTCCATGCGTTGGTGCCCGTGTGGCCAGCATTGTTCCATTTTGAACCGACATGACGTCTGCCTACAATGCCTGGGCCCCAATCACGACAAGGACAACTGTGACGCCTGCTTCTCCATGGACTGCCGTGTCTCAGAAACCCGCATGCTCAAAGTTGGCAGGGCTCCGCCAACTTTTGGAGGACAGCATCGCTTGCAGGTCGCCATGGCCAAATCTCTCGACCCCTTCCCCTTCCGGGTCCTCTCCTGGGTTTATACAGCCCAGTGAGGAGGAAGCCTCCTCAGATTCCTGCCTTGTTGTCAAGGAGGCTTCTTGTGCGGTGCCGTGGGAACAATTTGGTTCCTTGCGGAGCTGGGTTGTTGGCACCGCCATGGCAGTCACCTCCGCAGAGGTGCAGGCTCCCCCAGTGTCGCGGCCCATGGCTGCTGGGCCCAGAACTGGCAGACCCTCAGTGCCACCTTCCGGTGCCATTCCGATCCTGGTGCTGTTCGCAGCACCGGTGATTGGGTTGGCACCATAGGCAGTGCCGTGTCCTGCAGCAGAGCCGCTTGCGGTGCCATCACCAAGGGCTCTCCTGGGGTCACTAACTTGATGCTGTGCCTGGTCTCTTCTACTTCAGAGAAGGATGACCCTCAGCCCGACGTGAACTGGCAGCCCGACTCCTCAGAGTCAGAGAGCCCTCTGGGACGCAGCACCAGGCAACCCAGCATTCCTTTCCCGGACTCCCTGAAGCCCGTAGTCCCGACGGATCCTCATACCATGGCCAGCATTAAGAGGCCTGCATGGGACAGCAGCCTGGTGGGACCGGGTGTGGTGAGCTCTCTGGGGGGGGAGGGCAGCCACCATCTCTGGTGCTGCCATGACCCCCCTTTTCTGCTGCCTCCCTCGGGGGGCCTGTGGAATTGGGGGACCCTGTATCGCTGACATGGAGGAAGAGGGCGGCTTCAGAGTCCAAAGGGTTGAGGTGTCGGGTGAGGTGCAAAGGCCCCCTGCCATTACCCTTTGGGGAGTGGGGAGGAGCCAGAGTGCTGAACCCTGCCTCTCCTCCGAGGTCTCTGGGACTCCCTTAGTTGGCAGCACAGAGGGTTGCCCTTCTGGATCCATGCAACCTTGGTCGTACCACAGGGGAGATTCTCCCTCAGGACTCATTCAGGGTTTGTTTTAACATTTATAGCCTTCTCTGCCTGGATCGACCCCCGGGTCTCCCCCCATCTGGCGGGGCCTGTGGCTGGGTCTCAGAGCCCTGGCAGAGGCAGGGCACATTCAGTCAGGTGCCCCTCCCTAATCCCTTTACAAACACCTCCCCCTTTCCCAGGCCTTGTGGGTTCTACTGGTCCCTTATCCTGGGAGATGTTCAGGGCCACTGCGGCGGCCTTCCCTAGGTATGTGAGAGTCATGGATGAACATGTCTTCTGCCTGTCTCCCCAGCTGCAGGAGGACCCAGAACGCTAAAGCTCCTCTGTGTCCTCATCTCCCTCCTCTGAGGAAGAGGAATGATCTGTCCACCTGTCATCCGATGCTGATTTCATGGAATATCAGCTGTTCCTCTTGAGGCTAGTGCAGGAGCTACATATCTCTCACATCATACTTAGCAATACCAAGTGGGAGACGCGCTCATTCTTGAGTGAGTTCAGTGCTCACCATCTGGTAGTGCCCTCCTGGCCCATTCTGTTCCAGGAAGCATCTATCTGCACCTGGCAGTTTCCAGCCACCTCTTCTCCAGCCCTGGTAGACTGTAAGAGGATGTATTGCACTCCCCAGGAGTCTCTAGGTTCTCTGCCTCACCCATCTTCAGGGCTGATGTCGTCAGATACTCCTTCAGGGCTTCAGCGCCTGGTGCATGACCAACCCCTGGATCCAGATTCTGCAGAGTTCGATTGGTGGGGTAGAAGAGTGTTCTCTTCAGCTCGTGCATCACTTTGCGTAGCTTCTCATCAGGCTCACCATGCTGCCTACAACAGGTGTCTGTGGTCAATGCTAGGGCAGGTGTTAGCATCCATGCCTGATTTGGAGGAATCTAGACAGGCCATCGCCTTCTCTGCACAGGGTCTGGAGCTTGCAAGGCACTAGGCAAGGGCATCTTGACACCAATGAGGTGGCATCCAGACTAGCAGGGACAGCGATCTGCATCAGGGCGGATGGCCTGGCTTCATCTGTCCAGACTGCCACCCATTGCCCGACGTAGGGTGATTTCCTCTGCTTTCTAGGGACCCGTCTTTTTTTCCCGCAGGGCAAGAAGGACTTTACAGGAGCACCTTTTGTCCCCCCGGCCATGGGGGACACCTCCTCATCCTGACCAGCCTTGGACCTCGCTTGGTCTAGTATGGTTATAGGATCTCCCCCTCCTGCGCCTCACCTGTAGGAGGCTGAGGGAATCTGTTCCCTCAGGGCTGTGCTAGGTCCCCTCCAGGGGGCTTGGTACTCACCCAGCAGTAATGAATGGTGAAGACTGACAAAGGAAGATATGAAAATTATGTACCTACCATAATTCTTGATCTTCTCTTGTATCTTCACCATTCATTACTAATTCCCACCACCTTCCCCTCATGGTCCTCAGATCTCATCTGTGTCAATCTTCACCATTTATCACCTTTGGGTATAGTGGCCAGAGGTCACGACCCCGCGGGAGCTCTTTTTTTTTTTTTGATGGGCAGAGTCGAAGCACCGTTAGCACCACCCTCGAAGCCGATGCACTGCGTGGCACTCGCGGGTTGGCCATTATGTGTGGTCGACCCCACCCTCCCGCCAGTTCTTCGTCTCCCGCCATAGAGGTCACACCTCGTGGAAGCTCTGCTGCAAGAGGCCTATTGCTGATCTGAAGCCTTTGGCTCCGTGTTATCTTCCTGATGCCGAGTTTGTCGACGCCGCTTTTGAATTTTCCTGCCGGTTCCATTTTCCGCCACCACTCGACGTTGCTTAGTAAGACTGTTCCTTTTATTCTTTTTGCAACATTGAGTCTTGTTTTTGGTTGTTTTTTCCATAGGTCATGTCTTGGTTGGGGTGCAAGACAACTTTGAAGAACGGGATGGCCCCCTATGCGTCGGTGCCCGTGTGGCCGTAAGTATTCCGTCACCGACCAGCATGACCATTGCCTCGCGTGTCTTGGCCCGCTACACAACATGGATTAGTGCGACGCCTGCTTCTCCATGGACCGTCGTGTCATCGAACAATGCATGTGGAAAGTGGGACGAGCTCCGCCAACTTTCCGGGGATGGGCTCGTACTCGTCTGGCCAAGCCACAGTCTCTCTGCCTTTCCTCCGGGTCCCCTACCGCTTCTATATGGACCGTGGAGGAGGGGTCATATTCTTCTTGTAGTCTAGGTGTTGCAGAAGCCCCTTCCGCGGTGCAGGAGGCCCAGTCCATCCCTCCGAGGGGGGTGGGAGGCACCGCCTTGGCAGTCGCCCCTTCGGGGGTGAAGGCTCCCCAGTGTCATCTCCCCGGGCTGGGAAGCCTGGGTCGGCGCCATCCTCAATGCTGTTTGTCGGCACCTTCTTGGGCCTTGCCGGCGTTCACGGTGTTGTGGGCCCTGATGGTGCCGTCGTTGGCGCCAGTCCGTTGCTCGGTGCTGTCTCTGCTATCAGAGCCGTTCATGGCGCCAATGGTGCTGATGGCACCATGGGAGGCTCTACGGTGCTGTCCTTGTCTGTTCCTTGCCACAGCGCCGTGGTTGAGCATGGTGCCATGTCCAGCTCTAGTGCCACTTGCGGCGCTGAGCAACGACACAGCACCATGGGGGTTTCTGACCTTGGCGCCATCTGCAGCACCGAGAGTGCGGTCAGGGCTGTCGTCGGTGCCATTTCTGGCCTCAGAGCCGCTTGCGGCACCATGGGACAGGACAGTACCATGACAGTTCTTGGCTCCAATACTGCTGCCATCCTCAGCGCTGTGTCTTTTTTCGCGCTTCGCAAGCGGTGCGCTTGAGGGCTTCGGTGCGCCACTCTGTGCAGTCCCTCATTCTGGTGCCCCGTTGAGTCGGGATGGCAGCGGCGTCCACGTACCATCTGGCATAGGATTTCGGTCTCCACCTCCTCGAAGGTGGAATCGGACTCTGAGTCAGATAGGCAGACTGACTCTTTGGAGTTGGCTGCTCACGTGGATACCTTGGTAGTGTCCTTGACAGGCCGGAGCTAGCCCCCTCTGAGGAGCGGATAGTGGCCACTGGTTCCAGGGTCAGGGATTCTGACCAGCAGGCAGTGGTGAAGGTCACCATTGCCCTGCAACCTGACCTCAGAGGGTTTTCTGACCCCTCAGTGGTGGTACCCCCCTCAGGTTCTGTGCCTGGATCGCCCAATTTTGCGGCCGATCAGAGCACCCACAGGCGAGGAGGGTGTTGCTCCCTGGATAGTCCCTTCGGGGACTGACCAGGGCTGCCAGCTGCCTAGGCTGGCATTTTCAAGGAGAAAGGCTCTTTTGGACTCCGAGGGGTAGGGGTTTGACACGGTGATCCTTTTCTGGGACCCACCCGGGTTCTGGAAGGAGTCGTAGTGCAGATCTCCGCCCTTCCTTTTCAGTTTCCTCAAGAGGGCCCTGTTCTTTGGAGGTAGTGGACCGTCCTTTTGGACTCTCATGGCTCCGGTCACCTCACGGGGGATTCTTCAGGGCACAGCCTAGGCAGTTCCAGTAGGGTTGACCAGCTGTCGGCTGTTGAGTTTTCCGGAGCTCCCGCTTCCCTTGGAGCTTCAGGTGTGCTCTCTGGCCCAGGCAGAGGACAGCCAATTCTTGTTGTCAGCTCTGTCCCCTCTCCTCTGCCACCTTCTCCTGCTCTCCCAGGTATTCTTGGTCCTAGTGGACCTCTCTCCTGGGAGCAGTTCAGAGCTGTGGCTGCTCAATTTCCCTCTTACATCAGTGCTATGGACAGACAGGTTTTTCAACCTGCCCCTGAGCAGCCAGCTTCTGAACTCTTGAGGTCCTCTGACTCTTTATCCCCCTCTTCTGGAGGAGAGGAACTGTCTGTCCACATCTCCCCAGCTGCTGATCTCACAGAGTATCAGCGATTTCTCGTGAGGATGTTGGAGGACCTGCACATCACCCCACCCATGCAGCACAATCCAGAGCACTTGACGTGTGCCTTTTTAGGTGATTTCAGTGTGGACACCCTTGTGGTGCTCCCCTGGCCTGCTCTGGCAGAGACCCTTTTCTGGATTCCCAGCCCCTAGGGATCTCTACCAGAGGTATTGTGCCGCCCCAGAGTCTCCAGGTTCTATGCCTCATCCTCAGCCAGGATTGACACAGCTGGACACTCCTTATGGGCTTCGCGCCCCTCACCGGGACCGGCCCCCAAATCAAGATTCTATGGATTTTGACTTCTGGGGGAGGAGGACTTTCCACTCGGCAAGGTTGCTGCTCACTATTTCAGCACATCAGGCCCACTACACTACCTATGATAGGTTCCTGTGGTCCAAGTTAGGTCAACTCCTAGCCACTTTGCCTGACACAGAGGTAACCAGACAAGCCATTGCACTCTCTCTGCCGCATTGGCCTGGAGCTAGCAGCAAGGCACTGTTAGGGGTGCCTTACACGCCAACAAGTAGCTTCCAGGGTCAGAGAGGCAGCAATTGCACTAGGCGGACGGCATGGCTGCGCTTTTCCTGGTTGTCACCCTTGGCCCGCATTGGGTGATTTCCTCCCTACCAGAGAACCCATCTTTTCTCCCGTAGGTGAGACGCGCCTGTTGGGGCAACTTCCTACTCCTTCCGAGGAGTCCCCGTCTCACTCTCCCCACTCTCAGGCCTCTCCAGACCCGTGAAGGTTCTCTCTCTTGGTGTGCCACCCACTGAGAGCTAAGGGACTTAGTCCTTTAGGGTTAAGCCCCTTTGGGAGGGCTCAGCACTCACCCAAAGTTGATAAATGGTGAAGATTGACACAGATAAGATATGAAAATTACGTACCTACTGTAATTCTGATCTTTCTGTGTATCTTCACCATTCATCACAGTCCCCCCCTCCATCGCCCTGGGGCTTCAGTCTCTGGATCTCCCTTCCTGCTCTATGCCCTCTCTTTCACCCCTCCTTTCTGTTGATCAGGAGGTGACCTTACATAGGAGGATGTTTTTCTAGGGAGGTGTACAGATGGGGCACTCCTTTCTCAGCACCTCGGCTCCACCCTGTGGGGGTTGGGGATGGTAGTTGCCCTTTTTTCTGCTCACTTTCCCCTTCTCCCCATCAGCTTTACTTTAATTCCCTTTGATTTCCTTGTCCTGTAGACATAACCTCAATTTAATTTAAGAAACTAGTTTTCTTATGCTAAAAATTTGATTTGGGGGGGTTATTCCCTGTATCCTGTCTATTTTTCCAAAATAGCCGATTCTGCTTACATTGGGGTCATTGCCAGTGATTCTGTGCCTTGAATTCAGGCAGTTTAGCCTTCTGGCTACTCCTTTACAGTTTCTATACAATCTGGAGACAGATCAAGGTTCCAGGGTATGTTCAATCTCTCTCTTCCCCCTCACCACATCCTTACTTCTAAAATTCCCTAATCCTCTCTCCCTCCTCCTTTTCTACTTCCAGAGATTGGGGCCCCTACCAGTCCCCTTAGTTTTCCAGCTTTATTCTATCCTCTCAGTCATTTATTTCTCTTTTTAGTTTGTATATCCTTTCCTTTATCTGTCTCTTGGACTCCCTTTTCCTCCTCCCAACCTTTCCTTACTCTCGGTGACTCAGAACTGGTGGGAGGGTGGGGCAACTCCCCATAGCAGCCAACCATGGGCGCCATGCAGTGCATGGATGCCTCGTGAGGGCGGCGCCAATGGTGCCGACCCCGCCCATCCCCCCAAAAAAGAGCTCCCATGGGCCACTATGCCTAAAGGTGATGAATGGTGAAGATACACAGAAAGATCAGAATTACAGTAGGTACGTAATTTTCATTTATTGGGCGTTGCCTCCATTCTGCTTGCCTTCCTCCTCTTCGAGGCCAATTGGGGGTAGAGTCCTCCTGGTACCTCAGAGCTCTATGTTTTCTTCTCTGAAGTCACACAGCATTAAACCAAGAGGACGGCAAGTAGGGTCTTCGTCCTAATCTCTGAGGGAACTCCCTGGGATTCTCTTCACAATGCACTTGGACGTCCCCCTTTTTTTGACTTGGATAATCCTCTTGACTATGTCATCTTCTGGCAATTAGCCGCTTCAGTGCATTCCTAGGAGAGTTCATGGGATTTTCCTCCCTCCTTCCTCTTTTTTTCCCTCATGGCACGGATGTCCCATGGTTCTCTTCTCCTGAAGTGGGGACTACATCAATACCCTCGTGGGAAAACCTGTAGCTGGTTTTCCCCGCCTCCTTTCTCCTCTTTTTCAAAGTCTGTCTGGACACATTTCTCTAATCAGGACTGCTCTCCTCACCCAAGGGACAGTCTTTGGAGGTCCATGCTCCAAGTTTTTCAAAACATATATGGAGAAAGGGCAGGAAGAGAGATCTGTCTCTGCCATTGCTTTTCCAAGGCCATCCCTATTTCCCCTCTGGGCCTTGGTACAGTAGCCTCTGGAACTGGTGGGATCCTTGCTCCCTTGTCTTCATTTCCTTGGGTTTTGAAGCTATTACAAGCCAGTGGTCTTCCAATTTAACATGGCAGAGAGTCCTCCTTCTTCACCTTTATCCCTTACTCATATCTCTTCTTTCTTCTCATATCTCTTTTCTCTCATTCTCCTTTCTGTGAGACCATGGGACCCTATGGCCACTTAGGGTGGGAATCTCTTCCCTCTGTCCCCTAATTGATATATACCTTTTTCAGTTTATGTCCTTCCTTATCCTATCCCTTGGCGCTCTTGCCTCACCTTATTTTTCTCTATCTCCTGTTTCATCCTCTCCAGCTAAACAGAACTGGGCTGGAGGAGGAGTCTACAACGACTAACGGCCTACCCTCTTGCACCATGCAGTGCCTTGGCTACGTGGACGGCACCATTGGCGCTAACTCCCCCCCAAAAAAAGCTCTCATGGCGGGTACGCACCTCTTGCACTTACCCATCAGTAATGAATGGTGAAGATACAAGAAAAGTTCAAGAATTACGGTAGGTACGTCAGGGCTAGAAGTAATGGCCCGGCCACTACATTTCCACTAGAAATGTGAGCCTGGCAGTTTACATTTCCTGGGTCCCTTTCACATTTCCATACTAGAAAGTGTTTTATGCCCTAATATTAAGCAGAACCCACAACACAAGTATGTCAGCAAAATGGTGTCCAACGCTTACACTATTTATAATTAAAATACTGTGAAATAAAATGCTTTTGTGTGTCTTCTTTATTCATTGCTGTTGTTTTTATTTTCCTTTCCCTCGTGTACATTTATTCCAGGCTTGTCTAGTTTATTTGAGGTGCAATTAATACAGATTATATAAATCTGAGACTAGGTTGGATTATTTCTTGATTGTTGTATATGGGCATGCTGTATTGCTATCCAAATGGATATAATAAGGCACAGTAGATTGTTCCCCATTTCAAGACGTCTACAGTTTTTTTTTTTTGGGGGGGTGCTCCATCCTGTCCTGCTTCTAAAACATCTCAACTTTTGCAATTTTGTGGTCAATGTCCATATAACCCAGCCAACCGCCCTACAATTGCTCATACAAAATCAATCATTCTAATTGTTGTGAACTGAACATTGACTGTGAATGAATATGGGACAGCAGCGACAGCCTGGTAGGGAACACAGTCCAAATGACAACAACATACCTGATGACTCCGAGTAGGGCACAGGCTATTACTGCACTGATGATTGATGCAGAAGAGGGTTCCTTAGCTCCAGGCACGCACGAATGACCCAACTCGAATAGTCCAAGTCTCCAGCTGTCTCTTCTCCTCTCCACAGTCCTCCCCCAGCATCCAGAAGCTCACAACGAATGCCGTGTTCTGCTCCAGGCCCAGCCTTCTCCATCCCGACTCCTGACCATGGCGATCACCGGCGATGAGCAGACGACACAACACACGTCCCCGGGCCCGGCCTCTCTTTCTACTGCCTGACCCCAGTCCACACTAAGCACAAGCAATGGCTTCTCGACTGCTGCAGACTGCATGCAGCATTCCAACTTCCCACTGTGACCGTCGATGACCGAACTGACCCTCTAGTTTCTCTCTGTCTGCATGGTTCTCACGAGTCGACGACGTCACCATGCAGTGCCGCGCAGAGAGAGAGAGTACAGGCAGCTGTTGCATGCTGATTTCCACTACTCCTAGTAGCCACACCTCCTATTGTACACTGACCAATAATGGTATGGCATGCAGACTGTTCCAAAGAGGCTCACTTGTGCTTAGAGCAGGGGGAGGAGGGTTACTGCTGGAAGAGGAGGAGAACTTTCTTCTTTTGGCATGCCGCGCTACTGTCCCAGCACGGTGGCAGTGGCACAGTACATAAGGCAAATTAGCAAATAAATAATTTTAATTGGGGGGCCCGGGCCCTCCTGAACCACAGCGGGCTCTGGCGTATAGGTAAATCCGGATATGAGTAAATGGATTTCCATACGGAAATGCTGGCTGCAGTAATACATTTCCAGGGCTAGAAGTGCCTTTCCACGGAAATACGGAAAGGAAAAATTTCGAGCCCTGTATGTAATTTTCATTTATAGTTAGTTCTAGTGCTTTCGTTTACTACCTGTGTCAGGTATAGGCTAGTAATTAGATCCTTATGTGCACTGCGTGACTGTGAGCTCCAATCAGTGTTAGTCACCCAAGACCAATGTTTCCGAGGATGGGCTTACCTGGTAGTATTGGCTAAAGGACTTGATTCCAGTATGGTTGTTAAGGGGGGAATGTATACTGTGAGAATCTGCAGACTTTTATTACCTGTGCCTAGTGTTAGCTTAGTAGCAAGGCATTCACAGTATGTATTGAGGCAGTTAATGGTGATGTTATGGGCCTGAAGGTGGCTTCTTATATATTGGAGGCAACCACCCCCACGTTTCCCAGTTCTGCCTGTCTGAAAGTAGTGTAACCTGTAGGAGCAATTGCTGAATCAGGGATCTTGGCAGTGATTATGCAGAAGAGGAGGTTTGTGTTTTGCTGAAGGAGGGGGCAGCAAGCACCGAAGCTTTGTGCACTTTGAATAAAATTAAGCACTTTTTGGCAGCTTAAAGAAAGGGACTTGCATTCATTTGTTCAAAGCACTGTGGAACTATTACTGAGGACTGTGAGTAACCTGTGCTGGCATTCAAATTCTTTCCTACCTTGGCAGTGATCCAAGACTCTGTGATGGAAATGATATCAGGTTGGGTAAGTGCGACCCATGCCTTGATTTGGGTGAACTTAGAGAGAAGGAAACCTAAGTTTAATGATGCAATATGCAAGAGCCCTAATTTGCCACTGGGTGACTGGTTACCTTGTTGCGGGACAGGGTTTGGATGACTATTCCCTGATATTAGGAGGAGAAGTATCAGGCTTCTACGCAGTATCCTGTAAGGAACTGGTTTGCAAGCTAAGTGGTGGTTGTTCGCAGTGGTCTTGATATCAGATCCACTGAGACCTTCCAAGAGGGTGGACCGATGGTGTAGATATACCTGAGTGGTATTAGTCTTGGTTGACACATAAGTGCCAGGAGTCATATTTACTTCGGCT
The DNA here is from genome assembly GCA_016271365.2 of Neoceratodus forsteri. NCBI lineage: Eukaryota > Metazoa > Chordata > Ceratodontiformes > Ceratodontidae > Neoceratodus > Neoceratodus forsteri. The sequence continues at coordinate 210,950,944 of CM028129.1, read as the reverse complement.
TGTGACCATGACAATGTTACTTTTAGATGTGCATAGTAACAGATCTGGAGGGTATGGGCTCGTTGAGAGTGGGGGACATTGTTGCAAGTGATTTTTAGAGCTGCAATCAGGACTGCAAGTAAGAGGGTTGGGTGTTATAGGAGGGGGGCATGATGGGGGCAACAACATTGTGTCATCGAGGCACAGATCAGGAAGCACAGGAAAACCAGGAACAGTTGTAAAATTCACAACAGATGATTGATTTATTATTAATAACCGTAAAATAAAAAAAATGAAATTGTTCAAAATAACTATTTACAAAGGCAAGTATAAACAGAGAAAGTCCATCTGGGTTTCTTCTTAATTTCCAGTCTCAGTCTCTCTCAGTCTGTGTGTGTGTGTCTCTCTCTCTCTCTTGCAAAACACTGCAGCTCCTTTTTATAAGTCTGTGCAGGAGGTTTTTGAGAAAATAGCATACTTCTCACACAGTGTTCTTGTCAATTTCAGCAGGTGCAGCAAAAAGAACATTGTGACCCAGAACTGACCTCTTGTTTGCATCTTCTGCAAAAGGCTTAAAAATTGCATCTCAGGTTAACCCCTTGAGTTCCAAATAGCTCTGCAATCATTTCAGCAGTGTATCTATATACAGTTTTATTTTTGCAATCATTTCAACAGTGTAACTGTATACATTTTTAAACAAAGGGATCCCAGTATCAAGTACATTTCCACAAAAAGATTCACATACTATATATTTTTATACCTGCTGATATGTAAGGGGGAAGAAAGAACAACAAGTGAGGGTAGAGAGAAACAGTGAGAGGCAGAGAATTGTAAGACCATCAGGGTGATCAAGTCCTAGGTCTCATGAGAAAATTTGGTTGCTCAACCAGACAGAGAAGAGACAGAAAATGAGAGAATAGAAGAGATCCTTGCATTTAAACTCTTTCTGCATAACAACTGGGACAGGGCCATATTCAACCCTGTCACTTTACAACCCCCAAAGAGGGAACCTGTTTTACAAAAACGGATTTCCAAAACTTTCTTTTAATTATCTTCTGGCATTAGCTTATAACTCTTACAGTTCAGTGCATATGCAGCATAGCAAACAGAGAAAGTTTCACCTCACATTTTTTTCAACTTTCAGAATTCTCAGTTCTTGATCCATATCTTGACAGAAAATCAGCATTGACATTCTCTTTCCCAGATTTGTGCATCACTTTAAATTTAAATGACTGTAATGCCATGTACCACCATGTGATTCTAGAATTGTTATCCTTCATTTAGTTATGCAAACAGAGAGGACTGTGATCTGTTACAAGTACAAAGTCAGCTCCTAGTAAGTAAAACTTAAGGGACTCCATGGCCTACTTTTCTGCAAGACATTCCTTTTCAATGGTGGAGTACCTTTTTTCTCTGTTGTGCAACTCTCTACTAATACAGAGGATAGCATGTTCTAACCCCAGTAATACTCACATATTCCTAACTTTCTACAGTATCCCTTTAAGCCAGAACTGCCCAGAGAGGCTAGAGCACATGCAAATGATGGTACTCTGCATGTGACAACTATACAAATGCTGCCTTGAACTAACTGTCTTAGTTCTAAAACCCCTCAGATTTCACTCTCCACCTGTAAAGTCTAGTTACTCAGAGTCTCGCTCTTCAACTTGTTCCTGTGACGTGAAGAAACTTATAAAAATAAATAAGTATATTTTTTCTTTCATTTGCTGCCTTTTACTTATTATTTGTAATCAAACCTAGTTTTAGTGTTATTTTAGTATTTTTCATTAGTTCCTCCTGGTTCGGTATAACCAGTGGGGAACTGAGTTATTTTAGTTATTTTAGGGAGGCAGTATAGCGTGGTAGTTTAAGGCTCTGAGCTGCAAACCTGGAGACCTGGGTTTGAATCCCACAGCTCCCACTTGCATAGTGTGTGACCCTGAGCAAGTCACTTAACTTCCTCGTGCTCCCAGGTCGCACCTGGAAACAAGCTTCAGCTTAGTGTGCCTTTCTTGGTTAAACAATTTCCCCTTTCCCTTTCTCCCCCTAGTTATTTTCAGGGTTTTCTGACTTAAAAACCCCAATAGTTTAGCTTAAATTTATTTTAAATATTTATTTTTTGTAACCGCTTTATCGGTTTACCAAACCACTAGTCTCGGTTCATTTTCTTCATCAGTTCCAGTTCCCATCAGTTCTGGAACCAACGACAACCGCTGACTTTTGTTAAAACTTTGAAATTACTTAGCGGTTATCATTTTTATTGTTTACCGATAAAATGTCAGAGAAACCTAAAAAAATCGGTGAACCTGGTTTTACAAATTTTTCTGATTGTGAGGAAGTGTCTGTTAAGGCAGATAAACAAAGTTTATGTGTGGCTTGCCTTGGCTATGATCACTTTAAGGAAGATTGTGATATCTCTAAAACCTTACCAGAAAAAACAGTGAAGAAACGCCTGGAACGGCTTAAGAAAAAAATTCCTCCACCTAAGGGTCCCTCTGGCTCTGACCAGCCGATACTCTCTTCTGCTGTGGCTGAAACCACTACAATAATTGCCTCAACCCTTGAGACGGGTGATAAGGGCATTAAGGTGCTTGCTGAACCAGTTGGCTCCCTGGTTCCCTCTAAAAAGACAAAGAAAGTAATGCACACAGAACCCCCAACTGAGAAAAAGGGGACTTCTGTGGGTGCTCTGGCTCTGCCTCCTCCTCAAGAAATATATCAGGCCTTTGAAGTGGTACAGGCCTTACATGGTCTTTTTCCCACTGGCCAGCAGCCACCTGTTCAGGCCCCAGCTGGACAGACTGACAGCACAAGTAAATCCTCATTTATGGAGGAAGAGGATTATGGTGAATGTGAGGAGGAATATAACCATATAAAAACTACAAACAGGTATTTGCCTCTGTCTCTGATATTAAACAAAGGGGCAGAGGACATTGCAGCACAGGAGCTAGCACAACAAAACTCACCCAAAACAGGGACCAAAACAAAAAAAGTAAAAAGGAATTCAAAACACTTCTGATCATAGGAAGAAGAAGAAGAATCGGCATTTATATAGCACTTTTCATACACGGTGTATCCCAAAGCGCTTTACAAGCAATGCTAGACTGGTAGTGAAATGACTGAATGTGTGGCGGCGGCCATATTGCACATCATCACCCACGCACAGCCTGGATTATTGCATGAACCGGTTTATGGGAAGGGGAATGTTGGCCAGGACACGGGGAATGTTCCCTATTCTTTTGCGAAGAGTGCCCTGGGTTCTTTTACTTCCTGGACACCCATCAGGACAACACCAGGATGGGCAGAAGGGACCTCAGTTTTTAACGTCTCATCCAAAGGATGGCATACCCCAGCAGTACAGCACCCCCAATACTGCACTCAGATGCCAGCAATTTTTAGGTGCAAGTCCAATCCCAATGTGGGACAAGAACCCACGACCTTCTGGTCGAGAGGTGGATGTGCTACCAACTGAGCCACGCTGACACCATGATTTAAGACTCCATGATTCGAGGAGTTGATACCTACCTCCAGCTGGGGTTAATTGTCAGATGTCTCCCAGGTACATCAGCGTGGAGAGACACTGACCATATTGCTAAAATTGTGCAGGAAGCGGGAGAAAACATCAACATCCTGGTACACATAGGGACTAATGATCTCGCCAGCCAGTCAAGTTGTGGAGACCAAGGAACACCTGCCCAGGCTGGGAGACAAACTGTCATCCATTTCGTCTGGTATCTCCATCTCTGAGATCCTGCCGGTCTGGGAGAGGGGGGCAGATGGACAGAAGGTCAGAGAAGTGGAGAAAGGAGAGCTAAACATGTGGCTTAAGGGCTGGTGCCAGGAAAAAGGACACAAATTTGTAGGTAACTGGCAACAGTTTTGGGAGTGAAAGTTCTTTAAATTCGATGGACTGCATTTGACTAAGGAGGTAGTCGGTGCATTGGAGCAGAAGTTTGACAACTTTGCAGAATATTTAAACTAGCAAATTGGGATAGGGGTGCAGCACCAGATACATCGAATGAGAAGAACACCCCTCCCCCCTCAGCTAGTGATCAAACAAGAGTTCAGCAAGTTTGTAATTCATTTGCATCACCAGGTAAGGAAAAGGTCCGGCCCCCCATATGACGCACAGGGGAAATGACGGACCTCGCCCAGCAACTAACACATCAAAATCTGGCCAATGGAAAATCATGTACACTAATGCCTGCAGTCTGGGAAACAAGATCCCAGACCTACAGGCAACAATGACAGAGGCTAAACTGGACATAGTAGCAATTAGTGAGACATGGTTCACCAGTAACCACACTTGGGAGACTTCAGTATCTGACTATGTTCTGTTCAGAAGAGACCACGTTGCAGAAAGGGGGGTGGAGTGGACTTTTATGTCAATGAAAATATCAAAGCAACAGAAATTCAGAATACATATAAGGAGCCAGAAGAACTGTGGGTCACCCTGGAAACAGGAAATGGGACAACCATATGAACTGGGGTTGTCTACAGGCCTCCAGACCAGGGGAAAGACACAGACACATTACTGTTAGAAGATATGCAAAACATGGCAGCTAAAGGGGAGGTTCTGATAATGGGAGACTTCAACATGTCAGATACAGGTTGGTCAATATCAGCAGGAACATCTACTAGAACTAGACACATAGTGGTTTCCCTGAAGGGAGAAGGCCTCAAACAACTGGTACAACAACCCACAAGAGACGGGGCTTTCCTAGCTCTAGTACTGATTAACAGGAAAAGAATAACAGATCTCCAGGTAGAAGGTCACCTGGGGGCCAGTGACCATCACATGGTATGGTTCAATTTGGCCACTAGAAATAAATCATCCCATTCCAAGGAAAAAATATGGGACTTCAGAGGAGCTGACTTTGATAAGATGTCCAACAGAGTTAAGCTAGCCCTGGCTAGAAGAAATACAGGTGAGAGGGTACAGGCAAAGTAGGCAAGCATAAGGATGCAATACTTAAAGCAACATCCTATTGTGTTAGAGAGAAAAGCAAGAGCAAAAGGAGGAAACCACTTTGGTTCTCAAAAACAGTAGCAGAAAAGGACAGAGCCAAAAGGCTGGCCTTCAGGAAATATAAGGGAACGCAGCAGGACGAAGATAGAGAGGCATACCAAACTTCCTGAAGGGAAGCAGGGAAGGCAGTAAGGCAGGCAAAGGCCCAAACCAAGGAAACACTAGCACGGACAGTAAAAGAAGGGGACAAGACTTTCTATAGATACATTAGTGAAAGGAGAAAGTCCAGAGGGGTTATTGCTAAGATCAAAGGGAATAAGTGGGAGTGTGTGGAGGAGGACCAAGGAAAAGCATCTATCTTAAATAGATACTTCTGCTCAGTATTTACTGAGGAGAAGGTAGGACAGGGCCCACAGCTCAGCACCATGGGCACGGGGGGGGGGGGAGGTGTGCACAAGTCCCTTCACAAAAGAAAGGGTACTACAAGAGCTCACTAAGCTCAGGGTGGACAAGACAATGGGGCCTGATGGCATACATCCCAGGGTACTAAAGGAGCTGAGGGTGGAACTAGCAGAGCCATTATCAGAACTGTTTAGTGAGTCAATGAGCACAAGAGAGGTCCCAGAAGACTGGAGATGGGCTCATGTGATTCCGCTCCACAAGAGTGGTAACAGGGAGGAGGCAGGGAACTACAGACCAGTCAGTCTTACCTCAGTAGTGGGCAAGATTATGGAAGCACTCCTTAAGGAAAGGATAGTGCAACTCCTGGAATCCACAGGAGCACAGGATCCAAGACGGCATGGCTTTACAACAGTAAGGTCCTGTCATACTAATTTCATAGATTTCTTTGACTGGGTAACCAGAGTGGTTGACCAAGGAGGTGCAGTTGATGTCACCTACCTTGACTTCAGCAAAGCTTTCGATACTGTTCCACATAGAAGATTGGTTAATAAAATGGGTAGGCTCAGGGTGGGTCAGAAGTTGGTCAACTGGGTGGCAAACTGGTAGGTGGGCAGAAAATAGAGAGTGGTGGTAAACGGTATACAGTTAGAAGAGATGCCAGTCACAAGTGGGGTACCTCAGGGATCAGTCCTTGGGCCAGTCCTCTTCAATATCTGCATCAGTGACATTGCAGATGGACTGGAGGGTAAGGTTTGTCTGTTTGCAAATGACACCAAGATCTGCAACAGAGTAGATGATCCAGATGGGGTGGACAGAATGAGAAGGGATATGGATAAACTGGCAAAATGGTCAGAAGAGTGGCAACTGGGGTTTAACGCAAAGAAGTGGAAGATCATACACATAGGGAAGAGAAACCCTGAAGCCACCTATAGGTTGGGAGGGGAGTTGCTGGCAATCACAAGGGAAGAAAGAGACTTGGGCATCATCATCACAGATGACCTGAAATCATCCAAGTAGACTACTAAAGCAGTAGGTAAGGCTAGAGGGATGTTGGGGTGTATTAGTAGGGATATCGCAAGTCGTAAGAGGGAGGTAATAACCCCTCTTTACAAGACACTGATTAGGCTGCTTCTGGAGTACTGCGTGCAGCACTGGAGGCCATACTCGCACAAGGACATTAACAAAATGGAGGCAGTCCAGAGAAGGGCAACCAAAATGGTGCAGGGACTGCATCAGAAAACATATGAGGATAGATTAACAGAGCTCAAATGTATATCCTAGAGCAAAGGAGGGAGAGAAGTGATATGATCGAAACATTCAAACATCTTAAGGGCATTAACAAGGTGAAAGAGTGTAATGTTTCAATATAAGAAAAATAGCAGGACAAGAGGACGCAGGATGAGATTAGAGGGAGGCCGATTAAGGGATAATATGAGGAAGTTCTTTTTCACAGAAAAGGTGGTGGATGCATGGAACGGCCTACCTCAGGAAGTGGTGGATATGAAAACAGTGCAGGACTTCAAACAGGCATGGGATAGGCATAAGGGAGGAATACAGATGAGTATGAATAGATAGGCCATTGACAGAGTACTGGCCTATGGCACATTTATAAGGTAGAAAAAATTGGCAGACTGGATGGGCCTTGAGGTCCTTATCTGCCATCAGCTTCTATGTTTCTATGAGGAGGAGGAAGGGGAACCTTTTGAGCCTGAGGTATCCCCTGAGCAAGATTTCCGTTCACCTCCTAGAACCACTGAGGATTATTCCTCACATTTTATTTTTGTGAGGAAAATGGCTGATGCCTTGGATATCACCATAAGAGAAGAAATAGAGGATGAAGACTAGGTGGAATACCTTGAAATGATGGAGTTAACCCCCACAAAGACACTCTTCTTGCCTGTCAATAAATTCTTCAAGAAAGATGCACTGAAGATTTTACAGACCCCTAATTCTGTCCCCCCTCTTGGTAAGAGGATGGATAAGAAGTACCAACTGGAAAGGGAAGGAGCAGAGTTTCTGTTTTCCCATCCTGCCCACCAGGGGGTGGTGCAAGCAGCTGCCTGTGACAAGGCTAAGGTGCCTCTGGCTTCTCATCCACCAGATAAGGAATCCAGGAAGATTGACAGTATTCCCAAAAAAGGTTACTTGTCAGCTTCCTTGGCTATTAGGCAAATTTCCAGGCCTATGCTGCCCAGTACCAGAAGTCTCTATGGCAGTCTGTACGGACCATGGCACAAAAAGCCTCTTCACTCTTGCCTGATGACCTGGCAGAAACTGCCAGGGTTTGCTTAGAGGCAGCCAAGTATCAGTTCCAAATGGCTGTTGATACCAATGATACAGCAGCCAGGTGGATAGCAAACACTATTGCTCAGCATAGGTTTGTCTGGCTAAGAGCTACAAATCTTACCCAGGATACTCAAACAAAGGCTCTGGACTTCCCCCTTGAAGTGAAATTCACTTTTTGGTGAATCAACAGTGGCTTATATGAAGAAGGTGGATGAATACAAGGCCATCTTCAAGAGCAATTCTGCTAGGGAGAAAGCCTCAACATCCACCAGACCCTATGGAAGGGGAGGCAGGGGCAGGTCCTTTCACACTAGGCCCTTTTTCCAGGCGATGGCTGCACCCAAATACCAACAGTACCCCCAGCAGGGGTACTTCAGAGGTAGGGGCAGCAGGGGTTCCAGGCAGGGAACTCAAACCCAACCTCAACCCCAAAGTAAACAAACACCCTGACATGTTTTTACAGGCCACCTCCTCTCTACCTGTTGGAGGCAGACTGTCTAACTACCTCCAGGCTTGGCAAAAGATTACCACAGACAAGTGGGTCCTGGAGGTAGTGAATCAGGGACTGTCTCTGGAATTTCAAATCCCTTCCTCTTCTGAGAATCAGGGTGTTCAGTTCACCCTCCCTCACAGAAAAGAAGCTGCTGGAGGTAAGGGACCCATTGGCGGGGAGTGACCATGCCACGGTCTGGTTCTGCCTGGACCTAGGAGGGGTAGAAGGCTGCACAAAGACGGAAGTAACTGACTTCAGGGGGACGGATTTTAAGGAAATGGGAAGGATCCTTAAGGAGCATTTGGATGGGATTGGGCCAGACATGGACACTGATAGTAGGTGGGAAATCATCAGGAGGGGTGCAGGATGCTACCAGCACCCTGTGCAAGAGTAAGACGAAATGCGGTGGGGCCCAAAACGCCTGTTGAGTGGACCAGGGAGGTCCAGGGAGGTGGTGCTGGGGAAAGAAAGCGGCCTATAAGCAATTCAAGTGCTCAAGGTAGAAAGGATCGAGGGAGTACGACCTGATGGCTAGAAGGGCCACTAGAGTGGTGAGGGCGGCTAAGGCAAGGAAGGAGCAGAACCTGGCCAGGGAAATTAGGAGAGGGAACAAGGGGTTCTTTAGATACATTGGGGAAAAACGAAGGGTGAAGGGGCAGATTAGCAGGATTAAATCAGGGGAGAGATGGGCACAAGACCCGGGGGAGCAGGCTGAGGTACTAAATGAGTACTTCACCTCAGTTTTCACCAGGGAAAATGGAGGTGCTGCATCATACATGGGAGGAGACAGAGATACTGAGGAGGGGGGGACCCTTACCGATCGGCAGGTCTGGGGAGAGGGGGAGGCATCACTGGCAGGTGGGGAGGGCTACAGGGAGAAGGGGTACCGAAGTGGAAATCACAGCTGAGAGAGTGAGGGAAGCCCTCAGCCCCTTAAGATGGAGAAAGCACGGGCTGGATAAATTACATCCCAGAGTGCTGAAGGAACTTGCAGATGTCCTGGCAAAACCCCTGGCAGAGCTTTTCACCATCTCTCTGAGGACAGGGTGGGTGCCCCAAGACTGGAAGGTGGCGCATATAGTGCCTATCCACAAGGGGGGATCAAGGGAGGTGGCAGGGAACTACAGGCCTGTCAGCCTGACCTCGGTGGTGGGCAAGGTGATGGAGGGCATTGTCAAGGAGAGGCTAGGGGGGGACCTGGATAAGTCAGGGTGCCTGGACGATAGACAGCATGGATTCATCCCAGGGAAATCGTGTCAGACAAACCTGGTGGAGTTCTATGACTGGGTGACAAGTGCCTTGGACCTGGGTAGACCAGTAGATGTCCTCTTTCTGGACTTCAGAAAGGCATTTGACTCTGTTCCTCACGTGGGCCTGTTGGATAAGCTGGGAGAAATGGGGGTGGGGAACCAGATGGATAGGCAATTGGCTCCAGGACCGGACCCAGAGGGTTGTAGTTGGTGGGATAGTCTCATCCCCAAGGAGGGTCATTAGTGGGGTCCCACAGGGATCAGTCCTGGGCCCTTCTGTTCAACGATGCGATTCGACATAAGGACAGGAATCAGGAGGAGATGAGTCTCTTTGCAGATGACTCCAAACTGGGGGGCGGTGGTGGATGGGAGGAGGGAAGGGTGGCCCCTACAGGGGACCTGGAGGCTCTGGAAAGATGGTCTAGAAAGTGGAAGCTGAGGTTCAATGTAGGAAATGCAAGGTACTCCACCTGGGGCCAGAAACCCAGGTCAAGTGTACACCCTGGGGAAATGCTACAAGTCTCGATGGCTGAGAGGGACCTGGGGGTGGTGGTGGATGTCAAGATGAACAACTCTGAGACTTGTAGGAGGGCAGCAGCCAAGGTCAACAGGATGCTGGGATGCATCGCTAGGGGGATCACCTCTAGAAGGAGGGAAGTGATACTCTCTGTATAACTGCTTGGTGAGGCTGCACCTTGAGCTGGCAGTTTTGGAGGCCACACTTAAAGCGGGACATTAACCTCCTGGAGAGGGTCCAGAGGAGGGCAACCAAAATGATTTGGGGCTTGGGGGACAGGACCTATGAGGAGAGGCTCGAAGAGCTAAATATGTACACATTGGAAGAGAGAAGGGACCGGGGGGACATGATAGAGGTGTTTAGGTACATGAAGAGGGTAAATAGGGGAGGAACAGTTGGGGTGCTTCGAAGGAAGGAGGAAGGGGCCACTAGAGGGCATGGCTGGAAGCTGGAGGGGGGAAGATTCAGGGGAGAAAGGAGGAGGTGCTACTTCACTGAGAGGGTGGTGGAGCCATGGAATGCACTGCCTAGGGGGCTGGTGGAGGCAGAGACAGTGGAGGGGTTCAAGAGGGGGTGGGACAGGTACAGGGGAAGGGTTCTGGAAGCAAAATCCAATGCAGCAAGAATATCCGGAACTGGGAAGGGAGAAGCCAGAGAAGGCGAGGGGGACAGCAAGGTCAGCACCCAGGTTGGGGACTGACCAAACGAGCAGACACGAAAGACCGTTAGGCCTATTCTGCTGGCATTTTAGTATGTTAGTATGTTAGGTAGAGGTTTGAAATCTGCTGCTGTCAAGGGCAGTGGAACCTATCCCAGTTCAGCAGAAAGGAAAGGGTTTCTATTCCAGGTACTTCCTTACCATAAAGAAAAATGGGGAGTGGTGGCCTATCTTGGACTTCAGGGTACTAAACAAGCATTTGAAAAAAAAAAGTTCGAAGTGGTAACTCTGGCACGGATTCTGCCAACACTCCAAAAAGGAGACTGGTTGGCATCACTTGACCTAAAAGATGCCTATTTCCACATCTCCATAAGGGAGTCCCACAGAAAATACCTCAGGTTCAGACTCCCATCAGGCCATTACCAGATCTTCCTGGACATAAAGTCTCCACCACTTATTCACACTAATGGGATTTACGCCGGAGGCGCTAGGACCCAGCGGGAGCAAACTTTTCAAGAGGGTCAGCACCAGAGATGGCAGCGCGAGGAGCAGCACCGCGAGCCCTGGTGGCCGGCTCATGTGGTAAAGACTATCTTGGCGTCGACCCTCTAACTTCCTCAGTTCCTTTTTTTCCGCCATCAAGTGCACTTCAGTGATGACGTTGCTCACCCGCCGGGAATCAGACTTCAAACTAGCAGCTTAGTTTTCAGTTTTATTATTTTGTAATTATTTGCTAAGTACCGATCTTATTAAATTTACGTATTATAACAAGAAGTCTTCAGCTGTCCGGAGTAAACCATGAGCGGGTCAGGTGACAGTAGGGAGACTTCGTATGAAAGCTGTTCAGTCAGCCGGGCTGGGTTCAGTCCGCCGTTGTCTCCGGAGGGTCTGACAATGGGCGGTCCGATGCTCAGGGAGATGGGTGGTCTCCCGAAAGCATAAAAGGAAACGGTCCCATTCTCAGCACCGTTCGGCCTTGAGTTGTTCTTCGGTAAAATCGAAAAAGAGAAGGCATCACTCGAGGTTGCCCTCTGGTATGTCTGCATGTAGATGGTCGGTTATTGGGGCCAGGCACCGGTCTCTACCTCTGTCGGAGTCGCCGGTTTCTGTCTCTGGTGGCCGACCTTCTCGACACCGGAGCCCTTCCCACCTATTGGAAGGGCTTCCGATGAGCAGTTTTACCAGTGGGCTGCTGTTATGGAGCAATGGGCTCGGAGGTTGGTCCACCTTCCTGATCTGGTCTGCCCGAGACCAAGGCTTCTGGGCCATTCGGCTTCAGGGGGGGACAGGTAGGGCGGTTGGGTCTTTCTAGTCATGCGGCACCTTCCTCGGTGCCATCGACTCCGCACTTGCGTGTTTTCCCCCTTCACATGGCTGCGGCACAGGGGTCCATACCAATGCTTCTATCTCCTGCCAATTTTCCTTCTTTTTCTTCAAATTACAGTTTTCAGGCCCTTGGGAATCTCTCGGCGCCGTCCGCAGTGCTGAGGGGCCTGTCCATGGCTTCAGGGATTCTGTCGGCGCCGCCTGTAGTGCCGCAGGCTCACTCAGCACCATGTGCTGGGCTATTTCTGATGGCTCCGACTTCCCTGTGTTCAGCACCATATTCTTCGTCGGTGCCGAAGCATGATGCAGCATCGTCCGGCCTCCAGGGGTCCTCAACTCCGATTCTTTCCTTTTCTGTTTTTCCTCCTGATTTTCACTCCTTTCCTGTCCATACAGTCCCTCTTGGACTGTCAGGAGATGATTTTGAGTCTAACCCAGATCTTTGACTGGGAGATGATGTTGATGACACTGCCTTGGGAGCAGGGATCAATCCTTCTGCAGAGCCTGTGGTCGAGGACCTTTCCTTTAAGTCTCTGCTTAAAAAGTTTAATTCTACTCTTTCTCTCCAGACTACAGAAATCGATCCTGGAAAGCTTTTAAGACTCCATTACCTCCATATCCCGGATATCCCTATGGATTTAACTCCTCCGGTACAGCCCTCTTTCGATACCCTCTCTCAGATGGTATGGAATACTCCGGCTCTCATTCCTTCCATGGCTAAGTCCATAGACAAGAAATATGCCCCTCCCAAGGATCGTCCCATATTGGCCTCACAAGCCTTCGCTGATCCCATTGTAGTCTTGGCAGAGAATGATAAAGCCATCCTTCCTCAGGCATCTACAGCCCAGCCTATAAATAAAGAATCTCACAAGATAGACACATTAGGTAAGAGAGTCTTTGCTGCCTCCACCCTGGGTATGCATATTGCCAGCTACCAGGGCTATTTTTCTCAATATGAATATGTTCTTTTGCGTTCACTCAAACAAATGGTAGAAGCTCAGCCCAAATCGGAAGCCAGTTCAGAGCTACTTCAGACCATAACCAGGGGTATCAAGTCCAATAACCAACAGGTTAAAGCTGCAATGGACGCTTTCGATACTGCTTCCTGAGCGGCGGCGTCTGGCATCTGCACCCGTCGCCACTTTTGGCTACGTACTTCGGGCTTCATGAATGATACCCTGCAGCAGATCATGGCTTTACCTTTTGATGGTATGTATCTATTCGGGCCCCAGGTAGAGCAAGCTCTGGAGGCCACACAGAAGACGACGTCTGCTATTAAGACAGCTAGACCTGCACCCGTCCCCTCCCTGTGGGGTGCCAACAAGCGTCAGTTTCACAATTGTCAGTCCTTTTGCAGCAGAGGTAGAGGAGGTTTTAACAAAAATCACACCCCTCAACCACAGAAGAAAACGCAGCAGAAGACTCAAGGGCCCAAAGCGCCTGGTGCCACATTCTGAGTTTTTGGCCCAGGTCCCACCTCAACTGTCCAAGGGGACTCCTCGTCAGCGGTGGGAGGACGTCTGACTGAGTTCTACAACCAGTGGATATCCATAACATCAGACAAATGGGTTCTCTAGATAATCCTTGAAGGGTGTTCCCTCAATCTTTCAGAAACCCCTCCGGATCATCCCCCCCCCCAAACCATAGCCCAGGCTGTCGACACTATAGTCAGACCTTGCTTCCGAGGTACAAGGCCATCTGAACAACAGGGCAGTAGAAGTAGTTCCGTTCACTCAACAAAACAGAGGTTTCTACTCCCATTACTTCCTGGTCCTGAAGAAAACTGGTGGCATGCGCCCCATTCTGGATCTCAGAAAGTTAAACAAGTTCCTTCACAAGGAAAAGTTCAGGATGATATCTCTAGGTACCCTTCTACCTTTGCTTCACCAACACAAGTGGCTAGCCTCCCTGGACATGCAGGGCGCCTACCAACACATCCCTATACACCCAAAGCACTACAAATACCTAAGGTTTGTGGTGTTGGGTCCACACTATCGGTTCAGAGTCCTGCCCTTTGGGCTATCCTCGGCGCCTCAAATTTTTACAAAGTGTTGTGCAATTCTAGCGGTGCATCTCAGGAAAATGGGAATACAAGTGTTTCCATATCTGGACGACTGGATCCTAGCAAGTCCCTCCAGACAAGGAACTCTGGATGCTGTAGCCACGGCTTCAGACTTCCTCACATCCATGGGAGTCCTGCTAAATCTCAACAAGTCGCAGTTGCAGCCCTCTCAGAAGCTCCTCTTTATAGGTACGCTTCTGGACACCTCCTCTGTGAAGGCTTTTCTCCCAGAGGACAGAAGGAGCAATATCTTACAGATGGCCTGATACATCAGAGAAAACAGCTCAGTTCAAGCTATGTCAATGCAACGGATGCTGGATCTCATGGCATCCTTGGTGTTCACTGTACCCTTAGCACGTCTCCACATGAGAACCTCTCAATGGATGCTCAGTACTCAATGGTCCCCAATCACTCACCCAAAGTCCTTTCCCATAAAGATGATGAAACTTGTGAAAAGGTTTCACTCGCCTGGTGGTCGCAGGAGGACAACCTTCTGGAAGGATATCCCTTTACTCCTCTGGATCATTAGAGCTCCATTACCACGGATGTATCCCTGATGGGGTGGGAAGCCCATTGCCAGAATCTCCACACCCAAGGTATGTGGACTCAGGACGAGTCCCAGCTTCACAAAAATGTCCTGGAAATGAGAGCCATCCTCTATGCAGTCTGAGCCTTGAAGGAGGTACTCTGTCACAAGAACATTCTCCTTCAAATGGACAGCAAAGCAGTGATGTATTACATCAACAAACAGGGCAGTGCACACTCTTACCCATTATTCAGGGAAGCTATGAGGGTGTGGTAATGGTGCCTGGAGCACAAGGCTCTAATCCACGTGATTTACCTGTCCAGAGTACAGAACAAGCTGGCAGACCAGCTCAGCAGAACAGAGACAGATCCTCACGAGTGGTCTCTCGACTTAACCGTCGTTCAGTTACTCTTCAAAGAATGGGGAACTCCACACCTGTACCTTTTTGTGTCCCCACTCAATGTAAAACTGCCTCTCTTCTGCTCCAGAAATCCAGGACCTGGCATTTTCTGTCAGGATGAGTTCAGGCTGCGGTGGGCAAGACACTTTCTATACACCTTTCCTCCTCTTCCCCTAATTCACAGGGTACTTCTCAAGTTCAAGTCTCAGGGAGGCAGAATGATTCTCATTGCTCCCTTCTGGCCTTGGCAGATATGGATCTTATCTGTGGCAATCTTCACCATTCATCACTATTGGGTTATAGCGCCGGAGCTAGGACCCCGCGGGAGACTTTTAAAAAAATATATATATATATGGGCGGAGTCGACAGAGGGTCGGCGCCGCCCTCAAGACCAATGTTCTATGTGGCGCTCGAGGGTTGGCAGTTATCCGACGTCAACTCTGCCCCAACTTCAGTTCTTTCTCTTCCGCCGTTGAGTGTGGGCCCTGCTCGTGCTGGCTCTGATTTTGCGGCCTCGTCCGTCAGTTAGTAAGTTACTCGGTTCTGCTTCGCCTTTGCTCAACGTCGCTGGATTCTGGTAAGACCTTTCCTTATTTTTAGTGGTATCGAGTACTGTTTTTAGTTATTTTTTCGTCCAATCATGTCTCGTCCTGGCAAAAAGTAATTGAAAGCGAGGCGGCCCCCAATGCGTCGGTGCCCCTGTGGCTGCCTTTATTCCGTTACGGACCAGCATGATCGTTGCCTTTCCTGCCTTGGCCCTAGTCACAGTATGGACAGTTTCGACATCTGCTTTTCCATGGACCGCCGTGTCCTCGAAATTTGCGCGTGGAAAGTTGGACGTGCTCCCCCGACTTTTGGAGGACAGATTCGTTCGTGCAAGGCCAAGGTAAGGACTCTCGGCCCTTCCTCCGGGTCCCCTCCCAGTCCTATATGGCCCGAGGAGGAGGGAACCTCTGCCTCTTACAGCCTTGCTGCGGCGGGGGTTTCTTCCACGGTGCAGGAGGCCCAGGCTGACCCTCTTGGGGGTCAGTCGGGAGGCACCGTTCTGGCAATCGCTACTCCAGTAGCGAAGGCTCCCTCTGTGTTGTGCTCCGGGTCCCTCGTGACCGAACTGGCACCATCTTCGGCACTCTCCGCCAGTGTCGCTCTTGGTCCAGGCGCTGTTCACGGCGCTGTGAGCTTGGAGAGCAATGCCGTGGTCGGCATCGCCTTCCCTCAGTGTCGCCGTTGCCCTGACTCCGCTTGCAGTGTCGGTGCTCCTCAGTGGTGTCAGGGAGGGTGCTGGGGGGGTTTCTGGCCTGACTTCTGTCCCCAGCTGCTTGCTATGTGCCGGGACAGTCTCCGCACCGCTTCTATTCCCGCAGCCTCCTGTGGGGGATGATGTCGGCGTTGCGTTTGAGTGTCGACCCACTGCTTCGGGTGCCGTGGCCAGCACCAGGGTGGCCGTGACATCACGCTCAGTACCGCTTCAGACTCCGTGTCACTCACAACCCAAGGCTGCTGTTGGTGTTGAGTATGGCTCGCATCAGATCTGGTTCTCCACGACGCCAGGGAGACATCTGTCTGCCTGTGCCAAGGCTGACTTCTGGCGCTGTTCGCGCGCCAGGCTGAGCCTCTCACTCTCCCTCTGCTGCTTCTGGGGACTTTGAATCCCAGGGTGCCCGATCTCGGGGTCCAGGAACTGGAGGGTCCCGTGGGGTGGTCTGGCACCGGGCCTCGGTTTCTACCTCTTCGGAGGAGGATTCTGGGTCAGACCCAGACTGGCTCCCGGGTTCTTCTAGGTCTTTGGATCTTTCCATCTCTAGCACCTTGGCCCCCACTCTCCTCCCTTCTGTGGCTCAGCCTTCTCAGGTGGTCTTCGGGGTTGGAGGGTTTGACCAGTCAGCAGGAGCCCCTGTGGCCACTGCTGTGCAGCCTGGGGCTACCAGGGAGGCTGCTTCCTCAGTTAGGTGCCCTCCTCCTTGGTGTGTTGGACAGCCCAAGTTTGGGGCAGCCCGGGGCCCACCAGGAGGGGGAGGGCATGGTTCCCTGGGTGGACTCCTCGGAGCCCACTTAAGCTTGCCAGTTGCCTAGGTTAGTGGTTACAAGGACGAGGTCTTTCTCCGACTTGGAAGGGTTGAGAGATAGGGGTGTGGTGCGGCGAGCCCCTTCTGTGGCCCAGCTGGTCTCTGGCAGGATCCGTAGCGCAAGCCCTTGTCTTTCCCTTTCGGAGTCTGCTAGAAGGACCACTTCTTCAGAGGTCAGGGGCCATCCTTCTGGACTCGCACGGTCCTGGTCACCTCATGGGGGGATTTCTTCCGCAGGGCACAGCTCCATCTGTTCTGATCCATTGAATGGCTGTTAGCTGCGGTGGCCTTGTTCTCCCCTCCCTCTTGTAGGGGATCCTGTTGGCCCCCTCGCCCTGACAGAGACCGCTCTCCTGCTTCCAGGAGCCTGTCCGTTGAGCCTCTGTTTCCATCCCTGGTAGTCCCAGGTATCCTAGACCCTTGCAGACCTCTTACCTGGGAACAGTTCAGGGGTTTTGCTGCTCATTTCCCCTCCTATCTCCATGCCCTGGACCAACAGGTGTTCCACCATGCCCCTATGCAGCAGGCCCCTGAACTTGGCAGCTCGTCCTTTTCCTCTTCTCCCTCTTCCGAGGGAGAGGAACCTTCGGTCCACCTTTCCCCAGCATCTGATTTGTCTTCTTATCAACGTTTCCTGCTGAGGATGTTGGATGAGCTTCATTTGACCCCTGTTCCCGTAAGCAATCCCGAGCATGTGACCCACGCCTTTTTAGGTGAGTTCAGCGCAGCCCACTTGATGGCTCCTGCCTGGCTTCTTCCTTTCCAGGAAGCATCACATCGGCTCTGGCTTCGTCCCTTCTCCACAGTGCCAGCCCCTAGAGACTTACACCAGTGGTATTGCGCTCCTCCAGAGCCTCCAGGCGCTCTGCCTCACCTAGTCTTGGGTTTGAGCTCCCTGGATACACCTTCTGGGTCTCGTACCCTATACCATGACCGCCCTCCGGATCCGGACTCGATTTCTGGAGGAGAAGATTCTTCTACTCAGCATGGATCTCTCTCTGTCTGTTGCAGCACATCAGGCCCACTATGCAGCCTACGATAGATTATTGTGGTCTAGGATAGGACAACTCCTAGCCTCGATGCCTGATTCGGAGCAAACCAAGCAACCCAAACCACACAAAAACACGTATCCTGGATTTTAGGGGGGCAGACTTTGGGAAAATGGGGAGATACTTGAAAGTGGCATTAAGGGGAATGGGACAGGAATCAGGGGTTGAGGAACAGTGGGAAGTATTTAAAATGGGGATTACAAGAACAACAGAATTATGCATTAAGCAGGTTAGCAAGAGAAAAGGAAGAGGAGACCATTATGGTATTCCAAAGAGGTAGCAAAGAAAGTGAAAGCCAAAAAGATTACATTCAGGCAATACAAAAAGACACAGGCAGAAGGGGATAGGGAGAAGTACCAGGAGAAGCAAAGGGAGGCAGGGAGGTCAGTAAGGGAAGCCAAAGCTCAGACAGAAGAGCACATTGCAAAATCAGTGGGTAGAGGGGGACAAAACCTTTTACAGGTACATAAGTGAAAAAAGAAAGGCAAAGGGAGGGATAGTGAGACTGAAGGGGGAGGATGGGGGCCGTGTGGAGGATGACAACAGTAAAGCTGACATATTGAACAGATATTTCTGCTTAGTCTTTACTGAGGAAGAGGAGGGTAATGGGTCTGAAGGGAGTACAAGGGGTGAGAATGGTGCAGAAATGGACACAAGTCCCTTTACACGAGAAAGGGTCCTGAAGGAACTGGAAGTAATAAGAGTTGATAAAGCAATGGGGCCAGATGGGGTGCACCCAGGGTCCTTAAAGAACTAAGAGAGGTGGTGGCTGAACCTCTGGCTATCCTGTTTAGCTGATCACTGGAAACAGGGAGGTACCCAAAGACTGAGGACAGCAGATGTAGTCCCCTTATACAAAAGTGGGAACAAAGAGGAAACAGGGAACTACAGACCAGTCAGCCTCACCTCAGTAGTGGGGAAGATCATGGAAGCACTACTGAAGAGAGATTGGTGGAACATCTGGTTGTCAATGGACTACAGGACCCAAGGCAGCATGGTTTCACCAGGGAGGTCATGTCAGACCAACCTCATTGAATTTTGACTGGGTGACTAGGGAGGTGGATCAGGGAGGGCAGTGGACATGGCTATCTGGACTTCAGCAAGGCCTTTGACACTGTGCCACATAGAAGACTATTACACAAACTGGGGAATATGGGTGTGGGCAGGACAGTAGTGTGGTGGATAGGTAACTGGCTGGGTGGCAGGACACAGAGGGTGGTGGTAAATGGCTGTCACTCCACAGAGGGAAAAGTGACCAGTGGGGTACCACAGGGATCAGTGCTGGGACCGGTCCTATTCAACATCTTCATCAGTGACATTGCGCAGGACCTAGAAGGCAGAATTTCACTGTTCACTGATGGCACAAAGCTGTGTAACAGAGTAGACACACCAGAGGGTGTAGACAGAATGAGAAGCGACCTGCAGAAACTTGAAGAATGGTCAGGGGTTTGGCAGTTGAAATTCAATGCAAAGAAGTGCAAGATAATGAATATAGGGCACAAAAACCCTGGCACAATATATCAGTTGGGGGGTGAGGATATAGCATGCACCAAGCAGGAAAGGGATCTTGGGGTTATCATCTCTGATGACCTCAAGGTAGGGAAACAGTGTGACAAGGCAGCAGGTAAAGCAAATAGGATGCTGGGATGTATAGGCAGGGGCATCACCAGCAGGAAAAAGGAGGTCATAATTCCATATACAAGACACTAGTGAGGCCCCACCAAGTACAGTATACAGTTCTGGAGACCATACCTACGTAAGGACATAGACAGGGTAGAGAAGGTTCAGAGGAGGGCAACAAAGATGGTGCATGGATTGCATCACAAGTCCTATGAAGACAGGTTGAAGGAACTGAACATGTACTCCTGGAGGAGAGGAGGAGAGAGGGATATGATAGAGACATACAAGTATCTTACAGGGAGGAACAGGGTGCAGGAAAACACTATTTTAAGCGAAAAAGATGTTCCAGGACTAGAGGGCATGGGATGAAGTTGGAGGGAGGACGATTCAGAGGAAACATGAGAAAGAATTTCTTCACAGAACAGGTGGTGGACAAGTGGAACACCCTGCCAGATGAAGTGGTGGGGCTGAAACAATCATGGGATTTAAGAATGCATGGGATAGACGTAAAGGAATTCTGGAGGTCAGGGGTAAGGGGCAACAGACTTCTAGGAAAACAAACTGAACTTACAAGCTCAAATGGGCAGACTGGGTGGGCCATAGGCCCTTGTCTGCCGACACTGTCTATGTATCTATGTATGTATCTATGTAAGCCATCGCCCTCTCTGCATGGGGCCTGGAGCTCGCAGGGCACCAAACAAGGGCATCTTATGACGCCAGTGAGGTAGCTTCCAGAGTGGTAGGGACAGCAATCTGCCTTCGGCGGACAGCATAGCTTCGCCTATCCCGGTTGTCACCCTTGGCCTGGTGTAGGGTGATTTACTCCATCTACCGGAGAACCCATCTCTTCTCCCGTCGGGTGAGATGGTGACTCTGGGGGATCTCCATCTCACCCGGATCAGTCTCGGGCCTCGCCAGGCCTATAAGGGTTCTTCCTTCTAGTGCCTCACCCACTGGAAACTAAGGGACTTAGTCCCTTAGGGTTTCAGAATACCCCCCCGCCTTCTGTTCGGGGGTGGGGCTTTGTACTCACCCAATAGTGATGAATGGTGAAGACTGACACAGATAAGATATGAAAATGATGTACCTACCGTAATTGTTGATCTTTCTGTGTATCTTCACCATTCATCACTAAATCCCACCCTCCTTCCCCGGGCCTCAGTCTCTGGACTCCTCCCCCTTCCCCATGTGTCTTCCCTCCTTCTCACCCATGTTATTTGCAGTGTATATGCTGCCCCTCAGAGACATTATAAGATGGTATGGGCTGAGGTTTCACTGCTATGCAGATGATACCCAGCTATGCTTGTCTTTTGCACCTGACCAGGATGGAGCACTCTCGGTGTTTAACAACTGTCTGGAAGAAATCCAAGGGTGGATGGATTCTAGTTGGTTAAAGTTGAACTCAGAGAAGACAGATGTGTTAGTGGTGGACCCGGGTGGTCAGATAGCGAGGTCACATGGTGGCAGCATCCTGGAATTTTTCTTGGCGGTGTGTCACTTCGCCGCTTGAACAGGTGCGCACCTTGGGATTGTCCTGGACGATAGGCTGACCCTTCAATCTCAAGTGTTGGCCGCCAGACTTCCTTTACCATCTTAGGAATATTGCCAGGGTGCGCTCACCTTGTTCCGCCTGACTCCCTACCAACGTTGGTCCACGCTTTTGTGTCCTCGCTGGAGTACTGCAATGCCCTTTACTTTGGGCTTTCTGGGGTTGAAATCCATCGCCTTCAGCTGGTGCAGAACGCTGCAGCCCGGGTGTTGACTTGGACAAGGAGATCCAGTCATATTACACCAGTGCTGCGCGAACTGCACTGGCTTCCTACACGGTGGCGGATCACCTTTAAAGTCATTTTATTGACTTTCAAAGCCCTTCATGATCAGGGTCCGACCTATCTGAAAGAACTTCTGGTGCCTTACTGCCCCGGCCGATCACTCCGCTTGGCCGACGGGGGGTTGTTAGAGATTCCAAGAGTGAATTTAAAATCTTCGGGTAGCAGAGCATTTTCTTATGCCGCATCCACTCTTTGGAATTCTCTACCACGCTGGTTAAGGGAGTGCACCTCCGTGGAGATGTTTAAGAAAGATTTAAAAACCTACTTATGGGATTTGGCTCATCTGGACGATTAATGGAAATTATTTATAAATACCTGTTATTGTTTGGATGATTGTATGGCTTGTTCTAACTAAATGTCGTTTTAATTATTTTTATGTTTTAAATTGATATTGTATATTGTGTTTGATGTAAAGCGCCTTGATATTCTTGAAAGGCGCTTTAAAAATAAAGTTGTTATTATTATTATTATTCTCCTCCTCTCCTGTTAGGTAGATGGGAGGGTGTTGTAAGGACACACTGGGGTAATCCTCTTTATTTCTGAGTTTGGGAAGAACCCTCCATATTTTCCCCTCCAAAGGGGTTGTGGAGTATGAAGAGGGACATGTTCCCCCCTTGTATTTTTATGAGTTTTTCTTTAGTGACCTCAATTTGAGGCACCCTTTAAAGTTGATGGGGGGGATTGAGACACAGCCTGTCTCTTTTTCTCCATGTGGTCTCCAATCCTCGCTGCAGGCTTTTCTTGCAGCCAGTTTCTTTCCAGGTCCAGACCTTATGCCTGAAAATGGGGTCTCTATAACGCAGTGGTTTTGTACTCTGATCTACAAATCTGGTGAGTTCCAGCGGTCCAGACCTGGGTTGGGCTCCATGGCTTCCACTTGTGCTTTGTGGCCCTGAGCACCTCTCTTAACTCCCTGGGCTCCAGGTCATGCCTGTAAACAAATAAGATGTGGTGAATTCTGAGGTTGTGTTTCTCAGCCTTCCCCCATTTTCTCCCTCTTTTCTTTTCCCTTGCTTCTCTTATCCTTCTCTTTCCAGAGATTGAGGCCCCTCTTCTTCTCCCCAATTTCCTTTCTAAAACTTTCTTCCTCTGTCGTCTCAGTCATTTACTTCTCCTTTAGTTCATTCTTCTTTTTCCTTTTATCTATCCCTTAGGATCTCTTGCCTCATCCCACCCTCCCTCCCTTCCTTTCACTCTCCGCATTGCAGAACTGGAGTTGGGGTGGAGTCGACGTCGGATAACTGCAGTGTCAGTGGCTCAGTAGGTAGCACACTCACCTCTGAGGCCGGGAGATCAGAGGGCTGTGGGTTCAGTTCCCACATCTGGCACTTGGGTTAATATCCCAGTACTGACACTGTAGTGCAGCATGAGAGGGGTGCTGCACTTCTGAGGTGCCGTTTTTCGGATGAGACGTTAAACCGAGGTCCCATCTGTCTGGATTGGTGGTAGTTCAGGTGGATGTTAAAGATCCCATGGCACTTATCGAAAAGAGTAGGGGAATTTTTTATTGCAGAGAAATAACATCATAGGAAATCACAGAAAAATACTTGAAGAAAGAAAATCAGCAACATAAATAACAGGAGAAATAGATATCCAACACCAATCAAGAAATGAAAAAAAAAAATAATCAAAATAAATAATCCACATATTTCCAAAATATAGCAAATGTTCTCCTATCCATCTTTAAAGAATCAGAAGTTCTAACTTTTTGTATTGCTTTTTCAATTTGTGAAATGATAACAGCGTTCAATAAAACAGCATGCTGCAAATAATAATGACACTGAGCTTGCCAAAGATCATATTTTATGCAGGCAAAGATCACATTCAGTGTACTAGGATGATATCTCCTTAAAAACCCTGTGTAATCCCCTAAAATTAAGGATTCATAAGTAATAGGCCCCCACTTCCATTTACTCTGTAAATCAAGCCAAAAAAGTACCATATATGAACAATTTATATAAAAATGTTCTAGGGTTTCTAACAACCCAACACACCCTGGTCTTAAACACTCCCTTTCCTCCACCGCCTTATGTTTACAATTGCCACGGACCCCTAATCTCCCATAACAACAAAGCCAAGAAACATCCCACAAATGCACAGGAACTCTAGAGTCTTTTAAAAGTTTCAAAGCAAACTGCAGTCTAGATGGACAACATTTTGGAAAATCTACCTGAACCAAAAAACTCATTTCCATAATCCTACGATAAATCTGTTTTCTATTCAGTAAAAAAGCCTCTGCCTTTTGCAATTGCCATGCTTTTATTTTTCGGAAACCAGGGACTGCAAAATCAGGAAGATTCAAACCTTTGACCTTTTTATTTCCTTGATCCCCCCAATATTGAAAAAAAGAGCTAAACAGCTTATCTGTCCAATCCATCCATAAATCCTCAGTAGTGTTCAAATCATTATGCAAGATGGAACTAAAAAAAAAAGAATAGAAAAAACCACCGGATTTATCATGCCAAGCCCCCCAGCCTGAATAGGCAGATAAGTAAAATCTCTTTTGATGGGATTTAACCTGTTACCCTATAACATTTGAAAAAAAACAACTTAATAATCGAGTCTCAAATTGTAAAGGTAAGGGAAAAACATTACTAATATATCAAAAAATTGGAAGAAGAAATTTTTTAATAATAGAAACCTGTTTTAATTTTGAGAGAGTCCAGGATTTCCACATCTGTACCTTTCTTTCGCCCAACACTAATTTCTCTTCCCAATTCAAAGAAGCCACATCGCAAGATCCAAAATAAACCCCTAAAATTTTAATGTAAGAATGTACTATATTAACAGAACCAATCTTTTGCACCACATCCCCTAAACCTAATTGCAAACCAAAACATTTATCATAATTTATATACGCTCCAGAAAATCCGGAAAAATCCTCAAACTGTTGTAATGCCCTAATTCCTGAGACTGAATCTTGCACTATAAGGCAAGTATCATCTGCATAAACAGAGATTTTTTGAGGGGAAACATCCAGACTTGGGGAAACACCCATAATCAAATCATTACTTATTATCCCTCTGACCAAAGGATCTGATATAAAAGTGAAAAGTAAAGGGCTCAGTGGGCATCCCTGACGAAGCCCCCGTTTTAAATCAATACTTGTCCCCACCAACCCATTAACTATGGGAGAAGAGGAAGCACCTTTATACAAGGATGCAATCCATGCCAACATTTGATCAGGTATTCCATAATATTTCAAAACAATAAACAGAAAATCATGAGAAACAGTATCAAAAGCCTTCTTCTGATCCAGGGCCAAAAGAAACCCAGAAAATCTGTTTTGTTTACCAAATTCTGTTAATGCCCTTAAGAATAGTAAATTTTGTTTAATGTTCCTTCCAGGAACAGAACAAGTTTGTGCAGGATGTATCAGCACGGATGCCACCTTTTGTAATCTACTGCAAAGAATAGAAGAAAATATCTTATAATCAGTATTGAGGAGACTAATAGGCCTCCAATTACTCAAATCACATCTATCTCCAGATTTAAAAATAAAAACTACCAATGCTGAGGCAAAGAACCGCACAAATCTATCTTCTGTCAGAACCAAAGAATGGAAAACATGTGGTAGTATAACACTTAGTTCATCTATATTCTGAACAGTTGCTTTAGTAGCATGATAAGAAAACGTTTGTTTTTTAATCTCATCCAATTGAGTTTTAATTCTATAGTCAGATGTATTAGGTAAGGACATTAGTTTATAAAACTGATCCCTAAAATGTAAATATCATAAATAATCCTTATTACCAGTAAATTTACCAAAATCAATAAACAATTTTTTGAAATCCTCTTTTGTATCCAACCACCAATGCAACCAATCCTTGTAAAATTCTGCCACAGATTTTCTATAAAAAAATAGATTTGTCAATTTTGAGCTCATCTCTGAGTGTTGTAAAAAACAAACATTCAGCTTCCATCTCCAAGTAATTGCAGGGAATCTAGCAGGAATATTTCTAAAAGATACATCACATAATAGCAAAACATGATCAGTAAATTCAGAAAAAGAAAGTTGACATTTTTGAGGATATAAAAATTGAGATACAAAAAAGAAATCTATACGTGTGGACAATGCACTTCTAAAATATGTGGCTCCTGTATCTTGGTGCAGAAATCTATAAGCGTCTTTGAGGTCTGTAAGCAATAAAGTATCTCTAAGAGCATGAGAGTCACAATAAACCTTCTTTTGAATATTATCTTTAAGTCTTAAATCTAACCCACAGTTCATATCCCCTCCCCAGAGCACATGCCGCTCAGTAAAAAGAAAAGGCTTAATAGTATTAAATAAATCCACTCTAGCTGCTTTACTTTGTGGAGCATAAGTGTTAATCAGGCATATAGAAAACCCATACCAACAGCAATTGACCAAAAGGGCCCGTCCAGGGACAATATCTAGAAGTTGCTGAACTTTAACATGAGATGTATAGAACAAAATCCCTAAGCCATCCGCAGCATCCCCCGCAAAAGTCCAAAAGGAAATCCCCCAGGGCCACAGTCTCTTAGTGGAAGAAATATCATGCAGGGATTGAAGCCTAGTTTCTTGTAAAAAAAGGATATCGGTGTTTAAATCCTTACAGAAGGATAATACAGCAGCTCTTTTCTTAATATTCTGTGTACTCCGAACATTAAGAAAAGCTATTCGTAAGGAGATCATAAAAAATAGAAAAAAGAAAAATTAATCCTTATCTTTCTTCCTTTTTTTTCCTAATTTCTTTTTAACTCCCCTACCAGACAAAACAGTGTCATCATCATATTCCATCTCAGAGACCACCTCAGATCTGGAAGAGACATCAGACTCAGAACCCATATCTCCATCTAGAAGTACCTGATAGGTATTCTGAAGTGGAATCTGTACAGGTTGGGCTTTACTTTTACTAACAGATCTAGTCACCCTTTTAGGGAGCTGAAAATCAGTTCCTGGGGGAGGCATAGGCTTCTGTAAATTGGAAATTATAGGAGAAGGCTGAGAGGGCACAAGTCCTTCAGGGGTATGAGAGAAGGAAGCATCAGTATCTTGGAAAGGGGCTTGCGCAGTATGAGTAGGGCTAGAGGGAGGAACATCAGTTTGGCTAGTTGGTCTAGCTTGAGGTTCTCCTTCAGTGGAAGGATACGGCCTTTGCGGCCTACATCTATCTTGGGCTTGGCTGATAAGGGAGTCCTTATCTGGGCCTCCAGATCTATTCTGACCTGCCCAGGGACATTGATGGTATGCTTGACCCTGTTCTTCACATAGATTACAGCGAAAGACATTTCTACAAACAGCACTATCATGGTCATAGTCACCACATAGAGCACAACGTACCCGATCACAAGTACTGCTAAGGTGCCTACCACTACCACACTTATAACAAGCTTTCGGCTGACCAGGGTAAAAACAGACGCCCCTATCTTTACCCAAAAAAAAGCTGTTAGGTATATGGCGAACCTCATTTTCTACCATTTGTAATTTAACTTTAAATCTCCAGTTCCCTGTCCAAATTCCCTCCAAATCCATGATGGGCTCTGGAGGGCCTAACACATTACATTTTTTTCCCAGCCAAAAAAGAATATCCCCCACATTAACACCCTCATTCCTGAACATGATATTAACAGTTTTAAAGAGGGGTTTCGTTAATGGTATTGCCCAGAAAATTGTCCATAATGCAGTCATTTTAAGGGATTCATATTTCCTCCAAAAGGCATCTAACCCTATAAAATTTTTAAAGCTGACATCAAAATAAACTTCCCCTCTAATATTAAGTAGGGCAAATATGTCTTCAGCACGAAAATGCATAGAGTTGAGTAACAAAGTCCTGGCAACATAAATCCTATCCGGATGCTCTTGTAAACCACCTCTATACCGTAAACGGAAAGCATTATGGCGAGGAGCTTGCTCAACTTTGTTATTTTTAAAAAGGTTGGAAAAAAAAAAGCCCACGCCATCTTCTATCTTCATTTGGGGTGGGATCCTAGGTGAAACGGTCTCAGAACCCAGGCCAGAAGGTCCCGGCGCCTTCGTTAATAGTTCTGCATCTGTAACAACCCCCCTCCCCCCGATGCTACAGCAGTAGAAGATGATGCAGAAACATTAACCGAAACTGCCTCCAAAGGGGGAGAATCACTCACAGAAGTACCTGTCAGACCTGAAAAAGTTTCCCAAGTTGTATCCGGAAGCCATCGGCCATCCGCTCCTTGAATCCATCCAGCTTTTTGCAAAGCTGACTCTTTCGTCCAGTCTTCACCCGTAAAGGGCACTTCTTGCCTTGATTTACGCATTCCAACAGAGAAATCTCGTACTGCGTCTGGCACTGACGCACTATCCTCGTTCCTGTCAGCCGCTCGCTGACTCACCAAAAGCCCGCACTATTGCCAGGTCGCAGGCAAGCCTGTCAAGCAGGGGAACCGCTCCAAAGGGCGATTGCATCAGAAAACGTAGGAAATCCTTAACTGAAGAAATCGCCGATTCTGCCACTGCAGATTCACAAGGTGCTTCAGACGGAATAACAGAAATCACAGTTGCAACATCCAAAGATATCTCAGAATCCCCATGCAAAGCTATAGCCGCGGTCGGGGATAAAACCACCGGCTGCTCCAAATCCACAACCTCCTCCTCAGCCATCCTGAGGCAGACTGCCGTCCTCTCCTAGAACAGCATCTCCCCCTACCAGCGAGTAAGGGAATTTCCTCGGTGTCCTGGCCAAATTTCCCTCATTCACTAAAAATACCACCAACAGCTTAATCTGGTTCAAGGTCAGTTGGCATTCATCTGTATCCCCTCCCGGGTGGTCTGAAAAATAGGCAGGATTTGTCTAGTGCACTTACCGGGCAACAAAACCAAAATTAAAAAACAAAAAACCTTGAGCGCCACGTAGAACGCCTGTCGACTCCTCCCATATAAAAAAAAAAGTCTCCCGCGGGGTCCTAGCTCCGGCGCTATAACCCAATAGTGATGAATGGTGAAGATACACAGAAAGATCAACAATTATGTTAGGTACGTAATTTTCATTTTCTGTTACTCAACAGCCTGCCAGAAACCCTCCCGAAGACGCTTCCCTTTCAGATGAACCTTCTGACCCAGGGTCCTGTAGTCCACCCTAATTTGAGGTCGCTTCACCTTCACGCTTAGCTCCTGAAGAAATAGAGGTGAATAGGTTCAATGTTTCTCGTAGGGTTTCAGATATTCTTTTGGCTGCGCGTTAGCCGGCCACTAGAAAAAACAACACAGCCAAATGGAAGCATTTCTCTATCTGGTGTACAAAAGCCTCTTCGAACCCTTTTTCCTGCCCACCGAATAAAGTATTGGAGTACCTTTTAGACATCTCAAATTCAGGTCTACAGTACTCCGCAATCAAAGGTCATCTTTGTGCTATTTCAGCATATCCTGAACCGGTACTTTCCATGTCTCTGGCTCAGTTACCCATAGTTAAGAGGCTTCTTAGGGGTATTCTGCATACTAGACCCACTCTCAGATGTCCAGTCGCAGCCTGGGACATTAATCTTGTGCTAGACATGCTCACTTGCAAACCTTTCGAGCCTCTAGCTACTTGCAACTTGAAATTCCTCACTTAGAAAATGGCCTTCCTGGTGGCCATCACTTCGGCCCGTAGAGTTTCTGAAATACATGCACTAGTCACAGACCCCCGTACACTGTATTTCACAAGGACAAAGTAGTTTTTAGGACTCATCCTAAGTTTCTCCCTAAGGTTGTATCAGAATTCCATCTAAACCAACCTTTAGTCCTGCCTACCTACTTTGCTAACTTCCAGAATGAAGCAGAGCATACCCTTCATTCTCTGGATGTTAAGAGAGTGCTGCAATTCTATCTAGATAGAACAAAAGAAATTTGCAAGGCTCGACAACTGTTTGTTTCCTTCAGCGAGACCCGGCTGGGTCAGCCTGTTGCTATTAGATGCATTTCAGCATGGCTGGTGGCATGCCTTCCTCACTGCTATTCTATGGTGCAGGTTTAGCTGGAAGGCAGCGTGTATGCTCAGTCTACCAGAGCAGTCGCGACATCTCTAGTGGAAATCTGCAACGTGCCCATTGCAGATATTTGCAGTATGGCTACCTGGAGCTCAGTGCACACTTTCGATAAGCACTATGCCTTGGATGTCCATGCCAGATGACATCTGTCGTTTGGCAGGTCTATTCTTAAGGGACTTCTGTCCTAAGTATGTGAGCTCTTTATTTTCCTTGTCACCCGTCTCAGGGGATTATTAGCTCGGTACTCTCCCATTAGTGTGAATGAATGGTGGAGACTTTATGTCTAGGAAGATATGGAAATTACATACCTACCATAATTCTTGATCTTCTTGGACGAAGTCTCCACCACTCAGTCACACACCCACCCACCATCCCCCGAGCTCACTTCTCTGTTTTTGGTCTTCACTCCCTCAATCGCTGGGCCGTAAAGACTTCATTGTTCACCCTTCTTACAGGGGTCATTCGGACTATCTTATGTCCAGTTTTAGGTTAGTTCTTCTAGGTTAGTTACGCTACACCTCCTCAGAAAAAAAGGTACTGAGGCGGTTGGAGGGTCGACGCCAAGATAGTCTTTACCGCACAAGCTGGGGCTTGCAGTGCCACTCCTTGCGCACCATCTCTGGCACCGACCCTCTTGAAAAGTTTGCTCCCGCTGGGTCCTAGCACCTCTGGTGTAGATCCCATTAGTGTGAATAAGTGGTGGAGACTTCGTCCAAGATCAAGAATTACGGTAGGTACGTAATTTCCATTTTTCAACCCTGCCTTTTGGTCTAACTTCGGCCCCAAGGGTATTCACATAGTGCTTGGCAGTGGTTGTGGCACACCTTCGAAGACAGGGTGTCACAGTATTTCCATACTTGGATGACTGGCTGGTGGTAGGAAAATCACCAGACCAGGTCAGACAGAATCTGCAAACCACCCAAGGGCTCCTGGAGTCCCAGGGGTTCTTGATAAATCACAAAAAATCAGTCCTATCTGCACAGGTACTGCAGTTCATAGGAGCAGAAATCAACACCCTGCAGGGCAGGGCCTACCTGCCTCTGGACAGGGTAAGAAGTCTCTAGCTGACTGCAAACTCATTCAGCCTGCACAAGCAAAAAACTGCAAAGCAGTTGCTACAGCTCCTGGGCTACGTGGCTGTGGCCACAGGCACAGTCCTAGGCTCCAGGTTCCAAATGAGAGACATCCAGTTCCACCCAAGAGCACACTGGTACCAGAGAAGAGATCCTCACTCAAAGCTGATTCCAGTAACACACACTTTGTTACAGACACTTCAGTGGTGGAAAGAGGAATCCAACCTGAGAGATGGGGTTCCATTCCAATGAAAGTCCCCATCAGTTGTTCTCACATCAGATGCAGCTCTACCTGGGTGGGGTGCCCATTTAGGAGACCACACAACCTAGGGCACTTGGTCAAATGCAGAGTCACTCCAGCACATAAACTTGCTGGAACTTAGAGCAGTGTTTCTGGCACTAAAAGCCTTCACAACACTGGTACAAGGAAAGTTGGTACAGGTCAGAACAGACAATATCACCACTAGGTAGTATATAAACAAGCAGGGAGGCATCTGGTCGGGTTCTCTTTGCACAGAGGTCATGAAAATTTGGAACCTGGCTTACTGCTTGGGAGTTTCCCTATACACTGTCAATCTGCCAGGAAAGGACAACACCCTAGCAGATGCTCTGAGTTGAATCAACCAGGCCCATCACGAATGGGCCCTAAACAGGCAAGTGGTGGAAGTAATCTTCAGGAGGTGGGGTACCCCAGAGATAGACTTGTTTGCATCCCACCAGAACCACCACCTGCCACAATACTGTTGCAGACCAGCAGATCAGGGCACGCTACCCCTGGGTGCTCTGGCCTTGGACTGGTCAGGGAAACACTTATATGCTTTTCCTCTCTTCCCTCTGGTGTACAGGGTATTGCTTAAGCTCAGGTCACAGTCAGCATCAATGATCTCGATAGCCCCAGACTGGCCCAGGGAGCTATGGTACTCTCTTCTGCTCTCCATGTCAGTAGCCAAGCTAGTACATCTGAGCCAAGCCATCCTCCGAAGATCCACAGATGTAGCCATGACTCTTGATGACACATCATTAGAGTCCACAGCAGCATGAAACTGAACCTTAGACGCCTCAATCCCATCTGCAGCCACCACCTGCAGCTCCTTGGCTAGCTGGGGGGAGGCCTGTTTAGCCAGTGCCAGTACAGTGTTCCACCTGGACTTCTGGTACCTGGCTGTATAGGCCATGTAATTCGCCTGCCTGAGTCCCAAAGAAGATGCCATGTACTGCTTCTTTGCCATGGCATCAGTCTTCCTGGGGTCCTTGTCAGGGGGGTGTGAAGCTAAGGGAATATTTGCCTTGTCACAGGCAGCAGCCTGCACTACCCCAACATGGCTGCATTGCTGATATAAGAACTCCGTGTCTGAGCCTGAAAGTGTATACCTCTTGTCCATTTTCTATCCACAGGAGGTATAGTGTTAGGAGACTTTAAGATTTTTTGTGTCTGTTTCCCAAAAGATTTATGGAGGGGGATAAACAGTCTCCTGGACTCTGGGATATCCATCATCTCTACATAATCAGGCTTCTCTTGATCTTCCACAGCCTCCTCCGTAGGAAGCTGGATGGTTTCAGCCACCTTTTTGTAAAACATAAAGTGAGAAGGGGACTCAGAAAGCCTAGGAGGGGAAACACCTGAAGGTCTGTCTGGGGAGATGTCCGGTTCCACAGGCACATCCAGACCCTCACTTACACATCATCCTCAAATTCCCCTTCCTCTTCAAATTCCAGTTTGTAAAAATCTTCAAGGGTATAATCTTGAACCGGGGGAACCAACTGAACTGAACCCCTGCCAGAAGGAGCCGGATCGGTTGGAACCGGACGGAGAGATTCCACAATCTGAATTGCTCTGGCTATCTCTTCGGTGGTCGGAACATGAACCTCTGGATCCAAACCGGTCGATTTATCTTTGCGCTTTCTTTTTGTCAGAACCGCTCCCTTGGAATCGGCTTTCCTTTTTCCCGAAGAAGTATCACCCTGGTCAGAGGGCACTCCTTCTGGTTCGGTCGAAACCAAACCAGGCTGGCCATCCGGGTCAGCGGACTTCTCAGCCTCCTTTTCCCTCAGTCTACCTAATACAGTATCTTCTCAAGGGTAGATATGGGAAATTTTTACATATTTGGCAGTCTGAATCAAGGTGGTTAAACCCCAGACAATAAACACAGGTGATGTGGGGATCGGCCTTAGCAAAGACCTCCCCACACTCACTGCAGTGTTGAAACCCAGTGGGCCCGTTTTTTTTCTTGGGTTTCTCAGACATGGCCAACCTAACCAAACTTACCCTTTTTTCGGCAACCGCCAGGCAAGACTTCCTTATCGGTTCCTAACTGTGTCACGAGTGTTGGAAAAAACTGTTTAAAACACGTTTTTTTTTTAGAACCGATAAGAACCGGTAACCACACACTAAGTAAAACACACAAATTTCACTATCAAATGGCTGGTTCAGCCGAACCGAGCTGCACTTTTACAAGTTCCACACAGAAAAAACAGAACAATTCCTATCTAGTACTCACAGCACCACAGACAGTGATTGAACCGACTATGCGGAAACTTTTTCGGTTTAAAAAAACGACAAAAACTGAAACTTCAACCGACTTTCGAACCGAGCTGAAGGAGAAATCTCCGGAGTGACTGTTCAGTGAGGCAGAGTAATGAATCTAACAGTTTAGGTTTGAATCACTCCAGACAGAGACTTCAACCGAGCTCGAGCTCAGCATTCTATGCCCTGCATAGAAATTTAACTCTTTGTTCTCCGGGGCAGTTCAAAGAGTGGGAATCACTGCAATTGTCAGAATACAGCAAGACGTCATGTTGTTTGAAATGCAGAAGCAGGTCAGGAGATCTTCCCTTGTCAATCTTCACCATTCATTACTGTTGGGTGACAGCTGGAGGCGCGCACCCGCCACGGGAGTTTTTTTTTTTTTTTGAGGAGTCGGCATCGACGGTGCCTCCCCCTGGAAGGACACTCTGTGTAGAGTACAAGGAGCGGCTGTTAGGGATCGCATACTTCTCCTCCATCCCAGTTCTGTTTCTCCCACCATCGAGGCTGCACCTGCTATGCGGAGTTCCCAGTACTACTGCGTCATAGGCCGCATTGTCGAAGTTTTTTGAACCTCCTTCATCCCAGTGATTCTCGACGTCGTAGACCGGTAAGACCGTTCCTTTATATATTTTTCAACGACGCCGAGCCTTTTCTGTGTTTTCTTAATTATTTGGCATCATGTCTGGTTTCAGGGCAAAGCTGCACCAAGGCGGGTCAAGGCTCCTCATGTGTCGGTGCCCCTGTGGTCGGCAGTTTTCGTCACGGACCGTCATGATGTTTGTCTCCGGTGCCTGGGACCCTACCATGATATGGACCATTATGATGCCTGCTTCTCCATGGATCGCCGTGTTTTAGAAGTCCGCGCGTTGCGAGTCGGACGAAGCTCCACCGACTTTCGGAGGGCGGCGTTGCCCTAGGGCTTCCCAGGCCAGATCTCTCAACCTTCCTCCGGGTTCCCTCCTGGGTCTATACGGCCCGGCGAGGAGGAAGCCTCCTCCACTTCCAGCCTTGCCGAGGAGGAGGTTTCTTCTTCGGCGTCGGAGGAACGGTGTGATCCCTCCCGGGGTCATGCCGTTGGCGCTGTCCTGGCAGTCACCTCCTCGAAGGTGCAGGCTCCCCCAGTGTCGCGGCCTCTGGTTGCGGGGCCTGGCTCTGGTGGGCCCTTGTTCCTGTCTATCCTCGTCGTGGAGTCTAGCGCAACTCGTGGTGCCGGCGACTCGGACGGGCCGTCAGTGGCGCGCTCTGGGTCTTGGCGCTGTTTATGCATCGGGAGTCGCTGCACCGTGTCGCTCTGGGTCACAGTGCCATTCATGTGCCATGTTTCGGGCTGCACTGTGGACGGTGCTGTTTGGGAATGGCGATCTGGCAGCTGGCCAGGCCCTTGGCACCATTTGCTGCACTGGGACTCAAGGTGAGTGCTGGGCACTCGGCAGCGGCGCTTATGGTGCAGCTCGGGAGCCTGGCACCGCCAGAGGTGCATATGACTCTGCAGATGTGCTACTCGTCGCAGCCTACGGTGGTACCAGGCCTGGTGCCACCTCTGGGCAGGTTCATGCGGCTGGAATGGAGTCTTTCCTTGTCGACCCCTCCTCAGAGGGAGACGATTCAGGTGAGGACCCAGACCAGCTGCTAGAGTCTTCTGGCTCTGAACCTTCTGTAGGCCGCAGGGCTAGACGGTCCAGTGTTACCCTCCCAGACTCCCTGGAGCTGGTTAGCCTGGATGGCTCCATGGTTAGGGGTGGCCTGGAGTCTTCCGTGGTGTACCCTTCGGATGTCAGAGAGAGGATTCCCTCTTCTGGCAGGTCCCAGGCAGCCGCCGTTCCTGGTGCTTCTCAGGTCCTTCAGTGGAGGGAAGAGGACTTTGCTTCAGCAGGTGCCCTTCGGGGTCTTGCTCAGCAGGGACCTCCACCGCTGGTTACAAGGAAGAGGGCTGCTTCAGTGTCTGAAGGATTGAGGGGTAGAGGTCAAGAGCAGCGACGAGCCCCCACCGCCCTGCGGGGTGTGGGGAGGAGTCAAAGCGCTGATCCTCACCTCTCTCTGAAGGTCTCTAAAGTGTCTTCTGGTGGCGGTTCTGAGGGTTGCCCTTCTGGACTCATGCAATCCCAGGCGCGCCACAGGGGAGAGTCCCCTTCAGGGCTCTTTCCGGAGTTGTCTCTTTTCCTCTCTACTATGCAACCTGGCATGATCCCAGGGTCCCCAGTTTTGGCGGCATCGCTACCTGGATCCCAGAGCCCTGGCGGAGGTCGGGCACATACTATTGGGTGCCCTTCGCCCATCCCTCTGCAACCACCTCCCTCTCTCTTGAGCCATGTGGGGCCCACTGGGCCATTATCTTGGGAGACGTTCAGAGCTACTGTGGCAGCCTTCCCGTCCTATGTTAGGGCCATGGACAAACAGGTCTTTCGCCTGTCCTCCCTGCTGCAGGAGTCTTCTGGGCATTCGAGCTCCACTTCCTCCTCATCTTCCTCAACTGAGGAAGAGGAACCTCCTGTCCACCTTTCCTCTGATGCTGACTTCACCGACTATCACGCTTTCCTCGAGGATGGTTTCTCGAGCTTCAGATTTCTACTGCCTCAGAGACAACACCGAGCAGCAGACGGTGCTTTCCTTAGTGAATTCAGCCCGCCATTTGGTGGTGCCTTCCTGGCTGATCCCCTTCCAGGAAGCATCTATCCGCACCTGGCAGTCTCCAGCCACTCCTTCTCCAGCCCCAGGAGACTGCAGGAGACAGTATTGTGCCCCCCACGAGTCTCTAGGTTCTCTACCTCACCCACCTTCTGGTTTGATGTCCCTGGATACTCCTTCTGGGCTTCACCGCCCGGTGCACGACAGGCCTCCAGATTTGGATTCTGCTGAGTTCGACCGGTGGGGACGAAGAGCCTTTTCTTCTGGTCATGCATTGTTGTGCATTTCTTCCCATAAGGCTCACCACGCTGCTTACAACAGGCATCTGTGGTTGATGCTGGCTCAGGTCTTAGCTTTGCTTCCTGACTCAGAGCAGTCTAGATAAGCCTCTCTGTGCAGGATCTGGAGCTTGCAAGGCACCAAGCGAGGGCATCCTACGATGCCAACGAGGTGACATCCAGACTAGTGGGCACAGCGATCTGCATTAGGCAGATGGCATGGCTTTGTCTCTCCCGACTGTCACCCATGCCCCCTCCCACAGCCCCTCGAGGGCACCTCCTCCTCCTCCTCACCCACCTTCGGCTCCTAGTCTGTTGGTTAGGGTCTTCCCCTCTCTACTTGTCACCAGTAGGAGGCTGAGGGATCTGTCCCCTCAGGGGTTTCTCTACCCTCTTCGGGGGAGGGGTTGGATTCACTCAACAGTAATGAATGGTGAAGATTGACAAGGGAAGATATGAAAATTATGTACCTACCATAATTCTTGATCTTCTCTTGTATCTTCACCATTCATTACTGAATCCCTCCCACCATCCCCTTAAGGGCCTCCTTCTTCGGCGTCTCCCCCTTCCTGCTCATTCCTCCCACTTCTCTTTTGGCTGTTAAGCCAAAAATAAAAAAAATAAAAATAAAAAAATAAAATAAAAGAAATCCCCCTCTCTGAGAGTAGGAGGAACGAGCTAAGGTTGATCTGTCCTGAGGGAACTTTTTCTGACTACTCTTACTGGGCAGATCTTATCTGTGTCAATCTTCACCATTCATCACATATGGGTACTGGCCGGAGATCAGGACCCCGCGGGAGCTTTTTTTTTTTTTTTTTAAAAAGGGTAGGCGGAGCCGACGTACTGCGTGGCGCTCGAGGGTTGGCCGTTAGGCTGTGTCGACTCCGCCTGCCTACCAGTTCTTCGTTTCCCGCCGTCGAGGTCACCTCGTGGGAAGCTTCTCTGCAATTTTAGGCCTTCAGCCTGTTCTAAAAAATCGACATTCAGTCCGTCGGTCATCTACCAGTTCTGGGTTCTGCCTCCACTCAACGTCGCCGGTAAGATCTTTCCTTTTATTTGTAATTCTGCGATGTCGGGTCTGTTTGTGGTGTTTTTTTCTCCGTAGGTCATGTCTCGGTCGGAAGGCAAAAAGCCTTCAAAGACGGGTCGGCCCCCCATGCGTCAGTGCCCGTGTGGCCGAAAATATTCCGTCACCAACCAGCACGACCGGTGTCTTACGTGTCTTGGCCCGCTTCACGACATGGATTCGTGCGACGCCTGCTTCTCCATGGACCGGCGCATCCTCAAACAGTGCGCGTTGAAAGTGGGGTGAGCTTCGCCGACTTTCTGGGGTAGGGTTCGCTCGCCGGGGCATGCCACGCCTCGCCCTTCCTCTGGGTCCCCTCCGGTTCTATACGGACTAAGGAGGAGGGAGCTCGCTACTTGTAGCCTGGCCATTGCCGAGGCTCCTCCCGAGCGCAGGAGGCCTGTCCCGCTCTCCCGGAGCAGGGGAGGCGCCGCCATCGCAACGCTCTTCGGGATGAAAGCTCCCCGTGTCGTTTCCGCGCGCGAAGGCCTGTGGCGCCCGCCCGACGCCATCGGTCACGCCGCTTATGCACCATTGGCCCTGTCAGCGCCGCCGGCGCCGACTCGTCGCTCGGCGCCATGGGCCCTGTCGACACCGTTCGTGGCACCGACGTTGCTCACGGTGCCATGGGACAAAATCTGGCAACCTCTTTCACCATGTCTTGTGGCACCGAGGTTGAGCACGGCGTCGTGCCTGCATGGCTCGGTGCCGTATGGCCTTCGGCTCTGACTGTCGGTGCCGTCCTCGGCGCCATCCACGCTCTTGGTGCTGCTGGCAGCACCGAGGGGCCGGTTGGTGCCGTGTTTGGCGATGAGTCTGCCCTCGGGGCCGTCATCGGCGCCGCTTCGGTCCTCTGTGCCGCTCGCGGCGCCATGGGGCTGGTGGATTTGACGGCGCTGTGTTTGGCCCTGGCTCTGGACCTTTGGCCCGAGCTGCCTGGGTGCCTTCTGCAGGTCCGTCCGCGGGGTTGCGGAGGGCACGGGTGCCGTCTTGGGCACAGCTCTGGCTGCCGGGCCCTCTGGCAAACTTGGTTTCGCCCGCCCCCCTACTGTTTGGCTCAGAGCCTCGGACTCTACCTCTTCGGAGTCGGAGTCGAGCTCTGAGTCATACAGGCAGTCACACCCTTCGGGGTTGTCTGCGGAGGAGGGCGCTCCCGTGGTCTCGTCGACGAGTCGAAGCCAGTCCCCTACTGAGGAGAGTCAGGTGGCCCCTGAGGCTAGAGTTAGTGGTGCTGATCAGCAGGCAGCGGTGCGTGCCACCATTGCTCTGCAGCCTGGCCTTGGGGGTTTCATCGACCCCTCGGTGGTGGTACCCCCTCCAGTGGTGTGTCTTGATCGCCCAACTTTGGGGCCCATCGAGAAACCTACAGGAGGGGAGGGTGCTGTTCCCTGGGTCTCCCCTTCGGGAGCTGCCCAGAGATGCCAGCTACCTAGGCTGGCCCTCTCGAGGAGGAGGACTCTCTCGGACTCTGAGGGGTCGAGGGTGGGCTCATGCTGGCCTTCTCTGGGGTCCACCCGGCCCTGGGCGGTCAAGTGCGGATTCCACCCTTCCCCCGGGTTCCTTGAGGGGTCCCATTCTTTGAGGCAGGGGACCATCCTTCTGGACTCTTACGGCCCCGGTCGCCTCACTGGGGGGATTCTTCTGGGTGCAGCCAAGGCAGTACCAACATGGTTGTACAGCTGTCGGCTGTGGAGTCTTCTGGGGCACCCTCCTCGGGTGCTCATGGTCCACTCCCTAGCCCTGGCGGAGGTCAGCCGACTTCTTTTCTCGGCTCTGCCCATATCCCTCTGCCACATTCTCCAGCGCTCCCAGGCATTCTTGGTCCTAGCGGCCCTCTCACTTGGGAGCAGTTCAGAGCGGTGGCTGCCCGGTTCCCTGCCTATGTTAGGATTATGGACAGCCAGGTTTTTCAACCTCCCCCCATGCAGCCACCCTCGGAACGTATGGTGACCTCCAGCTCCTCATCTCCCTTTTCTGGGGAAGAGGAACCCTCTGTCCACATCTCTCCGGCTGCTGATCTCTGAGTATCAGCGCTTCCTCGTGAGGATGTTGGAGGACTTGCACCTTTCTCCCTCTTCTGTTAGCAATCCTGAGCATGCTGCGCACGCCTTTCGAGGTGATTATGGCGAGGCCACCCTTGTGGTGCCGCCCTGGCCTGCTCCCTTTCGGGAGGCATCCTTGCATTTCTGGCAGAGACCCTTCTCCAGAGTTCCTGCCCCTAGGGACCTCAGTCAGAGGTATTGCACTCCCCCGGAGTCTCCAGGTTCTATGCCTCATCCGCAGTCCGGTTTGATGCATCTGGACACCCCTGATGGGCTTCGCGCCCTCCACTGTGACCCGCCCCCGGATCAAGACTCCTTGGATTTTGATTTTTGGGGGAGGAGGACCTTCTACTCGGCACGGTTGCTCCTTTCTATTTCCGCTCACCAGGCCCACTATGCAGCCTACAACAGGTTCTTGTGGTCCACGCTAGGTCAGGTCCTAGCTTCTTTGCCTGACTCAGAGCAAACCAGACAAGCCATCGCGCCTCTGCACATGGCCTGAGCTAGCAAGGCATCAAGTGAGGGGCATCTTACGACGCCAACGAGGTAGCTGCTACCAGGGTCATAGGGACAGCGATCTGCACCAGGAGATCATGTGGTTACTGCCTTTCCCGGGTTGTCACCCTTGGCCCGGCGTAGGGTGATTTGCTCCGCCCACCAGGGAACCTACCTTTCTCCCGTAGAGCGAGATGGCGCTTGTCGGGCAACTTCCTTCTCCTCCAGGGGACCCCGTCTCGCTCTCCCCACTCTCGGGCCTCCCCAGGCCCGGAAGGTTCCCCTCAGTGTGTCACCCACTGAGGGCTAGGGACCTGTCCCTTAGGTGTAAGAAACAACTTCCTGCGGGGTTTACATCATTTATATGTGATGAATGGTGAAGATTGACACAGATAAGATATGAAAATTACGCATCCACTGTAATTCTGATCTTTCTGTGTATCTTCACCATTCATCACAACCCCGCCCACCATCCCCTGGGGCCTCAGTCTCTGGGCTCCCCTCCCTCTGTGGCTCCCCCTCTCCTCTTTTGGAGCGGGGTAAAGTAGGGACACACAGGGGGGTATTCTCCTTCAAAGGGTTCAGCTCGAGTGGCACTCCTTCTCTACTACATGTCTCCATGTCTCCACCCTGGTGGGGTGGGAGTTGGTGGTTGCCCTCCTCCTGTTCTCCTTCTGGTTTCCATCCAACTGTTTTAAAAAAAAAAATCCCTTTTTTTCACCAAACATCTTTCCTGAGAGAGTATTAAATCCCTGTACCCTGTCCTTCTTCCAGAATAGCCGACTCTGCTTCTGGGGTATTTGCCAGTTATTCTGTGCCTTGAATTCTGGCAGAGAGCTTTGCTACTCCTTGCTGTTCCTGTACAATCTGGTGATGGACAAGGGTCTCGGATACCTTGTTACCTCTCACTCTCTCCTAAATTTTCTTCCCTCCCTACCCTCCCTTCTTCCGCTTCCAGAGATTGGGGCCACTACCCAATCCCCTTAGTCTCATCTCTTCTTTGCTGTCCTCTCAGTCATTATTTCTCTTTTTAGTTCAGTTTTTCCTTTCCTTTTTCTGTCCCTTGCACTCTCTTGTCCCACCCTCCATCCCTTCCTCTTACCTCTCCGGTGACTCAGAACTGGTAGGCAGGCGGAGTCGACACAGCCTAACGGCCAACCCTCGAGCGCCACACAGTATGTCGGCCTCGAGGGCGGCGCCGATGCTGTGTCGGCTCCGCCTACCCTTTTTAAGGAAAAAAAAAAAAAGCTCCCGCGTGGTCCTGATCTCCGGCCAGTACCCATATGTGATGAATGGTGAAGATACACAGAAAGATCAGAATTACGGTAGGTACGTAATTTTCATTTCTTAGCTTTTCCCAGCCATGTTTTCAATTCATGATTAAAGAGATGGTTCCTTAAGTGGCTTGCCTTCTCTTTCCCAGGCCCTTTCTAGCAGGCCCTGGTCTTTTATTCAGCCTCTACTGATTGGTGCTGTCGAGCACTTCTATTCCATAAGAGGTGTTTTTCTGCCTTGCCTCTAGGGAGTCCGACTGAGTTCCCACTCTCTCTGTGTCATATAGGGGTATCCCCTGTAGAGCCCCCCCTCCCTTGCACATGATACTGTGTTATCACTTAACAAGGTGCTAAAGGGCTTCTTTCCCTTCCTAGTTGGCAGCTCTCTTTCGGAACAGATTTTTCCCCTTAGTAGTTGGAGAGCTCCCAGCTGAAGTCTAGAAAATTGGGGAAGGTGAGAGGTTTAGGGAATCTGCCTTTGGTGTCCATTCTGTGCGAGAGGTTCAGTTGAGCCTCTTCCTGAAATTTCAAACTGGGATCCTTGCTCCCTTGTTTATGGTTCCGAGCTTATAACCCTAAGCCAATTTACCAACGGCAGAATTTTCCCCTCCTAGCATCCCCTCCTGTTTTTCTCTCTTTTCCTCCTTCTTCTTGTTCTTTCTCCTCCCTATCTGTTCCTCCCTTAGAGCCATCCCAGAAGTGAGGCCCTTCGGTCCCTTAGGGTAGGCAGTTTTCTTCCTCTCCTTTCTGTCCTCTTTCAGTTTATTCCTTTTTCAGTTTATATCCTTTCCTTTTTTCTATCCCTTGGCTCTCTTGCCTCACTCTCTCTCTTCTAGTCCTTATTTCACCTCTCCAGCTAACAGAACTGGGATGGAGGAGGAGTTCATGACGCCCAATGGCCGCCTCGTCATGCTCTCACGAGAGCTTCCAGGGGAGGCGCCGTGAGCCGACTCCTCAAAAAAAAAAAACCTCCTGTGGTGGGTGCACACCTCCGGCTGTCACCCAACAGTAATGAATGGTGAAGATACAAGAGAAGATCAAGAATTACGGTAGGTATGTAATTTTTATTTTTCTAGGGACAGCAGGGTACTATAGAAAATTTGTACCCAATTACAGTGCCCTGGCTGCTCCCCTATCTGACCTGGTAAATAAAAAGATGCCTAAGAAAATTACCTGGGAACCAGCCTGTTAAAAAACCTTTACCAGACTGAAAGAGGCACTGTGCAGTGCTCCTGTATTGACAAGTCCTGACTATAGCAGACCCTTATAGTCCAGACTGATGCCTCGAACTTGGGTATTAGGGCAGTACTGAGTTAGACATCCAACCAAGGGAAAGATCACCCTGTAGTATACTTGAGTAAAAAGTTACTTCCCAGGGAGCAGGTTACTCTACTGTGGAAAAAGTGTCTTGCCATAGTGTGGGCCCTAAAGAAGTTAGAGCCATACTTACACGGGCAGCATTTTGAGGTGCAAACTGACCACAACCCCCTGGTTTGGCTGACACAAATGAGAAAAACAAATGGTAGACTATTAAGATGGAGTCTTGCCTTGCAAGGGTATGACATGACGATCCTACATAGGGCTGGAGTGACCAATCAGAACACAGATGGCTTGTCACGTCTATATACAGAGTGAACTGACTTGTGGAGCTTATCCCATGCAGGGGATAGAGCCCCCAAATTCAGTTTAGGTGGGGAGGAGTGTGACCGCTTAGCCAGCTGGTTATGACTGTTGTTTGTTATTTGCAGTTTAAAAATATAGTATGTGATTGTCTCACATAAGACAGCTTGGGCTTCCATGGTTGCCCCCCCAGGTTTCAGTGAAGCTACAGGATATGTAAATTGACCAGTCAAGGGGAAACCTAGAGTTTCCTGTCTGTTCTTAATCAAGGCTCTGGCCATCTGCCAGAGAAAGAGCCTAATAAACTTTTATGATGTCCTACAGGAACCTATTGATAACATCAATGTGTTAAAACATAAAAACCCTTTGATATCCTTGGGAAAACAGGAACCAGCCACCAGTTCAAAGGAAAGGCTTGATTAAAGACTGTCGTAATTTGGGAAATGTCTTTTTCCTTCTGAAGTCACATTATTTAAAATATCTTCTGACAGGAAATCAGTTTGTATTTTTTTTATATTCTAAAATGAGGAGCTAGAAGACTCACAGAAGGGGTGTGTAGACACAGTTTAAACTATACTTGTGTCTGAACTGTTTGTAATATATTCCATCCTGGGACTCTAGAGAGACAGAGCTCTCTGATTTAACTTAGGCACTTACAGAGGTAATACATTAGATAGAAAAGATCTAACTGTAAGTTGGTAGGAGTTTGTTCTGTAGTTTTCCTTGTTTTTCTTTTATGTAATTATGATGCTTTTTGATAAATTGTTCCGTTGTTTACATTTTTCATATTTTTATCATCTTTTAGTAAAATACTTTTTATTTAAAAGACTGCCTGGGTGTCTGCCAGTTCTTTTTGCATGTGACATATAGATGGTTAAGTCTGACAATTGTTCAAACAGCTTCATGGTGTTACTAAACTGGGAAAAGGTAAGAATATACCTAAGGTCTCTTATAGAGTTTAAGGGTTCATTTTGGAAGCCTGACTTTGTGCCTCTGGCAAAAGATTGTACCGCAATCCCCAAAGAAGGTGGGTGCATATCTGAGCCTGTACATTGGTATGCTAGCATAAGGTTCACAGTTTGAATCCCCCCAGAACTTGAGACAAAAGGTGATTCGGACCCAAAAGCAGACAGGAGGGTTACCCTGTCTGTTACCTGTTCACGCTATTGCACTCTGAGGTTGGCACTGGGAGCAGAGGGCCTGACCTACGGAGTGCGTTTGTGACAGTGAGTGCTCAGCCTTCATGTTTGAATACTCCCTCTCTGTAGATCACTGGAGAGGTCACATCTTGAATACTGTTCCCAGTTCTTGAGCCCCCACCTAAGAAAAGACAAAGATAGGTTAGAGACAGTG
The DNA here is from genome assembly GCA_016271365.2 of Neoceratodus forsteri. NCBI lineage: Eukaryota > Metazoa > Chordata > Ceratodontiformes > Ceratodontidae > Neoceratodus > Neoceratodus forsteri. The sequence goes on along the minus strand of CM028129.1, from coordinate 210,907,194 downwards.
CAGTGTAGGGTAATCAAAAGGATTCAGGGCCAGTAGGGCAGAGCCTATGAGGATCAACTTAAGGCTCTGCACATGTACTCGCTAGGGACCAGAAGGGAGAGAGATGATATGACAGACACTTCAAGTTCCTGAAAGGAGTGAGCAAGGCAAATTGCGAGAAAATATTCAGCAGGAATGGTGACTTAAGAACACTGGGTCACGAGTAGAAGCTGGCAGGGGGAGATTGAGGAGTGATATGAGAAAGTTTTATTTTACATAGAGAGTGGTTGAGCCATGGAACAGCGTACTAGCAGAGGTGGTGAGTGCAAGAACCATTAATGGTTTCAAACAAAACTGGGACTGAGTAAAAGGCTTGATAGTTATATGGGGGAAGCTGCGAGCAGGGGCAAGGGGGGCAAGGTGAGGGCAATAACCCCGACTAGACAATAGGTCCTGGGGTAGGATATGTAAAACAGGGCAGGCTAGATGGACCAGTGGTCTTTTTCTCTCAACATTTTCTATGCAGGACCATCCCTGTAGCCAGGTCATACCTCCTTTCTTCCCTGTGGGCTTAAGGCAGAGGGACACCATCAGGAAGAAGATTTCTACTTTGGCCAGGTCCTCCCAGACCATAGCAACATACAGGTGCACATGTTGGCATGCCATCACCATCTGTGGTAGTCTCAGGTGCACACATTACTCTGTGCTACCTGCATGCAAACAAGTACAGCCAGCCCTGGCATAGCTGCTGAGGGTGTGGAGGCAGCATGGCATCAGATGAGGGTGTGCTAAGAAGCCTCTCAAAGGGTCTTCCGCTTGATAGCTTCTGCCTTTTGTCTCAGATGAGTGTCTTGGATATGGCTGTCCCATCTAGGTCTGGTCACCACTGTAAGGCCATTAATGCTCCTTTCCAGAGAAAATCTTTGATCTTATCTGTGTCAGTCTTCACCATTTATCACTGTTGGGTATCTGCCGGAGGTTAGGACCCCACGGGAGCTTTTTTTTTTTTTTTAAGGTAGGTGGAGCCAACACACCATCGGCGTTGCCCTCGAGGCTGACGCACTGCGTGGCGCTCGCGGGTTGGCTGTTAGGCTATGTTGACTCCACCTGCCTGCCAGTTCTTCGTCTCCCGCCGTAGAGGTCACCTCGTGGGATGCTGAGAGAAGATTGAGACCTGCTTCGCAGTTTTCTTGACTCCGTTACTATTTTCTTCGGTGCTGAAGTCCGTCGGTTCCTCCTGCCGGTTCTGTGTTGCCATACTCGACGTCGCCTGGTAAGATCTTTCCATTATTATATTTTTCTGTGACGTCGAGTCTGTTTTTGGTGTTTTTTTTCCCTGTAGGTCATGTCTCGGTCGGAGGGCAAGAAATCTAGGATGGGTTGGCCCCCATGCGACGGTGCCCATGCGGCCGAAAGTATTCTGTCACCGACCAGCACGACCGGTGTCTTTCGTGTCTTGGCCCGCATCACGACATGGATTCGTGCGATGCCTGTTTCTCCATGGACCGCCGGGTTATCGAGCAACGTGGCGTGGAAAGTGGGGCGAGCTCCGCCAATTTTCGGGGTCGGTGCTCACTGCCGCCAAGCCACACTCTCAGCCTTTCCTCCGGTCCTCCGGCTCTATACAGACCAAGGAGGAGGGAGTCGTGCTACTAGTAGCTCGAGCTGTCGCCGAGGCTTCTTCCATGACACAGGAAGCCTGTCCTGCTCCTTCTGGGGGCGGCGGGAGGCACCGCCATGGAAATCGCTTCTCGAATGAAGACTCTCGTGTCGGACCCATGGTTCGCAGGCTCGGGTCGGCGCGCCGCCCCTCGACGCCGGTCGGCAATTGTTGTGGCCTCATCGCTGTTCTCGTGCCAAGGGTCCCACGGAGTCGACGCCGGCGCCGACTTGTCACACGGCGTTCTGGCCTCTGTCAGAGCCCTTCACGGTGCCGACACTGCAAGCGGTGTCATGGGAGATGCTACGGCACCGTCTTTTTCCATGTCTCGCCTCGGTGCCGTCCTCAGCGCCGAGGTTGAGCACTGCGCCGTGGGGCCTTCAGATTCCTCTGTCGGTGCCGCCTCTGCCCTCAGCACTGTTCGCGGCACCGTGGAGCTGGGCGGTGCCATGTCCACCATCGGTGCCGTCATCGGAGCTGCCCCTGCCCTCAGTGCTGCTCGCAGCGCTGTGGATCTGGGCGGCGCCGTTGGTGCCATCGTTGGTGCCGTCTCTGCCCCCAACGCCGCTTGCGGTGCCGTGGGACCAGATGGCACCATGACTGGTCTGGCTCTGGAGCTCTTGTTCAGGCTGGGGCCGTGCCTCCTCCGGATTCCGCTTGCTGGGCTTCGGGGGTGCTGGCACTGGCTCAGACACAGCTTTGGTTTCTGGGCCTGTTGGCAAGGATGGCACTGCCTGCCCTCCGACAGTTTGGCACAGGGCCTCGGACTCTATCTCCTCGGAGGCGGAGTCCAGCTCTGAGTCAGACACGCAGTCTGACCCTTTGGGGTTGGCTGTTGAGGTGGGTAGCCCAGTAGTCTCCTCGACAAGCCGGAGTCGGCCCCCTTCTGAGGTGGGGTCGGTGGCTACCAAGACTAGGGTCAGGGGTGCTGACCAGCAGGCAGTGGTGCAGGCCACCATAGCTCTGCAGCCTGGTCTTGGCAGTTTCACTGACCCCTTAGTAGTGGTACCCCCACCAGTGGTGTGCCTAGATCGCCCAACTTTGGGGCTGATCAGAGCACCTACAGGAGGGGAGGGTACTGTGCCCTGGATAGCCCCTTCGGGAGCTGCCCAGAGATGCCAGCTACCTAGGCTGGTCCTCTCGAGGAGGAGGGCTCTTTCAGACTCCAAGGGGTCGAGGGGTGTGGGGTCAGCAAGTCAGCCTTTTTTGGGGGTTTCACCCAGGCTCTGGGAGAAGCCCTAGTGCAGATCTCCACTCTTCCTCCTCGGTCTCTTTGAGAGAGTCCCGTTCTTTTGAGGTAGGGGACCGTCCTTCTGGATCTATACGGCCCCGGTCGCCTCACAGGGGGGATTCTTCCGGGCGCAGTCAAGGCAGTACCGAAATGGTTGTTCAGCTGTCGGCTGTGGGGCCTTCCGGGGCACCTTCTTCTGTGGGTGCCCACGGTCCGCTCCTTAGCCCAGGCGGAGGTCAGCCGACATCTCTTCTCAGCTCTGTCCCCATCCCTGTGCCACACTCTCCTGCGCTCCCAGGCATCCTGGGTCCTAGCGGGCCTCTCACCTGGGAGCAGTTCAGAGCGGTGGCTGCTCAGTTTCCTGCTTACGTTAGGGTGATGGACAGCCAGGTTTTTCAATCCCTCCCCTCCCCGGGCAGCCACCCACTGAACAGCCGGTGCCCTCCAGCTCCTCATCCCCCTCTTCTGGGGGAGAGGAAACTTCTGTCCACATCTCTCCAGCTGCTGATCTCACTGAGTATCAGCGATTCCTTGTGAGGATGTTGGAGGACTTGCACCTTACTCCTTCCACTACCAGCAATCCTGAGCACTCGGCGCACGCCTTTCTAGACAATTTTGGCGAGGCCACCCTTGTGGTGCTGCCCTGGCCGGCTCCCTTTCGGGAGGCGTCGTTGCATTCCTGGCAGAGGCCCTTCTCCGGAGTTCCTGCCCCAAGGGATCTCAGACAGAGGTATTGTGCACCCCCAGAGTCTGTAGGTTCCATGCCTCATCCACAGTCTGGATTGACGCAGTTGGATACTTCTAATGGGCTTTGCTCCTTTCACCGTGACCGGCCCCCAGATCAAGACTCCTCGGATTTTGACTTCTGGGGTAGGAGGACTTTCTACTCGGCATGGTTACTTCTTTCTATTTCTGCACATCAGGCCCACTATGCAGCCTATGACAGGTTCTTGTGGTCCAGGCTGGGTCAGCTCCTAGCCTCGTTGCCTGACACGGAGCAAACCAGACAAGCCATTGCACTCTGCGTGTGGCCTGGAGCTAGCAAGGCACCAAGCGAGGGCATACTATGATGCCAACGAGGTAGCTACCAGGGTCGTAGGGACAGCGATCTGCACTAGGCGGATGGCATGACTGCGTCTTTCCCAGTTGTTACCCTTGGCCCGGCTTAGGGTGATTAACTCCACTCACCAGGGAACCTATCTCTTCTCCCGCAGAGTGAGACAGCGCTTGTCGGGGCAACTTCCTTCTCCCTCCGGGGGGACTCCGTCTCACTCTCCCCACTCTTGGGCCTCTCCAGGCCCTGAAGTTCCCCACCTTAGTGTGTCACCCACTGAGGGCTAATGGATTTTATCCCTTAGGATGTAAAAGAAAACCCCCTTCGGGGGGGCTCGGTACTCACCCAACAGTGATGAATGGTGAAGATTGACACAGATAAGATATGAAAATTACGTACCTACCGTAATTATGATCTTTCTGTGTATCTTCACCATTCATCACGATCCTACCCTCCATCTCCCTGGGGCCTCAGTCTCTGTGTCCCCCTCCCTCTCTGTGCCCACCCCTCCCCCTCTCCTTCTTAGGAGTGGGGTAGAACAGGGGCACCCAGAGGGATAATGTTCCAGGGAGAGTGGACAGCTCAAAGGGCACTCCTTCTCTAGTGCCTTGGCTCCACCCCTGTGGGGTGGGAGTTGACAGTTGTTCTCCTTTATCTCCTCCTCCCTGTTTCCATCCAACCTATTTCTCCTTGCAAAAAATAAAAATTAAAAATTCCCTTTTTTTCACCAAAAATCTTTCCTTGAGAGGGTGTTGAATCTCTGTACCCTGTCCTTCTTCCAGAATAGCCGACTCTGCTTATCTGGAGTGTTTGCCAGCTATTCCGTGCCTTGAATTCTGGCAGAAAGCCTTTGCTACTCCTTGCAGTTCCTATACAATCTGGAGACGGACCAGGATCTGGGATGTGTTAACCTTCTCCCCTCTCTTCCTAAATTCTTTACCCACCCTACCTCCCTCTTCCTTTTCCAGAGACTGGGGCCCCTCCCAATCCCCTTTAGTTTCCAACTCTTCTCTTTTTCTGTCCTCTTAGTCGTTATTTCTCCTTTTGGTTCATACATCTTTTCCTTTTTCTGTCCCTTGGACTTCCTTGTCCCAGCCTCCACTCCCTTCCTCTTACCTCTCCAGCGACTCAGAACTGGTAGGTAGGCGGAGTCGACACAGCCTAACGGCCAACCTGCGAACGACACGCAGTGCGTCGGCCTCAAGGGCAGCGCCGATGGTTTGTCGGCTCCGCCTACCTTAAAAAAAAAAAAAGCAGCTCCCGCGGGGTCCTGACCTCCGGCAGATACCCAGCAGTGATGAATGGTGAAGATACACAGAAAGATTATAATTACGGTAGGTACGTCATTTTCATTTCTCCCTCATGGCGGTGTGGAAGCTGTCAGAGCCAGCTATCCTTCCGGTCACCCTAGGATCCCCCACACTCATTGTCCCCATCTAGGAGTGAGGAAGACCCTGGTATCCCTTCTCCTTACTTCTCCCCCACTGAGGACTGGCAGACTCTGACTTTCTTGGTTGAGGTGGTAGATATACCTCCCTCAAGGGACAGCTTGCTACTCAACCAAGAAGTGGGCTCTGTTGAGAAGGGCAACCAGGATGGTGCAGGGTATGCAGGGAAAGCTATACAAGCAGAGGTGTAAGGAGCTGGATCTGTACACTCTGGAGGCAAGGAGGGAAAAGGTAGACATGATTGAAACTTTTAAATATGTAAAGGAGCTCAATAAAGTGGGAGAAGAGTGTTTACTGAAGAGGAAAGAAGGGGTCAAAACTAGAAGGCACAGCCTCAGACTGCAAGGAAAAAGATACAGGGGCAATGTGAGATGGCATTTCTTCACAGAGAGGGTGGTGGAGCCCTGAAACAGACTACCAGACAGAGTGGTGGGGGCTAAATCAGTGGAAGGATTCAAGAGAGCATGGGACAAGCATATGGGGCTGAATATCGGGAGGAGTGTGGGAGCTGGCAGGGAAGGGAGATGTAGGGGGAAAAAAGGGCGAACTAGATCGGCCGGTATGGTTCTTTTCTGCTGTCAAGCTTCTATGATTCTATGATTGTGTAACCCCTAGTGGCCCACACAATGCATTAGGAATATCTTCACAATGTACACTTACCCCCAGGACTGGCTCCGTCGACTGGACCCCGGGGACACCCTGTAAAACAAGATGATACAGTGCAAAAGCCACAGAACAATACTTTAACATAAATGAATACCTCAGACAATGTAACTGTGCTGAAACAAACAAATCTGATTTATTTAGGGGGATATAACAAGGACAGGGGGAAATCAGGTTAATTAGGTTAAACACATTAATAATCACAGTACTGTGCACATATTCAGAGTCCCAAATTGTCACTGTCACTGGGTACCCAGGATGGGGGGCTAGCCAGGATCGGTTGCAGCTGGTTGGGGGCCCTGTGATGGAAAAAACACTTGCACAATACCCAATTGTAATCCGGAGCCGGATGGCTCAGTTCGTGAAGAAATGAAAAAAGCAACCATTAGATGACACACTTGCAATTCGACAAACAGATGGCAGGGAGCTACCATGCTTTGTACTCACAACTCAATGCTGGGAACTGGATGAAAGGCAGATTGTCCTGGATTGCCAGGAGGAGCAGACCATGTGGACAAGGTCCTTGTGACTGGACCCCACTGCAGTTTAAAGCAAATGGATGTAGTCTGGCTTAAGCTGGGGTTTACTTCCAGCTTCATGCACTCTGTTCACTGTACAGGGGATTTGAAACGCGATTCCCCACAAGAACTACACACATTTATATGTAAAAAGGGAAGTACTATACCAGGCAGGCTGCTTCTCTATCCCGATCGCAATAACTGCACAATACCCGGGAGAACACACAGCAGATTCAGTTCCTGACAGACCAAGTGCGATTCAGCAATTTCTCCAGTCTTCTACAGGATGAGCCTGGTTTCCTCACTTCTGGTGCTTCTTTCTCCTTACAACTCTGATTCAGTCCACACTGGCACTCACAAACAGCTGCAGGCCGAACTTTGGGGCCCCACACGGGCTTCCCGCGCGAAAACTCAACGGCGCAGGAGCACAGAGCTCCTTCCCTCTTCACAGTCACAACTCAACTGATCTTTCCAGTAGACAGAGCCGGGCATTTCCTTTGAGTTCCTCCCAGTTCAGTTGGCTGTTTTGGCTGACACTCACAGTAAACTCCCCCTGTTGGTGGAAAAAAGGCACCAAAGTCAAAACTACATTTCCCAGAGTCACTGCCCTTACAATCCTCTTACAGCAGGCTCCAGAGGAGAGTCCAAGTTCTGATTCTTCAGAGCAGGCTCTATTTTAAAGGATCCCCACTATGATTGGTCCAATTCAGCAGTTCAGAACCAACATGAGGAAGCTTGCTCTGCACTGTCCTTGCTACAAGAAAGCAGGTTAAATCAAACTGCATTTTCATTATTACTCTAACAGGTTACAAGCAAACAATTACATCTTTGAAGAGTGCTCCTTCTGCCCACTTAGCAATGGCAGAAACAGAGCGATTTGGCAGTAGCTCGAGCGGGACTCAAGCAGGAAAACACACAGTCCCCCCCATACAAACTAATTATGTCTGCAAGCAGACAGCTCTTAAAGAGACAGTACCAGAGGCTCTAAAAGCACTCACAGATAAATGGCTTAAACGCCAAACACCATTCAGGCTTGGAGCATTCAAGCAAGCTCCTGGAAGATTTTTTGGGAACCCCCATTTGCAGGGGGTTACAATTGCTTCTTAAAAGATAGGAAAGTTACTACTGTAACTCAAGATCTTCAAGAACATACAGCCACACGCAAATGCTGTTCCTCTCTTCTTTATCTGGGGGGTTACTCAGAGTTGTGATCTTCCATGAATCAGTCTTCAAAATTGATTCCCACTTTTGGGTCTGGATGGGAGGCACTGAGACCCCATGGGAGCAAAGCCTTTTGGCCAGGGGGCCAGCCATGGCTACTGGGCATGGCGCCTACATACCTCCCACGTGGTGTCACATGCTAGCCAATAATTGTTGCTGGTTCCTTCATCAACCTCAGTTCTGTTCTTCCCACCATCGAGTGCACACTGTTGGAGTGCAGCACCTCATTTTGCTTTGTTATCTCTTATTTTACTGCATCACCATATTTGTTTCTTTATTTGCTGTGCCATCTGTCTTTTTTATTTTACGATGATGCCAAAGTCCAATAAAAAAGGAGCCGTGTCATCAAAGAAAGTCCAACAGTCCCCATTCTGTGCCGTTGCCCCTGTTGGAAACCAGTGGCATCAGTCCTTTGCGGTCTATCTTGGACTGGAGCATGACATGGTTGCATGTGATATCTGCTTCTCAGTGGACCACGGTACCGTTGAGAACCACACGTGGAAGTGGGGTTGTCTGATCCCTGTTGATCTTTCCTATATCAGTCTTCACCATTCATCACTGGTGGGTATAAGCTAGAGGCGCAGTAGCCAGCGGGAGGGGTTTTTTTTTTTTTCAAAAAAGGGGAGAAGCTGATGCTTGTGCAGCACTGATCAGGAGGCTGACGGACTGTGTGGCGCTGAGGGTTGGCTAGTAACTGACATTGACTCCTCCTCCACCTCAGTTCTGCTTCTCCCGCCATAGAGTTTGCAGTTGCCTCACGTTCGAGCTTGCAGAAAACTACACCATTGCAGCCAACTCGATTTGTTGATGCCTGTTCAGTTCTGCTGTCGTGCATCCATTTTCTCTGCATTGTATTTGCTTTGATCTACATACCAGTAAGATCTTTCCTTTTTCTTTTATTCAGTGCAGAGTCTGTTGCTTGAGTTTTGAGTTTATTTGTTTGTGAGTCATGCCAGTGTAACCCCTAGATGGCGCTATCCCAGGGGCTACTACCCCTGCCTGATTTGCCACTAACAGGTTGAGGGGCCTGGATCCAATGGCGGGTGCCTCCACCCAGAGGTCAGGGTTTGCAATAGTTAAACTTACTTGGTCACAGCCCTCTGGGACACTGCAACCCCCCTTTCTTCCCACCTAGTGGCCCACACAATATATCAAATTACCTTCACAGTATACACTTACCCCAGGACTAGTTCCGACACTGGGACCTCCTGTGAAATAAGATACAGTGCAACAATCACAGTACAGTACTTTAACATAGACAAATACCTCAGGCAGTATAACTTTGCTGAAACAAGCAGCTCTGATTTGTTAGGGGGATATAACAAGGACAGGGGAAATCAGGTTAATTAGCTTATCCTTTACTATCTACCTATGGCTCTGTGCACAGGCCTATCCCTACCAGTTACTGTCCTAGGTACCCAAACCTTAGTGGCTAGTCCAAACCGTGGCAGCTGGTGGGGGCCCTTTCACACTGATGAAAGAAAAATTAGTTTAAACAGTCAGCAGTACAGTGATTCCATTTTGATTTAATGTGGCAATTCAGCAGAGGCGACCTGAATTAGTACTCACGACCTCCAAACAAGATAGTGTCCTTCAACGTCAGCAGGGCTACTCTTGAGCTCCACGAGACTCTTCACACATTTATATAGGTAAAAGAAAGTACTGTGGGCAGGCTGCTTCTCTATCCCGATCGCAATTACTGCACAACTCGGGAGAACACACAGCAGATTCAGTTCCTGACAGACCGAGTGCAATTCAACAATTTTCCAGTCTTCTAAGGTGAGCCTGGTTTCTACTCTTCAGAGATCCTTGATTCTTTCACAGGACGGATTCAGTCCTAACAAGCAGTTACAAAGCTGCAGACCGGAACTCTGGGCCTTACACACGTTTTTGACTGAAACTGTGCACTGAAGGAGCACAGGGTTTCTTTTTCTTCACTGCCAGATCTAAAACTGAAACTCCAACAGACAAAACCGGCACTTCCTTTGAGTTCCTCCCAGTTCTTGACTGGATTGGCTGTCACTACAATAGACTGCTGCTGTTGGTCCAAAAGGCGCCAAGTCTAAACTACATCTCCCAGAGTCACTGCCCTACAATCCTCTTGTGGCTGGCTCCAGATTATGAGTTCAAGTTCTGATTCGTGCCAAGGCACCATTTTAGAGCAAGCTTACCCCACACTGATTGGTCCAGTTCAGCAGTTCAAAACCAGAATGGGGAACTAGGTAGACACAGTTCTGACTGCAAAGAAAGCAGGTTAGACAAACTGTAATTTCATTATTACTGTAAATGATTTCTGGCAAACAGTTACATCTTTCAGATAGGTTCCCTTTGCACTCCTAGTGACTGCAAAATGGAGTGAATTGGCAGCAGCTCGAGTGGTACTCAAACAGAGAAGCACACAGTCCCCCCATACAAACTAATTATGTCTGCAAGCAGACAGCTCTTAAAGAGACAGTACCAGAGGCTCTAAAAACACTCACTGATAAATGGCTTAAACGCCAAACACCATTCAGGCTTGGAGCATTCAAGCAAGCTCCTGGAAGTCTTTTGGGAACCCCCATTTGCAGGGGGGTTACACCAGGTTCAGTGGACAAAAAGAAAAAAATCTTCAAAAGCAGGCCAGTCCCCAGTGCATCGGTGTCCCTGTGCCTTGCAAATTTCCGTTTCGGACCATTACCTGACCTGCCTGAGTCCAAACCATGAACAGGCACAAATGGTCCATGGTAGGCCAAATGCTAGTATCAGTGCCTGATATGAAGGCAACCAGGCAAGCCATCGCCCTCTCCGCATGTGGCCTGGAGCTTGCAAGGCACCAGGCAGGGGATATCATATGACGCCAATGAGGTGGCATCCAGGCTAGTGGGGACAGCGATCTGCATTAGGAGGATGGCATGGCTTTGCCTTTCTCAGTTAACACCCCATATCCTGTGAAGGATGGTTGCCTCTTCCTTCTGGAGGACTTGCCTCTTCTCCCGCAGGGTGAGACAGAAACTTCAGGGGTGACTTCCTTCTCCCAGGCAGAGGGAGACCCAACCTCACCTGACCAGTCATGAGCCTAACTTGGCCTGTGTGGATCTCCTCTCCCTGTGTCTACCCCACAGGGGGCTGAGGGAAAAAAGTTCCCTCAGGTTGGTACCAGGTCCCCTTCGGGGGGCTTGGTAATCACCCATCAGTGATGAATGGTGAAGATTGATACAGGGAAGATATGAAAATTACATACCTATTGTAATTTTTGATCTTCCTGTATATCTTCACCATTCATCACTTCCTCCTGCCCTACATTCCCTCCTGGGCCTCAGTCTCTGAGCTTTGCGTCATCCCTGCTTGCCCCCCCCATTGAGGCCAATTGTGAGCGTGGTCCCACTGGTACCTCTGGGTTCTCTGCTCCTTCCATAAAGTGACAAAGGCCCACCATGGGGGGGGGTGAACAGGGGCACTTGCCCCTCATTTCTTTTTTGGGGCTCCCCTGAGCTTTCTTCTTGAGACCCTGATGGGAATCCTCCCTCCGACTTGGTTCCCAACCCTCCCTCTGGCTCGGTTCCCGACCCTCCTAGGTTTCAGCTGGCCAACTTGGGTCTCCAGCCTGGGGGAGAGGGTACCTGTCGGGGTCAAAGGGTTCTTGGGAGGGCCCGTGGGGACACCCAGCCCCCTTTTGCCTCTGGGGTCATGACCCCTTCTCTTCTCATGTGTGAATGAGTTCTTCTGGGGCGAGGTCCCCCTTCTAGACCTATTAGATCTGTATGAGAGGAGGGACCTCCTCCAAGATATCCCTTTGCCCTCCTGCTCCTCGGCAAAGGACACAGTATCCATTCTTGACTCCCTCTGCTGGAGAAGTCTCTAGTGTGGGGGGACTCTGCCCCCGGGTGGTTTCTCTTCCCACCCAAGAGTATTCAGGATGGGGGGGAGATCCACCTCTCCCAACTAGGCAGAGAGTGTTTTCAAGCCTGGCACCGGGATGGTTATTGCCCTGCTGGACTGGTGCCCAACGTAGCCTCCCCTGCCTTCTGTTCATCTCAGGGATTGCGGAATTCGCTCCTCCCTCTGTAACAAAAAAAACAAGCATTTGTCAATGCCGAATGTTTGCTTACTGGCATTGGCAGTGGTAGTGTAGAAGTTACAGAGCTGCGTAATAGGAATGGCAGTGAAGTATTGAACTGAAGCCAACCCCACCACCACCCTGCAGAGGTGACAGGCATTGGGGTGTGCATTTGGGTCGTCAGGCATAATGGCCACGCCATTTCACCACCACTCTGCAGAGACTTGATAAGTGTGGCGTGTTCCTTAGGGTCTTTGGCCCTTATCGCACCCATTTCATTAGGAAATACGATGAGATGGGTGCGATATAGAGAATGAGGTGAGTTTAAGGGGCGAAGCCCAAGGCATACCTCGATGCCTCCTCAGTGACTGCAGGGTGTGGAATGGTACGAGCATCACAGGCAAGAATCCCAAGTCACACCCCTGATTCCTGTCATTCTCTATAGGGTTGGCGATTTAGTTGAAAAGCCTAATACCTCAGGCATTCGTTGGTATTTTAACTCCAAAGTTTCAACATGTTTGGTTTGTGACCCACCTCATGAACAGGGGAATATCAGTTTGAGTCGAAAGCTGCTTATGCACAGTGACTACGGCATTTAGCACCACAGGTGCAAAATATTCGAACAGGCTGTAAAAATGACAGCTGTACTCTTTCATGGGAGGTGTAAAATGGCTATGTTCAAATGTGTAAGTAAAATATTTTAAAAAGGTGAAGTCACGGCATTACATAGAAACTGTACAACGCACACCAGTTATATAAGTAGGTTGGGATATTTTATAGCAGATTGTCAACTCAGGCATTTTGGTGCCTCCGATCATGAACAGTGTCACTGTGATTTTCTTTATCTGTGCCGAACAATGATTTCCCACAGCGACCACGCATCTCTGCACTGAAAGTGTGAAAACACACTTCGGCCATGTTGTGAAAAATGCCAGCTGTACTATTCATAAGGAAGTGTTGAAAAATGCCACTAGTGAAAATCTGGACTGAAAATATTACAAAATCATGAAGTAACAAGGATGCATGGAAACTTCACAATGCTCACTCGTAACACAGTCATTTTATGGACTTTTGTCACCAAATTTTCAACATAGCCATTTTAAGACCTCTGCTCATGAACAGTGTAACTGTGAGTTTCTTAATCTGTCCTAAACATTGCTTTCGCACACCAACAGCACCATTATGCTTCACATATGCGATAACACATTTTGGGAGACATATGAAAAATTGCAGCTGGACTGTTCATAAGGAAGTTTAATAAAATGGACATGTTGAAAATCTAAATGAAAATATTAAATCTGCAAACTTACGAGCATGCATAGGAACTGTGCAACGCACGCTCGTTAAAGTAATTTTTAGGCATTTTTTCACCAAGTTTTCAACATAGCCATTTTAAGACCTCTGCTCGTGACCAGTGTCACTGTGGTTTTGTTAATGTGTCCCATACTTTGAGTTTGCACACCGACTGCACCATTGTGCGCTACATGGGCAAAACACGTTTTGGGCAGGATGTGAAAAATGACAGCTGTACTGCTCATAAGGAGGTGTGGAAAAATGGCAATGTTGGAAATCTAGGTAAAATATTGAAAATTTGAGACCTCTGGCGTCACGTGGGAACTCAATACAACACACACTCAGTAAAACAGTCATTTTTAGAATTCTGTGCAAATTTGCAACATTGCCATTTAAGATCTCTGCTCACGAACAGTGACACTGTGATTTTTCTTAATATGTCCCATACACTGAGTTAGCACAGCGACTGCGCCATTGTATACCGCTACATGATGAGGAAACACGTTTGGGTGAGATGTGAAAATGACAGCTGTACTACTCATAAGAAGGTGTGGAAAAATGGCAATGTTGAAAAATCTGGGCGGAAATATTGAAAATTCGCAAACCTATGAACGGCGTGTAGGAACTCTTAACGCACGCTCGTAAAACAGTCATTTTTAGGAATTTTTTCACCAGATTTTCAACTATGCCATTTCAAGACTTCTGCTCATGAACAGTGTCACTGTGATTTTCTTAATTTGTCCTGTACATTGATTTCGCACACCGACTGCGCCATTCTGAGCTACAAGGGTGGAAACACATTTTGGGTGAGATGTGAAAAATGACAGCTGTACTACTCATAAGACAGTGTGGTGAAATGGCAATGTTGAAAATCTGGAGTAGAAAATGTGTGAAATTTAGCGAACTTCACGAGCCTGCGTAAGGAACTCGCACAGCGCCGCTCGTTAAACAGTCATTTTTTGGAATTTGGCACAAATTTTCCAACATGGGGTTTAGGCCCCTTCTCATGAATGATGTCACTGTCATGGCAGTATTGCGGTCCCGAAGGATGTTTTACGCGGTCACTGCGGCGAGACACCCGTGACAGCTCAATGACAGTGACATCCTCGAAGGAGTCTAAAAACCCATGTTGAAAATTTGATTAAAATCCAAAATACCTGAGATATGTAATAAAGTTGAAACCCCCATCTAGCCCATTATACGACTTACCGGCATTTCCTCAGTTCGCGGTTGGCTTTGAAGAGTGCAGGCGTGTTCCGGTCCAGCGATGATCGTCGCGCCAGCTCTGGAGGTAAGTATGGGGTGAGGGGTGTAGAAAGGCTGGTGCGCGGTGGGTGGGTGCAGGTTGTGGGAGGGGCTTGAGGCAGCGCGGCGGAACCGTTTTGTTTACAGGGAAAAACAAAAAAAGACATCGTGGGACCGCTTGCCATGCTGGGGTGGGCTCCCAGTAGCACCAGGACTGGGGCGTTCAGCCCGGCAGGGATTAGGCACCCCGTCGGCAGCAAGGCGGACCGCGCTGGGGTGGGCTCCAGCGTGGCATCAACTACGGGGGGGACCGGGGCGATGCAGCTGAGCCGGCGGGGATTGGGCACCCGTCGCTCTCCTATCGCTGCATGCAGGGGCGGCATGCGCCTGCAGCTGGGGGAGCTGTGTGGCAGCTTCTTGCGCTGCTGCTACTCAGCGTAGCTCCCCATTCAACTGTATGCCACTGCATTTTGGAGCGTGTCATGGACAGCTCCAAAATGCATTGGCTTACAGGGGCCGCACCTGCCAGCACAGTGCCTGAATTGGAGGAGGAGGTGACACACCTCTGAAATCTCTGATGAAGGCACTATGTTTCTTGCACATGCGTGCAAGCAAACATAAAAATTGGGAAGTTAGCACTGGGCAGTAGTGCCTCTCTCTTTGGTCCTCAGGGAGTTCTTGGATCTCTGCTGGGGTGTACTGGGGTGTGGTGGGGTCTCCCACCTCCTCTCCTCTCTGTCTCTTTCTCTCTTTCATTTTCTCCTCCCTCACCCTATCCCTCCCTTGCCCACCCAGAGGTGGGGGCCCAATGTTCCGGACCCCTAGGTTCCTCTCTCCTGTCCTCTGGCCAGCATTATTCTTTTTTCGGTTTATATCCTTTCCTTTTGCCTATCCCTCAGGCTCCCTTGCTCCACCCTCTGTCCTTTCTCCATCTCTGGTTTCACTCTCCAGCATGCAGAACTGAGGTGGAGGATGAGTTGACTTTGATTACTGGCCAACCCTCAAGCACCATGCAGTGTGTCGGCCTCGAGGGCAGCACTACCCCTGTGAGGTTTTGCACCTCTGGCTTATAACCACCAGCAATGATAAGAATTACGACAGGTACATAATTTTTTTTTTTTTCCTGGAGTCTATGTGATCTATTTCTATTTTGGCACATTATGCCATCTCAGTTGCAAGGAGATCCCAAATCTGGGCCCCCCCTTGCCTTTTCTGTCAGTCACATGCTTCAGAGCTGCTGCCTATAATGTCACTATCCATCTCCTTTGTGGCTAATGGTGTGAGGCTCTGATTCCAAACTCAACTACTCCTTTATGCCACCTATTGTGCCCTGTTTTTCTACCCAAAGGTTGGTAGTCAGGTTTTATTTTGTTGTTCATTTATATTCCTGTATCCTTTCCCGATCCCTTTCAGCTAGGAACATTCTTATCCCTTATTGTTTTTCCCCACTGGCAAGTGGCACATCGATCTGTATTCCAGCAGGCTTAGATTTGATGTCAGATGGGGAAGAGCTGGAGGATGACACATGGGTGGTGGGAAGAACCAAGTCTGAAGACATCCTGTGAACTGAGCTATGGCCAGCAACTGCCTAAATATAGATGTGAACTGAATACCCATAGTAGAACCACAATTACAGGTCAGTAACCTATATTTTTAACCATAGTGCTGTAAGGGGTTCGTGAGGTTCGACTCTAGTCAGCATTTCCTTTCAATCTTCATTATGCACTGCTTTTTTTTTTTTCCTCTTATAATGTCGAAGGTGCCTGTACTGTGTTGGTGTGACTCATTGGTTTTGGCACTGTTCACCAAGAGCCCAAGGCATACCAATAAAACGCCCACAGATGCCAGTGTGGCAGCTCTGAGGGTTGAGGCACTGGATGCCACACCTCGCGTCACACCGGCGACCTGGGTTCAGGAATGGACTTGGGCCACCAGGGGTTGTCAGGGGAGAGGAAGGATTGAGCGTCCCATGACTGCTCTCCTTCCTCTGGGGAGGGTTGGGGCACTGTAGCGGCAGCTGGCGGAGGCCAGCAGCACTACAGCAGCGAGCAGCAGAATGGGGGGCAGAGCATGGTGGGCGTCGGCACATATGTGCCTGGACACCATTGCACATCCAGCTCTCCAGGGCAAGAAAAAACAGGCGGAAAATGGCAGAGCACAATCTCGGTGGCTGATGGCCGCATCTGGTGCCCCCCCCGGTACCCGAGAGGATCCTGCATACACAGTAGCGTGAGCGATTAAAGGCCGGCTCTGTGGGGGTGCCAGACCAGGCCCGGGAGGTGCGGGTGTCGGCGGCCGGGGGATCGTGGGGATCCACTCTGCAGAGGAGGATAAACAGAAAGAATAAAAAAAAAGCCCACTGATGTTCCCCAAGTTTCAGATTAGCCTGTCCCAATCCCTTTGCTGTTAGCCTGCTCCACTCACCACAACCTCCAAATAGCAGGGTATGATTATCTCCTAGCTGCTGACCATCACATTCCCAGAACCAGGTCAGGGAGTGCTAGAGATCAGTGAGGTATGTTCCCTATATCCAGAAGCTGAGTATGCTACCTCTGTGAGATGACAAGCCTCAGCTAGGCTAAGGTGTGTGACCTGAGTCCATTCTCAAATCAGAACCTCCCAGACCCATGCCATCAAGTCAGCCCTGCAATGAGTTTTCTGTGTGTCATTGCTGCATTGCCTGGTTTGAATGAAAATGGACTCCTTTGTTTTTGGCAGGCTGCTTCTCAAGCCAGAAGAAAACATCTATCAAGGAGAGCCTCACGGAGCCCAAAAACAGTAGCTACAGGTAATAAGATTTATTTGAAAGATTGACCAGACAAACTCTAGTGATTTTTGTCAAACTTTAGATAAGTTGTACAGGTTTGCCAAAACTCTGACCAAGTTGGTCTGGCAAAATTTTAATGTACTGTAATACTTCATAGAAACATAGACTTTGATGGCAGATAAGGGCTGCTTGGCCCACCTAGTCTGCCCATTTCTCTACATAATGCAGAGGCTGCAGATCCTAGTTAACCAACAGCCTACTTCCTCCTACCCCCACAAGAATTGTCTTATGTCTGTCCCATTCATTCTTGAATTCCCCCACTGTTTTTGACCCCACAATCTCCTCAGGAAGGCCATTCCATGCATCCATTGCCCTCTCTGTGAAAAAATACTTCCTCACATTGCCCCTGAGCCATCCCCGCTCTGTCTTCAAATTGTGTCCCCTTGTACTTGCACATCTCTTTTTCTGAAAGATGCTACCCTCTTGGACTTTGTTGATTCCCTTGAGGTACTTAAAAGTTTCTATCATGTCCCCCTCCTCCCTCCTTTCCTCAAGGGTATACATATTAAGCTCTTTTAGTCTCTCTTCATATGGCTTCCGTTGCAGACCCTGCACCATTTCATGGCAAACGGTCCTCTTAGCTGTTCCACTCTTTTTTTTTTTTTTTTTTTTTACTACTTACAAGATAGAAACCTCTCTGTCCTACAGTGACAGGCTGTCATCTAGGGCTGGGAAAATATCAAATGATCTTCATTGAGAATGTCTCTACTATTGAAGCACACATTTGGAACTGTAAGCCGTTGGCGGCAGGACCCCTTGGAAACTTTTGTTAGCCAGGGACCACCCATGATGATGATGTGAAACGTCAGCATCTAAATAATCGTGGTCTGCCCTATTACTGCTCACTTCTTTCTCCCACTGTCAACTACTCATTGGACCTGGGGAGAAACTCATAGTTTTCTTCGACTTTATTTTCTAAACTTTACTTACTTTCTTTTTGATGTCTGTTTATGCCACCATTGAAAGAACTTTTATTTAGTTTTGTGCCTGCAGTTGCAAGATCTACAAGGATGACGCTCATATGGTTCGTGTTTGCTGTTTGGGTCTGTCCCACAATGTTAGGGTCTGCAAGATCTGCCAGGGTTTCAACCAGGCCACAAAGAGATGCCAAAAGAAGGTTCTAGAAAACTTCATTGCCGTTAAGTTTATGGAAGCTGCTGACAAGGCCGAAGGCTCCAAGCCGACTTCTCCCTCATGTTTGACTGCCTATGGGAAGGATACCCCCGCCATATGGTGATGCTTTCGCCAACGTGGTCATCGAGGTATATGGAGAAAGACCAAGAAAACTCATCAAACTCCTCCTCTTACAGCCAGCACCACAAGCATAAAGGTAAGGTTCATGCTTTGCTGGTGAGGTTGAGGTCTCCACTGAAGGAGGGTAAATCATCTTCATTGTCTGCCATGGCAGTGACTACAGCCCCCTCCAACCACTGATGAGACAACTACTGCCACCATGACCATTGATGAGACCCTTTCCGGCAATTAGAGTGCTGGCGTTAGTACGCCGGCACATCAGGGCACTCATTTCGGGATTTGTGCTCCCTCCCTGAGGTCTGCCCCTCCCTGAGTTAGAATAATAAAGTGGGGTGGGCGGTGCAGGGGGCTGCAAAAACAGGGGTCAGTGAAATCCCGACTTGGTGCCCTGATGACCGGGTGCACTAACGCTGGCGCTCAGAATGGGTTGAACCTGATGAGACACAAAGGTCAGGGTCTGGCTCTGGCACTGCCAGCCATACCTACTACAAATGGTATGCCACTGACATTGTTGGGTTCTTCCCCTTTGATGTCAGTAGTCTCGGGCCCTTTACAGAGTACCTCAACCCCCAGACTGTGCTGGCACTGTTCTCTGAACTGTTTTGCTAACTGTTACCATTGCTCCTGCCAGCAATAGCAGCTTTCCCATTGACAGGCCATTCCCCATCGGCACTGTCATTGTCAACAGGATCCAAAAGCACACTTATTATTTCTCCATTGCAGCCGCCTCCGTTGCCAGCTCCAACTTTTACTTTCATTGTCATTCCAGATGATGACAAGGAGTATTATCCTGACCTCCTTAAATGGAGGCCATTAGGCGGATGAAGAAAGGAAACATGATCCCTATGAAGGGGGTTTACCTTCCTGTTCTACCCTTTTCTCTTAGCAAAGTCCAAAAAGTCAGGGCACACACCAGGGCTTTTACATAGCAAAGCTTGATTTTTTTTTTTGGTTTTTTATAGTGATCTGCAACTTCTATAAAATGCCAGGCCACACTGCCCCTACTTATTGTCTTCCAGTAAGGCTTAATCAGGTGGCAGAGCCAGTGGGTAAAAAACACCATTTAAAATCTCCCCAAGTTCATAGCGATTGGAAAGTAAACATCCGTGCAATTAAAATTCAACAAACAGCGTTAATTGTACAAATGTGCAACATATAACAAGCTTAAAATGACTAGGAGTGCATACAGAAATACAGAAAAACATTTGTAAAAAATCTGATTTACACAACTACCACAAAACAAAGCCATATTGTAATATACTACACTAGCATGTACAGAACTTCACAGTCAAGGTCCCCCTGTCTGCTGTTTCAGCATACCACTTCAGTTTCTTTTCATACCAGCAGTTCAGTGGCATACTGAATGTGTGTTTGCTTTGTAGGTAAGAGATCACTGGTTCAAATCGTGGCAGGACATAAACATTTTTTTACAGATGGGGAGTATTTTTTACAGGAGAAGGTGCACAAGAACAAGGGGACATGCAATGAAACTGGGAGGGGGAAATTTAGGAGGGATGTGAAGAGCTACTCCTTCACTGAAAGAGTGGTGAATACGTGGAACGGTCTTCCAGTGGAGATAGTGGGGGTGAAAACAGTGATGGGCTTCAAGCAGGCATAGGACAGGCAGAAGGGAATCTTAGTTGGGAAATTGGGATGGTTAGTCAAAGATGACATAGGGTCTGCGATGAAAGTATAAGCAGGGGAAAAAGGGGCAGACTGGGTGGAACAAGCGGTCCTTATATGCCGACAAATTCTATGTTTCTGTGTTTCTACACCATGAACCTGTGGGCACTCTATCTCAGACTCAGCTGCCACTATTGAAGAGGTTCCTCAGTGGTATTTTGCACACACAACCTCCAGTGCAGAAGCCAGTGGCTCCCTGTGATCTCTGCCTTCTGCTAGGATATGCTCGCTTAAATCAATTGCAACTTGTGACAAAAAATTCCTAACTTGGAAAGCAGGATTTCTGGTGACATCACCTCTACATGCAGAGTGCCTGAAATCCATACTCTACATAGAAACATAAACTTTGATGGTAGATAAGGACCGCTTGGCCCACCCAGTCTTCCCATTTCCCTACCTATTGGATAAGCTGCAGATTCTAGTTAACCAACAGCCTACTTCCTCCTACTCCCCACTATAATTGCCTTATGGCTGTCCCATGCATTCTTGAATTCCTCCACTGTATTTGACCCCACAACCTCTTCAGGAAGGCGGTTCCATGTGTCCACCACTCTCTCCATGAAAAAATATTTCCTCACATTGCCCCGAGCTGTCCCCCCTCTGTCTTCAGATTCTGTCTCCTTGTTCTTGCATGTCTCTTTTTCTGAAAGATGTTACCCTCTTGGACTTTGTTGATTCCCTTGAAGTATTTGAAATTTTTTATCATGTCCCCCCGCCTCTCTCCCTTCCTCAAGGGTATACATATTAAGCTCTTTTAGTCTCTCTCTCTCTCTCTTCATATGATTTCTGTTGCAGACCCTGCACCATTTTAGTTGCTCTCCTCTGGACTGCCTCCATCCTGTCTATGTCCTTGCGGAGATGGGGTCTCCAGAACTGCATGCAGTACTCCAGATGGGGTGTCACCAACTGTCTGTACAGAGGGATAACAACTTCCTGTTTTCTACTGGTGATGCCTCACCCTATGCATCCCAGTATCCCCCCAGTTCTCCTTACTACCTTCTCACATTGCTTGTCTACCTTAAGGTCATCTGATATGACTACCCCCAGGTCCCTTTCAATTTTTGTTGTTGTTTGTACCTCTCCCCCATTGTGTACTCTGCCCCTGGGTTTTTGTTTCTCAGGTGCATTACTTTGTACTTCTTTCCATTGAATCTAAGCTGCCATACATTTGACCATTCCTCCAACCTTGCCAAGTCCCTTCTCATCCTTTCCCCCTGCCCTTGTGTATCAGCCCTATTGCAGATCTTTGTGTCATCTGCAAAGAGTAAAGTAAAGTAAAATTTTATTTTTTAAGCACTTTTCAAATCCAAAACACTGTACAAATTTAAAAACATACATTTAAAACAACTACAATTAATTAACATTAATAAAATCATTCTCCATATGCTTTTTGAAACAAAAATATTTTTAGCTCTGATTTAAAATTCTTGACGGTCAGGCATTCTCGTATCCGACGGGGTAGAGAATTCCACAGGGCGGGGGCAGCATACGTAAATGCACGTTCCCCAGATGTCTTCAAACGAACCCTGGGAATCTCTAGCAATCCCTCATCGGCGGATTAGAGTGAGCAAGAGAGGCAGTAGGGAATAAGGAGATCTTTCAGATACTGCATTCCCTGTTCATGTAGGGCTTTATAGGTCAGCAATCCGACCTTGAAGGTGATCCGCCACTGAACTGGCAGCCAGTGCAGTCCGCGCAGCACAGGCGTAATATGACTCGTTCTAGATGTCTCTGTCAGAAGCCTGGCCGCTGCATTCTGCACTAGCTGCAAGCGGCGGATATCAACCCCCAGTAGCCTAGGTACAGGGCATTGCAGTAATCAAGGCAGGTGGTCACAAAAGCGTGGACCAAAGTAAGCAGGTCTGCCAGAGGAACCAGGTGTTTCACCCGGGTGATATTCCTCAGATGATAAAAGAAAGATTTGACAACGGCAGACACCTGTGATTTCAGGGTCAAACCATCATCAAAAATAACGCCCAGATTACGCACCTGGTCTGAGATCGAGAGCTGGGCACCACCAAGCCATAAGCCTAATGGAACCCCAGCCCTATGACCCGCCTCAAGGCGACCTGGGTCCACGACCAACACCTCGGTCTTATCCGGATTTAACCTTAGCAAGCTAGCACTCATCCAGTCTTTGATCTTGGAAAGGCAGTTGTTAAGCACAGAGATTGCATCGTCCTGTCCGGGAGTAAAGGACAGATACAGCTGGGTATCTTCTGCATAACAGTGAAAACCCAGACTGTATCGCCTAATGAGATCTCCTAATGGCAGCATATAGACTGCAAACAACATGGGTGCCAAAGTGGAGCCCTGCGGTACTCCACAGGATAGAGAGATGGCGTCAGAGGAATAAATTCCGGTGACAACCCTCTGTGTCCGGCCTGTGAGGAAAGATTGAAACCATTGTAGAACTGTACCAGACAGTCCACAAAGAAGCCGCAGGCGCTCCAAAAGCACACCATGGTCCACATTATCAAATGCTGCAGAGAGATCAAGAAGGACTAAGATAGTACAAGCCTTTCGATCTCTCACAATTAGGAGGTCATTTAAAACCCAGACAGGAGCGGCCTCGGTGCTATGTCTTCCTAAGCCCCGACTGGAGAGTGTCATAGACACTGTGAGTTGTAAGATGATCTAACTGTATCGCAACCACCTTTTCAATAACCTTACCCACAAATGGCAGGTTAGAGATAGGTCTGAAGTTTGCCGAGCAGTCTGGATTCAAGTGTAACCCCCCCTGCAAATGGGGGTTCCCAAAAGACTTCCAGGAGCTTGCTTGAATGCTCCAAGCCTGAATGGTGTTTGGCATTTAAGCCATTTATCAGTGAGTGTTTTTAGAACCTCTGGTACTGTCTCTTTAAGAGCTGTCTGCTTGCAGACATAATTAGTTGTATGGGGGACTGTGTGTTTCTTTGATTGAGTACCACTCAAGCTGCTGCCAATTCACTTCATTTTGCAGTCACTAGGGTGCAAGGGAACCTATCTGAAAGATGTAACTGTTTGCCAGAAATTATTTAGAGTAATAATGAAATTACAGTTTGTCTAACCTGCTTTCTTTGCAGTCAGAACTGTGTCTGCTAGTTCCCATTCTAGTTTTGAACTGCTGAACTGGACCAATCAGTGTGGGTAAGCTAGCTCTAAAATGGTGCCTTGGACGAATCAGAACTTGGACTCATAATCTGAGCCAGCCACAAGAGGATTGTATGGGCAGTGACTCTGGGAGATGTAGTTTAGACTTCAGTGCCTTTTGGACCAACAGCAGCAGTCTATTGTAGTGACAGCCAATCCAGTCAAGAACTGGGAGGAACTCAAAGGAAGTGCCAGTTTTGTCGGTTGGAGTTTCAGCTGAGCTTTGGCAGTGAAGAAGGAAGGAGCCCTGTGCTTTTTCAGTGTGCAGTTTAGTCAAAAACGTGTATGAGGCCAGAGTTCCGGTCTGCAGCTTGTTAGGACTGAATCCGTCCTGAAAAGAATCAAAGGATCTCTGAAGAGTAGAAACCAGGCTCACCCTGTAGAAGACTGGAAGAATTGCTGAAAATTGCACTTCGGTCTGTCAGGAACTGAATCTGCTGTGTGTTCTCCCGGTATTGTGCAGTAATGCGATCGGGATACAGATGCAGCCTGCCTGGTATAGTGCTTTCTTTTATATGGATGTGTGAAGAGGTTTGTGTACCTCAAGTGAGCCCTGCTGACATTGAAGGACCCTATCTTATTTGGAGGTCGTGAGTACTAATTCAGGGTCGCTCCCTGTTGAATTGCCACATTAAATCCAAATGGAATTACTGTACTGCTGACTGTTTAATTCTCCTTTTCTCTGTGTGAAAGGGCCCCTACCAGCTGCCACGGTTTGGACTAGCCACTAGGGCTTGGGTACCCAGGGACAGTAACTGAGACAGGATAGGCCTGTGCACAGAGCCATAGTAGAATTATTAGGTGATAAGCTAATTAACCTGATTTCCCCTTTCCTTGTTATATCCCTAAATAAATCAGAGCTGCTTGTTTCAGCAAAGTTATACTGCCTGAGTATTTGTCTATGTTAAAGTACTGTACTGTGATTGTTGCACTGTATCTCATTTCACAGGAAGTCCCAGTGCGGAACCAGTCCTGGGGGTAAGTGTATACTGTGAGGTAATTCTGATATATTGTGTGGGCCACTAGTGGGAAGAAAGGGTTGCAGTGTCCCAGAGGGCTGTGACCAAGTTAGTTTAACTATTGCAAACCCTGACCTCTGGGTGGAGGCACCCGCCATTGGATCCAGGCCCCTCAACCTGTTAGTGGCAAATCAGGCAGGGGTAGTAGCCCCTGGGATAGAGCCATCTAGGGGTTACACAAGGATGTTTTTTTAAGGAGTGGTCGAATGGCCACCTCCTTTAGGGGATCAGGAAAGACCCCCATCTCCAAGGATTTCCAGACAATTTCAGCAAGGATTGGGCAGATAACATCTACGCACCCCAATAACAGTGGCGTAGGGCCCGGATCCAAACTACAGCTGGTTGGTAGTACAATCTGAACAATCCTCACAATATCCATGAATTCCAGCCTACCAAAGTCAGACCAGGTAGCACGGGTGTTCGTTTCCTCCCACCGATCTCTGCAATCCCTTAAAGAGGGAGCTGTGCCTGACCTAATGCTGGCAATCTTATCAGCGAAGAACCGAGCAAGCTCATCACACTTTATTTGTGAAAATTCTCTTCCAGACCGCAGACAGAGTGGATTGTACAGTCTGTCGACAGTCTGAAAGAGTTGAGCTAGTCGGTTCCATGCAGCAGCAATCTCCCTGGACAGGAACTCTGCCTTCCTACAAGTGATTGGTGATTGATAGAAATTTGGGATAGATTGAAAGAGGCATACTTTTCCTTCCAGCCCCTCTGCAGTGTCTCCTATAAAGGCATTAAAGAAAACCAGTCCCAGTACTGAACCCTGCGGTACCCCACTATTAACCACCCTTTCTTCAGAGTGTACTCTGTTTATTATTACCCTCTGAGTCCTGTTGTGCAGCCAGTTTGTTACCCAGGCTACCACCCTGGGACCCACTCCCAGGCTGGTTAACTTGTTTATTAATATTTTGGGTGGGACTGTGTCAAGTGCCTTGCTGAAGTCTAGGTAGGCCATATCCACAGCCCCTCCCTGGTCTACTACTTTGGTCACCCAGTCAAAGAAATAGATTAGATTCGTCTGACATGACCCTCCTGCTGTGAATCCATGCTGCCTTGGGTCCTGTGCCCTGCTGGCCTCTAGGCACTCAACAATTCTTTCTTTCAGAAGTGATTCCATCATTTTCCCTACCACTGAGGTCAAACTAACAGGTCTGTAGTTTTCTGCCTCTGTCTTGCTCCCACTTTTGTGAAGTGGAATCACATCAGCCCTTCTCCAGTCCCCAGGTACCTCCCCATCCTCCCATGATGTGTTAAAAAGGTAGTCAGTGGTGTCACTAGGTCACCCCTTAGTTCTTTTAGAATTCTGGGGTGAATCCAGTCAGGCCCCATTGCTTTGTCCACCTTGACTTTTAGGAGTTCTTTCAGGACCCTTTCTTCTGTGAATGGACTGGTGTCGACCTCCCTGCCCAGAATTCTTCTGTTGTTTGGTTTAGGTACCTCTTCCTCCTCTTCTTTTGTGAATACTGAGCAAAAGTATTCGTTCAGTATCTCTGCCTTTTCACTGTCACCCTCTGCCCACCTCCCCTTCCCTTTATTAAGCCTCAGTATCTCTCTCTTGGTCTTCCTTCTCTCCCTGATGTACCTATAAAAGGTTTTATCCCCCTTCTTAACTGAGTTGGCGATCTTTTCTTCAGTTTGGGCCTTCACTGTTCTGACTGTCTTACCTGCTTCCTTCTGCTTCAACTGATACAGTTCTCTGTCCTGCTCATTCTGTGATTCCTTATACTTCCTGAATGCTATGTTTTTCTCCCTAACCTTCCCCGCCACCTCCTTTGAGAACTGTAGTGGTTTTTAACTTTGTTTTGTTTTCTTTATTTGCTTCACACAAAGGCTTGTTGCCTCTACGATGGCAGTTTTGATTTTTCCCCATTGTTCTTCCACTCCTCCTTCCTGCCCATTTGTTAGTACATTCCTTAGGTACTCACCCAATTTGCCAAAGTCAGCCCTACTAAAGTCCGGTACCCTTGTTTTTGTATGGCTTGACTCCACGGTTGTGTTTATCATGAACCACACTGTGTGATGGTCACTTTTTCCCGGATGGCTACCCGCTTCTAAATCTGTGATCCTCTCGGTATTTGAGAGTACCAGGTCCAAGATTGCTTCCTCCTGAGTGGGTTCCAACACTAGCTGTTTGAGGCATGTCCCCTGTAGAGCATCAAGAATGACCCTGCTTTTGGATGTGGCTGTAGTAAATGTGTTCCAGCTAACTTCTGGCATGTTCAGGTCCCCCATCAACAATACCTCCCCTTTTTCTGCCATTCTAAGGATGCCTTCTATCATTTCCTTGTCCATTTCCTCCCTCTGAGATGTAGGTTTGTATACAATTTCTGTGCGGATTGTGGTGCCACTTACTGTCTCCAAGGTGACTCACAGTGCCTCATCTCCTCCCTGTTTACCCTTTAGTTCTGTTGCTTTGATCCCTTCCCTGATGTAGGGGGCTACTCCTCCTCCTCTTTTACCTTCCCCGTCCCTCCTGTAGATTGTGTACCCTGGTATGTTGACATCCCAGTCATGGTTCTCTGTGTACCATGTTTCTGTGACTGCCACGATATCCAGGTGTCCCTCTTCCATCAGGGCCACTAGCTCAGGAAGCTTGTTACCCAAACTACGGGCATTAGTACTCATTACCCTCCAGTTCATGATGGCCTTACCCTTTTTCCCCATCCCTGCCCTTACTGCCTTTGTCTTTTTTTCCATTTACCCTTGTCCTGCCCTCTGTCGACCTCTGTACCTTGGTGTTTACCTCGCTAACTACCTTGTTTTGTGGAGGGGTGGCTTGGAATTTCCTGCTTCCTGTCAGCGCCTCCCCCCGGCTAGTTTAAAGGCTTGCCAGTGAAGCATTTAAACCTATCACCTAGGAGCTTGGTTTCCTTACTGGACAGATGCAGACCATTGCACCAGTATAGACCCGCATCCCTCCAGGTGGACCCCCAGTCCCCAATGAAGCCAAAACGCTGTGGTCCACAACAGTCTTTCAACCGTTCATTGAACTGCATGGCGTGGAGTAACCTAGCCTCAACCATGCCATAGACAGGCAGCGCCTCAGAGTCATAGAGTCTCATAGAATCTCCATATACAGTTTTCTGTAAGGGTAAACTGGTTCTGCACATACACCCCAAGTTCCTGCCTAAGGTGGTCTCAGAATTCAACTCAGACCAGGCACTGGTTCTTCCAACCTACTTTGCTAACTTTCAGGGAAAATATGAAAAGACAGCGCTACACACTGAAGCTATATTTTAACTATTTGCAAATAAACGCAGTGGTCCCAATCTGCTGTAATACACCAGGCCACTGTCCCCTTTGCCAGCTTTCAGAATGGGAAAGAGAGGATCTTCCTGAACATAAAGTCTTCACCACTCATTCACACTGATGGGACTATACTGAAGGCACTAGGACTGAGCGGGAGCGAAAAAATGTTCAGGAGAGCTAACGTCAAAGTAGGGCTGCATGGAAGTGGCACCACAAGACCGGCTTGTGCCATATAGGCTGCCTCGGCGTCGGCCCTCCAACCGCCTCAGTTCCTTTTTTTCCCCGCTGTCAAGTGGGCTTCAGTGACAACTTAGCTCACCCGCCGGGGGAGTCAAATCTTCAGTTCTGTATGACAGCAGCTTAGTCGTTCAGTATTTAATTTAGTTTAGTATTTATTTATTATTCAGTAAAAAAAAAAAAAAAAAAAACATTTTTTTTTCTTCATCGAAAGAACAGAGAAGTCTTCAGCCACCCTTCGACGGAGTCGACCATGAATGGGGCTGGTGATAGTAGGGAGACTTCACATGAAATCTGTGTTTCCAGCAGGGCTGGGTCCGGTCCACCACCCTCTATGGGGGGGGGGTGTCTGACTATGGGCAGTCCGGTGCTCGGTGGGATGGGCGGACCTCCTGAAAACACAAAAAGAAGTGGGCCCGTTCTCAGTCATCATCGAGAACCCGGCACCGCTCGGCCTCGAGTTCTTCTTCGTCCCACCAGTTGAAGAAGAAATGGTACCGCTCGAGGTCGCCCTCTGGTATGTCTGTGCGTCGATTGTCAGTAATGGGGGACAGAAGGCCGACTCTGATGCCATTGGGGTCACCTGTAGCCTCTATTCCTGGTGACCAACGTCCTCGACTCCATAGTCCCTTCCCGCCCCCTTGGGGTCCACCAGTGAGTAGTTTCATTACTGGGCCGCTCTTATGGAGCAGTGGGTTCAGCAGTTGTTCCGACTGCCCAAGCCCATGGAGTTGACCCCAGGGACTTTAGGCCTAGTGGTTTCGAACCTGCGGGCAGGGCAGTTAGGTCTTCCTAGTCGCACGGCACCTTCTCCGGTGCCATTCACACCGTGTTCTTGTGCTTTCCCCCTCACATGGCTGCGGCGCAGGGGTCAGTACAGGTACCATTTTCTCCTACTCATGTTTTCAGATCTTCATCCTTGGGTGCTCCGGAAGTTGGGTTGAGGTCTCTGGGCACTCATGCGGTGCTGGGCCTGGTGCCGTCTTTGACTCAGTCTTGGTGGTGCTGCATCCTGCACCGCCTTCACAGTCGGCGCCACCTCGGGTGCCGGGATTCTCGACTCCATTCGTGAAGCACCCCCTCCTGCTTTATTTCCTCCCTTTCCTTTATATACTACCCCCCCGGGCTAGTAGGAGATGATATTGAGCCTGATCCCGATCTGCGAATAGGAGATGACTTTGCTGAAGATTCATCTCTCGGAGTGGAAAGTAAACCCTCTTCTTCAGCGGAGCTTCTGGTCAAGGATCTGTCCTATAAATCTCTACTGAAAAATATGAATTCCACTTTCTCCCTCCAGACTTCGGAGGTTGATCCGGGGAAGTTGTTGCACCTGCAATATCTGCATGTCTCGGAGATTGCTATGGAGTTGACTCCTCCAGTACAGCCATCTTTCGAGACTTTCTCACAAATGGTGTGGGACAGTCCGGCACTTATTCCTTCTGTGGCTAAGTCCATAGACAGGAAGTACGCTCCCTCTAAGGATTGACCAGTCCTGGCCTTTCAGGCTTTTGCTGACGCCATAGTGGTCTTGGCAGAAAATGACAAAGCCATCCTCCCTCAAGAGTCTACGGCTCATCCAGTAAACAAAGAATCTCGTAAGATCGACACTTTGGGGAAGCGAGTTTTCCCCGCCGCTACCCTGGGTATGTGTATTGCTGGCTATCTCTCACAATATGAGTATACCCTCTGACATTTGCTGAAAGCAACTGTGGAGACTCTTCTGGAGTCAGACATTACCTCAGAGCTCCTCCAAACTATCACTAGGGGTAATGAGTCCAATAACCAGCAACTTAAGGCTGCTGTGGATGCCTTTGACACTGCTTCTAGAGCAGCAGCAGCTGGGATATGCACCCGACACCACTTGTGGTTAAGAACCTCAGGGTTCACAAATGATGCCCAGCAAAGAGTCATGAATTTACTATTTGATGGAGCTTATCTGTTTAGTCCACAGGTGGAACAGGCACTCAAAGCCATGCAGAAAACTAGGATGGCTATCAAAATGCCCAGACTGGCCCCTGCTGCCCCTCAACAGGGTGGAAACCACCGACAGTTTCATAACCGTCAGTCCTTTCATGGTAAGGGGAGAGGGAGCTTCAACAAGAATCAAGCCTCCCAACCACAGAAGAAAACGCAGCAGAAGGCACAAGGCCCAAAGGCGCCTAGTGCCACCCTCTGAGATTCTGGCCCAAGTCCCTCCTCAGCTGTCTCAGGGGGACTCTTCTTTGGCAGTAGGGGGGTGTCTGACTCAGTTACCAAACCCCTCAACTAGAAAAGAAAACACAGCAGAAGGCACAGGCCCCAAAGGGGCCCAGTGCCTCCCTCAGAAGACACGGCCCATGTCCCACCTCAGCTTCCCGAGGGAGACTCCTCCTTGGTGGTAGGGGGCATCTGGCTCAGATTTACAACCAGTGGAAGTCCATCACAGTGGACACATGGGTTCTCAGGATAATTCGCGAGGGTTACTCTAAATTTTTCGGAAACCGCTCCGGATCATCCACCCAAATGACAGCCCAGGCTGTCTGTCACTCAGTCAGACATCCTCGCTTCTGAGATTCAAGGCCTTCTGAACAACAGGGCAGTAGAAGTAGTTCCGCAGGATCAACGGGACACAGGTTTCTACTCCCATTACTTCCTCGTTCCAAAGAAAATGGGTGGCATGCACCCTATTCTAGACCTAAGAAAGTTAAACAAATTCCTCTTTAAGGAGAAATTCAAGATGATATCGCTTGGTACGCTTCTACCTCTGGTTCATCAAAACTATTGACTGGCCTCCCTGGACATGCAGGACACCTACCAACATGTTTCCATGCACCCAAGCCACCACAAGTATCTCCAATGTGTGGCTGTGGGTCAGCACTACCAATTCAGAGTCCTGCCCTGTGGGCTGTCCTTGGCGCCTCAAGTCTTTACAGAGTGCTTTGCAGTACTCTCAGCGCATCTCCGGAAACTCAGAATTCAAGTGTTCCCGTATCTGGACAACTGGCTCCTAACAAGCTTCTCCAGACAAAGGACGCAAAAAACGGTGGCTATGGCTTCCAAGCTCCTCTTATCCATGGGAGTTCTGTTGAATCTGGAAAAATCGCAGCTACAACCCTCCCAGCAACTCCTCTTCATAGAAGCCTCCTGGATACCTCCAATGCAAGGGCCTTCCATCCGGAGGGCAGAAGGAACGATATCCTTCAGATGGCTTGCTTCATCACAGAGAACAACTCAGTCCGAGCTTTTTTGATGCAGCGAATTCTGGGTCTCATGGTGTTATCAGTTTTCACGGTGCCCTTGGCTCGTCTTCACATGAGGACCACCAGTGGATGCTCAGTACTCAGTGGTCCCCGGCCACGCACCCCCAGTTCTTTCACATCAAGGTGACAGAACCTCTAAAACGGTCACTCACCTGATGGACTCAATAGGACAACCTACTGAAAGGCTTTCCCTTTGCCCCACTGGAGATACAGATCACCATCACCACGGATGCATCTCTACTTGGATGGGGAGCTCACTGTCAGGATCTCCGCACCCAAGGTCTGTGGAATCAGGACATGTCTGAACTCCACATAAATGTCCTGGAAATGAGAGCTGTCCTGTACGCAGTCCAAGCCCTGAAGGACATCCTGTGTCACAAAACAATTCTCCTTCAGATAGACAACAAAGCGGTAATGTACTACATCAACAAGCAAGGCGGGGCACACTCTTACCCCCTGTGCAGGGAAGCGATGAGAGTGTGGGAATGGTGCCTAGAGCACAAAGCCTTGATCCAAGCAGTCTACCTGCCTGGAGTGCAGAACGATCTAGCGGATTGCCTCAGCAGAACAGAAGTGGATCCTCATGAGTGGTCTCTCGACGTAAACATCATGCAGTCACTTTTTGAAGTGTGGGGCACACCGGACCTGGACCTTTTTGCGTCCCCACTCAACGCAAAACTGCCTCTATTCTGCTCCAGAAATCCGGAGCCTGGCGTTTTCTGTCAGGATGCATTCATACTGCGGTGGACAAGATGCTTTCTGTACGCATTTCCTCCTCTTATAGAAACATAGACTTTGACGGCAGATAAGGACCGCTTGGCCCACCTAGTCTGCCCATTTCCCTACCTACAGAATAAGCTGCAGATCCTATTTAACCAACAGCCTATTTCTTCCTACACCCCCACAAAATTGCCTTATGTCTGTCCCATGCATTCTTGAATTCTCCCACAGTTTTAGACCCCACAACCTCCTCAGGAAGGCTGTTCCATGCATCCACCACCCTCTCTGTGAAAAAATACTTCCTCACATTGCCCCTGAGCCATCCCCCCTCTATCTTCAAATTGTGTCCCCTTGTTCTTGCACATCTCTTTTTCTGAAAGATGCTACCCTCTTGGACTTTGTTGATTCCACTGAGGTACTTAAACGTTTCTATCATGTCCCCCCTCTCCCTCCTTTCCTCAAGGGTATACATATTAAGCTCCTTTAGTCTCTCCTTACATGGCTTCTCTTGCAGACCCTGCACCATTTTAGTTGCCCTCCTCTGAACTGCCTCCATCCTATGTCCTTGCGGAGATGGGGTCTCCAGAACTGGACACAGTACTCCAGATGGGGTCTCACCAACTGTCTGTACAGGGGGATAATAACTTCCTGTTTTCTGCTGGTGATACCTCTCCCTATACATCCCAGTATGCCCCCAGCCCTCCCTACTGCCTTCTCACATTGCTTGCCAACCTTAAGGTCATTTGATATGATTACCCCCAGGTTTCTTTCCATTTTTGTTGTTGTTACTACCTCCCTCCCATAACAACCTCCCACCCCATTGTGTAATCTTCCCTGGGTTTTGTTTCCCTGGTGCATTACTTTGCACTTCTTTGCATTGAATCCAAGCTGCCATACTTCTGACCATTCCTCCAACCTTGCCAAGTCCCTTCTCATCCTTTCCACGCCTCCTTGTGTATCAACCCTGTTGCAGATCTTTGTGTCATCTGCAAAGAGGCATACTTTTCCTTCCAGTCCCTCTGCAATGTCACTTATGAAGACATTAAAAAGGACTGGACCCAGTACTGAACCCTGCGGTACCCCACTAGTAACCCCTCCTTCTTCAGAGTGGACTCCATTTACAATTACCTTGTGTTCTGTTGTTCAGCCAATGTTTTACCCAGGCTACCACCCTGGGACCCACTCCCAGGCTGGTTAATTTGACTACTAATCTTTTGTGTGGGCCTGTGTCAAATGCCTTGCTAAAGTCTAGGTAGGCCATGTCCATAGCTGTTCCCTGGTCTCCTACTTTGGTCACCCAAAGAAATCAATTAGATTCATCTGACATGACCTTCCTGCTGTGAACCCATGCTGCCTTGGGTCCTGTGCCCCACTGGCCTCTAGGTACTCAACAATTCTTTCCTTCAGAAGTGATTCCATCACTTTCCCTACCACAGAGGTCAAACTGACAGGTCTGTAGTTTCCTGCCTCTGTCTTGGTCCCACTGACGGGAATCACATCAGCCTTCTTCCAGTCCTCAGGTACCACAGCCTCCTCCCATGATTTGTTAAAAAGGGTAGTCAGTGGTGTCACTAGTTATTTGCTTAATTCTTTTAGAATTCTGGGGTGAATACCATCTGGCCGCATTGCTTTGTCCACCTTCAGTTTTAGGAGTTCTTTCAGAACCCTTTCTTCTGTGAAAGGACTGGGATCGACCCCCCCCCTCTCCAGAGTGCTTCTGTTAATTGGATTAGGCACCTCCCCCACTTCCTTTTCTGTGAGTACTGAACAGAAGTATTCATTCAGTATCCCTGCTTTTTCACTGTCACTCTCTGCCCACCCACCTTCCATTCTATTCAGCCTCACTATCCCTCCCTTTGTCTTTCTACGCTCCCTGATATACCTATAAAAGGTTTTATCCCCCTTCTTAACCGAGTTAGCTATCTTTTCCTCAGTTTGTGCCTTTGCTATTCTGACTACCCTCCCTGCTTTCTTCTGCCTTAACTGGTACAGTTCTCTGTCCTGCTCCTTCTGTGTTTCCTTATACTTTCTAAATGCTATCTTTTTCTCCCTAACCTTCACCGCCACCTCTTTTGAGAACCATAGTGGCTTTTTCTTTCGTTTTGATTTGTTTATTTGCTTCACACAAAGGCTTGTTGCCTCTGTGATGGTAGTTTTGATATTTCCCCATTGTTGCTCACCCCTCCTTCTAGCCTGCTTGCTAGTGCTTTTCTAAGGCACTCTCCCATTTTTCAAAGTCAGCTCTCCTGAAGTCCAGAACCCTCACTTTGTATGGCTTGACTCTGTAGCTGAGTTTATCGTGAACCACACTGTTTGGTGGTCACTTGTTCCCAAATGGCTACCCACTTCCAGATCTGAGATCCTCTCTGTCCCCATTTGAGAGTATGAGGTCTAAGATTGCTCCCTCATGAGTAGGTTCCAAAACTAGCTGTCTGAGGCATGCCACCTGAAGGGCATCAAGAATGGCCCTGCATTTGGATGTGGCTGCAGCAAAGGTGCTCCAGTTAACATCTGGCATATTAAGGTCCCCCATCAACAGTATCTCCCCTTTCTCTAACATCCTAAGTATGCCTTCTGTCATATCCTTGTCCATTCCCTTCCCCTGACATGGGGGTCTGTATACAACCCCTGTGCGGATTGTGGTGCCATTTCCAGTCTCTAAGGTGACCCACAGTGCCTCCTCTCCTCCCTGTTTACTCTTTTGTTCAGTTGCTTTTATCCCTTCCCTTACATAGAGAGCTACTCCACCCCCCGCCCTCCCTGTCTCTCCTGTAGGCTGTGTACCCTGGTATGTTAACATCCCAGTCATGGTTCTCTGTGTACCATGTTTCTGTGACTGCTACGATATCCAGGCATCTCTCTTCCATCAAGGCCACCAGTTCAGGGAGCTTGTTGCCCAGACTACGGGCGTTGGTACTCATTACCCTCCATTTCTTGATGGCCTTACCCCTTTTTGCCCCATCCCTGTCCTTAGTGCTTTTGTCACTTTCTCCATTTACCCCTGCGCTTCTCTCTATCAACATCTCTATGTTGGTGTCTACCTCACTTAGTACCCTGATTATTTTGGGGGCTAGGATTTCCCTGCTCTTTTCCAGTGCCTCCCCCCTTGGCTAGTTTAAGTGCTTGCCAATGAAGTATTTAAACCTATCACCTAGGATCCTGGTTCCCCTCCTGGACAGATGCAGACCATCATGCCAGTATAGGCCTGCATCCCTCCAGGTGGACCCCTAGTCCCCACTGAAGCCAAATCCCTGAGCTCTGCACCAGTTTTTCAACCACTGATTGAATCCCATGGTGTGGAGCACCCTAAACTATTCTTAGGTGGACTTGAACCACCAACCTTTTGATTAAGGATCCTATGCACTACCCGATTGTGCCACAGAGACAATGTTACTTATTTCAGAGGGTGCTGCTCAAGCTGGAGGCGTAGGGGGCAGAATGATCCTTATTGCCCCATTCTGGCCTCATCAGATTTGGTTTCCATTGATCACCAGATTATTGGAAACCGAGACAACTACCACTTCAACCAGACCTTCTGACCCAGGGCCCAGTGGTCCATCCTAACCTGAGATCCCTTCATCTCCTCGCATTGCTCTTGAGGAGATAGATGTGAGTAGATTTGAAGTCTCACATAGAGTCTCAGACATTCTCCTGGTGGCAGGCAAGCCGGCTACTAGAAAAACTTACATGGCAAAGTGGAAGCGTTTCTCCATCTGGTGTGCAAAGTCCTTCCTGGACCCCTTTTCTTGCCCACCTAACAAAATCCTGGAGAATCTATTAGACCTGTCAAATACAGGGCTATGATACTCAACCATGAAGGTCCATCTCTATCGATCTCAGCTTATCACGAGCCTATACACTCTATGTCTCTGTCTCATTTACCCTTGGTTAAGAGGGTCCTTAAAGGTATACTTCACACTAGGCTACCAGTCAGGAGACCGGTAGTCTCTTGGGATATTAACCTTGTGCTGAACATGCTCACCCATAAACCTTTCGAGCCTCTAGCAGCATGTGAGCTGAAGTTTCTGACCTGGAAGAGGTTGCCTTGCTCGTGAGCCATTACTTCGGCCGCATAGTGTCTGAAATACATGCGCTGGTCACAGACCCCCCATATACAGTATTTCACAAGGACAAGGTGGTTCTCAGAACTCATCCTAAGTTTCTCCCCAAAGTAGTCTCAGAATTCCATCTGAACCAACCCTTGGTTCTTCTGACCTACTTCGAACTTCCAGAATGAGGGAGAGCATACCCTACATTCTCTGGTTGTTAAAAGGGTTTTACGGTTCTACATAGACAGAACTAAAGAGATCCATGATCAACACAACTCTTTGTCTTGTTTAGCATGGCCCGGCTGGGTCAGCCTGTTGCTATCAGGTGTATTTTGGTGTGGCTGATGGCATGTCTTTGCCAGTGCTATTCCATGGCACAGGTTAAGCTGGAAGGCAGGGTATATGCTCATTCTACGAGCAGTTGCAGCATTTCTGGCAGAAATCCAGAGCATGCCTATTGCAGACATCTGCAGTGCAGCTACTTGGAGCTCTGTGCACATCTTTGTGAAGCACTGTGCTTTGGACGTCCATGCCAGACAGCATCCACCCTTTGGCAGGATGATCCTTAATAGACTTCTGTCCTGAGTGAGCTCTCTCTCCTGCTGCCATTCTCAGGGATTATGTTTGCTCGGTACCCTCCCATCAGTGTGAATGAGTGGTGGAGACTTTATGTCAGGAAGATATGAAAATTTGTACCTACCATAATTCTTGATTTTCTTGGATGAAGTCTCCACCACTCATTCCTCCTCCATCCCCAAGTTCACTTATCTGTTTTTGGTCTTCACTCCCTCGATGGCTGGGCTGTGAAGACTCTGTTGTGTTTACCCTTCTTATACAGGTCATTTGGACTATCTTATGTCCGACATAGGTTAGTTTCACTAGTTATTTTACGCTGCGCTTCCTTGGCAAAAAAGGTACTGAGGCGGTTGGAGAGTCGAAGCCAAGGTAACTGATATGGCACGAGCCGGTCTCGCGACACCACTCCCACATGGTTCTGCCTTGACGCTGGCCTTCCTGAAGATTTTTGGCTCCCACTTGGTCCTAGTGCCTCCAGCATAGTCCCATCAGTGTGAATGAGTGGTGAAGACTTTGTCCAAGAAGATAAAGAATTATGGTAGGTACGTAATTTTCATATTTTTCACTCTCTTGGTGTGAAAAAGGGTTCTGAAGTTCTTTCTTGACAGAACCAAGGACTACAGACAGGTAAAGCAACTACTACAGACAGGTAAAGGAACTATTAGTCTCTTTCAACCTTAATCAGAAGGGCCTTCCTGCAGGGGTTCAGTTCATTTATTTTCAATGGAAGTCTAAAACTTCCAGGAGTTACAATCTGGAAGTCATTCCAATTTTTTGGAAGTCAAAATACTTCCAGGATCCCACTTTTCGAAGTCAGTATTCTAGGAGGGATAAATTTGTGGATGTTTAACATAATATATCAGTGATAAAATACAAGTTCTTTCAGAAAAATCCATAATTTCTGACTTCCATGCCTGCAGTTTTGGAAGTCATCTAATTTTTGGTTTTACACCTGGAAGTCAGTGACATCCTCCCTTTTTATTTTGCAAGTTTTTGCCTTATTTTTGGAAGTCAGATACTCACAAAATGGAGTTGACTGAAGCCCTGCCTTCCTGTCACTATCAAGTGTAAACCCTGTTAGACTATGAATTGCCTTCACCACTGCTACATCATGGTAGGGGCAAAGCTGGAGGGCAAGGTAACCTACCCATTCCACTACGGCAGTAACTACCATCTTAGTGGAGATATGCTCAGTGCCCATTGCATTGCTACTTGAAGCACAGTGCAAGTGCACTGTTCCCTGGATAAGCATGCCAGGGTGCTTATCACAGTTTATGAACTCACCACCTGTCACACTTGGACAGCTGGTTCTGATCCCTGTATCATTTTTTTTTTGTAAATATAAAAAAATGTATGATGGACTGTGGCAGGAGGAAATGCTGGCTTGCTGAAACTGACACTTAAACCCCCCAGGGATAAGTTCAAAGGACGGGAGGTAGTTTAAACTGCAGATTTTTTAAAATGCAGTTACCATTGTCAACTTGCTTTGATCCCAGGAAATAAAATTAGCCATTCATGACGTCCTCAGGGAAATCCTTTTATCTGCACTAGGCGTCATAAAGCAAAAAACATGCCTGTGTTTTGGATGTCTCCCAAAGATCGCCAGTAATTGCATCAATGGGTCTTTGATGTCTAGGGTCAAGCAGGACCCAGACTAATTTGGAAAGATCCAAATACCATTCGAGGAAGCCCTTGAATTACATCAGAGACTTTTGATGTGTGTGTGAAGCAAGAGCCCAGACCGGTTGGGACCAGTCAACATGAGAAGAGGAGATTTATTTTGTCATCTATTATTTTTAAATATACCTTAGTAGGCCATCATGTGTTATAAAATATAGATCTTCCTGGACATAAGTCTCACCACTCATTCACACTAGTGGGATTAGGGCCGAGGCACTAGGACCCATCGGAGCAAACTTTTTGCTGGAGGTCGGTCACGAGAAGACGGCCCCGCGAGACGCGGCACATGACCTGCGGCTTCGGCGGTAGCGACCTTCTCGGCGCCGACCCTCCAACCGCCTCAGTTCCGTTTTCCCGCCCGCCGAAAGCGCTTCAGTATACGACGCCGCTGGCCTGTCGGGAGTCAAACTTCAAACTAGCGCTTAGTTTTCAGTTTGTTTTTTTGTAACATTATCACGATAGTAGTATCGCTTAATTTTATTCTATTTTGAAAAAAATTTTCTAATATCTTAAATTTAACTTACTTGAAGAAGTCTCGGCCTACTGGACGGAGTCGACCATGAGCAGGTCAGGTGACGGTAGGGAGACTTCGTATGAAAGCTGTTCAGTCAGCCGGGCTGGGTCCGGTCAACCTCCTTCTCAAGAAACTCAGCGGGGTTCCGACAACGGTCAGTCCGATGCCCGGGGGGATGGGCGGTCCCCCCGTCGGCATAAAAATAAACGGTCGCTTTCACGGCACCGTTCGGCCTCGAGCTCTTCTTCGGCCCACTGGTCAAAAAAGAGAAGGCATCACTCGAGGTCGCCCTCTGGTATGTCTGCGCGTCGACGGTCGGTTATCATTGCTAGTTGCCGGTCTCCTTCTTCGGAGTCGCCAACTTCTGGTAATCGTCGTTCTCGGCATCGGAGCCCCTCCCCGCCTATAGGTAGGGCTCCAGATGAGCAGTTTCATCAGTGGGCCGCTCTTATGGAGCGATGGGCTCGGAGGTTGGTTCTTCTGCCTGGCTCGGTTGCCTCGGGCCCTCGGGCCCTCTCTGGCGATCAGGTAGGGCGTGTTGACTCCTTCCTAGTCGCTGGGCGGCGCCTTCTTCGGTGCTCGCGACTGCATAGGTGTTTCCTCACATGGCTGCGGCGCAGGGGCCACACCGATGCCCTTATCTCCTGTTTTTTTTTTTTTTTTTCCCTCTTGCTTTCCAGGTTCCTGGGGCTTTTCGGCGCCTTCTGGAGCGGTCTGTTGGCTTATCGGCGCCGTTTTGGTGCCAATGGGTCTTGCGGGGCGTCCAGCGGCGCCATTGGATCTGGCAGCGCCCGCTGGGTTGGGCGGCGCCGTGGTTCGCGCCGTCAGCTTTGGCGGCCGTCCGTCGGCGCCGTATGACGGCAGCCGTTTGCGGCGCCGTGTGGGGTTTGCTGTGCGGCTTAGGCAGCGTGCCTCTTCGGCGCCGTGCGCCTCCGTGGTGCCGTCCTCGGCCTGCATTGCCGTCTCGGCGCCGGGGGTCCTCGGGGACTCTCCTTGTTTTTCTGATATTTCCTCCTCTCCTAATTTTCATTCCTTTCCTGTCCAAACAGTCCTTTCTGGACCATCAGGAGATGATGTTGAGCCTGACCCAGACCTTCGGTTGGGTGATGAAGTGGAGGAAACAGGATCTTTCTTTGCTACAGAGCCTGTGGTGAGGACCTGTCCTTTAAGTCTCTGTTGAAGAACCTGAGATCACTCTTTCTCTCCAGACTACAGACATCGATCCTGGGAAGATGTTAAGACTCCAGTACCTTCATGCTTGGAGATCCCTACGGTTGACTCCTCCGATCCAGCCTTCCTTGAGGAGCTGTCTCAAATGGTATGGAATAATCCTGCTCTTAATCCTTCAGTGGCTAGATCCATTGATAAGAAGTATTCAGCTCCCAAGGATCGTCCTATTTTGGCATCCCAAGCATTTGCGGATCCTATTGTAGTCCTGGCAGAGAATGACAAGGTTGTTCTTCCTCAAACTACTTCAGCTCGACCTATTAACAAAGAGTCTCGTAAGATTGATACATTAGGTAAGAGAGTCTTTGCTGCCTCCACTCTAAGTATGCATATTGCCAGTTATCAAGGCTATTTTTCTCAGTATGAGTATATCCTGTGGCACTCTATGAAAAGAATGGTTGAAGCTCTTCCAGATTCGGACTCCAAGTCAGAGCTTCTATGGCCGTTACTAGAGGTATTGAATCAATAACCAACAAGTCAAAGCCGCCATGGACGCTTTCGACACTGCTTCTCGTTCAGCTGCTGCAGGGATTTGTACTCAATGACATTCCTGGCTGCGCTCTTCGGGCTTCACGAATGATGCTCAGCAGCAGGTAATGGCGCTGCCTTTTGATGGCACCTATCTTTTCGGCCCTCAGGTGGAGCAAGCCTTAGAAGCCTCCCAAAAGGCTAGATCGGCCATTAAATTGGCCAGACCTCCGCCTGCCCCCTCTCGCGGGCATGCAAACAGGCGTCAGTTTCTTAGTCGTCAGTCCTTTGAGGCAGAAGCAGGGGAAGCTTCCATAAAGCCAACCTGCCCAACCTCAGAAAAGAGCGCAGCAGAAAGCGCGGGGCCTAAAGCCCCAGCGCCACTATGAGTTGTTGGCCCAAGTTCCATCCACACTGCCCGAGATGGAACTTTCTCCTCAGTGGGAGGTACGTCTGATGTACTTCTACAACGGTGGAAGTCCATAACTTCATTGGATCAGCATTATCAGTTCAGAGTCCTGCCTTTTGGGCTATCCTCGGCGCCGCGAGTTTTTACAAAGTGTTGTGCAGTTCTCGCGGCGCATCTCAGGAACGGCGGACTCCGAGTCTTTCCCCACCTGGATGATTGGCTTCTAGCAAGCCCGTCCAGCCAAGGGACTTTGGAAGCCGTGCAAACGACTTCTCGTCTTCTCACACCATGGGAGCTCTGCTGAATCTGAAAAATCCCAACTGCAGCCCTCCCAGAGCTCCTTTTCTTAGGGGCGCTTCTAGACACCTCTTCATGAGAGCTTTCCTTCCAGAGGACAGAAGACTCGACATCCCTCGGATGGCCCGTTACATCGGGGAGAACCAATCGGTTACAGCTCTCCGATGCAACACATGTTAGGTCTCATGGCGTCCTCGGTGTTCACTGTACCCCTGGCCGGTTGCACATGAGAACCACCAATGGATGCTCTCCACTCAGTGGTCTCCGACCTCTCACCCCAGTCTTATCCCATCAAGGTGACTCAACCCTTGAAGGTCTCTCACCTGGTGGTCTCAAGAAACAATCTCCTCAAAGGTTCCCCTTTGCTCTTCGGACCATCAGATCTCCATCACCACAGATGCATCGCTAATGGGATGGGGAGCCTCGTTGTCTCTCCTCCACACTCAAGGTGTATGGACTCCGTTCGAATCTCATCTCCACATAAATGTCTTGGAGATGAGAGCGGTCCTCTATGCGATCCGAGCTCTGAAGGATGTCCTTTGTCACAAGAACATTCTCCTTCAAACGGACAACAAAGCTGTGATGTATTACATCAACAAGCAAGGCGGTGCTCACTCTTATCCCCTTTGCAGGGAAGCAATGAGGGTATGGGAGTGGTGCTTGGAGCACAAGTCTCAGATTCAAGCGGTTTATCTGCCAGGTATACAAAACGACCTAGCAGATCACCTCAGCAGAACGGAGGCAGACCCTCACGAGTGGTCTCTCGACCCAGCTGTAGCTCGGTCCCTGTTCAAAGAGTGGGGAACTCCAGACCTGGACCTTTTTGCATCCCACTCAACACAAAACTGCCTCTCTTCTGCTCCAGAAATCCAGGGCCTGGCATTTTCTGTCAGGATGCGTTCAGGCTGCGGTGGACAAATCGCTTTCTTCGCCTTTCCACCACTTTCTCTAATCCAGAGAGTACTCCTCAAGTTCAAGTCTCAGGGACCAAGATGATTCTCATTGCTCCTCCTGGCCTCGACAACTATGTTTCCTCTACTCAACAGTATGTTGGCAGCCTCTCGAGACCACTTCCCTTGCAAGTCAATCTCTTGACCCAGGGTTCGTTGATCCATCCCAACCTGAAATCACTTCACCTTCAATCTTGGCTCCTGAAGAGATAGAAGTGAATCGGTTCAACATCTCCGTAGAGTCTCGAGCATCCTTCTGGCTGCTCGGAAGCCACCACCACGGAAAACATCGCGCATCCAAATGGGCGTTTTCTCTCTGGTGTGCAAAGTCCTCTTGGAACCCCTTTTCCTGTCCTCCTGACAAGGTTCTGGAGTATCTTTTGGACCTATCTAACTCAGGTCTTCAGTACTCCACAGTTAAAGTTCACCTTAGTGCCATCTCAGCGTTCCATGAGCTGGTTTCATCCCTGACTCTGGCTCAGTTACCTATGGTGAAGAGATTTCTTAAGGGGATTCTTCATACCAGACCCCCTGTTAAGCGTCCAGTTGCAGCCTGGGACATTAACCTGGTGCTGGACATGCTCACTCGGAAGCCTTTCGAACCCCTAGCTACCTGTGAGCTAAAATTTCTTACCTGGAAGACTGCCTTCCTGGTGGCCATTACCTCAGCCCGCAGAGTCTCTGAGATACATGCCCTGGTTACGGACCCTCCGTATACTGTCTTCCATAAAGACAAAGTAGTTCTCCGTACTCATCCAAAATTTCTTCCAAGGTTGTGTC
Source organism: Neoceratodus forsteri (assembly GCA_016271365.2). Classification (NCBI taxonomy): domain Eukaryota; kingdom Metazoa; phylum Chordata; order Ceratodontiformes; family Ceratodontidae; genus Neoceratodus; species Neoceratodus forsteri. The sequence goes on along the minus strand of CM028129.1, from coordinate 210,864,530 downwards.
AGAATTCCATCTAAACCAACCTCTGGTACTTCCGCTTACTTAGCTAATTTCCAAAATGAAGGGCAGAGCTCTTCATTCCTTGGATGTTAAGAGAGCCTTGCGGTTCTATTTGGACTGAACCAAGGATGTTATAAGACTCAACAACTCTTTGTTTCTTTCAGCGACACCGGCTGGGTCAACCTGTCGCTATCAGATGCATCTTATCATGGTTAGTGGCATGCCTTCGACATTGCTAATCCATGACTCAGGTTAAATTAGAAGGTAGAGTGTACGCTCACTCTACTAGGGCGGTCGCGGCATCCCTGGCGGAAATTCGCAATGTTCCAATTGCAGATATCTGCAACGCCGCCACCTGGAGCTCAGTGCATACCTTCGTTAAGCACTATGCACTGGATGTTCATGCCAGGCGACATTCCGCATTCGGCAGAACCATCCTTAATGGGCTTCTACCTTAGACATGTGAGCTCTGGCTCTCCTGCCGCCCTTTTGGGGGATTATCAGCTTGGTACTCTCCCACTAGTGTGAATGGTGGTGAGACTTATGTCAGGAAGATAGGAAAATGTCGTACCTACCGTAATTCTTGATCTTCTTGAGCGGTCTCCACCACTCATTCATACGCCCCCTCCATCCCCGAGCTCACCGCTGTGTGGTCTTCACTCCCTCAAATCTTTAGGCTGTGAGGACTTCTTTACTGACCCTTCTCACACGGGTCATCACGGACTATCTTATGTCCGTGTTTTTAATGTTACAGTTACTCTTTACGTTAGTTGCGCTGCACCTCCTTGGTAAAAGGTACTGAGGCGGTTGGAGGTCGGCGCCGAGAAAGTCGTTACTTTCGAGCCGCAGCTGCTGGCGCCCGTGTCTCAGCGCCGTCTCTAGCACCGACCCTCCAGCAAAAAAGTTTGCTCCCGATGGGTCCTAGTGCCTCCGGCCCTAATCCCACTAGTGTGAATGAGTGGTGGAGACTCGTCCAAGAAGATCAAGAATTACGGTAGGTACGTAATTTTCCTATTTTGTTACACCAAGACGGAGTTAGGTGACCTCAGAGAGGAGGCCGGCTCAGGACTGTTTATAAAATCTACTGAGAAAACCTTGAAAGACACTTTTTTCATATTTCTGACTGAGAGAAGAGGAACATCAAAGCACTGAAAGACTTAAGAAGTAAGGACCTTAGACAATATTAGTCTGAGTGTTATTGTTTGTAGGAATCTGCACTTTAACCAGTTTGTTTTAAGGCTGTATGTGTTGGGATATTTTGTTTTGTAATTTTACTGTTTTCTTATTTTATCTATTTTAAAGTAAAGATATATACTTTAAAAACAGAAACTGGCTGTTGTGCCTTGAAATTTTCTTTTTATATAAGTGAAGTTTGAAGGTTATAGTTATCACCGTGTATGAGTTTATTGTTATACCAAACTGGGAAACGGATAGTGTTCCCTAAGGTCTTGCATAGAGTTCTAAGGGTTCATTTTGTAGACCTGGTTAGGTGCCCGTAGGCAAAGATATCTGGCCCCCCAAAGGCAGAATTATCTGAGCCTGATAATTGGGTACGCTAACAAGAGGTTATCAGTTTGAATCCCTCCAGAACTTGAGACTAAGGTGACTTGAACCCACAAAACAGACAAGAGGGTTACCTTGTACTGTTAACTGTCCACAAATCCTACGTTCAGAGGTTGGCACTTTGGGAGTAAAGGGCTGACCGGTTGAGCGAATTTTTGACAGATTGGTTGGCAGCGGTGGCATAAAAAGTTTGGTGGTATAAGTTTCATTGTTCAGGGTGTCAGCTTGAGACCGTTCAGCTCACTTGGAAAAAAGAAAGGCAGTATTTTATTTCAAAAGGAAACAGAAATATATCCCTTGGCTTACGGTCAAGTTCCTACCCATTTTTTTTTTTTTTCTAAAGTGCCAGTCAGATTAGTAGTAGTCAGGAAAAATGGCGTCCAACTACAGAAGACACACTGTAGAACACTTAAAACAGTTTTGCGAGGACAGAGGAGTCCTGTTCGAGGTGACAGCCAAAAAGCAGAACCTCATAGAGGCTCTGATGATAGCAGATACCCAGAGCAGAGCAGAGAGTCACAGACCGTGACTGAAAGGGACCAGACCTCGAGTGTGCCAGTACTAGCGGCCAGTGAGGGGTCCCAAGCCGATGAGGACAGCAAGGCCACTGTCAGTGAAGGGCCACAGCAGCAGGGGAAGGTCACCAGTGTCCTGAATCCAGAGGTACTCAGGCTGCAAATTGAGTTGCGCTGGATGGAACTGGGGGCAGAGCAACAACAGAGGGAGGCGGACCGTGAGGCAGAGTGACAACCGAGGGAGATGGACTGTGAGGCAGGCGACAACAGAGGAGACAGACCATGAGGAGGTGGCGCCAGCAAGCTGCCGAGGAGAAGAGAGGCGAGCGAGAGAGGCAGAGGAGAGGAGAAGAGAGAGGAGCACCTGTGGCAACATGAACTGGAGAAGCTACGACTCCGACCAGCGGCACCAGAACAGGTAAGTGGCTTGGGTTTAACTGGGACTGCAGGACTGGGTCAAAAATTGAACTCCAAATTAATAGCTGAATTTAAGGAAGGGGGGGACATGGATGCCTTTTTAAATTCTTTTGAAAAAGTTTGTATTCAGGCTAAAATTTCTAGAGAGTCCTGGCGCTTCCAGCTATCCCCGCTACTTACCGGAAAAGCTCGGGATGCATTGGGTCAAATGAACAATGAGGACAGTGATGATTATAGCAAGTTAAAAGCTGCACTGTTAAAAAAGTTTGAATTAACTGCTGAATCATACAGAGCTAAATTCCGTAAGCTCAGGAGAAGCCCTGATATGAGCAATGAGGAGCTAGCCATGAAACGTCAGTTTTTAAAACGTTGGTGGGAAGGAATTGAGGCAAACTCTGTTAATAAAATTGAAAATGTGATTTTATTAGAACAGTTTTATTGGGCATGCCCAGCAGAGCTAAAAACCTGGCTAGAGGACCGAGGTCCAAAACAGTGCGAAGGCTGCTGAACTCTCGGGACCGCTATGCAAGAGCAGACCTGCTCTGAGAGCGAATGGGGTGAGTGTGGCAGCGCAGAAAGGGAAAAGAGCACCTTAAGGGTAGCTAAAACCCTTACTGCCTCCACCGAAACCAGTTAGCCCCAGGTTTCAACGAAAAAATTTATCTGAAGTAAGAAATGCATGTTGGCTGTGTAAGGAAACTGGGCATATTGCCAGAGAGTGCCCCAAAAAGGCGAGCCATAATACACAACAGGGTTCTAGAAAAGAAGTGGGTTGTTTGTGTGTCCCTGGGAGCATGCCAGTGAACATGAGGGAACACATGCACCCAATCATAGTAAATGGTGTACAGACGCAGGGATTAAGGGACACAGGGGCATCCCTGACATTGGTAAAGAGGGATCTGGTACAGCCTGGTCAGCTTATACCCAATAAATACGTAACTGTACAAGGGTTTACGGTGAAGAGTAAACATTGCCACTCACTAGTGTTCTCCTGGACTGGGGTTAAACAAGGGGGAGCTGTGCAACAGGTGGCTGTAGCCAACACATTAGCAGTAGATGTGATCCTGGGTAACATTCTCCAGCAGGGGGTGGTATGTGCAGTTACTCATAGTCAAGCGGCAAGGGAAAATTGTAGTTCCCTGAACCCCACAGAAACCAGTGTGGAAACCACTGAGAGGCTGGTTCCCCACCCTGTGTCTCCAGATGGGGAGACTGATAAAAAGGGGGTAGAAATGTCCCCGGTAGCAAGAAACCACACAGCTACAGAGGGTTACTCTGAAGAGGGAAGGGTGACCCCTTGCCAGATGGTTGGGATTGACAGTGATCCTGAGGGCCCTGACGCTAGTGCTAGGGACCCTAGTTTAGAGACTGAAGGGGGACCTGTCCCATGTCTTGGGACTGTGTGAGGGGTTTGCAGCTGCTCAGAGGAGTGACCCTAGTTTAGAGAAGCTGAGGGCTTGGGCAGACTCAGAGAGCACACAGATGCTAGGCAGCCAGCTTGTCGTTCTCCAGGGATATCGTGAGCAGTTGCTCAAGGTTGCCTATGATATTCCCTTATCTGGTCATCTGGGAATTGCATGAATGATGCAGCGGTTGGCCCAGAATTTCTACTGGCCTAACTTCACCCAGCAGGTAAAGGAGTATTGCAGGTCTTGTCACCAGTGCCAAGAAATAGGGAAGGCAGGCAAGAAAACCCAAGGCGACATGATTCCAGTGCCCATAGTGGAGGAGCCATTCCAGAGGGTGGGAATGGATATTGAGGGGCCTTTAAATACCCCCAGCTTCTCAGGGAAGAGATTCATCCTGACTGTGGTGGATTATGCCACCCGGTACCCAGAGGCAGTCGCCCTATCCTCTCTGAAGACAGACAAAGTGGCAGATCCCTTACTTGGGATTTTCTCCCGTGTTGGGTTTCTGCAGGAGGTAATCACTGATCAAGGGGTTTCTTCATGTTGGACCTGATGAAATGTTTATGGGAGAAGTGTGGGGTGGTGCAGAGATGCACAACACTGTATCACCCACAAGCCAGTGGACTTGTGGAACGATTCAAAGGTACTGTAAAATCAATGCTCCGGGCGTTTGTTGAACAGCATGGGAGGGACTGGGAGAAATACCTTTCAAACAACATGAAGTCTTGCTATATTATGACATATGCAGTATAACCCCAGGTTAGAACTGCTCCGGAGGTGAAAGAGTTAACTTTCCGTGCAGGGCATGGAACCTTGAGTGCGAGCTCGGTTGAACACTCTGTCTGTTGTAGCTCAAACTTAAACTGTCAGATTCTTTACTCCGCCTCACTAAACAGTCGCTCCGGAGATTTCTCCTGCTGCTCGGTTCGTTTGTCGGTTAAAAAGTGTAATTCTCGGTTTATTTTACCAAAATTAACTGCAATCGGTCGGTTCAAGCTCTGTCTGTGGTATTGTAAGTAATAGATAGGCTTATTTTATTTTCTTCTGTGTGGAACTTGTAAACATCTTTTTCGGTTCGGTTTGAACCGATCAGATGGGTTTAAATGAACTTTCTAGCCTTTAGAGTGGGTCGGTTCTTACCGGTTCTAAAAAGGATTTTATTACGTTTTTCACAACCGTGACACGGTTGGGAACCGATAAAGAGTCTTGTTGCTGGATTGCCACTAACGGGCAAGTTTTGGTTAGGCTGGCACTATGTCTGAGAAACAAAAAAAAACAGACCCACTGGGTTTCAGCACTGTGGCCTCTGTGGGGAAGCCTTTGCTAAGGCTGACCCACACACCACCTGTGCATATTGTCTGGGGTTTGACCACCTCAATGCAGACTGCCAGATTTGTAAGAATTTTCCTGCTGCCACCGTGGAAAAGAGAGTTGGTAGGCTCAGGAAAGGAGACCAAAAGTCCGCTGACCCGGATGGCCAGCCGGTTCGGTTCAACCGAACCTGAGAATGCCCTCTGACCAGGCGATACTTCCTCGGAAAGCGAAGACCAGCTCTGAGGGCTGGTTCCAACTAAAGGGCTAGAAAGTCAGCTAGTGTGGAGCCAAAGTTTTTTCTCCAACCGCTGAGGAAATAGCTAAAGCTATTCAATTGTCCAGTCTCTTTCCCGGTTCCGTCGAACCGACACCGTCGGAAGCGCTCGGTTCAGGCGGTCCCACGGTTCAAGATTATGATTTTGAGGTTTTTATGAACCGGAGGAAGGGGAAGAGGGTATGAGGAGAGTGAATGTGATTTTGAAAGTCTGGATGTGCCCAATAAGACGGACATCTCTCAGACAGACCTTCAGAGTCCCCAGGCTATCTGGAGTCCCTTCTCATTTATGTTCTATAAGAAAGTTGCTGAAACTCTCCAACTCCCTGTTGAGGAAGCTGTTGATGACCAAGAAGAGCCTGATATGTAGAAATGATGGATATTCCAGAGTCTAGGAGACTGTCTATTCCCTTGCACAAATCCTTTAGAAACAGACAGTGAAATTCTAAAACTCCTCACTCTATCCTTCCTGTTGATAAAGGATGGACAAAGGTATACATTATCAGGCTCTGATCGGAGTTCCTCTCTCAGCAATGCAGCCATGTGGGGGTAGTGCAGGCTGCAGCTTGTGACAAGGCTAATATTCCTCTAGCCTCTCACCCTCCTGAAAAGGATTCCAGGAGGATGGATGCCATGGCAAAGAAACAGTACATGGCAGCATCTTTAGGACTCAGACAGGCGAATTATATTACTTATGCAGCTAGGTACCAGAAATCCAGATGGGATACTGTGCTGGCTCTAGCAAAACAGGCCCCTGACGAGCTTGCCAGAGACCTGGAGCAGGTGGCTGCGGATGGTATTGAGGCATCAAGGTGCAATTTCATGCTGCAGTAGACTCTAATGATGTTTCATCAAGAGTCATGGCTACATCTGTGTCTCTCTTAGAGAATGGCTTGCCTCAGATGTACTGCCCTGTCCAGGATACTCAGTCTAAGGCTATGGATTTTCCTGTTGTGGGCAATTCTCTGTTTGGGAGCAGACAGAGAATTATATGAAGAAAATGGATGAGTATAGGACCACCTATAGGAGTGCACAGGCCAAAGAAAGGCAAGCCACTCCTTAAAGGCAGCATGTCAGGGGCAGGGCAGGCCTTTTCATAGGCCTTTTACAACCGGGCCTTCTCTTCTGCTTATGCCCAGAGGGGTTCTTTAGAGGAAGAGGCAGAAGGGGTCTAGTAAGCCTGCTTCTACCCCTCAACCCAAAGCCCTGCAAAACAGGCTCCCTGATGGGGTGGCCAGGGCCGATTCTCCACTACCCGGTGGGAGGCAGGCTAGCTTACTTTGTCCAGGACTGGAAGTCTGTAACATCAGACAAGTGGGTCCTGGAAGTAGTAAACCAGGGACTGATTCTCAGCTTCAAAAATTTCCGAAGATGAGAACCAGGTCCTTCCACCTGCAAATCCATCAGAGCACTTGCCCTAGAAACAGAAGTTTCTTCCCTCCTGGCTCTCAGAGCTGTGGAAAGGGTTCCACCCCTACACAGGAGCAAGGGTTGTACTCCAGGTACTTCCTTACCCCAAAAAGACAGGAGAATGGGGCCCATCCTGGATCTCAGGTATCTAAACAAGCACCTTTTAAAACCAAAGTTCAAAATGGTGACTCTGGGAATTATTTTACCCTCTCTAAGGCCAGGGGACTGGTTAGCCTCCCTGGACCTCAAGGATACCACTATCCATGTTCTCATCAGAGCTCCCATCCGAAAGTACCTCAGATTCAAACTGCCCTCAGGCCATTACCAGTTCAGAGCAATGCCCTTGGCCTCACCTCGGCCCCAGGTGTTCACAAAATGCCTGGCAGTAGTAGTTGCCACTTAAGAAGGCAAAGATTGCCATCTTTCCTTATCTGGACGACTGGCTCATTGTGAGGCCAGTCCCCAGACCAGGTCAAACTACCTACAAGTAACTCAGCAACTTCTTACATCTTTAGGTTTCCTTCTCAATCTTCCAAAGCCAGTTCTGGAGCCTGTCCAGCTTCTTACCTTCATAGGCGCAGAACTGAACACAAAAGAAGCCAGAGCCTTCCTCCCTCTGGAAAGAGCAAGGACTTTGGTCTCTCTGGCCTCTTCTTTCATCCTGCAGGTCTCTCGACCAGCAAGGCATTTTCTACAGCTCCTGGGGCACATGGCTGCTTCTACAGCAGTAGTGCAGGGAGCAAGGTTTCAGATGAGGGACATTCAGTTCCATTTGAGAGCCTTTTGGTCTCAAAGGACAGATCCTCTAACCAGATTGATCCCAGTGACTCGAACCCTGATCCAGGCCCTCCAGTGGTGGCAGGACCAGAGCAATTTGAGACAGGGGGTTCCCTTCATTTCCCAGTCTCATTCCTTGACCCTTACTACAGATGCATCCCTCTTGGGGTGGGGAGTTCACATGGGCGACCTTACTACCCAGGGGTCGTGGTCCCCTCAGGAATCTCTGCTCCACATCAATTTGTTGGAAATCAGAGCAGTTTTTCTAGCACTCCAGGTTTTTTCCACATCTGTTCAGAACAAGGTTGTTCATGTCAGAACAGACAATACCACTACAATGTGGTATATCAACAAGCAAGGGGGCACTCGGTCTACGGCCTTGTGCAGCAAAGCAATGAAGTTGTGGTCTCTGGCTTATTCTCTGAACGCCTTCCTTATGGCAGTTCACCTACCAGGCAAGGACAATGTCCTAGCGGATGCTCTCAGCAGGATTTCCCAGGGCCATCACGAATGGACACTGGATCCCCTAGTACTGGAAGTAGTATTTGCCAGATGGGGCACCCCTCAGATCTCTTTGCAGCCCCAGACAATCACCAACTTCCCCTTTTTTGCTGCAGGCCCCCAGTGTTGGGCTCAGTCCCTCTGGATGCCTTCCTACTCAGTTGGGAAGGGAAGTTTCTCTATGCTTTTCCCCCCTTCCCTCTTCTTTTCAAGGTGCTAGTAAAAATCAGGTCTCAACGCTGCAGGATGATCCTGATTGCTCCAGATTAGGCCAGGCAGCCTGGTACCCTCCTCATGTCCTTAGCAGTCCACCTTCCCTGTGTCTTCCAGGAATCACAACCTGTTAACCTGTGCCCAGGGGAGAGTTTGGTATCCGAACCTCAAATCTCTCAATCTCAAGGCTTGGCTCTTGAAGAGTTAGAGTTTGCTGATCTACACCTTTCCCAAGGCGTATTGGAAATTTTGAAGGCCTCTAGGAAGCCTTCCACCAGGGCTGCTTATAATTCAAAATGGAAAAGTTTTTCCATATGGTGTGCTGGTAAGCATATTTCCCTAGAATCGGCTGACGTGCCCACGATTCTGGATTATTTAGTGCATTTGAATTCTTTGGGGCTAAGACCAGCTACCCTAAAAGTGCACTTGGCAGCTATGTCTGTCGTTTTATCAGCAGGTAAACCCTCTTCTTTTTCAGCTCACCCTGTGTTCTCCAAGTTTTTTAAAGGGTTACTTCACACCAACCCTCCGTTCAGGGACCCTGCCCCTGCTTGGGATCTTAATATTTGCATTGCCCAGCTTATACATCCCTCCTGAGCCATTGTCTTCAGCAGAGCTTAAGTATTGACTTGGAAAACTGTGTTTCTGGTAGCCATCACTTCTGCCAGCGCATAAGTGAGCTACAAGCGTTGTCAGTGGAGCCTGATGTATCTCCTTTTCACAGAGATAAGGTGGTCCTCAGGACTAACATAAAGTTTTTGCCTAAGGTGGTTTCAGACTTCCACCTTAATCAATCCATGTCTCTTCCTGTGTACTTCACTGACCATTCCTCCTCTGGCGAGAGAGATTACACAGTTTAGATGTCAAAGAGCCCTTAGTTACTATATAGAACGTACCAAGGGTCATAGGTTTGAATCCTCCAATTGTTCCTCACTTATGGTGAGGTTGGTAAAACAAACCTGCCACTAAAAGATCCATTGCCAGGTGGTTTGTCTCTTGTATCAATTTTGCTATGAAAAACTGGGTAAGATTCCTCCCTCAGGCCTGAGGGCTCACTCTACCAGAGGTACAGCTGCGTCCCTGGCTGCTGCCAGGGACATCCCTATCCCAGAGATATGTCAAGCAGCTACCTGGAAAACAGTTCACACTTTTACTAAGCATTACTCCATGGATATCCAGGCTAGGAGCGATGCTCGATTTGGCACAGCCGTGCTTCAGAGCCTATTTCCTAAGTAGGTTCTGTCCCTCCTCCATGGAGGTACTGCTGTGTAATCTGCATATGTCATAATATAGCAAGACTTCATGTTGTTTGAAGAAAAAATTAGCTTAGTAATGTTGTTTCTTCTAACGGAGTCTTGCTATATTATGACCTCCCCCCCCAGCCTGCCCCTCTCAGAACCTCTACTTTTGGGATGTGGGTGGGCAGTGCAATGTTGGCACTTCATAGATGCCCACTTTATTTTCACCCTTTCTTAGGGTGCTTAGGTGTTATGTTTTATTTTTCTTTCTTGAATCCCTGATTTGAGTCTTTATTTTGGGATCAAGAACAGAAATGTGTTTTGTAGTTAGTAGCCAGTGGGCTGAGTGTGAGGTTCTGACTTCCACACAGAACCTTAGTGAGTTTTGCTTCGTAAAGATCTGACAGTTTAAGTTTGAGCTACAACAGACAGAGTGTTCAACCGAGCTCACGCTCAAGGTTCCATGCCCTGCGTGGTAAGTTAACTCTTTCACCTCCGGAGCAGTTCTAACCTGGGGTTATACTGCATATGTCATAATATAGCAAGACTCCATTAGAAGAAACAACATTACTAAGGTGAGTAATTTTTTCTTCCCACCTCTGTTGTTTGCATACAGGGAGGTGCCCCAAGAGTCGACAGGATTTTCCTCCTTCGAACTCTTGTATGGACGCTGGGTACGTGGGCCCCTAGACTTGATCCGGGAGGACTGGGAAGGCAAGCACGCCACTCAGGGAACTCCCCTTGTGGATTACGTCCTTAGGTTTAGGGAAAGGCTGAAGGAGCTTATGGGGACAGCCCAGAGCAACCTGGCAGCTGCCCAACAGAAACAAAAAGTATGGTACGACCACAGAGCCAGAGCTTGCTCGTACATGGTGGGTCAGGAAGTCATGGTCCTTATTCCGGTCCGGAAAGACAAGCTGCAAGCTGAGTGGGCAGGACCGTACAAAGTGGTTAGGAAGGTAAATGGCGTGAACTACATTGTGGAGTTACCTGACCGTAGACAGACAGAAAGGATGTACCATGTCAACATGATGAAGCCATATGCAAATAGGGCTGACATGGTGTTCACAGTGTGTAGTCATGGGAGGGACGGATGAGAGACCCCTTCTGGACTTGCTGGAAGAGAGTAAGCGGGAGTCCTCTGTGAAGGCAGTAAAAGTCTCCCCAGGTGACCCCGGGCCAGATCCAGAAAGTAAGGGAGGTTTTAGCAGACTTTGCTCCCTTGTTTAGTGCCAAGCCTGGACTAACCCCCTTAGCGACACACGATGTGGAGACAGGGACACAGACTCCCATATGGCGGACAGCATATTGGGTGTCAGAGGCTGTCCAAAAGGACATTAAGAGCGAAGTGGAGGAGATGCTGGATTTAGGGGTAATCCAGAGATTCTACAGTCCCTGGGCCTCACCCATAGTCCTTGTACCCAAGCCAGATGGCTCGACTCGTTTCTGTGTAGACTATCGTGGACTGAATGCAGTCACGAAGTCAGACACCCACCCGATGCCCCAGACGGACGAACTCCTGGACAGTTTGGGAGGGGCGACCTACCTTATGACCACTGACCTGATAAAGGGGTATTGGCAGGTAGAGTTGATGGACAGAGGTAGGGAGAGGTCAGCCTTCATCACTCCGATAGACTTATCTGAGTTCAAAGTAATGCCTTTCGGAATGAAGAATGCCCCAGCCACTTTCCAAAGGTTGGTGAACTAGGAGTTAAATGGTGCTGAGGAGTACGCCATGGCATACCTGGATGACATTGCCATCTTTAGTACCAGCTGGGAGAACACCTATCCCACCTTAGGGAAGTGCTGGACAGGATACAGAGGGACGGGCTCACTGTCAAAGCCAAGAAGTGCCTGGTGGCCATGGAAGAAGTGGCATACCTCGGGCATGTGGTAGGCCAGGGACAGCTCCGTCCTAACCAAATAAAAATAGAGGTAATTCAGGCATGGCCCAGACCAGAAACTCAGAAGCAGGTCAGGAGTTTTCTCGGGCAGCAGGGTACTGTAGAAAATTTGTACCTAATTACAGTGCCCTGGCTGCTCCCCTGTCTGACCTGACAAAGAAAAGGATGCCCAAGAAAATTACCTGGGGACCAGCCTGTGAGGAAGCCTTTTCCAAACTAAAGGAGGCTTTGTGCAGTGCTCCTGTTTTGACAAGTCCTGACTATAGTAAAACCTTTATAGTTCAGACTGACGCCTCAGACGTGGGTATTGGGGCAGTACTGAGCCAGACATCCAGCGAAGGGAGGGACCACCCCATAGCCTACCTGAGTAAAAAGTTGCTTCCCAGGGAGCAGTCATACTCCGCGGTGGAAAAGGAGTGTCTTGCCATAGTGTGGGCCCTAAAGAAATTGCAGCCATACTTGTATGGGCAGCATTTTGTGGTGCAGACTGATCACAACCCCCTAGTTTGGCTGACGCAGATGGGGAAAAACAATGGTCGATTACTAAGATGGAGTCTTGCTTTGAAAGGAAATTATATGACCATCCTACATAGGGCTGCGGCAACCAATAAGAACTCAGATGGGTTGTCCCGTGTGTATGGGGAGTGAACTGATTTGGGAAGCTCATCCCACGCAGGGGATAGATTCCCCCAAATTCAGTCTAGGTGGGGAAGAATTGTCACACTTGGACAGCTGGTTCTGATCCCTGTATCATTTTTTTTTTTGTAAATATAAAAAAATGTATGATGGACTGTGGCAGGAGGAAGTGCTGGCTTGCTGAAACTGACACTTAAGCCCCCCCCCCCCGGGGATAAGTTCAAAGGACAGGAGGTAGTTTAAACTGCAGATTTTTTAAAATGCAATTACCATTGTCAATTTGCTTGTCATGTGCAGAACGAACTGGCAGACCGTCTAGGCAGAACAGAGGCAGATCCTCATGAATGGTCTCTCGACTCAACCGTAGTTCAGGTCACTATTTGCAGAGTGGGGAACTCCAGACCTGGACCTTTTTGCATCCCCACTCAACACAAAACTGCTTCTTCTCTGCTCCAGAAATCCAGGGCCTGGCATTTTCTGTCAGGATGCGTTCAGGCTGCAGTGGACAAAATGCTTTCTATACATCTTTCTTCCTCTTCCACTAATTCAGAGGGTACTTCTCAAATTCAAGTCCCAGGAGGACAAAATGATCTTCATTGCTCCCTTCTGACCTCGACAGATATGCTTTCCATTGCTCAACAGTATGTCAGAAACCCCTCTGAAAGTGCTTCCCCTTTAGACGAACCTTCTGATCCAGGGGCCTGTGGTCCATCCCAATCTGAGGTTGCTTCACCTTCACACTTGGCTCCTAAAGAGATAGAAGTGAACAGGTTCAATGTCTCTCGGAGAGTTTCAGATATTCTTTTGGCTGCATGCAAGCCAGCCACTAGAAAAACTTACACAGCTAAATGGAAGCATTTTTCTCTCTGGTGTGCAAAATCCTCTTTGAATCCTTATCTCTGCCCTCCAGATAAAGTTCTAGAGTATTTTTTTAGACCTCTCAAATTCAGGTCTACAATACTCTACAGTTAAAGTTCACCTCTGTACCATTTCGGCTTATCATGAGCCAGTAGTTCCCTTATCACTGGCCCAGTTACCAGTAGTTAAGAGGTTTCTTAAGGGTATTCTACATACCAGACCTCCTATCAGACGTCCAGTCGCAGCCTGGGACATTAACCTTGTGCTAGACGTGCTCACTCGAAAACCTTTCGAGCCTCTAGCTTTCCTGTGAGCTGAAATTTCTCACTTGGAAAATGGCCTTCCTGGTGGCCATTACCTTTTGGCCTGCAGGGTCTCTGAAATACATGCCTTGGTCACAGACCCTCCGTATACTGTATTCCATCAGGACAAAGTAGTTCTTAGGACTCATCCTAAGTTTCTGCCTAAGGTTGTTTCAGAATTCCATCTAAACCAACCTTTGGTCCTACCTAGTTACTTTGCGAACTTCCAAAATGAAGCAGAGCATACCCTTCATTCTTTAGATGTCAGAAGAGCTCTGCATTTCTATTTGGAAAGAACAAAAGAAATTCGCAAAGCCGAACAACTGTTTGTTTCCTTCAGCGAGACCAGGCTGGGTCAACCTGTCACTGTCAGATGCATTTCAGCATGGCTGGTGGCATGCCTTCACCACTGCTGTTCCATGGCGCAGGTTAAGCTGGAGGGCAGAGTGTACGTTCACTCTACCAGAGCAGTCGCAGCATCCCTGGCAGAAATCCACAACGTGCCCATTGCAGACATTTGCAATGCGGCTACCTGGAGCTCAGTGCATACATTCATCAAGCACTATGCCCTAGATGTCCATGCCAGGCGACATCTTTCGTTTGGCAGGACTTCTATCCTACATTTGGGAGCTCTTCGTCTCTCCTGCCACCCTCTTGGGGGATTATTAGCTAGGTACTCTCCCGTCAGTGTGAATGAGTGGTGGAGACTTTATGTCCAGGAAGATATGGAAATTACATACCTACCTACCGTAATTCTTGATCTTCTTGGAAGAAGTCTCCACCACTCATTCACACGCCCACCCAGCATCCCCCAAGCTCACCTCTGTTGTTGGTCTTCGCTCCCTCAGTCTTAGGCTATGAAGACTTCTTTCTTGACCCTTCTTATACGGGTCGCTCGGACTATCTTATGTCCGTTTTATTGTTAGGCTATTCTTCTAGGTTAGTTACGCTGCACCTCCTTGGAAAAAAGGTACTGAGGCAGTTGGAGGGTTGATGCCAAGATAGTCATTGCCACACGAGCTGAGGCTCGCGGATCCATCTTTGGCGCCAGTCCTCTTGCAAAAAGTTTGCTCCCGCTGGGTCCTAGCACCTCCGGCGTAGATCCCATCAGTGTGAATGAGTGGTGGAGACTTCGTCCAAGAAGATCAAGAATTATGGTAGGTACGTAATTTCTATTTCTTGCTCTTAAATAGTCAAGAAACAGCAACCGGACAGTTTGGAACCATTTTTGGAGAGATTCTTTCAATGTTCGTGAATTATTCATGAGCTCATCTGATTGCATAAATGTGTTATAATTCCCACAAAACTGCTCAGTATGGCCCATTCTTGCTCCGAACCATCAAGAGAATGCAGCTGGACAGTTTTGGACCATGTTTTGGATCATTTTGTCAATCTCTGACACAATTCGTGAATTATTGGTGTGCTCCTCTAATTACATGAATTTGCCAAACTGACCACAAAACTGCTCAGTGTGGCCGTTCTTGCTCCTACATAGTCAAGAGACAGCAAACAGACAGTTTGGAACAATTTTTGGACAGATTCTGTCAATGTTCATGAATTATTTGTGAGCTCATCTAATTACATACACGTGCCGCAATACCACAAAACTACTTAGTATGTCCTGTTCGTGCTCCCAACCAGCCAAGAGACTGCAACCAGACAGTGTGGGATCATTTTGTTGTCAATTACTGACATAATTCATGAATTATTGGTGTGCTTCTCTAATTAAATGAATTTGCCAAACTGACCACAATACTGCTCAGTATGGCCCGTTCTTGCTCTTAAATAGTCAAGAGACACCTTTGTGCTCCCAGGTCGCTCCTGTAAAAAAGCTTTCAGCTTAGTGTGCTATACCTGGTTAAAAAAAAAAATAGTCAAGATACAGCCGGTTTGGAACAAGTTTTGGACAGATTCTGTCAATGTTCATGAATTATTCGTGAGCTCATCTAATTACATACATGTGCTGCAATACCCACAAAACTGCTCAGTATGGCCTGTTCTTGCTCCCAACCAGTCAAGAGACTGCAACCAGACATTGTGGGACCATTTTGTTGTCAATTACTGACATAATTCATGAATTATTGGTGAGCTCCTCTTACAAGAATTTGCCAGAATGGTCACGAAACTGCTCAGTATGGCCCAATCTAGCTTCAAGTAGTCAAGGGACAGCAACTGGACAGTTTGGGGCCATTTTGGACAAACTTCGTCAATGTTAGTGAATTATTAGGTGAGCTCATCTAATTGACGTTGAATTTGCCGAACTGGTCAGTAAACTGCTTAGTATGGCCTGTTCGTGACTGCAACTAGACAATTTGTGACCATTTTTGGGCAGATTCTGACAATATTTATGAATTTTTTGTGATGTCCTTTAATTGCATGAATTTGTCGAAGAGGTAAAGAAACTACTCATAATGGCCAGAGCCATTGTCTTCACCATGGCAGGCTCCAATGTGGCAAGAGCGAGTAAAACCATACTCAGAGCTCTTGCCACGCAAAAGCACCACAGTTGCTCAGGGCAGCCATATCAGCTTTGACCAGAATTTGTTTGTAAGGTCTGGGCCGTGAAGATGCTGTGTTTTGTTTGGAAGTGTTGGCCCTTCTTACATGGGCTATCAGGGCTGTCTTACAGTATGTCCTTAATGCATAGGTGTCTCATAGGTTTGTTTCACACTGCTCACTTTCTTAGCAAAAAACACACTGAGGCGGTTGCAGCTGATGCTGCTGGCATTCAGGAAATACAAAGAGATGCAGAGGGAAGAGGATAGGGATGTGTACCAGGAAAAGCAGAGGGAAACAGGGAAGGTGGTGAGGGGTGTAAAGGTGCAAACAGAGGAAAGGATAGCTAATAGTTACCTAAAGGTGTCAAGACCTTTTCTAGATACATAAACAAAAAGAAAGATAATGGGATGGACTGTAAGGTTAAGAAGGGTGGGAGAAGCTGTGCAGAGGAGGAGGAGGATCAGGAAAAAGCAGAGATTCTGAACATGCACTTCTGCTCAGTCTTCACAGTGGAGGAGGGGGACAGACCACATAGAAGCAGCAGAAACACTGGCGGGAGGAGGTAGGCCCAAGTACTGTGAATTCACAGAAGAAAGAATCTTGAAAGAACTTGTGACCGAAAGTGGATAAGGTTATGGGGCTGGATGGGGTACACCTAAGGGTGCTGAGGGAGCTCAGGGAGGTACTCGCTGTACCTTTGCCAGCCCTATTGAACAACTCACTGGAAACAGGATTGGATTCAGAGGACTGGAGGCAGCAGATGTAGTCCAGTTTCATACAAGCGACAGCAAGGAGGAGGCTGGCAACTATAGGCTGGTCGGTCTAACATCAGTGGTGAGCAAGTTAATGGAGACTTTTTTTTTAAAAGAAAGGCTAGTGAAGTATCTTGAATCCAGCAGGTTGCAAGACCCAAGGGGGCATATCAGACAAACTTGGTCATGTTTTTTGACTGGTGACCAGGGAAATATATTAGGAAGAGGCAGTGGACGTGGCCTGCTTAGACTTCAGCAAGGCCTTCGACACTATATCATATGGGAGGCATATAAGGAAACTGAGCAGTTTGGAGGTGGGACCCAAAATGGTAAACTGGGTATGGAACTTGCTGATGGATAGGTGACAGAGGGTGGTGGTAAACGATACTTACTTTAATTGGGGTGGGGGGAGTGACCAGCGGGGTACCTCAGGGCTCAGTAATGTGGCCAGTCCTCTTCAGTGTCGTTATATATGGCACTGCACAAGAGCTGGAATGGAAGGTATGTCTCTTTGCTGATGACACCAAAATCTGTAATAGGGTGGAGAGAATGAGTAGAGACTTGAGAAAACTCGAGAAGTGGTCGAGGGTATGGCAGCTGGGTTTCAGTCTGAAAAAGTGCAAAATCATGTACCTGGGGCACAGAAACCCAGAAGCAGTATATGAAATGGGGGGAAGAAGTATTGACAGTCACTAAACAAGAAAAGTATATCTGATAACCTTAAAGTGGTGAGGCAGTGTGACAAGGCAGTAGGGAGGGACAGTGGGATGCTGGGGTGCATTGGGAGGGGAATCACCAGCAAAAAGGAGAAAGGTGGTGTTTACCACTGAGCTTGCCAAAGTCAGTCTTCATCATTCATCACATCTGGGTCTAGGCCAGAGATCTGGACTCTGTGCGGGAAAAATAACTTGTCTCTTTACATTTTTCAGTGCTGGGAGAGCCAACATAGGGGACGGCATGGCCCACATGGCCGGCATATTACGTGGCACTCGTGGAATGGCCAGTAACTGATGCCAACTCCTCCCAGCCCTCGGTTCTGTTTTTCCTGCCATCAAGGAAGAATCTGCAAGGGAAGTCTCGAGAACTCTGCTGTGCAGCTATTGTTCCATTCAGGCCTACTATCTTCTTGGTGCCATAAGTTCCGGTTCCTTTTCCAGCACTGTTTTTTTTTTCCTTATGTTTTCTTTTTTCAAGTATTTTTCACAGCACCAAGAACCTTTTTTACCCAGTTTGTTTTTGTTTCCATGCAATGAGGATGTCGGGGTGTAAAAAATCCTCTAAGAAAGTGGGAGTTGCCCTCATGCATCGGTGCCCCTCTGGCAACTCCATGACTGCGTTGGACCCCCACACGACCATTGCTTTTCTTGTCTGTGTCCCCACCATGTGATGTGCAAGTATGATGCCTGCTTCTCTATGAACTATTGCACCTTAGTTATTCATGCGGCGAGGTTGGGGAGAGACTCTCCAATCTTCAGCAGTCGTCCACGCACTCAGGATGCCAAGACAAGGTCTCTGGGCTCCTCCCCTGAGCCCCTTCCTAGCTCTATATGGGCAAATATAGAGGAGAGCTCCCCTGTTCTTGCTAGAAAAAGGGGTCTCAGTGAGGGGTCAGTGGAGCAGTCATCCTCCGGCGGGGGTGGCTGGTCACCCCTCACAATCCAGGGTCTCCTCAGAGCCACGGACAACCCCCAGTTGGTGCCACAGCTATATGCTGGGTCCACTCTGGTGGTTCCCTCAGTGCCACAGTCCAGTGGGGCCTCTGCTCCCGGCACCGTCTCTGGTGACAGTGAGCGGGGCAGCGCGGACCGTGCACCCAAGCTCCCCTCTGATGCTGATCTTCCCTTGTCAGTCTTCACCATTCATTACTGCTTGGGTGTTAGCTGGAGGCGCACACCCGCTAGGGATTTTTGGGGGTGGTTGGTGCCAGGGGCATGCCCCAAAGCGAGCCTTTCATTAGTGCTGACGCGGCCAATAGGCGCCGCAGACTCCTCCTCCTCCATCTCAGTTCTGTTTCTCCCACCGTCTAGGCAACACCTGCTGTGCGAGTTACTACAGTGCTACGCCATTAGGCCTTCTCTGCAACTTCGTCAATGACTTCATCTCAGTTCATTTTTCCTGACGCCGTTGCAGGTAAGATCGTTCTTTTCTTTAAATATTTTAACGGCGCCGGGAGCATTTCTGTGTTATAGTTAATTTCGTATCATGTCTGGTTCAGGAGCTAAGCGTAAGTTGAAAGCAGGCCGTGCCCCCATGCGTTGGTGCTCCTGTGACCGGCATTTTTCCATTACGGACCGACATGATGTCTGCCTTCGGTGCCTGGGACCTAACCATGATATGGACAGATGCGACACCTGCTTCTCGATGGACCGCCATGTTCTCTAAGTACGCACGTTCAAAGTCGGCAAGGCCACGCCGACTTTTGGAGGATGGCGTCACTCTCGGGCCTCCCAGGTCAGGTCTCTTGGCTCTTCCTCCGGGTCCCCTCCCAGGCCTATACGGTCTGGTGAGGAGGAGCCCTCCTCATCTTCCAGCCTTGCTGAGGAGAAGGCCTCTTTTGTGGTGTTGGGGGAACACCGTGGTCCCTCCTGGGGCCGCTGTGGAGACACCACCTCGGCAGTCACCTCTTCGGAGGTGCAGGCTCCCCCAGTGTTGCAGCCCACAGTTGCTGGGTCCGGCATTGGTGGACCCTCGATGCCACCCTCTGGCACCATCTCTGATCCCGGCACCGTCCACGATGCCAATGACCAGTGCAGCACCGTGTTGGCTTTCAGCGCCGCTCGTGGCACCGTGGGTCTGGTCGACTCCATGAGCGGCGCCGTGTTGGGTTCTGCTGCCGCAGTCGGCGCTGCAAGCTTATCTGGAGCCGTGGGCGGATCGAGACTGGGTCCTAGAACTGCGCGTGATGTGCCAGGGCCGTATGGCACCTAGCATGGCACCAGCACCGTTAGCAGTGCCGTTTCTCAAAAGACTCTTAGGGCGGCTAGCATCGAGGTCCTTCTGGTCATCTCCTCCTGGGAGGCAGACAACTTGGAAGTTGACCCAGTCTGGCTCCCCGATTCTTCGGAATCAGAGTCTTTTCTGGAATGCAGTGTCAGGTGGCCCAGCGTTCCGATTCCTGAATCTCCCCAACTATCTTCCTCCAAGGATTCCCAGGCTGGGGGTGGCCTGGAACCCATTGGGGAGGGCGGTTGGAGATCAGGGACCGGTCTGTCTCCCTAGAGGGGGCTGTGGCAGCTGCCATTCCTGGTGCTGCCGCACCTTCTCGGGGTGGACTCAGGGTTCTGTCTCCAGGGACCCCCCTTGGGGGGCCTCAGGATCGATGGATCAACCCCCTGTCGCTGGGGTTGAGGAGGAGGGCATCCTCAGACTCTGAGGGGTTGAGAGGCTGAGGTGAGGGGTGTTGAGTTCCACCCACCACCCCTCGAGGTGTGGGGAGGAGCCGAAGTGCCGAGCCCCGCCTCTCCCTCTTAGGCTCAAGGGACCCCTCCGGTGGCATTGCTGCGGGTTGCCCTTCTGGACCCTTGCAACCCCAGGTGCGTCACAGGGGAGATTCCCCCACCAGGATCTTCCAGAGTTCGCATCCCCAGGGTTCTGTTTTGCGATTTGGTTTGATATCCGAGATCCCGCCAGCTAGGGCTCCGTTCCCCGGATTTCAGAGCCCTAGCAGAGGACAGTTGCCTTCTTGTAGGTGCCCCTCTCCCATTCCTCTGCAGCCACCCCCCTCTCTCCCAGGCCATGTCGGTCCTACGGGCCCGTTATCCTGGGAGACGTTCAGAGGCTCTGCGGAGGCCTTCCCGTCATATGTTAGGTATATGCATGAGCGGGTTTTATGCCTCTCCTCATCACCACAGGAGTCCTCTGGGCATTCGAGTTCCTCACCTTCCTTAACTCCCTCCTCTGAGGGAGAGGAACCCTCTGCCCACCTCTCATCCAACGCTGATTTCACGGAATATCAGCACTTCCTATCGAGGATGGTTAAGGTTCTCAGTATTTCCTTTCTCAGATGAGACAATACCGAGTGGCAGACGCGTGAATTCCTTGGGGAATTCAGTGCCCAACATCTGGTGGTACCATCCTGGCCTATCCCTTTCCTGGAGGCATCTATCCGCACCTGGCAGTCTCCAGCCACACCTTTTCCAGCCCCGGTAGACTGCAGGAGGAGGTATTGTGTCCCTTTGGAATCTCTAGGTACACTCCCCAACCCACCCTCGGGATTGCAGTTCCTAGAGACTCCTTCCGGGCATTGCCGCCTGGCGCACGACCATCCACTGGACTCAGATTCCCTACAGTTTGACCGGTGGGGACGAAGAGTGTTCTCTTCCTCTCGTGCGATGTTGTGCATTGCATCACATCAGGCTCACTGTGCTGCCTACAACAGGCATTTATGGCCAATGCTTTCTCAGGTTCTAGCATCTGTGCCTGATATGGAGCAATCCAGACAAGCCAGTGCCCTCTCCACTATAGGCCTGGAGCTGGCAAGGCACCAAGCAAGGGCATCCTATGATGCAAATGAGGTGGCCTCCAGGCTCATGGGGACAGCGATCTGCATTAGGCGGACGGCATGGCTTCATCTATTAAGATTGTCACCCCTGGCCTGGCGTAGGGTGATTTGCTCCGCATTCCAAGGGACCCGCCTTTTCTCCACCAGTGCTAGGAGGCTTCTGCAGGGGCTTCCTCCATCTCCTGGTCTTTGGGAGGCACCTCCTAGCTCTCCTCTGCCTTATGCTTCTTGTCTTGTAAGGCCAGGGTCTCTTCCTTCTGTTTCTCATCAGCAGGACGCTGAGGGTCTTGTTCCCTCAGGGATTTTCCTGGTCCCCCTTCGGGGGGGCTTGGTACTCACCCAAGCAGTAATGAATGGTGAAGATTGACAAGGGAAGATATGGAAATTACGTACCTACCATAATTCTTGTTCTTCTCTTGTATCTTCACCATTCATTACTGATACCGTCCCACCTTCCCCTCATGGGCCTCCTTCTTTGGCGTCTCCCCTCCCTGCTTGTTCCTCCTCCCTCCCTCATGGCCTTAAAGCCTAATTTAAAAAAACAAACAAACAAAAAAAAACGTTTCTTTTTTGAGCATGCGTTCTTCTCTCAGAACGGATTCATTAATGGAGGAGGAGAGGGGAATGAGTAGAATTTATTTTTATCCTGAGGGAACTCTTTCTGATTGCTCCTGGGTGTGACCTCTTGGCTCCTTCTTAAGCCATACTGTTCAATTCACAGTTAAGGAAACCATTCCTTAAAAGGTTCAGTTCCTTTTTCTAGGTCTCCTCTGGCATGTCTGAATGTCCTACTTGCGCCAGCCTCTGCTAGTTAACACTGCCCTGGCTCTCCAATTCTTTGAACTGGTGATCTGCTTGCCTTACCTTCAGGAGTCAGACTGAGTTACCACTCTTCCTTCCTCAAAGGGGTGCCCTTTGTAGGGCTTCAGATACCCCCCCTTCCCCTACACACACATCTGTGTTAGCACGTAACAAGGTGCTAGTAGCCTTCCTTCCCCTTCCTAGTTGGGCGCTCTCCTTTCGGAACGGATTCTGCCTTGGCAGTCTGTGAGCTCTCAGCTACAGTGTAAGGAGTTGGGGATGCCGGGAGGTGTAGAAAGTCTGCCTTTTGTGTAACAAGCTGTGCAAAAAGGTTCAGTTGAACCTTCTTCACCAGTTTTCTTAAATGGGATCCTTACTCCCTCACCTTGGTTCCGAGCTTATGAGCCTTCAAGTCAACTCTCACAGTTTGGCAGAATTCCTCCCTCCTCTCAGCATCCCCTTTCCCTCTTCTTCTCTCTCTCCTTTACCTGTTCCTCCCTTGGATCCACCCCAGGAGTGAGGCCCTGTGGTCCCATAGGGTAAGTTTCCTCTTTCCTGTCCTCTGTCGGTTTATGTCTTTTTCAGTTTATATCTTTTCCTTTGCCTATCCTCGGCTCTCTTGCCTCGCTCTTCTTTTTCTTATCATTGTTTTGCCTCTCTGGCTTACAGAACTGAGATGGAGGAGGAGTCTGCGGCACCTAACGGCCCGCCCCTCGTGCACCACGTAGTGTGTCGCTCTTGGGGGCGGCGGCGGCACCGACTCTTCTCCAAAAAAAAAACTCCTGTAGCGGGTGCGTGCCTCTGGCTAACACCCAAGCAGTAATGAATGGTGAAGATACAAGAGAAGATCGAGAATTACGGTAGGTATGTAATTTCCATTTCTCGGTGCTGGAGGGCCTAGAATCCAGGATGTGGCCAGATTGTAGATCTCTCTGATCTCATCCTCCACTTCAGAGGGCGAAGATCGGACAATTCCGACTGGCTGCCCGGCTTTGAGGAGCCCCTGGAGTCTGCCCGGGCCTCTCTGAGGCCTACAGTGAGTGTTCAGCCTGCAGGGTCTCCCGATGGTACTGCCTACGGTACCGCCTTCCCTGAGCCCTTTGGCACTGCCACCGGTGCCGGAGACTCTCTCGGTGTCACTTTTGTCACTTCTGGGGATGGCGGCACTGGGGCCGGTGCTGATTTGTGAGCCAGTGCCATCTCTGGTACCGAATCCAGCTTATCTATTTCTAATCAGATGGGGACGACTTCTGCTGCTGGGTACGGTGCTGAGGGGATCCACTGTCACTTCCTCGGTGACAAGACCCTCATCTTTTTCACCTGCTAGCCTGGACTCATCTTCTAGACCTCCTCCAAGGGGCAGATCTGTTTCTTCGGGGGCGGAGTTTGGCAGGGCTTATTTGGTGCAGCGGTCCCTCAGTGGAGCCTCAGGGGGTTCTGGGAGGAGCCATAGCACTGATGCTGCCTTTTCTTCCTCTGTACCTAGGGAAAGTTCTGTGGTTGGTGGGGACAGGGGCCTCCCCTTGGGCTCTGTACAACTCTGATCTTCCTGGACTAAGTCTCCATTACTCATTCACACTAATGGGATAGTGCCGGAGGCGCTAGGACCAAGCGGGAGCCAACATTTTTCAGAGGGGTCGGCACCGAGACAGGACCGCGCATGCACGGCACCACAAGACTAGCTCATGCCTGTGTAGGCTATCTTGGCATTGACCCTCCAACCGCCTCAGTTCCTTTTCTCCCGCTGTCGAGTGCGCTTGGATGTCGATGTTGCTCGTCTGCAGGAATCAAAGTTTTCATCTATATGACAGCAGCTTTTAGTGTTTAATTTAACAGTTTAATAGTAGTAATTTCTTATTTTATGAAAAGAAAAGAAGATTATGAGGAAGAAAAAGAAATTCTCACCTGCCATCAACGGAGTCGTCCTTAGACGGTAGCGGTGACAGTAGGAAGACTTCGTTTGACAGTTTTTATGGCAGGGGGACTGTGTCCGGTCTGCCGCCCTTTGATGAACGGGAAGGGGTATGACTACGGACAGTCCTGTGCTCGGCGGGAGGACAGTCCACTGAAGCACAAATTAACGGTTCTGGGGATCCGGCTCCGCTTAACCTCGAGCTCTTCTTCCTCGCGGGGGAAGAAGAATCGGTGCCGCTCGAGGTTGCCCTCTGGTACGTCTGCACGAGGATTGTTCGTCGGGAGAGGCGATAGGCCTGAACTGACTTTGGTGGGATCCCCCTGGCCCTGCTCCTAATGACCGCATTCTTCGACTCCGGACTCCATCTCTGTCCTCGTTGGAGCTCCGGTGAGCAGTTTCACCATGGGGCCGCTCCTGTGGAGCATGGGGTTCGACTTATCCAGTTTTCCTGGCCAGTGTTCCTGATTTCGGGGCCCCCAGGCCTCGGAGCCGCTGGACCGGAGTCGGGTCGATTGGATCACGATGAGCATGGTGCCCTATTGGTGCCTTCGCCATCGTGTCAACCCCTCATGCCTACCCCTCTCTCTCTTTCCATGCAGGGACTGGCACAGGCACCACCTTTTTCCTTTTCCCCTTCTTCTCATGATTTTCTATTGGCATCCAGGCGCAGTGCCCAATGCCATGGGTAGCGCCGCAGGTCCAGCGCCATGGCCACTGGTTTTGGCGTCGGTGCCTTAGGCAGCACAGCTGGTGTTTGGGTTGGCACCGTGGTCGGCGCCATTGGCTCTGTGCGGTGCTGTGGCTTGGCACCGTGGGCTCTGTCTGGCGCCCGTGAGTGCTGTGGTTGCTGCCTTGGTTGCTGGTGCCACTGGCAGTGCGTGGGTGTCTCCGCGGTGCTGTAATGCTGACACCGGGTGCGCATGAGCAGTAATGGGGCACCAGCGGTGACTTTAGGCGGCACTGGGTACCTGTGGTGGCCTGTGTGGTGGCATTGGGCACCCATGGGTGCCGCAGGCAGTGGCGGGTACTTGCGGGTGCTGCTGGGTACCCATGGTTGGTGCCACGGGCACCCATTGGTACCATGAGTATCTTGGATGCCATGAGTCCATGGGTGTCATGGGTGTCATGGTACCATGGATGTCACGGGGTGCCACGAGTATCATGGGTGCCATGGGTACCATGGATGCCCTCTGATGCCACAGCTTCCATGGGTACCATGGGTGTCGGGGGTTCCCTCGTTTGCTATTGCTGCCATGGGTGCTGGGGGTACCTGTGGGTACCACCATGGGTGCCCTCGGGTGTCACCTAGGTTGGCATAGGCACTGCTTGGTGCCCTTCTGTGCCATGAGTGATGCTGGTGCCGTAGAGGTGCCAGTTGGTGCTGTCTGGCATAACTAGTGACTGTTCTCCTTCTGCAGACCTCTTCTTCCGCAGGACTTGTGGCAGGATGTTTCCACAGAATGAAGTCCTGTTCTGCAGATTATTTTTCCACACATCTTGGTGGGTGGCGGTCTGCATGGGATCTTGTGACATCCAGCGGTTGTCCGCTGATTGAACTCTTCTGTTCTGTTCTGCCAGCAGAATCTCTCATTCCGCTCAGCATTTTCTCAGCCTCCTATGTAGTGCCAAGCTCCTCGACACTCTTCCTGGTGGTGGAGTCTCTGGTGGCTCATACCTAGACCTCTCTTAGGGGTCCTTCTGGGGTAGAAGTGCATCTAGATGAGTCTCTCCCTGTCCTTCTGGTCAGTGATACAGCGAATGACTCATCTTATGTACTGAAGGGCACGCCCTCTCTTTCATCAGAGTCCGTGATGGAAGATCTTTTCAGTAGTTCCTCAGTAATGGGTTCCACCATAGTATTCAGACTGCATCCGTGGACCATACACCTCTGCGTCTAGACTGTTTCAGTCATCAAGACAATTACACTCTGTGGAACATTCTAATTCAAATGGCCGGGAGCTGCACAGACTCTTCTGCTCCTTTGATAGGGGTATATAGCCCCCTTCTGATACTGCCCCTTTGGTGGCTTCTTCGGCACAGGTGGTTAACATCTGTTCAGCTATTATTATTAGTCTGGTCACGATTTCAGTTATGGATGCTCAGGCTCCTCCTGCCCCTCAGAGGGATGACATCTTCGTCATTTTTGTATCAGGCAGTCCTTGCGAGATAGCAGCCTGAAACCTTGTCAGGCTCGGACTAATGGTAAAAAAAAAGGTTAGAATTATCACAGCACAGGGCCTAGTCGAAATTACCCGATACCACACTTTTGGATCTGGTCAGGTTCCGCCTCAGCCCCTGAGGTGGTCGTCTCTAAAACTACGGTAAAAAGTACCTGTTTTCTTCTACCCCTGGGGCAGTCCGATCCAGCAGAGGTATGGGTCATCTCTTTTCTCTAAGAGAGATTCTCTTATTCTGAGATATTTTCTAGACTTAGGTGACTGCCCAGTCTGTTAGTCCCCCTTTTTTTTAATCAGGCCTTCTTCTTTCGATCAGAGCCTCGCAGCAACAGAAGTGACTGTCCAGTGAGTCGGAACTCAGGCTCCTACTTCCTTGCTTGCTTCAACTTAACAGACGACATGCTCCTTTCCTGACCATAGGTCAAATAGTTCCTTTCTGAGATGGCTTCTCTAATATTCACACCTTCGGTTCCTGTGCACTGGTTTCGTGCCAGTCACTCACGAAGCTATCTTCGAGTGCGTGATGGAGCTGTGAGGTTTGTTTTTTCTCCAAAGCAAACTAGAGTCCTTCCTACTCCCTTCAGGGAGGCCAGAGTGAGTAGTGCCTCACCGCATTAAATCACCTCTGCCACTATTCAGTCACTTTCAACGAATGGGTTAGCCCTAACTTGGTCCTGCTGTGTCCCTCCTCTACGCGCATTTGCCTTAGAAATCCAATCCATTTTTTTATGTCGGAATGTTTTTCCGCTGCTGACACGTCCTCCTGTACACTTTTCCTTTCTTCTCTGAGTTCAAAGACTGATACTACAGTTGTATACACAGGGGCAGGATGATTCCTTTTTGGAATATGCAGTGGGTGGGATCTGGTTTTACTAGACCACCGCAAGAGGCTTTTAACTCGTGCTTGGCCTTCCATCAGGAAGGTTTCAGTGACTAAGTGGAAGCCTTTCTCCTTGATGGGCTAACCCCACCTGGACCCCTTTTTGCTCATCAAGTAAGGGGTTCAAGTGCTCTTAGACCTGTTGTTCACAGGTCAGCCATACTTGGTAGTGGGGGTTTCCATCTGCACTTTTCGGTCTACCCTGAACCAGTAGACTTCGTCTCCGGCTCTTTCAGCTCCTGACATCCTTTTGCATTACATTAGTACATGTCTTTGACACTATTAATCTTGGTCCTATACCAAATTGTGAGGCTGTTTTTTCGCCGCTGTCCTAGAGTGGTTGCGGCTTCCTGGCAGACTTTCATTCTGTGTCCATTGCAGTCATCTGCAAAGTGGTGAGTTACAACCCAAGCACTTATCTTGTAAGCACTATATTCTAGATGCTCTTTCCAAGACACCTCTTTTTATTAGCAGGACAGGTCCTTGACCGTCCTTTCTGAGTGAACCCTATCTCCTCCACCCTACTCAGGGTTGTTGGTTTTAGCTCAGTACTCTCCCATTAGTGTGAATGAGTGATGGAGATTTAGTCCAGGAAGATATGGAAATTACGTGTTACGTGGTATTAATCTTCTTGGACAGTCTCACTCACTCATTCTACCTTAACTCCCTCATCCCTGGGGTTCACTAATTTTCTTTCCTGGTCTTCATGATCCTATGGTTCAGGCTGTGAAGACATTGTTTCTTGACCCTTCTTGCAAGGGCTGTTTGGGCCCTTTCAGGCCAGAAACTGAGGGTAAGTTATTCTCATTCAAACAACATGAAGTCTTGCTATATTATAGACATTACAGCAACAAACAGGGGGGCACTCGGTCTTCGGCCTTGTGCACCGAGGCAATGAAGTTGTGGTCTCTGGCCTATTCCCTGAACATTTCCCTCATAGCAGTTCATCTTCCAGGGAAGGACAATGTCCTAGCGGATGCCCTCAGCAGGATTTCCCAGGGCCATCACGAATGGTCCCTGGATCCTCAAGTGCTGGGATAGTTTTTGCCAGGTGGGGCATCCTCAGATAGATCTTTTCAGCCCCAGACAATCACAAACTTCCTCTGTTCTGTTGCAGGCCTCCAGTGCTGGGCTCAGTTCCCTGGATGCCTTCTTCTGGATTGGGAGGAAGTTCCTCTGTCTTCCCCTTTCCTCTCCTATTCAAAGTACTAGTCAAAATCAGATCTCAGCCTTGCAGGGTGATTCTGATTGCCCCGGATTGGGCCAGACAGCCCTGGTACCCACTCCTTCTGTCTCTGACAGTCCATCTTCCCCTGTGCCTCCCCAGGAATCACAATCTGTTGACTTGTGCCCAGGGAAGGGTTTGGTATCCGGACCTCAAATCCCTCAACCTCAAGGCCTGGCTCTTGAGGAGTTAGAGTTTGCTGATTTACGCCTCACCGGATGCATAAGGGGCCCTCTTCTCATGTGTTCATCCCCCACAGGATGCTGAGGGAATCTTTTCCCTCAGGGTTTGCCATCTCAGCACTCTGACCTAGAAATGATGAATGGTGAAGATTGACTTGGGTAAGAGATGCAAATTATGTACTCACCGTATCCTAAGTATCTTCAGCATTCATCACGGCCCACCTTCCCTCCCTATGGCCAAATGCTGGGCAGTGCCTCTCCCCCCTTCTCTCTCTCTCGCTCTCTCTCTCTTTCTGTCTCTCTGTCTCTCTCTCTGTCTCTCCTATACCCTTGGTCCTTCAAGGGTGAGGGGTTAAGGGGGTATGGTAGTTTTTCCTTTGGGGGCAAACCCTGCTTCCTTCACGTCATCTGGCAATCTATTGCCCTTCGGCTAGCCAAGCTTTCAGGCTTTACCTAAGATTGTTGTGCATACAAATGCATATATGTATACGTGTGTGTTGGCTAGAAGGGAGAGACCACATCTCAAGAAGAACATAGATAGGGTAGAGGCTGTCCAGAGGAGGGCAGCTAAAATGGTGCAGGGGCTGCATCATAAGCCCTATGAGGAAAGACTGGGGGATCTCTTACGTACACCCTGGAAGAGAGGTGGGGGGGATATGATAGAGACTTATACGTTAAGTACCTCACAGATGTGAATAAGGTTCAGGAGCGGAGTATTTTTTTAGAAGAGAAGGTGCACGAGAACAATGCAATGAAACTGGAAGGGGTGAAATTAAAGAGGGATGTGAGGAAGTACTGCTTCACTGATAGAGTGATGGACACCTGAAGGAGGTGGGGGCAAAAGCAGGGGTTGGCTTCAAGCATGCATGGAATAGGCATAAAGGAATCTTGGTAGGAAAGCGGGGGGGGGGGCGGAGTAGCCGGAGATCAGGAAGGGTCTTTGGTGACAGAATAGGCAGGGACAAAATGGGCAGATGGGGTGGGCCAAGTGGTCCTTATCAGCTGACAAATTTTATGTTTCTTTATACTGATGGGCATGTGCCAATGACGTGCACGCGGGGCCACTCATGCCATTACCCACACAGAAGATCTTCCTGGACATAAAGTCTCCACCACTCATTCACACTAATGTGATCTACGCCGGAGGTGCTAGGACCCAGCGGGAGCAAACTTTTCGAGAGGGTCGGCATCAGAGATGGAGCTGCGAGGAAGTGGTACCGTGAGCCCCAGCTCATGCGGTAAAGACTGTCTCGGTGTTGACCCTCCAACCACCTCAGTTCCTTTTTTCCCGCCATCGAGTGTGCTTCAGTGATAACGTTGCTCGGCCGCCGGGAGTCAAATTTCAAACTAGCAGCATAGTTTTCAGTTTATTGTTTTGTAATTTATCTTCAAAATAAGTACCGATTATATTTAATTTTACTTATTATAAGAAAGAAGTCTTCAGCCCTCCATTGACAGAGTCAACCATGAGCGGGTCAGGTGACGGTAGGGAGACTTCATATGTAAGCTGTTCAGTCAGCTGGGCTGGGTCCATTCCGACGCCCTCTCCGGAGGGAGGGTCTGACAATGGACGGTCCGATGCTCAGGGAGATGGGCGGTCCCCACAAAAGCATAAAAGGAAACGGTCTCACTCTCTGCACCGTTCAGCCTCGAGCTCTTCATCAGCACACAAGTCCAAAAAGAGAAGGCATCACTCAAGGTCACCTTCTGGTATGTCTGCGTGTTAACGGACAGTTATTGGGGCCAGGCACCGGTCTTCACCTCTGTCGGAGTTGCCGGTTTCTGTCTCCGGTGGCCAACCTCCTCGACATCAGAGCTGATCTCAGCCTATTGGAGGGGCCTCCGATGAGCAGTTTCACCAGTGGGCTGCTTTTATGGAGCAGTGGGCTTGGAGGTTGGTCCAGCTGCCTGATCCGGTTACTCCGAGGCCTTCAGGCCGTTCAAAGAAACAGGTAGGGCGGTTAGACCTTCCTAGTAATATGCGCCTTCTTTTGGTGCCGCTCAACTCCGCTGGTAAGCCCTCTCGCATCGGCCATGAGCAGGGGGCCACAATCGATGCCTCTTTATCTCCTGCCAATTTTCCTCTTTTTCCTCAAATTGCAGTTTTCAGACCCTTGAGACACAATCGGCACCGTCCGTGGCACCGAGGACGCTCTTGGCACTGTCTGTGTCACCGGGGAGTCTGTCGGCACTGTCCACAGTGCCGCGGGCTCTGTCGGCGCTGTCTGCAGCTCCATGGGCTCTATCAGTGCCGGGTGCTGGGTTGTTTCAGATGGTACTGACTTTCTTGTGTTTGGTGCCGTATTCTTCATCGGCACCGAGGCTTGGTGCGCCGCCATCAGGCCTCCAGGGGTTCTCAACTCCAATTATTTCCTCTTCTACTTTTCCTACTGATTTTCACTCCTTTCCTGTCCATACAGTCCCTCCTGGACTGTCAGGAGATGATTTTGAGCCTGACCCAGATCTTTGACTGGATGATGATGTTGAAGGAGCAGGGATCAATCCTGCTGCAGAGCCTGTGGTCGAAGACCTTTCCTTTAAGTCTCTGCTTAAAAATTTTAATTCTACTCTTTCTCTCCAGACTACAGAAATCGATCCAGGGAAGCTTTTAAGACTCCAATACCTGCATTTTTTTTTATTTAGTTTTTGTTGACTGGGTACGTGCAAAAGACAAATTCTGCCTATTTTCAGGCATGACCCGGGGAAAGGGGATACAGATGAATGCCAGCTGACCTTGAATCAGATTAAGCTGTTGGTTGTATTATTCATGAATGAGGGAAATTTGGCCAGGGCACCAGGGAAATTCCCCTGCACTTTTCGAGAAGTACCATGGGATCTTTAACATCCACCTGAACTACCACCAGAACAGGCAGATGGGACCTCAGTTTAACGTCTCATCCGAAAGACAGCACCTCAGGAGTGCAGCACCCCCCTCATGCTGCACTGCAGTGTCAGTATTGGGATATTAACCCAAGTGCCTGGTGTAGGGATAGAACCCACAGCCTACTGATCTCCCGGCCTCAGAGGCGAGTGTGCTACCCGCCGAGCCACTGACACTGCATGTCCCGGAGATCCCTATGGATTTAACTCCTCTGGTACAACCCTCTTTTGAGACTCTCTCTCAGATGGTATGGAACAATCCTGCTCTCATTCCTTCTGTGGCTAAGTCCATAGATAGGAAGTATGCCCCTCCCAAGGATCGCCCCATTTTGGCCTCACAAGCCTTTGCTGATCCCATTGTAGTCTTGGCAGAGAATGATAAGGTTGTCCTTCCTCAGGCATCTACAGCCCGTCCTATAAATAAAGAATCTCGCAAGATAGACACCTTAGGTAAGAGAGTCTTTGCTGTCTCCACCCTGGGTATGCGTATTGCCAGCTACCAGGACTATTTTATTCAATATGAGTATGTTCTTTTGCATTCACTCAAACAAACGTCAGAAGCCCTGTCCGAGTTGGAAACTAATTCAGAGCTACTTCAGACCATAACCAGGGGTATCGAGTCCAACAACCAACTGGTTAAAGCTGCAATGGACACTTTCAATATTGCTTCCCGAGTGGTGGCGGCTGGCATCTGCACCTGTCGCCACTCTTGGCTATGTACTTCGGGCTTCACGAATGATGCCCAGCAGCAGGTCATGGCTTTACCCTTTGACGGTATGTATCTGTTTGGGCCCCAGGTGGAGCAAGCTCTGGAGGCCACGCAGAAGACTAGGTCTGCCATTAAGTCGGCTAGACCCGCACCCGTCTCCTCCGGGGGGGGGGTCGCTAACAAGCGTCAGTTTCACAACCGTCAGTCCTTTTGGGGCAGAGGCAGAGGAGGTTTTAACAAAAAACACAGCCCTCAGCCACAAAAGAAAACACAGCAGACGGCACAAGGCTCCAAAGCGCCTAGTGCCACCTTCTGAGTTTCTGACCCAGGTCCCACCTCAACTGTCCGAGGAGGATTCCTCCTCAGCGGTGGGAGGATGTCTGACTCAGTTCTACAACCAGTGGAAATCCATAACATCAGACAAATGGGTCCTCCAGATAATCCGCGAGGGGTACTCGCTCAGTCTTTCAGAAACCCCTCCGGATCATCCCCCCAAATGACAGCCCAGGCTTTTAGCAGTACAGTCAGACCTTCTTGCTTGTGAACAACAGGGCACTAGAAGTAGTTCTGCTGCATCAACAAAACACAGGTTTCTACTCCCGTAACTTCCTGGTCCCGAAGAAAACTGGTGGCATGCGCCCCATTCTGGATCTCAGAAAGTTAAACAAATTCCTTCTCAAGGAAAAGTTCAAGATGATATTGTTAGGTTCCCTGTTACCTTTGCTTCATCAACACGATTGGCTAGCCTCCCTGGACATGCAGGATGCCTACCAACACATTCCTATACACCCAAAGCACCACAAATACCTAAGGTTTGTGGCGTTGGGTCAGCATTATCAGTTCAGAGTCCTGCCCTTTGGGCTATCCTTGGCGCCTCGAGTTTTTGCAAAGTGTTGTGCAATTCTCGCAGCGCATCTCAGGAAAATCGGAATACAGGTGTTCCCATATATGGACGACTGGCTCCTAGAAAGTCCCTCCAGACAAGGAACTCTGGACGCCGTAGCTACGGCCTCAGACTTCCTCACGTTCATGGGAGTCCTGCTGAATCTCAACAAATCGCAGTTGCAGCCCTCCCAGAAGCTCTTCTTTATAGGAACTCTTCTGGACACCTCCTGTGTGAAGGCTTTTCTCCTAGAGGCAGAAAGAACAATATCTTACAGATGGCCCGATACATCAAAGAAAACAGCTCAGTTCAATCTATCTCGATGCAACGGATGCTGGGTCTCTGGCGTCCTCGGTGTTTACTGTACCCTTAGCACCTCTCCACATGAGAACCTCTCAGTGGATGCTCAGTACTCAGTGGTCCCCAATCACTCACCCTCAGTCCTTTCCCATTAAGGTGACGGAACCGCTGAAGTGGTCACTTGCCTGGTGGCTGCAGGAGGACAACCTTCTGGTAGGATATCCCTTTGCTCCTCTGGATCATCAGATTTCCATTACCATGGATGCATCCCTGATGGGGTGGGGAGCTCATTGCCAGAATCTCCACACCCAAGGTACGTGGACTCAGGAAGAGTCCCAGCTTCATATAAATGTCCTGGAAGTGAGAGCCATCCTCTATGCAGTCCGAGCCTTGAAGGACATACTCTGTCACAAGAACATTCTCCTTCAAACGGACAACAAAGCAGTGGTGTATTGCATCAATAAGCAGGGCGGTGCACACTCTTACCCGTTATGCAGGGAAACTATGAGAGTGTGGTAATGGTGCCTGGAGCACAAGGCTGTAATCCACGTGGTTTACCTGCCAGGAGTACAAAACGAGCTGGCAGACCATCTCAGCAGAATGGAGGCAGATCCTCATGAGTGGTCTCTTGACTTAACCATTGTTCAGTCACTCTTCAAAGAATGGGGAACTCCAGACCGGGACCTTTCTGTATCCCCATTCAACGCAAAACTGCCTCTCTTCTGTTCCAGAAATCCAGGACCTGGCATTTTCTGTCAGGATGCGTTCAGGCTGCAGTGGACAGGATGCTTTCTATACGCCATTCCTCCTCTTTCCCTAATTCAGAGGGTACTTCTAAAATTCGAGTCTCAGGGGGACAAAATGATCCTCATTGCTCCCTTCTGGCCTTGACAGATATGGTTCCTGCTGCTCAACAGTCTGTTGGAACCCCCCCACCAAAGGCGCTTCCCATTCAGACGAACCTTCTGACCCAAGGTCCCGTGGTCCATCCCAACCTGAGTTCGCTTCACCTTCATGGTTGGCTCCTGAAGAGATAGAGGTGAATAGGATCAATATTTCTCGTAGGGTTTCAGATATTCTTTTGGCTGTGCATAAGCCAGCCACTAGAAAAACCTACACAGCCAAATGGAAGCGTTTCTCTATCTGGTGTGCAAAATCCTCTTCAAACCTTTTTTCCTGCCCAGCAAATAAAGTCCTGGAGTACCTTTTAGACCTTTCAAATTCAGGTCTGCAATACTCTACAGTCAAAGTTCATCTTTGTGCCATTTCAGCTTATCATGAGCCGGTACATTCCATGTCACTGGCTCAGTTACCTGTAGTTAAGAGGTTTATTAGGGGTATTCTGCATACTAGACCTCCTATTAGACATCCAGTCGCAGCCTGGGACATTAACCTTGTGCTAGACATGCTCACTCAAAAACCTTTCGAGCCTCTAGCTACTTGTGAGTTGAAATTCCTAACTTGGAAAAAGGCCTTCCTGGTGGCCATCGCTTCAGCCCGTAGAGTTTCTGAAATACATGCACTGGTCACAGACACCCCCACCCTCACACACTGTATTTCAAAAGGACAAAGTAGTTCTTAGGACTCATCCTAAGTTTCTCCCTAAGATTGTCTCCGAATTCCATCTAAACCAACCTTTAGTCCTTCCTACCTACTTTGCGAACTTCCAGAATGAAGGGGAGCGTACCCTTCATTCGCTGGATGTTAAGAGAGCATTGCGGTTCTATCTAGATAGAATGAAGGAATTTCACAAGACTCAACAACTGTTTGTTTCCTTCAGCGAGACCCGGCTGGGTCAGCCTGTTGCTATCAGGTGCATTTCAGTGTGGCTGGTGGCATGCCTTCGCTACTGCTATTTTAAGGCACAGGTCAAGCTGGAAAGCAGAGTATACGCTCACTCTACTAGAGCAGTCTCGGCATCTCTGATGGAAATCCGCAACGTGCCCATTGCGGATATTTGCAGTGCGGTTACCTGGAGCTCAGTGCATACTTTCGTTAAGCACTACGCCTTTGATGTCCATGCCAGATGACATCTGTTGTTTGGCAGGACTATTGTTAACGGACTTCTGTCCTATGTATGTGAGCTCTTATTTCCTGCTGCCTGTCTCGGGGGATTATTGGCTTGGTACTGTCCCATTAGTGTGAATGAGTGGTGGAGACTTTATGTCCAGGAAGATACGGAAATTACGTACCTACCGTAATTCTTGATCTTCTTGGACGAAGTCTCCAGCACTCATTCACACACCCACCCTCCATCCCCCAAGCTCACTTGTCTGTTTTTGGTCTTCACTCCTTCAGTGGCTGGGCTGTGAAGACTTCATTGTTGACCCTTCTTACACGGGTCATTCAGACTATTTTATGTCCATTTTTAGCTTAGTCCTTCTAGGTTAGTTACGCTGCACCTCCTCGGAAAAAAGGTACTGAGGCGGTTGGAAGGTCGACACCAAGATCGTCTTTACCGCACGAGTCGGGGCTTGTGGTGCCAATTCCTTGCGGCTCCATCTCTGGCACCGACCCTCTCAAAAAGTTTGCTCCTGCTGGGTCCTTGTGCCTCCGGCATAGATCCCATTAGTGTGAATGAGTGGTGGAGACTTTGTCCAAGAAGATCAAAAATTACAGTAGGTACATAATTTCCATTTCTGGCTCTTTTGGGGTTCCAGCACTCTGGCTCACAGCCAAAAAGAACTATAGGGTCAGATATTCAAAACTTAGCCCCGGGTCAAATTTAGCACTGCATGGTGTGTTAAATGAGCCCTGAACCATTAGCACGCTATATTCAAAGGAATAGCCCCGGGGCTAAAGCAGCTGAATATAACGTGCAAATGAAGTTGTGCAAACAGGGCTGGGAGCGCAGTGCAAAAATAGCCCAGCAAATAAGACAGCTCTGAATATAGCAACTGGGAAGGCCAAACTGCAACAGCAGCCCAGTGAACACAGAGCTGGAGTAAGGCAGAGCTGCAGAAGGTGGCCAGTGTGGGTGATAGTAATGGAGTGTTGCACAACAATAGCAAACATTGCAGGCTACACACAGCAGAACTATGCTGTGCTATTGACAGGTTAGCCTGGGGCAAACACATTAGCCCTGTGCTAACACATTAGCCCGGAGCTAAAGTTTACTATATTCAAAGCTCCTAGGCTCCTACATTCAAAGCTCTTATGCAAATGTGCCTACTTAGGAAATCCAAGGAAGAGAAGGATCTGGGAGCGCTGGTAACCAAGGAGATGAACCACTCTGCTCAGTGCAGGAAGGCAGCAGCAAAGGCAAACAGGATGCAAGGTGGATTACTTCTAGGAGTGGGGAGGTCATCTTGCCCCTGTACAGGTCCCTGGTGAGACCGTACCTGGAGTACTGCGTGCAATTCTGGCCCCCCTACTTGAAATGGGACATCAAATTACTAGAGCAGGTACAGCACAGGGCAACAAAAATGATCCTGGGTTTGGGAGACAGACTATATGAGGAGAGACTGAGAGAGGAAAGAAGGGAGAGAGGGTGTATGATTGAGACCTTCAAGTACATGAGGGGTTTGAATGGAGTAGACACCAGGTGTATGTTCAATCTGAAGGACGGAAGGGAAACCAGGGGACACTCTATGAAGCTGGAAGTGGGCAGGTTCAAGAGGGAACTGAGGCACTATTTCACAGAAAGGGTGATGGCAGGGTGGAACGCTCTGCCAAAAGACGTCGTATCGCTGCAGAGTGTTGGGGGCTTCAAGAGGGGGTGGGACAGATTCAAGGGGAGGGTACAAACCGGGAGGGGGCGGGAGATGGTGGGGAGGGCTTATGAAGGAGGTGGGGCAGCTGCAGTTTAATGGACTGAAGTGCTGCACACTCGAGCAGGCTAGATAGACTGAATGGCCTGTATCTGCTGGCAATTTTATATGTTCATAATCTGTGTGCAAACAGCCACATTAGCATCTCATTATGGCCTGCATAGCATACATCACCATGTTGTTTGCTTGGTGGTATTCCATGGTGCACACAACTCCACCTGTAGGGCTGACAGGAACTACAGGTCGGTAGCCACAGGCTGGGAGGTGCACACAGCTCCACCTGTATGTCAGACCTGGGAAACAGTTTGGTAGCTACATGCAATGGGTGATGGCAGGCTCACACAGTACATACATACCTCACACTTATTCTGCGCTGCAGTGAGGAACACAGACACTCAGAATGAGGGACAATGACGGACACTGATACCCATAATGAGGGACAGATCCACAAACATGGAGATACAAATGCAGAACATGAGGGAAACCATTGCCTTTGTTTGTACAAAGGTCAGTTATTAATTAGCATCAAACTGTAGAATACTATTAATGTCTGCTGTAAAGTCTGGATGTACAGCACATTCTGTGTGTGTGTGCAGCATGTATCCCATGAGGGACTAATGAGTTTGAGGGGCAGAATGAGGGATGTCCCTCATAATGAGGGACTCTGGAGAGGAATGTGATATATATCTATGTATATATAGTCTAATGCCCCCACCCCCCACCCCGATCCCCTGCACACAATGCATTCATGGAAAGAATCAAACATTCTCTGGCAGTCTAGTGCCCGTGCCACTATCCCTGACACATGTCCAAGAAGTAGTGCTGTTCTATGAAATGTCACGGACACCAGCCACACATCGTATTAGTAATTACTCTCATCTGATTTCATTGTTTCATTGCACAATGATCCCCTGGTATCGCCCAATGTTACATACAGATGGGCATCTCCAGGGGCTTAGGATCTGTGATACATACGTATGTATTAAATATATAAATATGCTTGCAGTATCAATATGTATGTACCAATATCTGTAGGCCACTTTTCACTCTATCCAAAACATCTCATTCTACTGTATGCTCATCTTATGTATTCATGGCATAAAGATTTCTTGATCTAATTTTATATAGCAAACTGGCAATTGCATTGGTATGACACAGTCCCTCCTTAGCTAATGTTGTATTGATACAGTTTGAGTCACAATGCTAACAGTTGTTACTAGTTATACTTGTATAAGTCCCTTTCCTATATGCAGTTATAGTTATTCAAGCAAATCCATGGGTTGTCTTGTGTTCATGTCAGCGAGTTAGTCCTGCACTTGCATTTCTATTTCTCTTCTGCAGGATTCCTATAGAAATACAAACATGTTGCTAAGAGAATGTCTTGTCGGCTCACTTGGTTTCTGGTTACTCATGACTTTTTCTAGTCCTGACATCTGCCTTATGTCTCGCATATAGCTACCATCTATCTCTGTTTGCGCTGTAATTTGCTATAGTCTACCTAGCAAAAAAAAGCTGTTTGTATTTCTTTTTCATACTACTAGTTTCACAAGGCAAATTTTGCTGTCTAAACCACATTTCACAATGTCAAGTGTGGTCTTCTGCTTATGTAGCATTTATTTGTAGCACACCAAACATCCACCACCAGTTCAGTTTTATGCCTATTCTCACTTTATTTTTGCTCCTTTTAGTCAGATAATACTGTTTGCTGTCTCCTTTCATTTTGTTGCATTCCCAACGTGAATTTCTCCATACCACATTACATCTACTGTTCTTAGGCTCATCTGATTTCTATGCACATAGCGATCCATTTAATCCTCTATATATGCACATTTTGTCATATCCCTCATATGCAGTGCAGTCTACCCCCACCCCAGCCCCGATCTCCCACATGAATACTCCACATTACCCTGGTGGTCCAATGGATCACTCCAGCCCTGCTCCCCTGTACAGTTAATGTCCAGAATCTAGTGGACACCCCCACCCCACAGTGCCCACCACCCCGCCCCCCATCCCATATACGAGCCAGCGACTGGCTCAGCCCACTGCTCACCTCCATGATGAGCTATCAGCTGCCAACTGAGCTCTGAATGGGCACTTACGGTACAATACAGTTGGCACCCATTCAGAGCTCAGTCAGCAGCTGGCCGTGGAGGTGAGTGGTGGGCTGAGCTATTTTCCGGCTCATTTATGGGATGGGGGGATAATCGGGATGGTAGGCACTGCAGGGTGGGGTGTCCACTAGACTACCAGGGTATGGGGTCTTACAATTTACGGGGATCGGGGCTGCAGCTGTGCAGGGGACAACAGGGAGACCTGAACTACATATATTTATTTGGATCAGGGATGCAGCCATGCAGGAGCCAAAAGGGTTTTTTGCAACTAAGGTGGCTGACATCAGGGCGGGCTTGCGTCCAGTAATCTCTAAGGGTGATGTTGTGGAACAGCGCGAGCCCACAATACCTC
Source organism: Neoceratodus forsteri (assembly GCA_016271365.2). Lineage (NCBI taxonomy): Eukaryota > Metazoa > Chordata > Ceratodontiformes > Ceratodontidae > Neoceratodus > Neoceratodus forsteri. The sequence goes on along the minus strand of CM028129.1, from coordinate 210,825,265 downwards.
GGTTCTCTTGGAGTTCCTTTCGCCGACTGGAAGACGTGGATATTATGAGGATCATCCATAGTGTGCGGCCTACAAGCTGTGGTTTGGACCCTGGACCAACTGCCCTAATTTTGGGTTGTTTTGAGATCATTGGTCCAGTTATGGTTCAAATAGTCTGATGTTCTTTAGAGTCTGGGGGAGTTTCCTAACTCCTTGAAAGAGGTGGTGGTGACACCCCTCTTGAAAAAAGCTACTCTGGACCCAGAATGTTTTTCAAACTACAGACCTATCTCTAATCTTCCCTTTATTGGGAAGGTTATTGAGAAGGTAGTAGCAGCCCAACTGGAAGACCATTTAACCATCCATAATATCTACGAATCCTTCCAATCCGGTTTTCAGAAAAGACATAGCACTGAGACTGCGCCAGGTTCGGGTGCTTAATGATCTTCTGAGGGCGAGAGATCAGAAGAAACGTTCCATTCTAGTTCTTCCTGATCTCTCATCAGCTTTTGACACTGTGGATCACTTGGTGGTGTTAGCACGCCTGAGGTCAATTTGTGGAATGTCGGGAACTGTTTTAAAATGGTTCACTTCATTCCTTACTGGGAGATCACAAAGAGTTGTGTCGGGGGTTTACTCCTCCGGACCAACTTCTTTGTTGTGTGGGGTGCCTCAGGGTTCAGTGCTGTCACCCACGTTTTTCGCAGTGTACATGCTGCCCCTCGGAGACATTATAAGATGGTATGGGCTGAGGTTTCACTGCTACGCAGATGATACCCAGCTATACTTGTCTTTTGCACCTGACCAGGATGGAGCACTCTTGGTGTTTAACAACTATCTGGAAGAAATCCAAGGGTGGATGGATTCTAGTTGGTTAAAGTTAAACTCTGAGAAGACGGAGGTGTTAGTGGTGGACCCGGGTGGTCAGATAGTGAGGTCTCATGGTAGCACGCGTTCGGGAATTTTTCTTGGCGGTGTGTCACTTCTGCTCTCTGAACAGGTGCGCAACCTTGGGATTGTCCTGGATGATAGGTTGACCCTTCAATCTCAAGTGTTGGCTGTTGTCAGGACTTCCTTTTACCATCTTAGGAATATTGCCAGGGTGCGTCACCTTGTTCCGTCTGACTCCCTACCAACGTTGGTCCACGCTTTTGTGTCCTCGCGCTTGGACTACTGCAATGCCCTTTACTTTGGGCTTTCTGGGGTTGAAATCCATTGCCTTCAGCTGGTGCAGAACGCTGCAGCCCGGGTATTGACTGGGACAAGGAGATCCAGTCATATTACACCGGTGCTGCGCAAACTGCACTGTCTTCCTGTACGGTGGCGGATCACCTTTAAAGTCATTTTATTGACTTTCAAAGCCCTTCACGATCAGGGTCCGACATATCTGAAAGAACTTCTGGTGCCTTACTGCCCTGGCCGATCACTCCGCTCGGCCGACGGGGGGGGGGGGTTGTTAGAGATTCCAAGGCGTTTAAAATCTTCAGTTAGCAGAGCATTTTCTTATGCCGCACCTACTCTTTGGAATTCTCTACCACGCCGGTTAAGGGAGTGCACCTCCGTGGAGATATTTAAGAAAGATCTAAAAACCTACCTATGGGGTTTAGCTTATCTTGATGACTAGTTGAAACTATTTTTCATTATCTGTTATTGGTTGGATGATTGCATGGTTTGTTCTAACTAAATATTGTTTTAATGTATTTTTGTATGTTTTAAATTGTTATTTTATATTGTGCTTGATGTAAAGCACCTTGATATTCTTGAAAGGCGCTTTAAAAATAAAGTTATTATTTATTAAGTTCTTATCTATTTATACCTATATATAGTACCTATATATTCCTAGGGATCAGGGCTGGGGGGCTGGACTTGCATCAGGTGCTCTCGGGCTGCTTTGTCCAAGCCCCCATCCCTACTTTGCCCCAAATTAAGACATGTTTTTTAGTGGTGGTATTGTGCGCCATGCTACAGGTTGCGCTAACCACTGTAGCACGGCACTACTCTTTTGAATATCCCGGTACATGGGTATTCATGGCCCTGCCCCCACTCACTCCTCCCCTGAATTCATTATTTTGGCTCTACGATGCTGAGTCGACAACGTACTCATCGACTGGCATTGCAGCACCAGGCTCCCTGTCGACTGCAAGTTGCAGTCGGCATAGATACCAGCTCCAAGTTGGAGTTGGTTCAGGGAGGGGGTTCAGGACAGGGAAAAGTGTTGCCAAGTCCTGGGTGCAACCTCTACAGTGACCTAGCACTGTTGTCGGCAGCGACGTATGTCACTTTAGGGGTTTCGCCATGGGAGATGCATACCCATTGATCTTCCTGGACATAAGTCTCCACCACTCATTCACACTAGTGGGATTAGCGCCGGAGGCACTAAGACCCATTGGGAGCAAACTTTTTGCTGGAGGGTCGGCGCGAGAGACAGCGCCACGAGACACGGCGCCGCGAGCAGCGGCTCGAGCGGTAATGACCATCTCAGCGACGACCCTCCAACCGCCTCAGTTCCTTTTTTCCCGCCGTCGAGTGCGCTTCAGTGAGGACGTCGCTCGCCTGTCGGGAGTCAAACTTCAAACTAGCGCATAGTTTTCAGTTTGTTTTTTTGTAACTTTATCACGATCAGTAGTATCGCTTAATTTTATTCTATTTTCGTTAAATTTTTCTAATATTAAATTTTACTTGAAGAAGTCTCGGCCTACTGGACGGAGTCGACCATGAGCAGGTCAGGTGATGGTAGGGAGACTTCGTATGAAAGCTGTTCAGTCAGCCGGGCTGGGTCCGGTCAGCCTCCTTCCCCTCAGCGGGGTTCCGACAACGGTCAGTCCGATGCCGGGGATGGCGGTCCCCGCCGGCATAAAATAAGCGGTCGCATTCTCGGCACCGTTCGGCCTCGAGCTCTTCTTGACCCACAGGTCAAAGAAGGCATCACTCGAGGTGCGCCCTCTGGTATGTCTGCTGCGTCGGCCTTCGGTTATCGTTGCTAGTTGCGGTCTCCTTCTTGGTCGCCAACTTCGTGTCGTCGTCCTCGACATCGGAGTCCCTCCCGCCTATAGGTAGGACTCCAGATGAGCAGTTTCATCAGTGGGCGCTCTTATGGAGCAATGGGCTCGGAGGTTGGTTCTTCTGCCTGGCTCGGTTGCCTCGGGCCCTCGGGCCCTCCGGCGATCAGGTAGGGCGGTTGCACCTTCCTAGTCGCGTGGCGCCTTCTTCGGTGCCAGCGACTCCGTGCTTAAGTGTTTCCCCCCTCACATGGCTGCGGCGCAGGGGGCCTCACCGATGCCCTTATCTCCTGGTTTTTTTCCTTCTCTAGCGCCTTCGGCAGGGTCTGTTGGCTTGTCGGCGCCGTTTTCAGTGCCGCTGGGTCTTGCGGCGCCGTGGGGTCTCGCGGCGCTGCCGGTGGTGCCGTTGGATAGGGTGGCGCCGTTCGCGGTGTCGTCAAACGGCGCCGATCGTGGCGCCATCCGCGGGCGCCGTCTCGCTCGGCGTCGTCATCGGCGCGTCTGCTATGCATCGTCCGTGGAGCTGCACTGTGTGGCCGGCGCGCCGGGTGCGCGTTGTCGTCCGCGGCGCCGCCGGAGGCGCTTGCGGGGCCGCGTGCCTCTTCGGCGCCGTGCGCCTCCTCGGTGCCGTCTTCAGCCCGTTTTGCCGTCTCGGCGCCGGCAGCCCTTGGGGACTCTCCTTGTTTTTCTGCTATTTCCTCCTCTCCTAATTTTCACTCCTTTCCTGTCCAAACAGTCCTTTCTGGACCATCAGGAGATGATCTTGAGCCTGACCCAGACCTTCGGTTGGGTGATGAAGTGGAGGAAACAGGATCTTTCTTTGCTACAGAGCCTGTGGTCGAGGACCTGTCCTTTAAGTCTCTGTTGAAGAACCTGGGATCCTCTTTCTCTCCAGACTACAGACATCGATCCTGGGAAGATATTAAGACTCCAGTATCTTCATGCTTCGGAGATCCCTCTGGATTTGACTCCTCCGATTCAGCCTTCCTTCGAGCGCTGTCTCAAATGGTATGGAATAATCCTGCTCTTATTCCCTCAGTGGCTAAATCCATTGATAAGAAGTATTCAGCTCCAAGGATCGTCCCATTTTGGCATCCCAAGCTTTATGGATCCTATTGTAGTCCTGGCAGAGAATGACAAGGTCGTTCTTCCTCAAACTACTACAGCTCGACCTATTAACAAAGAGTCTCGTAAGATTGATACATTAGGTAAGAGAGTCTTGCTGCCTCCACTCTAAGTATCATGTTGCCAGTTATCAAGGCTATTTTTCTCAGTATGAGTATATCCTGTGGCACTCTATGAAAAGAATGGTTGAAGCTCTTCCAGATTCGGATTCCAAGTCAGAGCTGCTTCTGACGTTATTAAGTATTGAGTCCAATAACCAACAGGTCAAAGCCGCCATGGGCGCTTCGACACTGCTTCTCGCTCAGCAGCGCGGATTTGTACTCGGGCGCCATTCCTGGCTGCGTACTTCTGGCTTCACGAATGATGCTCAGCAGCAGGTGATGGCGCTGCCTTTTGATGGCTCCTTTCTTTTTGGCCCTCAGGTGGAGCAAGCCTTAGAGGCCACTCAGAAGACTAGATCGGCCATTAAGTTGGCCAGACCTCCGCCTGCCCCCTCTCGGGGGCATGTGAACAGACGTCAGTTTCATAGTCGTCAGTCCTTTCGAGGCAGAGGCAGGGGAAGCTTCCATAAAAGCCAACCTGCCCAACCTCAAAAGAAGACGCAGCAGAAAGCGCAGGGGCCTAAAGCTCCCAGCGTTACCTTATGAGTCGTTGGCCCAAGTTCCATCCACTCTGCCCGAGGTGGAACTTTCTCCTCCGGTGGGAGGTCGTCTGATGTACTTCTACAACCAGTGAAGTCCATAACCTGGACAAATGGGTCCTTGGATAATCTGCAAGGGTTATTCTCTCAATTTCTTGAAACCCCGAATTGTCCTCCCAGGCGACAACCCAGGTTGTCGGCCTCTCGATCGAGACCTCCTCACCGCGAGATCCAGGGCCTTCTGAACAACAGGGCAATAGAACTGGTGCCCCGCGTCTACGAAACACAGGTTCTACTCCCATTACTTTCTGGTTCCAAAGAAATCTGGGGATCGCCCCATTCTAGACCTCAGAAAGTTAAACAAATTCCTCCCAGGGAGAAATTCAAGATGATTTCCTAGGTACCCTGTTACCCTTGCTGCATCAGCACGACTGGCTGGCCTCTCTGGATATGCAGGATGCTTACCAGCATATCCCGTCCACCGACCCACCGCAAGTTCCTCAGGTTTGTAGCTTTGGGTCAGCATTATCAGTTCAGAGTCCTGCCCTTTGGGCTATCCTCGGCGCCCGCAAGTTTTTACAAAGTGTTGTGCAGTTCTGTGGCGCATCTCAGGAAAGTCGGACTCCGGTGTTTCCCTACCTGGACGATTGGCTTCTAGCAAGCCCTTCCGTCAAGGGACTTTGGAAGCCTGCAAACGACTTCTGCCTTCTCACGTCCATGGGAGTTCTGCTGAATTTGAAAAAATCTCAACTGCAACCCTCCCAGAGGCTCCTTTTCATAGGGACGCTTCTAGACACCTCTTCAGCGAAGGCTTTTCTTCCAGAGGACAGAAGACTCGACATCCTTGAATGGCCCATTACATCAGGAGAACCAATCGGTTACAGCTCTCTCGATACAAGCATGTTGGGTCTCATGGCGTCCTCGGTCTTCACTGTCCCTCTGGCCCGACTGCACATGAGAACCACCCAATGGATGCTCTCCACCAGTGGTCCCTGACCTCTCACCCCAGTCTTATCCCATCAAGGTGCGGAGCCCTTGAGGTCTCTCCTCAGGTGGTCTCAAGAGCAATCTCCTGGAAGGATTCCCCTTGCTCCCCGGATCATCAGATCTCCATCACCACAGGCGCATCGCTAATGGGATGGGGGCTCACTGTCTCTCCCTCCACACTCAAGGTGTATGGACTCAGTTGAAACTCATCTCCACATAAATGTCCTGGAGATGAGAGCGGTCCTCTATGCAATCCGAGCTCTGAAGGATGTCCTTTGTCACAAGAACATTCTCCTTCAAACGGACAACAAAGCAGTGATGTATTACATCAACAAGCAAGGCGGTGCTCATTCTTATCCCCTTTGCAGGGAAGCAATGAGGGTGTGGGAGTGGTGCTTGGAGCACAAGTCTCTGATTCAAGCGGTTTATCTGCCAGGTATACAAAACGACCTAGCAGATCACCTCAGCAGAACGGAGGCAGACCCTCACGAGTGGTCTCTCGATCCAGCCGTAGCTCGGTCCCTGTTCAAAGAGTGGGGGACTCCAGACCTGGACCTTTTTGCATCCCCACTCAACGCAAAACTGCCTCTCTTCTGCTCCAGAAATCCAGGGCCTGGCATTTTCTGTCAGGATGCGTTCAGGCTGCGGTGGACAAAACGCTTTCTTTACGTCTTTCCACCGCTTCCTCTAATCCAGAGAGTACTCCTCAAGTTCGAGTCTCAGGGGACCAAGATGATTCTCATTGCTCCTTCCTGGCCTCGGCAACTATGGTTTCCTCTACTCAACAGTATGTTGGCAGCCTCTCCGAGACCACTTCCTTTGCAAATCAGTCTTTTGACTCAGGGTTCGTTGGTCCATCCCAACCTGAAATCACTTCACCTTCATGCTTGGCTCCTGAAGAGATAGAAGTGAATCGGTTCAATGTCTCTCGTAGAGTCTCAGACATCCTTCTGGCTGCTCGGAAGCCAGCCACCCGAAAAACGTACGCTTCCAAATGGAAACGTTTTTCTCTCTGGTGTGCAAAATCCTCTTGGAATCCCTTTTCCTGTCCTCCTGGCAAGGTTCTGGAGTATCTTTTGGACCTGTCAAACTTAGGTCTTCAGTACTCCACAGTTAAAGTTCACCTTAGTGCCATCTCAGCGTTCCATGAGCCGGTTTCTTCCTTAACTCTGGCTCAGTTGCCTATGGTGAAGAGATTTCTTAAGGGGATTCTCCATACCAGACCCCTGTTAAGCGTCCAGTTGCAGCCTGGGACATTAACCTGGTGCTGGACATGCTCACTCGAAGCCCTTGAACCCTTAGCTACCTGTGAGCTAAAATTTCTTACCTGGAAGACTGCCTTCCTGATGGCCATTACCTCAGCCCGCAGGGTCTCTGAGATACATGCCTGGTTACGGACCCTCCAGTATACTGTATTCCATAAGGACAAGGTAGTTCTCCTACTCATCCTAAATTTCTTCCCAGGTGTGTCAGAATTCCATCTAAACCAACCTCTGGTACTTCCCGCTTACTTTGCTAATTTCAAAATGAAGGGGAGCAGCTCTTCATTCTTTGGATGTTAAGAGAGCCTTGCGGTTCTATTTAGATAGAACCAAGGATGTTCATAAGACTCAGCAACTGTTTGTTTCTTTCAGCGACACCCGGCTGGGTCAACCTGTCGCTATTAGATGCATCTCTTCATGGTTAGTGGCATGCCTTCGTCATTGCTATTCCATGGCTCAAGTTAAATTAGAAGGTAGAGTGTACGCTCACTCTACTAGGGCGGTCGCGGCATCCCTAGCGGAAATTCGCAATGTTCCAATTGCAGATATATGCAACGCCGCCACCTGGAGCTCAGTGCATACCTTCGTTAAGCACTATGCACTGGATGTTCATGCTAGGCGACATTCCGCATTCGGCAGAACTGTCCTTAATGGGCTTCTATCTTAGATGCGTGAGCTCTGGCTCTCCTGCCGCCCTTTTGGGGGATTATCAGCTTGGTACTCTCCCACTAGTGTGAATGAGTGGTGGAGACTTATGTCCAGGAAGATAGGAAAATTACGCACTCACCGTAATTTTGATCTTCTGGACAGTCTCCACCACCATTCACACGCCCACCCTCCATCCCCGAGCTCACCGCTGTATTGGTCTTCTCCCTCAAATCTTTAGGCCGTGAGGACTTCTTGCTCACCCTTCTTACACGGGTCATACGGACTATCTTATGTCCGTTTTTTAATCTTGGGTTTACTCTTTACGTTAGTTGCGCTGCACCTTCTTGGTAAAAAAGGTACTGAGGCGGTTGGAGGGTCGTCGCTGAGATGGTCATTACCGCTCGAGCCGCTGCTCGCGGCACCGTGTCTCGCGGCGCCGTCTCTCGCGCTGACCCTCCAGCAAAAAGTTTGCTCCCGATGGGTCTTAGTGCCTCCGGCGCTAATCCCACTAGTGTGAATGAGTGGTGGAGACTCGTCCAAGAAGATCAAGAATTACGGTAGGTACGTAATTTTCCTTTTTGTAGTGCTGGCACTATCACATTGTGCTGGTGCTAATTGCACTTTTGAATATTGAAGCTGGGTGCAATTATGGCACAAATGCAGAGCAAACGGTTTTGCCTGGCACAAGGTTTTGAATATCTGGCCTTATATGTCATAGTATATGGAGAAGATATTCAGGAATAATTGAAGTGTCAACCAGTGGGCTTGCAGTGCATACTGTAAGCTGTCATTCACTGACAGTTCAGTCGGCGGGCAGCCTTGGAGGTGTGTGGAGGACTGTGCTGCTCCCCAACTGGCAGGGGGCGCAGTGGCAGGGGGCGCAGGGAGGGATGTGATTCCGGAGTGGTTGGGGGGTTGGGGGGATCACTGCACTATGGAAATATTTGCCGTACATTACTGGTTGGAGATTGGAACCGGGGAGAGGGGTGAGACTTATTGTATAATTACCGGGATCAGGGACTGTAGAGGGGGTTAGGAATATTTGTATTATTACTGGGATCGGGGACAGGGGTGGGACTTATTTCATTATTGCCGGGATTGGGGACCAGGGAGGGGGGAGGGACCACTACACTATGGAAACGGAAATGTAGTTTTTAATTTAATGGGGATCGGAGACCGGAGTGGGGGGAGAGATCACTGTACTACCAACAAGCACTGTATTTTATTGTATTACGGGATCGCTGACTGGGTTAAGGTGGGCTGCAGTACCTTTACAACCCTCTAGGGTTTTCAGGGAGTGCCACCAGGTTTTTTTCGGTAGTAATTTGCTCCATGCAGTGGCCTTTGCAAAAGGTCATTGTGTGGAGCAAAAGTTTGTGAATGGGATTGCAGGGCTATGCAGGTCCCCTCCCACTCATTTGCATTGTGGCCCCCTTAACTGCTTTGCCGGGGTGCAAACCCAGTTTGCAGGGCAACTGGCTTTGTGAATGGCAGCTATTCACAAAGCCCAGTTTGCACCGGGCAAACTGGTTTTGCGCCCGGGCAAAGATTTGTGAATCCTGCCACAGGAATCTTCTGTGTGCATTAAGATCAGTGTCAGAATAAAGGGGTCCAAACTATACCTTGTATTTAGGAAGGGACTAAACTAGTAGACCCTCTCCTGTCTATACCATGTACAGACCCATAATACATGTTCCTTGGTCTTCAGTACCACCAACTGAGCAAGTACAATTCCTAGTACTATTGGGGGTTTTAGAGTATCGTGCTTGAAGGACATTGCTATTGAAGTGTTCAAATTTGTATTTAATTAAAAGCTTTCTTAAAGTCGGATCTGTCAAAATGTCCAAATAGAACTTGTATCCAAATAGATAATTATTTTTTGCAAACCATTTTGAATATGCAGATTCACTAATATTTCTCAAGTCCAAATTATTCCAAAAGTTGTAAATCCTTTTGAATATATATATTTCTTGAATTTAATACTAAGCACAATACCTTTAGCCACATAATACTTCAGGATCATAAGGTTGTACTTGTTCAGTAGGGTCATAACAGATGAATACCAATAATCCTGCTTAAAACCCATATCATGCCATACACATTTCTCTAAAAGGCATTGATAGGGAAGCCTATGGGTTGGCATTCTTGTCAGCCTTAGCCAGAAATTCAGTTTTCTGGTGTCTATAAATGCATTTATGTTTGTTAAGCCCAGTCTGGCCCTGATGTAGTTATCAGGACAAGAGAGACCCAGACCCATAGTTACTCTAAACAATTTGAAGAGTGGCACTGTCAATTTGTCCCTCTGTTTGAGATCCCACACTTCAGAACCGCAAAGTAACTGTGAATGATATTTAGCTTTTGCTGCTGCGATCAGTGGTTTGATAGATGACCCACCATATATATAATGAAATTTGGTAAGACCCTGGGATACTTTTCTCAAGTTATGTATACATTTAGAGATCTGCTTAGTCCATTAGCAACTTGCATCAAAATCAATTTCTAAGTATGTATAATTTTTAACAGTCTATACATTGAGGTCCCAGACACCATAGAGGATAATGCCTGATGTACAGGTGATAACCATGGTGTAATCACCTTGAGTGGTTGCTAGGGCATCAGTAAACCTCGAGAGCGCAGCTCGAGAGGTTTAACATTGCCCTAGCAACCACGAGAGATGATTACATACTCCCTTAGAGCTGTCTCTGACCAAAAATAACAGTTTTGTTTTTTGTATAATTAATTTTTAATTTCAACTCTGTTGATTTATTATTCAATAAATCCAGCTGTTTTTTTGTTTTGCAATCCTTTTTTGGATAGGAAAAATAAGACAAGGTCGCTGCATGCGCTAAGACAGAACATGTAGATTGATATATCCTTGGAGAGTCTGAAGTTAATTGATCAATGTCTCTTAACAAACTATCAATATACAATGTAAAAGAGTAGGTGCCAAAATGCAACCCTGTTGTATGCCTTTATTGATACGGATGGTACTGGAAAGATGTCCTCTGGCTCCCAACCTGACCTTCGCCCGGATATTATTGTAGAGGTCAAGTATTATATAAATTAAATCTGGATCAGTACCTCAGTTTATTAGTTGTTCCCACAGAATGTTTCTTGCAATGGAGTCAAAAGCTGCAGAGTAATCAAGAAATACTGTATATAGTTTGAACATATTTTTCTATTAGGTGGTGTAATAAGAAACAGTTGTCTAGGGTACAATAGCCATCTCTAAAGCCTGCTTGAAGCTCACAGAACCCTCCTGTTTTGACTACATGTGATCTAAGCCTTTCTAAGATTATTTTGGTGAAAATGTTTAGGTTTAAACAGCAATAGACTAATGGGATGATGCATGGCCAGATCTGCTGTATCACCTTTTTTATGTATCGGAATAATAATAATAATGATAATAATAGTAATAACTTTATTTATAAAGAACCTTTCAAAACCAATGTTGGCTCCATGCCATGAAGGAGAGACATGGTCTTCTTTTATACACTTGGGGCCAGATATTTAAAGCCTTGTGCCAGACACAAACCGTTTACGTGCATTTGCGCCCAGCTGCCATATTCAGAAGTCCAAATAGCGCCGGCACAACATGTTAGCACCAGCACAAAAAGATAATGTATGCATGGGACCAAGTGAGAGGCAGTGACATGCGTACAGGTGCACTGCTGTATTCAAAAGTATAGCACCATGCAACGGGTGTTAACGCCACATGTAGCACAACGCGAATTACTGCCTTTGAAAAGATGGTCTTAACTGCAGGCAGACATGGTCTAGCAGCACTCCCTGATCCCTGAAGCTACAATAATTGTAGCAAGAAACATAACCTGGTAGTCTAGGGGCCCTCCCCAATCCTCGATGTTCCACTGAGCATATATATAGTAATATGATCTGGTGGTCTAGTGGCCCTCTCCCCGATCCACGACACAGTTTGACATAACCAAATGACAGTGTCCCATGTCGTCTAGTGGCCCCTCAGCCCCGATCCCTGACACAGCGTGACATTGTCCAATTATATTGTCCCTGGTAGTCTAGTGTCCCCCCAGCCCCGATCCCTGACACATTTTGTAAGTACTGAATGAAATAGTGGCCCCCCCCATCCCCGATCCCCAACACGTGTGCAACAAACTTATTTTCCTTGTAGTCCAGTACCCCCCTGACCTGATCATCCTTAATAAACTTGGGATTATCTCTGGTGGTCCAGTGGATCGCACCTGCCCTGATCCCCTGTATATTGCAACTCCCAAATACCTAGTGGTCTAGTGCCCCCCCCTTACAGTGCCTACCACCCTGCTCCCCCTATCCTGTACCCAAGCCGGTGACTGGCTCAGCCCACTGCTCACCTCCACGGCCAGCAGCCGACTAAGCTCTGAATGAGCGCGTAAGTACGCAATTCCAAACTATCTTTCTTGATGCTGTTATCACAGTAAAAGGTATCTCTGCAGCATTAAGATTTCCATCTGCATAATTTACATTTATGCTGCTTAAAAGCAGAGGAAAATGATCGCTTTCAGCTTGTAAGCTTGCAAGGGAATGTTTAGATCTTCCTGGACATACAGTAAAGTCTCCACTACTTATTCACACTGATGGGACTATGCTGGAGGCGCTAGGACCCAGTGGGAGCCAAAGATCTTCAGGAGGGACGGCGCTGAGGTAGGGCTGTGAGGAAGCAGCACCGCGAGCCCGGCTCACACCGTATAGGCTACCTCAGTGTCGACCCTCCAGCCGCCTCAGTTCCTTTTTTCCCCGCTGTCAAGTGCACTTCAGTGATGACGTCGCTCGCCTACCGGGAGTCAAAACTTCACGTCTGTGAGACAGCAGCTATAGTCTTCAGTTTTGATTAGTTTATCTTTAGTTTTATTGTTTTCTACAAAAAGTAGAATAAAAATAGTAATTTATTTAACTAACTTATCGCAGAAGAAGTCTTCAGCCCTCCTTCGACGGAGTCAACCATGAATAGGGCAGGTGACGATAGGGAGATTTCGCATGAAAGCTGTTCAGTCAGACAGGCTGGGTCTGGTCCACCACCCTCTACGGGGGGGGGGGTCTGACTATAGGCAGTCCAGTGCTTGGGGGATGGGCGGTCTTCCCAAAAGCACAAAAAGAAGTGGTCCCATTCTCGGCACCACTTGATCTCGAGCTCTCTTTCGGCTTCCCGGTCGAAAAAGAAACTGCACCACTCGAGGTTGCAGTCTGGTATGTCTGCGCATTGAAAGTCGGTTTCTGGAGGCAGAGACCAGACTCTGTCTCTTCTGGGGTCCCCTCTAGTCTCTGTCTCTGGTGCCTGGCATCCTCGACTCCAGAGTCCCTCCTTGTCCGGTGGGGGGGGGGTCCTCCGATGAGCAGTTTCACCACTGGGCCGCTCCTTTGGAGCAGTGGGTGCGGCGGTTGTCCCAGCTACCTGAGCTGGCGAGTCCATCGCCGGGGCCTTTGAGCCTTTCGGTCTCGAACCTGTGAGCTGGGTGGTTGGGGCTTTCTAGTCATGCGGCGCCATCTCCGGTGCCATCGATGCTGCACTCTGGTGTTCATCCCCCTCACACGGCTGTGGCACAGGGGTCCACACCGGTGCCTTTATTTCTTAATGAATTTCTTCATTTCCTCTCTGTGAGTCGAGGGTTGGGAACTTCTGCTGTGGCACCACAGCTTTCTGGCGTTGGCGCCGCACTCAGTGCCGGCTTCTCCAGTGCTGTGCTCGGTGCCACTTGCCATGCCGGCACAACCTGTGTTTTCGGCACCACCTCCTGTTGTGGCGCCAAAGGCACTTGGGGTGCCACATGAGATACTGAGGTTTTCAAAGCTGATTCTCTCTGCTCACCCTCCTTCTTCTTTTCCTATCTATGCAGTCCCTTCTGGATTGGCAGGAGATGACGTTGAGCCTGATCCTGATCTTCGATTAGGGTACGACTTCGACGACGATTTTTCCCTAGGGGAAGTGAACAAACCTCTTTCAACAGAGCCTTTGGTTGAGGACCTTTTTTTAAGTCTGCTCAGAAATTTGAATACCACACTCTGTCTCTCTCTCTCTCCAGACTTCGAATATCGACCCTGGGAAGTTGCTGCATATGCAGTACTTGCACATTCTGCATATTCTTGAGGAATTGACCCCATTGGTGCAACCCTCTTTCGATACTCTCTCGCAGATGGTGTGGGATAATCCGGCACTCATTCCCTCTTTGGTTAAGTCCATAGATAAGAAATATGCCCCTCCCAAGGATCGCCCCATTCTGGCTTCACAAGCCTTTGCTGATGCCATTGTTGTTCTGGTGGAGAATGACAAGGCTGTTCCTCTACAAGAATCTACAGCATGTCCATTAAACAAGGAATCTCACAAGATAGACACTTTGAGAAAGTGAGTCTTTGCTGCTTCCACCCTGGGAATGCGTATAGCTACCAGGGCTACTTTTCTCAATATGAGTATACTTTCTGGCATTCGCTCAAGTCTACGGTAGAAGCTCTTCCTGATTTGGAGGTTAACTCAGAGCTCCTTCAAACCATTACTAGGGGTATTGAATCCAATAATCAACAGCTTAAAGCTGCCATGGATGCCTTTGACACTGCCTCCAGAGCAGCGGCAGCTGGTATTTGCACCTGTCGCCACTCTTGGTTGCACACCTCAGGCTTCACAAATGATGCCCAACAGAGAGTTATGGCCTTGCCTTTCGATGGTAGGTATCTGTTTGGTCCTCAGGTCAAGCAGGCACTGGAGGCCACTCAGAAGACTAGAACAGCCATCAAAATGGCCAGACCCCCTCCTGCAGCCTCTCAAAGGAGCGGGAACAGGCATCAGTTTCAGAACCGTCAGTCCTTTCGTGGTAAAGGCAGAGGGGGCTTTAACAGAAACCAAACCCCTGAGCCACAAAAGAAAATGCAGCAGAAGGCACAGGGCCCCAAAGTGCCTAGTGCCACCCTCTGAGTTCCCGGCCCAGTCCCACCTCAGCTGTCCAAGGGGGAACTCTTCCTTGGCAGTAGGAGGGCATCTGGCTCAGTTTTACAACCAGTGGAAGTCAGTCACATCAGACAAATGGGTGCTCAGAATAATCCGCATGGGGTACTCTCTAACCTGTTGGAAACCCCTCCGAATCATCCACCCAAATGGCAGCCCAGGCTGTCTATTGCTCAATCAGACCTTCTACCTTCCGAGATCCAAGGTCTTCTGAACAACAGGGCAGTAGAGATAGTTCCACTGGATCAGCGGAACACAGGTTTCTACTCCCATTACTTCCTAATTCCAAAGAAAACAGGTGGCATGCGCACTATTCTACATCTCAGGAAGTTTAACAAGTTCCTTTTCAAGGAAAAGTTCAAGATGATATCACTCGGTATGCTCTTACCTCTGATTCATCAACACGATTGGCTAGCCTCCCTGGACATGCAGGACACCTATCAACATGTTTTCATTCACCCAAGCCATCACAAATACCTCAGATTTATGGCATTGGGTCAGCACTTCCAATTCATAGTCCTGCCCTTCGGGCTATCCTCGGCACTTCAAGTTTTTACAAAGTGCTTTGCAGTTCTTGCAGCGCATCTGAGGAAACTCAGAATTCAGGTGTTCCCGTATCTGGACGATTGACTTCTCATGAGCCCCTCCAGACAAGAGACTCAAGAAGCCGTAGCTACAGCTTCAAACTTCCTCACATCCATGGGAGTTCTGCTAAACTAGAGAAAGTCACAGCTATTGCCCTCCCAGCAGCTCCTCTTCATAGGAGCCCTTCTGGATACCTTCAACATGAAAGCATTTATTCCTGGAGGACAGAAGGAGTGACATCCTCCAGATGACCCACTTCATCAGAAAAAACAGCTCAGTCCGAGCTCTCTCGATGCAGCAAATGCTGGGTCTCATGGCATCCTCAGTGTTTACTGTGCTTCTGGCTCATCTTCACATGAGAACTGCTCAGTGGATGCTTAGCACTCAGTGATCACCAACCACACACCCATAGTCCTTTCACATAAAGGTGATGGAACCACTGAAACGATCACTCACCTGGTGGTCTCAGGAGGACAACCTTTGGGAAGGCTATCCCTTCATCCCTCTTGATCCTCAGATTTCCAGCACCATGGTTGCATCCCTGCTGGGATGGGGAGCTCATTTCCAGCATCTCCATACCCAGAGTCAATGGAGCCAGGACGAGTCTCAACTTCACATAAATGTTCTGGAAATAAGAGCCATCCTATACGCAGTCCGGACCTTGAAGGACATGCTCTGTCACAAGACCATGCTCCTTCAAATGGACAAGGCAGTGATGTACTACATCAACAAGCAGGGCGGAGCACACTCTTACCCCTTTTGCAGGGAAACGATGAGAGTGTGGGAATGGTGCCTAGAGCACAAAGCTCTGATCCAGGCAGTCTACCTGCCAGAAGTCCAGAACGATCTGGCAGACTGTCTCAGCAAAACGGAGACAGATCCTCACGAGTGGTCTCTCGAGACAAGCGTCGAGCAATAACTTCAAAGAGTGGGAAACTCCAGACCTGCACCTTTTTGCATCCCAGCTCAATGCAAAACTGCCTCTCTTCTGCTCCAGAAATCCAGGACCTGGCATTTTTTTGTCAGGATATATTCAGACTGCGGTGGACAAAACGCTTCTTTGCGTATTTCCTCCTTTTCCCTTAGTTCAGAGGGTGCTGTTCAAACTGGAGGCACGGTGGGGGGGGGCAGACTGATTCTCATCACCCCATTCTGGCCTTGTCAGATCTGGTTTCCATTAATCAACAGATTATCAGAAACTTCCCCGAAACCGCTTCCACTTCAGATTAACCTGCTGACCCAAGGCCCTGTGGTCCATCCCAACCTGAGGTCCTTTCACCTCCATGCCTGGCGCCTGAGGAGATAGAAGTGAACAGGTCTAACGTTTCACGTAGAGTCTCTGATATTAGAGGCACGTAAGCCAGCTACTAGGAAAACCTGCATGGCTAAGTGGAAGCGTTTCTCCATCTAGTGTGCAAAATCCTCCTGGGACCCCTTTTCCTGCCCACTGAACAAAGTCCTAGACTATCTTCTAGACCTCTCAAACACAAGCCTGCAGTACTCCACCGTTAAGGTTCACCTTTGCCCAATCTCAGTGTACCATGAGCCCATACTCTCCATGTCTCTGGCTCAGCTAGCTGTGGTTAAAAGGTTTCTTAAGGGCGTTCTGCATACCAGGCCACCAGTTAGATGACCAGTAGCAGCCTGGGACATTAACCTTGTGCTAGACGTGCTCAACCGTAAACCTTTCGAGCCCCTAGCTACTTGTGACCTAAAATTTCTGACTTGGAAGACTGCTTTCCTTGTGGCCATCACTTCCCCCCACAGAGTGTCGGAAATACATGCTTTGGTCACAGACCCTCTGTATACTGTATTTCACAAAGACATGGTGGTTCTCAGGAGCCACCCCAAGTTTCTTTCCAAGGTTGTCACAGAATTCCATCTAAATCAGCCCTTGGTCCTTCCTACCTACTTCGAAAACTTCCAGAATGAGGGAGCGCGTAACCTACATTCCTTGGATGTGAAGAGAGCCTTGCAGTTCTACTTAGACAGGACTAAGGAAATCTGCACTTCTAAACAACTGTTTATCTCCTTTAGTATGGCCCGGCTGGGCCAACCTGTGGCTATCTGGTGTATTTTAGCATGGCTAGTAGCATGCCTCAATCCCTGCTACTCCATGGCACAAGTCATGCTAGAAGGTAGAGTATATGCTCATTCTACCAGAGCAGTCACAGGCTCTCTGGCTGAAATCTGTAATGTTCCCATTGCGGACATCTGCAATACGGCCACTTGGAGCTCCATGCACACATTTGTAAACGACTGTGCTTTGGATGTCCATGCCAGACAGCATCAGTCCTTTGGCAGGACAATCCTTAATGGACTTCTGTCCTAAGTGAGCTCCTCTCTTCCCTACCGCCTGTCTCAGGGGGGGATTATTTAGCTTGGTACTGTCCCATCAGTGTGAATGAGTGGTGGAGACTTCATGTCCAGGAAGATATGGAAATTACATACCTACCGTAATTCTTTATCTTCTTGGACAAAGTCTCCACCACTCATTCACATGCCCACCTGCCATCCCCCGAGCTCACTTATCTGTTTGCAGTCTTCACTCCTTCGATGTCTGGGCTATGAAGACTCTGCTGTGTTGACCCTTCTTACACTGGTCATTTGGACTATCTTATGTCCGACGTAGGTTAGTTTCAGTAGGTTAGTTTATGCTGCACCTCCTCGGTAAAAAAGGTACTGAGGCGGTTGGAGGGTCAATGCCAAGGTAGCCTATATGGTGCGAGCCTGACTCACAGTGCTGGTTCCTCGCGGCCCTACCTCGGCACCAGCACCCCTGAAGATTTTTGGCTCCCGCTGGGTCCTAGCCTTCCCATCAGTGTGAATTAGTGGTAGAGACGTCGTCCAAGAAGATCAAGAATTATGGTAGGTACGTAATTTCCATTTTTCCACAAAAATATATGGAACCAGACCAAAGAGCCAGGTCAACCAAAGAGCTACCTCTTGTAGAAACATAGGAGTATTCTCTGCTGTATATTTTTTTTATTTGCTGTATTTTTGTATGATTTTTGAACAACTGTATCGTACTAGCATAAGATCCCCATTGCAAATGAGCTCTGGCTCAATGGGTTTTAACCTTTAAATAAAATGAAATGAAACTCAGCCTTGTAGATCATGGCTTATTGTTAAACTCTCTTTTGGAATTAAATTTTTTGAATGATGTTATAGAGTGTTTGATAACTATTTGGGTAACAGAAGGCACAGAACAAAAATCTTAGAAAGCATCTTAGATTCTCTGCAGATTAAATGTGAGGTGCCACAGGGCTCAGTTTTGGGCCCTCCTCTTTTTCATTATTTATGAATTCTGCCCCCCCCTTATTTGTGAAGAATCTGAGATGACCCTATATGCAGATGATGCAATTATTTTTAATGCTTCGACATAGTCTGAGGATGCTCTGAGGACTGTGCAAAATGATTTCAATTCTTTTCAGGAATGGCTTCTGTCAAGGTGTATGGTGTTAAACATTAAAAAAACAAAGGACATGGTCTTTTCTGGACCACATAAAAAAGAGAACTGAATCCCTTGATAGTAGATTTAAAAGGAGAATCTATTGAAGTACTGTAGTTGAAAGTTTTAAATAGTTGGGGATTATTTTAGACAATAACCTGTCCTTTGAACTTCATGTTAAAAATGTTATCAGATTGGTTCATCAGAGATTAGGGATTTGTTTAGGATACAAACCTATGTTGTCCCCAAGTTCTTGTAGACTATTAGCACACAGTTTTTTATTTAGTGTTTTTGATTATGGGTTGAGTGTGTATTCAGCCACTAGCAACAAAATGTTTGATAAGTTAAAAGCTGCATATACTGTAACAGTGCTCTAAGGTTTATGACTAATTTGCCAAACAGAACCCATCACTGTAAATTGTTAAAGGATGCTGGTTGTTTATCACTTGAAAATAAAGCCAGTTTAAAGATGGGTACCATGTTACATAAAGGGACATGGGGTCAGTTACCTCAGACAGTCCTATCATTGTTTCCCAGAGCTATGAATTTGTAAGGGACTAGATCCCAGACTACATATGTATATAAAATTCTTTTTTTTAAATGATTTGGGCAAAAGTCAGTGTTAAATAGGGCATCTAGATTTTATAACTCTGTACCCAATGAAATTGCCAATTGCACAAACATTAGAACATTCAATACTAAACTTCAATATTGGGTGTTATTAAGGAATGAATGTATATGCACTTAATGTTTGTTTGTTCATCAATACTCACATAATTTTTAAACTGTGTATTTGTGGGTCTGTACTGTATTGTATTCATGTTATATGGCTTTAAAAAAAATTGTCGCTTGAGAAAACGGACAAAATTGCCCATCAGCTTACAAGTATAAAAAATAAATAAAATAAATTAATTACAGAAGAGTTACTCAAGTATTGTTGCAGACCACCTTTTAGGATGACAGTCCTAGAGGAAGTACTGAAAGGGAAAGATCTAACCCAAATTAATATTCACCATTCATTACTAATGGGTCCTACCGGAGGTCAGGATCCTGCATGAAAATAAAAAAGAGCATTGTCTCTTTAAAAGATTTTTGTGTGGGTGGAGACGATGTTGGGACAGCACCACCCTCGAGGCCAGCATTCTACATGGTGCTCGTGGGTTGGCCAGTAACCGACACCGATTCCTCCCAGCCCTCAGTTCTGTTTTTTTCCGCTGCCAAGGAACGATCCTGTGCGGGAACCTCTGCAAGCAACTGTGTCACTGTCTAGGCCTCGGTTTCTGAGGTGCCATGAGTACCGGTGTCTTTCGGTGCTGGAGGGTTTTCTTGTTTTCCCTAAGTTTATTTCGGTGTCCGGTATACCTTTTTCCTGTAATTTATTTGTTTTCAAGCTGCAACAACGATATGTCAGGATCGGGGCATCATTCTAAGTTGAAGCAGTCCAGAGTTGCCTCTATGCGTTGGTGCTCCTGTGGCAACTTTATCACAATCACAGACCCCCGCAATTATTGTTTTTCTTGCCTGGGTCCCCGCCATCCGACGGATAAGCGTGACACCTGTTTTTCTATGGACCTCCATACCTTGGTTGTTCGGGCGGCGCATTGGGGTAGGGAACCCCCCGACTGTGTCAGCTGACCTAGAAGACCATGGCAAGAACTTTTGGCCCCCCGGGCCTATACGACCCAGAGGGATAGAGACCACCTCTGCTCCTCTTGCTGGGGCATGATGTTCCCGTGAGGGGTTGGTGGGGAGGTCGCCTTCCTTCGGGGAGGTGACTGGTCACCCCTCACAGTCCGGCTCCTCCTCAGAGGATCGGACAAACCCTGAGGTGAAGTCAGAGCTATACGCGGGCTCTCCTCAGGAGGTCCCCTTGAAACTACACTCCCTGCAGGCTTTGGCTCTCAGTGCCATATCAGGTGCCAATGAGTGAAGCAGTATGGCTAGTGTGTCAGAGCCTCCCCCTGATGCCTCTCGGGGTACCGTAGGGTTCAGGGTTTTAGGTGTGGCTGAGTTGGAAGTGGGCCCTGTCTCCTCCCCAGCCTTGGTGGATGATGATGGGAGCAACCCCGATTGGGCTCCTGGCTCTTCTGACTCTGCTCAGATGTCTCCAGGGCTGCTGGAGTCTCCGGCACCGGCTTCTCATCTGGAGGCAGTGGCATCGGTAGTGTGCTGTCCCAGACCTTTCCAGAACCTCTTCTGGTTCTCCGGTTCTGGAGTGTGATGGCGCAATGTCCAGACACAGTGCTGGGGTCAGAGCCAGGTCAGTGGCTGGCACCGAGGTCGGTGCCGGTTCTTCCTCAGCTACAGCCAGGCAGTCCTCCTGTCTTGGCTCTACCTCATTGGCCGGTTTCGGTCTTTCAGTGACCGGGATTCCAGCTGATGAGGAGGAACCTAGGGGAGATCCTCTAACCTCTTCAGGGGTGGGGGGCTCTTTCCCTTTGAGGGGGGCAAGCCTGGATTCCTCCACTCCTAAGAGGGATATGCCTTCCTCCCAGGAGAAGGGGGCTGGTGGTCCATTCTGTAAATGACCTGTGTGTCCTAGGGCTGCTGGGGCTCATCGTCGAGGACTGTCCAGTTTGGGTTTTCTGCAGTGGGTGAGAGCAGGTCTCCCAAGTGGCACTGCATGGCTCCAGCCTCACCTTCCAGGGGATTATCCCCAAGGGCGTCCCCCAGCCCACTCCTTAGGGGTTGGGCGAGCTGGGGTTTCAGGTTTTTCCAGTTCCTTCCCTAATCAGGGCATATCTGAACGAACCCAGTGCTCTGGCAGAGGTACTTCCTGGTCTAGCCAGGCTATCCCTTCTTCTCTGTCTCTGTCTCCCCACCCCCTTTTCCGCAGTTTCTTAGCTCTGAAGGCCCTCTTTCTTGGGAACAATTCAGGGTGGTGGAGGCACTATTCCCCCTTTACTTCAGGGCCCTTTCTGAGGTCATTTTCAGAGCTCCCATGTCCGCACCACCTAGCTCTGAATCTGACTACCTCTTTTCTTTGGCTTCCTCATGCAGGAAGAGGAGGCTTCACGCTGTTGCAGGAAGAGGATGCTTCATGCCATTTTTGCTCTATGGGGACCTTTCGTCCTACCAGCGTTTCCTGTCGGAGATGATGAGGGAGCTCCATATCTCTCACCCAGTCAGATGGAACCCCGATCGTGTGATGCTGTAATTCCTGGGGGAGTACATCGCTGACACTTTGGTCATCCCTCCTTGGCCAAGGCCATTGCAGAACGCATCACGTGCCATCTGACTACTACCCTCTGCCCCTTCTCCTGCCCCTAGGGATTGTTTGCACCAATACTGCACAGCAATGGGGTCTCCAGGTGCCATGCCTCAGCCTTCCTCAGGCCTTGGGTTCCTGGACACCCCCTCTGGGCGTCAATGCCTTAGTCGAGACCACCCCCCTGACTCAGACTCAGTTGAGCTCGACCGATGGGGGAGGAGGGTGTTTTTTTCTGTGCATCTCCTTTTGCAGATATTGGCTCATCAGGTGCACCAGGTGGCCTATGCTAGGCATATCTGTTCTCTGCTAGGGCAAGTCCTAGCAGCGCTGCCTGATGGTGAGGGAACCAGGCAAGCCATTTGCCTTACTGCTCAAGGCCTGGAACTAGCAAGACATCTCTCTAGGGCTGTTTACGATACCAACGAGATGACTTCTAGGCTGGTAAGATACTCAATCTGCATTAAGCGGGCTGTGTGTCTTTGTTGTCACCCCTGGCCTGGCATAGGGTGATGTCCTCATCTTTCTAGGGGGCCCACTTCTTTTCCCACAGAGCACGTGAGTTCTTCAGGGGCACCCTCCACCTCCCAGATCCTGGGAGACTTTGCCAGCCCGGTCAAGCCCTTGGGCCTAGTTGGGCTTGGATGGGCCCCCTCCTCCCGTGTCTTTTTCTACCCCATGGGAGGCTGTGGGAATATCCTTTCCCCCAGGGTTCACCTTCTTGGTACTAGAATCCATTAGTAATGAATGGTGAAGATTAATTTGGGTAAGATATAGAAATGACATACCTACTGTAATTATGATCTTCCCAAATATCTTCACCATTTATTAAACCCACCCTCCTATCCTATGATCAGACACTGGGCTGCCCAGACCCCTTTTCCCTCCAGTCCCTGTCCCTCTGGCCAGAGGGGACTGAGACACTGAGGCTCGGTCCTGGGCGAACCCTGTGTCCAGTCTGGATGCTTCCATCACTAATGGTCGGCGAGGTTACTCCAGTTCTTGTGTGATACCCCTAGAGTTGACTCCTTTAAGGGCTTTCCCAATTGAGCAGTCCTCCAGTCCCTAGGACCTGCTTCCTGGAGCGATCCTCTTCGAGTACTTAATTCTTCGCCTTCTGTCGAATTTTAGAAGGAGAACAGACACTCAGTCCAGGAGGGAAGGTATGGATGGAGTCAGAAGGTAAGGAACAAGTTTGTCAATATGAGAGATGAGACTCTCTCTGTTTAAAAAAAAAAAAAAAAAAAGAGAAAAATGGAAAAAAGAATTCTTTTCTCTCAGTATGGTCAGGTCCCCAGGCCTCTGGCTCTTCCACTCTTACAGCTCCCCCCCTCCTTCTCTCCTTCCTCGTGATCCAGTTTGGATGCTTGAGCCCTGGTTTAATCCTTTTCCACTTGTGGAATCTAGTCCTCCAGGCTCCTGAGGAGACAGACCTGCGGGCTGTGGGTCTGGGGAGTGTTGGGGAGAGTTGGTCCAGTTTCTTTTACTCCACATGTCTTCCTTCCTTCTCTCCTGTCTCAGTTATTTTTACCTTGCCCAGGGTTGCCCAGTGTTCTGGCCATCCCTATCTGTCCTTCTTAGTTTTACCTCTGACCTAACCCTGGTTAGTCTTCCAGCTTTAGTTTGTTTTTTTTTCCCTACCCTTACCTATCTTTCGGGCACCCTGACCCTATGAACCCACCCCCCCTTTCCTGTTCCTCACTTGGTGGACAGAACTGAGGGGTGGAAGAAGTCGGTGTCGGTTACTGGCCAACCTGCGAGTGCCATGTAAAATACTGGCCTTGAGGACAGCGCCATCCCGATGTCATCTCCACCCACACAACAGTTTTTTAAAGAGACAGTGCTCTTTTTTATTTCCGTGCAGGGTCCTGACCTCCGGTAGGACCCATTAGTAATGAATGGTGAAGATATTTGGGAAGATCATAATTATGTTAAGTACATAATTTCTATTTCCTCTATGCCTCTCCTCCATTTCCACCAATATAAACCAATAAGGGAATCAGCAACAGTAATTCTAGTAGTACTAGGCTGGACCAGACAGACCTTGTACTTTTTTCTACAGTCCCTGTCACACCCAAGCCTCTTACCTGATGAGATCCCTGATGTGGTGGTCTGTGGAGGAAAACCTCCAGGGCTTCCCCTTCTCATCACTGGAGCCAGAAGTGACTTTCATCACAGATGCCCCCTTACCGGGGTGAGAAGCCACTGTCAAGGTCTCTATTTCATTTGCATCACCAGGTAAGGAAAAAGGTACGACTCCCCACAGGACACTCAGGGGAATGCCGGATCTTGCCCAACAACTAATGCACTGAAATCTGGGCAATGGAAAATCATGTACACAAATGCCCACAGTCTGGGAAACAAGATCCCAGACCAGGAGGCAACAATGACAGAGGATAAACTGAACTTAGTAGCTATTAGCGAGACATGGTTCACCAGTAACCACATTTGGGAGACTTCAGTACCTGGCTATGTACTGTCCAGAAGAGATTGAGGTGCAAAAAAGGGGGAGTAGCCCTTTATGTCAATGAAAATATCAAAGCTAGAGAAATTCAGAATACACATAAGGAGCCAGAAGAACTCTGGGTCACCCTGGAAACAGGAAATAGGGCAGCCATATGAACTGGGGTTGTCTACAGGCCTCCAGACAAGTGGGAGAACACAGACACATTACTGTTAGAAAATATACAAAACATGACAGCTAAAGGGGAGGTTCTGATAATGGGAGACTTCAACATGCCAGATACAGATTGGTCAATACCAGCAGGAACATCTGCCAGAACTAGACACATAGTGGATTCCCTGCTGGGGGCTCAAACAACTGGTACAGCAACCCACAAGAGACAGGGCTATCCTAGATCTAGTACTGACTAACAGGGAAAGGATCACAGATCTCCAGGTCACCTGGGGGCCAGTGACCACCACATGGTATGGTTCAGTTTGACTACTAGAACTAAATCATCCCATTCCATGACAAAAATATGGGACTTCAGAGGAGCTGACTTTGATAAGATGGCCAACAGAGTTAAGCTAGCCCTGCCAAGAAGAAATACAGGTGAGAAGGTACAGGCAAAGTTGGTAAGCATTAAGGATGCAATACTTGAAGCAACATCCCATTGTGTTAGAGAGAAAAGCAAGAGCAAAAGAAGGAGGAAACCACTTTGGTTCTTAAAGACAGTAGCAGAAAAGGTCAGAGCCAAAAGGCTGGCCTTCAGGAAATATAAGGGAATGCAGCGGGATGAAGATAGGGATGCATACCAAACTTCCCTAAGGGAAGCAGGGAAGGCAGTAAGGCAGGCAAAGGCCCAAACCGAGAAAACACTAGCACAAACAGTAAGAAAAGGGGACAAGACTTTCTATAGATACATTAGTGAAAGGAAAAAGTCCAGAGGGGTATTGCAAGATCAAAGGGAATAAGGGGGAGTGTGTGGAGGAGGACCATGGAAAAGCATCTATCCTAAATAGATACTTCTGCTCAGTATTTACTGAGGAGAAGGTAGGGCAGGACCCACAGCTCAGCACCATGGACACGGGGGAAGGAGGTTGTGCACTAGTCCCTTCACAAAAGAAAGGGTCCTACAAGAGCTTGCTAAGCTCAGGATGGACAAGGCAATGGGACCTGATGGCATACATCCTAGGGTACTAAAGGAGCTAAGGGTGGAACTAGCAGAGCCATTATCAGAACTGTTTAGTGAGTCTCTGAGCACAGGAGAGGTCCCAGAAGACTGGAGAAGGGCTCATGTGATCCCACTCTGCAAGAGTGGTAGCAGGGAGGAGGCAGGGAAATACAGACCAGTCAGTCTCACCTCACCTCAGTAGTGGGCAAGATTATGGAGGCACTCCTTAAGGAAAGGATAGTGCAACACCTGGAATCCATAGGAGCATAGGATCCAAGACAGCATGGGTTTACAGCAGGAAGGTCCTCTCAAACTAATCTCATAGATTTGTTTGACTGGGTAACCAGAGTGGTGGACCAAGGGGGTGCAGTTGATGTCACCTACCTTGACTTCAGCAAAGCTTTCGATACTGTTCCACATAGAAGATTGATTAATAAGCTGGGTAGGCTCGGGGTGGGTCAGAAGTTGGTCAGCTGGGTGGCAAACTGGTTGGCGGGCAGAAATCAGAGAGTGGTGGTAAACGGTATACAGTCAAAAGAGATACAAGTCACAAGTGGGGTACGTCAGGGATCAGTCCTGGGGCCAGTCCTCTTCAATATCTTCATCAGTGACATTGCAGATGGACTGGAGGGTATGGTTTGTCTGTTTGCAGAAGACACCAAGATCTACAACAGAGTAGATGATCCAGATGGGGTGGGCAGAATGAGAAGGGATCTAGATAAACTGGCAAAATGGTCGGAAGAGCGGCAACTGGGGTTTAACACAAAGAAGTGGAAGATCATGCACATAGGAAAGAGAAACCCTGAAGCCACCTATATGTTGGGAGGGGAGTTGCTGGCAATCACAAGGGAAGAAAGAGATTTGGGCATCATCATCACAGACGACCTGAAATCATCCAAGCAGACCTCTAAGGCAGTAGGAAAGGCTAGAGGGATGTTGGTGTGTATTAGTAGGAGTATTGCAAGTCGTGAGAGGGAGGTAATAATCCCTCTTTACAAGACACTGGTTAGGTCCCATCTGGAGCACTGCGTGCAGTACTGGAAGCTGCATCTGCACAAGGACATTAACAAAATGGTGCAGGGACTGCATCAGAAAACATATGAGGACAGATTAACAGAGCTCGATATGTATACTCTAGAGCAAAGGGGGGGGAGAGAAGATATGATCAAAACATTCAAACATCTTGAGGGCAGGGGTGTAGCTACAAGGGGGCAGGGGGTGCAGTGGCACCCAGGCCCATGAGGTTTGAGGGGCCCAAATCATAATTTTGATGTTTATTCAAAACTGGGGAGGGGCCCTGTAACATCACCTTGCACCCAGCCCCTCTGGGAATTTGCTACGCTACTGTTTGAGGGTACTAACAAGGTGAAAGAGTCTAACATGTTTCAATATAAGAAAAATAGCAGAACAAGAGGACACAGCATGAGATTAGAGGGAGGCTGATTAAGGGGTAATGTGAGGAAGTACTTTTTCACAGAAAGGGTGGTGGATGCATGGAACGGCCTACCTCAGGAAGTGGTGGATATGAATACAGTACAGGGCTTCAAACAGGCATGGGATAGGCATACGGGAGAAATACAGATGAGTATGAATAGGTAGTCTATTGACAGAGTACAGGCCTATGGCACATTCATAAGGTGGAAAAAAATGGGCAGACTGGATGGGCCTTGCAGTCCTTGTCTGACGTCAACTTCTATGTTTCCATATGTCTGTCACAGTCAATTCATGGTGGCACAGACAGTCCAGTCAGGGGGACTGTCGGGATGTGTGTTGATGCAGTGCTTGGGAAAGGGGATATGCTAACCACCACTGAGGAACAGGCGGGAGTGTCACAAATCACTGTTGGGGTACAGGGCCAGGGCGTTGTTGTGAGGGGGGGACTTCCTTGCAAGATTCCCATATGGCTGTGGCATGACAGTTCAGGCTGTCGCCATGGGTTTGGGGGCTAGAGGGGACTTGACAAATGGTGGTGGAAGCCAGGTTCCTTGAATGCAAGGACTGCACTGTTGTTGGGCTGGGGGCGGATTACATTGTAGAGGTGACTGAAGCATTCTGCATGCATGCTAACCAGACCTAATATTCCCAACACGGTGCTCAAGTCAGCCTTGTTAAGGACACTGCCCCTGGCAGGGTCTCACTGACAGTAAACCTACTGAGGGCATCTACACACTGAGATATACACTGCAAAGGGGTAGACACTCACCAATGGCAATGACCATGAGCTGTGCAACCCCACCCCTCCATCAGTAGCCAGGGGTACACTTGGCAGGAAAGTTCAGTGATCTGGCCCGCACTCATCATCTCTATAGACCACTAGTAAACAGAATGAAGTGCTTTCTAGGTGCAAAAAAAAAAAAATTCCCAGGGCAGTAGCCTCACTAGCAGGCATTACAGTACAGCTAACAGACCATACTAATATACTGTACAGTACTACAGTAATTTCTTTGAATTCCATGACCTGCAGGCCTGGCCATCATCAGAGTCACCAGGAACTATCTGCATCTACTCTGACTAATGACTGCACAGTCTTTTTGCATTCGCTTGTGTGCTTCTGCAAGGAACGTCTTGTACTAGTAGCACATTTCAGAGGTGTGTCTGTGTTGACGAATGCAGGGCATGCTTTAGTCGGTGCGTCTCTCATTCCCCAATAAGCCAGCATGCTAACGCTGACACCAGCATTATGCAAAGTGGACACAACTTCTAAGAAAAGTGCAGCTGCAATCAGAGACAAGCTCGTCATGCTGCAGCACCAAGAACACGCCTCCCTATGAGCATTTCCTGGTGAAGCATTTAAATAAACATGGCGGTGGCTTCTGCTACCATCTGCCACACACAATCCCTAGAAAGCTGACTTCAGGGGTGCCCAATCCCCCTGTCGGTATGTTTAAACTCCCCCAAGATTGTGTGGTACACTGTGAGCCCACCCCAGTGTGCTTCCCTGTGTTCGGAAGCTGACCGCGTTGGCATGTTCCTGCTCCCGCCGCACCCCCACTGTGTGCCACACTGGGAGCCCACCCCAGTGTGCCCACCATTTGTTTTTCTACACCTGTAAAGGTAGAAAACCGCCCACAGTATTCGTTTTTTTTTTCATTACCTGAAACAAAGAAAATAGTCCCTCGCTGTCGGGTCCTCTCCCCCAACCCGCACCCGCCCTCTGCCCACCCCACCTCCCCACACACACCCTCACCCCATACCTACCTCCGGAGGTTGGTGCTGCGATCTTTGGTGGAACGGAAACACGTGTGCACTCTTCAAAGCCGACCACGGACTGAAGAAATGCCGGTAAACTGTATAATGGCATAAATGGGGAGGGGATTCAACGTAGGCAGATATCTCAATCATGTTTTTGAATTTTGCCTCCAGATTTTCAACATTGGGTGCCTGGGACCCCACCTCATGAACACATGCACTGTCATCTTGTTACTCAGTCCCGAAAGGTCATTTTGCGGTCACTGCGTGGAATCACCTTTCAGGACCGATTAATGAAATGACAGTGCAACTGTTCATGAGGTAGGGTCCCAAAAAGCCTATCCTGAAAATTCAATAGAAAAATTCCCATAAATGACTGTGTTACGAGCATGCATTGCGCAGTGTCAATGCATGCTCATAACTTCGACAATTTTTAATATTTTCACTCCAGATTTTCAACATTGCCATTTTTCACACCTCCTTATGAACAGTACAGCTGACATTTTTTACATCCTGCCCAAAATGTGTTTTCGCTTATGTGGTGCACAGTGGCGCGGTCACTGTGCGAAACCAACGTTCAGGACACATTAACAAAATCACAGCGACACTGTTCATGAGCAAAGGTCCCAAAATGCCTGTGTTGAAAATTTGGTTAAAAAGATCCCCAAAATAATTGCGTTATGGGCGTGCGTTGCGCAGTTTCTATGCACGCTCATGACTTCAATTTTTCATATTTTTACTCCAGATTTTCAACATTGCCATTTTTGTACACCTCCTTATGAACAGTACAGTTGTCATTTTTCATATCCTGCCCAAAATGTGTTTTCGCACATGTGGCGCACAATGATATGGGTGCTGTGGGAAATCAATGTTAAGGGACAGATGAACAAAATCATAGTGACGCTGTTCGTGACCGGAGTTCCCAAAATGCTTGTGTTGAAAATTTGGTAAAAAATAATCCCCAAAATAATTGCGTTACAGGCGTGCGTTGTGCAGTTTATACACATGCTCGTGACTTCAATTTTTCATATTTTCACTCCAGATTTTCAACAATGCCATTTTTTTCCACCTCCTCATTAATAGTGCAACTGTCATTTTTCCCATCCTGCCCAAAATGTGTTTCCGCACCTGTGGTGCCAAATGGCACAGTCACTGTGCAAAATCACCTTTCGGCTAACAAACTCATAGTGCCGTTGTTCATGAGGTGGGGTCACAAACAGCCAATGTTGAAAATTTGGAGTGAAAATAGAGACTGACAGGCATTGGGGTGTGACTTGGCATGGTCAGCTGTAATGCTCATGCCATTCCACCCCCACCTTGCAGCCAGTGGCAGGCATCGAGGTGTGCCCTGAACTCTTTGGCCCCAAAGTTCACCCCACTCTCCTATACTGCATCCATCTCAGCATATTTTCTTATGGAATTGGGTGACTGTAAGGCCCAAAGACCCCAAGGCACACCGCGACACCGCGCGGTGTCTGTGGGGTAAGGTGAGATGAAATGGCATGAGCATTTTGGTCGATGACCCAAAGGCATACCCCAATGCCTGTCACTCTCTGCAGGGTGGGACCGGGGTCGGCGTCCGTTCAGTACTTCACTGCCAATCTTATTATGCATCTCTCTAACTCCTGCACTACCAATGCCAATGCCAGCAAGTCAACATTCGGCATTGACAAATGCTTGTTTGCTAAGAGAGACAGAGGGAGAGAAGACTGACAGAAGAGGGGGAGAAGAGAGAGTGAGAGAGAGAAACAGACAGAGGGGGTTAAGAGAGAGATGGGGAGAAGGAAAGAGAGAGGCAGAGGGAAGGAGAGAAAGAGAGAGAATAGGAGGGGGGAGAGAGAGAGAGACTGTGGAAGAGAGAGGGGGAAGAGGGACCATACCTCTCAGCTTTCCCCGATATTGCGTCAGAATGTTCCTGTCCCTCCTAAAATTTGTGTTTCTTTGACTGAACAGTGGGTATACTGTATGCCCACAATATTGTCAAACAGCGTTACAGACTTGCTCTTCAGCAGTCAAAGAATTTTACACCAATACTCGTATGCTACCTGCTTCAGGAGATAGAACCAATTGCTAAACTGTGTCCCTCATTTTATTTCTTTGTCACTGATTTTTTAAGCCATGTCCAAGTGCCAAACACCACTGCAAATGTCTGCAAGCGAACGTTCGGCATTGACAAATGCTTGATCTTACTGGACATAAAGTCTCCACCACTCGTTTCACACTGATGGGATCTATGCCAGAGGTGCTAGGACCCAGCGGGAGCAAACATTTTGCAAGAGGGCCGGCGCCAGAGATGGAGCCATGAGGAGTGGGACCATGAGCCCCGGCTAGTGCAGAAAAGACTATCTTGGCGTCGACCTTCCAACCACCTCAGTTCCCTTTTTCCCGCCGTCGAGTGCGTTTCAGTGATGATGTTGCTCGCCGCCAGGAGTCAAACTTCAAACTAGCAGCATAGTTTTCAGTTTATTGTTTTGTAGTTTATTACAAAATTAGTACCGATTACATTTAAATTTCTACAAGAAGTCTTCAGCCCTTCATTGATGGAGTCGACCATGATTGGGTCAGGTGACGGTAGGGAGACTTCATATGAAAGCTGTTCAGTCAGCAGGGCTGGGTCCAGTCCGCTACCCTCTCTGGAGAGGGGGGTCTGACAACGGATGGTCCAATGCTCAGGGAGATGGGTGGTCCCCCCAAAAGCATAAAAGAAAATGGTCCCATTCTCGGCACCGTTCAGCCTCGAGCTCTTCTTCTTCGAACCACAAGTCAAAAAAGAGAAGGCATCACTCAAGGTCACCTTCTGGTATGTCTTCGCGTCAACGGTCGGTCGTTGAGGCCAGGTGCTGGTCTGTCCTCTTTTGGAATTGCTGGTTTCTGTCTCCAGTGGCCGACTTCCTCAACATCGGAGTCCCTCCCCGCCTCTTGGAAGGGCTTCCAATGAGCAGTTTCATCAGTGGGCAGCTCTTATGGAGCAGTGGGCTTGGAGGTTGGTCCAGCTGCCTGATCTGGTCACTCCAAGACCTTCAGGCCATTTGAGGGAGAAGGTAGGGCAGTTAGACCTTCCTAGTTGCACGGCACCTTATTCGGCGCCGTCAACCCCGTACCCAGGTGTTTCCCCCCCTCACATGGCTGCGGTGCAGGGGGCCATACCGATGCCTCTCTCTCCTGGTAATCTTTATTCTTTTTCCTCAAATTGCAGTGTTCAGAACCTTGGGAGACTCTCGGCGCCATCCACGGTGTTGGGGATGCTCTCGGCACCGTCTGCAGTGTTGGGGGCTCTGTCAGTGCCATCCTAGGCACCAGTGGGTCTATCGGCGCTGTCCTCGGTGCCGGTGGGTCTGTTGACGCCATCCTCGGCACCGCAGGATCTATTGGCACTGTCTGCGGTGCCACGGGCTCTGTTGGCGGCATCTGCAGTGCCATGGCCTCTGTCGGCGCTGTGTGCTGGGCTA
Organism: Neoceratodus forsteri; assembly: GCA_016271365.2. Taxonomy (NCBI): domain Eukaryota; kingdom Metazoa; phylum Chordata; order Ceratodontiformes; family Ceratodontidae; genus Neoceratodus; species Neoceratodus forsteri. Next base: position 210,793,180 of record CM028129.1, on the reverse strand, counting down.
TTTCCAATGGTGCCAGCTCCCTTGTCTTTGGCGCCGTGAGCATCTTCGGCACCAGAGTTTGGTGCAGTGTCGTCCACCCTTCAAGGATTCTTGATTCCGATTCCTTTATCTTCTTTTTTTCCTACTGATTTTCACTCCTTTCCTGTCCATACATTCCCTCCTGGACTGTCAGAAGATGATATTGAACCTGACCCAGATCTTCAGCTGGGTGATGATGTGAAAGAAGGAGCAGGGATCAATCCTGCTGCAGAGCCTGTGGTCGAAGTCCTATCCTTTAAGTCTCTGCTGAAAAATTTATGTAACCCCCCTGTCACCCGGGGTTACTAGTATCCCACTTAGATCAAGTGACACCAGTTAAATGGCTTTCACACTGTCTCACTCTGTCCTCAGTCTCAGCTGAGCTGGAGGGATGACATCATATAGAATTCTCACAGCAGCATAAGCCACAGTAGAATGTTGCAGCTGGGAGTTAGGTTAGAAGGATTTTCAAAGTCAGTAGTAGTCTAGTGGGAGACTCAGTGGAGGGAGGAGGTTCACTGCAGTTGGCAGTCCCTCAGAGGCCCCAGCTCTGTTCAGAGCTACCACAGAAGAGAGTGTGTGTTCTCGCCCTAGAGAAGGACACAGACGAATACTTATTGATGTGGTTGAGACCGTCCTCCAGATGTTCCAGTGCCCCATCCCTGAGAGGGATGGGGGGAACAAGACCAGCTCTTCGGGGCAATTCCCCTGGCCCTGCTGGAGGAAGAGAAGCTGCTTGTGAAGAAAATTTGTGCTGAGGCACTGAGAAGTATTTTGTTGATCTTCCTGGACATAAGTCTCCACCACTCATTCACACTAGTGGGATTAGCGCCAGAGGCACTAAGACCCATCGGGAGCAAACTTTTTGCTGGAGGGTCGGCGAGAGAGACGGCGCCGCGAGACACGGCGCCACGAGCAGCGGCTCGAGCGGTAATGACTATCTCGGCGATTTACCCTCCAACCGCCTTCAGTTCTTTTTTTTCCTCACGAAAGTGCGCTTTCAGTGACGACGCTGCCGCTTGTTGAGTCAAACTTCAACTCATGCATAGTTTTCAGTTTGTTTTTTGTAACTTTATCACGATAAGTAGTATCGCTTAATTTTATTCTATTTTCGTTAAATTTTTCTAATATTTAAATTTTACTTGAAGAAGTCTCGGCCTACTGGACGGAGTCGACCATGAGCAGGTCAGTGACGGTAGGGAGACTTCGTATGAAAGCTGTTCAGTCAGCGGGCTGGGTCCGTCAGCCTCCTTCTCTCAGCGGGTTCCGGCTAACGGTCAGTCCGATGCCGGGGATGAAGGTCCTCTGCCGCATAAAAATAAACGGTCGATTCTTCTGCACCTGCTCGCCTCGAGCTCTTCTTCGCCCACAGGTCAAAAGAGAAGGCATCACCGAGGTCACTCTGGTATGTCTGGCGCCAGCCGACCGGTTATCGCTATAGTTGCCGGTCTCCTTCTTCGGAGTCGCCAACTTCCGGAATCGCCGTCCTCGACATCGGAGTCCCTCCCCGCCATAGGTAGGACTCCAGATGAGCAGTTTCATCAGTGGGCGCTCTTATGGAGCAATGGGCTCGGAGGTTGGTTCTTCTGCCTGGCTCGGTTGCCTCGGAGCCCTCGCCCTCCGGCAATCAGGTAGGGCGTTGGACCTTCCTAGTCGCTGGGCGCCTTCGTGCCAGCGACTGCGGCTTAGGTGTTTCCTCACATGGCTGCGGCGCAGGGGCCTCACCGATGCCCTTATCTCCTGTTTTTTTCCTTCTAGCTTTCCAGGTTCCTGGGGCTTTTCGCTTTGACAGGGTCTGTTGGCTTGTCGGCGCCATTTCGGTCCGCTGGGTCTTGCGGCGCCGGTCCGCGCGCGCCAGCGCGCTCGCGGTGAATGCCGCTGGATAGGGCGCGCTGCTCGCTGCGCCGCCCGGGCGGGCGTTGCCTGCTGCGCCTGCGCGCTGCTGCCATCGGGCCGCTTGTGCTGTCGTCCTCAAGGGCGCCGCGGGCACTTGGGTGTCACAGGCTCTTGGGCGCCGTGCGCCTCGGTGCCGCTTTCAGTCTGTTTTGCCGCCTCGGCGCCGCAGCCCTTGGGGACTCTCCTTGTTTTTCTGCTATTTCTCCTCTCCTAATTTTCACCCTTTCCTGTCCAAACAGTCCTTTCTGGACCATCAGGGATGATCTTGAGCCTGACCCAGACCTTCGGTTGGGTGATGAAGTGGAGGAAACAGGATCTTTCTTTGCTACAGGAGCCTGTGGTCGAGGACCTGTCCTTTAAGTCTCTGTTGAAGAACCTGGGATCCACTCTTCTCTCCAGACTACAGACATCGATCCTGGGAAGATATTAAGACTCAGTATCTTCATGCTCGGAGATCCCTACGATTTGACCCTCCGATCCAGCCTTCCTTCAAGACGCTGTCTCAAATGGTATGGAATAATCCTGCTCTATTCCTCAGTGGCTAAATCCATTGATAAGAGTATTCAGCTCCCAAGGATCGTCCCATTTTGGCATCCCAAGCCTTTATGGATCCTATTGTAATCCTGGCAGAGAATGACAAGGTCGTTTTTCCTCAAACTACTACAGCTTGACCTATTAACAAAGAGTCTCGTAGATTGATACATTAGGTAAGAGAGTCTTGCTGCCTCCACTCTAAGTATGCGTATGCCAGTTATCAAGGCTATTTTTCTCAGTATGAGTATATCCTGTGGCACTCTATGAAAAGAATGGTTGAAGTTCTTCCAGATTCGGATTCCAAGTCAGAGCTTCTTCTGACCGTTATTAGAGGTATTGAGTCCAATAACCAACAGGTCAAAGCCGCCATGGACGCCGACACTGCTCTCAGCAGCCGCGATTTGTACTCGGGCGCCATTCCTGGCTGCGATTTCTGGCTTCACTAATGATGCTCAGCAGCAGGTGATGGCGCTGCCTTTGATGGCTCCTTTCTTTTTGGCCCTCAGGTGGAGCAAGCCTTAGAGGCCACTCAGAAGACTAGATCGGCCATTAAGTTGGCCAGACCTCCGCCTGCCCCCTCTCGAGGGCATGTGAACAGACGTCAGTTTCATAGTCGTCAGTCCTTTCGAGGCAGAGGCAGGGGAAGCTTCCATAAAAGCCAACCTGCCCAACCTCAAAAGAAGACGCAGCAGAAAGCGCAGGGGCCTAAAGCTCCCAGTGCTACCTTATGAGTCGTTGGCCCAAGTTCCATCCACTCTGCCCGAGGTGGAATTTTCTCCTCCGGTGGGAGGTCGTCTGATGTACTTCTACAACCAGTGGAAGTCCATAACTTCGGACAAATGGGTCCTTCGGATAATTCGCGAGGGTTATTCTCTCAATTTCTTGGAAACCCCCCCGAATTGTCCTCCCAGACGACAACCCAGGTTGTCGGCCTCTCAGTCAGACCTCCTCACCGCGGAGATCCAGGGCCTTCTGAACAACAGGGCAATAGAACTGGTGCCCCCGCATCTGCGAAACACAGGGTTCTACTCCCATTACTTTCTGGTTCCAAAGAAATCTGGGGAGATGCGCCCCATTCTAGACCTCAGAAAGTTAAACAAATTCCTCCCCAGGGAGAAATTCAAGATGATTTCCCTAGGTACCCTGTTACCCTTGCTGCATCAGCACGACTGGCTGGCCTCTCTGGATATGCAGGATGCTTACCAGCATATCCCCGTCCACCCGACCCACCGCAAGTTCCTCAGGTTTGTAGCTTTGGGTCAGCATTATCAGTTCAGAGTCCTGCCCTTTGGGCTATCCTCGGCGCCGCGAGTTTTTACAAAGTGTTGTGCAGTTCTCGCGGCGCATCTCAGGAAAGTCGGACTCCGAGTGTTTCCCTACCTGGACGATTGGCTTCTAGTAAGCCCTTCCGTCCAAGGGACTTTGGAAGCCGTGCAAACGACTTCTCGTCTTCTCACGTCCATGGGAGTTCTGCTGAATTTGAAAAAATCTCAACTGCAACCCTCCCAGAGGCTCCTTTCATAGGGACGCTTCTAGACACCCTTCAGCGAAGGCTTTCCTTCCAGAGGACAGAAGACTCACATCCTCTCAATGGCCTGTTACATCAGGGAGAACCAATCGGTTACAGCTCTCTCGATGCAACGCATGTTGGGTCTCATGGCGTCCCTCGGTCTTCAACTGTCCTCTGGCCTGACTGCACATGAGAACCACCCAATGGATGCTCTCCACCAGTGGTCCCCGACCTCTCACCCCAGTCTTATCCCATCAAGGTGACGGAGCCCTTCAGGTTGTCTCACCTGGTGGTCTCAAGAGAGCAATCTCCTGGAAGGATTCCCTTGTCTCCGGATCATCAGATCTCCATCACCACAGACGCATCGCTAATGGGATGGGGAGCTCACTGTCTCTCCCTCCACACTCAAGGTGTATGGACTCAGTTCGAAACTCATCTCCACATAAATGTCCTGGAGATGGAGCGTCCTCTATGCAATCCGAGCTCTGAAGGATGTCCTTTGTCACAAGAACATTCTCCTTCAAACGGACAACAAAGCAGTGATGTATTGCATCAACAAGCAAGGCGGTGCTCATTCTTATCCCTTTGCAGGGAAGCAATGAGGGTGTGGAGGGAGCTTGGGCACAAGTCTCTGATTCAAGTGGTTTATCTGCCGGGTATACAAACGACATCAGCAGATCACCTCAGCAGAACGGAGGCAGACCTCACGAGTGGTCTCGCGATCCAGCCGTAGCTCGTCCCTGTTCAAAGAGTGGGGGACTCCAGACCTGGACCTTTTTGCATCCCCACTCAACGCAAAACTGCCTCTCTTCTGCTCCAGAAATCCAGGGCCTGGCATTTTCTGTCAGGATGCATTCAGACTGCGGTGGACAAAACGCTTTCTTTACGCCTTTCCACCGCTTCCTCTAATCCAGAGAGTACTCCTCAAGTTCGAGTCTCAGGGGACCAAGATGATTCTCATTGCTCCTTCCTGGCCTCGGCAACTATGGTTTCCTCTACTCAACAGTATGTTGGCAGCCTCTCCGAGACCACTTCCTTTGCAAATCAGTCTTTGACTCAGGGTTCGTTGGTCCATCCTAACCTGAAATCACTTCACCTTCATGCTTGGCTCCTGAAGAGATAGAAGTGAATCGGTTCAACGTCTCTCGTAGAGTCTCAGACATCCTTCTGGCTGCTCGAAGCCAGCCACCCAGAAACGCACGCCAAATGGAAACGTTTCTCTCTGGTGTGCAAAATCCTTGGAATCCTTTTCCTGTCCTCCTGGCAAGGTTCTGGAGTATCTTTTGACCTGTCAAACTTAGGTCTTCAGTACTCCACAGTTAAAGTTCACCTAGTGCCATCTCAGCGTTCCATGAGCCGGTTTCTTCCTTAACTCTGGCTCAGTTACCTATAGTGAAGAGATTTCTTAAGGATTCTCCATACCAGACCCCTGTTAAGCGTCCAGTTGCAGCCTGGGACATTAACCTGGTGCTGGACATGCTCACTCGGAAGCCTTTCGAACCCTTAGCTACCTGTGAGCTAAAATTTCTTACCTGGAAGACTGCCTTCCTGGTGGCCATTACCTCAGCCCGCAGGGTCTCTGAGATACATGCCCTGGTTACGGACCCTCCGTATACTGTATTCCATAAAGACAAGGTAGTTCTCCATACTCATCCTAAATTTCTTCCAAGGTTGTGTCAGAATTCCATCTAAACCAACCTCTGGTACTTCCGCTTACTTAGCCAATTTCCAAAATGAAGGGAGCGAGCTCTTCATTCCTTGGATGTTAAGAGAGCCTTGCGTTCTATTTAGATAGAACCAGGATGTTCGCAAGACTCAGCAACTGTTCGTTTCTTTCAGCGACACCGCCAGGCCAATCTGTCGCTATTAGATGCATCTCTTCATGGTTAGTGGCATGCCTTCGTCATTGCTATTCCATGGCTCAAGTTAAATTAGAAGGTAGAGTGTCGCTCACTCTACTAGGGCGGTCATGCATCCCTAGCGGAAATCGCAATGTTCCAATTGCAGATATATGCAACGCCCGGAGCCTAGTCATTACCTTCGTTACACTATGCACTGGATGTTCATGCTAGGCGACATTCCGCATTCGGCAGAACTATCCTTAATGGGCTTCTATCTTAGACGCGTGAGCTCTGGCTCTCCTGCCGCCTTTTGGGGATTATCAGCTTGGTACTCTTCCACTAGTGTGAATGAGTGGTGGAGACTTATGTCCAGGAAGATAGGAAAGTGCATTACCTACCGTAATTCTTGATCTTCTTAGACGAGGTCTCCACCATTCATTCAACGCCCACCTCCATCCCCCGAGCTCACCGCTGTATTGGTCTTCACTCCCTCAAATCTTTAGGCCGTGAGGACTTCTTTACTGACCCTTCTTACACGGGTCATACGGACTATCTTATGTCCGTTTTTTAATGTTGGGTTTACTCTTTACGTTAGTTGCGCTGCACCTCCTTGGTAAAAAGGTACTGAGGCGTGTTGGAGGGTCGCCGAGATGGTCATTACCGCCGAGCCGCTGCTCGTGGCGCCCGTGTCTCGCGGGCGCCGTCTCTCGCGCCGACCCTCCAGCAAAAAGTTTGCTCCCGATGGGTCTTAGTGCCTCCGGCGCTAATCCCACTAGTGTGAATGAGTGGTGGAGACTCGTCCAAGAAGATCAAGAATTACGGTAGGTACGTAATTTTCCTTTCTGTGAGAGATGCCCTGGGGCACCTGCGAATCATGGTGCGTCTGCTCTGCCAGAGTGCCCATGTTTTCACTGAGACTGTTGTGGTAAGTATCTGCTACTGTGGGTCAGGAAAGGAGAGCCAAGTACAGTACTTAAGTTTGTGTATGACTTGAAATGCATCTAATCAGTGGGGGTCTACAAGGATGGACATAGCCACTTAAAGAACGTTGCAAGTCAGGACACCAGTTATCAGAGACAGTAGACTGTTATATGTGACATATATTTCGAGATAGCATTCTACAACCAGAGAGTTTCAAAGGAAAGGTGTTGACTCCAAATGAATGGCCGGGTATGGATTTGGGGACAAGAGGTGGGAGACCCCCCTTCCCATCTGGAGTAGCCAGATTTACCTCCACAGATTCACTTTAGGCACCTATAGCTTTCTCCCAGGCACTTGGCCAGTGTCTGCAGAAAGAACCCAGACGTGGGATTAAGATGTGTGTTTTCCCTTAGAGCTTGGAAGTGCTCATGGGTGGTAGAGGGAGCCACCATCAGAAGTGTCCATGCCATATGGAAGAGTGTACCAGTGCAGGCCAAGGGCCATGCCAGGGAATCCAGGATAGAGAGAGTACCAGTTTGGGCTGAGAGTCCAGTGTGTTCAGAACCTGAGGGTAAAAGTTGTTGTGATGATGAAGAAGATGTGTTCTGACCTCTATAGTTCTGTACAACCAGTGAGTGCAGTCCCGTGGAGGTTCATCCTGCTTTGTATTCCTATGTGTAAGTGAATAAAAGCCCCAGTTTAGAATCCCACTCCTGGTTTGGACATTCACAGTTCTTGTTTCCTGTGTCCGGAGTTACTTGGGTGCCCCTGTCCAGAATGCATCTGAGGAAGATCGGAATTCTGATGTTCCCATATTTGGATGATTTGCTTCTCCTGAGCCCCTCCAGACAAGAGACTCAAGAAGCTGTAGCTATGGCTTCAAACTTCCTCACATCCATGGGAGTTCTGCTAAACTTGACAGAGTCACAGCTATAGCCTTCCCATCAGCACCTCTTCATAGGAGCCCTTCTGGATACCTCCAACGTGAAAGCATTTCTTCCCGGAGGATAGAAGGAGTGACATCCTTCAGATGACCCACTTCATCAGAGAAAACAGCTCGGTTCAAGATCTCTCGATGCAGCGGATGCTGGGTCTCGTGGCATCCTCAGTGTTCACTGTGCCTCTGGCTCGTCTTCACATGACAACTACTCAGTGGATGCTCAGAATGAGGGAGCGCATACCCTACATTCCCTGGATGTGAAGAGAGCCTTGCAGTTCTATTTAGACAGAACTAAGAAAATCCGCACATCTAAACAACAGTTTCAAACAACATGAAGTCTTGCTGTATTCTGACATATGCAGTGATGTCCAACCTTTGAACTGCCCTGGAGATGAAAGAGTTAACTTTCTATGCCAGGCATGGAACACTGAGCTCGAGCTCGGTTGAGATTCTGTCTGTTGCTGTTTGAACTAAAACCGTGAGATTCTTTACTCCGCCTCACTGAACAGTCGCTCCGGAGATTTCTCCTTTGCTCGGTTCAAGTTTGTCGGTTAAAGTGCCATTTTCCTCGGTTTTTGACCGAATTTAATCCGTTAACCTGTCGGTTCAGTCTCTGTCTGTGGTATCGTGAGTACTAGATAGGTTTATTTTCTTGTTCTTCTGTATGGAACTTGTAAACGTGGGATCAGATTTGTTCAAAAAAGTTTATTCTACTTTTAGAGTGTGGTAACCAGTCCTTATCGGTTCTAAAAAAAAACAGATTTCATTATGGTTTTTTCCACGACCCGTAACAGGGTGTTTTGCCTGTCGGATTCCCAAAAAAAGGGTAAGTTTTGTTAGGACTGGCCATGTCTGAGAAACCCAAAAGAAAAACCGCGCCCACTGGGTTTCAACACTGTAGTGTGTGTGGGGAAGCCTTTGCTAAGGCTGACCCCCACACCACCTGTGTTTATTGTCTGGGGTTTGACCACCCTCGATTCAGACTGCCAGATTTGCAAGAATTTTCCTGCAGCTACCCTGGAAAAGAGAGTTGGTAGGCTCAGGGAAAGGGAGGCCAAGAAGTCCGCTGACCCGGATGGCCAGCCTGGTTCGGTTCCAACCAAACCAGAAGGAGTGCCCTCTGACCAGGGCGAAACTTCTTCGGGCAAAAGGAGAACCGACTCTGAGGAGACAGTTCCGGTTAAAAGAAAAAGAAGGGATAAATCAGCCAGTGCGGATCCACTACTTCTTTCTCCGACCGCTGATGAAATAGCCAAAGCGATAAGGATTGCTCAGTCCCTAACCCCAGTTCTGCCCGAACTGGCACCATCAAGAAGGGGCTCGGTTCGGTCGGTTCCTCTGCTTCCAGATTATAATTTAGAAGATATTTATGAACCGGAGGAGAAGGAAGGAGAGTATGAGGATAGTGATGGTGATTACGAAAGTCTAGATGTGCCTATTGACCCGGACATCTCCCCAGACAGACCTTCAGGGGTTTCTCCTCCCAGGCTTTCTGAGTCCCCTTCCCATTTTATGTTCTACAAAAAAGTGGCTGAAACTCTTCAGCTTCCTATGGAAGAAGCTGTAGATGACCAGGAGGAGCCTGACTATGTTGAAATGATGGATATCCCAGAGTCCAGGAGGCTGTCTTTTCCCCTTCATAAGTCCTTTGGGAAACAGACAATAAAAATTTTAAAGACTCCTAATTCTATATGTCCTGTGGACAAGAGAATGGACAAGAGGTATACTCTGTCAGGCTCAGATACGGAGTTCCTTACCCAGCAATGTAGCCATGTTGGGGTAGTGCAGGCTGCTGCCTGTGATAAGGCTAATGTACTCTTGGCTTCACAAACCCCAGATAAGGACTCCAGAAGGACTGATGCCATGGCAAAGAAACAGTACATGTCAGCATCCTTGGGACTCAGGCAGGCTAATTATATGGCCTATACAGCTAGATATCAGAAATCTAGATGGGACATGGTAATGGCTTTAGCTAAACAGGTCCCTGGCCAGCTTGCCAAGGAGCTGGAGCAGGTTGCTGCAGATGGTATTGAAGCATCGGTGCAATTCCATGCTGCAGTGGACTCCAATGATGTTTCATCTTGAGTCATGGCTACATCTGTGGTCCTTTGTAGGATGGCTTGGCTCAGATGTACTAGCCTGTCTCAGGATACCCAGACTAAGGCCATGGATTTTCCTGTTGTGGGTAATTCTCTGTTTGGGGAGCAAATAGAGAACTACATGAAGAAAATGGATGAATACAGGACCACCTATTGGCATGCTCAGGCCAAGGAATGACAAGCCACACCCCAGAGGCAGCATTCCAGGGGCAGGGGCAGGCCTTTTCATAGGCCTTTCTACCAAGCCCAGGCCACCTCTTCTGCTTATGCTCATAGGGGGTTCTTCAGAGGGAGAGGAAGACAGGGTACAAGCAGGCCTGCTTCCAACCCTCAGCCTAAAGCCCCTGCCAAACAGGCACCCTGATGGGTTTGCCAGGGCCGATTCTCCACCACCTATAGGCAGGCTGGCTTACTTTGTCCAGGACTGGATGTCTTTAACATCAGACAAATGGGTCCTGGAAGTAGTAAGCCAGGGACTGATTCTCAGCTTCAAAAAATTTCCAGAGATGAGAACCAGATCCTTTCCACCTGCAAGTCCTTCAGATGCACTTGCCCTAGAGGCAGAGGTCTCTTCCCTCTTGGCTCTGAGAGCCATAGAGAGGGTTCCACCCCTACACAAGGGAAAAGGATTGTACTCCAGGTACTTCCTAAGCCACCGAAAGACAGGAGAATGGCGGCCCATACTGGATCTCAGATATTTAAACAAGTACCTTTTAAAGCCAAAGTTCAAAATGGTGACTCTGGGAATAATTCTACTCTCTCTAAGGCCAGGAGACTGGCTAGTTTCCCTGGACCTCAAGGATGCCTATTTCCACATTCTCATCAGAAGCTCCCACTGAAAGTACCTCAGGTTCGGGCTGCCCTCAGGCCATTACCAATTCAGAGCAATGCCCTTCGGCCTAACTTCTGCTCCAAGGGTGTTCACAAAATGCCTGGCAGTAGTAGTTGCCTTCCTAAGGAGAAAAGGGATCTCTTCTTTCCATACCTGGAATACTGGCTCATAGTAGGCCAGTCTCCAGACCAAGTCAAGTCACACCTACAGATAACTCAGAAACTGCTCACTTCTCTAGGTTTCCTTCTGAATCTTTCAAAGTCAGTTCTAGAGCCTGTGCAGCTCACCTTCATAGGGGCAGAGCTGGATACAGTAAAGGCAAGAGCCTTCCTTCCCCTGGACAGGGCAAGGACCCTTATCTCACTGGCATCTTCATTCACCCTCCAGGTGTCTCGACCAGCAAGGCATTTTCTGCAGCTCCTGGGACACATGGCTGCCTCTACAGCAGTGGTTCAGGGAGCAAGATTTCAAATTAGGGACATTCAGTTCCACTTGAGAGCCTTCTGGTCTCAGAAAAAGGATCCTCTGACCAAACTAATCCCAGTGACTCGAACCCTAATCCAGGCGTTACAGTGGTAGCAGGACCAGGACAATCTAAGACAGGGACTTCCTTTTGTCACTCAGTCTCATTCTCTAATCCTTACTACAGATGCCTCCCTCTTGGGGTGGGGAGCCCACTTGGGGGACCTGACCACCCAAGGGTTGTGGTCTCCTCAGGAATCTCTGCTTCACATCAATCTATTAGAACTCAGAGCAGTGTTTCTAGTACTTCAAGCTTTTTCCAAGTCTGTTCAGAACACAGTAGTTCAGATCAGGACAGACGATACCACCACAGTGTGGTATATCAACAAGCAAGGGGGGCACTCGGTCTACGGCCTTGTGCACAGAAGCAATGAAGTTGTGGTCTCTGGCCTATTCCCTGAACGCCCCTCTTACAGCAGTGCACCTCCCAGGGAAGGACAATGTCCTGGCAGATGCTCTCAGCAGGATATCTCAGGGCCATCACGAATGGTCCCTGGATCCCCCGATTTTGAAGGTGATCTTCTCCAGATGGGGCACCCCACAGATAGATCTTTTTGCAGCTCCAGACAATCACCAACTTCCTCTCTTTTGCTGCAGGCCCCCAGTGTTGGGCTCAGTCCCCCTGGATGCCCTAGTTCTCAATTGGGAAGGGAAGTTCCTGTATGCTTCCCCCCCTTCCTTCTCCTGTTCAAGGTGCTAGTCAAAATCAGGTCTCAACCCTGCAAGGTGATTCTGATTGCTCCAGACTGGGCCAGACAGCCCTGGTACCCTATCTTGTTGTCCTTAGCAGTCCACCTTCCCCTGTCTCTTCCCAGGAATTACAACCTATTAACATGTGCTCAGGGGAGGGTTTGGTGTCCGAATCTCAAATCTCTCAATCTCAAGGCCTGGCTCTTGAAGAGTTAGAGTCTGCTGATTTGCACCTCTCTCAAGGTGTTCTGGATATCTTAAAAGCTTATCGAAAGCCTTCCACCAAAAACACTTACAATCCCAAGTGGAAAAGATTTACTATACGGTGCTCTGGGAAATATATTTCTCCAGAGTCTGATGACCTGCCCACAGTCCTTGACTATATGGTTCATCTTAATAGCTTGGGACTCAGACCAGCTACACTAATGCATCTGGCAGCTGTCTCTGCCTTCCTCTCAGCAGGCAAACACTCTTCCCTTTCAGCTCATCCTGTATTTTCTAAATTTCTCAAGGGATTGCTGCATACCAATCCTCCCTTCAGGGACCCTGCCCCTGGTTGGGACCTTAATGTTTGCATTGCTCAGCTTATGCAACCCCGTTTTGAGCCTTTGTCCTCAGCAGAGTTTAAGTACTTGACTTGGAAAACTGTTTTCTTGGTGGCCATCACTTCTGAGAGACACATAAGTGAGTTACAGGCCCTGGCAGTGGAGCCTGATTTTATCTCTTTCCATAGAGATAAGGTGGTCCTCAGGACTAATAGGAAGTTTTTGCCCAAGGTGGTTTCAGATTTCCACCTTAACCAGTCTATGTCTCTTCCTGTTTTCTTCACAGACCATTCCTCCTCTGGGGAGAGGAGGCTACACAGTTTGGATGTGAAAAGGGCCCTTAGCTACTACATAGAGCGCACCAAGGGTCACAGGTTTGACTCCCTCCAACTGTTCCTCACCTATGGTGAGGTTGGTAAGGGAAAACCTGCCACTTAGAGATGTGTTGCCAGGTGGATTGTCTATTGCATTCAATTTTGCTATGTAAAACTAGGTAGGATCCCACACTCAGGCCTGAGGGCTCACTCTACCAGAGGTACAGCTGCTTCCCTGGCTACTGCCAGGGATATTCCTATCTTAGAGATTTGTCAAGCAGCCACCTGGAAAACAGTACACACTTTTACCAAGCATTACTCTCTGGATATCCAGGCTAGGAGTGATGCTCAGTTTGGCACAGCAGTGCTTCAGAGCCTATTTCCAAAGTAGGTTCTGTCCCTCCTCCACGGAGGTACTGCTTGGTAGTCTGCATATGTCAGAATACAGCAAGACTGCATGTTGTTTGAAGAAAAAAATACTCACCTTAGTAATGTTGTTTCTTCTAATGGAGTCTTGCTGTATTCTGACCTCCCCCCTGCCTCCCCTCTCAGAACCAGGTTTTTGGGATGTGGGTGGGCAGTAGCAGTGTTGGTACTCGGGAGGTGCCCCCACCCCTTCTTTTCTCACCCCTTTAGTTTGGGTGTGTGGGTGCTGTGTTTTGTTTTATTTTTTGGGTTTCCTGACTTGAGTCTTTGTTTTGGGACCAAAAAATATTTTTATTATATTTAGTAGCCAGTTGGCTAGTGTAAGTTTACAGTTTCCACACAGGACACCCAGTGAGTATAGCTCGTAAAGATCTGATGGTTTGAGTTCAAACAGCAACAGACAGAATCTCAACCGAGCTCAAGCTCAGCGTTCCATGCCTGGTATGGAAAGTTAACTCTTTCATCTCTGGGGCAGTTCAAAGGTTGAACATCAGTGCATATGTCAGAATACAGCAAGACTCCATTAGAAGAAACAACATTACTAAGGTGAGTAATTTTTTCTTGTCTCCTTCAGCACACCCCAGCTGGGTCAGCCTGTTGCTATCAGGTGTATTTCAGCATGGCTAGTGGCATGCCTCCGCCACTGCAACTCCATGGCACAGGTCAAGTTGGAAGGCAGAGTATACACTCATTCTACCAGAGCAGTTGTGGCATCTCTGGCAGAAATTCACAATGTGCCCATTGCGGACATCTGCAGTACGGCTACTTGGAGCTCTGTGCACACTTTTGTAAAGCACTATGCCTTGGATGTCCATGCCAGACAGCATCAGTCTTTTGGCAGACAATCCTTAATGGACTTCTGACCTAGGTGAGCTCTTCTCTCCTGCCTCCCGTCTTGGGAGATTATTTTAGCTCGGTACTCTCCCATTAGTGTGAATGAGTGGTGGAGACTTTATGTCCAGGAAGATATGAAAATTACGTACCTACTGTAATTCTTTATCTGCTTGGATGAAGTCTTCACCACTCATTCACATGCTCACCCACCATCCACCGAGCTCACTTATCTGTTTGCAGTCTTCACTTCCTCGATGGCTGGGCTGTGAAGACTCTGTTGTGTTGACCCTTCTTACATGGGTCAGTCGGATTATCTTATGTCTGACAATAGGTTAGTTTCACTAGGTTAGCTTACGCTGCACCTCCTTGTTAAAAAAGGTACTAAGGTGGTTGGAGGGTTGACACCGGATAGCCTATACAGCGTGAGCCAAACTCGCGGAGCCACTTCCTCGCGGCCCTACCTGGCACTGTCCCTCCTGAAGAATTTTGGCCCCCGCTGGGTCCTAGCACCTCTGACATAGTTCCCATTAGTGTGAATTAGTGGTGGAGACTTCATCCAAGAAGATCAAGAATTACAGTAGGTACGTAATTTTCATTTTTTGTTGTTCAACCCTATGGGCAATTTCTGTTTTTTGGGCTTAATGACTTGAGTCTTAACCAGCCCACATTTTTGACTAGAGAAAGAAAAAAGGGAATAGTTGTTAGAGGGTTGCGAATTGTTAGTTTATTATTATTAATATAGCTTAGATAGCTTGTCATTAGTTTTTGCTCTGTAAGAATCTAACGGTTGCAGAATGTTGACCAAAGGACAGTGGCTTGAGCTCGGGCCTAATGTTCCATCATCAGCATAGGTTCAGTTAACCATTTCAGCGCTGGGTCAGTACAATGGAAGGACAATACTGCATATGGCAGAATACAGTAAGATTCCCTTGGAAGAAACAAGATTACTGTGGTAAGTAGTTTTTTCTTCTTAATCAAGTATTTTAGTAAAAACATTTGTTTAAGAAACCTGCCTGAGCAAGATTTTTTTTTTTAAATTCAAAGTTGATTCATTTTATCAAGAAGGCAGTTACACCTCAATCAGGTTAGTAGCACATGTCAGGTACAGCAGTACTTTAAGCCTTCTAACTATACATAAAATATCTAAGTTCCCCACCCCACCCCACCCTCCCTAGCCCTCTACCCCATCCTCCCATCCTTCTGGAGTGTGCCTGATTATGCCCCCAGATGGAGGAGAAGAGACCCATCTTATATTAGGACAAGTGTTCTTCCAGCTGGATTGTCAGACATCCATTACAGGTATAATGCATATAGCTTCCCTCATTTCTTGTCGAAACTTGCCATACTATTCCTAAAACCTGCTATCAGTCATTCGGATCTAAAACAATTTGATATATCTTTTAACCATTCACTATAGGAAATAGTAAGCTGGTCCATCCAGTGCTTCAGGACTAGTTTTTTAACAATTATGGCCATTAAGGCCATCTGATATCTACGCTCCTTAACCGTAATGCCCTCGTACCGTCCCAAAATACAGACCTCAATTGTGGAAAGGTCCTCTAACCCTAGACAGGGGTCAAGTTTAGATCTGATTTCCCGCCAGAGGGAAGATACCTTCTCGCAATACCAAAATATGTGCACCATATTCCTTTCTTCCCTGCCACACCTGGTACAAGTAGTATCCGGTGCCCTACCAAGTTTAGCCAATCTCATGGGGGTGTAATACATATTATTGAGTATATGGTATTGTGTGAGTCTGAGTCGATCCTGAGAGTGATAGATATAAAGATCTTTCCAGATCTGGGCCCAGTCAAGGTTCACATCTGGAAGTAAGGTCGACCAGATTGGAGAACCAGGAAGAAGACCGGAGCATATGGATGACATAAGGAGAGTGTATACTGTAGAAACTGAGTGTGGCCTTAAGGCACTTTCACTGACTTGAGCCATTAAGGGTCTGAACAAGGATGGTCGAGGTTTTACCCCAAACAGGGTACTTATAGTGTGCCTTATTTGGTACACCTTAAAAATCAACTGTCTCGGGACGTCAAACTTCTCAAGGATTTCGGTTGAAGAAAGGAGGTCATCTTGAGAAAATAAGTCTTCGACACATGCCCCTTGTAACTGAGGGAGCCATTGAGGCAATAAGCATGACCCCCCCCCCCCAATTTTAATGTTAGGGTTTAGCATGATTGGCTGACCCATATTTGCTTTGAGGGGTATCTTAAGGTGTGAACAGCACTGACACAGTACACTTAAGGAAATGCCGATTATCGAGTCCTGTAGCCTTTCTGACAATGATGATTTTGTTAGGTAAAAGACTGTAGTGAGGTTGATGTTGTCAGATCTTAAGATATCATTTTCAATTTGAAGCCAGATAGGGGTGTATTCCGTATCTTCCTGGGCTAGCCATTTCCCTAATTTAGTTAAATGACTTGCCCAATGGTATAAAAGGAAATTGGGGAGACGAAGTCCACCCTGGGCTTTGGGGACACTAAGTTTATAAAAGGCTTGGTGGGGATGTTTGCCTAACCAGATAAATTTTGATATGATGGAGTGTACACGTTTGAAAAAGGAAATCAGAAGCCATAGGTTCAATAAATTTAAGGGGTAGAAAAGCCGGGGGAGAATATTCATCTTAATTATATTTATTTGGGCCCATAAAGAGAGGGGTAAATTCTGCCACCTTGAGAGATCTTGTTGGATGACCCCAATCAAGTCCTCCAGATTGAGCTTCTGAACTAGAGTAGGAATAAGTAAATTCCCAAATACTTAAGTGATTGGGCGGACCATTTAATACCTAAGTGTGCAAAATCAGATTTCAAGGTAAAACCATTCAGGGGGAAATTTCGGTTTTAGAAATATTAAGTTTGTAATTGGATAGCTTACCGTACTGGTTGACCACCCCTAGGACTTTTTCCAGCGAGGAAACCGGGTGAGCCAGGTGAAGAAGAATATCGTCCGCATAGACCGAGATTTTGAGAACCTGCTTGTGGGTAGGGATGCCCCTGATTAGTGGGGTTTGTTTGATCTGTCAGAGTAAAGGTTCTAAATAGAGGTTAAACAAAAAGGGTGAAAGGGGGCAACCCTGTCTGGTGCCTGTATATAAGGGAAACCTGGCAGAAAAAATCCCGTTGCAGTAAATCTTGGCTGATGGGAATGCATAAAGAGACTGTATCATTACAATAAACTGAGGGGGAAACCCAATTTCCGCAAAGGCAGCCATAAGAATTCCCAGTGCACCCTATCAAAAGCCTTTTCTGCATCTAGAGAGATTAGCGCCATAGGGGACTGGGATGACTGGCCTGCATGAAAAATATGTGTGAGTGTCCTAAGGTGGTCAGCAGGAGAGCGGCCCGCTACAAACCCCACCTGTTCCGGACTTAGAAGTCTGGTCCAGTATGCTTTTATACGGAGCGAGAGGACCTTTGCCAGAATTTTAATATCATAATTTAGGAGAGAGATTGGCCTGTAGCTAGCCTGGTCTAAGTGGGCCTTATCTGGTTTGAGTAAAAGAATAATTGTGGTGTCCATGAGGGTTGGGTCTAACTTGTCTAATTTAAACATGTAATTATATAATTTAAGCAGAAGAGGGGCTAGGTCCTTAGCGAATGTTTTGTAAAAATTTGATGGGAAACCATCCGGACCCGGTGCTTTGTCCAATATAAGGCCTTTGATGGCTTCTTCTGTTTCAGTAATGGATATCTGAGAAGCTAAGAGGGCTTGACTGGAGTCATCCAACGTTGGAAGGTTAAGGGACCCTAGGTAGGTTTCTATAACTTGAGGATTTGTGTTAGGAAGGCACTTCCCTTATAATAACTTATAAAATTGTTTGAAAGTTTGTACAATCTCCAGAGGTTCCATTTTAATAGAGCCGTCTGAGGCCCTAATTGAGGGAATTAGACGCGAACTCTCAAGCCGGCGAAGTCGGAGGGTGAGCAGCTTGCCGGCTTTTTCACCTTGGTCAGCTTATCTAGCTTTGGTTTTGACCAGAGCATATTCAGCTTTTTCCCTTATTAATTCCGCGTATTCGATACGCATTGCTAATAGCTCTTCTAGGGTGCCCGGGGAGGTAATAAAGGATAGGGAGTTTTCTTTCTCTTTGATCTGGGTTAGTAAGGACAAAACTTTAGATTCTCATAACTTTTTTCTTCTGGAAGCCATTTTAATAAGTTCTCCCCGAAGATAGCACTTCAAGGAGCACCAGAGGAGGTCCCATCTCGAGACCGAACCCTCATTGTTAACCATAAAAGTAGCAATGAGCTCCCTAATATGAGAGACCAACGACTCATCCTTCAGCAGCTGGGTGTTCGGTCTCCAGATGGTATCCCTCCCAGCACAAGAGTCTAATGAAATGGCAATCCAGACAACTGCGTGGTCAGATATCACTATGGGTTCCATACCCGTCTGGTAAAGACCGGGCACAAGGGAACAACTAATTAGGAAGTAGTCTAATCTTGACCAGGTCTGATGGATGCTTGAAAAAAATGTGTAAGACTGACACGTGGGGTTTAAAATATGCCACGGGTCACCTAGCCCTAACAAAGTTATTAAATCCTTTAAAGCATTCTGGGAAGGTGAAAGAGGCTTCAGCGGTCTATAAGTCCTGTCCAAGTCTTGGGACGAGGGAATATTCCAATCCCCACCCAAGATCAAAGGGGCGGGAAGGAACATGGCAATTTTATCAGCCAGGTCCATCAGGAAGTCAGGATCACCCCTACCGGGCCATATATCGAGCCCAGGACCACCGTGTTATTATTTAAAGCGCCTTTGAGTAGCACATATCTCCCGACAGGGTCAGTGAATATGTTTTCTGCCTGAAATGGAATGTGTCTTTTGATAAGAATGGCCACCCCATGGCTTGCAGATGAGTTTCCTGCTGCAAAAACCTGGGAAATACCTTGTCTATGTAAACATGATTCCGTAGCTGCCAGTGGGTTTCCTGGAGCAGAATAATGTCTGCGTTTAAAAGTGAACAGTGCTTAAGTACCTGTAACCTTTTCAGGGTGTCCCTTACTCCTCTGACATTCCAAGTAATTATTTTAGTGAAATTATTAACCATTTTCACACCACACTACAGGTAACAGCCTCGAAAAGATCCCGATTACCCATATAAACCCTATAAGGCACACTCCAGACCCCCCCCCACTCCACCCCATAACTTTAATCGAGATAACCAAACTCAGTTTTACCCAGACATTTATCGTAACCTGTAGCAGGCGTGCCCTAAGACTTTCGGCCCTGCTAGTAATTGGAGAGTTCAGAAAACAACCAGTTCCTAGTACCCAAGGTACCCCCTTCCCTTTACCCTTAATAACCCCCCAAAACTATGTACAACGGGCCTTTCACTCCCAACCTGATTAACTGCATTCCGAAGGATTTTCGGTGTGATAGGCCAAAACCCCATGGCGTTTACATCTACTACCCCAGTAGTAACAAACAAATAGTAGATTGTTCCCCTTCGTAGTACACAGAAGGCTATAGCTGGACTCTGAACTAAGGGGCAGTTAAACTGAAAGGCATTAAAATTAAAGCTGAACCAAACACCATTTACCCCCGAATCAGTACGCTGTGCAGCGCTCCCAAGTCACCTCAATTGGAGCCCCCCCCTCTTTATATTGTAGCCCTTCCAAGGCTGAGAGCCTTATTTCGGAGCGGGAGAATCAAACTGAGAAGCACTAGGTTGTAAACAACCTCAAACCGTGATTTCTAAAATGTATCCCCTTCTAAAAGCCCCTTTTATACCCCCAGGGGACTTGAACATAACCGAGCCCCCCCCCCTTCTAGGCCTAGTTGAGGCTTCTAACTGTGAATACCACCTAGCTGAGTCCTTACCCTGGACTACCTCCTCTAAAACGCGAGGGCTCAGCAAAAGACAATGCGAGGATCTAACACCCCACCATCGCCCAGACAAACCATTGGAGCCCATCCCAGGCCAGCAAGGTAAAATAATGAAAAAGATCACACCTGAATCCCCGGGTTACGTGTCTGCTCGGTGAGTAGGGAAAAGATTAGGGGGGTGCTCCCACTCGCACTACGCATGTTGTCCCCCTGAGAAACTGTCTCCCTCAAAAAGGTTCCTATGTGAACCAGAATGATACGAGAGTTCCCCCCTGGGCGTGATGTTACCCTGACCCCCCTGCCAGCACAGATACCGGCACAGTACCCCCAGACAGACCTGGCTCTTCTCAGAACCATCCAGCCCACGGGTAAATAAATATAATAAGTCCTATATCCATAGTTATAGAAGCACTACAGTCAGTTGTAGGGAGGCTCATCCTTCTTTAAACAGACTAGGTAACCTCAGGGAAAGGTCTGCAGCTGCCTGTTCAGGTGTGTCAAATGTGAGCCAGGAGCTCTGAATTGAGACACAGAGTTTGGCTGGGTACAGCATTTGGAATGGGATGCCTGCCGCTATTAATTTCTTGACGGTAGCATGGAAGGCGGCTCTCTTCTGCTGGGTCTCCAAGGGTAGATCTTGTGTTATTCTTAGGGTGGCATTTTCCCACATTATTTTCTGGAGCTCCTTAACTTTATTAATGATGTGTTGCTTCTCCACAACACTCAGGGACCTCACGATGACTGGTCTTGGGGGAGCTCCTGGAGGGGGTCGTGGTCTGAGAGAGCGGTACCCATGCTCAATTTAGTTGTTGGCACTGAGTGGGGAAGGTCCCACGACTTTCTGGAAAAACTTCTGCATGAAGGCCACGGTATTGGCACCCTCCTCATCCTCCGGTAGCCCTAGGGTCAGTGTAGTTTTTCATCTGCTCCTGCCCTCCAAGTCCTCGGTTTTAAGCTGCAGCTTCTATATCTGTTGGTGCAGTTGTACAATTTCAGGCTCTGTCTTCTTCTCCATGTCTCTGTCAAAACCATGCGGGCCTCTACATCACCCACCCTCCTCGTAAGGCTATTAAAATCGTTGCAGAGGGACTTCAGCTCCGAGGCAATGTCAGCCAAGGTTTCTTTAAACGGCAAGACTTCTTGCATGAATCTGTCCTCCGTTAACAGGATCGCCGCTGGGGCTAGGGATGTCGCCTTACCAGCCATAGCTCGTTGGGCCCTCTGTTTCTTAGACAGCTTCTCTGGCGAGGCTGGAGGAGTATGCTTAGGGAGGGCCTGCTACAATTCGGTCTCCATCGAGGTAAATAAGCCGATCGCTGGATCTATTTCTGCACTAGCCTGGGGCTGTGTCTTCCAAATTAACTGTAGGAAATCTGGTTCAAAGCCTTTTGGGCTGTTAGTCTAAAATATTAGTCAATCGAGAGGCGAGGTGGCAGAGCTCCACTCCAGTGCTGTTATCGGGAACCCTGCATCACATGATTTCCTGAGCGAGATTTTTTATGTTGTGTGTGGTTTTGTGATGTTTAATAATAATCTGTGACTAAACTGTTATTGCTAAGGGATGTCACCATAAGCTACCAATCGAACAAGGGTCTGTACAGGGAAATCTGGGTAAAGATAGGGAGAATACGAAAGTCTCAAGGAAGGGTCTATGGGGATTTGAACCAGGTTATTGCATGCCTGTGAGAGAAGACAAAATTGGAGTTATAAGGCTACCCCAAAAAGATTGTAACGTTTTGATCTTCCCCCTTTGTGTAACAACCAAGAAAGGTTCTCATTTGGCTACAAGACTCGAGACTGGTATTGTACTCTTATCCAGAGTAAAGAGAGAGCCCTGGGGCCTCGTGGTGGGTGTTCAGTCGTGACTTCAGTGAGCATTCTAGAAGGACATGGAGAGGGTATTCCTGTTTTCCCCCTCACTGTCTCGGATTGCACTAAGGGGGTGGGCACTGTGAGCTCAGTGGACCATACCCTCAGGAGTGGGTTTGTGACAAGTGACTGCACTGAATATCAGCCTTGTGCTGGATATGCTCACCCACAAGCCTTTTGATCCCCTTGCAACATATAAGCTGAAGTTTTTAACTTGGAAAGCAGTATTTCTAGTGGCCATCATTTCTGCTCGCAGAGTGTTTAGAAATCCATGGCTTGGTCATGGATCCTACATATACTGTTTTCCACAAAGATAAGATAGTTCAAACTCCTGGAAATAAATAATTTTTTTATTCTTACTGTATTCTGGCAAAATGCAGAATGGTCTCATCATAGGACTGCCCAGAGTTGAAATAGTTAGTAGAACCTATGTAAATAGTGGAATGCTAGGCTCAAGCTCAGTTTTCAAACCACTGTCCCTGGTTTTACTTCCTGCAACCATCAGATTCTTTACTCTGCTTGCCTCAGTAAGACGTATCTGGAAGGGTCTCCTTCACTTTCTTGAGGAATATTTGTTTTCATCAGTTTTCTAAAGCTGCTTGCCTTAATAAGATGTCTCCAGAGAGCTCTCCTTCCCTTTCTTGAAGAATATTTGTTTCCATCAGTTTTCTAAGTACCGTTTATTTCTTTTCATTTTTTTGAAGCACTGTCCTCAGTTTACAGGTAGACTACTTTAGATATAGTGTATTTTCGATACGTTTTTCAAACCCCACGAAATCTTACTGTATTCTGATATACTGTATGCAGTATTGTCCTCCCATTGTACTGCCCTGGAGCTGAAATGGTTAATAGAACCTATGCTAAAGATGGAATGCTAGGCTCATGCTCGGTTTTCAAACCACTGTCCCTGGTAAACATTCTACAACTGTCAGATTCTTTACTCCGCTTGAACAGTACAGAAGCCTCTGAGAGCTCGCCTTCATCTTCTTGCAGACTTTTATTTTTTTCTCGGTTTTTGGAAGTAAAGTTTATTTCTGTTTGTTTTTTAAATCACTGTCTTCGGTTTACAGGTAAACTAGTTCAGATTTAGTGTTATTCCGGTAAGTTTTTTAGGTTTCTTTTCGGTTCTTTTAACCGGGAGGGAAACAAACTTTTATTTAAAATTCTAAAAGTACATTTCTGTATTTTATTCTTTCATTGGGCCGGTTGCCTAATTTGTTATTTGAGGGGAAACTGGGGTAACTCTTGGTTCTCTCAACAGTTGTTGAACCGACTGCAAAGTAAAATAAATAAAGCAATAAAAACACACTATAAGTTTTTTTTCATTAACGTGGATTTCTGATTCTCAGAGAACCATTTCGTGGAGTTTTTACTGGTTCTTGTCTCTAACTCAAGAAAAGAACTGGCCCAATGGGTTTTCCAGCTTTGAACATTGTAAAGTCTATAAAAGCAGAATTTTTTTTCCTTCAGTTAACAGGCATTGATACCAACTATAGGAAACATGTTCAAGAAGGCTGCTGACCCAGCTGTGAACATCTTTTCCTTCCTTCTTTCCTCGTTTAATTTGTGTTTATTTGCCTAGGGTTTAACCACCTGAAGGCAAATTGTGAAATTTGTGAAAGCTAAAGGTTTTTTCCCTGAGTCTGAGCTTAAAAAGCATTGGAACCGACTATAGAGAACATGTTCAAAAAGGCTGCTAACCCAGCTGTGAACATAATTTTTCTTTCTCATTTAAACTGTGTTTATTTGCCTAGGGTTTAACCACCTGAAGGCAGATGGTGAAACCTATAAAAGCAAGGAGTGTTTCCTCTGTCGGCACTTAATAGGCATTTGAACCGACAGTAGGAAACATGTTCAAGAAGGCTGCTAACCCAACTGTGGACTTAGCTTCCTCCTCTCATATGTACATACCAAAGGAATCAGATGTACAACCCTCTAACCAGGGAGATGGTTCCCCGATTAAAGGAAAGAAAAACATTAGATTTAGGAACCACAACCTACAAACCTTTTGGTCCCAACTGACAATAAATAGCAAACGCTATGAAAAAAATAAATAAATGATGTTTACAGGCGCTGTAACCGGTACTGCAGTTCCAGTTCAGTGGCCTGGTTGACACACCTTGGTTAAGGACATGGGTTCCTCCTCGGTTCCTGGTTCAATTGAACGGTTGCTGAGGTGTACACAGACACTGGACCCTCACCACCCAGGTTTTCACAGAGGAGGAAGAGGAGCCAGTCTATATGGCAAAGATGCTTGTGCCAGTAGCGAAAAGACTGGTGCTGCCCATCTACAAGTCTCTGAAGAGACAGCCTTCTAGAATTTTTATAAGACCCTACTTTCATTTCCCCAGCAAGAGGATGGATCGGAAGTATTGGATGGCTGTCTAGAGCAGAGCACCCCAGCCATGCAGAGGGGGTGTAGGATGTGGCTTTAAATAAGGCAGGGAAAGATTCCAAGAAAGTGGATTCCATGACCAAGAAATACCACTTAGGTGCCTCTTTGTCCATGAGACAGGCCACTCACATGGCATTTGTCTCCAGATATTAAAAAAAAGAATGTTTTTCAGACATTGCTAAGAGCATAGAGGCCTCTAAATGTCAGTTTAGAATGGCAGTGGATGCCAGTGATATTGCAGCCAGGCAAATGGCAAAAAGATGGATGGGTACAAAGTAGCTTGTAAGAGTGCTGCTGCAAAGGAGAAAGCAGCAATGCCCCAGAGCTACCAAGGCAGAGGGAGCATGGGTAGAACCCATTACAGACTTTTTGTTTTAGGCCCAGGCATCGCCTACCTATCAACCTCAGAGAGTGTACATCAGAGGCAGAGGCAGAATGAGTAGCAGTCATACTGCCCCAGCACTCGGCCAAGTGCACAGACTAAGCAGACCTCTGAGGGGTCTGCCAGAGCCACTTCCTCACTTCCAGTAGGGGGCAGGCTGCCCTACTACCTCCATGTCTGGGAATCCATAACTACAGACGGATGGTTCCTGGAGATGGTGTACCAGGGGCTTGCCCTCAGGTTCAACATCCTGCTCAAACCAAGGTCAAAGTTTTATCAGACCATCCAGTCTATCAGAAACATTTAACTAAGCAAAGTTAAGAATGGTCACTCTGGCTACAATCCTCCCTGCACTCAGGAAGGGGGATTGGGCTGACATTCCTGGACTTTAAGGATACATAGTTCAGAGCCATTCCTTTCGGCCTTACCTCTGCTCCAGGGTTGTTTACCAAGTGCCTACCAGTGGTGGTAGCACACCTAAGGAGGCAAGAGGTTATAGTGTCCCCATACCTGAGTGACTGGTTGGTGGTAGCCCAGTCTCCTCAGTGGGTACATATACACTGATCTCTGTCCAGGATACCCGGTGTACATTGGGTCTCCTGGTAAATCAAAACCACAAAAAAAAAAAAAAAAGCTGGACACTCTAAGAGGAAGGGCTTTTCTCCTGCAGGGAATGATAGTCAGCTTGGTACAGCTGGCAGGCTCATTCCTGCTGCATACCCCCAGACCAATCAGGCATTTCCTACAGCTGTTGGGGCACATGGCTGCAGCAACAATTTCAGAGTCAAGATTTTAGTTGACATTGACAGGCATTTAGTTCCATCTCGGGTCTCACTGTTCCCAAACAAGAGACTCCCTGTCAAAGATGGTCTCAGTCACAAGATCCCTGTGGCAAGTTCTGCAATTGTGGCAGGAAAAAGACAACCTCAGGGAAGGGTGTGTCTTTCCTTCAGCTGCCACCAGCAACTGTAACAATAGATACCTCCCTCCTAGGGTGGGGTGCACACCTAGGGAACACACTGCACGCAGTACCTGGCTCCATCAAGAGTCCCTGCTTCACATGGAGCCTGCTGGAACTCAGGGCAGCTTATCTAAACATTCAGCCCTTCACTCCAGTTTATTTATTTAAGCATTTTACCAGGAAGGCATACTGAGCAGAGTACTGCTTGATTACAGATGCGTCCTGGATAATGGTCACTCTGTCACCAATTGCAGTCACTCTGTTACCAGTGTTTCAAGGCAAGGTGGTTTGGGTCAGGACAGACAATACAACCACAATGTACTACATAAACAAGCAAGGGGGCACAAAGTCATCCCTACTGTGCACAGTGGCCATGACAGTGTGGAGTCTAGCTCACTCCCTGGGAATCTCCCTTTCAGCAGTCTACCTCCCGGGGAAGGGCAATGTCCTGGCAGACTCTCTCAGCAGGATCAACCAAAACCACCGTGGGTACAAGGGGTGATCAGAAGTTGGGGTACCTCAGAAGTAAACCTTTTTGCAACCCCAATCACTAGTTACCACAATTGTGTTGCAGGCTACCTGCTGTGGGCACAGTCCCTCTGCATGTGCTACTGTTGTATTAGACAGGTATCCTGTATGCATTTCCTCCATTTCCCCTGTTGCTCAGAGTGCTGAACAAACTCAGGGTTCAATCAGCGACAATGATCCTCTTTGCTCCAGATTGGGCCAAACAACCATGGTATTTTCTACTGCGGACCTTGTCAATTTCCAGGCCAATCTCTCTACCCAGCAGGCACATCCTATTAACCTCCTTGCAGGTCAGGATCCTTTATTCCAATCTCTGGTCTCTCAGGCTCATGGCTTGGCTCTTGAGGACTTCAAGTATTCAGACCTGTACCTTTCTAAAGGGGTGCTGGAGGTTCTTAGGGTTTCTAGAAAATCTTTCTACCAGAAACACTTACCCTCTAAATGGGGGAGGTTTTTCCATTTGGTGCCAGTAAAAAGAGTTAGACTGCTGCCAGGCTGGATTGTCTGTCGTTCTAGAGTATATGACACACATTCATTCTCTTGGCCTTAGGCCTTCCACCCTCAAAGTGCATTTACCAGCTGTCTCTGCTTACCTCTAAGCTGGTAAAGGGTCATCTCTGGCAGTTAAGTGTTTAGGAAGTTCTTCAAGGGTCTCATGCATTTGCATTCCCCTCACAGGGAGCACACCCCAGCATGGGACCTCAATATATGCATTGGCAAGCAATGAAACCACCATTTGAGCCCATGCCTTCAGCATAGTTGAAGTATGCAACATGGAAAACAGTGTTCACAGTAGCCTTCACCTCACCTAGGAGGAACAGTGAGCTCCAGGCTTTGTCCACTGAGTCAAATTACATATCGGTCCATAGGGACAAGGAAGTCCTCAAGACTAACAGAAACATTATGCCCAAGGTGGTTTCGGACTTCCACCTAAATTAGTCCATTACTTTGTCAGTCTTTTTTCATTGATCACTCTAGTTCAAGAAAATGTGGACTGCACAGCCTAGATGGCAAGTGACCTATAAGCTACTACTTGGGTCACACAAAGGGTCACATGCAGGTTAGCACTCAGCTCTTCCTGACCTGTGGAGAAGTGAAAAAGGGCAAGCCTGCCTCAAAAGGTCTATTGCCGTCTGGATTGTTGCTTGAATTCAGCGCTGCTACAACAAAGTAGGTAAAGAACCCCTGCAGGCTTTAGGGTTCACTTTACAGGGTGTATAGCTGCCTCAATAGCAGCTGCAGGAGATATTCTTTTGTCAGAAATTTGTAAAGCAGCTACCTGAAAAACAGTTCACGCCTTTACTAAACACTACAGCCTGGATACCCAGGCCAGAGGCGATGCCAGGTTTAGCACAGCAGTACTGCAGAGCTTGTTTCCTAAAGAGGTTCTCTACCCTCCTACAAAGGTACTGCTTGGGTAGTCTGCATATGTCAGAATACAGTAAGATTTCCTGGGGTTTGAAGAAAAAAATACTTACCATAGTAATCGTGTTTCTTCTAAGGGAATCTTATTGTATTCTGAGCTCCCACCCTACCTCCCCTTCTAGAACCTATGGGCATTGCAGCATAGCTGTCCATGCTGTTGTACACCCATGAGTGGTTTTGTTCTTGGGCTTAGTGACTTGAGTCTGTGTGGCCCACATTTTTAAATAAAGGGGATTGTTTGTTGTTATTTATTTATTTAATTGTTAGTTAGTATAGATAGCTTGTTAGTATTCACACTCCGTAATAATCTGACAGTTGTAGAATGTTTACCAGGGACAGTGGTTTGAAAACCGAGCATGAGCCTAGCATTCCATCATTAGCATAGGTTCTGTTAACCATTTCAGCTCTGGGGTAGTACAATGGGAGGATAATACTGCATATGTCAGAATACAGTAAGATTCCCTAAGAAGAAACAAGATTACTGTGTTAAGTTTTTATTTCGGTTCCCTGCCATTTTTTTTCAGCTGGGAAGGAACTAGACTTTTCTTATTTCTGTTATAAGTAAATTTAGTATATATTGTCTAAATTTGATTTCTCTGGTAACCGGGTTTCTTGGGCATTGTTTTTACTGGGCTAACCCTCGGTTGTTGTTTCAAACAACATGAAGTCTTGCTATATTATGACATATGCAGTGAGTCCCAACCTTCGAACTGCTCCGGAGGTGAAAGAGTTTACTTTCCATGCCAGGCATGGAACGCTGAGCACGAGCTCGGTTGAAACCTCTGTCTGTTGTTCTTCAAACTCAAACCGTCAGATTCTTTACTCCGCCTCACTGAACAGTCGCTCCGGAGATTTCTTCTTCTGCTCGGTTCATTTTGTCGGTTAAAGTATTATTTTTCTTGGTTTTCGATCGAATTTAAACCGCAACCGGTCGGTTCAGACTCTGTCTGTGGTATTTGTGAGTACTAGATAGGTTTACATTAATTTCTATTCTGTGTGGAACTTGTAAACGGTTATCGGTTCGGTTTGAACTGATCAGGTTGTTTAAAATATATTAATCTGTCATTTAGAGTGTGGTTACTGGTTCTTATCAGTTCTAAAAAATGGATTTTATTACGTTTTTTTTCCACGACCCGTGACACAGTTGGGAACTGATAAGGGGGTCTTACCTGGCGGATTGCCATAAACGGGTAAGTTTGTTAGGACTGGCACTATGTCTGAGAAACCCAAAAGAAAACCGGCCCACTGGGTTTCAACACTGCAGTGTCTGTGGGAAGTCTTTGCCAAGGCTGACCCCCACACCACTTGTGTTTATTGTCTGGGGTTTGACCACCTCAATGCAGACTGCCAGATTTGTAAAAATTTTTCTGCAGCTACCCTGGAAAAGAGAGTTGGTAGGCTCAGGGAAAGGGAGGCCAAAAAGTCAGCTGAACTGGATGGCCAGCCCGGTTCGGTTCCAACCGAACCGGAGGGAGTGCCCTCTGACCAGGGCGAGACTTCCTCGGGCAAAAGGAGATCTGACTCTGAGGAGTCGGTTCCAGTAAAAAGGACTAGGAAATCAGCTGGTGTGGAGCCAAAACTTTCCTCTCCAACCACTGAAGAAATAGCCAAAGCGATTAAAATTGTCCAGTCGCTTTCCCCGGTTCCGACCAAACCGGTACCATCATGTAAGCGTCCGGTTCGGCCGGTTCCACCGGTTCAAGAATATGATTTAGAGGAATATTATGAACTGGAGGAGGGGGAAGAGGAGTATGAGGAGATTGAATGTGGATTTGAAAGTCTGGATGTGCCCATTGACCCGGACATCTCCCTAGACAGACCTTCAGGAGTGTCTCCTCCTAGGCTTTCTGAGTCCCTTTCTCATTTTATGTTTTATAAGAAAGTGGCCGAAACCCTCCAGCTCTCCCTATGGAGGAAGCTGTGGATGATCAAGAGGAGCCTGACTATGTGGAAATGATGGATATCCCAGAGTCAAGGAGACTGTCTATTAATCTGCATAAATCTTTTGGGAAACAGACAGTTAAAATTCTAAAAACTCCTCACACTATACCTCCTGTGGATAAGAGAATGGACAAGAGGTACACATTGTCAGGCTCTGATACGGAGTTCCTTACACAACAATGCAACCATGTTGGAGTAGTGCAGGCTACAGCCTGTGACAAGGCAAATATTCCCTTGGCTTCACACCTCCCTGACAAGGACTCCAGGAGGATTGATGCCATGGCAGAGAAACAGTACATGGTAGCATCCTTGGGACTCAGACAGGCAAATTATATGGCTTATGTTGCTAGATATCAGAAATCCAGATGGGATACTGTTATGGCTCTAGCAAAACAGGTCCCTGGCCAGCTTGCCAAGGAGCTGGAGCAGGTGGCTGCTGATGGTATTGAGGCATCCAAGGTGCAATTCCATGCTGCAGTGGACTCTAATGATGTGTCATCAAGAGTCATGGCTACATCTGTGGCACTTCAGAATGGCTTGGCTCAGATGTACTAGCCTGTCACAGGATACCCAGACTAAGGCCATGGATTTTTCTGTTGTGGGTAATTCTCTGTTTGGGAGCAGACAGAGAATTACATGAAGAAATGGACGAGTATAGGACCACCTATAGGAGTGCACAGGCCAAGGAAAGGCAGGCCACTCCTCAAAGGCAGCTTTCCAGGGGCAGAGGCAGGCCTTTTCACAGGCCTTTTTACCAAGCCCAGGCCTTCTCTTCTGCTTATGCCCAGAGGGGGTTCTTTAGAGGGAGAGGCAGACGGGGTACAAGCAGGCCTGCTTCCACCCCTCAGCCCAAAGCCCCTGCCAAGCAGGCACCCTGATGGGGTTGCCAGGGCCGATTCTCAGTTACCTGTAGGGGGCAGGCAGGCTTATTTTGTCCAGGACTGGAAGTCTCTGACATCAGACAAATGGGTCTTGGAAGTAGTAAGCCAGGGACTGGTTCTCAGCTTCAAAAAATTTCCAAAGATGAGAACCAGATCCTTTCCACCTGCAAATCCACCAGAGGCACTTGCCCTAGAGGCAGAGGTCTCTTCCCTCCTAGCTCTCAAAGCTGTGGAAAGGGTTCCACCCCTACACCAGTGCAAAGGATTGTACTCCAGGTACTTCCTACCCCAAAAGACAGTAGAATGGCAGCCCATCCTGGATCTCAGATACCTAAACAAGCACCTTTAAAACCAAAATTCAAAATGGTGACTTGGAATTATTCTACCTCTCTAAGGCCAGGGACTGGCTAGCCCCTGGACCTCAAGGATGCCTACTTCCATATTATCATCAGAAGCTCCCATCGAAAGTACCTCAGGTTCAAGCTGCCCTCAGGCCATTACCAGTTCAGAGCAATGCCCTTGGCCTCACCTCTGCTCCAAGGGTATTCACAAATGCCTCGTAGTAGCAGCTGCTTCCTAAGAAGGCAAAATTGCCATCTTCCTTATCTGGACGACTGGCTCATAGTAGGCCAGTCTCCAGACCAAGTCAAGTTACATCTACAGATAACTCAGCAACTGCTCACCTCTCTAGGTTTCCTTCTGAATCTTTCAAAGTCAGTGCTAGAGCCTGTCCAGCTCCTCACCTTCAAAGGTGCAGAGCTGAACACAGAGAAGGCCAGAGCCTTCCTTCCTTTGGACAGGACAAGGACCCTGGTTTCTCTGGCCTCCTCATTCACCCTGCAGGTCTCTCGACCAGCAAGGCACTTTTTACAGCTCCTGGGGCACATGGCTGCTTCTATAGCAGTAGTGCAGGGAGCAAGATTTCAGATGAGGGACATCCAGTTCCATCTGAGAGCCTTTTGGTCTCAAAGGAAAGACTCTCTAACCAAATTGATCCCAGTAACTCGAACCCTGATCCAGGCCTTACAGTGGTGGCAGGATCAGAGCAATCTGAGAAAAGGGGTTCCCTTTGTCACTCAGTCTCACTCCTTAATCTTTACTACAGATGCATCCTCTTGGGTGGGAGCTCACATGGGTGACCCTACTACCCAGGGATTGTGGTCCCCTCAGGAATCTCTGCTCCACATCATTCTATTGGAACTCAGAGCAGTTTTTCTATCACTTCAAGTTTTTTCCAAATCTGTTTAGAACAAAGTTGTACAGGTCAGAACAGACAACACCACCACAATGTGGTACATTAACAAGCAAGGGGGCACTCGGTCTATGACCTTGTGCACCGAAGCAATGAAGTTGTGGTCTCTGGCTTACTCCTGAACACCTCTTCACGGCAGTTCACCTCCCAGGCAAGGACAATGTCCTGGCAGATGCTCAGCAGGATTTCCAGGCCATCACGAATGGTCACTGGACCCCTGGTCCTGGAGGTGATATTTGCCAGATGGGGTACTTCCACAGATAGATCTTTTGCAGCCCCAGACAATCACCAACTTCCTTTTTGCTGCAGGCCCCAGTGTTGGGCTCAGTCCCTCTGGATGCCTTAGTTCTCCAATTGGGAAGGTTTCTCTATGCTTCCCTTCCCTCTCCTGTTCAAAGTGTTAGTCAAAATCAGATCTCAATCCTGCAAATGATCCTGCTTACTCCAGATTGGGCCAGACAACCCTGGTATCCACTCCT
The DNA here is from genome assembly GCA_016271365.2 of Neoceratodus forsteri. Taxonomy (NCBI): domain Eukaryota; kingdom Metazoa; phylum Chordata; order Ceratodontiformes; family Ceratodontidae; genus Neoceratodus; species Neoceratodus forsteri. Next base: position 210,761,307 of record CM028129.1, on the reverse strand, counting down.
ACTGTCCTTAGCAGTCCATCTTCCTGTGCTTCCCAGGAATCACAACCTGTTAACCTGTGCTCAGGGAGGGTTTGTACCTGAACTCAAATCTCTCAATCTCAATCTCAAGGCCTGGCTCTTGAAGAGTTAGAGTTTGCTGATCTGCACCTCTCCCAAGGTGTAATGGATATACTAAAGGCTTCTAGGAAACCTTCCACCAGGGCTACCTATAATTCCAAATGGAAGAGGTTTTCCATATGGTGCTCTGGGAAGCATATTTCCCAGCATCTGCTGATTTACCCACAGTCCTGGATTATATGGTCATTTAAATACCTTAGGCTGAGACCAGCTACCCTAAAAGTGCATCTGGCAGCTGTGTCTGCTTTATTTCAGCAGGTAAACCCTCTTCTTTCAGCTCATCCTGTATTCTCCAAATTTTTAAGGGATTGCTTCACTAACCTCCATTCAGGGACCCTGCCCTGCCTGGGATCTTAATGTTTGCATTGCTCAGCTTATGCAACCCCCTGAGCCTCTGTCTTCAGCAGAGCTTAAGTACTGACTTGGAAGACTGTGTTTCTGGTAGCCATCACTTCTGCTAGGCCTAAGTGAATTATAAGCTTTGTCAGTAGATCCTGATTTTATCTTCCTTTCATGAGAGGTAAGGTGGTCCTCAGGACTAATAGGAAGTTCTTGCCCAAGGTGGTTTTCAGATTTCCACCTAATCAATCTATATCTCTTCCAGTGTACTTCACTGACCATCTCTCCTCTGGCGAGAGGAGGCTGCACAGCTTAGATGTGAAGAGAGCCCTTAGTTACTACATAGAGCTGCACTCAAGGGTCACATATTTGACTCCTCCAACTGGTTCCTCACTTATGGTGAGGTTGGTAAAGGAACCTGCCACTAAAAGATCCATTGCCAGGTGGATTGTCTCTGTATCCAATTCTGTTATGAAAAGCTGGTAAGGTTTCTCCTCAGGCCTGAGGGCTCACTCTACCAGAGGTACAGCTGCTTTCCCTGGCTGCTGCCAGGACATCCTCTTCTAGAGCTATGTCAAGCAGCTACCTGGAAAACAGTTCACACTTTTACTACATTACCCCTGGACATCCAGGCTAGGAGTGATGCTCGCCTGGTACAGCTGTGCTTCAGAGCCTATTTTAAGTAGGTTCTGTCCCTCCTCCATGGAGGTACTGCTGTATGTCAGATATATTATAATATAGCAAGACTTATGTTGTTTGAAGAAAAATTACTCACCTTAGTAATGTTGTTTCTTCTAATGGAGTCTTGCTATATTATGACCTCCCCCACCTGCCCCTCTCAGAACCTCTGTTTTGGGATGTGTGGGTGGGCAGTCAGTGTTGGAACTTAGTAGATGCCCACCTTGTTGTTTCACCCCTCCTTTTGGGGTGACTTGGTGTTGTGTTTTCATTTTTGGGTCTCCTGACTTGAGTTTTTTTTGGGACCAAAATGTGTTCTTATGTTTAGTAGCCAGTTGGCTAGTGTAGGTTTACAGCTTCCACACAGGACCTCAGTGAGTTTAGCTCGTAAAGATCTGACGGTTTGAGTTTGAAGAACAGACAGAGTTTCAACCGAGCTTGAGCTCAGCTTTCCATACCTGGCATGGAAAGTTAACTCTTTCACCTCCGGAGCAGTTCGAAGGTTGGGACTCACTGCATATGTCATAATATAGCATGACTCCATTAGAAGAAACAACATTACTAAGGTGAGTAATTTTTTCTTTTGGTCACTGAACTGACCAAAAAAAGGGAAGACCCCAGAGAAGTCACTTTTTGTTTTTAGTCTGTGGGTTAAATCTACTAAATCCTTGTTTTGGGTTATTGGTATGTCTCAGATGCCCAAGAAAAGAACTGGTCCTACAGGTTTCCAGCATTGTACTGAATGCGGGGAACCGTTTGCTAAAGCAGATCCTCATTTGGTTTGTGTTGTCTGCCTAGGGTTTGACCACCTGAAAACAGACTGTGAGATCTGTAAGAATTTTCCCTAAGTCCATGCTTGACAGGTGACTTAACCGACTGAAAGAAAAAATGTCTGATAATGCTGCTGACCTGGCGTCGGACAAAATGGCTCCTCCTCACACTAAGGAATCAGAAAAACAGCCCTCTGACAACTGCAAAACTTCCTCAGAGAAAAAGCGGGTTATTGAACCAGCCGCTGAACTGGCTACTGCAACCAAACAGAAAAAGAAGGAAAAACACTCAGCGCAGGAACTGCAACCAACAAAATCATTGGTTCCCACCGCTTAAGAGATTGCTAATGCTATCAAAATAATACAATCGCTGCAATCCAGCATTTTGGTTAGGGTTCAGCGAACAGTCCCTCATCTCACACTGGTTCCCAGTTTCTTTGAGTGAGGTCTGGAATGCTGTGATGAGGATGAGGAAGAAGAAGAGAAGGAGGAGGACTATGGTGAGCCTCCTGAACCAGATGTCTCTCCTTATCCTCAATGCCCTTATTCCCCTGACAAAGGGTCTGAGGATTACACCTCCCATTTTGCCTTCATGAAACAGGTGGCACAAACTCTGGACCTCCCCACTCAGGAGTCATCTGAGGAGGAGGAGGAACCAGATTATATGGAGATGATGGATGTGCCAGCAACTAAGAAGTTGTTAATGTCCATCCACAAGTCCTTTACGAAGCAAGTAACAAAACTTTTGCAAACACCCACTTCTGTTCCCCTGTGGACAAGAAGCTGGAAAAGAAGTACTGGGTGGCCAAAGGAGAAGCTGAATTCCTTTTTGGACATCACAGTCATGAAGGGGTGGTGCAGGCTGCTGCATGTGACAAAGAAGGCATACCACTGGCATCACATCCTCTTGAAAAGGACTCCAGAAAGATGGATTCTGTGGCCAAGAAGGTTTATCTGGGGTCTTCCCTGGCCATTAGACAGGCTTCATATATAGCTTATGTTACCAGGTACCAGAGAAATATCTGGAACACTGTATTGAAAATTGCCAAGGCTGTTACTGCCCCCATGGCACCGGACCTGACAGAGGTTGCCATCAATTTCAGATGGCGGTGGATGCCAGTGACACTGCAGCTGGCAGATGGCCACTTCAGTGTCTCTCAGGAGGTGTGCCTGGCTCAGGACTACTAATTTGACCCAGGATACCCAGACAAAAGCCTTGGACTTTCCTTATGAGCCCATAACTCTGTTTGGGGAGCAAACGGAGACTTAAATGAAAAAAATGGATGAGTACAAGACAGCTTACAAAGAAAAGGCATCCGCACCCCACAAACACCAGAGCAGAAGTGGTAGGGGTAGATCACAATACAGACCCTTTTTCCAGCCTCAGGCCTTCCTAGCCTATCAGCTGCAGAGGGGATATTTCAGGGGCAATAGGGGCAGTGGTCGTACTGATCCCAGCCCACAGCCTGCTGCACAGACAAAACAGAACCCCTGATGTGCCTGCCAGGGTCGCCTCCCCATCTCCAGTAGGGGGCAGGCTGGCTTACTACCTCCAGGCTTAGCAAATCATCACTACAGACACGTGGGTCCTGGAGGTAATGGGCCAGGGTCTGGCTCTCAGCTTCAACATTATGCCTAGGCTGAGGGCAAGGGTGTTCGGACCTGCCACTTTATCAGAAACTGCCCTGTTAGAGGAGGAAGTAACCAGCCTTCTATTGCAAAGGGCAATAGAACCTGTTCTTCTGGCACAAAGGGGAAAAGGTCTGTACTCAAGGTACTTCCTCATAGTAAAGAAAACTGGGGAGTGGTGACCCATACTGGATCTCAGACACTTAAACAGGCATTTGACAAAGCCAAAGTTCAAGATGGTGACCCTGATGACCATTCTCCCAACATTAAGGCAAGGAGATTGGTTGGCATCTCTGGACGTAAAAGATGCTTATTTTCACATCCCCATCAATCAGTCCCACAGAATGTACCTCAGGTTCAGATTGCCATCAGGTCAATACCAGTTCGGAGCTCTGCCCTTTGGCCTGACTTCTGCCCCAAGGGTGTTGACAGAGTGCTTGGCAGTGGTTGTGGCACAACTAAGGAGAAAAGGGGTAACAGTGTTTCCTTACCTGGATGACTGGCTAGACATAGGTCAATCACCTCAGCAGATCAGGGATGCCCTGCTAGTCACACATGATACTGTGCAGTCACTAGGGTTTCAGGTGAATCGAAAAAAGTCAATGCTGGAATCAGTTCAGCTCCTGGAGATACTCTGCATGGAAAGGCATTCCTCTCTCAGGGAAGAGGGACAGCCTGGTACAGATAGCCAGCTTCTTCCGGCTGCACCCCCCCCAGGTCAGCAAGGCACTTTTTACAACTGTTGGGTCACGTGGCAGCATTGACAGCAATGGTGCCAGGGTCCAGGTTCCAGATGAGAGACATTCAGTTTCATTTCAGATCCCACTGGTCCCAGAAAAGGGACTCCCTGTCAAACTTTATGTCAGTCACAGGAACTCTCATCCAGGCAGTACAGTGCTTGCAGGAAAGTTGCAACCTCAGGGGAAGGTGTACCATTCCTGCAGCAGCCCCCAACGGTAGTGTTAACAACAGATGCCACCCTCCTAGGGTGAAGTGCCCACCTAGGGGAGCACACTGCTCAAGGGACATAGCTTCAGCAGGAGTCACTGTTGCACATCAACCTGCTAGAGCTCAAGGCAGTTCTTCTGGGCATTCAGTCCTTTGTCACAATGTTCCAGGGCAGGGTGGCGCAGGTCAGGACAGACAATACCACCACAATGTACTACATAAGCAAGGGGGCACAAGCTCAGCCCTACTGTGCACAGAGGCCATGAGAATCTGGAGTTTGGCTTACTCTCTAAGAATCTCTCTATCAGCCGTCCATCTCCCAGGAATGGACAATGTCCTAGCAGATGCACTTGGGAGGATCAATCAGAACCACCACAAGTGGTCACTCAACAGACAGGTCCTGCAAATTGTTTTCAGGAGGTGGGGCACTCCAGAAGTGGATCTTTTTGCAGACCCAGATATCCATCAGCTGCCACAGTTCTGCTGCAGGCCTCCTATGGTAGGCACAGTGCCAGTGGATGCACTACTGCTGGACTGGACAGGGAAGTTTCTGTATGCCTTCCCTCCATTCCCTTTGTTGCTGAGAGTACTGAACAAGCTCAGGACCCAGCAGGCAACAATGATCCTCATTGCTCCAGATGGGGCCAGGCAGCCCTGGTATTCACCGCTTCTGTCTGTCAGTGGCCAGACCAAGCAACCTTCCCAGGAGGTACAATCTACTGACCTCCTCTCAGGGCAGGATCCTTTACCCCAACCTACAGTCCCTCAGGCTCAGGGCCTGGCTCTTGAGGACCTAGAGTATGCCAGCTTGCACCTCTCTGAAGAGCTTTTGCAGGTACTCAGGGTCTCTAGAAAACCCTCTACCAGGAAGAACTACACATCTAACCTACACATCCAAGTGGAAGAGATTTTCCATCTGGTGTCAGAACAAGGATATAGACCACAACCAAGCAAGTTTGCCAGTCATCTTAGACTATCTGACACACCTCCATTCCCTTGGCTTAAGACCATCCACCCTTAAGGTGCATTTGGCAGCCGTCTCCGCTTACCTATCAGCAGGTAAGGGTTTATCCCTGGCTTCAAATCCGGTATTCGGAAAGTTTTTCAAAGGGCTGTTGCACTTGCATCCCCCACACAGGGAACCAATCCCAGCTTGGGACCTCAACATACTGTATGCTCTGCACAGCTTATGCAGCCAACCTTTGAGCCTATGTCTTCAGCAGAGCTCAAGTATGTGACTTGGAAAACAGTGTTCCTAGTAGCAATCACCTCAGCCAGGAGCATATTTATTTATTTAAAATTGTTGACCAGGAAAGGCACACTGAGCCAAGGCTCATTTCCAGGTGCAACCAGCATAAGTGAGCTCCAGGCCCTGTCCACAGAACCCAGCTACATTGCACTCCATGGGGACAAGGTAGTCCTCAGGAACAATAGGAAGTTTCTTCCCAAGGTGGTATCTGACTTCCACCTTAACCAGTCCATTACACTGCCTGTCTTTTTCACTGAAAATTCCACTTCAGGTGAGCATAGATTGCATAGCCTTGATGTTAAGAGGTCTATCAGCTACTATCTGGACCACACAAAGGACCATAGGCAGTGCAATATCCAGCTCTTCCTGACCTCTGGAGAAGTGGTCAAAGGAAAACCAGCCACTAAGAGGTCTATTGCATGCTGGATTGTGGCTTGTATTCAGTTTTGCTACAGCAAGGTGGGCAAAGAGACCCATATGGGCTTCAGGGCCCACTCTACCAGGGGAACAGCTGCCTCCTTGGCAACTGCCAGGGATATTCCCCTGTTGGAAATCTGCAAAGCAGCTACCTGGGAAGACTGTTCACACATTTACCAAGTATTACTGCATGGATATCCAGGAAAACCCTAAGAAATAAATGTAAGCTAGACATCAAACTTGCCAAAAAGGAGTATGTAACCCATCTCCAATGGTCCACACTGGGGAACCCTAAGCTTTTCTGGGCACAAATCAACAAACTGCTTAAGGGCAACTCCAAGGAGGAACAAGGTCAAATTGAGGTACAAGGACAGTGTATTAGTGATTGCCAGCTTATAGCCTCAGCAATCAACCACTACTTCACCAACCTTGATGTATACAAGGTAGGGCTACCAACACCCATGCCTGTACAGACCTTTGGTGAATCCCCCTGTATGAACAGACCCCAATTTCACCTGAGAATGGTCAAGGTGAGCGAGGTCCATAAACTTCTGATAGCCTTCAAACACCAAGGCTCTGGTGGCCCAGATGGAATCAGCCTGAGGCTACTCCAGGAAGGTGTACTGTCCCTGGCCAAACCTCTGACCTGGATCATCAACAGGTCTTTACTTGATGGGTACGTTCCATACCAGTGGAAGGCTGCCAACGTGGTCCCCATTTACAAGGGTGGCTCTCGTGAACAAATTGGCAATTACAGGCCCATCTCCCTGCTGTGTACCCTGGCCAAATTGCAAAAAAAGGCTAGTTTATGGGCAACTGAGAGACTACCTGGAGCACCACCAAATCGTAGCCCCTTCACAGCATGGCTTTCGGGCAAACCATGGAACAGATACGGCACTCATCAAGCTCACAGTGGACCTATTCAGGGCAGTGGATGAGGGCATGCTGACGGTTGCTATCTTCACAGACCTGTCCAAGGCATTTGACCTTGTGGACCACAACCACCTTCTTACTAATCTTCAAGGCATTGGGCTTGATGCCCAGGCCCTAAACTGGTTCAAGAGCTATCTCTCAGGCCGCTTTCAGAGGGTCATTTGGAACGGAGCGCTTTCCGACCCTTTACTCATCAAGGAGGGTGTGCCTCTGGGCTCAGTTCTTGGCCCCCTCCTGTTCTCTCTCTCTTCACAAATGACCTAAACCAGCACTGTGGGGATAGCTCAGCAGTTCAATACGTGGACAATACTGTCATCTTTCGAGCCAGGTCCACACCACATGATCTTGGCCCTCTTCTACAATGGGACCTAAATACACTCGAGGCCTGGCTCACATCAAACAGAATGATCCTCAATGCAGCAAAAATGAAAGCTGTGCTGTTTGGTCCTAGATCCCTTGGCCAGGATCGGACCAATTCCCTAAAACTTACTGCCCTTGGGAATAAACGAATAGACGTAGTTGACAACATAAAATACCTAGGACTAACTGTTGACCAGGGTCTCACCTTTAAGCCCCATGTTGACCAGCTAACAAAGTCTATGCACTTCAAACTTGGCACCATGTACAGGCTAAAAAAACAACTTATCCCAGAGGCTAGATGAGCAATCACCTCCAGTGCCCTCCTACCCACATTAACCTATGCTGCTCCGGTAATCCAGGGCATGGCAAAGGGCGAGGTTAGCAGGCTTCAGGTCCTGTACAACAAGGTCACGAGGTTTGCAACAATGTGTCAACCAAGAAGCCACCTCTGCATCTCACTAGCCCAGCTGCAATGGCCTTCCTTCGGGCTCGTCTACAGTATCCCCTGTTCTGCCATGCATACAAATTGCAGAGCCCATGCCCCACCAAGCCTAACAGGAATAATCAAGGCTAAGCCTAACCCTCAAATGCTCAGGGCCTCGGGTTGGTCCCTACTAGCAATCCCCAGAATCAAGACTCACAAGGGAGGCACCTTCACTTTCACAGCCCTAAATTGTGGAACACTCTCCCAACCTCTAGTACAGGAAGCCCCTCATACTAATCTTTCGTGACTAGGCTTAAGTCCCATTTGCTCGGGACAAGCTCATGCCACTGTGAGGGTATAGGATAATCACCCCCATCCTAATCACAACACCCATCCCCTCTCTTCTCACCTTAACCTACATGAAACCATGCCTTAAATCCTTAAATCTTTCAAGTGTTGCAATTTATGGTCTACGATTTGAATAATTGCCTGTACTGTTATCCTCATTATCTTGTCTACTTCTCCTAACCCTGTATCACCTGACTGTATGTATTGTATTGCTTCTGGATCACCTGATTGTATGTATTGTATTGCTTCTGTTCCCCGGGTCGCCCCTGAAAAAGGGACGGACCTTCGTGGGCCCAGTGGGCCAATCCGGTCATCAAAATTCAATAAATAAATAATAAATAAATAAGTGATGTCAGGTTTGGCACAGCAGTACTGCAGATCCTGTTTCCCAAATAGGTTCTATGCCCACTTCCAAAGGTACTGCTTGGGTAGTCTGCATTTTGTCAGAATACAGTAAGATTTCTTGGGGTTTGAAGAAAAAATTACTTAACTTAGTAATCTTGTTTCTTCCAAGGGAATCTTACTGTATTCTGAACTCCCACCCTACCTCTCCTACTGGAACCTAATGGGCACTGCAGTTCAGCTGTCCATATCCCATTGAAAACCTATTGTTGTTGTTGTGGTTTCTTTTCTTGGGCATCTGTGACTTGAGTCTTGGTGATGCCCACACTGTTTAAACAACCATTTGTCAATGCCGAATGTTGGCTTGCTGGCGTTGGCATTGGTAGTGCAGGAGTTAGAAATGCAAAATAGGAATGGCAGTGAAGTATTGAAGTAACGCCAACACACACACACCCCCCACAGAGACTGAAAGGCATTGGGAGTTTGGCTTTGGATCAGCCATAACGCTGATGCCATTCCACCTCACCCCACCCTGCAGAGAGCGACAGGCATTGGGGTGTGCATTGGGGTCTTCGGCCTTTATGCTCACCCCATTCCATAAGGAAATAAGCTGAGATGCATGCAATATAGGAGAATGGGGTGAATATTAGGGTGACAGAACCCAAGGCACACCTCAATGCCTGTCAGTGGCTGTAGGGTGGGAGCGTGGAGGTAGAATTCTGCGAACATTATGGCCGATGAACACAAGTTACGTCCCTAATGCCTGTCAGTCTCTAGAGGTTGGATGTATGGTTGGAAACCTTAATGCCATGGGTGTTTGTTGGTATTTTCACTCCAAATTTTCAATAGTGACATTTTGGGCCCCACCACATGAACAGTGGTTCTATTATTTCATTATTCAGTCCTGAAAGGAGATTTCACACAGCAACTGCGCCATTGAGAGCCACAGGTGCGGAAAATGACAGCTGTACTGTTCATGAGGAGATGTAAAAAAAAATAGCAATGTTGAAAATCTGGAGAGAAAATGGTATACAGATGGGTGGTATACAGACCACCCGCGCTAGCAGAGGCTCTGGAAGTGAGTTTGGTGACAAATGTTGTGGGTCACTGTAGATTGGGCAAGGGAAGGGTAGTGGTGATAGGGGCCCTAAACATGCCAGGAACACACTGGGGAACTATGACATCCCCAGTTGCCAAGGAGCAGAGGTTGCTGGATGCCTTCCTGGATGCGTTCCTGACTCAGCAGGTGAGGGAGCCGACTAGAGAGGCTAGGACACTGGATGTAGTCCTGGTGGGCAGTGACCAGATTGGGGACCTGGAGGTGAGGTACCCATTGGTGGGGAGTGACCACACCACAGTCTGGTTTTTCCTGGACCTGGGGGGGAGGAAAGACACACAAAGACTGTGATAAATGACTTCAGGGGTACAGATTTCAGGGAGATGGGAAGGATCCTTAATGGTCGTTTGGATGGGATAAGGTCAGACATGGATGCTGACAGTAGGTAGGAGATCATTAGGAGGGGGGTACAGGAGGCTACCAAGTCCTGTGCAAGAGAGAGGTGCTTATCTGGTAAGGCCAGACAACCCTTTTGGTGGACCCAGGAGGTTCAGGAGGCTGTGAGGTATAAGAAGGTGGCCTATAGGTGCTTCAAGCACTCAAGGAGAGAAAGGGATTGGGGGGAGTATGACCGAATGGCCAGGAGGGTCACCAGGGTGGTGAGAGCGGCTAAGGCAAGGAAGGAGCAGATCTTGGCCAGGGAGATCAGGAGGGGGGACGAGGTTCTTTAGATACATTTGGGAAAAAAGGAAAGCGAGGGGGGCAGATCAGCAGGATTAGCACAGGGGAGGGATGGGCACAGGATTCTGGGAAGCAGGTCGAGGTACTAAACGAGTACTTTGCCTCAGTTTTTACCAGGGAGGATGGAGGAGCAATGTCTGTCAGGGGGAGAGGGGGTAACTCGGGGGAAGGGGGACCCTTAGAGATAGGGAGATCTGATGTGTCTGGTGAGAGGGAAGGGCCAGCACTGTCAGGTGGGGGGATGACAATACAGGGAGCAAAGGGGGGATGTGGATGTTGAAATTCCAGTAGAGAGAGTGAAGGAAACCCTCAGGTCCCTTTGGATGGAGAAAGCACCAGGGCTGGATGAAATACATCCCAGGGTACTGAGGGAACTGGTGGATGTCTTGGCGGCCTCCCTGGCGGAGCTTTTTAACATGTCTCTGAAGACAGGGTGGGTACCCCAAGACTGGAGGGTGGCCCATATCGTGCCTATCCACAAGGGAGGATCAAGAGAGGAGGCAGGGAGCTACAGGAACGTTAGCCTGACGTTGGTGGTGGGTAAGGTGATGGAGGGTATTTTCAAGGAAAGGCTAGGGGGTTACTGGAGCAAATGGGGTACCTGGACAATAGACAGCATGGCTTCATCCCGGGAAAATCGTGTCAGACCAACCTTGTGGAATTCTACAACTGGGTGATGAGTGCCCTGGACCAAGGTAGGCCAGTGTACGTCCTCTTTCTAGACTTCAGCAAGTCATTTGATTCGGTACCCCATGGTGGTCTGCTGGCTATGCTGGGGATGCAGATGATCAGATGGATAGGAAATTGGCTCTTGGCGCGTACTCAGGGGTAGTGATTGAGGGGCTAGTCTCATCTCCAAAGAGGGTCATTAGTGGGGTTCCCCAGGGATCATCGGTACTAGGGTCCCTCTTGTTTAACGCATAGGTCTCTGACATAAGGAAGGGTATCAGGAGTGAAATGAGTCTCTCTGCGGATGAGTCAGAGCTGGGTGTTGTGGTGGATGGGAAGGAGGGGAGATTGGCCCTGCAGGAGGATGTAGAGACTCTGGAAAGGTGGTCGAGCAAGTGGAAACTGAGGTTCTTTTTGTTTTTTTTTAAACTCCTTATTTTATTTTCACTTTGAGTTATTACACTTCCTTACTTCAACATCCATATATATGAACTTCAATTATGACATGTTATTACATTTGTTAAGGTTGTTCTATTTTGTTGAGGATAAACTTTATACATTATTGTTTAAAAGTAACTTATTAAAAAAAAAACAAATTATAATATGATATATAACTTAAAAAGAAACAAAATATAGCTATCTTTCTTTGCCCTTCACCCCCCTTAAATTTTACCATTACCATATTGATGTGTAGTTTTATGTCCCTCTCTCTACCTTGTTTTCTGTCCCCACATGTAGCTTTCTAGTTTATTTGTCTATTTCTAGGCCCCTTTTTTTAAGTGACATTAATTAATTTGTCCCTGAAAGAATGAATTCCAATGTTCTTGACTTACTTCTATATTAGTAACATACAGTTCCCATCTGGTCCATCTATTGATAAATTGCTCTTGTCTTTGTTGGATTGCGAAAGTTAATCTCTCCATCTCTTGTATTGCAGTAATTATTTTAACCCAGTCTTTTACTGTAGGACTATCTTTCTGTAACCAGCACTTTGTAAGTGTTTTCAGTGCTGCTGCTCGTAGAATACGCCAAAGATATTTACCCTCCTTGCCCCTTAAATGAGCTGGCTCAGTACCTAGTACCAAATGTGTAGAATTCAGTTCTTCCCCCTCACCAAAGATGGCTCTCAGGTGTTCTTGAATCTTTTCCCAGTAAGTTTTTATTTTAGGACACTGCCATAACATGTGGAGGTGTCCTGCCTTATTCTCTCCGCAGCCCCTCCAACACTTCGAATCTCCCCCTCCCTTAAATTTAGCCTTAGTTCTAGGGACTAGGAAGTACCGACTTCTAGTTTTATAGACAAATTCAGTGTTCCATATTAAGCCCCAGCTTTTCTCCCATTTGTCTTCTATTATTTCTCCCATCTCTTCCCCCCACTTCATTTTAATACTAAGTGAGTTATGGCCCTGATCTAGTATAAAGTTAGTGTATAATTCCGTGATCACTCCTCTTCCAGAGGGGGATGACCACATTTTTTTCAAATGGTGGTGAGTACAGGTGTTGTCCCTGTGTTACTTTTGGATTATTAAGGTTGTTATGAACCCAGTTACTGATCTGATAGTATTTAAATCTGTCCTTTTTTAAATCAAACAAGGGCATAGCTGCCTCAAAAGAGATGGGTGCACCTCCTCTTATAGCCTGCCATGGAGAGTGAAAGCCTTTACATGCTTGATCCTTAAACCAATGGTCTAGGGTTGCTGGGATAAAATGTTCTTCCCAAGCCCACCACCTATATTTCCATATATGTTGTGCTGTCCCTCCCTTACTGATTCCCCTTCTCCAGTCCTCCAGGACTGTATTAATTCCCATGGGGAGTTGCCTGATAACTTGATGTTGTAAGCGTTGGTTATAAAGTATGGCCTGCAGTGGAGGACCCCTAGTTTGTTGTAGTTCCATCCTTTTCCAATGTGAGGCATAATGGGGGTGCTGCCACATCAATGCAATTTTCATCTGTGAGGCTATCCAGTAACCTGGTAGGAACGGGACCGCTAAACCTCCTGCTTTTCTTGGTAGATATAATATGTTCCTGGACACCCTTGGTTTGGTATTACCCCAAATGAATCTCATTAGTTGCCTCTGCCAACCTAAAATGGTCTGTTGTGGAACAATACAAGGGACACTCTGAAACAAATACAACAGACGGGGTAAGATATTCATTTTAGTGGTTTGTATTCAGGAATGCATTGGTAGGGGAAGAAGGGGCCACCTCTTGAAGTCTTGTGATATCTCATGTATTAGATTGGGGTAATTATCTTGAAAAAGGGATAATGGGTTTGTCCCTAGGAATACTCCTAAATATTTTAATTTATTTAACCCGCATCTCATTGGATATCTCCTCTGAACATCCAAGGGAACCTGATAAGAGCAGACCAGAACCTAGGTCTTGGCCGCATTTAGGAAGTAGCCTGATATTTCAGTAAATTGTTGTATCTGTTCAAAAACTTCCGGAAGTGATAGGGCTGGGTCACTCAGAAACAACAAAATATCATCTGCGTAGAGGCCCAGTTTATGTTCATAGCCCCTATCTCTATACGCCGGATGGACAGGTTCAGGCGGCTCACTTGTGCCAATGGGTCCACAAAAATGGCGAAGAGGAGAGGAGACAGGGGCAACCCTGCCTTGTTCCCCTCTCCAAATCAAATGATCTCCCTATGTGGCCATTCACCCATACACATCCCTTAGGGGCATCATAGAGCCTGGTTATTAAATTGCGGAAGACTTCTGGGAAGCCAAAGCCCACCAAGGATGCCTGCAAAAATGACCACTGCACTTTATCAAATGCTTTTTCTGCATCTAGGCTCATGACTAACGATGCTTCACCTGTATCCCTTACATGTTCTAGGATATTTACAGCTCAGCGGATACTATTCTGCACCTGATGGCCTGGGACAAAACCCGTCTGATCTGAATTTATAATTCACGGAATGATATCCTGAAGTCTTGTTGTCTTATTCCCGTCATTATTTTATAGTCAGTATTTAGGATGGAAATAGGTCTATACCAAGCACGTAATAATGGATCCCTGGCGGGCTTGGGCAACACCGCAACTACTGCATAGTGCCACGATGGGGGAATTACTCCTCCCTCAAACATCAGAAAGTTGTAAACTCTATTTAGTATTGGTGAGATCTGGCTCCTAAAAAGCTTGTAAAATTCAGGCGGATATCTGTCCATACCAGGGCATTTCCCTGTTTTAATTCTAGATATTTCAGCTATAAATTCTGAATCTCTTATTGGGGCTACCAAAGAGGCACCATCTGTTTCCCCAATTTGACACAGTTGCAGCTTCTCTAAAAAACTTTCTAGTTTATTTATTTCAGGTGTGGTCCCGGCCCTATATAACTCCCTTTAGTAATCTGTGAAGGCTTCCGCCATGTCTAGGGTGTCTACCATCTGTAGTTTAGTGATAGGATGCTTAATCCTGTTAATAGTGGCTGTAGCCTTTCTTTGCCTTAGTCTACTAGCTAACAACCTTGTGGCCCTAGGTACCCCGTTGTAATATTTCTGCCTCAAGTATAACATATGTTTTGTCCCACATTATAGTCCAGGATGGCATTAAGGGAATGTTGATGTTTCTGGACTCTCTCTGCTTAGCTGAGTCATATTGATCTTTTAGGCTTGTTCCACCCCGTATTTTCTGTTGTAAAGTTGCCTTTGGGCCTCTCTATCCCTTTATGTTTAACAGCTGCCATCAATTTTCCCTTATTACTGCCTTTACTGTGTCCCAGAGGATGGATGGGGAAATTTCTGGGGTATTTGTGTTAAGTGTTTCCTTAATCATCTTTTGAACTTGTTCCTAATTTTCTTTACCTCGAATAAGTGACAAGTTAAGGTGCCATACAGTCTTTTTCTTATTTTGCCCCAGATGCAGCTGTAACCACATGGGAGTGTGATCCGACAGATATAGTTCCCCTATTTCTATATTTTGCATTTGATATGTTATTTCTTTAGGTATAAAAAAATAGTCTGATCTTCCTGGACATAAGTCTCCACCACTCATTCACACTAGTGGGATTGGCGCCGGAGGCACTAAGACCCATCGGGAGCAAACTTTTTGCTGGAGGGTCGGCCAGAGACGGCACCATGACACGGCACGAGCAGCGGTTGTGCGGTAATGACCATTCGGCGCACGACCTCCAACCGCTCAGTTCTTTTTTTCCTCCGGTCGAAGCGCTTCAGTGACGACGCCGCCGCTTGTTGGAGTCAAACTTCAAACTAGCGTATAGTTTTCAGTTTGTTTTTGTAACATTATCACTATAGTAGTATCGCTTAGTTTTATCCTCATTTTTCGTAAAATTTTTCAATATTTAAATTTAACTTACTTGAAGAAGTCTCGCCTACTGGACGGAGTCGACTCATGAGCAGGTCAGGTGACGGTAGGGAGACTTCAGATGAAAGCTGTCTCAGTCAGCCGGGCTGGTCCGTCAGCCTTCTCCTCAGCGGGTTCCGACTCACGGTCAGTCCGATGTCTGGGGGATGGGCGGTCCCTCACCGCATAAAAATAAACGGTCGATCTCGCGCCTGCTCGCCTCGAGCTCTTCTTCGCCCACAGGTCAAAAAGAGAAGGCATCACCGAGGTCGCTCTCTGGTATGTTCGTGCCGACGGGTCGGTTATCGCTGCTAGTTGCCGGTTCCTTCTTCGGAGTCGCCAGCTCCTCATCACTGCCGCTCTACATCGAGCCCTCCCCGCCTAGTAGGGCCCTCCAGATGAGCAGTTTCATCAGTGGGTCAGCCTATGAGCCGAAGGGCTCGGAGGTTGGTTCTCTGCCTGGCTCGTCACTGGAGCCCCTCGGCCTCCGCGATCAGGTAGGGTGTTGACCTCTCAGTCGCTGCGCCTTTCATAAGAAGCGACCCGTGCTAGGTGGTTTCTCCTCACATGGTTGCGCGCAGGGGCCTCACCGATGCCCTTATCTCCCGGTATTTTTCTTCTCTTGTTTCCAGGTTCCCGGGCTTTTCCGCGCCTTCTGCAGGGTTCAGGCCGTGTCGCGCCTGCTGGCTGCTGCGCCTCTGGGCGCGCCGCGGGTCTTCGGGCGCTACAGGGCGCCTGTTGCTCGCGCGCCGCCGTGGTGCCGGGCGGATCGGGCGGCGCTGTTGCGGGCGTCGCTCATGAGTGTTTCCGCATGCCGCCCGCGGGCGCCGCTGCCGGGCGTCGTCTGTGGCGCGCTGGTACGCGGCCAGTGGCGCTGCCCGCGGGCGCCGCTGGGCGCGCAGGCCTCAGGTTTCTTCGGCGCCAGGCGCCTCCTCGGGTGCCGCTTTTCAGCTCTGCTTTTGCCGTCCCTCGCGCCGCAGCCCTTGGGGACTCCTCCTTGTTTTTTGCCATTTCTCCTCTTCACTTTCACCCTTCCTGTCCAAACAGTCCTTTCTGGACCATCAGGAGATGATGTTGAGTTTGACCCAGACCTTCGTGGGTGATGAAGTGGAGGAAACAGGATCTTCTTTGTTACAGAGCCTGTGGTCGAGGACCTGTCCTTTAAGTCTCTGTTGAAGAACCTGGGATCCACTTTTTCTCCAGACTACAGACATCGATCCTGGGAAGATATTAAGACTCAGTATCTTCATGCTTCGGAGATCCCTACGGATTTGACTCCTCCGGATTCAGCCTTCCTCCCGAGACGCTGTCTCAAATGGTATGGAATAACCCTGCTCTTATTCCCTCAGTGGCTAAATCCATTGATAAGAAGTATTCAGCTCCCAAGGATCGTCCCCATTTTGGCATCCCAAGCCTTTATGGATCCTATTGTAGTCCTGGCAGAGAATGACAAGGTCGTTTTTCCTCAAACTACTACAGCTCGACCTATTAACAAAGAGTCTCAGAAGATTGATACATTAGGTAAGAGAGTCTTTGCTGCCTCCACTAGTATGCGATGCCAGTTATCAAGGCTATTTTCTCAGTATGAGTATATCCTGGGCACTCTATGAAAAGAATGGTTGAAGCTCTTCCAGATTCGATTCCAAGTCAGAGCTTCTTCTGACCGTTATTAGAGGTATTGAGTCCAATAACCAACAGGTCAAAGCCGCCATGGATGCTTTCGACACTGCTTCTCGCCTCAGCAGCCGCGATTGTGGTACCGGCGCCATTCCTGGCTGCTTCTGGCTTCACGATGATGCTCAGCAGCAGGTGATGGCGCTGCCTTTTATGGCTCCTTTCTTTTTGGCCCTCAGGTGGAGCGAGCCTTAGAGGCCACTCAGAAGACTAGATCGGCCATTAAGTTGGCCAGACTCCGCATGCCCCTCTCGGGGCATGTGAACAGACGTCAGTTTCATAGTCCGTCAGTCCTTCGAGGCAGAGGCAGGGAAGCTTCCATAAAAGCCAACCTGCCCAACCTCAAAAGAAGACTTAGCAGAAAGCGAGGGACCTAAAGCTCCCAGCGCTACCTTATCAGTCGTTGGCCCAAGTTCCATCCACTCTGCCCGAGGTGGAACTTTCCTCCTCGTGGGAGGTCGCCTGATGTACTTCTCAACCAGTGGAAGTCCATAACCTCAGACAAATGGGTTCTTGGATAATTCGCGAGGTTACTCTCTCAATTTCTTGGAACCCCCGACTTGTCCTCCCATCTACAACCCAGGTTGTCGGCCTCTCAGTCAGATCTCCTCACCGGGAGATCCAGGGCCTTCTGAACAACAGGGCAATAGAACTGGTGCCCCGCATCTCATGAAACACAGGGTTCTACTCCATTACTTTCTGGTTCCAAAGAAATCTGGGGATGCGCCATTCTAGACCCTCAGAAAGTTAAACAAATTCCTCCCAGGGAGAAATTCAAGATGATTTCCTAGGTACCCTGTTACCCTTGCTGCATCAGCACGACTGGCTGGCCTCTCTGGATATGCAGGATGCTTACCAGCATATCCCGATCCCCGACCCACATCGCAAATTCCTCAGGTTTGTAGCTTTGGTCAGCATTATCAGTTCAGAGTCCTGCCCTTTGGTATCCTCAGCGCCCTGAGTTTTTACAAAGTGTTGTGCAGTTCTCATGGTAGCATCTCAGGAAAGAATCGGACTCCGAGTGTTTCCCCTACCTGGACGATTGGCTTCTAGCAAGCCCTTCCGGCCAAGGGAATTTTGGAAGCGCGGCAACCACTTCTGTCTTCTCACGCCCATGGGAGTTCTGCTGAATTTGAAAAATCTCAACTGCAACCCTCCCAGAGGCTCCTTTTCATAGGGACGCCTAGACACCTCTTCAGCGAAGGCTTTCCTTCCAGAGGACAGAAGACTCGACATCCTTGTATGGCCCGTTACATCAGGAGAACCAATCGGTTACAGCTCTCTCGATGCAACGCATGTTGCGTCTCATGGCGTCCTCGGTCTTCACTGTCCCTCTGGCCCGACTGCACATGAGAACCACCCAGTGGATGCTCTCCACTCAGTGGTCCCCGACCTCTCACCCCAGTCTTATCCCATCAAGGTGACGGAGCCCTTGAAGGTCTCTCACCTGGTGGTCTCAAGAGAGCAATCTCCTGGAAGGATTCCCTTTGCTCCCCGGATCATCAGATCTCCATCACCACAGATGCATCGCTAATGGGATGGGGAGCTCACTGTCTCCCTCCACACTCAAGGTGTATGGACTCAGTTCAAACTCATCTCCACATAAATGTCCTGGAGATGAGAGCGTCCTCTATGCAATCCGAGCTCTGAAGGATGTCCTTGTCACAAGAACATTCTCCTTCAAACGAACAACAAAGCAGTGATGTATTACATCAACAAGGCATGCAGTGTTATTCTATCCCTTTGCAGGGAAGCAATGAGGTGTGGGAGTGGTGCTTGGAGCACAAGTCTCTGATTCAGCGGTTTATCTGCCAGGTATACAAAACGACCTAGCAGATCACCTCAGCAGAACGGGAGGCAGACCCTCACGAGTGGTCTCTCGATCCAGCCGTAGCTCGGTCCCTGTTCAAAGAGTGGGGACTCCAGACCTGGACCTTTTGCATCCCCACTCAACGCAAACTGCCTCTCTTCTGCTCCAGAAATCCAGGGCCTGGCATTTTCTGTCAGGATGCGTTCAGGCTGCGTGTGGACAAACGCTTTTACGCCTTTCCACCACTTCCTCTAATCCAGAGAGTACTCCTCAAGTTCGAGTCTCAGGGGACCAAGATGATTCTCATTGCTTCTTCCTGGCCTCGGCAACTATGGTTTCCTCTACTCAACAGTATGTTGGCAGCCTCTCCGAGACCACTTCCTTTGCAAATCAGTCTTCTGACTCAGGGTTCGTTGGTCCATCCCAACCTGAAATCACTTCACCTTCATGCTTGGCTCCTGAAGAGATAGAAGTGAATCGGTTCAACGTCCTCGTGAGAGTCTCAGACATCCTTCTGGCTGCTCGAAGCCAGCCACTTAAAACGCACGCCAAATGGAAACGTTTTCTCTCTGGTGCAAATCCTCTTGGAATCCTTTTCCTGTCCTCCTGGCAAGGTTCTGGAGTATCTTTTGGACCTATCAAACTTAGGTCTTCAATACTCCACAGTTAAAGTTCACCTTAGTGCCATCTCAGCTTCCATGAGCCGGTTTCTTCCTTAACTCTGGCTCAGTTACCTATGGTGAAGAGATTTCTTAAGGGGATTCTCCATACCAGACCCCTGTTGCGTCCAGTTGCAGCCTGGGACATTAACCTGGTGCTGGACATGCTCACTGAAGCCTTTCAACCCTTAGCTACCTGTGAGTTAAAATTTCTTACCTGGAAGACTGCCTTCCTGGTGGCCATTACCTCAGCCCGCAGGGTCTCTGAGATACATGCACTGGTTACGGACCCTCCGTATACTGTATTCCATAAGGACAAGGTAGTTCTCCTGTATCATCCTAATTTCTTCCCAAGGTTGTGTCAGAATTCCATCTGAACCAACCTCTGGTACTTCCCGCTTACTTCGCTAATTTCCAAAATGAAGGGAACGAGCTCTTCATTCCTTGATGTTAAGAGAGCCTTGTGTTCTATTTAGATAGAACCAAGGATGTTCGTGAAGACTCAGCAACTGTTCGCTTCTTTCAGCGACACCCGGCTGGGTCAACCTGTCGCTATTAGATGTATCTCTTCATGGTTAGTGGCATGCCTTCGCTATTGCTATTCCATGGCTCAAGTTAAATTAGAAGGTAGAGTGTACGCTCACTCTACTAGGGCGGTCAGCGTATCTCTAGCGGAAATTGCAATGTTCCAATTGCAGATATATGCAACGCTACTCGGAGCTCAGTGCATACTTTCAGTTAGCACTATGCACTGGATGTTCATGCCAGGCGCATTCCGGATTCGGCAGAACTATCCTCATGGGCTTCTATCTTAGACGCGTGAGCTCTGGCTTTCCTGCCGCCTTTGGGGATTATCAGCTTGGTACTCTCCACTAGTGTGAATGAGTGGTGGAGACTTATGTCCAGGAAGATAGGAAATTACGTACCTACCGTAATTCTTGATCTTCTTGGACAGTCTCACCACTCATTCACACGCCCACCCTCCATCCCCCGAGCTCACCGCTGTATTGGTCTTCACTCCCTCAAATCTTTAGGCCGTGAGGACTTCTTTGCTGACCCTTCTTACACGGGTCATACGGACTATCTTATGTCCGTTTTTTTAATGTTGGGTTTACCCTTTTCGTTAGTTGCGCTGCACCTCCTTGGTAAAAAAGGTACTGAGGCGGTTGGAGGGTCGTCGCCGAGATGGTCATTACCGCTCGAGCCGCTGCTCGCGGCGCCGTGTCTCGCGGCGCCGTCTCTCGCGCCGACCCTCCAGCAAAAAGTTTGCTCCCGATGGGTCTTAGTGCCTCCGGCGCCAATCCCACTAGTGTGAATGAGTGGTGGAGACTCGTCCAAGAAGATCAAGAATTACGGTAGGTACGTAATTTTCCTTTCTAGTATGTACAGTACTTTGTGTACCTGGGAAAAGAAAGTATAATCTCGTTTCTGTCCATTATAGACTCTACACGCATCTATGTAACCTACTTCAGATAGAAGTTTGCCAACTTTTAGAGCCACTCTCCTATCAGACCTCTCGGTTGTAGAGGTGGAATCAAGATGGTCATTTAGAGCGAGATTCAGGTCTCCTCCCATAATCAATGGTCCCTCTGCCCATTCTGTAAGTCTCATATATAACCGCCTGTGGAAGTTATAATCTGAGCCGGGGGTAGATCGATGCTATCGTGATAAATTCCCCATTATAATAGTCCTTCAGGGCAGCTAAACAACCTTCTGAATCTGTCAGGGTATCTCTGACTTCAAAGGCAACCCCTCTTCCCATGATAACTATCACTCCCCTATATCAGCCTTTTCTGTATGAGGATGCTACCACCCTTGTAAAACCAAATTTATT